>OY756403.1:5303080-10303080 GCA_963576865.1 Anania hortulata | reverse complement strand
TTTATAAACGACAAAGCTTAAATTTAAAGGTAAATAAATTATGTACTTAAACTTTCCACGTGATTAAGTCTATCCATTGGTGAAAACCATATCAAAATCGCTACAGTAGTTTCGGAGATAAGCCTTTACAGAAAGAGGATGAATGTATTTATTGTAAAAACTGAAACAACATTTATATAATAACAACATGGTAGAGTTATCAACCAAAAAGCCTCAGCAGAAAAACTCGAAGAAAATAATTTCAACCAATACGCAATGAAATATAGCTCAATTAATTAACAACTATAAACATCATAATAAAAACATTATGCGTTAATACTGCTATAATTTTCAAACAAGTAATACTATGGTATAATACTTTACTACACTAAAACATAAATTCCTCCACTTAAAGGTTGTCTGGCAGAGATCACTTTTGGCGAAAAGACCGCCTCATTGTACATATTGCATTGTGCATAGAGTGTAAGTATATAAGTGGATGTAGAGGAGACTTGTACCGTAAATTATTATGTGTTTCGAAATAGAGAATTTCTTTAATTTCTCATATAATATTCTACACGTCTCGTATCGATTTGATACATTTGGACTTTATTATTAATGTGAAAAACATTTAAAACTCAGTAGGTGTTAGTTGATAGATTTTCGGAGTTCTGAACAGGCTTTTAATAGTAACAATCAGCTAATTTTCCCGGAGTTTTCATTTCCCGCTCTACATTGTATTGCGATTCAATAATTTAGCGTGCAGCAGTAGCGCCGAAATAGCATGCTTCGAACGCATTCTGCGAGGGCAGGTAGATGACGCTGTTCCCCTTTTCTTACGAGTTCGCGTATACCACACGCACTCGACTCCGCCTCGATCGAAACTCGACGAGAATACACTGAGATCGAGTTATCGAGTCAAAACTCTTTGTTTACGTCTCTACGCGCAGCAAACTTTTCGTTGAAAATCGGGATTATTTTTCTTTCTTTTTCAGGAGAATGTTCGTAGTCTAAGCTCTCATTCATTATGTACGTTACATCACGAGTACAATTGGAATCAGTTATACCAGTGAAAATTTTCTAAAAATTTTTAACAATCTAATATAGTCATAATTTTATTAACTAAAAACAGTTTAAGTTAAAAAGTTCAAAGACCGAAATTACCGAAACTATCCTCAAATTTTTTTTATTTTAAACGTTTCCGAATTTCCATCATAAAAAACCTGTAACAATGCATTGTCCAATAACAGTTCATTGAAGTTGAATTTACATCAGTAGAGCAGTGAAGGCGTAATTATAATAATTTTTGCTCCACACACCAGCGTCCTAACGAAAAACGGACTGGTTAATTAAAATATTAAACCTCTTTACTAACTTTTCGCTTCGATTCGCGTAATAGAAAATGTTATAACGCGCGAGAATCGAGTTCTCGGCAGAGCTGTTTTCCTCCAACGCTTTTATCTCTCTCTGGCTCTGCTCTTTGACATCGTCTGACGTACACAACCTCGCCGCTTATTAATATCGACCTTATTACTCCAACGCTAAAGCAGATATTCCCATAATAACGTTGAGGTCGCTTGAATTTTGGACTCATTAGGCGGCATTCGGGAATTTTGGATTTAGTAAACAGATAGAAATAAATGAAACAACAAATTAGACCGGTTTTATGCCGCGCGAATATTCCGACTACGATACCTATTTGTGCTTAAGCAGTCTTTAGAATGTTTTGGCTTTATTGAAGTGACTCTGACTCTACCTTCTCATCTCTACCTTTGTCAAGTAGGTACCTACGATATCAAAGATATGATTACAACAAAGGTGAGATATCGACTCTAATTGCTGTAGTCAAAAGGAAACGCCTCAATGTTTTCAACTCAACGCAAAATGTAGAGTCAAGGAGTGTCGAGACAAAAAAGAACGTGGTGTTATCTGCTCGGGCAAGCGCCAGCAAAATACGGAAACGGGCCTAGTGCGAGTGCGTTTGGTAATCGTAAGGCTGCCCAAGGCTAGCATATTTCGGCAGTATGCGAAATGCGGGCTCGCTGTGGCGGAGCGCGGCGAGGCTGCGGCGCGGCGGGCGTCGCCGCTGACGCAACGCGACCTCTTTGTCCGGCTCCGGGCCCGCGGACTCCGCCGGAATGTCCGAGCCGGCCTCGCACTCCGCTCGACCAATTACGAATGTCAAATGTTATCGCACGCAACCGTCCGCCGCCGCCGTCCGCACTCCGCTGCGCCGCTCTTCATAATAATAAAACCTGATATTTAAAACGGAACGTCCTTCTAACGCCGTGTAGTTGCGCCGACGCCAATCTACGATAATAATAAGCTGGGTACCCAGATAGCGTTGCGCTTCAGCTCTACAAAATTTCATACCGCTAGACGGTATGCTGCTGTACAGCGCCACAGCGCTGCCCGCTCTCGCTCCGTAGCGCTCACATAAGTACGGCCAGTTCTATGCGCGCCTGTATAGCTATTAAATGTATATAGAATATATAGTAGTAATCGCTCGACGCAGCGGTATTATGTCGGAAATATACCGGCCGCGCCGCGACTCAGGCCGATTCACCGTTTCGCTATTTAGTTTGTATGAGAAGTTTAATTTTGATTTTTTGAACTGGTAGAAAGAGATATGGAAACGGTTCTTTTGGTAAAATGTAAAGCATAAGGCAAGCTTTCATTGAAGCTATATGGGGTAGGTCTAGAACATAGAGGTCTGACTTTTTCGTTTCGACCAACATTTTTAAATTGAATATTCCACATGTTTTTATACATTCATAATAAGCAAACAAAACGTGTGTACAGTATTATGGAATTACTTATTACTTTAAGTATTATGTTTTCTTAGCAAAAAAAAAAGATTACTAATTTTTCCAATAGTTCAAATAATAACTTTAATTTTTGTTAATGTAGACAGGACCATATAGTTTTAAGATAAAAAACAATTTCAATTACAGTAACCATTTACTAGAAATGTAAAAAAGAAACAATTATGAATACTTATTTTATCAAGCGTTGACATATTCAGTAGGTACTATGATAGTGTAACAGTATTGTTTTATCATAAAAATAATAAGAAACATACAGTTGTGTCGTGTAACAAGAGTAATAAATTAAGTGATGTTTCTTAGGATTCTCACAGTTACTATTGAGTAATCTTAATGTTTTAAAAGTCCTAAAAACTGGGAAGAATAGTAATTTAACTAAGCTACATTCCAAAATCAATATATTTTACCATCGCGATATCTTCTCTTGTCGGTTTCTTAGTTTCTCATTGAAAACGTTTGTCAATGTCTATTGAAAGTCAATTGTTTGCTGTACATTGCAGATGCAATTAACTTAGTCAGAAAATAACTAAAATTCCTATTTTTAACATCTTTTAGTTATTTGGTGCTATTTAAACCACTTATTATTATTGTTTGAAAAAAAAAAGTTTTAATAATCTTGATATCACTATTATATAGACATTAATTAAACACCAAATTTGACTATAAACTTATTAATACTAACAACAGACTTAAAAGAAGTACCTACGTGTACTAATCTCTACACAGCGAAAATTTTATATGATCAAAAATTTACCAATGAAACGATGTAATCATAGTACTAACTAACTACATACCTACAAAACATGATAGGTGATAATAATGACGACGATGATGCAATTAGATAATGATTACAACTTGTTACCTGCTGCTCTTCTCCGATTATTGTGGCAAACCCAAGGGTTTAATAAAGATAAGAGTCAATAGGCATTAAGTACTAAGTGCAAGCGAGTACTATCCTAGACTGCATCTACCTACCTACACGTAACATTAGGTGTAAAATGTAACCTGAGTTTAAGTTATATTAATTATTAAAAAATAAATTAGTATGAGAAACAAACATCGTATTGAGGTCATTCTGCTTAGGGATTCTTTTGTTTTCTATAGTGAGAGCATTTTTTGCTTTTTAGACATATTTTATTCGTATTACAATCTTTCAACATTTAATATGGTACTTACCTGAAAATACATTTTTAATAAATTACAAACTTTTTTAAAAAATATGTATTCTATTTTTTAGCTATAAAACTTGCAATACGCAAATATTTTTAGACAGAACTCTACCCAAAAAGTGTGAATCGTCAAAAAAATCAAGAGCCAAAACTCCTAACAAAGAAAAGTATCGAAGCGCAATCGGCCTGAGTCGGGGAGCGTCCCTCCGTCAGCTATAGCGTGGCCTTATAGATGGTTGTTTGCGCTCACAGAGTGCGGTGAACAGCGCTCACCGGGCGTGCGGCTGTGTGCGGGCGTACGGACGCGCGCACACGGCCGCGCGCGCACACAGCCGCGCCCCGTGTACGGGTGCGTTCCGAAACCGCTCTCTATTCTATCTATGCGAAGGCGTCGTATCGCCACGTATAGCGGGCACGCTCGGGGCGAGGAATTTAGAGGCGGGGGTCGTATCGTTAATTGTTATGAAGTTGATTTCGGTCCTGAAATTCCGAAATAGGTATTTTGAAATAACGCCTCTTTTTCTTTTGATCGCGAATTTTGAATCGCATGCGTCGTCTACTTCTCGGTATCGCTCGCGGATAGACTAGGTCATACGATTGTAAACATATGTTTTCATTTACGATTCGAAGTCGCGGGCGAGCGTTATCACTGCGCGGGTGATAACGACGCGAATGGGGCTTAGAGTGGGAGGCGTAGAGTTCAGAATTCGATAGTCGTATCAGCTGAGTGTTATAGAAACGTTTCTGACAATCGCAAAACAAGTCCATGGTTAGCGAATTGAGTGACCGCGCCGGTCTCCGGGTCACGGTGATGGTGGCGCTACTGCTGGCTTACTCTAATGAATGAACACAAGAAGTAAGCCTAATATTTAGGCATAAACATTGGCTAATGCGTAGCTCTATCCTATAAACTCGTCTGTGATAGAGTGGTTGTCTAACTTCTACGACGGATAGACTAATATACTTTTTTATTATCGAAGGTAGCTCAGCTAGTAGGCTCTCTAATCGACATTCGACATGTTCGAAAAAACCTTTCGTGATATCACTGTCTAGACTGGAATCAAGATTAGTTAATTTATGGTTAAAGAACTTTCTTTTCTCATTAAGAATTACATAGGCCAATTACTAAAAAAACTTTTTTTTTAATTCTACATTAAATAAGTACTTACCTTAAAACTACATCAGAAATACTAAAAAAAAATTGGAAGTAATAGTAATCATTTAAACAATGCAATATCAGAGGTGCTAGAGGTCTACTACCTTAAAATGACAACTAAAAGAAGATGATTAAACCTATTTGTAATCAAAAATATAAAAGCTATACCAATTGGCTCTGCATGCATTGCGTGGTATCTATCAGTTTTCTATGACACTTCCTATGCAATGTGCGCAATGTAGCCTCGTTGAAACCTAGCGCCATCTATTGTCGATTAAAAGATTTTCACCAGAAGCGCTTGCCGTAGGTACTTTTGCACTAACGTAGTTATTACAATCCATGTTTATTTATGAAAAAAAACATTCCTTTTTTGAAACAAATATCCTATTTTTATCTCATTTTATCAAACTAGTTTGCATGGACGGTAAATTTTTGGGTTCAGATGTTGAAAATGGGTTATACCCAGTTGGTAGAGCGCTTGCCTCACACAGCGGTGAGGTCGCGCGTTCGAATTCCGTTGCATGAGCAAACGGAATCTTTGAAGTTAAATTCAAAGTGTTTTCGTTCTCTCTGATTTTTTGACGAAGTTATGACTTAGTTATTGTTAACTACAGTCAGATTAAGTATTACTTACCTACATAACTAATTTGCTCTTTTATTAATTGAGACCCATCTCTACAGACGTTTTTGTAAGTGAATTTGGTATTTTGTTTTCCGAGTGTCTGAGACCTATTAAATGTAGTCGAAATATAAAACAGTAGATTCTGTACATTTTTACAAAGTATATATTTTTTAAATGCATAAATTTGATTAATTATTCGTATTTTTTAAACAGTCAATTCATTTCAAAACAGACTATCTTGATGTAAAACCAACTATATGTATCTCTTTTGCAGAGTCCCGGTTAGTAAAGTCTCGTAAGAGCAAATGACTCACTTTATTTATACTTGTTGGTAATTCCCCTCTACGGTAGAACTACGTTATACCTTCGTTTCTTCTCGCTTCTTCACGGCTATTTCACTCTGTGAATGAGCGAGAACTGATTATTATTTAAACATAGTTAGTTTTTATAATTACTTAATACTTTTATGTTAAATAATCCTGTTTTTCTTTTTACAATACATTCATATTATTACAAATACATACGTGTCATTTATGTTACTATAAAACTAAAACATTTTTAATAAAATACAAAAAAAAAATAAAAAAATCTTTATTCCACAAAACTTTTACTTTTAGTAAAATAATTTATAACAATTTTCTCCTTACGACCTTGATCTTAGGTTGGCTTGTAGAGATCACTGGGTACCAACTAAACATACAGTTAATACGACCCCAAGTTGGCCTACGTGAGAACTCCAGCTCGCGCTGAAATGACGTCATACTCGTCAAGCTACAATCGCCTTATCACTGATACATTGCACAGCGCGAATATATAGCAAAACGTTTGCGGTTCTCAGCTTGCAATGATTAAGGAACATTGAAATCGTATATCACTACAAAATAATACTTTTTTTCGATCCATACCAGTTATTTATGTAACCTAACCTGTCTGAATTATATCTATACCTAGACGCCGGAATGACCAAAAGTGTGTAAATTGTTATTTATTAAATTAAATGGAGATGATCTCGCTTTGTTATCATTAAGTACCTGTGCATTATTTATTTCATTCTTACGTGTCTACAAAAATAGACATAGGTAGTTACACTAAATTGTAGAAAACAGACTATACTTACCATTTGAAGCCTTAACGGTGAAAGAATTTTCTTTTAGGCGACCTTTAGTAGTTAGTGTAAGTTCGTTCACCCTTAACCTTCAACTGTTTATTTTTCATTCGAGTTTTTATTCAGTTCGTTAGGTGTATTTATTTATATACAGAACAGACTATATAAAAGGATAGTAAATGAAAGATTATACTTATTGTTACTTTTAGATTTTAGGACATTCTATTTTAGGTAAATTAATATGCCGATAAATAAAGAGTTGACACGTTACGTAGTTACAAATTAAGATGTTCTTTTTGGTGTAAAACGCAGTTGTATTTCTAAACAACATTATTCATTGAGGCAGTTTAGAATAATTATTACTTAATTTATTTTGTATTTTAATATTGTTTTCAAAATTAATGTTTCACGTTACATAACGGTCCGATATAAATTTTTGCTAAACAAGCATTTAATTTCGCTGCCTGAAAATGGGCTATAGTTTTCATGCGGTCGCGTTGCTAGCGTAGCGAGCTGGCCACGTCAAACTAGTCTAGCGACAGGTCGGGCGACCAGTCGGACGACAGGCGCCACCAGCGATTTAACTCATTTGTTGTGATACCGTGGATTAAATAGCTGGGAAAATAACGAAGCTTCTTTAACTGTTCCATCATGTAATTATGTTAGGTAATATAGTAACTGATAATTTTAAGCACATTGAGCAATTTGAAGTCTTATCCACCATTGTTGCAAATACGATTAAACGGATTTGGATAAACTTACATATACATTAGGTATAACAAACCATGCCCTGGGTAGATTAATATTTACCTAATAACCCCTAAGCTCAACAAAACGACACATAATAGCTATTTTTTGCGGTCTCATGCGACCGCTTGGCATAATATTTATGACGTTACAAAATTTAGCACCGTGCATTTAATTTAATTTAATGTAAGAATGATGATTTGAAGTAGTCTGAAAAATACTTCAAGTAGACGAGTATTAAATAACTTGAGTTTTAAGTCGATCTAAGAGTAGAATAGCAATAGTAGCGTTACGGTTAACGTAGCGTACGCTTCGCATCAAGTGAATTCGAGTCTAATAATAATTATTTGTCTCTAACGAGAACACAAAAAAGGTTTATTTTTAATGGGCCAAACAAAAACCTCTTACCTACCGATAGATTCTAAATATCACATAAACTAAGCTAAGTTTGCACTACGGGGACTGGATAAAGAATAAAAATAAATAATAGACATTTAATTACTAGGGTACAAAGGCTCGTGCATATCACACAAACCTTGATTTGCCCTTTGCGAGGTTCGAACTCGCAACTGCTTCGCAGTCTAAGACGCCCCACTAGACCAGACGGTCGTCAAAACAAATAAAGTGCGATTTTCCACGTGCCAAATTTCCTAAACTAAATCCAAGATGGCTGCGGTGAAGTTCGAGCGCGCCAAAGACAAGAGTTGGCGCCGCGCGGGTGCTGCCCGCCACGGTCGGTTGCTCGTGAAATTTTCCCGCGCACCGAACGCGCTCGAGCTGGCTCGAAGCTCGAGCCAGACGAGCCGAGCAAGTCATAATCGCCTTCGAGTGGGGTCACCACACTCACCACGTTTGACGTTTACGAATTATTTGAGCCAGGTTCCATTTTTTTTTCCTAATTATTTTTAACACCCAAGTTCAAACTCTATTTGGGATCTAATTCTGGTTAACTAAACCTTTTTAAACTTGTACTTCCTATTCATGGTCACATTTTGTCATTTAAAGTTAAGAATGGACTTTTAAGCTGTTAGACGACGCAAAAGTTGTCGTGCGGCCGCCACGTAGCCACCCGTTGACGACGGTAGCGCGGCTGCGATGTCACGTACATCAATAGCAAATATGAATTCTAATTCCTAAGCAACAACTTTAAATTCCTCGGAACTATGCCGCGTGCTATTGAATTCATGATAAATAAACGCAACCTCAGGACGTAGTCACTAAATACAAAGCGGCTTGCACGCAGTCGCGCGCGGCAGCCGCGTCTGGTCGAGGCGAAATAATTCGTGTCATGCAACAAACGTGGCGCGGACATGTAATCGTCTGGTCTTTCACACGAGTGCGGAATGAAGACAGCAGGCCATGCACTTTGGTACTGTCCTCCGTATGAAGATTTTCGGCGGAATATGATGGATGGGATCACCTCGAAGAGCATCGCCTCGATCTCGTTGGCTCGCAGACGATCTTCAAACGGCTGCATGAGTTCGCGCACGGTTGACACAGAAGAAGAAATGGCTCGAACTGCCTGCCTGGCACCGGAAGGTGCCAGCGTAAGCGTGGCATCAAGCCCAAGAATTGACTATAGAGACAACGATAAGATGTTAAAATATTTTAGTGATACAAGAATTGCACGGCGTAGTGCACACACACTACAACACAAAGAAAATCTGCGTGCATCTTTCGCGGATTGACCTGGCGCGAAGGTTGGTATGGCCTTGGGTGGTTGGTTAGTTCGGTCTGTCACATCATGATTTCATTGTAGCGGTATATAGATTTTTAGAGAACTGACTACTTAAGTGTTCCGAAACACTAAAGTAATCTTAATGATCCAAATCAGTGTTATACTGCGACAACTCACTGATTTGCATGACGACTAGTAAGACGCTGAGCCGATGAGCCATTGATTGCTAAGGCTGGTGACATGGAAACTCTCTCTTTCCAGTGATATTGTCTCTGCAAGTCTACGTGTTACAAAAACAATGCTAATAGACGACACATGTTGGACATCAAAATGATTTTGGTTACCTTATCTACTGTCCCATGTTTCTAAGCAATAAATAATAATTTAATTTCCTTTTAGCAAAATTTTACCCGTTAACATCCAAGTGGTCTTATGAGACCGCATAACAATGGAATATCTAAGTACGACCATGTCTCAGAATACCGAGCTTTGCTAGAATGGCTTCCTATACGACGTCGGCGTGAGTATCATATGCTTTCCTTTTTATTTTCTATATTATTCAATCCAAAGTCACCGCCATATCTAAAGGAGCGCTTTAAATTTTTGCAGTCTGCCCTGGGTCACGAAATGCGGTCTTCCAATAATCTCCGACTTACCTCTCCCCTAAATTCTTCACACACCTATTCACAGTCCTTTACTGTGCAATCCATCCGCCTATGGAACTCCTTACCGATGTCTATTCGGCAGTCTGAAACACTACAAATCTTCAAAACTAGACTTAAAACATATCTCCTTGGACTTTAGTTTTCTCCTATGTTTTTCTTTGATTTACTTCTTTCTTTACTTTTCCTAACACTTTTGGTATCAAAATCCATATTCATATTAATAGGGTTATTAATTAGTGTAAGTACTTATATGTATTTATAGTATGTATGATCATTATTTATAACAATGTGTAAGTATGTATATTATTTTATTTTTTAGTATCTATGTAATAAATATATAATATATTATGTAATATATTAAATATAAAATTACTTTAAACTCTTCACCGCCTCCCCCACAACGTTTTTTTTTTCAACTTTCCTCTACCTGAAGGTTGTCTGGAAGAGATCGCTCTTAGCGATAAGACCGCCTAAATTGTACCATTCTAAATTTATTGTTTCTCTGTACTGTTTTTTTGTGTGGTGTGCAATAAAGAGTATCTATCTATCTATCTATCTATTGTGTCTCGTTTAGGTATGCTTGATTAGCTATGGTAGGATTGAGGTGAGTACATTTGTTTTAACTTAAATATCAATCGTGATAGTAATCAAATATGTCTGATCGTTTTATATTATTTTATAGATGTAAAATCATACACATCACAATAACAGTAAAAAGTAGCTGAAAAACGCGTATGAACTAATAATAATAATAATCCAAATGTTCCTAATAAAACATATCACACATCCGAAAAATCTAACTGCTCAAGAACCGAATGATCCAATCTGATCAAAAATATATTTTTCTGATACACTGGTAGGATATGGAGACAGGCTGACAAATACAGTCTACTATGATTTTCGTTTATACAAGCCCCAAGAAATAAGTATCTTCCTATCACTAACACGGGAAGCCATGAAACTCGCATTTTTAATTTAACTAAAGGCAAAAATTTAAGAAGAAAATTCTTAGGTAGGTACTTATCTCTTATTTGTATTGTATAGGCGCAATGTTTTTTATTTAGTCCCGTGAAAGACTGCCGTGTTGCCACCCCACTCACAAAGAACACGTTGCTGGCCGGCCGACTTTGCCCACTCGCACACCAATAACACGAATCTCTGATTTTCGTTTCGGTAAAACCCTAATGATTATTCCAAATGGGGTTATAAAACCTAAACCTAGACGGTTATGCTTTTGATGCAATATATTAGGCTCGGTCCCAGCCTTTTGCTAGGAACTTTTTGCAATAGTAGGTAAAACAATAATAAATATTAAATATCATTTGCTACAAGTGCCTTCATACATATACAGACTGTTAGGTTGAACGAGGGATATTTCTAAAGGTTTTTCTTACTATGAATATAAACATCTTTCGCTATCTAACCTAGTAAAATCAAGAAAAATCTCACCTGGTCTACCATACTAAAGTCCAAAATAAATGTAACAGCTGTTGTTGTTGTTTTGTTCCCATAGTAAAAGTTCTCTAGAACAACCTGTAGACGGATGTCCCACTTTAAGCCTGACATCCTGTATAAATTGTTATAATGTTATCATGGCATACATTACCATTACAACTTTTTATTTCATAAAAAATACAGTTATTCCACATTTATATAACTAATACCTTTTACCTAATTGAAATAGATAAATAATAGCAAACTCCACTTTCAAAAGTTCGTAGTCGTAGGTCGTAGTAACGCATAACACATTACGTAGAAGACATCAACGAACGCAGTTGCTACGAAAATAAGATTAAAAATTTACGTGCAACATAAGAGTCGCACAAAAATCCGTCCGTCAATGTCACCTTAAAAGCAAGAACAAAGTCGAACTCAGAACGGGCGATACGTAAACGTCCACGAACAAAATATAACTCGGAGTCTTAGGTACATAACAATAATAAGGTAATGGTCCTCGAACATAATGCGGCATGAAAGAAAATCTGAAAATGCGCAGCATACCTACTCTGTGGCGGTGCGCTGACTCGCCGCACCGCTAGGTGGCAGCACATAGCTCGCTATTCACAGCGTTATATTATTTACCGCGTTTATGTATGTCGTTATATAAGTGAACAGAAAGCTACGTTCGGCGGACGGGCGCCGCGGGGGCGGCGGGGCGCGGGCGCGACCCACGCACACACGCGCGCGCCGCACACACGCGCCCGCCGCCGCGTCCGTGTGTATCGAGCGAGCAGCGCGCCAGCCGCTCGACTCGACGTATTCTTATTATTATGAAAGGAGAAACGCTTTTTGTAGGGCAAGAACTAAATTTGTAGTATTACGGCTGCCGATAATAAAGATTGTAAACGCATTTCAGTTCGCTGAAGTTTGCGGTGTCGCTCATAGATGTCGCGCTTCCGACTCGCGGACGGTGATGCGATTTCCACCGATCGGGCTCCACATGATTTTACGTTACGTGATTGCAATGTCGACACAACGAAGCTTGAAAAGTCCGCTAGTTACGTAAATTAAGCTTAAAACCGTTGTTGCCTGTTGTTAATTTGACGCAGTGTGGAAAATACCTAGTCTCATTTTCAGCTGAGCAACAAGTTCTAGTGTGATGAGTACGCTTAATTGGATAGGTAGGCCGAATAATCGGATAATAAAGATATCTCTCAGTGACGGCCGGTACTTTTCACAGTTTAGAATGGCTAAATACTTTTATCTGTAATGTTGGTAGAATGTATTTAAGTATTTTTATTTATTCATAAAACTAAGGATGATACAAAACAACGGTAAGAAATAACTGTTCATTTATTCGGTTAGAAAACCGAAAATCGAGCATTAGGTACCTATTAAGAAACATCGTAACTTTATTTATTTGCAAGTACTTATAGAGGCATTGGAATAAATTTAATTTAATCTAAAACCGGTTAAAGATGAAAGAAATACTAGGTAGACATTTGACGTGTTTGTTGTTGAATTGTTTTGTAGCGCACAGTACATGACAAGCTATAATTATTCTGTAGATATCAATCTATCCATAGTCTTAATTTATAAGTTTACCACTCTTACCTCAAAGACTCTGAAAGAGAAGATATGGTAGGTATGGTATGATATGTTTTCTGAGGCCCTTCATGCATAGATATATACTCCACAGTGAATGCAGTGACATCCAGATTTATTATATTCATCAGTGGACGCGTAAATATAAAAGTTACTAACATTACGTATTAAAACAATTGCTTGTTAGTTAGGTTTTCATCGCAGCACATTGACAATAACAGTTTCTTCCCACGGCGCCGCTCGCTTTTACTCGTACACGCTAGCGGTTACTGACTCAACACGAACGCTACAACCATGCGATATATCGAATGGTTCAAACTGAATAGTTAGTTTTTTTTTAAATTTTATATTGGACAACATCACATACATTGCTCTGATCCTATGGTAAGTAGCTTAAGCACTTGTGTTAATCAGAAACAACGACGGTACCACAACACCCTTACCCGAGACAAAATAGAAAAGTATTTTTTCTACATTGACCGACCGGGAATCGAACCTGAAACCTCAGAGATAGCGACACCAAGTCCTCTCGGCTACGGAGGTCGGAGTTTTATATCACATACATACACAACTTTTATTCTATGACTTTTAAAAACATCATTTTTTTTTGTTCTGAATGTAATTACAAGATTATTCTTGAGTTACAAGACCCTGTACGTATTAGAAGAGCTCTTGCTATTCTTTTTCTAAAAAGAATCATTCTACTGTCAGAGCTAAATTCGACTCGAAACCTTACCAAAATGCGGTTATTAATTGTTTTAGACCTAATTTCACCAGTCTCCACTTGAGGACTCGATTGGCGTAGCGGCTTAGCGGCGCAGTGATTTCCCTTTGATGAAAAGGTCGTCCTAGGTTCGATTCTTGGTTCGGGTCAAATTAGAAAAAGGATTTTTTTTAGTTGACTAGGGTCTGGATATGCTGGGAGACACCCCTGGCAAAATCCTCTTATAAACTAAAGGATGTGTATTGCTTACTTCAAACATTTGGTGTGTATCTGGCAAATTATATTAGAAAGAGAGGATTTAAAGAACAGACACAACCTATGTATATATAATTCGTCAACCCACCACAAAACGACAAATTTTCTCAATGATATTGATCTCTGTAGTCCGCACTTAAAGTTGAAAATCGGTTGAATGACCTTTAACTTTATGGGTAGGTGGACCTGCCGTTGTCTGTACCACTGACTAAGTGTTCTTTAATTGAATTAATCGAGACTTATATAGCCAAAAAAAATCTCCGTTTCTCCGTAATATCAATAAATATTGGACACCATCATATACATTGCTCTGATCCTAAAGTAAGTAAATAGCTAAAGCACTTGTCTTGTTGAAATCAGAAATCAGAAAAACACCACTTGACACGAGACAATGTGCAAAATTTCGTTTCTATATTGACCCGACCAAGAATCGAACCCGGGACCTCAGAGATGGCGACGGCAAGTCCGATGTGCTCGCGTCTCGGCTACGCAGGTCGAGCTTAAGGATTCTGTGTCTATGGGTTCTGTTCAATTTAATTTACTCTAAGATTTTAACAAGTTTACTTCAGCAACTTATCTGGCATCCCAAACCATAGTAAAGATTCTTCTCTCTTGATTTAATTTCTGGTAGGTAGATTATGATCATAACAAGGTATACTTATCTAAATACTTTCTGCCTGTAACATAGTCTTCGAAAAATGTATATACCTGCAACTGTCTTAAACTTTTTGAGTTATTATTAGTATAGTTTATTTCGTTATTATTAAATTAGTACTGTTGTTGTAAACGGTCTGAAAAAACTTCAATTCAATTCAATATATTTATTGCATTCTATAATTTTACACAGGTGTTATAAATAGGTACATAAAAAGATCATTATAGACCCTGTAGGGCACAACAATAAAATACATAGTTACGTTTCAGAAAACATTACGGTTTGCGGGACTACTCGGCCCTGCTCGAGTCACGTGTTCCCATAGCTCGTGGCATAGCTCGTGGCTCGTGGTGCGAGCGCCTTGTCTTGAGTGACGCAGGATTGCCACCAAAACGACGAAATGCGCGGGAAACTCGTGGCAACTTTCGCGCGGGAAAACATGGCGACGGTGCATTGGCAGCGCGGCCTGCGTGACTGCTGAAGCGACGAACAAGTAAATGAAACGATTGATTGCTGTGATATGGCACTGTTTCTTCAAGAACTGAAAGACTTCTGATTTATAATAGATAGGCACATTCTACGAGTATAAGTCTAAAGAATCTTATTATTTTTCAATGCATTACAGGTATTATAACTCGTATATAAAAATAAAATCGGTTGCGTTGAGACAGTTTTAGTTAAGTACATACTTAAGTCAAAAAAATATCTTTGACTAATTAACAATGTCAATACAACACCAAATTACCCTACAGTTTGTAGAAATTTGTTTGATTTGTACTTTTTTTGTTAGTTTTAAACGTTTTGAACCGGACTGATACGTTGGCCGGCCCGCACACGGAAAAATAAACCTATGAAAACTTATTTGGTACATTGTATGACAACCACCGACTGCCCGTGCGCATTGCACAATCACAACAAATATCTAGCCCCAAACTAAGCAAAACTTATACAATGACGACTAGATAATGAATAAACATACTTAAATACTTTTTAAAAACATCCATGACTGAGGTACAAATGCATGTACACATCACACAAACATTTGCCAATTGCGGAATTCGAACCCGCTGGCTTTGTATTCCGGAGCGCGAACCACTACACCAGACGGTCGTCGAAATATGTTAAACCTATTTATTACACTTTGTGCAAAATCAGAGAAAAACATACATGTCTCTGATTGTACTGATATTAATTCCTTGTTTTCGGGTAACCTTTTTAACTTATTTCTATTGTGTCACGTTTTACTAAACTGAGGAATTAATTTAACTGATCTGTGATAGATACTTTGATGATGAAGTAGCGAGGGAAAACAAAAACCACTATTTTGATTACTTTCAGTAAATAATGCATCATTATCTGCCGATACGATCAAATAAACGAACACAAACTGAAAACAAAACATTCTGGCAAACCGCATTAGTAATTTCAGTTTTACACAAACAAAATGCAGTAAGTAATCATTAAATTGAGAGATTTGATCTTTTTTTATTTTGTTTCTGCATACAAACTAACGCTCTACCTCGATGAGAATAATGTATGGAGCACCAAAAAAAAATTTCATGACTATTTGTTGACCCCGTATTAATAGTGGTTTGATTGTTTAACACATTAGCCTCCTTAAATTTCGCAAATTTTTAAAAGTCATCACTTATTTACAAATAATTAATGTGCATTTATTTTCAATAACTTCGTCTTTTCCTATTTAATCAGCGAAAATGACTTTATTATTTACAAGATACGTTTTGATTAACAATGATAAACAATCGTACGCGGTCATTGCTCTTAAATACCTATCACAGCGGTATTTTGTTATCGTTTTAATTTAAAAAAGCTTTTTATTAAAAAAACCCTTACTAAAATCGGTCCCTCCGTTAGAGAGCTATGATGCCAAATGAAGGACATATACACGCAGATAGATTTTGTCTTGGTTAACCTTATACCCAGTACACACCTCTTTTACCTTCAAAGTTTCGCATGTTATCAAAGAGACGACATCCTTTCCATATTTTTTTAAGGCAAGCCTGGACGAACTGACATGGTTTTCTCCGGAGAGATTTTCAGAAGTCAACGCTTAGAAGGTTAAACGTATTCTGATGCACCGAGATTCAAGCTCTTGCTTAGTTCAGGCGTTATTCTTACACAATCTTAACAACCTTCCAGAATTAAGTATCGAGTATGATAAGCTGTACCTATAATTAAGATTGTTAAAGAAAATAAATATGCAAATGGTTTATTATTATTATTATATTATCTTAGCATACATCCTAAGGCGGCCGTAGAATTATAAATAAGCAACGATCTGGTTTGTGTAGTGGCGCGTTAATTCGGGTAGCACGCAAAGGTCCCGGGTTCAATTCCCGGTTCAGGTCAATTCAGGAAACCATCTTTTCTAAATTGGCTTGAGTCTGGGTGTGCTGAAAGTTGCCCCGGGAGTATTGTAGCGTAGCAACCTTGAGGGACTATTGACTTTTTGAGGTAGTTTCTTTAGATAAAAAGCAACTATGTGCTAAGATCCTAATTCGTTCAGACGCTATGCATGATTGATCGATCTTCACAAACTTTAACATTAACAATATTACTAGAATAGGGTGGGACCACACATGTTAGATACTCGGGTGTAATGTGCAAACACCTAAAGTAGCAATAGACAGGCCACTTCGCTCGCAGAACTGATAACCCTAGAAAACGCAGCGTGGGCAGTCAGACACCCGGTGGACCTACGACCTAGTCAAGGTTGCGGGGAGCCGCTGGATGCAAACGGCCCAGATCTGTTTGCTGTAGCTGTAGATATTTCAGAATCAAGATTCAGCATCGTTTAGTTAACCATTTTTTATCAAATCGTGTTCCCTAGTTATTATTTACATCAATGTATATTTAACTTACATAATAATAACTAATTGTTCCTTAGTATGCGAGATATTATGTAACACGTTAGGTACACGGCCGACGGCATTTTCCGTCTTAAAAGTTTGTTGCTATTTTGAAACACCTTCATTTGTTCTTAAAATAGAAAAGAAGTCTTAGAATTTTACGTGGAAAGTGTTTTGTGGCCACGGAATTGTTTTTGCACCTGGCTTTATTATCAAATCGTCATCCTTTAAGATGTTCCAGCTTACACCTCATGAATAATAAAAAGTCATTCAATATGAAATCTGTTTCAAAATTAAACTAGTTTTGGCCAGAGTAAGAATTGGGTGATTTAACCTTAAGTATGCATTGTCTTATAAATAATAACATTTAAATAATTATGATGCGCACTGGAAATTATGTAATTTCCTATACTACCTGCTGGTAAGTAGGTCGTAATAATTCGTATGTCATAGTTCATTTTCAGATGGCACTAATTTAAAGCCAGATTTCAGTTTCAATACAAAATCGATTTCCTGTTGATGTTCTCATTCGCGCGCGCGCATACGCCAGCGTCGAAAAACCCGCGCGATAAGGGAAAAATTCTCTGCCTATTCTGATAGCGCTCGATAAAGCATGACTAAGAACGAGGCAAGGCTGAGTTATCAACGTACGTCAATGCTATTTTTTACCCGACTACCGAAGGAGGGTAATGTTTTTCGAGCGTAATACGTACGTTTTCATGTCTATTTTGTTGGCACGCTCTGTAGCCTAAACGATATTAAGGATATTAGGATATAAGGTGTTTCTTCTAAGTGTGTGAAGAGAAATATATACTATATAAAAACGTTTAAGGTGATATATGTAGAAATTTGGCATCCTTATCGTTGAAAAAATATTTGAGGAAATATACTAAAAGTGACAGACGCAGGATGGAAAGAATATAAAATGTATATTCACTAAGGAATTATTAATTTATCATTTATGGTTTTGTGAACGTTCTAATTAAATTGATTTTAATTTCAGAATTAATACTTCTTTATAACCATTGCTAACAATAGTTAAAGTATTTAATGCAAGTAACTTTTATATTTAAATAATAAATGATAGTAAATTTTTCATTGCCATCGCATATCGTAGCCGGCTATGTGAATACGTCCTTGCTGCTCGGACTTGGCCTAACGACCTTCTCGCTAATTTCTAAAGGTCATTGAGCTTACTTCACCATGAAACTAGAAGATGTATGATCTTATGATAATAGAAAAATTATCGCGCTCCGGGAGTCCCCGGTACCACCATATTTTCAATCTAATTTAAAAAAAGTAGGAGATTCTCAATTGGCGAGAATCTAGCGGACGTGGTTATCATGTAGTGGTATCGGAGAGGGACAATTTTATCTGCCTTACGATATCTCTCCCTTCTAGAGGTCATTCTACCGCATTCGTTAACCACCCACAATAAACTTTAAATGGTCGGTCCATCGCACGGGTCACCTCCCGCCCGCTCTAGTGCTTGCCACTTTTTCCTGGACGACGAGGCGTTCTACGGAATGTCGCGTCTCGAAACGTGTCCGAAGAATGCCAGATTGCAATATAGAAAATAGACATTGCTTGATGGCGAGTTCTTCATGTATCGACATTGACATTCGCGCGAAAGTCAGTCCACGACACTCTAAACATTTTTCTCCAGTAACATCCTCAGAGCATCTATTTTCATTCTCTCAACTTCTGTCAGCGTCCAAGTTTCAGCAGCGTAGAGTATTATGGGGAAGACAAGCGTGTGCACATGTCTAGTCTTCGTGGCCTTTGTGATATTTCTGTTCCTTCATATCCTCTTCATTTTGTCCATCGCTGATCTTGTGATAGGCTTCGAAATCCCTACCGCAAGCCACCAGTTTTATTTTTTTGTTGTAAAGGGTTGGGATTATAATAACACCAAGTTTGACGAATGCGCATATTACCGTTTTTACTGTTGACCCCGTCAAACACACACATAAACAATACACTAAATCAGAGCACTAAATGCACTAACAGTTTCTTCTGGGCACGCTGAGTTGAGCATAGGCTACATTTATTAATTTATTTACACTTTATTGTTGATATATGTTTAAAAAACATAAAAGGTGGAATTAGTGCTGTATGGCATTCTTAACCAGTCGACCATTAGGCTATAAAGAAATGTTATGCTGGTCGTGTGACGAGGGAAATAAGACATACGTAATACATCCTTACTTTGATCAGATAGTGATCACAAGAACATACCTACCTATTAATTTAAAAATACACTTGGCCTAAAGGTACTTACTTTTAATAAAGAAATAACAGTATAGTATTCCACGGGCTCGCGATCGATGGCTCGCTACTAAGATAAAACGTCACGCCTTCCCGCCTTTTTCCTTTTTCATCCATTTATACCTTGCCGCTTTTCACGTTCATTTTAATGTAACATAAAAACTAGAAACAAGACTTACTTAAAGAGTACTACTTACTTTGTACTGCAAATAAGAATTAAAAATGATCTATCTATATCTAGCTATCGTGGTATGGCTATGGAGGAAGGCTATGAAGAAAGGATATGGAGGAAGATAAAAAAGAGGACAAAGTTGAGAACCTTCATACTATTGCTCTTGCTGCTTTTACCCATATGTACTTACACCAGAAAACAAATATAAGTATAAATGTGTAGGGAGGTCTACGCGACAAAGCAAAATAAATCTAAATAAGTTGTTTTATTACACATTAAAAGCTAGCACAAGTCACAACATTCTTCAATCGAGATTTAACCTAAACCTGAGCCCTAATTTACTGATAAATTAAATTAGTTTCGATCAGGTTTCATTAAATAAAAAACCAAATTGAGATTTTAGTTTGTTTCCTCTTCAGTCACACTAGGAACTATAGTTACATTTCTGGAGAATTTGACGTACGACGATGTATATTATAAAATACCGATTCGATCGAAACTTTAATTTCATTAATTAATGTTTTCTATTATAAATTTCTATAAATTAATTACGGAAAAAGGGCCTATACTTTTGAAACATTATCTTTAGGCTCTAGAAGTCCACTACTGGACATGGCTATCTAGACGACCATCTGGTGTAGTGGTTCGCGCTCCGGACTACAAAGCCAGCGGTTGCCGGTTCGAATCCCGCAAGGGGCAAATGTTTGTGTGATGAGCACTAGCATTTGTATCTAAGTCATGGATGTTTATAAAAGTATTTAAGTATGTTTATCCCTTATCTAGTCGCCATAATACAAGGTTTGCTTAGTTTGGGGCTAAATAATTGGTGTGATTGTGAAAACAATTTATTTATTTATTTATCTCCATAGAAATCCACAATAAGCAGCTCTAATCCGTTTGCATCATATGATTTCCTGTAACCATAACGGCCTATGACACTCCGCATTTCGGTCGAGATAAATACCTACGCGACGCGCACCTTCGAAGAGGCTAAAATCAGTCGAGTGTCACGCGCGCTGTTACACGTTCTTATTATTAAAATTAGTTTTTTGTACGCGTTACACTTCCGACTTTATTCAGAGTTTATTCACTGTGAATAAGAAAATTAAAAGAAATCGAAAATATTGCGTAGCATTTGGGTTATATATTTTGCCACCGGGTCGCTCGGTAGCATTAGTAGCAACGACGCGACCGCTCTGTTGTGATTGAAAATACTAACGTCTCGATTTCCAGCAGACCTACCACAATATTATAATAAGTCTATAAACCACTTCTATACAATTTTAAGTCCTCATTAGGTAGGTACTTACTACGTTACGACATTTTTATACAGGGCTGTTTAACACTAGTATTACGATACGATCAGGGTGTTTTCATAAATTAATTGTATCGATATACCGGAATGGAAAGTAATATTTTCATTGAAAGGATTACTAATTATCTACACGCTATTTCATGCGTAGGTAGGTATCGACCAAATTCACAAACACAAGTCGCAGCCCTTGCGAGAGAGCGGTAGCTGACAGGACCAAGTAAAAAGAGCTCTCACTTGTGGCGTTGTGGTGGATTATCGCTTGCAGTAACGCTTTGTAGGCTATTATAAAATGAGATTACATTGCCCGGTGCAAGCTTATTTGCTCTTTGTTGCCGCACATTGAGAGTAGATAATCTATTTTAGCAAATGTCTTTAAGTGTCGCTTCTGCTATATTATTTATTCTGTGCCATAACTAGGTCATCGGTCCACCGAGTTCCGGTTTTCCCATTCGTAATGACCACGAAAAACATAACTAAATAAGTAATCTTATTTTTAATATCATTTTTTATGTCCGTTTTTTTTAAACTGGTCTAATTATAATGCCAAAGAGGTAAAATAAATGATAATAATATAAAATTTCTATAAGAAGTAGTTTTTATCTGCCCCAAAACGTATAGATAAACTTATACACTACATGACATCCTTCACTCAGGTACAAACGCCTGTGTTCATCACTGACACTTGCTCCTTGCGGGATACGAACCTGCGACTGCCTGGGTTTGCAGTCCAGAACTACCCACTACCAGACCAAAACGGCCATCAAATGAAATAAATGATGTTTTAAACTAGATTTAAACTAAATCTGGTTTTAAGACTTATGTACACAATACAGCTTGTCAAACTACCACGAAACGTCAAATTTTCTTAATTGATATTTTTCCCTATGTGCCGGACTTAAAGTTGAAATCAGTTGAATTATCTTTATATTTTGGGTAGGTTAACCTGCCGTTGTCTGTACAATTAGCCCTTATTGTCTCAATTAATGCTCAATAATAATCCAAAATAAAACATCATGAAGAATTAAAAAACGAGAAGTTGTTTTGGTGACGGTAAAATGTCTTTATTAAGCAATTAGACAAAAACAACACTCTAAATCCAAAGGTAAGGTGAGAAGACACCTTGGATTAAATTTTAACAGAACATGAGACGAAGGTAATTTAGAATAAACAATTTATCTTCTTTTTTCAGCCGAAAATTAGAAGACATTAGCACTCAGAGGTAAATTTTAGTTAGGTAATTCTTGAGTTTATGAGTCAAACTCAATAATACAAATCCATACAAATCGTAATAAATAATCGGTTATTTTGTATCCATTAAAAATACTGTCCCAAGTATTCTATAATCAGCCCATAAGAGGTTGTGCATAAACGAAAAACAACGTCCTCTGTTTTGTGGTCGGTTTAAAAGAGGAGATACGAGTATGACAACAAATACTAGTTTCTAGAGTAGAAATTGTATTGGAATACTTTTATAGACTGAAAACTGAATGGATTTTGATGTTATGTACATATAGTAAATAAATGTAACATTTAATAATTTTTGTTTCCGTGATTGTCATCCAAAGAAACCTCTAATATTTAGAGAGCGAATAAGACTCGTGCACCAAGAATTTCTTGCCACGACTAACTACAACATCATTTTGTTTCATAACTACATGATTTTAATTATTATAAAGACCCAAAATTAAAAAATAAAAATTGGAAAATCTAATAAACGTAAAGACTTTTAGTTTAAATCAAAGTACATTTTCTAAACTGATCATTATTTATTCGAATACAAATAAGCATTAATCTCTTAAAGGGCTAAATACCGTCACGGCTAATTAGAAAGTTTATGTGTGAGGACAGTCTTCGGCGTCGGTACATCATCAGAAAGCCTGTTTTAGGTATTAGCGGGCGAAGCTGGTGCGTTTTCTTCAAATATATCACTCACTAAATTAAGTACTCCCATTTTAAATCTTCTTTTTTGCTCGCGATTCATATCCTTTACATCTGGTAACAAACTGAACAAAAATGCAAAATCAGGATCTTGATTTCTATTATACTGTGTGGATCTTTGCTTTGACCTAAAAAATTCTAGGGCGGACGCATTGACTTCACTCAGAGTGACTTTTTTGGGTTTTTTGACAATTTCCTTTGCCCTCGAATCATGTTCAACGTCCCAGTTATTGGGTTCCTCTTTATCAATGGAAGAAGGAGCAGGAGGAGGTGTTTCGACCTCACGACTGTTGTCAGAGTAATCGTCCATATCATTAGCTGTCGCCTGATCCATTTCTGCTTTAGGCTCTATTATAAGCACGCCTCTTGGTGGTCTTGGTTTTGTATACCTGTATAAAAACTGGAGTTGGTCTGCCAAATAATAGGGTTTAAAATATTTTGCTCTAGGACCGGAAAGTCTGTTGAGTTTTTTCAAATGTCTCGTATAGCAACCTCGTAGATTCTTCCACCTCTCTTTGCAATCAGCAACTAAAAGTAATACAAAATATTTTATTCACATGTGTCCTATTTCAGGCAGGTCATTCAAAGCCGCATTCATTATTTCTTGAGAGGCCATATTAGGTATTTGATAAATTGTGCATAAAATGTTAGTTTTATACTAAATATAGTATTATTAAAGTATATTATTTATTAAATTCTATTTATTTATTTAGACTTTATTGCACAGATTAAAAAATCATACAAAAGGTGGACTTAATGCCATGAGGCATTCTCTACCAGTCGACCATTATACTAAACTAAACTAAACAGAGACGTTTTGTGGGCGGTGCGATATAGGCGATACAAATTCAAATGAAAGGTCCGTGTGAAATTATTTTTAAAAGCATAAACTACATACAGTAAATAACGATATACATAAACTTAATACTATCATACATAGATTACATAGGCAAAATACATACGTAAATAAATAAATAATTTAAAAGTATTTTATGTAATTAAAACAAAAATGTTACAATAGTAACATTTTAGCTTGCTTAAATTTTACTTATCATTTTATAGTGAGATATCAGCCTATATTAGGAATGTATAGGATAGCTGAGCGTTCCTACCTGCTCGCGCTTACACTGAATATGGGAACGACGACCTCTGTAGCCGAGAGGCGAGCATACCGGACTTGCTGTCGCAATCTCTGCGGTCCCGGGTTCGATTCCCGGTCGGTCAATGTAGAAAAATAACTTTTCTATATTGTCTCGGGTCTGGGTTTTGTGGTACAATCGTTGTTTCTGATTTCTGTAACACAAGTGCTTTGGCTACATACCATTGGATCAGCCTCCCCCTATCATGAGCTCCAAAACACGATATGATATGATATGATTTAGCGATATATCGACACCAACTGTAAACATATGATAGATATAGCCGCCATGTTGAATCGCCGGGCTGGTGACGTCACATGTTATGACCGCTGTTTCGATAAAAACTTAAAATGGCGGTTATATGCTTCATATTTTTCATAGTTGGTTTTGATATATGGCTATATCATATCATCTTTTAGTGGTCATGCTAGGAGGGCTGAGCAATGTATGTGATGTTGTCCTATATTATACAAATAACTGTACATTGAATTCGTTTTACGTTATTTCAAAATAATAGTTGGAAAACTTCACAGATAAAACATAGAGGGTATCCATATCCAATTATATTATTAATTAATACCTACAATTAGCAATTTAGCGATATACATAAATAATACCTATTCCTATTTTTATTATAATATTGATATATCGATACTATTAACGTAGTCTAGAATTTTGATCATCAATTACAAAATTGTACCTACCCCAAGTATATTAAAATTAAATTGGGTACTCACCTGATTCATTTGTTTTCTTCGATATATCTAGCCAAGCAGCGTCTTGCACATTTCTATTAGTGTAGTCCGCTCTGTTGTGATCATATAGACATGGTCTTTCTTCAATTAGTTGAATTAATTTAATGTTAAATTCGTCTTCCTTCATTTTAGACATGATAGAGGAAGTACCACGGAGACAGTTTTCGTGCTAACTCTGTTGCTTTGCTACAATGTTACGTTACGCGCTACTGCTATGCGTCACTGGTTAAATAAATCGTTCTGTAGCGGGCCGAATGACGCGTCACGTTACGCGCCGCCACGCCATGCGAATGGGCGCTGGCTGGCAGGTCGCTGCTCAATGTTTGCCTTGTGCTTTGTGGCTACGTTCGGACGAGTGGCAAGTCACGTGCAAGATCGTCCGTCAGATCTCACGTCATGCCACTTACCTACACGGCGCGCCCTCGTGCTACAATGATAATACCTACAGAATGAAAGAATCGTTCAATCATTAATTGCATGCTACATTTGTGTATAGTAGTTTTACAGGTAGGTACATGATATTTTAATAATACAATAAAACGCAATATTATGACTTAAAGAGGTCCTATCTACCTTAATAAGGTCGTATTTTTTATTTATTAGATAAGTAACTTTTTTAGGGGGTTATGCCACTGCATTTACAACAAGTTTCGCGAAACACTGATATCATGATTTTGATATTGGTCATAGGACCAACATTAGTAAAAGTTGTTGTTTATAAACAGTAGAACCATCCCTTACAGCGAAGTTATATAATGTATAGCGTAATTGCTTCTATTAACGACCCCCAATTTTTTTATTCTTATACCGCGTTTCTAAAATATCTTCTATAAAATATATAATATAATATTGATTTTAGAGACGTCGCCATTAAACAATGATTTAAGTATGTTTATAAGGCATTAAAAGAGAGTAAGTTTGTATAATTGCAAGTAAACAGAGTAATTTCACACTATGTGAGACGCACCCACAAAAGACGCCAATTTTAGTATCGAGCTCCCATGAAACTACGTAAAAATACAATTTTTTATTAATCTGAGGTGAGAATGAGTACATGTATATAACATGTGAATAACGATAGTGGCATTAGTGGCAAACATGGCTTACTAGATCAAATACATTGAATTTCGTTTTGTATGCTTTGTATAAAGAATTTCAGTGGTCGGTAATAGACAAAAAACATTACTATAAAGAAACTTTCCTTATCGGTCGAATTACAATTCTGATTGACAAATTTAGAGAAGTCAACGTCTGTCGGGTCAGTTAATATTTATTTTAAATTTATGGTACCAACGTAAACATTTCTATTACCGCCAGTTAAAACTGACTTCAGATCATTATTTTTAAAATAGATACTCTAACGCTAGATAGGCCGTAATGCTAGGCCAAGTGCTGTATTTTTTCATAATCTTACTCCTATCAAATTCAGTATTATTCTTCAGAAATGTGTTCTCCGTGTAATTTCCATAGCATTTTTGAAATTGCTAAATTAAAGTAAATTACACATACGATTTAAAAGATTATGAAAATCTAAACAACATTTGAAAATTCGACAGGTAGCGGAACTATACCTTTGCTAAAAAAAAAGTTTGAAAGCTTGCGAACCATGGAAATTACAAAAAAGACCACGGAAATTACCGAACAGATAAAATTGTGCTAAACACCATGTCAGATACGAAATTAAACTCAAATAGAAGTTAGTTGTGACGCAAAGAAATATTTGGTTGAGGTAGTATTAACTATAAAACCAATAAAAAACCAATAAAACCAATTTATTTCTGTAAATAGGCCTAAATTAAGCTCTTTTACACGTCCCAGTATATTTTTTTACCCTACCACTGCTTCGGGACAATATTGTGGGCTAGTGCCGAGAAGAAGCAGCGCAAGAAACTCGGTCACTATTGTCAGCCTCTTTTTAAATAGTGTGTTTACATTACAAGATAAAATGAACCTGTGCGAGCACGGCAGTATTTAATTCCATACATTTTTATCATTTAAATAGTCATTTACAGTGTAATAACCTTTTTTCATTAAAATCATCTTGACATGCGATTTAAATTCATACATAGGCAGTTCAGCAATGGACTGTGGTAATTTGTTAAAAAAGCGAATACATTTTCCCATAAACGAATTACCCACTTTATGCAGTCTGAAATTTGGAACGGCAAGTTTATCTTTATTCCGGGTATTAATATTATGCATGTCACTCTTTTTAGGAAATAGATGCAGGTATTTGCGAATATACATGAGATTTTCATAAATGAATTGAGAAGCCACTGTTAGTATATTAATTTCCTTGAACAGTTCCTTCAACGAGTCTCGGGGTCTGAGGTCGTAAATTGCCCGTACAGCTCTCTTTTGTAGCACAAAAATAGATTCAATATCTGCTGCTGAGCCCCATAATAATATTCCATATGACATTATACTGTGAAAATAGCTAAAGTACACCAATCTTGCCGTTCCAACATCAGTCAACTGTCTTATCTTTCTCACGGCATAAGCAGCTGAACTAAGTCTTCCCGATAGAGTCTCAATATGAGCACCCCATTGCAAACGGGAATCTAAAGTGATTCCTAAAAAGGTAGTGGAACTAGATGTATCTAGCAGTTCATCTTTTACAGTTATATGTGTTGGGACCAGTTTTACGTTCGGCATGGTGAATTTAATACATTTTGTTTTATTTGCATTAAGCATAAGATTATTGGTAGTGAACCAGTGCAACTACATACATTAGAACAATATTTGGCAAAAAATTGTAGCTTTATTTAAAAAATCTTACAAATCAAACTCAAAGTCGGAATATGAAGGTAATATAATTTTTATTATTAACAAATTACCTATCCACCGTACCCAGGATCAGCTGGGAGCTCAAATATGTCTACCTAGGACAAGTGATCGAGTTAGGTAGGTCTAATTTTAAGAAGGAAGGCTATCACCGAATGCAACTTTGCTGGGCAACGTTCGGGAAACACACAACGTCTTCTCGTCAAAATGCCTCAGTGCTTAAAGACGAAAGTCTATTACCTGTGTGTGTTACCAGTGATGATATATGGGACGGAAACGTGGTCTTTCAGTTTGGGCCTCATAAAAAAGCGCAAAGTCGCACAACTTGCTATAAAAAGGGCTATGCTTGGTGTTTCTTTGCGAGATCAAATCAAAAATGAGGAGATCCGTTAACGAACAAAACTCGCTGACATACTCCAAAGTTTTCAGGCATTAATCCTTTAGAATGGTAACATTTAGGATATAGGCCTCCCTCAAGTTCTTATTTACGAATTTGACTTGTTGATGATAAGGAATCTAATCGCGGTCGAATAAAATTGCAACGACTGAAATAAAGTTAACCTAAAAAAAAATCAGTAAGTCTCAAGCGACCACGTCGCCGGCGTCCAATGAGATGAGATTATTAAAAATTTGATGAATTTACTTATTTTGATTCAATAATTCTTATTTATTCAGTAAATAGGCCCTCGTCCGGGCGGGGACTTATACACGTCCCAAAAATATAGGTTTTCCCTACCATCGCTTCGGGACTACATATCGGCTGGTGATGAGAAGAAACGGCGCAACCAACTAAGTCACCTTCGTCTGCCTTTTTAACAGGAAAGTTTTACAGTTACAAGACATGTAGTAAGTGCGAATTAATCAGGTTAAGTATGGATTATGCATGGGCACTCTTGTCGTTTATAAAGTAGGTACTTAAAATGTGAATAGTGAATGAATATGTTGTTTAACTAGAGCCTGTGGTGATTTATTGAAAAATTTAATACATTTCCCTAATCTTTTCACTCCAGCAGTAACTGAACAATCCGTACCTATTTAGATGACCTTGAAATTAGATAAATATTAATAACAAAGCTGTTTGCACGTACACCATCCCGTGTTCTCTTTTATTCAGCGAACTATTTGTCCAATTTGGCCGCGTAATGAGAACGTAGCTATCGAAATTAGCTGTTCATTTGTAGCTCTGGTGTCCCGGCGCGGAATCGAATATGATGTGTGTGTAAAATCAAAAACTAAAATAATCCGAATAAGATACATAGGCCTTAGAAGCGAATATAATATTAGTTTACATTTTGCAATAAAACTTCCCAACAGTCCCATAGCTACCAAACCGTAATTATATAATATGTTCTAATATAATATATTATTGCAAACAGAGCTTAAAAAAACGCACAAACGTACATAGTTCTGGAAACATCACTTCTTTTTGTATAAACTAAATCAATATACGGTACTATTCAAAAGTAGACATTTTTTATAAATCTTATTTTTAGGTACACCGAAACAATCTTACAAATGACAGTACTGATGATGATATTTACAGACTCGAGCTGCTCAACTCCAATCCATAACAAAGTGACCTTTATTGTAAGTACAAATGGATAGGTGTTATCATCAGGTATTTTGCCATTGCAATGAACGACGATACGGCGCGGCGGCAGCATTATGAGTGCTTAAAGATAAATGCAAATTTTCCTAGTATTTACAATAGGTACTGAGTCATTTTTATCGTCACATAAATAAAATTACTTTTTCTACAAGACCAATGTTAAAATCTTTAAAAAAGTACATAGATCAACCGCTGCATCTATTAGTTATGGTTTGTTTGTTCTATTCAAGTAGCAGAATCACCCCTTATAATGTTTCCCTGGATAAAAACTGGGGAAGTGTAAATTATGTTCTTTATTAAAACCTCAAAGTCATACCTCAACACAGTTCATATGATCCACTGCTAGATACAGGTTTCCCCCATTAAACACAACAACGACCTGAGGCCCAATTCCCATAATTTGACAATAGTCGCAATCCGGTGTCGATCCGCTCCCAGTAACATTACAATCACAAACGGTATTCTAGTAAACTTTTATTTTAACTTAAAATTATCAAAACTATCCAAATAAGACTGAAAATAGAGCAAAAAAAATTCTAATTTTGTTTTCTTCCATTTTCAGTCGCATTACGAACCATAATTGCGTTTTTTGGGTTTACGGGAATACCGTTTGTGATCGTAATGTTACTGGGAGCGGATCGACACCGGATTGCGACTATTGTCAAATTACGGGAATTGGGCCTCTGCTCTAGGTCTAGGCTGGTCATGTACAGACAACAGCACGTCAACCTACCACAAAACGTCGATTTTCTCAATTGATATTGATCTCTTCGTGTCTGCCACAGTTGAAAATCGGTTCAAAGACCTTTAACTTTTTATTTTTTTATTTAAACTTTATTGCACAAATAAAAATCGTACAAAAGATTTTTGGGTAGGTTGACCTGTCGTTGACTGTACTTCCTGAAAATCTTTCTTCCCTATGTCAGTTCTGTGAGCGATGTAGCGGCACAACAAAGAAATTTACAAAAGATATGAAATGGGGATTGAACAAATTCGCAGAGAACATAAATACATAATATTCAACACTAATACTACAAAATAATTCCTAAACCAATAGAAAATTGTTTTACGATAATACTTCACCTACTTTAAGTACTTTGTTTATCTTGTGCTCGTCAATTGTTTCAATTACACACCAGTTGATGGATGAATAAACTAACCTCTGGCGCGGCCTTGAACAACTCACCAACCCCCACCGGAGACGGCAGCTTCCGTCTAGCCAGATCGCCTGGACGTTTCCTCGACTCCAGCAATTATCGCCAACAAATATCGGAGCCAAATATATCTGGCTCACACATTTCGTGCTATTGCATACAAGATATTCCTAAAAAAGATTTTCTAGAAATAAAAACGTTGTTATAAAACAGACTTAAAAAAACTTTACCTAATCAGTTACTTTTGGAGTCGGTGCAAACGAAAACTCTCATCGGCTGGCACCGACTCCGTAAGTAACTTATTCGAAACTTATGTGTTAATACTATTTTCAGCTTCAGTTTTTTTTGTATATTTATATAATTTTTATATATTATATAGAATTTACTTACATAATTTATTTTTAGTGATAAATCCTCATCGAGGCTAAGCGTAATAGTGCAAACTAAATATAACTGCCGAACACCGATTTTGTCCCTTATTTTTCCAGCTTTACCAAGGTGCGATTTTTTTTTCTCAAATTTAAAATATACTATCTTCGTAGTGTAAGCTATTTAATTTTAAAAAACAATCATCGAATTCCGTACTAATTTATTGAAGATATTGGGTAACATACTTATAGATACAAAAATATGTTGGCGTGGTATGGAGTTTTCTTGATCTTGATCTCATCACGAGAACTTGACTAAAATATGGTTCCCAATGTATTACCATTCTAACAAAAAAAATAAACATCGAAATCGGTCAACGTAGTAACGAATGATCGCTGAACATACATTAAACAAGATTCCGACGAATCAAAAACCTCTCCTTTTTCAAATTCAGTTAAAAATGAATGAACATAATGTATACCTAGCGATAAAACGTAACGTTTTCTTACTTATTTTGACTTACAAACCGAAACTAACCTAATAAGTGCGGACTTTTTTAATTGTATTTATTAAATAAAACCCATAACCATAACTAAAACTGTTAGAAGTTTTACTAATAGGTACAATAAAACTCTATTGATTCACGTCCCAATCCTGACCACTAAATAGAGCACGACTTTACACTGACCACTGATGCCTAAACATTACGATAGGTCTGATAGGTAGGCAACTGCATGATAGATCACTAAAGTTAAAAAGTCGTAGGTAACGTGTTTTTGTTCATAAAAACTATAGGTCCGAGTATTTACCTATTCAAACTAACTAATGTGACAACAGACACAATACACAAGTTTTTAAAAAATTTAAAAGGACCTCCATCTCATACCACAAAAATAATATTACAATAAACATATAAAAAAACAAATCTATTAGTTTTTGGCTGGCACCGACTCTAAAAATAACTGATTAATGTGAATATTAGTTTATTTATCAGTTTTATTATATACTATTAAAAATACTTTATTTAAAAAATAAAAGTTAATAGTGTTAAGTCATTCCACGACGAGCCTAGTCATTTGATCAAATGCAGCAGGCAGAAAACAGGCCACTAGATTTTGAACCATGCCCGATTTAACTCGTTGGCTGCAACTAATAGCGATGGGTAAAATCCCAAGTTATTTACTCGGGTTTTTGCCCAAAATGGGTAAGAACCCATTTTTACCTAGGTATTTTCCCATAGTGGTGGGTATTTATATTGTTAGCAAATCCAATCGTTACTTTTCTATTTTATCTAACTATGTATTTCTGTTTACAATGTGTGTTTAAAATTGACAGAACTAGGGGTAGCCTAAAATAAGTGAATAAGCGTATAACTCGCAGCTACTAAAAGCGCCTCAAAAGAAAAGACATGATGTGCTGCCCCTTTTGTGTTCCCATTAGATATGTATTTACAAAAATCCAGTCACAATGGATTCCTACATCATAATGGAAAGGTAACCTACACTCTTCATATGTCTAGCTCAGCTATAGCGCCGAAGTAGGTAAACATGCGTGAGTATCAGTCAGGACTTTAAGAGTTCAAATTTTTTTTTTGTGACACTAGGTATACCATTTTTACAATATACACAATCACTGAATGGATTTAGATTGTGATATGAAAAATCGATTATAATCACATGGCAGGAATTTTTTTATTTATTAACCTTACACCTTTGAGTATTTACACCCAATGGGTAGAAAAGAGGTTTTACCTGCTTTTGATAAATCCCCTCGGACCATAATGTATGTAATGTAACCCATAGGTATAACTTCAAAAATGTTAATTTAGTAAAAAGAAAATGCATGTGGGTCGTAACGAAAACTGCTGAAATTTTAACTGGTATACCTATATTGTCTATGTTTGATTTGAATAATCCACAGTAGAATATCTTTTCATTGTGCAATTTTATTGTTTTATGTTTTTAATCAGTAAATCTTTATAAATAAAAATAAATGTTTGTGTGTTTGTCCTCTGTGCGTTTCTTAACCATTGATCCTGATTGTGATAAAACTTCGTAGGGTCTTCTGAGGACGCCCGAGAGGTTTCTGAATTGCATTGAAGACCACGCGAATAAAGTCGCGGGCAACACCTAATAAAAGCGTGGCCGCTACTTGAGCGACACAAGCAATAGCTGCGTGTCACGGAGATAAATATGCTGCGGTGGATGTGCGGAGTCACGCGGAAGGACCGCGTGAGGAACTCGCGTTTCCGGGGTAGCCTTCGTGTCCGTGATATTGCAGATAAACTGCAGGAGAGTCGCCTACGCTGGTACGGCCACGTCTTGCGGAAACCAGCAAGCTACGTAGAAAACATGTCTGGCCATGCCGCCACCGACGGGTTCTGGCAAAAGGGGTAGACCCTAGAAATGCTGGCTTGACAATGATCTCACAACTAGTGCGAAGTAGAGGAGTAAATCAAGGAAAGCGGGTCCTAGGCTCCAGAGCGATGGCTTTGGATGCAACCGGATTGACCGTATAGATGATGATGATGATGATGATGCATCACCAAATAAAACATAAATGTAATTAACGTTTAGGAACAGAACTCAAAACGATATTTTAAAAAATACATCGAAATCGAAGCCTTTTTATAAAATACAGTATTTTTTATAACTTTATACCTTTTGTACTACGTTGCAGTAAACAGTGGAAAAAGTTAGGAAAAAACTTACTGTAATGTAATAATAATAATATTGATATTATATTCAAAATTTCATCCAGTTCAAGCTTGTACTTTCTAGGTTCCGTAATTTAATTATTACATTATCCGTACAAAAACGCGTGCGCGTAATCGGTAAAAACTGCTGAAAGTTGAACGACTCTAATGGCTCTGTGTGATGGACGTGAATAATCCATAGGGAAGTACTGGCTTTCAGTGTAAAATTACGTTTTCATAATTCACCGAAGGCCCCGAGTCATATTAAAATAACGCTACATTTTGCTATTATGTTTTAACAATTGCAGCAATGAGCCGCGTTATTCATTTCAGAAGAATTATGTGTGGTTACCAGCTTTAAAATCAAACATTAGTAAATTATTCAAGCTGCACTATTTACCATTAAAATTTATTTATGGACTATACGAGTAGGTATGTATTCCAGTATTCATAAATAATAAATAAATTCTTTTAACAATCACACCGATTATTTAGGCCCAAACTAAGCAGAGCTTCTACCCCAGAATAAATAATATAGCTTCTACTATGGTAACTAGATTACGGATATATAAATAAACTTAAAAACATTAACGGTCATCCCTGACTTAGGCACAAATACTCGTGCTCATCACACAATTAATGTTTGAAACCCGTGACCGCCTGAATTTGTAGTCCAGAGAGCAAAACATTAAGACCAAAAAAAGTTTATCTATTTAAGTACGTCCCACAGCAGGGCAAAGGCCTCATCTCAACTATGGGGTGGTTTGGGCCATACTCCAACACGCGGGCCCAGTGCGGATTGGTGACTAAAACGGTGCCGCCACTGAGCTACAAGCACCTCAAAACTAAACAATAAATTTATTTTAATAAATAAGTAGCTAATTCTATTAAAATGTCAATAAACACTGAAATATTTTATTTTATAATACATATGTCAGTAGTTTCATTAAATCAGTTTAGTGAAAACTAAAAATGCTATTTTCTGGATCAATGTACCAACCACATCTTTTCACCCGTGCCATAAAATAAATAGATTTTACTAATGCAATGTGCAAGTTTTTTCCCCATCCTTCGAAACTTAGTCTTTGAAAGCAAATAGTTTTAAAGCTTTAATCCGCAAATTAGCTGATCTAAAAACGATTGTGTAATTTTATGACGGTAAACGGAACAGACACGTGTCTTTAAATCTTATTAAAAATATTAAAGAATTTGCTATTTGTGTTTACAAATAAACTGTTGTTTTTACCAAGTTTAAGTTTCACAGCAAAAATATAGAGTATATATGTACGGCTTCCACATGTTTGGAGGGCCATCATACAACAAAATAGGAACCTATTTGGTGATAGATAATTTAACTTGCAACAGCGAGTTTGCAAAAACTGACCGAAAGAGAAAATTAAACCCTCAACAAACACAATTAATGCATGAAATGGTAAAATTCTCTAAAAATTTATAGGTAGGTAAATAAATAAGGCCTATGTTCAGCAGTGGAAGTTCTATGGCTGAACTGATGATGATGATGAAGTAAATAAAACAAATAAAAAATTCAAATTAAAATAGATTAATTTATAATTTGTCAAATACAAAACAACGTTTCTTTTGTTCCTATTTCAAGGTTCTATAATCATCGTTTCATCTTAACTTGAAACTCGAACAAAAATAATAAGTACTCTTTCTTCATGAGAGTATCATGATAACTGATGAGTGAAGGAAGTAATACGTTCAAGTATATCATAATATCGGAAGGAGTAAATGCTCTAAAAATCGGTCTGAAACTTCATTTTCTTTTCATGGTGCCTGTACTCCATTGTTTCACATAATTTTCTATCATTCCCCGGCATTATGTTGCCAATTTTATTTTCCCGCCATGTGATTGCCATATTTTATCACGGGGTCTGAGAGGAACGTTCAGAATCCAATAACTTTGTCTATGACAATATTCCGGAGTGAGACCAAAATAGATAGGCCCGAGTTGTTCTTTGTAGCAACCTCTAAATAGAGTGCGTAATAGGAAGGGGAGGCCGGAGGGGCGAGATACTCGCGCATGCGCGCCCTCTGCCGTACTAATATCGGTTTTATAGGATGCTTTTGTTTTTTACTTATTAAAAATTGATTTTAATTTTAATTAAATATCTTGTCCAAATTAAAAGTGATTAGGGGATTTTTAACACAAAGGAAGATGCAGGTATTGTCTTGTCTTATACGTGGATTATAACAAATAAGACCTTCAAAACGTGTCAGCAATTACAGTTTAGTTGCAACCTTCTTTTACAAATTTAAAAAATAAAGCCATATTTAACAATTTTTAAAATCATTATTTCACATTAACAAATATCAACAATATTTCGCTGGCACATGCTCAGAATAATCAAGCCCGAATAGGCCGTGTGTATGGCTGGATGTGAAATGTAGCTGTTTCGGAGGGTGCGACGTCACCCGCTTGGCAGATGTGCGCCACACGTGGGCCAGCGCTCGCCGCGTACAATGGAACGCAACCCCGGCAACATGGCCGCCTGGGGGAACTTTCCCGCTCTTTTTGATGATTTTGTGCGAACTTTTATTGCTCCTTTTTAGTCCAATACATTTAAGTAATAACTAAATGGAAAGTGGTTAAGAGGAAATTATTTTACAAAGCTGCTTGCGACTAAGATAAAGATTTTAAAGAAAAGCAAAAAAAGTTTAAAATAAAATTATTTTGATAATATATTAAACCACTGATAACGGTTTAGCTCAAAAAACCTAGGCAAATAAACGTTGAGATTCATCTCTTAAGTACGGTTATTGTAGTTCCCTCAACTTTTTAAATATTCGCTGCCTAAGCATCAATAAGAAAACCTGCACATCAGTTTATTGTCTAGTTTGTTTATATGAAACTAAGCATATAATAAGTACTTACTGCAGAAGTATTTTTGCAACAATAGAATTGATTGTACGTCGTACATCGTCGTAGACGTATTTTTGAAAAAAAAGTAAGTAGACGTTTTTTTTTTAAAAGCACTTGCCTCATAGAAATCAGAAAAAACGACGGTACCACAACACCCAGACCTGAGACAATATAGAAAAGTTATTTTTCTACATTGACCGTCCGGGAATCGAACCCGGGACCTCGGAGATAGCGCCACCACATGGCATTTGAACACTAAAACAATTCGTATTCGTGGACCTATAAAATTAATTTCAATTGCTCACAATTTTACGCATTTTTGAATCACTAAGTGTTGCTATTTTTAAATTGAAATCTTGTAACTATTTTTGTTCTACGCAGAAAATATTATAAACTGGAACGTCAAAAGTCATTGATTTTAAAAACTGGTAATTCTTCCGTACTTTCTGCTAGTAAAAAAACGAAAATCAAGTGGGTAGTAAGAAGCAGAATTCACGGAATGAATTTAAAAAAAAGTGATTTTGGGTATTCGCATGCAAACCGGCCGCTTTCAATCAGCCAATCTGGAAGTCACTGGGGGAGGCCTATGTTCAGCAGGGGACGTCTTATGGCTGAAATGATGGTAATGATGATGATGCGAGTCTTGCAATTTCGTTGACGAATTTGAAATCGTATGATTCAAAAATACGTCTCGGTCTGCATCGGCAAGCGTAGCGTGCGTCAAATACTAGCTGCAGTCTAATGGAAGGCAAACCTACTAAAGGTCCCTGAAACCCATTGATAGCAAACTGAAATAGTCACTATACATCATTGAGCTCAATCAATGGGTTGGAATTTTATTCGTTGAAATGAGGATGATAATGGCTGAACGTTTCAGTTTTTGCGTATTTGTCACGGCTTCAGTAATTGTGATGAAACTTGGCGCAGGTGCTGTCTGATGCCCGGAGAAGGACAGACACTTTTCATTCCGATTAAACCCGAGTTGTTCCCGGGAGAAACGCGATAAAGTTAATTCTATCGGTGAAATGACAATTCCACCAGCACGAAAAATAGTGTAGTTAGGTACAAATAAATAGTGTATACGGATTAGCCTACATTACAGTTTGACTACTGACTGATTGAATATGCGTCAACTGCCAAGGTCGCCAGGAAACTTTATCGAAAAACCTAAGGAACTATATTTATGTTGTAACTAAAGATATATAGGTACTCGTATTTATGGTCCTATTTTAATAATAAATAAATGGACAAAATCACATACATTGCTCTGACCCTAAGGTAAGTAGCTAAAGCACTTGTGTTATTGAAATCAGAAAAAAATACAGTACCACAACACCCAGACATTGTAGAAAATTCGTTTTCTACATTGACCCGACCGGGAATCCAGTCCGGGACTTCAGAGATGGCGACGCCAAGTCTGGCGTGCTCGCCTCTTGGCTACGAAGGTCATCAGGTCGTCAGGTCGTCATTTTACTACTTAACTTCTATTCAGGGGAGAATCTACTGCTCGAATTCATATAACAACTATATCGTCCCCATTATACTTTCAACAAAAGTATTATTTTTACTTGTAATTTTGTTGTTATTCACAACCTCACAACATAAAAGTTGCTGTTTGAGAGCTTCGAAAGAAGAAAGAAAGAGAGAGAAAAATAGGACTTCATTAAAGACAGTTGAAAGAATCAAAGTTCAAAAAAATACTTTAATGACGTTTTCAATTTAATTACAACATATCAAAACCTACTCTAATAGAGCCACCGATGGTGAAATTGGTCGAGTGTAAAGTTGATGGTAGCCTGCGGTGTCGGGCATGCTCCAGTGCCCGTAGTCTTGGGAACGAAGCTTGGGCGGCTACACGTGTACACAGATACGACCCGCCCGCCCACGCAATGCTAAAACAAAAAGACGATTTCAAACGACTTCAAAAAGGGAAAATGGTTAGACTTCTTTTTTTTATTTTTTTTTAAATCATGAGAATAAAAACTTATGATTTCGAGAGAGATGAGAATAAAAACGTAAGGAGTTAACAAGCTACTGAAACTCGAATCTCGTGTTTTTTGGAATGGCAATCACATAAAGAAACAAGATAACACAGTTAGTTACGTTATTAGGGCTACCTGACATAGAGATGATATTTTAAATAAATAAAACTACTTACCTATAATCAGCTAGGTAGGTTCAATTTTGAGAAGGTCAATCGTCGAATCCAACTCGGCTGGGCAACGTTCGGGAAACTACATAACGTCTTTTTGTCCAAAATAGCACAGTGCCAAAAGACGAAAGTCTACAGTGTGTTACCAGTGATGACATATGGAACTGAAACCACTGAAACTAAAATCATGAATGAGGAGATTCTTAAACGAGCAAAAGTCGCTGACATAGCAAAACGGATTGAGAGCTGAAGGGGCTGTGGGCGGGGCACATAGCACGTACAAGTTTACAACTGACGACCGATAGGGCAAAAAGGTTCTATAATGGAGGCTACGTACCGGCAAGCGCAGCGTAGGACGTCCACCCACAAGTTGGACAGATGATTTAGTAAAGGATGCAGGAAGCCGCTAGATACAGGCCGCTTTTACCCGGCCCATCTGGAAGTCACTGAGGAAGGCCTATGTTCAGCAGTAGACGTCCTATGGCTGAAATGATGACTTACCCATACATTACAGATAGGTCGATTAAATTTATGTAAGTACATTTTTAATAAGCCTGCACACTAGTCAGCAACCGACCAAGAGACGTATTAGAATCATGCGAATTCCAATCAAAATACGAAATATATAATGTTTATATTCATTTAATATTTTCTGTTTTGTTTTTGTGTGATGTCTGTCTTGCAAAATAAAATTTCTATCTATCTAGGTATCACGCTTTAATGCCTGTACATAAATGTAATATACATTTACAGTTAGCTGTAATTTGGTACATATAGATCTAGCTTAACACGGGATAGTTTTTATCTAGTTTTTGCTGCCGTGAGATTATTATTCATTCTTCTGTGGCTGTATTCTACAGTCTACGAAGACGAGGTCGCAGGCAGAAACTTTTGATAAAACTTTATTCATAATATTTAACCACTTACTAAAAACGTATATTCACACCAATTAGTTTACTTACGATAAGATTAGCGATAAGACCGCCTAAATTGTACATCTTTCTGTAAAAATCATGTGTATTTTACTTGTATGGTGTGCAATAAAGAGTATCTATCTATCTATCTATCTATCTTACCTAACATAAGAAAGTGTAATGTTCTACAAACACGGGACAGATTTTTTCATTATTATAAAGATTATTTAAAAAACTGGCGAAGTGCGGGCCACGCGCCCTAATGTAGGGTTCCGTCACAATATGCGGTATTTGCTACCGTTTTTACATAATTAACAACATCAGCTAAGTAGTTTTCTTCTCCAAGTACATTTTACATGTTAATTCGGTAACTTATAAGCCTACCTAGCTGTGATCGTTATTCTTTTAACTACGTTATATGTACTACCGTTGTGAATATTTTCACATATCTTATCCGTGCAACCATTTTGCTGGGCACTTGACTAAACACCCACAATATTTTTACACGATCTATCCAACGACACCCCATACCATACGATGAACGAGTAAAAAAATCATTCCTATTAAAGGTGTAAGGAAGTACATTAAAAAAAAACTTTTTTGTGAATTCAGTCGTCGATGAAATTACGGCTTTTAGTAGGTATTAAGAGTCTCTGAGCTAAGCCGTGGACAGACATGGTGAAACTATAAGATAAGGGTTTCGTTTTGACTACGGAACCCTAATAACGTGTTCATATAATGAATTAATTTACCTGCTATTTATTTTAATGCAAATTTGTAACTTACTTCCCTTGAAACAATAAAATTGGCGTTCTTACCGGCATTTGTCCCGGAAAAATGGTTCTCATGAACTGATACATTTACTTTAATTAATATTTAATGAGGAAATGTTGTGTTGCTGAGTAGGTTAAGCAAACATGGGGGATGATAAATCAATATACGATGTGCCGTTTATTTTTTATAAATGACATAATTATACTTATCTAAAATAATTTCTAAAACAATTGCATTGCATTTGCACATTGTTGATTGTATGGTGTAAGTTCGTTAACACGTTTCCCTCTTCAACACGTATTGTATAAAATGTAACAAAATGCAAAGCCAATATTGGCTGTCTGTTTTGTCACTAACAAAATGTATTCTGTACTTAAGAACTGTGGATTTTGTAAAAAAAAAATGCGTCACAGAACACCAACTATTGCATCGACCTTGAATCTAAGAATTGACGTCATTCTGTTACGAGTAACCAGACAATTAATTTAGCCAGGGGCGTCTTCCAGCACACCCGAATCCGCTTTACAAAAAAATATTTTTAGAGCTATCTGATATATACATATTACCATTTCTTAATAAAAATAACTCGTCGACACTTGCATCCTGCCCATTCTTACGTACGGAGCGCAGACCTGGTCTTTGACCGAGAGTCAAAAGTCCAAACTCAAAGTTTGCCAAAGGGCTATGGAGCGGAGCATACTAGGTGTAAAAAGGATTGATAGAATCCGCAACACCGCCATCCGCTCCAAAACCGGTGTCGCAGATGTAGGCGAGAAAACTGCAAAGCTAAAGTGGGAGTGGGCAGGACACGTGTGCAGAATGCATCCAGACAGGTGGGCCCAAATCGTCACCCGATGGGTACCTATAGACGGCGGTCGCCGAAGAGGTAGACCCAAAAAAAGATGGTGTGACGACTTGGTTAACTTAACGAGGGATTGGGAGTCATTGGCGATAGATAGAGATCGATGGAAGAGTCTGGGGGAGACCTTTGCCCAGCAGTGGGATTGAAAAGGTTGATAAAAAAAAATAAAAAAAATGGATAACATCACATTCTGCTTATATTTAAATGCGAAAGTTTGTAAGTATGAATATGTTTTTTTGTTACTCTTTCACGCAAAATCTTCTAAACAGATTTTGCTGAAATTATGCATACAGATAGACCATGGCCTGGATTAACACATAGGATACTTTTTATCCGGTTAAGGTCAACGCAGACGAAGTCGCGGGCAAAGGCTAGTATTAAATAAACTGTTTAACCTTCAGGGTCACTTTTCATGTTAAATCCTAAATCTGGATTAAAAGAACAACAAACGTCACTCTCTCTGTTACGAGTACCTTCAGTCAAACTAAAAGACACAAAATGACATTTAAATCAGGGTTTAAGATCATCTGAATGAAATTCAAAATTGTACAAGATAAAAATGTATCTACATAATATTATTGCAATGACCCAACCCAATATTTTAGCAGCAGCCGTCTAACATAGTTAAAATCATTGGAGCAAGGATCTATTCAACCCTTATTTGCATCTAAGTTTGCCCCAGAACTGAATCTCTCTGATCTTGCATTTAAACTGCTGGCCCTTTGGAGCACCTAACCATAAATAAAACCAGTATGCAGGTGGAATAAGCGCGAAGTTTGCTCGCAGACAGGACAACACAGGTAGCGCGCTGGACCGGCGCGGGCGCAGGTGCCACATATTATACTGTGGGTTATTAAGGCGAAGTTACGCTGTTACTGCAAATTTTAAAAAAAAACGACATTCGTAATTCCCGTATACCTTAATACAGGGTTACATTGCAAATAAATAAAATAAGATTTAGGGAACAATATAAAGAAGCGTCTTAATCGTTTTTATTTTTAATAATCGTATGTTACGAAAAAAAATTACTGTAAAATATCCAAAAATAAAATCAATAAAGAGACTACGAAATCCGCGCGGTCATTTATCAGAGGCGAAGGTTCGGCGAGCCAACAAGGACCTTACGCAGTGCACATACGATGTAATTTTTTCATGAATGTGAAAAAAAAAATGTTTGTTTCTTGCATAGTTCGATTAAGTTACTGATTCTGAGCCACTTCTAAAGATTTGGCACCCCTTTGCTATGTAACCCTGTATACTCGTACATACAGGTTCGTAACTTAAATGTTTATATTTTATGACGGAACGTGCATCTAAACTAAACACAATTGTCATCTATTATGTCCGGATGTGGCGGGCCTACAAAACGTTAAGTTTCTTGCTGCCGCAAGATGGCTTAAAAACCTGGATATCGACGTCTGATCTGCGCAGGAAGAATGCGCAATGATGATGATAAAAGTTAAAATTTTTCTGTCAATAATAATAATCACTAACAATAAATATATTGGACTTGGACTTGGAATATTGGACAGCATCACGTACATTGCTCAGATCCTAAGGTAAGTATCTAAAGCACTTGTGTTATAGAAATCAGAAACAACGACGGTACCACAACACCCAGACCCGAGAAAACATAGATATTTTTTTTTTAGATTGACCCGACCGAGAATCGAACCCGAGACCTTAGAGATGGCGACGCCAAATTCGGCGTACTCGCTCCCAGGTACGGAGAACGTCAATAATAATACAATACAATGAACAATAAAGTACAAGAAAACATATATTTTTTTAATGATTAAAATTGCATTTAAAGATTTTTGAAAAGAGCTTACGTATGAAATTATCGAACAATTGAATATCCGAATTTGACACTGCATTTTCATTATTTCAATCGATAAATCTACAGATCAAATCGTTTAAAAAACTTAATCGATATGTAAGTAAACGCAACAACGAGATTCATTGATTAATCCCTGTATATAGGTACTGTTTCCTACCTAAATCAATCATAATTTGGTTGCTAAAACAGTCAAAACTCTCTTGGATCCCCTGCGTTAACACACAAAATCCTTTAGGTAGCTAATTAGCTATTCAAGGTATTATTCTGAAACTCTTAAAGTAAAACTAGTTAATGGTTTTAATACACATAGTAATGTGAAGTCATATACCTACATAGCCTACATCATGTCACTGTCTTTATTTTATCCCTGATAAATACAAAATCCCGCGGGATGCGTCTTTATCAAACGGAATTCCACGCGCCAGCGTAGGTAACTGCGGGTAAATGAGTGTTTACAGAAATATTAAGTGGTTTAATGAATAACTTATTTAAGTTATTTATTTATTTATTATGTAAAAATATATTAATGTACATATGCCTATAAACGTCCCACTGCAGGGCACAGGCCTCATCTCAACTATGAGGTGGTTTGGGTCATATTCCACCACGCGGGCCTTGTGCGGATTGGTGGAGGGGTGTTGTAAGGCCAGTGACAACCTTACTGTCAGATGTTATTAAGTCACCCTAAGGCCCCTGACTAGGCTTCACTTCTGACTAGTATCAAGCGATATTAGCTGGGACCAACTATTAACGTGCCTTCCGAAGCACAGAGATGCTTGTGATAAATGACGCATAATATGGTTGGAATGGTCACCCATCGAATCACAACCGCGGCGTAGGAGGCTTAACTTTGGTAATCACTACCAAGCGCTGCCGCCACTGAGTAACAAGGACATCTAATAACCTCAATCTTTAAAATATTTTAAAAAACTGTTGTTTAATTTATTTACTAAAATATTTGTATAAACTTCCTCCTTGCGCTTTGGCCCTTCCCAACCCAACCTTTACCAGGTCGTCTGTCCACCTTATGGAAATGGCCATCACACCTCCTTAACCAGAGCATTTTGAACTATGTCGGTACACACCCAGCGTTAAAAAAATATATCATTTGTACTTACTTTCCATTACCTCCTTCTTCTTCTTATGAGAAACCTCTTGGGAGAACCTCCTGCCGGAGGTTGGCGATCATCGTGGCAGTCTTCACTTTATCAACTGCTGCTCTGAACAAGGACCCGGTGCTAAGTCCAAACCAGGTTTTGGGCATCCTTAAAACCTTTTCCCCGGAGGATCAGTTTGAGAAATTCTTTGGTGCGAATTATGTGGGCAAGATATCCAAGTTGTACCTGCTGAAGCCAAAGATAATAAATGAGCATACACCGTGGGACTCATGCATTGTTTTTTATATCCTACTATCGCAAAAATGATCAAAACTTCATAAATGTGGTCATAACTAGTCCCGCTAATGCAAATCAGATATTCGAAATTCGCTTATAGATACTACAGCGCGTATGAGCCAGCCACGGTCGTCATCGCGCCGATGGTCAACCGGTTTCGATGCCATCAGAAAAACAGCTACCTCTGGACTCTGTACCACGACATTCGGAATAATTACTGTTGTGCGACAAGATCGAGTTTTTATATTTCCGAAATTTTGTTTACAACACTAACTGTAGGTACCTATTGCTTAGACTCTATTGCGACCATGTTTTCGATGCAAGAGGTATACGAGATTCGTGAGGTCAAACTTATTATTGGATGCAAATGAGCGACAATGTTTGTGCAAAGGTTTGACTACATAAGACCCGGCATAAGAATCGCATAGTTTTTGAAAATAGCAGTAGTACAGTACCTACCGTGCCTTAAAATAAAGTTCATTTACAGCTTTGAATGGAGTTGCGGCGTTATCATCACAGCTCTAGTATTAATAAATATTTTAAGGTATGTAGTTGGTTAAGGTTTTGACTACGCAGTTTAATAATTTAAGAAAATGAAACGATGTTCCTTGAAATCTAAAAAGTTGCTAGAAGAAAGTTAAAGAAAGTTTTTTTGTCACATTTCAACGTTGATTTTATTCTTGAATCAATTCTAGAAGGAATAAAATTACTTTTATCTTACATAGAAAATGCGTTTTAAGTATTGAATTTACGATAGCTAGGAGATGGTACTCGTACAATGGTACAGTACCGCATCACTGACAAAGTAACATTGTATAACTAACAATAAGTTACTTTTAAAAACCGGGACTGGTTTAAATCTTTAACAAAGTCATCAATGTAATCCGCGACGGAATAGAACTCAGATTGATAATTCAGTCGCTATCGAATCGTATCTCGTGGTAGCAGACGTCAAAAGGCGCAAGCGTAGAGAGAATCCCAAGTGTCATTTTTATAACTCAGCAAAATTTATCAAGCTATATCATCCAATATTTCATTCAACTTTGAACCAAATTGGTAGTATTTAACACTTAGATAATTAGAAGTCATAGACTTTAAATGCTATGATGTTGAAATAACGACGGTACTCCAACACCAAAATCCGACCCAACATAGAAAAGCTCGTTTTCTACACTGACCCGACCGAGAATCGAACCCGGAACCTCAAGTCCGGCGTACTCGCGTCGCAGTTACGGAGGTCGTTATTTTAGCTAATTTATTCAAATACAAAATATGGGATCAATATAAAGGACGAGAAATCTCAAAAATAATGTAAATTTTCCCATATATTCCTAAAATTAAATTCAAACATGGTTTAAATAGTAAACAGCTGATCACCTGTTTTGTATGGGGAAGTGACATTCTTTTTAGCGATTTCGATGTTGGTTCCTTAGTTAGAAAAAGTATTGTATTTGATATATGATATAGGACCTTCCTTATATTTTAAACCTAAATTCGAAATATCCAACAAAAAATCATACTAGTTACTCGTTCGTTCGGTGTGTTAAATAAGTAGACCGGTTTGCTACAAGGAAACCCATAGAGTTCGCGTCTAAAGAATAATCACACTCACATCTTCCTTGAATAATGAAAATGATAATATTTATCGGGCTTATTTATTGATAAGGAGTTTTGGGGGGAGTGAGAGGAGTAAAGTTAAAGAAACTTCCTTCATCCACCATTGAAAAGGAAGGATCCTCCAACCAGACAGGTGTTGTGTCTGGTGGGCTACTGCCCAACGGTTGTTGTCGGGTTCTTGTATATGATCGTGGCCAGATCGTAAAATTGATCATTTCATGATGTGACCGATCATTACATAAAAAGGTGGTATTTCATGTTATAGAACAGAACACGCTGCCCACATCATGATGTGGTCTGACCAGATCAATGAATATTCAGCGTTTGACGATATAAACAGCTAAACGCACGAATACTTTATGAAATGGTCAAACATTAGTGAACATATCATAAAATCATTACATTACCCCCGGTGCTTTGTTTTTGTGATGAGTAATGGCGGCGGATAAATATTTTATTCTAAAAGTAAGTAATTATGTGTAAATTGAAAGTGAAACTGCAGTGAAATATCGTTACGACACCAAGCTAGGCGATTTTTATGAAAATCACTCAAAAAACGAGCCCAACGTTAAAAAATCAAGGAGATCGGAACATAATTTGAGAGGTTAGTTAGTTTATTTAGCTATTCAAGTGTTTTTATTTATAAGTTTTGTTTACAAATAATAACTTTTTAAAATATTTAATTTATCTATCGACCAAGATTACAAATATTAAACGAATTCACGTAACTTGCAAACATATTTTTATTTTAATGATATGACTAAACGTGGATTGACATTTCATCGAATGTTGACGTTTAAACGATATGGTCAGTTTTAGTTGGCCATATCATGAAATTCCACCATTATATGATAGTAGTCGTGCGTTTAGCTGTTTATATCGTCAAACGCTGAGTATTCATTGATCTGGCCCGACCACATCATGATGTAGCCAGCAGGTTCTGTTCTATATCATGAAACACCACCATTTAATGAAATGATCGGTCACAATATGAAATGATCAATTTTACGATCTGGCCACGACATGTCCAATCGCTCGGATACTTTAATATCGCGATGTAGGATACGTCAGTTTTAGTTCGTATGTGTCGAGATAGATGTCGCTACAGACCCTTTTTGTAACACTTACATGTAGCGTGGCCAATGTAATTGAAATTTACTACGAGCTACGAGAAATTCCATGAATTAATTTTAACAGGAGGGTTCTAATTATGGTTTTTTAACGAGAAGAGAAAGATATCTAGTATGTAGGTATCCCTATCGGATGAACAGGCCAGACTTGCCTGACACACAAATTAATACTTATTATGTAATTGTAATGTCATATTTTTTTTGTTAACTTCCTCTTAGATGACGATTTTGCTGCTAAAATACTACTTACTTTATAACTATGAACCAATATCGAAAAAGCAAAAAACCCCACCTATAACACCAAAATAGCCAATATGGGAAAATAAAACTTCTTTTCCATTTCAGATGTCGATTCTATAGTAAAAGTTATTGAATTTGAACAGTAGAATCACCCCCTAGAATAGAAGGGAGTTAACAAATTAAATAGGATCTTTATTAATTAATCAATCATTACCACTAATACGTAACTTAGTCTAGGCTCTTAGCCGCAGTTTATGATAATAAGTTGAAATAATGTACAGTAATCGTATATCGACCGACGTCCCACTGCAAGGCACAGGCCTCATTTGAACTGTGGCGGTTTTTAACATTAATTTTAATTTTATGACATTGTTATTCAAATTTTTGACATTTTATGATTAATCATATAATCGGACTATATAATAATTGGTAAAAACTTTATTAATATTTGCACGCCTGCATGCAGGCTGAATACCTGGAAATACCTATTTTAATATCTGCACTGCGTAACTTGCATATGTTAAGTGTATTCTGGCAAATAAATGATTGATTTGATTTAATTTGATTCCGTACCTCAAAAGGAAAAAGGAACCCTTAATTAGGATCACATTGTTGTCTGTCTGTTTGTCAAGACCTTTTTTAGCAGGAACGCGCGGATATCACGTTGAAATTAATATCAATACTGATGATGATGATTTGATCTGATACTGATAAAGATCGCGCAAAGTGGAGGAGTAAATCAAGGAAAGCGGACCCTGGGGTCAACACATTCACAAGATAAGTCTGTTTATGCCGCATTTCTCAATCAAACGGAATTAAAACCTCGAGAGTACTTCCATATTCTCCTAGAATCATAAAATTTGGCAAAAGTCTTTAGCACAAGTAAAGAGTGCAAGAAGACACCGTGAGTTTGAAACTATATCACTTTTTTTTAAACAAAAACCGAATAAGTTTTAAGTCTACGAAGCTAGATCCCCCCCCTTATGGAAGACCTATTTGGAAGAACTTGTTGGTATTTTCAAGTTTGTTCTCGGGACCCTCGGTGCGCAAGTCCGACTCGCCTAACCTATTTTTGGGCTCTAAACACGCGGGTTTAAAAACCTATACTCGTCAATATCCAAGCGGTCTCATGAGATCTCATAACAATGGAATTCCTATTGTGTCTCGATTAAATGCTTGATGAGTTAGATTAAAATGCCGCAGGATGAACCGGCTAATCTGGAAGACACTGGGGGAACTATGTTCAGCAGTGGACGTCCTATGGCTGAAATGATAATGATGATGATTAATTTAAATATTATTTAGCCTATCATCTAGCCCAAACCCAGCAGAGCTTGTACTATGGCGATTAGAAGTTTAGAACATAACTAACAGGTCTATCTGTTTACATAAGCACATACATTATAGACATCTATGATTCAGATACAAATGCTCGTACTTATCACACAAACATGCCCCTTGCGAGGTTCGAACCCGTGATTTCATGGTCCCGGTCGAGCACCACTAAACCCATTAATCGTCAAACAATGGCTTTAAATTAATGGAAAAAACCTAAGTCAATTCTTTTCAATAGAAACAACATCTTATAAAAACTGTTTACATTACCGATGAATGAGTATAATTTCAAAGCTGACCGATCAATCAGCGAGGTTCTGTTCTCATTATGTCTTAATTAGACACTCGTTGCATTTATTTTCTGAAAAAAGTTAATAAAATTAGTATTTTATTTCAAGAACATGATCATCAGTTCGAATAAGAAACCCGGACAAATACGAGTCGGACTTGGCCACCGAGAGTTCCGTACAAATTTGTAAGTAGATAATTATTTAAAATAGTTCAGGTATCGAGTCTCGCAGTTGAACTACAAATTCATTACAATATTTAATTACAAATGTTTTGTTTCCAGACTTTTCCCTGTAATAAGACGACATTATTTGTAAAATTTCATAAGTTCTAGGTCAACGAAAAGAAAAAAAATCATAGGGTAATTTTGATTCCCTTGAGTATCGAAATATACGTTTTTTGCGCCATATACGGCCATTATCTTTGTTTATGTTAACTTAGAAATTTGATTTCTTCACAGCTTCAAGGGACTGCTTAAAGAAGATTATAATTTCAACTTGATACCTTCACGCGTTCCTGAGATCCTGACAGACAGACAGACGGACATCAAAGTGATTCTGTCAGGGTTTCGTTTTTTCCTTTTGAGGTAAAGAACCCTTAAAAGCGGCCAAGTGTCGGAACAAGCGCTTTAGAGGGTTCCGTATTATAATAAATAAATAAATATGCACCAGACACACCACTGTCATGGTCTCGACGTATAAGGAATTAATAACCTTGTGTTCCGAGGTACTAGACTAGACAATGTAATTTGCCAGGAGCGCCTCCCAGCTCGAGACGTGCATGGGGAATGTTCTCGGGAACGGCACATCTCCAGCACACCCAGACTCAAGCCAATTTAGAAAAGATATTTTTCTGAATCGACCCGAACCAGGAATCGAACCCGGGACCCTTTGAGTTCTACGCTAATTACCGCGCCACTACACCAATTGGGTCGCCACGTCCGACGTCAAATAATGGTTTACAAAGTTAGAGTACATGTACGTGTTTAAAAACCAACTTTTTATTGCGGTCAATAAATTTGTCTTGCCATACGATTTCTATGTAATTTATTTTACCCAGTTTTAGTACATTTTAAAGTTAGTTACGACTGTTGCAACTAAACCGTTAATATTTGAAACAAACAAACACACTTTCGCATTTATAATATAATTAGTTAGGATTTAAGTATTCTATCTATTCGGTTTCTAATTGTTACAAGGTTCGTATCTACGAGTATGTGCGACATTTCAAGTCTGTAGGTCCAGCGGTTTAGGCCGAGCGAGCGTTAATCACGAAGTCAGTTAGTTTACCATTTTACATCAACAGCTGCTGCTAGTTTGCATATGTAACGATAAGCTGAAATTAAAAACCTATTACTTATAGTTTTCATTAAAAAATAAAATTCCAAAAAAAAGCTATTTTTGTACACCCAATTTATGTATCAATTTAAACCAGATAATATTTCAAAGGGTAAAATAAAACTTAAATTCTCTCCAAAAAACAACAACAAAAGGGATCTACAATTTATTACTATGTATAGGGTCTGGCTTACTACGGAACCCTGAAAATTGCAACTAAGTTGCTGACAAGAACTGGAGACCGTGAGACAGGTCTCTATAAAACATCGAAACTGCTGTGCTGTTTTTAAAGATGAATAAAAATAGGAATTTTTACATTTTAGGTACTTTTGTAATGGTTCGTAGTCCCATTAAAGAGGAATTAAGTAATCTTAACTTATGTCTACGAAAATTCTGACCTCAATTGTGTTTGTGAACTGAGTAAGTCCAGGGGATCGATTCTACCGTCTCTTCAGTCGAGATGAAGAACTCTAGAAGTAGATTGGTGGGTGAATTATACGCAGTACGCAGGGCCGGATTTAGGGCAGGGCAACAGGGGCTCCCACAAAGAAGGAAAGGGCTCCACAAATCCAAAATTCGTTTTTATTAGATATGAAAAAATACATCCTTTGTGTGTCTATCAAAGATTGGAAACTGTAAAAATCGTTTTTTATCTGTTCCAAAAAAATTCGGAGCCTACGCTTGTTGGATGCCCCAGGGCCTTCTACACTTTAAAATTCGGCCCTGGCAGTACGCATTGTTTTAGTCTGCCTTTACACGAATATGCACGCACTCTACATTTAACATAAGGATACTTACATAATACGACGCCTCTCTTTAAGTATGAAGCTTGATTGGTTTTGGTTTATCGTTCGATTCGACTTCTATGCGTTCGTAAACCATCATCTCATTGCGAGAACACGCAATGAATTTAATTTAATTTAATTTAAAAGCATTGTAATGCATACCGGACACAGTTTTTAACTAAAAACACAAGGCTCTCTATCATTGAAACTAATTAATCGCTCGCACAATTACCTACCATTACCACAGAAAACATCTTGAAATAAGCTCAACCCAATTGGTCGAAAGTAGTACACGAGTCTTACGCAATATTCTTTGCTTCTGAACTCTAATATGGAACTACAAGTTGGAATGAAAATTTGACACTTTTATCGATATCACGTGTAAACGGCTGTATCGATTTGAATTGATCTGGCGAACTAAACACTTTGTACAGTCTCCCTGCGCTTAAACTCGATGTGATGAAATCAGTGTCGTAAAAGTACTACATTTGAAAAATTACGAATATTAACGTTTGTTCTTTTTCCAATGCCATTATGCCAAATAGGGTTCAGAGGCATTTAGATAGTGGGGGCTTAAAACTCACTACGTTTTGTAGGATAATTTCCTCTTTGAATCTTTGAAATCAGGAAACACGTTTTTAATACTAAAAAATACTAACTACTCGTAAAAACAAAAACTGTATAAAAACTTGATCTAATAATAGAAAAATATCACAGTAATTATTTACTTGTTTACTAAAATGCAAACCAACTCAACAAGTAGGTAAGTAGGTAAATAAAAAAGCTATAAAAATAAACGCAGTGCAGCTCTTCGTTCGTATCAAAACTCATTTTACATATACCGTTGTAATTGTAGGTGGCGCTACGCGTACAATGGCGCGAGGGTGTGCAAGGGCGACAGGGCACTGAGGGCGCTGGGGTCGTGGCGGACGCCGGGGCACTGCCCAAGGGTAAGGGTACCAGTGACGCAGCGCTGCAACAAACAGCCTATATTTATTATAACCTTTTAACTTGTGTTTAGATTTTAGTCGAGGTTTTACTACGTTTCGAGTTTGAGCTTTAGTTTGGAGTGATAGCAGACGTTAGTTTCACGTCAAGTTTGTTGGTTTTCGTGTTTAGATCGCATACTCGAAGTTTCTAAGCTATTGGATAACATTGTGGATAACAAATTACATAACGAAGAACTAATTTAAAAAATACATTACCATGTTCTACACCGTGTAACTCTAAATAGGTAAAACCTCTTAGGGGCTGATTCTGGTTTATATATACAAAAACTTTTTGTATGGGACTAACAGTAAAATCTTTAAAAATAGCTTTATGTTTATACTAAATGTTCAATGAGCTGTCACGCTTTGTATAGGGAAACGTTTTTTTTTTTGCGATTTCCATGTTGGTCCCGTACAAAAAGTTGTTGTGTTAGAGCTCTAGAATCGGCCCTTTAAGAGGGCGTTACGTATTTAGAGTTACACGGTGTATATTTGTCAGTCAAATGTCTAAAAGTGTATTAATTAGGCTATCATTGCGTAAGTATATTATATTTATGTATACCGCCATAGTGAGGTCAGATTCTTTCTCCGCAATATTTTTTTTTTGTAAGATAATAAAACATACTTTAGTAATAGTGATAAAATTAAGTGTGTCCTTACGACGAGGCAGTGTCAGTACTCAGTACATATATACCTATGTTACTTAGCATAATTTAACTGAATTTCCGATTCTGATTCCGATTTCTAGCGTAAGTGCGGATTATTGGTAACACAGAAAAAAATATCATCATCATCATCATCATTTCAGCCATAGGACGTCCACTGCTGAACATAGGCCTCCCCCAGTGACTTCCAGATTGGCCGGTTGGAAGCGGCCCGCATCCAGCGGCTTCCTGAAACCTTTACCAGGTCGTCCGTCCACCTTGTAGGTGGACGTCCTACGCTGCGCTTGCCGCTACGTGGCTTCCATTCATGGAAAAAAATATCGTTTTAGTTAAATTATTCCAAAAATGTCCAATGTATAACCAATCATCTAACCCCAAACTAAGTACTATGGTGTTTGGTGTCTAGATAACGAATAAACATACATAATATACCCATTACTTACTTAGGCACATAGGCACCAATGCTTGTGCTCACCACACAAACATTTGATTTCGGAATTTGAACCCGCAATCACCGGGCTCTGTATTTCGGAGTGTGAACCACTACACCAGACGGTCGTCATTTAATTATATTTGTAACGAGAAGAAGTGCAATGCAAAATACTTGCTTAAGCTATCATCGTACCTACAAGAAACTCTTATCTTGTAAATAGGTTATCTTATAGGCTTACACAGTCAATATTTCCGCCCCACTCTAGTAGAAAATGCTTTCTTTTAAATCTACACGTATCTAGGTAGGTAGTATTACTTGCGGTAAGTTGGCTTGAGTGCAACGGTCCTAGTTTCGATTCCCGGCCGTGTTAATTTTATAGACACACTTTTATAAATCGTCTGTGTCTTAGTACCTCCTAATACAATGATGCTAATTCTTCACGTCGAGACCATGATAATTGGTGTCGTCTAGAATTATATTTATAACTGTATTTTCCTAAAAAAACAAGCAGATAAGTCGTGAAATTTTAACTGCATTTCAAGCTTTAAACTTACCCGTTATGTTTGATACCTAAATTTACATGATGCGCCGGACTTTTTGATATAATACAGTGAGCAAACACCAGCGGACGTCAAAGAGTTGGCAAATACGGAGTAATAAACAGCACAGCGCCACCGTGCGGCGGTGCAGCGAAACCAGCCGAGGAATGTGTTGTCCCACGGCAAACACGGTCAAATAGAGATTTAATTTAACGGGCAGTTAATGAAGTAAGTGATACTTAAATACCAAATAAAAAATATTAAACACAATTTTCGTATAAAAACTACTTCAGCTCCGTTATCCGTGAATTAAGTCTTATAACGCAAAATTATCAGTGAATCTTCCTACTTCCCTAATACTTATTATAAAAGCTAAAGTAACTCTGTCTGAGTCTGTAACGCTTTCACGCCTAAACTACTGAACCGTTTTCGATGAAATTTGATACCGAGTTTAACTAGTGCTTGGAAAAGGAGATAGGCAACTTTTTTTCGTAAAAGCTGAACCGATTTTGATGATTTTTTTAACACAAAAAGCTTGAACCCTAAGGAAGGACCATAGACTTAAAATACGCTACGCTTACTAAACCTATTGAAAGGACATAAGCCATTTTTTTATTTCATCTTCTAAGCGATTTCATCTTCAAATAGGGTGTGACAAACCATATTCCACGCGAGCAAAGACGCGGGCACAGCTAGTAATGATATAAATAATTAAACATACAGTATGAATGAATTACCAGTATTGCGGACGCCTTTACGAGGTTTAGAACTCTGGACCCCTAATTATTATATTATTAGAACAATTCCTTGTCAAAAGGGTCCGGCCTTTTGATATTTTTAACCTGGAAAAATTGTGTGGGTGAAGAAGGTCGTATTATTGTACAAAGTTTATTTACACGATACTATGACATTTTAAATTGGTATTATGAAATATTCGGAACTACGATTGGTAGGTATACAGATACCTTACACAGGTTGTGTCTAAGAATGCATCTACTATAGTCTATCATGTGTGGTAGTTAGACAGATTCGCCGACTAAGTCCACTGTCTGGTGACGTCAGCCTTGCCAAGTTGCCGCTATGCGTGACTCATCTTAGATGAACCATTATCCAAATACCTTAATATTGGTTACTCGTAAGTACATATATTATAAGCAAAAAGTCCCATTGCAATCACAATTTCAGGATTCCGATTTCCTTAATTTGTTACAAACTGGTATAAGATTTTCATCGATAGTTTTTGTATGAATCTTCTTGTAAATATTCTTATTTTCTTATTGCATCAGTTCCCTAAAATAAAGATTTCGAAATAAGTTATTACACGTTTCAAAACACATTTATGAAAAGTAGGTGTCAATTTGTCTTATCAATGATAAAGGTACCTACATAAAAAACAGTACTTAAGTACCGTGGCATACTGAAAAAACGCAGTTTAAGAACCGGTGGACTTAGAGATTTGTAATTTAAGATAAATAGGTACCTATACCTTGAATTAAGAAATACTCTAGCTGAAGTAATCTAACAATGATATTTTCTAAAATCGATCCATAAGTTTGACGCGGGCGACGTGTTTGTGTATGGAAAACGCGACACTTGCGCGGACGAAGGAAAATTACATCCATAATAAGTAAGTTTTCAATTGTTTAGACTTTAGAGCCTTTAAAATTATCGGTAACAATTTCTTTCTTAAGATTAGTTAGAATAATAATTTTACTTAGTGTTAATCGAACTTTTATCTTGGTAACATTAAAACCGTAAAAGTTTTTATTTTAGATGTTTGTTACTTAATCATTTACCGGCTGAACCAAATAAGCTGAAAGTCACACATATACAGGGTGACACTCCTTAAAACTATTAGATCAGCTGATTTTAAACAGCAACTTTTACGATAGCAGATCAACATCGAAACCGAAGCTTAACATACTTATTAAAAAAACGTTTTTGTTGCCGTGGGATGATTCTTCAATCCTCTTTAGCCTAATTATATTCTACGCAGAAGAAGTCGCTGAAAGAAAGTACATAGTTGTTTCACCTAAAAGCAACAGTTTCCTCTAAAATAGGAACAATTATATCGATTCCCATTTAGCTATTTCCGTCTGACACAGTTCGTTACCTTCTGTTCTTATGTTAGCTTTAGCAATGAACGGCTACTTTATTAATCACTGCTTAACTATATTTAATCGATTTATACTAAAACGTGCTATTGCTATATTGGACAATTAAACCTCTCCACATATAGCGCTGTCTGTCTAAGTGAGTGCCTTTGTGAGATAGTATTGTTTGCAGATGATAAATCATTGATTTTTAAAACTGACAGAGGTAAAGCTAATTTTGACGATGTAATTAATGCTCTCTCTCAAGTAGTACGCTGATTTACTGCTTACAACCTGTTACTAAATGCAAAAAAACTAAGTGCATTAAATTCACTATGCCCAATGTGAGGCAGGTCAGTACGCAAATTAATATGTCAGATGAACATACTTATAGATGCAGTCAATTCAACAACTTTTTTGGGAATTACATTAGAATCCCGTCTGCAATGGGGTCCCCATATAATTGCTTTGTCAAGAAGTCTCAGTTCAGCGGCTTATGCTGTCAGGAAAATTTTAACTGATGTCGAAACAGCAAGATTAGTTTACGTTAGTTATTTCCATAGTCTGTTATCGTATCGTTTATTGTTATGGGGCTCTGCTGCTGACATTGAATCAATCTTTGTGTTGCAGATAAGAGCCGTACTTGCAATATACTGTCTTATACCTCGTGACTCTCTGAGGGAGATTTTTAAAGATATTAACAGTAGCCTCACAATACATTTTTGAAAATCTACGTTAGCTTCGAGGGTGATTTTCATCATTATAATACCCGAAATAAAAACAAACTTGCCGCTCCGAGCAAGCTTTCTCCGCTGGAGAAATGTATATGTTCTATTAATAAAGTACCACAGGCACTTGTTGAACTACATGTTCATTAGTTTGAAATTCACATTTTAAAAAATCCTTATTATAAACGGGTATTATAAAATAGAAAATTATTTAAACGACAAGAGTGCATGAACATAACCTTCTCAGCTTGCACTTACTACATGTATTGTACTGTATTACCTAAAATAGGGTGACAAAGATGTCTGAGTTTGTTGCGCCGTTTCTTCTCGCACCAGCCGATATGTACTCCCGAAGCGATGGTAGGGTAAAGCTATATTTTGAGACGTGTTAGTTAGTTAGTTAGTAAGTAATCTAATTAAACTATGTTATGAAATATTGTTAACACTTTGAAATTGATCATCCGATTAGTCTTACTTTTTATTTTATCTTAAGCTCATAATGATAACTTTCGAAATTATTCAATCAAAGAGGTTCGCAACTGAATAATAAATTAGTACTTATTTCCCCCGAGTTCAGCCCGAGCTTTGTCCGGGTTCCCGAGACTTTAATCCTTTCCAAAATGTCCGGGTACGTTTACATAAATTATTTCTTGTGTTTAGCCGATTTTTAATACTAATTATGGACAGTTCTAAATAACACACTAGTCAGTTAATTGGGGATAAAAGTGTGAATATTACCTACTATGTGGATTAATGATAAATAAACCTAGGATTTTTAAGGAGATTAGTTTTTTTTTTCCTATGGCTATTTCAGCCATTACTTTGTTTTTCTATGGCTATTTCAACTATGATGATAATGATGAGTTTAATAATGCTTCCGTGAATAATTATAAATGACTATAATCTAAAGTTTGTGTTTCTTTACTTGGCAAATATTGTAAACAATCTTTGATATTTCTTTTAACGAATTATTCATTTGAAAATAACACAGATACAAAAAAAAATGCTTAGTATACTTACTATTTTGAATCATTAAACACAAAATCCTTTTGATTCTAACGGTTTAGTAATTTTGTTGTCAAAGATTCCATTAGATCAGCCATACTCTAAGTGTGTTCCGCGGAACCCTAGGGTTCCGCGATACCCCTGTCGGGGTTCCGCAAGAAGTTAGAAAAAAAAATCAAAACACCTCTCTCTGGTCGACCGTTCTGTCGCGGCGTATCACGATTCACGAACAATTTTACTATGCCGCCACCGCCGATACCTACTTGTGACCGCGCAATCCCTTTGATAAAAGCCGCCTTTGAAATTAGACGCTATAATTGTGAACAAGCGACTTTCGGCTCTAACTTCAAAACGTAAAGTCGAGATTGCTTACACCACATTTTTTGAATTTCTATTTTTATATCGGCTTTTTATTTATCAAAGACGCCGACTCGAGTATTTTTGAGAATGTTCGAGATTGAGGCTAGGACTATAAAAGCGATGATCAAGCCTTGACACTAGTCAGTCGACGATTAGCGTTCGGAGCGATAAGTACCTACCTGCTAGAAAAAAATTGTGTATTGTTCTACTGCTGTTTTCTGATTGTATCAGTTTTGTACATTTCTTCTTTGGACTAAAGTGCTAAACTCTTCTACGCAGTAACGACCGTGCATTATTTTAACCTCACCATCCTGAAAGAATGGAACGTTGGCTTAAAGGCGTTAAACGTGTCGCAACAACATCTTCCAACGAAGCCGAATGTTCAAAAGCAGTCCGCGTGGAGTATACAGCAATTACCGATCCAGACGATGATGCAACGACGTCAAGTTCCACGGTTTCAAAGGCGAAAAAAAGGAAGTATGATGAATCATATATCAGTTTTGGATTTGTTGATTCCAACGGCTCACCTCTCTGCATGTTATGTAGTAAACTGCTTCCTAATAGTTCCATGGCACCTGCCAAGTTGCGCCGACATTTAGAAACTGTACACCCCGAGTCTAAAGACAAGAATAAAGAATTTTTTGTACGTAAAAAAGAACAGTTATTGGAAAGTCAAAAAACAATGATGCATGTAACCCAAACTATCAATGAAAAGGCCACGGAGGCATCATATTTAGTTAGCTATCGCATTGCACAAGCAGGAGAAGCGCACACTATCGCTGAGAATTTAATAAAACCATGTGTATTAGACATAACAAAATGCATGCTCGATGAAAAATCTGCAAAGCATCTTTCTACTGTGCCGCTATCTAACGATACTGTTTCACGGCGAATTCATGATCTAGCAAGCTACGTCAAACAAGAACTAGTTACACGTCTACAAAAAACACAATTCGTCTTGCAAATGGATGAGTCGACTGATGTCGCTGGTCTGGCTATCTTGCTGGTTATCGTGAGATATCCATGTGAAAGTTCTTTTGAAGAAGACATGCTTATGTGTTCACCTCTACCCACAAACACTACCGGAGAGGAAATTTTTAATAAAATAAATATATTTTTTGAGGAAAATAATCTCAGTTGGAACGATTGCATTGACATTTGTACAGATGGGGCCAAGGCGATGACGGGTAAAACAGCAGGAGTAGTGTCACGAATAAAAAATAAAGCGCCTAATTGTAGTTCCAGCCATTGTATCCTGCATAGACAAGCACTTGCGATGAAGCAAATGCCGTCCAATCTAAAATTAGTTATGGATGAAGCGGTAAAAATAATTAATTTTATCAAATCACGACCACTACAATCCCGATTGTTCTCATTATTGTGTGAAGATTATGGCAGCACACATAAAACACTGCTGCTCCATACAGAAGTGCGATGGCTGTCTCGGGGTAAAACTTTAACAAGGCTATTTGAACTTAGAGCCGAGTTACAAATGTTTCTTTCAGATACTTCTTTTAATTTGAAAGACCGTTTGTATGATAAAACTTGGTTGTTCCGACTGTCTTTTATGGCGGATATCTTTCAGAAACTGAACGAATTAAATTTATCATTGCAAGGTAAACAGACAACAGTGTTCCAGGCCTGTAACAAAATAACTGCCTTCAAAAGAAAATTAGATTTTTGGATTATTTGCGTTGGAAATAGAGAAATAGAAAGCTTTACGTCACTCAGTGAGTTTCTTGGCGATAACAACTCAGAAATATTTCAAGATGATGTATTTGAAGAATTGGTCCAATATCTCACTTCGATGCGCGCATCTTTTGAGCAGTATTTTCCTGAAGAACAGAATACAAAAATGAAACTGAATTCATGGATTCATAATCCTTTTTTACCCAACTTACAAAAGCCCGAAAGTATGTCAAACGAGATATATGAATCTCTTTTAGAAATGTCATCTGACACAAGTATGGAGTCACTGTTCAAAACGACGCCTCTCAACGATTTTTGGTGCAGAATCCGAAATGAATATCCAATGCTTGCCAAAATGGCTTTGAATATTCTTCTCCCGTTTCCAACAACATATTTGTGCGAAACAGGATTCTCAACCTATGCAGCCACGAAAACAAAATACCGCAATAGACTGGACGCCGAACCTGATATGAGACTTCAACTGTCCTCTATGAAACCTGATATCAACCAATTGATGAAAAATAAAAAACAGTTTCATACATCCCATTAGTTAGATTTTTTTTCTTTTTCAATGTTATATTTATTATTATACTTGTTATGTAAGTAAGTAATAAGTAACTGTTACATGGTACTCTAATTATGCTTATTAATAAAAAATACACTTAAAAACCATTGTTTTATTGTAGGGTTCCATCAAGTATTTTGCTATCCAAAAGGCACCGTCACCAAAAAAGATTGAGAACCGCTGCATTAGATATTGGTAGATTTCATACAATAATATTTTTGTAAAAAGACATGCCAAGATTGTTTCCAATGTTAGTCATCTAAAGATGAACGAAGTTTATAAGTTACTAAATGGGAAAAAATAAAGATTGCGTAGTTACAATTCTATACCAGTTACTGAAAAAACTGCTCTACAATTTAATTAGTTTCAGTGGAATTAGATACCAATATTAAGTACCTATAGAAGTTAAATAAATCCTATATTTTAAATAGTTATAAAGTGGAACTGGTAGGAGTGGTAGATAGTTTTACCAATCTCTATTCATTCAAAATCAATGCCTTCGATGAAATTCCATTTCTAACTTTGTTTAGTCGTAAAACTACCACAAACTATAGTCTTAAGAGTTTAAGAACTTTTGACACATGGCGAGACTCGCCGCTTAGTTGGCCCTTCAAAGGGTATCCAGGCGTAGGTGATACGGTTTACCCTGATTCGCTGAAACAGCGAAGCGATTCCACGTAAACGCAACCTTCTCGGATTCTAGAAAACAGATTTATCCTCTCACTCTGGCCGGGTCCGCTGCGAGTGTGGCGCAACTGCGACACCTAACGAGTTACATAAAAATACGAGTGAGCCAGTCCGCCGAGCCGTACCGGTTGCCCCACACTCCTCGCTTGTTGACCACCGGTTTTATTTATATCCAAGTTTTACCTTCCCGACAACAAGATCAAACTTGAAAACACTAATCTAAGGATTCAAACAAAATCGTATGTTAAAACGTACCTATATACTTATCTACATAGATAGATAGATATTCTTTTTTGTACACCACACAACAGTACAGAGAAAAAATATATTTAGAAAAGTACAATTTAGGCGGTTTTATTGCTAGAAGCGATCTCTTCCAGACAACCTACATAGGTAGGAACTTACATGTAAACTTTTTTCTGTAATAGATACCTACCTACATACTTTGTTTTGTGTGGTGTGGCTCAAGGAGTATCAATATGTCAATACGTTTTTGTTTCAGGACCTATAATCGTGAATTTCAGAGATCCATCGTAAAACTAAATCGCGCGATACGTCTTTCAAGGTAAACAACATCCAAGCGTATTTCACACTCACAGCATAGTAAGCTACCGGGCAAGGTTGGCATGGTTGTAATTACAAGTTACAACACTGCCTCTAACGCTGCGCACAAATCAGCGAACAAGTGAATAGCATCTTGTTCGAAGGTAACTGACAACGTTACTTGGTTGGCTACCCGCATAGCCCAGCATGATAAGCGTGGAGTGGCGAGGCCTAGAAACAAAACAGCTTGTTCTGAGAACTTGTCATTATCCGTCGGTAAGTAGGATCGTAAACAGCGCGGGCGCAGGCAGTGAGCGGCGGCCGCGGCGAGCTGAGACCGGTGACACATCGCCAGTGATTCACAGCCGTTGCGACTGCGCGTGCACAAGAATCCCTGACGTCAGCCAGCGTCCGGGGCCGGACAACGGACATGTTCGACAATTTTAGATTTAAAAAAAACATAATAATAAAGTGCGGCAACAACTGAAAGAAAAAAAATTACACAACTATTTTCCATTTTAAACACACACTGTTACTATTGGGATGTAGAGGAGGAGGATCTTTAGAGGTAACGAGGGTCGAGGCAAAGACCCGGCGAGGTAGTAGGTATAGTACAATATTGTCCCGAAGCAGTGTTAGGGAAAAAAATAATTTGTATTTGTAAAAGAGTTTACTTAAGGCTTATTTCCAGAAATAAATTGCGGTTTTATTGCTTTTGGGTTAACTCTTCAAGGTAGTGGATCATTCGAGGTAAAGTCCATAGATATAGTTAACCATCGAGGTAAAGATATTCGAGCGAGGTATTGATCATCTAGACAACGTCAATCGAACGGATCGGAAAAATAAAAAAATATATATGAAGAGGGGGTACAAGTTCGCCAGGACCGCTAGTATAAAATAGTTAAGACCCTCCCATTGCATTCAAACTGCCCGGTCTCAGTCAAAAGCCCAATTCCCGTTTACTATCTCAAAAATGCAATAGGCTAGTTTCCTGGGTCAAAAAAAGATTATTCTATTTAGTCCGTCAGTTAGATTATCAAAAAATATTGGACCCATATTTTGTCTTTTGTCAATTAAACAAAAAATGACAAAGATAAAGCGCATCAAAGTGACCACGTGACGTCACGCCTTGCTATAAAGTGTCGCAAGGCGTGACGTTATGCGAAACTTTAACGGGCTGTATCTTCATTATTTTTTGTTTGATTGAGAAAAGAAAAAATAAGTGTCCAATATTTTCTGTTAATCCAACTGACGGACTAATTAGATTTTTTTAGGAAACTAGCCCATTTTACTTCGTAATGCGACTGAAATAAGCACAAACAAAAATAAGATTTTTCTTGGGCCCATTTTCAGTCGCATTATAATTACGAACTCTTGTGACAATTTTAAGTATAAAAGAATACCGTTTTGTTAAGTCGCCCGACAAACAATCACTGTTCAACAGAATGATTCGGTAAAGGCTTACAACAATGAATTCAATTTAACGAAAATCAACCTTATAACAAGGCAATAAGACGAAAAATTCAACCAAGATAAAATAGACGGCAGCATCCCTCTGTCGTCTGCCTCTGTTACTAGGGCCGAATCGAAACTAAAATGCGATTACAGGGATTAACTAGGTTTCTGATCGCTGCAATTTTTTATTATACGTAGCATAAATGAAAAAGTCCCCACTTAACTAATTTAGCACAAATTAGAAAATATTCAATTCGACAACTTTCAGCTAAGATTGTAATAATTGTAAGTACCTCCCCTAAAACAAAACTATTCGATTCGCGAGCGTTTCCGCAATTCGATAGATGACAGAATAAGACCTCCGGCAGCGTGCGCCGGTTCTCGCCTGTTGCGTTGCGTTCCCGATCGCCGCAACGGTAAGCACTGAACCTTTTGTACAGTCATCATTAACCTCTGCATCACCTCGCTTCGCTGTCCAACCAAAGCCAAATTTGCCTCATTTCTCACTACTTGACCTTCAGATTTGTTTTTAGCGTGAACCGTAATATACCTCTAATCGTATTTTTCAACCGACTTCAAAAAAGGAGGAGGTTCTCAATTCGACTGTTTTTTTTTGTATATTTGTTACGCGATTACTCCGCCAATTATGAATCGATTTTAATGATTCTTTTTTTGTTTGGTAGATCATACTTCAGAGGTGGTCCCATATAAATTTTATCGAAATTGATTTAGAACTTTTTGAGAAAATCAACAAATTCAAATATATACCCAGATAATATTTTGGTTGTGGTTCTTGTTACCTATCTTCGACAAATATGAGCCGATTTTGATGATTTTTGTTTTATTGAATAGCTTATAATTCAAAGATAATATGATAAAAGTTTGCAAAATAAAAATCACCCCTAAGGGTAGGAAAATAGGGGACGAAATCGGTGTTCAGCAGTTAGATTAGGATTTATCACTAAAATTGATGAAATAAGTAAATTTTATTTAAAAAAATAAAACCGACTTCAAAACACTAAAATGCTAAAAATAATCCTTACACTTAAGTACCTCAGTTACTTTTGGAGTCGGTGCAAACAAAAACATTGAATCTCTTATCGGCTGGCACCGACTCCAAAAGTAACTGATTAGGTACTTAAGTGTAAGGATTATTTTTAGCATTTTAGTGTTTTGAAGTCGGTTTTATTTTTTTAAATAATTAACAGAAAAATAGGAGGAATGGAAAGGTTAAAGCTTAATTTTGCTGTTTTTGCGCCAATTTATGTACAAAGTTTGACCTATTTACTTTTGCTAAAACCATGGTGCAGATATCTGTTTTAAGTAAATGCATAATAACAGAAAACAATTGGATAGAGGTTTCTCATCGCCCAGGACCCAAACAGGAGTACTACTGGACCAATTTTAATGCGCCTTTACTGTTTGTAGTCCTGGTATTTACTTAGTTTTCAAGATTTCCAGATTCCTTTTTTCGAATATCGGTACTGATAAAAAAACCGGCCAGGTGCGACTCGGACTCGCGCACCGAGGGTTCCGTACAAACTTATAGGTATTTATGTAAAAGTTCACCCATCACGACGATTGTAGTCATAGTTATGGTATTTTAATTGCAAAATGAAAAAGTTACATTACAAAAGTAAGTTTAAAATTATTAAAAATATTTTTATTATATTTGTCACTAAAAATTTAGGTACGGTTTTTTAAATTTTTCCTTTAACTGTGCTTTAAGACGTTCCTTCGTACCAAATTTCAAGATTCTGAGTTTACGGGAAGTAAGTAGTAGGTCTTGATTCCATTGCGAGTGTCAAAAATTTTATTTTATGTTTATTCAGTATCCACAGCTCTTAAAAATTTTACAAATCACTTAATTATACAAAACTTACAGCCAATAATTTGCGGCATAAACGGCTGAATCTTTTGATTGCGTTGGATTAGAAGTTTGATTTTTTTACAGCTTCAAGGGACAGTAGACCTAAGTATTTGATGTAAATTCCAGCTTGATACCTCGACGCGTTCCTGAGAATGAGGGCCTTGACAGACAGACAGACGGGCGGACGGACGGACAACAAAGTGATCCTGGGTTCCGTTTTTTCCTTTCGATGTACGAAACCCTAAAAAAAGGTTGGTCTCTATAAAATTTTGTATTTGAGCAACAGAATCAGCCCATAAAAGGTTTTTTGAGATTTGGAGTTACAAGTTGTATACCGGCCAGTCTGATTACTGGGTCAGTATCACAAATAATCAGAATAAAAGTGGCGCCTAGTGATGAAAATAAGCGCAAGTGCGCTTACGCTGCGGAATTGAAGGGATAAGTTGCCATGGATAAGAGCCACTCCGATCTCAGTAAATACATTACATACGTCATGGAGCATATGTGCTCCATATAGCAGCAGCAATACAAACAATCTTTCTCCGAAATTAGTAAGTGTTTTTCATTTACATTTAGTATGAAATGACAGCTCCTGTCAACGCTCGCCTATACACAAACAGCACAGATACAGATTTATAAATGGCAGAAAATTTTCTCGAACAAAATTATATGGCATTTCTACTTGACCACCGTCTGGTGTAGTGGTTCGCGCTCCGGACTACAAAGCCAGCGGTTGCGGGTTCGAATCCTGCAAGGGGCAAATGTTTGTGTGATGAGCACGAGCATTTGTACCTAAGTCATGGTTGTTTATAAAAGTATTTAAGTATGTTTATCCCTTATCTAGTCGCCATAATACAAGCTTTGCTTAGTTTGGGGCTAGTTAATTGGTGTGATTGTGAAAACAATTTATTATTACTTTATAGGCTATGTACTCGTTTTCTGACGTATGGCACTAATAATATCGTTTCTACATACGATTCCGGTGAAGTCGTACCTGTCATACTTTGCTAATGACTGTTTACAAACGATCACATGCGTCATGTAACAGCGCTGTTCATAAAATATATCATCACAGTCATGATGATACTGAGTGCAAGGATTTAGCAAATTTGGCGCCTTAAAGTTCCACTGCACCATTCTGTTACACCCAGTATGAAGTCTTAATGGGTTTGTTTAATTCTACTACTCATATAAGTACAGCAACAACTTCTTTAATAGGACAAAATCGAAATTCCAAAAAAAATATTATACTTAGTTCGTCATACTAAACCGCCAACTAGGTGACATCGGTTTGTATGAAAAAAAAAATTCACCGCTTTAAACAAACTGGTGTCAGCCGGTCGGCGGCTTAGTATGAGGTGTTTTTTTTTTGGGCGTTGGTCCCATAGAAAAAGTTGTTGTATTTAAGCACCAGAATCAGCCCCTAGGGGGTTGATGGTGTTTTAAAAATAGCCCTGTATAGGCATACTTTTTAGTTTTTTGTTGTTGGTCCCATAGATAAAGATGTTGTATTTGAGAGTAGCAACACGCCCTAGAAAAAAATTAACTAAGTTATTAGGATTACAAACTTCCATTTGCAGTTGCGAGCATTGACAGTGATTTATAATTAACATTTGCACGGAAAAAAACAAAACATAGAAAAAAAATTGGACGTGAACGTCAGAAAAACCAGTACACGACACAAGACTTCAGAAAAACAAATGAAATTACGAAGAATAATATCATCCGATGCATATTTTTATTTATGGTGTTTAAGTGTTCTTGCGATGCTCACTAGTTTCTGTAAATGTTTAGATGATTACTTTCCCTTTTCACTTATTTCTTTGGAACCTTTCTTAGCTATCAAAAGGATTAGGTCAAGCATTGACTTCTGTACAATGTTTTTTGCTAAATCCCATTATGGCATAAGTTTGTGTAGTAGATTGTATGCAATGGTATGCAATTTACAGTTTACTGGTATTATAGAAAATAAATAAAACGCAAGCTAAAAATTCTACATCCATTATATTTCAACGTCATTAGTTGGTGACAATTAAAATTAATATATTTCAATTGCATTTGACAAGTAATTTGTTCATTTTTTTTTTACAATAAATTGTATGAACTTAAAATGCTGTATGATTTCTTATATGTTATTTGCACTTTCATCATCCCATGCCAGCATTATAGTTTGATCTGTGCATAACTGTTATATGTTCAGATTTTCTCACATGAGATAATGATAGTGTTGAAAATTGTATTGAATTTGAAATAGTAAAAAATCAGTCTAAACGAAGAATATTGTGCCTACACTTGATGATGGTCCACGCTGTACTTTCCAAAGTCCTTAAAGCTAAGTTAAAAAGGAGAAAAATTGTTTAGGCCCTACAATAAAATATCAAAAAATAGTACCTACAGATGTTTACATATATTATGGAAAAATCAAGCGTCATTGATACGTAGGAGATTCAATATACAGTTGACTAGTTAGAAAAAATAATAGCAGTCTTTATTTCGGCACAAGCGTTTCTTTTGTTCACACGTGACAGCCGTATGTAATAAATGCGTAACACAAAACGCGTTCAATACACGTCTATTTAAATAATAACAAACCTAAATGTACACTAAATTAATTAATGATGATTACACACCCATTTTAAATGTTATCATTTCAAATTTTTGTAAAATTAATACTTATATTCAGTCATAATGCGGTTTATTAATAAAAAACCCAAGAAGATTACAGTTCCTGTTCTCATCTCATTATTCCCTATAGCACAGCACAGCCCAAATTTCATTCCCTAACCTCACCAGTCTTCTATCATAGCAATATCACAATACACGCAGCGCGAACCATCACCGAGCGTGAGGCACAACTTGTTTGGCAGTGGGTGAAATTCAAGGAAATCCGAGTGATATATACGAATAATTAAGAATCACAATACAGTTAATACTTATAAATTATGCTTACCTTAGGTCAAATACGAAAAACGGTGACGCGAGTGCACTGCCGGCCCGACGGGGCGCGCGTGACGTTCGTACATAACTGAAGACATTTTTACGTATTCCTAAATACTGAGTTGGTTCATTAGATACTTATCCGACAAGCATCAGTATTTGAATGAAAATAATCACAGTCAAAAATAAAATAAATAGGAATCCTTATACCAACTCAGATTTGTAGAATTTAAACGAGGTTTCTTCCACTCCACTTGAACCCGCGCAGATACAGAATGGGATTGAGAATCGCGACGGCTTCTCGCTCACTCGTTTTACTCTGAAAGCGTGAAATTGCCATAGCTGTCGCAATTTTCAGTTCAATTTTATATCGGCACAGGCGCACAGCCCAAATAGAACGTCACGCTCGCGATTCTAGTATAAAGCACCATGACCTGGCATCTCAATAACAGAACACATGTTACTGCAACCCGAGGCGCTGCACCCACCACTGTCAACGCTTACAGGAATGTCTAATTATATTCATAGTGATGCGACCTTAATCTACTCGCCCTAACATTCCGTATTACTTACATCATAATTTAAAACTACGAAGGGATTACCGTCCGATGCGATCGGTCCTGCGAAGCATCACAGAAATATTCGCGGTTACTTTATCGCTAACACGTAGCCGCGTAATGTACAAATTAGCCATAAGACGTCGATATCGTTTAAAAATTGATGTTAAGTTCTTATAAATTACCCTGCTGGCCCCTGGGCATAGTGTAGACTAGAGTTAGTATAATTTAATAGGAAGGCGTTTACGTTTTCCCTCATCTCTTATGGCCGATCTTTAGTGCAGATAAAGTAAACAAAATGGGTAGAAAAATGTATACAGGATGGATCGCATCGGGCGGCACCCTCAAAATGTCCAGTGGTCGGTGTGCGGCCGGCGGTACACGGAGAAGTTTCACAAAACGCGTATGTCTAGATGTCGATAGCGTGGAAGCAACCTCAGTCTTGTCAATCTTCCGATGTGAACCAACAACGCTGCTACGCCCTGCTGTTTCCGACCGTCGCGTACTGAAACGCGGAAAGGAATGATGTATTAGCAAACAGTTTTAAGACAAATAAATAAAAAGTATTATTTTTTATAAGGATATAGATTTTTTGGCACACAAGATGGCAGTTACAATACAACATACAAGAATAACACATTTGTGCCAAAAAGGTTTGTACATACATATTGTAGAACTCATTTGCGTAATCTACAGAAATGTAAATGTGGTATATCTCTTTGTACTGACGATCTTAAGATGCAGGGGCAGGGGCAGTCTGGATGAACGTAGAAGCCATGTCTAGTAGTGATCCATGGTGGGCTAATTTTATTCATTAAATGTAGAATAAATGGCTATGTAGTTGGCTTCTTTAGTAATTGGTCACCATTAAACGATTAAGAAGTCTACGATAATAGGGATGACGACAATTTTTTCTTTGTCTATTATGTGGATTAGCAAAAAGTATTAGACACTTTTTTTTTAACTTAATCTAAATATGGCAGATATATCTTGATTTGACTTGGAGCCCCCACTCCCGAACTTTGAAGCGCTTTATCTTTGTCATTTTTTGGTTGATTGACCAAAAAAAAATAAGCGTCCATTATTTTTGATAATCTAACTGACAGACTAAATAAAATTCATTTTCTTTGCCCAGTCGTCATCCCTATTATGTACAGATAGATATCCATGATCAGTTGAGAGATTCTCAACTTGAACGAAAACTATTGGGTAACCAATTACTACATTTCGTGTTTTCATGCCTGAAAAAAATGTACAACTATTTTTTGTTTTGATTTAAACCATAACAATCCTTTTGATACTGTTTCCAGAAATACATAATTTACATGACGCTTAGAGAAGTTTTAACAATAAGATGATGTAAAAGTGACCAGCTACTAGTAGGTTTACCCTAGTGAAAATATAAGAGAATAATTAACCCGGCTACTCACCGGCCGGCATCTAAATTTTTTAAGAGTTACACTTACCAAAATTGTCTTATGCTTCCGTAGGTTGCTCTATTGGATCGGTGCGCGGCTCGTCGACGGCGACGGTCTTGACTTTGATGTCGGCCACCTCGGGCTCCGGTTTGTTGTCGCCCTGCCCCTTCTCTGCGTCGGTGGAGTCTCCGTTAGCCCCGTTGGCTCCGTTGACCGCGTCCTTGCCGTTCTCCTCGACCGACAGCCGAGCGTTGAGCTCCTCGTTCTTACTCGTGTCTCCATTCACATTCACGGTCGCGGTTTTCGCGTCGCCGTTCGTCGCTTTGCCGTTAACCTGGGGCTCCTTCGGTTCGCTCTCCACTTTGGCGTCTTCGGTGACAGTTTCTGTTTCTTTCGCCGGCTCGTCTGCGGGCGGTGCGGGCGTGTCGTCGGCTGGAGCCTCTTTGCTGTCGGCCTCAAGCGTCGGTTTCACCTCGGGCGTCGGTTTCGCCTCGGGCGTCGGTTTTTCCTCGGGCTTCGGCTTCGCCTCGGGCTCGGTCGGCTCCACCTGTTTGCTCTCCTCCGCTTTGCTCTCCTCCTCTTTGCTTTTTTCTACTTTAGATTCGGAAACCGCTGTAGATTCAGTTTCAGTCTCTTTCTTAGTTTCTGTGGGACTGCTTACGCAGTTTCCGTCTGTTGTGCTTTTCTCGACTACTGGTTCGGCGGCCTTGTCTTCTGCAGGAGGAACTTCATCTTTTGTTGCGTTATCTTCTACTTTTTCCGTTTTCTCTTCTACCGTTTCTGTTTTTGGATCGGTGATTTCTGAGACAGTGTTCAAATCAATATCGCCGCATTGCTTCATTTCCATTTCGAGTTCAGAGTCCAATATCCCATCGACGATATCGTTTGTGTCTCCGTTTTCGGTCTCCATAGTTTCTTCGGCGATCGGATTGAGTAGGGGTTTCAATGGAATGTTATCCAAATTGGTAACATCCTGTACCTTTGACAAGATCTCGTCGCACTCTTTCTCCAGGACCTCTCCAACATTCTGCAAATCCTCCATATCCTCCTCCACTGTAGTAGGTTCCTCAACGACAGGTTCGATGTCCTCAATGATTTCTCCAACCTCCTCTAAATCTTGCTTCTCGACTATTTCCTCGATTTCCGTAATCACAGTAGAAGGAGGAGTTTCTTCAGCAACAGGCGCACTAACATCACCATTCTTCACTTCGGCTGAACCGTTTGTTTTCTCTGTTTCCACGGGTTCGGTAACCACAGCTTCCATCTTTTCAGTCTCTTTCTCATCAGTCTTTTCTTCGGTGACAATTGGTTCAATATCAACTACGGGTAAATTTTCGATATTTTTCGATTCAGTCACTTCCTCCACGACAGTAGTTTCCATAGGAACATCGGTAACTTTTTCTTCTATGGCTAGTTCTGTAGTGGCGGCGGGTTCTTCGACTTCCATTTGTTCGGACTTGTCACCTTCTGTCTTTGGCGGCTCTGGTTCGTCGGCCTTAGGTACGATCTTAGCTTCTGCAGCGGTTTTCGCTTCTGCAGCGGTTTTCGCTTCTGTAGTAGACTTTACGTCGTCTTCGATATCAGTTTTAGGGACTTTGGCTGGCACTTCTTCCTGAAAACACATTCATATAAAATGAGTTTTAGCGTGAGAATTAAAGTAACACAAAAAATCAATTGTATGCTCATGGTATTTTGCTATCTAAACTTTTATCTGAATTCATACGCATTTATTAAGCGACATATTTCTAAAATGTTTTAGTAACTGAAAGGGTAACATTTGAATATGTAATGTTAATGTCTGTAATTTTTCACAACATTTTTTTGATTGCTTAGGTATTTGTATAAAAAAATGTTTGAACATGCACTTTGACACAGCTTCGACCTAAACCATCACCAATATAAATTAAATAAAATACTACAATCTACAGTCTTAGATCTCATACATTACTAAGCAAACACAACCATAAAGTTTAATTATCCCAACCCACTATATTTATTTTTATCTATTAATGTGTAAAGCAAAAATTAAATAAAGTGCTAAACAAACATAAAATTGAGACAAAGTAAACGAGTGCTCTTACCGAGTGCGCGACAAACAAGTATTTAGTTCAAACTGATAAATAATGTCGGTGAGCTGTTTTCATTCGTGTTAATAACCGATTACGCAGCTCACTGTGTAATAAACATAACAGAAAATAAAAGGAACGATTGAGAAAGAAAGACCATGTTAGTAAACAAACTATTTATTCTGAAACTGATCTTATCGACATTGCTTACCTACTAAATGTAATTTATGTAATAAAGAAATAACTTATGAAAATTAAAGACGAGGCATGAAGCCAGTTACTGTAACCTATAATTTTGTAGGTCTGATGTAATTTTGTTTTTCCCATATTAACAAGTCTGAATTTCCACTTTTTATTGCTGTTCAATGTATTTCTAATTCGGGTTTTCAAGTAGGCATATAGGTACTTTTTATATTTTTGGCGTAACTATAAGACGGGTGCCGATTAAATAAGATTGTATAGATTGTATCATGACATCATTTATGTACATATTCAACTTAAAATTTACAGCCTAGAAGTTTTGTAAGATTACATAGTATAAATACATTTTGCAAATATGACACATAAAATTCTAAATATTACATAAATTCTACAGCTGCAAATATCGTACAGACAGGTGCAATACCATAGGGTAACCGATGGAACTATTACTAGAAATACCAAAAATACATAGACCAGTGGTTTGAAGTTCCAATAGTTACCCTGCAATTTTGATTGATAAATGTGAACGAACAAACTTCATTTTTAACACACTTATATTATCTTTACTTGTAACTTGTAACTAATTATGTAATCAAATCTTGGAAGTAGATTTTATCCTTCTACTTCTAACTGATATAATCACCAAGTTAAAACTTTGCATTTGACATTCGGATGTCGATACAATAATTTGACACCATCATGTTGATTTGATGATGGAGTCAGGAGGTGGATAGTGGAACTCTTTAACAACTACTAGTAAAAATTGAATTGAAACCTTCGTGTTTGGTTTGTCCATTTGATTCGTATCTATGTGTGTTTTATAGTTAAAGAAGAAAAAGAAAGCCAAATAAGAATCGCACCTAACTGTCAGTAGCACAAACCGAAGCACATAGAACCGCTAACCGTACTCACCTGGACGCTAACTACACATAAACTACAAGCATGCACAAGCGTGGGGCGTGGGTCGTGGGGCGTGGGGCGTATCACAGGGGCGGCACCTGAGAGTCGGGCTTGCGCTTCTTGGAGGCGGCGAGCTGGTCGAGGCCGTGGATGAGGGCGAAGGCGTCGGCGGCGGCCGGCAGCGGCGCGTTGCCGGCGCGCGCCACCAGCGCCGCCCGCAGCCCCGCGCCGCGCGCCGCCTCCGCCTCTGCGGGGCGGGCCGTGACGCCGTGAGCGAGCGGTGTTGACGGTAAAGGTAACGAGTACTATCCTCGTTGTCAAAGTGTCCGTCGAACTGCGTTAAATTAGGCGGCGCCACAGTAGCAACAGGCTAAATCCTACTCATATTATAAATGCGTAAGTGTGTGAGTATAGATGTTTGGATGTTTGTTACTCCTCTTAATTCTTTCACGAAATAACTACTAAATGAACTTTGATGGAATTTGGCATACTGATAGACCAATGGCCTTAATTAACATAAGGGTACTTTTTATCCGGGTAAGGTCAACGCAGATGAAGACTCGGGCAGAAGCTAGTTTCAAAGAAAGCGCCAAAAGTTATGAGACAGAAAAATAAACAAGGACAGAAGAACAGCTCCGTTTTGGCGCAATTTTCATAATAAGAAACATAATTAATTGCTTATTGTTTCTTAACGCCTGATTATTTTTAATATAAAAAAATAGATTCATAAATAAAATGAGCTAGTTGTTGAAATGTTTAAAAAAGTTTTATAAAAGTCACTAAAATGTTCTAACTCGGGATTACTCGGCTTACTTCAGTCCGTCAACAACTGCTACGTTCATACAATACCCTTTGCCTACGCTAGCGCCATTTTAGAGGGTTTTGGAACTGTTAGTTACTGCTTTAGCTGGACACTTTTTCAACTTTCCGCCCTAAGAGATAGTACTCCTTACCTCTACCCTACAAAAGGAGAGGAAGCTGGGGCCGTGTTCTCGACCGAATGAGCGTTGGAAGGAACAGTTTTAATTTTTTCAGACGGACATATCGTTGGTACCCAACGAGGAAAGCCTCATCTAGCTTTACTAGGCAGTTTTGCCGTACAGCCTAGGTCCGCCCCACTAGCCGTCGCCGCGACCCGGCCGAGTGTGAGTCGTAGCGAAGTCTCAGGCTCGTACGTGTCGGGCCCTATACTAGCGGGCGTGATCGGAGCGGGGCAGGGCAGGAACAGTGAGAGCAAGTGCTCAAACTATACAGGAAGACTTTTTTATCACAATCCAAATTTAAATGTATGAGGAAAAAAACAATACACGTGTTTTTTCTTTTGGTATCGCCCAGTTTAAAACAACATTTTTAAACTGGGCGATACCAGATAAAGCACCTGGAATTTTCTAAACAAATACTAGTATGGACACGGCACGCAAACTACTCTACGCGCTAGCGTCGACGCCTATCCTCGCCCTCGCTTTTCATTGATGTTTTTACGATTAAGTTAAGTTGTTGTCTTTCCCTTCATATTTTCGCGATAGTACGCAGCGCGCGGGACGGCGAAAACGCGGTAATAAGGCACGCATACGTCACGGGGTTGCGCGGACGACTAATTTGTGTGTTTGATGACACCGGCCGGCGCGCCACCAATGCCGACACAAGGCCGTCGTCAGATCAACCCCGTCCGCTGCCCGCGCGCCGCTGCCCTCGCGCCGCCCTCTCATTCATGTATCTAGCGTAATGTTTACGTTAAGCAGTAACCACATAAAATTGAAAATTATATTGGGAAAAATATTTTATGGTGAAAACTTGTCATACCTATTTTTATCATAAATGGGTTCTATAAACCTAGAAAAAATTTGGCTGGTGGTAAAAAAGTATTCCTGTATAGTGCGGCAAGTTTGTGCACGACTCTCGTGTTGGAACACAGACGGGAGAGATGTATCGGCTTATGGTGTAGCGAGGAAAGAAGGTACTCAGACGTTCTTACTAATACTTAATACATTGATTATACCTAGTATACCTCATCCCCGGCAATGTCTGTGTCCCGCACGAAGCTCGCGCACTAACCTAGCGCACTAGTGTTTTAAAAAACTTAAGTCTTTGAGTCAATATTTATAACCTTATTCAATTTTGACCGGATGATTTCTGCATTTGGTAATGAAGCCCCATCCAAAACTACAATTTATCGCTGGTTTGCTGAATTTCAACGTGGACGTGTCAAGCTCAGTGATGATCCCCGTCAAGGTCGTCCAAAAACTGCAGTCACCCAAGAAAACGTTGATGCTGTGCGTAAGCTGATTGAGGAAGATCGACATGTGACATACCGCGAAATTCAGGCAACTTTAGACAATGGCATGAGTTAAATACAAATAATCTTGCATGAACAATTAGGTGTAAAAAAGTTGTTTTCCCGATGGATACCGCATTCGCTCTGTGAAGAGCAAAGCAGCTCGCGTTACTTGGTGCGTCAGAACTCTCGAAAGATTCCACGCAGGATCCTCAAATGGTGTATACAACATCGTATCAGGTGACGAATCTTGGATATACGCGTACGGACCCAAAACAAAAAACCAGTCACGAGTTTGGGTGTTCGAAAATGAGTTAAAGCCAACAAAAATTGTTCGTTCACGGAGTGTTGCAAAAAAAAATGGTGGCCACGTTTGTCTCCAAAACCGGCCATGTTGCGACTATTCCTCTTGAGGGACAAAGAACGGTTAATGCAGAATGGTATGCTAGCATTTGTTTGCCACAGGTCGTTTCTGAACTCCGTAAAGAGAACTGCAACCGCCGCATCATCCTCCATCACGACAATGCGAGTTCTCAAACCGCGCACAGAACAAAAGAGTTTTTAGAGCAAGAAAACATAGAATTATTAGACCATCTGCCGTACAGCCCCGACCTAAGCCCTAATGATTTCTATACTTTCCTTAAAATAAAGAATAAATTGCGTGGTCAGAGATTTTCACCACCTGAAGAAGCTGTGGACGCCTACAAAACGGCCATTTTGGAGACCCAAACTTCCAAATGGAATGGTTGCTTCAATGATTGGTTCCGTCGTATGGAAAAATGTGTCAAATTTCGCGGAGAATACTTTGAAAAGCAATAAATACATTTTCAACCGACTTCAAAAAAGGAGGAGGTTCTCAATTCGACTGTGTTTTTTTTTTTTTTTTTGTATATTTGTTACGCGATTACTCCGCCAATTATGAATCGATTTTAATGATTCTTTTTTTGTTTAGTAGATCATACTTCAGAGGTGGTCCCATATAAATTTTATCGAAATTGATGTAGAACTTTTTGCGAAAATCAACAAATATATACCCAGATAATATTTTGGTTGTGGTTCTTGTTACCTATCTTCGACAAATATGAGCCGATTTTGATGATTTTTGTTTTATTGAATAGCTTATACTTCAAAGATGCTATGATAAAAGTTTGAAAAATAAAAATCACCCCTAAGGGTAGGAAAATAGGGGACGAAATCGGTGTTCAGCAGTTAGATTAGGATTTATCACTAAAAATAGATGAAATAAGTAAATTTTATTTTAAAAAATAAAACCGACTTCAAAACACTGAAATGCTAAAAATAATCCTAACACTTAAGTACCTAATCAGTTACTTTTGGAGTCGGTGCAAACAAAAACATTGAATCTCTCATCGGCTGGCACCGACTCCAAAAGTATCTGATTAGGTACTTAAGTGTTAGGATTATTTTTAGCATTTCAGTGTTTTGAAGTCGGTTTTATTTTTTAAAATAAAATTTACTTATTATATATTAATGTTGTGTCACTTCCTTGATTCCCGAAATTTTCAGTGCCGCCCTCGTACACAACAAGGTCTCCAGTATTTTACTAATCAACTAGGAACTATTTATTGCCTACGAGGCCTTTAATTCAGATTCATGGATCCGATTTTTTAAAACAATATCTCCAACTGTCCTCAAGAAAGGTTTAATAAGAATCAACCGCGCCGCTAACCCGCTCCGACCAAGCTATTTCGTCGAGAACACAGCCTTAATGTTCTTAACAAAAAATAACCCTGTTGGTCTGCGTCACACTACATGAATTTTATTCGAATTTCATCTAAATCTAGGTGCGATACGCAGGTGATGGCTGTTATAAAGGTATTGTGTTTTAGGTATTGTGATTGGCCCTTATCGGTACTTCGGTATACCTATTTGACCTATTGACCCTAGCACTTCTTTATTAGAATAACATTTGGGTTAGAGTTTAAAGTTGTGTCTGGCCTTCACATAAAAATCAAATCTCTTTATAGTAAAATAATAAAGAAACAAATCTCTGCACAAATAATCAACGTGTGGTCGACGTGCAGCAGCACTTTCGACTTGCGTCGGTAGGTACACACGATTTGATATTATCAAATCAAAACCAGTAAATTAAGGTATTTCATGAGGCATCTGAAATTTTATTGCGCTATTTTAATAAGACAGTCTCTAAGTTATTGTTGTTGTTTATTAGAAGCTGATTACACTCACTGAACTAGCTGCAGCCCTATTGATAACCTTTTTTTAACACACCTATAACAGCTTCACTTGTAACTAACTATGTAATCAAATCTTGGAAGTAGTTTTTAACCTACTTCTAGCTAACGTATCAATTTAAAACTTTATATTTGACATTCGGATGACAATACAATAATTTTACACCATCATGCAGTTCAGTCTTTACCATAAGGGCACACGGGGCCTGTGCCCAGCCCAGGGCCTCCGGCCTCACAGGGGCTTCAAAGCACTAAAACATGTTTGTAAACTAAGAAAGAAAGAAAAGAAAAAGCCTAGAAAAAAGAAGGGAAAATTTAAAACTACTTTTAACAGAGACACGAAATTATTTTTGGGAAGTCATGAATTCATACCAACAGTAATTTATTTTTACTTTGCAATAGGGCCCCCGAATTCTTGTGTGCCCCAGGGCCCCGGAATATAGTAATGCGGCCCTACCATCATGCTAATCTGATGGAGTCAGGAGGAGGATAGTGGAACTGTTCAACAACTACTAGTAACAACTTCGTGTTTGGGCTCATTTATTTGGATTTGACGAGTTCAATACATATAAAAGTGTGTTTTAAAGTTTTTTAAACTATTGTTTGTATTTTTTAATAAAAATATCGTTTTAGTAATAAGTATCATTATAGTTCAACCGGAAACAAGATTATAAGTAATAATATTTCTCTTTTATAATCCTGTTTCCGGTTAAAAGTAAAAGCCTAGTTGTGCAGTCTAGCGTGAGCATTGTCTTCTAACCACGCAGCGCGGCGCCAGCGCAGACGCTTACATTGCGCGTTGTTGAATACTTTACGGGTCGTCGCCGGTCATATTAAGGGCTCTGAGCAGAACGTTAAGCGTTTGCAGGATCGCATACCAAACATTTTATGACACCTTCGTTGGAAACTGTTCCCTACCTTCCTGATATGACCCTTTGAAAATTCCCGGTTTTTTACCATTTTTCAATACAAACAACACAACATCTAACAGTTAGTGTGCGGTCTTGCAAACGCACAACTGACTTCCTGCTCAAAACATCTTATTTAAAAGAGCCCCAAACTGTCATTTCATAACATTGCCTGAAGTTTTGTTTACATTTACATGAGGTCCTTAATAGTGAAGCAGATACATAGTACTATCCATACCAATTTCTACTAATTTCTTCTAATTTAACTCGTCAACATTCAATGGAATTTCTTTGTAAGTGAGTGAGTTAATAATAAAATAGCAATATGATAAAAACCTTGTGAACTACAACCCAGAGCCTAAACTTAGACCATATCAGGAGATGTATTCATATTGTCTTTGGTGGACATGAAAATAAAGTTCGTGAAAAATATATGTAAATGAATGTATAAGACTGTGCGCTGTCTTGACAAGACAGCGGACAACCAAAAGTGATAATTGGCCGGCAGCAAAGCAAGTGAACTTCTAGACTATCCTTTGTATTTATAATTATATGATGAGGTGCAAAAGGGTGATAAAAAAGAATTCACAGACTATGCCATGACCAAACGAGATTGGGACTACGTAATTTAGCCAAGTAACACTTTTTTCGTTTTACTTCTACATTGATCGAAAAAGAGAGGCCTCATGTGGTTTGCCTCAGCAATAATGCATAATATTTGTCACTGACCTTTAAGAATATCTGTAAGAAACAGAATTTCTTCGGGCTTGCAACCGATCTTCTCGACAATGTTGGTATAGCTGGCCGCTTCCTGCTTGGCGCCGACCGCGGTGTCGAAGTGCCCATCGATGAGCCGGAGTAGATCGCCCGCCATCGACTGGCCAAAGAGAAGCTTCTGCGCGTCGACCGAGCCAGACGAGTAGATGTACACTTTGCGCTCGTCTACCGATCGCCATTGCTCCAGGGCAGGCATGACGTCATCGTAAACGCTGAAAATAAAATTATGGGACATTTTTTAAACATTGGGTGTTCATTAATCCTTCACCAGTAGATGAGTAGACACAATAGCAAAACCATTGCGTCTTCCCGGCAGGCGGTTTCTTGCCAGAGTAACTTCTGTTAAATAATGGAACAAGATAAAAGTACTGATGGGCAAAATAGTTTCTACTTATTAGGAGTATGCGAAATGCTTCTAATAGCAGCTAAGCTAAATTATATTAGGTACCTACACTACCTAGTTATATTGAAACTGATCAATAACAATGACTTATTTTATAGCGTTTACTTATTTTAATCTTGATTTACCAATTTAAATTGCAGCTGCATCCATAAAACAATTGTAAGGTTAGACAACTATTGCAAGTTCATAATACTCACTGTCCCTTAATGTCGCCACTGTCATACCCCTGCTTCCATATCAGCCCCTGCAGCTGCTTGAGCGGCCCAACCTTGCGGTCCGAAGACATCTGCCACTTCACATTGTTCACTAGCCCTTCGATCTGCTCTTCCTTCGAAGCGTCCTGAAACATTCAAAGATAAACAATCTACTGTTATTACTGCAATACGCTAGTGACGACCCTATTGGCGCAGCCTTGGACTCAAAATGTCCACAGTTCTATTCTCATGAAAACGAACTATTCAAAACTGGCTCCCGTCTACGTGTGCCAAGATATGCCCCATGCAAAATTTATTGTCTGCTACTGATGCCGCGTGGGGACGGGCGTAAAGAATACACTTTTCCACCGCCAACAGGAGGCGTGTCGTAAAAAGGGTCTAATTCCCGTAGCACGAGATGGGCAGCAGCGTCTGCGTGCGAAATCCTATAAAAAAACTGCGCTCGCCAACCCGCCTGCCAAGCGTGGTGACTATTGGCAATCCCCCTCAATGATAGAAGTCATTGGGGGAGGCCTATGTTCAGCAGCGGACGTCCTATGGCTGATGATGATGGCAGTTGATGTGTATGTTTATTTGTTGATTTAAATTAAGTTGATTTTCAAGTCTCTGTGTTCAGAAACAGTGGAAACGTGTAAAGCATAATTACCCTGAATACTTCGAAACTACTGAATGGCTTCTATTTAAGTATTAGGTACCTATACATTTATAAATACACTCAATCGAAGCGGGACAGCTCGCTGGTGTTAAATAAATCAATCTTTATAATACAACGCACCAGGAGACGAATTTTTGAAGTATTCGAATTTTAATTCGCATACGAAATCCGAATAATTGTGTAAAATCTGACGACTTATGGATTCTGTATAAGGGAGCGGTGGTAGCTCAGTTATTGGAGTCTCGTCTCACTAAGTCGTGAAATCGCATCCCAGCATGTACTTTCTAAATTTTTCTAGCTATGTACGGGTTTATACCACTTGCTCTATACAGACTTCGACCAGAACTTGGCAACCTCTACGGCATTTTGTGTTGCTCTGCTTAGGTCATTTCTCGTGCAGGTGTAGGGACACACAAGGCAGGCAGGAGAGTAGGTGAGCCATAGTTTGTGGGTCCACCACCACCACAGTCACATGCCCGTCTAGAGTCGCAATTGACACGACAGAAGACAGAAGAAGACCACTTGCTCGGTGGTAAGGAAAAAAACGTAAGGAAACTGCACAAATGATTCTGTATGTAAAGCCATTGTCCAAAATGGTCTGGTAACCCTGTCTTAGGCTTACAGAGGTCTAATGGCAATCTTAATGTCCACACTTGCCGAATCTAGGATCATGGTCAAGCGTAACCTGACTAGGACTAAGAAGTAGCGCTAGAAAGGAGATAGAAAGAAGAACGAGAGAGGACCTTTACACGGTAACGCGAGAGTCCAGAGCGGGTTCTCGTCGCTCTATACGCGGCTGGCCACGGACGGCCATTTAAAAAAAAACGTTTGTTTGAGTTTTTCAAAACATGCCTAAAATCGCGTCACAAGCGATGCGGTACGTGCAGGGGTCTAAATTTAATCCATATAATAAAATTACAAGTACCTACAACTTGTAACTCCAAACACCAAAAACCTCTTAGGTGCTAATTCTGGTGCTCAAATACAACAACAAAAAAGTTGCATGTTGTATATTAATATGTACTTAGGTATTAATATTTTATTTTATTTGGCAAGTACCTACAAAAACAATGGGCTGTTTCCAAAAAAAATCTAATTAGTCCGTCAGTTGGATTAACAGAAAATATTGGACACATATTTTTTCTTTTCGCAATCAAACAAAAAATGATGAAGATATAGCCCGTTAAAGTTCCACGTAACGTCATGCCTTGAGACACTTTTCGCAAGACGTGAGGTCATGCGCTCCCATCTACAAACTTTGATTTATTTTTTGTTTGATTGAATAAAGACAAAATATGGGTCTAATATTTTTTGATCTAACTGGCGGACTAAACAGAAAAAATTTTTTGACCCAGGAAACTAGCCGTTTGTAAAATTCTACCTAGCCTCAACAAACAATGAGTTATTTATGTTATTGTACAACTGAAATTATAATCCACATAGTATTACAAAGAATTTTTCAGTTTTGTCGTTTCATGCAAGATTCTGTAGTTAATTCGCTGAATTTCAATGCTAGGCACCGGAACCTCACATTTGGTTAGATATAATCATTTCTCTCTTTAACCAACAAATTTTTCCTACAATAAATTTGGTATTTATTAACCTTTAGCCGTTAACATCTACGAAACTATGATAATAATGACAATGACAATAATAATACTCAATAATACTCATTTATTCAGTATACATAGGGCCCTCTTCCTTATACACGTACAAACAGGCAACTCATTAGATCATTGAAACGTAAATCGAAATGGAATTGACTTTGATTTTATAACATGGTAAAAGTGAAACGACTTTGATTTTCATCATCATAATTTCAGCCATAGGACATCCACTGCTGAACATAGGCCTCCCCTATTGACTTCCAGATTGGCCGGTTTTTTGTTTTTTCATTGTAATAAAAGCGTGTTGAAAAATATCAAAACCAGTACATAATTATGAAGAACTAGATATAAATCCTAAGGTTTTTTCTACTTATGATAACATTTGTGAACTCTTTTCAGCATTAAATTCTTCTTTAAACTAGAATGAATTAAAATTGTAAACCACAAATTGGTTCAATGGTGTACAAGCTGAAGCGTATCTTTATTTGGAGAAGACAGTACTGGAGTTTCCAAAGGGCGGCCGAAAGAAAGAATATCGCTACCGACCGACTGTGCGATGTATGAGAAACATGGGATCAGAAAACAGAACAAAATTCTAAAAACGAATGAAATGACTATCGTTATTTTATTCGTTGTTATTGTTTGTGTAGAAGTGCCAGCCTTATTCACTTGTCCTTACATTTAAGAAAGAGCAGGTAGTGCCCAGGTGTTTTTATTAACAAACAAAGCGCATCAGTGATTTTCGGGCGTCGCGGTCGGCGTTGTCGACGTCACGCAATGGTGGCGTTACCGTAAAGGACATTGCACGGGAACGCTGGCTATTACTATTGTCGTGCACTTCATTTTGACTGGAGAAAGACGTCCACCAAAAACAATCCCCAGGAATTATTTTTTTTAAAATGCTCAGCTCGGTTATAGGTTGTGGTGTTTAAATCTGATACTCCAAATTCCGAGTTCATGTTATTAAGAGGTTCAGTCTGACATATCAGTGACTTATCAAAACGTTTCGTAGTTCCGTTTAGCCAAATAAAGTTTATTCAAGTAGGTCTAGGTACTCAAGTCATCAAAGTAGAATATGTTTTATTCTAAGGTAAGTCCTATTACATTGATTTTTTTTTTCATAATAAATGTGGGCTTGAGACACATTTTGTCTCGCTATGGAGGAATCTTTAAGGTATGTATGTATATTTTACAAAAAAAATATACATTTTATGGCTGAACTTCAGCCATAAATCTGCATCAACCATCTTCATCAGCAGAAATTCCACCGTATAACCCATTCAATTAAGATTTTAAAAAATCAAATCAGCTGGGCTGAGGCTGATTATATATATATATATTTTTTTGGTTTGTCTGTAAATAATGCACATTACGTAAACAAGTAATTTATTGCTACGTTACCTCTTCAGGGATAGCAACGACTCCTTCAACGCTCTTTTCCTTGTCTTCGAGCGCGAGCTTCCTCAAGGCGGTGACAGCCTCTTTCACGTCTTCATTCTCCCACTGGCTGTCCAAGAACTGCTTCAGATTCTCCTCCGCGTATGGGAATAACTTGTCCTGTGAACAAGATACATTTTTGGTTCACAACTAGTATTGTAAGGTGACTATATTTTCGCAGGATAACCCATTTTTGGAGGACACATTCCGTATCAATACACGGCAGTTTAGGTCATTGGCCAATGACAAAGACACGACTTCAACAAGATTCTGTTACGACGATATCCGAAAACCTATAACTTTAAAAGTGCCTGGCGGAATACGTAATTTTCAGGCCATACGATACGATCTTCCGTCTATTGTTGAAACTTATAATTTAAGGTTTTTAAAAAGTATAAGGTGTTTGAAACAAAATTGTAAGTTTCAATCCTTATTTGTATTAGATAGATTTCTTCAGGATTATCGGAAATCAAACCCTTGGTCTCAACCCTAGAAAACGAATAGTGAAGTGAGTACACATCTACAATTCTTAATTTATCATAAAAAATATTAGTTTAATACTAAGTCAAGGAACTTGCCTATCCTATCGGTTTGTAACTAGTGATACCAGTTCAGCCTTCAGCCTCATTTTAGTGAAATCAGGTAGGAACCTACTTTCTAGGTAGAATGCCTATCCGGATTTTGCTCTAAAGATTATAAACAACGTAACCAATATAATACCTACACTAAAGTACCTACTTACTGTACTAACTGTATAGTTCATTCATGGTATGATGAAAAATAAAATAAATTAATATATATTATTAGTTGCCACTACCAATATAGTCTACCTACAGTCAGAGTTCTAACATGACTTTTGTACGTCTATGAAACTAGGTAAAATGTAATTTACTGAAAAGAGCAATATCTGATAACGAACACAGATCTAGGGCGTTAACCCGACGATTTTCGTGCTGAAAATCGCATGCCTTAGACGTTATAAAGCGATTTTCCGATTTAATACCTACTTCTCTGGTAAGTCTTAAAAGTAATTTAGCATAACGTGAAATCCTGGTGAAACTGCATCGTCTACGATGCGGCAGGCGACGGGTGAACGAACTTGCGACTTGCCGACGGTGTCCAAACCGGATAGCGAGCCTACCTAGCCGGTAAGGGAGACAGGCCCAATATAGGCGCATAGTAGCCAGCCTCCAAACATGTGATGCTCCAATTACAGGCATATTTGCGTCCACTATTGCGGTTGTAAGGTGGATCGAGCGGAAATAATATCATGAGCACGACTTACAACACTTTACCTGCTAACAGCCATACTTTTCTCAGAACTAGGAGACTGTTAGTAATTTTAATATTCTCTCAGATATAATTTTAAACTCGTGTTTCTTTTCAAAGCAGCTTTTGATTCGATTTTATGTATTTTTAGATAGGTAGGTATAACGATTCTATCGATAGTTGTGTGGGAGACAATAAAACCGCCTTATTATACAAGCCTTAATACCTGCCCAGTACCAACTTACTTGATTAGATACTTCGTTGATCATGTTCACAGTAGAAAAAATTGACAATTGTCAGAAACAACAATGAAAAAGTAAGAAACAAGATTGAATGGAAGCCTGTTTACTCTTTTGTTCAGTTTTGGCAGGGTCTTTGGAACTGAATGTTGTTTAGGTTTTGCAGGGGCTGTAGCAGTAAATTAGTAACGTCTTGAGTTAGTAAATAGATAATTCTTTTAGAGCACAAATACATGAGTATTTGCAAAGGATGACCTTACAATATACCGAATGTATAAAAGAGCAAAACACTTCTTAAAACTACGTCATCAGCTGCTGATATACGACAACTTCTACTATGGAAGCAACATCGAAATCGTTATTTTGATATGCTCCATCCATACATTATCATCGAGGTAGTGCGTAAGTTTTGTATGTATGGAGCATTCATTGGTACACGCTGTAAACGCACCAACTTACTACGTTGCTAACATTAATGGTTGAAGCTGCCTACAACGAACCCTACCTGAGTCAGGAAATTGCGTTGTGACGTCATAATTACCATTTATTTATTTAAACCTTATTGCACAGATAAGTACAATTGGCGGACTTAATGGTATACAACATTCTCTACTAGTATACCTTGAGGCAATGCAAATAATGTAGTCAGCAGTAGTAAAAGCCGGACAGTATTTTAGAATTCATTGTTATTCATGTGTGAAAACTTATCCCTACAGCTTACAAAAAAGCATAAGAAAGACAGACTTTAAAATTTGCCAAATGAATTCCTAATAAATCTAACATTATATCTGGCAGCTGGGTGTCTAGCAAAACTATGCCCAAATAATACTAACTCAATATTTTCTTTCTCTAGACTAGAAATACATAAAAAAGACTGGCCTTTAAATGATTTTAACAAGGCGGAAAATACAAAACAATTTTGCTTGTTTTTTTTTATTTGTGTTTCTATAAAAATCTCTTGCACAAAAATTATTCAACTACCTACCCATCCCATACCTTAAAGAAGGTCATGTGTGGTTATATCTATCTAACACCTGCTATCAAATTTATTGTATAGGTTTACAAGCAATTATACTATATAATTATATATGCCACATGGCATTAAGTCCACCTTTTGTACGATTTTATTTTGTGCAATAAAGTTTAAATAAATAAATATACTGAAATTCATTAAGTACTGTGTGATGGATCAAGATACTATAAGGTGCTTTTCCACCAAAGATGAACTAGACAGCTAAGCAGTAAGTGAGAAGAAATCCACTAATCAGAATTCCCAAAGATATTTTCATCATAGCCCATCCATCAAGCAATCCTATTGGTGGATTTTTTCCTAATACATTTCTTAGCCATCTTACTTAGAAAGCCACAAGAGGGTGGCCGGAAATGCACCCAGATACTAATAGTAATATTTTAATAATTATATTATGTATATTATTTCCGGGTAAGTGCCCAGAAGTGCACATAAGTATGTATCTCCCAAAAATATAGCTTTACCCTACCACCACTTCGGGACCATAGTATAGGTATTATGTGATGAGGAGTGGCACAACAAACAGTCACTTGTCAGCCTTTATTACACGAAATACAGTTAGTTACAAGACATGACGTGGTAAGTGTGAGCTAACTATTTTAGATGGGTCAAAGTAAATGTAAAAAAGCTGTTAGGCTAAATTACAAAAGAAGTTAGTAAAACCACTGAATTATTAATCCATCTGTCTGACCACATAATACTATATGTTCATAAATGTACTTATGTTATTGGCCAAACCTTTTGTTTGGTTTGGTTTTTTCATAGGATAAAATACACAGTCATCACACATTTATTATTCCAAACCTACCATTCAAAAAATTTCATCACCTCTAAAGCAAGATTTTTTTTTATATAAGGTTTTAATTTTATATAAGGTCAAGGCAAAACAGTGTAACTAAAACCAAAAATAGTTATTGGTGAATGAACAAGTACCTACAAAAAAATATTGATAGTGAAATCGTAAGTCGCACGCGGTCAATGCTTGTCTGATTATAATTATTATTATTCCAGACAGCACGAAACGTCAATCATATAGGTACATCTCTATCGCGAGTGTTGCTCTTCTAGCGAGTGTAACAAGGACGGCCTGAGGGAACTTGACGCCTATTCAGAGAGGACAGTTAACTGTTCCACATTTTTTTACAAGCCAGCTGCTCTGAACAGCTGTTCACGCCGGTAGAGGCGCCTATCGTTAGAATATCGATCAACAGCTAACATGGTATTATTTTACGCATGAAAAAATTATTTTCCAAATTAATCACGAATAAACCTTGCGGTATTAGGATTTATACGAGAACTACCTTTACGCAAAGATAAATTGAAGAATCTACTGGTATTCTACCGAACCTCAATTGAATTGTTTTTGTGGAAACCATATTCCCAGCAGTCAAGAAATTAGATGTTCAGTATTACAGCACGTGTGCGAAAATTCTGACAATGAAAGCAGTATGAAAGGGTACCATTTTGATTTCGTCCTCCATATTGCGAATCTGAAAACGCGACCATTTTGCATAGATGGACCACGTAAAGTTTAGGGTTGGAGGATGAAAAATACAACAATACAATAATGAAAGAGAATCAATTACTTATCATCCCACAACGAAACAAAACACCGGCCGGTCAATCATCAGACCTACCTTAACAAAGCTGATCGATGTTGTTGTGCCTTCGATGTCCAACAAAAGAATTTTGCAGTTCTTCACGATTTCGCAGATGTTTTTGTTCTCATTCGCCATTTTGTCACGTTAGTACTACCTAAAGAGGAGTACTTTTTATAGGATTTATAATTCTACTTGACTAGAAAATTTTTCACGCTACGATACCACCCCACACCACAGAAAAAAAGCATCGATTGAGCGACACGACTCACGAGAACGAACACGACGAACTGACGGAGATGAATGAGACAGATGCGCAACCAGGACGGTTTTTACAGAAGTGTGAATAGGACGGGTTGAACGAACCTAGGAGGAAACGAGAAGAAAGAACGGAAGGATACACATTCGGAGCAGTGCTGTCAATACTAAGAAACAAAGCAATTGAGAAAATTACCAGTATCTGTATCTTTTTCACCCCGAAAATTTATTTAAAAATATTTTTAACGTTTTACGTTACAATGATTGAATGCAAATACATGCCAACCAAAGACAAGATATACAAAATAAAAACTTAGAATTGTCTTATTATGTCTAATTGGAAATGGGTTCTATGTTTACAAATTAATTTTAAGCACTGTAGTATCTCCCCATGTCATCCACACGGTACACACGTAACGTTACGTTATTTATTCAAAGCTTTTTAGTACAGCAGGACCAGTAAATGTAATTACGTAAGATCTTTGCCGGTAACATTAATGACTCAAATGTCTACCATTTTACAATACCTATTTTTGCCTTAAATAATGGAACATTTTAATACATGGCAATTTAATTATTTATTTTCTTGTATTGGTAGTATCCGGATCCGCCACATATACCGAAGAAGGATTCGCGCGAAAAAAAAACGTTTGTTTTGTTACAAGTTGTAAAGACAGTTTTAGAGAGGATTACATTTTACAGCTGTCTTGTCTTCTACCCATAGTAAATACAGTGTGGTAAATACGTAAGAAATGACTTATTTTATCCATCATAATACCACCGGTATTGTGATGGTAGATGGTGATCTACCATCACAATACCATCATTTTTTTTTTAATTTGTAGCTTACTCGTCTAACATTTCACCGGTTTGTATTAATTTATTTTTTAACAACAGGATTTGCATTACATTTGTTCTGAAGTCCTTAGTTAGTTCTTTGTCGCTAAACAAAATCTATCCAAGTTTTAAAAATAAATGTACAATTGCTAGGAAGTTTAACCGATTAGTATCGGTTACAAGTTGTACCAAACAGTTTTTGAGTGTTTTCTTGCTACAAGTGGAAGCCGCACTTGAGCAACGAGGTTCCGTACCATCACATTTTCTTTAATTTGTAGATAGTTACAAGGTCCTTAGCGCGTACTTACTGGACGATTTGTATTATTTATTGTTTAACAACAGGATTTCCATTACATTTGTTCTGAATTTCTTACTTTGCTCTTTGTGAAACAAAACGATAATTTTGTCACAACAAAATCTAATCGCGTTTTTAAAAATAAATGTAAAATTAATAGAAAATTTTACCGATTATGTAGTATTAATAGTGTAGCTGGTTCATGAGCTGGTTACCAATAAATACAACATGGTTGCCTTGAAAACTATGAAAACCAATTGAAATGAGCATTATTATATTTAATCGATTGAGATTGTAAAAAAAAGCGCAAATCAAAAACAGACAGAAATAAAACATGAAATTGGTTTATAAAATATTTCATTTATTAAACTAAATTATTTTATTAAATTATCGATTAAGGTCACCAGCTTAAATGTAATCTAGAATGTACACAACGTAAAAAAAAATAAAACTATGCTTTCAAATGATCTAACAAGCTACTCTTAGTGTATTTTTTTTTCTCTTCAGTCTTCATTTTTTTTACAAGTCTTGGAGTGCCAACGTTGCTTTCAGCTTTTCTTTTAGTTACCTGTAACAATAAAAAAATTATATGATACTGTCATTTTTACATAGTTTAATTGTGTACGTCTCACAAAATGTAAAATAGAATGTCAATTCTATTTATTTATTGTAAATGCGAGTTTGTTACTACGCATTATTGGATAAACGGATGACCACTTATGACAATTTCCTGAATTAACACTTGTTTGTCACCCAACTCCTATATATATAATATATAGAAGGTAAGCTCCTTCTATATATAATTGAAATATACTTTGTGAGTATATTTCAATGGGTTCTTAGATGGTTTGAAAACTCAATTGGACCCGGTAGGTGGCGCTTCAATCGGGTTCTAGAATGGTTTTTATTTTATTTGTGTGTATTTGAGATAGTTTAGATTCACAATTGGACCCGGTAGATGGCGCTCCAATCAAGTTCTAGGAATTTTCATCTTTTGATAACTGATTTGGACAAGACATCTGTCGGGACAGCTAGTCTATATATATATATATATAAATAAATTAATCTCTATTTCCCTTGGTCATCGCATCACGCGTGAATGGATGGAACGATTTCGCTAATTCTTTTTTGTTATGTTAATTATTGCCAGGAGAAGGTTCTTTTAAATGAAAAAAATGAGAAAGTTCCGCAGAAAATCCTTTATGAATATCAGTATTTCGTACGTCTGCAAATAAGCTGGACGCTGTCTCCAACTAGGAAGTCCTGCGAGCTAGACATTCTATTGTCAAAAAAAACAACAAACTCTTTATTTAGGCTAGGTTGTCTTAAGACATGCCAGAAATCACATTCTGCAGGTGATTATGATGAGTATTATGATGATGAGAGATATAGAAGAGACCTGTTGGTCGCAAAACGAGCCGTGTCTGAGTCACATTCGGAAAAAATTAGAACACAGCACGTAGAACTGACGGACGATGGGGCAGAAAGGTTCTAAAATGGAGGCCACGTGCCCGCAAGCGCAGCGGAGGACGTCCACCCACAAGGTGGACAGACGAGCTGGTAAGGTCGCAGGAAGCCGCTGGATGCGGGCCGCTTCCAACCGGCCGAGCTGGAAGTCAATGGGGGAGGCCTACGTTCAGCAGTGGACGTCCTATGGCTGAAATGATGATGATATGATACCGACTTTAGGCTCGTTGTCGTCCGGCGTGATGGTGGCGAAGACAAAGTTCCTGCCGCCGGCGGGCGGGCGCACGCCGGCACGGGGCGCGTCGTCGGCGGCCGCGAGCGGCGTGGCCAGCGCCGCCAGCCGCGCCAGCGCACCCTGCCCGCGCAGCAGCAGCGACCCGGGGTAGTTTTGCTGGAATACAATCGATACGGATGTAAATGTCGCTCTCTATAGCCGAGAGGCCGGGTATCTCCGAGGTCCCGGGTTCGATTCCCGGTCGGTCGATGTAGAAAAATGTTTTTTTTATATTGTGTCGTGTCTGGGTGTTGTGGTACCGTCGTCGTTGTTTCTGATTTTTGAAACACGAGCGCCTCGACTACTCACCATAGGATCAGAGTAATGTACGTGATGTTGTCACATATTTATTATTATTTATATGTTCCACCGCCGGGCACAGGCCTCACCCCAACTATGAGGTGGTCGATAGCTTCGATGGGGATGTTTTTTTTCTTCATCTATCAGGTAGATTATCAAAAAGTATTGGACACGTGTTGCTTTTTTCACATAATCAAAATATTACAGAGATATATTAATTTCAAATTTCCACGTCTTGGTACACTTTGTACTTCGTCACGAGCCCCCATTCTCGAACTTTGACGCGCTTTATCTTTGTAATTTTTTGGTTGATTGACAAAAGAAAAAATAAGAGACCATTCTTTTTTGATAATTTAACTGACGGACTAAATAGAATTCCATTTTCTTTACTCAGTCGTCATCTCTATTATACATTACTACTAAATGTTGCCCGCGACTTCATTCGCATATTATAATAAGTGATTTTCTGACTTGAACTAAAATATGAATGGTATAATACGTACGGGATTTGAATCAATACAACATGATATAACTTTTTAACCACAAACTGTGCAAAAAGGAAAAAAAAATGTATTAGCACAGCATGTGAGACGAGACGTTTAAAATCAACGGATAAAACTACATAATAAAAGCTGTGATTATAAGACAAACGTCTTTGACACAAACTCCCTAAAAACTTTATTTATTTTACAGTAGCTATCCATTTAGTTCTTTGCTCCAATTACCATCTTGATGTTGGAAACGAATAAAACATGCACGAACTGTTTTTCCCATTGTGTCTGTGTCATTGTGTCAGAGTTATTTCACATTTCTGCCACATTACGCGCTGCGATTGATTTGAGGAACCCCAACCCCCCCACTTTGCACATAGCGAAAAGCCCGTCGAATTAGTAAGCTAGTGGCAAAGGGCGGGGCACATAGCACGTAGAACTGACGGCCGATGAGGCAGAAAGGTTCTAGAATGAAGGCCGCGTACTATACCTGAAATACTGTAAAAGGTTTCATAGGGCTGGGAATATCCTTCGTTTTCTTCTCAGGAACAGCACAGGTGTTGGCTGCTTCAGTTTTTGTCTGGTTGATTTCCTCTAGCAGACTCGACATGGTTCTTGATGTGAGATTCGCTTTGATTATAGTCGTTCTGTTTACACTGACGTTCAAGTCTTCTTCTTCTTTCTCACCTTCGTTTTTCTGTAAAAACACGATCGTGTTTTCACCATTACTGAACTAGTGACTAACACACAAGCAACACGGGAAATTTTAGTTGGTTTTGGAGCCCCAAAAGTCACACTCTCCTGCTCAAATTCAGTAACTTTTTCTATAGCACAAACATCGAAATTGTATGCAGCCCTCCTAGCATGACCACCAAAACACGATATGATATAGCGATTTATCGACACCAGCTGCAAAAATATGATAGATATAGGCGCCATGTTGAATCGCTGTGCCGGTGACGTCACATGTTATGATCGCTGTTTCGATAAAAATTCAATATGGCGTCTATATCTATCATATTTTTACAGTTAGTGTCAATAAATCACTATATCATATCATATCGTGTTTTAATTGTCATGCTAGGGGGGCAGACGTTTATTTATATCAAGGACAAAATTTACCTCGGGTGGGATTCGAACCCACGACCTCTCGCTATCTGGGCAATATTTATTAAACTAGCATTATTGTGAATGCAAAAAATAAAAAAGTCGTTTCATTGCCATTATATCAAAAGTAATGATATTAAAAAGATTTATAAGTAAGAATATCAACAGGTGCATTGGTTTCAGATGGGGGTAGGCTGTGAGTGAAAATAGAGTAAGTTTGCGTGAAATAGTAGGCGATCTCGCGGCAGCCTAACATTGGTTAAATTGCACAGTAACGATCTAAGTTGCGCGCTTTAGTAAGGAATAAGTACAGGTAGACGATAAAATGGTTACAGAATATTTATTGTTTATTGTTGAATACGTAATTAATAATTATGGTCAGCTATTCTGTCGGTTATTTATGAAGGTAGGCTCTACATAATAGCCTATATGGGATGCACGCCCTGAATATCAATAATTACTAGAATGAGTTGTTAGTATTAACTAAATTAAAGCAAACGAGCGTATAAATGGGGTACTTAGTAAATCATTATTTTTTAACAAAATAAATAGTTAAAATTACCATCTGTCGTAAAAACATTTCTCTTTCGTGTCTCTGTTTGCGCCACTGTTCTTCCGACTCAAACTCTTCCTCTTGAGTGTCCGCAAATTCATCTGGCACAGTCCCAGAAGCTTCTTCGCCATCTGAAATTCATCATAGGCAAAGATAACGTACAAATATCGTAAAATAACGGCTTTATTAATAAACTAGCTGTGCCTTACTAGGGAATGTCCCGGAATTTGGCGTCTTGTTCCACGTCCACAAAATTAGACTTTATTGTACTGGATTTCGAACACCTACTAGTTTTTTTTACAAAGTTTCAAGTATAATGTTAGTCACCAGTACGACTCGCACAGCACGGCTACAAAGTCCGTCCGGCAGTCCAAGAAAAGACTACCATTCACATTCACAACCTGTTGCAGCCCTGTTTTTACCAAAGATAGCCATAAAGAGGTGTAAAATGTTTATTGAAAAGAATTTATTATAGGAGGTACTTTGGCGTTTGCATTTATTTACTATACTCTAATTTTGGCGGTCTAGTAGTATAGTATAAGTAAACCTGCATCTCGCCAGCGGAACCTGCGCTGTCGGCCTCCAGCGCCCAAGTCCCCGTCCTCGAACAACAATTCCTGTATTAGACGGACTTCCCGCTTGTCTTGGTCTAGCACGTCGCGCCTGTAAGGAATATATGAACTGAGCATTAGCCAAGAAATCATTCTATGGAAATAATCAAGGTTATTACACTAGGACTAAAGCGACATCAGCGACATGTGTTAATAATGGTGACATACATTTTAAATTATTGTTTAGTCAGATTATTGGGGTGCTCATATTGAGACTCTGTCAGGAAGACTTAGTTCAGCTGCTTATGCTGTGAGAAAGATAAGACAATTGACTGATGTTGGAACGGCAAGATTAGTGTATTTTAGCTACTTTCATAATATAATGTCATACGGAATATTGTTATGGGGCTCAGCAGCAGATATTGAATCTATCTTTGTACTACAAAAGAGAGCTGTACGGGCAATTTACAACCTTCGACCCTTCGAGACTCGTTAAAAGAACTGTTTAAGGAAATTAATATACTTACAGTGGCCTCTCAATTCATTTATGAAAATATTATGTACATTCGTAAAAACCTGCATCTTTTCCCTAAGAAAAGTGACAAACATAATTTTAATACCCGGAATAAAGATAAACTTGCTGTTTCAAATTTCAGACTGCATAAAGTGAGTAATTCGTTCATGGGGAAATGTATTCGCTTTTTTAACAAATTACCACAGTCTATTGTTGAACTACTCATGTTCGAGTTTAAATCGCATGTTAAGATTATTTTAATGAAAAAGGGTTATTAATTATTATACTGTTAATGACTCTTTAAATGACAAAAATGTCTGGAATTAAATACTGCCCTGCTCGCACAGGTATACATTATTTTCTTTTCATTTTTTTTTTTGTGGCTGCTAATGGTGACTGAGTTTGTTCCGGTGTTTCTTCTCAGCACTTGCCAGATTGTCTGTGACTTGTCTCGAAGCGCTAGTAGGGCCCAAAAAAATAAGGAGACATGTTCTGCCCCATCTTCTTCTTCTTCTTCATCTATACGGTCAATCCCGGTTGCGTCCAAAGCTATTGCTTTGGAGCCCAGGGTCCGCTTTCCTTGATTTACTCCTCCACTTCGCACGGTCTTGAGCGTCTCTAGTTGTGAGATCATTGGATCATGTTCTGCCCCATATGGGCCAATAATGTTATTATTGACGTTCATAAGTGGCAGTTTTCTGTCCTAAACTGAATAAATGATTTTTGACTTTTGACTTTTGACTATTGGCTTTTCATTCTTATATCTTTATTACAAAAAAACAATAATAGTATTGAAGCGGCAGTAGTGTACTATTATTGGGATACTTTTCCATAAGACTTCTTCTTTTAAAGCCTTTGGTGTGCCCAAAGGGTGGAAACAAGCAAAATGTATAGAAGCCGTCACCGGCAGGGCAGAAAACGAGTAGGTACATATAATTTCCAATTTTTGTCTTCTTCTTTATCCGTGACGGCATTAGTATTAGCCAGCAGAAGCGCCTCTTGACGTGAATAGCAGGCGGCCCTGGTGGAAGGTGTCGTCGTCTCCCTCTTCGCGCTCCATGCAGGCGAGCAACCTTCCGACCCCTCACCTGTCCCTCTCATAAAGTACACATCTGAAAGAGAGGGACCCACGCAGCGGCACCGTACTAACATGTGTATCTGCCCCAGCTCGCACTGCAGGCGGCCCAGGTTGAAGGTGTCGTCGTCGCCCTTCTCGCGCTCTATGCAGTCGAGCTACCTTCCGACCCTCACCTGTCCCTTTCATTAAGTACACATCTAAAAGAGAGGGACCCAAGCAGCGGCACCGTACTCACATATGTATCTGCCCCAGCTCGCGCTGCAAGCGGCCCTGGTGGAAGGTGTCATCGTCTCCTTCCTCGCGCTCCATGCGGTCGAGGCCGGCCTCGTCCTCGTCGCCCGACCCCACCCATTCATCTTCAGACGTCAGCTCCGCTTCTTGCTCGAAAAATTCCGACGCCTTCTTCTTTTTCTTCTTTATAACCTGAGGCTTTACTTCTACCTGTAATAAAGAGCGATTATAGAGCGAAATAGATTTAATTAAATGTTCTGGTACATATTGTCCGAATTATTATACGGGACTCAGTAAATCACAAGTTATTGAACTTATTTTACTTACTCACTACCTACAGTTCTGCCAAAGAAAAATATCTTTCTAGCTACAATAAGTAAAAAAGACCGTAGTGCCGTGTGGAGACGGTCGTAAAGAATACACTTCCCCACCGCCAACAGGAGGCGTGTCGTAAGAGTCGACTAATTCCTGTAGCACGAGACGGGCAGCAGCGTCTTCGTGCGAAATCTTATAAAAAACTGCGCTCGCCAACCCGCCAGCCAAGCGTGGCGAGTATTGGCAATCCCCCCCGATGATCAGTCATTGGGGGAGGCCTTTGTTCAGCAGTGAACCTCCTATGGCTGACTGAAATGATGAATGATGAAGTGAAAAAGAACGAGCCTTTTTATTGTTTATAGAAAAAGTTAACTTATTATCAATAAGTTTTCTATGATTAGTATTAAGAAAGACGAAACTTAAAGAGTTAAATATATAATTATTGTAACAACATTTCGATAAGTACCTCGTTTTCTTCAGAATCATATTCCACAAATTTTTCCTCCTCATTTTCTTTATCTGATAAATATTCTTCGTCCTCTAATTCACTGTATTCCTCTTCTTCATCATCTGAAATATGAAAAGCGTCAGATTATTCAGTCATACTGGCAGCATTATACTCGTAAAATCATTTATTTAAAAAAATACCTGATATCTGCAATGCACGCTTTTCAAGTTTCTTCTTTTTGAACTTCTTTCTTTTCTTTCGTTCACCATTACTGTCAGTATTATCATTAGTCTCATCATCAGAATCAATAACAAACCTTTTTTTGAGTTGTGTATTAGTCATATTTTGTTCATTTTCTTTATTCTGGTTGTTACCATCAAAGAAAAACTTCAATGGTTTTGCCGATTCAAAATCGGGCTCATTTAATTCATCAAGAACCGACTTTAGTAGATCTTCATCCTGAATTTTTACCTTTTTATTATTTTCATCAGCTTTAGGTACACAAGGTGTAGTTTCTTGAGAAATATCATCACTAGTATTCAACTTGTCGTTTTCCTCAAGTGGGGTCACAAACTGGTTGTCAAAGAAATTGCCAGTACACATGTTTAGCAAATCTTCTCCAATTGGTTGTGATTGAGACAGCTGCGACTGTGTTGTCGGTGGTTGGAATTGAACATAATTTTGTGAGAAGCTACCAGAGCACATACCTACAACCGCATCTAAATTATCCTGAAAAATGATAAATTATTACGTCAATAATCAACTTACAGAAACTTTGGCAGGGTGGAGTGTACAATTTAGGTATTTCAATAAAACACGCATACACGCTTGGGGTAAAGCCGACAGTGGCGCGGCGAGCACCCGCTCCCCGCGCCTTCAGCACCGCTCACCCCCGCCAGTATGTACATCTATATTAGATTAAAAACTATATAGAAAAATAAAAGTAAATACATACATCACAAGACTGAGTTTCGGATATAACTGTGAGTTTATCCGAACCGTCAAATTGCAAATCTAGATCTTTTGTGGTATTATTAGTATTTAGAATAGAAAATGTTTGGGTGCACAGTAGCTCATCTTTTGTGCTATTGACATTGATTTGTGATTTGGCATATGCACAGTCTGGACTTGTGAACAATTCTCCTGATATTTGTTTCGGTATTTGAGCTAACTGTAGAATATCATCTGAAAACAGTCAATTGCGATGATAGATAATTTTTATCTGTAAGTTAAAAATGGAGATAGCTTTATCTCCTATTGGAAACAAAAAATACTTTAGATACCTTGTGAATCTGTAAAGACATCGCTCTGACTTTGTAATGTTATGGTGTTTTCCGAGTTGTTTACATTTCTTGCTTCATTGTTTACAGCTGGAGTTATTTCTACCTCATTTAGCTTTGGTGTTTCTTCGTCATCAGAATCTTCGAAGGCCTTTAAAATCCTTCCTTTTTTAGGCTTATTAGATTCGATTTCATCTTCTGATTCTGAAGATTGTTCTTCGTCTTCACTAGAATCTTCCTCACTCTTACTAACATCATCTTCATCATCGCCTTCGACGCCGTCTACATCATAATTTACCTGTTTATTGTCAATATTTTCTTTTGTTTCATCTACATCTGATTCTTCTGCCTCATCAGCTACCAAAGGATTTCTTTTCTTTGGCTTATCATCAATAAAGACATCATCTTCTATTGGTTCCTCTTCACTTTCTGAAGAAGAATCATCTTCAACATCATTTTCATCTAACTTTGATTCTATTTTATCTAAATCATCTTCCACTGATTCATCACTTCCAATGGCACTCAATTCTTTCTGTTGTTGTTTGTCACTATCAAGGCGTTTAGACCATTCAAGAGACCGTTGTTCCGCAATTGATTCCTCAAGTTCCTGCTTTAATTTCAAATGTAGTGTTCCTGGTTTTTGCCTATAATAAAAAATATTACCATTCATACATAAAAATTGATAATTATTCGAAAAAAGAGGTCTTATGTTACCCACCTTTTTTCTCTATCTCGCTCCATTTCCTCAGGTGTTTTTAATTTTGAATAAAATGTAAACCTCTCTTTCAACAATTCAACACCACTTAGTTTCTTTGGTGCTATTGGATCAGTACCATCCAAGTCAATAACCATTCCTGGAGCTCCTGTCAATTTTGGTTTTACACTTAAGACAGGTATATCTTTAACAAGTGCTGGTGAATTTACACCATCACAAGTATCTGAAATATAAAGACTAATATGAGTTAATTATTTTTACCAAAATAATGAAGTAAACCTTTCAATTTTATGTTACTTACTTTTGATTATTTCAGCATTTTCTATAATTGAGTCTATTTCATCCATATTAATCTCATCTATATCTATGTCTTCATCATCTATGTCAAAATCTGTTAGTTTAACCTCTGTAACTCGTTTTTTATCACTATTACCAGAATTTGTAGTCACTTTGTCATTTTTGTTTGAAATTGTATCTTCAGTATAATTTGTTTCAATTTTCTCAGAATCTAAATATCTCAAAGATAATAATTGACTCTCCATTTCAGTGTCGTGTTGAGCTCGTTCTGCTTCTTTACAACATTTGCCTTCTACTTTATTGTCATTTAATGACTCTTCCTTACTAATTGGAATTGAATAACCGTTTTCGTTACAGATTGACAATTCTTGCTGATACATATTATTTCCCTTAGATTCCTTCTCTATCTTAGCGTCTTCTACATTGTTAGTATCTAATGTTGAAATATCATTTGATTTACTTTTATCTTCTTCAATAGAATCATTATAAACCAATTCCATTTCTGCAGATACATCTCCAGATTTGTTTTTTAAATTACTGTCTGCAATGTTATTCTCAATCATTTCTACCATGCTTATGTTTTCAGTAGAGGTTCCGTTATTTAATTGAGATGACCCTACATTAATTTCAGTGAATATTTTATCTGTTGTTTCTTTACCTTCTTGTGGTATTTCTGTGGATTCTAGTGATGGCTCTTCACCATTTTCTTTACTTATTTTATTACACTCAGAGTCAGCGGCCACTGTGTCATTAATAACATTATTACCCAAGTTCTCATTCAATTCTGAAGGTTCATCTTCCTCTGTATCACTTTTGCATAGCTCCATCATTTCTTTTTGCCTTTGTTCAAGTAAAAGACTGAAAAAGAAAAACATATTGATGTGTTAAATAAATACACTTTATTTTGAATAATAATAATAATAATTATTTTAATAATAAATACCCTCAAATACAAGGAAAAGCATCTCAATACTATTTAGCTATCATACAAATTGTTACCAGATGTATATGTGTACGTTGTTTGATAGCTGAAAAATTTTCTAAGATAATTTGTAAAGCAGTAATTTATTGTTTACTAATTTAAGAACAACCTTTTGTTTAGCCTAATAGTCGACTGGAAGAGAATGCCACATAGCATTAAAACCACCATTTAAATGATTCTATTTTGTGCAATAAAGTTTAAATACATAAACCAGACAAGACTTGATAACTTACCAATATTGTTTTAACTGGTCCTCATTCATCTTAATAGGCAAAGCTTTTCCATCAGAAGAAACCGCTGGCCTTCTACGTTTCATAATATCTTGTAATGATAGAGCTTTAGGTCTATGATATGGTAAAGATACTTCTTTTTCTCTAAGCATTCGGTTGGATTCACTCTTTATTTTTTGCATATTTTCCATAGCTTGTTTGGCAGACATCTAAAATAAACAGCTTTTTTTAAATATATTACATTCACTAGAGAATATGAACAGAAAACATAATATAAACATTGGCTACAAACCCTTTGTGGTTTTGGTGAAATAAGTTTTGTTCTTTTCTGCTCTTTTTTTGATTTATAGACTTTTTTGATTTGATTAACTTCTTCATCTGAAGTATCTGGATCACAAATTGACATTTTGAGTGATGCGGTTCTTTCTTTAATTTTCTAAAAAACAAAATATTTTGTGGATAATCAAACTAGCATCTACTAGAAAGACTATTTAATAGTATATCTTTAAATCTATGGGGTGACAATATACACAGCTGCTGGCAGTGGATGGAGAACAGTAGCTGTGAATCTAAGTGGCATACATTTTTATTATATGGTAAGTTTTATATCCAGCAGTAGACTGCAATAAGCTGAGATGATTGTTAAGTTCAGCGCTAACATGGGCTGATTATGATAATGCAAAATCTCTCTCTCCGTGACACCAAGATTTTAGTAACAAATTTGCATTAATTTAAAAATAACTGTACCTCTTTAATTTTATCAATAGATGACATTTCATCCTTAGAACTATTAGACTCATCTTCAGAATTATCTATACTGGATCCATCGTCAACTTTCTTTTCATAGTCTTTTCCTCTAGATTTGACTAAAGTTTGAAACTTGTCTCTTAACTTTTGACTTTTGTTTTTCATTCGTATCTGCTGTTCTATATTTTTAGAAACCTGTTGCTCAGTGTCAGAGGCTTCCACTTCACTTACAGACATCTTGCGGATACGTGATTTGTTTGAAGTAGATACAGTCAAAGAATCATTTTCACTGTTTTCTTGAAAGTTAAGATGAGAAACATGATCATCATCCAGTTTATTGGTTTCTTTGGGTATGTCACTATCACTGTCTGAAAACCTCTGCACGCGCTTCTTAGTTTTCAGTATCAGACCAGATTCATCATCACTTGACTCAATAGCAGAATTTCTAAGGTTATCTTTAGGATCCTTTGTTAACTGTTCACTTGTAGATTTTTGCAGAGACACTTCACAATCATTGTTTGTGGCATCTGACGATGTGATAACGTCAATATTTGATTGATAGTTTTTAATCATGATGATTAATTACTAAATTTTAACTCTTCATTAATTAACTTTTAACAAAAGTACATAACACTAGTTTGGGTAATGATAAAAAAATATTACTATGAAAACTTATTCAATAAGTACTTCCCATTTTTGACTTTGACGAACTTAACAAAAGTAGAATGTTAAAATAAGTCCAGTTTGAAATAAAATCGAAAAATATTAATGTTTTTCGGCTCGAAAAAATCCGCGCCAAGCCAGTACATGGATACGTCACTTTGACATTGACTTATGCAATGGCCTTTTTTTTTAATTTCATGGAGGCGGAAACAGACTGTCAACACGCGACGCGACCCGACGAAACGCGACGCAAGTTGAGTCAAATCAAATCGCTCAAAATCGTATGTATTTCTATAGGTCAGAACCATACTACGAACACCCGTCGCGACGCCACGCGCGCACACGCGACCTGATACCATCGATCCAGATTGACGTGTTTGTCGGAAGTGGGAGTAAAGCCGGTGACAGATGGCAGCGCTTGAGCTCACAATGTCAAGACGAGTCCGGAGCCGCGTCCGTCGCAGTTTGTCACCAGCTTTAATTTTTTTTAAATATGACTAACTTAGAGTTAATAGAGTATGTGTGTATTTATAGTAATAATAACGTGTAAGTATAATAAAAATTGTAGAACTATATTGACACTAATTAGAATTTTTTTAAATGTTCTGTTGCTTTATTTTAAAACTAACTTTTGCCCGCGACTTCGTCTGCGTTGATCTTACACGAATAAAATATATGCTGTATGTAATCCAGGCCATGGTCTATCAGTATGCCAAATTTCATCAAAATCCATTTAGTAGTTTTTGCGTGAAAGAGTAACAAACATCCATACGTCCATAATCACAAACTTTCGCATTTATAATATTAGTAGGATAAGTCTCCAAAATGTGCATTAAATCTTCATTTGACTCATTGGTCAAAAATTTATTTGACACGACTAAACACTGAATGCTGTCGGAATAATGACCCCAGAAACTGCTTATTTATGTGGCGTGGGGTCGCGTGTTAATAGTGTGCACAGTCCACATCGGGTGTCGTTTCGTAGCGTCGCGTCGCGTGTTGAAAATATGTTTCCACCTTAAGTATATTTCTGCCTTTATTTCCTTTCTTGATTGTTGTAAAAAGCAAAGGCTTTCGCCATACAGCCAGGGCAAAGTCTTATGTTAAAAAAATGCATCTTCAATTCATTGTAATATTGTGTAATATGTACACTAAAGTGAAACGTTTATCGTTTCATAAATATATTGTTCGAGCTCTTCAGTTGAAATTATGAAATTATGAAGGGCCATGAAGTTTTCTTGATTTTTGAGAAGTGTTAGAGGTTCAAATTCGTAAAACGCTAAGGAAAAACTATAAACGGCGCGGGGTGTCAATTCAATTCAATTCTTTATTGCATAACCATACGTTTAGTTGTTGAGGTAGGTACAGGTCTTATTTGTTAGGTACAGGTGACTTATGGACCCTGTCGGGCATAGCAAATTAAAGAAGGGTATATTTATTCAGGCTTTGTAGATTCCTGATAAATCTTCAATTAAGATAAGTAAGTCTTTGAAGTGAAAATTCAGAACACTCAAAAGAAATGTGATTAGAAAATGTGCATAATGGATTGACAGGTAGTAAGTAATCATGTTCGAATAATTCTCGAGATATTTATACGAGTATGGATTTCGTTCCGATGGTGAATTGAGAAGAAAAACACACGTAACAACTTAATGATTAGTGCCGGAGTCACTTTATTTGGGTCCGTAGCTCAATAGGAAAAACCGGAATCCTTGTAGGATCACTTTGTTGTCCGTATGTCTGTCTGTGCGTATGTCTGTCAAGACCCTATAACTCAGAAACGCGTTGAGGTACCGAATTAAAATTAAAACTAGGTACTTAAACTTAGGTAGGTCCACAGTCCCTTGGTGAAAAAAATCTAATTTCTAAGTTAACGTAAAAAAAGATAATAAGTAAATAGATTTATAGGGTACTTTCCGTTGGCCTAGAACTATGAAAGGTAAGTAATATCGTCATAAACTACAAGTACCTACATACAGGGAAAAATCTAAAACTATACATTGTAATAAAAGTTTGTACTTAATTATTTGGTAATTAAACTGCGAGACTCGATTCCTGAACTATTTATAATGGGTACGAAACCCGCGGTGGGTGAGTCCGCCCCGCACTTGTCCGGTTTTTTTTTGCTTGTCAGCTTAGTCGGACCGCACGCGCACTTGCGCAGCGTGGCAAAATTTACCCGTCGAATATACCTACATCTTTATGCGTCAAATAAAGAGACCTTTTTTATTGTGCGATTTAAACATTGTTAGTTAGTTGTTGTGCGCACGCCGGGAAAGGATTCTAAATTGAACCACTTGCGAACAAAGTCGTGAGCAGTTTGGCTACCCAGGGGGCCTAGTGTGAATGGCACAAACCATAGAGAATACCATACACACATAGGGCATAGGGTATTGTGCTCGTTGCACAAAACAATCTCTTTGCTTAAATCGATCAAAAAGTAATACAAATTATCGTTTCCTATTCGATCGGTGTATGCGAAGGGACCATTTTACTAAACCCGCATTAAGTCCTGAAACAGCTAGTTGGTTGACTGTAATTCTACTTACAAACATCAGCGCGTTGCTCTGAAAGTTCAACTCCATCCTTACACATAATTTGTGTAAAGTTGTTTGCAGTGTATCACTGTCGTCGGTACATTATATGATTCGTCATTATATAAATGGCGTTGTCCGTCTCCAAACGCTCGCTGTTTTGTAAAATGCCTAGGCAAATTGATGATGCTTCTGATCGTGTTCGATTCGTCAAGACTCATAAGTTAGGGTAACCATGATTTAAGATCATAGTCATTATTTAATTATATTTATGTAAGTAACATAGTAGGGTAAAATGGGACAGTGTTACAAAAAACACAAACGGTAATGTAGCGACAAAAATATTTAATTAATTAAGTTCTAAATGACATGGATATAAATTATAACTGTCTCTTTTTATTTTAAATTATTTAAACATTACTTTTATTGGCAACTACTTAATTTAAATTGCACTGTAATCAGATTAGTCGATTGTTACACTGAACCCCGTATCTGGGGTACTCTGTTACAGGGCAAGGGGTACAACATAATAAAATAAAAGTAAATAATATAAAAAATGCACAATAAGAGAACAAATATAAAATTCTTGATACTATTCTTTGCGACCGTGTATAAATCTACCAGACTTTTTTTTTTGCTGCAACGTTTATAAGAGGAAGCATACTATTAATATCCTCTAGCGATAGTGTCATCATATCCGGTTCAAGAGGAAAGTAGAAATAGTTGTCAAGTTTCAAGCTTCTACGTAAATAGCTGACATTATATGCATTATTTTCAATATTTTTACAATGTAACATGACCCTGTAACGGCTGTAATACAGTACACGGTACAAATCGAAAAAAAAAAGTTTTGGGTCAACAATCAACAACAAAAATCTACGTAACGATTATTTGAAGCTAAATATACAGGAAATAGAGGAAAGTCACAATAACTTGCTAATATATAATATTCCAAGAAAGAAATAAAAAAAAATTAAGTGTTTGCTATATTTTGTGTTTTTGTAAATATCCATAACTTATTTAGGTAGGTACAGGTAAAATGCCAACTGAATATTTTTTGTGTAATCTTTTTCAGCAATATGTATTTAGTCCACCGGACTCCAAAATCCATGGACACTTTAGTATTTTTATGTACCAGATAACTTCAAATACTTTTTACCTTTTCCGCGGCTTTGTCACTGTTTTAGATTAGGAATTTAGGAAATCTTATTATCACCTTTTAGGTAAACTTCTTAAACACTTGTTTCTTGCGAATCACGAGTATTTGCACTTTTATTTTCAAAACTACTTTTGCCATTTTTGTTGTTTCGATTAACAGCGCCTCTAGTAGTAGAATATAGAACTAGTTACTACAATATGCCGTTGCATTTTGTAAACGGCGCTCGAATCGACAATTAGTTTTCACGAACAATTACAAACTGACGAGTCATTTTACAATTTACCTTAGTCATTTTACAAAACAGCGAGCGTTTGCAAACGGACGACGCCATTTGTATAATGATGAATTATACAATACGCCGACGACATCACCATTACCATAGTATTATCCATTATACCACAGAACAGGAATGACACGCTACGCTGCGCTATTCTGTCCACATAATTCTGTCGGTGCATTATACACAACAAACAATCGCTACTATCTATAGTCCGAAAAGGAGAAGGTTCTCAATTCGGTTGTATTTTTTTTTATGAACCGATTTAAAAAAAATCTTTTTTCAATTGAAAGGGTATTCCAAATTTCCAACTATGGTCTCCTTCATCAGTTCAACCTCAACAAATGATACTTTCTGAATGCAAATGCTTGACTTGTTATTAAGTATACTAAAATCGCTATATGTATACCTATAATATTTTAGGAGTTCCCTCAATTCCTCATGGATCCCATCATCAAAATTGAATTTTGAAAAAAATGGAACCGATCTGGAGGTATACCCTTTCAATTTAAAAAAGAATTTTTCAAATCGGTCTATTAGTGGCGGAGTTGTGAGGTAACAAACATTTTTTAAAAAAAGCATACAACCGATTTGAGAACCTCCGCCTTTTTAAGTCGGTTAATAAAATATGATTTACTCATAATTTTCGTAAATGCTGCAATCATTTCATGGTTGAAAATAGGAAAGTTCGCATTTAACAAAATAAAACTACAACAATAAACATAAAAACGAAATCATTTATTAAATAATTACCAGTATTAACAATGAATATTAATAACAAAATCAAACGAAACACTGCTGATGGCTATTAATAATCTCCAATTGCCGATACATCCGGACCAGTTTCTTTTGTTTTTGGCAAATCACAAATAACTGCTTCGGCAGTAGTCAATAACGAAGCTACGCCACTAGCATCCGTCAAAGCTCTTCTCACGACTTTTGTCGGATCGATAATTCCCTTTTCAATCATATTTACGTATTCATTATTTATTGCATCATAACCAAAATTATCAGCCATGTCTTCAACCTTAGATACCACTACAGCACCATCAAATCCTGCGTTGCTAGCAATTGTCAAACAAGGTGTGCGTAAAGCTTTCTTAACAATAGATATCCCAGTTGCTTGGTCGGGATTTACAGCTTTGATATTATCAAGAACAGGTATACAGCGAAGAAGAGCTGCTCCTCCACCGGGTACAATTCCTTCCTCAACTGCCGCTCTTGTGGCATTCAGAGCGTCATTCACGCGATCTTTCTTTTCATTTACCTCCACTTCACTACATCCACCAATTAGTAAAACTGCTACTCCTGACTGCAATCTGGCCATTCGTTCTATAAGTCTTAGCTTATCGTAGTCACCAGATGCAGCTAATAGTTCTTCTTTGATTTCTTCAATGCGTTGTCTAATATCATCTTTATTACCGTGACCTTTCAGTAGAAGAGTTGAATCTTTAGTAATGACAACTTCACCAACTTTTCCAAGACTCTCTAAACGGCAATCCTCTAATCTTATCAAGTTAGGATCATCTTCAAACACACAACCACCTGTGGCAATAGCCATGTCCATAAGACAGTTTTTTCGATAATCTCCGAAACCAGGAGCTTTAACTGCTACTACTGGCAGACCGATTTTAAGTTTGTTTACTATTAAAACGGACAGAGGTTCTCCATCATAATCTTCTGCAATAATTACTAATGGTTTCTTTTGTGAATTTGCTATTTCAAGAGCTGGGACTAATTGTGAAGCAGTAAAAATTTTCTTTTGGGAGAATAAAACTAAAGCATCATTGTATTCTACTTTAGGTCCTTTTGTAGAGTTTATAAAATATGGCGAAACATATCCACGGTCGAATTTCATTCCTTCTATTATTTCCATTTCATCAATTAAAGTTTTTCCATCTTTGACAGTAATCACACCATCTTTACCAACCCTATTCATGGCATTAGCTATCAATTTTCCAATAGATCTATCACCGTTTGCAGATATTGTTGCAACTTGTTCTATTTCCTCAGAAGTCTTAACTGGTTTCGACATCTCCTTCAACTTTTGCTGAACAGCTTCTACAGCAAGCATTACACCTTTTCTAATTTCAATAGGATTAGCGCCTTTTGACATGGTTTCGAAACCTTCTTTAGCAATTGCTCTTGCTAAGATAGTAGCTGTAGTTGTTCCATCCCCAGCTTCCTCGTTTGTTTTATTTGCCACATTTTGCACTAATTTTGCTCCAATATTTTGAAACCTATCCTTTAATTCAATCCCCTTTGCTACAGTTACTCCATCTTTTGTTATTTTAGGTGGACCGTAAGTTTGTTCTAATATAACGTTACGCCCTTTAGGACCCATGGTCACAGCTACTGCATCAGCCAATATATCAACACCCTGTAACATAAGTGATCTAACGTCGGGACCAAACCTTACTTCCTTGGCGTAGCTTCGTTTTGAAATGATAAATTTTGCTTTGTAAAATCCATGTTTTAAAATATTCTGCACTCGATACATTTTTTAGTGTGGTAGTTTTATGAAGTTCACTTGATTTTAACGATAAATTAATGTAATCGAACGAAAATTGGAATAAAAAATGTCAGTCATTGCGCGTGAAATGATGTTCAAATAATTCTAATTTCAAATTAAAATAAGCGTAAGCAGTTTTCTTTTTTGTAAAAAGGTTTTATTTTCTGCTTTAAAGTTACGCAACAAAAGGGCAAAAGGCAAAACAAAAACTATTTTAAATTCAACTATTTTTAATTAACTGCTACTAAACAGGCACTTACTGATTTACCATACTATCGTATAGATCTACAAAATGCTTTCTTGTAATTTTTATTTTCGATATCTCTACTTAATAATCCCTACCTCATAAGTGGCAGTTTTCTGCCCTAAATTATATAAATGATTTTTGACTTTGACTAATTTTATTATTAGAAAAAACCAAACTTATTATTTAGGTACAGCTGTACAACGCAGCTGGCTTCGCCCACGTGGAATATGGCTTGTCGTCCCCTTGCTTTGCTTGCCCTAGTAGAATGATTTAAAAAGTAGCCTAGGCAACCAACTCTTTTCCGTACAAAAATGTATCAAAATCGGTTCTGTGATTTTGCTCTGAATATTAGGCTTTATTTAGGATAGACAGTCAGAATTACTTATAGTCTAGTCGAGATGGGCGATCCGCCTATACATCGAATACAGTTGAAATGTGATGTACAGTCAGTGTTATACTGTAAAAGATGGAATAACTGGTAGGTGAGTTCCAAAAGGCCAGACGAGTTGGTTCCACTATCAGTACGAGATTGTATGCGATTGCTGTCTTGCTGTCGCATTGTAAATGCACTGATACAAATATAGCGTTCTTACGGTGTACTTCGAATTTCTATAAGTAAGGCTAAAAATTCCTTGTAATTGCAATGAAGGTCTTGTTCTGCATCTGGCCTGATAAGATTTGATTGTTTGGGGTTGGGTCGTGAATCTTTTAAAATACTTACACATCACAGATGTGCTGAATCCATTTACTGCTTTGCCTTTAGAAACTAAAAACATTTGTGAAATAAAATTGGAGGTAGTAAAAGTTAATTAATTAATTCGATAAGTCAGAATCTGCTTCTATTCTTCTATCCTCTACTCTCCCTCTCCTGTCCACTCCTGTCCCAATGGGATGCGGGGGAACGTTGGCTGACTTTGTTATTCGTTTTCGAAGATCTATAGGAAGTCTCGACGACGATGCCCTTAGTGGTCCCAACAACCTCTACCCCGAAAAATTCTGTTTGAATTTGGTGCAATATTTGATTTTGCTTTCACACACACAAGTAGGAGCTCCGTGTCACAGAGATGAATATGCTGCGGTGGATGTACGGAGTCATGCGGAAGGACCACATGAGGAGCTCGCGCATCCGCGGTAGCCTTCGTGTCCGTGATATTGCAGAAAAACTGCAGGAGAGTCGCCTACGCTAGTACGGCCATGTTTTGGGGAAACCGGCAAGCTACGAAGGAAACAAATGTCTGGCCATGCCGCCACCGCCAGGGGTAAAAGGGGTAGACCCAAGAAATGCTGGCTTGACGTCGTGAGGGCTGACATGCGTGCCAATGATCTCACAACTAGAGACGCTCAAGACCGCGCGAAGCGAAGGAGTAAATCAAGGAAAGCGGACCCTGGGCTCCAAAGCCATGGCTCGCCACCGGGATTGACCGTATGGATGAAGAAGAAGAAGAAGATTTGATTTTGCTTTGATTTTAGTGTCGTGTGCCAACAGGAGGCGTGTTGTAAAAGGCGACTAATTCCTGTAGCACGAGACGGGCAGCAGCGTCTGCGTGCGAAATCTTAGAAAAAAAACTGTGCTCGCAATCCCATAAAATGAAAATCATTGGGAGAGGCGTGTGTTCAGCAGTGGACATCCTATGGCTGAAATTATGATGATTTGATTTTGCCAGCTGATATGAAACGTCTTGACTTCATACACTTTTCTAACTTGAGCAGGCACGTTAAGCTGATAAGACCCATATGGCCCCTTATGTCTGTACTACCATTCAAACATACCACTTTTCAAATAGGCATGAATTTAGGTTGCAAGCAGCGAGTCAGCTGTCCAGATTGATAAACGTCAGTAAGGTAACTTAAAGCCGGTGACACATGGCCACAGACGCGGCTCCGGACTCGTTTTGACATTGTGAGGTCAAACGCTGCCATTGGTCGATCCTTGGGCTGGCGGAAGTTGACTGAAGGATAGACCAATGGCAGCGCTTGACCTCACAATGTCAAGACGCGGCCAGAGAGGCGTCCGTCGCAGTTTGTCACCAGCTTTAAATCGCGCCATCGAGCACATAACCTATAGAGCAGCAATACGAACCCCTTTCTCCGAAGATAGTTAGTGATTTTTCACTTACATTTAGTATAAAATGATTACTCCTGTCAACCCTCGCCCATACAAAAATAATACAGATACAGATTAAAAAATGGCGAAAAATTTTCTCGAACAAATCATTTGACATTCCTTAAGGTATGTGCTCCTGAACGACGCATTCTGTATATCAAACCACTGATCAAGTAAAACTACGTTAGACATCAAACCAAGTTGAATGTAAAAAAAGTTGCTGGGAAATGACTTCAATTTTTAGGTACAAAAACAAAACGAATCATTAACTCGCAATGTATAGCTTAGAGCGCAACAGACTATGCCTGTGTCTGTGCATAGTGCGCTAGGACCAAGTATCAAAAAGATACTTGGTCCTAGATAGTGCGCATGCACACTTGAAAGACAGCATAGGTAGTAGTTGTGTGCGTGCGCGCGATTCATTGCAGGCTATACTGTTTGAAGCTTTTTTATGAAAGAAGTATTGAACATTTGAATTATGTTTCATTGGAATAAAGTGTAGTTATATGAACCGAAGTTAATGGTCGGAACAGTTTTTACTAACTCACTTCGGAAAAACGCGTTTTGTCTTGCTGAAACTAGTTTTAACTGATATTCGATTCAGACTTTAGTCAATTCTAGTATTAACAAAGGCATTAAGTAAAAACTAGTTCTAACTAGGAAAAACGCGTTCTATCTACTAACTAGTTTTAACTGTAACATATACATATCTTTAATTTTAAAAAAATACTTTGTCTGGTATCTCTCGGCAAAGAAAATTAATATAGAAATCTTTGCTCTCGGTAAACCGTAAGTTCCCAGGTATGGTGTAAAAGACAAAAATGATTGTAATATTGGATAGATTACGTGATAATCGGCTTTTTAAGTTTTTTTTTTACAACCGGTATATCCATATTTAATATCAGATTTTAAAACTATATACATATTTACTAAAACTATTTTATCATCATCATTTCAGCCATAGGACATCCACTGCTGGACATAGGCCTCCCCCAGTGATTTCTAGATTGGCCGGTTGGAGGCTATTTAACTATAACTTTTTAACTATTTTATATTTTTCGTAATTACACACTGCTGTGATAATTTGACAATTTGATATGACATTCGATATAAATATAATATGCTTTATTGTGTATGAATAGATAACGTTTTAAGATTTTTTTTCTAGTAACAATAAACATATTGGGGACGTGAAATCTGATCTAGGTATAATTATAGTATAATCAAACTTTTGTTCATGCACACTACGAAGTACGACTGGCTGCATTTATTTACTTTAATTTTTTTAGTTGTGGTTCAGAATCAGGTCTAAAATATTTAAAAGTAAATTTTATTATAGTAACAGCATCTATCAAAATTATTATTCAACGGCGTGTGCACGATCGCATCGTTTTTTAATTCAAAAAAATAATCCAACAGATTTTCAAATACAATTTTATTGTATTCTAGACTTGATTGAACCACTCTCTAAAACGTGGCTTATACTTTCTTTAGCACTGTATATTTAATTTAAAGTTTTACTGTAACAGGAAAATTTGGGTATTCTATTATAGAGTGCGCGCACGGGAGACTTTTGTCGCTGGGACAAAAAAGTTTTTGTCTCTGTCGCGTCGCGTCTCCAAAGAGGGGTGCGCGCACAAAGGAGAAAGAGACGAAACTTTTTTTAAAAATTTGAAGCGTCATTCGCCTAGAAGTATGTAGAATACGTGCTTCCAGTCATTCGCCGATATGAATTTTGAAGAAACGGTCGATGTCTGTGAACTTACGAGACTCAGGAGAGAGAAAAAGCAAAAAGAATACTGGGTACACCTCCTTTGGAGTGACAGGCTATTAAGTGGAAAGTTGTACACTATGTTTTCTAAATTACAAGAATATCCAAATATATTTTTTGTAATATTTTCGAATGAGTGTTAGAAGTTTTGATGAATTAATTCGCACTTTAGGACCTGCACTAACATACAAAAATACGAACATGAGATTATCTATCCCAGCTGAAGAAAGACTTGCTGCAACTTGCTTTGTAAATCTGGCAAAACTGGAGGAGAGACACAATTTTGTCCGATGTTTTTCATATAAATATAAAGCATTGATTTTTATTTTGAAATTTCGATAGTCTAAGAAAAAGTTGTATTTGAGCACCATAACAAGACACTGAGTATTTGTGTGTTTGGATTTAAATGTTGTTTATTTATTTTTATTTGTGAGGTCTAGAACCCAGAGCCGTAAAACCCGCAGCGACAAAAGTCTCCCGTGCGCGCACTCTCTTATAGGCAACCACCTTAAGTCACACTGTAACTATTAATAATGATTAATGAAGATCGAAAAACTATACGGATATCGACTTGGGGACATCACTAATTTAGTTCCAAGTTCTGATAATACGTCCTACAGCGCTAAAATGGCAATTATCAATTAGAGGCATGATTATAATTTGACAGCAGCCAGCAAGCCTTTAATTAATAATCAGCATTGTGCTTTTTTCTGTGAAAACAAATAAACTTGTACAGCCACCAGCCAAGTTAACTGTCAGTTGTTGTCTGTTATGTTAATTGCTCTGTGGTTGTTGTCTATTGTCAGTGGTTGTCAGGTTTATTTTTATACTTTTAAACCAACGGTTAGAATTTTTGAATTTTTCTTCTTGTGTTTACCTTGATTCGTAGAAAAATAGAAAAATAGTTTTAAAATGAGTTCGCGTAATAAGCTAAAACCATTAACTATAAACTTAAACATAGGAGATCAATTAACTTCGATATCATGTGGTCATGTTGTCGTAGAACTCATCAAGTTTATCGCTTACCAGAGGCTACAAATTCCGTACACTTATCAGTGGTTGAAGCAAGTTGTGACAAGAAAGAAAATGTGTGAAGACGAAGAAAAGAAAGACAGTTTTCAGTCTGAAAGACATTTTAGAATAGCATCGAGCGCTCTGGAAAATTTGGACTTTATATTGAAGGTAAGTACTTCATTCGAAATTAATACCACGCTTTGGGTTTTTTCCGTATTTAGAATACCTGGTAATAACAAGTTGTCTTTCTAGAGCTTATTGGCAGAGATTGGTGGTCCGTCAACTCCAGAAGAGGTGTGCATTGCTCTTGGAGCTACACCTGTGACATGTAAGGAGGTGTACAGATTGATTCTGCCACCTGCATGTCACAAACCACAGTGTCATTCTACTCATATTGCGAATGATCAGAAGATCCAGCGTAATGTTTTTAGGTAAGGATTTGATTGCACTCCTTAGTTATACTTAGTTATGTTCTATACTTATTAATAATTGTTTTTTCTGACTTACAAATATTGTTTTTAGGACTTTAGTAACATCAGAGACGCTAAGTCAAGTTTTCTTCAGCACCCTGCCACCTACTAACATGTATGTTTTTATTAAGAAAAAAAATATATCAAATCAAGAGGAAGTGCTGAATCCAGACAATTTTGTTGTTACAAGTGGTTGCAGAATACCAAGAAACTCTCAGATTATCGTAATGGATTTTCGAAGCCCTAATACAAACAATATTTCTTGTTGTAATGATTTCCAAGTATTTGGAGATGTTATCAGTGACAATCTTGAAAATCTACAAATCCTAGATAATTTGAGTGATGATGATGAATTTAATGAAATTGAATCTACAGACAATATGAAGTGGTATCAATCTTCGTATGTAATGAAGGGGTTCAAAGACTGCATACTGAATGGAAGTTCAGTGACAAATTCGTGGCAGGAGCCATAGAATGTAAGTGTAAGTAATTCAATACTTAGGCCATAAGTAGGTTCAATTACTTAAGATAATGCTCATGTTAGATAACAAATTTATTGCTCAATTTTTAGCATTTTTATTGTTATTGACTTATGTTGTTATTGAGTTGCTAATAGTTTCAATAACATTTTTAATTAGAGCTTAAGAATTAGATTTTGACCAGTGTTGCACAGAATGTTTCCAACATAGTTCATAGTATGATGACTGAATCTACTTAAGAATAAAATTAAATAAAATATAATCAATAGATCACCATTTTTAAATGAATTTTTAGTTTTTAAATAGGACATAAGGAGTTTTTAATAACTGTGCCATAACTTATTGCAGTTTAATAAGATTAATAAAAATGTTATTTAATTAATTAGTTTTTTTTGCTGTATCTTGATCACAATAGTGATGTTGATCATAACTTTAATAACTGAATTTCTCCCTGGCCATCACTGAAAATAGTCCTTTCTCTGTTTACTACACAAACATCTTTCAATGATCTCTCCTTAGACCTAGTTGTACAGTTTTTCCACTGATCACAATGATTTAAAGCCTGATTAAATTCCACTATTAGGTTGTTTCTCCCTCCATTTGGCCCGATTACAAAGTCACATCGAATATACTTGATAATCATGTCCGTGAGGCAACACTCAAGTAATTCATAATATTCTAACCAATAATTCTGAGGTAGCTGTCTAAGACTTGCACCAATAGCCTTACTCAGTATGCCAGTAATGTAAATATCATCTATCCAGAATGGTGTAATGTACAGTGCTTCTTCACACAACCTTCCAGCAATATCTGATGTTGCAATATAGTACCACCCAGACAAATAAGGTGGATAATCATTCCACTCATACTCTTCCTGTGTTACATACCATTTGTTTTCTTTATTTCTTCTAGGCTTGGTATTATTTAACATGTATCCAATCAACAAATTTTCTCTTACACCTAGTCTTGATAGGAATTTGTAAGTACTGTCAAGGTTGAAGACTATGTCGTCATCAACTTTGAGTATGTATGTAGGTCTGCAAACATTGCTAGCCCAGTTTAGGCCCATGAGATGCTTGTATGTAAGATTTCTATAATTTTCTAAAAATGATCCTTGTAGAATGTCTCCATAGATGGTATGTTCATTCTGAATAGCATCTTGTGTTATGTATCTGAAAAAAAAAAAGCTTTTTTAAAGTAAATAAACGTATTATTGGCATTGGTCTAAGAATATATAAAATAGTAGGTACTTTTATGCTATGCCTTCACTTACTTTTCATTAGGAGGTATTTTTGCGAGTAAAAATATTCTTAAGGCATTCATAGATCTCAAATGTTTAGCTGGCATGGCCCGTCTGTGGGCACTCCTTAGCTCGACATGTCCCACATATGACGTTACAATTATCGCTAAAAACGGCTTTACTGTAAAAAAAGATCTTTATTTTTACACAAATTGCCTTTTGTTGTTAAGTTAGTACGTAGTTACAATAAATTATACTTACCATTACACATTATTTGGGACGGATTGATTAAGTTTTTATTCATAAAAACGTAGTTATATTTCCTTAATAATAATGTATTATTGACATCAATATTAGCACTCCATATGATCCAAATACAGAGAGAGATGAATGCAAAAAATATTATGATTACGAATTTCTTATGCATTGTTACTAGTTCTACTTCAATTTTAATTAAAACTTATTACTTAGATAATGTATAAATTCCTCAAAACCTAAATAAGGTTACGTTTAATAAAGTCAGTTTAATTACTTAATATCACAGTTAACGTTTTTAGGTAGAAACCACTTAAAATAAATGGAATGTTTGCAATATTCCCACCCAATCCCAAAGTTTAAGTACTTAGTACTGTCAGTGACACTGACTGCCAGTAGAACCTCCATATCTCACAAACTACTAACTGTATTTTATACTAATTTACTCTTTGTTGCTAAGTGTTAGGTGCTAAAATACTTTGGTTGCTTAATGTCAGAGACGTTTCGTTATACGCACGCAATAGGTATGTCATAAGAACACTCTTATTCTTAAATAAGTCGAATTCATATTAATCAAACCAAACAGATGTCCCGTACGTAACTCAAGGATAAACTTTTGTAACCACATATTCTATAAATCATAGTGAACAACTTTTGTTCTATGAATTTTGTAAATTTGCATGAAAATTTATCGACTTCTCTTAAAAAATTACCATACAGCCGATTGAATTTGTATAGAAAGACAAAAAAAGGCTTTAAACAAAGGAAGGATAAGGTCTAACCGATATAGTGCTCAATATTTCGAGAGGTCAACTAGTACACGATGTTTATTCTTATGAAAATAGAAACATAAACCCAACAACGTATTTTTTCTTAATTACATTATAAATTTAAGTATTCTAGATGTTGCTTTTTTTGCGCATAACGTCATCTTTATATTCTTTTGGTTACGTCATGACCACAACACAAATGTCTCTGGGCGTAGATTTTCATTCAAAACCATTGAAACAATAAGTAAGTATTAATTAATTAGGAATATGTTAACTTAGGTTATTTATGTTTTTTTTTCTTAACGAATATCCTTATCTTGTACAGTCAACAGCAGGTCAAGGTCAACGTACCTAAAAAGTCAAAGATCACTGAACCGATTTTCAACTTTAAGTCAACGTAGAGATCAAACAATTGAGAAAAGACGTTTTGTGGTAGGCTGACGAGCTTTTGTCTGTGCTCTTTGAGCTCTAGTAGTATTAAGCACTATTTCTGTTAGATCTTATATACATACTTATACAGTATTAAAGCTTCAAAACTTACGACACTGCCAATCCATCGAGCCGTTTGGGCTACCTATGAGGTTACTTGCATTTTACACACGGATTACAATTCAATTCAATTCATAATACATACGGATATTGTAACATTGTATGCATCAAAATCCCCCAAAACCATTTCAGCATGCATTTGGGTAAATGCGCGAACTTCATCAGAAGCACAATTCCCGTAATTTAACATTAGTCGCATTCCAGTTTCGATCCGCTCCCAGTAAAATTAAATTTGACGTAAAATTATCAAAACGTAACTCAATACGACTGAAAATAAAACAAATAAATCTCATTTTGGTTTCTTCCATATTTGTCGCATTACGAACTAAATTGCATCTTTTAAATTTACGAGAATAGATGTCAAATTCCACTGTACTGTACTGTCAAATTCCGTTATAATTTAGGCCCAATTCCTGTGAATGCCCTGAAAATGCTGGCCCAATGGCCTCAGGTTGCTCCTCCATCGGCTCCCAACGCAAATCATTATCGTCTATTCTCTATTCGTAAACCTTTTTGCAATTGCGCAGCCATCGGGTTTCTGCCCTGCCTATTTCTACTTTAAGTAGCCATGTATTTCTGTGCTTTAAGCTGGCTAGTTTTGTGAGTTATCAGGTAGCCGTTTTTCGTTTTACTATGAAGCTCCTATTTCAACTTTGAACGCCTTCAAGTCTTGTTGTACAAAAATAAACATTACCTACAATTTATTTTGGACCTTTACCGCATCCTTCTTTACTCGCTTTCTGCATGACCCTGAGATGGACTGGCAGAGAATGCTTTTGGCGTTAAGTTCACCTGTTGTACACTTTTAATTTTGTGCCGTTTTATTTAAGGATATATGTATAAATAAATATTATGGTCACCCATCAGAGGCCCAATCGATCCGGTCCCAGTAACATTACTATCACAAACAGTATTCTCGTAAACTTTCAATTTGACGTAAAATTATTAAAACTATCCCAATAAGACTAAAAACAGAGCAAAAAATATCTAATTTTGGTTTCTTCCATTTTCAGTCGCATTACGAACTATAATTGCATTTTTTGAGTTTACGAGAATACCGTTTGGGATCGTAATGTTACTGGGAGCGGATCGACACCGGATTGCGACTATTGTCAAATTACGGGAATTGGCCCTCTGAAAGCCGCCTCAAGGCCCTCAGTCTTATTTTACTTTTTAGAAAGCAAATCATCTTGATAATTTTGTTTTCCGTTGGTACCCTATTGTATAATTCCTATATCCAATAGGCAGCTACGCTTTAAACTGCATTACAAATAATACAATTAACCTGTTTGGTCAGTTTTTATCGAATACGATTCATGCATACGTGTGCATGTATGCACTTAGTAATTTTTATTGAGCGGCAATCCTTCAGTGACGCGACGGCCTGTCTGTTTTATCATTAATAATGAGTCGTTATCATGTCCGCCTACACCGCCGTCGCACGCGCAGGAAGCTCAGTCGGGCGAGGACTCTGAAACTCTGAACACAGCACCGCGTCAGCTGTTACTAAAACCCGCCGCGCACGCAGCAAATTACGCGAATCAAAATAATACTGACAACAAAATGACTCTCACGATGGCTACTCCGTTCAGCGTTGAAGAATCGCTGACAGCGAAGATTATAACCATGGTGTCATTATTTAGTATCTCTATGGTTGTCGGACTCATTCCCATGGTTATATCGCTAAAGTTCAACTGGTTTACCAAAGCTGCTGATGGCGATCTCCGATCGAAGAACCCACTCGTGATGGGACTCCTTGCATTCGGAGGAGGAGTACTCTTTTCGACGTCCTTCATGCATTTGCTACACGAAGTTGACGAAAATATCGCGATACTGCAAGGTGAGAACAAACTGTTTTTATATTATGATGAATGGCTCGTTGGTACAAATAAATGAAGCACACAGTAAGTATAAATAGGTACTTTTGCGGTATGATGTCGTAACAACATATAACTGCTAGGACTTTTCAGTTAAATACGAGGTGGGTGGTTGCAATGTAGATTTATTTTTATTATCATACGCGCGTTCGTGTTATAATAATAATATTATACTCCTTTTTGCCGCTTTGTTTGAAAGAAGCGGGACGGAAAAACATAATGTGCTTGTCGTTTAACGAAATAATTAAACAATATTCAAAGACATTCTTTGTTTCTTAATTATAAATACCTCTGCGCTGTCTGAAACTTTAAATAATGTTTTAAGTATCTGTCTAGCAAGTATTTTATGTATTGAAAAGAGTACCTACTAATAGATTTTTGTTATGTTCTAGGCAACTATCGTAGAATCTTACAGTATCGAACCGGGAATGAAAGACCGGTTTTCCGGTTCGGGTCAATTCAGACAAGAGAAATTTTTTTATTTTTTATTTTTTTTAATTTAGAAATTAAATTGACCCTCTGATTGTGGTGGTGGTGGTGCCCTAGAATTGTTTGGTAGTTCGTAACCCATGTATGTTAATTTCACACTTTGACACCATGACTACGGGTTTGTGTATCGCACATTCATTGAAAAACTAGCTGTTGCCCGCGACTTCGTTTGCGTGCTCTTCAGTTAATTTTTTTAGATTTTCTGCGTAACTTCATTTTTTTTTTCTGTAAGAACCTTATAGTATTAGAAAACTTTAAAAAGAGATGGATGAAATCGGTAAAATCGTTCTAAGTTATGGCGTGAAGAAAGTAGGGATTATTTTTTATATTTATACTAGAGCTGTCCCGGCGAACTTTATACCTCTTAATATATATTTTTTTGTAAATTTTCCGATGTTTTGATAGTTATTCTGCTATTCGGAGCGGGAGACAAATTCAACAAACCGAAGATCATAAAAATCGGTCCAGCGGTTTATGACTTAGTGGTGTAACTAACGCGACTTTTGTTTTATTTAAATAGATATAGATAAAATGTCCTTTAAAAAAAACTTTAAAGTAAGTATGTGTTATTATCTGTAATGTGAAAAGTATATAGGTCCTACCTACACATAACTTTCCCTCTTATTGTAATAGTGATGATAACCCTCGCAAAGAAAGGTAGTTTTGAACAGCTGATATCAGCGTAACACGGGTTGGATTCAAACCTTACGCTTGTTTACTAGTTTGTAAACATCGACACTAGCATTTGCACAGAATTATCTTTGACGACAAGAACAATATTTGTTTATATTGTTATCTAGCTCTTTATAAGTGCTAATTTGGTGATTTTATCATAATTCTTCGCGTGTCTACGACACTTCATATGAATTCAGTCAGTTTCCTTTATAAACAATACAGGGTGTTTTGTGTGGACAGATCCGTAACTACAAGATATGGAAAAAAAAATTGAATAAATTGATTATTATTAATGGTAATTTTGCAAAAAAAGACATTGTGTATTGTACTAATCAGTGGTGTTGCTGATGAGGAGTCTTAGTAATAATCATTATCATGACATGACGTGTAAAATGATAGAGGAATGGCTTATTTGTTTAAATTTTATTTACGTTTTTAATTTTCATACATCGCTAAAATTAACAAATGACTTGAATTTCTTATGATTGGTTAGGTATGATCGATATAAGCAAAAGTTTATCACTTTCAGACCAGGTAACATTATTAAGACGACGAATTGGATATTTATTTAAACTTTATTGCACAGGTAAGTACAATTGGTGGACTTAATGCTATACAACGTAACTATCTCTACCAGTCAACCTTGAGGTAATGCAGATAATGTAGTCAGTGGCGGAGTAAAAAGTATCTGACATATTTAAAAAAAAAACATACACATACATACCTATTTAGACAGTAATAAATACTTGTTGACATACTATAAATACATACTATATATAATATATTAGGGAAGTCGATGATTATTCATCGAAAGTGTAAAAAGAAAAGAAAAAAAAAAACAAAAAATGAGTTGAGTACCTAATACGTAGCAAAACATTTAGTGTGCCCCATGTAGAATAGTCAGTTCTTAGAAGTGTCAAGATAATGCTCACGTAATGATTTTTTAAAGACATATTTTGACAAGGATTGCTGTTGTTCCGTAGCCGAGAGGCGAGCATACCGGACTTGGTGTCGCTATCTCTGAGGTTCCGGGTTCGATTCCCGGTCGGTCAATGTAGTAAAATAACTTTTCTATATTGTCTCGGGTCTGGGTGTTGTGGTACCGTCGTTGTTTCTGATTTCTGTAACACAAGTGCTTAAGCTACTTATCATAGGATCAGAGCAATGTATGTGATGTCCAATATTTATTTATTATTATACTAAGGGGGAGAGAATCCCAAAGGCCAATAGAGTGAAGTGAAGTTGAGAGAGTGAAGGAACTGACAGGAACTAAGATTATGAAATGGTGGCAGGTATATTGATTTTTCTCAGCACTTACAGAACATTTGAAACTGATATTTGTTGAACTGATTCTTCATTTTTTACACTCCTGTCATTCATTCATATTTGTCTGTAGCAGAAACACGATTCGGTAAATTTTGTAAATACTCGTAGGATCGAAGTAACCTCTTTTACAACAGAGATTTGCATTTTACAGGCAAACCAGACCGTTTGATGCCTTTTTAAGTAGATAAGTCAAAACATACACTTTAATATATGCCAGTTGTATTTTTTAAAACTACTTATTTATGTTTTAATTGTTTGTTTATGTATATTTTTTTATTACATTTGAGCATATAAGGTCAAAAGTACATTTAGGCATATAAGGTCTATCTTTTTTGTAACCTTTCAAAATCCTTTTCCCCACTCGATTAGGTTAGGAAGATTTTTTTTCTTCAAGCTGCACTTTAGTACACTAATAATTCGCCATATTTATTGTGTCATCACATCATGGCCTATGTCACCTAGGAAAATGTAAGGATTCTAACGATACCTCATATATCAAAAACGCTTGGAATAAATAAACTAACATATACAGGGTTGTTTGTAAAACATGAACAACCCCTTAGGGGCTGATTCTGATGTAAAAATACAACAACTTTTTGTATGGTACCAACATCGAAAGCGCAAAAAAATCACTGTTTCATACAAGCTGATGTCAGCTGATCGGCGGATTTGTTTGGGGAAGTGTTTTATTTTTTTGCGATTTCGATGTTGGTCCCATACAAAAAGTTGTTGTATTTGAGCACTAGAATCAGCACCTAGCGGGTTGTTGATGTAAAAAATAACCCTGTATACCTACATACTTACATGAACCATAATTACACTCCTTTTTGGGCAGCCGTTTAAAAAGCCATGTGAGAATAAGTCACACAGCATGCATTTGGGTAAATGCGCGAACTTCATCAGAAGCACAATTCCCGTAATTTAACATTAGTCGCATTCCAGTTTCGATCCGCTCCCAGTAAAATTAAATTTGACGTAAAATTATCAAAACGTAACTCAATACGACTGAAAATAAAACAAATAAATCTCATTTTGGTTTCTTCCATATTTGTCGCATTACGAACTAAATTGCATCTTTTAAATTTACGAGAATAGATGTCAAATTCCACTGTACTGTACTGTCAAATTCCGTTATAATTTAGGCCCAATTCCTGTGAATGCCCTGAAAATGCTGGCCCAATGGCCTCAGGTTGCTCCTCCATCGGCTCCCAACGCAAATCATTATCGTCTATTCTCTATTCGTAAACCTTTTTGCAATTGCGCAGCCATCGGGTTTCTGCCCTGCCTATTTCTACTTTAAGTAGCCATGTATTTCTGTGCTTTAAGCTGGCTAGTTTTGTGAGTTATCAGGTAGCCGTTTTTCGTTTTACTATGAAGCTCCTATTTCAACTTTGAACGCCTTCAAGTCTTGTTGTACAAAAATAAACATTACCTACAATTTATTTTGGACCTTTACCGCATCCTTCTTTACTCGCTTTCTGCATGACCCTGAGATGGACTGGCAGAGAATGCTTTTGGCGTTAAGTTCACCTGTTGTACACTTTTAATTTTGTGCCGTTTTATTTAAGGATATATGTATAAATAAATATTATGGTCACCCATCAGAGGCCCAATCGATCCGGTCCCAGTAACATTACTATCACAAACAGTATTCTCGTAAACTTTCAATTTGACGTAAAATTATTAAAACTATCCCAATAAGACTAAAAACAGAGCAAAAAATATCTAATTTTGGTTTCTTCCATTTTCAGTCGCATTACGAACTATAATTGCATTTTTTGAGTTTACGAGAATACCGTTTGGGATCGTAATGTTACTGGGAGCGGATCGACACCGGATTGCGACTATTGTCAAATTACGGGAATTGGCCCTCTGAAAGCCGCCTCAAGGCCCTCAGTCTTATTTTACTTTTTAGAAAGCAAATCATCTTGATAATTTTGTTTTCCGTTGGTACCCTATTGTATAATTCCTATATCCAATAGGCAGCTACGCTTTAAACTGCATTACAAATAATACAATTAACCTGTTTGGTCAGTTTTTATCGAATACGATTCATGCATACGTGTGCATGTATGCACTTAGTAATTTTTATTGAGCGGCAATCCTTCAGTGACGCGACGGCCTGTCTGTTTTATCATTAATAATGAGTCGTTATCATGTCCGCCTACACCGCCGTCGCACGCGCAGGAAGCTCAGTCGGGCGAGGACTCTGAAACTCTGAACACAGCACCGCGTCAGCTGTTACTAAAACCCGCCGCGCACGCAGCAAATTACGCGAATCAAAATAATACTGACAACAAAATGACTCTCACGATGGCTACTCCGTTCAGCGTTGAAGAATCGCTGACAGCGAAGATTATAACCATGGTGTCATTATTTAGTATCTCTATGGTTGTCGGACTCATTCCCATGGTTATATCGCTAAAGTTCAACTGGTTTACCAAAGCTGCTGATGGCGATCTCCGATCGAAGAACCCACTCGTGATGGGACTCCTTGCATTCGGAGGAGGAGTACTCTTTTCGACGTCCTTCATGCATTTGCTACACGAAGTTGACGAAAATATCGCGATACTGCAAGGTGAGAACAAACTGTTTTTATATTATGATGAATGGCTCGTTGGTACAAATAAATGAAGCACACAGTAAGTATAAATAGGTACTTTTGCGGTATGATGTCGTAACAACATATAACTGCTAGGACTTTTCAGTTAAATACGAGGTGGGTGGTTGCAATGTAGATTTATTTTTATTATCATACGCGCGTTCGTGTTATAATAATAATATTATACTCCTTTTTGCCGCTTTGTTTGAAAGAAGCGGGACGGAAAAACATAATGTGCTTGTCGTTTAACGAAATAATTAAACAATATTCAAAGACATTCTTTGTTTCTTAATTATAAATACCTCTGCGCTGTCTGAAACTTTAAATAATGTTTTAAGTATCTGTCTAGCAAGTATTTTATGTATTGAAAAGAGTACCTACTAATAGATTTTTGTTATGTTCTAGGCAACTATCGTAGAATCTTACAGTATCGAACCGGGAATGAAAGACCGGTTTTCCGGTTCGGGTCAATTCAGACAAGAGAAATTTTTTTATTTTTTATTTTTTTTAATTTAGAAATTAAATTGACCCTCTGATTGTGGTGGTGGTGGTGCCCTAGAATTGTTTGGTAGTTCGTAACCCATGTATGTTAATTTCACACTTTGACACCATGACTACGGGTTTGTGTATCGCACATTCATTGAAAAACTAGCTGTTGCCCGCGACTTCGTTTGCGTGCTCTTCAGTTAATTTTTTTAGATTTTCTGCGTAACTTCATTTTTTTTTTCTGTAAGAACCTTATAGTATTAGAAAACTTTAAAAAGAGATGGATGAAATCGGTAAAATCGTTCTAAGTTATGGCGTGAAGAAAGTAGGGATTATTTTTTATATTTATACTAGAGCTGTCCCGGCGAACTTTATACCTCTTAATATATATTTTTTTGTAAATTTTCCGATGTTTTGATAGTTATTCTGCTATTCGGAGCGGGAGACAAATTCAACAAACCGAAGATCATAAAAATCGGTCCAGCGGTTTATGACTTAGTGGTGTAACTAACGCGACTTTTGTTTTATTTAAATAGATATAGATAAAATGTCCTTTAAAAAAAACTTTAAAGTAAGTATGTGTTATTATCTGTAATGTGAAAAGTATATAGGTCCTACCTACACATAACTTTTCCTCTTATTGTAATAGTGATGATAACCCTCGCAAAGAAAGGTAGTTTTGAACAGCTGATATCAGCGTAACACGGGTTGGATTCAAACCTTACGCTTGTTTACTAGTTTGTAAACATCGACACTAGCATTTGCACAGAATTATCTTTGACGACAAGAACAATATTTGTTTATATTGTTATCTAGCTCTTTATAAGTGCTAATTTGGTGATTTTATCATAATTCTTCGCGTGTCTACGACACTTCATATGAATTCAGTCAGTTTCCTTTATAAACAATACAGGGTGTTTTGTGTGGACAGATCCGTAACTACAAGATATGGAAAAAAAAATTGAATAAATTGATTATTATTAATGGTAATTTTGCAAAAAAAGACATTGTGTATTGTACTAATCAGTGGTGTTGCTGATGAGGAGTCTTAGTAATAATCATTATCATGACATGACGTGTAAAATGATAGAGGAATGGCTTATTTGTTTAAATTTTATTTACGTTTTTAATTTTCATACATCGCTAAAATTAACAAATGACTTGAATTTCTTATGATTGGTTAGGTATGATCGATATAAGCAAAAGTTTATCACTTTCAGACCAGGTAACATTATTAAGACGACGAATTGGATATTTATTTAAACTTTATTGCACAGGTAAGTACAATTGGTGGACTTAATGCTATACAACGTAACTATCTCTACCAGTCAACCTTGAGGTAATGCAGATAATGTAGTCAGTGGCGGAGTAAAAAGTATCTGACATATTTAAAAAAAAAACATACACATACATACCTATTTAGACAGTAATAAATACTTGTTGACATACTATAAATACATACTATATATAATATATTAGGGAAGTCGATGATTATTCATCGAAAGTGTAAAAAGAAAAGAAAAAAAAAAACAAAAAATGAGTTGAGTACCTAATACGTAGCAAAACATTTAGTGTGCCCCATGTAGAATAGTCAGTTCTTAGAAGTGTCAAGATAATGCTCACGTAATGATTTTTTAAAGACATATTTTGACAAGGATTGCTGTTGTTCCGTAGCCGAGAGGCGAGCATACCGGACTTGGTGTCGCTATCTCTGAGGTTCCGGGTTCGATTCCCGGTCGGTCAATGTAGTAAAATAACTTTTCTATATTGTCTCGGGTCTGGGTGTTGTGGTACCGTCGTTGTTTCTGATTTCTGTAACACAAGTGCTTAAGCTACTTATCATAGGATCAGAGCAATGTATGTGATGTCCAATATTTATTTATTATTATACTAAGGGGGAGAGAATCCCAAAGGCCAATAGAGTGAAGTGAAGTTGAGAGAGTGAAGGAACTGACAGGAACTAAGATTATGAAATGGTGGCAGGTATATTGATTTTTCTCAGCACTTACAGAACATTTGAAACTGATATTTGTTGAACTGATTCTTCATTTTTTACACTCCTGTCATTCATTCATATTTGTCTGTAGCAGAAACACGATTCGGTAAATTTTGTAAATACTCGTAGGATCGAAGTAACCTCTTTTACAACAGAGATTTGCATTTTACAGGCAAACCAGACCGTTTGATGCCTTTTTAAGTAGATAAGTCAAAACATACACTTTAATATATGCCAGTTGTATTTTTTAAAACTACTTATTTATGTTTTAATTGTTTGTTTATGTATATTTTTTTATTACATTTGAGCATATAAGGTCAAAAGTACATTTAGGCATATAAGGTCTATCTTTTTTGTAACCTTTCAAAATCCTTTTCCCCACTCGATTAGGTTAGGAAGATTTTTTTTCTTCAAGCTGCACTTTAGTACACTAATAATTCGCCATATTTATTGTGTCATCACATCATGGCCTATGTCACCTAGGAAAATGTAAGGATTCTAACGATACCTCATATATCAAAAACGCTTGGAATAAATAAACTAACATATACAGGGTTGTTTGTAAAACATGAACAACCCCTTAGGGGCTGATTCTGATGTAAAAATACAACAACTTTTTGTATGGTACCAACATCGAAAGCGCAAAAAAATCACTGTTTCATACAAGCTGATGTCAGCTGATCGGCGGATTTGTTTGGGGAAGTGTTTTATTTTTTTGCGATTTCGATGTTGGTCCCATACAAAAAGTTGTTGTATTTGAGCACTAGAATCAGCACCTAGCGGGTTGTTGATGTAAAAAATAACCCTGTATACCTACATACTTACATGAACCATAATTACACTCCTTTTTGGGCAGCCGTTTAAAAAGCCATGTGAGAATAAGTCACACAGCATGCATTTGGGTAAATGCGCGAACTTCATCAGAAGCACAATTCCCGTAATTTAACATTAGTCGCATTCCAGTTTCGATCCGCTCCCAGTAAAATTAAATTTGACGTAAAATTATCAAAACGTAACTCAATACGACTGAAAATAAAACAAATAAATCTCATTTTGGTTTCTTCCATATTTGTCGCATTACGAACTAAATTGCATCTTTTAAATTTACGAGAATAGATGTCAAATTCCACTGTACTGTACTGTCAAATTCCGTTATAATTTAGGCCCAATTCCTGTGAATGCCCTGAAAATGCTGGCCCAATGGCCTCAGGTTGCTCCTCCATCGGCTCCCAACGCAAATCATTATCGTCTATTCTCTATTCGTAAACCTTTTTGCAATTGCGCAGCCATCGGGTTTCTGCCCTGCCTATTTCTACTTTAAGTAGCCATGTATTTCTGTGCTTTAAGCTGGCTAGTTTTGTGAGTTATCAGGTAGCCGTTTTTCGTTTTACTATGAAGCTCCTATTTCAACTTTGAACGCCTTCAAGTCTTGTTGTACAAAAATAAACATTACCTACAATTTATTTTGGACCTTTACCGCATCCTTCTTTACTCGCTTTCTGCATGACCCTGAGATGGACTGGCAGAGAATGCTTTTGGCGTTAAGTTCACCTGTTGTACACTTTTAATTTTGTGCCGTTTTATTTAAGGATATATGTATAAATAAATATTATGGTCACCCATCAGAGGCCCAATCGATCCGGTCCCAGTAACATTACTATCACAAACAGTATTCTCGTAAACTTTCAATTTGACGTAAAATTATTAAAACTATCCCAATAAGACTAAAAACAGAGCAAAAAATATCTAATTTTGGTTTCTTCCATTTTCAGTCGCATTACGAACTATAATTGCATTTTTTGAGTTTACGAGAATACCGTTTGGGATCGTAATGTTACTGGGAGCGGATCGACACCGGATTGCGACTATTGTCAAATTACGGGAATTGGCCCTCTGAAAGCCGCCTCAAGGCCCTCAGTCTTATTTTACTTTTTAGAAAGCAAATCATCTTGATAATTTTGTTTTCCGTTGGTACCCTATTGTATAATTCCTATATCCAATAGGCAGCTACGCTTTAAACTGCATTACAAATAATACAATTAACCTGTTTGGTCAGTTTTTATCGAATACGATTCATGCATACGTGTGCATGTATGCACTTAGTAATTTTTATTGAGCGGCAATCCTTCAGTGACGCGACGGCCTGTCTGTTTTATCATTAATAATGAGTCGTTATCATGTCCGCCTACACCGCCGTCGCACGCGCAGGAAGCTCAGTCGGGCGAGGACTCTGAAACTCTGAACACAGCACCGCGTCAGCTGTTACTAAAACCCGCCGCGCACGCAGCAAATTACGCGAATCAAAATAATACTGACAACAAAATGACTCTCACGATGGCTACTCCGTTCAGCGTTGAAGAATCGCTGACAGCGAAGATAATAACCATGGTGTCATTATTTAGTATCTCTATGGTTGTCGGACTCATTCCCATGGTTATATCGCTAAAGTTCAACTGGTTTACCAAAGCTGCTGATGGCGATCTCCGATCGAAGAACCCACTCGTGATGGGACTCCTTGCATTCGGAGGAGGAGTACTCTTTTCGACGTCCTTCATGCATTTGCTACACGAAGTTGACGAAAATATCGCGATACTGCAAGGTGAGAACAAACTGTTTTTATATTATGATGAATGGCTCGTTGGTACAAATAAATGAAGCACACAGTAAGTATAAATAGGTACTTTTGCGGTATGATGTCGTAACAACATATAACTGCTAGGACTTTTCAGTTAAATACGAGGTGGGTGGTTGCAATGTAGATTTATTTTTATTATCATACGCGCGTTCGTGTTATAATAATAATATTATACTCCTTTTTGCCGCTTTGTTTGAAAGAAGCGGGACGGAAAAACATAATGTGCTTGTCGTTTAACGAAATAATTAAACAATATTCAAAGACATTCTTTGTTTCTTAATTATAAATACCTCTGCGCTGTCTGAAACTTTAAATAATGTTTTAAGTATCTGTCTAGCAAGTATTTTATGTATTGAAAAGAGTACCTACTAATAGATTTTTGTTATGTTCTAGGCAACTATCGTAGAATCTTACAGTATCGAACCGGGAATGAAAGACCGGTTTTCCGGTTCGGGTCAATTCAGACAAGAGAAATTTTTTTATTTTTTATTTTTTTTAATTTAGAAATTAAATTGACCCTCTGATTGTGGTGGTGGTGGTGCCCTAGAATTGTTTGGTAGTTCGTAACCCATGTATGTTAATTTCACACTTTGACACCATGACTACGGGTTTGTGTATCGCACATTCATTGAAAAACTAGCTGTTGCCCGCGACTTCGTTTGCGTGCTCTTCAGTTAATTTTTTTAGATTTTCTGCGTAACTTCATTTTTTTTTTCTGTAAGAACCTTATAGTATTAGAAAACTTTAAAAAGAGATGGATGAAATCGGTAAAATCGTTCTAAGTTATGGCGTGAAGAAAGTAGGGATTATTTTTTATATTTATACTAGAGCTGTCCCGGCGAACTTTATACCTCTTAATATATATTTTTTTGTAAATTTTCCGATGTTTTGATAGTTATTCTGCTATTCGGAGCGGGAGACAAATTCAACAAACCGAAGATCATAAAAATCGGTCCAGCGGTTTATGACTTAGTGGTGTAACTAACGCGACTTTTGTTTTATTTAAATAGATATAGATAAAATGTCCTTTAAAAAAAACTTTAAAGTAAGTATGTGTTATTATCTGTAATGTGAAAAGTATATAGGTCCTACCTACACATAACTTTCCCTCTTATTGTAATAGTGATGATAACCCTCGCAAAGAAAGGTAGTTTTGAACAGCTGATATCAGCGTAACACGGGTTGGATTCAAACCTTACGCTTGTTTACTAGTTTGTAAACATCGACACTAGCATTTGCACAGAATTATCTTTGACGACAAGAACAATATTTGTTTATATTGTTATCTAGCTCTTTATAAGTGCTAATTTGGTGATTTTATCATAATTCTTCGCGTGTCTACGACACTTCATATGAATTCAGTCAGTTTCCTTTATAAACAATACAGGGTGTTTTGTGTGGACAGATCCGTAACTACAAGATATGGAAAAAAAAATTGAATAAATTGATTATTATTAATGGTAATTTTGCAAAAAAAGACATTGTGTATTGTACTAATCAGTGGTGTTGCTGATGAGGAGTCTTAGTAATAATCATTATCATGACATGACGTGTAAAATGATAGAGGAATGGCTTATTTGTTTAAATTTTATTTACGTTTTTAATTTTCATACATCGCTAAAATTAACAAATGACTTGAATTTCTTATGATTGGTTAGGTATGATCGATATAAGCAAAAGTTTATCACTTTCAGACCAGGTAACATTATTAAGACGACGAATTGGATATTTATTTAAACTTTATTGCACAGGTAAGTACAATTGGTGGACTTAATGCTATACAACGTAACTATCTCTACCAGTCAACCTTGAGGTAATGCAGATAATGTAGTCAGTGGCGGAGTAAAAAGTATCTGACATATTTAAAAAAAAACATACACATACATACCTATTTAGACAGTAATAAATACTTGTTGACATACTATAAATACATACTATATATAATATATTAGGGAAGTCGATGAATATTTATCGAAAGTGTAAAAAGAAAAGAAAAAAAAAAACAAAAAATGAGTTGAGTACCTAATACGTAGCAAAACATTTAGTGTGCCCCATGTAGAATAGTCAGTTCTTAGAAGTGTCAAGATAATGCTCACGTAATGATTTTTTAAAGACATATTTTGACAAGGATTGCTGTTGTTCCGTAGCCGAGAGGCGAGCATACCGGACTTGGTGTCGCTATCTCTGAGGTTCCGGGTTCGATTCCCGGTCGGTCAATGTAGTAAAATAACTTTTCTATATTGTCTCGGGTCTGGGTGTTGTGGTACCGTCGTTGTTTCTGATTTCTGTAACACAAGTGCTTAAGCTACTTATCATAGGATCAGAGCAATGTATGTGATGTCCAATATTTATTTATTATTATACTAAGGGGGAGAGAATCCCAAAGGCCAATAGAGTGAAGTGAAGTTGAGAGAGTGAAGGAACTGACAGGAACTAAGATTATGAAATGGTGGCAGGTATATTGATTTTTCTCAGCACTTACAGAACATTTGAAACTGATATTTGTTGAACTGATTCTTCATTTTTTACACTCCTGTCATTCATTCATATTTGTCTGTAGCAGAAACACGATTCGGTAAATTTTGTAAATACTCGTAGGATCGAAGTAACCTCTTTTACAACAGAGATTTGCATTTTACAGGCAAACCAGACCGTTTGATGCCTTTTTAAGTAGATAAGTCAAAACATACACTTTAATATATGCCAGTTGTATTTTTTAAAACTACTTATTTATGTTTTAATTGTTTGTTTATGTATATTTTTTTATTACATTTGAGCATATAAGGTCAAAAGTACATTTAGGCATATAAGGTCTATCTTTTTTGTAACCTTTCAAAATCCTTTTCCCCACTCGATTAGGTTAGGAAGATTTTTTTTCTTCAAGCTGCACTTTAGTACACTAATAATTCGCCATATTTATTGTGTCATCACATCATGGCCTATGTCACCTAGGAAAATGTAAGGATTCTAACGATACCTCATATATCAAAAACGCTTGGAATAAATAAACTAACATATACAGGGTTGTTTGTAAAACATGAACAACCCCTTAGGGGCTGATTCTGATGTAAAAATACAACAACTTTTTGTATGGTACCAACATCGAAAGCGCAAAAAAATCACTGTTTCATACAAGCTGATGTCAGCTGATCGGCGGATTTGTTTGGGGAAGTGTTTTATTTTTTTGCGATTTCGATGTTGGTCCCATACAAAAAGTTGTTGTATTTGAGCACTAGAATCAGCACCTAGCGGGTTGTTGATGTAAAAAATAACCCTGTATACCTACATACTTACATGAACCATAATTACACTCCTTTTTGGGCAGCCGTTTAAAAAGCCATGTGAGAATAAGTCACACAGCATGCATTTGGGTAAATGCGCGAACTTCATCAGAAGCACAATTCCCGTAATTTAACATTAGTCGCATTCCAGTTTCGATCCGCTCCCAGTAAAATTAAATTTGACGTAAAATTATCAAAACGTAACTCAATACGACTGAAAATAAAACAAATAAATCTCATTTTGGTTTCTTCCATATTTGTCGCATTACGAACTAAATTGCATCTTTTAAATTTACGAGAATAGATGTCAAATTCCACTGTACTGTACTGTCAAATTCCGTTATAATTTAGGCCCAATTCCTGTGAATGCCCTGAAAATGCTGGCCCAATGGCCTCAGGTTGCTCCTCCATCGGCTCCCAACGCAAATCATTATCGTCTATTCTCTATTCGTAAACCTTTTTGCAATTGCGCAGCCATCGGGTTTCTGCCCTGCCTATTTCTACTTTAAGTAGCCATGTATTTCTGTGCTTTAAGCTGGCTAGTTTTGTGAGTTATCAGGTAGCCGTTTTTCGTTTTACTATGAAGCTCCTATTTCAACTTTGAACGCCTTCAAGTCTTGTTGTACAAAAATAAACATTACCTACAATTTATTTTGGACCTTTACCGCATCCTTCTTTACTCGCTTTCTGCATGACCCTGAGATGGACTGGCAGAGAATGCTTTTGGCGTTAAGTTCACCTGTTGTACACTTTTAATTTTGTGCCGTTTTATTTAAGGATATATGTATAAATAAATATTATGGTCACCCATCAGAGGCCCAATCGATCCGGTCCCAGTAACATTACTATCACAAACAGTATTCTCGTAAACTTTCAATTTGACGTAAAATTATTAAAACTATCCCAATAAGACTAAAAACAGAGCAAAAAATATCTAATTTTGGTTTCTTCCATTTTCAGTCGCATTACGAACTATAATTGCATTTTTTGAGTTTACGAGAATACCGTTTGGGATCGTAATGTTACTGGGAGCGGATCGACACCGGATTGCGACTATTGTCAAATTACGGGAATTGGCCCTCTGAAAGCCGCCTCAAGGCCCTCAGTCTTATTTTACTTTTTAGAAAGCAAATCATCTTGATAATTTTGTTTTCCGTTGGTACCCTATTGTATAATTCCTATATCCAATAGGCAGCTACGCTTTAAACTGCATTACAAATAATACAATTAACCTGTTTGGTCAGTTTTTATCGAATACGATTCATGCATACGTGTGCATGTATGCACTTAGTAATTTTTATTGAGCGGCAATCCTTCAGTGACGCGACGGCCTGTCTGTTTTATCATTAATAATGAGTCGTTATCATGTCCGCCTACACCGCCGTCGCACGCGCAGGAAGCTCAGTCGGGCGAGGACTCTGAAACTCTGAACACAGCACCGCGTCAGCTGTTACTAAAACCCGCCGCGCACGCAGCAAATTACGCGAATCAAAATAATACTGACAACAAAATGACTCTCACGATGGCTACTCCGTTCAGCGTTGAAGAATCGCTGACAGCGAAGATAATAACCATGGTGTCATTATTTAGTATCTCTATGGTTGTCGGACTCATTCCCATGGTTATATCGCTAAAGTTCAACTGGTTTACCAAAGCTGCTGATGGCGATCTCCGATCGAAGAACCCACTCGTGATGGGACTCCTTGCATTCGGAGGAGGAGTACTCTTTTCGACGTCCTTCATGCATTTGCTACACGAAGTTGACGAAAATATCGCGATACTGCAAGGTGAGAACAAACTGTTTTTATATTATGATGAATGGCTCGTTGGTACAAATAAATGAAGCACACAGTAAGTATAAATAGGTACTTTTGCGGTATGATGTCGTAACAACATATAACTGCTAGGACTTTTCAGTTAAATACGAGGTGGGTGGTTGCAATGTAGATTTATTTTTATTATCATACGCGCGTTCGTGTTATAATAATAATATTATACTCCTTTTTGCCGCTTTGTTTGAAAGAAGCGGGACGGAAAAACATAATGTGCTTGTCGTTTAACGAAATAATTAAACAATATTCAAAGACATTCTTTGTTTCTTAATTATAAATACCTCTGCGCTGTCTGAAACTTTAAATAATGTTTTAAGTATCTGTCTAGCAAGTATTTTATGTATTGAAAAGAGTACCTACTAATAGATTTTTGTTATGTTCTAGGCAACTATCGTAGAATCTTACAGTATCGAACCGGGAATGAAAGACCGGTTTTCCGGTTCGGGTCAATTCAGACAAGAGAAATTTTTTTATTTTTTATTTTTTTTAATTTAGAAATTAAATTGACCCTCTGATTGTGGTGGTGGTGGTGCCCTAGAATTGTTTGGTAGTTCGTAACCCATGTATGTTAATTTCACACTTTGACACCATGACTACGGGTTTGTGTATCGCACATTCATTGAAAAACTAGCTGTTGCCCGCGACTTCGTTTGCGTGCTCTTCAGTTAATTTTTTTAGATTTTCTGCGTAACTTCATTTTTTTTTTCTGTAAGAACCTTATAGTATTAGAAAACTTTAAAAAGAGATGGATGAAATCGGTAAAATCGTTCTAAGTTATGGCGTGAAGAAAGTAGGGATTATTTTTTATATTTATACTAGAGCTGTCCCGGCGAACTTTATACCTCTTAATATATATTTTTTTGTAAATTTTCCGATGTTTTGATAGTTATTCTGCTATTCGGAGCGGGAGACAAATTCAACAAACCGAAGATCATAAAAATCGGTCCAGCGGTTTATGACTTAGTGGTGTAACTAACGCGACTTTTGTTTTATTTAAATAGATATAGATAAAATGTCCTTTAAAAAAAACTTTAAAGTAAGTATGTGTTATTATCTGTAATGTGAAAAGTATATAGGTCCTACCTACACATAACTTTCCCTCTTATTGTAATAGTGATGATAACCCTCGCAAAGAAAGGTAGTTTTGAACAGCTGATATCAGCGTAACACGGGTTGGATTCAAACCTTACGCTTGTTTACTAGTTTGTAAACATCGACACTAGCATTTGCACAGAATTATCTTTGACGACAAGAACAATATTTGTTTATATTGTTATCTAGCTCTTTATAAGTGCTAATTTGGTGATTTTATCATAATTCTTCGCGTGTCTACGACACTTCATATGAATTCAGTCAGTTTCCTTTATAAACAATACAGGGTGTTTTGTGTGGACAGATCCGTAACTACAAGATATGGAAAAAAAAATTGAATAAATTGATTATTATTAATGGTAATTTTGCAAAAAAAGACATTGTGTATTGTACTAATCAGTGGTGTTGCTGATGAGGAGTCTTAGTAATAATCATTATCATGACATGACGTGTAAAATGATAGAGGAATGGCTTATTTGTTTAAATTTTATTTACGTTTTTAATTTTCATACATCGCTAAAATTAACAAATGACTTGAATTTCTTATGATTGGTTAGGTATGATCGATATAAGCAAAAGTTTATCACTTTCAGACCAGGTAACATTATTAAGACGACGAATTGGATATTTATTTAAACTTTATTGCACAGGTAAGTACAATTGGTGGACTTAATGCTATACAACGTAACTATCTCTACCAGTCAACCTTGAGGTAATGCAGATAATGTAGTCAGTGGCGGAGTAAAAAGTATCTGACATATTTAAAAAAAAACATACACATACATACCTATTTAGACAGTAATAAATACTTGTTGACATACTATAAATACATACTATATATAATATATTAGGGAAGTCGATGAATATTTATCGAAAGTGTAAAAAGAAAAGAAAAAAAAAAACAAAAAATGAGTTGAGTACCTAATACGTAGCAAAACATTTAGTGTGCCCCATGTAGAATAGTCAGTTCTTAGAAGTGTCAAGATAATGCTCACGTAATGATTTTTTAAAGACATATTTTGACAAGGATTGCTGTTGTTCCGTAGCCGAGAGGCGAGCATACCGGACTTGGTGTCGCTATCTCTGAGGTTCCGGGTTCGATTCCCGGTCGGTCAATGTAGTAAAATAACTTTTCTATATTGTCTCGGGTCTGGGTGTTGTGGTACCGTCGTTGTTTCTGATTTCTGTAACACAAGTGCTTAAGCTACTTATCATAGGATCAGAGCAATGTATGTGATGTCCAATATTTATTTATTATTATACTAAGGGGGAGAGAATCCCAAAGGCCAATAGAGTGAAGTGAAGTTGAGAGAGTGAAGGAACTGACAGGAACTAAGATTATGAAATGGTGGCAGGTATATTGATTTTTCTCAGCACTTACAGAACATTTGAAACTGATATTTGTTGAACTGATTCTTCATTTTTTACACTCCTGTCATTCATTCATATTTGTCTGTAGCAGAAACACGATTCGGTAAATTTTGTAAATACTCGTAGGATCGAAGTAACCTCTTTTACAACAGAGATTTGCATTTTACAGGCAAACCAGACCGTTTGATGCCTTTTTAAGTAGATAAGTCAAAACATACACTTTAATATATGCCAGTTGTATTTTTTAAAACTACTTATTTATGTTTTAATTGTTTGTTTATGTATATTTTTTTATTACATTTGAGCATATAAGGTCAAAAGTACATTTAGGCATATAAGGTCTATCTTTTTTGTAACCTTTCAAAATCCTTTTCCCCACTCGATTAGGTTAGGAAGATTTTTTTTCTTCAAGCTGCACTTTAGTACACTAATAATTCGCCATATTTATTGTGTCATCACATCATGGCCTATGTCACCTAGGAAAATGTAAGGATTCTAACGATACCTCATATATCAAAAACGCTTGGAATAAATAAACTAACATATACAGGGTTGTTTGTAAAACATGAACAACCCCTTAGGGGCTGATTCTGATGTAAAAATACAACAACTTTTTGTATGGTACCAACATCGAAAGCGCAAAAAAATCACTGTTTCATACAAGCTGATGTCAGCTGATCGGCGGATTTGTTTGGGGAAGTGTTTTATTTTTTTGCGATTTCGATGTTGGTCCCATACAAAAAGTTGTTGTATTTGAGCACTAGAATCAGCACCTAGCGGGTTGTTGATGTAAAAAATAACCCTGTATACCTACATACTTACATGAACCATAATTACACTCCTTTTTGGGCAGCCGTTTAAAAAGCCATGTGAGAATAAGTCACACCTAACCATGTGTGAATAAGTCACACGAAACAGTTACTTTTAGGACTTTTCTATATATATAAAAATGAATCCCTATTTCCCTTGGTCATCGCATCACGCGTGAACGGATATATATATAAAAATGAATCCCTATTTCGCTTGGTCATCGCATCACGTGTAAACGGATGGAACAATTTCCCTAATTCTTTTTTTGTTATGTTAATTGTTGTCAGGAGGGTTCTTTTGCAAGGAAAAATTAAGAAAGTTGCGCAGAAAATCCTTTTTATATAAACTAAAGACAACGCGAACGAAGATGCGGGCATCAGCTAGTATTCTATAATAGCAACTACTTAGGGTGTAACATTTTTGTAGGTCTCAGTATTAGATTTCCGTCTAAACGAAGAGATTTTTAAGAAAAAGTATGTAGCGCCTCAGAAAGTCACATTGTACCTACCTAGTTATATGCTGATATATTTGAGTCGCCTGTCATCTTGTCCATTGTTCGAATGTATAATTAGTACAAAGTAAATACAATGTTTGAAGATGTAGTTCCGGCTGTCTGAACCACCTATCCTACAGAGATCTCGCCAGGGGGATGGGGGATGGGGAGGATAACAAATCGTATGTTTCGGATACTTTCGACATCAGCTTTTAAAGTATTTTAGGGCCCGGTTTCGTAATGAAATGATGGTGTCGCGATATGTGACGGCATCCAAAGTGATTAAATCCACTGAGATTCAATACACTTAAAAAATCTTGAAATAATATTTTTAAAAAAGGACAACTAAAAAGCTAATAATAATATTAACACTTATGTAGTTTTATTCAGATACTTTTAGAGTCGGTGCAAACGAAAACATTGAATTTCTCATCGGCTGGCACCGACTCCAAAACTCCAAAAGGAACTGGTTAGGTACTTAAGTTAAGATTATTTTTAGCTTTTTAATTTTTTGAAGTCTTTTATAAATTTACTTATTACATCTATTTTTAGTGATAAATCCTAATCAAAACAAATCTTAAGAGTGCTAACAAATATTTAACTGCTGAACACCGATTTCATTTCTTATTTTGCCACCCTTAAAGGTAAATATTTTACGCAAATTTTTATTATAGTATCTTTGAAGTTAAGCTATTCAATGAAAATAATTATCAAAATCGGTTTTCATAATTTGTGGAAGATATTAAGTAACAGATACAAAAATCAGGTGCGGTGGTTGGTATGGAGTTCATGCAATCTTTGATGATTTTCTTATAGATCTCATCATTAGAATTTGACCAAATTTATATGGGACCGATGCTACAATCACCGTTGATAACAATAGAACGGGTCGAGGAATACGTCTATCTCGGCCACAAGTTGGGCAAAGACTTGCTAAAAAGTGAGATAGACAGACGAGTACAACTTGCTTGGGCCGCCTTTGGCAGATTGGAACATGTCTTTAAGTCAAAAATCCCGCAAAACCTGAAAACCAGAGTCTACAATCAGTGCGTTCTCCCTGTAATGACTAACGCTTGCGAGACATGGACGCTTACTGTCGGGCTACTACAACGCCTTAGGGTGACCCAAAGGGCTATGGAGCGCTTGATGCTCGGAATCTCTTTACGCGACAAAATACAAAATTCTGTTATCCGCCAGCGCACCAAAGTCACCGACGTCGGCAAAAAGGTGGCACGACTGAAATGGCAATGGGCGGCCACGTATGTCGTAGAGACGACGAAAGATAGAGCCACATGGTGTTATTCTGGAGACCCTGCACTGGAAGACGAGGTGTGGGCAGACCACCAGCAAGATGGTCGGACGATATTACAAAGACGGCAGGACGGACGGACAAGAATCGCCGCACTAAGAGCTAACTGGAGAGAGCTTCAGGAGGCATATGTCCAACAGTGAACGAAAAACTTATGCTGAAGAAGCAGAAGAACATAAGGGACCATTCTGAAAGTATTACCTTCGATCAAAAAAATGATTATCGAAATCGGTCAATGTAGTAACGAATGATCGCTGAACATACATAAAAAAACCGACGAATTAAGAACCTCCTCCTTTTTTGAAATTGGTTAAAAATCTTAGACAACATCACAACATTGCTCTGATTCGAAAGTAAGTAGCTAAATCACTTGTGTTATAGAAATCAGAAACAACGACGGTACCACGACACCCATACTTGGGACAAATTAGGAAAGTTCGTTTTCTACATCGACCCGAATGAGAATTGAACTCGGGACCACAGAGATGACGACGCCAAGTCCGGCGTACTTGCCTCACGGCTACGGAGGTCGTCAAAATTTTAGTTATTTTTTGGGTACGGTATTTATTAAAATAATCATTTAATCATGCATAATAAATAGTTACCTACGTCTAAACTATAAATGAGACCAAATTACAATACGACACTAACGATATAGCGTCCGCGTCCGTGTTTGTCACTAACTCGCTCTGCACCTAGGTAATATTAGGTAGGTAGGTCTAGGTATAGCTCGAGAAGTGAACAACCCTGTCCCTGTTAGAGGTAGACTTGTTAGGTACTACACCTCCGATTAGTGTAATTCAATTATCGTATAGCGAGTACCTACTTCTCGTATGAATACATTTAGTACCTACATAATACATACTGCCAGGCCAGGATGAACAGTTAAATAAAAATAATTTTTAAGTAAGTAATACCTAATCTACGGTTATAAATTAATTAATTAAAGGATGAACAAACGAAACTTGCATCCGGATCCTAGGGCCTAGTGTATGTATTTTAACATATAAAAATAGATTGAAAAGTAAACGTGACTTTGTATGAACTTCGGAGTAGCGCTGCCTGCCTAGCAGCACAACGCAACTATTGCATACAAATCTGCGTTTACGGTCAAAAGCAATCAAATAAAACTCATTTACACTATCCTCCGAAGGTCTTAAAACACTTTTTTTAAATAAATCAAACTGCATTTATCGATCGTAATAAACATGCATTATTACCTAAAAACAAACATCTTGTTTTTGAATAATTTACAAAGTACAATTTGACAAAGGGCGGCCAAGGTCGGATACAATTAGATTTAAACATTGTATTACCTTTTTTCAACTATTAAAATGTTAATTCTTTGGTAATCTACACAACGATTTACCTAAAAGATCCATTTGATTCACTTCAATGGGTTCCACCACAACAAAATAAAGAGTGATCTTTTTTGGAGTGTAAGTCGATTCGATTCCCGGCTATACAGCATGCTTCTATTATTTTCAAAAATCAAATAACACTTTCTTGACTTAAAAGTTGCTTATTTAATTTAAATAAATAATTTGAGTCAATGACTTTCATTTATTCTTCGTTGGGACAAACGAATCTTACATACACAACATAGAGTGTATATGTCGCAGTAAGATAGATAAAGCAGTAATATAGTTATATCCCTAGGGATATAATTATATACCGTAACATAGTTATACGAAAGCGATTCATTACTATCTCACTAGGAATATAGTTATAAAACGGTCCAAGTTTAGTAATATACTTATATTACTAGATTTAGTTCAGTGTTATAAATATATTACTTGATTAAGCTTAGTGTAATAGAAATCTACCATATATAATTAAATAAAAGAATATTATATTGGTTTTATCTTTATTAAAAAATCAACTATGTATCCTGCAGTTAGTTACAATACTTTGTGACATTAATACGTATTAAAGTAAATTATAATTAAACCAATCATATTTTTGGAATTTAAACATTAACAATACAATTAAAACTAATCAAACATTAAAAATATTTTAAAGCTAATCAACAGTTTTGAGATATCTTTATTTCTTATCAACTAAGTTGAGATCTTGGTTTCTTTAAAAGTATTTTTTAATTTTTGTTCAGACAAGAAGAGGAATCATGACATCTAGAATTACATAGCACTGAATGCTTCATACAGGCACATTTTTAGTAGAAACTGTATATTCGATTTTTTACTGGAACATTTTAAATAACCTTGGCCACCAAAGCGCGACAATGTTTGGCATATTTCTCTCAGTGACAAGTTTTCATTTGGTATAAGATCATTCAAAGTAATGTTTGTTTTAAACGAACCCCTCCCTGCGCCGCACACTCCGAAAGCTATTTCACTAAACTTAATCTAGTAATATAAGCATATCACTAAACTTGGACCATTTTATAACTATATTCCTAGTGAGATAGTAATGAATCGCTTTCGTATAACTATGTTACGGTATATAATTATATCCCTAGGGATATAACTATATTACGGCTTTATTATCTTACTGCGACATATATAAGGTTTGTTTGTTTGTTCTACCCTATTTAAACAAATCTTCCTTGTGAATCAGTCTATGTAGGTAAGTAGGTTATTAGTATAATCTGCAAAAATTCTTACAGAAGTTTCAGAGATTATTTATTCCAAATAAAGGGTCAAACACGTTATACAATTTATAATATTATTGTAGTGCTAGTAAAGCTAAAATAATCACATTACACCGTGGAAATTATTTTTATTTGTTCATCAAGCCATCATCCGTTATCTGGGGTTGGTCCTCTTTTCTATAGGTCTATGTGATAAATGAATATTGAAAAATATCACACAAAATGCTTTGATCCTACGGTAAGTAGCTATAGCCCTTGTGTTACTAAATTAGAAACAGCGAGACAACGACGGTACCTAAGACCCGGGACGATATACAGGTAGTACAAAAGAATAGGACACTCCTTAAAACCACGTGATCAGCTGCTCATATACCACAACTTTTACTATGGGAGCAACCTTGAAATCGTGTTTTTTTTTCAGTTGCTCCATACATTATCATATGGATAGCGCGTTAGTTTGTATGTGGAGCATCTATTTTTTTTACGATTTTGATGTTGCCCCATAGAAAAAGTTGATGATGCATATGAGGCATGGTTTTAAGGAATGTCCTATTCTTTTGTATACCTGTATAAAGGTTCGGCTAGGGAGCTTTAACTATACATGGTGTCCCGTAATTAAAAAAAAAAAAACAACTGGTTTTATGACTGCGCACGAAAATTTATCGACTTCTCGTACAAAATTGCCAAACAACCCGCCGGATTGGATTTGTATATAAAAACTAAAAAAATAATATGCATATTTTTAAAAGTCGTTCACTATGATGTGAAGAAAAAGCGGTTACAAGGTTTTCCTTGAGGTACGAGGTTATAATTTATTAGTTTACTTTCTTCTGGGGGACGATTCAACTGCTTAAATACAAAAACTTTTCTTTGGGACCAAAATCAAAATCTCATAAAAATTATACTTCTTCTACAAACTTACATCATCTGGTCGGCGGTTATAAGTATGGGGAAGTGATTTTTTCAGCAATTTTGATGTTGGTTCCATAGAAAATGATGCTGGATAGTAGAATCACCCCCCAAAAAGAACTTAACTAATTATATGAAGAACAAACATGTAGTTAACAAATAAATTATGTACACAATGAGGCAGTCGATTCGCCAAAAGCAAATAACTTCTAGACAACATAATAATATTCTAAAATTACTTTATTTTATTTATTTTTCATTAATTATTTAGTCATGAACATTAATCTACACCAAGGAATTTATAAGTACTACGTGCAACATTTATATTCCTTGATCTACACAAATAGTCACATTTGTACTTAATCGTATTTATTTAATTATGGTAGGTAAACTTAATAGTATTGTATCTACCGATTACCGAAGAAATTAATTTTCAAAACAATTAAATTCTCATTAATCAATAACTGACATAAGGTAATTTATCAAAACTACAAACGATTTTATTTAGGTAAATCATTATTATAATACACATTGATTTTATTTATATATCATCTTAATTACGAATAGGTACATTGTAATGATAATAATATGTTTATTCTGTGATCGATTTTTACTGATAAGTTTATCGATTTTACGAGTAATTAATGAAATATTAGCATATGGGTATGATTGTTGTTATTAAAGATACTGAATCGTAAATTAGGTCCGATATTTTTTTACGTTTCCGTAAATAAATAAAGGCTAAAACGTATTGTCTGTGTGTATGTGAATCTGATGTACCTATGTCAGTCATGTAACAGTATGCATTTATGTATAGAAGAGATTTGAGATACTTACATATAATATTTTTCATAGACCCCAAATTTAAGTAGAAGTTCAATTTTATTGGATATTTCTGTCATGTATATTTTGTAATTTATGTGGGGTTGTTAATAATAATGTAATGTGTTAATTATCGAAAGATACTTAGGTAGCGTTTCATTCCCTGTTCTGTGCTTATGTGTACAAAAGTGCTTATTATATTTTTTAATCGTCTTCAATAAAATGGTAGGGTTTATTCGGAATCTTATAATATCTAAAACAATAGAAGAATGTCCTTGACGGCTGGCCGTCAAGCTTTAGAGCGTTTTTATTATGGGGTCTGTTGCAAAAGCTTGGTGTGATTACGGTGTAAAAACTATATATAAGGAAATAAACTTAGGTATTAAGGAAACCACGATACGGAAGTCTGACTTTTTACATGTAACTTTAGCACCCACAGAGCTGTAAGACAACAAGGAAGAGGTACTTATAACAGAAATAGGTTTAATAAATAAATAAATAGTTTCTACAAACAGACCAATATCTAGCGCCAAACTAAGCAAACCTACTATGGCGATTAGCCGTTTCTAATACAGACATACTTAAATACATTTATAAACATTCCTGACTTAGGTACATGCTCGTGCTCATCACACAAACATTAGCCCCTTGCGGGATTCGAACCCGCAACCGCCAGGCTTTATAGTCCGGAACAGAAACCACTAGACCAGACGGTTCGTCAAAAGGTTTGAATTTCAGTGCTGTGAATGGTTGTTGAGAGTAAGCTAATTAGATCTATCAGATGACCCAATTGGGTTAGTAGCACGCTGGTTCGCTTTGAACGCAAAGGGTCCCGGGTTCTATTTCCGGTTTGAGACAATTCATAATAATAACTTTTGTAAATAAGCGCAAGTCAGGTGTGCCTCGACACATGATTTTAAATTCTTCCTTCTTCAAGACACCGTTGTGTTTTCTGGATATAATAAAATATGCATTTATTTTTATGTGTGGGACAGTCGTATTTTTTAGGCATCTAAGAATTAAATCTCTGTTTATTCGCATAACCCCTTCATCAAACCTCGTCTCAACTCTCAATCGTCATAATAAATAATTATTGTCAGACGCTACGACTCTTAAGGCAATTTGAAAGGAGTGAGTTTGGTTTTATATCTAATAAGGCTACTTATGTAGGTAATAAAAATATGAAGAACTATGGGGGATATAGCTTAACGATCATAGATGTTAAGAAAATTGATTGAAACTGGCGGATAGATAATATTAGAAAGAGGGATTATCTCAAGTTGAATGATAATGCGATAAAACTTCAGCGGATTTTCGGTATCTCTACGTGACTACTTCAAACCCTGATCTGGTAAGTATTTTCTCTTCGAGTTCAAAGCTTAGTGTCGGTACAGTCAGCATCAAATACTCAGTTGGTGACAGTCAAAATGTCGTGTGATAGTAATTCTAGCAAATGTTGTTAAATAATATCATACTATTAAAGTGCTCAATAATATTAACAATCTTGCTAAAACCCATCGAGCATACATATAAACACGTTAGTGATTTTTCAATTACAGTTTTAAATGACTACTATCAACTCTGCCCCATACTAAAACAGTACAGTCGCAGATTTAAAAATTGAATGAATGGTTGTCAAACAAAATAAATGACATTTCTAGTCTATGTAGGGTATGTGCTCCATGCTAAAACCTAACCCACCTAACGATGTGTAGTTTTATTTATTAAAAATTAAAGGTATTAAATTAACTAGAACAACATATTTCGATTGTTTGATTGGTGGGGCCGTGGTTATAAAAAAAATTGTTAGCTCATTTAAGTCAGATGGTTTTGTGGCGATATTATTGAGCACTTTGTAGGATGATTGTACCTATCTATGTAGCAATATGGACATTTTGACTGTATACCAAATAGGTATTTGATGCTGACTGTATCTGCATTAAGCTTTTAACTCAGGGAGAAAATACCTACCAGATCACGGAAGATATTAATATTTGAAGAAGTAACGTAGTGATGTCGACAATAGACACTACATTTACAGGAATAAGAAAATTTTGACTGTCGTCTACCAATCGATGCTTACTCTACCTACAGACACCTACGTACTTACCTATAAAGCCTCTCATGTAAGTGACAAGTAATTACATTGAGTGATAAAATCAAATACATTTTAAACTTAAATAAATAAACGTAATGGATAGAGATAGAGGTTCATACACATATTTATTAAAGAGATCAGAGTTCAAGTGTGAAAATGAGTTTCATCTTATTTTTTATTAAGTATGGTGTACCTAAAACGACTTTTTCTACAGGACAAACAAAGAAATCTAACAAAAAAACTGTAGTAATACTTAGGTAGTGTTTTTTTATGCGATTTCGATGAAAAAGATCCCATCCCATAGAAAAAGTAGCTCTGTATTTGAGCAGAAGAATCACCCATCCCTTAAAGTAAAGTGAACTCATAAAATAAGGTTATCTACTTTATTTTATGAGTTCACTTTGCTTATAATTTTTATATATACCTATTAAGGTAGATATTATATCGTAGGAGACGACGTAAACGCTAGGTGTAGGCTACTAGAAAGAAACCTCTGTTAAAAAATGGATTAGGTAAAGTACTACCTAACCTAACTACCTTATAAAATGTTTGTAGTGTACTATAAGTAATTTTTACAGTATGACTCCATCAATTGGTGTAATTCAAATAAAAGTATGATTAGGATTACCAGATTAAGTACTTACGACAATGCAATTGATTTTTTTATCGTACCTACCCAGAATTGAATGGCAATCGGAATAATATTGAAGCAATAATCGTAGAGAACTTATCAGTCTACGTGAGACCTATCGCCTCTCAAAAGATTTTTGTCAGGTATAGATAACATACTTAATTCGAGAAAGGCATGAAGTGCAATGACTTGTTCTTTATGTAAGTATGTAAAAATGATTAATAAGTTTTATTTAACCTCAATGCAGCGATAAAATCTTACCTTATCATCAGATCAAAAGGTAAGGGAGTTTATCGCTCCATAATTATGTATTTTTTAAGGGTTCAATACCCTGTCGTTTGTTTTACTATTTGCTGATGAAAGACAGTTTCATTTTACTGATAATTATTTTGAATTGTTGAAATTTGACAAACAGATAAATAAATAACCGGGACCAACTTTTAAAGTCCCTTCCGAAGCACGGAGATGCTTGTGAAAATGATAAATGTCACTAAATATAGTTGGAATGGTCACCCATCCAACTACAACCGCGGCGTAGGTGGCTTAACTTTAGTAATCACTACCAAAGCGCTGCTGCCACAAGCACCTCCATACCTACCAACTTACACAGGGTGACATTGCAAGATAGAGCCTTTTCAGAAGAAACTAAGAATTAGTAACTTAATCGATTTATGTAAAGAACAAAATACTTTTTTTTTTTATTTATTCTTATCTGCTATTAAGAATGGAACTCGTAGATAATTTACGATTGGTCGATCAAATTACAACGCATTAACACTACTTAAGTAAAGGTCCTAAGCTTTGTTGGCTCGCACTGTGATCTCTGATGAATGAACGCGCACCTCGCATTTCTTTTTTTTTCGGAAGTTTTAAAGTTATTTTAAAAATAAGAAGATTTAAATTTATTTATTTATTTTTATTTTATTTATTCAGTGCACAAAACAGAATTACAACAATTACAAGACAATTAAAAATATATATATATAACATGAAACAATGATAGGCTGTAATTCCACAGACATGTGTACATAGCATGTTAAAAGGAAAAGATCGAGATTTGTCAGTATTTAACATGTTAAAAAGAAAGAAACAATTATATTACAATTAATATAATACGAGTACATACATAGAATTACTTACGATTAAGTTAGTAGTTTTAAGCGTTCCGTAGTCATAACGGAAAAATTATAGTTTCGCCATGGTGCGTGGACGGACGCACTGTCTTACTTAGCTCAGACTCTAGTACCAGAAAGAAGCCCATGATTGCCCAAGGGTATAACTTTTGTTTTTAGGGTACTTGCCGTACAGTGGGGATGTTTTTTTTTCTTGTCTATCGCATGGTGTGGGATGTCGTTGAATAAGTCGTTTAAAAATATTGTATGTGTGCAAACACAATTTTTCGGTTCACTAACTGAAATAAATAATAAATAAGTATTGGACAACATTACATACATTGTTCTGATCCTTTGGTAAGTAGCCAAAGCACTTGTGTTACAGGAATCAGAAACAACGACGGTACCACAACACCCAGACCAGAAATGAAATAAAACAATTGTTTCTTAGGAAGTGGTAGCACAAGATTTTAGCTCTTCCTTTGGCACGGTAATGAATCCCTTGTAAGGTGAGATTTGCACAGGTTAGCAGCGCATGACGCAGATAATGACGCGTTTTGGGTCAAACTAACATATGGTAGCTTAGCTGGCACGTAAGGGGGTTGTATTGTATACCTTTGGAATCCTTAGGAAACAACCTATTTTATTATGTATTAAATTATGAAAAAAAGGTAATTATCTACCAAATAAACAATATTCTATCGAGAGAATGCCTTTCATTTATTTCATTATTTATCAATACGAATTTACAAATGGATTTTAAGCACAAACAAACAAAACAAAAAGTCAACTCCATAATTTTTTTATTTAATTAATTATGGGAAGATCAGCACATTCTGCCACTAGAGACGTAGAAATAAATATTTTTAATATAACTTACCTACGTTATTTTATTAATTAATATGCAGGCACATTATTAAATGCAGAAACATTACCTACACAATAATTCACTATATTTAAACACTACTACGATAACAATTAACAATTGTAATAAATTCACTATCCTCTTAGTCGTGTCATTAAATTCGCTACGTTAGATTCGTTTTGTTACGGGGTCTACGATTAAATTTGTGAATTGCCAAACTTGGTGTGATTTTATTGCGAACTCAAAAGTAAACATCAAACAATAAAAACCAATCAAATATGTATAAGAACTACTTACTTATGTATAATATCGAACTAAATGAATTAAAATACGATGGTGCGGAACCCTCGGTGCGCAAGCACTCAGCCATTTCTTTCCTTTCCTTCATGTAAATAATACGAATTCTCTATAATAATGTTTAGCGTCTCCAGGAATAAAGCTTACCTTAACATAAGTATTTTATGAATATTGTCACTGTAAAAAATGACAAAAATGTCATCATGTATTCGCAAAGATCAGAAGAAAAAGAAATCTTATAATTATACCTACCTATGCCATGTATTGCAGTTGAAAAAGGCCAGCTACGCAAAGTACGAAAATCAGATGTTTGTTTTTTTGCTAAGGTTTTTTAACGCTACACAATTTTTTTTATGAATATTTTTGCTACGGTAAAATGTTTCTACATAAAGAATGCAGCATATTTGTATCTTAACCACAACCAATATTTATTGTTTATTGTTGTATTTTACTATATTGATCATAGATTTACGCTTGCAATGCCATTTGCAAAACATTTAAAATCATCTTTGTACCTACCCACTGCAGTATGTCTAAAAAGTCATTAAAAGTTTAGAAACATTCTTTCATAAGCCAAATCTTCAGATTGTAGTATTTACTTAATGTTGATTTATTGTATTTTTAATGTAATGTTGGTAGTTGTCATATTTTTCTCCAATGCAGTTGTCATACAATTTGTCCTGCAAACACACGACAGACGTCCAGCTAAAGAGCCCTAAAACTGTTTACTTGATTATGGAGATATCCGGAGCAGGGCCGTTTGGCGCTAGATCTCCCATACTGGTTCCGGAAACGTTAGTAGAACTTCGGAACTCTTGATTGCATTTCGCGATTCCGGTCTTACAATACTGTGTCGTTCTACGGACCCGGTCTGCTTTGCTACGTACTACTTCCCTCGCACCTACTAGCTGCGGCTCGTCCACCGTCCACGGCCACCACGTACCTTCAGCCACCGTCAGGGGGGTTTGGTCTCCGAAATAAAACCACTAGTCAGGCCTACCTACCCACGTCCGCGGCAGCATTTTTTTTTTTTATAAATCCTCTTTTTCGTGTAGGTACGCCACGACTAAATAACCCCAGACGCGACACTGGCGGAGTCTCACTTGCCTCGCTTTAGGGGTGTAACAATATAGGTAATTACAGATAAGTACTCTTTTCATACACCCTTTTCTCGTGCAATGTTGTTGTCAGTTCTTAGCTGAATACGACTACGATACGACGGTGGTAATTAATTGATGCTTAAATTATTATTATATCTAGTCTGGTACAGTGAAGGAAGACTTCAATTAGGTAACTGACAAAACCAAGGTGCTCCAACCTTGGCGTTGGTTAATAGAATCTTAATGTTAAAATGTATTGTTTCAGAGGAAGGCGATTTACCATACATGCCCATATACTTGGGAGGACTCATCATGTCCCTGGGATTCTTCATGATGTACTTGATCGAGGAGCTAGTCCATTTGTACATCAACAACAGGCATAAGAAATCTTCAAACCTTTCCAGGACGTTCAGTATCCGCAAGCCCAGTTCTGACTCCCAGGCTGAGAAGATAGAAGAGGTGAAAGAAGTAGAAAACGGGACCGCCAATGGTCATAGTCATGGCCATGGCCACAGTCATTTGATAGTCGATTCTGAAGAGTCGATGATGTCCGCTCTCAGAGGACTGCTGATTGTCTTGGCTCTATCTGTCCACGAATTGTTTGAAGGGCTCGCTGTTGGGCTGGAGTCTTCGGTTGCGAACGTGTGGTAAGTAAAGATGTACCTACCTACGTACATGGTTACCCTTGGCAGTACCTACTTACTGCCGCGTTCGTACCAAACGTAGTATTGTCAGCCGGCCGTATCAGCGATGGAGCGTATTTAACCAGGAAATTTACCCAATAAGGGTAAAAACTCGATTTTTACTCATTTTTGGTGAATAAATAGGTAGAAATCAGGTTTCTAATCCTTGTAATATATTAGATTTCTACTCTATAAGGTGTATTTCTACTTTATGTGCACATTGTAGCGATTGGGGACGAAAGGTATTTATTTATTTAACTTTAATGGGTCAAAATAGCCTTTTTACCCATTTTGGGTAAATGTCCTCCGTCGCCCATCGCTACTGACAATACGTTTGGTGTGAACGCGGCCTTAATCTCGAGGGGCTGCTTATTAAATGCTGCTTAATACAATTAAGTTCGATATCTTAAAAACAAACGTCGTAATTAAAAAGCTATTTTTGTAAAATGGATCGAAAACTACGTCTAAACAATTACATAGGTGACTACAAGGAAAAAACATTTTGCTTCTTTTATTCAACCTTTGTCTAACCTTTAAGAAATGCATAAATCCAATATAGCACCAACTTTACTAAAAACCTGACCGCCGATTAACGGTTTTTGTTATAAATTAATAAAATAAAATTACGAGTAAAGTAAAAAAGTCAAGGTTTCGTGAACAATCTATTTTAACTCATATCTTCAAAAGCTTATATAACACTATGGGTAATGAATACTACCTACACATACCTTATCTATTCGCAAATTAAGTATCATCATCATCATCATCATTTTGTAATGTAAACATACTATTTAAAAAGAGGCCACCAATAGTGACCGAGTTTCTTGCGCTGCTTCTTCTCGGCGCTAGCCCACAATATTGTCCCGAAGCAGTGGTAGCTTAGGGTAAAACGATAATTGGGAAGTGTAAAACAGCTTAAGTAATTTATTATTTGCAGAAATTGGTTTTATTGGTTTCAATGCAAAAAAATGACATATTTATAGGTACATGTTCGGCGCAGTGTCTGCTCATAAATACATAATCGCGTTTTGCATCGGCGTGGAGCTACTCGCGGCCGGCACGAAGCGCTGGCTGTCCGTCGTGTACATCTTCACATTCTCCTTCGTGTCGGCCTTCGGCATCGGCATTGGCATCCTGATGGTGGGCGGCGCGGGCGCAGCAGAGGCTGGCATTTACTCTGTCGTCTTACAGGTTATTATTGCACTTTTAATTTGGTCTATTTGGTTGGGTATGATAGATAACAGTTTTTAAGCCTAAGGCTTTTATTCTTACTTATAGGAATATGTATGTACTAATTCATAGAAACAACAAACATAGTAAGTAATCATTAAAAAAAGATGCTTCAAACATTACCAGTGAGAGTGTTTATAGTTTGTAGAGAAAAAAAAAACGCAATTTCTATGTTGACCTCATAGAAAAAGTTGTTTGTTTTTAAACACATTGACCTCCTTAAATTTGGCTACTTTTTAAAAACCCACACTGTATTGTTATACCAATGTCATATGAGACTTTTTCGTGGTTTTTTCTGTTTAGCGAACTACCTCATAGGTGAGTTGCCTGTGCCTTGCAGTAGGACATCTACAGACTTTATCATATGGCTTTTTCGATTTGTTATTATAATTATGTTACTACATCGGTAGACGGTACCTACCAGTACAAAGAATAAGTTGTATTTCGATATTGGCTCCGTACGTTAGTACCTACTTACGTATTCGTTATTTAAGAGCAGCAGATTTTACTCGGTCAACATGTTTTTTACACTACTTACTACAATATGGTATATATATATATATAAGTAAGGATGTCTAAATATTTTGAATGTGATTTACAAATATTGAATCTTATTAAATCCTACCTTCTCGTAATAACAAAGGTATAGTCGACATCAAAAGTAGCTGATCAAAAACTATTTTTCAAAAACGGACTTTTAAGTGTCACAAATTCACAATAACCTTCTTTATTTGACTTTTGCGTAGTGATTTTGCTAGACTATTGTGATATGTTTTGCAATGAGATTCTTTTGGAAAAATTAAAATACTAAGCTACTTTTCATGTTGACCGTACCTAAGTAACTCAATTATAATCCATCCATACAGTATTAATTGTGTTACTTGCAGATGTATGTCGTAGTTAACTGTTAAGGCAAGTCTTAGAAAATGACTAGACAAGCCTTCAACTCGATCGGGATCTTTTTTATCTATTGATATGAAGGCTTTATAAGTACCTAACGATGGAATAAATGCTTCTATAACATTTTACCGAAACCTTGCCACATAATGGAATCCTTTATTAGGTATATTTTACCATCTTAGAAACTGCCTTTTTAGAGTAGGTACCTACCGTAGGTAAGTTATACTAAGTAAGATACTTGATACAATGAAGGCCTATGCTTTAATATGGCCTAACCTAAAATTCATGTTACATCTAATATTCTTTACATACACGCACAGTACATCCGTATGACTCCGTACATAGTGTATAAGCTCTCTACTCCCACTTTTTGTAGCCTTCGCGAGCGTTCCTTGAGGAGAGTGCCAATTTTCGTAGTTTCATCTTAAAATTTCCGTAATTTTAAGATTAGCTTAGTCCAAGATTAGTCTTACTTAATACTTATTATTGATCGTCATTTTTGTATAACTTTTACGTAATTGTTCGTGTTAAATTTCATAATTCTGATACACTAATTAATTATAAAAATTTAACCGTAAGCAGTATCTAATAATGCCTTGCTGGCTTATAGCAAACAAAAATCACTGAAATAGTACATAATATTTAATTATTATTTGTTTATTCTGTAATATTTTTACAGGTTATTAATTTAATATTAACTTGAACTACTCTCTTAGGCGCTTAATTTGTATCATTTCCTTATTTAACTTTAGCTCGTATCTACAGTTAAGTAAAGTAAGGTTTTGTATGATTTGGTGGGCTAGTAAAGAACTGTTTCTTTCTGAACACTTTCTTTAATCTTTTATGCACAGACAGTTTGCAAAGGATCCACTTACTTAGTTACCAAAACAGCAACATGGATCTTATCCTCATACTTAAAAATAGTATCCATATGAGAAAAAATAGGCATGACTGGATATAGGCTGTTATTATTGAAAAAAAAAAAACCTAAGTAGGTAGTAGATACCTTAGTACGTGAATAGAGCACGAGAGGTAGTTTTTAAAGTTCGTAAATAAATTAATAAAAAGCAGAAGTAAAATGTTGTTGTTGCACTCATATAAAATTTCTTGTTTTGCCTGTGTTTTTGCTGAAATGACAACTATAGTTGTTTTCTTTTTATTTTCCAGGGTATAGCGTGCGGTACGCTGGTATATGTGGTGTTCTTCGAGGTGTGGAAGAGAGACGGCTCCGGCTTCCGGCAGTTTTTGTTCTCATTCGGGGGTTTCGCGATCATGACTTTAATCAACCTCGTCGTGGAAATAACTCTCGAGTGAGTTTTAAATATTTTCTTTTCACTGTCAAATGTAAATTATTGGTAAAACCCGACCTCCGTAGCCGAGAGGCGAGCATACCGGACTTGGTGTCGCTATCTCTGAGGTTCCGGGTTCGATTCCCGGTCGGTCAATGTAGAAAAAATAACTTTTCTATATTGTCTCGGGTCTGGGTGTTGTGGTACTGTCGTTGTTTCTGATTTCTGTAACACAAGTGCTTAAGCCACTTATCATAGGATCAGAGCAATGTATGTGATGTTGTCCAATATTATTATTATTATTTTTAAAAAAAACTATCGATACATACCCTATAGAGTAGCAATACGAATCACCTCTCTCCAAAACTAGAAGTCCAGTGTCCTGATCTCACTCATTCAAATACAGATTAAAAAATGGCGGAAAATTTTGTCGAACAAACCCTATATATTACTTACACTTCAGCTTTCCTCTGGGACTTTCCAAGTTCCTAGTTAACATTTTTTTTTTGTCTTTTCAGAAACAACTAGTAGGAGCAAACTGTCATCAAAGAAAAGGAACCGCGATTCATTTGAAGCATTTTTCTGGGGTTTTGTGCAATAACTATAAATAGGTAATAAAATAAGTATCACGAGTATGCTCAATCAATGCTCATATTCCTAGGCTATGGTTGAGGCGATTGAGCTGCACTATGGCTGAAGTATATCGGTCGGTTGACTTGCAAGCTTCGGCTCGTGTCCCTCGGCAGCATTCGACAAACGAACGAGACGCAGGAGTTAGTAGCATTACTTAATTGGTGGACAAAAGTCGGTAATCAGTTTGTCCATCTATCTATTCAGACTTTGCTACCATATGTGTTAGCGTGTGTTAATATAATTATACGAAAAAACAAACAAAACTGAAATCTTGCTTTTGACTGCCAGGTTTTACGAATACCACATTATTTGACGCTGGCGTCATGGGTGGTCAATGTCGGTGACAGATATGGGTAAGACTGTTTTTATGGGACATAACTTGGTTGAGAGCACCTGTGGGGAGACTCCATGCTTAGATATTTCCAATAGAATAAATAGAGTCGGTGATGGCAGGCTGATATGTTTATTTTATGATTATCTACTTACCTAGTATCTAAGGAGTGAGAATCGCTCTAATTCCAATTTAGTACTAACAAAGTAACTTTAAATTGTGTAAATGATACCTCCCAGTGCTTCGTTATATATAACCATAGTTAAAAGATAATTCCTCAAATGAATTTATTTTAAAAATTGTGCGTATAGATGTCATAAAACGTAATTTTGATTACATTTTACTTTGGTTACAAATATCGAACCAGTTATTAAAATATTATTTAAAAAACAGATCGTTAATAATTGTTCTACCATCTCTCCCCCTCCCTTCGGGTGGTTTAGAAATATTATGGAAATATTCACATAAATTTTTCGTACCTAACAAATTCTTTAATGGTGGTAAAAACCTTTCGAAATTGATAAAGTATTTTAGATCTAGTTAGTGATTATACAGATGGATACATAAATGTAACTATGTTTATACTGTTTTAGTACTAGAATCTTTAAACAGCAAAAACTTAAGATGTCTTGCTGAATATCATTCAATTTTAATGTCGTGAATAATGAATACAACAATTACATTTGAATCAGTACCTACAACAGATAGTTTTCCTGGCTAGATCAAACATATAAAATATAGATACCTCTTAAAATGTATTTATGCATGCAATGATATTAAACGTAAATACATAAATACCTATCAAGTACCATAAAATCCAAGTTAATTATATTATTTTTTATGTTTTTTTCCTACTTAGGCGTTTGTGTTGATAAATTATTAGTATACATATAAGTAAATAGGATAAGTACCTAATGCACTTGGAAACCATACAGTAATTTTATTAAGTTATAAGTATTAGAGTAAATGCCGAGATTTCAAAAGGTTCCTAAAAGTTATTTTTGTATCTAAAGTGGGGAGTTAAGAGTTAACTTAAGACTCTTATTTAAACTTATTAAACGCACATTTGTTTATATCGTTTCTAGGTATTTTTATTAAATAACACAAAATAGTATAGTTGAACCCCGTTTGTAATTAGTTTGATAAATCTTTCTACTTTAAACAAATAAATTATTTCATCCAAAAAGTATTTTATTCATTTTTCCTAGTGATACATATACAGGGTTATTTTTAAAATATCAACAACCTGATTTTGGTGCTCAAATACAACTTTTTCTCTAAGGGACCAAGATCTGAGGCCCAATTCCCGTAATTTGACAATCGCCGCAATCCGGTGTCGATCCGCTCCCAGTAACATTGCGATCACACGGTATTTTCGTAAACTTTTAATTTGACGTAAAATTATCAAAACTATCCCAGTAAGACTGAAAATTCAATTCAATATTCAATATATTTATTGCATTCTATAATGTTACACAGGTGTTATAATTAGATACATAAAATAGATCATTATAGACCCTGTAGGGCACAAGAATAAGATAGGTATTGTGGGCAGAGAGGATGACGCCATGCATAATTAGATCAATTTGTTTATTTTAAGAAGTTGTAAAGAATTAAAATAATTAAGAAATCATATGATAATTATTGAATAATTTATTGAAAATAGAGCAAAAAATCCACTAATTTTGATTTCTTCCATTTTTAGGCGCATTACACATTATCGCATTGTTTGGGTTTACGAGAATACCGTTTGTGATAGTAATGTTACTGAGAGCGGATCGACACCGGATTGCGGCTATTGTCAAATTACGGGAATTGGGCCTCTGTTGTCAGAGCTGGTCGGCGGCTTATGGAGTTGGGCGATATTGGGCCTATAGAAAAAGGTGTTGTATTTGAACACCATGCAGTATCAGCTCCTAATCAGTTATGTTTTAAAAATAAACCTATATAGAAATAGAAACGTTTCGGCTCGCCAACCCGCCTGCCAAGCGTGGCGATTATTGGCAATTCCCCCCAATGAACGTCATTGTGGGAGGCCTGTGTTCAGCAGTGGATGTCTATGGCTGAAATGATGATGATGATGAGAAACGTCTATTTGACATATACGAAAAAACAATTACACAACAACAAAACAATCAAGGGCATCTAGTGTGTCAAAAAGGCTCAGCATTTGTCGTCGATTTGAAATTAAATCACAGCTTTTCATCCGTCGAAAACGGAACCTACATTCTTCCATAAAGCCGAAAAGTTCGGGAATGCGCCTGTTCGTTTTGATCAATACTTTCAGGGTAATCTATCTTACTTTCGAAACTCTTCTGTTCGAATTTCAATAGTTCGAAAACGGTTTAACGAAGTTTTGATAACCAGGTAGTTTTTTTTTACTTAATATTGTAAGTAATAAATTTATTTTACCGATGTTTCATTTAATGGAAAATGAAAAACGTTTTCGGAGAAATAAAATTCGTACTAAAGCAATTCGGATTTAAAATAGGTAACCATACTTTCAGGGACCTGTATAATTTGCATTTAGGATCTTTTCTGGGGATCCATCTAAAGTAAAAATAAAACATGCATTTGTAATTTAACAAATCAATAATGTAATTAGAAATTAACATTATATACTATCCGTTATAATAGTCTATTCTTAAAGAAAATAGATATAATTACTTTATTTTAAGTATTATTTAATAATTAGGCAGAATAAAAACAGATACGGAGTATGCAGGCGGTTAAATTACACATCTATTGAATAAATTGAGTAGCTGTTACAAAAGAAATCTATGAGGTTACAAGACAACACGGTTTGAAATATTGATATTAAAATATGTACTTAGATAAACTTTAACTAGTGCGAACGCGCGCACCTTTAATCTTAGAAACTAATACGATTGAGAGAAAAGACATAGAGAATTTTTCGAAAACTTACGACTACCTGGTACACGAATATAGTATAATTTGTCAAGCCTCGCCTTTAACATTCCTACGTTCATTATCTCTAAGGCCGGTACATGTTATTCGTCATACTTACAACAATACACTTTAAGTAATAATAAAGTTTTTAAATTTTCAACTATTATAGTTATAATAAACTATTGCATGTTTTGTAATCACATTACAACGCTATTAGTAAATATTTGTTTTACTTATAGGCCGATTCATACGGAACAAACGCTCTTCAACACATAGGCCTGTCAAGTTTAATCTGCCGCAAGTAGAGTTGTAAAGTGTCCGTCACGTTATAAATGGCTGACTGATGAAATCTGACATTTTCTCAATGTGTCCGGACATTTTTTGGACATTTATTGTCACTGTCACAATCAATTCTATTGACGAACTATGCTAAAATAAAATAGATCAACTTGGCAAGCTCCGTCATATTTCATTTGCTAAATTGCACTTTACGTACATTGAGCTAGTTCGTTTATTTATTTATCTTTACTGCACGACAAGCTAAAAATTGACGTTTTTTTGGTGCAAGTTCGATCTAGATGCGCTTACATGTTTTATAATATGTTTTTATTGCCAAATTATTTGCATTTAAGAAACGTAAGTACCTTTAGTAATCTTCTTTTTGTTAATTTATAATACTTTTTGTATGTAACCATCGTGACAACAAATGTCCAAATGTGTCCGTGCATTTATCATGAATAACGGACGCTTAATATGACCGTCAGTTTACAACTTTAGCTGCAAAACATGTGCAACGCACGCGCAGAGGGCGGCCCGTATAAAACGTCCTCTTAATTGGCTTATTACATACGTAATTATGAATTAAACGGAATAAGATTGAAACTTCAACATGAAACTTATTAAATACTAAATGCAACTCGTGACTAAAATTCAACAGATAAAACAAAATATAATTCAGGCACCATTATCTTAATCTAACAGACTATAGAAAGCATCGTTCATAATAATGATACAATTCATAATAAAAGCTTATTCACAGAATAATAGCTTTATAGTAAGAAAAATAACACCCGAATTTAAGTACCTAAATACATTAAAAAGATCCAAACTCTATAATAATTAATTTCTCACTAATATGATTTTTTTAAATTATCTTATTTGTGATTATGTGAAACCCAACGGTTTTATACATTATTTTATTTTGTTATTGAGCGCCAAGTGTTTTATTATAGCAGTATATATATTTATATTTTAATACTAATGTTAAGTGCAAAATAATAAGCGATATTTAAACATTTTAAAACAATCATTGTGTACGGGACTTTAGAATTTATTATAGTGATGTTTTGAATAGGTATCAATAAGTAAAAGTAGAAAAATATATTTTGGCACATTGCTAGAACAAAAACATTTAACTATCAAATCATATTACAGTTATTTCACAAGGTTAAACAAAATAATCAAAAATAAATATGGATTAAATATAAATAATACCTTACATAATGACTAAGGAAAAAGATATATATAAAATCTGCATATCCCAAAATATCAAGTGTTTAAATATTTGTGAAAAATAGGGAGGTAAGTACAGTAAATTTAAACAAACCAATCATAGGAGTAGGACTACGAAGTATTAGGAACGAAGCAGACTATTTCAAACTTCATAATTGAATAATATAACTTTATGCCTACATATAGCAACCATTTTAGATACTTGAACATCAACATCGCTTTCTGATATGTACTAGGTTGATACTTCAAAATTTAGGGCCTCTTGCACCACATGCTGATAAGTTCCAGATAACCTATCTGACACTTTTTTGACAGCTAATTGTATGGGTTATCTGTCAAAACAAGTGCCAGATAGGTTATCCGGAACTTATCAGCAAGTGGTGAAAGTGGCCCTTAATGCATAACAGATGAACATATAGGACTATGCAACTGTACTTACCATTATTACCGTACGTCAATTACAGCCATTTTATTATTGGAGCCAAAAATGACGCTTGCCAAATATTTTTATATAACACACTACTACACAAGTCGTCTTACATTGCATCAAAATACTTTAGAAGAAAAATGCATTAGGTTGTGTACTTCTTTTCTAAACGAGACCTTGATCAGATCTTTAAATTACTTATTGCCATACGTCATACTAATAATATGGTAAAATATTTCTTTGACAAACAAAATGTGTTTTACCTTGATTAAAATTTGTTTTGATTTGAGAAATAAATAAGTACCTAATTGATAATAGTTTGCAATACGTGAATATTAACAAATTTTGTTTACATCTAAAACGACTACGTCCTTTGATTTTCTTTTGTATTTGGTTGAGATGTTTCGAACTCAACCTCGAGTACTAAGTAAATATTGGCGTTTGAATTGCGAGTGGAAGCGTCATTTGGGTAAAGGTTATTCCAATGTTATTCGTTTAGGACTTGAGGAGTTTGTTCGCCCGCTGGTTCGCGACCGCTATGCGCGTCTCGTTGCTCTCTCCCTATAACAGCACAGCGATATTAGAAACTGATCACAAAACGCCCCGGTTTTTGTTTCCCAATCGATCGAACTGTCAATAGCACTGCTTGAACGATTTTCGACAAAACCAGGGACACATTTAGGGCCGATTTTTCAAACGCCAGATAACTTTTATCTGACAAGTAAAATTTATGCTTGACACATTTTCTATACGAAAACTGTCAACATGTCAAACTTATTCGATTTTATTAAAAAATTGGCCCTTAATCAAGTTCAAGTACAAGCTGCCAATTATACTATCAAATCGTATTAATTTTAGTTTAAAGGTACTTAATTTATCGGAAAACATGTAACGTTTGTAAAAGATTAAGTGATTTTATAATTTTCATATACTTTAGTGACTTACCTAATTTGTAAAAAGAACATTTTAACTGACAAAATAATATTATAAAATGTAGAATGGATATATTTCCTGTAGTTCAATCAATGAGTATAGTAAGAACTTTTTTAAATAAACATCAACAACGAATGTTCTACAAAACATACTTATAAAAATATAAAAGACGAAAATAAAATCCCAAAAATTTTAAGAAAACAACCAAAAACATATTTTACATAAAAACCTGCACTAAAAAGATGACCAGAAGAGAAATATAATAATATCAAAAAGAGTGCAAGATGCACCACGAAGAAACAGAAAAGAGTATAGAAAAAAAGACGTCTGGGGTAGATACAACAATATTAAGGTGACCTAATAAACATATTGATAATAGGACGATATTAGTAATGTGAGCCATATCTTGATATAACTTTCAATTATTTATATATGCACAACAAAAGGCCTTACATATAACAAATTACCAAAATATTGGCAAAAAAGGATGAAGGAAAAATATGTTCTTCTCTTTTAATGTATTGCAAGTTATAAAGGTAAGGTCTCTTATTTACGAGTTAGCCATGACTTTACTAAACTAGGCAATGACAAGTTTTTTTTGGTTATTTCGTAATTCATCACGAGTACCTAATTTCAGTAGTTGAGCCATGCATTTCCACATAAATGTACCTAGAGAAACACGCTGATGCCGATGATAATTAACATATGAAATTAAGCAGACTTACCCCATGTTTTGAATACGCTCTAAATCGGCTATAATACAGCTAAAACTAGCTGGAATTAGTCGAGTCGTGCGTAGCGCATTGGCCAACGACAAGAGATGTAGTCATTTTTGTAGATGCGCCAACCCGATTACGTGATCAGCGTTTATTCAGAGTAAAGAAATCTAATTCAATACACGGTGAATTTTCGTTGGTTTTGGAGCCGCAAAAGTCGCATTCTCCTGCTCAAATAAAGCATATTTTTCAATGGTACCAACATCAAAATCGTAAAAAAAAACTCGCTTCTTTTATAAGGTGATTTTTTAATAATATGAAATACTTCAGGGTTTATTTATACTCATGATAACGAACAACTTTGCCCAAGAAACTACTTACATATCTTAACATTATTTTGTTAGTGTACCTTTGCCTTCCGCATTTCCTTTAAGAAATAGGTAGTTTCGTACACTAACATAAAAGTCGAGATAGGTAAGTAGTTTTTTGGCAAAGTTGTTTATTAATTATTATCATGAGTATGAACAAAACCTTAAGTACTCGTATTTACAGTAAGAAAACATCACCCTATAGACTAGTCTTTCTCAAAGTTGGCTATGAGGGGCGTCTTGTGGGCGCTGAAGGCCTAGAGGGGGCAAGAAGCCCAGAAAAAATTTGAAGTGTTGCAGCGGTTTAGGGGATTCGTAATTTCATTTTCTTAATATTTTAAAATTCACTGAAATAAAAACAAAACACATCGTTTATTGATTTCGTGATTGATAAAAATATTTAACATAAGTTTCGTAAGATAGCCCGTGAACATTAAATTTAACAAATTTTTGTTAAATAACACGATTTGTGCAACCCTGTATCAATCGGTGGTTCATCGACACTGGTTCTTACTTGCTCAGTACGATTGAGCGTCGAATGACATAAATGTGGTAATGTCTTATTCCTTTCGGTGCGTGCTTTATTTCAATCCTACTTAAAAGCATATAATATTAGTATTATGTACAGACGACAGCACGTCAACTTACCACAAAACGTCAAATTTTCTCAATTAAAATTGATATCTAATTGTAGGACTTAAAAGTTGAAAATCAATTCAATGACCTTTAACTTTTTGGGTAGGTTGACCTGCAGCTGTCTGTACATTAGCGGTTATTCGGTTTTGCGCGCAATCGTTAAGCAAGTACTTAAGCTCAACACTTTACTTACGTATTTGTGAAAACACAACCATGTCGAATGCAAAAAAGAAGAGACGGCAACACAGTGCGGAATATATTAAATACGGATTTTGTGAAAGTACCACAAACCCATCTTTACCTTTGTGCCTTCTTTGTCTAAAATCATTTCGGAATAAAACAATAGCCTAAAATATTGGGGAGCGTTGAAAAATAATTGATTTTTAAAATAGGCCGTAGACGAAAAAAGTTTGACAACCTCTGAGGATTGTTTTTTTTTTTCAGATTCAATATTGGTCCCGCATTTGAGCATGAGAGTCTGATATTTGTGGCTCTAAAACCATCGAAAATTTATTGTGTAGATTTCTTAGCAAAGTCAAGGCGACAAATAAATATGAATTAATTTAAAATTGTACAAAGCAAAGCTGTGCTCAGCATTATAACTTTATGTAAAAATATAATACTCACGGTCTTCATCGATGTGTGTGTTTGTGTGCGTGTGTGGAGGTGTGTCTCGTGGTTTAAATGTTTGATTAAGACGACTAAGTTACTTTTCTTGCAATTGTTTTAATTTAGTAACGATTTTTTTTGATAAATGAATTAAATTGATTTCATCAGCGCTCAGTTTTCTGATTTTTATTTCATGTTAGCTGATATCGTTTATTTTTCCTATGGTCAATTTAATTGATGGCTAAGAAGCTATTTAAGAAAATAGATGTTTGTTTGTCACGTATAAGGTCCTATATTAGTTTGCGTCTTTTTACAGGGCGATTCTACTGCTCAAGAACAACAACTTTTACTTTGGATCAATTTCGAAATTTCATAAAAAGTCAACTTTTCTTAAACTACCCGTTACAATTTCTTTTTGCAATTTCCGATGTTGTGCCTATAGTAAAAAGTTGTAGGTATTTATGGAAACTCCCTAAAAAGAAGTAAACTACAAAAATGTGACCTTATCCAGTAATGTGCGATTGAAATGCAGTAAAACTCCTAACCATAATTATTAAATGTCAGTTGTAAACGCAAATTAAGCGGTGCCTATACTTAAATACTTACTATTATTTACTACATTTTTTCTTGCTATATACATAGTTGGTGTTGGTTTTATTACTTAAAGTATATAAATGTATTTATCGGTTCTCTTCCAATTAGTTTATGTAGTAAAGAAACATTTTAAAATCGTCATTTGAAAATTTGTTGTTTTTTTCTCAGATAAGTTTTGTCAATAAGACAGAGTATTTGATGTCATGATGACAGACAGAAACAAAATAAATAATTCCTTAAAATAATTCGAAACGAAATGTTTATTTTCTCTCAAAATAAATAGCAAATGAACTAAATAAATGTTTTATTTATTACTAGTATTTAAGTTAGCTATAATTATTTATTACTAGTTACAAAGTACACAGTTCCCGATTTCATAGAAGCAGATATGTATGCGATTAATTATGGATATGTGCTAAGTTAGGAAGTAAAGATAATCTTTTAATTGGTCGATTTTCCTTGTAAGCGTACAACTCAACTTTGTAAGAGAAGTTTTCTTTATTGAAGTTTTTACATGAACTCTAAATGTTAAAAATATCCAAATAAAAATGCTTTGTGTGACATGAAAACATTTTAAAACATTTCCTAGCATATTCTACTGATATTTGATTATATGAACAGACATAAATGCTCCTATGAAAGAAGAAAAGGAAAATAAATATGAGATCCGATGAATGTCTAGATAGCAATTTATTTTCGCGAAGACCTCTGAATTTAATATTAGTATCTTATTTCAACCTATTATCACATATCACTTCATCCCTTTCATTTTTCCATACATAAGTTCCATCTATGCGTCCTCTCTGCAAACTTATTTCGAATAGAAACGATACACTTGACACAAAAATAAAAATAAAAACATTTTATCCGTAAGCCTAAAATTACATTCTGTATAGTAATAGTATGAAAGCATCTACATTGACCTATACGTTTTTATGATCCTCAAATTATAACATTTTACGCACATTGATTGGAATTTCTTTAGATTGAAATATTGAATTCATAAACAGTATTTTGAAAAAAAAAACAATACGTGTAATACGTGATAACATAGAATTTTTATAACAGGAAACGATTTGCGTGAAGCGGCATTCAATATACGGAGTCCTAGCATTATTAACAAGTACTACAATGTTAACAATGGGTAAATGTATTTTCTCAAAATAACGATTCTCACTGTTATATTCTACTAATAAAGTATCTACTAATGTTGTTTAGGTATATAAGATATTGACATAGACATAACTGAGTAATATTAGGTAAATTTAACTTCACATGACATACTGCATAAAATGAGCACCAAACAATATTTGTCTTGAAGACAACTTTTATGAAGAGCAAAATTTATCAGATACCTTTACATGGTAGGTACTTCGCCCTATTTTAAACGGTAAGTAGGTATAGTGAGCATCAGCTTCTTGTGTATTTTTATATTAGCATACATTGCCAATATGCTTAATGATCAAGCGAGCACCAGAAGAAGACTGTACTAAATATAACTTTTAACATAAACATTTAATTTTGAGCGATTGAAATGGACATCTACATTTCGATGAAAGCGAAGATAGGAATAACGTTGTGTGACGTAAAGAAAGGGTTAGATGTTCACTTAATACAGTAGCATGCTATATATTGGAATATATCAAGATCTTAATGTAACATTGGATATATTTTTAGATATTTGCATCTCAAGGTTCGATAGATAGTAAGTAAGCGAGAAATTGTAAGGCGTACCGGTTGCGTTACCAATAATAACTCTTGATTAAATAAACTTAATTTAAATTAGCAGTTTTATTATAATATTTTCATAGTTTAAGTGGTTTTGTTTTGAATATACGATGGGCTTACTCTCGATAACTATCTGACCGAGACATTTGATCTGATTTGGTTCAAAATACATCTTAATTAATCAGCCCATTTAAAATCCAGGAGTAATATCTTTCTAGGTGTAACAAACAAAATCAACTAAAATTACTTAGAATCGCTCAACTGAACCTTGCACAGTTATATTTTGTCTAACTGATCATGATTACCTGGTCGTGGTACTAATTGACTAGCTTCTCTAGATCGACCTTAAAGTGTAAATATGCTTACTTTATGAAGCAATCACGTGACGTGGAAGTTTGACTACGATATTTATCAACATTAATTGTATATTTTATGTAGTTGCGTTGATGTAATGAGTTTCATAATCAGTAAAACGATTCTGAAGATAATATAATAAGTAGTTGGTATCCGCAACCGACGCGTGCGCGCGACCACGAGACGTGTGTGGCCGTGTGTGTGTGTGTGTGCGCCGCCGCCGTCTACTTGAGGAGCTCGTGTGCGCGCTGGTTCGCCAGAGTTATCCTCGTTTCGTTCGATTCGCCCTAAGGAGAACACGTTTTGTTTCTGCTTCATGTTCAATCCACAGCGACTGTACTATTAGTGATGTACATGAAACGTGTGCTACAGTCGCTGTCTTTGAAACGACACATGTTATGTTAGTTGAGGTGAATGACAGTGTTACTGATGAGGTCTAACTGGAAGTATGTTAGTCGGTCGGATGGATGCATTCACTAGCCAACATACGGTACACAAAGACAGTGTGGACAGATGTGTTCTGGAGAGTCGTGGATGTGTCTCATGACCTTTGTAGGACGCCACATCGAGGAGTAATTTTCACAACAACCAATCAACTCTAGCCGCATACACTACGGACGTATGAAAGAAAACATGCTTCGAGTGGAGAGGACAGTTCACAGTACTAAGTGACAGTTGCCAGGTAAGCGAGTGACTGAATTTTGAAGGCCAATAAGCGAGAGTCACGCAGAGATCGAAGGATAGAGAAGGATAAATTCTATTCGCACGTCCACTTCTAATGTGACAGGCAACACATAGATGGTGAAAATGTCAATGAAACATTGGAAGACACGATAGAATTTTAAGAAAAATTTTACCGCGTCTCCTTTCAACAACAACAATCAGAATTTGAAAAAGAATTAGTATAGGAACAGATGGATTACTTCAATCCTGTAAAACTGTATTATCTTATCTTTGTACAAAGTTATTAAATTATTTTTATTAGAAAGAGTGCAGGCGACCATTTTTCTGTTCCAATAGTGTTAATGATGCAATAAGTAAATTTAAATGAAACTATCTTTAGGAAAGAAGTGTGCCTTTTTTAATTTTTTGCTTTGCATTGAATTTATGTAATATGAAAGCTTTCTCAATTATAGAGATTAATGGATGTACAATTGTAGATAGACCCTGTTTAATCGTATATATTTATCGTCATATTTTTTTGTCTTTCTAAGTCTTCATATATATATATTTTTCAGTAAAATATAAATGGTCGCGTGCACTGTTATATTAAAAAAACTTGAATGTATATTACAAACACAAGCACATCACGGTACGTTACCTTGCGGTTGATGCGCTCAATCTGGCGGTTCTGGTTCTCGAGCTCGGAGCCCATGTCAAGCGCCATGTTGCGGAGGTTACCAATCATAGTGTTCACTTGACCCATATTTTCTTCCATCTCATCTTCGCGAGCATCATTTGTTATCCTGAAAATAATGATCGTAGGCACTGTTAGAAGAGGATGTTGGAACAAGTCTTAATTTGGATAATTTAAAGATTAGTACAGAAAGAAAATGTTCTGGTAAAACATAAGACTTAGTATACTACCCTGAGGAACACCGTCTACAAAACAGTTATCGTCACACTTTTAGATAGGTATATTATATTTTCTTAACAGATATATCTGTCCGTAAATGTAACTAGATTTTATCAGTGTTTGGTGACGTAGGTATATTAAATTTGTTTTTTAATAATTTAGGTAAGTTTATCTGAAGCTTCAACAGAGTAGTTTTTGTGTTGCTTGCTAGAACACAGGTAATGTGAACGCTTATTGTTACTTTATATTTTGCGATATGGATTATACAAAAACTTGATTTGTTTTGTTCTGGATTCGTTGTTCTCAACAAGGTGTTAAAGTGTCAACCTTTAAACGCATTAAAGAGCGAATGATCTTAAGATAATATTGGAACTACATTAAGACATTAAAATTGATTTATTTAAATGTACGAAGGGCGTACAATAAATTATCGGTATGTGTATAAAAAATAAAAGAATGTGGTAAGTGAATATTTTTATTTCTTATTATACTTTTGCAATTAATACCTTTTGCAAATACACATAAAAAACCTCTTCTGAATCGTGTTCCAACATTGAAACATTCGAACACCACTCATGATGACCCTTGTTTGGCAAATGCAAAAAAAACAAAAGAAAGTATTTGTTTTAATTTTTTTTACCGTCCAGAATAAAAATTTAATAAAAAACATGTCAATAACGAGAATTTTGAACGCCCCTAGTATCTGCAACTAGCTAGCTTTTATCTGAAGAGAATATTAGTTGTACAATAAAGACATTTCAATTGATTTATTTGAATGTACTGTAATGTATTAACCTACAACTAGTTCAGTAAAGTTTTTTAAGAGGGCGCACGCGCGATAGTTACGCCATTTTGTTTATATTAATTAATACGAATTTAATACATTTACTAAGAAAAACGTCGAGTGCCATGTAGGTTTTTTTTTTGCATTTTTAGGACATATTTTGTGTTTGTTGACTCTGTACAAGATAACAAAATTTTAAGATTCTGACACAAATATTATGCTAGACAGATTTATAAAAGGGTAGTATTATAACGAGTGACTGTAAATTAAAGTTTTAGGTATCAAAAATAATAAATTTACATTAATACTAAGTGAGCGACTGATTGCGAGTGACGAGAAATCAACAGAACAGCAACTTACAAACATTAATTTGAGTTACTTATTATACAAAATAAGAAGCTTCATAATATTTGAGCGACCTAATATTTGTTTAAGTGTCAACGTTACGTCCTGTATTTTTTTCGGCAACTGCAATTTTTATACTGAGCGGCATTTTACGGTGGTGGTGCGAGCGGATTACTAATGTTTGTTGAATGGGGCAAATTATTTACAGGTAAGCTACAAGATTAGATAGAAGAAATGCAATTATTAATTTTTAATTGAATCATCATCATCATGAATTTAAATAAATGATTGGTTCTCCCTGGTATAATATAATGATTAGAGTTTGAGCGAGAAATAGAATAGAGCGCTCGCCGGCCGCTGCCGCGGCACGCTCGCTATGCTCGCTGCGCTCGCTCGGCTTCGCGCTGTATATGATCACTGTTCTAACCTAACCTAACCTAGATGGTTTTGACAAAATTTTGAACACTGCTTGTCTTTTATTTTTCCGTTCTGTCTAGATATAATATTATATCAACTAATACTATTTTCCTTTCAGGAAAGTCCAAATATTGTGTATTAATTTGACCTATACCATATCTTATCTTATAGCTAACAAAACTTTGCTTAAAGTGAATTTTTTTGTAGTTCGTTATGTAAAACCTCAATTGGAAGAATCGAATCTATATTAATATTGAAGTTGCTCTTTCTGTATTTCTAGTCGCTCACTTAGTAATCACTCACGGATAGAATTTTAATATCTGAAATGGAAATATCACAACGCACCTTTTGTAAGCTCGTTCTGGATTTGATTATTAATCAATATTCGTCGTTAGTTAAGTTAATTTTTCGCTAACTCAAATTCATACCGCTCAAGTTATTACAACAGTATGTCATCATCAGTCAATTTTTTTTTTATTCGATCGTTTTATAAATCCCCTTTATAAAATACAAACTAACACTTTAAACAACTGAACGCTTTTTAAAAATAAACCTATTAATTTCATTGAGATTAATATAAATATCTCTCTTAATATTGTTAATACTGACCTGCCTATGTATCCTGCTTGTGGACCTATACCGTTGCGCTCGTCCATCACTCGCTGTGGCTGGTTGTTCACCACTTTGCCGTCGTCGTTGCCTTTCCACGTGCCGTCATCTTCCTTGAAAGATGCCCCTCTGGAAAAATGAATAAAATTATGAAATCATTATTAAGAAACAACATAGCACGGGAATTATCAGCACTGAGGTTTGAATTTTTGTCCTTTGGTTTAAGGTTTTTATTTCAAAATTAAAAAATAAGATTTTGACGTAATAACAAAGTTATTTTGCTTTGGCTACAACAATATAAACAAAGGTTTTATTCGATGACGTACTTGTTGCACGGCAGTACACAGATGCCGCAACATTTCTCCATCCCCGACAGATTTTTCTCCGCCTCGCGCATGTCGGCGTTGATCTGATCCATCCCCTCCTCGATTCTGTCCAATTGCTCTGTCCACACACACCAACAAATGCTTTAACTTTGATCTTTTAGCACACTTGCCAGTAATGTGTTTAAGCTCCTAACTCTTTAAAAAAATGATTTTAACACGACTTTTCACTTTTATATTTTCTTTCAATTAATTTTACTTCTTTATTCTTTTCAACTGTAAATTCTCAACGCTCTCGACAAAAGCCCGAGCTAAGTGTAAGACATTATATATTTAAGATATACTGAGCTTTTATTTTTAACTAGTTAACTTCATGCAGGTTTTTAAATGACTCGTTACCTACAGCAATTCTATCTTATTTTGGATCTATAATTTAAGCAACTAATTAGGTTCTTGTATTACGTAAACTTTGTTGAGGTGAATGTAATTTTTATGTCTTACACTTGATCCGGTCGAATCTAAGTATTACGATTCATTACCTTTGATTTAAATGATGTATGTGCTGAGACTAAGTGAATACTATACCATTCTCGTAGTAGCTAACACTTAGAATATTAATAAAAAATCTTATAAATTCTAATAGTCATGCAAACAGCAAGATAGAAGTATTCGTGCATAGCTAGATGCGTGAGAAAAACTAAAGAAATAATTCAAACGGTTCAACTCAATCAGACAATCTCCCAGTCCTAATTCAGGCGAATGTAGGATCGGAGAGGTATTTCGATGCAGTTTAATCGCTAGTTTAGTTAACGTGATCATGACAAACAATTTTACCTTCTTTATTATCCATTATAAAGAAACTGTTAGCAAATTTTCAATCGGTAATATTAAAACATCATTGCCATTTAATGAACTTTGGTAAATTTATCTGAACTGGCATTTCAGACATAAGCTGTTACTAAAATATATGAGTGATGCAAAATAGTTCTACTGGATGCTTACCGCCCTGTTCATCCAGCATGACCAGGGTTTTCATGCCCACCTCGTGACTCTACAACACAATAATGATGTCACTATAGCTCGCCAAACGAATGCGGTGAGGAGTCGGAGGCGACGCGCGCGCAGGCCTCGGCCGGAGCGCCACGTCGCCCGGGACAACTCAATACTCAACACAACTCAACTGATAACTAAACAGAAAACAAAACGATACATGACATGATCTCGGTGACCGCACCTGGCCGGGCGGCCACCTCCCATGTGATTATGAATAAAATAAATCAACTTAGCAAATGAGCGTATCCATAAAGCCATTCCTAAATGAAACGTGAATGTAGCAAAGTATTGATTTAGTTGAAGAAGAGAAATGAACAAACTAATATGTAGTGTGGCGAGGAGGAGCGGCGCGGAGGCGGCGCCGCCGGCCTCGCAGACAGACACAATCGCATCGAGCTAACAGTGACACTCCTACGGATCTAACATTAATACGCTGCTAGCCATGGATGAAGGCGTATACCATATACTCTATACGTCCAACAGATACACTCGGTAAACGCGCATTCATTTCAGTACCGCAGTAATACGAGAAGAGAACAGTAGATTCGGAAAGATAAATAAATATACCTATTAAAAAGCGTTCCGATCAATCAATATTAACGGAAGAACTAAACAGATTGCGCAGCTCATACAAATTAAACTTTCAGCAAAAGATAGAGTAATAGTCTTTTGCGACAATTAGCAACGAACGGCCATCGGGCGCATCTATTTACACTATATTTTTAAAGTCATCCCCATCGAAACATAGAAACACACGCAACATCGATTTTAGATAAGTCGTTATTCAAGAGAAACGTCAAAAAAATACAAAGAGATTAATTTATTTTACTGCACATTCAACACAGACGTTCTCACGTTTCGACTACCCATTTTCAGTTTTAACTCTTACCGCCCTGGTGACTCAACATATGAAGCGCTTGCCCCCCGGCGTCCTCGCTCTATACATAAAATACAAATCAAAATAATATATCGTAGGAGAGAGTATCGGGGTGTGTGGGTGGCGGGGTGCGGTGCGCCGGTAGGGTACGCACGAGACGCGCGCGGGTGCGGTGCGTGCGGCGAGCGTGGCAGCGGGCTGACGCGTGACGCGCTACGGGCGTGGCGGCGGGCGGCGGCGTGCGTGCGTGGCGTGCGGGCGAGCGGGCGGGCGGCGCCTGCGGGGCGGGCGTGCGGGGTGCGGGGCGCAGACGCGGGCGCGTGCGCAGGCGCCGCTCGCTACCCTCGCCGCTAACACACACTACTCCATCCACAACGACATGCATGCAGTGAAGCTTGCAAGTAAAACCAGATTCAGTTTCATCTGTGCTCAGTTTCTTATGATTCATGATTTTTCTGTGTGATGTTAAGAGTCGTGCGTTGAGGAGAAGCGTTTCGAATTTACTTTGCTCGTTAATTAATCGTTTATGTGATTTAGGTACAGTTGTTAATCAAGAGTCAAGTACGAACATCTGAAATGCAGAATGTATAAGTATTGGTCCATACGAATATTATTCGTTTGTAATTATGTTGATTCGGGCGACATGCCTGACGTCGTAAGAGAGCTCGTTGTTAAGTTGTGCAAAGTGGTGTATAAATCTACATAACGAATATAATATACAAAGATGTGGGTTTTCCGTGATCATCTCCGTGTGTGAGTCTTTAAATGTTAACATCGATGTTTCAGAGGATGCCCGCACCTTTGCATTTGATAAGTGACGAAATTTTAAATACAATGCGATACCCCCTTGACCTCTTCTATAACGGCGAGCCCGTCTTCGGGTCGGCTGAAAACCCTACGACGCTTCAACAAGATTAGCGAAAAAAGTAAAATAGATAAAATTGTAAATAATGTAGTGTTGCAAACTTTGCAGATCACTCACCTCCCTGGTCATCTAGAGCGACCAGAGTACGAATGCCGGCCTCCTTGCTCTACGCCGCAGAAACAAAAAGTCACAGAGCATGTTAGTTGTGAGGGGTACAGTGGAGTGAGTGGACGGTCGGCGCGGCCACGCCGGCCGGCGTCGCAACGCGTGCTGTGTTCTTGTCTCGAGAGTATTGTGCAATAGACTTCGTATTTTACAGTGTTGCACCAGGGAGAACATCCCCAACGTACTTGATAAACATGACCGGTGCTGGCTGACATGTAATGTAAATTGTGACAGGAAGATCTTATAGTAGCAAGCCTTAGGTGTTTTCCCTGGTGTTTGATCTGTGTAGTTTGGAGATGTACGGAGTCTTGTTTCGTGTCAGCAAGACAATTGTTATTCATGTAACTTTATATGGCAGTGACATATTGAGGAAAACATATTTATAGATAAAACGATATTTTTACATAACATTTAAATTATAAGTATGTCGTTGATAATAATACATTTAAAGTAAGTAATAAATAAGGACAAAATATAAAAATAAAAATGTAGACAAGTATTGATGATATCGACTATTCGATTGGTCTGTATTTTGTGTGAGAGTCAGAATGAGGTGTAGCTCGATATATCTGTTGGAGTTCAGTGGCAGGTACGGGGTGTGTACGCGCCCATATACTGGCAGTATTGTGAATGTTCGAGAAGGCATGAAAATCATACAACATAATAGATTTACAGTCAACAACAGAGAGCAGCCACTACACAGAGACCTAAAATACTGAGTCAACTAAAATAGGATAGAACGAACATCAACATACACTGATCCTGGTGAATCTGGTAGCCATACAGATCAGTAGGTGTTTGGATGTCAGAAAATAGTCCAAGAGGCACAGATGCAAATCATATCAACAGATAGGTGTCTATGAAAAAGGATTAATAAAATTATCAGAAATAAGACAAGACTGTAGTTAAAAGGTGCGTTTGAAAGAGTGACCCAGCCTCAGCGGCGGATTCGTTAATTATATCTCGAAGACTAGTTAGTAAATTTAATAAAGTTGGCGTCCAAATAGTACAAGGGTTACGTTTAGAAGCAAGCCCAAGCACAAACGGATAGACTATTAAATCGGACAGGAAAGCGCACGTCTGGGTCAGTTACACTAAAGGGGATGCTAACACTTGAGAAGTATTTCATCTAAATGGGGCTTGGATTGTTCTCTATTGTCAATGATGGGATTCATGCATTGAACCAAAAACAGCAATTTGGGCACAAATTAGGAGCTGACGGTTAACACGTTCTGTTTCATGTATCAGTTTCGTTATAAGAGAAACTTAACTAAATAGGTTCGCTAAATGTTCTACAAAAATTAACAGTCAGCGCCAATAGCCGAGTTGCCCACAATATAAAATTCACATAAAATGTACAGATCTACTGAACAACACAAAGGGCTATAGAGGTCACTAACATTTTAGGACACAGAAAGGCACGGATCATGCAACACCCATATGTATGATTATAATAACATAATATTGTTTACATATTATATATTATAATCAACAAAAAAAGTCATGAAAACAAAAAAACATAAAAGGGAAGGTATAACTGGAGAGCTACAATAAATATACATAAACATTTATAGACAAAACGTAATAATATTTAGCGACATCGATACACAACAGCCAGGGATAGCAGAGGCTGCGCCCTAGGGGATACTGGGGACGAGCGTCGGAGACCAAACCGAGCTTGGGGCTATCCAGGACACTTCCGCTATACCCCTCACTCCCTCGCATCGAGAACACCTCTCTCACAGATGATCACAAATAATCACATAACCAACGAAATTAAATAAACAATAACTATGTGGGGAAACAAATTTAGAATTCAACAGAAACGCGTCTACGAATAAAGTCCGCACAATTATATGGTCAAAGTAAGACTAATTATATCAATAGACATGGGAAGTTTCTTCAGTATTCTCGCACGCTTGGAAAATCAATAGAGTATTTTTAGAGACAAAATAAATTATTCAAGTCAGTTACACAGACATTTAAAAGCGAAATTGATATAAAAACGAAGTTTGCGAATTTATTGTTCTTGTTACAAGATTTTACATATAATTAGCGCATAGATCTTCGTTTTTCATACCAAATTCTTGATTTACAAAGATTACGTTATTTATCATGGGTAAAGAAATAATTGTTTTATCATTGAACTCAAGTTTACCATGAGGTGATAGACATTTATTTGGGAGGTATTCTCGACATTTCACTATGTCACTCCCTTAATATCTAGTAATTTGAAAACTGTCATAAAATACATCATTGGCAACAAAGATCTTTGGAATAAATCATCATTATCATCATCATCATCATATCAGCCATAGAAAGTCCATTGCTGAAGATTATTTTTTAGATTATTTTAAAGATATTATGACAGTTTTCTAGTATTATTTTCTTTGGTTCTTACAATCTAAGCAAATGATTTATAAAAGAACCCACCTCTTCGCATAGCATCATCATACGCCGGGTCGACTCCAAAGACTGAAATTTTATACAATTTAAAGGTTATTTGATGTAGGTACCTAAGTATAAAGTAAATATTTGCGTTTATTGTTACATTTCTACAAATAAAACAATATCTCACACACAACCTACTATTCTAAATAATAAAAAAATTATACACATCGCACAACGTAATGTTAATTTTGGGAAAACTCATGTCATAAAATAATAAGAACTGCTGTGTAATCTTTATTATAAAAAGTTGCAATAGTTTAATATTTAATTTCTTGTAATTATGTAGTTCGAAATCTAAACGTCTCGCGAAAACGCGTTCATGAAAATAAATGATGAAATTTATAACCAAAATGTTTTGCTTGCCACTTACATTTCTATTCAAGAGAATACTCTTTACTAACAGGGTTGCCAGTACAATGAAAGTTTAGATTTATAACGAAAATGTACAGCTTGACTTGTAGCACTGTGTAAGTTAAATTTTCTATCTATTGATTTGTATATTACGTCTTCATTACCTAATGACTTTGTTTTTTAAGCTTAAGTATTGATAATGTAACTGCTGACCTCATCAGTGACTTGTCCGGCGCGCATTTGCAGCTGCTCGAGCTCGCTGCGCGGCGCGCCATTTTCTGCGGGGGGCGCTGGTGCCGGCATCCTGAAACAAGTGAAGGTCAAGCCATGAGTCTTCAAGTATTATAAATAGATAACTTGTTCCAACAACCGCATTAATTATCTAGCCCCAAACAACGAGCTTGTACGAGTACTATGGCGACTAGATAACGGATAGCCATAGGTACTTATACATATTAAAGCATACGTAATCGAGACACAATAGAAATTCCATTGTTAAACGGTCTCATGAGACCGTTTAGATGTTGATGAGTTAAACGAAAAAACTGCTCACAATGTGATATGGTTTCTGTAAATACATAATCGTGAAATTTGTGTTAGGGCTCAATTAAAACGCTCAATATTACGTGTTGTGTGTGTCAAACACAGAACTACCAGCAAGCAGTACCGAAATTAGTGTATTACTATAATGATACTAGACCACAGTCCACAATGTGTTGTTGCAATGAAGTAAAGTCATTATATGAAATCCATGGTTAAGGTAAAAATCTTTGTGCTCAACGCACACCCTTACTCCTTGCGTGATTCGGAACCGCAACCGCTGGCTTTGTAGACCGAATCATCAATTACAAGACTAGAAGGTCTTAAGAAATTTAGCAAGACCTTCGAATCGAATGAAGCCTAAGGCGCAATTTCGTATTTTTAGGAACCTGCTGTACAAAAAACACAACTCTATTCTGACTGATCCGTCTCCCACTTCAATATATTGTATGTACTACAACATTGTATATTGTATTGTATTACAAGAAATAATAAATATACTATATCATATTTTTATATGGTCGGCACAAGAGGCCCAATTCCCGTAATTTGACAATAGTCGCAATCCGGTGTCGATCCGCTCCCAGTAACATTACGATCACAAACGGTATTCTCGTAAATTTTTTATTTTACGTAAAATTGACAAAAATATCACAATACGACAAAAAGTAGATCGAAAAAAAATCTAATTTTGGTTTCTTCCATTTTGAGTCGCATTGCGAACTATAATTGCATTTTTTGGATTTACGAGAATACGGTTTGTGATCGTAATGTTACTGGGAGCGGATCGACACCGGATTGCGACTGCTGTCAAATTACGGGAATTGGGCCTCAGGTTTAACTACATTAACGAAAATTCTTATGGCACATTTCTCGAAAATCTAATTAGAAATCAACGGCACAAGACACAGTAATCAGAATGTTGACATACATGCCATGTTAACAGTCTGATTAATGTTTGCTCTGTTTAGAACACACGAAGTTTTGCATGTTTGCTGTCTATTAAATGCGTTAATTTATGCAGGCTTTGCAGATAATGTAATGTCAATAAAGTAAATTGTTATCATTAGGAATTGCGAACAAGGTGCCAGTTTTTCAGTAATTATAACAGTAAGGATAAACCCATACTTTAAACTACAATAAAATGTTTTTGGAAGAATCGTAGTAAATACAATCGAAAAAACCGCTGCGACTTGATGTGTTCGGCCTTGAAGTAGCTTTGCATGCGACATTACATTTGGAATTAACAAAATTAACTTGTATTGTTGTATTACAGAATGGCCAAAATATGGGTGTGGTGTCTAAACTGGACAATGACACGATTTAATATAGTAGAGTATTATAATATAGTAGATTATTAGAGAATATATTTTAAATCCAAGATACACTTTAGTCCAAAGCTTTACGGCGAATGTGTACATGATGTAACAGATTCTTACTACGTTATAATAACAATCAAAAAAATATCTGGGGCTTCCCCATTCAAGAGAATCGTCGCTGAAAATGTCGGAACCGGGTCGAAGTTTCCGAATTACCATACTTATTTACAGTACGTGTTCCAAAAAGGCTGTAAACTTTTGGGCGCGGCTTGGAAATCCGAGATAATATCAGTTTGATCCCTGCAGAAATTCTTGTTTATAGAAATACTTCCGTATTTCTTCAAAGAGATATTCATAAATCGTTAAGCCACTTATTGCTTGGGAATATCTTTACTCGCGCTTAGTCAACAACCCCTATATTCGCTTTGTGAAAAATCAAGAAAAAGGAAGACTGTCACGAGAGAATTCGTTCTTAAGAAATTGTTAGGCCAATTTGTGACAAAAGAAAACCACTTTAACTTATAAAATGATTAAATGAGTAAAATTAACAGTTAGAAAAGTTCGTGTTCAATTATTATGTTAGTGGTAAAAATTCAATGTAATAGTCAGAAATATACTATCGAGACATAGATACATGTATAATATAATTAACCCACAATGCATCAGGTAGCACTAATTGTATTTCATTAACAAATCTGGGTAATATTGAGGATTTCCTGGTAAATAGGGAAAACATAGTCTATTATGTACAACCTTTGCCTTGAATTTTTAAGGCAATATTCACGTTCTTCGTAGGCTACATGAGCGAAAGGAAACAAGCTGAATAGTTAAAAGCGACCGCGCACGCTTGGCGTTTAGCTTTTGTTTCAACGTTAAAGTTGCTAGTTTGCGATATTCTAAGTTTAGTTTTGAAGCTATATTGTGGTTTCAACTTCCATTTGCATACTGCAAATGTTTCAGTATGCTACTAAATAACAAGTTTAAGGTATTATAAAGGGAGTTAGCAATAGTTTTATTATTGGCTTGATTTCTAATGCTATTGGTAGTGTAAAATCTTTATTGCGGTGTTTTGCTGGAGCCTATTAATATTACTAGCACAAAAAATTCGATGCAAAAAACTTATTTCAATTTGCATTAATCACATTTCTATTTCGTGTGTTGCAAGCAAATTTAGTATCACTGAACTAGCTTCTAACGTGCTGATAAAGTGTATGTTCGACACTCAACATGCACATCAAGAGAGGATAGCTGAATTGAGGTCAATGGGTCACAATGTCAGCGAAAGTTCTGCAAATTTTATTCTGTATGTAATAAATTCTCTATCATTTTACCGAACCGAAAGGAAGCACTACATTAATATGCAATAATGCGAATCAAATCACTAAAATAGAAAATAATTTAATCTCAGGCCCAATTCCCGCAATTTGACAATAGTCGCAATCCGGTGTCAATCCGCTCCCAGTAACATTACGATCACAAACGGTATTTTCGTAAACCCAAAAATGCAATTATAGTTTATTTAATTTATTTTATTTAAAAACAAGTTACATTAAAAGCTTATATCTAATTTTATCTTCACAGTGTAGCAAAAACCAACTTAGGTTTTACCGTTTCGCACTGAAAATGAAAGGAACCAAAATTAGATATTTTTTTGCTCTGTTTTTAGTCTTATTGGGATAGTTTTAATAATTTTACGTCAAATTGAAACTTTACGAGAATACCGTTTGTGATAGTAATGTTACTGGGACCGGATCGACACCGGATTGCGACAATTGTCAAATTACGGGAATTGGGCCTCTGATATTTACATCAAACAAAAATGGTATCTTAACTCCTTTAACAAATGTCACGAGAAAGGCGGAAAAATACGGTTATTGGGTTCTTTGCGAAAGAAATTTCGGACATAAGCCGGCACGATCGCTTTTACGTAATAGCGCCAGGATTTCGGTGTACGAGGCAGGGAAGCCTTACTGGCATCAGAGATTAGCGTTCAATGGTGTAGGATGGGACAGTTCATTAGGCCTTTACAGCCATTCGTGACGTAGATGAGACATTCCTATTCTGACGATAGCTAAATGCGTCTGGTTTACGAGTAACTGACCACGGTATAAGGTCAGTAGGAGAAATCATGATTTTATATTAGGTAGTTAACATCATGAAATTAGCTATTAATTTAATTAAAATAAATGTAGTTATAAACATCGTGGCAGTTGATAATGATAGTAGGCAAATACAATATAGAGCTGTAAATACATATAACGTGATATTTACTATGAAAGGTAGCAGACATTAGGGTTACTTATACAATACAGGACTAAGGTTATCTTATTTACTAAGGTTAGGGATTATCCCGTGGAGAAACCTTAGTCCTGTATTACCCGATGTAAAGTTTTAAATATAGCCTCATTTCCTTTGAAGGAACAAGAGCCGTATTTCCTCTACCTTCATAACAAAAGCTCAAAGGCATCCCACTCATCTCACCCGTCCTTTGTCATAATCACGTTCCTTGCGCAGTTAAATATTTATTTTAACTTTAGCATTAACTGAACAATGAACTTGGCAAATCCCATAAACAGGGCGACAGGGTGGGCGACCTTGAACGCGTGAACAAAGAACCTGAAAGAAGGGGGGCCTGTAACCGTAATTTGCCTTTACCACCCGCCTTTATAGCAAATCTGTTTGCGGCTTCGTGAAACCGAAATCAAAGTACTTATGCAAGTTTGTGTTACTATCGATAAAATTGATATTTTTTGCAGTAGGTATACTGAAACAGTGTCTTAGACATTTACTGCAAATTATGTAAGTTTTCATTATAAGTACTTACTTTCTTAAATTACTTTTACTTTTGATGTACCTAGGTAGTGTAGGTTTTTTTAGTCTGTGTTATTTATATTATTCTTCAATAAAAAAAGCCAAATTGTACCTATTAGATAACTTCCTTTAAAAGCGGTTGATCCTAGGAGACAAAAAGGAAATAACAAATAGTAAAATCACTTTCCCATACCTCAGAGTAAATAAACACTGGGTACGTTACCGATATTAAATATCCGATCAGCTTTAATAGTGTTTTATAGGATTTAATATTCCTTATTGTGGTGAAAATATTACCAAGATGTATTTCATCTTCTAAGTTTACTGAACACATTGTGTGTAGAAGCTAAACGTTATCCTAGTTGCCATAAATATCTCAAACATCTAGTAAAACCACTGACCGGTTCTGAAACTAGGCTTGGCAATTTCCCCGGCTACGTATCTCCAACTACATGCTTCACTTCCCGCTAGAAGTTTAAGTGGAAAAACAATAAAACTATTGACTCAATGGAGCACATATACGATTCAGGAGACGTATTTTTGAATCATGCAAATTCCAATCTGAATAAGAAATCGCAATATTCGCATGCAAACACCTAAAACCACTATGTTTGTAAATTAATTCCGTGAATTTGCTAGGACCACTATTTTTTCGTTCGGTTTCTACTAGTAGAGAGTACGGAAGAATTAAATTGCTAAGTAACATTTTGTTGATACAGATTTGACATAATATTTTTTTATTTACGTTGCGTGTTAAGCGATGTGTTACCCGTGTTTTGTAATCAATATCAGATTTTGCCTTCTTGTTTATTATTTAATTATTAATTTTTTATTTTATTTTATAATTTATTAATTTAATATCAACACTTAATTCGAGTCATTAAAAAATGCGTAAAATCGAGAGCAATAGACATTAATTTCATACACGAATTGTTTTCATGTTCGAATTTATGATGTATTTCTAACGTTTCAAAAATACGTCTCCTGAAAGTTTATATGCTTGACTGGATCTCAGCTCGGGTAAAAGAACAAACTAAGAAGATTGTGCTTTAGAATGGCTGTGATACGGAGCTGTAGCCATCCAATGTTGGGTTTGATGGTGACCATACAGCAGATACACAAAGAAAAAAATAGGAATTACTACAAGAGATCAACAGAATGAATGCCAATAACATAAGTATAGAACTATACTACGAAGGGGCCGAGTTGCAGCAGCGGCAGGTAATGTAGTGGGAAAGTTAAGCACTTTCCTACTTACTATTGTCTTTTACTTAAGCGTAGAGTTTCCCGTATCTAATATGAGCCGTTTTGATACAGTGTGATTATATTGTAATTACGTCCCAGGAGGAGGACGATTGTGTGTGATTTTACGGGATTCGCATGTTAGAATTGAGCTTGAGTAAAGAGTGCGCGTACTAGATTAATCATCATCATCATTTCAGCCATAGCACGTCTAGTGCTAAACCAACAATTACCGCCCCGCATAACTTAACGCGCTATTGTCAGCAATCGGAGCACCGCGTGACGTGTGCAAGCCAGGAACAACGGCGAGCCTTGTCTACGGCCTGGTCCCCGGAATGTCTTTAGATGTTTTGATAATTACCAATAAGCGTAGGGTTCCCTGTATTTAATATAAGCCGTCTTGTACAGTATGTTTATATTAATGTAATTAGGTCCGATATGTGAGCTCAGAGGCCCAATTCCCGTAATTTGACAATATCCGGTGTCGATCCGCTCTCAGTAAAATTACAATCACAAACGGTATACTCGTAAACCTAAAAAATGCAATTATAATTCGTAATGCGATTGAAAATGGAACAAACTAAAATTAGAATTTTTTTTGCTGTATTTACCTTTGTATTTATTAGCTTGTTTAGCGGGAACTTGATTTGATGTTGTGGAATTGGGAGGACGTATCTGTGAACTTACGGGACTAGCAGTTCGAGTGGAGCTAGAGTAAAGAGTGCGCGTGCTAGATTAATAATTGATACCTGTAGTCATTCAATTGTATAAACCAGTAAATTGAGTAAAGTATTAAATAGTGACTTGAAGAACTACTTTATTGGACTTTCATTGATCTTCGCTGCACTATAGTGTTAAGTTAATTCATGAAGATTATTGCAAAGGCAATTAAGTAAGACGACTAGTCGGCCTTTGTAAGTAGCTATAAATAACTGCGCTGTGTTATTGGAACCTTTGCAGGAATTGAAGTGATTTGGCAATTTTCCCAGCTCAATTGTCCCGCTTCCGACCTAAGGTCTGGAGTTTGGAAAGGGTACGTTTACGGTACGGTATATCACGGTTCGATGAGTTTACTTTGCCGGCTGGCTCTCAGGTGAAACCACAAACTTAGCAGATTGGGGACGTGAAAGCTTCTGAACCATTTTTGAATCAGATATTAAAAATTTTACCTGCAAAATAATAGATAAAATGCTTGATTTTTGTAAAAAAAAAAACTAATCTTTTGAGGAGGGTATTTTGTAATAACGCAATATAATAAAGCTAGTTCACGAAAAAACCTGTGAGGCAATTAACAGAGCTGTAAGTCTTTATAAGCGTCCATAAATAACTGAGCACATTGGAACCCTAGCAGGAACTTGAAGTGATTTGGCAATTTTCCCGACTCCGTTGCCCCACTTACGCCAGAGGTCTAAAGTTTGGAAAATTCAGTACACTGTTGACTGCGGGCCCGTTTCACAATACGGTTCGTCGAATCTAGAACTCGATTCAAGCCGAAGCATGAAATATCGATAGTTTAAATTTGGAAGCCAAAACACAGAATATATAATAGTACAAGTCCAAAGTTGGAAATAAAGTTCAATGTAGAAAATGCCTATTTTGTCTTGCAGTTGCTAGTTGGCAGTTTGGCACTCACTACTTTGTATCTTGCAGTTAAATTAATAATAAAATATGGAGTTGGATCTAAATAATAATGTAAGTACATTTGCATACTCCATCAAATCTACATTATATTATTCAGTATCAGTCTGATTCTAGCGACATTACATCAAAATCAATAACAATTTCAAGAACGCTGCTAGAAGATAGGTATTGTTTGCTGGCAGGAATAAATAAATGATTAGTGTAATGCGTTTGAACAATGAGTAGCTCCGACGATCAAATAATTTATTTATGGAGGAGTAATGCGAAGTTATGAATAATGCATTTGTCAGAGCCAGTATTTCCCTCGTGCTTTCTATTTTTATAGGTACCATTGGTACATTAAGAGGCGGTGCACTTTTTTCAGTGCAAAATTGAAATACAGTTCTATGCTTGTGTGCGTCTATGATGCGGGATAAAGCGTCAACAATGTTGATCCTTTACAAGGTAATATTGATAATTTATTAGGTAGTGGACGTCCTACCTAGGTTAGAAAAACGATCGGTTTTGCGCGCTTGATTTTATAGTTAATTTTGACTTAGTTAAACTAGTAATTTTTTGTTTTTTACATAAAATAAAAATTTTAAAAGTATACCTGAAGATTATTGTGTAGTGTTTAAATCTTATAATAGTTGTTCATAACAATAGAAAAATAAATGATATTTGAATGGAAATTTCTAAAATTGTATATTATTTCAGCATTTTTTTTCCCTCTATATTGTGTAAGAAGGTAAAAAAAAAGTATATAACCTATGTGCAAATAGAGCATTATCTTCAATTATATGGTAAAATCGAATTGTCAGGATAACTTGTAGTCCTCTTGTAAATCGATGTTCAAACGTAACTCTAACGTCATTCTTCTGAAATAAGGGTAGTTCTTTTGGTGATTTACCTTTTTTTTTAAATTATATGAAAAATCCATTCGCGCTACATGAAAAACCCATTCGCGCTACATGAAAAATCCATTCGCGCTACATAAAATAACTAATCTTTTAAAAATCACGTGTTATTTTGTTTCAATTATCATTCACGTCTTTACAATCAGAGTACAAAATGTACGGAAATACGACGATTTCTAAGCAGTGAAGTTAGAATACCAGTGAAGCTAGAATAGTAAATACTAATATGTACAATAATATACTTAAGGTAATTTACGTGCTTGAATTGTTCGAACATTCCTCAGTTTTATGATCTTCAAAGTCACGTCAATGAACAAAATATTTTTCATTATTAGTTTACAATGTAATGAGGCGGCTGCATGAATGAAGTAAGTACATAATGAATGAACGTATTAGAAAGTGACTCCGATTACGGCCATGCACTGGCGAGCGTTGTTGAGTAGCAGCGTTCACAGCATGCAATAATGGCATGCCATTCTGTTGACCTTAGAATTTTAATGGGACTAATGTGAAGGTTGTCGTCTTTAAACAATTGCTGTTTTGTGTATTAACCCGTCCCTGCCTGGTACCTAGCCTCGCTTCTGCAAATTTTATAGCGACTATGAATATGAATATCTGATAGGCAGAAATAAGCGTCCGGCAGACAACCACCAAATATTTTCGAATGCGGAATTTTAAAACCTGGAATTAATATTTGCGACTGAGCTAGCGTTTGACTTCAATCTCTTAATCAGCAAGTCAATTATCATTATTATTGAGATATAGAATTTAATGTTGCAACCCTTTAATCTTATCGTAATGAGGCGTTCTATATAAATTTACAATTGTTTATTAAAAGTATTTACAAATAAAAGTTCATTTATTTATGTTAAATTTTTGAGATCAAAGAGAATATAAAAACGATATATCAAGAAACTAAGGTCGAAAAGTTAGTAAAAGCAACATTCAACATTCAAGGAGCGTTTTCCTTTTGTTTTATTCTACTCCACCTTTTGCAGTGTTATACAAGAATCTACAAGAACTACTTGTATTGTAATAAGTATTGAATTTGAAATAAAAGCTGCATTGTGCCGGTGCTGTTTGCCGTGTTGTACAATGGGCGCGCTCGAAGACTGCTCCACTTTAAATCTTTATTCACCCCACGTTAAGCAGTGTGGACGAAAGAACATTTCTCTGTAATATCACGAGATTAAACAGCTTTATACTCATAGAAAGATTTTGGATATCATAGTATGACTATTGTTTTAGGATACTGTTCTACGGTCATTCATAGAAAAGAGTACTAAATATTTAAAGGTTCTGAAAAAACACAATTAAGTACAGTAAATAATAGGAATATCCTTTAGTAAAGTTAAATAGAGCGTATAAATAGTATTTTTTGTAAATTGTGTATGTACTATCGTATTTGAAGTGTAAGTCAGTATTATTATGTATTAATTATCAGGTTAAAGAGAGAAGGATATTGCCTTCTCTTGTTATTGAGAGAAGGAAATGTTAACAATGTGAAACTTTCCTAATTTTAGATGCAAGCCGTGATCGGTGATTGATAACGATAACTGATCTGGCATGGTTGTATAGTGTTACACCAGCCTTAGTGGCTTTGGCGGACGAACTGCGAAGGCCGAGCGAGACATAACTGTAATATATTTGCGGCATGCGTGTCCCCGGGAGAGCGTCTGATTCCCGCCACCTTCCCATTTGTTCATGTCACTCGTAAAGCCCCCCTACGACCTTTCATTTCAACATGCTTGGATTAAACTGATCTGCAACTGAATCACCTCATTTGTTTTTGCCCTCTGAAAATTATAAAGCACTCGCAATCAGTGACGCTTTTCTCGAGTTTTTACTAGATCCCCAAGACTGCTGTTTGGCTTTGGGATTTATCATTCCACACAAGATTGTTTTTTTCGTAATGAGCTCCAATATTTTTTCTGAAGGTTATTCATTATATATATTTTAGATTTCTAAGGATATATTAAAAGCGCAAAGAAGATAAACGATTCGGTGAATAATAAAATTGTCATGGCGACGCCTCCGCCACTCTTTATCAATGAAGGAGCAAAGATGTGAATGAGTGGCTCAATTGATATTTTCTTCGCAAGTAGGCCGGGCTTGGCGTGCACCATACGTGTTTACCACCTTTACGTCTAACTTACTTAAATTATCGCAAAAACAGTCAGTGATTTGATTTTTTTGGAAATCCCTTTGTTTCTTTTTATTTACTTACATTATGGTTCAGTTTGATGATCTTTATTCAAATTAGGCCAATTTGCACTTCCATGAAAACTTCAAACTAAGTTACAATATTTCAGTCGTCACAATTCACAAACAGGGATATTTAGCATTAGATTTCATTAGTGAAGCAGTAAATGACTAGAGAAAATGTGTCTTTTTAGTTTAGATTTAAATACACCGAACGAATCAGATTTTTTTATGTCTGCAGGCAGTTTGTTATAAATCTGTACTCCTTCATATTGTTTTCCGTCTATAACCGTTATCATGGGCAAGACGAAGTTATAACCTCTGCTACCCTTGTACCGCCTAAATTGTACCATAAATTAAAATTTGTGTGTGAGTTTTTGTTTAATATTTTTCTAATAAGTATGCATGTAATATAACAATATAGTGTTTAATGTTCGTTCGAGTTGTTTCCCTGTAGAGCTTAATTGTAGACGAAGGATTACGCAGATATTAAAAAAATAAAAACCGACTTCAAAAAACTAAAACGCTAAAAATAATCTTAACACTTAAGTACCTAATCAGTTACTTTTGGAGTCGGTGCAAACGAAAACATTGGTCTCTCATTGACTGGCACCGACTCCAAAAGTAACTGATTAGGTACTTAAGTGTTAAGATTATTTTTAGCGTTTTAGTTTTTTGAAGTCGGTTTTTATTTTTTTAATAAAATTAACTTATTTCATTCATTTTAGTGATAAATCCTAATCAAAACAAATCTTACGAGTGCAAACATAATTTAACTGCTGAATACCGATTTCATTTCCTATTTTTCCATCCTTAGGGGTGAATTTTTTTCCAAAAATGTTTTATTATAGTATCTTTGAAGTATAAGCTATTCATTAAAAAAAGAATCATCAAAATCGGTCCACATTTGGCAGAGATATAGGTAAGATAGATACTAAAATCAGTTGGCGTGGTACGGAGTTTATGCAATGTTTGATGATTTTCTTATAGATCCCATCATCAGAATTTAACCAAATTTATATGGGACCATTCTGAAAGTATTACCTTTCAAACAAAAAAATAATTATCGAAATCGGTCAACGCAGTAACGAATGATCGCTGAACATACATAAAAAAAAAAAAAAAAAAAAAAAAAAAAAAGATACCGACGAATTGAGAACCTCCTCCTTTTTGAAGTCGGTTGAAAAGAAACTTTAAGATTTTATTCTGTAAGGCTGGCAATGCTTTTTGTTTTCAATGCGCTGCCCCATACTTCTAGCAAAGCAAATGTTACTTTACTAAAGAGTTATATGTATATAGAAAGACGATCGAACTAGGTTTGTTTTGGTTATACAGGGTGCCCCGTACGTAACTCAAGAATAACCTTGTAACCACATAGGTATTCTATACAACATAGGCAACAATTTAGTACGTTTTTTTTTAAATTTCTTTCTATAAAAATTCAATCGGCTGTTTGGTAATTTTAATAATTTGAGTTATATAAGTAAGGAATATGTGATTACAAGTTTATCATTGAGTTACAGAACATCCTGTTTAAGTATTTTAACTGTCTCAACTTCATAAATAACTGTTGGATAAACCATTCGGAATACTAACGCAGCGTTGTTGACGTTGTTGACGCTAGAAGAAACATCTCAGGAACCATTGAATTTAAGCATCCGGTCGTATCCTAAAAACGGGTGTAATCTTAGCACATGCAGAGATCGTCGACGTAGCTGTCCTCGGTGAAAATCAATAGTCGCGCGCACCCCGGCCGGCCTGCCCGGCCCGGCCGGCTCGGCGCTCGCTTACACATGCCGCTGTGTTCACATAATTACAACTTTCAACGATACAATTAAAAACTTTTACTAAAACCTTTTTTAATGCCCACTAAGCTACAGACTCATCGCTAAATTAATAATACCAGGTTTTAATAATAACGCGGAGAAGCAGTAAAGCGTAGTCGACGCAGCTAGCTAGTGTTTGTAGGAGGATTTCGATATTTTAACTAGTTTAAAATTCTAGTTGGTAGGTATATAACGTAAAATATTGTGACCACAAAAAATAGAGTCAGTACTTTATAAGATTTCTAGTTTAGTTAAGGTTACTTTTAGCTTACGAATTTAAGACAGCGTTTTTTATTTAACTCCAAGAATAATAAATTTGGGTCCAATGCACGATCCGTTGGGATTGACCGTTAGGGAAGAAAGGTTCTTCAGTGGCGAATACGAACTGGCAAACGCAACTTGGGCCTCCTCCGCCCGATGGACTGACGACTTAGTTGGTTGGTTAGGGTATGTTGCGGGAAGCTGCTGGATGCAAACCGCAAGCAGCTCGCTGTGGCGTTCTATAGGAAGGGCCTATGTCTAGCATCGGACTTCCAAAAGCTGATTGATGATAGGTAATGGTGATAATGCGCGATCCATTACTATAAAATACTAGCTGTTGCCCGTGACTTCGTTCGAGTTGTCTTTCCTATAAAGAAATTTGCAACTTTATTTTTTTCTTTAAAAAAAAAAACACCTGACAATAAATAACACGACAAAAAAAGAATTATCGAAATTGTTCCATCCGTTCACGCGTGATGCTATGACCAAGGGAAATAGAGATTTATTTTTATATTTAAAGATATGTGTTAGCTTTTTACAGCATAAGAATTAATAGTATGTATTTGATTTTAATAGAAAAATAATGCTCGAACAACCATGATAATAAGATTTACTGATTTCAGTGGTCAAATCCAAAGAGATTTTAGTTATTTTTCTTACAAAATTAAGAATAGAATATTTACGTATTTGTCTACTTTCCCAGGATGCAGGAGTAGTTCAACAACTACCGAGGAAGGTGCTAAAAGTCATGTCAAGTCCTATGACAGACAAAGCGAAATGTACAGCTTATTTAGCTTTAGGTACTTACATACATAATTGTGTTATTCCGAACTAAATATAATTATTTATTTCTAGACTGTATTTATATTTTGAATTTCCAAACCAATGCCAATATGCCACCACAACATTGTTTCCAAGGTCCGGTACAGTCACGAAAAAAATCATTGTAAATCATTTTTAAATTAATTGTGACTCGTGTTCGTGTAAGTTACAAAAATTACAAACAATGATAATGTTGTGTTGTCATATCATAATTCATACAGGATACTCATATCATAATTAATAAGTTTGTAAAATATTTAATTTTATTAGTGGGATTGAAATTTTTTAGATTTCTGTCTAATGACATTTTAATTTAGAGTCCGACTGTTTTTGTATAGCAGAGGAATCATAAATAAATTCCTACACGCCTGACCACACCAATTGTCATGTTCTCAAAGTAAGGAATTGACATTGTGTAACAAACGAAGTACCAGATCCAGCACACCCAGACCCTAGTCAATTTAGAAATGTTCGTTTTTTAAAAAAACTTTTTAAAAAAGATTTTGCGTTTAATGCGAAAAACCGCGCCATTACACCAATCATCATCATCATTTCAGCCACGACGTCCACTACCAGGTCGTCTGTCCACCTTGTCTACGCCAATCAGGTCTTCTTAATAAGAGTCCTATCCAACTAAATAATGGTGTCTAAACGAAGTCAAAGTTGAAGAATACTGGTAAACTTGATGAAGTTAACAGTAGAAGAGAAGAAAACCGAAAGTGATGGTTCACTACTTCACGTCGGAAGAGACAAGCCAAAAATGGTAGTAGTAAAATGAAGTAGTAGCTAATCGGTCTGTTTGTCAATAATAAATATTTTTTTATTGTTCTAACAATCACACCAATTATCTAGCCATCAAACTAAGCATAGCTAGTATAATTGTAACTAGAAATATGGATAAACATAAATTCAGAACTTTTCGATAGTGAGTTGACAACGCGGTAAATCACTAAAGTTACATTACAACATCACAGGGTCACGTAGTTTTCCGGTCGACAATTTGCTAACGAAAGGTTCAAAATCGGGGGCCTGATCTTAAAGCTGACAAAAGTATTAGGTTCGTTTGAGATAAAAAGAAAAAAATTTCAGAGATCAAACGAGATTAATCTTCTAGCGAGTGAAACTGCTTACGCGAACTATACACCAGCTAGCTCTTCCGCAAAATGGGGTCACTGATTGATTTTCAATTAATATTGTGAAGTTTCGGCGAACCATTTTCTTTATAGAAATCACGAAATTCCGTGGTTAAATTGATTTTATCGCTCCAATTGCGCACGACCGTAGGTCTTTAGTATCCGATTGTTCCCGCTAAGTATCTAATATTTTTTGGTTATTTATCACCGTCTCTGTTTATGTTGACTGAGTGGCAAAAAATATGTTTTTTTTGTGATTTTTTTTACTCATTGACGCAGTCTTCCAGTCCATTATATTTATTTACGGATTATATGTATTAGTCTATTGGGCTCAAAATATAATTACAAGATTCAATATAAATATTTTTTCTTTCACCGTAACTTTTTATCTTCTTTTATTTTACTGTTTTGTTTTCTGGTTAACTGCACTTTTTATGGTCACAAAATCTCCAGGAATACCTTTTTTCATATTTCAATTAAAAGGGCGATTTGATAAAAGCATTGTATTTAATTATATGTTTTTATTTTAATGCATTTATTTTTTTATTCTACATACTACACATTAACAGCTAGTTAATTGATTTTATATCTTTACTTTCTTTTATTATTAATAACCGACTTGATTAAGCAAAGATGCTGGCAGCGAACGGAAAAGAATAGCCGATGTCCAGCAGTGGACAGACGTGGACTGATTATGGTAGTTCCGTCGCATATGGTCAAATTTGCAATCTGTTAAGTGCCTGAAAAACCGTCAAAATAGCAATTGTGCCATACCAATCGCTAATTTGACCGAAAGCTATTTTGACGGTTTTTCAGGCACTTGACCGATTGCGAATTTTACCATAATGGGACGGATCCATTTTGGTAATATCGATATCATATGAACAACTGTTTGTACGGTTCCTGCCTGCAGAATCCAACCGAATTAGACTTTTGGTTTATGGAATTTCTTTTGACTGGTTTTTAGACGATAGATAGTCTTCTCAATTGTTTCCTAATCGAATCCCAATGAACTCAATTCACCAGACAACATGAATCACTCTAATAATATGGGCGGTTTGTCGAGACGCCGATTCTGACGTCACGAATGACGTGGGTGGGCGCTTAGCTCGAGTGGTTGTTTACAATGTACGGTTGGTTCGTAATTATTCTTGAAGTCATTTACAAGGGTTACATAGGGACTAGCTAGGGTGTAGGTACGATACGACACGGTGTAAGGCGTATTGGTCCGGCCGTTAGGGTCCCATTCCGGTATGCACCCGGCGGCCGCCACGCATCCACATAGAAAATGTTGTTATTCCGATACGCCCCCGGCCGGGACGCCCCCAAGTAAAATAAGCATTTTTTAGACAAGATATTTCAACATTGATATTTTAATACTGTTCAAAACAAGTGTTTTTAAATTTAAATATTTTTAATTAATTTTGTTTTATGGTTTGTGTATTCTACCATCATACTTTAGAATTAGCAAGATACGTTTTTGAGTATATCATTTAAAAATATGCTTGGTTTCCAAAGTTAACACCGCATGGAAACAAGGATACAGGTAATTTAAATTGTATTGTTTTTCAAAAATATAACTTTTGTTTAAATTATTTTATGCACATTTATATTTTGTTTATTTTATTCAAAATACTGCCGTAATTACTACCAATCAATAAAAATGATTAACTACACAAACAAATAAATGATTTTTATTTACAAGTTAATATAAAAATAAAACACTTAAGTACAATATTGTATGTAGAGAGAAGCATAACAGGCGATCGCTCTCCACTACGTAGGCTGCACGCACACCTATAGATCGATATTAGACAGATACCAGATTTTTCATAATTGCGGTCTTAATTACATTTCATTTTTGTACTCGGCTGTACTTAATTAAATATCATAGCAAAAAAGAAACATTGGGGGCATCTCAGCCGGGGGCGTGTCGGAATAACTTTTTTTTAATTTGGGTGCGTGGCGACCGGGTGCATACCGGAATGGGACCCTAACGGCCGGACCCCTTGTATCGCGTAGGTAATTGTTTAGGCATTAAGCGGGTAAGTTATTGAGATGAGAGTGAATTACTATAACTAGAACCATTAATACTAGATAGATAGGTATTAATCTCTGGTAATAAAATAAAAGTGTAAGTATAGCAGTTCGGATTCAGCCAAAAGCAAAAGGGTACGATAAAATTTTAAATAATATAGGTATATTTTTCTCTATTTCTAAAAATATCTATCTATCCGTGTGTCCCGTTAAAAGAACTTAGAAATTATATTTCCGTGCCTTGCTTTCCTTTATATTAGACGGGACCAACATTTAACGTGTTGGCTTAGGTTTACTGCTTGATACTAGTCGTGAAGCCTAATCAGAGACCTTAACATCTGACAGTAAGGTTTAGTCACTGACCTATAACTATGAGGTGGTATATTACACATACTACCATCACGTGGGCGCGGTGCGGATCGGTGGAGGGGTGTTGTAAAGCCAGTGACTAAACCTTACTCTCCGATGTTATCACTGACTAAGCGTTAAAAATATTATCAATCAAGTGATATCAGCCGGGACCAACTTTTAACGTGCCTTCCGAAGCGCGGAGATGCTTGTGATAAATGCATGATAAATGTCACAAAATATGGTCGGAATGGTAACCACTGTCAAACGCGGCGAGTGTTGCTTAATTTTGGTAATCACTGCCAAAGTGCTGCCGCCACTGAGCTACAAGCACATAGTAGTATTATTATTTTTGTATGAGCAGGTTATCATCCTGATGTATGTGTAGTGCGAAAGCCCGCACTAGGTTCCCTCACGGCGAGCAAGTGGTGTAAATCTGTACATCCGTCCGGATTCGATCTCACAATTTACGAATGTAAGACGAGACTCCGGCCACTGAGCAATGGCCGGTCTCAATAAAACAATATCGATATGATTAAAATTTTATAGTCACTATCATTAGAAATAATCGATTTGGAATTATTACCGGTAATAACAGCGATTGACTCTTGCAACCATGGCGGAGTATCGGAGACTCGATTTAATATAAAAATAAAATAAAAACCGACTTCAAAAAACTAAAACGTTAAAAATAATCTTAACACTTAAGTACCTAATCAGTTACTTTTGGAGTCGGTGCAAACGAAAACATAAATATAAATAAATAAATAAATCATTTATTTGCCAGAATATGGTTCAATACAAAGATGAAAGATATTGTTTTTTCCAACATATTCTATCGCAATGCGACGTGCAAATGTTAATTTTTATCATACAATTAATGTCAATAATTTCAGTACAAATTAGAATTATCAATAGTGTCAAATATTATCAGTCAGGAATTCATTAATAGTATAATACATTTTCTCTTTTAAAAAATTAAATAAATAGTTCTTAAATTTTGTAAATGTCAATGTTTTCAAGTTAACTGGAAGTTTATTAAATATTTGTATAGACATACAGTACACATTTCTTGAATAAAGAACTAATCTTTGTGATGGAATAGTCAAATTATCAACTCTTCTACCCCTATATCCCGATTTATTTTTGTTTATTTCAAAAAGATGGAGATATTTTTTTACAAAAATACTAATCTCAAAAATGTATAGGCAAGGAAGGGGCAAAATATTTAAAGACTTGAACAGGGGCTTACAGCTGTCTAAATAATGAGCACCACAGATCGCTCTGACACATTTCTTTTGGGCTTTAAAAGCTCTGGGCATATCTACCGAGTTTCCCCATAAAATGAGACCATATCGTAACACGGATGAGACATATCCATGGTATGCCATGACTGCCGCATCCTTAGATGCTACTTGTCTTACTCGGTTAAGAGCATAAACGAACCTATCTATTTTGTTTATTACAGAGTCAATATGATATTTCCAATTACATAAATAATCTATTGTCAAACCTAAAAATTTCGTAGAATTAATATTGTCAACCTTACAACTATTATAACTTATGTCAATTTTTGCGTTATTATTGGATTTTGCTTCAAATTTAATATATTTGGTTTTATTAACATTGAGATTCAAATTGTTGCATTCTAGCCACTTAATAATTTTAATCAAATTAACATTTGCAATGTGAGCCAACTCTTCTTTATTTTTACTTTTGACGATAAGAGTGGTATCATCCGCAAAAAGTATGCATCGTTGATCAGTAACATTCGGCAAATCATTTATGTATAGTAGGAACAGTAGTGGTCCCAGTACACTGCCTTGAGGAACGCCACAACGATTACCGCAGTAGCTAGATGTATATGTGTTCCTAACATTTTTAGATAGCCGCGAGATTTGGACACACTGTTGTCGATCCGATAAATAGCTTTTTATCCAAGATAAAGCATTACCCCTTATACCATACCGGTCTAATTTATTAAGGAGTACTTTATGAGAAACAAAGTCAAATGCTTTGCTCATATCTAAAAATATGGCTAGTGTGTGCATTGCTTGATTTAAGTTTTGTGTCACTTCCTTAACCAAATGAAAACAAGCAAGAGTCGTTGAGCTGTTCTTCCGAAACCCAAACTGTTCCTTAATTAGCAAGTTTTCCATTGTAATAAATGATGTGATTTTATTGTGCATCACTTTTTCAAATATTTTTGATATAATGGGAATCAGAGTGATAGGTCGGTAATTATTTAGTTCGTCATGGGGCCCATTCTTATGCAAGGGTTTCACAATTGACTGTTTTAATCTAGTAGGAAACTGCCCCTGCACAAGTGAGATATTTATTAAATGAGCCAAGGAGTTTGAGATAAAAGCAGCACATTTTTTAATAATGTCAGTGTTAATGTTATCATAGCCTGTTGATTTGGTGTTTTTGAGTTCTTTAATTATTTTATATACATCGTTTTCGTTGATGGGGGTTAAAAATATACTATTTGAATGGAAGGGTATATTCTGTGTTGCATCTCTGAGTTGCGTTTCATTGTCATTTTGGGATTTGTTTGTCATATTTATATAAAATTTATTAAATTCGTTACATATTTCATTGGGATTTTCAATTATATTATTATCAATAAGTTTGATTTTTCGGATGTCTTTCTTAGAATCTATATTTTGTATATATTTTTTTAATATGTCCCATGACGTTTTGCAGGTATTTTTTGAATTTGCAATGTAACGTATATTTGTATGTTTCTGTGCTTGAAGTATACATTTTTTTAATATGCTAGTATAGCATTGGTAGCGCTTTTTTGCTATGTTTTTATTTGATGAGGACAATCGGTACTTCAGGTATAGCTGCCTTTTATGAATGCTACAACGTTTAATACCTTTCGTAAGCCAATTGTTTTTTAGGGGTTTGTTAACTATTTTTACTTTTATCAGTGGGAAACACAGGTTATAGAATAGAATGATGAGGTCATGGAAGCTTTCAAAAGCTTTGTTAATGTCAATCTCTTGAAGAACCTCATTGAACGACAGTGCTGATATGCAGTCAATAAATTTCTTCATATTTTCCTTGCACATATCACGCCTATACTCAAACCAATACTTTACTTTCTGCTCGTACTTGAGGTTTGTTTCTAGATCAAACATAACACACACAATCATAGAATCTCTCATCGACTGACTGGAAGTTAAATACTAAAATCAGTTGGCGCGGTACGGAGTTCATGCAATGTTTGATGATTTTCTTATAGATCCTATCATCAGAATTTAACCAAATTTATATGGGACCATTCTGAAAGTATTATCTTTCAAACAAAAAAAAATTATCGAAATCGGTCAACGTAGTGACGAATGATCGCTGAACATACATAAAAAAAAGATTCCGACGAATTGAGAACCTCCTCCTTTTTGAAGTCGGTTAAAAACAAGGTACACAATTACATAAGTTAATAATTATTCGCAAATGAATAATTTCTGGAACAATATCAGTTACCTACTGCTAGTAGTAAGGGGGCACTTGTGTGAAATAATCCTTAGCAGCATATACAATTACTAAATAAGTTAAGTTGTTATTTTGATCATCATCATTTCATAGGACGTCCACTGTTGAACATAGGCCTCCCCCAATGACTTCCAGATTTGCCGGTTAGAAGCGGCCTGCATTCAGCGAGTCTCTGCAACCTTTACCAGCCCCCCAGCACGACCACCAAAACACGATAATATGATATAGCGATATATTGACACCAACTGAAAAACTATGATAGATAAAGCCGCCATTTTGAATTTTTATCGAAACAGCGATCATAATATGTGACGTCACTGGCACGGCGATTCGAAAAGGCGGCTATATCTATCATATTTTTACAGTTGGTGTCGATATCAGTCGATATATCGCTGTATCATATCATATCATATCGTGTTTTGGTGCTCATGCTAAGGCAGGTCGTTTGTGTATTTTAATCATCAGTCATAAATATACAGTAATACTAATCTTATATATAAAATTCTCGTGTCACAATGTTCGTTCCCGTACTCCTCCGAAACGGCTTGACCGTTTCTCATGAAATTTTGTGAGCATATTGAGTAGGTCTGAGAATCGGCCAACATCTATTTTTCATACCCCTAAAGACCACGCAGACGAAGTCGCGGGCAACAGCTAGTATTATTATAAAGCTAAAGAGTTTGTTTTGTTGATCGCGCTAATCTCAGGAACTAATTCAAATTGAAAAATTATTTTTTCTATTTATTGAGGAATATTGGTTATAGGCTATAAAACATCACGCTACGACCGATAGGAGCGGAGTATCAATGAAAATTTTTGCAAAAACCGGAAAAATAATCCTTTGTGAGCTTCGTTGCGTAAACAAAAAATATGTATGACGGAGTTGTTCCTCTTTTAAAATTAAAAAAAAAGTATTATTTCTTATTATCTTTTAAGGTTGACTCACTATAAACTCTTTTATGGTACCTACCTAATCTTTGTTCTAACATAATGCATTAAGTGACAGACCAAACTCCACGCGGGCGAAACCGCGGGCGAATGTCAGTTAACTTAATAAAACTTAATAAACTGTTAACTATAAGTATTATTAAACTAAATGTGAGCGCTCTTTAATAGGGTAAACGCAATCATTCATGAACTCATAAAATTAATCGATACCTAGAAATAGCAGACGTAGTAATAACGGTTCAATAAATGGAGTGCTTATTTAGTGGACGATCTGTCTTTTATTAGACATCACTTTATTCCCAACCACGCGTTAATACGGACACCAACGCCCTTGGCCTATGCAAAGGGCAACCTTTGATGTAAATTAGACTTCAATCAAAAGTTGCAAGCAAGTCATAAAACTCATTAATCAATTTAAAAGATAAGCTTTAGTTTCCATTTTTTAAAAGTAAAATGTCTTCTCGGATATTTTTTTTTCTTTTAAATGGCTATAAGTAGACGGTGTTACTCGTATTGCCATAACGAGACACAAGGGAAAATGTATTGTTAATAGTCATTTAGATGGTTTGAACTGGCCAGATTACATCAGGTTTCAAAAATATAAATGGAACTTGTACCTACGAGCTGCTGGCTGTACCTACGTCTCTAGAACGTACAGAACTTAAAATTAAAAATAATACTGTGTTCACGGTTCAAAGTAGCAAATTTAGCATTAAGTCTGCCATATTACATTTTTCTTTAAGTACATCTTTACATTCGTCTGATGTTAGTCCTGTATTTATCTGTGCAATAAAAATAAATTAATAAACTGTAGGCAAAATTTTGTTTACTTTTAGGTTTAATCTGATTTAGCTTATTTTTAGGATCGGATTTATGCGGGGCAGCCTAGTTTTTGGTGTTAAAATGGGGTATAATTTGACGGTCGTAATTAAGCCAGGTATCACGGTGCGCTCTCTATTATCTTCGGCCGACTTGGGGTGTGGTGCCTGTGGTCGACTATCCCCCATAGCAGACTTTCACTAGGGCGATTGAGAACATGCAACGTATGAACCTCTATCGTCCCGCTGACAGCGGAGCCCAAAATCGTGAATGTTTTAGTGGGTATCCACCATGGCTGCGTCAGCGGATAACCCGCCGTTTTCCTAGAGCTGGTATGCACATCAACGTATTTCTTCCGCGTTAATACTCCGCTATGCTCAGGTGATAACACGAGTACCAGACCAGTCTGAAGGCTTTCGCAACGTTTACACGTAAACGTAGCACGCCTACTAGTGTTGAGCGCTAAAGCAGTAACTATTAATCTGTGGCTAGAGAGCCTCGAAGTATCGACAAAGTGATGAGAACTAGTTGGGAATACTAGTTTTGTTACAGACAATCCGTCATAAGACTAGCTTTTTCACTGATTGCTTATCCGACAGAATACGTTACCACAGGAAACAACGGCTTGTACCTTATTTTACGGATATCTTTCTAGCTAGTGGCCAAAGTTCTACCATGGGAAGTCGTTCTTGGCGCACTGTTTCAGAGCGATTCTTAGGACGCAGCAGGGACTAGGGTACTATGGGCGGAAAACTTTATAGATAAGAGTTATAACAACCCAAGCGATAGTAAGTTAATTACTATACCATTCATTAGATATAAGTAATAATTATTATTTTTTGCACTCGTATAATCGATGAGGTATATGTGTTCCTGGAGACCGCGTATAGGCAGGCGCAGCGTGTAGCGCCCTCCGGCAAGGTGGAGCGACGATATACGTAAGGCTACTGGCAGTGTATGGAAAAGAAAAGCCGAGGCTCGGGCTTAGTGACATGCATTGGGAAAGGCATATTTCTAGCAGTAAACTGACGTGGACTGATTATAATATAATAAATTGTAATAATTTTATATTTATATAAAAAGTTATTAAGTACTGTTTGTTTTATATATCTTTTAATAGCACAGTTAATTCAGACCCGATTGGGCGTTTTCCCACAGGCCTTCGACGCCCAGGTGTAATAAACGTAGTGGTACATACTATACTAGTGATATTAACTACACAAGGATGTCAATTTAACCCCGATTCTCCAGATCCCTTGCGTTTTAGGCTTGCCTTAACTGGCGGATCAAGAATGGAGTGACATCTCCCTCAAGAGATTTGTAAAAAATCGCATCAAAATCTATCAAGTAGTTAAGGAGTTAATAGTGGTTACACAGATGCATATAATTACTTTAGAAATATAACATTCTCTTTTAATAAATTTCTTGTAATTTCAGATTTCTCAGTGCCTTAAGACGAAAGTCTACAACCAGTGTGTGTTACCAGTGATGACATATGGAACTGAAACGTGGCCTCTCACTATGGGCCTCATAAGAAAGCTCAAGGTCGCACAGCGTGCTATGGAAAGGGCTATGCTTGGTGTTTCCTTGTGAGATCGAATCAGAAATGAGGAGATCCGTAAACGAACAAAAGTCGCTGACATAGCCCAACAGATTAGCAAGCTGAAGTGGCAGTGGGCGGGGCACATAGCACGTAGAACTGACGGCCGATGGGGCAGAAAGGTTCTAGAATGGAGGCCGCGTACCGGCAAGCGCAGCGTAGGACGTCCACTCACAAGGTGGTCAGACGACCTGGTAAGGGTCGCAGGAAGACGCTGGATGCAGGCCGCTTCCAACCGGCCAATCTGGAAGTCAAGGGGGAGGCCTATGTTCTGCAGTGGACGTCCTATGACTGAAATGATGATGATGATGATGAATTTCAGATGAGGCATTGTAAGGAAAAGGTTCTGGTTGGTATTGTTTAATGATCTCATTCTTCTTCTAAATTATTTTGAGTTTTTTGTATTTAATTAAACAGCTCAAGATATCATTATGATATATTGACCAATTTATTAATTTACTATTTAATCCATAAATGCTTGTTGAAACGGATAGAAGGATATTAAAGTACCAAGCAAGACTAATAAATTGAATCCTGCCACTGCTGAGCCGATTTTGGGTTACCATACCAATAGATTGTGTCTGATTGCTCTCGGATGCTAGATACATGTAAATCAATAACTTCAACAAAAAGATAACTTTTCAATCTAAACTAATTAATCTAGGAAAACAAGATTTATATAGTTGAAAACAAAATTGTTGACTAAATAAAATCTCTTTAAAGACTATTAGGGTTGTATTATAACCTCTCTTGTGTCAGGCTTGCTATCAGACGGTGACATCAATAGTAATTGCATTTTGTTCTACATAAATGTGTGAAGTGTTATTTTGAGATGTATGAGTGTAGGTCTTTCTAAAGACAAGTAGGTAGGCTGTAATATATTTCCATGTAATTCTTGATTCTTAAATAACGCCTTCACTGTTTTAATGTCATTATATTATAATTGTCATTAGCATGGTAAAGTATCTCAATGGTAAATTGTCACCTAGTATTTAGATGCCAATAATTATTTTAATCAGATACTTTATTGATTGAAATAAACTTCAATACTCTGGACATTCTAGTCCATTCATTACCTATCTACCTACCTACCTACCTAAACACATTCTTGAATGTGACATTTATTTCTTAGTTGTTGTTAGTGTCAACAAAAAGTTAGAACTAAGACAATACCAAACATAAACTATACCAATTATCAAAAAATATGCTCATGACATCATCAGCATCAAATATGATGACTAATGAAACCTAAGATATTTTATCATAGAATGGAACTGAGATAACAATGCATACTTAAAATATAGGTTTAATTTTGCGGCCGACGATTGTTTAATTGTTCGATTAATAATTATTTCGATAACTTAATCCTGGTTAAGTTAGACCTCACTCCGCATTTTATAAATACAAATATCAGACTTACCTGAAATTTCTGTTTTATCTAGCACCTAATAAAAACAATATACAATCGTAGACACTTAGCACACCCACTAGGCACCAAAATACAGCACTATAATGAAAAGAACTGAAAGAAAGAGGCTTGCAGCACTGACAGCTCCGTTTGCTGGTCGATCAACTCTGAAGTGAAGAGAGGTTAGCAAGTTCAGAAATGCGCAATGTTTTGACTATGCGCATTACACATCGTTCTAAATGGCATGCGCATTAGGACTTTCTTATAATAACTTGTTATGTATTACATAACTATAACGTTATTAAATATTTAACTTTTTATACACTTGATGAAAAGGGAAGAAACCCGGGATTTTATTATTATTTACGTTGTAAAATGCCATCTATTACCGGGTAGATTATTTAAAAGCGCCACCTACTGGAAATAAACAAAAGTATTATAGTATTTAGTTCGACTACTCGACACTGGATGTCACTACACAATTTTGTTAGTCGTCTTGCTACGAAAACTGGTGCTACGGAGACTGAAAAAAGAAGAAGCTAAACAAGTCAACAGCTCCGCGCGCGTTAGCGACTTTACGCTGGAATGTGGCGGGAGTATTATATTAAAACTTATAATTATTGTGAAAAGCGCATTAAAATCTTAGTTATATAAAAGTTGCGATTGCACAGACGAACACGGAAACATGACTTTTAGTTAAATCTTTATTTATTAGGGTTTATTTGCTCAGTAAATAAGACACAAAAATAAACCACATAGCATGGGCATGCAACTATTCACAGAACAGGAATCACGCGCTACGCTCCGCTACGCGCAACTATTTAATGTGACATGCAATAAATGGTTTGAAATTGAATTTGAATTATGCCCCATAGTCACCGTGGTCTCTTAAGTAAGGGCGCAAACGTGGACACTTTTGTGTCTTGTGTCAGACACAAGCTACCGATGAATATTTGATTTCTATAGAACCAGCGTATGAAATCATCCACTGTGCGCACACGTAAACATTTCTTGTTCCAGTTGCTTCCACTTAACACATACTCATGACGATCAAAAAGTGATCGGTGTCGGCAACTCGATATGTGCAGCGCCTTAACACCTGACATTAGCGGAACCACTGTCAGTGCCCCAGTGCACACACAGTTGCTGCCATTAAAACTTGAATTAGAAATTGAATTAAATAACCCTCACAGGAAAACAAAAATTACCACCTACCTACCTACATTATCACAATTTTCTACGTGTTAAACCTATCTGTACTAACTTAATTAAGATTCTGGCTGGATTAAGTTGAAGGGAAAACAAGAATGCTATATTACATAAATAAACAAATTCTTTGGTCAATATTAAGGCGATGATAGATAGCTGCTCTTTCCGCCTCGTTCTGTACACACTTAAACAAAACGTTGTACACGTTTTCTAATGAATTACAACTTACATTCTGTGTATTTTGGAGATGTAATTTTTAATTAGTGCAGCGAAACCATTTAAGTAATGGAATGTGTCTAGAACGAAGTTTGAAGCTCGTTACGATCTCTTGTCTGCTCATACCGGTTCCGTCGAACCAAAGATATCTGTGAATACTTAGTTGGACAGTCTTGTACTTGTCAATTATAGCGATCGCTCATTTAAGTACTTCTTCGAAATCATCCGGACTTTATTTAAAGGAAGTAGTCAACCTCTATGAACCTGGGGTTCACTCAGGTACATATATCAAACCTACATACTCTTTTTCTTATTGCCGTAAATGACTATTACTTTTTTTTCTAATTCATTTCATAAATAATTTTAAAAGTATTTACTTGAGTAAAAGCAAGTGGGCCTAGACAATGGAACCATAATAGGATAGGTACTTAACTAAAAAAACGAAGATGGGAATCATCTAATCAAAATCAAATAATTAATTAATGTTATTCGTGACTTCAATCTCTTTTGGAGCAAGGACTAAGGGTATTTATGTACTTACTTGGTCTTAATAAGTTAATTAATTAAGTAGGTACGTCAATTGTTGATAAAAATCGTTAGTTATCTATCACGCGAAGGCTTTTTAAGTCTGGAATGATTATTATCTTCGATTCGATTCGATCAGTCGGCGCGTAATTAGCTTATGTGATTAATAAAAGAATTGCTGACGTAGTATTACTTTCAATTTTGATGTAAATAAATTGTTTTTACAATCACACCAATTTTCTAGCCTTAAACTAAGCAAAGCTTGTACTATGGCGACTAGATAACGGATAAACATATTTAAATACTTTTTTAAACATCCATGACTTAGGTACAAATGCGCGTGCTCATCACACAAACATTTGCCCCATAAATTGCGGGATTCGAAGCCGCAACCTATTTGTTATATTGTGTAGTAATAAATAAAAGAAAATGCTAACACTTTCTTAAATTTCGGGCCAAGTAGGCCAATGGTGGCTGTGATGAAGTAGGCCTACATAACTTCTTTATTTATTTTAAGGAAGCTTAGTTATAATTTATTTAAAAAATAAATACTTTCAAACAATCACACTAATTTTCAAACCCTAATCAATTTTCTATGCTTGGAGTTTCTCTGCGAGATAAGTTTCGACCTGTCACTAGCTGACACCTTTTCGAATTGCCAAGCTAAAGCGGTAATCAGCAGGCGACGTCGCTCGCAGAACTGACAACGTATGGCTCTCGAGTGGCGACCACGAACTGGAAGACGCAGCGTGGGCAGGCCTCCCACGGGGTAGATTGCAATCTAGCCAAGATTGCGGGCAGCCACTGGATGCAAACGGCCCACTGGGGCCGCTCGCCCGCTATGACGTTCTTTAAGGGAGGCCTATGTCCAGCAGTGACTTATGTACATTATATGTATATCATCCACGATCCACAAATGCACATACTTATTACACTAACACTTGCCAGTCTAGCCACATGCGAGATTCGAACCCGCAATTTCTGGCTTTTTAGCGTGAACCACTAAGTATAGAATCTAGCTAGACTTTGCTTAAATTATTAATATCTTGGTGCCATAATTCACTCCACGTTTAGTTTACAAAGTTTTTTCTTCCCATTATTCCTATAAAGGTATTTATTAGTGGTTTCAGCTAGATTTGGGTACGCAGGTATGACCCGCTACGTGATTCCACTTCAGTGTGGGCACGTGACTAGCAGAACGCAGACGTCTTATGCATTTTGCATTTCTAAACTTGTAACTAGTTCTTACTTTAAATGTTTTCATTGCTATTTTGTAACATATTAACACTTACAGTTATCATATTATGCCATTATCATCATAATATTTGGCCTGCCATTTTCTATTAGACGACATAAGTACATTGTAAAGTTCCTTTTTAAAGAAAACTTGTCGTTGGTAACAAGTAATAGAGCGTTTGTATAATGACGACTCTCTTTTATCTTAAAAACGGGTTTGATAGCGAATCATTTACCTACATAACGAAAGAAATACCCTTCCAAACTCGCTAAAACAAACACGATACAACACTGTGACTCTAGAACAATAGATATTTGCATTCAAGAGCGCTGAGATATCAGAATCGTTATCAGCTACCACACTATCAAGAATTCAAGACCTATCAGACGCCTAATCTCGTTATATAAGTTCATAACGGCCGCTACACGAGTAATCGTTAAATGGTAACGACGTTATCGTTATCCGTTATTATCATTTGAGCCTTGGCGATATGTCTTGAGCTCGTCGTTTAGATTGTGAATATGATAAGCGCTGATAAATAGAGTTACTATGTGTACTTATGTATGAATTTTGCGAAACAAATACTGTATTCGATTAATAACAACATGATACGTTATTTGAATGATAGGAATCCGTCTTTGTTCGTCCGTTTGATTAGTGGCTAGATTGATCAATACTTTTTATTATATGTACACCATACAAATAATACAGTTCTTGTTTACAGAAGGATGCACAATTCAGGCGATATTATCGCTAGAAGCGATATGTCCAGGAGACTAGACAGAATTATGAAGGAAGGCAAAAGTGGTTGTTTTGAGTTATCTTATATATAAAATTCTCGTGTCAGAATGTTCGTTCCCGTACTCCTCCGAAACGGCTTGACCGATTCTCATGAAATTTTGTTAGCATATTGAGTAGGTGGTAAGACCAAGCAGACGAAGTCGCGGGCAACAGCTAGTTGATAGATAAAAATTTCTCAAAAATTTTTAGGTAGGTAAATTTTAGTGCTGGCTGTCTTATCCTTGCGATGCCGGAGCGAATCGCTAGCTATATTTATACGTAATTATCAAAGGCAATGACAGAAGTGTAAGTATCACGTTTTTTCATCAATTTGGCAACAAAGACATGATTCCCACGATCTCGATGCGTGTAATATTTGCCATTTGTCGTGCCTAGTTCTCACATTCGTGTAAACAAGTAGTAGAGTACCCGAACTTGGCAAACAAACTTCCAGCAAGCAGCAGCCGCTCATAAATGGCTTGCTTAGCGCCTGGCGCCAAGCTAAGGGAAAAGAAACGAAAGTACAGTCAACAGCAGGTAGGTTGACCAACCTACCCATACAGTTAACCGATTTTCAACTTTAAGTCCGACACGTAGAAATCAATACGGCGTAAAAAAAATTGATGTTTTGTTGTAAGTTGACGAACTGTTGTCTGTACCTCTACTTATGAACAACACGGGAGAACCGCACTGCGCTTGGCGGACTCGCTAGTCGCCTAGCAACATCTAGAAGTCCAATTCTCGTAATTTAACTGTAGTCGCAATCCGTTTTCGATCCAGTCCGCCTAGCATGACCACCAATACACGATATGATATGATATAGCGATTTACTGACACATACAGTATTTTTTTAAAAAATAATATGAAAGATTCTATAGCCCCGTTGAATTTTTATGATCGCACTTTCGATAAAAAATCAACATAGCGGCTATATTTATCAAAAAAAAAAGACCGAATCGCCATATCATATCGTGTTTTAGTTACTGTCTGAAACGGTATTCACACAGGCGGCTATTATTATATAGGCCTCTTACTCATTACTATCATATCAGCTATAGTATATAGTTGACTTCCAGATTAGCCAGTTAGAAGCGCTCTGCATCCAGCGGCTTCCTGCAACCTTCACCAGGTCAGTTTGTCTATCCACCTAGTAGGTAGACGTCCTACACTGCGCTTGCCGCTACGCCTCCATTCCCCGACGACCGACCTCCGTAGTCGAGAGGCGGGTACGCCGGACTTGACGTCGCCGTCTCTGAGGTAAAGAGTTGGGTTCTCGGTTGGGTCGATGTAGGAAATTTTTGGGTCTGGGTGTAGTAGGTCCGTCATTCTTTCTGATTTCTATAACACAAGTGCTTTAGCTACTTACCTTAGAATTGTCCAATATACAGAGTGTTTCTTTTAAGGTGTCAAGCCAGTGCGAGCTGATAGCATAGTTACCATATATACCTATCGATTTAACCCCCATGTATGTTCTAAGATTTTTTGTAGTTTTCGAGTTATAATTTTTTTTTCGATATTTTTCCTGATTCAACGAGATAATGGCTTTAAAAAAATATATCTTTTTTTTGGGTCAACTTTTCTTGGATTTTTTTTTAATACAATGCCCAATAGTATAGTATATATATATATATATAATATAGTTGCAGTTTTATGCGTAAAATAATCTCCTTCCTAACATTGACATAACATAAAAAAAATGATCGATACTAAAAGAAATGGGATAAAGCAGGACCCAATGAAACATATATATGTATATTTATTCTAGAACCATTCTGCCTATCGGCCGTGCTAAGTGGCCCACAAACTCAGGATAAAGTATTTAAAAAAAATTGTTACAAGAAATATAAATAAAATAGAGCAAACTAGACGACACCGTCGAAAGTACAATTAAGATTGACGGTTCAGATTACCAGATCATGTATTATCTGTGGGTGAGGGTAATGCCCGACTTAATCTTCTGGTAAGGTAGAAAAGATATGTTCGCTCAAACAGTGACGGGAATTCCCTACGTCGTAAACGTGACGTCTGGGCCACATAACCATGGCAAAGGTATGACCGCTTGGAATTGCAAATATACTTATGTATAAGCAAAGCAAATCTCACTCTTATACCAAGTGACATAAGATTCTATATTATTAATATAAGTGTTGCAAAATGCACTGAGAGTTTGAGGAAAACCTTAATCAAAAATCTTTAATAACCTTATTCGTGGTACATAATTTGAAGATAACGGTTATTTGGTTAAACAAAACAAATGCGAACATAACTTCTAAAATATGCTCGTATATTATATAAGTGTTGGTTCATATTGATTGGGGTTTTATAATTTTATCGAATTAACTACGTTTGGTCTAATTTAATATAAACTAATAAATTCGTCCAACAAATTATCTAGCCTAAGCAAATAGCTTGCACTATGGCGACTAGATAACGGATTAAGTTCAATAATGCTCGTCTCATCATCTCATCGTCTCTCATCGCACAATCATTTGCCTCTTGCAGTATTCAAACCCAGCACCACCTGGATTTGTAGTTCGGAGCGCTAAACACTAGGCTAGACCAGACAAATGCAAAATAATGGAGGAAATTAAATTTGCACCAAATAAGCGAACTTTAACCTGACGAGTAGCCTGACGAGGGATTGGGAGTCAGTCGATAGATAGAGATGGTAGAGTCTGGGGGAGACCTTTGCCCAGCTGTGGGATTGAATAGGTTGCAAAAAGAACTTTGGTATAAACATTATGTTAAATAAAATACACTGAGTATTTATTTTAGCTAAATAATTCAACCGTTTCGGGGAAGTACTCAAGTAAAATGAAAATCGGTCACTCGTTGGGTTCCGAAAATGACGATTCAGTAGAGGAATTAAATTCAGTTCCGTCTTTACCATAAGGGCACACGGGGCCTGTGCCCAGGGCCCCCAACCTTACGGGGGCTAAAGCACTAAAACATGTTTGTGAACTAAGAAACACTGGTAACTGAAAAGAAAGAAAAGAGGGCCAAGCCTAAAAAAAGAAGGGAAAATTTAAAACTATACTTCTAACGTAGATATGAAATTATTTTTGGAAGTCATGAATTCATATCAACAGTATTTTATTTTTAATTAGCAATGGGGCCCCCAAATTCTTGTGTGCCCCAAGGCCCCGGGATATGTTAAGACGGCCCTGATCAAATTATTTCGATTTTATGTATTATAAAAAAAACTCGTGTAATAAAAAAACTTTCGTAGATCAAAGCTAAACTATGCAGAAAAAGGAGATATAATAGCCTAAGAACTCGTATAATTACGAAATGTATACTTACTAGTTACTTCACAGAATATTACCTACCTATAGAATTGTTAGTTATAGAAATATGTGCCAGACACACCAATTGTCATATTTACTTATTTATTTTGCCAGCACACCAGTTCTTTTATTCAACATTATAAAGTAGGTTAACGAACTTTTCAATGCTGTCTGCGTTGTTTATGTGTTGATCTTTCCTGAAGTAGAAATATCTAAAGGAGAAGATCGTGAAAGCCTAAACTCAGTGGGGCATACATGTCTATTAGCAACAAATTTTGTTCTATGCTTTTTTGGCAATACTCATTTTGAAATATAGGTACTAGCTCAGAAGTTATTAGAGTCCAGAGTAGGTCGTAGGCTCTATTCCAGCGTTGAGTTAAACCACTTGCTTGCCATTGAAGGCAGATGTGGTAAGAAATCCTGCTCATTTAGTATGCTGGATGTGTAGCCATGATAAAAAAATCTGGTTCCTCTAAGTTCTAAGTATAACGGAGGTCACAGGACAATAAATTGCCAAACTTGCCGAATTTGGATGTACCCTTACTAACAGGATAGAGAGAGGACGACTGATTTTATTATGAAAAATGACTTATTGCGCCCTTATTAGAAAATGACTAATGGTAGGTAAAGTACCTACCACCGACTGAGGTACTCAGTACCCGGTAAAGAGTGTAAACAAACCTACTATTCCAGTCACGATAAAAGATAAATGCACTTGTTCCACTTTCGTTATTTACCTGGCTCTTAATAAGATTTGCGGGAATGGCGACATGTGACGGCGAGCGAGGCAGAAATGCACCGTATCCGTATGTAAATAAGGCCCAGTAGATCAAAAGGGCGCGTACATGCACAGCGCACAGAGAAAAGACTTTTTAAAAATTTGTGGTTAAATTTAAATGTGTCTCTCAAGTTCTTCCATGCTCTTTTGCTTAGGCCTAAAGTCTGCCAACTTTTGTAAATAATAAATATATATTGTCATGTGGCCTACGAAATATTTCCAAGCACACATGCTTCACAATAATATTTTGCCGTGTGTTCAAATCCACAACCGCTAGTTTTATAATAAGGACCCCATAAGAAAGAATGCGCCATAACGTTAGACATCGATGTTATTCTAACGCATAATTAAACCACTAATTTGGTATTTATAATTTAACTGAGAATAGCTCAAGACTAAGCTGCTTTACAAACTTTGGCACAAATAATACAATAAACATAAAAGTACTTTCATACGGTTTGGATGCGGGCATAATATTTTTTTTACAAAACGAATTAATTCATAACCTGAGAAAGCGGGAAAAACTCTAGAAAACTTGGATATCCGCCATCAATAACGACCTCTAAAAGTAAATGACATAGCAACAATTTATATGGCTGAAGATGACGAGGAGATTCGACCAAATGAAATTGCATAGGGCTGGGCAAGGAGAGCAGTATTCGGCTCAAACCTAAGGTCACATCCATCACTGATCTTAGGTTATTGTACTTTTAGTCATTTGCCTCAACTTAGAACTGCATTAAAATATGAAATGCATGTCATCATTATTTTCAACCGACTTAAAAAAAAGGAGGAGGTTCTCAATTCGACTGTATGTTTTTTATCGTATGTATGTACGTGTTAATATTAGTTTTAGCTTTTTAGTTTGTGAAGTCGGTTTTTTATTATAAAATTTACTTATTGTATCTTTAACCCCTATTTTTAAATAGGCCGCGAAATTTCGATAACTGCTTTAAACTCTTTAAAGCATATAAACTTAGTTGACAGAACTTCTTACCCAAGACGACATTACCTTTAACTATGCTTGCCTATGGTATTAAATCAATATAAGTTATCCTTAGAAATTATGTCTTTTTAATGTGTAATACCAACCAAATAAAGCATCACGTAAAGTAAAATGATATCCTTATACAAACATCTTTCAGCTACTGTTTGCGTCTGACTCAGTTCGTTAGGTAAATAAATCAAGTTAAATTGTTTTATCTGCGAATCAGCCATTATACTATGTAAACTTTGAATATTCATAAGCTCATCGCGTCTCTGGTTAGAACAAGATTTACCAAGCGCCTTTTGTGACCAAATAAAAGTATGGACGAGGTAAAGATTTCTTGAAAACCTTTAGTTAAGCCTAATTAATTATTTAATTACGTATATCTAATGCTGTACGTGATCAGTATAATATTATCGAAAGTAGCTAATAAAAGATTCAAAGTAATAGCTATGATTACCTCGATATCGGAATTTAAAGCCTTTGACTTTTTTAAGGACGAGTAGTGGTAATTATTTTGATAAAAGTCTTGTGCGAAGATTAATTTTAAAGCCTTTTTTCATACCTTTAAATTACCCTAAAACATACTTCTTATCGCTATACTTTGAGCTGCCGACACTACGCTGCCTTTCTTTTGGTTGTCAGATACCGGATAGTTTACAAGGTATTTACCAAATGATCCAAAATTATGAACAGGATAATGAAACTTGTGGAGTTGTGGCCATAATGTGAACGCGCGCTAAGCTCGTTCATGGTGACAGTTCAAATTCACGACGTTGGTAGAGACCTTGGTTTGTGCCAGTTGTTTGATAGGGCTGGCCTTCTGTTTAGGACGCGGACATGAATTCATACATTTTAAAACACTACGGATTATGCATTGATAAGGAAAAAAGATACGTTTATTCACACTCTAAATTACCGGGAAGCTAAAAAAAACTGTTAAACTATACTTACGGATTTGGAAAATCTCCTCAAAATTGTATTATACTTAAATAAGATTAGATAAATCCCTTGTTTGATACCTGGGTCTATCTAAATTAGTTCTAAGTCACTATTGTTTTCATCTTTCTTTTATTGCTGCAAATCTCTATTGGATATCGTGTAAAATCTTCTCACAGGACAGGCATAGTCTAATGTGAGAGGTTTTGTATTTTTCCCAAGCAAAATTTCGAATTATCGATGCATACAAGTGACATACCTAAATCGAATTGCTTATTGTAATTGTACTTCTTCTTAGTAAATAAAGATTTATTTATTTATTGTTTTATTTATTTTATTATAAGAGAAGATCAATTAAACTTTTTTATAATCAATATTATTGAGGGTGCTTCGATCGTGTTGTACTTTATACTAACAGTCCGTAATGCGTCTTTTCTCTAAAATTAATGAAAATCTCTAAAAATACTGTCAAGCAGCATTGACCATACCATTTCAAAAGGCATGGAATTACTGACCATGTTATTTAATATTTTGAGTTAAATAAAAAAATGCAACACAATAGGTATTTTACAATCCTGCCGGGCCAAGTCAATCTATTTATTTAAAACAAACGATTTTTAATATTGATATGGTCACTCTAAGATGTTGTTTAGTTAGCTTATTAGTATTACGTAATAACTTGACAGAAGGCCCCTTGAGTAGGGACTGAATAAATTAACTGTTTTTGTATTACATGGATCTCACATTTTTTTACGGTAGAAGAACTGAGTTTCAAGGCTTATTTTTTTTACAAGTTATGTTTTTGATGGCATACTCTTTACTGCAAATTAAATTTTAAAACACACTTTATTTGATGGTAAAAAAATGCAGTTTCATATAACACTGGCTACGCTCGCATGTCAAAAAAAGAAACCATACAAAGTAAGTCATTCCTTTTAGGTGGCTCGTGGCAGCAAGTAATGTCTTCATAATTAAAATATGTTTATAGAGTGGTAAAACCGAAGCCGTTTCGACTCATTGAACACTATTTCCGTTTACAAAAAGGTCTGGGCAATCATTTAGGGCTACCTAGGTTATATCTACGTAAAATGTTAATAATCTAATTAGATAAATATTTATCCTTCTATTCAGTTAGGTAAGATTCTACACAATCTCCTATACAATTATGCACATTTTTCCTTGTTACCATCAAGTAGACTTGAAACTTACAACACACAGTCTTGAAACTTACAAGTACAGTCAACAACTGACCAACCTGCTCCAACTCTTCAAACTCAATTAACATTTAACTTTTCTTTAACCTGAAAATCAATAAAATGAAAATGTATCATTATTTGGCATAGAGCATAATATCCTATAGAGTAGAAATGTCATTATGATTTGTTCGACAAAATATTCCGCCATGTTTTAATATGTATCTATCTGTACTAACTTGTATGGGCGAGAGTTGAGAGGACTTGTCATTTCATGCTAAATATGTGTAAAAATCGCTTACTAGTTTCGGAGAAAGATGGTTTTTGTATTGCTGCTCTACCGGGTATGATATATGTGTTCGATGTTCTTTGGTAAGTTGTTGTACCTCAGACCACAGATTACTTAACTATAACAGATTGCGCTTTCTTTAAAACTTTAAAACATTTCTGTTTAGCCTAATGGTCGACTGGTAGAGAATGCCACATGGCATTAAGTCCACCTTTTGTACGATTTTATTTTGTGCAATAAAGTTTAAATAAATAAAACCAAAAATAAATCTTGCCGTGCTAGAATAAAGTGCAATCTAGATTGCATCACCATCCATGAGTAAAATTGTTTTAGCCCAAACGCAAAAACGAAAATGCACCGAATTACTATGCGCAAAAGGTCGTCTGACTAAAATGGGATTAGTGCCGTTAACAATGGCATTGTTTCCATAGTCATTGCTCGTCAGGGTTGCGCCATGTGAGCGTATATACAGGTAATACAGGGTTAAATTGCAAAGGGGTGGCAAATCTTAAGGAGTGGCTCAGAATCAGTGACTTAATCAAACTATGCAAAGAACAAAAAAAATTTTTACACAATTAATTATTCCTAACCTCTGTTAAAAATCGTACGCGTTGAAAATTTTACTCATTCATGAAAAAAAAATACCGTATCTGCACTGCGTTAGGTCCTTGTTGGCTCGCCGTACGCTTCTTTATATTGATCCCTAGATCTTATTTTTTAAGTTTGGCACCCCTTTGCAATGTAACTCTGTATAGGGCATGAGTGCCAGTTGTAATTGCCATTATGAGATGGTCTTGTAACATCTTAAAGTGCGGAGTGCCCCAGGCCTGCTAAGACGCAGAAATGCATAATTCAGGAATTTGATTCCTGCTCATTTTAATTCTCTCTTGTTTATCTCAGTTGCCCAGGCAAATGAATACGAGTCTGTCAAAGGCAGGACCGGCTTGGGGTGCATTTATCAAAGCTCGTCTCAGACGGACCGCATCGAAATAATTGGTCCCAGAGAGACGCGGGCTAATTTGTCGTTGACGGGTGGAATGCTTTCTTCAGCGCTAAAATGGCGCTCAGATTTATCTGAATTTGGTAAAGTTATTGTTTCATTCATCAGTCATTCCAGCAAATATTGAGAAGGGCGGAAAAGATTAAACTAGACTAAGACTAAACTACTAAGACTAATTAGACTAAACTATGTAACGTATTTTATTACAGATTATTATATGTATAGATCAGGTACTCTTAACGACCTGTCTACTTTGAATTTTAGCCGAGGCCAAAGAACCAATGAAGATGTCAAAGGCGTTTTGAATGCTATTGAGCTCTGCCAGTCAGTAAAACGGAGAGAGAGAGAGAGAGAGCTTTGCATTATTAGAATGTTAAAAAAAAAGACCTTGTACACTCGTATACTTATAAATGCTGGTCTTAAAATGTTGTTGTATTTCAGCAGTAGAAGCGCCCCCTAAAAGAAAGTTAAGGAATAAAGTCGGACTTTACATTAAAGTGTAATAAATTGTAATCAGGATCATGGTCAAGTTACCAAAACTAATTATGGACCTATTACTAGCCCAAGTATACTTGTACATAGCGATAGAAAGAATATACATAATAAAACTCTCTCTTCTTAGCTATATATCCCATATAGTGGTGGGGTCAGCCTTCCGTGTCTTTCTTCTCCACTTCGCTCTATCCTCGACTTCGTCTTCGGAAACCATGCACTCCCTCATGTCCTTTAGCACACAATATACTCTCCCATCTTATCTTGGGTCTTCCTCTAGATCTTCGACCAGGGAGAGAAAGCTGCAGTGCCAAATTCCCTACGTAATCTGAGGGCCTCCTTTTTACGTGACCATACCATCGCAGCCTACTATTGAAACTACGAAAAGAATAAGGCCTGCCCTGTAGGTAAGTGTTAAGAAAATAATTTTGATAAGGCTTCATATTTATAGACGTTTAGCTATGTTAGTAAGTTATACATATCTATTCCCAACCTAACTTACTCAGCGCCGTATCCTTTAGCTATTAAACTATGTCCTAATATTACCTTTATATGTTGAGATTTGGTGCTGGAGGAGTATGAAACGCATTAGCTGGACGAATTAGAAGACAAACGAGGAAGTTCTAAAAATGGTTGACGAGAGACTTTGTTGGAGAAAATTGAGAATAGGTGGGGGAGATCGTTGGGACTACTGATTTGACACGACGATATTATTGAATCTATTATAGAAGGAAGAATAGAGGTAAAAAGAATGCGAAGCAGACTTAGAAAAAGCTTAGACTTAGAAAATAAAGGAGAAGCTGAAAGTCGTTTCGTATGAAGAGAGTTGTGAAGAGAGGAGCCGAATGCAGGGAGTGAAGGAATGAATAGACTCCATCGTAAAGATCATAAGCTCTTAAATAGGATGATGAGTACCTAAGTATTATTTTGTTAAACCCAAAGACTATTAGTATAATAATTTGGCGGTGTTTTGTAAAAAAGTGGGGCAGAGTAAAGGTCAATTCATTATGCATATTTGTCATAACAAAAAAGTCAAAGCTACCTAATTGTTTATTATTCTCTATCGAGACTCAAAAAAGCACATCTTATTCGTCTAAGTCACATGTATTAAAGTGGTTGGCAATTTGCGAGAAATCCTTCAAAGACCGGTCGTCGAAGATACTTGACATTATCTTTAAATAAAAATGGATAAAAAAGCCAATTTCGTCAAAGCAATCTTCTTAACCTGATGCTGGGACTGTGGAGACGAGTTCCACATTTTATAATTAAAGAAATTAAAGTGGATTCCGCACCTACCTGTATAAAAGTTCTCGGAAATAATCCTGGTAGAGTTGTTAAATATATAATACAAATTAAAAAAATGTTTTAGGTACTTCGTTGGGTTCTCAGTATTTTTGTTTGACATTAAAAGTAGGTGTACCTGTGCTCGGGAGCGATACTCAAGCAGAGTGACAGACGTCGGCTGGAATTTGCTATAGAATACTCTAGCGCACTTTACAAAAAAAAAAATAGAGTAGCAATACAGATCTTTCGTGATTGTGCTTCCATTTAGTATGACTGATAAGTCCTGTCAACTGTCTCCCATACTAAAACAGTACCTACTTACAGAATAAAATAATGGCGGAATTTTTGTGAAACAAAATAAATAACATTTCTACTCTATGTATAGGGTAGTAGTAATAGGGTATATTATAGCTGTTGTAAATACTTTTAAGACATTACAAGACAAGTTTTGTTGTTTATTCGAATGTAGTCGGCATATTTCACCGAATAGTCGCCTAACGAAAGATGCCAAATATAGCTTTTCAAACTAGTCGGCCAATCTCTAGTATCTATAGCTCATCATCATCATCATTTAGCCATAGGGCGTCCACTGCTGAACATAGGCCTCCCCCATTGACTTCGAGATTGGCCGGTTGGAAGCGGCTTGTATCTAGTGGAAGCGTCTTCCTGCTACCTTTACCAGGTAGTCTGTCCACCTTGTGAGTGGACGTCCTACGCTGCGCTTGCCGGTACGCGGCCGCCATTCTAGAACCTTTCAGTCTCATCGGCCGTCAGTTCTACGTGCTATGTGCCCCGCCCACTGCCACTTCAGCTTGCTAATCCGTTGGGCTATGTCAGCGACTTTTGTTCTTTTACGGATCTCCTCATTTCTGATTCGATCTCGTAAGGAAACACCGAGCATAGCCCATTCCATAGCACGCTGTGCAACCTTGAGCTTTCTTATGAGGCCCATGTGAGAGGCCACGTTTCAGGTCCATATATATATGACATATGTCATCACTGGTAACACACACTGGTTGTAGGCTTTCGTCTTTAGGCACTGAGGTATATTGGACGGTATATTTGAGGTATCTATAACTAGTGTGTGTTATCTACTAGCAGCTCGCCCCGTGGTAAAAACATCAAATGCTAGAGTAAATTGCAATGAATTTTAAAAATCATCTGCAACGAAAAATTGATTGTCTTGTCTTAAATTATTTTTATCGTTCAGTATCATGAAAATGTACTTATCTAGTTCTCCACAAGTACTTAAGATAACGCACACACGCACTTAGCTGTTATCAACGCCCGTTAGCGCGGAAATAGAATTCGTTACTTTTATCGTCGACGTAATGTTTAGGTATAAAAAACAGCCTTGAATAGTTTAAATAAATAAATATTCAGTTCAGTGTTAATCACAATTTTTTAAAGTATATAGTTCTAAGGCAGTTAAAATATGATCTAATATTATGCAAGTATTACAAAGATACACAAGCATGACACTATCAATCTGCAATCCACCATCGAACTAGGAATGAACCTGTATCTCGAATAGATGGAAAACATCATGAGCATAACATTTTAGTATTGATAACAATAAGAAGCGACATGTTAGGTTAAACTTATAGTTTAAATACAATAATTCCCAAACTAGATAAGCAGCTTACTAAATAAGCAACAAATATGCGCTAGAGTAACTGTAAAATTAAGGAACTAATATCCTTGAGTTACCAGGTGCCATAAAATGTATTATGCCAGGGGCTTCACTCAGAGCCGAGTTAATATGGGAAAGATCGTTTTTTAAATTGATGTGAAACGGGAGTCGAACTCGGGGCCCTTTGAATTCAAGGTGATTGATTCGCAGCTTACGCCATGATAGTATCTAGTCATTATAGTCATAATGATCTCTTCCGGGCACATATACACGTCCCAAAATATAGCTTTGCTCTACCACCACTTCAGGACTACATATCGGCTGGTGATGAGAAGAAAAGGCGCAACAAACTCAAGTCACCTTTGTAGAAATACAGTTACAAGACATATAGTAAGTGCGAGCTAAGCAGGTTAAGTCCATGCCAATCTGGTCATAAAATATTCGTTTAAGATTTGTCGATAATCGAACTAATATGTAGGTTACATTAGGGTCGGAATTTTTATGTAATGGGACATACTTAGAAATAAAAAAAGAAATTCTGAGTGTACTTACCTACGAGAAAAAAGGTATTGGTACAAAAATGGTACAGATTTCTTGGACTGCATTCCATGCCCTGAGAACTTAATATTATAATAAAACAGGGTGTACAGAAGATTTACAATGTGTAACTTTATCACCCTTTCTCTCTTTCTCTTTTTAGTTGGGTGATGTGTGAGTGTTGCGGGCTCTAAGGTTTGATCTGTACTCATTTAAAATAAACATTTGTTTTGAGAAAATTGATAGTAATAGAAGTTGTATTTTCCTCTTTCTATTAAAAAATAGCTGTCAATTTTTCCTCCCTGGCTGGCCAAATGTTAAAATTTCGGACAAATCAGGAACATTCCTGTCATCTGGTAACAGCGTGAAGGATCTGACTTTTCACTAACATAAGACTAACTACTTATACAGGTTCCAAAACGTATTTTGCCGGTTTTTTCTCAAGACCTAATATGTTCAAGTCACATCTTATTGAGGTGATGTTAATGTAAGAAACCTATGACTAATCGCATGGAAACCACAAAATGATTAATGAAGGATAACGGCCATACTGGACTATGACATGATATACTTACTTTATACAAAAAGGTTTGTGTTCGGTTCTATTATGTACCTCGGTAGCAAAACAGGAAAAAGGAAGAGTAACAAAAAGAAAAACATATTGCAGGTCCGTGATTGCTAATCTACAACGTGCAACATAAAGGTTCAGTTATATTTGATGATTACACATATATTTCAGGAACTTGTACCTAAGAAATTAAAAAAGTTATAGAAAAATGATTGTGACAGGTCGAAATAGTATAAAAGATTTTTAGTTTTCCCATTAGAAACTGAGTTACTTATATGAAAGGTTACAAAATGTAGGCTATACAAAAGAATTCTTATTCTTTTGTGCAATCTACTTATCTATACACCATAAAATTTTAATTATGCCAAAAAATTAAGGGGCTATCAGTACCTATTACTGATAATATATATACACAGTTAATACATAAAAAATAGAATCCAAAAATTTTCCCCAATAATTTATAAAAATTGGTAACAGAATAATTTTACTACGCTATGCTAAGAAGACATCTACACACAGTCGATTTTCATTGATAAATCTTATAAAACTCGCGCGAATAATAATTTATGAGGAAGACTTACTTATTCAATTTTTGTTAATTGAAATTTATCCTACAATGGTCATGATAACATGATAAGTTATTCGATTTATTTGTATTGACATCTTTAGGATTTCCATTACTTATTCAAATTGCTTCATAATATCGATTATTTGCGAGTGTATAACTTAACTACCTAAGCATTAATTGCTTTGGATTTTATCTCATACCATTATATTATAGAAGTAATAGCCCTAAATTGAAAAAACAGGATGGAATGTCAAAGTACATAAATAAGTATGATTAATTTTTTTCATTACTTACGTAACTCACGCGGATTGTGATATTACTCGTAATAAAACATAATATTGTAATGTCGTCTACTCTATTCTAGGAGTATCTGTTAAAAAACAAAAATAAGACGGAAGACACAAGATAGAGGCCACCACGTGGTCGCACTTCAAATGAATGATTGTTGTAAGTAACTTTGTCTTATTTTCCTCGGCAAGATGCCACACTCTTTATTTGCCCTTCGAACTGCCTTGATGCAGTTGGCTATTTTTTGGTAGTACTAAATAATCCATACTAATATTATAAATACGAAAGTAACTCTGTCTGTCTGTAACGTTTTCACGCATGAGCCGCTAACCAATTTTGATTAATTTTAAAATAGCGATTACGATTACGTTTAAAGCGAATGCTATCAGACCTCGCAACTCTAAGACAGGGTAAAGCAGATCGTTATTTGGACCATGGCTTCACATCCAGTGTTATCTGAAACTTCAGGTTTCTACACAATGTTTTCCATTACAGCAGAGCAAATGGTATCACCTACCTGCCCAGTGTTCACGAGATTTGCGAAAATTGGCTACGTAAGCCATCTTCGAGCACATCAGCGCAAATCAGACTAGGGGTCGAAGTGGTCGCCATGGCCGAAATCACTAAGAAGGAAGTAGTAGGTCCGTGCTCGAATGCAAACTCACTCACGAAACGACACACAGATGTGAGTCGAGGACGGTCCGATTGCGCCCCCTAGTACGGGGCCTGGCCCGCGAACGAGTTATCTCCTGGCCTGCCGCTTACTAGGCTAGGCCTTCTGTACTCGCCAAATCTGCCCGGTGAAGCTGTAGAAGGCCTAAGCTACTATTGCTCTGAAATTTTAAAATTATAATTAATACTGTATACATACCAAAAACAGTTTTGAACACCTGCAGAACCCAAAAAACTTAGAATAGTATAGCTTAGTAGGGGTTTTCTTGCACAGCTTTTAAAACAGGAACTAGGAATGCAGAACTTGCCCGAACCGGACGTAATCAGAGTACCTACTCAGTCGGAGTCTCAGAGTTACATAAATGTTTAATTTAAATGCGAGAAATCTGAGACATGAACCAAGAAATAAAGTACTAGTCGCTGATGTTTACTTGGTTAATTTGGGTTAACTTAATTCATCATCATAATTATTTCAGCCATAGGACGTCCACTTCTGAACATAGGCTCCTCCAATATTGCGTAAGTATTATACAAAAAAGAAAAAGAATCGAATTGAAGCTCCTCCTTATTGAAGTCGATTGAGAAAGGGAAAAAGATCATTTTGGAGCTATAACTGATAGGGTCAATAAGCGTACTTACAGACTGAATTTGATAATATATAGTTATATTATAAGTAACAATAATACTTAATAACTATTTACTGAGCTTTAGAACGAGGAAAGAGTCAGATCTTTTATCTTATATAGGACCTGTTGGTAATTCTTGGAAATATCGTTTGGATGTGCAGATTACATAGGTGTTTTGTAGTTCCGCATACATTAAATCGTCAACATTATACAAGTTATCTACTTACTGTATATAACTTTATCTATCTATAACTTTATATCGTAAGCGTCGTGAGATTGATTGTGAATTTGTCTATTTTTGTATCTGAAATCATACATAAGAGTAGGTATTGTTGTACACTTGACTATAAAGTTTTAGACAAAGCAACTCTAATCTAATCAATCTGCGCGCTTAATAACGGTCGGTCAATAGTTTGAAGAGCATTACAGACAGAAAAATATTGGTGTAAACCAAAAATTTAATATCTAGGTACTAGCTGGTGCCCGCGACCTTGTTCGTGTAGGCTTTAATTAAATTCAGAAACCTTCCCCAAACGGGGCAAACAAACAAACAAACACAAACATTCATTTCTAATAACTTACAAAATGTTTGTTGTTTGTGTTTTGTACAATGTTTTCTATGATAAACTTTGTAAAAAATAAATAAAACAAGATTGAAGAAATACATTGGCCCCTTGCGTACCTACAAGGTGCACGTTTTTGCCCGCAAGTAATATAGTTACATAGATCGCGACTGCACAGATAGAACGCGTGTTTGTTTGACCGAAGAATTACAAAGGCACTTGCAAGTTGCAACTATCCATTACCTTCTTTCGCAACGATTTGCGCGGAAGCGGGAGCGGCGGATCCATGACCAATGCGGGATTCCCAGTAATATTCTCGTTTAAGCTAAAGTGCATACTGCAAGTCTATAAACGTTTGGGCCGGTTTTTGAATGCCGGTCTCGTGTTTGAATAGCCAGTTAGCACACGTGTGTGGCGAAAAGTGGGGAAATTATCTTTCTTTGGGGTAATGTACTGGTAACAGTAAAAGTTAAGTAGCTAAACGTATTGCCCAAATTTGAGGATTTATTTTTATTCGGCACACTCGCTTCTTTTCGCGACTTTGTCTGCGTAGACTGTGAATAATCACAAAAACAAAAATCTATATACATATACCTAAGGCTACATTGCAAAGTAGTGCTAAAATAATGTGTGCCAAATTTCAACTAATTCCGTTCAGCTATTATACCGTGATTTAGTAACAATTAAACTAACTTTCACATTTATAATATTAGTCAGATCAATCAAACAGTACCTATGTATGTTATAATAATATTGTGAGGAGAATTTAAGTTTATCCATACCTTTTGGATGTTTTCCATTGCCTTTAAAAGTGTAAAATATTGTTCTTTGAATTCAAAAATACACCCCCTGATAATGATCAAAGATAAGATGATAAGAATCTTAAGAATCAAAATTAACATTCGCTTACGAAATCTCAAAAATATTATTTAAATTTCTATGATAAATACTTATAGTTGTTGTGGTTGGTTGACCGAGTATAATTTAAATAGGAAAGTACGAAAGGAATATAAAACAAATAAAACGTCCATCTTAAGTGTGACTTTGAATTCGTTATTCGTTTGCATTTAATATATTAACATACATTTGTAGTGTATCTTTTATAATATTCATTGAAAAATCAATCACTCTGAAAAGTATTGTGAATTGTTTGAAAAAGGTTGTCAAGTCTGATCATATTTAAAACTTTAAAAATCTTAAGAAACTCAATGTCATTCGTTTTTCTAATGAATTATTTATTTTTGTGCAACAATAATTTATTGTTTTAACTTCTTGACCGTGAATATTTTCTCATTGGAAAAGCATGGCTACACAAAGATCTTAACTGAAAACAGCTGGAAACGACACAAAAATAATAAGTAGGAAGGAAAAAAAGATTTTTTCATTATTAACAAGTCTTGGTGTAAATTCTATTCATATTGTAATTAATATCGACAATAATATCTCACAAACTGGCGTATTATATTTCTTTGACAACGAATAAAAATGTGTTTTTTACTTATTAAGTATTCCGTGTTTTTTATTGTCTGCTTTATAGTATTTTTCTTTCGTTTCAGAGTGTGTTAACTTCATTTTGCTTCTTACATTTAGCTGAAAGGATTTACATACATCTCATATTATTTGCATTGCAATTGCAATGTCTAATGTAAAGTGAATAGTATCTTCCTTTAACTAACTCTTGATTTGTTTAACCTGCATAAACCTATCGATACAGACTACTTTGAAATATCTTTTCGATTGGTTTCATTAGTCTGAACTTGTCTAAAACGAAATCTGGTAGGTAGGACTTTGTCATCCAATCTATTGTAGATAGATAGCACATATTTACCCATTGTTGGGTATAGGCAAAGATTTCTTTACATACTTAGGCCTTCAGTCTCCTTTTTACTGCGTACTGCCTTGTACAGACAACGGCAGGTCAACCTACCAAAAAGTGAAAGGTCATTGAACCGATTTTCAACTTTAATTCCGACTAGAGAACAATATCAATTGAAAAAAAATTGCCGTTTTGTGATAGGTTGACGAGCTGTTGTATGTACCTTGTTATGCATTTCGCGCGAGTGTAAATGAAATGAGCTATACAGGCAATATTTCTCAGTTTATCCGAGTCACTCGCAAAATATCGTCACTGATGTTTACCTCATTGAAAATAACTTTTATTTGACAGCTTTTTAAAAATACACTAGCTGTTGCCCGAGACTTCATTTGCGTGACCTTCAATTTAGCTGCCGGCGGCGCGTGTTCAAACAACTCACGAAGTTTTATTGTAATCGAATGTAGTATGGTTTAGTGACGCTTTGGACCAAACAAACAATCATCATCATTATCATTTAGCCATAGGACGTCCACTACTGAACATGGGTCTCGCTGAGTGACTTCCAGATTCTAAAAAAAACAACGTTCATCAAAATCTATAGATGCTGAATCTTTTTAATAAGCATAGGTTAAAATAATTGAATTAAGAATTTAAAGTTGAAATGTTTAAAATATTATTAATTGAATGCATTTTCCTCTAACATTATGTAGGGGAAAACCACTCTATCTAATGCCCGCGGCTTTACCTCCTGCTATTTTAATAAATAGTCAGGTTTAAACATGCAATCACGTTTATGTAGGTTTGATGCAAACTGTAATTTAGTAGAAAATTTTGATTAGGGAAAGTGATTACTATTGTTGCGGAAATTCTAGGAAAATAATAATTATCAAATTGGGAAATTCTAGTAATGATTATAGCTGATGTTGTCCTTAATCTGTGGCATCTGTGAATTTGGGTAGGTACGATTGAATTTAAAATTATACCATCAGCTCTCAGCTCAGCATTTTTAATTTGACTTGACAGCAGTTTAAAAACACATTATTTGTAAATACATACATACAAGGTTACATTGCAAAGGGGTGCCAAATCTTTAAGAGTGGCTCAGAATCAGTAACTTAATCGAACTATGAAAAGAACAAAAAATTTTTTTTTCACATTTAATTATTCGTATTCGCTGTTAAAAAACGTACGCGTGGGTAATTTAACTCATTCATGAAAAAATTGCACCGTCTGTGCACTGCGTAAGGTCCTTGTAGGCTCGCCGTACCTACGCCTCTGATAAATGACCTGACTGACCTGACCTGACTTTATTTTCGGATATTTTAAAGTATTTTTTTTCGTAACATACGATTATTAAAAATAATAACGATTAGGACGCTTCTTTATATTGTTCCCTAGATCTTATTTTTTAAATTTGGCACCCCTTTGCAATGTAACCCTGTATATACCTATGATAATTATGTCAGTTGTGACTGTTGTGACGTGTCCATACACCTATTGGTTGCTTTATGAGCGTAGCGTTTTATAATTCAATGGTTTTGCATGACAATTTTGCTCTCTATTAGTCGTGGTTACGGATTTGGCTATCCATACCTATCTCATCCTGTGTAAAGATATACTTAGATTTTACGTTATAAATTAATCAACCATATAATACAATAGTATTCAGATTTTAAATTTGGAGTTGAAATGATTAAAACAGAGTTGTTAAATGCATTTTCCTGTAACTTTCTGTGTGGGAAAACCACTTTATGCTAATGCCGCGGCTTTACCTCTTGCTATCTATATTAAACAGTCAGGTTTAAACACGCTTAGTAGGTAAAAACGGGCTTGATGCATAAACGCAATTTTGTGGAAAATTTTGGTTGAGGATAATTTTGTAGGTAATGCTTTCGTAGCTGAAATTTAAAAAAAAAGGGAAAATTCAGACTTAATTTATCGGTGACATGTTAGGCTTAATCTGTAGTTAATAGGCGTTACGAATGAATTTAAAATTGTCTGATCAGATGTTATTTGATTAGCTTATCAGTGATATACGTTATTTAATGACCCGGTTAGTAGTTAGTAGTAGTAGTAGCGCGATGATTTCACTAAGTGCAGCTTGTCGGGTTCGATTCGGTTCGATTAAATATATATTAAAAAAATTTTTTTTGTTAAAAACGGTCTGGGTTTGGGACACACCCCTAGCAGAATCTGGCACCTCGTAACACTAGAATGTTAATTTCTTACTTCGAGACCATGACATTTGATGTGTTGTCTGGGGCATAATTTATGTCTATTTTATCTTTTTGTGGTTATTCGAATCGAATCCGAAGGCGAATCCAATCGATCGATTTGAATTGCCGATTTCCGGGTACACAGTTTTTGTATAGCATCATATACATCATCATCATTGCAGTTGACAACACTGCTGCACGTAGGCCTCCCAGTAGACTAGGAGCGCTAAAGAGCACGATCTCCCCCTAAGGTCGCCGGTCCCTCGAGCTGGAAGCGTCTTACACTACGTTCACCCAGGCGTGGTCTACACTCAAGAACTATATGCTTCTATATGCTTCTAACTAAATAAAAACAATTTTTTTTGTAAATACGTTTTATTAGAGTAATTAACAAAATTAATAAGTTCCTATCGATCTAAAGAATTGTCGTGTTTACGATATTTCCGCACGAGATCAAGGTGACCTTTTTGTAAGGTTTCTCAGTGATACTAACTTTTACGGTTTCACAAATTACAAATAGAGTACAGTGCATACGCTAAATTACAGTGCAATTGCAAATCGTCGCAATGTTAGGCATTAACCATTTTGTGAAGCCAACTGCGAGTCGGTTTATTTAAACAAGCCATTTTGACTGTGTGTAATACCGTTTATACAGCAAAGTAAAAACAAGCAAAAAGGCTTTGAAAAAAATCCACTTAATTTGACGCCTCTTTTTTATTTATTTTATATTTTAATAGTGGGTGGGCATTTTTAGTGTGATAATTTTAAACCAGCTACATTATTAATAGTTCTAAAGCTAGTACGGAACCCTGAATATTACCTCATATATATTGCATCTTATATCTGCCTACTCGTACAGTTACTATGTAACTTTTTTTTACTAGCTAGACGTTTAATTAAATATTAAAATTATTATTAATACGTACATTAAAATTTATGAAATATTGAATTTTTTAAATATTATTTTAGGAAGACCAAGCTGTATGTATATGTTGTAATAACTAGTACTTTATTGCAGAGCCAGAATGGTACCAGAAGATAAAATAGTTTGATTACGACATTTAAATAGATCATTACAACGGGATCGTAGAGATACGGCGACCGCAACATTTTTCCTGACCTAGAAACATCTTTAGGATACTTGCGATAAATATGTTAAGTACCAACTTATTAATTAATACGTTGCTACTTTTGAAAAAATGTTTGAGCATCAATACTTAGTAATTAAGTCACTGAGTTTTTTGCGAATATACAATTAGGATTCACAAAAACGCAAACAGACTTATTTATTTAATTTAATATCGTGGCACATTTAATTAGCGCGTGAACTGTAAGGCTTTTGTGCATTACTACGAGCAGGCTGCGCGGGAGTGGAGCGACTGCCGCCGGCCGGCGTGCGCGGGCGCATAGTAGAGTCGCGTCGCTCTCACACGACGCACGCGCTGATCAGATACGCGCACCTATAAAAGGGCACGCACCCTTGGTGCAGCCCACTCATTCACTCCACGTAAAACTGAAACCACCTAAAACACAAAATGTCCCTCGAACTTGACGTTCTAAGGCACAGCCATGACAATGACACTGAAGGTGTCGTCCTGGCTAAGGGAGTTGCGATGGCAGTCCTATTCTGCGCCTCCATGATATGTGGTATCGCACCCCTGCTCATCTCGAAGCGGTTCAACCTGGTGTCAGCTGAAGATGCAAGCAATCTCAAGTCCACGAACAGGATCGTTATGACACTCCTGTCCTTTGGAGGAGGCGTCCTATTATCCACGACGTTTATGCATTTGATTCCTGAAATTCAAGAAAACGTGGATTACTTGCAACGTGAGTACTTATTATTTTATTTTTATGGTAATAACTGGAAATTACTTCAGGAATTTTGTAGTTGTTATGGTATTTAAATAAGAAGGGACGTAATCTTTTAATAAACTTTTAAATAATATTTAACTAAATAACGTTATCAGTTGTTTCGTTTTCAGTCGGTATGTGTTATTTAAATACACCAGAAGCACGTATGAAACCAAACCTAATAATTAAAATAGAATTTTAAACACACATTTGCTTGCAATGTTTTATCTTTAACCGTTAACACGTATACTTCTATAGCACAAAGTTAATCTTTGTATCTAAGTACAGTTTTTGCGGTCTTAATGGTTTGATTACAATGCAAATAGGGACGTAGCATCTTAATACGTTGCTATCAAGTCATGAACAATGAAACAAAGCGTTGTACATACTTTCCATGGACCCCGTTTACCTTGGTTCTACTTTAAACATTTTGTTTCCGCAGATTAAATATCTGCACGTTATATTTATCTTACGGTTGGTTCATTTTACACAGATACTGGATGCTTGACAAAATCGTCACTTTGTACTAATATTATAAAATTTGCAGATGTTAAGATTGAAACAAAGTTTATTTAATTTTACTTTTAGGGTTGACATAGAAGTCTACATATTCGACAAATGTGTACCTACTCGCCTCACGTCTACTACGACAGTCAACTTTTAAACCCATTCATCAATGTAAATTTGTAAAAAATCTTACAACAGCTGTAAAGCCGGACTTTAAGGTCTCCGATCAATATGTTTGTTTATTATTTAATGAACACAGAGGGTAAAAACGTCGGTCTTTGATCGAAACGTTTTATTTTTTCACTTTAATTGTTTTGTCAGTGGTATACAAGAATGGGCGCGATGTAGAGTGGAAATTATCTAACAGTTGCGCAAGCGCACTAAGTGTGCCAGTGTCCGCGGTTCATCTCGGTGGACGCTGTAATTGCCGGATCATCTTTCACGTCTAGACACGCAATATTTGTTGTATGGTTAATTTTTAATTGCTAGTTATTTACTATACAGTGGGATATCGCACATCAATCTGTCATCACTAAAAATGGCGTTTTAAAATTTATTTTATAACCGATGTTTAGAATTCATTGCAGTGTTTATAATTGTTTTCTATGTGCCAATCCTTTTTTATTTTTTATTTTCGTATTTATCTATCGGTTATCTAGTCACCATAGACAAGTTTAGTTTGGTGTTTATTGGAAGAATTTATTAAATTGACGATGACGATTGAAGATGACGACCTTCGTAGCCGAGAGGCGAGCATACTGGACTTGACATCGCTATCACGGAGGTCCTGGGTTCGATTCCCAGTCGGTCAATGTAGAAAACGTTTTTTATATTGTCCCGGGTCTAAGTGTTGGGTACCGTCGTTGTTTCTGATTTCTGTAACACAAGTGCTTTGGCTACGTACTATAGGATCGGAGCAATGTAGGTGATGTTGTCCAATATTTATTATTATTATTTACTATAATTACCATTTTTTTGTTTTCACTGCGATCTTTTGTTTTTACTTATGTTATTTCAATCAACGTAGGTTCTAATTACCTTCATAACTTTTAAGTACCTAGTATATTTTTTATGTAGCGCTGTGTACTTTTCACCTACTTGAATAAATTGTTATATAATTTAATACGGTACACTTTCAATGTGAGTAGTGAATTTTTAATTTTCGAAAACCTAAGAATTAATAAATTGGTATTACAAAATCCTTATGATGCGATATTTACTATACAATTCAGCGTGACTGTTAAGCGTTATCTCATCTTAATGGGTAAGACCTGTGATGTGTTGCGGTATGACTCCGTCAGTGCATGAAATTTATCCTCAGAAAAATACCTACCGATATTGTAAAGTAAGGCGTAATCACTCAATGTTAAAACAATTGAAGCATTGATTTTTAACAAGACATTTATCGGGTCATGTACCTCTGGGTAGTACAAACCATTATTACGCTCGACAAGTGTGGTTGTGCAGATATTATTTAGAGGAAAGTTGCAAAATTTTATGAAATACAAGCTGTCCCGGGCAACATTGCCTTGTGTATTTGACAATCTGCTATCGACATTTGCGCTCGTAGTAACAAAATATTCAGTTTTTTACTATAAAAAATCCGTAATTAAAATTTTTCTTTTCATACAAACCTCACAAAAATTACGAATACAAAAAAAAGAATTAAGTCAAATCAAGCTATTTAGTCTTTGCGATAAATTAGTAAGATGCTAATCCTTCAACAACAAACATATTTTATTTGCCTTAAAATAGTTTTAAAAGTTGCAAAAGTTATCTATCGAATCAAGTTTTGAGCGAACGTCATCGCGCCACCGGACGAGCGCAAACAATTAACTCATTACCAATTCAATGAAGGGAAACACAGAACCAGAGCGGCGCACGCGCGGCGCATCGCAATTTGCTGTATTCCCTCGCTCATTAGAACCAATTAATTATTTTACACGTATTTTGACACTTTTTTATCCTCTTTGATGGATGAGATCAAAATAATTTAGACCTGTCTGCGAGATGTGTTTTAACCGACATCAAAATAGGAGGAGGTTCTATGTTCGGCTGTATGTAATTTTAAAATGTTTTGACTCGTGAAACACTAAGCGGACGCTTGAGACCGTGTAACATTTTCATTGTGTCATGCTTAGCTGGGCTGAGGCCTGAGGGGATTCACGAAACTCTACATGCTTAGAAAATTGCATACGATTTATGCGATTTTGTAGGTAAATTTGAAATCTAACGCTTCTTTGATACCTCCTGATTAGATGCCTTGTACGGTGTGAGACGTACACCTGAAGATTTGCTAAATGAAATACCGGAGATTGAGTTACTGTAGAGTTTATTGTTAATTAGCGTAAATACAGAACTTTGATAATGCTAAGGATGACGTGTGATTGTTATGAATGCGATGTGTGCACTGACTTATTGATTGGAAAAATGGATTGTACAAAATGCTAAACTGCTGATGGAGTGATTTGGGCGTAATATAATATGTACACCGTACATGCCTTTTTCGAGAAAAGGCTAGATATTTATAATGTTAATGTTTAAAAATGTTAATGGTGATCTAAATTACTATGTGGTCACATAAAATCACATTGTGGTTAAGATACGCAGTTCGTTGGTAATTCATAAGTTTTGTCTATTTGTAAAGTGTAATTAACGCGTAAAAATTCATTTGCCGCGATGTACATGCAAAAGAGATGAGTAATTGTTCGGCGGAGTAAGGCTCGGAGGGGCGTGGGAAATAACCTCACGGCTCGCTACGACTCGGCGACGCCACGCTATGAGCGATGTACGTGATTCGCTTCAACTACGAAATGACTATGGGTTTTGTGTCTTTAAAATTACTACGTTTAACATTACACCAGAAAAATAATGCTACGTTTTTCTTTTGCAATTAAACACATGTACGTACATAGATTGGGCTCAGTGGCGTGCATTGGAAAAAGCTTATGTCCAGCAGTAGACTGGCGTGGGCTGATTATGATGACGTACACAATAATACTTGTATATGTATACCAGGATCTCTATCTTCATTTTTCACCATACTGACACACACACACACACGCGCCCACACACACATACACACACACACACACACAAAAGCTTGCCAAGGAAATTAACATCACCATACCTATTATACCTTATTTGTTTTACTTTTTTTCTTTTATGTGCTGTTTGCTTGACAATAAAAAAATCTATTATAATTAAGGTAGAGCTTGTATTCCATGACACAGGGAAACTTTATGTAGAAAACAGTGCAAGAAATTGTATCTGAGAGTTGCATTGTGAATAAATAAATTTTCATTTTCATACTATTGTCTTATATGTAAGCGAAAATAGAGTTCGAGGACTAAACGGAAAATTGGGCACGAAACAAATCTTACAAATTAAGCAAATATGGGTTAGTCGAATAGGTAGTTCCTTTTTTAAACATTTAAAAAGAATCTACTATAAAATGTAAATTAATAAGTCCTAGTTTAAGAAATGGCGGAAAAGATTTAACAGAATTTAAGCTATTCTCATCTTAATAAAGGTTGAGTACCTACTTGAGAGTTTTATGCTATGCGGTACTAGTGTACCTTGGCAATGAGTGTCGACTGCCGCCAGCTTTAATTATTACCTTTGTGAAGTTTATTCTACCGACAGACTCATTGATGGTAATCAAAATGAGGTACTTGGTGTTACATCCAAGTTATTCACATTTCGTAGAGAGCAACAAATAAGTTAAACTGTTAAAGGATGGACCGATTTTTATGATTTTTGGTTTGTTGTTTTGTCTCTGCCCCAAATAGCAGAATAACTAATAAAACATTTGAAAAATTTACAAAAACTACGCGATACAAAGTTCGCCGGGAGAGCTAGTAAGTTTTTTTTAATTACATTTATTCAAAAAGAGCCCGTTGGTACTTTATAAACAGGGTCCAAAATAGCTCTTTAAGCCCTAGGGACTAAAAGTTATTATAATTTGAAATGTAGATATCTTTGTTGATGTTCTTAGTAAATGTTCCAATCACAAAAGAGATCAATCACGACACGAATATTGTATAAATAGTAACGGGCTGTATGATAAGAAGACCGCAAGAGAAACAAATTTAATTTTTAAAAAGTAAAATAAGCGCGAAATCCATTCCGTTTTCGTAATTCAAATTTTTTATTTTGCTCTCTTGTGATACAACCTACTATTTAATTTACCCAATTTTCTCCCTTGATTTGCTCCGATAACTGTCACTACAAAATAAGCGATTTATCGCCAGACTGGGGAGAAATCTTAAAGGACAATGCCACCAATTACTACAGCTTTATAAAGAATAGTGACCATTAGACCGTATCATAATAGAGAAAGTCTTTCGAGTTGCTCATAAATGTCGTAAGTGTTAGATTGTCTTTCATATGGTGTTATCTGTCTTTAACGATTTCCTTATAGATAAGTGCTACAGGAGGTAGGAACTGTGGAATAAAATTGTGTGGTAAGAATATTGAGCTGTTGTTAGCACTCTTTCAGAATATATTTTAACACACTATAAATTTGAGTGACAACTTCCAAAGCGCAAGTATATTTATTTAGAACTGGCTGTTACTCGTGACTTTGTTCGCGTGGTCTTTATTTTTCTCCTTTTGATAAAAATCTTTAGGTCTCGGTTTAATTATGAAAACCTTCTTCAGTTTGCGCACAACAACTCGACAAAGTTTTATTACAATATATCTGATCAATGGTTTAAAAATACATACAAACATACTTACATTGATTTTTAGGGTTCGGTAGTCAAAACGAATAACTCTATAGTAAATAGTCTCGCCATGTCCGTCCGCCCGTCTGTGTATGTCTGTCTCTCTGTCTGACCGCGGCTTAGCTTAGAGACTTTTAGTACTAGAAAGACGTAATTTCTCAAGGGTATACATTAATCACGCCGATAAAGGAAATAGAAAATAAAAAACCCGAACAAATAAAAAATATTGTAAAGAAATACTTTATCAAAGATAAATACCTATATTAAAGGTGGGTTGCAAGGCCAATGTCATTCTAAAACAATTAAGAAATAGATTATGCAATCCAGAAATGAGCAACTCTTCAATGGAGGCTACAAAATCTTTAATTTTTAAATTTTTTGCTTTCATCTTGTAAAATAAATTTCATTTAAATAAAATAAACAGTATTTTTTTTTTAAGTGGTAGAATAAAATCACTTCATTGTTAAATTGCGTTGATCGATTTTAATCATAAAATTCAACACATTTTTAATGTTTTGTGTTAAGTTGATGAGTTCAACAGACTTACGACGCCTTACACAAAAACCCCTCGAACTTACAACCACTAACTTTGTATCTCGAAGCGCAAACTACTAGGCTAAAAAGCTCGTCAATATATACTCGAACTTTACTTACCTACACATCAATTTGATATAAATATTTATTAACCAAGATACCTGATTTAACAATACAAGATATTTATATTAAGCTAAACAGACAATACCATTAGCATTTATAATTGTCTCATAACATGTTCCAGCGTAGATACAAGTCATGTATGTGTTGCCAGCGGTCATGGAAGGTGGTCACAATTATACATACATACGCTTATTACATAGATCCGTATGTGATATTTATACCTAAACTACTCTAGCTTAGAATGTTGGTATTACTTTTATACTTACATCATTTGCATACGTTAAAATGGCCCATAAACTTTATTATCTTGGTAATTCATTTTACGACTTATTTATCATTAGAATTGCTACAGAATTGAAAAGTATTAGTCATTGCAATATACACATATTATGTTTAACGTAAGTACGTAATAACGGAAAGTCGTTTCATGCGGAATAAAACGGAAAATTCGTTACTCTATTGTACCTACGAGCACGTTCGCTACGAACGATAACGGCGATAACGAATGAATATTCTCGTTGACATTAAAATGTATTCGTTTTATACCTCAACAAGGACAAATAATCGCAACTTCATTGTGCGATATTTAAATTCTTATTTATATAAAGACAAAATTTCCTTTAAAATAGGCAGTTTTGTTGTTTCTTGATATGCAATAAAATATTATCAATCTGATTATAATAATTTACATTGTTTAAAGTAGGTATGTCTAAATAAATGTTTTCAATGGAATACTTGTGCTATATAGCACACGATATACTTACATGTGATTTTATACGAGACAAAAATATAACTGTAAACATTTCTTAAAAAATTTTACCTAATTTTGTAAATTATTATTATTTTTATAAATCACAATTACATAACAGTACCTTCTTACTCGGTGATTCAATCAAAGTATACGAGAAGGTCCACTTACTGTCACTAGCAATCATTTTACTCTTTATTTTTCTTAAGTGGTAGTATTAATATTTCTACTAGAGCTACGTGAGGCTAGTTACCTATAAAAGATACTGTTGGTGCAACAGCAATAAAGACAAAAAGCCATTTTAGTTAAAATATATAATTTACAACACATTAACTTAATTTAATTAGTAATTATTTAGATCCAAACTTTTAATTTTATCGCCAAGAGTCACGATAAATGGACCACCATAATAATGATGGATCATAATAATCTGGAGGCACGGTAGTGCCCCCGCCAAGACGAACCAAGCAAGGGCACTACCTACCTTTTCTCAAAGCGCTTCGTCGTTTTTCTGAACCCTTATAACTTGGGTTTGGATTATGCCAGATCAACAAATTTTTTACTTATTATTGATATCTAAAAAACCCTGATTTCGTCACTGACTCACTGATGATCATCAAAATTCTTAGGGTATTTCCTAATGTTCTTGAAAGCTGGAATTTGGTATTTAAGCTAGTTACTACTAGTACACAAACAACAAAAACATTATAAAACTTGTAACTTTTATCCCCTAACCCCTTAATCTAGGGGATTAATGCTTGTATGATACCCGCAATTTTGAGCTAGAGGTCTGATCTGATATGAAAATAGTGCATGTAGCGAAATAGCCAAGCCACATAGCCACACAAGCCAAGACTAAGATGTAGAGTTTGTGAACTTAGGCCTTGTAGAGTTAGGGCGTGTAGAGTTAGAAGCTTAACTCTCCATGAGATCTGATAACTTTTTGACAGTAAGAGTCATATACATATTCAAATTCAAATTCAAACGTTTATTGCATGTCACATTACAATTTTGCGGTGTTAGAAAATAAAATAAATATGGTCTCGTCTTGGCAACATTTTACATGAAAATGTTTTTGGTGGGTTATTTTTTGTCACTTAATGATTTCCCATTTACTGTTGATTGATTGGGATGATTTACATTTATCTACATTAAAGCGTTGCTTCTTTTAGTGTTTACTATTCCAGAAAAACTAAAAAGATGTGTCACGTGACCTTGTTTCAAATTCAAGTTGCCAAAAGTGGATACCAAAACAAATGCCACCTACAATCGAAGCGTGCGCATGATTCACGCATTGCGATGTACGCCGCGTATCTAGCGGCGCACGCTGCGCGTCATACTATTGGGACGCTAACGGAACTGCGCTTTCTTGGCCATAAAGCAAATCGTAAACCCGCACAACGTGCCATAGTTAGGTCACTTTTATTTTTTAAGTGAAAATGTCGGGGCTTGACGCCAGAAAAGCTATTAAGAGGATAAAAATATATGCAATGTATTTGACTTTATGCGGCTTTTAATGTGTAACTCGTAAATGTTGAGAATTAAAGTCAGTGTTAAGTCCACGCTTGCATAAAGTGCTAATTGGGATCCTTCGATTCTCTACATTGGTAGGTATAGGCTCCTTGTATGCATCGTATTCTTGTGTATATATCATTTAGGATTTTCTCTGACGAGGCTTGATCATCATATCGTATGGCATTTATAGCTGCTTGAATCCTAATTTAAATGTCGAGTGCTAGTTGGCGTAACCAGTCCTCAGCGGCTGGGGTAAAAAGATTAAGTTCCCGCAGGCCACCAGGAAAACAGTACAGCTGGCAATCGTTGGCAATATGCGCCAGGGTCTGGTCTGTGGCACCACAATGTGGCACAGGCCGGTGACTCCCTTAGCCCCCACTTATAAAGGTGGTGATTGGAACGGCCCATACTTGACGTGTAGTGTTGAAACCAGCGGGCTTTGATGTCGGGTCCAGAACTAACGAGGCTTGATATTAATATATTAACAAAAATATAAAATAGAGCTGGAAATGGGAACGATGTCCTCTCTGCATTTCTATAAACTCCGCTTCAAATCATCCAAACAATTATTAGGAAAGACATTTTTCTTAGCAGTTCAGTATTTCCAAGGATTGAAAAGTAGAGTCGCATTATCTAACCAAAAAATACGAACAAAAACCATAGCCATTCATTAAACTTTTGTACTTATGTGTGAAGTTTAAATTACTTTAGACACGAAACGTCGTGCATCAGTGGGTCTGAGAACAAAAGACTAATTCTTTACATGTCTCGACATTGAGATTCGACTATGCGTATTGCAGATTCAATCAATTACGTGTAATTATGCGACTGAACACACATCACGCATCACTAACGCTTTGAACAAAGGATCTAGGAACAAAAATTGTGATGCTTTACGTAATTAAATGGCAGGCGATTTTCCTTGTAACAAAATTTACTAATTAATGAATTAATGCGATAGTTTGTACCCTAGGGAACCGTACAAATAAGTTATAGTTGATGTTTACAGAAAATTGCACATTTTAGGCGGCCTTAACGAATAAAAAAAAATGTAGGTTTTTTTTTTTTTTTAAATTATACAAACCCAAGTCACCAGCATTAAGCTAGTTGGTCCTAGAACTGACAAGCGAAATTTGCGCTCCGTACGCACAAACGTTATAAGCGTGTTACCGCCCACGCCCCCACGTAGGTATTTTGGCATGACTTTTTTAGCAGTTTACTCAAAGGATTATTAAAGGCTGACGTTACGTAACAGTACATAACAGCGGACAGCGTTCCCGCAGGCTTTAAAAAACCAAAAGATTACAAATTTATAATTTAGCGGTCGAAATTTATGAAACTTTATTTGGATATCACCAACAATATAACCCTATTAAAAAAATATCCAATTTAAAATTTCGGTATTACCATCACCTGGAGTTTCAGGAAACTTGAAGACAGTACATGCTTAAGACACTGAGTTCCTCCCTGTAGAGTAACAGAGGTTAATGTTCCAGTCAGTTAAATCATCAATGCGATGATTAAGCGCGTAAATTACCTTAAGTAATATTATTATCGAATACATACGTAATTATGCGTAAGCCATATAAAAGATATACAAACTTATTTTTTGTTTATGCAATACCTTTAAGCTGATTCTGGCGCTCAAATACAGCAACTTTTACGATCATGGGACGTATAAGGGCATTCTTTATTTTACTAAATGAGTAAACAGCTGTTATATACTACTACTACATATTTAGAAAGGAAAGTATTTTTTTAGATATCGATCTCCGGGCGAATCAGAGGAGGTATTGCGTAAAGAAATTTAAAAAATTTTTTAAAAAATGAATTGGACAACATCACATACATTGCTCTTATCCTATGGTAAGTAGCCAAAGCACTTGTATTATGGAAATCAGACGCAACGACGGTACCACAATATCTAGACCCGAAACCTTAAAAAAAAGTTATTTTTCTAAATTGACCGACCGGGAATTAGACCCGGGACCTAAGACATAGCGACACCAAGTCCGGTATGCTCGCCTCTCGGCTACGGAAATCGTCTTGTAAATTGTATCTTTAGCTACTGCCTGCAAAGTGAAATACTTATATAATGTGTCGATAATAGCAATCATAATATTTATATTTTCGAGCTAGCTCTCTTCATTAAACAAAATCCAAACTTATTCGAAATTGTCCATGGATTTTGCAACCGAACTGTACTGCACGCCATTGATCGTACGTATCCCACATAACAGCCCTCTACAGCAAAGCTGTTCTTGCCATGGCCCCAAGAGTTTACAATAAAAAAAATAAAAAAAATTATTTGAGTAACTTACAATATAATAACTTGCTTGTATTAGGAGATGCCGCTCTTTTATAACACATTTCATGTTTAAATTGTAAAGTACCAAGTTGACAATCTAAATTAGGAATTAATTTTTAAATTATTAATCTACTATGTTAAGCAATACTGTGTGTGTGTGTGTTGTGTGTGTGTGTGTTGTGTGTGTGTGTGTGTGTGTGTGTGTGTGTGTGTGTGTGTGTGTGTGTGTGTGAGTGTGAGTGTGAGTGTGTGTGCGCGTGCGTTTTTGTATGTATTATACCCTAGCTTGAACCAATTCTTCTATTAATAAAAATACCTAACTAAATAAAATACCTAACTATATTAAATAGTGTAATGAGTTTTTGGCATTTAAACAAAGACTATTTATGTTTCTGACAGATCATTCATTCTATTCAGTCAATGAATTTCTAGTATTTAAATCCCAAACTAAATAAAGCTTTTTATATCCGCTTGACTGCCTGCGCTATAATTTAATTGACATTAAAATTATTTGTATATCGATAATTTGGATATTTAATATTATTATGACGGATTATTATTATTATGCTATTTAGTAATTTTATTTAGATTTATATCTAAATGTTTTGTAAAACATAACTAAACTTGTAAACTCTGTTACATTTGTATGCCGCCAAGGCTAATCACAGCGCTCTCTTACACCCTGTTCCTATGTAATAATAACTATTAACCTGTGTATCACCAATAAATGAATTGATTTGATTTGATTTATAATTATCTTTCTGTAAACACAAATTGTAACTTCTTTGTATGGTCTACAATAAAAAGTATCTGTCTATCTACAATAGGATTATTCTTCATAAGTAAACTATACAAAAACAAAAGTGTCAATTGCTATAATGATCGCCGAACTTTATGAGGGGCCTAAGTCCTAACCATGAGCTCTTAAAACAATATATATCTTGACCCTTGTTTTGTTTTTTCTTTATAGAGTGAAGTGAAATAGAGCTTTTGGTAGGCCCCAGCTGATCTTCTGATAAAGATAAAAAAATCGAATAGTAAGTATTAAAAACAGGTTCGGTTGAAGTGCGCTACACGTGACACCCGTGTGTGCTCGTGGTTTAGTGACTGTACAACGAATCGCTGTGGGAAACCTTGGGTTCAATGCCCAAGCTAATGAGCTCGTAGCCACTTCATTCATAATAGGATCTAGAGTGCCAATAGGTATAGTGAGAAGCGATTGTTTTTGTCATAGAATAAAAAATCAATAAAGATGCTCCAAATAATTTTAAGGTTCCTTCCTTGGCAAGTTAAGGCACAAAAATTTTAATCTCGCAGCTTAGCAGGCTGGAAAGCCGGAATTTAGAATTATCTATTATATCACCAACAAAGTAATAATTTTATAATACTTATACTTTTTACTTCGTATTCCTTAGTGTAGGTCAAGATGATGTCATCATGTTATTTTGATAAAGAGCAATCCTATTAATCGTAAAATATATTATCTCTCGTAATTTGCTACTTATACAAATGGGAATGACAACCGCCTTTTTTCACATGAAAAATCAGACTACATAGTTGCGAAAACCCTTCAAAATTTTCACTACAACACTAAAGAATCTATGCTATTCTGCATACCAATGTCGAGTCAAAGAAACGATTAGGCAGTGAAACCGTGGTCCAAGGTGACGTGACGCCATGTTTAATTATGCCAAACAGAAATAGAAATAGAGACAAAAAGCCGGACTTTCGAGGTACGATGTCACGCTGCATTTGGTTGCATTGACAACGATCATTAATTCATGACTCAGTGTTATTTTCAACAAATTATACACCTACTTTAAAAATTGTCATCTGAGATGTTGAAAAACACTTTTTACTTGATGTTTCGTAGAAGGGCAGCCAGAAAGTTAATATTCGCACACGCCTATTTATACAAACGACTAGCGGTTGCCCGCGACTTCGCTGGCGTGGTCTTTAGCTTATTTATCAAGAATTTTCTGCGTAACTTACTATTTTTTTCTTTCATAAGAACCTTCTCTTGTCAATAATACCCATAATAGGCTAGTTTCCCCGTTAAAAATATATTTTTCTATTTAGTCCGTCAGTTAGATTATCAAAAAATATTGGTCCTATATTTTGTCTTTTGTCAATTAAACAAAAAATTAAGAAAATAAAGCGCATCAAAGTTTGGGAGTGACGTCACGGCTTGCTAAAAAGTGTCGTGACGTTACGTGGAACTTTAACGGGCTATATTTTTATCATTTTTTGTTTGATTGAGAAAAGTAAAAATACATGTCAAATATTTTCTGTTAACCCAACTGACGGACTAATTAGATTTTTTTAGAAAACTAGCCTACCTATTAATACACCAAAAAAGGAATTAGCGAATTTGTTTCATCCGTTCACGCGCGATGTGATGACATTTGTTAGAAATGAAATAGAGATTTATTTTTAGATGCCATCGCGACTAGTATAGAGACGTTTTGCTCACTCTATGGCGATTACTTAAATAATCGACTCCGACAATAGGAACGGAAAAAAACTCTAGGAGTAAGATATGTAAAATTGAATAGGTACGAGTAATTTCACAATCGTTTAAAAAGCCAGTGCCTATTATAATTCTAGACAGGTCACGTGACTTTTTTATTGGACATTAAATACAGTTAGAAAGTATCTACGAATTATGTAGTTAAACACGCGATCACGCGTCCTTGCCGCATTTTTAAGCTACGCTTACGCTAATCTTTAAATCACAATAAGCCGGTTGCCCAATCAATAACATGGAATGTTTATTGAAACGCATTTACTGTTACAGTTGTAAGATCAATTTAATTGTTGAAATACTTAATCCAATTAGATTTAGCGGTTCTTCTAACATAATAATATGTATTTTGAAATTGACACAACAATCAAAGCGATATGAAAACTCTTAAGTTATCGCGATATTGCAAGCAAAGCAAGTGTGTTTACTAACTTTAAACGACTGGAATTTGCATATTAAAATTAGGTTTCGATAATCTGCTACCAGACAGCGCCATTTCAATTGCCATTTTAATTCAAGTTTATTTTTTACTTGTGTTGGATTATATCTCTGCTCACCTGCGGATTAACTTGTTTATTACTTATTGCATTAGTGTACATTATCATTAAACAGTTGAATACAGTACATAATCATGTAAGGTTGCAGCAGTTTAAGTTTTAGATATACATATGTGTATAATCTTATACTTACTGAGACCAATAGATCTATTAACTTCAATGTAAATTCTACTCTATCACCAAAACCACAATCGAGTACTCATCATTTTCACGCTTTGATTTATATGTATTCGAAGATGTCAACAACGAACAGTCATGACTGATTGAATAAGTATTCGATGAAATCAATATTCGACAGCCGTAATACGCGGAATTAATACATATGTAACGCGGGTAACGCGGAATGAAACCGCAAATCAAGTATTGGCGCTGACTTTGTGACGTCCTGCCAAAGATCGCATTGATAATCGCAAGTGTCCCATTCAAACAATACCTACTCGTAGTTTTTTTTTGCATTCAATGCTAGTTTAATATACAAGAATAATATTTTCGTCCCGATAGCGAAAGGTCGTGAGTGCAAATGGTTCGTGCCCACCAGGTTAGTTGTTTTTTTAAGTGACAATATTATCCTTGATGAAATTTTCGTGTTTTTTTTAAATTTTATTTATTGAGAAAACCAACGGCATAATACATAACATTAAAATAAAGTGCTTATAAACTAGTAAGGCTAAATAAAGGTTTTCCTAAAATTAACTTAAAGTGAAAATTGGTCGTGATAACAGACTCATTTTGAAAATTTGTTATTATGCAAATATTAAATTGTGTGTCTTAAAAACATGTTATCCCAAAGAATGATGCAAGGTACACAGCTAAACCAGTACCTACTTAGTAGTTATTTCGATAAATAAATATGATAATGTACCTATAACCAATTTCTCTAGACGCAACAGCATATCACAATGGGCTAGTTTCCTAAAAAAATCTAATTAGTCCGTCAGTTGGATTAACAGAAAATATTGGACACGTATTTTTTCTTTTCTGAATCAAACAAAAAATGATGAAGATATAGCCCATTAAAGTTCCGCGTAACGTCACGCCCTGCGACACTTTCGCAAGACGTGACGTCACGTGCTCACTTTGATGCGCTTTATCTTCGTCATTTTTTGTTTGATTGACAAAAGACAAAATATGGGTCCAATATTTTTTGATAATCTAACTGACGGACTAAATAGAATAAGCTTTTTTTGACCCAGGAAACTAGCCTATTACGATAGCACTTTAAAGCAGAATTTGGAAAAAAAAGGAAACGAAGAAAATAAAATAATAGGTGCTAGCAATAGGGAATATGCATCCTTTTTCCCTCCTTTGACAGCAGATATTATTTATGTACGTGTAGATGCTGCTACCGAGTGTTGGAATGGGTATAGGGGAGACCGGGGATAGTTGACTATGGGGATAAGTTGCCTAACTGTCAAAACATAGACTTATTTAAAAATGTTCAACTAAGCGTGAGGAATGCAATACCGTGTCCGTGTCCGGTGATTGAGCGGGGAGAGGAAATTGGTTTTCGTACTCTTGAATAATGCAATAAGTAGTTTCAAATAGGTCCAGTTTTTGATAGTTTTTCAAATTACCACTAAGTCAACTATCCCCGATCTATCCTACTGCTTGTAGTAGTTTTTTGACTGTAATCTAAACTTTGTTAGTATTTAACATTTTCTTCATAGTATTTTTACATGCAGGTGTGTTACAAAAATAAAATAAAAGATTACCAAATTGCATGCAGGTGTTACAAAAATAAAGTACTTAGGTATTAAATGTTCGAACAAAATACCACAAACTCCTTAGGTTATAAGTAAAGGTCATTTGTCAGCTAAGAATGTATTTATTCTGTCTGCTAAAAATACGAAATGACTATCAAATCCCAATTCCAGGCGATACCACAACCAACTTCAGTTTGAAAGCAACATTAACAAACCAACATGTCCAATGCAAATGCAACGTATTAACATCATGAGTATGAGTATGAGTATGAGAATGGACTCCCTTTTCCGCACTTAGACTCAAATTCGGTCCTTTGTGCGTAGGGGAATGATGGTTACGGATATAACCAGCCTAGCTCCGCCCAGAAGCGCAGAAGTTTCCTGGGTTTTTCACAGGCTTCGCGGAGCGACCTTGGGTTGTCAAGGATTTCATTACGTTGTGACGCAACCGCCTCACATTCCAGGACTACGTGGTTGGCAGTTTCGTCTGTAGTGAGACATGCCCTACAGAGAGGGCTGTCTGTGTTACCTATAGTGTAGAGGTGTTTGTTTAGGAGACAGAGTATTAACATCATAAATGGTTGTTGGATAACGCGAACCCAGAAATAGACGCATTTGTAAACGACTCATTTCAAATCTGAGTCATTACTTGCACCAAAGTGAAATACCCGGATAGACTAGGACACGCTTTTAAACGGTAAAATCTCCACTTGTGGTTAGTGACGTCATACAACGAATCAAACCTACATCCTAATAAAATATTTCCCAATTTGCATCGGCACTTCTTAGAATTTGATTATTAGTTTAAATTGTTATTATGTTTGGTTTTTCCTTACATAGGTACCCTGGGCTTTTTTAGCAATATATCTAAATCTGAAATTGTAACAACTGAGTGTTTCGATAAGGAAAATATAATATATTTTCGGGGCTTAATTAAGTAAAATCGTTAAGCAACGGAAAATTACTTACTCTTTTAATCCATATAGCTGTGTAGCAATTTGTTTACGTTAAGTCTGTTATTTTTTTTATTGAGTTTGATAATTATGATAAGAAAAGAACTATTAACAATAGGTATTTACTGTTACTAACAAACAAGTAACGTTTTGTGGCAACCTTCGCCAAGGCTAATTTGATTCCCAAATACGAACCTTACATTTGTTTTATATATCTTTATTAAAATTACCTAGGTCCATATACGAGGACAACATAATATTTTCGCTTAGATAGATAATTACTCTTTTATGTACATTTTATAGAAGTTATGGTTGACGTTTACAGAAAAATGCACAGTTTTTATTGCCAAATTAAAGCGATTTCTTCCACAAAACCTTTAGTTATATGACATCATTGGAGAAAGGTGATTCTACACATTACACAAGGTTACAAATAAAGTAAAAAATTACGTATGTCTGCTGAGATCTTACTAAAGAGATCTTGTACAATTTGGAACTCGTTTGGCGCAGTGGCGCGGTCTTTCGCCCTAAGCGCTAGAGTCCAAGGTTCAAGGTGTGCAAAGGGTTAGATTGATATTCCAATCGGGTCAATACAGTATAAAAAAAATCAAAAGTGACTCGTGTATCCAGGAGTGGCTAATGATGTTAATTCCTTACTTTAAATTAGACAGAGGCTCAGCTGTTTAGGAAAATGTATATACCACCGTAATATATGTATATGCATAAACATACAAACACACATAGGCATTAGGTGGAGTTGAAGTACTTGTTTTTTGTTTATGTAAAAACCAAGTAAGTTGGTAGTAGGTTTAATCAAGTGTGGACTAAGTTTGCGTAATAAAGTCGAAAACCATTAAAAAATAAAGTTTGAGTAGAGACATTGTACCAAAGTAAGTATTTGCGAAAATTCATTTAAAAGACATCAATTTTAGTTAGTATACAAAATATCCTTTTTATTGACTTTTATCTATCTTTGTGTTGCGGTTGACTGATTGGTTTATCTACCCAGGTACTACCTACTAACTGATGTCCGAAATCTTTATAGATTATTGTTTTGTCGTGTTGCCAGTCACGCGTAATGTTTATAACTTGTATAATCCAATACTGAAAGTGGGTTACCATGATTACTTAAATAGTTTAACTGATAAACAGCCCTATTCCTACTGTGGATCGATTGCAAAACTTTTAATTGATCAAATTTCACTTTTAAATCGATTCCGATTGCTTTCAGTCCGGGGCAATATTTGTTTGTCTCATAATTTCTGATTAGGCAACTACTTGCCCTACTTCCGTAGCGAGTGACGTGGACCTCTCTCTCAGAACAATTTTATATAAAAAGACACAATATGTACACGGGTTTTTTCTTTTCTTCACGGCGCCATACATTTTTGTGTCAGGCGCAGGGTTGCAAATAATCTAATATTCGTTATAATATTGCATGTTTTTAATTTAGAACAACAATTATTACTTCTTAGTTACCACCTTAACACGAATTACATACTCTTACATTTGAGTAAACATCTTTCTTTGCTCGTAATAATTAATTAGTGGCTTGTAAAACATAATTGTTGTAACACATAGTAAATAAAACTGGAATAATTTAAGTTAATTTTAAATGATTTATATGTTGTTTCAAATGTAATTTTTTTAGTCGTGACTCGTGCGTTGATAGGTAATAAAGATAATCAAGATATTGGTAGCCCTAACGCGTGCGAGAGAAACATGACGTAAGAAGACGATGGTCTGGTTAGTAAAACACTAGTATCGAGTATTATGTGCTTAAACCTATCTGGACCCTATGCATCTATGCATCTGGGTTGGACGTGGTTAGTAGAGACGGCATACAAATAGGCGTGCCGCCGAGAGACGTCTAATTGTCGATTGCAGTGACTCTAACCTAACGTCAGACATTATCTGACCGGGTTTTATTATGTAACTGCGATCGCGGCCGTTGGAGTGATAGTGGCTGTCAAACTCTCGAAGTTCCGTAGCAATAAGGGCGAATTTGATCTAAGGAAACGGTAATGGCGCAAAATGTCGTGCGATGTCTTTATTTAATGTAAACGGCTAGTTCCACATTAGTTCCGCTTTTACCGTGGCAGTTGAAACTAAGTACTTGTTAGACGCACAAACATTACCCCTACAAAGTTTATTTTTAGGTTTTAGTAATGTTTGTGCGTATCTTTATTTCACAAAAGTTCGTACTTTGTATCATTAGAATCTTAATGTCATCCTGGGTCACATCATACCTAAACCGATCCGAACTTTACTATATTTGACAAAAGCTTAAATATATTGTTTTAAATGTATACCATACAGTATTTATTAGATTATTAGGAAGAAATGTGTAATGATCTAGCAAATAGTTCTTGCGGTAAAGAAAATAATAACTTTTTATTCTTTATGTTTTGTACAAGAGCTGTAAAAATAATGCAACTTATTTAATTGTACAATTAGATTTAGCTAGCCCTGAGCTGTACAGTAGACTTAATTATGAACAAACAGTATGTTTATGAACGTTTTTTTTTAAACACACGAATTCGCCCACTCTGCCAAGTCTACGGAACTTATTGCGTTACCGACACGCACTTGACCGATCTATTAAACCGTGATGGCTTGATAGTCGAATGTGCGACTCGAACCTTCAAGGTCGCGTGCGTAGGCGAGTAGGCGTAGGTTGCGCAAGTGTCTCTATTTTTTATATTTAGCTGTCATTATAATCAACGAACATAATTTTGTGTGTTTCTAATACTACCATCCAAAATACCTGCTGGAATAGGAATGTAAAAATAAGGAGAACCATGTAGAATAAGGAGAGAGAATAATGTAAAATAAGGAGACATGGTCTGCCTCATATGAGCCAATAGTGTTATTATTGACGTTCATAAGTGGCAGTTTTCTGCCCTAAATTAAATAAATGATTTTTGACTTTTGACTTTGACTTTGACTGTAGTGTGGTAACATACTACCACACACCGCTGCGGTTAGGGCCTGCAGGAATAACAATGTAATCTATGCTGTCGGCTTTATTACTTAAGTTCGTACAGACACCACTTTGGCACATTGCTAACCAACCAATGTATTACGCCACAGTCAAAGTTATTAAACTGGTTATTACGTATTTATCTAGCCATTTTATATATTACTAGGGACCCGCCAGACTTAGTTGGCAACTTTAAGTATCACGGTAAAAAATTATATCGGGTCACAGAACGACCGACTTAGCCGGAAATGCCGTAATAAATTACCGATGTGCAACGGTTTTGTAATAGTTATATATCTAGACTTTAATATATTTTTTATCGTTAAAATAAATCATTTTCCATCTTATGTCAACCCTCTGCAAAGTACTACTTGACTCGATTACTTGTTTTAGGGTTAAACTTCGTCAATTAACGTCCAGCAAAACGAGACATCATTTTGTAAAACAAAAAATTGTTACGTGTTAAATAAAACGATGAAGGATATTGTCATAGTTCTAATCAAACTATTTTGGTCTCAACAGAATAAATCAAACTTAGTTTTTTTTAGTTATGTCATTCTGTCCCACCAGTCCCACCACACACAAACCTTTCTCGTGAAAAGAGAACCCATATCAAATTCAGCAGAAAAGTACCTAGTTTTGGAGATTAGAATTACAGACGCACAGACAGAACAAACGATATACAAATGCGGCGATGGAATTCAATATACAAATTATTAGTAATGTATGCACGGCTTTATGTCTGAACTGAAGTTTATTAAACAGGCGCGGTCTCTTTAGTAGGATATTCCCGTTTTAGCCGGCTTTTATTAGAAACTGGCTGTCCTGGCGAACTTTGTACCGCCTCTTCATATTTTTTTTTTGTAAATTTTTCTGACGTTTTAATAGTTATTCTGCTATTCGGGCCGGATACAAATCCATCAAATCAAAGATCAAGACCAAATCGGTCCAACCTTTCTTGATTTACAAATGGTGTAACTAACTCGACTTTGTTTTATAATAATATATAGATGTAGGAGCTTGACTTGTAGGCGTACGTACTTGAACTTGAACTGATTCCTGTAATGTAACAATAGTCGCATTCCAGTTTCGATCAGGTCTCAGTAACATTATGATCAAAAATGGTGTTCTCGTAAACTTATGAAATGACGTAAAATTTACAAAAGTGCGACTGAAAATGTGACGAAAGAAGTCTTATTTTGGTTTCACCCATTTCAGTCGCATTACGAACTAAAAAGATTTTTTTTGGGTTTACGAGAATACCGTTTTTTTATCTTGATGTCACTTACTGGGACCGGATCGGCCCTGGCTGCGACTACTGTTTCATTACGGGAATTAGTCCTCTGATTATTTCAAAGTGATTATTGATGCGTAATCTGTAAAATTATCTAGCTACTCTAAATTATAGATTCTTAAACCGCACTAGCAAAATCAATAACTTTGACCATGATTGTATTTATTTTTTAATTACGGATATTATTAAAGATTTGAGTCTTAATACATTGCTTTTGTAATTTATTTTTGTTTTTAGTAGTTGTTGTTGTCTAGAGATATCTGCATTATTGGATTTGTAATCTTTGGACGAATGATCATCATAATCATCATTTCAGCTAGGATAGGAACTGCTGAACATAGGCCTGCCCAAATAACATTAATAATAAATACCTGCAACTATTTTAAGCGATCTAAGGCATGCATCAGTTTTAATCACCTACAATAGTACCTAACACTAAATAAATTCGTTTTGTCTCAAAAGCTATAACCTATAAATACTGCCCTTAAGTTACAACGTTATTTTTTATTAACGCAATAGGTACGGTCGGCCAAAAAAGTGGTCTACCAGTTTTGGCAAAATTTAATGTGCAAGTAAAATAGCGATATTCAACCTTATCGCTTATGGACTGGAAATGGACTTAACCTTTTTAACAATGAAAGAGATGCACAATTACGACGCATTACTTATTTATTTTTGACGTCATAGAAAGAGAGCATTGTACCTAGCTGTCAGAATAATTTTGCATGAAAAAATCATCCCGATTGTTCTATGACGCGCGATTTTCGACGATGATCAAGGATGATAGACCACTTTCTTGGCCTACCGTACCTGGAAAAAAACAAAATGAATCTTATAGCAACATACTATAGCTTGAAAAAATAAAACCGATCTGTTACGATTTCTACAGACATGATGTTGTAAAAATGACATTCAAATTTTAAATATTTTTTGTACGGTTAATTGACTTGAACAAAGTTAACCATAACAAGTGTTACATAAAGTTTAAGTGTACATAATACAGTGACGTCAGTTAAGTTTAAAATAACATTTCTGTATTTCAGTAAAGTACAGATAATTACTAAAGTATTAACTACTTTTAATAAAATTGCAATAATTGTAGACGCGATCAGACTGGTTAATTTAGAAATGTGTCTACTCGACATAGCAATAGACGTATACAGGTAGTGTGTTAGGTAAATGGTATATCAAGCCGAAACCAGCCTAAGTTAACATATATATAGGGTTACATTTCAAGGTCGTGCCCATTTTTCAGGGACCACTCAGAATCAGTAACTAAATCGATCTACGTTAAAAACAAGCTCTTTTTATTCATATCTATCTATATATATAAAACACCATTTATAGGTTAGTTACACCATTTGTAAGTCAAGAACGGCTGAGCCGATTTTTATTTACGAGGCGGTACAAAGTTCGCTGGGATAGCTAGTTAGTTATAAAATTATAGCATAGATTAAAAAAAACGAAGACGCATTTTTATATTATTCTTTAGATCTTATTTTTAAAATTTGACACTACCCTGTATGCATATAAATGCTATGGTAAAGTCAGAATTTAGATATCATCATTTTTTATATTGTTTGTTTTAATACAAAACTTAATTCTTAGAATCCTATTTGTATGTTTTTTTTTAAATTGGAAATATCAAATTTCTGACTTCACCATATGCATAGTAGACATAGGCTAGTGTCGGCTTGATATACCATTTACCTGACCCCCTGTATAATAAATTCTTCCAACAATCACACCAATCTAGCCCCAAACTAAGCAAAGCTAGGTACTAATGCTCATCTCGACACCTCAAGGTATAACTGTACCAATTTACAAAACTACATACATGCATAGTTCCCCCTGATTTAATTATTCTTTCCCGAAAATTTGTGTTTTATAAAAATATTACATTGTTAGTTACAAAACAAGTAAAGCTACGTAGGTAATGTTACATTGTATTATGATTAGTAAAATTACATTTTATGACAAAATAATTAAATGCCATGAATTGAGTGCGCATATAGAAAAACTACTGTTGCCACAAACGTAAGCATTTACATAACTTAAATTTATTTGAACAAGTGCTTTAAAATTTCAAGAGTTACTGGCTACTGTTCACAGCTGACAATGGATCTGAACAATGCACATGTGGAAAACATCCACATTAATTATAATCATAATGTGCTACCGTGGAAATTGATTACTTTTCATTTAATAATTTATTATCTTTTGAAATATTTCATGCTGTTCATATTGATTTAAGGAGTTGGTGGATTTAAAGTATCGTAAGACTTCGTAGGGTCCTCATCTTTAACTTATTGAGGGCCCTGCATGGGCACATTAGGATAATGTGGCCCCTATGACTTTGTCAGAGGACTATTTTGGTAATGGGAAAGGAGATCGTCCAAAGCAGCTCACGTAATCATAAATTTTGTAGGTTTGTCCAAATAGCGACTGGTCTTATATATACATGCGTTGTTTTTAAAAAAAACTTTTCATGTATTTTATTGTTATTGAATATCGGTTATCAGTTGGTCATCTGGCAGGAAATAGGGCCCACATCGATTGCGGGGCCCTGGGCACGTGCCCAGATTGCCCAGTGGACAAGAGGAGCCTGCTTCTAAGAGTCTTCTAGAGCTATTTGTAGACGTAGAACAGAGCCAGGCGTCCGGTTTTAGCCAAACGTTTGGCTTTTTAGGGTTTAGTCAACTCAGTCAAGTATTAAAAAGTCAGGCTTTTCTCAAGCTTTTTGATCAACTGTAATATAAATGTATATGCGTTAGACATCACACCTACCGTGATGACTAGCGTCTCCTAGCACACAGCCCCGAGAAATTATCGTTTTTTGAATTCACATAAATCGGAAATCGAACCCGGGACCCTAGCGTTCGAGGCGAATATGCCGAAAGCCTAAATTTAAGCAACCTAAAATGTGGTTCCCCAGCCAGTAAGCAAACTCACAAAAAACTTAGTTGAATTAGAACTTCATCTTTTTTGATATCAGCTTTTCTGGGTTTGAGTCTGTGATTGAATCTGTAAAACATAAATATACTTACATATACAGGGTTATTCAACAACAACAACCCTTAGGGGCTGATTCTGGTCCTTAAATACAACAACTTTTTGTATATTTTTTTTTTGCGATTTCTATGTTGGTTTCATACAAAAAGTTGTTGTATTTAAGCACCAGAATCAGCCCCTAGGGGGTTGTTGATGTTTTACAACTAACCCTATGTATAGGAACAATAAGGAATATCTTGCTCTTATTTTACGTTGTTAGGTAAATTAATTAATTATCCACACGGATCGTGCCTTCCACTACATTGCAATACAAATGGAAACAAATAGCATGCAGTCAAGAATCTTAATTATTTTATCGCTGAACATGTTGAAGATCCATTCATTCTATCACGTAGGTAGGCTACTTAGTAATATATACGATTTTCTATACGTTTGCATTGTTTTCATAAAAGTCTGCACTAATTCTAAACATTTAAGGAAAATCAGAACGGTTCGTAGATAAGATTCCATGATTGCATGACCAGTCTCACAGTATCAGAAAATGTTAGACAAATGGATCTATATTTCTCTTTCTATTGCGATAATAATATCTACGTCGCAATACGGACGCCCTTTGCCAAGGAGAATTTAGTTTCTTTGCCAAAAGGCCTTCTGAAGTACCTATACGCTTACTACAATTACTTATGGACGGACGCTATTCTTACTTATGGTGTAACTATCAAAATTCGGTAAATAATTTATTATATTAATAACCTACTTTAAAAATGGTAAATAACCTTTTTTGAAATATATTTTCTGTCAAATGCCAATAAACCCGTCTTCAGACAAGCACGTCTAATCTAAATATATAAAACAAAGTCGGGTTAGTTACACCATTTATAAGTCAAGAACGGATGGGCCGTATGTTATGATTTATGATTTTTTGGATTTGTCTCCGTCCCGAATAGCAGAATAACTATTAAAACATCGAAAAATTCACGAAAAAAAACGAGGCAGTACAAAGTTTGCCGGGACAACTAGTAATTATTTAATACTGTGATAGAAGCAATCTAAATATTTTAGACTGTCTTTAAATTGGCTCATTGTTGGTAGTCAACCTCTCTGCTTAATCACGTGACAAATCGATATCGTTCTCGCGTTACAAAAAATAGCGTTTTTTATACTTGAAAAAGCCTGGATCGATTGTAAGTGCAACGCAAACGCGCAAAACACATCCCGGCAAGGTCATTTAGAACCCTCGATAAGTTACGTGAACAATAGATGTTGTTTTCGCAGTAAAAAATGCGTTTCTTTTAAACGTGGAATAACATTGAGTCAACATAATATCCAGGCGGTGTTTCAGCCTGGATCGATTGAGTGCAACGCAAATGCGCAAAACACGTCCCGGCGAGGTCGCCTTCTCCTCAAGGGCACCGATTAGGGGTCGCTTGTGGCGCAGCAAAAACCTTTTGGGAATTCCTTGGGATGACAACAGTACGAAGTGACTCAACAGTTACTAGTGACTTAATTTTACACATAATAATTAGGTCACGAAAAATTGTAACGAAAAATTTATTACTAACAATTATACTGTTATTATTCCATAATGAGCAATATACAAATATTTGATCGTTTGAAAAAGAAAAGTACATTTAAACTAAGTGCAATTTTCCATTTTTTTAGTAAAAGGTTCGTGTGCTGATATGCTCGAATACTAAATGAAGTATACAACATTAACTAAGGTACACAGCTTAGCATAATGAGGTTTAATGTTTTATTTGTGTTAAAACGTAATAAGTTCTTTGTTTGAAATTGTAAATATTCATATTTTTGAAACATTGTTTGGTATGTACATACACCTGCATTTTCTAGTAGCATAGGCTTTTTTTTTAGATTATTTAAACACAATAATATTAGTTCTACTTAAGTTAGAGCTTAAAACTGTTATTGTGATGAAGCCAATTTCACGCAAGCGTAAAAGATAGTTAAAATTTTCCCGCTACGCTAATTTTGACGCGTTCCTAATTCTTTGCTGGTCACATATCTCGTTAAAATCGGTACGGAACTCTGTCTGTACCGCCTCGCGTTTTGTTTTAAATAAGAGCTCAACTCCTTAAACTGGCAGAAATACCCCGCGTTGTCTCACTTGTGCAATGCACTTGCAATAATCCTTGAATGTTCTTTTCTTTTTGTCGAATAACTTTGCTTTGCTAAAAGGAAAATCCGGGATTTATCGACATCGCTTTAGTAGGTATTATCCATTATATAAAATACCGTCTCGGTAGTTTTGTGTAATTAACTTATTCATCCTTAATTGCACAGCTGTGGTTTTATGACTTTGTATGATAATATGATGTGTTGGATACCTTTCTGTAAACAATTTATTTACCCATTGATTATTTTATTCCCTGTTTCTAGATTCTAACCTTTAACCCCTCAGCCCAGAGCACACTTTATTGCACGGTCTGATGCCACCATTCGGCATCTAAACACTTCAGTAACATATTTTTTTTCCTCTTTGCTAGAGTACCAAGATTAAAATCCCTTTGTATCTTTACTCTGTTTTAGAAATAGAAATTACTACGTAATTACTAGTGCTTTTTATAATTTTATTTTTTAAAATTTATAAAATGCGCCTTTTTTCTGATATACCGATATGTATACAATCTCAATTTCCCCAAAAAAGTTACTTGTGCCATTTTTCGTTACGCGACGGGAAGAATACCTATATAAAATTGATTACACTATAAAAGCCAAATTAACGTTAGTTACTATCTACTTTAGATAATACTGTACAAATGTACAGACAAACAGTGAGATGCACTTCATATGCTTTTATTTTCGTAACTCGGTTAACTCATAAATAAGGTTCTCATCTGGCCCTGACTGTACCCAAGTCGTAATAAATCTGTACTACGAATCAAACGAACGTTTGTGGATTGCGCTATCGGTTTTGCAACGAAGATAAAAAGGAGCCTGATAATGGCACGCATGTGAGCTGTCATAATTGTTTTGCAGTTTCGTCAGCCCGTCTGCTTGTCGTCTTCGACATTAGCGTATAGTGCGGCCCAAAGTGGGTTGATACCGAAACCGAATATCGGTGTATCTTTCAACTTTATGTCTAACTGAAACCAAAACATAGTAATATTTATGTTGTTTATTTTTATTGCACCCAAACGTTGTAAGAAACGAGTACTTAGTTACAGTTACACAAATATTAAATATGCGCCAAATAACACACCGATTTATCATGCATGGTCTCGAAGTATAGCATTGACATGCTTTTGTTTCGAGTTGAGACAGTGCATTTTACCAGGGTCTTCTCCCAGGACACCCAGACTCGAACTAATTTAGAAAAATATGTTTTTAAAGTACCTATTCTATTCGTGTACCTTTTTATGGTTCGAGCTAATAGATAAGATAGAATGATGGATACTCTTTACTGCACATCATACAAAGAAGTTACTGTTGATGTTTACAGATGTACAATTTAGGGGTCTGTCTCCTCCGATCCCGGGATCAGATTGAGTTAGCCACGGATCACGGCGAGTTGTATCAACTGATACCGTGATCCTATCCTCTGTGATCAGTTTCGAAAAATAATATACTTAATTTGTTTCTTGTAGCCACGGATACCGTGATCAGTTGGCAAAAACATTGTTTTATTTTTTTAGGGAAACGGATCACGGTATCAGTTGATACAACTCGCGATGAACCGTGGCTTACTCAATCTGATCCCGGGATCGGTGGAGACAGACCCTAATTTAGGCGGTCTTATTGCTAAAAGCGTTCGGCATATTTATATTTTGTAGCGGCCTGCAACTCATGTAAGTGAGCTACTTAATAAACCGATTGGCGAAGTATTGAAGTTTGCCTCGAGCGCAGGGTTAAGGATTCTATTCCTGGTACCTGACCAGGTACCAGGAATACCAGGAATACCAGGTACCTGTACAATTAAGAAAATACGTCTTTTTCTGAATTGGTTTAGGTACGTCTGAGTGTACTAAGACGTCCTGGAAAAAAAAATTGTCTGGTTATTTCGTAACACAATGATGTTATTTCTTTATTATACAATTTGCATATGATTAGGGTGTAAGGTTCATATTATATTACGGCCCTTAAGCCCCAAATTATTATGAAACCCAATTTTGAGCAGAAACCGAATCTCTAGAAATTCGTTCCACAGTTTAACTATTGTCTTCAATCAGTATCTCACTACACTACTCACTTTATCGTAATCATATCTGTCGTTTAGCGCCTCTTCGACAAGCCTATGCACACTCACGGACCATGAAATGAATGCCGGTTTGCAAATACCGTCACATTTTGCGTTGGTCTAAATTACGTTGACCCATTTTCGTATAAAATATGACCTTCCGCATAAGAAATTTCCTTATATTACGCTACATATGAGATTACGAGTGTTAATGGCTTCCTAAAAAGAAAAATAGGTAAGTCAGCCTATAATTTGTGATTTTTATCGGTTGTAGGATTTAGAACTTGTTATTGTATATAAGGTCGCTTTTAATAAACTGGTGAAATTTAAAGAGCAATTACAAAAACATGAATAAATCATTTGTGTTAAAAAAAAGAAAAAAATTTGCTAGTTTTCGAGAAAAACGCCAAAAACGATTTTGATTTCAACGTAAAACAAAACACACCGTGCCCTGTGCGTGCACCCCGAGGGAAGAGTGAGACACGATTGAAAAGAGAGTCAGAGGCGATGACGTAGGGACGTTTCAGACTAGACAGAATGCTCTTAATTTTTTGTTTTTGTTTGAAATAATAAAAATTAAAACTAGCCCGTTTTTAAGAACAAAAATAGTAGGGCCCGGTTTCTCTAATACCTCGACCGGAAGTCGAACCAAGGACCTCAGAGGGTCCGGGGTTTGACTCGCGGTCGGTCAATGTAGAAAAATAACCTTTCTATTTCGTCAGGAGTCTGAACACTGGGTGTGCTTTAGCTACTTACCATAGGATCAGAGCAATGTATGTCCAAGATGTTAAAAAACCAATACAAATGTAATCCGTCCATGTCGTTTTTAAAATTTGTACTTAGTTATGGGCAAAAAATTCTTCTGAGTTATATGATACTAATTGTATTTAATTTTATTCAGATGGTAAAGATAATCATTTAATTTAAACGCTAAATAAACATAGAAGTTTCAAGCCCTACATTTAATAACATAATGCACAAATCAATATAGTTATCCGGAACAAAGTTCTTACTAAGCCATTAACCCTAAGCTTTCTATGAGTGAACAGAGTGAAAGTATTCTTAGAAGCTACTTAATAGCTCAGAGAACAGGCACTGATCTATGATTGAGACTTCAATCTTACTCCAATCACGATTTCCTTAAAATTGATTTAAAACTTCAAGTTTTCTTAATTCTACTCGTATCAAGGAGGGTTAACTTTCAAAAGTTTTTACTTGACTATGTACAACCTTGTAAACCCCTCTATAAAGAGTATAGTAGGTACCTATATTTATAGGTTAAGTGTCTTTGGCTTGCATGTTAAGCATAATTCTAATAGGTTAGAGAAAAATACGGAAACGAACACCGAGCTCGACTTAAAAAAATAATATAATGGTACTACTCGGTTTTCAAAAAACATTTTTTAAAGACATTTGTACTGTTTGTATAACTTAAGTAGTACCTATTGTAGTTTCACATTTAATTTAAATGAAATCCTACTTAACGATCATCGAAGGCTATTCAATTAGCACGTACAGTTCTGTAGTTTAACCACTAAACTATTTAAGTATCTACCACAGTTTTAACTAGTTCATAAAGCACGGTATTGTGTTGAGTAATTTCTCTTGTATGGTACTCAAACAATAAATATGAGTTATTTTAAAAGCTATGTCACGCATCTCCGCGTCTAAGATATAAACATTATATTCAGTTGTACTTATTTTATGTAAAGTCAATTTTTATTGCATTCTATTTTACAAAAACGACTGTATTTCAGTACAGGTAAGGAAATTCTGAATGCAAGGTATTCTAAATAATTACTTAACTAAAGGCACAATTTTCAAGGCTTTCATACAAATTACTCTAATTAAGTTGTCTTGGAGTGTGTTACTTCACAGACTAGTCGCTGTGCAAATTACGCAAAAGTATGTCACAGGTTAAAATGCCCTGAAGGAATGTACTTATTTGATACGATTTTATTGGTCTGCGTGCTTTTCGATCATTTTACATTGTGACAAATTTTCGTAAAAAACTCACGACAGAAACACACACACACACACACCTACAACAAGTACATGACAGAAAAAAAATGGTGAGTTAATAAATCTGTTATTGATAAATATTGTCTTAATAAAGTTTTTATTTTTATAGAATTTATCGGCAATCCTATCTCTAGAATTACCACGTGAGTCAAATAGGATATAGATAATAACATATAATGTCTAGGCTAACTGCATTCATAATCTGATAAAATATGTTTCTAGTTTCGTTTTTTTTAATAGTTACGTTATAATTGAATCATTATAAGATAAATTAGTTATATAGGAAACCTTTTTTTAACTCGCAACATGCATTACCCGATGTGTGTATGACCATCGGCAGTGTTCGTAATACATGTTCCGTCCAAGGCTATTTACAAAAATATGACTCATATTGTCGGTGACTAAGATAATTTATAAAAAAATATAGAGCTTTAAAAGTCAACGAAAATGGTCAACGTTGATATTAAATTCGCTGTTGAGCAACATAATGTACTTACACATACCTACCTACATACATTAATGTACTTGCGCAACGACATCGTATTGCAAAGAACAAAATGTACATACTAACCTACCATTTATTCCTTTAGACCAAATAATCATACTTTAATTTAAAATGTAAGTTATCTAGTAGATACTTTAAAAGTAATTATTTTTTTTGTTTAATTTCTTTATTATCATGTCGGTTAGGTTAGAAAAACAGCATTTGTAATATAGGAGTTTATGTATTTTCTAGACTCTTGAATAAAATACAGATCTTCTTGAAGTAGAAAAGGATTTTTTCGGAATTATAGTCTATAAGTATCAAGTCTAGGAGCTTGACAAAATAGTATTTAAAATTTATGCGCCGCCACAGGCAGCGGAATCGCAGAGCGTAATTATATTATATTAGTTTTACATACTACATTTTTTTGTACAACGTAGGGCGAAAAAACCTTAATAGTTAGTTCTAAATATAGTTTGTACACCTTAGTTGTAGAATAATGTATCTATTAGTTATCTCGATGTATCACTGTGACTCTGTTTAGGTATTACCGGACCGCACTTGGCCGCATACTACCATGTAGATAAGTGTAGGTGATAAGGTGATGAGCCTAAAGTAGGCAAAATCCTAAGCCCTAACTTATAGGAATCAACAAAATAAACTGGTACATTTATAATGTGTGTGTAGTTCAGTAGTTGTAGTCCATGACATTCTGTGCCCGATAAACCTTAACGTGTTTTGCGATAAATTCAAAAACGTATTATTATTTCCAGGTGTTGGCCGCTTACAAGAGTTCTCATTCTCTCTGACGCCTCTGCTAACATGCTGTGGTTTCTTCATCATGTACCTGGTGGAAGAATTAGTTCACTTGTACATCCACCAACGGGAAAAGAAGAACGGGCAGGAAGCGCCACTGGTGCGCAATCTCAGTGTGCGCAGGAGTCGCACCAATGGCGACCATAGCGTCACTAACTCTACTGCTGACCTCGTGGACCCTGATTCGCTTAAAAAAAAGGTTTGTGAAGAAATAGTTTTATGTATTAACTTACTTGAATGCAGCTGAGGTCATGTTACAATTTCGCACTTACCTGGTAGTGTATTGGGAGAGGTCTATATCCGGCAGTGGACTAACGTGGTCTGATTATAATGATGACAAATTAAGTAATTATTTTTAACCTATGCAATCTAAAGGTCAAAGGTCTCCCGCAGACTCTTTCATCGATCTCTATCGCCAATGACTCCTAATCCCTCGTCAGGTTAACCAAACTCGATCTTCAACGATTAATATTTTTAATTAAGGCGACGGGTAAGGCAAGTGACCTTGAGCATTAAGCGTCGACTAATGCGACTTCTATTACGTACCTAAGATAATACAAATGCTGCTCGCAGACTAAACATCCATCCGTTGCGCTCCTGTGCAAATGGATTATCATTGCGAGCAAAATATCCACTCATGGAAAAGTAGGCGCCAAGAGTAAAATCCATTAAAAATCTTAATTTGTTTACTATTTGAAAAAAAAAATCTTTATCCTAAAGGCACTAATGTTATAAATAACTAAACCAACTTTGAAGCTAAACAAAAATGACGTTTAAAATATAAATGTGTACAAGCTTGCGACATTTGCGGTACTTTGAAATATTTTTTTGTGTATAAATGAAATAATAACTTGTATTTAGATACAACAGGAAAAACTTCAACATATAAGTTACATGATATTTTAATGTACACATCCTATATCCAGTATTTTCGCCATAAAACTTGTCCAAAAACACATCTTTTACGTGTATTCTCCTTACCCTGCGCCTTAAGTAGTAATTTTGGGAATACAATGGAGTCTGTCCGACAGTGTAGTGAAATAAATAAATATAATATGCGCCAGAGAACACCACACCAAAAACAAATTTAATTGAATCGTATACATTTTACTGAGAAATCTACGATTTTTGGGATTTCGTATGCGAATAAGATATAATAATGCTTCAGAATTACGTAATTTACATTTACGTAAGGTTTGAAATTGTAAGCCTTTGTATAATGTAGAGCTTTATGGGACTCTATAGACTGTGATTTGTATTCATCATGTCCTAAGGAATTTCGAATACAAAAATAATAATTTTTAATGAATAAATTTAATGACGTGCCAATTAATATGATCGATTCAGCCAATTTATATAATTATTAAACAGTGTTAAAAACATTTGCTGGACTGTATTTAGGTAGTTTTTATACATCACAAATGTACTGCGTTCTCGCAAAAAAATTAAAAAACAAATTCGCCGTTTTTAAAATTTAGCAAACTGGTAAAAAAGAGGACTGTAGATAGGAAAAGAAGAAAAGCTTAGACAAAGTAAGATAACAAGTATTGTTTGAGAATATTAACAATACAACACAAAACATAAATCACACACACATTGCCACATTATAAAGACAACTAAGAGAAAGTAAAAAAGACCATAAATAATACTTTTATAAAAACTAAAAAATATTTAATAAATAGAAATGGTCCGATCTAATGACCGGTTCGCAACTATTTCGTATTATAAAGCATAATAAGAGTGAATCCGGTTGCGTACTGATATAAAATTCTTAAATAATATATGCGGTATCTAATTTCAATTTTATCGTATGCGAATCAAGGTCTTGGTAGACATATCGGTCACTATTAACGCCAAGAATTCAATGATAAATTCAATAAATTGATTTGAAAAGAACAATTAAATGCGACACTTAACGCGATAGCATTCCGTTAGCAATCGTTAATCGGTTCGACGATAACGTAATATATTGGGGATTATGTAGATAAATGAAGGCCTTTTAGGCCTGCTGTTAAATGTTTATTAAAGCTCAATAAATTACTTAATTTGATAAACCCACATTCAGAGACAGACTTTCAATTTTCTGTTTTAAGTAAGACTTCATTTTTTACCTATATTTCTTTTCTGAATTTCTTTTTGATAATATTTAAAAAAAATACATTGCACTGCTAAATACATAAATATTTAAAATGTTAAACTGGCCTACAAGAAAAATTCTTATACACACTAAATATTGGATTAAAAAAAATGTTACCCTGAAACCTAATAGCTTTTTTATCACACTAACAAATTCTTATATTTTTTTAAACTGGAAATACCTACCTTTCTCAAAGTTTTGTATTATTGCAAAATTTGATAATTTACCATTTTTTTCCTTTTCAGGATCCTGAAATCAGCCATCACAACCATGGCCACTCTCACAACCACAGCCACATGCCCCCTCCGGTTGGCGATGACGTCACTTCTGCCCTGCGCGGACTGCTCATTGTCCTGGCTCTTTCTATCCACGAGTTGTTTGAAGGTCTCGCAGTTGGTCTTGAATCAAGCACATCGCACGTTTGGTAAGTTAAGTAACAGTTAGCGCCATCTAGTGTTGAGTGAAAAAACAAAAATAAGCATGCAAAAGCATGATAAATTTAGTTTTTCTTCTCGACGCTAGATGATAGTTTACCTGATTACTTTACATTAAACGTGATTTAATAGGTTTTTATTTTATTTTTAGGTACATGTTGGGCGCTGTTTCAGCACATAAACTTGTCATAGCGTTCTGTATTGGAGTAGAACTTATCGCAACTCGTACCAAGACTTGGTTAGCGATTGTGTACATCACCACCTTTGCAATCGTCTCTCCACTGGGTATCGGCATTGGTTTGATCTTGGTTGGCGGTGAGGGCGCCACTGCGGCTGGAGTGTACTCCGTGGTCCTGCAGGGTCTGGCATCGGGAACACTGCTATATGTTATCTTCTTCGAAATCTGGAAAGGCGACAGAACTGGCATTATGCAGTATTTTGCGTCAGTTGTCGGATTCTTCCTTATGTTCGGACTGCAGCTCCTAAGTAAGATACATTCAATAATACTATATGTATATTTATCTTAATTTACAAATATTTAAATATTTTTTTTAACAAATTACTACCACCTGATCTAGCGGTTCGCGCTCCGGACTACAAAGCCGGTTGCGGGTTCGAGACCCGCAAGAGGCAAATGTTTGTGTAATGAGCACGAGCATTTGTGCAAGCGTTCCTTACTTTGGGTTTAGGTGATTGGTGTTAATATTAGAGAAAAATAAGGAAATCTTTTTAGTTAAAACTTCATTGTCAATGGCACGTTAGTATCAAACCAAAACTAATTCGTCTTTAAACTTAGTGGTTTACTTGATCAGTGCTTCAAACTTCGTCTTATCATTTTAACATAACATAACTATGCATATTCAGTTAGATTATCAAAACTATCAGTTATCCTAATAAATATTCTGTGCTATCAGTTTAGGGAATATTGCTCCAGCACCATAATATTTTGTAGGTATTGTAGTCGTGCTTTAAATAACGTCCTTACCTGCTTCTAAAGAGTCTTGAAACCCTTAATAATAAATTTTACACTATGGAGTTTCGAAGCCAAGTTCTAATTTTTAAATATTTTACAGCTGGACACTCCCACAGTCACTCACATGGAGAAGACGACCACGGCCATTCGCATGACCACGGCCATTCGCACGACCACTGAACCCAACAAGCAGTTCAGAAACGACGGGGTTTATAAAACCTAATTTATGTTCTTAAACCAAAACTCTACATTTTACAATGTGATATAATATTTAGGTTAAGCTTCATTAGAGACTAGTTATTCCAATGTTGGAGTCCTTCAATTTTGTATAATGTAAAAATGCCAATGCAAATTTAATATCAATTATTTTTATTTATTCTTTACACAAAATAACAATTGGCGGAATTAATACATCATTTTATCTTCTAGGCAAATTAAAAGAGTTTCGTGGTTAAACTAGACATGACATTAAATTCAGGAAAAAAAGATCTATTTAAAAATAAAACCAATTGATATTAATTGGTTTCATTTTTTTGGCTTGATACTTTTTATTATTTGACTTTTTGGCCTTCCTAGCTAGACCCTATCAAACATAACAAGTTTATTTTGTAGGTACTCATTGTAGCATTTGCTCAATTATTTATTCATTCAAATTGAAGGACTTTGAAGACTTATTTATTAATAAAATTATAAGAAGTGTTTAGAATTATTATTGTTTACGAATTTGTAAGAAGAAGACAGTAAGTAAAGTTAAGTGGTAAGATTCATCAATTAAGAAATCAATAAGTTGAGACTTTCATCAAGTACGTCGTAGATTAAAAACGAGGTGAAGTGAATTCTTACTCGTATTGTTGATATTTTAAAAGGTGTATGTTAAATCTAGTCACAAGTTTACGAGTTGAAGAACTACTACTTAGGTCATAATATTCGAACGTAAAGAATGTTGCATTAATTTTTATGCAAAGGGACACAGTAAATTTATCATGAATTTAATTAGTACTACTGTAGTACAATTTTTGGTTCTAATAGTAATCTGATTTTTGAGGTAACTAACAGGTAGCTAGAACTATTAGAACCAATATGAATCGTTGAATAGATTTTGACCAATAGAAATCGTAGAAAGAGACATCTAAGATATCAACTCAAATTAAAAATTGAACTTTAGCTTTTTTTTTATAACAAAGGGCTGTGAGTTTTTATGTATAAATTATATTGATTCAAGCAAAACAGTAAATGTGAATGTGTATGTCTTTACTCTTGTCCCAGGTTCGATTCCCGGTCGGTGTATGTAAAAAAATACTTTTCTATTTTGTCTCGGGTCTGTGTTGTAGCGACGGTACCCGTCGCTATTTCTGATTTCTGTAACACAAGTGCTTGGCTACTTACCATAAGATAGGAGCAATGCAGGTATGTGGTGATGACAAGGTGCTGAGGTATGGATTTCGGGGTAGCGTCGTATGGCGGCACATCAACGAAACCAATTTTTGTCCTTACAAATCCGCATTTACGTTCTCTCATCAAAAGCTATCAAGTAAAAACTCACACTTGGAACTCTTGGAAGCCCCTTAGATAAGATGCAACTTTTGTAGTTTTTTAAAATTAGGAAATTATAAATCTAATGAATACTGCTCCCAGCGCAATAAGTATTACCTATTTATTTAGGCCTATATTTATGTTCGCTGGCCCTGCGTACACATCAGTAAGAGGCCATGAGGTTTTATGTACTTACCAACTGTCTAGCTCTAGCTAGAGTTTTACATTAGTACAGTTGTATTTTATGTACCTATTATACTAAGTGTTTTGTGTTATGGGTTACAAATCGTGTATTTCCGTGACAACTTTTACTATGGGACCAAATTCGAAATCGAGAAAATATTATGTGCCTTTTGTATGAAGAATCTCTTTTTTGGGATTTATTTGCCAAGGAAATAAACGATTTTACAATCATGATTAACCCTCGTATTATTTTTAACTTTTTAACCTTAAATATTGGTTCGTGTTTGTCAATTAAAATTAAAGATAAATACCATCTTAAAGATACTTAACGACTTGCTAACCTAACTACCTAATCCATTAATGTTTACAAGTACATTGGACTGTTTGCTGTCTGTGATACAGAGAAGATGACAGGGGTAACAATAATACATAAATGCCATTATTTTTTTACTATATTTGAGAAGTACAAAGTGTTGCAGATAATGTGCTCCGATATAAAGCGGATAGATAGCTAATAAAAAGGACGTGTTTTTATACCCGCCAACATTTTAGGAAAACACTGCGTACATTATTTTCTATATAAAAAAAATAAAAAATAAAACGCACACGATCTACGCAGATTTTTGTTAAAATGTTGGCAAAATGTAAAATACGAGTTTAAATTGTTTGTAAATAAATCATTAAATAAAAACGAACTTTATTTTATTCATTTTCTGTTTAACATTGTTCCAAAAAACTCTTCTATCTCAGCTTACAGTAGCTAGTCATGACTGCGCGAGCGAAGTATTTTTTGCGTAACTTATTTAAAAAAAGCAAAGGTGGAGAGAGACTACTTAACCTGACACGTCCCGATATTTATATGCCGATGATTTGGCGTTGGCTTCACAAGCCACCTCATTCGAACCAGTTGAGCGAAAAGCGTTGGAAGAACTGAGCTCCTACTACACTCAAAACGCACTGAAGCCAAACCCGTCTAAAACGAATGCATGTGCATTCCACCTGCGCAACAGAAAGGCAAGTCGCCCCCTTAATATTTCCTGGAGTGGGGTACCAGTCGCCCATTACTCAAATCCAAAGTACCTTGGGGTGATTTTAGACAGGACACTTACTTGTAACTGTAACAGTGTAAAGCTCAAGGTATAATAAATAATCCCGCAATAATCTCCCCCGGCGCCTTACTTCTATAAAATGAGAAGCTTCAGCACAGGTCCTACGGAAAACTGGTCTAGCGCTCTGTTACTCGGCTGGCGAGTATGCCTGCCCGGTATGGGCCTCTCAGCGCACGCAAAACAGGTGCATACAGAACTTCACGAAACTTGCTGGATAACTACGGGCTACTTGAAGCCGACCCCAGTAATTATCCTGTATTCCCTATCTGGAATCGCTCCACCAGAGGTCCGTAGGAAAATGGCTAGTTTCGTGGAAAGAACCAAGGTGAAGTATGATTCCCGCCACCCAATGTACCAGTGCTCCACAATGTCGCGAAGGCTTAAAAGTCGTCGGAGATTCATGTCAGAGAGAGATCATCGAGAATGCCCCCCAATCCAGGATAACAAGGTGGAAAGAAACCTTCTAACTTATGGTGGATCGGAGAAAAATGAAGCTTGGTCTGACAGCGTGCGCTGAACAGACAAATCTCATAATTAATGCGGTATGATTTGCGCACGTCTTGCGTAAGTATATTACGTATTAAAGGGCAATAGAGCGAAACCAAGACACTAAACTCTTCACAAGAAATTCGTTTAAAGGTCAAAGCCAGCTGACAACAGTAAAGACCGACTATGGCAGCATTGTTTCTTACACGCCTAAGATTCTGAGGGAGATCGAAAGATTCTACAGACAGCTATATCATCATGAAGCCGTCAGTCGAGTAGCTCAGGAAAACAGAGCCAAACTCACCTGACATTATCCCGAAGATATTCCGAACATCAGCCTGTATAAGATGGCTCTAAAACAGCTTAAGAACAATAGGGCACTAGGCATGAACGGAATAACGTCGGAATTCTGAGAGCGGGTGATAAACTGATACTTATAGGCCTCTAGAGACTGTTCAAGTCCTTCATCCTTCAGGGCACTTTTGTAGGAAAGTCGTAGTGCTCTTGTTCAAGAAAAATGGTAAAGCCTTATTGAAGAACTATAGACCCAGCTCGCTCTTAAGCCAGGTCTACAAGCTGTTCTTCGGGGTCATTACTGACTGTTGACCTCTTAAACGAGCTCAAAGTCACCCAATGTAATTCGGAGAGTCGGAGAAAGCTATCATCATCATCATCATTTTAGCCATAGGACGTCCACTGCTGAACATAGGCCTCCCCCAGTGACTTCCAGATTGGCCGGTTGAAAGCGTCTCGCATCCAGCGGCTTCCTGCAACCTTTACCAGGTCGTCTGTCCACCTTGTAGGTGGACGTCCTACGCTGCGCTTGCCGGTACGTGGCCTCCATTCCAGAACCTTTCAGCCCCATCGGCAGTCAGTTCTACGTGCTATGTGCCCCGCCCACTGCCACTTCAGCTTCCTTATCCGTTGGGCTATGTCAGCAACTCTTGATCGTTTACGAATCTCCTCATTCCTGATTCGATCTCGCAAAGAAACGCCGAGCATTGCCCTTTCCATAGCACGCTGTGCAACCTTGAGCTTTCTTATGAGGCCTATAGTGAGAGGCCACGTTTCAGTTCCATATGTCATCACTGGTAACACACACTGGTTGTAGACTTTCGTCTTTAGGCACTGAGTTATTTTGGACGAGAAGACGTTACGTAGTTTTCCGAACGCTGCCCAGCCGAGTTGGATTCGACGATTGACCTCCTTCTCAAAATTTGACCTACCCAACTGGATCACTTGTCCCAGGTAGACATATTTGCTAACAATTTCGAGAGTAGAGCTCCCAACTGATACTGGGTAGGGCGCAACATGGGCATTGGACATGATCTTTGTTTTGTCCATGTTCATCCGAAGGCCTACTTGTTGGGAAACTCGACTAAGGCCATCGAGCATTGTGCCGAGGTCTTCAAGCGATTCTGCCATGACCAAGATATCGTCGGCAAACCGAAGGTGAGTGATGTACTTGCCGTTAATGTTGATGCCGAATCCTTTCCATTCCAGGAGCTTGAAGGCGTCTTCCAATGCAGCGGTGAACAGTTTCGGAGATATAACATCTCCCTGCCTTTCGCCGCGCTGCTGAGGAATCGCCTTCGTGCTCTGCTCCTGTACTCGGACCGACATGGTGGCGTTTTTGTATAAACACTTCAGCACCTCGATGTACCGATAGTCGATATGGCACCGCTGGAGAGACTGTAGCACTGCCCAGGTCTCGATAGAATCAAAGGCCTTCTCATAGTCCACAAACGCCAAGCATAGTGGCAAGTTATACTCCTCGGTCTTCTGTATAATTTGCCGCAGCGTATGGATGTGGTCTAAGGTACTATAGCCTTTTCGGAAGCCGGCTTGTTCGGGAGGCTGGAAGTCATCGAACCTACGCGCGAGACGATTCGTGATGACCCTCGAAAACAACTTGTAGACATGGCTCAAAAGCGAGATGGGTCTGTAATTCTTCAGTAAGGCGTTATCCCCTTTCTTGAAGAAGAGCACCACCACACTTCTGTTCCATGCCTCCGGCGTTATTCCCTCGAGCAAGACGGAGTTAAAGAGTTTCTAAAGGACTTTCAGTATCGGTGTTCCACCCGCATTCAGAAGCTCTGATGTGATTCCGTCATCACCTGGTGCCTTGTTGTTTCTGAGTTGTTTGAGGGCCAACCCAATCTGGATAGGCTGATGTCCGGGATATCTTCGGTATAGTGTCGGGTCAGCTTAGCTCTTGGGTCTTCGGCTGAGCTATGAAATGAAATGAAAAGTATTTATTTCTCAGAAAGTGGTAGCTTATGGTCTTATAAATAAACAGGTTCAACACATTCTGCCAATAATGACGTAGAAATATTAACATAGTAATTATTATAGGTCAGTTAATTATAAATAAAGTTAATTAATTATCAAACATATTATCTTTAATTGTCATATTTAAAAAGTCCTTAACGGCGTAAAAGCATTCTTTCAATAACCATATTTTCAGTTTACATTTGAACTGGCTCAATGTCATTGCTCTAACATTAGCAGGAAGCTTATTATAAAATTTTATTGCATTACAGTAAACATTGGTTGAAAATATCTGAAGTCTTTTGTGTGGTACGTAAAGCTTAAGTTTATCTTTCCTCCCTCTGTTGCTTCTAAGCACCTCGTCATGCAGCGGGAAGAGTTGTGGATGATGGATGGATGTAGCTACTAACAGGTTTGGTAACCGAGGTATAACTGCCCATAAAACTTCTCGATCTCCCTCAAAACTTCGGCTTTCGTTGACGTTATACTGCCGTCCTCCGTCTTCAGCTTCGTCAGCTGGCTTTGCCCAATAGACATATCTCTTGCGAAAACTTTGAAGCCTTGGTGCCGCTCTATCGCCTCTCTAATACTGTTTGTATTAAAGTTGCGGATATCATGTCGCAAGGACTTCCATATCCGTCTATTGAGCTGGCGATATGCGTCAGCATCAACGGAAGTCTGCAGTGCCATTGAACGTCGTTCTGCCATGAGATTGAGGGTATGGTCGGTAAGCTTTTGCGGCTTGTCTTTACGACGGGGTCTAAAAAATTTCGGCCCGACCGCTTGCACAGTTTCTACGAACCTGTTGTTAATTTCGTCCACTGACTCGCAGTTCTCTAGGCATTCAAAGCGATTAGACAACTCGAGCTGAAAGCTCTTGGAGCAGTAAATATGGGCATTTGAGGGTCGGAGCGTAGACTTCATCAAACGGGACCTTTCCAAATTGACGTTAATATTCAATGTGCCTTTAACCATTCGGTGATCGCTGCCGGTTTTCACCCTGTTAATTACGGAGACATCATTGAATATTCGTCGCTTTGTGGTCATGATGAAGTCAATCTCATTTTTCGTGGAACCGTCGGGACTCATCCAGGTCCACTTCCTGTGAGGCGGCTTCTGAAAAAAGGAATTCATCACAAACAGGTCCTCCTTCTCCAGAAATTCAGCCAGCCTCTGTCCCCTGGGGTTCCGTTGCCCATATCCAAATTGCCCCACTCTCATCTCATTATCGCTTCGCATGCCCAGTTTCGCGTTGAAGTCCCCCATAACAACATTGAAGTAGGTTTTATTAGTATGTATGGCCCTACTTACGTCCTCATACATGGCCTCTACTTCCTCATCTGGGTGTGTAGAGGTCGGTGCATATACCTGTATAACCTTCAGCGAGTACCTATTAGATACTCTGAGTATCAGGTATGCAACCCTGCTCGACACACTTTCGATGGTAACGATGTTGTTATAGTAAGGGACTTGTGGACAAGAAATCCGACACCACCTTGGGACAGTTGGTCGCCCTCCCGGTAGTAGAGTAGGTTGCCGGATTTTAGGGTTATCGTGATACTCCAATGCATCCTACCCATTTCTTCTTCCAGCTCAACTATCTTCTCGTCTGTCCTCAATGTGCGGACATTGTATGTTACCAGGGCCAGTCGTCTTTGGTGGTGGTAGCCGAACCGCCTCCGAGGATTCTTAGCACCCCTGGCCTGGACTTTTTTGTGCCACTCTTTAGGGGGGGGGGGGGGGATTGCCAATACTCGCCACGCTTGGCAGACGGGTTGGCGAGCGCAGTTTTTGATAATATTTGCGAAATATTATAAAAAACTGCCCGTCTCGTGCTACAGGAATTAGTCGCCTCTTACGACACGCCTCCTGCTGGCGGTGGAAAAATTTATTCTTTACGGCCGTTCCCACACGACACTATGAAAGCTATGATTGGCGTTTTTTTCCGAGATAAGATAAGAAACGAGGCGACATATTTTTTCGAATTGCAAAGCAAGTGGCAAAGAACAGGCTACATTGGTCATTGAACTGAGAGACAACTATTTTCGGAAGAAAGATTCTCGAGTGGCGACCATTGAACTGAAAGACGCAGCGTGGGTACGCCTCCCACCTAGTAGACTGACGAGCTAGTCAAGGTTGCGGGAAGCCGCTGCATCCAAACGGCCCTGAGCCCCTTGCTGTTGCGTTCTATAGTTGACGGAAGCCTTTATCCAGCTGTGGACTTCGAAAGACTGATGAATGACACAAGACACCAACGAGTTTTGATTATTAAATAAAGCCTCGATTTTGTAAAATTTTGTTTCTTTTATGTCAAAATAAGGATTTTTGTAAAAATATCAAAAAAATATTGAAATATCGGTTTTTCGATATTTTTAAATCGAATATCGAAACATATTGTTTGGTATTAGAATTTTTTTTCGATATTCCATGGAAATCGAATCTATCTATCTACTCCGGATAAGAACGGATTCAATCCGATTTGTATGGAGTTCTAAAAAATTCCGGATGTATGTAGTCCGAGCCTTAGTTAAAACAAAATTAAAACTGAAATATATCTGTGAAAAATCGGTGATTTCGTGCAAGGGCGATATCATCGAACCACTAGATTTTTAAGGGTTAGTTTACACCGAGATGCGACGCGACGCGACGCTGTGCGCACATTTTAATAGAGCGACTCAAAATATACTTTATTTTACTACATGAAAAGATACACATTTCATTGTAAGAATTCAGAATAGGTACGTTGCACCACGCAGCGCTGCGCGCTACGCCTTGAGATGTCTCGTCTCCATCGTGTACACAGCGTTGCCAGAATGTTACTTTTGTAACATTTTACGTTACTTTTGATGTTACCTCCATGTTTACACGACATAAAATGCTACTTTTACGTTACTTTTAGAACAAAATTATCTAGTAGACCTCACAATGTCAAGACGAGTCCGCAGCCGCGTCCGTCGCAGTTTGTCACCAGTTTCACCTACAACCTTGGTTACAACCAAGGAATTTATAAATTCTTCCGCAGTACGTATGAATTCCTTGGTTACATTTTCATGGAGCGAGCGTACGCTAATTCAGAAACAGTGTGAGTACGCTGAAATCAATTTTAGCGCAAATCGGAACGCACTATACTACTGTCAGTCAAGTCATGGAGAGTTTGACAGTTCTGCTGACAGTCGTCTCGTCAGTCGTCACAATTCGTAATTTTTTAGTGATGTGCCGAGTCGCTGTTTTTGTGAATCGAGTCAACTCGAGTCAGTTTATACGGTATTCGAATCATGACTCGATTCCGCGATTCGAGGCAGTACTCGAGTTCTATGTGTGGTATTCGAATGTTGACTCGAGTCTAGTACTCAAGTCTAGAAATTACAAAATGATCTTGATGAGCTTTTTATCAAATTAGTTTTAATTTTGTAATAAAATTAATTAAAATAATTTCATAACAATTAAATTAACTCACAGTACAGATAACTGATACAAAACAAGGAAATCAAATCAAAAAGTTGCAGGTTCAACCTTGAATTTATTAGGCATCACTTCATTGCCTAAGTAAACTGAGATCGAGTACGAGCGAGTCAGTAAATACAAAATCGATTCTTCCTGACTCGAGTACCAGAATCGAGTCCGGCGTACTCGAATTAAAATAAACCGGTATTCGAGTAGCCGAGTCCAAAGCAGGAATCGAGTCTGACTCGAGTCAAGCCGTGCTCGGCACATCACTATAATTTTTCGTCATTCGTTTGTGATCTTTAATTAATTTTGTAAACTGAAGCATTCACTAGAGTTTCACGCATTCGCGTTCCACTTTCTCTAAATTCAGTTTTTGTAAGTATTCTTATAACATAACTGTGTTCTTTTATCCATAAAAGCCGTACCTAAGTGAAAACTTGTTTGTTGTCATAAAAACTTGATTTTGTTTGCTTTATGGTTTGTATTCGTGTTTTTAAACAGCCTTCGACGCAGCTTTAAATTATTTACTCTGTAATAATGTTTCCATCGCATATTTTTACATGTAATCAATGGTAGAAAGTGAAATGTTGCGTGTGATATAATCCAGTTGAAAGGTGAAAATATGAGGTGGATAACCTTGCTCCGTTACATTATAGTAGGCGCTAATAGAAAGTTAATGCTTGGTGTAAAAGCCGAAGTCGTTAGTGTTTCTAGAGGCTTTGGTGTTGTTGCATGATCTAAGATTTTTAAATAGTTTAAAATGAATGTTTTAGTTGAATCTGCTGTGTGTCTCTCTGTGACTATGGAAAGTAAGATTTTAAAAAAAATTCTATTGATACTTTGCAAATGCTTGCTGATAATTTGTGTTGTGGTAATTTACATTCTTGGTTAACTAAGAAACAATTGAAATGACTTTCCACATTTTAAATACTGAAAAATATATGAAAGGCAATGACTAGTAACATCGGATTTATTTATATATTATTCTATTACAGGTGAAGTGAGACCATCACTAAACAGAATGTCGACATCAGGTCTGACATCAGAGGCACAGCTGCGCTACATGCTGCAGTGGTTCGGGGAGTTTAGCGAACTCCAGCGTGAGGACTTCTTGCCTATTCTCGCAGCAGCTCGAGGAGGCCAGCCCGATCAGCTTGCAGCTACACTCGCAGCTCTGTCATGTGAAGACAAGCCTGTCAGCTTGTTTCAGTGCCGTGTAAGATTATTTTAAAATTAGCTATTGCACAATTAACAAGTTAATACTTTTGACAATGGTAGGATGACTAAGTAGAAAATTATTATCATTAGTGCTAAAGTCATTACAGTCTACAGGTGTGAGTCACCTAAAATACCATCACTAGTTCAATGGTAATATAAAGAACACACCAGAGAAACAAACAAACACAATGGGCTAGATTCCTAAAAAAATCTAATAAGTCCATCAGTTGGATCAACAGACAATATTGGACACATATTTTTTATTTTCTCAATCAAACAAAAAATGATGAAGATATAGCCTGTTAAAGTTACGCGTAACGTCACGCCTTGCGACACTTTTTAGCAAGACGTGACGTCACTCCCACACTTTGATGCGCTTTATCTTCGTAATTTTTTGTTTGATTGACAAAAGACAAAATATGGGTCCAATTTTTTTTGTTAATCTAACTGACGTACTAAATAGAATAATCATTTTTTGACCCAGGAAACTAGCTTATTGCATATAGCAAATTGTTATTTAGTTATTCAATTAAATAAATACGCCAGGGGCATAAATATAATAATAATAACAAATTAAGGGTTTTGAGCCGGCCCCTGTTCCTCTCTTAAACCTTAAAGAATACTTAGCTTAGGCAATGGATTAGTATTTCCAAACATTGATTATGTTAAATGGAAAACAGAATGGAATCTGATTAGTTGTATGCTTTAAAATAACATAGACACAACACAACTAAGTTAAGTTTAAATTGGATACACTTAGTATGGGGATAACAACTTAAAGGCGTAATTTATCAATAGTCTAGTAAGAATGTGCTATTAACTACTTAAAAACCTTTTATTTTGTGTCTTATGTTACCTGCTGATGGTACGGATTGTTGATCGCATTTTGTGAACTTCGCGAAAGAAACCAGTTTCTTTTCCGACGACTTTAGTAATAGGCGCACGTAGTAATAATACATCGTTTTGTCTTCTTATAATAGGTCATCGAATGATGGCCTAAAAATGATGCGCACAAAATTGAACGAATAAGTGCTAAGCAATTCGATTCTGTAGGTATATATATATCAGGTATTCAATTAAGAATTAATGTTTTGTTAAATTTCCTACACACATTTTACAATAAGATAATACTTCTTCTGTCAAGTTTTTACGTCATCATGTTATTATTACCTGAAGTCACATGCCCGGTCAATAAATAAAAATAATCAATTCTTATTTCAGATCAAGTTGTTCAACGAATGGTATACCACTTGGGCTGAGGAAGAACAAGACAGATTGATCAAAGGAGTGTCAGACATGGACTCTGATTTTGGAAAAAAGCTACAAGATTACCTTGCCAATGGACCCCCAGTTAATGGAGAGTTCAATTTTTTAGTTGGGGAAAATTTGATACATGAGGAGGAGAATAAAACACAAAATGAGCATTGGAATAATGGTGACACTTCAGAAGCACCTGTAGAGGATGATGAGCAGGGAATAACCCAAGAAAACATTCCTGTCGAAATAGCAGCTGCATCCTAATGCTAGACTGGTATGAAAATCTTTTTATTGAGCCATTATTCAAAGATACATAATTATTTTTAGGTAGTGTAAGGCAGCCATTGAATTGTCCAAGAGATGAACTAACCTTTTCTTAATTTGTCTATACATTCCTGTTATTTTTACTTTGCAACATTATTTGATTTTACTTACACATTCCATTTTTCATATATTATTAATAAGAATCTCACGTTTTTATTGTTAGAATAATTTTATAAGAGCAATTATTTATAAAAATAGATTTATATCAAATTCTTTTGACTACCTATTTATAAAGATTCTTTATGAGCACATTAATTATACATGCCAAATATGAACCCAACAGTATTTGTAAAATGACCATACCAACTAAAAAAAAAACATTTGTAAGTCAATTTTATTAGGAATATAAAATTTATATTATAATCCTGAGTAATTTATTAATTTATCTGAGGTATGGTTTAAATTTGTTTTATCAAGTACAAAGCTTTTAGTGACAAGGCGTTAAAATGGAATTATTATTTAGATGTAAGAATAAATTGTTGTAAGATTTATCATGGCACTTATTATCATTCAACTGTAACATAAAAGGTGTGCCAAATTGAAATCATGATACTATTGGTAGGTGTAACGTCAGCCTCTATTGTGAAATGAACTGCTTTGCTTATAAAACAATAATCCTAATAATAAAAATAATTAAAAAATTCTAAACTATTAATTATATCTTTTTTTTTTGTCTAATACCTACAACCAGTTTTAGTACTGCTATGTTGAATTTGTAATTTGTTTACAGCTATCAGATTATTGTAACTTGGGTAGAAAAGCAACAGTTTTATTTTTAGAGTATGTTTTATTAATACTTATATTATTTTGTATCACATGGTTTTTTTGTCAAAAAAAATATTATCTAGGGTTGAGTGATAGTTGGTGCTTGGAGGTTTTGATTGGATGAGTATGGGAGTTACTAAGCAGAGGCCATTTTAGAACTAGAAAGTAATTTTATTTACACATTGGAAATATAATTTTAAACATTAAATTGTTTTTTATTCATAACTAGCTGTTCCCCGCGACTTCGTTCGCGTTGTCTTTAGTTTTTTCATAAAGGATTTTCTGCACAACTTTTTAATTTTTATCTTTCATAAGAACCTTCTCCTGACAATAATTAACACAACAAAAAAGAATTAGCAAAATTTATTGTTCCATCTAAGTGATGACCAAGGGAAATATATACAAGGTCGCCTTTTATAAACGGGTAAAACTTTAACAGAACTTCTAATTATATTAGAGAAACCGGGCCCTATTATTTTCGTTCTTAAAAACGGGCTAGTTTTCATTTTTATAATTCCCAACAAAAAAATAATAATTAAGAGCATCGTGTCTAGTCTGAAACGTCCCTACGTCATCGCCTCTGTCTCTCTCATTTCAATCGTGCCTACTCTTTCCTCGGGGTGCACGCACGGGGTGCTTTATTTTACGTCGAAATCAAAATAGTTTTTGGTGTTTTTCTCAAAAACTAGCGTATATATTTTTTTCTTTTTTTTAACAAAAACGATTCATTTATGTTTTTGTAATTGCTCTTTAAATTTCACCCGTTTATAAAAGGCGACCTTATATGTTCATTTTTATATATGTACCTATATAGATTAAAACTTTAATAAATAATGGAAAGAAAACTCGATAAGCTAGCATACTTCTGCCTTTATAATCAGGAACTATGCCTATATCATAAATAAATTTGTTACTAAAGCCAAATAAATCAGAACCATAAAAACAAAATACGAGTTAGCATAACAGAGATGATGACGAAGCTAACTATTCCTCATTACTTGCACATCCAGCAAGCCTTGCAGGATACATACTTTTTACTTTTTGAACAAGGTCGGCTAAAAAAGACAACCGTTTTCATTTATTATAATTTATTGGCACTTATGTACTACGAAATACAAATGCTTACTGTACCTAATAATACCTTTGATTTAAAAGGCAAGACATCTAAATATCTATTGTCATGGCACATGGTGACTAAATATTTCGATAGTAGGTACAATATTTTCCTTAACAACTTTTTATTACTAATCATCGAGCAAAAACATTACTTTAAAAACCATTCTTCATTTACTTAAGTTTTTAATGTTGACCGCAACATCCGGAACTAAAATATGTAAGTAATTAAGTGTATTTTATACACAAAAAAATCTTACATTGGTAAAGTTTCTTGAACTGAGTGAGCAAGCGAGATCACGTCTACAAGCCATTTTTTAGGTCGATTGATATTGTATTCCTGCTTAAATCTAATAGGTCTGACTAATGGAGTCCGGCCCCCTCTTGACATTGCTTTGACCTTGACTCTTCGCTTCATGTTCCGGAAGTGGACGGAAGGATCGTCTAATGGCAGCGTTTGTCCCCACAATGTCAAGAGGCGTCCGCCCTCCGCTTAACAATCGGATCAGTTGATATTAAAACTAAGGCTTGATCTTTGAGAGTATCCAGTCTATGTACTCCGTGACGCGGGTGTACACGCCTGGCCAGCCCGGGGTGCCGCAGGGCGAAGGGCCGTAGGACACTACGCCAAAAGCAAACCAGTTGTTATACTTGGACACTTTGCCCATAAGCGCGCCGCCCGAGTCTCCCCTGCAGGAGTCCTGGTCCGCGTTGCCGCCGGCGCACAGCTGCTTCTGGCTGATCCGCCGGTTCACTCGGCTGAACACACTGTCGCACTCGCTGTTGCTTACCACTGGTACACTCACTTTGAGCTTCACATCCGATTCTGAGCCTGCAACAACGCTCGTATAAGTACCTATCAGTTCGAATCAAAATCATAAATCATTTGCATGAGTAATATACCTACCCAAGGAGACGCGTTTGACAAACAGAGTAAAATGTAACAATTTTTTTTAATGCAACCTACAATATTTTAAACGGTGGTCCCGTCATTTTGCAGTCGTAATGGCTTACTAATGTCTTACTTACTTAGTCAGAAGGACAATATTGATCGCATGATGCATGCGTACATACAATAAGACGAAATTATTGTTTTTTGTTGATGGAAACATGTTGGCACTAGCTTGATCCAAAATATTGACTCTAACAATTGACACCATTGTAATATACAGGATGTTAATTTTTTAAGTTTGATTCCTAATTCTTAATACAAGTATTTTTCGAAATTTAATATCAGTTTTTTAAATTTTAATATAACAGTAAACTAAACTACTTATCTTCAACCTTCATTACAATCTAACCCAAGGGTGTACATGCGATCTATGATAGATCCTCCGGCAAGTGATATAAAAAAGTTTTTAAAGAACATACGTGATTCTGTTTTGCCCCAGCCTGCGACTTCCATATGGTAACCCTCTAGTGTATTTTGCCTAAAGTCACTCGACGTTGGCAAGCAGATAGGCTTTACAAAGTCTGAAAAAATAAAAATTAGGATATATTATAATAAAGGCGACGACTAAGTGTTTTCCTCATTCAAGTCCTAATGTCTCTGAACCTAATAATGAATAAGGGATTCATCATCATCATCAGTCATCGGTAGTCCACTGCTCATTAACCTGGGGAAGCTATAGAACGCTACAGCGAACGGCTCTCTCTGGGCTCTGCATTCAGCGGCTTTTCGCAACCTTGACTAGAAGCCCAATTCCCGTAATTTAATTAATTTAATAGTAGTCACAATCCAGTGTCGATCCAGTCCCAGTAACATTACAATCTAAAACGGTATTCTTATAAACATTTAATTTGATGTAAAATTATCAAAACTATTCCAATACAATTGAAAATAGAAATAAAAAACTTCTTATTTTAGTTTCTATTTTTAGTGGCCATCATATTACGAACGAATAAACTATTTTTTTTTGAGTCTACGAGTACCGGTTTAGATAGTAATGTTATTACTGGGAGCGGATCGACACTGGATTGCGACTACTATTCAATTACGGGAATTGGACCTGTGGTCGTCAGTCCACCGAGTGCCCCAGGTCCCAGTCCGTTGGTCGCCACTAAAGAACCTTTCTTCCCCGATGGTTGCCAGTTCTTAGAGCGCCTGCCTATTACCACTTAAGCTTTGCAATTCGAAGAGCTGTCGGTGATTTTGGTTCTTTTACCTACAGATATCCTCGGTTCGGATCTTACCTCGCAAAGGAACATATACATTTGGTTATGTGATCCAGATTACTTATCGATAAAAAAGCAATATACTTTGTAGCCGAGGTTCTAGTATGGTTTCTGTCTGCCCAAACAGAACCACTTTTAGTAGAAGTGTCTAGTAAATAGGTTTGATTTTGCGTACCGTTAAACTGTGCGTTGTGCTCCAGCCTCAAGAGAGCGATGTCGTTATGCTGGTTCGAGTCTGCGGGGTCGTACTTCTCGTGGGCGATGATCCGCTCGACTGGGATGTTCTGCGGGGGCCCGCTGCAGTCGTCGCCGATGCAGTCCACGGCGCTCGATGTGTTCCATTCGCCGAGACGGACTTGGGATCTGATAAAGCGTTAAAGGCTATGAATCTACCATAATATTATATAGCTGAAGTATTTGTTTGTTTGGTTAAACGTGCTAATCTCTCATGCTAACTACGAGTTCGAATTTAAAAAAATCTTATTGTGTTGGATAGTCCATTTATCGAGGAAGGTTTTAGGCTACATAACATTACGCTACAACCAATAAGAGCGAAGTATCAATGAAAAATGTTTAAAAAACGGGAAAAAATATTTCTTATGAGAACCTCCGTTGCGTGCGCTGCGTAAACGGTTAAAGTTACGCAAAATTACGTATGACAGAATAGTTCCCCTTTAAAAGTTAAAAAAAAAGTCCGTGACAGCATATATCTATCTTTTCGGGTTGACTCACTACAAAATTTTGGTAATCAAATTTGTTCTAGAATAATGCATTGGTCGTCGCTTTTTCTTTTTCTTTTACTTTTAGAGCGAGGCATTGATGTGGTTTATTGAATTATTTTGAGCTAGGAAGTGACGTTGATAAAGACTAAGTGACGGATCGAACTCTACGCGGGCGCAGTCGCGGGCCGAAGCTAATACCGTGTATTTGGACGAGATAGTAAGAGAGACGCCTCCCTGGCCATAAGGCCTGGCCTTATCTATGGAGATAAGGCCTGCTCATTTTACTTTAGTAAGGAAATAGATCCTTGTGTTACAGGTTACCTGCTAACGACATTTTTCTGGAGGCGTCTCCCTTACTATCTCGTCCAAATACATTTTATTGTTATTCGGTATTCCCATGATTCGGTAGTCTCTAAAGATAGTAGCTAAGGTTAACTAGGCATTTGGGTAAAGATTATTTCTCACAGTCTTCCACCGATTCATTTCTGACGCCGTTGACTCCTAATCTCTCTGGTTAACCAAATTGACGAACCATTTATTCTTGCGTCTACCTCTTCGACATTGTTTATACATGTGTACATTGTAAACAGGAATCGATCATAGGCATGAACGGATAGCCCAGTCCTAACACCACACTATTCTATTCTCTCTCTCTTACTCTATTCTAAATCAAAACTATGAACATACAGTCTCCAATTAGTGGGAAGATCCTCTCCTTTAACACAATGAGCTGCAGTCAAGATGTACTTTGAAGAAATCAACACTCCACCGCAGTAGAAGCCCCATCCGCTGGCTGTAAAACGAGAAAAAAAAGAAAGAAAAAAAAGTAAGTAATTGTATGGACACTGCTATAACAAGTACTTATTTCATTGAATGTAGGAACTACATATGAATAAAATTAATTAATTCTACAGCAGGTTAAACCTTCGTTCTTCTAGTTTCTAGAAACTAGAGACGTTAAACATTTGAGGAACCTAATTTAAGGCGAGTAGTGGCCCTAAATTAGCGACTCGACACGTGTTAGTACAAATATCGTACTAAAACTCATTAAAATAATACATTTCGCATGGACGCAATAATTGTTCGATTAAAAAAACCATAGGCTTAGTTTATAGCTATCAAGTTGGCTATCGGTTGGGCACGCACAATATTTTTCATATTGCGCGTAAACTTCAGTAAAAATATATTATATTGTGCGGGTTGTGACAATTCTTAACATAATTATTTTAATGTTTTTCTGACCGTTTGGAATAAGAATAAGAATACTCTTTATTTGAAATTATGCTTTTGTAACCACATGCTAGTTTACATTTGGCGACTATACTAGCCTTAAGCTTCAAACTCACGTTTGTCATACCGCAGCAGGGTCATCCAGGGATGTTCGTCTAAATCTGCTCTAGTTCCCCCAACGATCCTGTCGTCGTTCTGCCCGCCGCACTCTCTGAGTCCCGGGAGTAAGTCGATGGGGTCCACGATCGCGCCGTGCCTCCCGGCTGTGTTTACCGCTGATGCTGGCAGACCCAGCTCCGGAGCACAGCATATCTGGAGTACAAGGAAAGAATTTTAGACTTAAGTTATAAATAATAAGGAATTGACATTCAAGAATGTAGCACAAGTGCTACGTAGTACCAGACAGTGTAGGTATTTATCCTAGTACATCCAGTCCCGACCTAAGGTCGTTTTCTGAATTGACCTAAGTCGTGAATCGAACCCGGGACTCTTAACGTTCAAAGGGAATCACCGCACTACTCAATACATTATTATTTGGGATTTGAGCACAAAATAGTTTATAAAAAATATTTGTGTCTAAAAAGCAATAAGATTATGGTAGGAATTCATCCGTCGAAGAGATGAGAATAATTTTGCATGGAAAATTCGATGCATAGAAGCTAGTAAACTTACTTAATTCCATAATAGAAAAGGAAAAAATATGGTTTGTAAAAGCTTTTTTTTTAAATTCTACTTTTGGAGTTAAAAATCCTTTTTTTTTTACGGGAAATTATAAGTTAGGTAGTAGTTTAGGTAGTGCCAAATCTTTGGGAGTGGCTCAGATTATGTAACTTAATCGAACTATGCAAAGAATAAAAACATTGTTTTTTCACCTTTAATTATTCCTATCCGCTGTTAAAAATCGTACACTTGGATAATTTAACTTATTTATGTAATGCAATTTTTACGTAATCGTCGTATGTGCACTACGTAAGGTCCGTGTTGGCTCGCCGTACTACGCCTCTGATAAATGACCGCGCGGCTTTCGTAGTCTTTCAATTGACTTTATTTTCGGATATTTTAAACTAATTTTTTTTCGTAACATACGATTATTAAAAATAATAACGATTAAGACGCTTCTTCATATTATTCCCTAGATCTTATTTTTTTTAATTTGGAAATGAACCCTGTATTTCAATAATTGGGCTAGTTTCCTAAAAAAAATCTAATTAGTCCGTCAGTTGGATTAACAGAAAATATTGGACACGTATTTTTTCTTTTCTCAATTAAAGAAAACATTATGAAGATAGCCCGTTAAAGTTTCGCGTAACGTCACGCCTTGCGACACTTTTTAGCAAGGCATGATGTCACTCCCAAACTTTGATGAGCTTTATCTTCGTCATTTTTTGTTTAATTGACAAAAGACAAATATGGGTCCAATATTTTTTGATAATCTAATTGACGGACTAAATAGAATAATCTTTTTTTGAACCAGGAAACTAGCCCAATGTGGACAATATAATTTTCATTTTGTGACATACCATGGGCGTTTCTCCATTGAATCCGCAGTGCAGACTGCGCAGGAGTCGCACCAGGCTCGGCGTGTTGCCCTGCTCGCGCAGCTGATTGTACAGGTTCTTGCAGTCTTGGAGCTCCACGCACCCTGCCCCGCCGTTACATCTTTCTGAAATGAGTTGAAATTGTAGTAAGACAGAACTCTCCAAGCTCCCTTTCCAAACATTGACGACCGTCTGGTGTAGTGGTTCGCGCTTCGGACTGCAAAGCCAGCGGTTGCAGGTTCGAATCCCGCAAGGGGAAAATGTTTGTGTAATGAGCACGACCATCCATGACTCAGGTACAAATGTACCTGAGTTATAGGTGTTTATAAAAGTATTTAGGTATGATTATCCTATATCAAGTCGTACCTAGTCTTAAAAGTCGTTGTATATCATCATCATCATCATTTCAGCCATAGGACGTCCACTGCTGAACATAGGCCTCCCCCAATGACTTTCAGATTGGCCGGTTGGAAGCGGCCTGCATTCAGCGGCTTACTGCAATCCTCACCAGGACGTCTGTCCACTTTGAGGATAGATGACCTTGCCAGTACGTGTACGCCTTAACTTTAGATCCTTTCTGCTCCATTTGCCGACAGTTCTACGCGTGCTATGTGCCGCACACTGCCATCCATTGTCGAATCCAACTCGGCTGGGCAGCCTTCAGAAAATTACAAAATGTCCTCTCGTCCAAAATACCTCAGTGCCTAAAGACGAAAGTCTACAACCAGTGTGTTACCAGTGATGACATTTGCAACAAAAACGTGGCCTCTCACTATAGGCCTTTTAAGAAAGTTAAAGGATGCACAGCGTGCTATGGAAAGCACTATGCTCGTTGTTGCTTTGCAAGATCGAATCAGAAATAAGGAGATCCGTAAACAAACAAAAGTCGCTGACATAACCCGTCGAATCAGCAAGTTAGTGTTGTAAATAGGTATAATTACCAGTAGTATGATCCCATAAAATAAATGAATAATAATAAACCTACTTGAATTTCCGGTAACAAAAGTAAAACGTTGCTTTCAATGTGTGCTTTCACATCCTACTTACTATTTTTCTTTCAAATGACGTACCTACTACAGTAGCTTAGTAGATAGGTAGGAAAAGTAATTATTTAATTACGCTGCACATCAAGTTTACATACAATAACAAGACCGGTTTATCTACTTCAGACTTTTTAAAGCAGTACTTACGTAGAAATTGTGTACAAGAGATTAATAATATTAATGGAAAAATTGTACATCTTTCTGTAAAAATCATGTGTATTTTACTTGTATGGTGTGCTATAATAAAGAGTATCTATCTATCTATCTAATAGTTACCGTTATTAATATAATAGTGTGTCGTCATTAAACAGATGGCTCACATTTGGTTATAGGTACTGCGTAATTTTAGTAATTATGTTATAAAGTAATCTTCAACGATGTTTTGTTAAGAGCGCTTTTCTTACGCTAAAAATCAAAAACTTTAACCGTTGGAATAACAAGGATGTGCTGGCATTCGATTTTTCTCTTAGATCGTAAATAATCATGCATTTCTATAAAACAACTTTTTGTTTTTAGATAAATCATTTGCAATGTAAACAGGCTAAGTACGGCGCTCTTATAAGGGCTTAAAGTCTGGTAATCCTGGGAAACCCCGTCCAAATCGTCATGCCATCTTGAGCCTTCTCCTCTAGTGTCCTTATAAAGGCAGTCACATCGGGGAACGACTTGGGAACACATTATAAGTTGCTCAGTGAGTGACAGTGGCCCGGTGATTAATTAAGCGAAAGCAAGCACAAATATAAAATTCTGTGGCGCAAGGTTCAATTCCCGGCCGGAACAATTCAGTAAAAATAACTTTTCTAAATTACCTTGGGTCTAAATGTGTTGGTTGGGCACACGCCCTAGGCAAAAAATCCTGTCTAGTAAAACTATCTCGTAACAAGGATTTTAATTTCATATTTCGAGACTATAATTGTTATGGTGTCTATCGCAAAATTATTTCAAGATAGGTATTTAATACTGCATCTGGTGCTGAGCATTATAAACCCCGCCTGGGTCAATAATCGGATAATCATCTAAAACCGGATTGCCGACATCGATGGTAGGACAAAAATCATTTTCCTCTAATTCTACGACTTACGTAGTACGTAGTCTAGTACGTCGACGTGTACTTAGGTAGGTACACTCAGTTAATTGGGACTGGGCAAGGCATGAAAGAATAAAAGGTACACCATTTACCATCAGTGAGAATTTTAGAGTATGACACGGTGCGGAGGACAATATTATAATATAAGACAGTCACTAGTGGATGAACAAAGAAAGGAAGTTTTGAAAGTAACCAATTTTGAGGTCCATCAAAACTATTTTCCATTAATTTTTTTTTTTTCTATGTTACCCAATATCTTCGACAACAAATGTGATCAGATTTAGATGATTCTTTTTTATTGAATAGCTTTTACATACTTTAAAAATATTACATTTAAATATTGGCGCAAAATATTCACTAAAGAGTGAAAAAATAGGGCATGAAACTGGTGTTCAGCAGTTAAACTGCGGTTGTATTCTTATATTTCGTTTCGGATTTATCATGCCCATCAGATAAAATAAGTAAATTTTATAAAAAAATTAAACCGACTTAAAAAAACTGAGAAGCTTATTATTTAATCATATCATGCAAATGCACCATTGTCGTCCACAACGTCCTATCCACGCCTTTAAGTATAAAACTTTTTTAGCATTTTACACGATTTTTGTGACGGTGTCTTATTAAAATTTTATACTTTTTCATCAATAATTTGTCAGTCAGCCTCAGAATTGGATCAGTACCAAATACATCTTGATATATTTCATATAAAACATCCTTAATACATCTCCTCCAAAAACCACATGTTGAGGAAAATAACAGCGCAACTGTTCTTAATTAGTTTATGTTAGTTTATGGCGTCTGTTTTTTCCATTTTGTTACCTACTCTTCAGCTAGGTGTAACGAATTATAGTAGTTATAGAATGCAATAAATATATTGAATTGAATTGAATTGAATAGTTGGGCAGTTCTTGTTTTAAAGTCTGTCTACTTACGTAGCACTTTCTTTACTCACACAGTAATTTAATAATATCCAACATATTGAAAATGGAAGCAATAATTTTCTAGTACTAATTTCCTTGATAATCTATCGAGAGCAAACATCTTTAGATCGTAAAAAAAAATTGTCTTTATGCATTATTATATTCCCCACCTACTTTTTAAGGACTTATGATAGGATAGGGTATATTAAGGATAAATGGACCGATAAGGTATTTTTATATGATTTTAATGTTGTCCCCATAGAAAAAGTTGTTGTTTATCAGCAGCCAATATTTTTTTAGGACAACTTTGACTTTTCTGTATAGCAAGAAACAAGATCTTACAGCATGTAGGTACGGACCTAAAGAAAACCATACGAAAACCGGTAACTTGTCGTAATATTTAGCTCATACATTTAATTTAATTAAGAGTTTGTGAGTATTAATATGTGACATAAATCAAAATGGCCGTGTTTTAAGACTCTTGAATTGAGATTAATAATAATAGAACCTACCACAGTACGATAGCTAGCTATTCTCAGACTCGCTATTTTAGTTCAATAATACAACCAACAGTTTAGTATTACTTAGGGCGAGGTGAATGAATGAAACTCTACGTTTTGTTAGCTTAGAACTTTAATAATAAATGGAAAAATACAAAGGAAACTTTTACTGCGGCCTCTAAAAGAGACTGACCGATTTGATCGTATTATGATTATTTTCCACCACTTTGACATCTAAATAGAATTATAATAAAACCAATAAAACCTTTAAAAATTCAAACCTTTTCGTTTATAATTTACATGTATTAGTAACATATAAATCTCAATTTTATCACTTGTACTGTTTTTGTTATCTACGGCGCACAGTGTAATTATTATCTACCTCTTATTTATTATTTTCCTCGTGTCATAGTTCGATTAATTACTAAAATACTGGAGATTAGTACAGACATTATAAGTTTCTATGAAAATAAGGTCTTAATTGAACCCTTAAGATAGGCATAAACACTAGTACCTACCTACTTGATAGTCTTTTCGATCTATTATACTTAAGTAGTAGGTTAATTTTTCATAAAATTTTCCTGTTTATGGAGGGGGTCGGTCTCATAAAGTGTTTTCTTCAATGATACTCCAAACAGATACCCCCCCCCCCCTCCCAGTGGCCTTCGAGAGAAACTTTTCTTCAACAGGAAAGGCGAAAAGTGACGCGTCCACCGTGGCACCGTCTATGAATCAATATTAAATATGAAGGAAGCACTTATGGATATGTTTGGTACAAGTTCGCGGGTTCGTGTCCCGCATGGGGCAAGTTAAATGAGCACGATTATTATTGTACTGAGTCATGAAAATCATATAGAGTAGGTGGGTAGGTATAACTGTCCGTTAACTGTCTTATCAATTTAATAAATTTATATGAATATAACTTGCTGTAATTGATTGATATTATTATTTTATATTCGTTGCATGTGAGTGTTAAAAAATTATTAAAATATTGGTTGAAGTGGATCTTTCTTAATTATGTGCATTCAACCAACCTATGGATCACAAATAATAATTTGCTTGTGGTGTGAGAGCCACTATCAAAATTTGTGGAAGTTAAATAAGCGAGATATATAGGTACTGTATATGTGGGCCCTCAGTTCTCTCTTCCCGGTTCTTCTCTCGTTCCAGAATTTGATTTGGCACATTCACTTGCAAACAGCTTTAAAATATTTTTTTATTTAGACTAGGGCGTCTTCGGAGACTTTCTTAATATCTCCTGCTATCCAATATTCACTTGGTTTTCCCGATAATCTTCACCGCACAATTAATACGAGACAAAGTTCGGCCGTAGGGACACTGACCCGAATTTTTCAAGGTAAGATATCTCTTCTCAGAAACGCATACTAAAGTATACTTATTGCTATTTCCAACCTAGTAGGTAGGTATACCTCTTCTACACATCATATATCATATTATAGGTCATCACTCCATGTGGTGATGTGGCTGACTAGTAATTATTGTACGGTAAACGTTCCTAAATAAAAGTAGATGATACTGTCTAAGTACTCATGTTTGCATTATACAAATCTAAATTCTGTGGGAAAGTTGTTATTAAGTCAACAATGTATTTATATATCTGTGACTCATTACTAGTCATTAGATACCTCACGCTATGTGATACACTATAAAATACGACAACTGTTCATGAGTCGTTTCGGTTTACCTACCTCGTAACATAGCAATGATAAAGTTATGATTAATCTCGTAAGATAAATTGGACCAAAAGTCTTGTTTACTTTTCGTGGCATTTTTGGCCTCTGATACAAAGCTAACGGAAAATTAACATCTTGAATTTCGTTATCTCTCTGATCTCAGTTATTATAAGCGTCGAAGTAATTCTATTAACTGACATTGGAGATGCTCTGTGCCTGCAGGCAATTAAACTCGTTTGAGGTAACATTCGTTTTTGGTTTGTTTGCAATCATACTTGTTTTCATAATTAAAGCTAAAGTAGGTACACTTTAAGTTAACAAAGGTTAGAAGGATTTTGAGCAATTTGTTTATCTGGAATTAGATATTTCATCATAATTAAATAAACTTAATTAGTGGTTTGATTAAAATGAATATTTACAAATAATTATCCGACCGATATGACACTAACATTAACAAGTCATCTAGGTAGTCGTATAGTGTAATAATATAGTAGGTACGCTCACTATCTCGTTCACAACGATGACAACAATTAGTAAAATATAGTATACTTAAGTAATGTTGTTGCCTCGGTGTACTTTAAACTTTGTTGTCATCGATGACATTAAATAACAATAAAATGCCTCAAAATAATTATTCCTTACAACAAACGAATCGCAAATCTAGTTTCGTAAGAATATGAACATTAATTTTCTCGTTCATTTGTATAAAAACTGGTTACTTACGTGCGTCAGTCCTTGTCAAGGCAAGCAGAAAGATGCAGACTGCGGCTGAGATCTTCACGAACATTTTACAACTGATTAACATGACTACGTGGTGAGAACTGGTGTTGACCAGCAGGCGGTTCGCGGACGACTGATGATAGCTCAATTAGACGAGCCGGCCGAGTGTCCGATCACCTAACATGAGGTTAAGGCGAGTATAGTCGCCAAATATAAACTAGCTTGTGGTTTCTAAAGCCTACTACTAAAGCCCAAATTGTCAGAAAAATATTTAAAAAAATATGTATAATATAATATAATGTATAATATAAATATATAAAACATAGCATTTGTTTCTAGTACATAAACTCTAGGAGGAAAAAAATATTAAAACCATTGAAAAACCATTGGTCGTCGATCGATAGTCAACTTGATAGCTACAAACTGAGCTGAAAAGTACATTGTACATTGGCGAAAAGTATTATTATCCCTAATGTTCGCTACCTAAAGACGCAGCGACTGTCGTAACAGCCACGTTTCATTGCGCGCTGCTAAAACCGTAATGTAATGAGTTTTCATGCGATATTCGTACTAACATGCGTCGAGTTGCTAATTTAGGGGCACTACTCGCCTTAATGAACATTTTTTTTTTCTGGAAAGGAACGAGTTGCGAGACGCGTGCGCGTAGACGCCTCCTCTCTTGTGTTTGGTTTTTCCTTATACCCGGCTGCGGCGACCAGTTCATGACATTTATGGTTGTGCGAGTAGTATATTTGCGAGTATTGATAAAATAAACAGTCAAAAACTTAGCGTTACACGAATGTATATATTTTATATAGTATATTATAATGCATATTTTATATATTATGTATATATATTATATTATAATCGGGCAAATATCATGTCGTATCTATAACTTCTTGAAATTTAAATGTACTTAATGTTTTTAGGAAGTAAATAACAGATAGTAATTAAGCTGGGGTACCTATGTATGATCTAAGTGGGACTTGGGACCTAAAGTTAGAAGGATCCAACACCAAAATACGTAATGGCAGGTACCTAAAATTTTTTTTTTTACTGTCGGTGACGATTTTATTTTACCACTGTCGGCGTGGTTAAATAAATATTTTTTAGTACAGGTCTCTGAGCTATGCCGCGGATAGAGACAGACGGATATGGCGAAACTTTAAGGACTCCGTTTTGACGATACGGAACCTTAAAAATTTATGTTTATATGTTTGCTGTCTATATGTTCCTAAACCATTTATCCGATTGGAAAACTTTGGTAAGTTTTCGTGCGCACGCTAGGTAAGGTTTGATGTGAATTAAAGACCATGAGACGAAGTCGCGGGCAACTAGACAAAAACTTAGTGCTAAAATGTTGCCCAAAACATGCATCTCTTTGTACTCTGGCAAGGTTTTAAAATTAAGATAATAATAGACTACTAGTTGACAAAAGAGTAAGATTCACTACATAAAATAATCTACATCTTGTATATATAGAAAAAAGTCAGGTTAGTAACACACCATTTATAAGTCGAGAATGGCTGGACCGACTTTTATGATCTTTGATTTGTTGAATTTGTCTGCGCCCCGAATAATGTAGTTCTGGCTGTCTGAGACACCTGTCCTACAGAGATCTTGCATATCTTGGTGGATAAGAAATCGTAAGTGACGCCAATCTACCAAGGTTTCGTCGTTTGTGACGCAATGCTTTCTTTGAAAAGTGATAAAATGTTGGTTCAGCCAGCCAGGCTGATATTAAACGAAATATCACATTTCGGACCGATCTTTATCTATAAAAGTCTTGTGACGCGACATGTGACGGCTCTCGACCACATTTGAACCTCCGTAACGCACGCGTGTAATGTAATTTTTCATGTAATTTATAAAAGTGCTATCTTACGTGGGTAATAAATAAAACAATCAGTGTTTGTTAATTCCATTTACTCATATGAATAAGCCCCTTGTAACAATGCTACGCTACTAGTACCTATCCGAATCCGATACTCGACTTTAGAGGAATAGTGTATATTTTTTAACTTTTACATGAAAAGTACACAAATAAGGGCGCGCCTTCGAATTAGTTGTGTGAAAAAGCGCCATAGACGTGCCACAGTCGCGCAACTTACGCGCGACAGGCACGCCAGACGCCACTACTAACTTTCACGCAATATCTAAGCCTTCCTTAATGCGTCACACGAATTTCATAATTTTTTAACCCCTTACCTCACCCCGCCACCACCTTCCTTGTCACCTTTGTAAGAATCCCCGCTCCCCAGTGTGTCGTCACATATTTTTTCGGCTCGTGACACTGCGAGTGTAAGCTCGCCAACAATACAATGTAAACCTTAAATTCATACAGATTTATTATTTTAAAGTTTATCGTTTATAGTTCTAATTTCGAGTTTTAATGCTTAGATATATTAGATTTTAAAATGTGACATCACGAAATTTAGACCTTGGATTGTCACACAATGGCACACATCGTCGAAACCCTCCCTCCTAATGTGTGACGTAATTATGGATGGCCCCTAAGGGCGTTTTTTCCACGCACGCGAGATTGACCCGCGTACGTATGACCCGCAATGCTATTTCTCTTAAAGTGCGTGGCTAATATGCATGAAACAAAAAAACAAGCGTAGTTGCAGCGCCACGGTCGCAACTGCCTATCTGGATTTGTATACCTAAGGATTTTTTGAATAAGGTTTTTAACGCTTTTTCACGCCACCAATTTGAAGGCGTTGGCGACGTTTATCGAAGTTGTCGAGTACTTATCTGACCTAGTGTCGATCGCTTCGTGTTCAAAGGGGCTAACTGCGACATAACTTAGGTACATATCTCATCCATCAAAAACGGTGGTGGTGGTGGAGTTCATCTGCAAAATCTCGTGCTATATCGTCGAAAAGCTTAAGCCCAACCATGAAAAATAGTACGCTTTTCAAGATTTGCCATTTGAATTGGTCTTTACTCATTTCCCCCAAGAATTTACGTGTGTCCTTGAAAGATTTTTTCAAAGAGTTTATCATAGATGTGAAAAACTGAAACAATGAAAAAAGTAATTAGTACGAGTATGTAACCGCTTTAATACCATTTACAAGACTAGATACTACTAGAATAGTGAAGCCAAATCATTAAATGTGTGCTACACGAGCAATATAATTTACTTGATTCCGAGCAATGCTGGTCAATTATGACGTCACGAATGTATCAAGCAATTTACGGCAGTAGCAACATGTAGCATGAAGACATAGACATATACTACTGTTCCAAAAATACTGAGTGGCATTTATCACAAGCATCTCCATGCTTCGGAAGACACATTAAAATTTGGTCCCAGTCCCAGTAATATCGCGTAATACTATAGTCTTGAAGCCTAGTCAGAGGTTTTAGGGCGGCTTAGTAACATCTGACAGTAATATTTAGTTACTAGCCTTACATTACAACACACGGAGGCGTGTGTTGTAAGGCCAGTAACTAAACATCACCAATCGGCAAAGGGCCCGCCTGGTCGAGTATGGCCCAAAACACCTCATGGAATGGAGGTGAGGCCCGTGCCCTGCAGTGGAACGTATATAGGCATACTTCAATAAATCCGTAGGAATTTATCGAGCAATTTAGCAGAAATATTAATGGAGCAATACGAAGCATTCCTAAAATGTCGTCGGGCGATTGCTCCAGTAAAAATATGCCTCTAAATTCTTAAGCGTTTTAGATTATATAAGAATAACCACTAACATGTGGCCACGTCATTTTGTGTCTCGTTTCCGTGGCCTGACTGGTAAGGTCCTACTTTATCAGATACATCGCCCTGATCTTAAGGTAAAAAGCTAGTCAAAGCACTTGTGTTAAAGAAATCAGAATCAACAACGGTACCACAATACCCAGATTCGAGACAACATAGACAGTTTTCTACATAGAGCCGACCGAGAATTAAACCCGGACCTCAGCGATAGCGAAACCAAGTCCGGCGTTCTCGGCTACGAAGGTCGTCATAATGTACAACCTACAACAGCTATTATCTATTTAGTATAGGAGTGTTTTTTTTGCGGTGACGGTGTCGGTCCCATTATGAGAAGTGGTTGAGCAGGAGATCAGCCCTTTAAATAAATAATAAATCCTAAGGTATGTAACCATCTCTTCTAGAAATCACTTGTGTTCTAGAAGTCAGAAACAACGACGGTACAACAACACTCAGACCTACATATACCTAGACCTAGAGATACATAGAAAAGGTCGTCTTCTACATTGGCCGGATCTGGAATCGAACAAACCTCAGAGATGGCGTCCTCGGCTCTTGGCTACAGAGGTCGTCAAATTAAGCTAATTAAATAGGACCATAAATAATAATAATTAGGTAATGTATGTATGTTATATTACTAGCTGTTGCCCGCGACTAGGTTCGGGTGGTCTTTAGTTTATTCATAAAGGTCTGCGCAACTTTCTCATTTTGTTCTTTTAAAAGCACCTTCACCAGACAATAATTAACACAACAAAAAAAGAATTAGCGAAATTATTTCATCCGTTCATGCGTGATGCGATATGGGGACAAGGGAAAAAGAGATTCATTTTTATTTATGTATATAGATTTAAAAGTTATACAGTAAGGTATACTAATTACCTAGCTTAAGAGGCACCAGTCGCACACAAAAAGGATTTCTACTATGTTAACTGTACTAATTTCATAATTTGCTTTATAATTTAATCGGGAAAACCCATCTTCGTTTGACCTCGGAATCAGAGCAAAGGTCAACCAATATGGCTCTACTCAAAATAGATTACTTTACAACGCGTTAGTCAGCGTCAAACTTAGAGGCGTCAAAGGTTGCAAAATGCACACGCATCTCATGTTTTCAAAACATTTAACCGCTATGGAAAAATATATTCAGTAATGTAGATCATAAAATTATTTATTTGCCTTAAAAGCTCTTACATCGGTTAGTTTGGTTTTTTCCTTTATGATTTGATCGGAAAAATATTATTTAAACAATCTCTTTTTGGGTTGATTTTTGAACAATTGATGTATTTTGTGTATTTTTTTTTTAAATAAAATTTAAAAGAATTCTTTTAAACTCCTTATTGAATGAATTTCTAAAAATCCTACCGTGCGCTCTCACGATAGCTGTTCAAATAAAATAAAAAGGTCTTATTTGATTAGTTTATTTTAATGGGTTTATTCTACTGCTCGAATAAGTACAGACAATAGCTCGTCAACCTACCACAAAACGTCAAATTTTCTCGATTGAAATTGACATCATTTCAACTTAAAGTTGAAAATCCTACCTGTTGACTGTACAACAAGTTTTTCTGCGAGACCAACATCAAAACCGCAAAAAAAACACTTCTCTTGTAAATAGTACCCAACTATTTTTCTGGTTTATAATTTTTTTTTTATTATTAGTTTATAGCTCGACCGCTGTAATTAAACTAAGTAGTTTTTAAAATTTTGATAAAAAATAGAACTATTAGATTCTAGCCACTACACTTGCAGCTATCACCCAAGGGAGTGCAACATGTGGTGACATAAATGGTATTTCTAAACACGGTGATTACCTCAGTACAGTATGCAGTGACTAATGGACAATTGTAGTGTTGGGATATTAAAATCCTAATTGTAACAGGGAAAACGACTCTAAATTGACGTCATCGTAACTAGAAAACGCAATACCTAGCCAATAAGTGTAACCTGTCTTAAACAAAATAAACTGCGTAGGTATCTCAAAATCAAAACGAAATTGTTCACTTGACCTCGACCGAGAAAAGAAACATGTTTTACAAACAGATCTAAGTATATTAAGTATGTACTACATACTACTACATAATAATGAATCAGAGCAATAAGAGTGCTAACAGTGCCATGTATTAACTAGTGACCCGCCCTAACTTTGAATAGGTTTTTGCTTTCTATCTTCTATTTTTATTTAAAAAAATAAAACCGACTTCAAAACACTGAAATGCTAAAAATAATCCTAACACTCAAGTACCTAATCAGATACTTTTGGAGTCGGTGCCAGCCGATGAGAGATTCAATGTTTTTGTTTGCACCGACTCCAAAAGTTTCGCGTGGTCTTTAACCACGCGAAAGAAACCGCGGGCAACAGCTAGTAAATATAGAAAACCTTTAAAAAGAAAATTTTAAGCGTAACACACATAGAAGGCGTGAGTGGGACTGCAGCGGATCGGGTCGGGAGCAAGGACCGAGAAGCTTACCCGTATTTAGAGTCTAATTGAAACGATTCGACGTTTACGCTTAATCCTTAAATACGGGTTAACCCAATCGTATAGATACCGGTTCCGGCGTAAGGTACACTTTCGCAAAAAAAAACAAGCTTCCATACAAGCTACGTCCATTTTTATCTTGCCATAACAAGGCTTTTGAGCGCTCGGTGCGAGCTTCAATAACTGCGCATGCACACCTACAACATAGTCTAGTCTAGTCATTTCTGTGCCCCGGAGTGCAATGGGCACCGTATATTAATCTGTAAGCACCGCTGGCACTTTACATGGATTCCGAAAAATCCAGAAGTAATAAATTAAAGAAATTTATAGGATTCCAGCTGCACACACTGCACAGCACTGACCATAAACAATCACTATGTTTGTTCTATACCTAGGTAGGTATACCTACTAGGTCTATTACTAGGTCTACAGAAAAATGTAGTATGCGGTACCAATATTGGATTCGAAAGTTGAATCTTTAGTGTAGGTACTCTAAAGATGCAACTTTTGTAGTAAAAATAATAAACAAAAAAATCTTTACATTCTGAGAAGCGCGTCGCTGGCCCTGTCTTGATGTCCCAGCGGTTGGTACAAAGATTCGTTCGAAGCCATCACCCGACGCCACGATTAGGATTTGACCAGCTCTCTGCTGGGTTAATAGCGGGGCGCGGGGGATTGGCGTCGACTTTTGTTCAGATAATGAAGTTCCAGTTACCCAAGGCGCTTGAAAGTTCTTTGATATTACCGTTGTTGCTAAAGCTCTTGTACCTCCAGTGCTACCAGCCTGCCCTGCTTCGTCGGTTCCACACGCAGACTGACTACATGGAGGCATGTCATTATGTTCTCGGGGTAACTGGGAATTACGAATTGTTTATTACATTTTTTGTTTGCTTTTGATACGTTTTTATTTAGGTAGGTTTGCACCATTGCTTTTTGATTACATAAAGTACTCTGTGCTACATGAGTACTTTATATTATGAAGTACCTGTGCTACATACTCATTGTTTTAGGTTATAAATTGTAATTTGCTGAATTTTTTTGAAATAATGTTTATGTCAAGCTTTGATCAAAGAAGATACAAAACCACTGATCAATTAAATCGCTAAAAACTATCTATGGGGATTAAAACTATATTATTTTGACGACCTTCGTAGCCGCAAGGCGAGCTACTGGACTTGGTGTCGCTATCTCTGAGCCTCTGAGGTCCCGGGTTCGATTCCCGGTCAGTCAATGTAGAAAAATAACTTTTTTGTATCGTTTCGTGTTGCGGTACCGTCGTTGTTTCTGATTTCTGTAACACAAATGCTTAAGGTACTTAGCATAGGACCAGAGCAATGTATGTGATGTTATCCAATACTTTAAAAAATACAATTTACCCACTTCTTGACATGACACATTTCGACATCGAATGGCCGCCATTGAATACGGCCAGTAAATAGGGTAAATCAGTACTATTTATGCACGTTATTCAGGTCTATGTAACCAGTATATCCGCTGGTTTATTTATTCCTTTATACACACTACAATATTATTCTGTTCTGTGTGTGTCTCTGTGAAGATACAATGTACAAGGTCATTAACATTTCCTTAATTTATTACTTTGAACTCTATATATGTTAATTTTATTTATTTATTACAAACATCTTAAAAGTTAACAGAAGTATCCCTCCAAAACGCTTAGAAGATTAGTAACATATTACGATACAATACAAATAGATTACAACTTACAGTATAATAAAATCAATTTTGTTCAAACTTACAATTAAGTTACTTAGTTAGTTTAATTTAGTATGTTCATTTACATAGTCTGGTTTTCTTTGCTTGACAAATATTGTAAACAATCTTTGCATGTCTTTTTACATAAATATCAGTGCATAAAATCAACGAACTGTTACAATAAAAAAGATTTTGTGTTAAATGATTTATGACTAAAGTAAGTTGTTATTTTTGTGTCTATCTTATTTTTACCCGACTGATTAATTCATAATATCGTTAAAAAAGAATATCAAAAGATTGCTTACAATAGATATTCGACAAGCAAAGAAAAAGGAACTTAAGACACCTTAAGATAAACTTATCATCATTATTTCAGCCATACTTTATGTCATGGCTAAATTTCTAGTCTATAAAAACATAGAAGAAATGCTAACTCTTTATACTTACATTAGTTGTTTATTAAGGATAACGATCTAATTCACTTTAATTTAGTTCCCAAAAAATGTACACGTTTGGTTTTTTATATTCATAATATAAATATAAATTAATAAAATAAATAAAAATAAGCATCGACCAAAGGTAGAGCCAAATTACGTGGCCATCTAGATAAAATGAGTACTCTAAACTTCCATAACACTTAGGACCAGTTTCACCACTTGCTATTAAGTTCCAGATAACGTAACTGGCACTTTTTGGACAGCTAATTATTGTATGGGTTATCTGTCAAAACAAACTAAGTTTAGGTTATCCGGAACTTAAAAGCAAGTGTTGAAACTGGCCCTCAGTCTGAAATAAAATGCGGTCTGTTTAATACAGTCATTTATTACACATTATTTATAATTAAAATTAATAAATTACTCGTGGATATTGTCTAATATCCAGTCCATGTAGTAAGCTACTCTCGTGTAGACCCCAGGAAGGCCACCGATGCCGCAGCGCTTGGACCCGTAGGAGACTATGCCCCGCTGTACGGACCGCTCACCTTTGGTGCCAACGTTCCCGGGGTACATTAGCGGGCCCCCCGAGTCCCCGCCGCAGGAGTCCTTGTCTGGCACGCCGCCGGCACACAACTGCTGGTCGTGTACGGGGGGAGTCCTAAAATAAGAGAGGAAAATATCGTGAAATGCCGAATAATCGCATGAGACCGCGTAAAAAGCTTCTCGAATATTCACTACAAATTGGCTTTATAGGTAGCTGATAAAACAACATCATTCCTTTTTTTAAATTAATTAAATAGAAAGCGAACTACAATGCGTAAGAATCAGCTTCCACGGCGCGTAGTTCAATCTGTCCTTCTAGCCGTCGAGGCAACAACAATGTAGAATATTGTCCGTTCGGTGTATACAAAATGTTGATTATGTATGGAAAAGCATTACTGCATACTTCTTGCGTCAAGCTTACAGTCAGCGGCTAACAATACGTTTTGTGAAAATCAGTGTGGTAAACTACCTCTTTACTATCGTAGTATGTCTATGCATTGTCATGTCCATTGTGATTTAAAAGTGTAGATTTATAAGTTAGTGTTTTGGAATATTGTTGTCAATTTTACCGGTTCACTTACCCTTTGTACGCCTCCATGCATTCCTTATTCCCAACAATTGGTAGCTCTACGGTGAGAAGGACGGGGGATTGCAGACCATCCTCTGTGGCTCCCCAGCCGGCAACCGTTCCTGGTTGCCCCTCTAGCCACTGGTTTTGTAGCTCTGGTGTCATGGGTAGACAGACTGCCTTCATACTTTCTGCAAACAGGATTAGTAATTTACCAATTTACAATCAATTACATATATCTTTCTAGTGAACGTGAGTGTAGTCCTTACATCCGTGGGACTCTACGGACTAATACCACTTCATGACGGCGAGAGAAAACATCGTAAGGAAAACCATTATACAGATAAAATTGAATGTGTGTGTAGCCATAACGGCACGAATATTTGGTTCTCCAGTTGCAAAGGTTCAAGTAATTGCAATCGCTTAAAAGAACTGACGGCCGCGCTGGAATTCACCCGGTGTAGCTGAGGTCTTTAAAGTCGATCAGCAAGACTAGTCGCACCTACGATCATGGTCAACCGTACCCCACACTCCGACTAGGAACAGGACCTCGGGTCTCGGTCATGTATGACAAAATTAGAATTTGTTGTATGATTGTGTATTCTCTGTGCGTACCGACTCTATCCGCGGAGTCGGAGGAGGAATAATGAATGTCCATAATACCTATCGACGCACTTTGTGCACACTTCCTAAAAAGGCGTCAGCATAGACACAAAGACAGCTAGTTATTGGCGCCTATTTGACCAATCACAATTAAGTGGTTCTTTACCTTGTTCGCTGACTCAGCGAGGAGATTCTCAAGAGGTAAAGATATTATATCGTACCTATACTAAAGTCAGCAGGCTCTGCCAGCCTCAGCAAAGCAATGTCGTCGACTAACGTCTGCGGACTGTAGCCTGGGTGCGCGGTCACTGTCTCGATTGACACATTCTGTAATTAAAAACAGAAATATAATAACTTAATAGTTTCAAAAACTATAAAACACATTTATATGTATTGGACTCGCCAAATAGAATCAATCACAACCACGGTGGTTTTACCAGTCGCCATTGAAGAATTCCATTATATCTACCTCCTGGGTCCATTATCAGATCAGCACAATGGTGTAAAATTATTGTATTGTCATCCGAATGTACGTACATAGTTTAAAATACGTCAGTTCTTCCAAGATTTGATTACATTGTTAGTTAGTTTAGTGAAGCAATGAAAGCGTGTTAAAAAGGAGATTAAGCGGTTTTTTTACCCGATAGGTGCACAGAGGCGCGGTCTATCGCCTAGAACGCTGGGTCCTGGGTTGGAGTCCAATAATGTTTCAATTCAAAACTAATTATTCTAGATTGTGTGCTGTTACTGTTATACGCCCTCGAAAAAAGTCGTAGTCAGTTATCTAGTTCCTTGCTTTGACAATGGAGTGGTAAATTAAAATTAACGGTGACTTAAATATTAATTGAGGTTGCAGAAAGCCGATGGATGCAGGCTGATTATAACCGGCCAATCTGGAAATCACTAGGGGAGGCCTATGTTCAGCAATATTATGAATATTCATAGTGAAATATTAAATATCATCATCATCATTTCAGCCATAGGACGTCCACTGCTGAACATACGCCTCCCCCAGTGACTTCCGTAAACGAACAAAAGTAGCTGACATAGCTCAACGGATTAGCAAGCTGAACACGTAGAACTGACGGTCGATGGAGCAGAAAGGTTCTGGAATGAAGGCCACATACAGGCAAGCGCAGCGTAGGACGACCACCCACAAGGTGGACAGACGACCTGGTAAAGTTGCAGGAAGTTGCTGGATGCAAACTGCTTCCAATATTAATAACACTAACTAATACATATTTAAAATACTTTAGTGACTTTAAGAGCAAGTGGTGAAAGTAAACTGAAAAAATAGATTGAAAAAATTATGTCTGGTCAGCACATAAACATGGGTTTATGTGCTGACCAGACATAATTTTATGCAATGTTTTTTTTTTTAAAAACGGTCTCCAAAACTAAAATACTATATAAAGGCAATAAATACCTTGACGCTTGGTGCGCAGAACAGCTTTTCTTGAATTCGTTCACAGTCGGGATCCTTGCGCACGTCGTGCTCTCCCAGGATGACCCCGTTCAGCCTGAGGCGCTCCCCCAAAAACGAGACGCAGTGAGCGGCCGTGAGCACGTACCGATCTGAGATCAGTGTACCTCCGCAACTGAGTTTATTTCCTCTAGCTGTAAAAAGTATAGTAAGTTCACAATATATTTCAGAATTTCTGCAGACCCTAAAGCCTTGGCAACACAGCCGGCGGGGCGACGGAGTTCAGCGTGGCGTGCACGTCACACTGCGGGGGTGACGGTTTCGTTGATAAGACGTTCGATTTTTCCACTATCCTTAATTAAATCATTAAAAAATCGTAAAAATAAAAAAATAAAGAACGCTACGTGTCTTGTAATTACAATTACTACGAAACACAACTTAGGCCCGTTAATAGCGCGTCGCGTCGCGCCCGTTTTTAGGCACGTCCGGCGGGAAGGCGACGGGTCCCGTCGCGCCGAGTGCGACGGTGCTCTTTTATAGACATCATCAGTACCTACATTACAAACACTGGCGTTGCGCTAGCGTCCCGTCGCCGTCGCGCCCTATCGACTGTGCGCCCATGGCATAAAACTTGATTATGCTTCTTGGTCTTATCCGTGCGTTGTTTTCGATGTTGGTAGGCCATAGGTACATGGGGAATATTGGTTTATCCAATTCAGATTGTGGGCTGGCAGCAGCAGGGTAGTGGTTCTTACCGGTTTTTTTTTAGTTTTGATTCTTGGAGTCTTCTTTAGTCAAAGAAAGTTAAGGAATAACTATAATATATAACTATAACGTCACTATCGTCGAAAATGTTTAAATAGATTGCGCAAACTACTGATTCCCATGCTTTGAAGAGTGAGACTATAGTCTATTACTAATGTTCAAACTTACGTGAATTGTAAGACAGTAGAACCATCCAAGGCAACTCATAAAGACGAGTTCTGTGTCCACCAAATATCCTGTCACTGTCCACGATACCACAATCCTTGGATAGGAGGTGCAGATTACGGTGGTTCTGCACATCTGGTGGCTGTCCACTTCTAGTTTCTGTAACTGGTTTCTTTTCATCGGTATCTCGTGTCGTGTGAGGCTTTGATGGCGTGACTCCTACATCCCAAGGACTTAGGATAGTATTCGTGGGTTTTGGGTTGATATTACCCCAATTAGCTATATCAAATCCTGGATTAATATCATTGGGGATGCTTGAAGATCTTGAGCAACAGACCTGAAATGAGGAATTTTAAGAATTAATATTCTTGACTCCAAGCATGTTATTTTAATTTTTGGCTTCGTAAATTAAAACTCGTTTTGGTCAGATTAACTGCGGTCAATGAGCCTAACAACGCATATTTTTTTATACCCGAATAACAGTTATAGGTCTTTATGTGTACATAAACACCAACAAACCAATCTCTGCTAATGCTTGCCTATAAATTAGATCCACTGTTGTAGGAAACTTTTGAGCGTAAATAGAGCTTGGAGAGAGTTTTCTGTCCAAGCGGTAAAACTAGCGCTAACCAAATCAGAAATTATCAAGTTAAATAAGATTGATAAAAATAAAATGTCTGTGTTTTGGTATTTAGCAACGATAAAAAGCGTGTAGCTTAGATGTTGAAAGTGTAATTATTAATGCACTGCAAGGGCTAGTGAAGCAGGGAAGTTTGTACAAACCCCAACAACCAATAGAAAATTTTAGAATATTCTGAACCGTACCAACTGTTCGTCAGATTCAAATCCACAACCAATGTCTTGGAGTTTCCGTCTAATGTGGAGGGGCATCGGGTGTCCTGCTTTGCGTATTTCTACCATTAGCGGCTCGCACTGTGTGAGAGGGATGCATGATCCTGCCTGCTCGTTTTCGACACAGCTGTCTCCTGCATATACTGAAAAATACATTTTGTTATGAGGGAGCATAAAGTACTTAGGTACCTACTTAGTGTCGGTGTTATCGTAGCAAGTATTATCATAGCCAGACTCCGCCAAACGCAGATACTACACTATATTTAGTATAATAAGTAAGAGTCTCGTACTCTTGAACTTGTAGTCTTCAGAGTATTTTTTTATACAGTTATACTTTATTGTCTATATTGTGTTAAGTCCACCTCGAGACGTTTAATTTTCGACCATCATTAAAGTAAACTTTAATAAATAAAAGTAATCGTATCACATTTGGTCAATCTATCGAGTAACATACTTAAAAAACACATAAGTAGGTACGTTCGAACTGAGAACCTTCTTATTTTTATAAATAACATTAAGATACCTAATTGGACTCAGAAGTTTATTGATTTCATATTATAATAACCGTAGTTTCGGTATCTTTACTGTGAATATATTTAAATTTATAAAATTACTTTGTTTGTCTTCTAGTTAAACCTGTTTTACAAATTAATTGCGAATTTATCCCTTTGCTAGTTAATGAATACATAGTTAACAAGCGCTTCATTTTTCTTTAGTTAACAATTTTTATAGGTACCAGTTTTATAGCTATTATTGCCTCAAACTACTAAGGTCACAACTCACACGAGTCACTAAAACTGAGTCATACAAAAACTCGTGTAAAGGTCCAAACGCATTAGCGCCATCATACGCGCGGCGCTACAAGTAACTTGTACTTATGTAGCAGTTGCCTCTGCTACGTCGCTCAAGTGCGTCTTGCTAAAATAATAAAAAACCGGCCATGTGCGAGTCGGACTCGCGCGCCGAGGGTTCCGTACAAACCTGTAGGTACCTATATAATGTTTACCCATCACAACAATCGAATCATAGTTATGGTATTTTATTACAAAATGAAATTCATAACATTACGAAAGGTAAATTGCTGTTTAAGATTTATGACGTATTAAAAAAAAACTACTTACTAGATCTCATTTTTTATTTAGAAAACCAATTTTCGGTGGAAGTTTGCGTGGTTATTTACATCATTTTTTTTTTAATTTAATCATTCTTTTATTTTGTAATGTAACCCTGTATAGAGCAGCAATACGAACCATATTCTTTTTCCGATACTAGTTAGTAATTGATCTTTCACTTACATTTAGTATGAAATGACAAGTCCTGTCAACTCTCGCCCTTAAACAAAGAGGGCCAAATACAGATTTAAAAATGGCAGAAAAATTTGTCGAACAAATCTTATGACATTTCTACTTTAAAGGGTATGTGCTCTATGAGTCCGACCTTATATTCTAATGCAACGTGCGAAACGTTTGGCACTTGCCGTAAAGTCCTAATCGCTACAAACGTCAAATGTGTGAACGCAAGCACTTGCGGCAAATTCCCTTTGATTTGTATCTAAAACCGACACTTGTTCGGATCGGCTACAAGCGCTTGCAAACCTACGCAAATCAAGTCAAACACTATAATCACACGTTTGAATTTGTGACAGTTTGTTGAGGTTTGGCAAGCGTGTCGATCCGACATGACAAAAACGGACACTCATTAGGATCGGCTACAAGTGCTTGCAAACCTACGCAAACCAAGTCAAACACTCTATCCACACGTTTGAATATGTATCAGTTTGTTAAGGTTTGGCAAGCGTGTGGATCCGGCATAAACGTGACAAGACAAGTCTACCCGGACTATACATTCATGCACTACTTATAGCTTCTCCTGTTTGTAATTTGTTTTGCAAAAGGAAATTTTGAAAAAGATCTTCTTCTTCTTCATCTATACGGTCAAAACCGGTTGTGTCCAAAGCCATTGCTTTGGAGCCCAGGGTCCGCTAATCAAATCAAAGACTTGGTCTAATACTTAGTCTGGCCATAAATACTGTTACAATTTAAAATAAACAAAATGTTACATTTGAATTTGGAATCTGTCATTTTTATATGATTGATAATTGAGTTTTCTCATTTTGGCGCCAATACATTATACAATATTTTGCGATATTAAAATAGAGTGGGGTGTTATAGAGAACCGAATCACTGTGATTGCATTACACAAAGTAGGTATGGAGCCAAATGCAATTTTTAAAACTCTCCATACGCTTGGTATTAGTAATGTTTGTGGACCGGGCTATTAATAGGTACAATGAAATCTCCTCTGTTTGTGACAGAAAAAGATCTGACCGTCTACGTAGTGTTCGTAGGAAAAAGGTGGTCAAAGAAGTAAGGGAAAGAATTCGAAGAAATCCTGTCCGAAAGCAAAAGATTTTATCTCGGGAGATGAAGATAGCACCTAGAACCATATCGCGTATTTTAAAAGATGACTTAGGACAATCGAAATAGAACGCCCAGAACGATAGTTTCCTACAAAGCAGACTGTCAAAAGTGAGGCAAGAATGACATCTTTGTAAGCGTAAGTAAGTCGTGTTTACGCTCGTCGAAACGCACACAAGTAAAAAGTAATGTTGTATTTATATTAAATTTTACCCAAAAGTAGGGAGTTGAAACGAGGCGGTATGGGGCACGACACTTAGATTTTTTTTTACTGATTCTAAATGGAACATTGACATAGCCGAATTTCTGAAGTATATTAGTATGCAGCTGGGACTTGTAAAATAGACTAGTCAAAACTTGTCAAGGATCATCTGGGTTAGGTTATGTTAAAATCGTTTACCACATAAAGGGCGAATCTGAGCGAGCGGAGCTAGCGTGCCCCGGCAGCAGCCGGCGAGCGCTAGATTATAATTCTGGTTCTAAAATTTTGACAATATCCCCGTACAAAATCTGCAAATATCTTAGAAAGGGTGCGTCGAATCCAAAAAATAATTCAATTTTGATCCCCTTAAAAACCCCAGATTGAACCCCAGTAGAAACAATGGGAAAAACATTTCGTGCATGTTTTATTGTTTCCAACATCACGATGGAAATTGGAGCAAAGAAATAAATGGATAGCTGCAGCTGTGAAAAGAAAAAAGTTTGTAGGGAATTTGTGTTACAGACGTTTGTCTTATGATCACAGATCTTATTAAGTAGCTTTGTCCGTTGGTTCTGAGCTCTTCAAAATCTCTCACATGCTGTGCTAATACATTTTTATTTCCTTTTTTGCACATTTTGAGGTTGGAAAGTTATATCATGTTGTATTAATTAAAATCCCGTAGGTAAAATAAAATTCACTTATTATAATATGCGCAATTTTTAGATATTATCATCTTCATCAATTTCGAAGAAAAACAATCCGAAAATTATTCTCAAACCATCCAGTTGCCATAATTTGAGAGACTCAAGTCCACAACAATTGTGGTCAGGGGCGCTGTCATCGCGCACACAGCGAATATTCCATATAAAATCTGATAATTTTTGTTTGTGTCGCCATAGCGCCCCGTTATACTCTGACCGATCGGACTGAAAATCGAACCCGGGGCCTAAATAATTCAAAGTCCTCTCAATTATTTCGATTACAAAACAAAATATAAATTGAGACGTTTCTCTTTTAAAAAAAGTAGAGATATTTTTTCCCCATACAGGCAACATTTTCATAAAATGTCAAGACTAATTTATTGTGATTTATTTTTATTTTTGATTTATGTTTTACGTAAAAATATAAGTTTTAACGCAATTCTTACACGTGAAATGTAATGTTACAATCTTTTTTGTGTTTTCCTGATGTACTGTAACATCCGTTCACTTCGCAAACCGTTTAATATTTCGGGAGCTGTTTGTCACGCGACACGATCTTGAGCACTAACGGGCCGAGTAATAAACTAAGCCATTATGGCTTAGTTTGTATTGCCTCACTTTACGGACGCGGACTTGGCTTCTGGGCGTTCTATTTCGATACGTACTGGTCATTTCTTAACTGATAATTTAAAAAACAATAGGGTGGTAAAATCAAAACAACTACTGAGCGGTACACGCAAAGGGAGGTCACAGAAAAAAAATTGTTGAGAACATTTTAACAAACAAAATGACCGTATTTATGCTCAAAGCTCTAAAGAAGCTTTCCAATTAGTCGACAGAGTGCAACGTGGGCACTATCCAACTTCAGTGATGATTTGGTGGGATTTGGGATTTGGTGCTATGAAGGAGTGACTGAGGTCTAAGCCATACTTTTGTGAAAAAGGTATCAAAACATCGGCACAAATGTATCAAGATACCATTCTTGAGAAGGTAGTGAAGCCCCTTAACAACACCATGTACAATAACCAAGAATGGTCCTTCCAGCAAGACTCGGCGCTGGGTCATAAAACTTGGTCTACGCAGACTTGGTTGGAAACGAAGAGCTGAAGACTGGCCGTCGTCTAGTTCCGATCTTAATCCGCTGGATTATGATTTATGGTCAGTTTTAGAGAGTACGGCTTGCTTTAAACGCCATGATAATTTGGAGTCCCTAAAACAATCCGTACGATTGGCAGTGAAGAATTTTCCCATGGAAAGAGTGCGTGCTTCTATTGATAACTGACCTCAACGTTTAAAGGACTGTATTGCAGCCAATGGAGACCACTTCGAATAAGCTAAAAAGCTTATTCGAAGTGGTCTCCATTGGCTTGGAGCAGGAACATTGGTTATTTTAAATTGTTTTTTATATTTATGTATTAAACTAATACACTGTAAAAGTAATAAATGTTATTTGCAATAGTATTTTTTTTGTTTTAGTATGTATGGCAAGACTAGGTAGATATGTTGGATAACATCACATACACTGCTCTGATCCTATGATCAGAAGCTTAAGCACTTGTGTTACAGAAATCAGAAACAATGATGATTTGTTTTTTTTTTACCTTTTTTTGGTTACATTTTATAGTCTTGGGTTTTAGTATGCAATTGAAATTTTCTTAATTAAAATGTTCTACAAGCGAAAAAAAAAATACTGGCAGGCAACAAATTTTATATACGAATAAACGCTTTCTGGTTTTTGCTAAAGTGTACCGATATGTAAGTCTTGTAAATATATTTTAAGGAAATACCCCTCATTCTAATTAGTAACTACATTCTCCTCCTCTCTTCTTCATCTATACGGGATTGACCCGGTTTCGTCCAAAGCCATTGCTTTGGAGCCTTGGGTCCGCTTTCCTTGATTTCCTCCACTTCGCGCGGTAATTAGTAACTAATTCATTAATAGCAAAATAAAATAAGAAATAATCGAGGAGATTAGGCGATATAATAAAGCATCCATAAACTACTAATTGTCAACTTGAATTATTTTGTGGGTAAGAATTACATATATCTACTTTAAATGATTGCAGTTACCCATTATAAAACTTTTAAGATTAAACTTATAATTCTGTATATTTTTCATTTTTTATATAAATATTGGATCACGTACATTGCACTGATACTAAGATAAGTAGCTAAAGTACATATTGCGTTAAAGAAATCAGGAACAACGACGATACTTCAACACCCAGACCCGAGCCAACATAGAAAGGTTCGTTTTCTACATAGACCCGACCGAGAATTGAACCCAGGACCTCAGAGATGACAACGCAAAATCCGGCTTTAAATCAAAATCATTCACATAAATATATTTATCTCTAAATGATTCGTAAGACAATTTGTTTGTTTGGTGTTGTTATTGTGCCCAACTGTTACAGGGTCTATAATCTTTCATTTTGATTGATGTAGTTACTTATACAGGGTGTAACGAAAAGGTGAAATAAAACTTTAAGGGGTTATTCTACGGCTAAATTACATCAACTTTTTCTATGGGACCAGCATCGAAATCGCAAAAAAAAACACTTTCCCATACTAAAACGCGACCAACTGGCATCAGTTTGTATGGAAACGTCAATTTTTTTTTTGCGATTTTGATGTTGGTAACCCCTTAAAGTTTTATTTCACCTTTTCGTTACACACTGTATTACAACACCTGTGTAACTTTATAAAACGCAATAAATATATTAAATTAATAAAATTTTAAGATACCTAGTGCTTGATACTCTAAATAAGCTTATTTTAAAAAGCTTTTCGAAGTTACCATAGAAAAGACATCAACGAACTAGAAATACCCACTTTAAAAGAAAACACTTTCGTTTTTGTAATAATTGTTTGCCCTTATTACTTTACATTATTATGTTGCTGTGAAAATATGATTAAGTCCTTTGGTCTGAATAAATACGATGAACGTTATAGTTATTACATTATTTTAACTTTTGTTTGTTATTTATAACAACAGAAATATTAACAAATGACAGTTATTCCCCGTCTTTTAATTTATCAATCATGTTTAATATTTCTCAAGAGTAATAAACTAAATGGTTTTTATAGCATTGACATCAGTGATTTCGTTAGGTTAAAGGGCAAGGCTTTATTTACGAGTAGAACTATTATATAAATACATTTGATATCAATATTACTATTTACATTAGGCACCTGTTATTTATCTATCATCATCATGCCCATTAAGTTTTGAAGTAGTAATTAATTAAATCCGAGTTCAGTGCGCTATAAACATGATATCTAGATACCGCCCAAAGTTTTTACTAACAGTTGCAGTTAGATTAGAACTTGATGATTGACATAGCTATTAGCTTAATTACTTATGTTCGTCACAATAAGTATAAAATAACAAAAAACAACTCACAGCATTTAACCGGCAATAGTAGCACCACTGCTGCAACCCACAACAAACCAGCAGTCCACGAAGATTTAGCCATTTTGAATCTGGTTCACTGTTTTGTCAGTTTTTCGAAAGCACTCCACGTGTCCACATAACAGTCCGTTTAACACAAATGCTAAGCATTTACCTATTTTTATAACTTAATTAAAAACTTAACAATGGCACTGACGCACTGGTGTGTGATGAGTTTAGCTTAGCATGTTATAGATAATAATAAGGGTTATCAGCAGGTCAAGACGAGTGACGCTCCGTTTACTTTTGATATTATGTTAAAAACAATTTATTTACAAATGGAGTGTTGTGCGGAATGGTGAGGTGGGATCGCGGAGAAGTCGGTCATTACTATATTAACTGCGCGTGAGACACGAGTGGACTGGGCAGAAGCAATCTTGCCTTTTAGCTCGCAGCCGATAAACGCCGGCGTAATATAGATAGCTTACACGATGATGATTAATGGTGGTAGGTAGCTTACTCATGTAGATGTTTAGCTCGTTTACTGTATCACTTATGTTGTTTTTAATTGCCATATGATTAATAAGATGATTTCTATAGACACGGTTTCGAAAAACAGGATTTACAAACACCAAATACCTACTTATAATTTATTTTATTTACCAAATCATTTAGGGCGTTTTGGTAGAATATAAAACCAAAATATACTTTAATTAAACTTATTAATGCAAGAATTTTTCCACCAACCATCAGTGAAAAAAGTAAAGTTGAAACAACTTTAAGCTCACTATAGCAAGGCTTCGTCTGTGGACGTAGCAAGCAGATAAGGGCATCGACATCGCAAACCGCTGCAAAAGTGGTGTTACCTGAATTGCAAATATCACCTTCTTTCTTTTTTAGTTTTAAGGATGTTCAATATACTCATCGAACCAAATAAACTTGTAAAAGCCCGTTTAGGGGAACAGGAAAATCAACATGTTTGATTTCATACCTAATCTAACAGCTTTTAACGCGTTTTCGGTTTCCTGTTGCCAAATTTATCGAAAAATTGTGCGAGGTAAGGACAAGTACAATCAAATACTTAGAAATTTTGGTGTAGCTTATTGTACCTTGTTTTTTTATTTATGTAAAGGCTATAAGTACTCAACATTTACTAACCCATGTTAAGATCCATTTTACAAATTTGCGCCTTATATGGAGCGACAGATTGTGCATCGTAAAATCAGGATTTAGGGTGAGTTTTCTAAACTTTTTAGGTCTAATTAGTACCTACTAATTATCTGACCGGATTCTTAATAAAATCGCATATTTCGAATAAATAAAGATAAAAGGTAAATATGTTTAATTTGAAACAAAAATCCGGAGTCAACTAGCGCCATTAAACGGAAATAATTTGAAGTTGTTAATTTTTTTACCGACTTGATTTTTAGAGTTTTTTTGCCTTTTTTTTAAGCATTTGTATTAAATGTTATTATTAAAGATTTAGTCAATTTAGTTGCTTAAACTTGACAAGGCTTTTCGTAAATCGAGATGACGGAATTGATAATTTTATTCATGGAAAATGGGTTTATTTGTAACATTATACGTATAAAAAAGATTGAACTTGTTTTTGCATTACGCAACAGTCTTGAAATCTTTTCTCAGGTCCAAAATTAGGCGATGGAAATATTAGATTTTGCGGTGAAAATGTAAAATGGCTGTGGATTTTATAACAAAAATAATTGTTTAATTTTTTTTATTTTATATTTAATATCCAAATCTGATAAATTAATTACCACCTTAAATTAATTGCGGTAAGCTTGACGTAGAATATAAATAAGATTAAAACGTCAAAAGTGAATCATTGTTTACTAGTCAGAAACGATACGCCTAATCAAAACTTCTTAAATTCGTTTCTTATTGTTTTCGACTATAGTCTAGCTGCGGGTTCGAATCCCGCAAGGGGCAAATGTTTATGTGATAAGCACGAGCAATTGTTTCTTTAATCATGGATGTTTATAAATACATTTAGGTATATTTTACCATTATCTAATTGCCAAGGACGTTTAGCTTAGGTTTAGGGCTAAACATGAAGTGTGATTGTTTTAAAAAAAAAAGCTTAGCACTGTATTTTATATACATAATATACCTGTAAATGAATAGATTCTCAGATACATAGGATTGTAAGTATCACTCGTATATCATGTCTGTACCAGTTCATGTAATTGATGGGGTTGACCCGCGTGAAATCAAGAACGGTGTCACTAGTTAAGAACCAGTCTTCAGACCTGCCTTGTAGTCGAAGTCAGTTGCAGATGGTATACTTATTTTACAACTTTGTTTGTCTGTTTGTTTTGTCTGCTTCTTGCAATGTTCTCGTTTACTATTGTCGCCCTTGGCGTTTTGAGATTGGTTAGCAGAGACAGCTTTTTAGGGTTCCGTAACTTAAAAGAAAAAAAGTATCACTTCATCGTTCGTTTTTCAGTCTGTTAAGAGCCTTTTTGTCAGGAACGCTTGGAGGTATAAAGTTAATATTGATATCAAATACCAAGCAGGCTGCAATCCAAAATCTCCCAAAAAATCAAACTTCTAAGTCAACGTAATCAAAAGATACGGCCGTTTATACGGCAAATACTGTGCTTAGTTTTGTAGCTAGATACCGTGTGATTCTTGATATAATTTATTATTAACTATATTGTGACACATGCTAAGGAATCAAACTCTATAGGGCTGCTTTCCGTTGACCTAGAATCCTGAAATTTGGCAAGAAGCCATGTCTTTAGTTGTGCTAAAGGAAAATATCCGAAAATTCTAAACTTGTAGTTACTTACATCACAAAAAAAAACGATTTCCGTGATGGACAAACGATTTACATACCTACATTTAAACGAAGTCCTCGGTGTGCGAGTCCGATTCGCACTTGGCCGGTTTTTTTTTCTTATACGTTATGGCTACCGAAGGGTATTTGATCCGATATAAACCTTATTAAGCTATACCTACTAATTAGTTCAGTCAGTCACGTTTCAGTGATATAATTAAATGTTATCAAAATCTGAATTGTAGTTATAAAAAAGTTTGTTAAGTATTAGTATGTAGTAATTTTAAAAAATCGACCTAATTTTATTATTTATGTTCATAGTTGAATTTAACGGTTCTATCACCAGCATCACTCTCGATGAATCAATACGAGCATGAACTAGGTTCCATTAAATCATAACTAAGATAAACAAATTATTTACTAGCTTATTCTTAGAATTATACTTGTACCAATATTGGACCCATTTAAACTGACTTCCTAATAAAAAGTACTTTTTTATTAGGGTTTCGTACCCAAAGGGTAAAAACGCGACCCTATTACTAAGACTCCACTGTCCACCTGTAGACTGTCTGTCTGTCTGTTACCAGGCTGTATCTCATAAACCGTGATAGCTAGACAGTTGAAATTTTCACAAATGATGTACATATTTCTGTTGCCACTCCCATACAACAAACGAGATTTTTTTGGCGTTTTTTGCTCGATATTAATAACGATGCTACGGAACCCTTCGTGCGCGAGTCTGGCTCGCACTTGGCCGGTTTTATTCAAAATAGCCATATCCAAAAGCCATTGTTAATAGTTTTAATTATTTTAAAACATACAATTTACGCGGATTTACTTACGTATGTGGTCGCTCTAATTAATTAGTTTCAAAAAGTACCCTTTTTTATCATACACAATGCCTTAAAAATTTAGGTATCTCAGTATGAATTATTACAGTGCAATGTAAATTCCAATCTCTTAGCCAACTAGGTAATCGGTTTGATGGTTTTACTTAAAGGAAATACCAGACAAAAAAAATTAACACCCTATTATTAACTGGTTAAACCACTCATCTCAGTGTTCCCATTAAATAATTAAGAGATCTTCGCTTCGTCAAAAACTTGTTTACCTTCGAAATTGAAGCGAAAATTTTGAAATTGATTTCGTAGTACCTAAATTCTAAATTGTTTTTTGAACGATTACAGCACGCGCGTAGCAAATTCTTTATCAATGCTGCGTTTGCGCATGAGCTGTATACGGTGTGGCCTGTAATGAGCAGCCGTGAAGCCACCAGTCATGTTTACGCCCATGTAAAAACAACACATCTACACAAAATACTTCCTAGAAATTCGAATCAACATGCTCGTTTTTCTGGCCTACGTCGCTGTCGCAATATCGCAGTATATAGCCACAGGTGAGCTAATAGATTTCAAAATAAACATTAAGGAAATGCGTTAATTGGCTTTTAATGGCTGCTGCTCCTCAGGTATGTCCCCGCTCTATTACCTAGGCACATTATGCACAAGCGACTTGTCAGTATTTGTCAATAAATTGTCTTATTTATGTAAATTCTATAAGTAAAGTGGTGACACGTGACATGCAAACCTCTCAATAATGGGTATTTCCTACCTATTCTTTATTAAGCATGTTGTGTCAAGCTTAGTATTAATATATTATGTATATAATAATTTAAAAAAACTATTAAATACACTTTTGTATTGGACTCGTAAAAATTAATCAAATGAGCAAACACTAAGATATTTAAGTAGCGCTTGAAGAGTTCCAGTATCCACATCCTAACTCCATTTTATTGGCATCCGAATGTCACTTACTTACTATGTAAGTTTAGTTTCAAATCAATACGACATTTGATAACTAAAACCGGCCAAGTGCGAGACGGACTCGCGCACCGAAGGTTCCGTACAAACCTATATAAGTACCAGTTCACCCATCACAACAATCAGGTCATAGTTATGGTATTTTCATTGCGAAATGAAATCCATAACATTACGAAAGGTAAATTGCAGTTAACGATTTATGACGTATTAAAAGAAAATACTTACTAGATCTCGTTTAAACCAATTTTCGGTGGAAGTTTGCATGGTAATGTACATCATATATTTTTTTTAGTTTTATCATTCTCTTATTTTAGAAGTTATGGGGGGGGACACATTTTACCACTTTGGAAGTGTCTCTCGCGCAAACTTCAGTTTAGAAAAAAAATGATATTAGAAACCTTAATATCAGTTTTGAAGACCTATCCAGAAATACTCTACACGTATGGGTTGGATAAAAAACAAATTTGAGTTTCAGTTCTAAGTACGGGGAACCCCCAAAATTTGTTGTTTTTTTCTATTTTTGTGTAAAAATCTTAATGCGGTTTACAGAATACATCTACACCAAGTTTCAGCACTATAGTTCTGAAAGTTTCGAAAAAAAGTGGCTGTAACATACGGACGGACAGACAGACAGACATGACGAATCCATTAGGTTTCCGTTTTTTGCCATTTGGCTACGGAACCCTAAAAATCTGATAAAAGTTTGTTAAAAATAAATCATACATGGATGGATGGTTTCAATCGATCAAACGTTGTACGAGTAATTCCTTAGTCTTAGTTCCACGCACAGCTAAAATTCTATACATTTCTATTACGAGTATAAGCTAAACGTTGATTGCATAAGTCTTTTTAACTTCTAACTGTGTATGTAAGCTTGACTTAAACCCGTGTGTACCTTATATATCGAGAAATGACATATAAAAATGTACCCCTAATTCTCTTGGTCACGCCATACCTAACTTGAGAACGACTTCCATATTTTTTTTTTTTAGTGTTTCTAATACTTTGTAGAAGATTCTAAAACCACGCATCAAATAAAAAGCAGCCAAACCGGCGATTCAGACTCACGCGCAAAGCATGCCGTATTGCCGCTAGCGCGAGCCTGAATCACACTTTACCGGTTTTTATTATTGTTGTTCAAAGCATGTACAAATTTCGCATTATAATCACACTAACTACATTAACGTCTTTTAATAAAAAATGGCCTGATATTGACAAAATATAATTAACTAGCTGTTCCCCGCGACTTCGTTCGCGTGGTCTTTAGTTTATTCATAAAGAATTTTCTGCTCAACTTTCTTTTTTTTTTTTCAAAAAAACCATCTCCTGACAATAACTAACACAACAAAAAAAGAATTAGCGAAATTGTTCCATCCGTTCACGCGTGATGCGACGACCAAGGGAAAGAAATTCTTTTTTATATATACGGTGCTTCATAAATATCTGCAACGGCCGAAATGGGTAAAAGTATTGCTTATATAGATTACGATAGTAAAGGAATTACGTGCCCCGGATCGGTAATTAATTATTTGCGAAAATACTAAATAAATGGTTACTCGCTTCAATTTGCATAACACACTTCGTCATCCGCCCTTGACACTGCGCCGGAGCGGTATAATGTGAAACGTTACCATTTTTGGACAGATGTGGACGGTTTGAGACAGAATAAAGCCTATTTAAAATATTTTTTTTAATGAAATAATTAATGATGTTCTGGACATAAAATTTCTTTACTATCGTAATCTATATAAGCAATACTTTTACCCATTTCAGCCGTTGCAGATATTTATGAAGCACCTTAAATATAGATATCAAAAAATATTTTTTGTGCGATGTACTGACAACAGCACATCAACCCACCACAAAACGTCAAATTTTCTAAATTAATATTGATCTCTCAGTGTCAGATTTAATGTTGAAAATCAATTCAACGACCTTTAACTTTTTGGGTAGGTTGACCTACCGTTGTCTGTACTACAAATTAACAATAATTTTGTTTGCCAAATTTCATGTCAATGAGTGTGTATCTACCTTAGAGGATTTGGTGAGCTAGTTTGCGAGTAAAATATGTGTAGGTACCTATCCTTCGAATACGTTGACCAAGCTAGAAACTTGAATTTAAACAATTAGTATTTCATATTAATTTGTACTCGGAATCAAGAAATGTCTTTTCGTAGCTGAGGAAATTAGTTTTGACTGGTGTTCCGTTTTATCTACATACATTATTTCTTTCATTTGTATTATTTCATAAACTCAGTTTTATGTTTAGAAATCCTATAAAATGTTTTATTGTTGTTGTTTTATTACTTAAATATGCGATTACTTTCTTACTCGGTATTTTAAGGTCATTTAAAATAGTTACCTATATTTAGTTTCGCTTATAATCTTATAACACTATATAAATAGGGGAAAACTGTACAAAATAAGTAAGCCGCTGATAGCGGAAGGAAAACTAAAGCCGAGGATCAGGCTCAGTGGAATAAATTGGGAGAGAACTAGATGTCTAGTGACGTTAAGATTTATATCCTAATGTCAATTTTCAGCGTCAGACGCTGACAGGGACAACGTGGGCTAGGTATTAGCATCGTCATCAGCAGGTCATTATCGTCATCATCTTTTGAGCCATAGGGCGTCCACTGCTAAACATGTGCCTCACATCTGTACATCAGCAAGTATTTACGCTCCTAATGTGTTAATAAAGCGTATGTCGTCCGAACCAACGACGGGAAGTAACGCGCTTGAACATGACGGGACTTAGTATATTTTACCAATAATTAACACTACTCTTAGAATAATACTTAATTAATCTAAATGACACTTTTTTTAAAAGACTACTTATCTTCTGTTACAGCCCAAGAAAATGCACAGCAGTCATGGATACCGAGTCACCCAGCCTGGCACACGCTGAACGCTCTTGAATGCGGCGACAGCGCGGCTGACCGAATTATCGGAGGCACAAACGCCGTACTAGGCCAGTTCCCGTGGATAGCACGCCTTGGATATGTTTGTAAGTATGGTTCTATGCTATGAGAAATTGGGAACAATCTTATTAATAAAATTATCTTTACTCTTCCCTCATTCAACCACTTAAACGATTACTAGCTCTATGTTCTTGGGGATCTTCGTAGGGAAATGTATTCTATGTAATGATACAGAACGCAATAAATATATTAAATTGAATTGAATTAAATATTCTCATATTCTACTCTTTCAGTATCAGGGCACTATAATAGCTGTACCCTCCCAAAAGTTATTAGCTACCTACCTGTGTGGGCATAAATCAACCACTTACGAATAGCACGTTATAGCAGCAAAAATTTAATAAGTTTTATTCTTCTCAACTGCTATCCGATGTTACCGATGTCACCAATTACTACACCAAGTAGGCGGGTTACCTACATGAAGTCAAACGTCATCTGTACGAAAGTCTTTAGATCGTTTAACGACAGCACAGTAGTGCGGTGGTTTATAACTCCTAAGCCTTATGTGATCTATGTAACGTTAATGCGAAAGCCATTAGTTCAAAAGTTTTTATATCGAGGAGACACTGTTTCGACAATTTATACATTGGCTCAAAATGACGATACAACGTTAGATTGTATATTAGAATAGAACGGAGCTGGAGGCAGCGGTTTAAGTAGGCATCCCAACAACATCCCTTTAACTTACTACTACTTACTACTTACTTCGTTGCCTTAACGAACCTGCCGTGGATCTTGGCCTCCGTCATCATGGCTACTTATCCCTATCCCGTAATAGTTCCGACCAATTGGGCACTCCAATCCAAATCTTTTGAGTCCTACGTGACTTCTCTCAGCCATCGATATTTGGTCGTATGGACCAAATACATTTTCGAAGCAGTCTTATCGACATAAAGACTTTCGAACTGATGGCTTTCGCATTAACGTTACATTGATCACATCAGGTTCAGGGGAAGAGGAGTAGTAGTAGTAGCGTTGCACTAATGGGCTTAGTGTTCGATCTAAAGTTTCGCACAAATGACATTTGATTTTGACGTAGGTAACCCTAAGTAGCTATTTCTCAGCATCTATTATAACAAACAATCCGCACATGTTTTTGGGTTTAACGCTCGCTTGCTGTTCATAATTAGTTCAGATTGTCAGAGTAGACTTATGTATACCGGTATTAATTAAAAACCGTATCATGACTGATTTTGAAACAAATCAATAGTTCCACTAGGTTTTCTACAGCTATGATTTAGTTAAAAGTTACTCATACCTAAACTCGTTTTGGTGGCAATTATTTCAATGGAATAACAAAGACTTCTAAGAAATGTACATCAAGTTATTATGTTTTTCGAGATACCTATTAAAATACTTTTAAAAGATTGTTAATTTCCTGGTACATTAATGGTAATTTTTTTGGAAACAGTTACAGATGATACGGAAATGGACTGGATGTGTGGTGGCGCCCTTGTCACAGACCGCCACGTGGTTACAGCTGCACACTGCGTGCCCACCCCGGACGATGAATACGCATTGTAAGTAAAATCTAAAATTGAATGTTGTTTCCGTTCAAGCAAACATTTGCAACCTCTTTGCAATTGTATGCAGCCAGCTATTATGATGCTACTATGTTTTGTTACTGTGCAACGTAACGTTTTACCTTCTTTAGTTTTTTTTACTTAATGTGATGATTCATTTTATAATGCTTAAAGTCAATGGCCTAATACCTCCACATCTTTAAGTGCCTTATTTATTTTTAAAGGTAGGTGCAGTTTCGGTTCAATGCAGTTTTACACATTTTCATAAAAGCTTCATAAATAATGTCGTGTTAAATCTGCTTTGGAACTTTTGTAAGTTAAAAGGGTTATTTTAGAATAGAGGAAAATGAAAGACCAAAATTCCATTGTGAAATATACAGTAATCATCGAAAATGTTTGAGGATAACAAAATACAAATTATGAATCTGATTGCCCAATACATCATAACTTCTATTTCACGCCTAGGTACCACCTATTTAGTGGTAGTAGGTGGCGCTTACTAAATAATAATAATAAAAATATTAACGACAGATGTATACGAAAACAAAAGAACTATACGAAAAACAACAAAGCCTACTCAAAAATGTGATATAATTGCTAATACGAGTAATAATCAAAATATGCTTACAGACACCAATGCTGGTACAAAATCATCTATGTAAACAAAATCAACTCAAAAACTACAATCTCTTTTCGCGTTGTGTATTTTTTAAATTAGAGGTCGGTTGACCTCTAATTTACAAATTTGTTTACGTATTTGATTTTTCGAACTTCTTTTGTATATTTTCCTATAAAAAAACCAATTACATATTTTTATTTCATTCAAAGTTTTTATTGATTCAATTTAATTATCCTTTGCACCAAACAAGGTACGAAACAAAAATACGACACTCAAATATGTCAAGTGTATAGTGCTGACAATGACCATATTATGTAATGACAAATTCATTATTATAGGGCACAGCACTGGCATACCTACTTTTTCCATGGCACCAACATCGAAATCTTATAATACTTATCTTACTTGATACTGTTGTTGTATTTTTATAGGAGATATTGTGACTTTTGCAGCTCCAAAACCAATAAAATGTCACCGAGTATTTCAGATCTTAGAATTAATCAGTTCAATGATGAATGAATGCTATTTTATGTTATAGAGCCAGTACCTGCAGCATTTGGCCAAATCAATTAATACTTTTGTTTTGTACGGCCATCAGTCCCAGAACGCCCAGACCTAGGTATTTTTTCTGAACGAACCCGGAACGGGAATCAAACCCGGAATCTCTTGCGTTTAAGACGAATCACCGCGCCACCACGCTAACCAGCTCATCAACTGGGTCTTACTCATTTGATTGTAATATCGGTGAGGACATTTTGTTCGTAGCACCACAAAAAGGTATTCTTAGGACTGGTCTTGAGAAGCCAAATCAACACAAGAATTACTCATCTCATGGACTGACCCTTGCTTGATTTGGTTGAGTGCTTCAAAAGCAGGAAGATTGTTTTATGATATTGGGGAATACCGGAATATTTTTTTATAAATATTTAATAAATTGCTAGTTGAATTTTTTTATTTAAATTACTGAGCGGGACAATCGATGCCCATAGGGCTGTCACAAACTTGTTGAAACAGGGAAAACTGTTGTTGCGTTGTTGAAAACTTTCACCGCACGTGCTCAACTCTTTATATTAGTTGACCTTTTTCAATACTTACTATATCTTTTCCAGGACGTCTATTCGTCTGGGCGAACACGACACTCGAACCGATCCAGACTGCGAGCTTAGTGTGTGTGCACCTTTGGTCCAGGATCGAAGGGTAAAGAACATCACTAAGCACCCCAACTTCAACAACCCGCCATTCCACAATGACATTGCCATCATTGAGCTTGATGTACCTGCAGACTTGAACGGTAATTTTGCTACTTTTGTGACTAATGTACCTATATCTATACATATATATAAAACAAAGTCGGGTTAGTTACACTGTTTATAAGTCTAGAACGGCTGGACCGATTTTAATGATTTTTGGTTTGTTAGATTTGTATTCGCCCCGAATAGCAGAATAAGTACTTATAAAAACATCAGAAAATTCACGGAAAAAAAAAGTTGAGGTACGAAGATCGCCGGGACAGCTAGTAGCTAATAGAAATTGCCTTGCAAAGTTAAGGCGTTTATGTTTTAGTTTTTGATGCTTGATGCTGTTCCGATTATAAATAAATTAACTATTCCAACAATCACACCACCAATTATTTAGTCAAAACCAAGCAAAGCTTTTATTGTATTGGTTACACATAAATAAAATACATTACACATTTTATGACATGTCATGAATTCGAATGTTCAAGCTCGTAACACAAACACTTGCCCCTTGCGGGATTCGAACCCGCGACCGCTGGCTTTGTAGTCCGGAGCATGAACCATTACACCAGACGGTCGTAAAGTCGGTTATGTAAGGATGATAATCATGTAGGTTACTTGAAGAGAGAGAGAGAGGAAAAAAGGGTTTAAACAAATATCCGCGTGATTGCATGTCCCACTCGAAGATTTCATAATTATTACTTAATGTTGCAGTTAGGTAAGTTGTTACTTTATTACTAATTTTTACCAAATTACTTTAGTCGTATAGCATTTATTTATTTAGCGCTTTAGTACTGCTACATCGATACGTCGCAGTACTAAAGCACATTTTAAGGAAATTCACGATGAAATACCTACTCGTAATTTTATTATTAATTGCGAATATTTCTTCCTATTGCGCAACTCTGATGCGTGTTTCAGATTACGTGGCCCCAATATGTTTGCCACAGAAAGACGATCAGCTAAATGGTGTTCATGTGGGGGAGCTCGTGACAGCGGCCGGCTGGGGCAAGATGAACATGACCACCGAAGAAAGAGCCGAAATCCTGCAAGTAGTCGCGGTGAGTAAACTTGATAAAAAAGGAAAACAGAATATGCTACAGATAAAAATTAACCTAACCTCGACTAGTTAGGGTTCCAGAATCAAATGGCAAAAACATTACCATTATAATTTTGTCCATTCCGCCTGTCCTTATGGTACTAAAAGCCAAGCAGTTTCTCCCGCAACCTATACTAGCAGCAAATGCTGAAATTCACCACGTTTCTTCTAAACATCTATGAATGATACGAACAAAGTTATAATAATAATTGTTTTAACTAGGAACATTTAAAATATGTTTCATAAAACCGATTATCAAACCGTAGGTATACCTCTTCAAGTGAAGTAAAGGTTAATAGATTTTTCAAATTTGTGTAGTTACCCCATCGTGCCGTTATAAAGACCGTGCCGGGTTAAAGAACCCCTTATCCTTGAATAGGTCTTCTATAAATAGTGCACTTATTTACTGTTTACCATAATGGTTTGAAATTGACTTTTTTTTTAGAGGCACTGCAACCTCTCTACATTTTTACCTCTTTATAGAGTTGGGTATGTAACTATAAGTTTGAATCTATTAATTTTGTTTATTTGTTTCTTTGATATTTAATAATCCCTCCCAGCCCATCAAATTACAGTTTGGCTATACCGCCAGAAAAATAACACCGTTAACAATGTTGATATTTAATTGCAGTTACCAATTGTTGAACCTGAAACATGCGACTTGTTCGGGCACGAATTCAAGCTGTTACAGTCTGAGATATGCGCAGGCGCACAGTACAACAAGGACGCTTGTGGCGGGGATTCTGGAGGTCCTCTTATGAAGGTAAATGTTAAAACTTTAGTAATACGTCAAACGATCTGGTAAAGGTTACAGGAAGCCGCTGGATGTAGGCCGCTTCCAACCGACCAATCTGGTAATCACTAGGAGAGGCCTATGTTCAGCAGTTGACGTCCTGTAGCTGAAATGATGATGATGATGAATACGAGTCTTTGCAATGGTACCTAGTTAGTTATACTCTGAATTACGAGTAGGTTTGTAGTTGCTTCAAGTGACCTACCAATGACGAAATTGTTATTTTTTTCATTACCTAAAACATTATTCTGACTGTGGTGGTGTGTGTGGTGGCTACTGCAACCTAACAATAATTGTCGGTAGCATTGTCGAAAAAAAATCTTTTGTTCTTGTTATACAGGGTGAATGATGAAAAGGCTATTAATATACCTTTGAACTTTTAAGGTCCAAGGTACGTAATCGACTGCCGATTTACATAGAATAACTTTTGCCAACTTCGAAATAACGCAAGAAATGTGCACTCGTCTCACTATCGTCAAAGTATTATCTTAGTAACTACTTTTGATTAATTAAGTATACACGACTCATTACATGAAATTGGCGTTTTGATAACTAGCTACTTTGATCTCAAATACGAGTATCTGGCGATTTGGTTAGGAAATATAGATTTCTGCTCTTAAAATATTTCAGCAAAGTACTCGATTACTTAACTACCTATAAAAAGTTATATTATATTTATTTGCTAAAAATAGGTATTACAGGTTCTCATGGCGATGAGAAATAAAATGGCGAAAGTGCAAAGATAACAATGGTACCTACATACTTTGATTAAGTAAACTTTTTTCGTAGATTGCTTGTTCCATATAAAACGCCAATTTCAAATGTAAGGGCCTAATTATTAAAACCCTGTAGAGAAAATCGGCTTAGTCGTACGGTGTGGCATTCATGATAGGTTAATATTTAGTAGTAATAAAAGAGTACAGCCGCTAAAAAAAAAAAAATTGATAGCAATATCAAAAAATACCAAAGTAAGTTTAAATTACTACTTCCTTCAAACATACCTTTTAAAGACAATACAACAACAATTATTATTATCAATCTTGCTAGTAATAACTGATATACATATAGTTCGACCAGTGTCGCCCTATTGTAATCTTTGTAATACCTACTAACATGACTACACAGTGAAGCAGTCGCCGTGCATTGTAAGACCTTTGTAAAACCGTAATAATCTATGAAAGAATAAATACAAATACGTCTCCCTTCTGTCTATATTTTTAAGCATTTCGTTTCACCCTGACCCTTCTGGCATGATCTAAACATTATTCACGTTTTTTATTGTTTACCCCAATACCCTCGCTTTAAGTCGATTACTATGCCGTCAGTAATAAAGTTAACTGAGACCTTTTAGGTATGCTTAGTTATGGTTTCGGCATTCGGGGAGGTACCTACCTTCAGCCCGTCATGGAATTTAAATTATAATCAAAAGGCTTACTTATTTCAAGTTTTTTCCTGACAAATGAAGGCCTTTGGATATATTTAAAAATAATTTTACGTCTCGTTTTTTCAAGGTTTTCGACACGCAAGATGGCCCCAAGAACTTTTTAGTCGGTGTCGTATCATTTGGACCGACGGTTTGTGGAATTAGGAAACCTGGCGTATACTCTTCAGTGATTTACTTCCTCAAATGGATCCTAGATAATATCGTATAAACTTAATTTAGTTAGTTAAGTAGGCATATTAGGGGTTATTTGTTGATTATATTAATGTGGTTACATTAAAGATTTGTATAAATTTTTACAACAATATTGATTTGTTTTATCAACTTACCTCAATGATTAAAACATTATTATTTTTATATTTTATGCTATTATCCTTGATACCCAAATTCCTGCAGTCTTAACTATACCTACTCGGGCGTTTCCAATTGGTACAGGTAACTATTACACACTGATGATGACACACTGGATGATTTGCAACAGAAACGTCTGGTTTGAAGACAATTGAAAAAACATTATTCGCCTCTCAGTTACGGCACTGTGAGCACAACACAGCACGGCTCGTGAAAATGAACAAGTAAACAAATAAAGTCTAGTCTAGTGAAACATGTCGTTGGACAAAAAGATATGGAAAGTTTCTGCAATCATTCTTATTTTTGGGAAAGCATGTAAGTTATTTGTCTTTATATAATGGAATTAATTTTATGTAGGTATAATAGGAAATAGATCCAGCTAAATTTCAATATTTTTTATGAAGAATAACTCAGTATTATTATCTCTGATTCAGATGAAACGATTTCCACGAGTGCTATGACGCCATATTCTAATTTGACGATACTATTTTCGGAAAACGATGATCAATCTTATCGTCACATATTAGACTTAGCATCTAATAAAACAAAAAACAATAATGCGCTAAGCCAAGACAAATCAAATGGGGCGTATGAATTTAAAAACAGTACACTTCGAAACGATCTAGTTGTAAGTGGAATGGTTAAACTTTTACCAGATAGAAGCGTTTGCGGACCTCTTACTGAAGAAGAAAGAATATATGGAGGGGAAAACACGGCTATTGATGAATTTCCGTGGTTGGTGCGTATAAAGTATATACTGGGTAGGTTTACAGGTTACGTAATTTTTTGTAGGATTTCTAAATCTTTATAATCACAACCTCTTAGTCTCTAGCGTAGTGTTATCTCATATAAGTTAGCCAGTAGCACCTACAATAAGAATATAAGTAAAATCCCCAAGTGAAAGAATACACTTACTTGCAGTGGAGGTAGTTTTCCTTCTGGTTTGGCCCAAGTGGTATTATTACGTAACTTTTTTCATATAACGGTAAAGAGGTGTACGCGTGTGCTGGTTCGCTAATTACGGATCATTATGTGCTGACGGCTGCTCATTGTGCCGTCAATCTTACTATGTGAGTAAATAAAATTATTACATATTTATAAGCCTTACCAGTCATTGTTTGGTGCACACGCCCACCGATTTGAAGTACGATAATAATGATGTACTTGAGCAACCCTCATGTCGACTAACAATATTTTCTTAATGTCACTCTGATTGTCACTTTTTTTTCATAAAAAAGTATCGATTACTTATACGACCTAAATATGATTAAAATCGAACCAAACAAACGTCACCACAATTTTTCATTAATAGATTGGTATTTACTGTGATTTCAGTAAAGAAGTAAGATTAGGAGATTGGAATCTTGAAACAGAATTTGACTGCCAGGGCAAGGTTTGCAGTGGTAATTCCTTAGACGTCAAAATCATCGAAGTAATTCCTTTTCCTGGTTATAATAAGATGGACAAGTTTAAAGGCGATATTGCCTTGTTACGACTTCAAAGATCAGTGAATTTTACAGGTAACTACAGGACTCGTCCTTTGAGCGGGCAACACATCATACATGTACCTAAATTAAAGCTAATTTCTTATTTTTTAGATTTTATAAGGCCTATTTGTTTGCCAACTTCAGAATTCGTATCAAACCAAGATTACTCTTCTAAAAGCGTTTATTGGACCGCCGGTTGGGGAAAGACGGAATTTGGTTTGTAAAAAAAGAAACATCCTGTCCTTTCAAAGTCATTAGTACCTACCTAAGTAATTTATCTTTATTACAGAGAAGAAACCATCGATTAAAAGAAAGGTGGAATTGAGTGCTGTACCAATTTCAGAATGTCGAATAAAGCAACCTATATTATCTGATGAGACGGCATCTTTTACAATATGTGCCGGAGGAATAGAGGGCAAAGATACTTGTGTTGGAGACTCTGGAGGATCTTTAGTGAAACAAGTTTACGAAAACAATACAACCAACTGGTTTATAATGGGCGTTACTAGCTACGGCTATAAGGAGTGTGGAAGCGAAGGTAGACCAGGGCTTTACGCAAGAATCACTCCATACATGAATTGGATTATTCAGAATATTCGATTGTAACTTAAGTGAATTATAAAGACTTGTGTTATCGATGTATTATTTTATTATGCTAATTTTTCCAACGATAAAACTATTTTGTATTACCTTTTACCATCTAAACTATCTAAAGCTACTTCGGAATCAGAATACTTGTCTTCACCAACCCTATTCAAATATTCTGCTAGGTCACCATTGAACGTTTCTGCAGTGTCATTTATGGACACTTTGCGAGATCTGTTTGGACTATTGTAATGGTAAGACTTGCTTTTTGAGCTTCTCTTCTTGCCTAATTTCCTTGGAGAAATTTGTAGCATCTCTGAGGGTAAGTAGTGTGGTCTGGGGGCGTAATACCTCTCGAATAGCATCGGCTGCTGTTGAACTCTTCCATACATAAGTTCCATCTCATGAAGAAACTCTTCCCGTCTCATTTTTTCTTCGTCACGTCGTGTTTGCAGGCGCATGGCGATGTCTTCTTCGTGGCTGTAAAATAAATATGCATTTGTAAATGAATGTTTGTTTCTTTGTCCCTTAATTGTTTCTAAGCCATTGGATCTGATTATGATTTAACTTTGGCGAGTTGATGTGCGTCCTTCCCTGGCATGCAGGTTTGGAATTGATAACGATTGGATTTGAAGTCGCAAGAAATAGCCAGTAATTCTTAAAAATAAACAATATTACCTATTTTTTTTATTTGCACTACCCTACACTGTGTAAATAATAGTTAGTATTCTGAGACTGTATGATGAGATTATTGAGTAAACTATGCAAATGCACAACTAATGAGACGAAACATACCAATGTTATGACATTAATTGTACAAATGTATAATTCAAATAAGTAAATATTATGAGTTAATAACAAGGAGGGAAACACATAATTATATTGCTAAGAAACTAACTTGTTCTTTACAAGATGCCAGGCTGGCTTGGACCTTAGCTGACGGTCTCGGTATCGCAACTCCATTCTGCGGCGTTGCTCTGCGAGCCGTCTAGCCGACTCCATCTCAAACTTTCTTCTAACAGCTTCGGCTCTTAAGAGAGCTGCTAGGTTAGACCTGCCGGACGCAGCTGCTCGCAAATCTAGTGCGGAGTAAGCTCTAGCGCCAGGAGTACCCGCGGCAGCACTGTCTCCAACGCTTTCCGTGCATTTACTCTCTTGATACATTTTATTTACGATGTCTTGCATCTAGAGTATAAATTAATACAGTAATTATGAGACAAGAATTTTAATACCACCAAAATACGCCCTTTATGGAACAATTATTTTTTACATTCACAATAATGCTAGTTTATTATATGAAGAACAATATTTTTACATTAAAAAAAATTGATTTCATTCGAGATTCCAATCCACGACCTTTCGCTATCCGGGCGACTGCTCTTCCAACTAAGCTACGGAAGACATAGTAATGTTGGCGAATTTCTGCAAGTGTTTAAAGCTGTTAATAAGCAAAAGGTCGTGAGTTCGAGTCCCACCAGATGCAGTTGAAAAATATTGTTAGGAAAAAATGTTTTTCTTCAGCTAATAGTGTGTGTGTGTGTTTTGTGTCAGATTTACTTACTTTTAAAGGTTTTTTTATTCTTTCGAATTTTTGATTCAGATACCAAGTTGTAATCAAATCAAGCTAAGTTAAAAAAAACGTAAACTAGCTGAATTAGACACTTTGCAGAGACGTATGTAAATGTCATTTAGTTATTTCACATTTTGAAATAGATAGCTAAGAATTTAAAGAAGTACTAGATAACAGATTTTACCGGAACGCGTCTATTACCCGCCTCTCGTAGAACCCAACGCTGCAACCTAAAAATTTATAGGATCTGTCTATTGGTTACCTATAGCTTGGATGATCACTCACCAGCACTTTTATGATCTTCACAAACTTACTTTCTTTTCCGCTCGGTCAGCTGTCGTAAACCGGAATGGCTGAGGGCTTGTTGTGATCAAAACTTCCTTCCCGCACTTCTCTTGACGCCGGCACTTCATAGGACTACCAGGCCGTCTGTCTGAGGATGTTGAGGAGGGGACAGCAGGTGACGGGTCAATGGGAAGGTCGCTGTGAGCTGCCGGGGTGGAGAGACGGCTGCGGTCACGTGCCGCCATCGTGCCAGGGTAGTTGGACGCGCGTAGCATTTCTTCAGCTCTAATTCGGCGGTTCATTGATCTGTTTGTTTAAATTAAACAAAACATGTTCATATTTACTCAAGTAAAACCTTCGTCTCTTGAAGTTGAACTCATTTATTTATCTTTCTTGACTGTAAAATTGAAACTTTTAATTACCTAGAGTAAATCAATAGTTCGTAACGATTATAAATCAATGATAAAGCTTTTTTATAAAAGTCCATCAAGTTATAACAATTAATCAACCTACAAGGATATTTTTAATGTTTATTCTTCGTGGGCCCTTCCTAAATGTAATTTCATGATGGCCGCTCATTAGTGCCCTATGAAGTCACGGTAGCACAAAATCGATTTACTTACGTTGTAAATAATATAACCTTAAGCCGAGACAGAGCTTTTTAGAAAAAGCTCTGAACTGCCCGGTCTAGATGAGAAGATAATTTCTATTAAAATAACTTTATCTAACCATAAAAATAAACTTACCTAAAAAATTCATCCTCTTTAACTTTATCGTAAAAGTAATTGGAGAACAAATTTTTCGGTACCGGCCTTGCCCGGAATCGTTTCTTCTTCTTGCTTTTAGGAAGGGCGTGAATTGCCCTATCGCACATTCCAGTAAGGCCCTTCTCTTCCCTCTTGGTGAAACTAAACGGTTTCATCTGAGCTCGTAGCTCTGCCTCACTGTTTATTTTTGAGATTGCTCGTCTACAAATTGAAAAGACTGATCATTAGAGTGTGATGTTTCTTAATAAGATGCTATGAAATCGTAGAAGGTGCTTGTTACTACATACTACTAAATATAGGCGTAGTTAGGGGGAGCAAAAGTAGGCAATACCTACCGTAGTACTTAACCTTTTTATTTACCCTACATTGCATTATTATTTACCATCAAAACGAATTATAGGCGTCATTTATAACTCTCATAAATAACAGGGGTTCAGATGGACGGCTGCCCCCCCAAGGCGCCACCCTACGCCAATGCAAAAGGGCTTAGTTTATAAAAAATTGTTCATAAAAAGCTATAATCCTACGTGTATGATGTCAATATAATCGCCAGCGACGGCGTCTAATTTTTTGCATGGAAACAACAGTTTCTATGTCATGTCAGAAACTTATCATTCGAACGCTGTAAAAATCTCGTTCTTAACCGAAAATCAAATAAACCTATATATAAGATGTCCGTGTTTATGCTGGTAAAGCTATCCATGTTTACGTCGCATCGTTTCATTGGAAGGAAGGGAAAGGAGTCTAAATCTATTTAGACTATAAATAGATCTTACACTGCGTGTACTCCAAACATAATCCTAAATCTACCTACCTATTTTAATTGTAAATTGATTGGTTGCTACTTGTGTTTGACTGTAATTGAAAATACCTAGAACTATGCTGAGTGAGAAAATTTATCGAACTTATATCATTTAACCCACCAACTTACTTAATGTGCTTCTGTTATCTTCTCAAAATGTAAAAGCCACTCGTTCCTAGTGGTAAAGCACTCGAATGCTGGATTTTAATTTGAAATTTACAGTCACCTTAGATCATTAATTGTATGCACTTTAAAATATTATAAATGTTATTTAAAAAAATAAAACCGACTTCAAAACACTAAAATGCTAAAAATAATCCTAACACTTAAGTACTTAATCAGTTACTTTTGGAGTCGGTGCCAGCTGATGAGAGATTCAATGTTTTTGTTTGCACCGACTTTTCCAAAAGTAACTGATTAGATACTTAAGTGTTAGGATTATTTTTAGCATTTTTGTGTTTTGAAGTCGGTTTTATTTTTTTAAATAAAAGTTACTTATTTCATCTATTTTTAGTGATAAATCCTAAACTGCTGAACACCGATTTCATCCCCTATTTTCCTACCCTTAGGGGTGATTTTTATTTTTCAAACTTTTATCATACCATCTTTGAAGTAATCAGCTATTCAATAAAACAAAAATCATCAAAATCGGCTCATATTTGTCGAAGATAGGTAACAAGAACCACAACCAAAATATTATCTGGGTATATATTTGTTAATTTTCTCAAAAAGTTCTAAATGAATTTCGATAAAATTTATATGGGACCACCTCTGAAGTATGATCTACCAAACAAAAAAAAGAATTAATAAAATCGATTCATAATTGGCGGAGTAATCGCGTAACATACATACAAAAAAAAAAAACAGTCGAATTGAGAACCTCCTCCTTTTTTGAAGTCGGTTGAAAATGCATAAAAATGCGTGTACTAAAATACTCGTACAACCACATTTTAACATTAAGTTAAATGAAAAGTATAAATTAGTATCAGTTTATATTTATAACTGAGATTACCTTACCTTTATGATAAAGGTAATGTTACATACATATTACATTCATGATAGGTGTAAAGCGATAAATTATTTTCCTTCGTGATTCCCTATTATCTCAGTCACTTCACGATACGCAGTGTCTGTGCTCACTAAATGCTGACATAGGTAGTCTAGTGTTTTGTATTGTGCTGTATACTTTACTAAAGCCACATTAAAAATAAAAAATCTACTTCGTAGGTAAGGTTAAAATAAAATGTGTGAAAAGCATACTGGATGTGCTCGTGTCGAGAATGTAAACCTCAATGCTTGGTCCTCCAGAATCTTATCATAGAGAGGGATCCGAGACTCAATAGGAACTGGTTTGGCGCGAAATTGCTTTCTCTCGCATTTCTGGTGAAGCATGTCCTCAGAAAATGACTTGCGTAGACTACGCAGCTCATGTACTATGCGGTCTTCTTCATCCCTAGGGAACATTAGAAAACATTTACAAGGACCGAGCAATATAACCTCTGCTCCCGTAGCATGACCACCAAAACACGATATGATATTATATGATACAGCGATGTATCGACACCAACTGTAAAAATATGATAGTTATAGCTGCCATTTTGATTTTTTATCGAAGAAACGGTCATAATATGTAACGTCACCGCCACAGCCATTTAACATGGCGGCTATATTTATCATATTTTTACAGTTGGTGTCGATATATCGCTTTAACATATCATATCATATCGTGTTTAGGTGCTTATGCTAGGGAGGCTGAATTCTACAAAGCAAGGTTTTGATCTCACCGGTTTTTCGTTCGGCTTTTTTTGCAGATTACAGAATTTTCAGATGTTTACTATGCATTTGGGGACTGCTAAATTATTATTAATATTTAAGAGAAAGTGATTTCTTATTTTCAAAAAACATTTATCACATTAAAATCAAAATTAATATTGAATGTGTAATATGACTTTTAGCCTTGAAGAGTTTTAAAATGTATCGTAACTTATGGAAATTCGATTAGGTATTACCTACCTCTCCGTCATTTTGAACGGCTTTGGAATTGTTATATTTTTTCTTCGCACCGGCGAAGCAGCACGTCTTGTTCTCAGAGGACTTGACGGCATACTTTGAGTTTTGAATTCATCATCCATACTCAGAGGACTATACTTCTTTCCTTCAAAAAATTGGTCAAACTTATCATCAATGTCGTCATTTCTTTCCAATTTAGCATCGTTCCACGTGATGGAACAAGCCGAATGATTTCGTTTCTGTCTTTCTGCTTGAGACTTCTCCTTCATTGAACTATTTTTCATCGAAGTTACTTTTATATTCTCTAGCATGCCCCTTTCTAAATCCTTAACTGTAATTTTCTTGGTGGACGTTTTAACTGTATTGGTCATTTTTAGAGGTAGAGTTTTTGTTTTTGTACTATCATTTCTTTCATCACAATAATGCTGTCGTAAGTTATGATTTATTTTTGATTTAGTTTTCTTACTCGTCACGGCTGGTGGTAAGAAGCAAGTTTCCTCGACTTTGGCAAATATATCTTCATTATCAAAACCGTTACAATCGTCGATATGGTCGACAGCCTGGTTAAGCATTTTTTTCTTTTTTTCTCTCAAGGATCGCAGAGTGAAATAAAATTCTTCTTCAGGTAAATGATTAATGTCGTTGTAGTCCGGTATGCTCCGGTAAAAGTCTTTAAGTTTCTCGGCATCCACATCGGGACTGCCGGAACACACGGTCGACGGGGAATTTATAGAACATTGATCAAGCACTGGTTTACTCTTACGTTCGTATGCTGTTTTAGGCATTTTGCTTATCGGGTCAACAGGCAATCTAAGACACGAATTTTTAAAAACACTACAACGATGCATCATTCCTAACGGTTGGTAGCGACATTATAACGGCGCTAGTTTAACGATTGTTAAATATTATATTAACTTAAACCTACGGTTTAATTCGACTGTTGTTTGTGTTCAAGTAGAGTTGCCATAGAAACTTCAAATAATGGGTTGGTGTTCTGCGCAAGTTGAAAACCGGCGGGAAACGTAAAAATTAAATACTCAAAGGTAAAAGTAGAAGAAATAATGGAGGCTCAAGATGGGGTCAGCCGGAACAGGTACGAGGTGCATTAGGATTCAGCAAAGATAGTAGGCATGTGAGGATGCTGAGCAGTGAGCGAGGAACAAATCTACCAATAAGAAGTATCGCTTCATTCTTCTAGCCTTTCTCACTACCACTAAAACACGATAGTATGATATATATAGCGATATATCGATCCCAACTGCTTAAATATAATAGATATAGCCGACATGTTGAATCACTGTGCCGGTGACGTCACATGTTATGATCGCTGTTTCGATAAAAATTCAACATCATATTTTTCAAAAAGTTAGTTGGTGTGGATAAATCGCTATATCATATCGTGTTTTGGTGGTCATGCTAGGGGGACAGAGCAGCTAGTCTAATTGAAAATGCCTAGCGGATAAGCGGAGCGTGGTACATAATTTGTAAAATGATTCCAATGAAATAAGAATCTTCTCCTTTTTCTTGTTCCGTACCCAAAAGGTGTCAATCGGACCCTATTACTAAGGCTTCACTGTCTGTATGTTAGTCCGGTGTATCTTTTGACCCGTTAGAAGTAGACACTTGAAATTTCCTCTGAGTAAGTTGGTAAGTAGGTACTTATTACGACGGCCTATACAATAAACAAAAAAAAAACACAGGGGGTGTTAAACTTGTGTTAAAATAAAGGCAGTGCCTCCGCTGCCGGCGCCGGTTTCCGAATTGGCTGGCGGCGCCAGTTGCCAAATTGGCTGCCGGCGCTGGCTGCCAAATTGGTATACGGCGTTAGTTGCCGAATTGATTACCGGCACTGGCCGTGGAACATTACTTATCATACAAAAGCGAGTATGAACAATAAACTAGTAGGACTAGGTAATTATAATATATATGTTTAGAATCACTTACATTTTAAGAATAAAAATTCTGGCTTGTTTCTCGCTCAAAGGCGTAGTATAGCCATTCAGCGAGGAAAGAAATGCTGCAAGCATTCTGGCCCTCCTTGCCTCAGGGATACGCTTTTATTTTTGAGTTAGTAGATTTTAGTTTTAGGTTAGTTTATTTTTGTATTAGATTCACTAGTGTTACATTCAAGATGTTGATTAAAGTTAAATTTTTTATTTACGTTTTTGACGACCTTAGTAGCCGAGGGCGAGCATACCAGACTTGGTGTCACTATCTCTGAGGTCCCGGGTTCGATTCCCGGTCGGCCAATGTAGAAAAATAACTTTGCTATATTGTCTCAAGTCTGGGTGTAGAGGTACTGTCATTGTTGCTGATTTCTTTAAAACAAGTGCTTTGGCTACTTACAATGAGATCAGAACAATGTATGTGATGTTGTCAAATATTAATTTTTATCCCTTTTTTCTGATTTTTGCCAGATTTTTTATATTATTCAAGTAACAACTAACTGTCATGTCGTATAGATGTAAATGTGACATTCGGATATGGCAGACAAAACAATTATTTGATAACATCATCGATCTATTTAATAGTATTTGCTCTAATATTTAAACTCTCTGCAAGACGAATAATCGTCACAGACTTAATTTTTTACTCTAAAGGGTGTCCTAAAAAGGGTGTACCAGCGGGCTCTTGGTGTTAGAGGACACTATTATTTATCAATTGTACCAATTGTAATATGTATGTTCACCGTTCTAGAAATCTCGGAACATCATGGAACGCTTAAGTGTTCTGAGATCGTGTACGTCAGTGGGGCAAAACTTCATACATTAAATTTATTTGACATTACTTCTAGGCGATCTTTAGACCAACTTAATAATATGTTCATTCCATTAGTACCAACATACACGGGGGAAAAAAATTGCCAGTGTATACGAATGTTCGTTGTAGAAGTAATAAAAACCAATTCATGTTTAGTTTACAATACATAATTGAATGTAAGTTTAATTGTAGTAATTCTATTTTTCTCAATAAGTGTGTAGATTATGTATTAGATGGAAAAAAATACTTAAACAGGCCACTGGAGAAGCGATGGTAGAATTAAATCTTATTTGCTTGGTGTTATAACTACAAATGTCAAAAAAGAAAAAAGAAATTGATCACGTTAAATAAAAATATAAATGAATAAATCATTTATTTCCCAGAATATGGTTACAAAAGGTAGTTAACATCATAGATTATCCAGCATATTCTATCGCAATGCGACGTGCAAATATTATGTCAGTGTTAATTACATATTGTCAACTAAAATGCAAAATCAAATGTCAAAAATTACTATATAACATTCTTAGGACCGCGACATTTCAAACGTACAATTAGATTAAAATTAAAATTATGTCAAAATATTATATAAATGTCAAATTTTATCATTTAAGAATTCGTTAACAGAATAATAGATCTTTTATTTTAAAAAAATGAACAATTTATTTTTGAATTTCGTAAATGTCAGCATTTTCAAATCATCTGGAAATTTATTAAATATTTTTATAGCCATGCAATAAACATTTCTTGAATATAGTTTCAACTTTTGTGGAGGAATCGTTAAATTTTCACCCTTTCTGCCTCTGTATCCATTAAAGTCTTTGTTCTTTTTAAATAAATGTATATACTTTTTTACAAAAATCCCTACTTCAAAAATATTTGAAGTAGGGATCTTTAAAAGCTTTAGGCATATCAACCGAGTTTCCCCACAGTATGAGACCATATCGTAACGCGGATGAAACATATCCATGATATGCCATGACCGCTGCTTCTTTAGAAGCTACTTGCCTAACTCTGTTTAGTGCATAAACAAATCGATCAATTTTATTTATTAAAGAGTCGATATGATCTTTCCAATTACACAGTTCGTCTATAATCCTAAGAATTTCGTCGCATTAATATGTTCTACTTTCAAATTATCATAATTTACGTCAAATTTTATGTCATTAATGATTTTTGCTTTAAATTTAATATATTTTGTTTTGTCAAGATTAAGATTTAAATTGTTAAGTTCTAGCCATGTAACTATTTTCTTCAAATTCATATTGGAAATGTTGGCTAGCTCTTCTTCATTTTTACATTCAACAATGAGTGTGGTATCGTCCGCAAAAAGTATACATTTTTGATTTGTGACATTTGGTAAGTCATTTATGTATAGTAAAAATAATAAAGGACCCAGAACACTGCCCTGGGGAACACCACAACGATTATAGCGGTAGGAAGAGGAATATGTTTTCTTAACATTACCAGATAGCCGGGCAATTTCTATACACTGTTGACGGTCCGATAAATAGTTTTCTATCCAGGACAAGGCAGTTCCTCTTATACCATACCTTTCTAATTTGTTAAGAAGCAATTTATGAGAAACGAAGTCAAAAGCTTTGCTCATGTCTAAAAATATTGCCAGTGTATGCATTGCGTTATTAAGATTGTGTGTTACTTCTTTAATAAGATGAAAACAAGCTAACGTCGTTGAGCTGTTTTTTCGAAATCCAAACTGTTCATTTTTCAGTAAGTTTTCCATTGAAATAAATGATGATATTTTATTATACATAACCTTTTCAAATATTTTCGATAATATAGGTATTAGGGTAATGGGCCTGTAGTTGCTTAATTCGTTATAAGAGCCATTTTTGTGCAAGGGTTTCACAACAGATCGTTTTAGTTCCGTCGGAAATAAACCCTGTTCAATTGAAAGATTTACTAGGTAAGCTAGGGGGGAAGAAACATAAATAGCACATTTTTTAATAACATTCGTGTTGATGCCGTCATAGCCTGTAGAATTAGTATTTTTAAGTTCCTTAATTATTTTAAATATGTCATTTTCATTAATAGGCGATAAATATATACTTTTATGGTGAAATGGAATATAATGTAATACATCGTTAAGTTGCGTTTCCTTGTCGTTTTGAGTCTTATTAGTCAAGTTTATAAAATAATTATTAAATTCGTCACATATTTCTTGGGGATTATCAATATATGTGTCATTTTTTAGCTTTAATTTTTGTATGTCTTTTTTAGAGTCTATATTTTGTGTGTATTTTTTTAGTAAGTCCCATGAAGTTTTGCAAACATTTTTTGATTTCGCAATATAGTGTGTGTTTGTGTTTTTTTGCGCTTGGTGTATACACTTTTTTAGTATGCTACTGTAGCATTGGTAGCTTTTTTTTGTAATATTTTTGTTAATTGCAGAAAATCGATATTTAAGGTAAAGCTGTCTTTTACGAATACAACATCGTTTGATACCTTTATTTTTTTGTTTATTACAATTTGTTTCATGGTTTCAGATACTTTGACATCAGTTGTACCTAAACAAATATCGAGCACAACTTTGATACAGGCTATGACGTAGCTGAGTGTAGCAGTGTACAGGTAAATTAAACTAAATGTTTAAACTGAATAAGCCTCTTGCATTTATAAAAAATAGTAGTTACATATTATGTGTATTGGGGGGATTGCCAATACTCACCACCGTTGGCAGGCGAGTTGGAGAGCGCAGTTTTTATAACATTTCGCACGCAGACGCTGCTGCCTGTCTTATGCTATAAGAGTTAGTCGCCTCTTACAACATACCTTCTGTTGGCATCAGATTGGAAGTCATCTGATGGCAGCCAATGAAATGCCAATAATGAATTCCTACTCACTTCATAATTAATTTTGTCAAAGCAACACATCTATTTTTATCCATATCAATAATTTTATTTATTAAATTAATTTTAATAATATTTGATAGACCCGACTGACTGGGCTTAGCCCCGAAGCATTCTAACTTTTCTTTGTAACTAGCAGTGCGACTAAACGCTGTATGTAAGTTTCATAAAATAATCTCTTCGCATAAAACCATTGAAAAATAAACGTCAATTTGTATTATTTTTTGGTCGATTTATATATATATAGAATATATATATAATATAATATATATAGAGAATATTTTTTCAAACATACTAGGCCCAGGCCCACTAGTCAGTTTTTTTTTTCAAAGCTATCTGATGAAAAAGAAAGAGCGATTTAGTAAAGCAAAACATACTTTATGTTCCCTCATAAAAAGCGCCATTTAATAGATAAAATTACATTCGCAGGTACTAATGGAGCTCGTCTTAAATACTTGCAAAAACCGATCGCGAAAACCTGAGGGCAAGAATATGGAGCAACCAACACAAATCGTCGTGACTTGCAATTTACAAAAGATCGTAAAATATGCAATTATTGTTGTATCTTAATAAATACCAAGCGTTCGTAAGAGACCGCTACTTGGGAGTTCTACATTTTGTCAGAAGAGGTGAAAGTTGACTCTTACTAAACTATAAAGATTTTTAGTTGAAACTTTCCCAACTAGGTATATAAGCGCACGTTGCGGTATCTATTTTGTAATAAAACTAGCGATGGATGGGCGAGGGAGAGTATTTACTCAATGTATTGGTAATAAAAAGAGTAGAATATGTATTTTGTTAAAATAGCTTAGTTTATTTTTAATAAGGAAACTTACAGCTACATTAATGTTACATTTAGTTATAAACTGATCATTTTATGTGTATTGTTAAAACACATTGGTAATCAATCAATTGCCTTGGGTATTTATTTAAATGGTGTCGTAATCGTAATGTTATGTAAAATAAATGAAATTAAATAAAATTACTTAATTTTATTGAAAATGATCCAAGTTAAAGATAAGTCTACCTTTAGCAATATGGTTTATCGATATAAATATATACAGCACTAATGTCGATATCGATATAATTTCTCCCAATTTTACTACTACAGCACACATCTCTAGAGAGTTGTCATTCTGGAAGTTAAATTCTGAATGTTGGCTTAGACTCGAATTGGCGTCAAATTCAATTCATAATCTGTAAAATTACTAATCTGTGACCAAAATTATTTTGTAGGGAAGTTCGACTTCATATTACGTAGTATTACTTGTTCAGTGGTGTACGTGAGCGATGTCTACGTGTGTGTTGCACTAGCGCGTATTTTAAGAAGCTTAACTTCTGATACTCGTATGTAAAAAAAAATCTGCGTCTTTACTCTATTACTAAACGGCCGAACAGCTGACATCAGTTTGTATGGAGAAAACTTTTTTTTTAGATTTAGATGTTTTTTCCAAGAAACGTTGTTGTATTTAAGCATTTGTATTATTTTGTGCGTTTGTTTACCGGTACTAAAATCTAGCCTTTTGCGCATTACAATTAAGTCGCCGGTTGCCATTTTGAGTGCCTCCGCGGGCAGCCGTTAGTTTTCAATCTCGGCTGCCGGCAGTATAGCTACCGCCGCGGTTCCCAAACGCTATATTTTTGGGAGCCCACGCCGGCAGCGGAGGCACTCCCTAAAATAAATCTTTAAAGAACAAACAAATCATTTTTGAAAAACAAACAAACTTTTTTTTTGTCTATCAGGTAGATTATTAAAAAAGTATTAAACACGTATTTTTTCTTATTTTTTTTTGTGCCGTGGGGACGGCCGTCAAGAGACACTTCCCCACCGCCAACAGGAGGCGTGTCGTAAGACGCGACTAATTTGTGTAGCACGAGACGGGCAACAGCGTCTGCATGCGAAATCTTATAAAAAGCAAAAATAAGTGCCTATTACATTTTGATAATGGACTCACGGACGGACCTGACGGACTAAAAAGGAATTTCATTTTTTTTACCCAGCTCTATCCTTATTTAGTAATGTGCATTGTGCAAGCAAAAATCAAATCAAAACTTTAATCAATCAACTATATTAATTTTCCCGCCAAAAAGCATAGTAGCAGTCTTTTTTTTAAAATTAATTACGTGTGTCTGCATTAAACTTTTATTGCCGGTCAATTTTTAAATTTTAATATTTCATCAAAACTATACTTAACCTATTTAATTAGTGCGTCTCATGATAAATCTTCTACTTCTAACAAAAAAGACTAATAATAAGTCATGTGATTGTTGGGGTAATAAGGCGAAAAACGTGTGATCTAATGCTTTGTTGGCACACTAAAAAAACACTTACATCACATTCGAAAATGTCAATGTCAAAAACAGCTGATAACTGTGTTACGAAAAAATATATTTTGGATCTATAAGTAAAACAAAACATACGAAATTACAAACTACTTGTTGTTGCTTTTATCATTTTATCAGACGTAATAACACTAGTTCCCAGTTTTACTTAAACGAATAACTTCGACAATGTTATTACGAAAGAGTGTACACCGGCTTTTTGCCACAACTTTGAAGGATACAGGGACTGTTAATGCTTCCCGTGCATTGAGCTCCATAAATGAGGACAACGTGAGAGAAAAGTACGATGTCATAATCGCTGGTGGTGGAATGGTGGGATGTACCTTAGCATGCGCCATGGGTAAGCTCAAAACACTATCACTTGTCTTACAAACTCAAGGCACAGTATACTTACTCAAGGTCTTGTGTCAGTAGCCTGGTACCATTTTATAGGTTACCGTTAATTAAAATTCTATTATTTTTACCTAATATTTGCAGGTAAAAACTCCTTACTTTCCAATTTAAAAGTGCTTTTATTGGAGGGAAGCCTTAACCAAAAATATGAGTTGAAAGCAGAGTACAGCAACAGAGTGGTGGCATTGAACCAAAATACAAAGAGTTTGATGAACTCTCTGAAAGTTTGGAGGCATGTTGAGAATGCTCGTCTCCAACCTGTCCGGCACATGCAAGTAAGTCTTATCATTTAATTTTAATCAATAAATCAACAAATCTAGTAACTCTATTCAGAACTGTCAGTTTTTTTTTTTGTTAAAAATTGATAGTAAATAAATAACAGTGAGATGTAGATACAGAAACAATTGTTCTCAGCTTGCACACAACGTTTACTTGCTACACAAAAGCATTAATTTATTATTTTGAAGTCGTTCAGTGGTGATTTTTTTAGTTAATATAAAGTAAAATTTGTTTTCTGTTACCTAACTTTAAATCCCTATACTGTTCTGTGTAATACAACTGTACTGTTCTTCCATGTTAAATATACATTAACTCTACTTGTATTTATTTCTATCTTATTTGTAAAACATGTTAACACAAAATTTATGTTTTTGATTTCAGGTCTGGGATGCTAGCTCAGATGCACTAATATCTTTTAACAGCTCTGATATTTCTGATGATGATCTAGCTTACATTGTAGAAAATGATCTACTTTTGCATGCAGTTAATACAGAACTGATGTCATCTGATATCAGAAATGTAAAAATTGTCTATGGAGCCAAAATAGCAGAATATCAATTGGCTAAGAGCACTAAGGAGTCTACCCAAAACTTGGTAAAGATGAGCAATGGAGATGTTTACGCTTGTCAGTTATTGGTAAGTACATATCATATTATAATGAAACAAATTTTCATACTAACAATTTAATCGCTCTGAAATATAAGTAGATAAGTGGTGAGTCAAAAATACAAGACAGCACCTAATCAGACACAACATTATTGTACAACATTACCTCAATAAATTTATAAAATAAACACCTTAAATAAAATTCTTAAATAGTGTACTTAATTAATCAAGGTGGTTGGCTGTCACCTAATTTAGACTCAATTCGTTTTAATCTTGTTTCAGTGGTTTCTATTAATGTTGTCACTTTTTTCGTGAGCTCTGCTAGTTGCGTTTTTATATCAACCATACATATTTCTTGTATCCCACTTATCGCCAATGAGACTGACCTGTTTTTATTATTCAAAGAACTTGATGTGGTCCTCTTTCTTCTTTCAACTTGTTGCCCTTCGAATGAGTATCTTTCATAAAGGTAACTTTTTCTTTTTACTGTAACCTGTTGTCTGTTGATATCTTCATCGTCTTTATCTTTTCTGACCTTGCATTCATAGTTGTTATTTTTATGGATTTTTCGTATTTTTGTATCTTTTCGACTTGCAACCATTTTGTAAATTGAAGCTATTAGATCTTTTGGTATCTGAAAATTTATAATGAATATATTTTTTACAAGAAATTAAAACCAAGACAGTAAAGTCTCATTAATAAAGGCTACTGTCCTATAATTTATTGGTCATGGCGAAGCTTCACAGATCTTGAGGTAGCTGCTTAAAATCTAGAAGACATCATCTGATTAACATCACTTTTCTGTATGAAGTGCGAAATTGATTTTATTCAAGTATGTTTTGAAAGTAAGTAAAGGTTTCTTTTAAATTTTTATTATCTGGGTTTATTCTGAGTTTTTTTTTAACTTTAAGTGATCTAAAAGTGAACAGATTTGTATAGAAAAGTAAAGATTTGTTAATGTGAACCTCTGGACACTTAAAGATTTAATTTTAAAAAAAACTATTGGCGGCGCTAGGTAACGCGGTGCACCCTCTTAAGGTAAATGTTGTAGTGTCTTTTATTTTGAAATCTATTCTTATTTCAAAAGCTCTTAATTTCTGATCATACCCTATTTTCTCTGGGGTCATTAGGCCTTATGTTGAGGGTTCGCGTGTGTGTAGCTGTCAATAGGGCCCCCCACCGGAGCACCGAGATCAGTTGCTTTGGGGCACACGTGAGCAAAGAGCTGAACAGCATGCTCTCTAGATGGGCCACTAGTTGCGTTTGCCGTACGAGGCGATCCAATCCTGCACTCTCTTGTAAAGCCTGCAAGATACCAATGTTGTCTTAGCCTCTTGAACCCATTGAAACAAGACACAATATATAATATATATAACACACACAATATATATAATATAATAAGACCGGACGCCAGTTTCGGAACAGGAAGGGAAGGAGTCTTGCCGACGGGCTGGCGAAGCTGACGAAAGGATCGACCAATGACAGCGTTTGACCTCACAATGTCAAGACGCGTCCAGGGACGCGTCGGTCGCCGCTTGTCATCAGCTAAAGATTTGATCCATGTTAGTTACAATTACAAGTGAAGTTAATTTATAAGCTTGTTAAAAACATTGAAGATTATGTTTCTTACATAAAAAATTAAATACCTGAATATCACTAACTGCCAAACCAACCAGCAGATTGGTCAATATTACAGTAACAAGTAATACAAATATCAAGAAAAACCCATGAGCTGTCAGTGGATACTGTATTTGAGAATTGGTGCAGTTGTTGTAGAAGATATCTTCGTATTCTAGTTCCCCTGACATCATCATGACTGTCTTCACTAAGCCAGCTGGCAAGTGGAAAGCTGGGTAGTTGCTGAATAAAACACTAAACGCCAGACCAAAAGCTATAAGAAGGCAGCTGTAGGCTAGTAAGAACGTTGCAAAATTCACTGTCACTGTAAAGAAAACAATTAATCAACCTCTTGTCTAAATATTAATTAATTTAAGAAAGCATCAAACACTAACCTGTTGTAAACATTTGTACGTAAACGCCAAATGTTGGAAATCTTCCAAATATCATCATTAGTTCAAGCCAACAAAAGAATATGGTTATCGCCGCAATGTCATGTTGCCAATTAGACGTGTTATCCTTTGATACTACTCCATCCCCAACATCCCAAGGAATCTGAAGCAAAATAAGAAAATAATTCAGATGTATTTACGTCAATTAATCAAGAACATTATAAGTATGTTGTTGTTTGTGGAGTTTTTTTAATTATAAATGTTATAAATATATTTACTCGGTAATAAATACATGTCTAGATGTTTCTTTTAAACGTACCGTACACAAAAACACTCCAATAATAATCAAAATTTGGAGCCAATTTTCCCACTGCCTGATATACGCCGGCCAATCTAAGCATGCTTGAAATATTTCCTTTGATAAAAAACACAGATTTAGAATAATTATGAGATACTGGATCGGTCGGACATATGGTGGTACATCGCAGGTCACATCTTCACATAAGAATATCTCTGAAAATTAAAACGGTCACGGTATAGCATTCTCATATTTCAGGATATCACAATTCAATTTATTATCTAATACCTACGTAGTATGTAAAAACTGTATAACGTTATAAATAAGGCATGGTAAATAAAGCTCAGTACAAAAAACTTTCTGATTCTTCGCCATTTAAGAAACAGAAAAGTCTCTGCAACTGGATGTTTTAATACGTCCTTGCGACCCACCTGTAAAAAACAATTTTATATAAAACAGAAATTAAAAGAGTGAAAATAAGAAGTAGTAAATATCTTAATGATAATTTATGTAAGTATGGATTTAAAAATAAATATTATATAGTAAATACCTCAACAAATGCAAGGAGCAGCTCAGCCTCCCCTCTAGACATACACGGGACCAAAGGCCTGAAGTCGACCGTCAGTTCACAGTCCACATCGCCCAGCTCGTGCTCACTGACATGAACTGCATCATCAAGTTTACTGAGGTACCGAGGAATCACGTCTGGAACTCGACGGACGATGAACGAGAGGGCTGATACTCCGCCGTTCGTCCGAAGTGTTACATCCCCGCCATAGTCTGAAAATTATATTATCAAAGTAATGAAAAAGAGCCTTAACAGTAAAAATCCACTAGATACTTATTGTGACTATGTTTTTGCCACAGGTGGTGTTTAACAGAGGTATCGTATCCGTCTTTAATACAACTAATGAATTATTGCAAATACAAATTGGTAAATTGCTCAGCAGGAGCAATACCGACTTAAATAAATTAATCTCAATAAATTCATGGTGCTTACCTAATAATAACAACACGCACGCTGAAAACTCGTTCAAAGCCGCTATGTGTAATGGTGTGTATCCGAAATTATCGGGCGCATTAGGGTCCGCACCTACTGACAGCAATAGCCTCGCTACTTCACATGTACGAGCTCCCCTGACTATCGCTCCATGTAGAGGAGTTCGTCCATCGCCATCTCTGGCTCTTACATCTGCACGCCGGCTTACTAGTAACTCAACAACTTCCACTGATTGAGCCAAAGCAGCTGTAAATAACATGATTAATATAAATTACATCTACTAATAATAGATAGCTAAGGATTTCGAAAAAATACCCTGTTTTATACTTGAATACTTTACCTAAATGCAAAGGAGTTTGTCCTCTAAAATTCGGCCAGTCAATATGAGCACCGTGATCAAGAAGTAATTGAGCACATTCTGCATGCCCATCTTCTGCAGCGAGATGTAACGCGGTCGCTCTTCCTGGACCGAACGCAGCTCTGACATCAGCCCCTGCGTCTAACAGCAGTTTGGTACACAATGCAGAACCCAAAGATGCTGCAACGTGTAGTGGCGTTTCAGTGAATACCTGAAAACCAGACATACACTTATAAATGTCCTTACACAAAATGATAATATCGACAATGTGTGTGTGCGTTGTTTTGATGTTTATTTTAACGCTCAGTTTGTTTATGCTTCATACAAACATGAGCTAAAATAGAGCCACCTGTGGAGTGTCAGGACAGGCGCCCGCTTCCAACAATGCTCTGACGACTTCCGTTGCGTTACTAAGCACCGCATAATGCAGCGGAGACCGCTCACTCAAACCGGCGTTTACGTCAGCGCCATGGTTAAGAAGCACCTGGAAAAGTAAAGATTGGTATGATCTGATTTTCCGGGTTCCTGATTTCATCGCTTCAACTAAATCCTGTTTACCTTGACACACGCTACAGATTTCGCGCTAGCAGCACAGTGTAATGGTGTTGCTCGCCTCTCACTAGAAGAATCCCATCTGTTTGGGTCTGCTTTATGCTGCAGTAATAATCTGACGCAATCATTACTACCCACTAAACAGCTTAGATGTAGACAAGTCCTGAAAAGCTCATACTGTATAGTTTATGTAGTACTTATGTAAACCCAATAATGTTGCTTCTGTAATGTAATATACCTGCCAGCATCGTCCGAGCAATTAGGATCAACTCCTAGTTTTAAAAGTCTGTCTAGGAGCGAACTCCTAGCCAGCCAGCATGCCCACAAGGCCGCTGTACGAGCCACTAAACAATTCTCTGTCGGTGTCACAAAACATATCACGTCATCATAATGTCCCGTCTCCACCAGTACGCCTATCTCCTCTGCATGGGGTAGTTGGTGTAACGAGTGCTGTATTTCATCTGTAACAATAAAGTTATATATTTTCTAGCCAAGGCTACCTAGACGCTAGACTAGATGTGTTTACATTACATCTAAAAATACGTTTAAACATCTGTAGAAAGTATTGTGTTAATCTTATTTTAAAAGCCTTTTTACATACCACATTGCATAAGCATGAGCAATCAAAACCATCTTACCTGACTCCCAAATATCCTTGGATGGTTTGACTGTGAGCCTCTCTGTAAAGTCGACGGCGTGCCCAGACTCGTCGCTAGATATGTACCCTACCTCGACGTCGTCGTCCGAGTCCTCGGCCACTTGGCTCATCGCGTCGCCCGCGCACCATCGCGAGCTACCCTCGCGATATACCTGAACCACTGCACTTTTAATAAACGATCACTAATATGAAGAATACCTGTTGAAAGGAAATTTAAGATCTGCAGCAAGCATTTACTGTTATCTATTACTGCGTCCTTTCTATCCTGTAATTTCCGGCAAATCACGCAAAAATAACCTTCCCTATATGGAAACGATTACAGAAACCAGACTGTTAGGTATTATGTATACATGTTCTAGCTGGAAACAATAATGGAGAGTGATATTTAAGTCAAAATTAGATTGTATTCATTCATAACTTTGTCTTTAACCTACATTCACTGCAGCGACTCGAATAAATTATATTTTTCACTTCGAATATTAAAGTATTCTGTACTGTGTCGTAAAAATAAATACACTGCTTTTCGTTATAAATCGTTGCTTCTGCCGAACCAGAACAGATTTTCCTATGTTCACAACGATTCAGATTCGATAAAAACACGGGAATTCTTAATAAATTACATGACAACCTCACTTTAAAATAATTACGAATAAGGTAATGATAATAATCACCTTCTTTTTATTTCTTCTCCGTACGAAAACTGTATGGGGCATAGCGAACCGCGTGCGCGTGAGTGCGTATCTTAGCCGCGCGCTTCACTGAAAGCTCTTGTTCATTGATAACTGTCGTCGCCGACGGAACATAATTATTTTGGGAAACGCAACATATTTTCCCATACCTAGCCATCTTATGACATTAGTAATGGCTATCATAAACAATGGAAACATTATTTAAAGTGGTAAAGCGCACGGTATAAGGTTACTAAATACTTATAAATATATCTGAACTCCAAACATGTGGTTTTCAAAAGAACTTTGGAGTGGAGAACCTACGTGTGTATATCGAAAAAAATTATAACCCATTGACACGGTATTCTTGCCCTAAGAGATATCAGGTAAGATAACAAATAAGTGTTTGAAAGAAGCCAATAATGGAAACGACTAGGAAGCATGTAGATCCAACTTTCATGGTTGGTAGGAATTTGTAAATATGTGACTTACGTACTGCTTTAAAATTAGCGTTGTCCATTTACAATTTTATACATTAGGAAGCAAAGTCAGCCCTAATAAGGTTATCATAATTATACCTCATAAAATCGAATTTTTAAAAAGTTTACCTGCAAAGTTGGCATGCAATTTTTTTAAAAGTTCAGAATTTTTCCTGCGTATATCGATTGTGTACCTACCTGTTTACTCGGGCAAACAAGACACAATAGCATGTAATTTTTACGCGTACAAATCTCCCCTGCTTACTACTTGAATGGATGTGCAGTCCTTTGTACTTTACGGGCAAATAATTTTATAGATTTCATATATTTTTTTTACTAAGTAACTCTTTCTCAAATCAAAAATCTGACTGGAAAATACATTCACCAAGTGGATAGTAATGCGAGCTTCATCCTATGTGAACAATGATCAAAACTGCTTCAGAGACGCGGATCAATTTTTTAAACATGTCATAACAATGACTGAATCCATCTGGCATGCCGACAATTACGGTATGTGAAAACAATCGAATCAAGGCTCCAATATTAGACCGCACGTGCTTATTCCTCAGTACACTGTTATTGCTCCATAAAATCGCTAGTAAAATAGACTTATTACCCTTTACATATTAACGGGGTTCCAACTAATGCGTAAGTGTTGATATTCTTGTAACTAATTTTATAAACATCGTAAAGATCCTATCCATCGTAAAGGGATTACATACTTTTTACCATGTCTGATTAATACATACTTAATTTTCAATCACTTTACTTTGTACTTTGAAGTAGAGGACTGTTAGAAAACCAATCAGATAATTAGTTCAATATTAGTGATAATAGAAAACCAGCTATGTGAGAGTCGAGCTCACTCACCGAGGGTTCCGTACCACCAGTTCGGCGCTTACCGCGAGCCCGACACTTGTTGTTGGCCGGTTGTTATTCCTTTGCTCTTTTACCTACATTAGAGTTTGCACCTTAACCATACCAAGATTGATATTTATAAATAAACAAATAGTAAAAATATAAGATCAAAAACAAAAATACCTACTTGGTATCCCCCCGTTTGGCTAATATTTAGGAAATGGCAAATACAGCGATTTATGCGACATGTTTTTATTCATACTCACACTTTGGCCATTAGACGGTGAAAAGAAATTCCTTTGTAGTTTGTATTTTGGCATCCATTCAAAATATAATATATGAAAATCATTTTGATTCAAACATGCAAATTAGTGCCGGCCAAAATTGATTTCGAGAGAAGAGATCCTTGCCAGACTTTTTCCGACTATATTTTTAATTAGCTATTTTGGCAAAAACAATCAAGTCAGTCGCCCGGGGTTCCTCGTGCATTTGGTATTGTTACATGCGCATATCCTTTTGACTTTTGCTATGTTCATGTTTGCTATGTAGGTAATATGTTCTAATTTAGGACCTCTATTCGTGAGACTTTTAGCTAATTCCGTTCAACTGTTAATGTTTGATCGAGTTACCAACATCCCAATACATACCGTCATCATCATTTCAGCCACTAAACTGCTGAACATAGCCCTTTCAGATTGGCCGGTTGGAAGCAGCTTACATGCAGCGGCTTTCTGCTACCTTTACCAGGTCGTCTGTCCATCTTGTGGGATGACATACATACCTACTTTCAGTTTAATATGAATAAGTTTTTCCCAACGCATTTTTACGACCCATAAAAACCCAATCGGACGTATGAGACCGCGTACTAATATTTTTTTTATTATGGCACGTTGCGCTTGGCTGAGGAGTTACGACGATTGATATACATATAATTTTTTGTCCAGTCTATGGAGATATAAAAAAAATATAAGTACAAGCTGTTAATGAAATAACGCAAAACCTTTAAGAGGTGATTCTACTGTTCAAACTCAGCAACTTTTACTATGGAGCCAACATCGCAATCGCAAAAAAATCACTTTTTATGTTAAACCGCGACCAGCTGACATAGTTTGTATGGAACACGTAATATTTTTTTTTCAGAATTCGATGTTGGGTTCTGGGATTGTGATGTAGAAATAATTTATTTTTTATTAGAGGTTTTGCGTTATTTCATTAACACTTTGTAGATGCGCTTTTAGGCTACACACCAATTATCACGGTCTAGAAGTAAGGAATGAAGATCCATGAGGATTCTGGTACCTCGTCTCGTTACAAAAAAGTGTTATGAGGTGTGATATCCCACTTTTTTATTGCCAGGAGTATATGCCATTTTCCTAAGGGTAGTATTATAACGAGTGACTGTAAATTAAAGTTTTAAGTATTAAAAATAATTAATTTACGTTATATTAATACTAAGTGAGCGACTGACTGCGAGTGACGAGAAATCAACAGAACAGCAACTTACAAACATTAATTTGAGTTACTTATTATACAAAATAAGAAGCTTCATAATATTTGAGTTTAAGTTTCAACGTTACGTCCTGTATTTTTTTCGATATTAGGCAACTGCTATTTTTATACTGAGCGGCATTTTACGGTGGTGGTGCGAGCGGATTACTAATGTTTGTTGAATGGGGCAAATTATTTACAGGTAAGCTACAAGATTAGATAGAAGACATGCATTTATTAATTTTTAATTGAATCATCATCATCAAGAATTTAAATAAATGATTGGTTTTCCCTGATATAATATAATGATTAGAGTTTGAGCGAGAAATAGAATAGAGCGCTATATGCTCGCTCCGCTCGCTCGGATTCGCGCTGTATATGGTCACTGTTCTAACCTAACCTAACCTAGATGGTTTTGACAAAATTTTGAACACTACTTGTCTTTTATTTTTCCGTTCTGTCTAGATACAATATATCAACTAATACTATTTTCCTTTCAGGAAAGTCCAAATATTGTGTATTAATTTGACCCATACCATATGTATTGTAAGATTGATTAATAAATGAAACGTTTGTCAAATAATACATTTTATCAAACGTTTTTAGACCAATAGTAGTTTTTTCTGAAAACTCAGTTGTTAAATGTTCATTAAGTAATATAATTATTTATAAAATGTAAATTTAAGTGTTGATCATTTGGAAAAGTGAGTCATTTGTTAAATGATTAGTAGTAAAATGATTAGTTGGCGAAACCATTTTTTTGCCAATCATTGTTTGTCAAGTGTAATTTTGCCAAATGACTTTTGGTCAAACAGCAGGACCCCGATGCGAGCGCATGGCAATCGTAAACTGACTGACTGCATCGGTTCGTCGCCCCGCCGCCATTCGAATTCGCGCGCATTAAACAATCTGTAGTTTTCATTAAAAAATCGTATCAAAATAAAAAAATAAGACCTCAAATAGAAAATCTTATCTTATCTTATAGCTAACAAAACTTTGCTTAAAGTGAACTTTTTAGTAGTTCGTTATGTAAAACCTCAATTGGAAGAATCGAATCTATATTAATACTGAAGTTGCTCTTTCTGTATTTCTTTCTAGTCGCTCACTTAGTAATGTCACGTGTAATCGCACGGATAGGATTTTAATATCTGAAATGGAAATATCACAACGCAATTTTTGTATGCTCGTTCTGGATTTGATTATTAATCAATATTCGTCGTTAGTTAAGTTATTTTTTCGCTAACTCAAATTCATACCGCTCAAGTTATTAAAACAGTATGTCATCATCAGTCACTAAGTTTTTATTTATTCGATCGTTTTATAAATCCCCTTTTCCTAAATTGACCTTACAGAATCAATCGTCCGTTCAAATCGGTTCGCTATGTGCGCGTATAAAGATAACAACAGTTATTTTGACAATAATCACTATACTAATAATCATCAGGCTAACTATTTGTGTCTGCATCTTGCCACTAACTCTGTGACTTTACTTCAAACTATAATTAACGAACGTTTCTTAAAATTAGGCCTCCATACTGCAATCCACAATCCTACTAACGCTATTAATATTATACATTTAAATCATAGCATTTGTTCGTAGTCTTTTACTCGTAGAAATGTATTTCTTATTTTAAAGTGAATTTTGTGCATGGTTTATTTAGATCTTTCGACCGGTAAATAATTATATTTTTTATAGGTGCTAAATAAATTGTATCACGTTAGGTTGTTTGATTGTTACTGTGCCTACCTTAATAAAATAAAAGTATATTGATAAGTTTAAAGTGTGTTGTTAGTACACTCAATCATGAATCAAATGGGCTGGACGGGCTTGACTGATATTTTCCAAACAGATAGACTAAGTATGACCTGAATTAAAACTTTGGTAAAACGAACATGAGGCCATAGGCTTTTAAAACAGTGTTACTTCAACCTTGTTTTGTTTCTTCTGTAAAGAGTTTAACGTATAATCAACACTGCTTAGTAAAAACAATACTGTTTTGAGTTCATAGTAGAGCGATAACTTTTTTTCTGATGGCCGAATTGTAATCCGAAAAACACTGTTGTGTTTTTCGGATTACAATTTGCAATTGTTATTACAGATAACTGTCTACTTACCGACTGTAAATTGTCTATGACAGGTTCGTACAGCATTTTGTTCAAATCTTCCACTTTTTATTAGAACTTATCCAGGTGTGCTCCCCTATTTATACCTGATATTTCATTAAGCATAATTTATTTAACCCAATCGACCTCATTGGCTCGCCGCGACCCAATTCTGCGGTAAGTGTATCGGCCAAACGTTTGAGATTTTTCTCAGAAATATCCCTTTTGATGTGCGCATGAAATTAACAGATGATGGTTAAAAATAAAGTAATGACGTATGCTAAGTACATATCAATATCAAATTAATATCTTTGCCCAATAAGCCGAGTAATTCTTTATTAAAATGTTTTTTTTTATCAAAAACTCATTCCAGCTTTATCCCATAATTCATATCCGTTGACGGAGTTATTACAAAAGGCACAATATCTAACACATTGTTCCTTGAATCCGTTAACGTGGTGGCCAATTCACTTTTCCATTTTAAATATATAATAGCCGCACACACACTGTTCACTTAGCGTTTTAAATTCACTTTTGTTGTAGCAATCACAAAAACAGCTTCCAGTGAGCTTACGGATTCCGCACGGAGCACGCGCCACTTCACGGCTTCACCTCAAAACAAACACTCCACAAGTAATAATTACACCGCAATCATCAGTTTGCTAATCCGCAAGAAATAGCCACCATTCAACATAAACGTGAATTACTTATTTTAAATGTGTAAATCGGTTACCTTTAAAATGTATGCAGATATCACTGTTGGATAACGGTTTCTTTTCTTTCCTTCTGAAATTACGAAATGAACCTCGCCTTTGATATCTTTTCGATGAGATATTTATAAGTCATTGTGACCTATAAAAGGTCACATTCACTCATTGCATTGCTAAACTAATAATACAACTTGAAAAACAGGACCTACATAAAATAAAATGATATTTTGCATGCCACCTTAATGGCAAAACGTGATAATTTTTATACAAACATTATTGGTATCTGTCATTTACCATATTTTCTGCAAATAAATAATTTCTATTTCTGAAGTACATAGTTGTTTTTAGCAAGGTTTACATATCAGATCATTTTTATATGATATGTCACCTACGTAAAAGTATCAATATTGATTTTTAACGGTGTTAATGAAGTGACGCAAAACCTCTTGGGCTGATTCTGGTGCAAAAATGCAACAACTTTGGCACCAAAATCGAATTCTCAAAAATTTTTTTTACGTTTTCATACAAACTGATATCAGCTGTTCGCGCTTTACCTAGTAGAGGTAAGTGTTTTTTTTTTCGGTTTAAATGTTGGCTCACTAGAAAAAGTTGGATTTATTTTAGCAATAGAATCAATCCCAAAGAGGTTTAGTTTACAGTGTTTCTTTTCTGAATAAGAAAACTTTAAGCAATCTTTGAAAACTAGACCTATGGTTGCCATTTTTATTAACTGTAAATGTGATTTAAATGCCTTAAAATATACAAGTGTGGTTTTAAACAGTAGCCAAATTTAAGGGGGCGAGTTTGTTCATCAATAGAAACGACTTTTTCGTTCTTGCAACATCTAAATCGCGCTTTTTTGTTTGTTTCACCATTATACAAACTAACATATATTATCATCGACGTAGAGACCTCGATGATAATATACCAAGGTTATTTATAAAACATCAACAACTCCTGTATAGAGCAGCAAACATTTATTTCATCATTTCTACGTGAATGTTAAGCCTATATAGTAAATTTTGTTTGTATTGATAAACACATTTGCCTCCTTACATTCGGCTGCATTTGAAACCACATCCTGTATGGATTAGTAGAGAGAACCATCCATTTGAAATCCCTTTCACTAATATATTTTTTCTCCTACTTTCTAGATTGGTGCTGATGGAGCGAACTCTGCCGTGCGCAAGGCCATGGGGGTTCAGTATTTGTCGTGGAACTACGACCAGATGGGAGTCGTGGCCACCTTACATTTGGCTGAGGTAATACAAATGTAAAGAAAATCGTTGTATTCAAGCAAAAAAAAATGTTTTTTTTTTTAATTTTTCAAAAACCCTTTTTAAACGAAGTGTCAATTAAACATAGCATACCTTCGGTAGAGTAAAGGCACAGTTGAGTTTTTGAAATTTAACAGAAGAGCCATTTTATGTTTTTTTTTTCATTCAGTAGGTATCTGCTAATATTGCTATAAAGTAGTTCCTCTTTGTATGGAACAAACTATTGACGATAATTATTATAGGCAAGAAGATTTAATAAACTGTTAATTTAAATTCAAGACTCAGAGATATTTTACTAAATAACTATGACTAGAACATTGGTGTTCTCGGGTTTCAGGAAATAGAAAACAACACAGCGTGGCAGCGATGGCTGCCCACCGGTCCCGTGGCGCTACTGCCGCTCGACTCGACGCGCAGTTCGCTAGTTTGGTCCACCTGGCAGGACAAAGCGAAGGAATTACTCAAACTACCCGATGAGTTATTCGTGGATGCTCTCAACGATGCGTTGGTAGGAAATAAAATAAATAGTCAGTTTATTGTTAGACAACATTTTAGCGGTGGCTGCCCAACGGTCCTGAGGCGCACCTGCCGCTCGACTCGATGCGCAGCTCGCTAGTGTGGTTCACCTGGCAGGACAAAGCGAAGGAACTACTCAAACTACCCGATAAGTTGTTCGTGGTTGCTCTCTACGATGCGTTGGTAGGAAATAAAATAAATAGTCAGTTTATTGTTAGACAACATTTTAGCGGTGGCTGCCCAACGGTCCTGAGGCGCTACTGCCGCTCGACTCTATGCGCAGCTCGCTAGTGTGGTTCACCTGGCAGGACAAAGCGAAGGAATTACTCAAACTACCCGATAAGTTGTTCGTGGTTGCTCTCTACGATGCGTTGGTAGGAAATAAAATAAATAGTCAGTTAAAATTAAGTTTTTAGCGGTGACCTACTAGTCCCATAGCGCTACTTCTCTAGACTCGACGTGGTGGCCGTCCACCGGGTTCTACTGCCGCTCGAGTCGACGTGCCGCTCGCTAGTGTGGTCCACCTGGCAGGACACAGCGAAGGAATTATCCTAAGTTCCCGAAGTTGTTGCTGTGCTCTCCACGATGCGTTGCGTTGGTAGGAAATAAAATGAATAGTCAGTTTATTACTACACAATATTAGCAGTGGCTGCTCACCGCAAGTCAAAGCGTTACTCAGACATCCCGATGAGTTGTTTGTCGAAGTTAGAAGGCAGTATGAAAATAAAATTAGTGAATAAAATTATTACAACAAACGCTTTCGCGGAGGTTGCCTAGCTACTGGTTTCGTGGCGGTTTAGCCGCTTTACTCGACGACTTACTAACTTGGACAAAGTTAAGGAAAACGATGCTTTAGCTTAGTAGCTGACACAATACACGATGGTCATCTATTCACTTTGTATTAAAGGATCGTCATCATCAGCCTTTAGAATACTACTGCTGGCCATAGGCCTCCACCATAGAACGTCAGTCCACTGGGTGTGTGGCCTGCCCACGCTACGACTTTTAGTTCATGGTTGCCACTCGAGAACCTTTCTTCCCCAACGGTTTTCAGCTCTGCGAGCGATGTGGCCTGCCCATTGCCACTTCATTACTTCAGCTTTGCAATTTGAAGAGCTATGTTGGTGACTTTAGTAAAGGTTGAAGGATCAATAGGTAAAATTTTCCAAACCTTCAATTGCTTTTTGAATAATTTCGGAGCTCATAACAGTTTACATTTCTTCGTGACTTTTATAGCGACAAAATTTGCTACACACTGACCTGTTATGTAGCTCTACTCTGGTAGTTGTGCACATTGATCAAGATAAACTGAATATGCTAACGTTTCTAAATGACCTGCTATTATTTTAAAATAATATTATGAGCATCTGCTTGCCGTCTGCCGCCCAGAACATCGCGAAATACTCACAAAATCAGCTCAAAATGTACAATTACAAAATATTTAAATGTACATTGCAGGATGCAGCTCGGACGTGACTTAATAGGTGCAAATTTCTTCATAACAACGTATTTTACTAGATATGCCTGAGCATTTGTGTCATTTGAGTCAATACAATGACTCATAAGACTTCACATTTCTTGAAGAACTTGTAGTATATTTAAATATTGCTAAATTGCTATAACTTCTGCTGCTATAGAATGAATACCACGTACCAGCAAGCGCAGCGTAAAACGTTCACCCACAAGGTGGACAGACGACCCGGTAAAGATTGCAGGAAACCGCTGAATACAAACCGCTTTCAACCGGATAATCTGGACGTCATTGGAGGAGGCCTATGTTCAGATGATGATACCTGCTAAATTGAGTGATAGTACCAATCACTAAAAGTAGCATATACATGAGAGTCATAATTGAAAATTAACCGCTATCTTTCAGTGGAAGCAGTACCCTCGCAGTAACAGCGTAGACGCGTGCATGTCTTGGTTAGGATCCTGGCTGAAGAAGGCCGGCCTGCCCGACGGAGAGTCGCGGCAACTGCCGCCCTCTGTCAAGAGCATCGCGCCCAACTCCCGCGCCGCTTTCCCGCTCGGCTTCGGACACAGCACGAGATATGTTGCCCCTGGGGTCGCACTGGTGGGGTAAGCACTTGAATAAAAATTATCTTTCTTGATTACACTTGAACAATATATTAAATAGTTACTAAGCATAATCATTATGTTTTATCGTAATGTCAATCATAATGGCAAAATATTGCCACTAAAGGCCAGTATTACGACCCTATGTGTGATAGATGGTACAACAAATCCTAACTGAATTATTACTATCCAAATATTATAGTCAACTAAAGAACTGGTAATACTAGGGAACTAGTTTATTTGTGATATTTAAGTACCAGACTTCAAAAAATATTTCATCTCTATTTAGTACTTAATGTGTAAGTAGTTCGTTTCTTTGTTAGAGTTCCGTAACTTAAAAGGTAAAAGAGTACCCTTATAGGATAATCACTTTGTTATTCGTCTGTATGTCGTGTCAGAAACAAGAAGAGGTATCAAGTTGAAATTAATACTAAATATAAGATCTGCAATCGCTTGGAGCTATGAAGGAAATCTAACTTTTGTGTCAACACAATCAAAAGATTCGGCCGTTTATGCCGCATGTTTTGGCATTCCCAAGTAACGGCGGGAGACTATTTATTCAGTATAGGTAAAAACCCGATTTCGACCCATTTATGGAAAAAAAGATAAATAAATACTCCTCGTCGCCCATCGCTACTCACAAGGGAATCATAACCTATAGGGTACTTCCCGTTGACCTACAATCATAAAATTTGCCAAGAACCAATGTCTTATATTACAATTAAAGAGAAAAATCTGTAAACTGTTAATTTGTAGTTATCACAAATCACAAAAAAAACGACGAACGACGAACTATTAGGAGTTTGTACGGAACCCTCGGTGCGCGAGTCCGATTCTTACTTGGTGGGTTTTTTTAGAATGGGCAATACTCAAAATGCGAGATCTTCTTACCGTATATATATATACAATATTAACATTGTCTATTTCTTTTAAATACTACCAGCACATTGTAGCCATAATTCCGATCTTTAAAATTAATTTGACTGACAAAATTTAATAATTAACTTTGACTAAAAGAAATATTTTCCTCCACTCATTTAGTTCATTCCTGTTCCTGTATTACTTTTGTCAGTCTGATTAATTCTTCCCATACTTCATCCTCATACCACTCTGGCCCGTCGTCTAGAAAAAAATTAGTATTTCATACATTTGATTATATTGATTTGTATTCTACAGTGATGCCGCCCACCGAGTCCACCCACTCGCCGGGCAAGGAGTCAATCTAGGATTTGGCGATGTCAAGGACCTTACGACCTTCCTCGCCGACGCCATTTACACTGGATGTGAAATTAGTAAGTCGGTTTGATATGGTATTTTAAATAAATACCACGCACTCGATTCATAATAGTGCCTGTTACATTTATCAAGCAATTTCGCATCGCTGTGTTTGTATGCTTTCGTAGTGTGAATAAATAATAATGCTTAGAATAATTATAAATAAGTTATAGTTGAGAATAGAATAAAGGCTCTTTGACAATGTCTTAACATCGCCCATTTGCGCATTTTCGGCCGATAGTTTGATCGGTCTTTTAATTTCTATGAACAAAGTAAGGAATTTAGTAATCGACATACCAATACCAATCAAAAGTATGTAGTATGCGTGGGGTCTTAGGCTTTAGTTGGTGCTATTGATATTTTTTTTTATAAATAAGTAATCACACAAACAGAGGGTTGACGAGGCTGGCAACTCGAGCGATCCGTTACTTAGCTCAAGACGACTCTGTTCTGATACGGAGATGTCCATTCCGGATTATCTGACGATACGTACTGTCTCTGCATACATCTACATGAGACGCCTGCCTAGTGATTAGACTGGTTGTATTTAGGTTTAACTAAATACTTCACTTCCATTTTACTTCAATTTATTGTTCATTATAGTAGTTACACTTTTGGGACGAAAGCCGTAACGAGAGTAGGCTAACAGACAAAAAACACCGTTTCACTACCCTCGCAATCCAAATAAACAAAATTTTGCCAAGCGTACCGGCAAGCGCAGCGTAGGACGTCTACCCACAAGGTAGACAAACAACCTGGTAAAGGTTGCAGGATGCCGCTGGATGCTGGTCGCTTACAACCGGCCAATCTGAAAGTCATTGGAGGCCTATGTTCAGCAAACCCACCAATCACCAATGGCCATACCAACGCGGTTATACTGGCCGAATCGCGTGAGATACACGCAGATTTTGCGTCTGCCATGCAGTGTGCACTCCGCCGCGTGCAATTCTTGACTCTACAAGTATTTAATCTTCTTTTCCTTGTCCCTTCTTATGCATCTCTCCCCCTTCTGGGGCTTGACTTAAGTGTGTTGACGCTGGCACCTTCTGGTGCCGGGCAGCTCCTGCCCGATCCTGCTATCTTTGCCTATGTTCCGCAGTGGACGTCCTATGGCTGAAACGATGATGACGAAACGTTGCCAACATTGATGTTAGTTGTAAAATCTGGAACTCCATCACAGCGCATCATAGCTGGATGCAGAAGTACGAGAGTTCCCGCCAGCGGCACAACGTGCCCACGCAGATAGCCGTGGACGCGCTGCACCGCCTGTACACGCTCGACCTGCCGCCCGTCGTGCTCGCGCGCAGCCTCGGCCTGCAGCTCACCAACGCGCTGCACCCCGTCAAGGTACACCCACCGTTGAGCACTTGCTGGGGGTCACAAGTAAGAAGGTGCCTACGCAAGTTGGGATGGACGCGCTGCATCGCCTGCACACGTCAAGGTACACCCACCGTTGAGCACTTGCTGGGGGTCACAAGTAAGAAGGTGCCTACGCAAGTTGGGATGGACGCGCTGCATCGCCTGCACACGTCAAGGTACACCCACCGTTGAGCACTTGCTGGGGGTCACAAGTAAGAAGGTGCCTACGCAAGTTGGGATGGACGCGCTGCATCGCCTGCACACGTCAAGGTACACCCACCGTTGAGCACTTGCTGGGGGTCACAAGTAAGAAGGTGCCTACGCAAGTCGTGATGGACGCGCTGCATCGCCTGCACACGCCAAGGTACACTCACCATTGAGCACTTGCTGGGGGTCACAAGTAAGAAGGTGCCTACGCAAGTCGTGATGGACGCGCTGCATCGCCTGCACACGTCAAGGTACACTCACCATTGAGCACTTGCTGGGGGTCACAAGTAAGAAGGTGCCTACGCAAGTTGGGATGGACGCGCTGCATCGCCTGCACACGTCAAGGTACACCCACCGTTGAGCACTTGCTGGGGGTCACAAGTAAGAAGGTGCCTACGCAAGTTGGGATGGACGCGCTGCATCGCCTGCACACGTCAAGGTACACCCACCGTTGAGCACTTGCTGGGGGTCACAAGTAAGAAGGTGCCTACGCAAGTCGTGATGGACGCGCTGCATCGCCTGCACACGCCAAGGTACACTCACCATTGAGCACTTGCTGGGGGTCACAAGTAAGAAGGTGCCTACGCAAGTCGTGATGGACGCGCTGCATCGCCTGCACACGTCAAGGTACACTCACCATTGAGCACTTGCTGGGGGTCACAAGTAAGAAGGTGCCTACGCAGGTTGGGATGGACGCGCAGCATCGCCTGCACACGTCAAGGTACACTCACCATTGAGCACTTGCTGGGGGTCACAAGTAAGAAGGTGCCTACGCAGGTTGGGATGGACGCGCAGCATCGCCTGCACACGTCAAGGTACACTCACCATTGAGCACTTGCTGGGGGTCACAAGTAAGAAGGTGCCTACGCAGGTTGGGATGGACGCGCTGCATCGCCTGCACACGTCAAGGTACACTCACCATTGAGCACTTGCTGGGGGTCAAAAGTAAGAAGGTGCCTACGCAGGTTGTGATGGACGCGCTGCATCGCCTGCACACGTCAAGGTACACTCACCATTGAGCACTTGCTGGGGGTCACAAGTAAGAAGGTGCCTACGCAGGTTGGGATGGACGCGCTGCATCGCCTGCACACGTCAAGGTACACTCACCATTGAGCACTTGCTGGGGGTCACAAGTAAGAAGGTGCCTACGCAGGTTGGGATGGACGCGCCGCATCGCCTGCACACGTCAAGGTACACCCACCATTGAGCACTTGCTGGGGGTCACAAGTAAGAAGGTGCCTACGCAGGTTGGGATGGAAGCGCAGCATCGCCTGCACACGTCAAGGTACACTCACCATTGAGCACTTGCTGGGGGTCACAAGTAAGAAGGTGCCTACGCAGGTTGGGATGGACGCGCTGCATCGCCTGCACACGTCAAGGTACACTCACCATTGAGCACTTGCTGGGGGTCAAAAGTAAGAAGGTGCCTACGCAGGTTGTGATGGACGCGCTGCATCGCCTGCACAAGTCAAGGTACACTCACCATTGAGCACTTGCTGGGGGTCACAAGTAAGAAGGTACCTACGCAGGTTGGGATGGACGCGCTGCATCGCCTGCACACGTCAAGGTACACTCACCATTGAGCACTTGCTGGGGGTCACAAGTAAGAAGGTGCCTACGTAGGTTGGGATGGACGCGCTGCATCGCCTGCACACGTCAAGGTACACTCACCATTGAGCACTTGCTGGGGGTCACAAGTAAGAAGGTGCCTACGCAAGTCGTGATGGACGCGCTGCACTGCTTGCACAGGTAAAATATACTAACCATTGAGCACTTGCTAGGGGTCACAGGTACGAGAGTCCCGACAAAGGTCGCTGTGGACGCACACGTCAAGGTATACACGTACTTTATACGTGCACACGATGCACTTCCTTTACCGAATGATAGTCGACTGGAGAAAAGCAATAAGTACTTAGCCACCAAATTACTTGATTAGTTGACCATCGGCCATAAAGTAGGGTGTCTGCTTTTATGGCTTACTATGGTCTCTTATAGTATTGCTTAATTTTTTTTTACGTGAAGAGTTTGATATACAAACAACACCGCTTAAAAGTAAAAATGAACACGTAACAGACAAAAATTTGACAATAAAATATAGTGTTGTAGACTTGTAGTCAGGAATTCAGTACAATAAAAACATTGACAGCTTCTTTTTAATAATTAATATCACCTATTTGGCAGGATAAATATGTTTTATTATAATAGTAAAATATAAACTTAGGTTTTACCACCGGCTGCTACCGCTTGCTCGTTTTGGTCGCTGTTCTAACCTAACCTAACCCAGAAGAACTACCTGTTGGTGATATATGCGATTCGGTTATTCGATTCGGCCACAACACCGTCACTAGCAATAATAAATAATGAAGTTTAAGCAATAATATATCACTTGGCCCGATTTGACTTGAGATTATCCTTAACGCCCGGGCATTATAGTTAATGCCCTTATATGCACTTGGTCCATAACAAATATACCACGTGAGCCCTTATTAACAATGCTATCTCTTTTACCTGGATAATGGTAATTTCTCCGAACGTCAAAATATAATTTTAAAATTGTGTATTATCCAATGACTAGCATAATCATGCTACAAAGCCCTATCTATTGTAAAAATATACCACGTGAGCCCCTATTAACAATGCTATCTCTTTTACCTGGATAATGGTAATTTCTCTAAACATCAAAATACACTCTGAGGCACAATTAACCGCCCACCCAACTAAAGCGGCCTAACTTTGTTTACAATAACTAAACGCTCATGAAGTTGAATGACAATTTGTTAAGTGGGTAGTTTCTAATAAATTAAGACAGTTTCTACCCCGTTTTTAAAGATACCCTCAAGTGTGAGTCTTTTTTATTGATTTTAGTCAAAAATTGACTTGCCGACTGATTGTTTTGCGCGGACATAAAGTATTTCGTGTAAAGTTTTTAGACACATTTCTTAGTCCTTAGGGTGCGTGAGAGTTTGTTAGTTGCCTTTTACTCAGTAAAATGCCATTGGATGCAGCCGGTGCAGCTAGAGCGGTGGCGCTTTCAGATGCTGGATACAGCCAGCGTCGTATAGGCCGTATGCTGGGATATCCTCGAACTACGATACGTGATGCCGTCCGACGATACAGAGAAACTGGATCTTACACCAGAAGACCAGGACAAGGTCGTAGGAGGTGCACCTCTGAACGAGATGACCGCTTCATCGTGTCCAACGTTTTAAGAAATCGCTTCACTACAGCTCCAGAAGCCCGTAACCGCCTATATGAAGTACGAAATGTAAGTGTTAGCGTTAGGACCATAAGAAGAAGGCTTGCAGAACGTAATTTGACTGGATTCCGGCCAGCTCGAGTCCCAGCATTGACCACAGAGCACCGGAGGGCCAGACTTCGATTTGCTCAACAATACCGGAACTGGACCATGGACCACTGGAAGAACGTCCTCTTCTCTGATGTGTCCAGAGTAGCTCTAAGAGGTCCCGATGGACGCCAGCGTGTGTACCGACGCCCCGGTGAGAGGTTTGCACAGTGTGCTGTTGTGGAAACACTGGGCTATCAAGGTGGCTCAGTTATGGTATGGGGTGGTATTACTTATGAGGCTCGTACAGAGTTGGTTGTGTTTGAAAGAGGCAGCGTAAACGCTCAGAGGTACGTAGAAGAGGTCTTAGAACCCCATGTCATTCCTTTTGCCCCATTTATTGGAGACGATTTTCTTTTAATGCACGACAACGCACGTGCGCACGTTGCTAGAGTCGTTACGGAGTATCTTGATGCCGTGGATATAGCCCGATTACCATGGCCGGCTCGAAGCCCGGACCTAAACCCCATTGAACACGTTTGGGACAATCTTAAAAAGCGAGTACGAACTCGGGTTCCAGCTCCTACTTCGATTAATGAGCTGAAGATTGCTGTGGTCGAAGAGTGGGAGAATATACCGCAGTCAGATATTCAAGACATAATGGATGGTGTTCCAAATCGACTGGAAGAAGTCATAAGAGCCAGAGGAGGCAATACTCAGTATTAACTTTTTTGTTTTTAGTATCAACTAAAAGTTTTAGATTGTTTAACATCACGGTTGTTTTTCTTCATTATTTGGTAATTTCAAACTTTTTTTTATTAGGTATTAAAAATTAAAGCAATATCTGATTTAAAGTTTTTTTTTCTTTTGTTATTATCCAATCTACAAAATAGCCAAGAAAAAAAACATTCCAGAATTAATTGTGGCAGTTACATCGGAAAATGTAAGTGGGCGGTTAATTGTGCCTCAGAGTGTATAATTTTAAAATTGTGTTTTTTCCAATGTTTAGCATAATAATAGTACTAAGCCCTATCTATTGTAGCCAAGCTATTCTCTTTTGAAGATTTCTTCATGCGGCTTCACACTAGCATGTTTTGAATTTATTATTATCACAAACTTCTTAAACAAACTAACTATGAAAACCGCATTAAAATCTATTAGATAGTGTAGTAAGTAAGTACATACTTCAGCGAGTAGTAAGCAGCTAATAAGCGCGATATTTCTTAGTTAACTGAAACTTAGTGATTTAATACGAAACAGTTATATACCTGGAAAAATACGATCTTAGCATATTTCGAGCTAACGATATTTATAACCCTGTTGTGTTTTGTTAAATAGATAAATCTGTTTGAAGTAATAAATCATTGTAACGGTAAATAAAGCACGAAAACGTACAAACGTTTATCAGTCTTACGCATTAGAAAGTAATTGCGACTTGCTTTTGCGACGGGCGTTTCCAATTTATCATAATCACATCATATCGGCTCATAGGTACTTATTGCGCATCATATTTTTTCCATAATAGCAAGAACTGGGTATTTGTGTCTCGAGTATTTTTGTTCAGGATTGCTCATACGATACCCTGAACAAAGTTACTCAGATATAATATAATTCAAAATGCTTACTTTTAGCTGAACAGTCAAGCTTATTGCTATAATAGTTGGGTTTACCCAGGGGCGTGCATCCCATATAGGCTATTATGCAGAGCCTACCTTCATAAAAAACCGACAGAACAGCTAACCATAATTATTAATTACGTATTCAACAATAAACAATAAATATTCTGTAACCATTCTACCTGTACTTATACCTTACTAAAGCGCGCAACTTAGATAGTTACTGTGCAATTTAACCAATGTTAGGCTGCCGCAAGATCGCCTACTGTTTCACGCAAATTTACTTAATTTTCACTCACAGCCTACCCCCATCTGAAACCAATGCACGCCCCTGGGTTTACCGTAATGGTATACTAAGGAATATACCATTACGGTAAACCCGTATTCCATATCCATATTCAATATAATAATCCAAATAAGTTAAATATTTTAGAATGATTAGTATTTTTTTTTAAATGTGGCAGCTATCCTTATATAGGTAATAGGCACACGAAGTTGTAATGTGTTTTTGTTTCATATCATATTACCTTTTTGCCATTATTAATTGATTTTAAGTAATTAAGTACCTTGATTGTGATAATATGAACCAAATAAATAATTTTCATTCTTTCTTTCTTAATGTCAAAACTAGAAAGTAACTAAACATTGTTAGCGTAATATAGGTATGATGACACCCGATTTTGGGTCTGAACTTGACTGTCATAATACCGGGTTCTATTATATTTAAACGGCTGCACGAATTAAGATTACCGCTTTGAAAAATACACAATCTAGGGATATGAAGTGAGGTATTTCTGTGACAAATTGAATTCCACGCGGCCCCAAACTAGTATATTCGTAGGTATTTCCCCGATTGAACTCTTGTGCGATAAGAATGTAAAACGTGCCACATATCTGTGTTACTGTTAAGAGTTGGCATGCCTAACCATATAATAACATTTGCGTATTTATTACAGAAAATGTTGATGTCACACGCTACCACGTAAACGGGACTTGATGGGACATGAGTTTGGAATGAGACGATTTGATGACAATCGAAACGGGTCTACGTGTTCCGGAACAAGTCTATTTCCGGTTTGGACTAGAATAGGTTCTGATTCTGCGCAAAACTGTTTTTTATATTAACTACGTATGAAATTATTTATTTAGTTTAATATAACATTTAGTCTGTAACTCTCTGTCGAGGGCAGTATTTTATTTCTATTAATTATCTTGATGTTAGAGTGCAATAAACGTTTATACTTAAACTGTATTATTTTTTATTTAATATTAATATATAGATCTAGTACAAATATAAGAATATTTCGTCAGATATACAAAAAAATATATATAATTATTTATATTTATTAACACACCATATCTACTCTCGGTGTTTTGTGCCATAGGACAGCTAAAAAGTATACAAACACCTAAGATAATATTTTTAATTACTCGACGACCTCCTTAGCCGTGAGGCGAGCAAACCAAACTTGGTGTCGTTGTCTCTGTAGTCCCGGGTTCGATTCCCGGTCTCGGGTCTGCGTGTTGTGGTACCGTCGTTGTTTCTGGTTTCTGTAACACAAGTGCTTATGCTATCATAAGATCAGAGGAATGTATGTGATGTTGCCCAATAAAAAATAATAAAAAATGACAACACACCGTTGTTATACGCATATTTTCTAACTTTATTTACCTACTTGACGTGACTTCGTGACTTAACGAAAGTGAGTAAGTAAAACCTTTTATACGGTTCTGTACCCAAAGGGTAACAACGACAACAAGAGTCCCTATTTTACTAATTCTACGCTTTCGGTCCGTTGTCCGTCCGTCCTTCTCATATAGTGCTGAAGCTTTTGAACAGTATTAAAGGTAGGAAGTAAAGTTAAAAACATCCCAGAATATGTTTACTTTACCTAAATAATAAACACTATAAAAATGTTAAATATTACAAAGAATTGCGCTATGCGCAATTCTTTCGAAAAACTCGATTTACAACATTTTTACTTCATAGTAAAAACGGTATTAAACTAGCGTCAATTTGGGTTTATCATACTGAATACTCTAAAGTACAACCACATTTATGGATTAGAAAAACTGGTCAAGTGTGAGTTAGCTTCACTCTATTAAGGATCCCGAACTAGATGCGCTTGTCCCCGCCTTGTATTTAGCCGATTTATTGCTCAACTGCGCAAAAATAAAAAGGCTATTTAAATAGAATTAGTAATAGACGTACATAATCTAAGTATACACATACACATAGGTACATACACCTACTAGTTAACCAGAAAAGGAATTCTCAGTATGGTATTATTATATTATTCCTCACTGCGCAGATTGGCTCAATGCCTGTAAAAACAAAGACACGCTGAGTACTTCGAAACAATAGGTTGTGGAAACAGATGTTTCACAACACAGATATTTCACCTCTGTATGTGTCCATAGAAAGAAGCGAATTAAAAAATATCTGTATAAAAGATATAGGCTAAAATAGTTATCTATGTGTGGTAAGTAAAACATGGAGAATCAAAAAGACTAAATAAACGCAAAAGGAAGTTAAAAAACGTTGGAAGCAGCTGATAATCGACTTGCAACGGTTATCATGGCCGCCAGAGTGTGACGTCACAACGGCGCAATGCGCACCAAGGCTTACGCCATTGCCAACTTGCATACAAATAAATGTATACTTCACGGTCCTTAAAATAAGGTTGTAAAACGAGTACGGTCTTGCTCATCCAGATATCGATTGACTCAACGGCTTCGTAAACATGCGTCGACCCGTTTGTCGCGCCTATTCTTTGTCTTTTTATGTTTTGACTTTGGCTTTCGCAAGGAGAATAATATTATATTTGTAGGTATAAACATAATTTAACAATGGCTCACTCTAATTATCATTGGTTTGATACGACATATTAATACATGACGTATAAAATCAAACACTTTTCTCTAAAGACACCTCTCTCAGTACGGTTTTACAAAAAAAAATGTTGTTTGTCTTCTTACTCTCAGTCACTAAATATTTACCCAATGTCTTAAGAAGTTAAATACTTCTTGATGCATTCTAAAATTAACAAGAAAACATAATCCAAAAAGGATAATAAATTACTCATTAGTGAAGTGAAGTGGTAATGATGATAGATAATTCTAATTTACCTTTTTATTCTAATCACTTCAAAGACCGAATCCTAATGAATGTTCCATAATCATTAGGATTATACAACTACATAATATATTTCTTTAGAATCACTTAATTAATAAAGTCAGTATTATGAAGAGAACACAAAACAAAATACTGCTTCAATTAAGGCAATCATCAATTACCGTTATTTTCTCTTTGGACCTTTACCTAAAATTTTCTAGAAAACATCCAAATTAAATATATCTACTCAATCTACTCATTAAAAAAATTCAATCCATTTCGCAAAACTCGTTAATATGCTATTTAACAATAATTTTTAGGGGACTCTAAATTCCCACGTGAACGAAACAACGCCCTTTTTGTCTGGAGCCCTCGTGGTATTTTACAAGGTCCTTTTCTTTCTATAGAGAGAGATCGAGAGGGTCGCGATTTATACCTGCTCGTTTGAGGACCTTTTAAATATCTTGAAGCTTGAGTCATACAAGCCAAAGCCAAGCTACAAAGTAATTAGTGGTATTTTTGTCATTGCTGGAATTATTGATATTGATGATTGAATGTATATTGTATTGTATTTATCCTATAATAAAATCAACCATCACGTCTTTTTATGTGATGGTATTAAGATATCCTCTTAACTGGGTAGGTATTACCTATTAATATTGATCTTTGAATTGATTTTGGGTCTAGTCAATATACAAGACTAGAATTTTAGTAAGTAGATCATCTAGACTTACATGACAAAAACGTTTTAAGTGCCTATTATCAATTCTATTAAGACCAAAATCATAGGTGACCGTTGGTCTTTGACTTACCTCCTTGCTTGCGCATAAATAACGTTACTCTTTTCAACCGACTTCAAAAAAGGAGGAGGCTCTCAATTCGACTGTATGTTTTTTTTTTGTATTTATGTTACGCGATTACTCCGCCAATTATGAATCGATTATCATGATTCTTTTTTTGTTATAAATTCTATATATCCCATAAATTCTATCAAAATTAATTAAGCCGTTTTTAAAAAAATAACAATGATATACCCAGATAATGTTTTGGTTCGTGATCTTCGTATTTCGTATCTATGTTATCCAATATCTTCGACAAATGTAAACCGATTTTGATGTTTTTTTTTATTGAATAGTTAATACTTCAAAGATTCTATAATAAGAATATTTTACCCCTAAGGGTGGAAAAAAAAAGACGAAATCGGTTTTCAGCAGTTAGATTTGGATTTATCACTAAAAATATATGAAATAATGCAAGCTGATCAGAGTTTGAATGTTTTCGTTGCACCGACTCCAAAAGTAACTGATTAAGTATTTACGTGTTAATATTATTTTTAACTTTTTAGTGTTTTGAAGTCGTTTTTTATTTTATTTTTGTGTTTCAAAGTTGTTTTTTTTTTAAATAAAATTTACTTATTACTCATTAGTATGATTGTCTAAAAACCATGCAAAACCCAAATTTTATGGAAAACAATAAAATTTAATTATAATATCCATCTATAACAGATACACAGGTACAAGGGTCAATGAAATAACGCAATTCCTTTTCGGGAGTGATTCTACTGTTCAAATACAGCAACTTTTTCTACAGGACCAACATCTAAATCGCAACTTTTCCATAGTAAACCGCGACCAGCTGCTATAATTTTGTATGGAAACGTCATTTTTTTATTGAGAATTCGATTTTGGTCTGTGTGAAAAAGTTGTGGTATTAAAGCACCAGAATCAGCCCCAAAGAGATTTTGCGTCATTTCATTAACATCTTGTATAGGTTTATGGTGATTTGCAAAGAACATAGGTATCTAAGTAAGTGCATAAGTTTTCGTACTTTTCGTGATTAAAATGTAAAGGTGATAGGTAGGACTTTTAGGTCATTTAATTATAACGCTTTTCGGTAAATAAACCTAGTAAAAGGTGACTCAAGTATTGACGTTTTAACAAATAGCCTGCAGACGGAATTCTCTAGAGCTCCCCTCCCCCCCCCCCCGTTCCCTGCCGGAGCCACTTCGATCCACATCCTCCGTTCCCCTCCTCCCACCACTCTCGATGGTCTCATTCCTCTGGGCCACGTTCGGATTTGTGCTATGGCTTTAACTAACAATACTAAATAAGTGCATAAATATATTATATATTTATATAATACATAATACATACAAATATATTATATATTTATGCACTTCTTTAGTATTGTTATATATATAAATTAGAAATAATGACTAATTTTATGCCAAACCTATTGAAATACTTATTCAATTGTAAGCATTTCGATATTGTCTGTCTGTCGATTGTTTGCGATATTTCTCAAATAGATAAAATAAATAAACAAGGTTTTTACAAACAAGATACCATAATATACAAAGAGGCGGTCTTATCGCCAAAAATTTCTTCCAGAGCACATTTAGGTATAGATTTAACATCAACCTAGATAAAACATTGTCTCAGTTAATAGGTATAGAATGACATTCAAAGCTAGGCTACCACAGGCATAATGACAACAAAGAGATCCATAAGGGTTCCGTTTTTAGTATTACATAGTAAACAAGGACCCCTAACCCCCTTGAAAATAATATGATGCTTATGTACCTTTTAACACAAGTAGAACAAATATTAAACTTCTTACAATTACAGTGATGTGGCGATACACATTGTAACATAAACGCTGATGAGACACAACAGCAATGTGTATGAACTGTGTAGTGTCGTGGTATTTATTTTTACATCATTGTGCTGCTAATAACCCATACTAAAAAATAAAAAATGCTAAAGTAACGTAGTCGGTTTGGTACATTTTTACCAATAAACTGATATCAATGTTTTTTAAGCACAACAGCTAATTATTTGGCTGAACCTAATCATGAAAACACAGTTCTCTAACAACATCCTCAATAACTGAAAAATCTATAACAATAGCTGGCGTGTGAATATGCGAGAATATTGCATATTTTTTTATTAAGTTCATGACATTTTTGTCCGTAGAAGGTGCGCTAGTAAATTTTATACTGTTTTGGCAAGTACCTGTACTTTACTTAGGAATATTATTATCATTATTTTGCTCACAGATTGCGTTATGATAGTAACTTTTTAAAAAGAATTTAAACCTTTGTGATTTTCAGAAACAAGCACAATGTTATGACAAGAGTACGATTCCGAAACGGGTTTTTATCGATCGTCTATTTTTGTTGGGACTGGCGCATGCGTGCGTCCGCTGGAGCGCCGCCATTTTGCGGAGTACTGCGCAGTGCGTCCCCGCGCGCGTCAGGTATATAAGCCGCGCATGACGTCAGCGCCCACATTTCAAATCTCTACGTTGTGCTGTGAGGACGTGACTGTGTTGTGAAGTGCTCCTGAGTTCACCATTGGAAATATTGCCTGTACGGATTCAGGTGTGTAATATTTTCGCCCCAAACCATGGGCTACCATACAAAAGAAAATTCTGTTGTTGACTTTTGTGAAAGTAAATCCGAATCCCTCACTAACTGGGTTCGCCAAGTTAAAAGTAAATCTCTTAACGCCAAGACAAAGAGAAAGCGCGATTTGAGGATAATCGCTATTTTGAGTAACTCTCTATTACGTGCTGAGAGCGAACTTATTACAAAACAACGTGAACGAGCCAGGCGGTGGGCCCAGATGCAAGCTGACCTCGGATTGTGCAATAAGGAAGAAGAGATGGCACGACAGCAGCGAGAGAAAATCGATAACCTATGGAAGAACGATCTCAGCGGTCTAGATAACTTTTTCAAAGAATTAGACAATGTCAAACCTGTTCTAGTAAACTAAATCTAGGTAATGTAAAACAAATTTTGTATCTGTGATATACTATGTAGGATGTTTTTCTAAATTACAGTCCCATTGCGTTTCGCGCGTGGGTCTGCCATCCGTCGGCCGCCATCTTGGTTGCCGCTGGGGCGCGGTCGCTGCTAGCCACAAAATGGGTTTGTAGTAAAACGGTATCATGCATTTATTTAGTTAGATAGTCAAATTAAATGTAAACGTTTCAATTTATTCTATCTCTCAATGGTTAAATTGGAATTTGTGTTTATTCATATTGAATAGTGACAATTATTGTAACATATGTTTAAGTATGAAAAGAATAAAAGATTTTTTAAAACGAATAGTGGTCTCAATACGAATTCTTTTTGTTTTACTGATATTTCACCACACACAAATGTATTATTCCATGAGTCATCACCTTCACTTCGTGGAGAAACTTGGTCGAGTTGGTGGCGCAAACGAGTTGCTGTGTTCGAGTATTGATGAGTCATCACGGAGTGTCGCGGCCTGCGCACTGCGCACGCGTAGCGTCACTCGGCCCGCGCACGAGCCACGGCCCAGGACATTTGCTCGAGTCCCGGTTGTCAGCCCACTGACTAGGTAACAGCTAGGACATAGCGTCATGATTTCACGGCTTAGCTAGAAGGTACTTTTAGGCCCCCACGGGGGCCGCTGGTTAACCCTATCTTTAGACCTCAGAATCCTGATGTTGCGAGTAGCGGCTGCAACAAGATTTATCTGCGGACTCCGTCGCGACGGAGAAACGAGGTCACATTGAAGTGAGTCAATGCTACACACTAACAAAGAAGTGTGACGCATCACGATCGGTGAGTCGATTGCTGTTCACGTGATAGGAAATTACTTGAATACTTGTTACTCATACTGTTTATACGAATAGGTATACAGCGATTATAAATCTTTTGACGACAAATGAGTCGTTCACTTAGGAAACATACTATGCCTACGGGCGATATTCGTAAATAATACTCCAATCAAACAGGGCTAAAGGAGTAGCTAACTTGTACTGTCGAGACGGGAGGACATCTGGCAAGCGGATCGAGACACGACTCGACCGGAGACTCGAACCTGTGCCGGCTTGCTGTGGCGGAGTAGTGGCAGGCAAGCGGTGCCCGCCTTCCCAAGCCGTCACTTCGGCACTCACATTAGGTAAAATCCAGGTCAATCACTTTTCAGATATGAGTAGTCAAGTGCATGTTCCACTTTCACTAAGTTAACATAAATCTATCAGATTTGTGTTTAATCTTTTAAAATATAAATAACAAATTTAATGAATAAATAAGTAGTACATACGCAATAAGTGAAATCATGATGAAATCAAACGCAACAACTGTGTGGGCTGATAAATATCCGGGACGCAGATACGAAAACTATTCTCAGGACCTAAACAAAGTACCTATATCAATATACAAGACTGAACAAATAATCTAAGGCTATCTAACGATTGAGACCTACGAAGATCTAGTAATTCAATAATGGTAAGTTTACTGAATACTGCATCTCTTATATTCTGATCAAGCCTTTTTTTTTATAAGAAACATGATGTGATGTTTATAACGTTTATAAGTTTAAGAACTAACCAAATATTTAGAGCACACACCTCAGTAGCTCTCAAACTTTCTTACATTCGATCTATATTATGTAATTAAGTACCTACTTATCGTAATTATGTACGTAACCAACAAGTATATAGGCGATTGCGGAACCATTACTGATTTGAATGTATAACCTTCACAGCTAACTGGACTCGGAGCCGAAGTAGACGTGAACCTGTGTCACACTACACGACGTCTAAACGAAACTCAAGTCTGAAGGCTATCCGTCTCCAGTTCTCATTAGCAAATGGACGTCACGAACAGATAAGTCCAGTGGCCTATCACGATTGTAGAACCGACCAACTAGAACATTTCCTATGCCTACATACAAATAAACATTTTCCTAATAGAAGTAATATTAACATCAAGGTTGGATGCAATTTTTGATAATATATCTGATTTACTGTGACGAAAGGACCGAGTTCGAAGAGTTGAGATCACAGGTAAGTGGTTTTCAATTACTAGGAACCTATGAATAATAATTAGCGCTTGGTCTTTCGCATAGTGCTGTCAGTTTTACATATATTGCATCTAACATTTTGATATCTATTTCTCTATATACAAGGCTGTTTTAGTCATTCATTAGCTACGATAAATACCTTTATCAGATTTTTTTAAACATGATGGTAAGTGGCAGACACATGAAATAATGATTCTGCTTGTAGTATGTACCTATAAAGCAAGAATCCATTTAGGCTTTTAACTTTTAATTTTTCAGATTATAACTAATTTTAAATGTTAAGATAATTCGCAACATTTTGTAGAAAAGCAAGCTGAAATAACCTAGATATCAATTTGAACAAAGAACAAAAATAAATTGCTAAAATCATTAAAGGTGACAGTACCGATCAATAATATTACATTTCTTTTAAAAAATCGATAAACATGCACGCCAAGGTAAAATTCTAATATAGTTACATAATATACTCATTTATTGTGGAATTTGCTATTGTATATAATATCGCTGGACTTGTCCGCAAGTTATGTTTTGCTCCGAAAATATCCAGATATTTACAGGTATTTCGATGGACGATATATTGAAGCAGAACTACAGTTCTAAACCTTTGGAATTTAAAATGGAAATAATAATTCGAACATCTTGGCTAAATAATTACCTACGTATACAACAATCAAATAATAATGACCAAAAACGTACATGTGTGGCCAAATAAGGTCAGCCGTAAATAATATTTTTCTTTAGACGGAAGTCACAACATTAACTAAGACATTTATTGTCTTGTCCTGAATCGAGCAATGATTATAATATCATTATCAAATTAAACATAGACGGATTCTCCGAAATTTCGAAACATCTAGCAGATAAACGAAGTTCAAAGAATTAAATCGAAATTCAAAGTTCTCCGTGCAAAAGGTATTCCCTAGCATCTTTTAATTTTTATTGTTTTTGTTTGTTTTAGAAACTTGATTATTCTTATTTAATTTTAAATTTTATAGCCTACGGCACAATCATTTGTTGGAATTTCTCTTAACGCTATTTATTTTACTTAACACATGACCCTGTTTCGTGCGTTGCTCCCCTGTGTTCTATCTAGCTAGGTGGCTGTTATTCCTACTGAATGAAGCATGCAGAGTTAAATAAAGTCCACGACTTGGAATGCACTATTTACTAGTATGATGAAAATCAATATTCCATTTGTAGTCCGGGAAAATCTATAAACCTATTTAGGAATTTACTTCAATACAATAACTACCCACTACCCATAAATATTAAATGACATTGAGAGGTATGAAATGGAAAAACACGACTTTCTCTAAGACATTGAAATATTAGCATAACCAAACAGACTAAAGGAAAATGCTAGTTGTTTTTTGTGATCAAATATGGTTGCGATGGAAACATTAACAGTTTACCAGCAAAATATAAATGTGTGATGTTTTCGAATGAGATAGATGAACAATATATGAAAATTCATAGGAAAATGGAGTAGGTACATTTTCCCGTTTATTTATTGGTGTGTAGATGCTGCATGTTGGTATGTTACTTTTACATTTGCTCTCTTTATCTTACACCGAATAAAGCACTGATTACTCTATCAATAATACTCACTATATTGATTAATTTAAGGAGTTAGTAAATGGTGCTTTTTTCGTTGGGTTTGGTTGCTGATTAGACTGACTGCTCATGCAGGCGTAGGTCATTTGATATTTTATTTGTTTAGGCTCCAAAGTTGAAAGCTGATAAAAATATGAATAATGTCCACCTGGATTCAATTTTGCCAAAATAAAGTTTCAAAACACATTAAAAATAAAATGAAAGCTATCCGAAGAAATGATGAATCTAACTTGAAAGTTAGAGGTCAAATATTGTTGCATTTGCATAACATAATTTGTTTTTTTTTTTGTATTCGTGTGTCTGTTTAGCCTAGGTCCATCTACTAAAAGCTGATCCAGTTAATACCAGAAATATTTAAATAAGTAAACTAGGTAACGCTGACGCAGTGCTGACTGTGGAAAATACCCAAGGGGAAAAACTTTTAAAACGTTTCCATGACTCATGAAGTCATGTGCACAATGATAAAATCAAGCAAATAAATTTAAATAAGTAATATAAAGCTGAATAAAAATATGAAACGCTGTCGGTTGTAAAGGTGAATGAGTTCTAAGATTTTTGAGTGGTGGCTGTAAATATGACTTGGTATGGACACTGGTATGTTAAGTTTTTAGCGAGTGTTAATTTGGACAAACCTTTAGTTTAGAACTTGCATTTCTTAATTGCAGCTTATGTAAAAACCGATCTGTCTGTTATGTTGTCTTGTTTGTATACAGATGTCTACATAATTGAGACGCTGTTGCGCAGTGTGGCAGGCTCGCACGGCTGCTCTGCTGTTTGTGATTAAGTACTAAATTTTATTATACAACTGTCGCAACTTCGTAAATCCTGTTGCTTGCTGATTATAGATTTACTGGTAAATATAGAAACTAATGCTTCTGAGTTCCTGCTGAACTAGTAGAATGGGCTGCGACTGTCAGTAATCGTAGGTACACGGTATGTCAAATATTATTTTCCCAAGTATTAATATCTTTCCACGGCGTCTTCTACGTCGTCATATATGCTCCTGACTTCGTGACTCTTCTACGGGTCCCTCGCAGCTAAACCCTGGTAAATCACTGCACAAATGTCATTTCTTTCTTTTAGTGCATTAGCTCTGGCAATAAAGTGTATGACAGCATGCAGAAGTAGACTTGTATCATCCGTCATCGGCCACGCTACAAGAATATGCAGCTGCATCGACGGTATCAATTTATATATTAGAAGCTGAATTTGACCAAAGCCCTCCGTATGCAGAAATGCGCTGGTATCCTGAACTAGCTGACTCTAAAATTTGGAGACGTGCATCTATCTGGCCAGTTAGTAGTGTATGCCATAGTTTAATGTTTACAGAACCTCTTGCATGCTACAAAATCTGTGCCCATCAGTCTTACTACAAATAACAGAGCTCAATTTTGAAGGCCGCAAACCAAGATTTAAATGTTACGAGAGGTAGCAGGTATTGCAATTCGAATAAATACTTAAGTACTATAATGGCGCAGGCAATACAAGAAACGGGCTGATGCAGCAGACCTTATCGCCAGGTTAAGGAGATAAAGTAATTTAGTTTATTTCAGAGGTGACAATCATTCAAGAGCATTTTGTAACCGTTAAAAGACCGGCCGTGCTTTATTATGGCAAATGCATTCGATGTGCAGTACTAATTAATTATAGTAACCTAAAATCAGCACAACTTATGAAGACCAGTTTTTTTTAAACGTGCAACTGCAGTGAATCAGTTGGCGCTGCCGATTCTGAGGGTACGCTTGTTGAATTTTACTTGTTTTTTGAAAATAACCTGCATCTGAGCGACAAAACCTCAGAAGCGGAATACGTTTGCTTGATATTCTTGCAGCCTCTTATAAGCGATCAGCGTACCTACAATAATGTGACGTAAACGCCGGTAATGCATCCCTATCCGCACCATTTATCTACTAAAAGCAATGCTAGCAGCGCAGCGCCTAACACATCCCTGCCTAATTCACTTCAGAATGTGCCACGATCCTACGTGTTGAATAAGTTATTGTACCAGTATTATCAACCGGACTGTCATGCAAAGCGTAAAAAACATCGCGTAAGTTTTCAGTTGATTGCGTCTAGCTTAATCTTATTCAACTACTCACGCTAATTAAATGGATATTGCATTACATTGTGTTATTAACTTACGTAGCCACTTGCATAGGTTCGGTCATGCAATTCGTTAGTTTCTTATTTTCACAGACTAGTCCTGCTCCAGAAGTCCAGACATTGGAACTTGGAAGGCTGAGCTCGCGTGATCCAGTTTATAACTTAACATACTTTCCCTTAAAGAGCAACACCGCAGCATTTGGTGCGACGATTTTATACCTGACCAAATATCTGCCAATATCATGATACAACTAGATCTAGTGGTGCCAACCGTCCTGGTCTACGGAGTCCACAATCTTCAGGGAATTATATCCTTTGTTTTCCTTACGGTAACCTGACAACTATTAGCGAAACTCATCTACGATTTTGTTTATTATTTAGCGTCTGGGGTAAAGACCCGGCGTATTACCTACATTTCATGTTTTCGCAGCCTAAAAACATTAAAGTAACAGTAAGATAGAGCGGTGTTCGTGACTCCTACGTGGCCAAGTTTATTCCTGTATGTTCAAAAGAGGCTACAAGCTACGTTACTGTCGGCAGCCTACGAGTCATCTAAGAAAACTGCTCCAATTGGTAACCTGACCTAAGCTTTTTTTGATAAACTGCTAATCAAAAATATGGTACCTAAACGATCTATTTTGTCAACTGTTACTATTCCTGAGCTTCGAAACCCTCGGGACATGCAAATCGTGCAGTTCGTATTTTACAGTCTAAGCATCCTGCTTGCATCGCAGCTGGCTGGAAGGACGCGCTTAAACGATCCAGGTTTCACCATCAGTACTGTTTACATACAATATATTGGTCTATTGGCACGAGACACACTTAGCAGCTCGCAGCTACCTAAACACCCAGATAATGCCAAAACTGAACCGTAACAAGCCGTGATCTGCGTGGAAGTCAAACTCAACAATCTTAAGGGCATCTCCTTTCGTTTTCTTCATGGTAACCTGACCACTTTTTGTTATACTAGACTTAACTACTAAAGAGAAAACCATATATCTTTAGTCTTCGTAATTGCTTAGTCAGCCCGAGGTAAGACCTCGGGTACATTACCTACTCTTAGTGTTTTCGCAGCCAGAACACAGTCCAGCTTTTCAGCCAGGCGCACCGGTGGTAATTGTGTCATCTACCAGCTCTAGTATACTGTGTACCCACGTCATCTGGTCAAGTTTATTTTGCTGTACAAAAGCCACACGTAACGCCAATACCGAGGTACCAGTCAAAGAGTATTGTCCAAAACTGAACCTACAGGAATAAAATATGAATGGTAATCCAGTATTTTTCCATAGTAAACTGCTTATCAAGCGACTCTTAAGCTATATCACGATTTCAGCTCTTCTATTTTTTCCAACTATTCCTGAGCTACAAAACTCGGGGCATGCAATTCGTGCAGTTCGTATTTTTCAGTCAGAGCACTGCTTGCAACGCAAGGACGCGCTGAATATTTGCAAGTTTCAGTATCTACCAGTATGTCCACGTTTAATATTTTGAGCTACACGTGGTATGAGACTACACTCAGCTGATACATGAACCAAATCATACCAGAGTCAAACGGCGACAACCACTGGTCTTCGTGCCAGTCGGATCTACAATCTTCAGGGTATTTTACCCTTCGTTCTTCTAATGGTAACGTGACCATTTATTATTTTAGTACTTACACTAATAAATGAAACTAACTACAAAGAAAACTTACATGTTCTATTAGAGTCTTCGTAATTGGTTACTCAGCCTGAGGTAAGACCTCGGGCATATTACCTACACTTAGTGTTTTCACAGCCAGAGCACAGTCCAGTTAAACCGCCATCGTATGAATGTCACGAAGCCAACTATAGTGTAAGGCCCACTCTACCTGGTCAAGTTTTTTTCCTGTATAAAAAGATACACGCTGCTACCGAGATACCAGCGTGTTGTCCAAAACTGAATCTACTTGGAAATTTGCTTTAATGGTAATCTGACCTATCTTATATTGATTATCGAGCATATCACAAATTTTAACACTTCTATTTTTCTAACTACTCGGGCTACCAAACCTTGGGACATGCAATCTGTGCAGTTCGTATTTTACAGTTACAACCTCTATGCCCTGCTCAGAAGATGACACGCAATATGATGTAGGCGAAAACATTCTTCCTGATAAGCAATAGATAAGAACTGCCAATTTTTTGCTGCAACAACTTAGTTTTACCGTTTGCTACGAGACTACAGAAAATGCGACGCCTACGAGTTTTCGCTACGAACAACGTATCCTACGGGTCGCAGTCTGCAAGATGCACAAAGATTTCTACTGAGATGAAATGTTTTGGTAATCAAACCCTTTTATGATTTGAACTCTCGTGTCTTCTCTGTTTAGTAATGGAATCTTGACTAAAACACTGATGTACTGCGTTGCTGTTTGATGTTTTTACTCATGCACTTGATATGTTACATAACCTATTCCTGAGTTAGTTACTTGGGGTTTGCAAAGCGCCATGCGTTTCGTATTTTCACAGCCACAGCACATAGGAGTGACTATAATGCAATGGTTGCATGAACCACAATTCCGATGTCTATCTAGCGCTTACTGATATTGAAACACGGTCATCACCTGCATGCCAGTTTGCGCCAAAGAAATAGTAATAGATACCGAAACCAATTACCTACAAGACGGAGACGTGCATCATTCAGTCTGGGCATGTTACTACGCATCATCATCATCATCTGGTAATCCGCCTACTCTTTTTGTCAACACTAAGAGCATTATTTTGCAAACTCAACGAGAGTTCTACCTAGCATCTCAAAATTTTATTACAACCACCGACCTATTCCTGAGCTAGGATCTCGGGGTCATGCAAATCGTCTGCTTGATATTTTCACAGCCACACGTAACTCCAGCATGGTGGTGGACAGATGTCGGATTTTACGTCCAGATACCTTCACATCCCGGGGACTAATCTGCACTTAAACTCTTAGCATAGTCTAACTAAGGTTCTTGAATTTTAGAAGAAATGAGAGAAATTAACTAAATCACCTGAAATACCATCGATATCAACAGGTTTTTCAAGATTCAAGAATCAAGATTCGCTTTTGCTCGGTTTGTCAAGATGTTTTAAAATTATTTTAGATTTATCTAGCATGGTATTGCAAAATCAACATTTAGAATGATTTTAGTGTTTAAATGAAACTCCAAACAAATCATATTGTCTACCGTTTGAATCTTGTATGTAATAGCATGCTAGGACGTGCTTAACGATCTTTATTCTGGCAGCTTGAGCCTCTTCAAAGCCCTGGCTTCGCAATAGACCTAAAGAAATTACTACCTGACTGGACTAAAACTCAGAATTAATTTGTACACCTTGGAAACTAAGGATTTACGTATGTATTGGCTTGCTATAACATCACATCTTCTTAATTCTTAATGGTATATTTTACTAGTGTTAAATGTATGCAATATGACCTACAGTAGTTGACACTGTGTCTGTATCTTGAAATCTCCTGACCTTGAGTCAGGGTGTATGCAATCCGAACGCTTCGAATGTTTACAGTAAAGGCGCTTTGTAATCATTTTGATGAACCATCGCCGAGTGTGCAGGCACAATCAAGCAAATTGCTTCGCGTTGCACATTCACTCCAGTCTTCGTAGAGTTCTCGGCTTCTTCGGTATGATTTTCTCAGGATATGGCTAATCTGATTTGTATTTTCATTGCATAACTTACTAGTATTTTTATTGCATAACTTACTAATAAGTAAATCTTTTTCGTGATGGTATGTATTTTCTGTTGTAGTGTTTTTAAACATAGGTTAAATGATGGTGATTTGATAACAACTTCAGAAATCTAAAACCATTAGGTAGGCAAACAACACGTTTTGATTTTTACAGTAGTAACATAGGTAGTAACCATCCTAGCTGTGGGATCACGCTATTTGAGCTCCAAACTACGCACACAGTACTAGAGGCGTAAGCTTCGCCCCAATACTGCGAGGTCGGTGTTTCCGCAGAACTGCTGCCGGTCCGGTTCGTTTTGTCCCGGTACGTTCTGCAGGCGTCTCAACAGAGCTGCTGCCAGCCTGTAGAGGCGTCTTCGCTTCGCCTGGTTCCACGGGTTTGCATGCGTTTCCGCTTCGCCAAGCCCTGATTCTGCTGGCGTCTCCTTAGAGCTGCCACTAGCCTGTAGAGGCGTCTACGCTCCGCCTGATTCTACGGGTCTGCAGTTGACTTCGCTTCGCCTTGCCCTGGTTCTGCAAGCGTTTTAGCAGAGATGCCGCCAGTCTATGGAGGCGTCTTCATCCCACCTGCCCCAGGCTCTGTCGGCGTCTTCGCAGCGCTACCGCCAGCCTGTAGAAGCGTCTCGTCTCCGCCTGGTTCCACGGGTCTGCAGGCGTCTTTGCAGCGCTGCCGCTCGCCTGTAAAGGCGTCTACGCTTAGCCCAGCCTTGATTCTGCGGGCGACTCTGCAGAGCTGCTGCGAGCCTTTTGATAAAGGCGTCTCCGCTTTGATCTGCCCCGATACTGCAGGTGTCTCCGCAGAGCTGCCGCGAGCCTGTAGAGTCGTCTCCACTCCGCCCAGCCCCGATTCAGCGGGCGTCTCCGCAGAGCTACCACCAGCCTGTAGAGGCGCGTCTCCGCCCCACGGTGCCCAGATTCTGCGGGCGTCTCCGCAGAGCTGCCGCCAGCCTGCAGAGACGTCTCCACTACGCCCAAACGCAATTCTGCGGGTGTCTCCGCAGAGCTGACTCCATCCCATAGAAACGTCTCCTCTCCGCCTGGTTCGACGGGTACGCAGGCGTCTTTGCAGCGCTGCCTTCAGCCTGTAGAGGTGTCTCCACTTCGCCAAGCCTTGATTCTGCGGGCGTCTCCACAGAGCTGCCGCCAGCCTGCAGAGACGTCTTCACTACGCCCAAACGCATTTCTGCGGGCGTTTCCACAGAGCTGCCGCCAGCCTGCAGAGACGTCTCTACTACGCCCAAACGTGATTCTGCGGGCGTCTCCGCACAGCTGTCTCCGGCCTGTGGAAGCGCCTCCTATCGGCCTGGTTCCATGGGTCATCAGGCGTCTTTGCAACGCTGCCGCCAGCCTGTAGAAGCGTCTCCGCTTCGCCCAGGCTCGATTCTGCGAGCGTCTCCACAAATCTGCCGCCAGCCTGCAGAGACGTCTCCACTACGCCCAAACGCGATTCTGCGGGCGTTTCCGCTCAGCTGCTTCCAGCCTGTAGAAGCGTCTCTTCTGCGCCTGGTTCCACGGGTCTGAAGGCGTCTTTGCAGCGCTGCCGCCAGCCTGTAGAGGCGCGTCTCCGCCCCATGGTTACCAGATTCTGCGGGCGTCTCCGCAGAGTTGACTCCATCCTGTAGGAGCGTCTCCACTACACCCGAACGCGATTCTGCAGGGGCGTCTCCGCAGAGCTACCTCCAGCCTGTAAAGGCGTCTCCACTCCGCCCATCCCTAATTCATTCGGCGGGCGACTCCGCAGAGCTGCCGCGAGCCTGTTTAGGCGTCTCCGCTTCGCCCAGGCTGGATTCTGCGGGCGTCTCCACTACGCCCATACGCGTTTCTGCGGGTGTCTCCGCACAGCTGTTTCCGGCCTGTGGAAGCGTATCCGCCTGGTTCCATGGGTCATCAGGCGTCTTTGCAACGCCGCCGCAAGCCTGTAAAGGCGTCTCCGCTTCGCCCAGGCTGGATTCTTCGGGCGTCTCCACAGAGCTGCCGCCAGCCTGCAGAGTCGTCTCCACTACTCCCAAACGCGATTCTGCAGGCGTCTTCGCACAGCTGCCTCCAGCCTGTAGAAGCGTCGCATCTATGCCTGGTTCCACGGGTCTGCAGGCGTCTTAGCAGCGCTGCCGCCAGCCTGTAGTGACGTCTCCGCTATGCCCAGCCTTGATTCTGCTGGCGACTTCGCAGAGCCCCACGAGCCTGTAAAGGCGTCTCCGCTTTGCCTTGCCCTGATAATGCAGGAGTCTCCGCAGAGCTGCCGTGAACCTGTAGAGTCATCTCCACTCCACCCAGCCCCGATTCAGCGGGCGTCTCCGCAGAGCTGCCACCAGCCTGTACAGGCGCGTCTCCGCCCCATGGTGCCCAGATTCTGCGGGCGTCTCCGCAGAGCTACCTCCAGCCTGTAAAGGCGTCTCCGCTTTACCCTACCCCGATACTGCAGGCGTCTCCGCAGAGCTGCCGCGACCCTGTAGAGTCGTGTCTACTCCGCCCAGCCCTAATTCGGCGGGCGACTCCGCAGAGCTGCCGCAAGCCTGTAAAGGCGTCTCCGCTTCGCCCAGCCTGGATTCTGCGGGTGTCTCCGCACAGCTGCCGCCAGCCTGTAGAAGCGTCTCCTCTACGCCTGGTTCCACAGGTCTGCAGGCGTCTTTGCAGTGCTGCCGCCAGCCTGTAGAGAAGTCTCCGCTATGCCCAGCCTTGATTCTGCGAGCGACTCCGCAGAGCCCTACGAGCCTGCAAAGGCGTCTCCGCTTTGCCCTGCCCCGATACTGCAGGCGTCTCCGCAGAGCTGCCGTGAGCCTGTAGAGTCATCTCCACTCCGCCCAGCCCCGATTCAGCGGGCGTCTCCGCAGAGCTGCCACCAGCCTGCAGAGACGTCTCTACTAGGCCAGAACGCGATTCTGCGGGTGTCTCCGCAGAGCTGACTTCATCCTGTAGAAGCGTCTCCACTACGCCCAAACGAGGGCGGGGGACGGGCAAGGCGTCTCCGCTTCGCCCAGCCTGGATTGCTGGCGACTTCGCAGAGCCCCACGAGCCTGTAAAGGCGTCTCCGCTTTGCCTTGCCCCGATACTGCAGGCGTCTCCGCACAGCTGCCGCCAGCCTGTAGAAGCGTGTCCTCTACGCCTGGTTCCACGGGTCTGCAGGCGTCTTTGCAGCGCTGCCGCCAGCCTGTAGAGGAGTCTCCGCTTTGCCCTGCCCCGATACTGCAGGCGTCTCCGCAGAGCTGCCGCGAGCCTGCAAAGGCGTCTCCGCTTTGCCCTGCCCCGATACTGCAGGCGTCTCCGCAGAGCTGCCGCGAGCCTGTAGAGTCGTCTCCACTCCGCCCAGCCTGGATTCTGCGGGTGTCTCCGCACAGCTGCCGCCAGCCTGTAGAAGCGTCTCCTCTACGCCTGGTTCCACGGGTCTGCAGGCGTCTTTGCAGCGCTGCCGCCAGCCTGTAGAGGAGTCTCCGCTATGCCCAGCCTTGATCCTGCGGGTGACTCCGCAGAGCCCTACGAGCCTGCAAAGGCGTCTCCGCTTTGCCCTACCCCGATACTGCAAGCGTCTCCGCAGAGCTGCCGTGAGCCTGTAGTCATCTCCACTCCGCCCAGCCCCGATTCAGCGGGCGTCTCCGCAGAGCTGCCACCAGCCTGCAGAGACGTCTCTACTACGCCAGAACGTGATTCTGCGGGTGTCTCCGCAGAGCTGACTCCATCCTGTAGAAGCGTCTCCACTACGCCCAAACGAGGGCGGGGGGCGGGCAAGCCGTCTCCGCAGAGCTACCTCCAGCCTGTAAAGGCGTCTCCGCTTTGCCTTGCCCCGATACTGCAGGCGTCTCCGCAGAGCTGCCGCGAGCCTGTAGTAATCTCCACTCCGCCCAGCCCTAATTCAGCGGGCGACTTCGCAGAGCTGCCGCGAGCCTGAAAAAGCGTCTCCGCTTTGCCCTGCCCCGATACTGCAGGCATCGCCGCAGAGCTGACGCGAGCCTGTAGAGTCTGCTCCACTACGCCTAGCCCCGATTCAGCGGGCGTCTCCGCAGAGCTGCCACGAGCCTGTACAGGCGCGTCGCCGCCCTATGGTGCCCAGATTCTGCATGCGTCTCAGAAGACTGCTGCCAGCCCTCAGAGCGACTTCGCTTCGCCCAGCCTTGATTCTTCGGGCGTCTCCGTAGAGCTACCGCAAGCCTGCAAAGGCGTCTCCACTACGCCCAAGCGCGATTCTGCGAGCGTCTCCGCAGAGCTGCCTCCAGCCTGTAGAAGCGCCTCCTCTCCGCCTGGTTCCACGGGTCTGCAAGCATCTTCGCAGCGCTGCCGCCAGCCTGTAGAGTCGTCTCCGCTCAACTGGGCTCCGGATCTGCAGAAGCTGCGTCTTGAATGTAGCTGATGGCGATCTCACCCAGCACGACTTTGGCACACCTTGTTAGTTTCTGCTGAGATAAATCATGCATATGTTTCAGGTAAGATTTATCTATTATAAATCCAACAAAAGAAAATTTAAAACTTTTCATTTTTTTTTCTTTATTGATTCCTATTAAAAAAACCTTTCCTTTTTTTACAGTGCTAGTCTCCTTAAGAATTAAGTTCAGAGTTTGCCGCAATGTAGCTGCCAGGTGTGTCCGTGCGCCTTGTCCCGGTTCTACGAATGTCTCCGAAGAGTTGCTGCCTCCGACGCTCCGCCTGTCCACTGGTCTGCAGCAGTCACCGATACCGCCCTGGGTCTGCAGAGGTTGCCTGATGCGTGTGGCGGATAGCGAGCGGTCTCACATAGCGCAACGTTTGCAAACCTATTCAATGACTGCTACTTAAATGTCAGGTAAGTTATATTAGAGACAAACGTAAAATATTCGTTTATGGTTATTGGTTATATCGATTTCAGTGCAAGATGAAACGAACAATTTCTCAAAATTTTAATTCAACCTCAATGAAGGCATAGTGAGTTGACGAAAAAATTTGCTTTCCATTTCTTACAGCGCTGTTCTTCCCGGGGCTCCACTTACTTTTGCTGCACTACATAATCACGGTCTTCCAGCTATGTAACTTAGCTTCAGAGCTACTTACCAACAGCAGTGCTACGTATCCAAGCTTATATTATATTTTGCCTACATATCGAGGTTGAATCTTTTTCTCTTATTAACAAGGTTAGTTGAAGTTCACAAATTATTAGCTATTTCTTTAATAGGCATTCCAGATTTGTTGATTATTTAAAAGATTGACAAGGTCAAAAATATTTCATTCTATTTCTTACAGACATGAAATTAGTGACCCCGTTTCGGCGAGATTCTGCTGTCTAGAGGCTGGAAGGTGTCTGCTGCGGTACTTTTAGATATTTTCCTCTTCATCTTTTCTACAATGCTGCTCAACTTTTTACCCGTTCGCCCGACTTGGACCTGACGCAAAACAGAACTGCCGCGCTGGGCAGCTGCTCTCTTCAATCTTCTCTCTTCTATGAGTTATCTGCAGAGCTGTCACTCTAAGACGCCTTCTCTCTGTGAAACTGTTAGAGAAAATTCACGGCACCGCTCACCTATCTTTTTCAGGTGAGTAACCGATAAAGAATAATTGCAGTTCTTCTAGGCACGAGTTCTAAAGCAAGGTGATAGATAGAGCTTTCTGGTTATTACAAAAATAAAGCTAATACTGCACCTCAACTGCTGCTGCATGCTACCTTACAACTACGAGATGTTTACACCTGCGTAAGCTATCCCTGCCTGAACAAAATCAACAGATATCGGCTACAGTACCACCGGGCTGTCACTCTCTTCTCGAATCCTGTGCCAGAGGGTTATTTCTACTGACTACGATTCCCTGCATCGAAGACTGCGTGCTAACTCCTGTACAGGTACAAGTCAGCATTTGGCCTTGGCTACCGATTCTCAATGTCTTACCAACACGTACGTGCCTCATGACTACATCCGGAGCAGAATATCCACCTCCCACCATCGCCTACGTCTGTACGAATGCTACACCTGCTTACTGCACCGTAAAATATTTTAGGTGAGTTATACCTTGGCTTCCTCACTACTTCTATTGTTTGGTAAGTTTTTAATGTGAAGACCATTTGCATCAAGCTAAAAAATTTTTTATGTAATAATGTAGCTTACATACGTTTTGGTATGGTTTAACTCTTGTGTTGTTCTGTATTCAGTCTTAGTATTACCTATATTGTATATTTAAAAAAACTGGGAATGTGGCATGCATGACACGCAGCAAAATGTGCATTACGTAGGTATTGCTTAACGCATTTCTACCCTTGTACCTAACTTAACTAAATATATTTTTGTGTGTACTTTGCGATGTCCTTAGTTTATATTTTATGTACTTATTGTGTAATTTCATGTGTCACTTAATTAGTTATCTATTAATTAATGTAAATCGAAGTTAAATTCTATCTTTAATTTCAGCAAAACGTGTTAGTAAATGCACTGTTTATGTAATAGTTACCTGTATTTTGTAAAAACTGTTCTGGGTATAAACATAATTAGCGATTTGGAATGACTATGCCATGCTTTTGAATGAACCTAAATAATGTAAATATTGTGTGTGTATGCCATAAGGTAATATGGGATTAATAATTATGAATTTCAATAATATTACATGCTAAGTAAGTTACTGGAACTTTTGTTATTGTGGCTTTTCTTGAAAATAACTTACTTTCAGACTGGTTAATGTGGTAAGTCAGAAAAAATTACTCTCTAAACCCATTTATTGCAGAAACTGTATGACTTAGAATTATTAAGTGTAAGAAATTATTAAATAGTCTTATGAGATATGTATTATAAACAAGTTTCTTTCAGAATGGATGCGGTAAGTTACGAACTGGGTACCTACTCCTTATCTTTAAAACGATTTATTTCAGAAACATGGAATACTTAAAACTGTAAGCCTTTAAACAATAAGAAAAAGCATTGTTTGGTTAAATATAAGTAATTGGATTTGTAACTACTTAAAACTTTACGGTGTCGGTGTGTTGAATCTGTTTATTCAACAGGAAAGGTAGTAGAATCTCAAGTCCGTCGAATCCCAGCAAAAAGGACATGGTTAACATAAGGTAAATAAATATTTACTACTTATCCGAGATGAAAATTATCCAATGACCTGAAAGAAGAATCGCAAAATGACACTAGATTAGGATAATAGAATTACATTGGCAGTTTCAATAAATACTTCAAATTGAGGATTACGTCAGGAGCTACATCTGATCACCCAAGAACTGTCTTAAAGGTCATAACCAGCATTGGATGACGAGGAGAAACAAAGCAGAGGTGGGTTTTTGTACTTTTCAGAACAAAGTGCTACTGGAAAAATTCCTGTCTATGAGTATCAAGAATTATCATAAAATACAATTACAAAATATGGACTAATTCAACCAAAGGCTCTCAAAATAAAATAAAATAAATATCTGCCAAGAAACTGCATGCAAATAGAAACAGCACACGTAGTTAGGTGAGTTAGTATAAGACATTTTCAGGCGAGTTAACGAAGAGAAAGTACCGTCAGAAAGTATGAATTTTATATACCCAACAAATAGGTAAGAAATCCTTACTTACAAATCGCAGATACAAACTACTTACTTAAACTAACAAGACGAAGATATCGGAAGCTGAAGAAAAGGGAATAAGAATCTAACAAGATTAAGAAAAATAACATTCAACGCAAGGAATAACAAAGTATAATAATAATATCTAAAGAAAACAAACTACAAACTACAAGGTAAAGAATATGGACTAAGTTTTCAAGGAAATACGAGAATTACAACAGCAACGAGAGGTACGAGTTTGACTTTTCAGGTCATAAAACAATTGAAATAAAATTAACTACAGACAAAGATCAAGCTTCAGGAAAAAGTTAAGATTTATCTGCGCCAACTTATTGGCACACAGGAATTCATAAATAGTACCTACATGCGAGTTATAGAAAATAATACGCGTAAGTAAATATTATATATTTAGATTCCATTAAAACTTGTAACAAGTCTTTGTTCCTTATGGTTCAATTGACAAAACGCTAAGGAACACATCGAGGTAAAGTAAAAAAGCTATCATACGATATTTTAAAAAATATACCAGGAATCCTCACAATATACACAGCAGCGGATGGAGAAAATGCCGAATCGGATACTTGTGGAATACATAAAAGTTAAGCAGGTACCTACATTAAGTAACTTACAGATACATATTTTAAAATAAATAGCTGCTGTGAAATATTTACGTGAAATGCAACGAGGCGACAACAGGGTGAGTTCCTAAAATATTGTCGACAGGTATTATAATGTTACAAAGATTCAAGTACGACTTCATTTCCACAATGGCAAATTTCGCAAAGGCCAAAAATAATATATTGATTTACTTCAAATGCAAGCAACAACAGAAGCTGTTAAAGGAATTACAATGTCGTCAGCTCAACTAAAGAGGTGAGTGCTTTAACGGAACAGTCAGAACAGAATTATAGGATGGGATTGAAGTACAGGTATACCACATGATGCAGCATAAGAAAAAGATTAAGTAGATACCTAATTACAAAACTCAGAAATATAAAGCAATAATTCAACATATTAATTCAATAGACCCTTTTAATATTAAAGGTAACATTAAGGGAACAGTATTACGAATAATAAAAGAAGAATGAATACAAACAACAGTAATGTATGAAAAGGTACAAAGCGTACCTGGGCACTAATAATTTATTTTACAGGTTTAAATCCAATCAATTATATTAATTTACAAATATTAGCTAAGGGAAATAAAAAAAATTGTCAATATGAACCATTCCAAAAATTTATGCAATCTTACCTACAAACACTCACAGTTAAAATCATTAAGGAATTGGTTGATCTATAAACACTATCTTCGTCAAGTAAGTATTTACCTATAGTCTAACAAGAAATTGTCCTCAGAATTTGACTTGTACCTACCACAAAAAACTAAATTAATTAATGAACATGTAAACATAATTTGACTTGTACCTACCACAAAAAGTTTAATCAATGAACATGGAAAACTTTTGAAAAGACCATTCATTCCAATATAAGTTTACGTGTAGTAAACGAATTCAAGCTTGAGTGAGAGGAATTTATTAATAATATCGAATGTAAAAGACAAATTGTGCTCCACAAACATTTTGAATAACTACAACAAACCCAATAAAACTAACTAAAACCACAAGATGATTTTAATAAGGGACAATCATGAAAATACAGTATTAAACATCGCAAATTTAAAAGGAATAAGTAAATAACTAAATATGACTAAGTACGAGTAAATATACATACAAATAATCAAATCAACTGAGAATGCCACAAATATTAAAGTAAGATTACAATAAAACGGAGCAGATGTCGCTGCGACCAGGAACTTTTAGTTTTGAGGTAAAAAGAGCAAATTCCGCTGCAAAAATTAAGAAACAAGAGCTGAGGCTTCCCAAAATTTTACAAAATAAAGCAGTTGCACTGCCAGTTTGAAGAAAGACGATTGGAAAAATGGAAAGCAGGCGTTTCTGCCAAGAAAATAAAACAAGTTTGTAAAAAAGGAAAGAAAAAGCTCTGCTAAGAAGATAAAGAAAAAAAAGAAAGTGGCGCTGCTGAAATGATGAATGAAGAATTGAAGAAAATAGAGCAGGTGCCACACTGCGAAGACGAAAAAAGACCAAGTGCTGCTGCGAAGATGAAAAATAAGTAGATATACGAATACGAAAAAAAAGGCTGGAAAAAAAGAATAGCAGATGCCACTATGGAGACGAAAAAAGAAGACTGGGATAAATAAAAATGGTGATACTGCGAAAATAAAGAATGAAAAGTGGGTGCTGCTGTGGTTCACACAGAAGATGAAGAAAGAAGAGGAGGTGTCACTGCGAAGATGAAAAATGAAGAGCAGGTACTGCTGCGAAGATGGGATGACTGGAAGAAAGAAGAGTAGGTGACACTGTGAACATGAAGAATGAAGAGCAAGTGCCACTGCGAAGATGAAGAAAGAAGAACAGGTGCCATTGAAGAAGACAAAGAAAGAAAACTGGAAAAATAAAGAGCAGGTGCCAGCTGGAAAAATAAAGATGAAAAAAAAGAAGAATAGAAGAATGAAAAGCTGGTGCTGCTGCGAAGATGAGAAGACTGGAAGAACGAAGAGCAGGTGCCACTGCGAAGATGAAGAAAAAAGACTGGAAAAAAGAAGAGCAGGTGCCACTGCGAAGATGAAGAAAGAAGACTGGAAGAATGAAGAGCAGAGGACACTGCGAAGATGAAGAATGAAGAGCAGGTGCCACTGCGAAGATGAAGAATGAAGAGCAGGTGCCACTGTGAAGATGAAAAAAGAAGACTGGAAGCAAGAAGAGCAGGTACCACTGCGAAGACGAAGAAATGTCTATAAAAATGAAGAGCAGGTGCCACTGCGAAGACGAAGAAAGAAGAGCTGGGGACGCTGCGAAAATGAAGAATGAAGAGCAGGTGCCACTGTGAAGATGAAGAAAGAAGACTGGAAGCAAGAAGAGCAGGAGCCACTGCGAAGACTAAAGAAAGAAGACTGGAAAAAAGAAGAGCAGGTACCACTGCGAAGATGAAGAATGAAGAGCAGGTGCCACTGTGAAGATGAAGAAAGAAGATTGGAAGCAAGAAGAGCAGGTACCACTGCGAGGACGAAGAAAGAAGACTGGAAAAATGAAGAGCAGGTGCCACTGCGAAGGCGAAGAAAGAAGACTGGAAGAAAGAAGAGCAAGGGACACTGCGGAGATGAAGAATGAAGAGCAGGTGCCACTGTGAAGATGAAGAAAGAAGACTGGAACAATGAAGAGCAGGTGCCACTGCGAAGACGAAGACAGAAGACTGGTAGAAAGAAGAGCAGTGGACACTGCGAAGATGAAGAATGAAGAGCAGGTGCCACTGTGAAGATGAAGAAAGAAGACTGGAAGCAAGAAGAGCTGGGGACGCTGCGAAAATGAAGAGCAGGTGCCACTGTGAAGATGAAGAAAGAAGACTGGAAGCAAGAAGAGCAGGAGCCACTGCGAAGACTAAAGAAAGAAGACTGGAAAAAAGAAGAGCAGGTACCACTGCGAAGATGAAGAATGAAGAGCAGGTGCCACTGTGAAGATGAAGAAAGAAGATTGGAAGCAAGAAGAGCAGGTACCACTGCGAGGACGAAGAAAGAAGACTGGAAAAATGAAGAGCAGGTGCCACTGCGAAGGCGAAGAAAGAAGACTGGAAGAAAGAAGAGCAAGGGACACTGCGGAGATGAAGAATGAAGAGCAGGTGCCACTGTAAAGATGAAGAAAGAAGACTGGAACAATGAAGAGCAGGTGCCACTGCGAAGACGAAGACAGAAGACTGGTAGAAAGAAGAGCAGTGGACACTGCGAAGATGAAGAATGAAGAGCAGGTGCCACTGTGAAGATGAAGAAAGAAGACTGGAAGCAAGAAGAGCAGGTGCCACTGCGAAGACGAAGAAAGAAGACTGGAAGAAAGAAGAGCAGGGGACACTGCGAAGATGAAGAATGAAGAGCAGGTGCCACTGTGAAGATAAAGAAATAAGACTAAAAAGCAAGAAGAGCAGGTACCACTGCGAAGATGAAAAAAAAAAAGACTGGAACAATGAAGATCAAGTGATACTGCGAAGACGAATAAAGAAGACTGGAAGAAAGAAGAGCAGGGGACACTGCGAAGATGAAGAATGAAGAGCAGGTGCCACTGTGAAGATGAAGAAAGAAGACTGGAAACAAGAAGAGCAGGTGCCACTGCGAAGACGAAGAAAGAAGACTGGAAAAATGAAGAAACAAGTCTGGAAGAATGAAGAGCACACATTGCGAAGAACAAGAAAGAAGACTGGAAGAATGAAGAATAGGTGCCCCTGCGAAAATGAAGAAAGAAGAGCAGGTGCCACTGCAAAGATAAAGAAGACTTAAAGAAAAAAGAGCAGATGCTGCTGTAAAGATGAAAAAAAAGAAGAGCAGGTGCCACTGCGAAGATAAAGAATGAAGAGCAGGTGCCGCTGCGAAGATAAATAATAAAGAGCCGGTTTCACTGTAAATAGCAAGTACCACTGCGAAGATGTAGAACTAAGAGCAGGTGCCACTGCGAAGATGAAGAATGAAAATCAGGAACCACAGCGAAGATGAAGAATGAAGAGCTGTTGCCAAAGCGAAGACGAAAAAGACTGGAAAAAAGATCTGGTGTCTCTGCCATGATGAAGAATAAAGAACAGATGCTACTACGAAGATAAATAAGGAAGAGCAGGTGCCACTGAAAAGATGAAGAAAGATGAATGGACAAAAAAAAAGGTGCAACAGCAAAATTAACAAAACAGGAACTGATGTACTGTGTAAAAGAAGAAAGATGGGTGTGTGGACTAGTGCTGCTGTGAAGATGAAGAAAGAAGTGCAGGTGCCATTGCGAAGATGAAAAAAGATAAGCAGGCGCCACTGCAGAAATGAAAAAAGAAGTACAGGCCCTACTGTGAAGATGCAGAAATAAGAGCTGGTGCCACAGCAAAAAATAATGAAGAACTTGGTGCAGTTGCAAAATCTAAAAGAAATCAGGAAACAATATTTTAGATACCAAATGCTGCAGTAAAACTGAAAAAAAAAACTAAGAAAGAAGACAAATTAAAATAAAACAGAAGCCGCTATGACGATTAAAAAATTAAACCGAAAGAAAGAAAAGTCGCTGCTGCAAAGATTAGAGAAGAGACTCAAAGAAAAAAACATAATATATCTGTGAAGACAAAAAGGAAATCTTGAGTACAGAAGACTTAAAAAAAGAATTCAATCCATAACAGCAGATACTGCTGCGAAGATAAAGTAAAAGGAATAGTATCGCTGTGAATACACCTATTAATTTCTTTGAAATCGATTACCGCACGCTCATTTGTAAAGATTAAAACAGGAGATTTAGATAAATATAGGCAATAAATATAGTCCTACTGCAAAGTGAACGAAAACCGCTGGAACTGGAAGAAAGAAGAAAGAATAAAACAGGATTTCGAGAAATACAGGCCAGTGTTACTGCAAAGTGAAAGAAAGTCGCTGGATCTGGAAGAAAGAAAGAAGTAAACGACTGATACGAAGATCAATACAGTAGAAACCGATCAAATCTCGCTGCTAAACAAAATTATGAAGCTAAGTTAGGTTTCATGATTAAAATTGAAAAGTACCTACGTGCTACAAATATTGCTAAAATAAATTAAAGTAAAGATAAAAAGGACGACTAAAAGATTAAAGCCTTGGCTATCGGTATCTTGATAAAGGAAATTGTTGTAATGATTCTTTTAGAAAGAAATCTAAAAAAAAAACCCTCAGCGGTGATGAGTGCAGAGAAGAAGAAGGCAAAAGTAGGCAAAAAAGACTAAACTTAAACCTAAAGGCTTGTAATAAACATGAAGAAAGAAAAGAAGAAAAAAGACAGAAGGCAAAGTTTTTTTTTTAAAACACAATATAATCGTTAATAATAAATAAAGACTAGATGCTGCTGCGTGGATAAAAGTAGAACTTACTGAAGAAAATAAAAGAAAGCAATAATTTTGAAGGAAAAACGAACTAGAACGATAAAAGACGACAACGACGACTAAAATAAATATAGGATAAAACGATAACAGAGAAAATTATGACAAAGCTGGACTTAAAGAACGATTAATTAAAATCCTCTGAAAGTTGAAATACAACCAATAAAGATGGGTAGTATGATTATCCGCAAAGAAGCAGCGACTTAAGATTATCTTTTTTTAAAAGGAACTCGGAGAAACAATAATATGTCTAAAAGGAAGATGAAGAAGAACATGCAACTATCTACTTTAATTAAAAGGTAAAATTTATTTATAGAACAAATTATTATTTCTTCAATCCCTTCCCCAACAGCGTAACAGCGTTATCAGATTAATGAGCACATTCGCATCCTTTAATATAGAAACTGGCTAAAACAACACCCTGTATAATAGGTACCTGCATCATCTGTATTCTGCCTACTTACCAAAATGTGTCCCTTTTTTTCAGACATCAAAAAGGGTCACCACATTTACTTCACCACCACCAACTTCAACAAGAAACGCGTTGGAATACTTACTTGGAATTGTAGTGACATTATTGTAAAGTAGAAATTAAAAATCTTATTTATTTTTAAATAACTTATTTCCCTACTCTTACATATCCACTTAAACATGAACGTCAGAACCACGGAAACATGTCAAATATTTGCATGTTGAAAAATGTAAGTAATTAATCCTTTATCAGTACTTCTTGGTACCTTTATTTGATATGTTAGTACTTTTGTATATTCTGACTTATTCTAATTTTTAAATGGTGCGCCAACCCGATATCAGGTCCGCGGAACCACTGCCGATTTACCAAACGTCAAATGATTTAACGAAGATTTCAATGTAACAATCTTTAATACTCTTTGTATTTCTTATATTGCTGTTATAAGTAAGAGTTTAGATGCCACCATTTTAAATTTATAATCATTTTAAATGTTAACGCCTGTTAATTTGTTTTAAGCAACAATTCACATTGACACAAAATGTCTGATTAACGTAGGCGCCGTCATAGTTCATAGTTTTTCTGCTATTAATTACATTTTAATTTATGATTGTATCCGTGGTTCTGACTTTCATACTTAAACCCCTAAATGCTATGTCGCATTTCAATATCATAAGTTACACATACTTAGGTATCTAATTAAATTATCTTGTTTCCACTACATACACTTCTAAAAGCAAATACTAATTATTCTTTCAAGACACGCATTAAGTCCTACAATAATCAAATTTGTGGCGTGTCGATTGAAATGCTACTTCTCTTTTTAACCGACTTCAAAAAAGGAGGAGGTTCTCAATTCGACTGTTTTTTTTTTTTTTTTTTTGTATATTTGTTACGCGATTACTCCGCCAATTATGAATCGATTTTAATGATTCTTTTTTTGTTTGGTAGATCATACTTCAGAGGTGGTCCCATATAAATTTTATCGAAATTGATTTAGAACTTTTTGAGAAAATCAACAAATATATACCCAGATAATATTTTGGTTGTGGTTCTTGTTACCTATCTTCGACAAATATGAGCCGATTTTGATGATTTTTGTTTTATTTAATAGCTTATACTTCAAAGATAATATGATAAAAGTTTGCAAAATAAAAATCACCCCTAAGGGTAGGAAAATAGGGGATGAAATCGGTGTTCAGCAGTTAGATTAGGATTTATCACTAAAAATAGATGAAATAAGTAAATTTTATTAAAAAAAAATAAAACCGACTTCAAAACACTGAAATGCTAAAAATAATCCTAACACTTAAGTACCTAATCAGTTACTTTTGGAGTCGGTGCAAACAAAAACATTGAATCTCTCATCGGCTGGCCAGCCGATGAGAGATTCAATCCCAACCCGATATCAGGTCCGCGGAACCACTGCCGATTTACCAAACGTCAAATGATTTAACGAAGATTTCAATGTAACAATCTTTAATACTCTTTGTATTTCTTATATTGCTGTTATAAGTAAGAGTTTAGATGCCACCATTTTAAATTTATAATCATTTTAAATGTTAACGCCTGTTAATTTGTTTTAAGCAACAATTCACATTGACACAAAATGTCTGATTAACGTAGGCGCCGTCATAGTTCATAGTTTTTCTGCTATTAATTACATTTTAATTTATGATTGTATCCGTGGTTCTGACTTTCATACTTAAACCCCTAAATGCTATGTCGCATTTCAATATCATAAGTTACACATACTTAGGTATCTAATTAAATTATCTTGTTTCCACTACATACACTTCTAAAAGCAAATACTAATTATTCTTTCAAGACACGCATTAAGTCCTACAATAATCAAATTTGTGGCGTGTCGATTGAAATGCTACTTCTCTTTTTAACCGACTTCAAAAAAGGAGGAGGTTCTCAATTCGACTGTTTTTTTTTTTTTTTTTTGTATATTTGTTACGCGATTACTCCGCCAATTATGAATCGATTTTAATGATTCTTTTTTTGTTTGGTAGATCATACTTCAGAGGTGGTCCCATATAAATTTTATCGAAATTGATTTAGAACTTTTTGAGAAAATCAACAAATATATACCCAGATAATATTTTGGTTGTGGTTCTTGTTACCTATCTTCGACAAATATGAGCCGATTTTGATGATTTTTGTTTTATTTAATAGCTTATACTTCAAAGATAATATGATAAAAGTTTGCAAAATAAAAATCACCCCTAAGGGTAGGAAAATAGGGGATGAAATCGGTGTTCAGCAGTTAGATTAGGATTTATCACTAAAAATAGATGAAATAAGTAAATTTTATTAAAAAAAAATAAAACCGACTTCAAAACACTGAAATGCTAAAAATAATCCTAACACTTAAGTACCTAATCAGTTACTTTTGGAGTCGGTGCAAACAAAAACATTGAATCTCTCATCGGCTGGCACCGACTCCAAAAGTAACTGATTAGGTACTTAAGTGTTAGGATTATTTTTAGCATTTCAGTGTTTTGAAGTCGGTTTTATTTTTTTTAATAAATTTTTTTCTCTAAAAGTATTGCTGTTGTAATAGTAGCTACTATTACAACAGCAAAAAATTTAAACCGACTCGATACCTAGGTATCGAGTCGGTTTAAATTTTTATTTCGAATTTATAGTGTCCCACGTCCTGTACCCGCCAAGTCTTGTACTTTGATTTGAGAAACATGAAATCGAAGTTCTAGTATGTACTAGCTTTACGCTCTAACAAAAAAATGCGTACCATTCAATATTTTCATAAAATTATTAAAAAAAATAAAACCGACTTCAAAACACTGAAATGCTAAAAATAATCCTAACACTTAAGTACCTAATCAGATACTTTTGGAGTCGGTGCCAGCCGATGACAGATTCAATGTTTTTGTTTGCACCGACTCCAAAAGTAACTGATTAGGTACTTAAGTGTTAGGATTATTTTTAGCATTTCAGTGTTTTGAAGTCGGTTTTTTTTTTTTTTATAAAATTTACTTATTTTATCTATTTTTAGTGATAAATCCTAATCTAACTGCTGAACACCGATTTCATCCCCTATTTTCCTACCCTTAGGGGTGATTTTTATTTTTCAAACTTTTATCATAGCATCTTTGAAGTAAAGCTATTCAATAAAACAAAAATCATCAAAATCGGCTCATATTTGTCGAAGATAGGTAACAAGAACCACAACCAAAATATTATCTGGGTATATATTTGTTGATTTTCTCAAAAAGTTCTAAATCAATTTCGATAAAATTTATATGGGACCACCTCTGAAGTATGATCTACCAAACAAAAAAAGAATCATTAAAATCGATTCATAATTGGCGGAGTAATCGCGTAACAAACATACAAAAAAAAAAAAAAAAAAAAAACACAGTCGAATTGAGAACCTCCTCCTTTTTTGAAGTCGGTTGAAAATAGTTTACATTTGGCGCGTACAGGGCGAGCTCGTTCTGCACGTGGTTTAAGATATTATGGAGAGATTGTTTAGATTACAATCTAAATCCGCTGTACCAAGCATGTATCTCACTAAAACTACAACATATTGTTCATATTTATTCATTTACTGAATAAAATATGCTTTTGTTGTTGGCGTGTACAGAGCGAGAATTGGTCACACAATAAACCACGCTACCGAAGACATCAACCGAAGTTGTAGCTGTAGGTATCCTGCGTGTACTCTAGAGTCGGAGTTTGTTTTAATCGATTGATCAATTAATACGCATAAAAAATGCTAAAGACACTTATGAAGGATACATACAGCGTTAAGAAAGTCATAGAAGTGGATATCTCAAAATGTCACTTCCTTCAAAGATAACGTCATTGCGTAACTATTACAGGGTGAGTTAGAGAAAAATCTTTCAAAGGACAAAGGACCTAAAAATTGGCCTTTATAATAGTAATACTTATTATATATTTAATTTTAAAATAAATAAATATTAGTATTTTATGAGCTTATCAAGCGCAGCGTAGGACGTCCACTCACAAGGTGGTCAGACGACCTGGTAAAGGTCGCAGGAAGACGCTGGATGCAGGCCGCTTCCAACCGGCCAATCTGGAAGTCAATGGGGGAGGCCTATGTTCAGCAGTGAACGTCCTATGGCTGAAATGATGATGATGATGAGCTTATCGCAAGATCCTGATACCTATACCTACTATTGTTTCAATCTTGTTAAAACTCCAATTAATGTAATCATAATAATTTTACTCAGAAAAACAAAACAGAAACTATATTACAGTAAATAATACATTTATAAATAAGGTCGATAAAATTTTGCATAGCATCCTTTATTTTAATATACGTGCACTTTATGAAGACTTATATTTTTGAACAAAACCGTTTTTAAGTCCCAAAAACGGTGAATCAGAGCACCTCGTGGACTGCAACTCACTAATGTGCGTTGATCAAGATACTGTCACTTTCATGTCTATTGTATGAATTGGCTGTTTTCACTAAGTCAAACCCCCAATTCTATAAATGCATGTAAGTTAAAAATAAAAGTAAGCTCAATATTAATACTCATTTATTTATTTATTTCCGGGCTTATACACGTACATAAACTTATACACGTTTCAAAATATAGCTTTGCCCTACCACCGCTTCGGGACTACATATCGGCTGGTGATGAAAAGAAACGGCGCAACAAACTCAGTCACCTATGTCAGCTTTTTTTTTACAGGAAATATAGTTAGAAGACGTATAGTAAGTGAGAGCTATGCAAGTTAAGTCCATGCACTCTTGTCGTTTAAATAATGCTATACACACTACTAGCTCGAACAGCCTTAATGCAGAAGAGTGCTGATTTCTTCAAAGAATCCCAGACATGACTTGTGTTACTATTAAGATTTGTCATACCTACATTAAGAGTTTCCAATTTTCAATTAATAATTTCGTGTTGTGTATCATGTTAAATGATTTTAACGATTTAATACAATAAACTTAATTTACTACTTGAGAAAAATGTATTTTTATTATTACCTAGAATTTTAATTTATCAAAATATTTGTATGGGCCTGACATAGTGGAACTATTATAATTATGTGCAAGCCACCAACTCTGTACGGACCACATAATGATTTAAATTTGAATCTCATCTCTCAAACTCATCCTGTATTTCACACGAGTCTAAAGACTTGATACTTTCGAGGTATCCAATAAAAATTAAATAATATTTATATAATTAAAAAATATTTCAGTGCATAGTTGCATATTTTTTCTTATTTTATTAATAGTATGTATGTTTATTTACTTATTATTTATTTGTTTTGTGTATTGTATCATATTTATCCAAATATATGTGTATTTTATTAAATTTAATTTGCATTATCATAGTTTGCTTAGTACCAATTACAATTTATTTTGGACCTTTACCGCACCCATTACCTGCTTTCTGCATGACCCAAAGGTTGGCTGGTAGAGAATGCCCTTGGCATTAAGTCCACCTGTTGTACATTTTTAAGTTTGTGCAATAAAGTTTTAAATAAATAAATAAAAATATCCACTTCTATGCTGTATGTATCATTCATAAGTGCTTAAAGCATTTTTTATGCGTACGAGTATTAATTGATCAATCGATTAAAACAAACTCTGATTCTAGAGTACACGCAGGGTACCTACAGCTACAACTTCGGTTGATCTCTTCGGCAGCGTGGTTTATTGTGTGGCCAATTCTCGCTCTGTACGCGCCAACAACAAAAGCATATTTTATTTAGTAAATGAATAAATATGAACAATATGTTGTAGTTTTAGTGAGATACACACTTAATTGGTACAGCGGATTTAGAACGCGCCCTTTACGAGCCAAATGTGAACTCATTTTTTATGAAAATATTGAATGGTACGCATTTATTGGTAAAGCGTAAAGCTAGTACATACTAGAACTTCGATTTCATGTTTCTTAAATCAAAGTACAAGACTTGGCGGGTACAGAACGTGGGACACGAATTTATACAGGTTGTCCGAATAAAATTGTCAAGAAAGCGGGAGTTTTTTAGTTATTGAAATTGGTATCTAATTATATTTTCTTGTGACGTAGAAGATGTTTTTGTTGCCGGCGATTTTAACGCCCATCCCCAAGAACAGTTTTATATTGAACTAATGAATTTTTGTGACGATAATTAATGGACCTGTGTGGACATTATGAAGTTAGGGTTGACATCTGGCACTTTTACGTTTATTAGTGACGCGCATGGGACAACTAGATGGTTGGACCATTGCTTAGTAACGAAATCGGCTCTTTGGTGGATAATGTTTATGTTAAATACGACGTACTATGTTCAGATCATTTCCCTTTAGTGTTAGAATGTAATTTCAATCTTATTCGACCAAAATTTAAAGTAACGGATAATGTAAATTTGGTAAATAAAAATATTAGTTGGGGTATTAGATCTACAGAGGAAGTTAAACTTTACTCTGAAGAATGTCATAAGAGATTACGACAAATAGATTTTCCTGTGGGGCTTACAAGCTGCTGTGACAGACTGTGTAGTGATCTGAACCATAGGGAGATAATTGAAAATATGTTTAATGACGTTGTAGCTGCCTTGAGTGAGGCAGCGTCTGCTGGTCGGGGGACTGGGCCTACACGGCAGAAGCGGAGGCAGGTGTTGGGCTGGAACAGGCATGTGAGTGACGCGCACAGGCGGGCCAGGTTTAGGTTTCAAATATGGTTGTGGCACGATAAGCCTACTACGGGTGTAGTATATGAGGAAATGCGTAAAAGTAAAAAGATATTCAAGTCAAAATTGAAATGGTGTCAGAATCACCAAGACCAAATTAAAATGGATTTCTTAGCTCAGCATCGCTCTAAGAATGACTCGTGGATTTTGGAAAAGCACAAATAAACATAACGTCGAACCTGGCTTGCCTGCATGCGTCGCTGGTGTAAGCGGCGAAAAGGAAATTGCAAATTTGTTTAAACAAGTTTTTACTGTAGATTGTTGTTGTAGGCGCGCGTAGATTGTTTCGGTGCCATAATGCGCAGGAGAGCGACCTCGATGGCGCGGCGCACGCGGGCCAGCGGCAACAGCCTCGTGGCTATGCTGGCTAAACGGATTGACGGTCCGTTTTTGGGACACTGAATGTCACTGCATGCACCAGTTCCCAGCAATAATTACTTGTATTAAAAATTAACACTATTTTAAGCATTTTATTGTAACTAACGAGACTGGACTGTAATTGTCTGAATAAATAAATTTTATTATTATATTATTTTCTTCTTTTGTCCATTTATCTTTCTTCATCTTCTCAGTGGCACCTGCTCTTCCTTATTTATCTTCGTAGTGGCATCTGTTCTTTATTCTTCATCATGGCAGAGACACCAGATTTTTTTTCCAGTTTTTCGCCTTGGCAACAGCTCTTCATTCTTCATCTTCGCTGTGGTTCCTGATTTTCATTCTTCATCTTCGCAGTTGCTCCTGCTCTTAGTTCTACATCTTCTAAGTGGTACTTGCTATTTATATTTGCAGTGGAACCTGCTCTTCATTATTTATCTTCGCAGCGGCACCTGCTTTTTATTCTTTATCTTCGCAGCGGCACCTGCTCTTCATTCTTTATCTTCGCAGTGGCACCTGCTCTTCTTTTTTCCTTTTTTTTCATTCTCTTTTTTCTTCAAGTCTTCTTTCTTTATCTTAGCAGCGGCACCTGCTCTTCTTTCTTCATTTTCGCAGGGGCACCTGCTCTTTATTCTTCTAGTCTTTTTTCTTGTTCTTCGCAGTGTCCCGTGCTCTACATTCTTCTAGTCTTGTTTCTTCATCTTCGCAGTGGCACCTGCTCTTGATTTTTCCAGTCTTCTTTCTTCGTCTTCGCAGTGGCACCTGCTCTTCTTGCTTCCAGTCTTCTTTCTTCATCTTCACAGTGGCACCTGCTTTTCATTCTTCATCTTCGTAGTGTCCTCTGCTCTTCTTTCTTTGTCTTCGCAGTATCACCTGATCTTCATTGTTCCAGTCTTATTTCTTCGTCTTGGCAGTGGTACCTGCTCTTCTTGCTTCGAGTCTTCGTTCTTTATCTTCACAGTGGCACCTCCTCTTCATTCTTCATCTTCGCAGTGTCCCCTGCACTTCTTTCTTTCAGTCTTTTTTCTTCGTCTTCGCAGTGGCACCTGCTCTTCTTGATTCCAGTCTTCTTTCTTCATCTTCACAGTGGCACCTGCTATTCATTCTTCATCTTCGCAGTGTCCCCTGCTCTTCTTTCTTCCAGTCTTCTTACTTCGTCTTCGCAGTGGCACCTGCTCTTCATTTTTCCAGTCTTCTTTCTTCGTCCTCGCAGTGGTACCTGCTCTTCTTGCTTCCAGTCTTCTTTCTTCATCTTCACAGTGGCACCTGCTCTTCATTCTTCATCTTCGCAGTGTCCCCTGCTCTTCTTTCTTCCAGTCTTCTTTCTTCGTCTTCGCAGTGGCACCTGCTCTTCTTGCTTCCAGTCTTCTTTCTTCGCTAGCTATTCGACTTAGCATAAAACGCTTGATATTTTTTTTTAATATTTTGAGAATTTAGTTTAGGTACTGAATTTTCATTTATCATTCTTTTAGATGAGTATCTGAAATAATATGAATATTTTTTTGGTTGTAACGCTCTAAACTTATACCTTACCTACAATTCCATTAAAAAAATGCTGGCATGGCATTGTAGTTCATAAAACATTTATTTGATGCTACAAAAAAGTACATACATGCAAGCGGGGGCCTGCGCCGAGTTTTCTGCGTCGAGTTATTGCATAAACATTTTCCTGTTGCAATTCCATTGATTTTTATCTCGAATCCTTTTCCTTCCCCTATTTTTTTTTACTAGGGCGATATTTTTTTGTCGTTTTTATATATTTTTTTATCAACCTGTTCAATCCCACAGCTGGGCAAAGGTCTCCCCCAGACTCTTCCATCGATCTCTATCTATCGCCAATGACTCCCAATCCCCCGTTAAGTTAACTAAGTCCTCACACCATCTTTTTTTGGGTCTACCTCTTCGGCGACCGCCGTCTATAGGTACCCATCGTTTTTATATTTAAAAACAGAAAACTAAAACCCCACGGTGCACAAAACAACACGCGGATGCCATTAAAGTCCATACAAAATTCTGTGCTGTGTGTGATTGGTCGAGACGCGATAGAGGCGCTTTTGTTACATAAGATCTACCAGAGGCTGTTTTGCTCCTAACATCAGAATTCTCATGAAGTTTTGAATAGGATACAGGCGATTTTGAACCTATATTATTAAATGAAACTAAAGATAATTATTAGGAGGTTGAAAGTAACAAAAAAATCATGATTTTTTAAAAAGTGGACAGAGGCGCTTTTGCTTCTATATGCCACAAGTAAGGTTAAACAGACTTAAGTATAAATTTTTTGAAAAACAAGTATACCACTAGTTAAATGATAGGACAAGTGGATTGCGTGCAAGGAATTCATAAGATTTTTTTGTGTAGGCAGCATTGATTTAAATAGTAAAGATACGGCTTAAAGAACAAATCACTCTACACGTTTACCATACATGACACACTAACGCCATCTATTAGAACTACCCTAAACTGTTTCGTAAACGATTAAACAGCAACAACAGTCTTCTAAGTTCACACTTACAAGACTGCCTACGATTGACTTATATAGTTATATATTACGCCTACGACACTCCGCGTTTCGGTCGAGATAAATACCTACGCGACGCGCACCTTCGAAGTAGCTAAAATCAGTCGAGTGTCACGCGCGCGCGCTGTTACACGTTCTTACTATTAAAATTAGTTTTTTGTACGCGTTACACTTCCGACTTTATTAAGAGTTTTTTTACTATGAATAAGAAAATTAAAAGACATCGAAAATATTGCGCAGCATTTGGATGTACAAATTCCACCAGAAAAGATCCGAATTTGACACTTTTCACACTCCACAAGGATCCTAAAAGGTAAGACATTTAATTCATTTTATTTAGGAAGTTATGAACATTATGCGTAAAACCTCTAAAGGTGTGTATATCTATTTAAAACGAATCTGAATAGTGTGTTTAAAAAGAGTTTAGTTATATCGATTTTAACTCATGATGTTTCATTGACTTCTAAATTACTTATTATGTACGATCTAAATCAATGTATAGGTATATGGTTCAAAATTAAAAAATAAGTATTTAAGTAAAAACCTCGCTCCAATCAACCCGGTCCATCTGTTGGCGTTTTGTCAGGTTAGTACTTTAATAACGTAAAAATTATTGTTATTTTATTTCGTAGGTACTTACCTACTTACTTACGAAATAAAATTGTCCTCTATCTAATCTAAAGTACCTATATATCAGTTAAAATTGAAACTCATAAATTTACGGAATACGATGATAACTGTTATTTATTTATTTATTCTGTAGGTACTGATACGCAGTTACCTAATTACCTACCTACAAGGTACACACTAATTTATGATGTATGGCCATCTTCTTCAGATAAAGTAGGTAGGTAGGTAGTAACCTATGCAGATTATTGTAAAAAAATAGTTTTCTGATCTACCTCCTATAGTCTAGTCTAGTCTACTCTACTAGTCGTAAGACTTAGCCTAGGTTTATTTAAAACGTCATTTGCTTACAAAAGTAAAGTAATATTATCTAATTGGTAAATAAATATTCTGATAAAATTATTCTATAAAAGAAGACAACCCTGACGTCGTCAGAAAAGGTAAGAATTACGCGATAGAAAGAGAGGCAACTTCTAGGTGAATATAACTGTAGGTGATTAGCGCTGTGCGATCTGAATTGCACTTAATTAGATCGTTACGTAGGTCCCTATTTCTTTAATTGGTTTTCCAAAGTGAATCTTCTGTACTTGTACTAATAATATTCTGTGCTACGACTGCTGAGTGACATTTAGGGATGGCGATTCTTTCCGAAAAAAGTCGATTTTGAAAACGATTCGAAACCTGAAGAATCGATATACAAAAAAATCGAGTTCTAAAAGATCAATTTCCAAAAATCGATTTTTTTTCAAGTCCACATTTACAATGTAAATTAAAATTTATTTTATGAAAAACAAGAAAGATGATGAAATAATGAATAAACTTGAAAGACGAATCCATTTAAGTAAGTAAGGAATAAATATGTTGATCTCTTCACTAAAACTAAAGAATGTTATACATATTTGTAGGTACTTTTTTACCAAGAGGTTTAGGCCAAGGTAGGTTGGAACTGAAAAAGAACATTTGAACTAACGTCTAATGTCTGTTCTTATGCAAGCAATAAAATAATTAAAGACAGTAATACTGTATATGGAATACGAGTATATGGAAAAGTAATCTTAATTTAACCTTTTATGTCGCGAAACCTAGAATTAACTTGATGGAGCTTAAAAATAACATAAAAGGTAACAAATGTAACCTTCTGGCAAGTTGGCAACAAATACAAGAAGTCAAATTATATTTCAAACGTATTTTTTTTGATGAGATGGCTGTGTGCTGACCACAGACCACACAACCTAAAGACCACGCATTACAGGGGATAAGCATTCGCCTAGGTTAGGCAGTATCACTGCATAACAGCCGGCCCCGCCCCCTTTCGTCCCTCATTCCGTTGCCGAGACTCAAAGAAATGACAGTGACCGTGCTCCCAACAAAAAATATAATCAAGCTGTAATAATGCCGTTTTGTTCAGTGAAATGGTGTGGAAAAGGTAGTACAACGTCTAGTCTTACAAAAGATGGTATTACATTTCACCGGTAAGTCATCATTCCTGTTAAATTAATTGAAATACTTCAATATCAAAATTAAATAAAATGTTTTATTTGGAAAAGCACGCGTTGATGTCTTTTTTCAAATCCCTTTCTCGCAAGTTAAATGCACATAATGTTATCTCACTCTGTCAATTAGCATGGAGTAAAATAGTGTCGAGACTGTAGTAAACATACAATTCAAATATCGACAAATCCTCAATAAAACAAGTGATAAGAGGGTATCTAAATTTCAACTTTATCATATTTATTTTGATAAAGGGATTTACAAAAGAGGACTTAGGATGAATTTAAATTAGTGTAAAGTACTTAAAACAAACGAACTTTAACTAATAACACGAATAACTTTTTAAAATTTATTTAAATAAATAAATAAAACATCGTTTTGCGTACGTTTGCCATTTTTATCGTGTTAAAAAAGTTTTCGTACACTTAACAAAATTATGTTGAGTGAGATAGGTAACCTGTTTCATGGGAAAAGTTAGTCGTTATCATGAGAATCGACGACCCGATTGAAGTAGTGGCGTGGTAATTCACGTTTCACGCATAGGTTTGATACACTGTTTGGGCCAATCCAGGAAACGATCTTTTCATAATTGTCTCGAGCCTGGGTGTGTTGAAAGAAGCCCCTAGCAAAAATATACTGATTCAAGTCTGAACTTTAAGGAATAGCAAAAAATACTCAAATGAGTCTCGGGCATGATTGTAATAAAAACTAAAAATAAACAATAAATACCAATATCAGTTATGTGTTCGATTCCATGTATGATTTTTAAAAAGGTATAATAAGAGAATAACACTGCATTTATACATTCCTTTGCATTCGTTATTGTTCATATTTTCAAAATTGGTCATCTAAGTCCTCTTGAAAAATTAATTCTGTATTTATATGTCGGAAATCACGATGCCATCGCCATCTGAAAATAGGGATGCCGAGCTGAAACCGGTAAATTAAGTATAGTAGCTTCTTTATAATTTGACGTAGGTACTTAATAACATGAGTTTACCGGTGATTCACCTTTGCCCTCTCTAGTTTAATAATATTGTCATTTATAAGCAGCCTGTTGTGCGTGTGTTTTTTAAGTGAATTAATTTTAAGCTCGTTATAATTTTCTTACTTTTTTAAGGTTTCCAAAGTGCTCTAAAATTAAACAAAAATGGATCAACGCTACCAAACGAGATGACAATTGGATTCCTGGTAAAAACCACGTAATTTGTTCTCGTCATTTCACTGTTTTCGGCCCATAAGCGGAAACAGGCGCTTTCTATTTGAAACTGCAGTGCCTACACTAATGTTGCCATGTCTGGTATGTTATTTACCTATTTAAAAAAATATTTTACTCATAATGTCTTATTACAATAGCATATAAAATAAATAATACGAGGTGACTAAATAGCATTACTATGTGGCCAAACAGTAGGGTGACTAAATGAGTGCCTTATTATCACATTATATTTTTGCAGCAGAGTGCTCAAGATACCGTGGAAGCATCAATTTTGTTAAAACCTGTAATCAAAGATATGAAAATATTTACATCGGCTACCCAACCAACTTCTAGTATTGATACAACAAATATATCGTTGACTGTAAATACATTGATTTATATTATTTCAAACTAGCATATCTTATAACCATCATGTTATACACTAATGTGTTTTTTTTTTCTATTGACAGGAAAATGTTCAAAACAATCTTACCCTGCCGTCAACTTCTGCGAAATCTAAAATTCTAAACCAAGACATACTTACACCGGTCACACAACAAAATACTAGTGTTGATTCATTATTAAGCATTCCATCTACCTACAGTACACCAAGAAAACGACGACTACACAGGGCTGTGATAGACCTTTCACAAAAAATTAAGAAAAAAAATGTTGCTTTAAAACGTTTAAGAGACTCAAACCGTGTGCTAAAACGAAAAGTGCATTCGTTGAAGCAACTTCTAGATGAATTGGAAGAAAAACAATTGATTTCACAAGAAAACTCATCCATATTAGCTACTATTGGTTTACAAAGTAAAGAGCTCATCAAACGTCAAGTCATAAATGCTACATCAGGAAAAGTTAGTCGCGCAAAATATTCTCCTGCCTTACGATCCTTTGCTCTCACGTTAAATTTCTACTCCACGAAAGCGTATCAGTATGTTAGGAATACCTTTAACACTTGTCTTCCATCAATACAAACACTGAGTAAATGGTATAAAACTGTTGATGGCCGCCCAGGCTTTACAAAAGAAGCATTTGAGGCCCTTAAATTAAAGTCAGAGCAAGCTAAAAGTAACTTCTACGGAACTCTTGTGTTTGACGAGATGAAAATTAAAAGCAAAGTTGAGTTTGTTCCAAGTACACGAAGAACATTTGTTTATGTGGATTATGGAACTAATATTGATACTGATTGTAATGACACTCATCATTACAATCACTGACTGTAACTGTACTGATGTTTTAGTATTCCTTGTTGTTCCGTTTAATGGAATGTTTAAAGTGCCAATTGGATACTTTTTGGTAAACAAATTAACAGCAGACCAAAAAGCAAACTTAGTACGTCAAGCTATCCAAATGTGCAGCGAAGTAAATTTTATAGTAAAAGCTGTCACTTTTGATGGTTGCCAAACAAACAAATCTATGGCAAGAAAACTTGGCTGTAATTTTGATCCCTATAACTTGAAAACCACATTTACAACTGTTGATGCGCTGTCGTTGTCGTTGTAGAGGATGTTAATGTTGGAATCAAATGCTCTTGCTCTTCGTAAATTGTGTAATTAGCTATAAAAGTTTAGTACAAGTAGTAACCGACATTTTGCGTTTTCGAATGGTTCGAGTCAGAGAGAGGGGATCAAATTATTGCACGTTCATAGTTGGCGCGGTGTTGCAATGCGAAAATATTGTAACTACTAAGTTTAATGCGACGGCTAAACATACCCCCGGCCTTGAAAGTACCCACTTTCAACCTATTTCAAAATTACGCGCAGGGAGATTATCACTTTGGGTCAAACAGGGGACAAATCTTAACAACTGCGCGTCGCACGATGCCCGAAGTCGTCTGGATATCAGCCACTCTGCATATGCCATCTTTCCCAGGAAAGGTCTTGACGATGCGCCCAAGATGCCACTTGAGAGGAGGCAGCCTGTCGTCCTTGATAACAACGAGCGTGTCAGGTTGAAGATCAGTGGTGTTCTTCCTCCATTTGGTTCTCGCCTGCAGCTCAGATATGTATTCTTTGGCCCATCGAGTCCAAAACTGTTGGCGGATTTGCTCCACTCGCTGGTAACGTGAGAGCCGATGCACAGGTTCGTCCTCAATGTCTTGAGTAAGAGGCGCAGTGAGTGGACGGCCAACCAAGAAATGACCTGGACTTAAAGGATTGAGGTCCTGTGGATCTGATGACATAGGGCTAATAGGACGAGAGTTTAGGATGGCCTCAACCTGTGTCAACACTGTGTTAAATTCCTCAAATGTCATATGTGAGTTTCCTATCACGCGACGCAAGTGGTACTTGCAGGACTTAATCCCAGCCTCCCATAACCCACCAAAATGACTTGAATAGGGAGGATTGAAGCGAAATTTAATGCTTTGGCTAGTAGCAAATTCAATTATTTGTGGCGAACAAGTAGATAAAAATTTAGAGAAGTCATTTGCTAGCCCCACAAAATTTTTACCGTTATCTGAAAATATTTCGATTGGTTTTCCACGTCTGGAAATAAATCGCTTTAAAGCCAATAAGTACGCATCCGTGGAGAGGTCGCTGACAGCTTCCAAGTGTATAGCGCGCGTGACGAAACAAACAAACAAACAAACGTAACATTTTGTAACCCTAGAACCTCTACCTTTCCGATTAAGTATGGTCATTGGACCTGCGTAGTCCACTCCACATCGCAAAAATGGAAAAGTTGGAGTTACGCGCTCCTCAGGCAAATTACCCATTAGAGGATTAAGGGTTTTGACTCTCAACCGTTTGCAAGTAACACAATCATGTACCACTGTCCTTGCGAGGTTCCTGCCGGCAATAGGCCACCAGATTTCTCGAATGTTGTATAAAAGGGCTTGCGGGCCCGAGTGCAATAATTGTTTATGCTCATGACGAAACAATAACAACGTAAAATGATGTTTTGACGAAAGCAAAATTGGATGTTTTTTGTCAAAACTGAAGTCAGGTGAGTCTCTAATACGACCGCCAACACGAATGATTTTTTCGTCATCAATAAACAAATTTAATTTTGACAAACTATGTTTATTAACTAGTGTCCCGTTATCCGATAACGACGTGTACTCATCTGGAAAGGATTCCAGTTGAGCCAGCCTCACCAAACTCATGTCAGCTTCTCTCAATTCGTCCACGGTGAGAACACCTACTCGCTTCGTTTTATTGCGCGCGTTATAAATAAAGCGGTGTACATACGCCATAGCACGTCTCATGCGAGCGAACTGAGAGAATCTAACGAACTGGAAAAAAGTAGAAGGCGGTACCTGTTCAGAAACAAGAGAATGCGTCACACTTGACTTCAATTCCGGCAGGCTATCCTGTGTATCATGTAATTGTGTTGGTAAGTCGGAACAGCTGAAACTAGGTTCACTAAGGAAAGCCGGGCCCTCCCACCATAATGATGATGAAGAAAGATTCTCCATGCTTACGCCGCGCGAAACCAGGTCAGCTGGGTTTTCTTTTCCACTTACGTGGCGCCACGGTAATTCCTTTGTCAACTCATGAATTTCAGCCGTTCTATTTTGGACAAATGTTTTTTGTAAATTAGGAGGCATGTGTAACCAGCCTAATACTATGGTCGAGTCGGTCCAAAATATAATGTTGTCTACATAACAGTGAAGCGATTTGTGTACTTTGTCGTATAGCCTGGCACCAAGTAAAGCTCCACACAATTCAAGCCTAGGTATGCTAACTGGCTTTATGGGTGCGACCTTGCCCTTAGAACATAACAGCCTAACCGTGATACCCTGATTTGTAACTGTGCGTACGTATATGCAAGCGCGATAAGCAGTTTGCGAGGCATCGGTAAAAATGTGTAGTTCTATACGTATAGCATCGCTAGCTATAGCCTGGCGTGGTATGCGGATAGTAGTGAGCGCCGATAAGCCATTCACAAAGCGATCCCATGCGCGCGCGACGTCACTCGGGACTTCGTCATCCCAATCTAATTGTATTAACCATAGTTGTTGTAATAAAACTTTAGCAATCATTATGGTTGGACTTAATAGGCCCAATGGATCGAAAATCTGTGACACATGCGATAAAATTGAGCGCTTAGTTATCTTAGAGGTGTCACATCTAAATTGAGTTTTAAAATGAAATTCGTCAGTAGCATGATATATACCTAAACCCAGCGTCTTACTTTGCACATTGTCGCCTAATGCTAAGTCTTTAGAGTCGCTAAATGATTGATCACATTCAAAATTAAAAACCCATTTCCGTAATGGAAAACCACCTGATTTTAAAACATCCTTAGTTTTCTCGCATAAGCTTAATAATTGTGCCCTATTGTCAAAACTCAAAATCATATCGTCGATGTAAAAATGATCATTAATTATTCGTTTAACATCAGGATCTATACAATCGAGTGCGAGCTGTTTTAAACACCTAACGCTGAGAAAAGGCGCGGACGCCGTCCCGTAGGTCACAGTGTTCAAGCGATAGATACCTATCGGTTCGGACGGATCGTCACGCCAGATGATCAGCTGTAGGTCGCGTTGTGACTCATGCACTAGGCACTGCCGGTACATCTTCTCGATGTCAGCGCATGCGGTATACCTATACTGCCGAAACCGTAACAATATAGCAACAAGGTCACTCTGAAGAGGTGGTCCTACAAGCTGAAGGTCGTTCAAAGATTTCCCACTAGTGGTCGTTGCGCTGGCGTCGAAAACAGCGCGCAACTTGGTGGTAGTGCTATGTTCACGAAACACGCCATGGTGAGATTGGTGAGGCATAAAATAGTGCGGTGCCCCATAAGAATATACGCGTGTCATGTGACCTAGGTTTATGTATTCATGAATAAAATCTGCGTATAATTTTTTATAGTCAGGGTTGCGATCTAGGCGCTTTTCCAAAGCTAAGAAGCGACGTTCAGCTTGAGGAAATGATTCACCTAACTTATCAGGAGATTCTTTAAAAGGAATACGTACGCAGAACCTTCCGTCACTTTCACGCGTAGTAGTTGTCACGAAATGATCCTCGCACGCGTGTTCCTCATCGCTGAGCATCTTACTAGTTCTGGGAAATTCCCCCAACTCCCAAAATCGGCGTAGTTGCGCGTCAATACCGTCAATCGAATGGCTGAAATTGCAGAGAACAGACCTAGTGTTATAGCGCGTATGTATGGGGCCTGACACAATCCAACCCAACATTGTGTTATGTAAAAAGGGTCCGTTTGGCAACCTCATTTTACCATCGCATAATAATTCCCAGAATATATCTGCACCCAGTAGAAGGTCGATATTTTGAGATTCTAAATATTGCGGATCTGCCAGCTGTATGTTGTTAGGAATCCTAAACTGGTGTGCGTTATGTTTACATGCAGCTGGTAATGTAGATGTGATATTAGGCAAAACAAAACATCGTATTTGTTTTGTAAAGTCTTTTATGCGCGACCTTATCTCGACATCACATATTTGCGTAGATTGTGTGATCGAGTTGCCTATCCCTCGAATTTCGTATGTGGACTGTAGTATGTTAGCGTTTAATGTATCGCATAATTGTTTTGTGATAAAGCAATGTTGGCTACCACTATCGAGGAGTGCGCGCGCGAGGTGATAATTGTTGTGTGCATCGGCAACCTCGACTAAAGCAGTGGATAATACCACAGCTCGCACGCGTTCGGATTGATTAGAGTGACATAATGCGTTATCAATGTGTGCATTGTTTACCTGGGACACCTGAGAGAAAGGTATTTGCATGGGGATGGTGTCCGCGGGCACTGCCAGGGGCGCGGGGGACGCGCATCCAGCACGGGCCGTGGCGTTGGTCGCGTGGAGGGACACGGCTTGATCAGTGTTGAACGAGTCGTTGTGAATTAATGTGTTATGTTTTTTATTACACCTCCGACACGGGCCGAATTTACATGTCCCTAGCGTATGTCCTGAGCGTAAACAGTTTTCACACAATTTATGTTTCGATATTAGTTTTAGTTTAGTGTCTAAATCAGAGTCCAGAAAGCTTTGACATGCATATAGTGGGTGATCAGCATTACACATAAGGCAATTCCTGTTACGTTGTTGCGGCTTATTGGTGGAAACATTGCAGTGTACCTTGTTGTTTTGTGATGCGAAATTTTGTTTTTTATTTTCCTGGTTGAACTTGTTGCTAGGACTATGGGATACAAGCAATGTTTCCAGCATGTCAGCACGTTCCTTTAAGAATTTAATTAGGTCGTCTACCTTTAGGCTTTTCTTAGACTCAGATTGATTTAGACTAGTGCCTTTATATTGCTCCCACTCCCGCTCAGTGGTCTCATCTAACTTAGAGGTTATTATGTAAATCACTAAAGTATCCCAGTGTTCTGTAGGTTCCCCTAATATTTTTAATGCACGTAAATTCTTTAGGATTGTGTCTATGAGCCGCCTTAGTGTATGTGGTGACTCCTTAGATATTTTGGCAATAGAAAACAGTGATTTTACATGATTGTGCACCAACAAGCGATTGTTATTGTATCTATTAAGCAGTAGTTCCCAGGCCACAGAATAGTTAGCTGCTGAGAACTCCAGGGAATCTATAACGAGTTCTGCACTTCCCTTCAATGAAGACTTGAGGTAGTGGAACTTTTGAATGTTAGAAATTTCTTTAGAACTATGTACTAGGGACACAAAAGTATCTCGAAACTCAAGCCAATGTTCATACACACCGTCAAACGTAGGCATATTGATAGTTGGCAATTTAATAGATTGTAACCGGCTACTACACACATCAGAAGACTCAGCGACCTCCGCATAGGAGTTCAAGATACACTCAGCTCGAGCCAGCACACTGTAATAACCATCCTCAAACTGTTCTCGCTGTGTTAACTGTTGTTCTAAATCTGCATCAGAGGCAGCCTTTTCGATTTGAGTTTGAAGATGGTTAAACTCAGTGAGCAAGCTTTCAGCGCCTTTCATGCGTAACTTCAAATCGATACGTTTTTGGGTAGGTAGTTCTTGATTTAATAAATTATTAACGTAATTTGAAAGCCTAGTTAATCTACCTTTTAATATTCCCCGTGATTTGACTAAATCCCTGAGGAGATCGTCGTCATTTTGTCCAGTAAGAGCCAGTTTAAAAGGCGATTTATCTGACGTCATTATGGTGAGTTATGGGAGTGACTTACGGTTTAATCCTGGCGTTGGAGATCAAATAGTACCAGCTGCGTCACAAAGTTGATAACAAATGTTGAACAGAGCACTGAAATGCGTAAAAAACACAATATTAACACAAATGAAGCCGGGAAGGTTGGTTAGGGAAAGATTGGCTGGCCGTACCAAATAGCGCTTCGTTTGCAGCAGTAATCTTTCCAATCGCCTTAACACTGCACCTTTCCTCGGTATTTGTCCTCTTAGCTCGCTTCTTTAGGCTATTTTTTCCTTTGCGACTAGAAAAGCCCATGCGGAGTCCAAAGGTCGTCCAGCCCTTTCTGCGGGTTATTTGGCTTAGAAGGTCCACACGATGTTGATGCGCTGTCGTTGTCGTTGTAGAGGATGTTAATGTTGGAATCAAATGCTCTTGCTCTTCGTAAATTGTGTAATTAGCTATAAAAGTTTAGTACAAGTAGTAACCGACATTTTGCGTTTTTGAATGGTTCGAGTCAGAGAGAGGGGATCAAATTATTGCACGTTCATAGTTGGCGCGGTGTTGCAATGCGAAAATATTGTAACTACTAAGTTTAATGCGACGGCTAAACAACAACAAATAACACTGAAATTGCAGTTTTTTTAGATCCTGCGCATATGATAAAACTGGTCAGGAACAGTTTTGAATACTATAACGATTTTTATGACATACATGGTAATGCTATAAAGTGGTCATATTTAGAAAAATTGCATACATTTCAAGAAGCAGAATTATTCCATATGGCAAATAAACTACGCGTGAAACATTTACATTTCAAAACGAATATTATGAAAGTCAAGCTAGCAACACAGCTATTTAGTAGGAGTGTCGCAACAGCATTAGTATGTTGTGATACTGAACTAAATATTCCGGACTTTAAAGATGTCACAGCTACTGCTAATATGATATTATTATTTAATGATATTTTTGATATCTTAGACTCTAAAACACATGGATACGGACTTAAAAGGGCCATGAAAAAACAGAACTACCCTGAAATTTTAAAGAAGATGGATGAAGCAAAATCTTTTTTACTTTCAGTAAAAACGCCAATATTTGATAAAGTAGCCGGTGAAGTAAAACATGTGAATTTAGTCGATTCCCCTAGGTACACAGGTTTTATGGGACTATGCGTTTGTATTGAGAGTGCAAAGTTTCTTTTTAAAATAATAATTGAGAATGATGCTTGCCCATTACACTACTTGCCTTTACATAAAATAAGTCAGGACCATATAGAATTATTTTTCTGCAATATAAGATCAAGTGGCGGTGCCAATGATAACCCCACAGCAAGGTTGTTTGAAGCTTTGTATAAAAAATATACATACGGAAATCCGACCATCCGCTTTAGGAAATTGCATTCCACTGGAAAACATTTTTATTTTGAATTGTTCGTCTGCCATCGACAGAATTAACATGACAACCGTAAGGTCTGAAACCAATGATACAGATTCTCAATTAGAAACCGATGATAGTTTTGTTCAAGCATTACAACATGTTACTTTTTCACTTTTTTCTGAAAACATTATTGAATACATTGCCGGATCAGTCGCGAATTCATTATTAAAAAAAAAAAATGTAATAAGTGTATAAATGCATTAATCTCTTTAAAAGAAAAGAAAAAATCACTTATATATGCAAGAGATAAAGGAGGATTACTATACCCGACTATTTCTGTAATAAAGATATGCCGGAGATGCGAAGCTATCATTCGGAAGACTGATTTAAAAGTAATAAAAATTTGAATTATTTCCTGACTTACTGCGGCATCAGTTTGATTACGAAAACGTGAATCATTTAATTGATTTAATAAAATGCGTGATAGATAAATATGTGGATATACGACTGGCTTATTTAACAAAAAAAACTGAATCAAGATCAGATCAGATCAGAAGAGTTTTTACTAAATTAATACATTTTAAGAGCCAATAACAGTTATATACATCATTCTCAGTTTTAGTTATTATGTTTACTGTTACAGTGTTAGTTATTACGTTTGCTGTACAATAAATATGAATATAAATAAAACTTTGTTTTTATAATCTCAGGTATCGACATTAAAAGATGTCTTGCCCATCACTAGTGAGCTATCACTGTCATTGTCAATTTTGACGTGTCCATAAACGAGCCAATAAGAACTAGCCAACCTCTCCCCGCACCCCACCAACTTTTGGCGATTTTGTTTTCGTAATAAAGTAGATTATAGCGTGGTCTTTAGGTTGTGTGGTCTGTGGTGCTGACACAGCCATCTAGCGAGTTTTTGAGTAATTAACCCTTTAACTGCAGTTACACCGTAGTTTTACGCGAACATTCAATGCGCGAACGTGAAATATTGATTCCTTGAATCGATTCAGAATTACATATCGATTTAAAAAGACGTTTTTGAGTCGACTAATCGATTCTTCGATTTATCAATCTCAGATCGCCATCCCTAGTGACAGTGACACTGACCAATGACAACCGAACAGTAGTACACACGGCACAGCAAGACAGAAAAGAAAAATAGCACAAGTATCCGGACAGAAAATAAAACTTTCAATTCATATTTTTATAGATAATATTCTCTGTATCAATAATGTCTTACCAATTATATAGGAATACCACCATCGGTAATACATTGCAAGAAAGTCTCGACGAGTTGATACAGGTAAAAAAAAATTTTTTTACTTCCGAAGGCCACCTGTAACTTCGGACTGTTTATTTTGCATGAGAAACGAAATAATAACGCTGTTTTTGCATTCCAGTATGGCCAGATTACGCCGGCCTTAGCTGTAAAGGTTTTACTGCAATTCGACAAGTCCATCAACCAGGCTTTGTCCAGCAGAGTTAAATCGCGACTAACCTTCAAGGCAGGGAAACTAAACACATACAGGTCAGTTGGTAAATAAATTATTGACCTCTGAGTATGTCCTATTTTCACATAACTTCTAATCCACATTATACTGAAACAATCTTCTTTAACTTTTTGTCTCCAATGTGCAATGTTATAATATTTTTTTTTTCAGGTTTTGTGATAATGTATGGACATTCATGTTAAATGACGTCGAATTTAGGGAAGTTCAAGAAGTCGCCAAAGTAGATAAAGTAAAAATTGTTGCCTGTGATGGGAAAAGTGAGTAGTATTGTTTTGTTTATGGTGATTGATTGTTAATTTGTTACTATGCTAAACTAGTCCAGTTTAGTTGCAACCAGTTAATATTATCAGAATATATATATTATATAATATATATATAAATAGGCCTATTTCTAATATTTGGTAGTAGTTGCAAAGATTGACCATAAAACAACATTTTACATAACTTTTAATTCACTTTTTTATTCCAGTAAAGGTTACATAGTAAATTAACCATTTTCTAATCCTTGGTTGCAGCTAGGTTTTAATAATTTTCCAAAGGAAATTATATACTGACACTATTCATGAAATTTTCTTTTACTTTGTTGTTCACTAATTAAGCTAAGTAAGTTTTTCTTTGCTTGTCAAATGTTATAAACTATCTTAAAATTCCTTTTTAATAAAATTATTCATTTAAAAATAAGAACCTTACCAAAATTATTATTATTTATTTCCTGTAAATTACATTGTATACAGGATTCTGAATAAATGTTATTCTATTCTATTCTAAAATAATAATCTTACTATTGTAATTGGAAACTGTAAATTTAAATTCCTATATTTTAACAGTTCTTTGATTTTACACATATAATTCAATTAAAAAAAAAAAATTTTAATATGACCTCCGTAGCTGAGAGGCGAGCATACCGGACTTGTCGCTAACTCTGAGATCCTTTGATTGACGGTCGGCCAATGTAGAAAAATAATATTTCTATATTATCTCGGGTCTGGGTGTCGTGGTACCGTCGTTTCTGATTTCTATAACACACATGTTTAATTTACTTATCATAGGATCAGAGCAATGTATGTGATGTTGTCCAATATTATTATTAAAATATTGTTTACAATATTAGACATGCAAAGTAAAACATACTTTAGCCTGGACTTAGGTTAGTCAAAGGAAAACAAAGACAGCCTGGGAACTGCATTTAAAAAGAAATGACAGACCAGTGTCGTTAAACGCGTCGTGAAGCCCATCAGAAAAGGACCTCACTCAGCATAAGCCGCAACACTAGATTTCAGGGAATTCTAATTGGACAGGAAATGTTAACCAACATCCCAAAGAGCTTGTGGTTAACCCTATTTTGAAAAGTCTGTGTTGTATGTACTTTAAACATAATATCATCTTTTTCAGATGTGGAGGAAAATCGGAGATAACCATTAGTGATAGTAAAATTTAGTTGTATTGTTTCTCATTATATAGTAAGTCAGATATACATACATCCAAATATTTGAAGTTCTTAGTAAATTGATATTTCTTGCTGTAACATGTAAATTTGTTAATTACCATTAAAAATAAATTATTTAAGTGGCAAATAGTTTGGTTAATTATAAAAAAATATATAAGAGTAATATTGACCCTTAACACATTTATGGACATTCCAGGCCAGTTTAGTACTACTAAACTAGCTAGCTATTTGGTATGTGAGTGCATGGTGGGGCAAGCAAATCAATTTGCATTGTATGATGCACCACTGCTGCACTGGCAGAAATGTCTTACAATCATAGACAGACAGACAGACTGTTGTTGTTGGGTTGTGACTTGTAAACTGCAAACAATTTGAAAAATATTCTATGATAAATTAGCAACATAATCCTGAATTTTGACACTGATCACAAATTGTAGAATATTTTACTTAATTTTATAATTATTCATACAGGCTACCCCTCCTAGGCTGGTCCGGCCCCAATTCAAAATTAGCTGACTAAGTTCCCGTTTATATTATTTAAAAAAAAAAGTTTTAATACTTAGTTTTTTTAAATTCGCTATTATTCTATTGTTAGATTTGTTAGTATCCAAAGAAAATATACCTGCTATAGGTACTCCAAAGTAATATAGACATAATAAGTCAATGAACTTCATCCCCTATTTTTTACACCATTTAGGTATGCCGTCCACTAGCGTAATAACATCAGATCAGAATAATGTTTGTATTGAGTAGTAACTCATCAATCTTCGGAATGCGAGTGCAAGTTTCTGCTAGGTACAGACAAATACTCGACTTCTTTGAAAATACTGATGCGAAATCCGACTGCAGTGATCACACCGATAGGATGGTGCGGAGTTGCGGACGATCCGATTCCGATCTAGCGGAAGCGTACCTTTAAGTGCTCTAACTCACCGGGACACCATGGTGGGGCAACCAGTCGCCACTACCAACAAAAATTTTACAAATTGCCTAATTGGTCATGACAATCAAGCGGACACCGAGAGAAATACTCTTTATAGAGCTGTATTAGGTACCTAGAATTTGTTGATGGGGGGGGGGGGGGGGGGGTTAACCTAAAGGCAGCCTACCGTGAGCTAGTTGCGGTTGCATGGGTCTATCTGCTCACACCATTGGTGGTTGTAGTACAGTAAAAACAAAATAATTGAATAATAATACTTACTATCTATGAGTGCCGTTGAAAACTTTTGGTACTTAAGTCTGCCATCTTGTATTGCTTATTGCATTCAAAATGTATTATTTAACCATTTTCGAAAAATGAAATTCGCATATTCGGACTTGAAAAAACATTATGATCCACTTTTGTTTCCTCGTCCAGAATAATTTTACCGCTATAGGCGAAGGTACATTGCCCTTTTACGCACTAACCTGTGCTTGTTGTAGGTAGAAAACAAGAAGCATGTGCCTTTTTCACTGCTGTCAGATGTGAATTTATAAACGTGTATGACGTGATAGTTATATAATTTCTCAAGACATTTAGATGTTATGGAAGTCATTGAAAAAGGCACAAACTGCCAAATCACTGCCGAATTAACAAATAACTCTTTTTTATTCATCCATTTAATTAAAAACACTGATGACAATCTAAACAATATATACATGATGTACCTAGTCTGTAACAGATCTGGAAACAGATGATTGAAGCATAGGTAACCTAACTAGCAAGATAAATACAATATGAAACAATCCAAAATTCTGTAAGGTACTTAAATCATATTATTACAAAAAATATATTTATTACATAAAAGAATATTTCGTAAATAAAAAATAATTATGCATTTATCTCTTTAGGTAACAAAAAATAAAACAAAGTAACACAAGTATCCAAAGCAATGAGACCATTATACAATATTTCCACTGATACACCTTTTCTATAATTATATTTTAGTCAAAATATATAAATTTGATTTAACATTATTTTCTAAAGGTAATATTGTAATCTAAATTGTATATGATGTTAAGTGAGAACCCGTAACAATCCACCACCTCTGTTGAGATGAACTTATGTGAATGACCCGTCACCACTTAGTTTTAGTGGTTCTACAAAGTCACGGTAAACATTATGTCGCCTCACAGTAGTAAATAACTTTTACTCAGAGACTCGATTTGAAGTACACACGCTTCAAATAATCAACAAAGAAGAAGAAGAGTGTGTCCGAGAGCATGTCAGGTGAATTTTTGACAAATAGCTTAGTTTATCTACCGTGTACACGTAGGTATTTACCGTGACTTAGATTAGGCTTCCCTGTCAATCCGAGTAAATAAGCGAAACTCGATCACCATTCGTAATAGTTTCATAGTGATTAAGCACTACAGATTTCAGGATGATGGAAAATATAATAGATATCAGATTGAAATGTATACAGTATAGTCATGAACATGATGTATGCTTTATTATAATGTTGTTGTTGGTATGCCGCCTGCACGTCGCCAAGGCGAGTCATGGGTTGACTTACTTAAATTGTGAAGTATTGTGCTGTCATCTGACTCATTTACAGTGCGTTTCAATAGTAATAGTGTACATATACCTAAATCGATTTACATATTTTAAATTGTTACATTTAAATAAACCTTTACATTAGTTACACTACATACCAAATAACCAAAAATATATATAAAAAGTTCAGGAAGTCCTACGATTAGTTATCATGATGTCGTAAGTATAATCGAATTTTGGCTGATTATAACTATTTCAAATTCTATCAACCATTGCTGATATCACGACAACAATAACTATAGACAACCATAGACTATAAACATGACGTGTATTATTTGATACAAAATTAGTAATTTGTGTAATTTTACTCTAGATTTTTCCCAATGGCAATATTTATTATGTCATACATGTCATTCTATTACTTTTAATGGTAGTATATTAAATGATCAAAACTCCCATCCAAACACCGACATGAACCACAATTAAACCAAAAACAATACCTACATATTACCCCGGTCATATTATAACAATTACAAGTATACACATTAGAACCCAATTTGAAATAGAATTGTCATGTCAAAAACGTAACAATTTTTTTTTTAAATAAACGAACTTCTAATTTGAGTCCCAGTCGGACGGCAGTATAGTATAAAACTGGCGCGCAAATCAAAGCGCCGAGGGCCGAAGTTGTTATGCAGCAAGACTCAACATTAATAGGTACCGTAAACTTCACATCTCAACGCACCTCTACTAGATTTAAATGATTATGCAATTACCACGAGTATAATATTTACACTGGCTTAGTGTGAACGTCATAGTAATACGTCACTTACACGTCGTCAATAATTAGAGTCAACATTCTGACATTTCAGCTGTCATCGCAACAGACGTTTTACAAACTTTCAATTATTAGCCTAATTTACCGAACCGAACCAGCATCGTAGCAGGTCTTACGATATGCTATTGCATGTGATGTGTAGATACAAGTCGCAACGAAAGGCAAAAGTAACAAAAAAACTAAGTATTGTTTCAGTATTCGGTCTATAGCAAGTTCAAAGTTTTACGACGTCTGTTACGTTGCGAACCCATTACTACCTTAACTGCCTACCGTTAACATTCGAGGCGTTATTGGCAATTGTCAAATTATTTACAGGCAGCACGACGCATTGAAATGTCGCAGGTCGATAGAAATGTAGCCGCGCGGGTTTTGGGATGACTACACGGGTTGTTAACCATGTCACCTTGTGGTTGAATGACTTGTATTGTCAGTTGTCAAACAATCTAATAAACCCGCCGCTGTGTAGTCACAAACTTACCTCAAAAAAACAGATTTCATCAATTGATATTGAACTCCACATTGGATTTTAAGTTAAAAATCGGTTGAGGAAATTTAAAATTTTCGTGTAGGTATGTTGATTCGGTATTCTTTTTGAAATCTCAAAGTCACATGTCAAAGTAAGCACAAAATATTGGATATAGGTAATTATTTCGTAACTGCAATTAGCATGAAATCTCGCTGGTCGAATCCCAAAAATGATAATAGATTACCTCTTCATTTTAAAACCGTTGTCAAAAAGATGTAGTCGAGTTAGTTGGCAAGTGTCGCAACAACCCAGATGCCATACTAAGGTGACACGGTTGAAGGTGACGCCTGTCGAGCGAGCGACCCTACGCGCAATAAGACGGCGGCGAGGTCAAGTCGGCTAGCAGGTCGAGTTCCTCCTCGGTGAGTTGGTCGCGGTGCTTGGGCCAGTCGTCCTGGTGCGTGCGCCGGAAGTCGGCCAGCGCGGCGCGGATCGTGGCCGGGATGGGGTCCGGCGCGTTGGTGTGCCGGGCCAGCTCGGCTAGCACGTGGCCTACGTACGCAATTTGATCAATTAGTGATGACATTTTATTGCCGAATGCAGATACCGTGAGACGCATTTTTGAATAATTAGAAATTAATCTTGAATTCGAGGGCGCAAACAAATGAAGCGCGAATTGAATTTCTTTTGCTCCCGATTTTAAGTATTATTTAGCCACTCGAAATCAGTATTAATATAAAATTAAAATCTTTAAACAAAAATAATTTTCATTTTTCTTTTAGATTATTGTGACTATCCAAAAATTATTGCCTCTAGTAACCTAAGCAAATATTATATTATAATCTACCAAAAAAATTACAACAGTGATTTGCTAATTTGATATGAATATAGAATGCGATCACTGACAGGCATTAAAAACCGGTAATGAACTGCTAGAAAACTGAATGTAAATAAGAAATTATTACATAATGACGGATTTTTTGTGAAACAAAATGAATGACATTTCTACTCTACACTCTATTCTTACTTAATATTATAGATGCGATAGTTTACTCTTTCACACAAGAATTACTGAACATATTTTGATGAAATTTGGCATACAGATAGATCATGGCCTGGATTAACACATAGGATACTTTTTATCCGGGTAAGGTCAACGCAGACGAAGTCGCGGGCAAAAGCTAGTAGATAATGTGGTCTAGGGTCGGGGTAAGAGACTCACCTAGCCTCGGGCCGAGGCTGTAGGGGCGCGAGGCGAGGTAGGCGCACAGGCCCAGCACGCCGCAGTGCCGCTCCACCAGCTGCGGCGCGCGGCAGCTGCGCGTGAGGCGGCGCAGCGTCGCCTCCTCGTCCGGCAGCGCGCGGCAGTGCATCAGCCCCGTCAGCAGCTTAGCTGCCGCTTGACGCACCTGCACGATATGATACGTAACTGTCACCTATCATCATTTCAGCCATAGGACGTTCACTGTTGAACATAGGCCTCCCCTAATGACTTCCAGATTGGCCGGTTGGAAGCGGCCTGCATCCAGCTGTTTCCCGCAACCTTTACCAGGTCGTCTGTCCACATTGTGGGTGGGCTAAGCTTCGCTTGCCTGTACATGTAAAATGTCAGGTGTGACTTACCTTGGGCGATATTTAAAATGTTGTTAAATCAGAATTTTCCTATTATAACTGCTGAAAGAACAGGGATAACGCGACGCGATGACGTCGAGCGCCAGCCGATTACGTCACCCATGCGACCATTTATGTCAACAAAAACTATCGTAGAGATTGTTTCTCTGAATCTAAATAGTCTCGAGTGAAGTTTACATTTAAGTGGATAGGTTTCCCACTGTGCTATAGAACGTGTTGTTGAATTCGGTTATTTTTTATTAAAGTTACTTAGTAAAGGCTCAATATAGATTATTTTTATTATGAAATCTATCGCGATAACCTATTCAATTTATTATTTATTTTTTTAACTCTATTTACACTACACTCATATTTTTGCTCGTTTCCTTTTAGGCACATTTATATTTCGTTATACATGATTATAAGTTAGTTTTCTAGGTCGACACTTCAAGAAAGAGGTAATGTTCTTCTCTAACTCTAATACATTATTATGCAAAGCTCTTACTTTACAAAAACAATAATTGTATTTACCGCAAAATTATCTTACACTTAACATTAAAGTGATTTGACGTCTGTCGACGTATCTCGAGATTCGGAGAACCTGCACTAAAAAGAAAATGTGACCCTGCGAGTGTCGACTCGAGTTAGAGAAAATGGTTAAAAACATAGGTGTTAAGCTAATGGTCAGTTAAATTAAACACACCTAAATACCTACACATTTTAAGAAATTCTATACTTTCTTTTACTTAAGAAAAATAGTAGTTAGTAAAATTCAGTAAAATGGGGCTTCATTCATATTTTTATAAACTTTTATAAAATATTTTTTACCTACCTCTCCTATTTTGAATCGTAAACTGAAACTATTTAAGTTAACGATCTTTAAAATTACTCATTTCAATCCCGCCTAGACTTACAATTTGGTCATACATATTTAGAAAGGGACACAATCCGTTAGTCGGTTATCTCTTTCGGCACGTTTTTTTCGAAGACTGCTCAATCCGGTTGCAGGACTAAATCCATGGTCAGTAGCGACTAGCGAGTAGGTACGCACCTCGAGGCGCGCGTCGCGCATGAGGCGCGCGGCGAACTCCTCGGCGCGCACGGCGCGCGCGGGCTCGGCGCACAGCAGCGGCAGCGCGTAGAACAGCAGCGGCTGCGCGAACTCCACGCACGCCAGCCGCGCCCACCACGACCGCCCTGCCCGGCAATGCAACCGATACAATTACATTAAATAATACACGCAAGCAGAATTCGTTCAGGATTTCACTGAAAGTGTGGATTTCACCAAACAAAGCATGGTCCACCTAAACCTACTATAACCTACAACTACAAAAGTGAAATTTCCTCGACCGATAGCTATCGAGTGTACAGTACCTTGAGCGAGAGTTGCCAGCATTTGGAACGCGTTATCGACACCGCTGCACGGATCTATAGGCGCCTATCAGTATATGAACGAGTGTCTATCGAGCTAAGGTCTTCATTGGCGCGCTTACACTAATATTGAACGTGTTTGAAGAAGCTAAAATCTATTTTTAAGCGCAAATCACAATGAACCCTTTATGTCATTAGCGGCGGCGCGCGGCAGCTCGTCGTGCGGCTGCGGCGGGCCGCGCGTGTCGTACCTTGAGCGAGGCTCGCCAACACTCGGAGCGCGTTGTCGGCGGCGGGCGGGTCGTGGTAGGCGAGCGCGAGGCCGGCCAGGAAGCCGGCGGCGGCGCGCGGCAGCTCGTCGTGCGGCTGCGGCGGGCCGCGCGTGTCGTACCTTGAGCGAGGCTCGCCAACACTCGGAGCGCGTTGTCGGCGGCGGGCGGGTCGTGGTAGGCGAGCGCGAGGCCGGCCAGGAAGCCGGCGGCGGCGCGCGGCAGCTCGTCGTGCGGCTGCGGCGGGCCGCGCGTGTCGTACCTTGAGCGAGGCTCGCCAACACTCGGAGCGCGTTGTCGGCGGCGGGCGGGTCGTGGTAGGCGAGCGCGAGGCCGGCCAGGAAGCCGGCGGCGGCGCGCGGCAGCTCGTCGTGCGGCTGCGGCGGGCCGCGCGTGTCGTACCTTGAGCGAGGCTCGCCAACACTCGGAGCGCGTTGTCGGCGGCGGGCGGGTCGTGGTAGGCGAGCGCGAGGCCGGCCAGGAAGCCGGCGGCGGCGCGCGGCAGCTCGTCGTGCGGCTGCGGCGGGCCGCGCGTGTCGTACCTTGAGCGAGGCTCGCCAACACTCGGAGCGCGTTGTCGGCGGCGGGCGGGTCGTGGTAGGCGAGCGCGAGGCCGGCCAGGAAGCCGGCGGCGGCGCGCGGCAGCTCGTCGTGCGGCTGCGGCGGGCCGCGCGTGTCGTACCTTGAGCGAGGCTCGCCAACACTCGGAGCGCGTTGTCGGCGGCGGGCGGGTCGTGGTAGGCGAGCGCGAGGCCGGCCAGGAAGCCGGCGGCGGCGCGCGGCAGCTCGTCGTGCGGCTGCGGCGGGCCGCGCGTGTCGTACCTTGAGCGAGGCTCGCCAACACTCGGAGCGCGTTGTCGGCGGCGGGCGGGTCGTGGTAGGCGAGCGCGAGGCCGGCCAGGAAGCCGGCGGCGGCGCGCGGCAGCTCGTCGTGCGGCTGCGGCGGGCCGCGCGTGTCGTACCTTGAGCGAGGCTCGCCAACACTCGGAGCGCGTTGTCGGCGGCGGGCGGGTCGTGGTAGGCGAGCGCGAGGCCGGCCAGGAAGCCGGCGGCGGCGCGCGGCAGCTCGTCGTGCGGCTGCGGCGGGCCGCGCGTGTCGTACCTTGAGCGAGGCTCGCCAACACTCGGAGCGCGTTGTCGGCGGCGGGCGGGTCGTGGTAGGCGAGCGCGAGGCCGGCCAGGAAGCCGGCGGCGGCGCGCGGCAGCTCGTCGTGCGGCTGCGGCGGGCCGCGCGCGGCGACGGCGCACGCGGCGCCCACGAGCGCCTGCTGCGGGTGCACGCTGCCGTTCACGCCGCGCACCGTCACGCCCGTGCAGCCGCGGAGCACTGGTACGATATACGGACAATCATTTGGCGCTCGAACGACTTATGTAGTCCAGAACACGATCTCCGGTCAACGAAGCATAAGATTTGACATTTATCCCTATTGATAATGGAATTTCTATTGTGTCTCGATAAATGACTAAAATAAAGAACACGCTCAGTATTGCATCAGTCCTGTCCATCAGTCCTGTCAGACAAGAGATTGATGGATTTACAAACATGGTTATCCGGTTGGAAACCGAGCATTTTATAGATTGTTAGCGATATAGACTATAATTTTAGCAATGCAAAACACTACACGCAGCTCAACATCTGGATTTTAAAGGGTAATACCAATCTACATCAGTCAGGGTTGCTACAAACATCCGGCATTGTCAGTTCGGCAGAATTTGACAAAAAACAAAGCCGACCCGAAGCAATTACTGCACTTGTTCGACTAAAATCGGCTTGTGCCGATCGTGTAGTTCATTCGGGTCGACACATCATTCGATTCTGCAGTATTTATGGAACATAAAAGCCGACCCGTAGCAACTACTACATTTCTTTCGGATTCATTCGGCTTGTGCCGATCGGGTAGTCATTATGATTAGATTATGTGCGACAACCAAGTGGTGTGTGATTCCCGAACATTCATCCACAAATATTCGATTTTCAGCTTTGCCGATTAATGCCGGCCTGCTTATGTGTGTAGCAACCCTAATCCGTCTATCAGTGAATTACACGATCATTCTGGCGTCAATCATGCCAAACTCATGAATAAAACAAATAAAATTTTAATCTACGCCCATTAGGGAGTTAGTTTTCGTTGACTCTAGTGTACCTCTTCCGCTAGAAGTCGGGAGCTGTATCTAGTGTACCTTACAAACACATGCTACCCGCGGTAGTAGTGCGAAGTGCAGGATGTAAAAACCAATTTAAGGGAGATCCCCAAAGAACGTCGCGCATCGCCACGCTCGGCTGTGAGGCATGCGGCTTTATCCTAAGCTGTTCAGAGTGTAACGGCATGCAGAAATAAGTGTATGAGCTAAAACTTAGCTTATAAATGTAAAATATTGTACCTGTAGTCAGCAAATTAACAGCGTTGGCATGGTCCTTGGGTCCTGGCGCGGCCGCGTCTCCCGCCAGCCGTAGTGCCGTGTCGAGCCGCGCGACGAGCTGCTTGTCGAGCCGCTCACCGCGCGACACACTTTCAGACTCTGACGATTCGCTGCCACCCTCTCCCGACTAAATTGGTGATACACCGGAATTAAAATGTGTATGTAGCATCACAAATATTAAATTGCATTTATGCACACTATTTATATTCCTTGAATAAATTCACAAGGACTGTCCTGTTTATTATTAGTCATCATCATCATCATCATCATCATCATCATCATTTCAGCTATAGGACATCCACTGCTGAACATAGGCCTCCCCCATTGACTTCCAGATTGGCCGGTTGGAAGCGGCCTGCATCCCGCGTCTTCCTGCGACCCTTACCAGGTCGTCTGACCACCTTGTGAGTGGACGTCCTACGCTGCGCTTGCCGGTACGCGGCCTCCTATTCTAGAACCTTTCTGCCCCATCGGCCGTCAGTTCTACGTGCTATGTGCCCCGCCCACTGCCACTTCAGCTTGCTAATCCGTTGGGCTATTATTATATTATTATTATTATTAGTAACTATAACTAATAAATTCGGTGACACTTCCTTTTCCTTTTCAAAATTCTTTATTAAAATAATACATTTAGGTACAAGTACACTATAACTAAAACCAATAATATAGTAACACTTACATATGACACGAAAAACACTTTATGAGGCAAAATACCTTTAAAAGCTTTTTACACTGTTTTTTTTTACTTTTTTTTTTTCAATAACTAACACCATTAATATAACATCTTAATCTATTTATATTACGAACTTTTTAGTGTGAAGTCCATATTTTAAAAGTGATAAATTATTATTGTTCATACATTAGCAATAACTGTTGACGGTAATAGCAAAAGTTTATATGCGACAAAAGTTCGCGACCTTTCGCGCTTTATGTTGGACGCAGTACGCGGGCTCAAAGTAAACTGGACACGCTAGCAGGACCGGGCTCGCGCGAACAGTGCGCGACGTCACGTGTAGTGATGGGGCAAGCGGTAAGTCCCATAGGTGTCGACATATGGCAAATTTCGTATTTTTGTACGTGCAATATTAGAAATTAAAGGATTACTATGACTTTTTACATTATTAAAGAATTTACATGTAAGTTTTAGAATAAAGTTATACAATGTCAAAAAATGTATCGCTTCGTGCAATTTTTGAATATTGGTCTGAAATTGAGTATTAAAGGCAATTTTTAGAGCTTTGTTTTGAACCACTTGCAGAGACTTGTGATTAGTTCGGCAGGTAGTGTTCCACACGGGGCAGGCATAAGTTAGGCAAGGCCGTATAAGAGTTGTGTAGATCCGCTATTTCGTTAACGGGCTAAGACAACTACGACGATTGAAGATGGGACTTAGGCCACTCATTGCAGAAATGCCTTTCGTTTTAAGGTCATTTAAGTGCTTGGTCCACCTTAACCTCTTGTCAAAGGTTATTCTGAGGTACTTCACAGAGTCCCTCCAAGGAATTGAGTGCTCACCTAGTTTTAACGTTCTGGAAGGTGTCTTATGTTTGCGACTAAACATAATTGCTTCCGTTTTGGTCTCATTTAGTTTGAGTTTCCACTTATGGAAATAAGATTGAGATTATATAATGACAGCTGCAGTCTACTTATGACAAGATCTTCATCCGAAGATGAAGTAAGAGATGCAGTGTCATCAGCAAAACAGGCAAGGCTTGTATGTGGTTGTTTTGGGATATCGTGTACGTAAAGAGTAAACAGAAAGGGCCCAAGAATAGACCCTTGAGGCACACCAGCTGGAATGTTTCTGAGTTGTGAGCAAGCTTTCCCGATGAATACCTTAAAGGTCCGATCAGAAAGATAGGACTGTATCATTTTAACTAATTCAATTGGTATATTTAGAGTTAACAGCTTATGAAGAAGGCCTTCGTGCCACACGGCATCAAAAGCTTTTTCTATGTCAAGCAGGAACATTCCAGTGGATTGACGTAAGTTAAAGTGGTGAGAGACATGTTCAGCCACTCTGACCAGTTTGTGGCTTGTAGAATGAGCCGTCCTGAAGCCAAACTGCTCATTAGGCAGTACATGAGCTGATACTTTACGGAGACGAGTGTAAATGGCTGCCTCAAATAGTTTGGCTATGGCCGGTAAGAGGCTGATTGGGCGATAACTCACAGGTATTTTTTCATTTTTGTTGGGCTTTTTGATTGCAATAACTTTGGCAGACTTCCAAGCCGCTGGAAAGTAACTCAGACGAAGACACCCGTTCATGATTTTTGATAAGTAGACTACAGCCTTCTGGGGTAGGTTTTTTAACAAGGCATTATGGATGTTATCTTCACCAGGCGCTTTGCGTCTTTTAAGTTTCCGAATAAGACACCATATCTCATGGGGGCGTATGAGAGGAGGAATCTGCCTGGTCTCACGGTGAGAATTCAAGGTATTCATAGAATCTTTGACTCTAGAAGACAGCTCGTTGTCATGCCAGTCATAAGTTAGGTAGGAGCATATTCGACTTGAAGGTATCGGCAAGCAATTCGCATTGTTCTAAGGTGTCACTAGTTAGCGAACCATCCGCTTTTATAAGAGGAGGGGTCACGGACGGGGGGGGGGGGTTGATTTTGTTTTTAGTGATTTAACTAAACGCCATATATCGGAACTTGGGTTATCAACTTTTGCCAGTTTTCCATTCCAGACATAATCCATATGCTTTTGTATTTTAGATTTAATAAGATTTTGAAGAAAGTTTATTTCATGGCGAATCGTTTTTCTGACGTCGGTGACACTATTGTATTAGGTTTATACCTGTAAATAAGTTGTAATAATAGACGTATATAATATAAAATTGAATTTTGCCAGAAAAATTGTGAAAAAGCAAGTTCAACAGATAGACGTAAAATTATTTGACTTTAACTGGTTTGTTTTGCGAATGTATCATTTCATTTTATGTGTATTGTGTTCAATATATTTTTTTAACATTAGCATTTAATAAAGTGACAAGAAATGTAATACCGAAATGCGCCGCATCTAGATCACGATCACACGCGTCCTGACTAGGGACGGGACAGATCGCAAGGAGGCAGATAAAGTAACAACAATGAAACATATAAGGTTTTTTTCTATTTTACATTTCTGAATCTCAAAATATGACACTGACTACATGACTCACTACGAAATAATACGTTTGTTCTGATGGTATGGAAAGTTAGGTACATATATTTTTTAATTTTAAATAACTCAAGTTTATGTTTAGATAGGGCACAAAAACGATTTTTAGAAAGAGCAAGCTTTTGCCGTAGTACTGAGATGTCAATTGAATCGAACAGGGCTGCGACCGGACAGCTCGAGAACGAAATACTGACGAGCACTTTCTTCAGCAATAAAAATATTGTGGGATGTGCTAAAAGGCTAAAAAAGCCATTTACTTTTGAACTTGCCGTTTATCTGTGAAATGCGTCAGTTTTCCCGCTATAGGAGGCACTTAAACTGAAATGTCGTTATTACCTGTGGTGATTCTTCTGCAATGGGATTGTCAGTGGACAGTCTTGCGACGTCGACGGCCACTTGTCCCACGTGTCCCAGTGGGGCCTGTATCGCAGGCTCGGGGCACACTGGAGCCGCTTCCTCGCGGGACGCATATTGGCCCGTAGACATTGATGCAGTTTTTACCACTGAGAGACAATATTAATTCTTTATAGGCCGATACTTGAATAATAATTATATCAGTTTGGCCTAGTCAATCTTCATGATTTTAGGATAAACAGGATCTGATCAGAAACGATGGTCAAACACTATCATTTACGGTCAAATTTGCTAAAACTTTCCTGTTAATTAAATATGTAAACATTATTTATTAAGAGAAACTGATGAAAGGATGATAATCTACTTACATAATAATAATAAAGATGTAGTCATAATAAAATCCTAAAAAAAATTGCTGCATATTCTAATGTTTCATACAACAACCGCGCTGTGACCTGTGATAGGCAGACAGGAAAGTTTGAGTCAATTTGACTGTATTTGACCATAAATAACCGGTCAGATTCAGTCGGTTTACATGTCTAGCTAGTTTGTACTAAGACCTCCACCACCCCGGACGGGTGACAAGATGGGAATCTTGTCGCGATGGGTGGGCTTAGTAGCTGGGGTCGGGAGGGTGGTGTCGTGGTGAAGCATCGAGCACATACCCTATAGAGCAGCAAATGAACCATCTTTCTCCGAAACTAGTTAGTGATTTTTAACTTACATTTAGTATGAAATGACAAGACCTGTCAACTCTCATCCATACGAAAAAAAAGTACAGATACAGATTTAAAAATGGCGGAATAATTTGTCGAACGAATCATATGACATTTCAAATCTGCATAGGGTATGTGCTCCATGTAGTGAAGCCAAGATGAACCCACGTGTCTTGGCTTGGGGGTGGGGGCTTCCTGCTCGTGCGGTTACATTAACTCACCAATGTCGCCATTTTCATCGTACAACGCAGCTAGCCTTGGCTCTACTGAGGCCAGGAAGTCTGCTAGCCGGGGCGCTGGGCCGCTGTCCCCACCGGGGAACACCAGCTCATTGTCAAATATTGTCATCAGTGTGCTGTATGAACATTTTTTTATATAAAACTTTCATAAAATATAATCGATATAAAAAATATAAATTAAATTTTGTTGTAAACCCAGGGGCTTTTAAATTTTTAAGTGTTTCAAGTACAATAAGATCATGCTCTAGGAAATTTGTTTATACTATTTACTGGGTAATACCTGAGAATAATGAATATTTCAATACCACGCCGCAGACAGCACATACGCACGACGTAAGTATATTATGTGTAAATCGAGACAATAAAATATGAACTTTTGTATTTATTCTGATTTACTTCATGTGGCTTTAGAATCTTGACACATCTTTGAAAAATATACGTCTTACGCCTTTCACCGCGATTCCATCGATTCTCACTCCATAAATCACCAATCAACCCTAACTCTTTTAATCGCTAGCAGTCTGTCATGCCTTATCTTCATTCAAACTCACTCATATTCGTTTTGTTATTCATCATACTACTTTGAAAGCAATGGTTTGGCTACGACAGCCGTTCATGTGTTGACATTGTATTATTGATTTCCAAAATAACCAAATAATTAATAACACTTTACCGACCTGCCAACAGTTTCGCGTACGTTTTGATACGGGTGATGCGTGAAGTTCGCCGCCTCTAGTTGTTTTAATAGCTCAACTGATAGCGGGGCTGTTCGCCAGCACAACGACCCCAACGCTCCCTGCGAATGAAATATATGTATGTAAAAGCGAAGTGAGTTTAAAGAGCAAATGGCCTCACATCAAAGGGCGGGGGGAGGTGTTTAGGGTCCTTATTTTCAGGTTTTTGTTCATGTAGCGAATAGTTCTACAAATAGAATTCTGACAAAAAATTCTACATAAAATGTCCTACAAATTAAGTCGTGAAAAAAGGGACCTTCCATTTAGTCCCCCTTCCTTTTTTAAAAACTTTTACGCTATCGACCACCACTGTACCGTAGCAGACAGTATAGTTCGGTTGTCGGCGAAGTTGACGAACGAACCTGAAATGAATGTGTTTTGTCAATAAAGACATGAAGAGTTGCGATCTCACTGAACAAGACGCTTAAGATTGTGCGAAGTAGAGGAGAAAGACCAGGAAAACGGACCTGTCATAAGACGTGATTATATGCTAGGAAGAAGTAGTGGCGCGCTTTAGTTGCTCGAATGTGGCACACGTTTCACTTCTTTGGGGCGTGGTGCGTACTACGTACCTGCAGCGCGTAGAGGCGCGCGCTCACGAGGAAGGAGGCGTCGCGGTCGGGGTGCGCGTGCGCGTGCGCGGGCGGCACGGGTCCACTATAGAGGGGGGCGTGGTGCGTGCTACGTACCTGCAGCGCGTAGAGGCGCGCGCACACGAGGAAGGAGGCGTCGCGGTCGGGGTGCGCGTGCGCGTGCGCGGGCGGCACGGGTCCACTATAGAGGGGGGCGTGGTGCGTGCTACGTACCTGCAGCGCGTAGAGGCGCGCGCACACGAGGAAGGAGGCGTCGCGGTCGGGGTGCGCGTGCGCGTGCGCGGGCGGCACGGGTCCACTATAGAGGGGGGCGTGGTGCGTGCTACGTACCTGCAGCGCGTAGAGGCGCGCGCACACGAGGAAGGAGGCGTCGCGGTCGGGGTGCGCGTGCGCGTGCGCGGGCGGCACGGGTCCACTATAGAGGGGGGCGTGGTGCGTGCTACGTACCTGCAGCGCGTAGAGGCGCGCGCACACGAGGAAGGAGGCGTCGCGGTCGGGGTGCGCGTGCGCGTGCGCGGGCGGCACGGGTCCACTATAGAGGGGGGCGTGGTGCGTGCTACGTACCTGCAGCGCGTAGAGGCGCGCGCACACGAGGAAGGAGGCGTCGCGGTCGGGGTGCGCGTGCGCGTGCGCGGGCGGCACGGGTCCACTATAGAGGGGGGCGTGGTGCGTGCTACGTACCTGCAGCGCGTAGAGGCGCGCGCACACGAGGAAGGAGGCGTCGCGGTCGGGGTGCGCGTGCGCGTGCGCGGGCGGCACGGGTCCACTATAGAGGGGGGCGTGGTGCGTGCTACGTACCTGCAGCGCGTAGAGGCGCGCGCACACGAGGAAGGAGGCGTCGCGGTCGGGGTGCGCGTGCGCGTGCGCGGGCGGCGCGCACAGGCGCACTAGCGCGCGCAGTACGCGCCCGCCGCGGCACGGGTCCAGCTTCTCCACGCCGGTCGCCAGGCATGTGCCCCAGTCCTCCATCGTCTCTGGTGTTACTGTTGTCAGTCCTATGGAACAATTACTCACAAAATTTGTATCAGGTCCTAATTTACTAGCTAAATTCCGTCTAGGGGTTGATTCTACTGCACAAACACAACAACATTTTCGATGGAACTCGCAAAAAATACTAGACTGCCTAGCTTTCTGTATTGCAGCACTAGAATCACCCAGTTTTACAGAAATTGTTAATTGTTTTTAAAAACACTCCACACTATCCCTTTTGGTATAGCTTGGCCATAACTGCTGCGCACTCTCTGAGGTATGCGCGGCGAGGTGGGAGCCGGGGAAAAAAGAGCATGAGTTCACATGAGATCAATACATGTCGGACAAATCTTACGATATCAGTTTACGTATAAGGCAAGACTTGTGGCGGAACGGTGGTCGGAGGCTCTTTAGTTGATAAAAATGTATTAGTTGCATTATCTTATTAGTTGATAAAAATGTAATTTACATATACTCGATTCAATGTTTATTAAAATACCTAGGCAGTTGATGAATAAGAACTAAACTTATAATTCAAATCAGAATTTGTTTTATTGAAAATTTACTATAATTACAAACAAATAGAAATAGTATAAGTAGTAAAGTTATTCTGACATAGATTGTGTTTCAACTTCATCTTCCATTTCGTCATCATCTTCATCGTCTAGTTGGCTTCTTCTCAACCTGAACGCTATGGTAAGACGCTTTGTCCATTACAACAACAGAATTCGGCAGCAACTTATCTTTTAACTTTTCATCTACCCACTTATAAAAAGTAGGCCCGTTCATATCTCCATGATAGTCGCTAGTTTTAGCATCTGATTTGAATATAGTCAATACGTCATCCACCAAGCCATTTCGACACCCAGCGTGGAGAATTACCAATCGCCGTCCTTTCCCAATATCAGCATAAATTCCGGATTCTGACGATGATTGCCAACATTTTCTGGCATGGTGACTGGCGTTGATGTATTTTTCATCAAGAAAATATATGTTGCTGTTTTGCGTTCTGTAATTTCTGATTTGTGTAAGGTATTTTTTCCGCCACACTGTAATATTAGGTTGCTCTATAAGGAGTAGTCTCTTCGATTTGCATTTTTTGTAACGGTAGCCCATTTTGTGTAAAAGCTGTCTTAAATATTCCCGTCCACAATTCAATATGCCATCCTGCCTTAAACTTGATAGTAACTTTCGGACACTTGGTTTTTTTTTTTCGACATCGTAAAACTGATTAATTTTTCTTCTGATAACTTCAAGGTCAAAATCATCCACAGCATGTTTTTTCTTTATAACTTTTGGTTTTTTCGGCAATTGAAACTTTAAACGGCTTGAATTTTCAATTGATAAATAACCCGCAGAAATTACACTATGCACGGTTCTTTTGGAGTACCCCGTAGCCTCCGCAACGATTTTTTTTTATTATTTTTTTATTTATTACTAAATGGAAAACAAACAGCATTTGTATAACAAATATAGATAAAATAGTAAGAAACAAGTATGCCTTGAACAGTTTTCGCGAATAGAAATGTATATAATCCAAAAACTACATATTTCTTTAACAGAGCAAAGCAATGGAACAAAACAGAATTACAAACAATAATTTTAAAGTCACATCAAAATGGGGTAGTAATACACTTATAGAAATGAAAGTGTCACCAAGTTACACCTCGAAAAATTCAGTATTAATTTTATTCTTAAAATAATTTGGTCTCGCCGTAAATAGGTCAACATGTTTTGAATAATTACGGTTAAAGTTTTTAAATACCCTGTTGAAATAAGAATTCCGTCTATAATTTGTAGTACTTGCATCAACATGGAGTCTGAGATGATTTCTCCTGGAGTTGGCACGAACTGGTAATTGTATCTTGACCCTAGATAGAAGCTCGATACAATCATTAGTTAGGTTTTGAAGAAATGTTAGGTCAGCTGCCTCTCCGCAGTTTTAGTGGAAGTAAGTGGTGACGTTGGCAGATTTCAGTGTAGTTAAAACTTGAGTTTAACCGGTGCTTATAATTTAAAAATCTTAGGAACTTTTTCTGAATTTTTTCGATTTTGTCTACATATAGTTTATATTGGGGATTTTGGCAATATTCGCATCACTTTTGAATCCAAAGCTTTCTCTGTCTGCTTTTCTTTTCTTAAAATATTCAGCCACTTTAAAATTACGGTTTTTACATCACGAGATAACGCACGACCCATCTTTGAATTTTTATCTCATGTGCGTCTGACATTGACGGTCCGATAATGACACTACCTGCCGCCACGAGCGTAAGACGGCGGACTGACAGAGCGCGTCCCCCCGTCTCGCCGCGCGCATACCTCAGAGAGTGCGCAGCAGTTATGGCCAAGCTATAAGTAACCTGTTGTCCTAGGTGAGCGAGAACATTTCACATGTCGGTTCTCATCTACGTGACAAACGTCGATCACGCGTACAGCTACACTTTGATACTTTAGTAACGTGTCGCGTTGTAGTGTTTCCACGTAATAAATGTCTAAGAAACAGCGAGGATAATTAAGGTTGCGGAAAGCCGTTGTACGCAAATGGTCTAGCCGCTCGATGTGGCGTTTTATAGGGGAGGCCTATGTCTAGCAGTGGATTATTCGAGGCTGATGATGATAATTATATTATGTCCCTTTCTCATGAGTGTTGAATAAGAAAGGGTGTATACAGATGGTGTTTTTCCGTATGCCATCTTGCCACCGCCGTGTGATAACCACGCATTCAAATAGAACAACTATAGAAAACTCTGTATTGCGACCGCGACGGCACACAGTGCCATGAGTTTACAGCAACACCTTTTCAGATAAGAAAACTATGGTGTTCTGTTAAATTCTCTTTTGAATTTCAAATAGCTGTCTATGTCAGACAAACGGTAAATTATTTACTTTGATAAGAGAGTAACAGAAAGAAATAAAATTTCGGCATTCAAAGTCTACCTATATGTCCTAAGGCCCGTGCTTGTGGAGTTTCTGGAACATCGTAAAGGTAAAGAAATTGTAGAACTCACCAATGCTGATGATATCAATAGCGGATTGGTACATAGCCTGGGCGTCTTCCCTAGACCAAAACCTTGGGGCCCGCAGTACCGCAGCGGCTATCTCAGCCGAAAATCTCTGCGGAGCTTCCTGTGTGTCTCCCGCACAACGAAGCGCGTGGGCCACGTACTTTTGAGCGACTTCCAAGCCGAATTGGGAGAACATCATCTGAAAACAGGTTATATATATTTTTGGCATGTTTTATTCATATTAACTATATTTTCTTCGGAGAACTTAAAATCTGTATTATTGGACTAAATTAGTGGTCCTTTACGGAATTTGGGCGAAACCAGCATTAAAAACACTAACTATAAATGCTTAATGTTAGGCGGAAAATACCGTTATTATTATTATATAAGTAAAAAACATTCAACCTTATTCGAAAATACTTGACGATTGTGTAAATTGAAGATAACAAAATATATAAGTCTTACTCTAAACATAGAGAACCGAACGCCGCTGAACTTGTCCCGTCCCTTTTTCTCCTCAACGGTAAGGAAGGCGACGAGGCGATCCACGTTCGCATCATCCGAGAAGAACTCGTACAAATGTCGCTCCCCCTCTTCCATGGCTTCGGGGGCTTTGTTGAATGAAAATACTTGCTCTTTTACGGGTGCCGCTACCTGGCGGGTATTTCGTAAATACAAATATACATATTTTACGGTTCTTGTAATCACGAAATCTGTCATTAACAAGTTACATTTACAGCAGAATTTAACAGATTTGTACGAAAATCGGTCACTCCCAAAATAGTTTTAAGTAAACTAAAATTAGTAGATACCTATATGACATTTTTGTAATTATTCAAGTCAGACATGGACAACTACTACCAAACTGAGTCGGTTCCTGAAGTAATGCGCTGCGTAGAATGAAAAAAGCGGCATTCCAGACGGAAAGCTTTTTGCATGTCTATCAACGATATTAAATACCCTAGATGTAATCTTACATACAAAACGGCGGCCTAAACCTTTCCCGAAAGAAGCTAGCAAGCTCGCGCAGTACCTACACCCGGAAAATATACATATAAAATAACTCTTACTTCACTATTTAAAATTCGACCATAAACTACAGTAATACAGTTCAAGCGTTCAATAGTTATGACATTTTAGAATGCCACCAGGCTGCAAGCTTGTAAAATTTTATTGCTTTATTCCTAAAAAGAAGAATATAGGTTTTAACGCAATAAAAATAAGGTCCAATTTCGTATGCGCTCTTTGAAAATCATATAATTATTTTATTTGGAACAGAGGTAGGTGGAGTCATCGTCAATGTGGGTTATTCACCAACTCGACACACTTATGAAACTTAAAATTATTAACACTTATATGACGACCTCCGTAGCCGATAGGCGAGTATACCGGATTTGGTGTCGCTATCTCTGAGGTCCCGGGTTCCCGGTCGGTCAATGTAGAAAAATAACTTTTTTTATATTGTCTCGGGTCTGGGTGTTGTGGTACCGTCGTTGTTTTTGACTTCTGTAACACAAGTGCTTAAGCTACTTATCACAGGATCAGAGCAATGTATGTAATGTTGTCCAATATTTATTTATTTATTTATTATTTCGTCATCTGGACACGCTAAGATTTATACGCGTGTCCACATAGTGAAACCTTAATAAAATCTCTTTTAAGTTTTCGCCAACTGGCGTGTACGCCAAATCTCCAGATGACGAAATAATAAATGATGATAATTTTAAGTTTCACCAAATGGACACACGCGTGTACAGTCTTTTGTGTCGAGTTGGTGAATAACCCGTCAATGTTATAAAACAGGAACACAGAACGTTATATAACTATGAACTATGTTAATTTAATATTAAGCTGGAAAAGGTTAACTTTAAATAAACTTTGAAACTACTAAAGCTAAGATGATATAGTCAATGATGGTATTTGGATAATACATTAGTACCTATTAATATTAAGAACATTATAAAAGTTCAAGCAATCTGGGAAATTGGTCTTAATCTTCTAGAAAAAATAAAAACGAAAAGAAGATCGACGACGACTACAGTAGTTACGGCGAAATATTGTTGTTTTGCACTTTTTTCTACATCATCGTCTTCCAGTCGCTTAACTACTTAACAGAAAAAAAAGTATAACAAGGTAGGTTAAAACTAATAATATTTTTTAATAATGTTATTTATTATTTATGTGCTATGAACCTATAGTTAGGTTTGGTAATAGAAACAAAATTTGTTTCTAATATATATCTTCTAATATTTAATATTAGACAACATTACGTACATTGCTCTAATTCTAAGGTAAGTAGCTAAAGTACGTGTGTGATAGAAATCAGAAACAACGACGATGCTACATCTCGTCCCAAGACAATTTGATAGAAAAGTTCGTTATCTACATTGGTCCGACCAGAAATCGAACTCTCGACCTCAGATAATAACGCCAAGACCTGTGTGCTCGCCTCTCGGCTATGGAGGTCGTTAAAATGTTCTGAAATAGATATCGCTAATAGAAATGGTAGGAATAATAATTTGTTTTGTTTTTCTGCCATTATTTATGATTAAATTGGAAATTCGAAATGGTATTGTTACGATTAAATATAAAGTAAAGTAACTTTTAAAAAAAGACAATAAACTTTACAACGACGACGCGACTCCATAAGACCAAATCGACTATGTTTCAACTCCATCTTCTACCCGTCTCTTTTCCAAGCAGCGCGAGGGAAAGAGACAAGCTGTGCACTGGCCGTGTGTTTGATCGCGAGGGAAAGAGACAAGCTGTGCACCGTCCGTGTGTTTGATTATTTCTTATGTTTTAAAATAACTAAGTTCAAGCACATTTTAGGACTAACTTTACTAATAATACATTCAATTATCAAATATTAATGTAATACCTACCGAAGATAGGACACTCTAACCTTTTTAGAGTGGTTAAAGTCTTTTTTTTGCATTTGTTTACGGAGCACTTCGGCATACTGAATCATGGACGGTCCGCGCGCGACTGCGAACGAAGGAGTGCTTAAGCCGAGTTTAAGCTTAAGCACTCCTTTTTCTGGATATGTTTTGAGCGCTGGCGGTGTATCTAGGGTATTTAATACGCACGCAAAACGCAATTAGGGTACGCAATGGGCATCAAAATATATAATAAGTTGCCAGCCCATGTAAAACTTTTACCATTACATAAATTTAAAAAAGTCTTGCATGCTTGGTTAATTCTTTGTAATTTTTACACTGTAAGCGAATATTTGAATTCAAAAATTTAGCAGCTTATTCTTTTAACTTTTTTACAATGTTTGCATGCTGGAATGTATACAGCGAAACATGGATCCTACTTTGTACCTACCATCTTATGTAACCTGTTTCTAGCAAATAAATGATTTATCTTTATCTTTTATCGTTGATGTCTATGCACTACGTCAAGCTGCCGCATTGCGCAACCCAGTGGGTGGTACGTCGGAAACCGACTCTCAAGCCTTAAAAACTAATGAACTAACGACATACCTCTAGCTTTTCGGGCCAACAATAGAAACCGTACCCTGTGCTCCTCAACCAAGGCTTGTCCCATTCTTCATCCGTCGTTGGGATCCTATCTTCGGACCACATTGCCCATTCCAAATCTTTTCTATACCCTGGACAAAATAATTTCCCTTACACAATTGCTTTCATTTATTATTTAAAACACAGATTTTTTATTATAGACCAGGGCCACGGCATTTTCGAAAGAGGCTCCTGAAACGTTACATAATATCTATCTGCAGATGCGTCGCGTGTTGAAAAAGTTTAAACACTATTATGTAGATGAACACCTTATGAGGTGTTCATCCACATAATAGTTTTCAAATCGATCGATTTCTATTGAAGCGATGTAAAATAAAAACACTCAGTAACTAGCCGTCTAGTACATGAGTTCTGGCTTCTCAGATGATACTAATGCATCAAGAAGTATGAGGCTATGCGAATTTTTCCAGACATTATAACTTTAAAAGAACTCAAAATGGTGTCGCTCTCTCAAACTGCACTAAAGCTGCTATTGCACCTTAACTTTTCTCGATAGAGTTGTTACCTTAGATCCTAGACTAGAACAATTTACTAAGCAAATGTTTCTCGGGCTTCGGTTGTTTCAGTACTCCAGAGAGCTTATACAGGTCGGAGACTTCCTTCTTGAGTGGCTTTATGTGATGTTGCAGTACAAATACGCAATGTTATAGTGTAGGAATGATTTGATAGAATACAACTAATATAATTTACCTGGAACACGTTTATCGGGCTTCGGCACTCCTGCGACCTCATACGGGTCGACAAATATTTTCTTGATCGGCCTCTTACGTTGCTTCAGTACGTAATGCGTGAGTCTTTGCGCGGAGCGCCGTACGGCTATGTCGTCGTGTAGGAGAGACTTCACGATAAGTTTGACAGCTCGAGGGGTGTACGGTGTTTGTACGGAGGGGCAGAACGTTAGCATTTGCATTGCTAGTTCTAGACGGCGCCATTGGCTATTAAAAAAAACAATGATAGATAATCACATATTCTACAAGCACATGTGATGAAAACACCCAAATATTACGAATATTTAATTCCGAATTTGGGTATTATGAATTTATGAATGCGAACTTCATAATTGCGAATAAATAAAATTTCGATTATTAAAAATCAAGATGTTATCGAATACTAAAAATACGATTTTTTCCGATTACTTATCACAAGTACGAAAAATTAAAACACTGAAGTGTCATTAACCCGAAAACAGTATTCCGAATATCAATATTTCGAAAATGGGATGAAAAACCAACTAAACTAGCCGTGGTTCTTCGCCGCTGGTCTGCCGCATACAGAGCAGCCTCCGTTTGCTGTAACGACCAACATGCCAAAGCTGCGGAAGTCAGCGTGGGTGGCTGCGATTTGTTACGTAAGAGCAAATAGACCGCACTTCCCGCAGCACCGGAGAAAAGGAAATCCTAATGCATGTATGCTTTCTTGCGAGCATGCATGGTTGTATGAAAATCTGCTTGCTTGCATGCTACATGTGCAAGTCGAGCAAAAAAGCGGCACGCAAGCAACAAGCGGCATAGTACGGCCATGCTTTTCTCGAACCAGTTCAAACTGTTTTCGAACTTCGTTGTGGTTATCCAATACAATACAATGACTACTTGGTTACTAAAAATCCTGATTATTTAGCCGGAATGTTTAAATTTCATTAAATTTTTGAACAAGTACTTTATGAATTTTAACTAGTCAATATTTTTATAGTGAATTTTGTCACTCACTCACTGACTGAACGATCATCAAACTCTAAGGCACTTCTAGCGGACATAGAAGCTTTAAATTTATATTGCAATTAGTGTTTAGTGTATAAATCAAGAAAAAACTAAAGTATTTTGCAATTTCAGTCCAGTTTTCTAGATACACAACTGAGCTGCGTGACATGTTTTTTTTACAAGTTATGTTTTTGATGGCATTTTAATTGCATACAAGCTAAACAGCATTAAATGCTGTTTCATTATCAGCCTTTGGATGTCAAGTGCTGGCCTTCCCTAAACACCATTGCGAGCGGCTCTGAACCGTTTGCGTCCAGTGGCTTCCCACAACAGGTCGTCAGTCCACAGGTTGGGAGGCCTACCTATGCTGCGTCTTTCGGTTTCAATTCTACATTATTACATAATACTAATAACTTGTCATATCCTACCTATTTAAAAGTACTTACACAGTAGGAGTTTCAGCGACATCAACCAGCTCCTCAACTAGTTCATTATAAAGCGATTCAGTCTTGCTAGAACTGGCTAGCTCCATCTCAACGGCCATGCTGAGATGTTCTGCGAAGACTGGGTCAGTATCGATGGCGTCTTTGACAAAGTAAGTGGCCGCATCCACAGCCGACTGCGAGATAGTCAGGCGAGTGTTCACAGTAGGGAAGTGGCGGTGGAGAGAGTCGCTGAATGCTTGCTCTAGCCTAAGAAATAAAGCATAAGTTATATTTGCTACGATTGAATAGTAGTAGAGCTGCTGAAATCACTTTTTGTTTAATGAATCTTTCAATACAAACGATCAGCAAATGCGAGTTTTTTATTTTTTTATAAAATACGTCTGCAAGGCATAACACAAGCGACAATTTATACAGGGTATAAAAAAGCCTAATGAAGCTTTGAACCACGCATTCTATTTAGTTGAAGGAAAAAAATAATTGCTAGGAAATGAATTTTATTTTCGGGTATAATCAAATATTAATTTCTAACCCGGAATGCACAGCGCGCACGCAACACTATAAATGTGGGTGCGGTGCATACGGACGGCGAGTGAGTGAGCGCTACACAGCGAGCGCGCGCGCATACTCGAACGACACTTAGGCTGTGCTCTTTAAAGCCTTTTTATGAAACAAGAACAAAAAATTACAATTATGTTTTTTGGAAAAAAGTTCAGTTATACCGAATACACATCATTTTTGTAAAAATCTTTAAAAAATAGTTTAACTTTGGCCGTCAATATCTCGGTAACTAGGCATTTCCCAGGTATGAAGTAGTAGAAAAAAAAAACCTAATAAGGAGTACAATATGCGGTATTCGGCTTCGTTAATGTTTTTTTTACAGCCGATATATTTGCTTATAACTTTTTTGTATAAATTATTGTGTACGATAGTCAAGCTTTTTTAAGATTGACTTTTACTAGCAACATAAGGTATTTTACACAACCACTCACCTCAAAATACTAGGTTTCTCGCTAAGCGGCGCTTTTAATATAGCAGGCCAGAGTGTTCTGACGACTTCCCAGTCTTGCTTTGCAATGAGAGGTCCGGCACGGGGCCCTAACATGATGTAGAGGGCGCCTTTGTGTTTGTTGTGCCATTCTTCACCTTCGCCGCCGGTACTGAGCAACTCGGCCAGTTTCGGTATCAGAGCGCGGTAGGAGTAGGGGTAGTGGCTCAGCATCCAGTAGAGACGGATTTGTGCTAGTATTCGGACCTATAGAAAATTCTAATAAGTGAATACTGTCGGTATGAACAAACCCTAGAGAGAAATACCGTCTAAGTGCGAGTCGGAATCACGCACCGAGGGTTCTGTACAAACTTATATTATTATACCTATAATAATTCATCCTTAACAGAAATCGAGTCTTGAAGATATTTACAACTTAATCTCACTTCCGCGGCCAAATGCAGGTGGTTTGAGTTTGACAGATTAATGTTTAACCGTGATCATTGTAAGTGGAGCTAGTGACTTTGACAGGCAGGAATGGAGGGCTTTTGTCGCACGTCTTATTCGTCCGTCAGTATCCTATACTTTTCATTTTATTCAGTACAGTATCCTATACTTATTATGTTTGCATGTATCTCCTCTTTAAAAATCTAATCACAATTTAACTATCAGACTTACCGAGCTATAAGTGTTGATGGACAGATCATACAGCGCATACAGCGCTTGAAGTGCCGAGGGTGTGATTCCAGCATCACACACAAGGTCCACTCTAGACTCATCTTGCAATCTGGCTGCGTCAGCAAGCAACATACGAAGTCTTGCTGCCCCTTGCGCGTCCCCGGCCACCCCACCGCGCCCGTCGAGTGCTCGCTCCAAAGCACCGTAGGAACGGAGACGGGCCTCTAACCCAGGCCCCGCGCGATTTCCCCTCATTACAACCACGCGTTCCCACACCTGTAAAGTAGTTTAAATAACTTAAATTACTAATCAATTCAATAATATCTATTATTTGACCAGAAATTAGCGAAACTAAAACTGATTATCAAATATTTTTATTTTTATTAGCTCAATTAGGCTTTAGCAAAAGAAACCTTATGTACACCATACACAACACAACACAACTTAATATTTTAGTCAGAAAACAAGTGAAAGAAGTACACATAAGATTAGATTGAACACTTGATCACTCCTGCCTAAAATAGTTTTAATATTCAAGGACCTACGTACCTGTAAGAGCATTTCAAAACCACGTGTATCATCTGATTTATCCGCAATCATTCGCGCTTGCACGTCCAGTAAGAGTTTTGTTAAAGCTACTCTCATGTTTTCTCCATCCAGTGTAATTTTATGCTTCACGCCGTTAGTGAATGGAATGCTCGTAGCTGGCACTTTTGATTCTAAACTGTAATAAAATTATGAAGTATAATATTTTAGCCTCTATTTTTATTTTTAACAGTAAAATGAAATATTGGCTACTTACAGAAAAACGGGTTCTTCATCAGGTGGCGGCAAGAAATTACTACAGGATAACACCGCGTTCATTATATACAAGCTTCTCAGTTTGCGTTCGCGACACATATCTCTTTCTCCGCTGAGCCACTGTCTAAGACGCGTTATCTCAGGCTTCAAATATCTGTCGACTAGCATCTGTGCACACTCCGCTTCCTTCAAGCTAGGCACATGCCACTTAAAATTAGCGTTCTTCAGCAGACATCCGCGACCCCATTCCCGAACAGGCAACCACGTCTGAGGCGCCGTTCCATAGTCATGAGGCGAACTGCGCCACTCCTTTAAATCCTGATATGACAGAGACGTAAACATGTGACTCAGAATCTCGCATGCCCGTGACAACGCGTAGTTCGAGTGAATTTTCATCGCCCTGTCCAGTATCGGCAAAATGACATCCGCATATTTTATTAGCACATTCCCGTCACACTCCACCACATGCATCAGCAGCACAAGTCTGTACACGAGATCGCGAGGAGGATTCTCTTCATGCAAGGCTTCATCCGTCGATAAAAGCTCCTTTAGATCCTCACATAACTTAGGCAAGAACGCGGCTAGAGTTGTTTCGGCATCTATACGAGCGAACACGCGCAATAGGACGCCCACCATGCTACCGGACACATTCGTTTCGAATGTAGAATCAGTTGCGAAGGCCTTGAATTTCCTCAAAGCTTCTTTGAATATTTTCGGAGAACACTGCATCAGCACAGCCGTAGAGGCGGACGATATAGCAGTTTCGACCACGGCGTCGGTTTTACTCCGGACAGCGTCCGACTCTTTGGTGTCGAGACGTACGTGTTCCATGGTGCTCGACTCGATAATAATGAATAGCCTATCTAAAAAGACCAGGACAAAGTCTTCGAATTGAGCAGTCAACTCACAAGTCAGTAGTTCTTCTTCGGTCAAATCGGGCCAGTGTTCGTGAGCTGAACTGCAGTCAATGAAGGGGACCATCCAACTGAATATTAGTATGAAATGTAATGTTACCAATGTCTTTTTAATGTCGTTTGGGTCTAAGCCGGGAAGGACAGCCATTAGGAAGGGGACGACGTGTGTCGGGCCTTCGGGGTAATCGGCGTCGGCACCTCGCAGCATAGGTCTAGCCACAGCAGCTACTGCTGACATAGCAGCAGTTACTCTATGGGGTTCAGTTAGAGATGTCAGTGATGTCCTGAGTCTTTCCAGTAAAGGTGGAACGACGATGGCAGGTCGGAGCGTAGCCAAGTTTTGCAACGCAATTGATATATCGAGTGCGCCACTGCGACTGTACACAGCTTGCAGTGTGGGTTCGAGAACAATGTTCACGAATTCTGTAATGTCTTCGTCCCTGAGTCTGTACGATTCTGGTGTTTGGTTTTCCCAGGTTTCCTTAAACCGTTTTTCACGTTCTCTTCTCACTCTGAAACATTTATCCGAAATAGAAAATTTATTATGTTGTATCTGGTCAGTGTTAAAATTGCTAAAACTATGAAAACATTACCTATTAAGAAATTCTCTAGCCAGTTTCCTAAGAAAGTCTCTCAGTTTGTAGGACCAGCGACCCGCATTCGCACTGTGCAGGTAGCTTTCCACTCCAGCTAAAAAGCTACGAAGATGTTTCAGAACAACTCCGTTGGGGCACATGCTCCATACAATCAATGAAGCCACATTTTTCATATCTAAGAAAAAAGTAGTTAACGATTTATTTCCATTCTATTGACGTGCAATTCAATTGTAATTAGAAATACTGACCAAGAGAGTGAGCCCTACTGATTTGCATGTCTTTATAACTGACTGGCAGGTGCAAAGTATGCAGGAATCTTGTAAACAATTTGGGAACATGGGGGGTCCAGTCAATGGCTCCCGGGTTCCGTTTAGCTAGGCCCGCGAAGAGCATTGTCAACTCCTGTAAATATACGGTTATAGACAATCACATTTTGAAGCAGATCCTTTTAGGAGAGAAAACTCTAATTATAAAAGTGCAAAGGATAGTGGGCAAAAAACACCAAGCTCCGCTAGCCATGTGATATGAGTGAATCAAAAGTCGTACCTAAAATAAGCATTTTTTACTATGACACCAAAAAAATGTATCCCGGAGGAAAGTCACAAAACAAGAAAATAAAATATTTTATCACTATGTAGACGACCTGGTAAGGGTTGCAGAAAGAAAGCCATTGGATGCAGGCCGCTTCAAACTGACCAGTCTGAAAGTCGTTAGCCTATGTTTAGTAGTGGATGTCCTATCGCTAAAATGATGATGATGAATCATTAAATAATAACTATGATAATAAACAATCCAAAAATGTTTTTATAAATATGCTTGATTTTGTTACAAGACAATAAACATTTTATAATTAGGGAAGGGATGTTTGTTTTAATAATGGCTAGTAAGCTACATAAAGCTTTGGGCACACAGTCAGCAGGCGCGATCGCGACGGCGACGCTAGCGGGACACCAGTGTTTGAAATATACTCAAGTCTATAGACAAATGTCACGCTTGTCAGGACGGAGAGGTGTTCTTAGTTTATGAATGAATGAACATGAATATATATTTTTACAACTTTTAAGTGAGATTACCGTCGCCGTCGAGCCTTGCCGGCTGTGAATAGAAGGGACAAGTGGCGATCTTTGATGTTGGAGGCCAAGATCCATTTCGGGTCGCTGAGCCAACAAATGTGTGTATGGGTGTAGCTATACCTTAGCTACACCCATACACATATTTGTTGGCTCAGCGTACATATAATTAGTATATTCAACTTCAAATAGCTAGAGAACCCTGGGATAGAATTTGATGCGCATTGGCACAGATAAACATGGATCTGATATCTTTCAAATAAAAGTAGTCCCATCTCTGGCCGTTCTGGGTGTGCTGGCCATATATTTTTGCCCACTATCATTTAAGTTTTTTTTTAAACTTTTTGCATGGTTAGTAGCATGTATCAAAAGGTAATTTGTAAAGCTTGTTGGCCATCGAATAATACACTTATAAAAAACGTCGTAAGATATCGACAACGTTTGACTGGTTTTCCGGATTTATTCCTCTCTCGCATCTACCAGAAGGCCCTGTATCCAGCAGCTATGCTATAGGTAGTCAGACAATGGGCTGCATATATTTTCCTTTCTGCATCAGGTCACCACGACGATCAGGCAAATTATACATAAAAGAACCACCACACTTACCGTGACCCCATACTGTGAATTGTAGCATGTATCCCAAAATTCCATCAGCCGATCGAACCAAAGCTCATGGCCCTGGGCCGCATATCGCGGATTAAGTGCCACCGGCAGAAAAACTACCAGTTGGCATATGAGGTTTGCGTCTGAAGCCCAAGGGTTAAATTGAGGTAGAAACTCTTCTAGGATTTCTTTAGTCGCGTCTACCTCGAAATACCTAAAAAATATATTCACATAGCAAGATCGAAAGTAAATAAAAAAATATTCGACAACATCACATACATTGTTCTGATCCTATAGTAAGTAGCCAAAGCACTTGTGTTACAGAAATCAGAAACAACGACGGTACCAAAACACCCAGACCAAAGACAAAAGAGAAAAGTATTTTTTCTACATTGACCCGACCGGGAATCGAACCCGGGACCTCAGAGATAGCGACACCAACAAGTCCGGTATGCTCGCCTCTCGGCTACGGAGGTCATCAAAGTGAAAGTAACTAGTTTAGTGAATAAGATCAAGTTACTTACGGCCTGGCGCATTTAACCATAGTCATATACGATCCTTCCAATGATCTGTAAATAAGGAGAGTTTTTAATGAGTGTGTTAAGATTTATTTCTGGGCTTAAATTATGGTGCATCAAGTAAAGAAAGTTTCATACTTTTACTTTTACGCTTAGTTGAGGACTTGGTAATTGAGAAATGAAATTACGAGAATTAAACTAAACAAGAGATGTTATTTTTGCACCAGAATTAAGTACCAGAACAGTATTTAAAACCATCAGACCAGCGCGCGTAATGTAGTAAGTTACAACCCACAGATTGTACACATAGAATGAATGACAGATGAGCCCATCCCTTAACAACCACCGAATGTGCGATGCAAGCGTATCCCAGATGTTAAAACTTGTTCATTACGTGGGTAGCTCGTTCTCATCCCGTTCCGCAAGGCCGAACAAGTTAAGTGCGTCATCAAGGCCGTACCCCGACAGGAATTTGCGAATCATATCGAGCATATCACCTCCTTGCTTGCCAGAACGTTTTGGCCTGAACACATATGGTGAGACAATTTATTATTAGACTACAATACTTGTACAATGTGTGTAAAAATAGTTTTTAAGTCAGGTTATTCAAGAAAAGTTTTGTTGTAAAATAAATTGAAACACAACATTTACATGTTCAAAATATGTTTATCTACAGATCCGCCATTTCGAATTGCTATCACAATGAGATAAAATTTTTTGGCTGCATGCCTAGTGAAAAATGTATGTAAGTAGATTTTTGTTGGCAGATCGGAAATGTCATGTATACTGATTAATAAACATTTGTCACATTTTATAAAACAACAGGCCGCTGACGCCCAAATATTGGGACTATACTTAATATAGCATAGTACAAGCTTTGCTTAGTTTTGATGTAGATAATTTATTATTGTTATTATTTGCTCGGCAACTTGTATAGCCTACCTAGCTGTGATAGTTTTCCTTTTAATAATCTCTAAATCAAAAAAAATTGTGTGCACACCCCAGATATATATTTATATGACCTATCCAACGACACCCCACATGTGATAGACAAGAAAAAAAAAACATCCCGGTTCTATATAGATTTTCTCATTGTCCACTCTATCAATGGTCATATTGATGTTGAGAAATTAACTTTAAGTATCGTTGTAGTATTCAGCATCAGTAGTAACGTGTGTAAAATTATGTATTAAAATGTAATTTGCAACATAATTTTAGTATTAAAAAATATGGACAATATACTAAAATTATTACTTTAAATGTTTGCCTATAGCTGCGGCAAACTTACGAGAGGTAATGGTAGAGTCCTATGTGTGTAGCACTCCTTTCGAATATCTTCTTCCCAACTTCGTGTAAAGGGCGCCACGGGAGGGTCAGTTCCCCTGGCGCAATTAAATGCCTTTTCCTGCAAAAAAAAATACTATGTACACAAACATTCTTGCTAATAGAATGTTACAATGCTGTGGTGCGAAATTAGTAAAAAATAATGAAATAAAATAGACAAGTTCACAGAAGTTTTCTTTATTTATTCCTGAATCAGACCTAGCCTTTAAAAATCTTTCAATTTAAACAAATTTTAAAGTAGTTTCTCACTACCCATATAAGGGTTAAACCAAGTACTCAGTAAGTATGTAAATCATAGTGCTTGTTCGCAGTTTTTTTTTGTTTTTTTTTAATGATTTTATTTTCCAGTATTTTATCTTTAGACATTTATCTGGATTTGTGTTACTATTATTATTATTTTTTGATATTATATTACGCACAGAAATAGAAAATATTATATTAAATACTTTAAAAATATACAATCCATTAATCGCATACTAATAATAGATCGACTTACTTTGTGAGCATGAGGAACATTGTAGCGAATTTGTGAACCTTGCATGGTTCCAAGTCAGGAATGAGCACTAGCTCATATGCCAGTTTTACCAACGCTATGTGGTCCTCCTTTCCAAATTTTAAGCCATATATTCTGATATACCTGTAAATAAATTATCATGCATGAGATGATAAAACATTAAAACATTTTGGGCTTAAAAACTATTAATTGAAATATATTTGATAGTAGTTATTCATCGCAGTCTATAAATAAAAAAAACAAGATAAACTTTCAACAGCTTATCAACTAAAAATTTTAACCAATTTATTAACTAAACCAAAATAAAAAAGGATCAAAGGACAATCTTTTAAATCTGTTACATCACTACATAACACCTGGGGTTTTCTAGTTTTATGAACCATTATTTAAATAAATCAAATTTCAAATATTCGGACTTGGTCTACAGTAGGTACAAGTGTGAGCTGATCGAAGCGCGTGGTGCACGCCGCCGCCAAGTTTTGTATCGGCGTAATCGGCGCCAAAATTATAATTATATTTGAGAAATTTAATATTCCGCACGCGCCTACAAATTACTAATTACAATACGATAGCTATGAACCACCCTACTCTATTCCGGCATTCAAGCGGTCAAGGTGGCAAAGAGCCTGCATTTACCCCTGGCAAATTCCTTTACCCACGTGGTGGCTAAGGCAGTGACCCGCCAACTAGCCCTAAGTCGGGCATTGAAAGAGGTTCCGGCCGCTGCGTCTATCACTAGGCGGGCGCAGCGCTCGCGCCGTCTAACTCCAAAAAGGGATAGAAGAATGGGAAAAAGGTGAAAAATTGGCCGCCATCCTTCACGATATACCATGCAATCAGCCGGGCAATGTAACGATGCGCGACTGATGAACATTTCTGGCCACTGAGCGAGACTAAGTGAAGAGTGCCTCCGCTGCGGCCAAAAAGGGCACACAAATCGAGTTTGTGTACCGCCGAAAAGCCGGGGTTGCAGCTTCTGCGCTGCGGCTGGCAAACTGGCGGGCACGTGGGGATCGGAAACCTGTCCCTGGCCTGCGCAAGTGAGCCCGGCCGACGCCAAGAAGTTGGTTGTTATCGAGGCCGCTGCTAGAGGCTGTGATGGATGTGGCGAGTCGCCCTGGAGAACGTTAGGTCTGGTAGGGCGTTGATGACCTTGCCCATATACCAATACGTAAAGTGGCGGGGGCTCCTGACTCAGAAGATAGACGTGAAGGCATCCAATCCCCTAAATGGGTCTGTGACGCGCGAGCGAAGCCCCCGCGTACCTTCTAGTCCGGTCCATGCGTGCGTACCCAGCATGGCTGGCTAACACAATGTGACACCGGGCAACCCATAGGTGTGCCGACGTGCAGAAGAAATATCAGGTTTTTAGTGGGTAGTACGCCCTTTCCAGGGCGGGAGCCCCACATACTCTATCGCCTACCCTGATGTGGCCGATAGGCTTAAATAAAGTTTCCTAGTAAAAAAATTGGCTGAGTGTCTAAGATGTTTGTCATTTAGATTAGGCACGAGACTAAACATTCTAAGTATTATATATTCGTATTATCTTGTCGCGTTAGGGTGGCCTTAGTAGCTGCGGCGGGGGTCGCGGTGAACTTAACTTAGAGAAACAGTGGGAAGCGGTTTAAAACGTAAAGCTCAACAGCTTAAGACCGATGGAGATTCGCTTAACTCCTATATAGGGACATAGGATGATTGAATACAATATAGTGCAAAAGAAAAAAGAAACTAAGTAAATATAGCATATTAAAAGTAGAGATACCAGGCTTTGGAAAATGCCTACTGAAGTTATACCTATTGTAGTTAGAGAGATAGGGGTTTTAGCTAAAAGGCAGGTCGTTCAGGCAGTTAACAACAGTAACAATTGTTGGTAAAGATCTTAGGGATACAGTTTCTGTCAATTAGGGGGATACGGGATACGGGATCAAGTCAAACATTGGGAAGGACCTTTTCCTTAAGGGTCTCAAAGCAAGTGCTTATTTATCTTTATTTACTGTGTTCTTGGCAAATAAACGCTTGAGTTTGAGTTTTTCAGTAATACTGAGTTTCAAAGCTCGAGTAGAAAGAAAACAAAACTAAAGGTATTATTGTCTGCTAAGAAAATTAAAATATTAGTCATCGTAGGAATGTGCATCAGACATTTCCTCAATCCTATTGTTAAAATTAAATCATCTAACAAGCAGACAAGTACAATACAATACACTATAGTGCAATAAGTACTGTATTGTGCAGTTATCAGGAAGTTCTGGGTTTGGGCCAGGAAATTTCAGACGTTGAAAATGCTGCCAAAGGTTAAAACCCATCATATTGAATGTTTATTTTACTAAAAAGATAGTAAGAGAATTGATTAAGATGAAGCTATTTTATATGATACATCAAAATTCTAAATAGGTAGGTATAGAAATGATTTGACCGAATGCAAATTAGGTGGTAAATATAAAAACAAAAATTACATTTGTGTATAAGATTACTGTTGAATTATTTTATGTTCAAAAGGTTTAAAACTGTGTGGCTCAATGATCAGAAGATTATAAAAAATAAAACCGGCCAAGTGCGAGTCGGACTCGCGCACCGAGGGTTCCATACAAATCTGTAGACTGTATATAAGTAAAAGTTCACCCAAGCTTAAAGTTATTATAGACCTGAGTATTTGAAATGAATTTCATTGAATACCTCTACGCATTCATGAGGAAAGGGGTAGTAAGTTTAAAATTATTTAAAATATTTTTATTTGATGTAACTAAAAATTTACATTATTTTTCCTTTATCTGTGCTATAAGACATTGCTTTGTATCAAATTTTAAGATTCTGAGTTCACCCTGTAGGTTTTGATTCCCCAGCGAGTGTTGAAAATTTGCAGTATAAACGGCTATATCTTTTAATTGCGTTGGCTTAGTAGTTTGATTTTTTCACAGCTCCAAGGCCAAGGCAGTAGACCTGAGTATATGAGCGTTCCTGAAAAAAAGGGTATTGACAGAAAGACAGACAAACGGACAACAAAGTGATCCTATAACGGTTCCGTTTTTTCCCTTCAAGGTACAGAACCCTAAAAAAAAGGCTACATCACAACCATAGCAAACTTGCTTGGATGAAATTAACAGGTTAGGCACCAGAACAGGGTTTAATAACTTCGCTTTGCTATTGGGCCAAGTATAAAATGATATTGCAGCCATGTGAACTATTCTGTGCTCATAGTGTTGCCTGTGCCTAATTCTTTACAACATTATTTGTATTTGTGGCACTAAAAATATCACAAAACTATTATATATTGCAACATACAAATCACACATACAATATTAGATTAATCTCTTAAAATAATTTTTTTTTTAAATTTTTGAGTTCAGATTAATGTTTTTAAATATTTTTAAAATAACAATTATTATTGTTGATGTTGGTAGGAAATGATGCAATGCTTATGCATTTAAAATTATGTACCATTAATAATACTAGAGGACAATGACAATCAATTTATAAATAGGTACACACAAAGTAATGATTTTAGTTAGCAACTGCACTATTGGCATTTTTGTGTAAAAATTTTTTTTCTCGTAAGAATCATACAGTAATTTATAAAAGAAATTGACGACTAATTTAAAGTTATTTTAATCCTATCTTGAATACGAGAGTTAAAAGCTTTGTTAAGGTAGAAAGGTTTTTTCTATGATTTTTGAGGGTATTTACTACTGCTAAGACGTAGGAAAGAGAACAAAATATTACTTCATCAGCCTCGAAGTCCACACTCCGCAGGCTGGTTTCATCTCACGTAACATCACAGCCTTCGCCAAATTCGTCTTGACCTGCTCCAAGAAGCTGCATGACTCCTCATCTAACTCATCCGCATACGGCAAGATGTGGTTAGTGAGGATCTCCTTTTGCGGCTTGAACCCCAGAGCCTGTATACGCTCCGGGGTCGTCACCAACAGTTCATACTCATCGTCTTGAATCATCTTGGAATGATTTACAACTTTTTCACACGAAATTATCTAAACGCACTGTTCAACCGATGTCCTTTACCACTGACGGCCACATGAGCACAGTTGTGAACTACACCGCAGTAATTACTCGCGCTTTATGATTATCGTTCCGTCATCAACAAATCAACATTGAATTTGCACAAGTCATCGAATATTTTACAGCGAAATTCCAAATCAGACGGCAGGCAGTACGTTTCGTTCCACAAGAATTTGACATTTGGCTGACGTCATAAGCACGCGTTTCATTCAACGCAATAAAAACACAGAGTACCTACTATTTAATGAAATGTTTTGTCATTCTGTCACGGTCATGGGCAAGAAACCTTTGGCCATGCTCCATAGTTCATTTTATCAAAGCACTTTATCTGACTATCTATGTATCTGTCTTAGTATACTCACTTGTGAATTAGTGATATTTCAATTATTCGTTTATTTGCGTTTCCTGTAGAGTAGATGTCTTCTGATCTCATTGAATGCTTACTTAAATATGAGGTCCTTTAATTAACTTCCTTATGAGTGATTCTACTGTAGGTACTAAGTACTGGTAACAGTAGAAGGTACAGTAGAATTAACAGTCGTCAGCCTGTGGGTCCTGCTGACTATCAGTCAGCTTTATCTCATGGAATGGGACATTCATTACCCGTGGTACTCCCTTTCTTCTCCTAACATTGTTTGTCCGAAAATCATTATCCTTAACATGTTTGCTATAAACTTCAGTAACCATAATGTTAAAAAATTCTAAATTTTGTGTTATATGTTTATGTAATATCTTTAGTTCTAAAACTATTCTGTCATAATATCGATTACTATAATAGTTGAATCTACTAATTTTGCATGAAATTAAGTCTCATGTTCTAAGTATTGTATTTTATACTGTGTATTATTCCGAATGTTCATTTACAATATTATTGTTAGTCCTAAAACAATACCTAAAAATTAGGTTTTAGTGACAGAAACGAATCGCTGTAAATCCGACTCCACGCAGTCTTGTCTGCCCTACCCCTAGAGTGTAATTCAAAATCGCGTAGGCGCGGCGAGGCGGCCCGCGGCCTGAGGAGCAGGAGGCTGGTAGCAAGCCGCCGCGGCTGAGGCTGGCTGGCAGAGACGGCCAGCAAGCCGAAGTTGCGATGATGAGCGAAAGCCGTCTGCGACGATAAGCACGCGTGGGACCGCCGGAGACCCGCAGCGCCGGAGCCGTGACAGAAGCCTTGCATGCTGATTACTTGCCTGCATGCATGGTGCATGCTGCTTGCTTGCATGCATGGTGCATGCTGCTTGCCTGCATGCATGGTGCATGCTGCTTGCTTGCATGCATGGTGCATGCTGATTGCTTGCATGCATGATGTTTGCATGTATGATGGTTGGCACTTGCATGCATGCTGCTTGCTTGCATGCATGGTGCATGTTGGTTGCTTGCATAAATGGTGCATGCTGCTTACTTGCATGCATGGTGCATGCTGATTGCTTGCATGTATGCTGTCTGGCACCTGCATACATGCGCTTGCTCATTGCATGCTGATTGCCTGCATGCATAATTAATGCTTGCTGCTAGCTTGCACTACGCATTTATTATTATTAGGATAAATAAACATTATATAATTTGTATTTAGGACTTACAACTTTTATTGAAAACGGTTTTAAGTCTTTCGTATATTATTGAATGTAATATTTAAGACAAATAAATTTAGGGCATATTATATGTAAGGATTTCAATTTTATTGCATGTAATATTATGTGACAGTAAGTTCGGGCAAGTTATCATTCGGACAAATGATGATTAGGAAAAAAAATTGCACTTTAGATTATTAATAAAAGTTAGGGAACAAAATAGAGAACGATTACCCGCCATCCATGAGTAAAAACAGAAAGGGGGGGGGGGGGGGTTGAACACCCAAAACCCTCCAGCTGGCTACGCCAGTGGAGTTTACCATAAACCTAGCACAATCGTAGCACTGCCTATTTTGTCTTATTAAAGTCAACCTCGTTCTTAAGACTTAGTGGTCACAATCTTGTGGCGGCTAGGATAAAGTAGTATAGGTACACTAAGGCTCGGACTACATGCATCCGGAATTTATCAAAACTCCGTACAAAACGGCTCCGGACAAGCCCGGATTCAATATGATTTGTAATAGGGTTCTGAAAAATTCCGGATGCTTGTAGTTCGAGCCTAGATGTCTTGTTGATCGATGCATACCATTAATTAAACGAATAAATACTATTCTATTCTATTCTTGATCGATGCATGAGTGCATACATTTCAAACTAGGTTTGGAACTCGGTAAATAAAAGTGATTTAGTGAAGGTAATTTGGAATAGTTTAATTACATGGATACAAAAAAATATAGAAATATTTTTTACAATGAAACGGTTACTAATTATCGGGGGTGTTACTGTGTACTTTGTTTCATTTAAGTCCAGTCAACAGCTCAACAAAGTTCACAACAAAACAACAACAAACAACAAATTCAGTTCAAGTACATGGTGAAGACGGTCATATTACGACAAAAAATGTAAAACACATTTTTACAAAAAAAATATGCAAGCTACTTTTAGAGACTAACATCGAATTAAAAAAAAAACTTCTTCATAGAAATTAATGACAGCTGTTCGGCGGTTTAAAAGGTATTTTTTCACGATTCAGATGTTGCTCCCATAGTAAAAGTTGCTTACATACACTATTATAAACTGAGTTTTTATTTATTATCGTATGATTATCTCCACTCTGTAGATGTTCAAAACGTATGAATAATATCAATCGAGAAAAGTGGATCAGTGGTAGGTGGACGAGCTGATGCTTTACTTACCTATTTAACAGGAAGTAGTGGTGATACAGTTGGACCACTCTCTAAAAACTTTAAAGTCAGTTGTTTTCCTCTAAATTGAATAAAAACAAACATTAAAGCTTTAAACTAAAAGACTTCAAATGTAGCATACACTGTCTTTTAAAATGGTGTACACCATTTTAAAAGACAGTTACCCCATAACGTGTCGAACGAAACGAATTTTAGAATTATATGAAACCTCGCTAGCCTGCTGTAACCGTCCGAATCTAGATGAACCCCAGAAATCCTAGACCTTTTAAACCTTTGCGTGCCTTGAGACCAGAATAGCTTATACAAAAAAAAATTGCGGCACGCAAGAGGTTAATCAAAAATGATTATATTACATATATATACATATACATAGTTAATAAAAAATCACGAATAGCTGTAAAATCTAAAACATCGTCACTGTGAGACCTCGTTGACTTCGATTCGTTCAAAGCGTTCGGTCCGAATAAGTGTGCGAGCACCTTAAAATATCGCAAAGACATGGCAAGGTTGGAGTAAAAATAATATATGATACGCACAATGGCCCAATCAAGAAGCAGCCTAGCAAACTAACTAACTAACTAAGACTAGGCAAAAAAAAAGTGTCAGTTCTTAAAGTCTATCAATTTTCATCCTCTTAGGAGCAAAAGAGTTTAGATAATTTTAGTTTAGAAAGTGCTGCGACAGAATCACCACCACTGGAATAACTAGCTGGATAAGCTTGATAATTAATATTTGCCGTTATTGTAACTTTAAAATATTTCTTATAGCGTATTAAGGTATTATATTTCTTTATTGCTGGAATGTGTATATGACAGAATTAATTTTAATAACCATTAACTGAACCATACAGTCATGTATGTATGTGTCAATACGCGGTTAAAAGACGTAAGTAAACAGTTACATTTAAAATCTACACATTATTTTAATTATATAAAATACTTCTTCACGACACATGTTGCAAAATATGTTTATTACAATCAAATGTTAGGTTACATTTTATTAGTGAACTTTCTTGACTAAACCTACTGTTCAAATATGTACTTACAACTTTTACTATGCAAAAAACATTGAAATCTCTATTTTTTGTTTATTTTATGAAACCGTTTATAACTTGCTTAATATGTATAATTATATATTATTGCTCTGAATAACAGTTGTACTATGCTATGTAGCTGATTTAAGGCAATTTACTGTTTGTTTGTTAAACTAACTTTTGTTTTATATGATCTAATCCCTACAGGTTTCCTTCAAGTTCAAGGATCCTAGAAGTAAAAAAGTTTAACCCATATCGTTCCACTACACTGTTCTTTCGAGAAGCACCGGATAGATATATTTCTATAGTCTAACAACATTATATGAAGACTTATATTTTATGACATTACGTTTTCATAAATGACTTCAGCTTTTACTGGTTCACTTTACTTAGCTTACTGTAAGCATTAAAAAGCTTCTTTTATACTGTGTTTAGATTGATCGCAAAGACTTTTTTGGCATAACTTCCAAAGAAAATGACGTAATTTATTATTGGTTTACTTTGGCTTTAGCATATTGCATAGCAATAGTTTAAGCATTAACAGACTCTTTTTGTGTGGTGTATAGACTAGCTGCGAAGACTATGTCTCTCTTGATAGCGGTGGATGCTTCCATCATCTTGGCCTGAAGCTTCGGATCGCCTACTGCCACTGCTGCGTCTTTGACGTCGATGAGTAGCTACAGGAATAAAAACTACTATAAGAACACGGGAATCCGACAAATATTTATGCGCTTTTAAATTTATTGGTGTGAAGAAGCGTCTCAGCCGTGCCACAGTTACTTTTATACAATACATAGTAGCGCTAGACTCGCGCTACAGTGGCGCCACCGCACCGCTTCTAAATATGATATTGTATGAAAATCAGTAGTAGCGCGTCTGCCGCTCGTCAGGGTTGCTAAACACATAGGCGGGCCGGCATTAATCGGCAAAGCCGGGCGGTAAAATCAAATTTATGTAGATGAATGTTCGGGAATCACAAACTACTCGGTTCCCGCACACAATCTAATCATAATAACCACCCAATCAGCAGAAGCCGAATGAAGCAAACCGTTTTAGCAAATAGTTGCTATAAGTCGCTTTTTTTGTTTCACAAATACTGCCGAATCGACAGATGTGTCGGCCTGAATGAACTACCCGATCGGCACAAGCCGATTGAAGTCGAACAAGTGCAGTAATTGGTTCTAAAAACTACAGCTGCTGTCGCGACGATCACATTTTTCGTCTGCGCGGGCTCTAATCCAGTGGAATGGCCTAATAAACTCCTGGGCATATTAAATATCGTAGGGAGAAAGTGTTGTTCCCCAATCATGTAAGTCCATTTGAGAATCTCCTCCTTTTTTTAAGTCAATTAAAAAACAATTAGATCCTTTTCGAGATTCAGAACCCTAAAAAAGGTTGTTTAAATAATAATGATTTAAAATGTGATATCTTTTAGCTAACCTTAAATAGGTTCACAGGTTGGGGAGCATGTCTTTTGTCTTGGAATACTTCATTAACAAGATGATACGAGATGTTTTCAGCTATTTCAAAAAGTAGTTTTTTTATCATACCGGGGTTGTTGGTATTTGACGAAAATAATAATAAATTTTCACCTCATGCAGTTGCTGAATACACCTGACTATGATTCCTTCTTGCACATCAGTGAGATCCATAATTTCTGCAAACGGCTTCTCCAGCGCCCATTCGTAGACTACCCTCACTAGACCGAAGTTAAGCCTTTCTGCTTGACCCTCGAATTGTCCAACCTAAAAGTAAAAAAATGGAAATGCATATAATCACACGTAATAGAAAAGTTTGAAATATATCTAAATTTATTTGAAATACTGTGACAAGGATTAGGCCACTTCCAAATAAATTTGTCGAACCAGTAGGGTTTATTGGTAGAGAACTAGTGAGCAGAGTTAACCTTTTAAAGTAGCTATTTATATTTATTTATTAACCCATTAATTATTAATATGGATATGACCAGTGCAATTGTTTTTTTTAAATAAAAATATACTAGTGTATCCTTATAAATACAATGATATTCTACTTCAAATCAGCTCTTTATTTATTTGGCTTGGATTTTAAAGCTGCTTACCAAATATTTGGACTCAATTTTAGTCAATTCGTCGTCGATCTGCTCAATAGCCTTCACACCTTCAGCCAGCTTGTCCGTGAGTTGCGGCTCGATTTGAGTGCGCGCTTGGAAGACGAAACAACTGAGAAGCGCCGCTATTTCTGCGGGACTCTTGTCTGTGAAAACGTTTCGGAACACCAACTCGGATATAATGAGCTCGTTTGTGCCCATACCGCAGGCTACTCGACCTGTAAATGAAAAGAATATTGCAGCTTTAATAAATAATATTTAATCGAAAATCTGTAACGAACCAGATGTGACCGAACATTTTTTTGACGGAGCCCGTTGGCGCTCAGCCTAGGTCTGCCCCACTAGCGGTTGCCACGACCCGGCCGAGTGTGAGGTACGCATCGGGGCCCATACTAGCTAGTATACTGTGGGTGGATCGAACTCAGGAGACCAAACAAAGTAGGCACACCTTACTTTTATACATTGACCAATAACCATGCTCTCAATGTATCTGAGTGATTTTTTCTGAGATTTACAAATAATGAAATACGTCAACTTAGACAAGGTCATAAGGTAGCGTGGTATTTATACTCTCATTAAACTAAGGTAATTCCAATTCAAAGAGATTGTTTTTAGTATGTGACAACGTTTTTTTCTGACTTACCTTTAAGTATAACGCTGTCGTGTTCATCGATATAATTGAGTTCTTTAAGTACTAAAAGCCTTCTCTGATAGTCGGGGTAAAGTGCGAGGTTTTCAAAAGAGAGCAATCGCTTATACTTGTCTCGTTTCCTTTCTGTCTGCTTGCGTTCGTACACGACAGCGAATTCACTCTTGAAGTTTGCAATGTCGGTACATTTCTTTTGAGATTCTAATTCGGTCTGTAAAATCAAAGATATAATTCTAATTTGCTAACAAACGTCAGTATCTTTTCACTTCTATTTAAGTTTTGTCACACCAGTAGCAGGCTACCCATTCCATCCGCACCTAAAGTGATTATTCAAATTTAGGAATATTAAGTCCCTATAAAAACTGGATTACTCTCAACTCACAACAAGTAGAATAAGTATGTCGGGTGTCAACTTTTATTATTGAGTTATCAAACATTTTATTGATTTATTGTTTTGATTATATTGATTTGATATGGCAAGTTTACAGGCCACGACATACATAAAAAATATTGTTGAAAAATAACTTAAATTAAAACTAATCTTATACTACGCTTTCAACGTAAGCACTTGCGTTGAAAACACAGATTTTAGTAGTGTTGTATTTTTGACAAATAAGTAGAAGTTATTGCGCTGAAGAAAGTCTGACAGGGTCTCCTCACAAACTTACAAATAAATACGAACCATAAATTTGTTCATTTTATCCAGAGACTGCAGTATTTCGCCAGTGGAGATTGCCAACGACTGGGTGAGACTGACGTGGTCCAAGGTGGTCGCACCCGTCCGCACCGCGTGGGAGATACGGGACAACTCTTGGACTGCGCTAGCGCAGGTTGAGCCTACGGGAGCGTCTTTGAACCTTCAATGATGGGTTCAAAAAGTATAAATATTAATAAATTCAAGAAACTCTAAAGAGTAATAATACTGGACTTGGTATCGCTATGTCTGAGGTCCCGGGTTCGATTCACGGTGTAGAAAATTATCTTTTCTATATTTTCTCGGGTTTGGGTGTTGTGGTACCGTCGTTGTTTCTAATTTCTATAACACAAGTGCTTTATGTGATGCTGTCCAATATTTATAAATATATTACATAAACATTATACTACTCAAATTTTATTTATTAGCTCTTTTATGTTTGGCTATAATTTAGAACGTAGGGAATGGGGGGAATGGCGTGGCTTGAATGGGGCTTATAAGTGGCTCTTATTTTTTAGACCATAATGCCCCCGTTCACACTGCCACGTTATTTAATGTATCTCGAATGAATAACTACATATATTTAACTGACGCAGCAGAACAAAGTGGGAACTGACATTTATACAACTTCATTCTGATCACTTGAAAAAACGTGCAAAACTAACCTGGGCATTTGTCGCTTTTCCCAATCTTGAATTATAATGTTGACATCTATTTTCAAGTTCATTTTAGTGACAGCTACTACGTTTTTGGGTGCTATACACAATATCGTGTGATCCAGTGTGCTTTCTTCAGTGCCTATAAATGACGAACAATAAAACTCACTCAACATAGTCAGAATGGTCACCCATCCACTCACAACAGGCGGCGTGGGTACTTAACTTCGATAATCACTACCAAGCGCTCCCGCCACTAAGCTAAAACACCTCAAGTCCACTTTCAATATTATTTGTCAGTATTTAATCAATTAATAATAAAAATAATTTTATTAACAATAAAAATGACACAGGAAAATTGAGCAGTTTAATACTTCAAGTCAACTTACCTATTCCATCATACATAGTGGAGAAACTTAGCATTCTGAACCAGTTGTCGTCGACTTCGAAGTTATATCTAGCAGAGTCTTGCTCAGCCGTATTCAGTACTAGAATCTTGTAAGGAGTTTGGCGAGGACCTGAAATAATACCAAGCCAATAAAGAAATCAGACTGAAAAATGTTGCTAACATTTTGCAATGCACATTGTCTTTTCATAATATACCTCTGATTCCGATATTTCCACTATATTTAAAACTAACTGCATCACAGCTATTTCTTTAGTTTGTCATAAAAAAAAAAATTGTCACACCCAATATCCATATAGTTTTTACGGCCATTTAGTTACACACTTCGCTGTTAAAATATTATTAACTAAATAAAATTTAGTTTGACAGTTCTGGATGTTAGTGTTTATTTAAATTCTGTTGAGAAAAAGACTACTGCGTCTAAATTGTAGGTTAAATCTTTGGAAGGCAGCGGTGACAAAGTAACCACTTTGAACTTTAATTCCTTGTCATAAGGACGAAAACCAATAAAACATTTTACAATGCTGTGCCATAAAAAGGGAAAGAGAAAAGCTTTATGGAATTGGACCCGGAGTAAAGGGACGAGTACGCAAGGCACTTAATATTAGGTTTTATTTACCATTTCCATTCAAATACACTCCAAGCTGATTGATATACGGTCCTGCTGATATTACCAGAATCTTTCCCGGTACCATTTCTTTCGCGACTTTCGATTGATTCAGCAAAAGAGGCATAATCTCATTCAACACATCGATATAGGCAGCGGCTGTGTCGTAGAATGTGGCCAAGGGTGCTAGATGGGATGGTAACGGAGTGCTACACTTCTCAGAATACTCCTTTTCGGCAAGTTGAAGTTGTTTTCTGTGGTTGTCAGCTTGACATATCTGGCTGAATTCGCGGAACGAACGCTGCATCATGCCTTCGACTGAAACTGTTGCTGCTCTGTAAATATGAAGTAGGAGTTTTAGTGTTCATAGTAGCACCCATTGCACGTACATAATGTCAACGGAAGTCACCCTACCCAAAAAATTATAGGTCATTCAACGGATTTTCAACTCTAAGACTAACACATATATATTAATATCAATAAAGCAAATTTAACTTTTTGTAGCAGATTTATGTAGCAGGACTACAATATTATGTATACATACAGGCTGTTGTTGCAGTCAGTCTCCATATCAAGGGAGGCGAATGTGTTTATCAATACTGACAACCTTTACGATAAAGCCATTATCGAAACCGTAAAAAAAAATTACATGCTTCATCGAGGTAACCCGTTAAGTTTCCATTTATACAAGTTGTCTGTATTGATAAACATATTGCCGTCCTTTAATATGGATATTAAAACTGTATCAAGAATACCTTAACAAACTCAATATCATGGCGTATGTAAGTCGGAACTGCGAAGACAGCTTTTGAGGTATCCCCATCATCATGCCCTTCAGTGTCACTAGGTCTGGCACTCCATCTTTGCACAGTATGATCACAGTGCCAGTGTCGTCCAAACCTGTTAAATAAATATTTTGGATTATGGTGTTTTTTTAAACCAGAGACCAAAAAAATTATACAGATATCATGTTACTTTACTAAGGGTCGATTTCGACAAATAACTTTTATCCGACGAATAAAAGTGACGCTTTGACACATTTTCTATACGAAAACTATCAACATGTCAAATTCATTTTTCAAATATAAGTTATCTGTTACGCTAAATTATTTGTAACAACTTGCCTCGCCTCCCGGCTCTGCCTGCCATCTGGATGTACTCGGCAGGAGCAAGAGTTCTTCTTTGCTGCCCGTCAAACTTAGTGACCTCGTCGAACACCACTGTTCGAGCGGGCATGTTCACTCCCATAGCAAAGGTCTCTGTTGCGAATAGGATTTTAACCTGAGAATAAGTTTCATTGGGTGAAGAATATTTAAATTACATTTAATTGTAAGCGCAAAATAACTATTATTTATTCAAAATATTCAAATTATCCAGGGTCCAATAAAACTGTAAATTAGGTCTATGATTGCTATTTATAAAAAAATATTGTATCCATTAATTAAAAACATTTGAAAATTAAAATGAAAAGCAAATAATCGTGAAAGTATTTGTATTAAACTTTTTTTTTAATGTTTTTCATTACTCATACTCAGAAAGTAGGCATGAAGTTGCCTGAGGAGCGTGTTGAGAGTAATACTTTTTAGCCCTAGAGAGAATCGTTTTCAACTGACAGCTATCAAATTATAAAAAGAAAAAACTAGTTCTAATTTTACATTTCTTTTGAACCATGTTGCAACTTTTATACAGCCACTCAATAACAGCGCGATGTAAAATTGAATTAAGTAACATATAGTTAAGTATTAATTAAAGATTTTTTTAATGACCTAAGTATAAGTTTACTTTTAACTTTTTCTTTAAAATAACAGTTTTGGGCAAAATATTTACCATTTATTCAACGATGAAAATCAAAAGTAATGGCTGAATAGCTGGCTGGCCACAGAAAAAAAAATAGGCGGAAAAGCAGCAATCCGATCTTCATTTGTTTTTTCGAGTTGTAGAACGTAGTGATTGCATACTCTTTAGTACAGTTTTGTTAAAATTGACTAATTTTTTCATCATCTAATTCATATTTTAATTTTTACTTTCCTTGTATTCGTAATGAAAAGCACAGTGTTTACCTCGGGTCAAATACTTTTTTAGTCCCTCGAACTAAACCCCGTCTCGGGACTAAATAAGTTACTTTCACTCCAAGGTTAACAATGTACTATTAAAATTTTGTAAATAAAAACGTTTTTTTTTTTCGATTGGTAACACCTTCGTTCACATGAACGCATTAAATTATTTTGTTGGTTTAGAGAGATAGTTAGTTAACTTTTTATAAGAATACTGGGATTATTTCAGAGTTTGGCTGTAGACAGAGAGAGGGATTTGGGAGAGGCCTTTGCGCTAGCCGCTGCAGTGGCATAATCTGGGCTAAAAAAAGACTGTCTCAATATTGAAAACAAGATGTAAATGAGTATATATTATTCCACTTACATAACCAGTCTGGAACAGCATTTCCACAATTTCTTTGAGCAACGGTAGAATACCGCTGTGATGTACCCCTATACCATTTTCAAGAACTCTCTGCAGTCTTATTACCTAAAAATATTACACAATGCTTAAAAGCACTACATTTTTTTTTATATCTGTATCATATTATTTAAAAGAAATCAAGTTATACTTGAGGAAGTCTTCTATCAGGCTCTTTTAGTCTTTGAAGGCATCTTTGGAAGAATGATTTGATATGACTCTTTTCTTTAGCCGTGGTCAAGTCAACAGACATCAAGTTTTCAGCATTTTGGTCACATCTAAAACATAATACCCGTAGGTAATAAAATATTTGATACATACTACTACTGATTAAATGAATTCCGCTTTAGCAAATATATTAGGTCCAAAGTTGAAAAAATCCATTAAAATTAATGGTAAATAATGTGACGGTAAAAAGTAAGTAACTTAGCTGTACTGCAGTATAATTGTATTTTATTCTGAATTGATAGTCAACTGTTAATATTACACCCCTTTCCAGAACTTTTAAAAGGATTACGCAGTGTTTGTCCTTCAAATACCCAATTTAAGCACATTTTACATCAGACAGTTTGGTGAATTTGAAATAATACAAATATAGAAGGCACCCTGTGTTCTCAGTGATAACTATAAGTAATTGCGCGCGAACTATAATAGTTACCTGTTTCGTGATAAGGTAAATGCTACAACTGGCAGTTTATTCTTTTGTCTCAAATGGTCAATGAAAGCCACCCACATAGTCTGATCCGCTTTGGGATTTTGAAACTGCTTACCGCCAGCTAAAATTACATGGTAAATATATATATATAGATATGATATCCACAAACACAAATTTAACACGCACAATTGCACATACCTTTAGGTCCAAAACCCTTCTTGTATTCGTTTTCTCTAGCTTTCTTGGCAGCCACCGCTTCGTTGTATCCTCTTAGCTGGAAGTTACCTTCTTGATCAATCACTAAGAACCTTTCGTTCTTGGATTTTCCCCCAGATCCTAAACAAACGTAAAATTAAAATATTCAACCACAAGCACAGTGCGGTAGCTTGACTGAAATCTAAGGCCTACACAACTCACTATTAATACGGCCCCCGTTGCTGTGGCAATCCGCAAGGCAGCCGTAGCTAGCCGTATCAGGCCTTCGATTCAGAAAATTTCGATAGCGAATTGTCAACTGCTACATCACGTGACATGATGATGTTTAGTCCGGTCGCATATTATCAGAAGCTTCTAATATAAACATTCTAGCGCGAACCTGAAAGCGCTTCGATGCATACATTTTGTACTAAAATCCGCATATTGTAAGAAATGTTTATTGCCGGTCATGTGGTTCTAATGCGTGCCGGATTGACACGTCCTCCGAATTCTTGAGAGGCCTGTCTACCATACATTTGGTACTAGACCTCCCATACTATCAGAAATTTGTGTCAGTTTGGCAGATGGCGCCGTATGCTGTACACGCGCTTCTTATTGCAAAATATCAGATATGCAAGTAGGGTTGCCAGAAGTTTACTTTTGTTAACCGACTACAAAAAAGGAGGAGGTTTTCAATTTTTTACTCTTACAACCGACTTCAAAAAAGAAGGAGGTCCAAACGGCCATAACAAGAGGGAGGGTTATGGACACCAATAGGGGGTGGTTTTATCGATAGAAAGAAAAATAGGAGAATTTATGCTCCTATTATTGCCAGCTCGTGACCAAACACACTCTAAAGGTCGACCGCAAATATTTTTCTATAGTTTTCACAATGTATTTTTAACTTTTAATTCTGTTTAATACTTGTTCGTTTTTTTTTGGTTTTGGTTTGTTTCAAATAAACGTATTCTTTTCTTATTATTCTTATTCTAAAGATTTTTAAGCTAAAGTATCCGTGCATATGGAATGTGGATAGTGAACACTATCAAAATAAAATACAGCCGGACCTAGCGTAGGAGAAAATATAAACAATGATTTTCTTCTTTAATAAACTAATCCAGCGGTTCTCAATCTTTTTTGGTGACGGAACCCTTTTGGATAGCAAAATACTTGATGGAACCCTACAATAAAACAATGGTTTTTAAGTGTATTTTTTATTAATAAGCATAATTAGAGTACCATGTAACAGTTACTTATTACTTACTTACATAACAAGTATAATAATAAATATAACATTGAAAAAGAAAAAAAATCTAACTAATGGGATGTATGAAACTGTTTTTTATTTTTCATCAATTGGTTGATATCAGGTTTCATAGAGGACAGTTGAAGTCTCATATCAGGTTCGGCGTCCAGTCTATTGCGGTATTTTGTTTTCGTGGCTGCATAGGTTGAGAATCCTGTTTCGCACAAATATGTTGTTGGAAACGGGAGAAGAATATTCAAAGCCATTTTGGCAAGCATTGGATATTCATTTCGGATTCTGCACCAAAAATCGTTGAGAGGCGTCGTTTTGAACAGTGACTCCATACTTGTGTCAGATGACATTTCTAAAAGAGATTCATATATCTCGTTTGACATACTTTCGGGCTTTTGTAAGTTGGGTAAAAAAGGATTATGAATCCATGAATTCAGTTTCATTTTTGTATTCTGTTCTTCAGGAAAATACTGCTCAAAAGATGCGCGCATCGAAGTGAGATATTGGACCAATTCTTCAAATACATCATCTTGAAATATTTCTGAGTTGTTATCGCCAAGAAACTCACTGAGTGACGTAAAGCTTTCTATTTCTCTATTTCCAACGCAAATAATCCAAAAATCTAATTTTCTTTTGAAGGCAGTTATTTTGTTACAGGCCTGGAACACTGTTGTCTGTTTACCTTGCAATGATAAATTTAATTCGTTCAGTTTCTGAAAGATATCCGCCATGAAGAATGCAAGACGAATTGTGTTTTTTGTAGACGTGTAACTAGTTCTTGTTTGACGTAGCTTGCTAGATCATGAATTCGCCGTGAAACAGTATCGTTAGATAGCGGCACAGTAGAAAGATGCTTTGCAGATTTTTCATCGAGCATGCATTTTGTTATGTCTAATACACATGGTTTTATTAAATTCTCAGCGATAGTGTGCGCTTCTCCTGCTTGTGCAATGCGATAGCTAACTAAATATGATGCCTCCGTGGCCTTTTCATTGATAGTTTGGGTTACATGCATCATTGTTTTTTGACTTTCCAATAACTGTTCTTTTTTACGTACAAAAAATTCTTTATTCTTGTCTTTAGACTCGGGGTGTACAGTTTCTAAATGTCGGCGCAACTTGGCAGGTGCCATGGAACTATTAGGAAGCAGTTTACTACATAACATGCAGAGAGGTGAGCCGTTGGAATCAACAAATCCAAAACTGATATATGATTCATCATACTTCCTTTTTTTCGCCTTTGAAACCGTGGAACTTGACGTCGTTGCATCATCGTCTGGATCGGTAATTGCTGTATACTCCACGCGGACTGCTTTTGAACATTCGGCTTCGTTGGAAGATGTTGTTGCGACACGTTTAACGCCTTTAAGCCAACGTTCCATTCTTTCAGGATGGTGAGGTTAAAATAATGCACGGTCGTTACTGCGTAGAAGAGTTTAGCACTTTAGTCCAAAGAAGAAATGTACAAAACTGATACAATCAGAAAACAGCAGTAGAACAATACACAATTTTTTTCTAGCAGGTAGGTACTTATCGCTCCGAACGCTAATCGTCGACTGACTAGTGTCAAGGCTTGATCATCGCTTTTATAGTCCTAGCCTCAATCTCAAAAATACTCGAGTCGGCGTCTTTGATAAATAAAAAGCCGATTTACAAATAGAAATTCAAAAAATGTGGTGTAAGCAATCTCGACTTTACGTTTTGAAGTTAGAGCCGAAAGTCGCTTGTTCACAATTATAGCGTCTAATTTCAAAGGCGGCTTTTATCAAAGGGATTGCGCGGTCACAAGTAGGTATCGGCGGTGGCGGCATAGTAAAATTGTTCGTGAATCGTGATACGCCGCGACAGAACGGTCGACCAGAGAGAGGTGTTTTGATTTTTTTTTCTAACTTCTTGCGGAACCCCGACAGGGGTATCGCGGAACCCTAGGGTTCCGCGGAACACACTTAGAGTATGGCTGAACTAATCAATAGTGCCAATAGCAATAACGTGTCGCCATCCTTAACATTCCTATGCGAACGTCAAAAGACGGAGGTGTGTCGTGGCGGCTCAGTCAGCAACAACTGGCGCCGAATTGCCGAACCGTATAATGTGCGGGGCTTGTGACAGTTCGGTCCGGCGTGCGCTAGAAATGTTTCTATTAGAAGCTTCTGATAATATGCGACCGGTCTAAATCATAATATAGTGTCACTTTTCCGGTGGTCAATTTGCTATAGAACGGATCTGAATCGGGGGCATGGTCTATTGCGCTTAAAAGGGCGTAGTGTTGATGCCGACGATGCGGCGAACCGCAGTATTTAAACGACAGCGGTAGCGTTAGACGGCTGACCGTAAAGAGTTAGAATGCGGTTTCATATTATGATAACAGACAATCTATCTATGCAGCTTGCTGCGGAGACGGCGCGCCGTATTGCGGCTGGCCGGATAGTGCGTAGTTGTGGCCTTACATAATATAGTGAGATTATCGGTATTATATATTTATTACAATAGGCTAGTTTCCTGGGTTAAAAAAATATTATTCAATTTAATCCGTCAGTTAGATTATCAAAAAATATTGGACCCATATTTTGTCTTTTGTCAATTAAACAAAAAATGACGAAGATAAAGCGCTTCAATGTAAATACGTGACGTCACGCCTTGCTAAAAAGTGTCGCAAGGCGTGACGTTACGTGGAACTATGACGGGCTATATCTTCATCATTTTGTGTTTGATTAAGAAAATAAAAAACACGTGTCCAACTTTCTGTTAATCTAACTGACGGACTAATTAGATTTTTTTAGGAAACTAGCCCAATATTACACAGACATAATTCAGTTTGACACGAATTTACTATTTGGTGCATGTTGTGCAAACTAAGTATCTTAGCATTAATGTTTAGCAAAGGCAAACAGACTCTATATATTTAACATTGTGGTGCTGTAGTGTGTGACGCACCTAAGTCTATTACATAACATAAGGCTTAGTATACAGGGTGTAACGAAAAGGTGAAATAAAACTTTAAGAGGTTATTCTATGGCTAAATTACATCAACTTTTTCTATGGGACCAACATCGAAATCGCAAAAAAAAAAACACTTTCCCATACTAAAACGCGACCAGCTGGCATCAGTGTGTATGGAAACGTCAATTTTTTTTTTTGAGATTTTGATGTTGGTCCCATAGAGAAAGTTGATGTAATTTAGCCGTAAAATAACCCCTTAAAGTTTTATTTCACCTTTTCGTTACACCCTGTATAAGACGTAAGGCTAATTTGAGACACTATTACAGCATCGGGCGACCCAATACCATCTTTCATTTGTACTGGTCCCAACATTGCATGCCAGTGCCGCCTCTGGGCAGTGCTGTACATTTAAAGAACATTTTTAAATAGGGATTACGACTGGGTAAAGAAAATTTAATTCTATTTAGTCCATCAGTAAGATTATCAAAAAATAATGGACTCCTTTTGTCAATCAACCAAAAAATTACAAAGATAAAGCGCGTCAAAGTTCGGGAGTGGGGGCTCGTGACGTCACTTCTAAGTAAAAAAGGTACCAGGACGTGACGTCATGCGACATTTCAAATCAATATATCGCTGTAATATTTTGATTTATGTGAAAAAAGAAAAAAATACGTGTCGAATATTTTTTGATATCTACCTGATTGACAAAGAAAAAAGTTAGTAGTCATCCCTTTGTGTTGTAACCTAAAAAGTTGGACAATAATACAATACAGTAGCTAGTGCTAACGTACCAGTATCAATACCTCACAGTCGCACTATAACCGCTCTAGTCTACTCTCAGTCACATCACACTCACCTGTGTACAAGTAGTGGCAGAGCGGCACGGGCCTCTTGGGCGTGGACACGACGTACACCTTGCGCTTCTTGGTGCGGCCGACCCAGTCCGCGAACTGCAGCGTGTTCGGTACTGTCGCGCTCAGCATCACGATGCTGACGTGTGCCGGAAGCAATATTAGCACCTCTTCCCATACATATCCTCTCTGTAAATAAGAATTTGTGATATACAGTATGACTAACGAAAGGCGTTTCTGCTAACCCGTAGCTGTTGCCTGCGACTTAATTCGCGTGGAGTTTAGTTTATTCATATAGGATTTTCTGCGCAACTATCTTAAATTCTTTTTTTCGTAAGAGTCTTCTAAAAAGTGTTAGAAAACTTTTAAAAAAGATAGATGAAATTGGTAAAGTTGTTCTCAAGTTATCATACAATGGAAATAGGAATTTATTTTTATATATGTATATTGCCGTTTCTGATTGCGGCAGTTAGTCACTGGTACTTGATTTTGGCTAAGGTTTGAATGGAATATTCTACAGAATTTTAAGCGACATTATTAATACGTATAGTTAGGTAAAATAATAAATATAGAAGAACATATCTATGAGAGTATTTTGGATTACTCTGTAGTAGCTCACTTGCAAACAGTGAAAAGTAATTATATTTCAGTACATATTTTGCTTTAAAATAAAAAAGGAATCTATTTGAAATATGCTTACCTCAGCATTGTTGATGTAGTGGACCTCATCAAAAATCACAAACTCTAAGTCCCTTGTGACGTCAGAGCCACAGTACAGCATCGAGCGCAGAATTTCCGTGGTCATGACAAGGCAAGGCGCAGTTGCGTTTATCTGAAGGTCGCCAGTCAGTAGACCTACCTCGCCGAATTGTTTGTTGAAGTCATTGTACTTCTGGTTTGAAAGAGCCTTGATTGGAGATGTGTATATTGCTCTGTGGGACAAAAATTGGTTCGGATGACGTTTTGACGAGGCAGCAAGTTCACTGTCTGAGACACTAATCTCTGAAGTTGCGACGTACGAAGCACATTATACATTATTATATGAAATTTATTAGCATATGTATCTAATTACATTCGGTTTTACTTTTCGATTACGTAAAAAACAGACTAGGTCTTTAGTAGAAACTTTTTGTAAAACTACTGGGGTGGCAATGTCTTCAGAAAAAAAAAAGATTAATTATTAGATGACATTACCTGGTGCAATTTCTTCTAGACATGGCAATAGCGTATTCAGCCACAACAGTTTTTCCTGCCGATGTATGGGCAGCAACAAATACATGGTGTCCTTCTTCTAATTTTAATATAGCCTAAAATGTAATGTTTTTGTAGCCATATAATCATTGTATTTGTTTATCTACATTTAACTTTAACACGCAGTATTATAATATATTATTTATACAGGGTTATTTGTAAAACATCAACAATCTCCTAGGGGCTGATTCTGGTACAATACAACAGTATTTGAGCACCAGAATCAGCCCCTAAGAGTGAAGTGAGGTAGGTCTACTGACTTTTTCCGGGAGACCAACATCGAAATCGCAAAAAAAAATCACTTTCCCATACTAAGCCGCCGACCAGCAGACATTAGTTTGTACAAAGCAGTAAAAAATTTTTTAGATTACTATTTCGTTAACATAAAAAGTTGTTGTATTTAAGCACCATAATCAGCCCCTAGGAGGTTGTTGGTGTTTTACAAATAACCCTGTATACTGCATGTTGAAAACTGTTGTGTTGTTTTAAATTCAACAGAGCTTTAAAAGGCTATCTTTGTTGCAAATTCTAATATTCCGTTATCGTTAACATTACTAATGTTAAACTAATGAACCTAAATATAACTAAATTTATTCAAAATAATACATGTATTACTCATGAGTACTGTAAAGGGTATATTTGAAACGAGTTATTAACTTTAAGAATTTTGAATTGTTGCCCACGTCTGTCACGTCGGTGCAGTATGACGGTATTTTGACAGGCCTTTTCTAGTACCTACTTTTTGACCCGATGGATTAGAATCCTGAATAGATTATTAGAAACAATTTATAAAAGAAAACTTTTTAAATAATAGTCCTTTATAGCCTTTTTGCCTATTTAAAGCGAAATTTACCTGCTTTTGGAAAATATCCAGCTCAAATGGATAAGTGTGTGCCATATCTTTAATTTTCTCCCTAAAATCTGGCACAGGCTGAGACACGTCTATCATCTCTGCCCATTCTGTAGAAGTCACTCCTGTCCTAACATTAGAACTGGTGATATTCAGCACTGGTATTTCTGGTAGCTCAACAGGTGGATGGATGATGGTGCCTTCAAGGAAGTTATCGTCTTCGCCTTCTATTTGAATTGCAACCTTTTTAGGGGCCTTGGTTGCTTTGGGTTCAGGTTCTTCATCTTTCCAGAGTCCTTAGTATCAGGATAAAGATAGAATTTTAATTTTCTACTTATTTTAAGAACACTTTTTGAGAATAATATTATGTTGAATGATGTTGATCAATATATTTTTTTTTAGCTAGAAATGTATTATTAGAGTTCGCAACGAATAGTAATTAAGCTGCCGATCAATGGAAAGAAACCATAGATTTAGACGTAACTTAAAAATATTACAACAGGTGATTGTGATTGTGATTGGTGTCCTATTTGTCAGTATAAAAAAAAAAGTGTGGGTATCAAAAAATTTGTTTTATCTTTAATGTTTATAGTTACCAACTAAATGAGCATTGTTGTCCACAACTTCTTCCAAGTTAACTTTGATTTGTATGTCCACTTTATCCTCATCATCCACATTCTCTGTTTCTCCCTTGGTTTCATGGTTGAGAACTGACATGCCATCTTCATGGAATAGTACACCTTCTTTACAACCAGGTGGGGTGGTTAAAATTTCTGTAAATATTTGAATTCATAGATAACTTTCATAGTCATATGAGTTTATTGCATTATGTTCGTACAAGGATCTTAAATTATACTAAAGGTCTATAATTAATACTTTTAGGGTTATTAACTTAACATTAAAATGAAAGAAGAGACTTAATTTACTATCAGTATTATGAACGTAGAAAGTTCAGAAATTGCAAATTCAAGAATATTAACATCGAAGGAAAATATTGTCATTATCATCATCATGATTTTAGCCATAGGAACAGCCATGGGAACCTCTGCTGACCTCCTCCAACGACTTAACATCGGGGGGATTGCCAATACTGACCATGCTTGGCAAACGGGTTGGCGAGCGCAGTTTTTTTTACAAGATTTCGCACGAAGACGCTGCTGCCCGTCTCATGCTACAGGAATTAGTCGCCTCTTACGACACGCCTCCTGTTGGCGTTGAGGAAGTGTATTCTTTACAGCCGTTCCAACTCGGCACTATTATTATACATATAAAATATTGTAACATATTTCAATTTATTTATTTATTTTATCTTTAGTTGTTGTAAGACAAAACAATTTATTTAAAGTTTTTACGCCATTTTTAGGCAAATAGAGCATAATTAATTAAAGAAAGTATACCTTCTCCCAAAAATTTCCCAGGCTCATTATTTTCCAAATCAATGTCAACCTTCTCAAGCTGAGCAACATCATTTAGTATTTTATCTAGTTCCTCTTCGAACCCTGCAGGCAGGAACGGGCTTTGGGTTGTGGTCCCCCTGGTAGCCAGGCTGGGGGGCAAAGGGGCCCGTGACATTGACATGCTGTCTTCGTCATCTTCTACTGGTATACTTACTTCTTCTAAACCAACTATTTCACCTGTTATGGGGTCCCTGACAACCTGTTAATACAAGTGATTACTGAGTATGTAATAATATTGTCATAAAACTTATTTGAAGTACTTGTAATTATGTTGTCATGAAACTTATTTGAAGTACTTATATATCTTAATTAGGACAATATTTTTCTAATTGATAAATCTAGTGCAACCTTACTAAGTTTTAGCTTTGTCTATGTCGTGGCCAGATCATAAAATTAATAATTTCATGATGTGGTCGATCATTTCATAAAATGGTGGTATTTCATGATATAGAACAGAACACACTGTCTACTTCATGATGTGGTCTGAACAGATCAATGAATACTCAGCGTTTGACGATATAAACAGCTAAACGCACGAATACTTCATGAAATGGTCAAACATTAGTGATCGTAAAATCGTTATATTACCTACCGGTAGAGGCACTAATGTTGCTTTGTTTTTGTGATGAGTAATGGCGGCGGACAAATATTTTATTTTAAAAGTAAATAATAATGTGTAAATTGAAGGTGAAAGTGCAGTGAAATATCGTTATGACACCAAGCTAGGCGATTTTTATGAAAGTCACTCAAAAAACGAGCACAACGTCAAACAATCAAGGAGATCGGAACGTAATTTGAGAGGTTAGTTAGGTTATTTAACTATTTTTTATTTATTTATTAGTTTTGTTTAAAAATAATAACTATTTAAAATGTTTAAATTATCTATCAACCAAGATATAAGCATGATACAAATCTTAAGCAAATTCACATAACTTGTAAACATATTTTTATTTTAATGATATGGCCAAATCTGGATTGACATTTCATCTAATGTTGACGTTTAAACGATATGGTCAGTTTTAGTTGGCCATATCATGAAATACCACCATTTTATGAAATGATCGGTCACATCATGAATTGGTCAATTTTACGATCTGGCTACGACATCTAATAGAAATAAGATAAATGCATTGTTTTAGAATAGAGGAGAAAGAGTCACCTTTGCTTTGAAAACTAACATTTAAAAAAATTTACTTAATTAGGAAGTTATTTGAAATCAGTACAAATATTTTTTGTGTAATGGTAGCTATCATTCACACAACTGTCACGTGTCATCGCTGATGCTTAAAACCGTGAAACTATGATACCAAGTACTTTTTTCAGATCAATTTTAAACATTTTAAATAAATGGGTAAGGATCTGAAAGCTAATTTCAAGGTAAGTGAAGTGGTTTTTTAGCTTATTAGGTAGAATGTTTTATAATTCACGCAAAAAGTAGTGACAATAATTTTGAGCATTTGTTAGAAAACAACTGTTATTTTTAAGTACCACTGGGGCAGCTTGGATCTATAAATGATACTTCAAAGATGTTATTTATTTTGTAAATTTTCATTAAATATTACACTTAAAATCAACACTTGATTGAAAAGGAACACTGCTTTTATTTTTACCAGTAAAAGTTGGTTTATTTGATTGGTTGGTTGGTTTTATGTTTGTAATAAATTAATTTGAGTTTGATTAAATTGTTTTCTTAATTAATATCATGGCTGAAATGCTCCTTAATGTTAAAAATAAAATAAAGTCAAAAATAACATATAGTTTTACAAAACTTTCTTAATTTCATTTATTCATTAAAATTCAAAACTGCCCCATTTATGTTCAAATCTAACCAGAGGCAAGGCAGATTTAAACAGTTTGACTGCCACTTACACTGATTATCTGGTTTTAACATCAATTTATTGACCACTAAGAAACAGCCATTTCAGGATTAATGACTGCATTACCATAGCGGTCAGAATAACAATAATGTTTATTATACAATATTGAAAAAATGTGCTAAACCCCTTCTACCTATGGAGAGTAAATCTACCTTCCATACTTCTACCCTATACATTGGGCTCAAAATTTTGGCTTTAACACAAAGTATCAGACGTATGTTTACCTCTAGCGTTGTGTCGGGTCCGATTTCATCATCATCAATCGTGAACAATGAATTGACATCAGACTTGCGATGCCAGTGGGCTTGTGACCTCTCCCACTTATGTATGGATAGCCTCTCAGGCTTCAAAAGGTATTGCTTCACTCTTTCATTTAGATCGTCGAAGATTGGAGGAACCTGTAACATCTGGCACGTTAAAAACAAAAATCTATTAATGTAATATAAATAAACTGTTGCGTTAACACCTTAAAATCTGAAAGTTCGTCGTCAGCATCTAAAGACATTTTAATTTGTGAGATAAACAAATTGTTTAAAGCCGTTCTTTGTTTACTTCGGCAAATATTTATAGGTTATAAAAAGAGTAAAAAATCCCGAACCATAGAGTACATTTGTATATACCCGAACGATCTGTCAGTCAATTGTCCAAAAATTTGACGTTGTAATTCCGATTCGTGCAGTCCCTGTTTTTTTTTTGTAATAAGAAAAATATAACAAATCTTTCAACTTTATGTTTAACATGATGAGATGATGACACACACACATACAACGATTAACCTAATTCGTTCGTATTTAGGCATGGATGTTAAATTACGGACAGACAGATAGAATTTTAATACCTACTTACAAACATCCTAAGAACTCAGGCATCGAGTACATACCCTTTAAAGCAGCAATACAAACCATCTTTCTCCGAAACTAGTTAGTGATTTTTCACTTACATTTAGTACGAAATGACAGCTCCTGTCAACGTTCGCCCATACAAAAATAGCATACTGATTAAAAATGGCGGAAAATTTTGTCGAACAAATCATATATGACATTTCTATTCTATTGGGTTGGGTATGTGCTCCATGAACGTACGGTCAGGTACCTACAGTCAAAGTACCTAATGCTCGTTTTAGTATAACGTAGTTTTACTTACTTGATCAGTGGTTGTTAGAGACATGCGTTTCGAAAAAATGCCCTAAGTTTTATTTATTAAATATTTAAACTTTTATAACTTTATAAAATTGTAAAAAAGTAAACTTTTTTAGATTAAGTTCCAAAACATGTTCAAGCATCTGTTAATTACCTACTTTTTTAATCATGTAAGGGTTTTCTACTAGGTTTGTTAACATTATGCAATTTGCAAAAAAATGGCAATAAATAAACTTTTTTTGATTCAACCCCAACGACATTATAAAACAATAACAGGGTTTTTAATACAATTAGTTGGAGTACAGTGAACGAAATTAGTAATGGCCGCGGATAGGCAGTCGGAGTTTAGGTCAGATTACGTCAAAAGTAGGTAGTTCTTGGTACTTTCACTTGTGGTCATCATCATCATCATCATCATTTCAGTACTAGGACGTCTACTGCTGAACATAGGCCTCCCCCAATGACTTTCAGATTGACCGGTTGGAAGCGGCCTGCATCCAGCGGCTATAAGCAACCTTTACGTCATTTGTCCACCTTGTCCTACGCTGCGCTTCTCTATGCAACCTTTACGTCATTTGTCCACCTTGTCCTACGCTGCGCTTACCAGTACGTAGCGTCCATTTTAGAACCTTTCTGCCCCATCGGCCGTCAGTTTTCATCAGTTTACGTCAACGTGCTATGGCCCCGTCTACTGCCACTTTAGCTTGATAATAATCCGTCGGGCTATGTCAGCGACTTTTGTTCGTCTACGGATTCCTTATTTCTGATCCGATCTCATAAAGAGGTGCCTGCTTCAAATGGGCACACAACATCAACTGTCATTTGTAAAATCATCAGCGTCGTAGTCGTTTCATTATGAAGTTGTTGCTAAACAAGTTCATGCGTTACACCAGTGCTCCATCATTAAAATAACATTAATTTGCCTTTTGCGGTTTGCAGCATCGAACCTTCAACCGTTGGCTTCACCAGATTAGAGGTACCATTAAACCAAACGATCGATAATTTTAAAATTGCTTCGTTTTGTGGGACCTTTGGGACTAAAGAATAATACGTTAAGTAAGGTAGAAAGCATGAAAAATGTTGAAAGTAATACATACTTACCTTTTCACATTTTTAACAGACTTCAAAAAAAGGAGGATGTTCAGCTGTATGACTGTATGTATGTTTTTTTAGGGTTCCGTGCCTCAAAAGGAAAAAACGGAACCCTTATGAGATCACTTTGTTGTCCGTCCGTCTGTCTGTCAAGACCCTTTATCTCGGGAACGCGTGAAGGTATCGAGTTGAAATTAAAACGATAAGTATACCCAGGTTTACAGTCTTTTGAAACTGGGAAAAAATCAAACTTCTAAACTAACGTAAAAAAAAGATACGACCGTTTATGCCCCATATAACGTATATTTTCGACACTTTCAATGAGAATCAAAATTAACAGGGTACTTCCCGTTGACCTAGAATCATGAAATTTGGCAAAACGCAATGTCATTGCACAAGTTACGACAAAAGTCCAAAAACCGTAAATTTGTAGTTACATAAAAACACACACTGAAAATCGTTAAATATCTTCAAGACTCAATTTCTAAAGACGAATTATTTACATAGATATAAGTTGGTACGGAACCCTCGGTGCGCGAGTATGACTCGCACTAGGCCGGTTTTTTTAAATGTAGGTCTACTGTCAATAATTTAGAGATCAATTTTTAAAAAATGGTGTAATAGGGTTTTTGACTTTGGTACTGAACCCTAGATCAGGGTTTTATATCACCAGGGTACGACAATAGAATAAAGTAGGCTTCTGACTTCATTTACTTTTTCAAACGACTCAAAAAGGAAGGGGACTCAAAGTAATTTTGAATAAAAAGCTAAAAATTATAATATACCTAATCCGTAATTTTGGTATTGGTGCGAATGAAAACATTATAACTCTCTATGGCCTACCTATGTTTTAGCAAATAATAATTCACTTTTTAGGTTTTTTAGAAGTCGGTTTTTAGCCTTTTAAAAAAATTTACGTTTTGGTTTTGTTTCATTACCGCATATTTTTATTTTTTGTAAATATAGGTAGGTACTCAAAAGCCTAATGTTGTCCGAAAATATTAAGCGAAAGATAGCAAAAAACCGTTCTTTGTAAAAGTGGCAGTGATAACAGGCGCGGATCCAGCCAGTCCTCAAAAAAGGTCGTGGTCACAGCCACCGGGTTAAAAACGGTCAAGTGCGAGTCTGAGTACGAACTCGCTCATGATCGATATAGTGCTTTCCTACAAAGGATATGTTAACAAAATATATAACGCCCTGGCCAAGATTTTGTAGTGTAATGCAGTTAAACGAGGGCAAACAATAGCAAATTAAACCAAAAAATGATAGTTTGTTCGCTCACAAAAATTACAAAGTACATGTGTGTTTGTTTGCAGTTTTGCACATCGCAATGTCATTTTTAGACCTAACTACGGAACCGATTTTAATAAATATTTCTTTCCTTCATAGTCTGTACCTCATCGGTTAAGGATCGTGACCCCATCTACTCATCGCCTCGATGATGAGTCGTCTCCAGCCATTACGATTACCTGTCTGAATGACTCGTGGAACGGCACTTCCAGGGTCTTTACAAGTCTTTTGCCCTGCCTTTACCCGATGAAAATAGCCTTCTTTAGGTTATCAGGTGGTTTTCGCTCAAGGTGCCCAAAGAATCGTAGATATCGCCTGAGAACGAAAGTTGTGAGGCGTTATCTGAGGATAACACCATATTTCGAAAGTGTTTATTCTGTCCAGGTTCAGGTCCTCGTCTCTATTCGTGCGCACTAGTGACATTTTTGTTTTGCGTTTGATGTTGCTATTCTTCCAGATCTGCTGGAGAAAGCTACGTCATAGCACTCTTCGACATTGTGATTCTTAATCTGATTAGAGGTTCGCAGGAGGCATTTGCTTTTACCAGCGACCTAAGATAGTTGAACTCCTAAACTTTTTAAAGGTGCGATAAGGCGCCAGTCTGCTGGAGCTTCCAGAATCATTCCACCACCATAATGACCTTGGTTTTAGTTCGGTTTATGGTTACCCCCAAAGCATTGCTGGCCCTTTCAACCCGTCCCAACAGATTTTCCATTTCGTCGGCGCTTTCTGCTAGCAAGGTGAGTGATGTCGTAGTCGTACCTTAAGTTTGAAATTCTTACACCACTATGCTTATTCTTTGGAATGGATAGGATTCCTTTAATTTAGCGCTTTCCTTAGAATGTATTCTCTATGATGTTAAAAAGAACTGGCGAAAAGATGGATCCCTGCCGAACACACTTCCGGAAACCAGTCATCTGACATATTTAACTCAATGCAAATTGAGCCTTTGCTGACTTTGTATAGTTTCGTGTTATGCACTGTCAGGTGAGCAAGCACTCCTATTTCGGCTAAAACCTGCTACAGTCTGTTCCTTACTTAGGTCTTAGTCAACAAAACAGTTATTGAATTGAAAAATTCGTGGCTACTCTCAATTATTTGTCTTATATTGAGGATTTGTTTACGTGTTCCTTTTCTTGTAACAAAAACAGCCTGTTTCACGAATCCAGAAAGTAGCGTATTCGCTTGCTGACTACATGAAGGAGCACCTTGCTTGCGTGCGGTATCAGCGAAATTGTCCGAAAGGAGTCACAAACTCTATCTCCGAGGGAAAAATAATTAAGAGCGGAATTAAACAACGAAATCTTTGGTTGGAGCTTATCAGCGTGAGTTTGTTTTTCTGCGTACATATCTTCAAGATGGTGAATTCTTGTCGCGCCAGAATAATTTTAAACAACATAATCAGCCATTTTATACTTCATGTCGCTCTTATTAAAGCCCCTCGATCTCAATAGACCGTGAAAGTGTGACGTCACAAGTCTATTAGGGTTGTGGGCATGCCCATCGTGCCCACAACGGTGGATCCGCGCCTGAGTGATAATTATGCTGTGAGAGATGCTTACCTGCTTTCAGATTTTTAGACGGACACAGGCGCGTTAGCTTGGTGAGCGGCAAGGGTGTTAGGTTCGAATACCGGTCAGGTCAGTTTAAAACAACCTGTAAAATCGGGTTGGGAGAGAGACGTCATTTACATTTAATGTGTTGCTTTTTGTTGATTGAAAGTTGAAGTAAAATAAAAAATTTTTTTTAGGATTTCTTAGACTAGTTGACAGTTAATTCTCTACCAATATACTTACATTAAGGTTTTACATTTGTAGGTTTCTTACCTAAGTAAGTATTTATAATTGTCACGGAAGATACATCAGTCAACCAGCCGTAAGAAAACAACGTGGCTGCTGCTCTTAACAGATGCTGATTAGTTCTTACATTATATTACTTATTTATTTTTCTAATAAAAGGGTGTATGTGCCACTATACTAACTTAAAAATACGTAATTTCCAATTGCTAAGCGTCGGCATCGCCTCGCGTATAATAATTCGTTTATTCACTATACTTAATTAAAAGGATACATACGATTGTCGTAACTTTTTTGCATCTATTCTTAAGAACTGCCTGAGATGCGAGTGAGTCAGTGAGCCTTGACGGTCAAGGTTGTATAGCAGGTCCCTACACCAGCCCTGCCTTACACCACTCATTCGCGATTCGTGAAGCCGCGGTGTTTAACGTGCACATTATTAAACACCCGAGCGTAATTTTATTAATTTGTTTCGCTATTTTTTATTATGGCTAATGGCCTGTGGTCGTGTGCTGTTCTTTTGTGTTTCCTTACCTTGACTTTGGAAGTCAGAGATGGATTTGGTATGGTGGGTATTTCAATTTTTTTTTGCTTGTTTTTGTTATAAATGAGAACTTAGCTTAAGCTAATATTTCGATAATTATGAAAGAAAACTATTAGTAGTTTTATATTTTTTAACTGTCTTTTTTTTAAAACTTGTACTAAACTTATACGAACGTAGAATTAATTTAAAAAAATATATAACAAAGAAAGTTGGCAGCTTAGCTTACGAATAGAAAAAAGTAAGCTCCTTTTTAATATCAGTTTATTTAATTTAAAGCCCACAATTTGGTAAGTACTTATATACGTATACTGGTTTTTAGTGGGATTTTTCCTCTTTAACGAAAATTAAAAAAAAAATTAAGAGTCCTTAATTTTTTTAAGTTCAGGAAACATGAAAATACTTATGTTACTTACTTAATACAGGACATGAATCTTGGCGTCGTAGCAGTGTATATTCCATAACAAAGGCGAGTTTCCACTTAAATATAATTAAATTTAATGCTGATTACAAGTTTGTATGATCATAATATAATCTACTATGTGATTACTGTCAAATAGCAATAATTATGCAAGTCAAAATTACTTAGACAATCATAATGTAATATAGGTAATCGTACCTACAGACTAAAATAACAAGAAAACAGGTTTCATGTCTTTTTGAGATACGTAATTTTTTCTGACAATGAAAGCTTATTGCTAAAGCTTATTGCAAAAAGCTTAATACCAGAGCTTATACATTTAGTTATTTTGTGGGTTACCACAGTTGAACAAATCACACGTTTATAGTGAAATAAATACTCCTCGAGAGTGTGCTTTATGCGTGAAAACTTTGAAGACGATCCTAACAACAATTGGTAGTATAATACATAAGTAATATACGTTCCTTATTCAATGTAAAGTGTGTAAAGCAGGTAACATTACGTTAACTAGGTACCTAGTTAGCTAAGTAAGTAGTACAAGATATTTAGTACACGGTAAAACTAATAACTAATAAGATTTTTGACTACAGTAGGCACTTAATTAGCGCTTTGGGAATTGACATATGTCAACTATACTATATAGTAAGTCCTATAGTTAAATAAAAATGCACCTGATAACACGAGGTAAGGAATTTTCAGTGACCTTAGTAACGAGATAGCAGACTACTTTTTTTTGTCCAAGCACACCCATCCCCGAGCTGATTTAGAAATGTTTGTTTTCCGAATTCACCCGACCGGAAATCGATCCAAGACTATTGCGCTCAAGGCGAGTTACTGCGACACTGCACCAATTCAAGTCTCTTACATACGTAATAAGATATATTTAAAAAAATATGTTAAAGAAGGCAGATAACGAGGAGGGATGAATTAACAATCCATGATCAATGGCTATTTCCATAGTTATTTTAATAAAGCAATTTTTTTCGGTCATTTGTATACATCTGCCAGTAATACCGTTATAATATACATACCTACCTGTAGCTGTAGTAAATATATAGTAATGTAGTTTATTTATACCGATATTCAACTGTTTTGTAATAGTATGCGACCTAAGCTTTTTCACAAAAAAAATTAATACTAAATAAAACATCTTGTGTCGTACCGTCATGGTCGTACGTACCATCTACTATGATGGATGACATTGTTTTGTGACCAACTGAATGAATGAATTTATTTTTGTTTCAAGAAAGTAATACATAATTTTGATTAATAGCATATTAAACATTGATTTATCAAAGCTTAAGTAAGGTTTGTCTCGACACTATTTGTTATTTAAACAAAATGTAATTAAAACATCCAATTTTAGGGATACCTTCGCGTCATATCTAGGGTAAATGGTTGTATAAATGTACTATTAATTATTACTAAAGTACTTATTATAATTCTAGATAGTTAATCTAAATCCTAGATGAATTTTATTGTATTTTAGATGAGGAAAATCTTTATAGTTTTCAATGTGACCTCTGTATATTTTTGCATACGTGTAGGTATGTGTATTGAGCACATACAAATTACTCATTGACTCAAATATTCTAACGATAATGCATCATTCAAATACTTTTGCAAGAACTAAGGTCACACTGATGTACTGATTCTAGTTAGCTGCATAGCAGGTAAGTAATAAAACTGAAGAATTTACCAAGGCAGGCGCTAACGAGACGATAACTCAAAGACTAGAATATAATTGTATTCGGTTCACTTTATTTTCTGAACGGACCCCTGTTCAGCAAATGAAATTTCCTAAATTGGTTCGAGTCTAGGTGTGCAGCGTGAGACCTCTAGCAAAATTCATTGGTATGACAATGAATTTTGATAATTCCTTAGTTCGAGACGGTGACAATTTTCTTTACTACCTGTTGCTTGCCATTAAGTTCGCGTGGTCCTTTAGTTTGGACTAAATATGGTTTAGCAGACACGCGAACGAAGTCGCAGGCAACAGCTAGTGTTAAACTTTTTTTTTACTTTAAAATTTTTTGCTAACTGAACAGCGACTAACGGCAAGAAGAGCCATCTATAATGAGAGTTCTCTAGATCTATTCTGATCCGTTGAGCCGTTGTCATGGCGTGGTTGAGTAACAAACATCCATCCATCCAAACTTTCGCATTTCATTTATGATATTAGTAAGATAAGATTTACTGTTCATACTGTACTTAGTTTTACAAATTTATAGCTAATCATTGTAAGGTCTAGCTGTTCCCGCGACTTTGTTCGCGTGGTCTTTAGATCAATTCCAAAACTTACAAAATGTATGAGAATAAATTTTATTAAAAAAAACGACTTCAAAACACTAAAAAGCTAAAAATAATATTTACACTTAAGCACCTAATCAGTTACTTTTGGAGCCGGTGCATGCTGATCAGAGTTTGAATGTTTTTGTTGCGCCGACTCCAAAAGTAACTGATAAGGTGCGTGTGTGTGTGTGTTATTATTTTTAGCTTTTTAGTGTTTTGAAGTCGGTATTTTTTTAAATAAACTCTATTTATTACATCATATTTTTAGTGATAAACGCTGAAAACCGATTTCATCCTCTTTTTTTCCACCCTTAAGGATAAATTATTTTCCGATTTTTTTATTATAGTATCTTTAAAGTATTAAATTAGCTATTTAATAAAACATAGATTCATCAAAATCAGTTTACATTTGTCGAAGATATTGGGTAACATAGATACAAGAATCACGAACCAAAATACTATTTGGGTATATATTTAGTTATTTTCTGAAAAATTGCTTCATTAATTTCGATAAAATGTATATTGAGTCCACCTCTGAAGTATGATCTACCAAACAAAAAAAGAATCATCAAACTCGATTCATAATTGGTGGAGTAAACGCGTAACATACATACAAAAAACAACATACAGTCGAATTGAGAACCTCATCCTTTTTTGAAGTCGGTTGAAAATGAATTTCTTCATAATTTTTCTGATGTTTTGATAGTTATTATGCTATCGGAGCGGATATAAATTTAACAAGTTAAGGATCATAAAAATCGGTTCAGCATTGTTGCCAGTTATAGTTGTAACTAACCCAACTTTGTGAAATTATATAAAATACTTGACTAAGAAAAATTATAATGTGACGAACAACACAACTTAGTTATTAATGTACATAAATTATTGAACTTACGTCTATTTGTGTGTTAATATTTAATAAAAACTATAGTTGTGCAATGAACGGGTCAAGGTTCTTACACATAGGTAATTAATTAGTAATACTTATGTACACTAATTCTTGCGGCTAAGTCAAGTAAGTCTAACTTGATCGCATGGGACTACACCAACTTAAATTCGTCGTGTCAAATCAGAATGTTCTGGAGTTACTGTGACGAAATGGGTGAAAGCTGGTACGATGTCCTGATAAGTTTATGATTTTTGCACTCTATATTCCAATACTCCCGATTCTCTGCAGTAACTAAATAATAGGTTCGATGAAGAGAAAACTACATACACACAGGCGAAACTACTTTACGCCCCGTAATTCAGATAGACATCGCGTTCAATTTCGATAGGTACCTATATTGTGCGCACGCGGAAAAGACGCGATGTGGATAGGGGTGTCTGAGCAGCTGAGCTAGAATCATATTATAGCATTTGCTACACAATAACTGTAAAACTTAGGCTTATTAAATGCTTATAATCCTATGTTACACAAACATATATTCATTTTACACGCTGAACAACATTAGTCCGCTTAGTCCACAGGTTTTGACTAACAGACAATGTCTCATAAGTCCATCTCACAGCTTTTGATAAGTGTGATTTTTAAGTTCCAAAGAAAAGGACATACACGCCCATACAGGCTAGTTAAAGCGGTTAAAGGTGCTCCCGCGATTTTCTGTACATTTTTACAAGAATGAGAAGGTGAAGAGCGTTGAAAGATGGGACTTGTTTAGCATTGTTTTGATATCGTAGTTATATTGCTACTACCAAGTCTGATTCAATTTTAGCCTATCCGTCTGACAACAGAAGCAACCCTATTGGTTGAAGCGGGAAGTCGCTCGCGCAGTTTCGCAACCGGTAAGGCGTAATGTCTCTCCATGTTTGCGGAGGCTGACGGCGCGTATCCATTCATACGAGACATGACACGGAGTTAAAAAGGCTTTTTCACACGCTATTTTAGAATAGTCTGCTCAGACTGTGCAGAGACAACTTGTGTGACACCGAGTGCGAGATACGTCACGCGTGCTCAAACTCTCTGATTGAATGAAAGTATAATCTTTATCCTTGGATACAATGTTGTTATGTCCAACAATGACATTGAAGCTGCTAGGGTCTGATTAATGAAAAATAAAGGCAAATAGCTATTCGGATTTACACACCAAAGGTTCCGCGACATCACCTTGTATGTATACCTACATTGTTATATTTTATAATTTTTTTGTAAACTTCTTTTTAAGGAATGATTTGGCTGATTTAGTACAGTGAAAAGGATCAACGTAGAAAAAAAGTTCGGAAAGAATAGGTACTCGTAATTATACAACAGTAAGCACAGCACGATAAATTAACACAAGTAGAAAGTCACTTACATGTGTACACTTTATAATTACCTCACCTTAACAAAACAGTATAGGGTTGGCAGCTATTGTGAAAGATAATATCGGATGTCGTTATATACTTTCCTGTAATTATTCCACAGTCAGCAGTGACACCCACATTGAAGCTCAACTGAGCAGCCGTGTCATGGACAACAATAAATTGTTGCCTGCAATTGCGAATTAATATTGTTCATGGAAAAACCAGTGGAATCCGATGGATGGACCGGTGGGCCTTGACTCCGTTTGGGACACCATTTTTGTAATGACTTTACTGTAACTGTAATGAGAATGAATTTATGTTTCACAATCAAAAATCCACTAAATAAATAATTATATGTGCAAGACTCACCAATAAGTTGTCATAGTCTCGAAGAAAGGAATTAACATCCTAGTGTTACGAATTTTCGAATATTTCAGCCATAGGACATCCACTGCTGAACATAGGCCTCCCCCATTGACTTCCAGGTTGGCCGGTTGGAAGGAGCCTGCATCCAGAGTCTTCCTGCGACCTTTCCAGGTCGTCTGTCCACCTTATGGGTGGACGTCCTACGCTGCGCTTGCCAGCACGCGGCCTCCATTCTAGAACCTTTCTGGCCCATCTGCCGTCAGTTTTACGCGCTATGTGCCCCGCCCACTGCCAACTTCAGCTTGCTGATCCGTTTACGAATTTTAAGACAGTTAATTTTGCTAGTGTGGAACCCCAACCAGCACTATAAGACCTAAATCAGTTTATAAAAGTTAATTTTTTAAATTGATCCGAACCGGGAATCGAACACAGGGCCCTTGCGATTCGTGTGATTTATCAATTTAAGACAGATTTATTGACTCTGTTGTGCACACAGAGATTTAAGCAAGAAATTAAAAATAATATCCATAGTTTTATTTATTTTTAATAGAACATAGCAGTCTCTTATTTTCAATATTGCTTTTAAACTTGCCAAAAAACCATATAGTCAAAATATTTTAATAGAACGACCACGCACAAATAAAATATACTAACATCTTATTGCCTAATGATTTCAAAGAAAACCATTAAATTAATTTTGACATTGGGTTTTCCGTCGTACAATACCACTAGACTTTTTGTCATGTTTCTTAGAACTAATTTAGTGGGTAGGTAATTATGTTTAAATAATAACGCCAAGCAAACTGTCTTATTATTATCATATTTACTAGCTTAAGTTCGCGACTTCGTCTGTGGAGACTTCGGAATAAAATCAAAGGCGAATGAATTATCTTCCTCGGGCACACAAAACAGTTTTAGAGAGGATTATTTGTGTAAAGCTCCGACTTGGTGTCGCCATCTCTGAGGTCCCGGGTTCGATTCCCAGTCAGGTCAATGTAGAAAATGAACTTTTCTATATTGTCTCGAGTCTGGGTGTTGTGGTACCGTCGTTGTTTCTGATTTCTTCAACACAAGTGCTTTAGCTACTTATCCTAGGATCAGAGCAATGACATGTGATGTTGTCAATATTTATTTAATTTTTAAAATGCTAGATTATCAACTAAAAAGCTAATTTCATTCAGTTGTAACGATTGAGTAACAAAACATCCAAAATACATATTTTCACATGTGTAATATTAATTAAGGTAAAAAAACGTACTTTTAATGACAAACCACCTTTTCGATAAACATTAGTTTTTACTATTATATCCATGAACTTAGTAAAATATTTTACAATGATTGCATCTTTGATCATGTTGTGCTCTGCTGATGATACTTTCTTTGGAACGAAAATCACTGGAGCAGGTATTTAATTCGCTTCCGGTTATACCGTCACTTGGATACCAATATACGGTTATGTAACGATCTCAAGTCGTAATAATATCAGCCCCCATATTCGGAACGATTTGTTTTCTCGATCCGTTGTTTCAGAGTTCAGACTGAACGAAACGACGTATCGTTGTGTATTTTAACATCGTAACGATTTACTTGATCGAAGACGATGTCGGAGATTGTAACAAAAATATAGATGCATACAGTCACCATCATCATCATCATTTTAGCCATAGGACGGAAGCCACTGCGGAACATAGGCCTCCCCTTATGACTTTTATTAGGGGGGATTGCCAATATTTGCCACGCTTGGCAGGCGGGTTGGTGATCGCAGTTTTTTATAAGATTTAGCACGCAGACGCTGCTGCCCGTGTCGTGCTACAGGAATTCGTCGCCTTTTACGACACGCCTCCTGTTGGCGGTGGGGAAGTGTATGTATTCTTTACGGCCGTCCCCCACACGTCACAATACAGCATACAGTAATCACGCGAAATCGTTTCGTATATTATGAACGATAGCGTACTAGAAGCGACAAATCGTTACAATTTTTTGTCGATTGATCGAAGCGATAAATCTTTCCGTATATAGGGAGCTTTAATTTCAAGCGTGTTGCTAATAATACGCATACTGTAATCCTATTTTATTTGATTTCAAAGATATCTTTATATTTTTTCTTTGGTAATGCTTGCTTATGACATGTCTAATTGTGTCAGTTCATCACAAACATGTCTACATTTCAATCCATAGATAAACCTTGTTGTAATATTCCATATTCCAAAGATAAAACGAGTTTATTATTATGACGGTAACTCTATAATGGCTTAGTGTAAACCCCTTTAGTTAACATGTTGTGCATTAAATACGAGTAGGAACCTATATTTTATGATGAGGGGATGATCAATCTGAAGAGGTAGAACACTTCAATAACCATAGTTCCTAGCGAGTTTTTAAGTACTTATATTAAAACGTTTAATAATACCTAGCTACGCATGGGCTCAGGGCATTTAGTATGTAAAAGAAGATTTTTGAATTATGTTACTAAATTTGTATTCGAATGTTTATTTAAAAGGGTCCTTGTTAAAACAAGCCCGACGATTAAGCCGCTTGAGGAATGCAAAAGTGTAAATATTGATAGGTGTATCTATCTAACTGTTAACATAAAATGCGGGCGTATAGAGGTAGCATCAGGGCCGTCTTAACATATCCCGGGGCCCTGGGGCACAGGAATTCGGGGACCTTATGCATAGTATAAATAAATGACAAGAAAAAAATCCTCTAGTTTTCTATATTTTTAATCGTTAATTGGGACAAATCAAATAAATTCTTCTAGATGATAATAAAGAATCAAAACTTAATCTATCTATACATATAATAAAACTGTAACAGGTCGAGTTCTTTTTTTTGTAAGTGCTTGAGGGCCCCCGTAAGGCTGGGCACGGGCCCCGTCTGCCCTTATGGTAAAGACGGAACTGGGTAGAATTCGAAATATTAAACTATTACCTAATATCACACCTGGTAATTAGCACGGAAAGTAATAATTTCGTTATATTTTACAACCAGTGAGTACACTAATTCTTTGTTGTAGTTATTGATTAAATGTATACGTACTTATGTAATTATGACTTGAATCGCTTTACGCTTAGTAAAGGCTGCTGTTAATATACCTTATTAGTTTGTAATTTAGTGAATAGTCTAATCATAACGAGATCTTCTTCGTCGGTAACACTCTTGTCAGAGTGGTCGTGGTCATCACTTCAGGTGTAGGTGGCAAGCTTCAGAACACGTCGCCACTCTTCTCTGATTGCCGCCTTCCTTGTGCGAGAAAACGATAATAATAATAATCATAACGAGATAGTACTGATTATTTCTATTTTACACACTGAACACACAGTAATTACCTATTAAAATTAACTTATTCAAATATATGTTGTTAGATTTACTTCATTAGGCTGTTAACTGGCAATTATATTAGGTCAGTTATGAATATTAATATAATTCGCATGCACGTTGTTATTAATGATAATTTACTGACGAAGGAATTACGGAGGGTTTAATGTTGTTTTCAGTCTCTACCTAATATTGTTAAGAATTTAGTCTCTACTTCATAATGCCTTTCTTGGAATAAAATACAAACCCCCCCGAAAACCGTCGATTATAAAAACAGATCATAGGCTTCATCTTATATTATTAAACACTTATATTGCTGTACTCGTAGATAGAACGGTGGAAACTTCTATATTATCATCCAAAATTAAAAAATAATACTGTCTAAAAGATTTGCTCATTATGGACAGTGCTCTAGCTCCTAGCTCTTTATTATTATTATTGTCTCTTTTTATTTTGTGCTCTGGTTGCTTAGACATGGTGTTAGTTATTAAGACCCTATAGCCGAAAAAAGTGATCCATCCATCTATATATACCCATTAATTCCTGGGCGCAACTTAATTGCGTTTGTATTGTGTGAATTAGTTCAATGTTAGTTGTTTTAAGTGAAAATTTATACTTACGGACGTCATACAAAAAACAACTTCTAGTTATGATGTTAAAAATATTAATAAGTAATTCAAAAACTAAATAGAAAAATAAAAAGTAATTAAAGACCTAATTAGAACAATATCAAAAATTGCAGGATCTAAAATATTTCAATTTAACTAGCCATGCAAATGATGCAAATTGAACCGAAACCGACTTGTGAATTGCTGGCTACAAGGCTAACCCGCTCTCCTAGTTTAGTCTAATACGTTATAATAATAACTTAGTTTGTGAAGCATTTACTTAGTATCCATACATACATAAGTTCTTCCAATATACCTACTTGTAGAATCATCTTACATCTAGCATATATTATAAATGTGAAAGTTAGGATTGATGGATGCTTGTTACTCAATCACGTCAGAACGGCTAAGTGGATCTAGATGAAATTTGGCACCGAAGTAGATATTAGTCTGGAATAAAAGAGAGGACACTTTTTCCCGAAAAAATGTACGGTCCTCGAGAGATGCAAGATAATTGTCGTTAATACCGCTAGATGTCACTGTATAGATGGCAAAAAAAATGTTATGAAAAAAAAACTCGTGTGTAACACTAGCTGTTGACCGCGCCTTTGTTCACGAAGTCTTTGGTTTTATCTAACTCATCATCATCATCTATACGGTCAATCCTGGTTGCGTCCAAAACCCGCTTTGGAGCCCAGGGTCCGCTTTCCTTGATTTAGTCCTCCACTTCGCATGGGTTTGAGCATCTCTAGTTGTGAGATCATTGGCATCATGTTTGCCCTCACGACGTCAAGCGACGTCAAGAAATGCTGTCTTGGGTCTACCCCTTTTGCCAGGACCTGGCGGTGGCGGCATGGTCAGATAATTGTTTCCTACGTAGCTTGCCGGTTTCCGCAAAACATGGCCGTACCAGCGAAGGCGACTCTCCTGCAGTTTGTCACGCGGTCCTTCCGCGTGACTTCGCACATCCACCGCAGCATATTCATCTCCGTGACACGCAGCCCCTGCTTGCATTTTGGGGTCACAAATGACACCAGTCACCTCACGCCATTTGGCCCACGCAGCAGCAATGCGTGCCTTGACGTCGCAATCGATGTCTCCCGACGAGTGAAGTACAGATCCAAGGTATTTAAACTGGTCGGTGCGTTTGACCTTGTCTCTGACTATGCATTATACAAATCTAACGTGGACGGACGTTAGATTTGTAGAGTTATAGGCCAGCTTACTCGGTCTGAGCTAGATTGAGTTTCAGACCACCGCTCTCAAGAGACTGCTTCCACTCGTTCACCCGTCTCACCAGCCTGCCCCTGTCCGCGTATACCAGTGCGATATCGTCAGCATACATCAGCAGCCATGGTGGCTGCTCATGTGAGTCTCTGACACAACGTCTAATATCACACTAAACAGAAACGTAAACGTAAACGTAGTTTTGTCTAAATATGGTTTTGTAAAGACCAAGTGAACAAAGTTTTGTACAATAGCTAGTAATTTATATACTTAAAATCAGACTATCGTCCTGTACTGTTAGTAAATATAGGCTTCCTAGTTGTAGACGCAATTTAAACTTTTTTTTTACATTCACAATAATTCTGGTTTAGAGGCGATTGAAATTTTTTTCACGTGAAAATATTATCTTTGATGATGAGATGACACACAACACCCGATCTTGTGCCTTCCTTCTAAAAAGGTATCTTTTGCTTACTTACATACCTCACAACTATCGGTTCATAGTTCTTGATTATATATGACTATATGTTTGCCAATTAATGGTCTTCTTTCTTGTTTGCTTCGACGACCAAGTATCGGTCTTTTGACATACATGGCCACTCCAATGATTCTTCGAAGTTTATTTAACAAGCTATGTATGTATGAAGTAATCAGTTACAAAAGTTGGCTAGGTTACTCCAATTCTTTCCAGATATTTGTTTTATATTTTTTACCCTGTAATACAATTAAATATGGGTTAATTGATTACCTAGTGAGCTAGACCCGTATATATTAATTATAATACTCGTTAACCTTATTTTACTCAGTAAATTAGGATCAAGATAAGCGACTGGACTCCTAGAAGAAGCTGGTTATAATTATTAATAAAAAATGCATTTTTAAGTCACTGAGGGAGGCCTATGTTCAGCTGTGGACGTCCTATGGCTGAAATGATGATGATGATTTCCTTGGCCCACCCACTTACCTACATCTTTTGATCGCCACAAGCTGAATTTGTGGTCATTATGTAGGTAATAATATGGCAAAATACTAGTCATCAAAAATATAACAGAATTGCCATCGACACGAAAAGAAGAAGATGAACGTAAAACTATAATATTATTTGACGAATGCTAGCAATATACTAATAATACAAAGGCCGAATGAAGCATCCTCGTATATTATTGTCTCGCATTTTTCCCACAATCAACGAGTCATTAATTAAATTGATTCTTGTGACAATGTTCATACTAACAGTATAATTTTTAAAAACCTCTAATAGATGACTGATGTTACTTTCTTTACGAACTCCCGTTCGTACCTCATACGTGATTAAGTGATTACGTATAGGTACTTGTATACAAGGTTACATTGCAAAGGGGTGACAAATTTAAAAAAAAGGATCTAGGGAACAATATAAAGAAACGTCATTCATCAGAAGCGTGGGTACGGCGAGCCAACAAGGACCTTACGCAGTGTACTTAAACGGTGCAGTTTATTCATGAATGAGTTAAATTATCCACGCGTACGATTTTTAACAGTGTTTAGGAAATAGGTAATTAAATGATAAAAATAAAGTTAAATGTGAAAATTAAGTTATACTGATACAGCCACTCCTAAAGATTTGGCACCCCTTTCCAATGTAACCCTGTATTAGTAGATATTATTTTAAAGTTTATTATCATTTTAACCATGGACGTCCACTGCTGAACACAGGCCTCCCCCAATGGCTTTCATCATTTCATGATATTATTTTAAAATATGTACGCATAATTAGAATTAACTAAAGTATGTTACTATACCCACCAGTGCTACGAATCCCAATACTTATTACTTGTGTCCTACTCATAAGTATTGCCTTTTAAAAATCGACTAGTCTAGACATCGTAGCTATAACTTTAAAAATATTTGACATTGAAATAGCATTTTATATTTATTAATTCTGATATCAAACAATAACTCCATTGTGCTACGAGTATCATGTACCTATAGCAAAAAAAGACTTATAAGTTTTCCCTTAGGATCTATGCCAAGTTTAGGTAGATTATTAAATGCTGCTAGAAATCAAAATAAAGCCAGTCATTAGGAGTAGATATACAAAGAGTACGGGTCAACGATTAGTATTGACTCCGCTATTACCAAATAAGACTGAGCTTCTAACATCATAGGTTACGTAAAGAGAAAATGAGGCCATAAGGTTGGAGCAGAGCAACGATGCTGCATACCAAGTTATTACGTGCATGGCGTTTGTATCAGCTATAAACCATAGCTCGAATCAATCGTCCACTGAACTTATAAAAAAAGAAACCCTTAGACCAATAATACAAAAAGATAATAGAAAAACACTAGTTGTTTAGTTTTGATGCAAATAATAATTATTTAGATATTATAAAAAAATTACAATCGCACCATTTATCTAGCCCCAACCAAAGCAATGCGAGTACTAAGGCGACTAAATAACGAATAAACATACTTACGAGTAAATACTATTATAAACATCTGGTTCCGGTACAAATGCTTCCGGGATTCGAGCTCGCAACCGCCTGGCTTTGTAGTCCGAAACGCGAACTATGTACCAGACGGTCCAACGATTGTTATATATAAATCAAGTACGTCCATGGATACTAAACTATCCAAATCAAAAAACCTGTGGAATACATTTACGTTTTTACTCTTATTTTGAATAATTTCAATATTTATGTACTAAAAGACTACACTAGAGAACGAATTAGGTTATATACTATGCATTAAGCAACAATTATTTAACTAAATGAAAGAATATTGTTAAATTTATCTCGATAAATGCGGCCAGCATTTCAAAATTGATGACACAATCACTTCTAAAAATTTTCTTAAATATTATTTTCGTGTGTTAGAATTAGTTTCATTTGAGAGATCCATTCCTAAATTATGATTTCCATACATAGAAAATACGGGAAGTACAGTAAAACACAGTACTTACGACATATTTATGGGTCCGGTTTCGAAGCACTCAAAGTAAACACATTACACTAGAACGCACTGCCGAAAAAAAAAAGTATTCACCAACTTCAACGAGCACGAGTGCCACCTTTAATTTTTTGTTGAACTTGTATCTAAGCTTGCTATTAAGGTTAAAAAAGCTTCCGAATTCGGGCAGATGGCTCTATTTGGCATTTTTTGCTAGCACTCCGCTTTTTTATCTTGTGGATAGTAAAGTATCCTCGGACGTAGATAGCAATATTTTTTTTGGATAGAAAACTATCCACGGACGTTTGAGTGGAAGGAGCCCAATAATACTAAGCCAGCTTAATTAAATTGTAATATTAAATTAAATAAATAAAATTATTAAATAAAATCCAATCGGCTTTAAAAATAAATTCATAAATGCGTAAGTACCGCATGGTTATTTTTAGTTTACCTCTCATGGACTCATTTGCTTAAATCGATCGATCAACATTGAAATTACAATAAAAAAAATCCTCTCCACTAAATAAACGATCAGCTGTTATGATTTGTACGGGGATGTGTTTCATTATTTCCAATAAAAAAAAACCTAATTATTTGAGCACCAAAATCAGACCTTGAGAGTGTTTGTTTAAAGAGCAATTACCATATTGGTTTAAGAAGATGGCTGTGTCTTCACTAAGGTGCTCATACGGTCTACCTATTTAGAAACGTACGATTGCCTACAATAGGCTATTTTACTTGTAGCAAATTTTACTAAACTGTAATTAATGAACGTCGTTTGTAGCATGTGAAACTGAAAACAAACTGGTATTCATTTAAAATAACAAATCATCACTGTAAAAGTTTTATTCTCAAATGAGTAACATTTTTCTGCAACGAAAACGCTAGCCGCCATGACAGCACGTCACCAATAAGTTAAGTCTTACTGAAACTGTATGTCAGTTCAGTCAGTCCCGAATCAAAATGTTGCACTACGCCTCGCACAACTGTATGAGCCGTGTGTTGTACGGTTAGGTGTACGTATTTTGATACGCCTCCTATAATACTTAATAACTTAATGGATATTTTGCTGTATGTATAGTTACGTCACTAAAGTGTAATAATATCTGAAGCTAATGTTTATTGTATGTAAGCATCTGGTTCCACGTCAGTAAGCACTATATGCACAGGTTTATCTAGTAAAAGTTTATTTACAGGTCAAACCAGCTTCCCGGGCGTGCATCGTTGGCGCTGGCTACTCCGGTCTAGGGACTGCCCGGTTCATGAAGGAGCACGGGGTTAACTTCACGGTGTTCGAGGCCACCCGATACGTGGGAGGCACCTGGAGGTTCGACCCTCATGTTGGCTCTGACGAGGATGGCCTGCCTTTGTTTACCAGCATGTATAAAAATCTCAGGTAAATTCAGACCTTCACACTATAGTAAAATTGGTAATAGATTCGGAGCCATTTATAAATGAATGAATAAGGTTTATTTGGCACAATTTAAAAAGAATACAATTCACAGTTTTACATTTTCTTATCAGTCATAGTACCAAATAGCCCCCCGCTCAGCATATGCCGAGGTACAGAGTGCCGCCCTACACAAACAAATAATACATAAGATAAGGGTTTAGGAAACTCATAATAACTCATAATTTTAGCGACTTTTAGCATCCGCATTCAGCAATTTAGCGACTTTTAGACGCGGAAACTGGAAAAAAGGTCGCGAAAACAAAAACCCGATGCAGTCACAAAGTTGCCGATCGCGAAATTTCAAGAGTTTATTTACAAAAAAAAAACACAATATTATGATAAGATGGTAACAATAGATATTCAGCGGAGTGTAGTCGCCAAATGTAAAGTAACACGAGATTCTAAACGCCTTACACTTAAAGCCTAAATGTAAAAGAAATGCTACGAATTGTCAAACACACAACATTTTGTTTCTAGTAACATAAAATATACTAATTCTCCTTCTTCTTTTTCACCGCTTGAACGATTTAAGAATTTCTTTTAGGTATACGTCGATTGATATGCCAACGATAGCTACAAACTGTGCATAGGGTTTTAATCTAACAATTCGTCAATGAGAAAAAATATTATTTACCCCAACTTTCACTACTTAAAGACGCAGCGATTGTCGTAACGGCCATGTTTAGCCGGCTTTATAGTTTATTTAATGTGTAGTTTTACGTCAACATACAGATAAAACAAAACAAGACTGAAGTAATACTGTTAACTGGGGCCTAACCCCTGAAGTAAGCTACAGTTTCATAAATTTATACCGCTAATAGTAGGTATGAGCTAAGCTACACAATGATCTATTGCGAGTATTGTACATTTTAAAACTCTGAATTTCCAATAAAACCAACTTATTTCTACAAATATGCCTGAAAAGCAATAAGTAATATTTATACGACTCAATTTTTTTTTTGCCCTAGCACTACAGCTTTGGGACAAAGTAGCTTAGTGACTTGGATTAGATAACAAAAACTTTCCGGCCGTCTAGAGAAGAAACAGGTTTATTTCATATCGTTATGAAATGACCAGAACACCTATATTTGACCAGTTATTTTCTAAATCATCTTAATTGACATTTCCGACATTATCGGTGTGCTTAATATAGTGCGCTCATCTGTATTATGTTAATGAACCAGTTAAGAACTTGTTTTAGTTGTTTATAAGTAATTAGAGTCTTACTGTTAAGCTAAGTAAGTAAGTAGCACCTATAGGTAGCAAAGTCAAGAGCAAGGCTTTAAAACAACCATTAACAAACTGACTTATGCGGGGTTACATTGCAAAGGGGTGCCAAATTTAAAAAATAAGATCTAGGGAACAATAAGAAGAAGCGTCTTAATCGCACATAATATACAGGTATTACTATAGAATTACAATTATTTACTGATGATAATGATCAGAAGCCCAATTCTCGTAATTTAACAAAAGTCGTATTCCAGTTTCAATCCGGTTCCAGTAACATTGTCATCAAAAACGGTATATTCATAAATATTACTTGCTGTGCCCACGGCTTTTTGTCACCTTCTATTTAACTTCCTCAGGAGGTGAATAAAAACAGTTAGCCTATGTCATTATCTGACTCCTAAACTACAAAAATGCAAACAAATTATGTAGATCTTAGTCGAGCTGTGCGAAAAATAAAAACATATCTGTAAGCCGACTGAAAATAGGACAAAAAAATCTCATTTTCGTTTCTTCCGTTTTCAGACGCATACGAACTATAATATCATTTTTAGGTTTACGAGAATACCGTTTTTAAACCTTATGTTACTGGGACCGGATCGACACTGGATTGCGAAATTACAAGAATTGAGTCGCAGTCCGTTACACAAAAAAAAAAAAAAATTGTAAACTGATTTCTTAATTCTGTCTATTTCTGGTGTATTTGTTACAACAATGGGTCTATGGGTCCAACATCGAAGTCTCAAAAAAAATAACTTTCCCATAGTGAATGACCCTGAAGCTGTTACGATTTATGAAGGATTTATTTTGCTAATATTTTAATTTTGGTCCTATAGAAAATATTGATATATTGGAGCACTGGAATCAGATCATAGAAAGTTATAAATATTTATAAAATAACATTGTTCAGAATACTTAATCCCATGTATATTGTTATTTTTCAGAATCAACACGCCTCGACTGACCATGGAGTACAGAGGATTTCCGTTCCCTGAGGATACACAGTCTTATCCTACGGGGGAATGTTTCTATAAATACCTAAAGCTATTCGCCAAGCAGTTCGATCTCGTGCAACATGTTCAAGTAAGGACAGCTAATCTTTTTCATCATCATTATCATTAATTATCATCAGGCTTTTTAAGTCCACAGCTGGACATATAACGCCATAGTAGTGATGCCGCTCGATAGGCCTATCGATACTATCGAGTAGGCCTATCGATAGTTTTGCATATCGATAGTCATCATCATCATCATCATTTCAGCCATAGGACGTCCACTGCTGAACAATGGCCTCCCCCAATGACTTATCATCGGGGGGATTGCCAATACTCGCTTGGCAGGCGGGTTGGCGAGCGCAGTTTTTTATATGATTTCGTACGAAGACGCTGCTGCGCTCGTCTCATGCTACAGAAATTAGTCAGCTCTTACGACACGCCTCCTTTTGGCGGTGGGGAAGTGTATTCTTTACGGCCGTCCCAACACGGCACTTTCTACTCTTGTAAAATCAGCTCTGCTGTTCAAACGTTTCTGTTCCACATGTTTATATAAAATATTAGGTGTAATATGTAACCTCTGCCTTGCCGGAATGGAGATGTCTCTTAAAGCAGAAGATCGACGCTTTCGAAAGCTTACGAAGAGATGAACTCGACGCAAAGGGAGACGAGTTGAAAGCCAGAGCACCTAAGGCTTTAATTTACAATTATAGCAGCGGCGTACTCACTTGCCCGATGTGCCCAAGGACTTTTAAAGCTAAGATTGGATATAACAGTCATATGCGAGCACACGACCGTGCTGGGCATCGAGACGCTGCAGCTGAGTCCGTCCAGCAGTCGCTGTAGCCGAAATCGGCTCTGACAGTATTATTATATCAGTGACAAAAGCTTTTGCATATTAACTTTCTTCGATGGGTATATGGTAGTGGTTTGTGATTGCAGCAGTTATCCTAAAGTAAGAAAACATATGCGCCAGTCAACGCATTGTTGAAACATCTTTGGCGAAACAGTTTTAAAATCGCGTTTGAACCTGCCGATAACCACTTCCACTACCCAGAGGCAAATAGTGACCAATCGAGATACATGGTTGCTGCTAAAACTACTTACCGTGTATAATGAAATGAAGAATAAATATATAAATAAAGAATAACTCTGAAGATTTGGAAGTTGGCGCCATAGTAACTTTTATTCAGCTCAAAAAGACCTATCCAGCGATGTAACATATTTACTAAAGGGAGGGAAAGTGAGGGTTTAGTTTTTTTTTTATCTTATCGCTAACTGAATATTTTTCTGTTAACCATTGTGGTTAACAAGAAAAAGTTTCGGTAAGAATTTGTTATTTATTTATGACCTTTAATACCAGCATGTTTACCTATTCAAAATATAAACTATAAAAGCTTCCGTTCACACTTGGAAAGGATGAAGTGAACGTGACAAGCACATAAATGTGGTTTGAACGGTGTAAACACTAGATTCTGCCTGCGACTTTGTCAGCGTTAAATTCATATTCCAGGCAAAGAGGAAAGAAAAAGGAAAGGAACGAAAAAACAGGATAAAAATCATCTATCTGTGCCAAATTTAAGTAATTTCGTTTAGCCGTCAAAGCGTGTTTGGGTAACAAACATCCGAAAATATCATTTTTAATATTAGTTAGTAATAATAAGTAATCCTCTATCTAATATATTTATTGAACATTTATTAGGATACGTACGAAGGTTTATGAAAAGTGCAAAAAGGCATTTACTTTATTGCGGTAATCACTCGTGTTTATCATATTTCTTATAGCTATACAGCTATGCTAGCTCTTCTATTTCTTTCTATATACTTAAATTTTCTGTCATTGTTTACTATTTTCCTATCGAAGATTTTAAGTTATTTATACACCAGCAAGAGAATCTATTAGATCCCGTTTTTCCGTTTAAACTTACGTCTTTATCGCCGTCTAAAAAAATGATAAACATTATTTTAGATAACTGAATTGAGTATGTGCAAGACTCATAAATCTTAAATGTATTTCTTTGTTGTGGCTGTTATAAAACAAGTTAGTCATAAACCAAGCGATAATCTAATTGATAATTTTGCATAAGTACGAGTACAAGACCATGAATAAACCAGTTTTATTGCCGTCAATGCCTTAAACATCAGTTAGTTTCATTATGTTAGGTATTCGATGTTGCACCGGTAAACATTTTCGCATAATTGTACAACATGCGTGTCAATAAAAAGGCTTTGAAGGCTTTTTTTTTGTGGTCATGGCTGTTTAACTTCGAATGTGTTAGTATGGTTGTTTAAATAATATAGTCTACTTCTTGGTTTTTGGTTGGCCAATCCACCAATTATTCTTCCAACCTACCCTGGGTCAAAATCACCTACTCAATCTAGGAAAACTATGTCTAGCTTTAATTTCACCAACTATGTATCTATGAGATCCAGCGGTATTCAAGAATATCTTACTCAATTTTGCCTTTTTCTTTATGTGTTTTTTAGTTCAGGAGCCTAGTGACCTCAATAAAGTGGGCTGACGATCATTGGGACATAACTTACACGAAGACTGACACAAAGGCCAACCACACGGAACAGTGCGACTTCGTAGCAGTGGCTAGCGGGGAGTTCAGTTCCCCAGTGTGGCCTAAGTTTGATGGACAAGAGACATTTAAAGGTATACCACCTCTGCCAGTGCCTAGGTAACGGTCGGTCAAATGACAGAATTCACAGCAGTAACTAACCATACATACACACACTAACCATATATATACATAAACACACTAACTTACTGACGATACCTGTGACGTCTGCGCCAATGAGGAACTTGTGACTAACTAAAGTAAATGGTCAGAATCAAGTACCTCATTTGCTTACTGAAAGATGTAGTAATTAAGGTGACGAGCGTAGGTATAGATAATTCCGATGACTCATTAAAGATTTGGTTTTTAAGGTTTACAAATTGGTGGGTCAATTGATTGGCTAAGTTATAAAATATTTTTTTTACAAATTACAGCCCAGTAGTTAAGAAATCATTAACTTACTCAATGAGCCTTTTTTAGTAGTTTTCCGCTAAACATTATGGGAAGGTGTTTTTTTGCAATTTCTATATAGGTCCCATTAAAGTTGTTTTATTTAAGCACATACATGTATTTAAGCACATACAAAGCTAAAGAATCAAACCTTTAAGGGTATAAAGTAACTAATAAAATAGGACCATACAAATGATTTCCAAATATATTTTAACTGTTCATTAAAATGTTTTAATAACTAGTTATATCTTTTCAGGAAAGATGATTCACAGTCACGATTACAAAGACCCTGAAGACTACAGAAACCGCCGAGTGCTCATAGTGGGCGCGGGACCTTCAGGGTTGGACCTGGCAATACACTTATCAAATGTCACTGCCAAACTGGTCCATAGTCACCATCTTAGGTACAACCAGCCATTCTTCTCTGATACGTATGTGAAGAAGCCAGACATCAAGATGTTCACGTCCAATGGAGTCATATTCCAAGATAACAGCTTCGAAGACCTAGATGATGTAATCTTTTGTACAGGTAGTAATTGTTTTTTGGCGTTATGGTGGTCTTAGTCGATGATGACTTGCTACATTTATTATTCCTTCAGTCGTGCCTAAGAAGTTCCTGCCTAGGTGCCTAGTGCACTTATGTAGAGAACCATCTAGTAATTGAGTTAGATAGACATAGGAATAGTCCAAAATGTTTTTATGAAGACTAAAGAAGGCAGTATCATAGCAGCACATGCAATTACCAGAGTTACTTAGTGTTAATATTTGACATAAAACTCATAATATTTATAAAGTTCTTCATAACTTTCAGGTTATGACTTCTCACACCCATTCTTGGACAAGAGTGTGGGGATCACAGCATCAGGCAAATTCGTTTTGCCCCTCTACCAGCACACCATCAACATACGACACCCTACTTTGGCTTTTGTAGGGGTATCGAAGAAAATCCTTAATAGCGTTCTTGAGGCTCAGGTACGATAAAATAACATTTTGGTTTCATTTACCTGTATATTCATTTCCTGTGTTTCCTTCATTACATCCATGAAGCACATATCGTAAAGAGCAGTAATACGGACCATCTATCACTAATAAGTGATTTTTCACTTACAAACTTAAACGTGATAAGTCTTGTCAACTCTTACCCGCACTACAGCAGATCGTCACTGTTCGAGTTATGGCGGAATTTTTGTCTCACAAAATAAAAGTTTTTCTACTCTAAAGGGTATGTGCTCGATGATTGCATTGCACACAATTCCCCTCTTCAACAATATTATATAATATTCTCTAAGAAATACTTTTTGCGTTATAAGCAATGAGTTTGAATTACATACTAGCTTTCCCGGCGTACTACGTACCGCCATACATTTTATTTTCGTGATTTTTTTAAAGTTGTTCTGCTATTCGGGGCGGAGATAAATTCAACAAAACAAAAATCGGTACAGCCGTTTTTGACTTATAAATGGTGTTATTAACCCGACTTTGTTTTATATATATTGTCTTTTTAGGGTGAATATGTAGCAGCACTAGCGGCTGGCAAGTTCCAGCTACCGTCGCAGGAGGCGATGCTGAAGGTCTGGCTGACCCACGTGCACACGCTCAAGGCAAAGGGCATGCGGCTGGTCGACGTCAATGTCATTGACAACGAAGCGGTCGGTACTTAAATATGTAAAAAAGAGTTTTTTTAGTTAAAATGGATGGTAGTAGCTTAGGGGCATTACATGCATCTGTGCGTCGTAGGTTTGAATCCCGGCAGTTCCAACGAAGAATTACTTTAAATTGCTGACTTTACTCAATCTTAAATATTTAAAATTGCTGATATCAAAAATAAGGCAATTACTCTAAATGTATTAACCATACTATACTTACCGTACCGTATACTGCATTTGGAAACTTAGAGCATGCGGCATGCCCCGTCTAGCAACTGGCCAAAGCGCTAGGAAAAAGCATTGCTGCGGAATAAGTATAAGGAATTCTTTCACTTTAAATGTTTATGTGTAGCCTGTACAACTTATACGTTAAGAATGATACACGAAAAATGGTACAAACAACTGTGTGTATTTAAGTATATGTGTCTTGATAATGAAACAAACTGGACTGGCTGGATATTAGAATAATAGGAAATTCTCTCCATAAAAATAAGCAACTTCCATTAAAGTAGGTAAACCTTTCCATTGCGGAAACCATTCCTTAAAAAATAGCCTTGGTGGTAATTTAAGGAGCATCAGTAATTTATTCTTGTTGCGACGTTGACCCCCACAGTTAAAGCTGTTCACTGTATTCGGCAGAACATTCTGTTAAAGTGATTTAATCTTTCAAACTGTTACCTCTATTAGACCAATAAAAAGGCTGTTCCGTTTAGAAATTTTGATGCAAGAACAGGATTAAAAAAATATTAACATGGAATATTTTATCAACTTTCAGGACAACTACTTTGCCAACATCACCGAAGAGGCTGGCGTATACCGACGTCCACCGGTACTGAGCGATATAAGAGAGTTCAATGCCAGGTATCGTCTGGAAGACTTGTTGAACTACCGTGACTTTGACTACCAGATCGTAGACGACCACAACTACAAGAGGTGGTACAACCCAAGGAAAGGAAACCCTTGCCCGATTGACATATAAAGCATTTTTATTTATTAGTCTACTGATGAAAGAACATGGTGACACATCAGTTGAACGACGAACAGTTTAAAGAATCAATAAGCTCATTAGCATACTGCTTGTTACGAACACCAATAAGGTCAGTTGACCACATTGACCAACGATATTATATCGTTGAAATTGACCGGAGGGGGGAAAATGAATCGCAATGGATTTTATCAATCAACAGTGATTAAAACACAATTTCACTACACGGCAAAGCGGCCTATGGTAATAGCAACAACCACGGTAATAGTAACAGCAACAGCCTGTTACTATTACCGTTGTTATTAGGTACTATTACAGCAACGGCTCCGGAAATCTTAACGGAAACTGCACGCAGAATGAATGAAAGCCGTGCCGTGCCGTGTAATGCAAAAGCATCCATTTGCAATTTAGTAAAGGCTAACCTTTTGTTCACACCTAAAAATTGTATATTCTCGTAGATGTACCTACCTGCATACTTGTAAATAAGTAAAGTATGCCTTACTTTCTTCCACAATAAAAATGGAGTGCAATTGAACAAATGAAAATACACATTTAAGGTTGAAATCGTTTTTTGTTTAAAACTAATTATAAGTAGTTTATAAAACAAAAACACGCTTTCGGCAGTAAAAGCTATGTAAATAGTTAAATATATTTTTGTAAACATTAACTGATCCTAAAACTCTCTATATTTATTAAGTGTTATTTTAAGTGGTAACTTAATTATTATGAATAAGTGATTGACTAGACAACGGGAATACGAATCAGAATCTAAAATAACATAGACAATTATGTGTTACCAATTAATTAAGGAATAAAACTAAGTACAAACACTCAGAAGAGTTTTTTATTTAACATGTCACCAAATACATCTAATATTATTTTTTAAAGGTTTTTGTTTTTGCTATTACAACAGTTTTACATATTTAAAGATAATAAAACAACTAGGAAAAATCAACCGCCTCGGGTGGAAAACAGGTGGTACATGGGGCACACTAAAAGTTTTGCACTTCTAGCTAATCGGAACTATTTGAATTTCGAATGTTATATTTTTTTTAAAGTTGCAACCTTCTTAGTAATAAAAATAACAATTGGCGGGAAATGATTTGTCAATTGTTTCATTCAACATCAAAGTTCTCTCTCTCTGCAAGACTGTGCCGCTCGTCTTCAAAATGCTTTTGGGAGAGAAGCACCTTGTTTGAGCACCGTGAGGCGATGGTTTGCTGAATTTGAGAGAGGTCGAGTTTCTTTACATGACGAATTTCGTGAAGGGCGGCCTTCAACTGCCGTCAACAAAAATAATGTGGCTACTGTTAAGCGGCTAATTGAAGAAAACCCGCGGATTACTTATGAGACAATTCGAGGACTATTGGGGTTTGGTTTGAGCCAAATTCAGAAAATTTTACACCAAGAATTGAAAGTTCGGAAACTTTGCTGTCGTTGGATCCCTCATGAACTGACAGCGGAGCAGAAGCGGGCTCGCGTGGAATGGTGCTCACAGATGCTACTGAAGTACGACCACGGCCATTCTAATGCTATTTATGACATTGTCACAGGAGACGAAACGTGGATTTATTGTTTTGAACCCGAAAAATAAACAGCAATCTTGTGAATGGGTGTTTAAAAATGAGAACAGGCAACAAAAGTGAGGCAGGCGAGAAACGTTGGTAAAAAAATGATCGCGTTTTTTTTCTCAGCTACGGGCCTATCTGTACAATTCCACTTGAAGATCAAAAGAGTGTTAATGCCGGTAAACAAATGGTAGAATACCACTATTCTACCATTTGTTTACCCAGGGTGTTAGAAAAAGTTCGCGAAAGACGACCCAAAAGCCGCGTTTTCCTACATAATGACAACGCTTCTTCACACACGGTCAACAAAACAAAGTCATTTTTAGCTTCCGAAAAAGTACTTACAACTCGTCACCCATCCTGCGTATAGCCCCGACCTAGCACCCTGTGATTTTTGTATTTTCCCCAAAATCGAAGATTTGATGAGAGGTTTTACTTATACCAACTCCGAAGAGGCAGTGATAGCATTCAATCAGCACGTAGAAAACATACCTTCAGATCTGTGGTCCTCCTGTTTTAAAAAATGGTTCGATCGCATGAAAAAAGGTTTAAAATGTAAAGGAGAGTATTTTGAAAAGCAATAAACATAATATTTTGGTTATAACATGTTGTTTTTTTATGTTACGCAAAACTTATAGTGTGACCTACGTATAACCGCAACATTGATCAGACTGCAACGCTAATTGGTTATTAACGGCGAGAATCACCTTGTCAATTACAATTTTGCAAGTAGGTATAAGTTTTGGCATTAAAGAAAAACAAATAATCTTCTCAGAAAAGTTTTGTAACCTATACAAGTTTAGAACACGATAGCCATTTTTTTGTTTTTTTGCAATGCAAACGGCTGAAGATTCTAGTATGTTTTTTAAATAGACAAGCTGTTGACTAAAGGTTTACAGCTTTAACGGGTAGATTGACGATTATGAAGAACTAACTAATTAACAAATGCAAGGCCTAAAGTGACCAGCTAGCGGGTACCTCGTTCGCAAAGTCTAAGGCTAACCGCACTACGAACGATCCGGATACTCCAACTTCTATGGGAGCACGCACACTATAGCTGCGTGTGCGATTTCATATGGTTTTATTCGCACGACTTTGAATCAAAGTCGTACGAAAACGTATCCAGTATGCTGCCGGCCTCTCGAATGCAATGCGCAAGTTAGTAGGTAGGAGCGGCAGAGGGTAGAATCCGCGAGCGGGCGCGGGTATCATTATTCGGCAGAAAACTATTTGCTAGATTACATTTTTAGGCATTTACAATAAAATGACAGGCCTAAAAAAATAAGGAATACATACAAAAGGATATTGTTGAGAAAACATGCTAATACGTTACACGCTCAGGGTGTAGTTTTTGTTGATAATAAAAAACACCGTAAATAACTTCAAAAACAAACGCCTAAAAGGTGTTTTTTTAAATTACAACTACTGACTGACTTTGCACATCATTTTTATACGAAAATATTACTTTTTAGTCACTACAGAAAACCTTTCTGTTTTTATTTTAAAAAGAATCGCGTCCATCCGGAAAATGATATTTTCCTTATTTATCGCTACTTGAAGACGCAACGAACGATCGATGTTACAGCCACGATACATTGCACGCTGATGCTGAACCGTCAAAACTTCAGAAGTAATGAGAAGCTTTAAAAGAGATTTATTTTGCAAGAAGACGTGCACACTAATGGCTGCAAGCCTGCGTACAAATTGTCTCCAATCTTATTATACAACACGTGATAAATAGTGTGAACCGGCTTGAGCCTTTGGCGGTTAAGGTTGATAGGCAGGTCCTCTCATCCTTCCACCACTCATTCGCGATCGTGCCACCGTGCTAGCGTGCACTCATTTCATCGCAAACACCCAAATTTAATTTTATTAATTTGTTTCGTTATTTTTTTATAATGGCTAATGGCCTGTGGTCGTGTGCGGTTGTTTTTTGTTTCCTTATCTTGACATTGGAAGTCAGAGATGGATTTGGTAAGGTGGGTATTTACCATTATTTTTTCTTGTTTTTACTAGATTAGCTTAATATTAATATACAATGGTCTTCATTTAGAATTAAGAACCATTTCTAACACAAAGCCAATATTATTTTTGTCACCTTATACTTAGTTCATTTCATGAGTATGAGTATGACTCCACGATTTTATAAGACTTAATAAAAGTCTTTATATCGATCAAGGTGGGACTTATGTAAGCAATATTTTATTTATTTATTTATTTATTAGGAACACAAAACAGATAAACGTCAAAGAAACACAAATATCTTAAAAGTTACAAATTACAAGCTAGACATTATTCTAAAGCATATGTTACACATCATGATAAGGTAAGCTCAAGTAGCAAGATAGTAAATAATTAAAACCCTTTTCAAAACAATCAAACAAAAAAATGAACGTGTAAACAAAAAAAATACTGATGTTATTTTTAAGTTATTATTTATTTAATTGTATTTTATTATTTTTCCACCTGATTGCTTTTTTGCTAGAATATCCATTATTACCCTTTTATAGACTAATATATTAATTTATATATCAATAGGTACATTGTATTAGTTGGTGGTTAGAACTTCCTTCTAGGGGATTCCTTCTGATTCTACTGCTCAGAGACAACATTTTTTCTACAGGACCAACATTGAAATCTCAAAAAGTTTTTTTACTTCTCCATACAAACTAATTTTAACATGTCGACGGCTTAGTAGCTCGAAATGATTTTGCGATTTACATGCTTGTCCCTTAGAAAAAGTTCCTGTTTAAGCCGTAGAATCATTCGCTATCAAGTTAACTAATAAATGAAAACGTAGTATTACGCAGTATGTTTAAAGATTAATTTAAATGTTCCTTTCCGATTACCTATGTAGGCCATAGTTCGTAGTTACCTATTTATGAAGTCAATTACCAGGCAGAAATGAAATCTATAACATTTGAAGAAGATGTCTAAATTATGAAGTACACCACTGTATCTTACAAAATATTTTTTAAGATTTTAAATACAAGTAGCATACTAACCTACAAATTGAGTTTAAAGTTATTCTATAGTCAGACAGGATTATCAAATGAGATTATTATATTTCTAGGTCAAACCAGGTTTCCGGGCGTGCATCATCGGCGCTGGCTACGCCGGTTTGGGTACTGCCCGGTACATGAAGGAGCACGGGCTTAACTTCACGGTGTTCGAAGCGACCAAATACGTGGGAGGCACCTGGAGGTTCGACCCTCATATTGGCTCTGACGAGGATGGCCTGCCTTCGTTTACCGCCATGTATAAAAATCTCCGGTATGCCTATCTTAAAAATTTATACCTCGTTAGTACAGACAAAAGCTTGTCAACCTACCACGATACATAAAATTTTCTCAATTTATATTGATCTCTATGTGTTGGACTCAAAGTTGAAAATTGATTCAATGACCTTTAACTTTTTGGGAAGGTTGACCTGCCATTGACTGTACATATTGCAGCATTATGCTGCACACTTTTTTGTTGTTCAACCTCTTTCTCTTTTCATGGCTACCTTAATAAAAATAATAAAATATAGACTTCCATAATATTAGAACGCTTTAAAGGTAAATGACGAATGTTTATTTATATCTGGTAAGCAAGAGTTTATTTGCATAAAATAAATAAATAGGCAGTAAAGTGTGCGTTGAAATACATTAAATAACGGTTTAGTATTAAATCGGAAAGTAGTATTGTGTGTACGTTTTTAAGTGACAATCTTTCAATTGCAGGGCAACGCGTAGTAAGTAGCTAGGTACTTTTTCTATTTAATAAAACATACCTAACATATTTATACAAAACTTACAACTAATAATGGATTCTATACACAAGGTGCTCCTTTTGATTTCCTTTAAATTGGGGCTGTAAGTTAGACCGCCTCAAGGAACGACATGTTAAAAGATTTTTTTGTAAATTATCACTTTTTTTAAATTATTTCTATGCGCTTGATGTTTCTCGAGATGTGGCAACTTCTAAGCCATACAACATATCCATTATCAATGGCCTCGAAGTAAGAAATTCATATCCGTGTGTTGTAAGGTACACCATATTACCTACAATGTATTTTTGCGTTCCTTATAAGTTAACTTATTACCTACTCATACTATTTATTTGAATAAAATTACGTATTTTATTAAAATAAATTATGTTGTATGATTAATAAGTTAACTTGTTCAAGATGGATCTCGTCGGATGTTGTGATTTGGTGGACCTTGAGCAAGGTAGTGTCATGGGTAGGAAAATTTATACTGGATGTCCCAAAATAAAGTCAAGTGGAAGTCCAGACATAGAGCACCCCTAGGGGCCAATCCGAATCACCATTACTTTTTTATGGTGCAATAGTATCAGATCGATCGACAATCGTTTTTGTGACTGTAAGCAACACTAATGACCCATTACGGAAACAAAATATCTAAGGTCAAGTAAAAAAAATACAAATAAATCTAAACCCGAAAAATTTTATTAAAAAAAATAAAACCGACTTCAAAACACTGAAATGCTAAAAATAATCCTAACACTTAAGTACCTAATCAGTTACTTTTGGAGTCGGTGCAAACAAAAACATTGAATCTCTCATCGGCTGGCACCGACTCCAAAAGTAACTGATTAGGTACTTAAGTGTTAGGATTATTTTTAGCATTTCAGTGTTTTGAAGTCGGTTTTATTTTTTTTAATAAAATTTACTTATATCATCTATTTTTAGTGATAAATCCTAATCTAACTGCTGAACACCGATTTCATCCCCTATTTTCCTACCCTTAGGGGTGATTTTTATTTTTCAAACTTTTATCATAGCATCTTTGAAGTATAAGCTATTCAATAAAACAAAAATCATCAAAATCGGCTCATATTTGTCGAAGATAGGTAACAAGAACCACAACCAAAATATTATCTGTGTATATATTTGTTGATTTTCTCAAAAAGTTCTAAATCAATTTCGATAAAATTTATATGGGACCACCTCTGAAGTATGATCTACCAAACAAAAAAAGAATCATTAAAATCGATTCATAATTGGCGGAGTAATCGCGTAACAAATATACAAAAAAAAAAAAAAAACATACAGTCGAATTGAGAACCTCCTCCTTTTTTGAAGTCGGTTGAAAACACATGAATCGCAGAACATACGGGATTGATTCGGGTACCCAAAGGGTCTTTCTCTGGAAATCCTATTGACATTATTTTTTGGAACAGCCTGTATGAGGAACGTAAAACGTTTATCCTTATGCATTGAGTCAACGAAACTTTTCAAGAAAACATTTAAGATTATGAGTATTACAAATGTAAATGGCCTCATGGAGACGTAGATTATATAACACGAACTTTCCGAGTGTCTGACGAGAAAGCAGGTTATTTCATATCGTTATGAAATAAACACAATATCTATATTATAACCAGTTTTTTTAATTCATCCTTAATGATATTTCAATTGTTATCTAAGTGTTCTTGGATTTTGTTGATGAGCTTGTTAACAACCTTAATTATGTTTTCATTTGAAAATCCTATTTATTGCCAACTTGTGATACTTGTATGCTCAGTTATTGATAATACTGATTCATATCATGATTGTGGAACGTTTTATTCCAGAGTCAACACGCCTCGACTGACCATGGAATACACAGGATTTCCGTTCCCCGAGGGTGCACAGTCCTATCCCACAGGAGAATGTTTTTATAAATACATACAGCTATTCGCCAAGCGATTCGATCTCGTCCAACATATTCAGGTAAGAATAAAAACCGGCCAAGTGCACGTCAGTAACGACAACGATATTCCGCATTGAGGGTTACGTTACTTCGAGAATTTAAAATCGCCCCTTAATGCAGGGGGGTGTCACTCCGCAGTTTAAGTATATTCGGCCAGCGCGCCGCCCGAAGCGGCGTATGCCAGTGGGCTGTCGCTCGGCTCGCACGACAGTCGCGGTCACGTCGCACGAGCATACTTGATAATATTTTTTTTGCTTTTGCAAATTGACCCGCAATGTCTTCTACTTAGCCTAAACGTCAATATAATAATGCGTATAAAAGATGTTGTTGGTTTACCGGTTGTCTGAATAAAACGAATAGTGAATCAGAGCTAACATTTTGTTAAATTTCACACCATATTGAAATATTTATTCTTCTTTAATTCCATGTCCATAATAAGTAGTAATAGTTAAAATAAAAATCCTTAATTAGTTATATTAGCCCAGAAACAATATTAAGAATAGGATAGGATAATGTAAACAAAGGAATACCTACACCCGTAGGAATCGAACACACGACATTCGGATGGAATTTATATGTTTACAGAATCAACGTTTGTTATGCTTAATCTACTTATTTTAATCGTAAAACTAATAAATCAACTAGGTACAAAAACTTCTCAAGAGACAACCCCGTGCCGTCGTTCGCAGCTCGGTCATAAAACTGGGGCGCGCAAAGAAAATTCGTGGTTCGCGCGCGGTTTTAAGTTTTAATTTTGCTTGCAGGCGGGTAGCTCTGGCAAGTCTAGGTATATTTTTATACCTAAACCTGACTTTTGTTAGGAAGTGAGTCTTCTGTACGGTAGTACTATTAGGCATTCTGTGCTTAAGGGATTGAGAGCTACTCTAAAATACAGTAGTACTTATAATTTATTGTAAAACACATAGAAAATAAAGGTCTTACAAAAGGTACTCTTAATAGATGAGAACTGCCGTATTCTACCTAGTGGCGTAGCTAGGTAAACAAGGGCCCTAGCGCAAATTAAAAAATGGGGCCCCACTGCTATGTAAACTGATTAGGTTTTATCAAATAAAAATATGACATATTCAAATACTTTAAAAATGCTAAGCTACTTAAGCTCTTTTTTGTGCACTGCAGGGCAGGTAATAAAAATATTAAACAGTAACAACATAAATTACAATTAATACTTGGTGTAGGTAAGATTCAAGGGTATATTATATAAAGGTCGGGCCTGCCAACTGACTAAATAACAATTACATTTACAATTTTTTCCTAGCTTTAGTTTTCGCAAAAGTATCAATGACTTCGTTTAAATCTAGGCTTGATGCGGTTTTGTTTTCAATTGTTATTAGCGATAAATGTCAGAGTCGAGTTTGGCCCGTATTATTTCTTAAATATTTTTTTATTATTTTTAATTTGCTAAATTACCTTTCAGCCAGTGTTGGGCATTCATTAATCAATTAATTTGTCAATTATCTCGTTAATTGACTAAAAAAGTAATTGCAATCAAATTAATTACAATTAAATTAATCGCAACTAAACTTTTAATTATACCTTGCAATTTAATTAATTTGATTATGACATATGTCAATTGTAACTCACAATTAAAATAATTGCAATTATCTTTTTTAGTTGTTTTATGAAACAACAACAATTAACTTTAAGTATCAAAACGAATATAGTAAAAGATTTAGGAAAATTAAACTGTAAGACACGGATATTTCAATCTCAGATAAAAACGGATGCTCCTCTTCTTCTTCTGACAGAAGTGACAGACGTGACAGGTTGTAAAGAATAATAACATTGCTTTAAATACTTCCGTTAGGTCGCATTCTAGCACTCCATATTTGCTCATTATTTCCTTACATAATTGGTGAACAGTCAATGCTTGAGTTAGTTAGGTAAAACTAGGTGGTAAATATTAATAAATTGAAGTGAAAAACTAGGGCCTATTATATCTGAATATTTTCTTTGTAATTCGTCACACTTTTGTAATAAAGTTGCTTCATCAACATGTTAAAAAAATGTTGGTGTTAAAAAATCGAATATATTATGACAGACTGCACTCATACCAATAAAACGTGTATCTAATTGAGATATTACTATGTCTAGTACATTATTGAAAATCTCAATTTTAAATATTTTTTCTCGGTTTGGAAATCGGTGATCAGCAGCTAATTCATCAAAATGATTTTTAACTTTTCTTTGCCTTTTTTCTTGAAAATGGGTGTACGAGTTACTTCGTACATTCATCTGCTGCGCAGTCAGCGACCTACAAACCCGGCGGACACTCTACACCGACGGCACACAATAGAAAACCTTCACATGTTAACAGACTGTAATTTTTATAGATAAACATAACTTTTTATTTAATAAATGAGATATCAACCGTCCGTGTTGGTTCTCATTTCCCTCCGCTGTGGCCAAGACTACCTTAGTCGTCACTATGATCAGTCTGGTGAGTCTGCCAGACTGGCAGCGGGTCCACACCGCCTACCTACCATCCTAACGCTGTCTCCCTGGGCGACCTGCGAGCAGCTCTTCACTTCTCTTTCTACATCCTTATTATGTTTACGTATTTATTGTTAGGTGGGGCTAGTTAGTGTCTTGGGGTAAAATGGACTCTACGCTCACTAGGGAGTTAGTATCCTGTCTGACCTTATATTGTGGACACCGGGAGCGGTGCCTTACAACCAGTTGCTTCCCACCTGTTCAATGGGTATCAATACCATATTTTCTTGTAGTTTCACTAGCTTTGCACTTGAATAATTCGAAGTCATTTCTATAAATTTGCAACTTTGCTTTGGTCTCTGCTAAAACTTTACTCGCTTCACCTAAATTGATGTCGCATTTTTGTAAAGTTTTGGATACATAATTGATGTCGTTCAATACACTGTGCATGAATTCGCGCAAAGCAACACGAACTCGAAATTTAGCATTTTTGTTTTAATAGTCTCTGCTTCACTACGCTCATCTTTATTAGGACTCTTTAGGACTATTTCTGATAATGTTTAGATAATATCAAAATAACGAAGTTTTATTGCAGATATCGTATTGACCCTACTGGACCATCCATAGTTTTTTTAGAGTGGTTTCCGATTCGCCAGTAAATTTTGACAGTAGATCCCAACGTTTGATGCTGTTTCCGAAAATATATCATATATATATGCGCATATATATCAATTGGCTGTCCATTTTCCGATCTGGTTATTACTGCATACCTCACAACAATGCTTTGCTGATCTACGTTCGATATGTCCTGTGTCGTATCCATTATGATGGCAAAAAACAGTGACGCTCTAATTTGTTCTAGCAGGTGGGTTTTGAGTTTGGTCCCCAAGCTCTTAATCATTTCATTTTGAATTGTTGCACTCAGATATCTTGTACTAATCACTGTACACTGACGACGTTAAAAGTAAAATAAAAGGAAAGAGAAACTCAATGATACGCTACAAGTGCCGTCGGGGAATCCCTGGGAAAAAAATATCACCGTTAGTGTTACCACATTTAACGGTGGGGACCATGAACGATCCCCTGCCCGCGGGCCTGAATTAATGTACCTACTGCTGGTGACTTGCATTTTTTCACGATATTTCGCCTTATACAATGAGCTGTAGCCGAAATCTATAGATATGACACGATTTATTGAAAAAAAATCTTAACTCGAATTCACAATAAAACGCACATCGATGAATAATAAAACGCACATATCACTATCCGTCAAAATGATTACTCTGCCAACCTACAGAAAGAATTTAGGCGGATTCCCTAGGAAATTCCCCACTTTTATGCCTAGATAACTTTTGAATTTCTCTCAACTGAGTTGTCATGATTAAAGTGGGGTTGCAACCTGTCATATTTATTTTGAAAATGGGAGAAATTTCCAATAGTTCAGTTCGATCGATATTTCAGTTAAGGATTAGAGGGCCCCCTGAGCTTGAGGACCCCGGGGCACTGCCCCGCCTAGCCCCTAGGTAGCTACGCCACTGATTCTACCTTATCTATGAGGTGGGGGGCGTACAATGATTAGACATGTCATGATTTAATTTAATTACGTTTAATAACTTTTTTGGCTGTTATACCTTAATTAACACGAACTATAGCAAAATATTACACATTGCGGTGTATTTGTAGATTTTCAACCGACTTCAAAAAAGGAGGAGGTTCTCAATTCGACTGTATGTTTTTTTTTTTTTTTTGTATATTTGTTACGCGATTACTCCGCCAATTATGAATCGATTTTAATGATTTTTTTTTGTTTGGTAGAGCATACTTCAGAGGTGGTCCCATATAAATTTAATCGAAATTGATTTAGAACTTTTTGAGAAAATCAACAAATATATACCCAGATAATATTTTGGTTGTGGTTCTTGTTACATATCTTCGACAAATATGAGACGATTTTGATGATTTTTGTTTTATTGAATAGCTTATACTTCAAAGATAATATGATAAAAGTTTGCAAAATAAAAATCACCCCTAAGGGTAGGAAAATAGGGGATGAAATCAGTGTTCAGCAGTTAGATTAGGATTTATCACTAATAATTGATGAAATAAGTAAATTTTATTTAAAAAAATAAAACCGACTTCAAAACACTGAAATGCTAAAAATAATCCTAACACTTAAGTACCTAATCAGTTACTTTTGGAGTCGGTGCAAACAAAAACATTGAATCTCTCATCGGCTGGCACCGACTCCAAAAGTAACTGATTAGGTACTTAAGTGTTAGGATTATTTTTAGCATTTCAGTGTTTTGAAGTCGGTTTTATTTTTTTAAATAAAATTTATCTAATATAAGATTGTAGATTTAGTCGAAATATGGGACTTGGCCGTTACACTCAAGAATTATGCGTGCCATATGGTCTCGTCTTGGCAACATTTTACATGAACACGTTTTTGGTGGAATTTATAGTTCAGGAGGCTGGTGACCTCAGTAAAATGGGCTGACGATAATTGGAACGTGACTTACATGAAGACTGACACGAAAACCAATTACACGGAACAGTGCGACTTTGTAGCTGTGGCTAGCGGCGGCGAGTTTAACTCCCCAGTGTGGCCTAAGTTTGATGGACAAGATACTTTTAAAGGTAACCTCGTCGTGTAATGCGCTTACCTCTACCTTCTTACACTTGAATTGTTATGAGACAAATTAGCTGTGCAGTCTTCCTAAATAGAGATAGAGCGAGACAGGTGAGGAGTGCAAGGTGCAAAATCTTTTCGATTAATTTGTCGTTTGTATTCATGTTCTAGATTTAAAAAAAATGCTCAGTGCTGGAAGTATTGTGGTATACTCGTATAGTATCTTCAATAACCACTTTATTTTATCGGTCAGTCTGTTGTTTGCTAGATATAAGTACCTATTGAAGGTGGAAGAGTTTTATAATCTTATAAACACATTTTCATATATTACGCTATTACAACTGAAGTCCAGCTGTATGTCAACTGGTTTTAAGCAGTAGCAGGTCAACATTGTAAGCATACTAGGGAGTGAGACACGGTAACCTGTAATACATTCAATAATCTTTTCAGGAAATATAATTCACAGTCACGATTACAAAGACCCCGAACACTACAGAAACCGCCGAGTGCTCATAGTGGGCGCGGGACCCTCGGGGTTGGACCTGGCAATACACTTATCAAATGTCACTGCCAAACTGGTCCATAGTCACCATCTTAGGTACAACGAGCCCTACTTATCTGATACCTATGTGAAGAAGCCAGACATCAAGATGTTCACGTCCAATGGAGTCGTATTTCAAGACGACAGCTTCGAAGACGTTGATGATGTTATTTTTTGCACAGGTGATTGTTTTTTTTGACGTACACCGGACAAATCTTGTCACAGTCACTATCACTCCTCATTGGAATAAAATAAGGACCTAAATAGAAATAGGTCGAAATGATTGCGACTACTTTTTTCTACCTGGTGCTTTGTACCGTTTCTAGTCGGGGGGACGATAGGAGGATAGGGTCTTGGTCAATGGTAGACTTGTCAAGTTAGAACATTTGAAGCGATTGTCATCAGACCTCCGTAATAAAAACTTCTGGTGGAAACTTGTAATGCTTTAGTACTGTAGGTACATTAAATTTAAACTAAATGTAACATTGATAGCTATTTGTTTCCCTAGTAAAGATAAATAAAATAAAATAAAATCGTATATAAGTACTTAAATTTGAAAATAATCCAGTGGTAAGTACTTACTTGGATTCAAATTTACCATTTACGAGGCGTGACTCCGACTACTGAGCTATAACTGGTTCTCATTCCCTAGTGTAGGGTTAAAAAAACAAAATCTATCATCAGTTGCATGCCTAACACTAGTTAAAACTGATGCTGATGAGCCTCCGAATACGTTGAGGCACCCTTATTTCGCTGTCATTGCGATGAAAACTTAAATGTGACAAAATAATATTGTAAATCAAGTTTGTCGTGATGACGGGCAATAATGGATCGTTAATTTTGAATTATGAGTGTAGCGTTTCCTAAGTTATTCTCATGGCTTTTCATGGCTTTCAGGCTATGGTTTCTCGTATCCATTCTTGGACCAGAATGTTGGGATTACTGCCTCAAGCAAGCACATCTTGCCGCTCTACCAGCACGTTGTCAATATACTACACCCCACTCTGGCGTTTGTAGGGGTATCAAAGAAAATCTCAGTTAATGTCCGTGAGGCACAGGTATGATATGATAACTTTCCTATTTCTTTTACTTACTGTGGAAGTACAGTACTACAAGCACACACAAGCACAGCACTACAAAACTATATTGTAATTCAGTTACAATTACATTGAGATGTTTCGTGGCTAACAATATTAACTATTATTACTAAAAACTTGTGTCGTGTGGGGACGGCCGTAAAGAATACAATTTCCCACCGCCATCAGGAGGCGTGTCGTAAGAGGTGACTAATTCTTGTAGCACGACACGGGCAGCAGCGTCAGCGTGCGAAACCTTATAAAAAAACTGCGCTCGCCAACCCGCCTGCCAAGCGTGGCGAGTATTGGCAATCCCCCCCATGAAAATCATTGAGGAAGGCCTGTGTTCAGCAGTGGACGTCCTATGGCTGAAATGATGATAATGACTAACAACTTTATGGGCTAAGCCTGAAATAAATGAATTTTAATTTAATTAAATTATTTTCTTTGTCTATAAAGCAGTCATTTATAGTCTTACATATCAATCTTAAAATAAGTAATCACAGTTTACGCACGCGTATATCATACTCATTCATTTCAAGAATACTTAAAAGATTACAGAATAATTACCGTTGCAGAGATTATAAATGACATGTGGGAATTAACCTTTCACTGGGTGTTGCCCGCGATTTCGTTTCGTAGTCTAAACTAAAGACCGCGAATGAAGTCGCAAGCAATATCTAGTAAAAAAAAAATTCCCATTTTTTTTTTTGTCAACTGAACAGCTACATGTAACGGTAAGAACGGTAAAAACGGTAACGGTAAGAATCTATAATGACAGTATCTTGCATCCCTCGGGAGCCGTCCAATTTTCCGGAATAAAAGTATCATATCTTTTATTGCAGATTAATATCTGTCTGTGCCAAATTTTATCTAGATCCGTCCAACCGTTCTGGCGTGATTGAGTAACCAACATCTATCCATCCAAACTTTCGCCTTTATAATATAAGATAGGATTAGTAGTGTCTTAAAGGGTTGCATGCTATCCCATTCCAGGGTGAATACGTCGCAGCACTAGCAGCCGGCGAGTTCCAGCTGCCGTCGCAGGAGACGATGCTGAAGCTCTGGGCGATGTATGCACGCACGCTCTTCCTGAGGGGCAAAGGGCTAGATGATGTCAACGTCATTGGCAACGAGGCAGTAAGTATATCATGACTGTTTTTTGTTTCTGGCGGAGAAGTGAGAAGTTTTTTTGACTAAAGATGGGTACCTATTTATAAGCGAAACAGAAATTAGTTGAGTCGGAACGAGTATTAGTAATAATCTGAACGGTCTATTGCTGATTGCTAGATTTTTACGCCACCTGGATTACTGTAATGGACACTCACAAATTAATATCAAGGAAAATAATACACCTAAATAAGTTTTCAAAATAAATATCATAGCAAGGCTCTTTGTGCCTTTTATTTAAATAGTATGTTCTAACGCTGAAGATAAATAACAACTACCGTTCTTTCCTACATCAAATTCGTGCTAGGTTTTCGTTGCCATGTGGGCTCGATTCCCCGTCGGCCAATGTAGAAAAATAACTTTTCTATATTGTCTCGGGTCTGGGTGTTGTGGTACCGTCGTTGTTTCTGATTTCTGTAACATAAGTGCTTATGCTACTTACCACAGGATCAGAGTAATGTATGTGATGTTGTCCAATATTCATTTATTTTTATTATTATAAGTTTACTTTCTACTATTTCTTTAAAATAACAGATTTGCGCAAAATATATAAGTACCATTTTTTCAATTACGAAAATAAAAAATAATGGCTGAGTAGCTGGCCGGCCACAGAAAAAAAAAATAGGCGGGAAAGCAGCAATCCGATCTTCATTTGTTTTCTCGAGTCGTAGAACGTAGTGATTGCATACTCTTAGTTACGGTTTTGTTAAAATTTACAAATTTTTGCTTCAGGTAATTCATGTTTTTATTTTTACTTTCCTTGTATTCGTAATGAAAAGCACAGTATAAGTCCCTCGAACTATTGGCGCCGTCGCTACGCTCGGGCGCCGAACCCCGTCTCGGGACTAAATAAGTTACTTTCACCCCTAGGTTACCAATGTACTATTTCCTATTTTCAGAACGATTACTTCGCCAGAATCACTAAAGAGGCAGGCGTATACCGACGTCCACCGGTACTGAGCGATATCAGAGAGTTTAATGCTGAGTATCGTCTGGAAGACCTATTAAACTACCGCGACTATGACTTCCAGATCATAGACGACCACAGTTACAAGAGGTGGTACAATCCAAGAAAGGGAAACCCTTGTCCTATTGACATTTAAGCACTTATATTTGTGCTGTAAATTTTGAAAAACAAATTTATCCAAACTAATATTAGAAATAAGTAAAGTTTGTTTGGATGTTCTTTTCCTGACAAACTTATTACCTTCTGATAATACCGGAGTCACTCATGAGATTCAATAATTTTTTGACTAATTTTTTTATAGTGCTATCGAAGTGGGTACGGGATTGGAAGAAAACGACGGTACTTACTTCCAGAAAGACGCTTTATTTCCTTTTGCCGCAAGCCACACAGACGCAGTTCCGATGAGTGACAGAGTTCCGAAATAACACTGACGTGGTCCTTGTGACGCGGTCTTATTGACAGACGGTACCGACGTAGTCCTCTTAAGAGACTTAGCCCCGACGTGGACTCTGATGGACACAACACTGACATGGTCCTCTTGACGGACTTAAACCGCACAATACGGCACTGCACTGATCACTCTTTACTACTAGGCACTCAGTAACTCACTATTTCACTTTTTTCCTTTTCCTCCCTTCTTCTTGTTTCCACTTCACTAGACTTTTAATACTAAGTGCCCGCTGTGCAGCTTGCACTCCTTTATGTACCCCTTATCGAACCTTTCAGTATTTGTTAAAAATGAAGTGGCGAATCATAATTTTGGCAATCGTTGGTTATCAAATAAAACTTTGCAAATTGCTGTCGGTGAAATGATAGAATACATCCAGATGAACTTAAGCTCCATTACATTACGCGATATACAACGTGTTCCTTTTGATTTCGAATAAATTGGGGAGACAGTTAGGAGTTAGATGAGTTAGACCTATTCCAGGAACAACAGTCATGTTGAAAGATTTTTTCGAAATGATTACTTTTTTTGTATTTATAAAACTATTTATAAATATGCACTTGATATGTTAAGAAAAGTAGCAATTTCTATTGTTTTTACCACTTATATTGACTAAGGCGACTATGTGTGTAACATTTAAGGCGCTATCTGTCATGCTAGCATAAACTCCATACAATTGCATTTAACTTGTAACTCCAACACAGTGCGACTGATACATTTTATTCCTTCGTTATACACATTCTTTTACGTTATAGCATCGTTGGTTAAAGTAATAAGAAATAAAAAAGAACACGTGGTAGAAGTCAATATCGCTGACGCTTATTAAAGAAGATGACGCAGTTCAATTAAAAATTAATGTTACAACGATAATTATACAACTCTTATTCCACGCGGGAAAGCCGCAGACACATCTAATTAGAGAATAAATTAATATATTCGAAGATTACTGAGTGTTGTCGCCAAGTATAAATTAAAATGAAGTAGGTCCAGTGCTTCATCTTGGTGGGATTAAACGTTAATTATTACTTAGGTCTGACAATCACCTCAGACGTACCGCATCGGTAATCGTGCGCTCAAGCGTACCTTGAGGAAAGTAACCAAACGCTAGGAGGAAGAAATATCTATTTAAATTATTATTATTTGTGTTGTGGGCGGTGCGACATAACTTTAAAATATATATTGTTTCATGTTTGTAATTAATTACTTTGTATTATTTTGTGTAATACATCATATCATATCAGCCAGGTAGGTAAATAGTTTATCTGTGAAGGAACAATCATCATTACCAAATACAATATGTAAGTAATATTTTAAAGATAATATTTCCATGCTCATAAAACTGAACAACTATGCCAAAGAAATCAGTTGACCGAGCTGTTTGTAGTTGTATAGTCAGCGTCAAAAGTTATTTGCTGATCAAAAACTTATTTTCAAAAGTATAACTAATTCATGTTTTTATTTTTACTTTCCTTGTATTCGTAATGAAAAGCACAGTATAAGTCCCTCGAACTATTGGTAACCTGCTAACTATTAATAACCTGACTTTTTATTTGACTTTTGCGTATTGATTTTGTCAGACTATTGCGATAGGTTTTGCAATGAGATACAATTGGTAAATTTAGGTAGGTACTAAGCTACCTTTGATGTTGACTGTACTGGAAGACCAAAATTTTACATGTTGTATATTTCCTGCACTGTGGATGAGCTTGTTTTATATAAAGACAGATTTAAATATTTTTTAGATGATGTTTTTTCTTATTAAGATAAAATAACTTTTCCAATTTTTATATACTTACTTATGTGAATTTATCTTTCTTTTTTTAAAAGTTTCGTTTCGTATCAAATTTGCATCGAATCTCCCTATTGTAATTTTCTATTGTCTCTGAGTAAATACTCAATAGTATTTAAATTAATTGTTACCAATTATGTAGTTAAAAAATAAAATAGGGTATGAACCATTTAAGAAGAATTTTATTTATTTTTTAAATGTACCTAAGTCACAAATTTAGTTTTCTGTGTCCAAACCAAACTTGAAGTTTTGTAATATTGTAAATATGTGACATTAAATAAACAATTAAAAAGCAACATTTCGTCTATAAATTTCCAGCGCAGCTGTAATTTGTCGGACTATCCTCTTGTTCAACAGTCTTTACAAATGTATCCTTATCCATTACTGTGTAGGCGTAGTTCCTGTACGTGTAAAGATTTTCGATCCTAGCTTGCGTTGTCGTGATGCGAATTTTAGACATTACTAGTGGTACCTGCTCTATACCAGATTCTTCTGTTAATGAAGCATAGTATTCATCCTAAAACAATTAAAATATGCTGTTATTTAGCGTATTTACTGAGTAAACTTATTAAAATATGATTCGCCACTGCAGTAGGTACTAATAGTGTTACTAGCTGCGGTAAAAAAGGATATTGGACTAAAATGCATATAAAATTTTATAAATAATATAAAATAGATAAGTTAAATGCATCTTGTCATGAAACTCACTTCTTTATAAGCCAGCAAATGTATATGAGACAATGGCTGACCAGTTGATCGAAGAACATCATAATGTCTCTGCCAATCACGCATCATTGCATCATGGGATGGGAGTGTAAAGACGTCTTTGATAAGGGCTGTAGCATACCGAGCCTGCAATACAGATAATACACAAAAAATATGTTATCAATAACGTTTGCATTTAAAAAGTTGCACCAGTTAGAAACATGGCAGCTTTGGGGTAATTATTGAATCAAAAGTATAAGTAACATCAGTCAACAAACGCCAATAATGAACTTTAGTGTAGGCCAAACAGTTAAAAACAGTGGGCAGTGGAACTTAAGAAGTAACGTAGTAGTTAGTTCGTTAGTACTAGTAACGAAGTAGAGATGGTCCTAAACAATAAATACTTAGATTATTACCTGAGCATCCAAAGCTACTACTAAGCAAGCACGAACTACCAAGCCCAAAACCAGCATCTTAGGTTGGTTTATGTTAACCATATATCTGTACAACGGAGTAACACTGTGTGTACTAATGTTCAAACCACTACTTTCATCTAAAAATGGATATTCATATTCATAACCTGCAAAAATATGTAAAAATTTAAAGTATTTACAACAGCATGTTGTAGTATGCAGCATATATACGTAGGTATTAAAATTTACCTGTACAAAGAATGACGTCGTCTAGCTCCTCAAAAGTTCCATCAGTAAATATGACTCCTGTTTCATTAAATTGCTTAATATCTGGTTTAACAAGGTAGTGTTTAGGGAAAGGCGTTCGAAAGTCTACTTTCGAGTGATGGCTATGAATAAGGGCTTTGCTGACCTCAGCGACATCTAAGCTTATATCCATCCCTGACGGTCCAGAGCCGACGATTAATACTTTTCGACACACATAGGGATCCGGAACTCTGTAATCGTGGCTGTGTATAATTGTTCCTAGAAAATGTTAAGACTTTTTAGTAACAAATATTTAAATTAGAGGTCAGATGGACTGCAGCGCAGCTACCGCCAACAGTCGTTTATTCAACTGCATGCAGTTGGATCTGACTGCGCGCTGGGTTTCTAGCCCATATCAGTGTAAAAGTGTGCGTCGAAATAAAAGCATATATGCTACTTCTTTTACTGTCACGATGGGGCTGCCACTGTAATGATGCTATGCGATGCGATTTTCATAATTAATTCTCAAATAAAAATAAACTCTTACCCTTAAAAAGACTTTCTCCGGGAAAGCTTGCAACGTGTGGCTTACTGTGATGACCTGAAGCGACTACAACATAGTCAAATTCTTCTTCAAACTCCTTTCCAGTGGGAAAATGTTTGTACTTTACTCTCCATGTATCTTCAACTCGTTTAACTGATATTACTAGATGTTGAAACTGCAAGAAACAAAAAGTAATTTATTAACTACATCGATTTGAAGTTAGAAAGATACAGTTACCAGTCCAGAGCACAGGCCTCACCAAACTATGAGGATGGTTGTTTGAAGAAGAAATGCTCATGCCTACCAAATAAACCCTTGTCGTTTGCGGAAATCTAGCTGGCTACTAGCTGGTTTGGGACCGAATTTGAAGTGCAATCTACTAGACCAGAGCCTATTTCCCGAAATTTTATCGTAGTAAAAATCCAGTTTCGATCCGGTCCCAGAAACATTATTATCCAAAACTGAATTCTCGTACATTGCATTTTTTGACAATTCGACGTTTTAATAATTATAATTCTTGGTAACGGATCGAAACTGGATTTTAAATACTTTTAAATTTACTTTTTTATTACAAGAATTAAGAGAATTACCTACATGTTTTAACCCCTCAGTAAAACGAGAGCCGATAGAAATTCTAATGCAACGCTGTCTCGGTATCCAATAAGTCGTAAGAGATACTCTGTTACCTGTATATACTTGTATAAATCAAAATGTTCAGCGTATGATTTTAGGTAGTTATAATAAACTTCCCAGCTTGGAAATGAAGGTGTGTCTTTTGGCATTGGGAAACCGTGCAGTTCCATTGTGGCTTTTGGCAGGTTGGTTCTGTAACGCAGACACGTTACGTTTATTTAAGAAATGCTATATTAATTTGCTTCTATTGTTGCATGTTTATATTTATTGTCTTCTATCTTTTTTAACCGACTTCAAAAAAGGAGGAGGTTCTCAATTCGTCGGTATCTTTTTTTTTTTTTTTTTTAATGTATGTTCAGCGATCATTCATTACTGCGTTGACCGATTTCGATAATTGTTTTTTTGTTTGAAAGGTAATACTTTCAGAATGGTCCCATATAAATTTGGTTGAATTCTGATGATGGGATCTATAAGAAAATCATCAAACATTGCATGAACTCCGTACCACGCCAACTGATTTTAGTATCTATCTTACCTAATATTTTTGCCAAATGTGGACCGATTTTGATGATTCTTTTTTTTATGAATAGCTTATACTTCAAAGATACTATAATCAACATTTTTGGAAAAAAAATCACCCCTTAGGGTGGAAAAATAGGAAATGAAATCGGTGTTCAGCAGTTAAATTATGTTCGCACTCGTAAGATTTGTTTTGATTAGGATTTTTCACTAAAATAGATGAAATAAGTTAATTTTATAAAAAAAATAAAAACCGACTTCAAAAAACTAAAACGCTAAAAATAATCTTACACTTAAGTACCTAATCAGTTACTTTTGGAGTCGGTGCCAGTCGATGAGAGATTCTGTTTTCGTTTGCACCGACTCCAAAAGTAACTGATTAGGTACTTAAGTGTAAGATTATTTTTAGCGTTTTAGTTTTTTGAAGTCGGTTTTTATTTTTTTTATATTCTTTACTAATTATAAATTTTCACCTTAAGTGCTTGTACATGCTGGTGTGTATTGGTATCCCGTTCTCATCATGCCCAACTCGTTCATCGTATCGCCATGTGCCTCCGATATAATTTGTTGTTTCTAGAACTTTGAATTGTATATTTTCCGCCTTTAAGTATCGGGCGGTTGATAACCCTCCGATGCCAGCTCCAATGACACATACTCGAGTAGCATTTGTCACCTTAAAAATATAATATTATTCACAAATATAATATGAGATAGCTCGTGGCACCTTTGCTCTGCAGGGGATATACTGAATTAGTAATAATAATAATGGATAAAATCATTAAATGGAAAATGTACAAGGAAGGTTTTTCAGTTTGCATTAAATTACACAAATAAAATAAAAATAAATAATTGTCATAAGTTTGTACCTGTAAGAGTCAGTCGATAACTCGGTGTTTAATAAAATGGAAAGTTTTAATTTTATAAATCAATTTTATTACTTACTTAATTACTTACATACATTATATATTTTAACACGAAACAAACTATATTTTATAAGTCAAAACTCACCGAAAAACTGTAACTCATTGACAATATACCACAAAAGACAAATAAACACAGCTGCATTATAGCTAAAATATATATTCTGTCTGAGTTAGTTATACACAGTTCTTAATGACGCAGAATGGCAAGTGTAATATTATTTAAGTACTCATTTATTTAGTATACCTACATGAATGAACTCTTGTACTTAACCGATGACGAATATTTGCGTTTACCGATAAACATACATATTATTATTATCAAATAGTGCGGTCAATGTTTTGACCCCAGACCCACGCATAGTATAGATAATCAAACATTTGAAATAATTACGTCGTTAGTTAGGTATATCTACGTTTTGGAAAATTAGTATTGGTAACTAATTATTATCAAAAGTATGATTCGGAACTTTGTTTCAATACAAGTTCTACAAATCACTTACTTATTAAAACAGTTAGTCGAAATTTTCTAACAAATAATCAGACAAACTAAATACATTAAAAAATCGTAACTCGAAAACTACGAAAAATCGTAGAACATACATACCTATCACGAGGCACCTAAAAATTTTTTTGGACGTCTCTTTTGTCTCCTACTTTCGGCTCCTCTCTTTGTAATGTCCATTTATAATGTCCATCGTTGAAGAAGATTTGACAGATATCGTCAGACCAACGTGACCAAAATTGTTTTTTATTTTAACCTTGTTTCCTTGATTCGTAAATATGATGTAAAATGATTTGTATCTCTCTTGTTTCAGGAATCTACGACAGTAAGCTATTACTCTCAATAGTCTCTGCAGCTTAGAAAACCTCTGTAATAATGAATTTATCTGATGCAATAGCTATGTGTGTTTTTACTGATTCTTCTAAATGGACTTCTAAATCTGTACAATTTGTGTAAATTATATTTTGATTTCTTAAAAACTGCGGCCCCTCTAATCAAATTTTGTGATCTGCCAATACCGAAGTTGAAATGCCTCTAGATGCGCTATCTGCTGGATTATCCTTCGTTGATACATGGAACCATTGCGTGGAATTAAGAGATGTCAATATTTCAGACACACGATTACCAACCAACGAATGTTTTCCATCTGCTCAGGTGACTATTTAGCCAAGCAAGTACTACAGTGGAATCAGTCCATGCCTTGACGTTTTGTTTCGGAATATTCAATACCTCTATTATTTTGACTAATAATCGATTTAAAAGCACAGCTGCGCACAACTCTAGGCGTGGAATGCTGACCTGTTTATTTGGTGCTACTCTTGTTTTAGTTGTTAACAGTGAAACATGAACATTACCATGTATGTCCACTCGACGGAGATAAATTACGGCAGCGTATGCTACTTTTGAAGCGTTACTAAACCTTTGAAGCTCCACTAAGATGTCATCGTTCTTCATGCCTAGCCAACGTGGAATCCTCACTTCAGTAAGCCTTGGTAACTCTTGACGGTAAGTATCCCATTCTTTTAATAAATTTACAGGAAGTTCCTGATCTCAATCTAAGCCTGCTAACCAAAGCTTCTGAATGAATATTTTTGCAACTATTACAGTGGGGGCTAGCCAACCTAAAGGATCGACCAACCTAGCGATATCTGACAAAATTGACCTTTTTGTTGCTGGTTTGGAGATTTCCGTCAACTTCACCGTGTACTGAATGACATCTTCACTGCGGTCTCAGGTAATCCCTAATATTTTTATCGTAGAATCTATTTTAATTTCCATGTTCTCTCTTTTGTCCTTTTCCTTATCTAGTTCTTTGTCCTTATTTATTTCTGCCGTTTTTTCTTCTTTTTCTTTTTCCTGCTTAGTTTTCTTTTCGCTTCCGTCTTCTTTGTTAGCTAATTTATTTTTATTTATTTCTTTTAGGAGTACCAGATTGTTGCTGTTCCACTTCTGTTTCAAATCTTGATCTCTTTCAAATCTTTTCTCTAATGAACTAAATCGTTTCAAGGCCACTTCCCGTGAGTTGCTATCTTCGCAAGACGGAACCTCATCTTTAAATAGTAATTTTACGACATAGCGACCTTATTTTGTTCTCTTTGTGGTTGTTTTATATAAATCTTCGCATTTTTGTTCCTCTTTAGATTTTTTTTTGTATTAGTCAGCTGATCTTTCATTTCCCAAAACCTTTTCAGTAGGTCATCTTCTATGACCTAGGTATGTAGTACAGTAATATTTTTTTATCTATGTGATGTACTATTTTTATGTTATAATTTAGTGGATTGAGCTATTAGATGACTATTATCGGGGCCCTTTAATATGCCGTTATTAAGTATTTGACTATAAACTTCAGCCCTTAATAAAATGTCTATTTTATTCGGCGTGTGGCATTGAGGGTCTGCAAGATTTAAGTTCGCAAGGTCTATCCATTCAAATGAATCTATATGTTTCTCGGGTAGATATGAAGTAATGTTATTCAAAACAAACATTTTAATGGGAATTTGAAAATGTGGGTCATAACGAGATTGTATAATCAGATTGACTATACTTTTGGTGATAATACTTTTGCTCTCACCTAATCCTGACACCATGTACTGGATTCTTCTTTAACCTTAATAGTTGTAGAGCATCTTCGGTAATGAAACAGGCTTGATATCCTTGGTCTAATAAAGCACGCACAACTTGGTAGTCTCCCGATCTAGATTGGACATTTATAAGTGTAGTAGCCAACAACACCTGTTTAGGGTTTGGTATCTTTCCTGTTGACAAGCATGAGACAATAGGTGAGCTGTTATCTGAAGATGAAGCTTGTGGTTCATCTTTTTGAGGTGAAGGTTGACCTATTTTTTCGGTAGAATATTGAAGATGCAGTAACGAATGATGACGTTTAGAACAGACTTTGCAACAGGTAGTATTCTTATACTCGTGCACCGTATGATTGCCACCCAGGCAATTGAAACACATTTTGCTTTTGGCTACGAATTCACATCTCTGTTCTATAGTTTGATTACTGAATTTTTTGCAGAAACAAAGTTTGCGTCCTTCCGAGCAGAACTCGCATCGCATGGTTTGGTAAGTACTGGTGGCTAATAAAGATTTTGTATTAACCTGATGTGACGGCGACTTTTTAGACTATGCACTCAAAAGCTCTATATTGGTTCTATATAAACACCTTAAACTGATCCAAAGTTGGTAAATCATTCGCATCGCAACTGGAAATGCTAAGTTCCCACTGTTTACGGGTCTGCTTATAACATAGAAAAATTGCTTCACTACCGCGAGCTAATAAACAACAACGCCATCTAGTGGCGAACGGCGTAAACGAGTTTACATACGGTACGAACAAAGAACCATGTATGATGATGATGTTGATGCTTCCTTGGCCCCTCATCAGAGAATTAGGGCTCGCAGAAGGGCTTTCCAGTTTTGTCGATCCTGCGCAGCAACCACCAGCTCCTCCCAGCTTAGACCAGTTGAAGCAGCCTCTTGTCCAACTGATCGCCGCCAAGTCAAGCAGGGGCGTCCTCGTTTTCTTTTGCCCGATGGTTGCCACCTTAGGCTCTGTTTTACAATGTGGCAGTCTGGTCTTCGGAAAGTGTGCCCAATCCAACGCCATTTACGGAGCAGTATTTCTTCTCATAACGGTTTTTGGCTCGTTAGCTCCCACAGCCTTCTGTTAGAAATTGTTCGTGGCCAATGAATCTTAAGTATTCGGCGCAAGCGCTTATTTACGAACACTTGTAGTCTGCTTGTGGTGTCTTTTCGAACTAGCCAGGTTTCGCAAACGTACAGGAGTACCGACTTGACGTTGGAGTTGAAGACTCTGATTTTTGTGCGACGTGTTATTGCAGAGGAAAACCAGAATGGCTTAAGCTGAGCGTAGGCAGCCCGTGCTTTGTTGATCCGGGCATCTACTCGTATATCGGCTTCGGCTCAACCCGTCGGATCGACAAGCGTTCTGTACAAGAACCAAGTATACAATTTGTTTTTCTAAGATAACTTGACTAATAATAAAAATAACAAATATTTTTCTACAAACATGTTAAAGGGGAAAGCGCAAGTGCAATTTCCTATTTTTCAACTCAATCGTTTTATTACAATTAATGCGATTCTACGTTTTACATTATGTCTTGAGCTAAAAAAATGCTAGAGAAGACTGTACCAAGACAGTCTTCTACCACAAAACAAATAATAGTACTACCGTACTTCTACTTGTCGCATGTCCCAATTACTACATAACTAAGAATAAAAACTGCGATAATTATTGTAGTATGTTCCACCCACATCCGACAAAATTCAAAAATAAAACTGATTAATACTGTAGGATATCCCATTTCCGACGTAGTAGCTTGGTCTTTTACGATTAATAACGTGACATGTGCCCTTTTTTCACATTTTCTATTTATTATTACACTTTTTTACCTTATCATCTTCTAGCTTACCTGAAGTTATTGCAGCATACCAAATTTTGTTTTGATACGTAGTCTTATGCTAATTTTATGCCTGTTTCAAAAGTAATTCAGCCGTATTGAAAACTATCGAGTTTTCACATACGACCCTGTTAATTGCTGCAGTCAAATTGTGCTTAGCAATTAAAATGTCTGTCAAGTATCCACCTCTTGCTGCATAAAAAATGCGTTGCTATGCTAATGGTATTTTTATTACATTTTAGCATATTTTCGCCTGTATCACTGTTTGGACTGGAATTGCTAGTAAGTTCCTTGGTCATCTAAACTTGATATGGGAACAGGCGTAGGTCTATCTTTACAATTGTTTGTAGAGAAATCCTCTTAAAACTCAGATGTTGAGAACGCTACCTAGTGTATCGCTGCCGGAGCTTCGGCTACAATTACACGAATCCTTTCAATATTCTACTCTGAACAAGCTGTACTGGAAAGATGAGGAACTGGTTTATCATTCACAAACAATGCCATGCTGTTCACCAAAGAAGAAATTGTTTGACGCGAAGGTAAGTAGTAAGTAAGTAAGGTAACTCCTACCATAAATTGGCCGCCATTTGCTCATCGTAACCGCAAAAGAAGTTTGCGTATAAAGTTTGAAGCAAAAAAACACTTCTTTATTAATTTGACTACTTAATAATTATTATCCAACAGTGTTACGTTTTAGGTGTGGGTACCTACCTAATTAAGGTGTGAAAAAAAACCCACAACGTAAACACAATAATTTATTCTGGTACAAGGGTTGACAAAGGCCCGACTGAAAGCTACTTCCGCAGGTCTGGACTTCCCTGTTGTGGTGAAGACCGTAGATGGCAGATGGCGGGCCGTAGACTGTGCTGGTGCAATCCTCCGTGTCCGAAGTACCGACTCCGTGTCGTTAACTCCCAATCTTGTTCCCTGGAAGATACGAGGATCCAGCTTAAGCCAGGCAGTTGACGACGCCTGACGACTGCGATCACACCAGCAAAGCAAAGCCAAGCCAAGTCAAGCCACTCAGGAAGAATGTCCTAATAAGTAGAAGGTGTAGTGGCTGTGATCGCAATCAATCAGTGCGGAGTTTACATATAACATACGCTTACGGGAAATATTTACGAATACTTTTTACGCCAATTGCAAATACAAGATGACTAATTATTATGTAATTACGCCAAAGTGCGAAAGAGAAAACATTAACACTAAGTGTTCAAAGAGAAAACCTACCTACTACGCAATTACCACAAAAACAAGCAAAATAACACTGTTCATCACTTCCATCGGGGAATAGCACAACACGCACTTATTTAAATAAATTTCGGAGAAAAAGAAACTATGTCATTAGGTGACCGTTATAATTTTCTTTACGGATAACGTCCGCTAATAAATTGAATTCATGTGAATATGCACACAGAAGGCGAGCTCAAAAGTGAATGTCCGTACGTGAAGGAGCGACAGGCTCGGTAGGTACATCCAGCCACCGCTGACCGTCTCGAAGATTCGAGAGAACAATAGATCATTACGTGCATGTCTTAGGGTCCCGCGCTGTAACTCGTGAAATAGTAAAACGGTTGATCGTTTACTGTAATATGTTTTATTTAATTGTAATAATTTAAATTTAGGATGATGTTATGTTTAGTTTTAACTGTAAATTAGTCTTCAAATAGGTTTAGTTTTATTTATTATTTGTTATTACTTAAAATGGTTTATTATGTTTTTTTTAAGTGTAAGCAATGTGTGTAATAGTAAAAATTATGTAAAATTATGTGAATATGTACGTGCAACGTTACAACAGCTGTCAATTTGGCGCTGAAAACCTCTCGTAAACCTTTAAACTGGCCACCGGATAAGAGTCATATCATTTTTCATAATCCGACCAACCCATGACATGTTTATTAGGTTGTTCAATTTCATGGACACAACCATAAAGATAAAGATAAAGATAATGATAAATTTATTTACTAAAATACGTGTGTCACATAATTATCATACATTATGGTTGTTGTTACATTTTCTAAAGTGTCAATATGTTTTAGCAAAGTCGCCGTGTAAAATAATAATATTAGTTTAAATTACATAATTAATGTCAGAAATTACTAAATTGATTGATTACATTATAAATTAATAAAATTAAGAAATAAAAAAAAACATAATAAGTCAGAGTTTGTCTTTTAAAAAGTCTTGTACATTATAATAACATTTGTCAATTAACAATTTTTAGTTTTTTCTTAAATAGATTAGTGTTTAGCGATTTATAGTCCTCTGGTACTTTATTGTATATTTTTGGTGCCATACATAAAATGCTCTTTTTTAACAAAGCCGTTTTTGAAACATGCGAACACAATCGACTTCCATTGCGTCGGTTTCGCACGACTATATCGGAAAGGCGTTGAAACAGATGTGGGTTACCTTTAACGAATAGAGCTGTCTCAAATATACAGGGACGGAAGTGTCAGAATTTTATATTTGATAAACAGCGGCCTACATCTGTAGACCGAACATGGCTCTAATGCAACGTTTTTTAATTTTATCTCTTTGTCGGTCGAGTTTCCCCAAAAGATGATACCGTATCTTAAATGAGATTCAACTAGTCCATAGTATGCTGTCAATAATGCATCTGTGTTAACCGTAGTGGATAGTCAGTACAAAGCAAATGCTGCACTGCTGGTTTTTTTGCATAAATTATCAATATGTTTTTTCCAGTTCAGTTTATTGTCAATTTGGAGACCTAGGAAACAGATAGTATCTATTTCATTAATTATATTGCCCTGGTAAGATACTTCAATATTAGAGGGAGTTTGAGATCTTTGGTTAAAATGCATAATATGTTTTTTATTTAAATTGATTTTTAAATTATTATTATTTAACCATGTAATTATAGTAGATGTCAGCGTTTCATTAATGTCAGATTTATAGGAGTCAATATCCCTACAGTTAATTGTCACAGTGCTATCATCAGCGAATAATGTCATGGATTGGTTGGAAGCGGTTGGCAAATCATTGATATAAATAATAAATAACAGGGGGCCCAAGACACTGTCTTGTGGAACCCCATATTTTATAATTCGCTCGTTCGAAGCATACATTTCCTCCTATTTTGTTTTAAAATTGAGTCTGGATATTTCCGTTTTTTGACATCGACCGGTTAGATAGGACTTTATTAAACTAAGGACATTACCCCTAATACCATAAGCTTCGAGTTTTCGTATCAAAATATTGTGGTCGACATAATCAAAAGCTTGCGTCATATCACAGTACAGGGCACGTCTTGTCTTATCAACGTGATTAATTTCATTTTTATAAAAGTCAAAGATTGCCATATTTATTGTTTTATTTTTTCGGAAACCTTTTTGTTCTGCACTTAATATAAAGTTCTTTTCTAAGTAAGTATTAATTTCATTGTAATAATATTTTTCAAATATTTTGGAAAATATGGATAAAAGTGAAATAGGTCGATAATGCTCCATCGATTCTTTATCAAGTTTTTTACCATTTTAAGGTCTTCAGGGAAAACTCCTTGAATACTAAGATTGATGATGAAGCTTAAATGATGACTTATATTTTCATTTACAGCTTTGATTATTTTCGTAGCAATACCGTCGTATCCCACACTATTTGTCCCTTTGAGATCTTTAATAATCTTGACGATTTGCATTGGGAGGCTCGGCGCCATAAACATGGAGTTAATCTGATGGTTAAGATGCCGGGTTACGTTATGGCCACATCGATCCATTGGCTGAATTTTATCAATGAAGTAGTCATTGAATGCTTCGGCAATTTTTTTGGGATCAGTGATATATTCATCATTTACCTTAATATTTGAGATGGATTCATTAGGTATTTGTTTGGGAAAGTGAAGTGGCAACACTGGCAGTAGTATCTTGTCCTGAGATAAATTTAATAAATAATTGTTAAATCGTAATTTAGTGGCCAAATACTTATCGCAGAACATATCTAAATATACAGTTAGTGTATTTAAGCAATATATGTGATAAAAAGTGTGTGTACTAATAGGTGTATAGCATAATAATTTTCGCCGGTAGACGAAAGTGAATGACATTGCAATTTCAAACGTTTCACAGTGTAATTCATTGTTTCCTGTTTCAATTAATGTATTTAGCAGCATAACACCAATGTGTTTGTGCTAGCAGATCCATTATTAAGCAGTAAGTCGACTTATTTTTTAAAGTTGTGATCACCACATCACCCGCGTTGAGGTTATATTTACTTATTGAAAATAACCTCATAAATTGATCTATCAATTCTTTGGAGTATATATATATTTTTTCTTGTGTTATAATAATGCTCACTCGCAAAGCCTCTGCTCGCCTAGAGGAGTCGAGACTTCTACTGGCTTTGAAGGAACTGAAGGCATCCAAAGAGTTGGTTGAGCAGTTAAATAACGAAAGAGAGGACAATGAAAGGGAACTGATGGAAGTTTTGAACAAATATACTAATTTAAAAAAAGAGACGGCTGAGCTGCACTCCAACTATATGCTAGTTGTTGACGAGCGGAACAAACTTCAATCCGTGATAGATAGGTTTGACCAGTGCAGCGAAGAATACGAGCTTAATTTAAAACGTATGTCTTTGCTTCACAAAGACCTCAACGATGCCCAGGACCACATCCTGCACCTGGAGACAGAGAAGCAAAAATCTATTGACTACCAAACCGATTGTTTATTTAATAAATTAGTTGACAGTGCGCCCAGCCTTCCTGAAACTCCTGAAACTTCTTCTAGCAATGGTCCTATTGTAACTATTGATTTAACTAGTGTTGACACTTTAAAATCTTCTAATTGTTTTGGCATTGCTAAATCAAGTAACAAAAAGCTTAAAAAATATGTAAAAATTAATAAGTTTATTAAAAAAACTCAAAAATTAATTAAACACCAAAAATGTATGCAATCTCACACTAAACAAATTAATGAAAGAAGAAAATTAGGTGACAAACTAGATATGTGCTCAATATTATTAGAAAAAAGTGTAAGTGATTATGAGAAAAATGTTCAAAGCTTAGAATTAGAATTATGTAAACTTAAAAAATCATTAGATGTAATGACTCAGCGATACATAAGCACAAAAAAGGAGTGTGGTGAACATATCTTGGCTTTGACGAGCCTTGTGTCTTCGTGTAGTTGCAATAATGTAACTATTAATGAAAGTTGCTCACTCGGCTCTCAGTTAGGATGTGAGTCACCAGTTACTCAAACATCAAAACACAAAGAAAATCTTAACCTATGTAATGTGTCCATTAGTTCCCAAGCAATGCATAATCATATAAACAGACCTGTAAAATCGAATATAGTTATGTTCAGCGATGAAATAGGAAAGAATATGGGCCTCTTATTAAACACATATTTAGGACAAAGTGCTATTAACCACTGCATGCCAGATTCCTCATATTTTGACATTATAAATAGTATAGTTAATTACAAATTTGACAAAAATACAACTTTAATAATTTTGATAGGAAATAGGGGCAATGTAAACAAAAAGGAATTAATAAAATATTTTGACTCATTGCAATTGTTAAACGTAGATAAAATTGTAATGTTTACATTCCCTTACAGTAACAGTTTGCCACAGGAAGAAAATTCTATTCGCTACAAAATGAATTTATGTTTAAATACCTTGACATACAATTGTAATAAAATTCATATTATTGACATGAATAATTATATAACAAGTAATTTTTATTTGACCAGAGATAAATATTATCTCAGCAGTAAAATTAAACGACAGATAGCTATATCGCTATCCTTTTATATTATACATACAGCCAAGAACTTGGCTACCCAATCTGTCTCTATTGAGCAGAATAATGACATGGTAATTCACACCTTGGAATCAGTTCCAACATATAATAATTTAAATTGAATATTACGACAATAGAGGAAATCTCTAGCACTCCAATTATAGCGACTAAGGAAAAGTCTAACTCCCTTAATATTGTTCATCAAAATATACAAGGCTTTTCCGGCAAAGAACTAGAAATCTCTTTATATTTACAAGACATGAATATACATGTCCTTTGTGTAACTGAGCACTGGCTTAAAAAATGTGAAGTGCTCATAGGTATTGAAAAGTGGGAAGTCATTAGCTTGTTAAGTAGAGAGTCAGCTATTCGAGGGGGGGCACTTATTCTAATTAAACAAAATCTTAAGTCCAAAGAACGCAAAGATATTGTGGCGCTCTCTATTGAACAAACTATTGAACTAGCATGTGCAGAGCTAGAGCAGTATATTGTTGTTAGTGTTTACAGACCCCCATCAGCTAATTACCTTCTTTTTGAGTCCACTATGGAAGAGGTGTTAAAAAAGATAAGCAAATCAAATAAGAAGTTAGTTGTATGTGGAGATTTTAACATTGATTTATTAACAGAAACACAAAATTCTGTAAGGTTCCTAAATCTTTTTAAATCTTATAATTTAAGGAATCTTTTTAATGAACCTACAAGAATCACTCCTACATCAGCTACTTGCTTAGATAATATTTTCTGTAATTGTAAAGTAATAGATAAATCAATTATAAATTGTCTCCGATCGGATCATAGTGGACAAATAGCCACATTTGAGCACCACCATGTCTCGCCTATGGTGGATATTGTTTGTAGGCCAGTCACTGCTAGCCAATTGGATAGATTTAAGAGTAGTATTGATTCTGGAATAAATCTATTACCACCTCCCAACAGTAATACTGTAGATGTATCATATGGAAATCTGTTTGGGCTGGTCAAAGATCAATTTAATAATATATTTAAACAGAAACATGTTAAAATAAATACAAATAAATGTAAATTTAGTGACTGGGCCACGACTGGTATTCATAAAAGTAGAAAAAAATTGTACGAACTATATGACCTAAAAGCGCACACTCAAGACCCCAATGTTATAGAATATGTTAAAAAATTCTCAAAAATCTTCAAAAAAGTCTGTTCAGCGGCTAAAGCTAATTATATTCGTGATGTTATTGTTACCTCCAAAAATAAAATAAAAACTACTTGGAGTATTATTAATAGAGAAGCATGTAAAAACAGACAATCGGATCGCTCAATTAGCCTTAATGTTAATGATAAAATTATTAAATCAGACAGTGAAGTAGCAAACGCGTTTAATTTTTTCTTTTCTAATATACCAATTGCTACAACCAGTTCATTAAACTCTTCGACAGATCTTGCAGAAACTTTTTTGAAATCGAATGTGGATGAATGCAAATCTTCTCTAACGTTTAGACATATTAATCCTGACATTATTGTTAAAACTTTTAGAGAGTTAAATATGAAAAAAACAGAAGATTTATGGGGCATTTCGACTAATATAATTAACCATATTATTGATAGTATAGCAACTCATCTTGCTAGTATATTTAATCAGTGTATTGATGAAGGTTCGTTTCCCAATTTAATGAAGTACAGTAAAATTATACCTTTATTTAAATCCGGTGATAAAAGTGATCCCTCTAACTTTAGACCTATATCAATACTACCAGCTCTTAGTAAAATATTTGAAAAAATAGTCTTCAATCAACTCCTATCTCATTTCAGAATTAACACACTGTTGCATGAGAAGCAGTTCGGTTTCACCAAAGGTAGAAACACAACTGATGCGGGAGTTGCCCTTATTAAGCATATCTACGATGCCTTTGAAAGAAAGAAAGATGCAATAGGGGTTTTTTGTGATTTGTCTAAGGCTTTCGATTGTGTAGATCACATGACATTATTAATGAAATTACGGCATTATGGTGTTTCAAATGATTCTGGAAAATTGTTACAGTCATACCTCACAGACAGAATGCAAAAAGTTAATGTTAATGGAACTGACTCTTCTGGAGCTCCATTACGCATGGGTGTGCCCCAGGGCTCTATATTGGGACCTCTATTATTTTTAATCTATATAAATGACCTTCCTTACTTTACTAAAGACCTTTGTGAGATGGTATTGTTTGCAGATGATACATCATTGCTTTTTAAAACTGACAGAGGTAAAGCTACCTTTGACGATGTAAATAGTGCTCTCTCTCAAGTACTACGCTGGTTTACAGCGAACAACCTGTTACTAAATGCAAAAAAAACTAAATGCATTAAATTCACTATGCCCAATGTGAGGCAGGTCAGTACGCATATTAATATGTCAGATGATCATATAGATGCAGTCGATTCTACCACTTTTTTGGGAATCACATTAGACTCCCGGCTGCAATGGGGTCCCCATATAATTGCCTTGTCAGGAAGGCTCAGTTCAGCGGCTTATGCTGTGAGGAAAATAAGGCTTTTAACTGATGTCGAAACGGCAAGACTAGTATACTTTAGTTATTTTCATAGTTTGTTGTCTTATGGTTTACTGTTATGGGGTTCTGCTGCTGACATTGAATCAATCTTTGTGTTGCAGAAAAGAGCCGTACGCGCCATATACTGTCTTGGACCTCGTGACTCACTGAGGGAGATTTTTAAAGATATTAATATATTAACAGTAGCCTCTCAATACATTTTTGAAAATATTATGTACGTTCGAAAAAATCTTAGTTTGTTTAGCCTAAAAAGTGATTTTCATCAATATAATACTCGAAATAAAAATAATCTTGCCGTTCCGAGCTTCAGACTACACAAAGTTGGTGATTCATTCTTGGGGAAATGTATTAAATTTTTCAATAAAGTACCACGTACTCTTGTTGAATTACCTGTACATGAATTCAAAATTCACATTAAAAAAATCCTTATGAAAAAAGGATATTATAAAATAGACAATTATTTAAACGACAAGAGTGCATGGACTTAACCTGCTTGGCTCACACTTACTACATGTCTTGTAAACTGTATTTCATGTAAAATAAGGCTGACAAAGGTGACTGAGTTTGTTGCGCCGTTTCTTCTCATCACCAGCCAATATGTAGTCCCGAAGCGGTGGTAGGACTAAGCTATACTTTTGGGACGTGTATAAGTGCCCGGAAGAGGGCCTATGTACAAAATAAATGAGTATTATTGAGTATTATATTAAATTTGGCTTTGTTAATAATTTGCCAAGTGGTTTTGGATTTGTTTTCGGACGTTTTAATTTTGTAGTTATTCTATGCTCGTTTTGTCAAAGATACTATTTTTTTAAATAATTTCGTGTAATTTTTGTATTCTGATTTATTAGATTTGGTAGGTTTTAATCTGTATTTCCAAAGAAGATCCCTCTTTTTTTTGCTACATAATTTTAGACCACGTGATATCCAGTGTGGCTTACAATTGTCATTTATTTTAATTTGTTTTAGCGGAAAACATAGATTATAAAATAGTTTGAAATCCCTCAAGAAGAATCCCAACCATATCCTGTAATATTATGTTACATGTTGTATATATTACACACTCTTTTACTAGTTAAATTAAGTGCTACCTACCAATTGATAAAGAAATAAAAGTAATAACAAACAATTTTAATATATTTTGATTTTATTGGTTTGTTAACAATTATGCACAATTTAAATGCACACGTGTCATTAAAAGCATTATTCTGGTGAAACTTTTTGTAATGTATAAGTAAATTTACTGTTTAATTACTATTATCTATAGCGATTTATCCTATTATATCTTCTGTGCTGCAGCTCAGTAGTAACTCAAACTAAACTGGGTTTTTGTGATCATGTGAAAATACTTTTATAATATTAATAGACAATAAAAAAGCAATATTTCTTTTAAGAATTGTCAGCGCAGCTGTAATTTCTCGGCCCATTGTCTTGTTCAACAGTCCTGACAAAAGTATCGTTATCTATTACTGTGTAAGCGTAGTTCCTGTACGTGTAAAGATTTTCGATCTTCGCTTGCGTGTCTAAGGTGCGAATTTTAAACATCACCGGTGGGACCCTCTCTATGCCAGATTCTTCTGTTAACGCGGCGTAGTATTCATCCTAAAACAATTAAATAATTGTATTTAGACACAGTCAATCGTCGAATCCAACTCGGCTAGGCAGCGTTCGAGAAACTACACAACGTCTTCTCGTGCAAAATACCTCAGTGCCTAAAGACGAAAGTCTACATCCACTATGGGAATCATAAGAAATGTCAAGGTCACTCAGCGTGCTATGAAAAATGCTATGCTCGGTGTTTCATTGCGAGATCGAATCAGAAATGAGGAGATCCGTAAACGAACAAAAGTCGCGCCAATGTAGCCCAACGGATTAGCAAGATGAAGTGGCAGTGGGCAGTGATCATAGTACGAAATCTTATGACAATCTAGAATAAGTAGAATAAAATTGTATGGCCCAAAATGTCAGTAGAGCATGCAGAGTAGAAGCAGATTTTTGTGCAATGCAAATTACACTATAATCATTTTTTGGGCGGTAAAACACACGATCATTATGGCAATTTATTAAAATGAATCTATTATTAATAATTGGTTGTGATCAAATTTAGAATTTTATGGATTTTAGTTTCACAGTTAGTACAAATTTGTTTAAAGTTGGCGGGCTTTCCTGATCGATCGACTTTAAAAAAATGTTGCTGCCATTTACGAGGTTAGTTTATTTGGTTTCTTGTGGCAGAATGGTCCGAATCAAATAGTATATAAATTGATATGAACATAATGCTAAAATATTTACTATTTAAAAGGAATAAATAATACTTTAAAGTAAATGCATTTCTGTGAAACTTAAAATATCTACTAGTTTTAGGGTATACTTACTTCTTTATAATCTAGAAAATGTATATGAGATAATGGCTGACCAGTTGACCGAAGATCATCATATTGTCTCTGCAAATCACGCATCATTGCATCATGGGATGGGAGTGTAAAATCACCTTTGATTAGGGCTGTAGTATATCGAGCCTGCAACACGAATACAACACTGAATAAAATTTATGTCATCATAATTCTTTAAAAAAATGCGTTGGATCTCAAGAAGTAGGTACCGCAGTAGAAAGTTTTATAGTAAATTGATTACTACCTGAGCATCTATAGCTACTGGTAAGCAGGCACGGACTACCAAGCCGAAAATCAGCATGGTGGGTTGGTTTATGTTAACCATATGTCTGTACAACGGAGCAACATTGTGTGTGCTAATGTTCAAACCACTACTTTCATCTAAAAATGGATAATCATATTCATAACCTGAAAAATCATGTAAAAATGTTGTTACTGAAAAAACATTTCATACCCGAAAAAACATGTAAAATGTATTTATTTTTTAAGTATTAAATACCAGCATAATTAATTATAGTAATATGCAGCATATACCTACGTAGGTATTAAAATTTACCTGTACAAAGAATGACGTCATCTAGTTCCTCAAATGTTCCATCGGTAAATATGACTCCTGTTTCATTAAATTGCTTAATATCTGGTTTAATAACGTAGTGTTTGGGGTATGGCGTGTGAGAGTCTATTTTCGAGTGATGACTATGAATAAGGGTTTTGCTGACTTCTGCGACGTCTAAGCTTATATCCATCCCTGACGGTCCAGAGCCGACAAACAATACTTTTCGACATGCATAAGGATCCGGCACTCTGTAATCGTGGCTGTGTATAATTTTCCCTAGAAATTGATAAGGCATGTTTTAAGAACAGTTAATAATTTATTTAGTCAATTTTATTATAACCAAAAATAATAATTATTCTATTATAATTATAGATAGATATTTGTTTATTAATAATTATTAGAAAAGTCTTACCCTTAAAAAGACTATCTCCAGGAAATTTCGGAATGTGTGGCTTACTGAAATGACCTGTAGCGACTATAACATAGTCAAATTCTTCTTCAAATTTTATTCCAGTGGGAATGTGTTTGTACTTTACTTTCCATGTATCTTCAAATTTTTTAACTGATGTTACTTGATGTTCAAACTGCAAGAAAACAAAAAGTCTATGTTAATTTTAATTTTAATTAGTAGTTAATAATTTTAAGTTAATTTTAAAGTTACTGAAATTGCCATGTTTAAGTTTAACTGCAAAGCAGAGACCTCATCAAAACTGTGAGCTGGTTTCTTCGTAATAGAGATACAGTACCTTTATGTACTTGTATAAATCAAAATGCTCAGCGTATGATTTTAGGTAGTTATAATAAACTTCCCAGCTTGGATATGAAGGTGTGTCTTTTGGCAATGGGAAACCGCGCAGTTCCATTGGGGCTTTTGGCAGGTTGGTTCTGTAATGCAGATACGTTATGTTATATTTAATTGCTTTAATTTAATGTTTTTATCATTTACTAATTATCATATTTCACCTCAAGTGCTTGTACATGCTGGTGTGTATTGGTATTCCGTTTTCGTCTTTCCCAACTCGTTCATCGTATCGCCATGTACCTCCAACATACTTCGTAGTTTCTAGAACCTTGAATTCAATGTTTTCTGCCTTCAAGTATCGGGTTGTTGATAGTCCTCCTATTCCGGCTCCAATTACACACACTCGAGAAGCATTTGTCACCTGAAAGATTTAATATTATATCCGTTATAAGATAAAAATTCTGCTCTGCATTGCGATGAACTGGGCTAGTAATAATAACGTTATGATTACTATGAACGGAATCATAAAATGGTAAATTCTAGAGAAAATATATTTTTGTTTAACTTTATATAAATTATGACTTCAAAAATTAACAAAAGATGTTGTTTCGGACTGCAGTTTGATAGTTTGTAGATGGGAGAGTCGGTAAATAAAAAGCATAAGTTTCACGAAACTAACTCTGTAAACTCACTTCAGTAGTAAGTAATGTCAAAATGAAGGTAAACAAGACAAAGTTGAAAAGCGCGGGAACTTCGAAGAGTAAAGGCGGGCTCCTTAAATTTTTTAACTTCAATAATTAAAAAAGTTGTTAAATTAAGAGTTTTAACCGCAATTAAGACGATGGGGAGGCGAGCAGGGAAAAAAAGAAAAAAAGATGATGTTCCTGATCAGGATTCGGGGGGTCTCAACCGAGACTCTACCAGCACAACATCAGAGTCGGAGGACGAGGGAGAGCAGGAGAGTAACCATGCCCCATATTATGTTACCGACTATACTCGAATGTATCCAGAGGATTCAAATGCAACAGAGTTTGTCGTCTTTGTACAAGCAGTAGGCAGTGAGACACCAATAGGCAGCAGAGATCTTCTTTCCATTTCAAACTGCATAAGAAGATATAATAAGGGTATTAAGTACTTAAGGGCTCTCAATAAATACAAAATCGGCGTATATTTTGAAAAACCAGGATTGGCCAATGCATTCTTAATAAATAAAACATTTCTAAAAGAAAATAACTTTGCAGCCACAATACCAGCAACATCAACAGAAACAACTGGCATTATTCGTAATGTCCCAGTAAAGTACACAAATAAGAAAATATACACTCTTCTAAGCAGCACTAAGAAAATTATAAGCATCCGTCGTTTTTTCAGAAAAGTTGCTACAGCAAATGGTTTCGTCCGTCAGCCAACTCCAACAGTTGCCATCACATTCGCAGCAACCTCCCTGCCGGATTTTGTGGACCTCGAGGGATGGAGACATAACATCATGCAATATATACCACCGGTAAAGCAGTGTTATCGCTGCTTGAGGTATGGACACATTTCTAAATACTGCAAAAATGATGAGAGATGTTCAATCTGCAACAATAACCACAATTATAAAGACTGCACAATCACCAAAGAGAATGCTGTTTGCGCTCATTGTAATGGTAATCACATTAGTATTTCTGGTCAATGCCCCATCAAACAAAAGAAAATTCAAGAGAACAGAATTAAACACAAAGCACCCACTTATGCAAATCTGTTTGATAAGAAAAATTTCCCAGAACTAAAGACCACTGTTAAAGATTACAAAAAACCTCAAACCAACTTACTTGACATACTAAATACTGATGCATCAGCAATGAATCTTTTAATAGAAACTATAATTAAAATAATTACTTTGAACAAAACAAATGAGACAATAATTTCATCAAAAAATATTTTAGGTATTCTATCAGAAACTCTCAGTAAGAAAGAAAGGTTACTAAGTTCACAGAACAATATTTAAATATAATGCAATGGAATGCTCAGAGCATACTGAGCAGTCGCAATTTATTTCAAAAATATATTTATGATAACTACATAGATATAGCTTTAATATCAGAAACATGGCTCAAGCCTCACCAAAAATTTAAAATTAAAGGTTATCACATAGAACGAAATGACTGTGGAAATGAGCATAATGGGGTTGCTATTATAATTCATAAAAGCATTCAGTATGTCAGGCTCCCAACTTTTTTTGATAATTCTTTACAAAATCTAGCAATCCAGGTAACAATTAATAATAAGAAATACACAATAGTTTCAGTCTACTGTCCAAACAACAGCTCACCAAGATTTCACATTAAGAAGTTAAAAGATCTAATAGATAGTTTACCAAAACCTATTTTTGTAGCTGGAGATTTCAATGCTCATCACACAATTTGGGGATGCAACTCCATAGACCCTCGAGGTAGAAATATATTTGATAATTTAGATGACTGTGACTTAGTACTGTTAAATGACCAACAAGTAACAACTGTAGGTTCACACAGTTGGAGACCGAATGGCTTGGATTTAACTATGGTGAGCTCTTGTTTGGCATTAAATTGTGACTGGAAAGTCTATGATGATCCTTTAGGTAGTTATCATTTACCCACCTTAACTTCAATGCAACTATTTGCTGTATGTACACCATTGCAAACATTTGTTGCTTCAGGAACTGATATTCCTGATCATCCCAACCTTCGATTAGTAAACTGGGAACACTATTCAGACACAGTCAATGAAATGTTAAATGATTTTCCGACTTTTAATTACAACAATCGTCCTCTTGAAGCATACAATTTTTTTTGTGACACAATCAAATCTGCTGTAAATATGTCAATGCCAAATTACAACAAAAATAATACCAATCGTTCCGTTTCACAAACGTCTCGTAGTAACTTTAAACATCTTTCGGTTCCTTGGTGGAATGAACGTTGCGCTAGCGCTGTACAAAACTCTAAAGAAGCTTTTATAAAGTTTAAAACTGACCCTTCGCCTGAAAATTATGTTAATTTTAAAAAATTACAGGCTTTAAAAAAACGCATAATTAACACTGAAAAAAGTGAGAACTGGAAAGAGTTCTGCTCAAATATTAATAGACTGACTCCAGTATCTCGAATTTGGAATACCCTGAGAAAGTTTAATAAAAGTAGCGATTCTAGGTTTCTACAGAATAATGAATGTCCACCTTGGGTTAATGAATTTTTAAGGAAATATACCCCAGATCATGTAGAAGCTCCACCTCCTAATAACTATAATACTTCAAGCAATAATACCTCAGCTAACAGTTACTTAACAGACATTTTTAGCTTATCTGAACTAGTCTCAGCTGTTAAGTCGCGAAAGGACACTACTTGCGGTTTAGATTATATTTCTTACAAGATGTTTAAAAAACTTACTAAAGATAATTTATCAAAATTGCTTTCTATTATTAACGGGTTATGGAAGAGTAATACAATCCCTGAAGAGTGGAAGGTGGACTGTTTAGTTCCAGTTTTAAAGCCAAGTAAAAATAAAGATAGTTCCGATTCATATCGTCCGATTGCGCTCACGTCATGCGTAGGTAAAGTATTTGAGCAGTTATTAAAGCAACGTCTAGAGTTTTTCATTGAAAGCAATCACTTACTTCCTAACAATCAATTTGGTTTTAGACGTGGTCGTTCGGCTCGTGAGAGTTTGGGATGTTTATTTACAGATATACAAAAAGCTTTGACTGAAAATAAATATTTAGTATGTGTATTTTTCGATATTATAGGTGCCTTTAATAATGTAAATCTTTCAGTTTTATCAACTACGCTACTTTCTTTAGGAATTCCCAATAAAATTGTGACATGGTTGTACCAATTCCTAAATAAACGTAAGGTTTTTGTGAAGATAAACAATAAATTGTATGGACCTAGGCTGTCTTACAAAGGAGTCTGCCAAGGGGGTATTTTGAGCCCCTTGTTGTATATTTTATATATTTATAGATTAAATGAAATTTTAGGACCTGATCCTGACATAACAAATTTGCAATTTGCAGATGATTTAGCTATTTATACACAAGGTTCAAATCTTACAAATCTTATAGACAAATTGAATAGCGTGCTTGTTAAACTTCACTCGTATTTAACTTATTTGAACTTAGATGTAAATGCAAGCAAAAGCAAAGTTGTAGTTTTTAAGAAACGTAACATTCAATTGCCTATTTCTAACATAAAATATAATAATGAAGAGTTGCCAACAGAAATGTGTGCAAGATTTTTGGGTGTTATTTTTCAACAAAACTTCTCCTGGAAAATGTATGTCGACTGTCTCATAGAACGATCCCTCAGAGCTACTAATATTCTTAAATCTCTAACTGGTACTCAATGGGGCGCTGACCCTAAAATACTGCTGGTATTATACAAATCTCTGGTGAGAAGCCATCTCGAATACGCTTTCTTTTGTTTTGCATCAGACAAAAAGCTCGTCGAGAAACTTAATAAAGTCCAAAATAAAAATTTACGCATTATCTTAGGTGCTATGAACACCTCACCGATTAATTCAATGCAAATTGAATGCAATTTGCCTCCATTAGATATACGGTTTGATTATCTCCGGAAAATATTTTTGATGAAATTATTGGTTGTAAATAATAGTATATTATTAAGTAAGTTACTTAATGCTAATTTCACTTCCTATTTAAATATAGCATTAAGAGATGTTAAAAAGTTAAAAGACGAAAACAATGTTCATACAAGTGATGAATTACCATGTTATAGTGGTCTTTATCAAAGTAAATTTTTTGAAATGAAGATTATTATTAATAAAAAACTGTTTTGTAAATATGTTGTACATAATGAACTTAATGATTGGGAAGGATACAGGCAGATTTATACGGATGGTGCAAAAACGGTAGAAAATGTTTCTATGGCATTTTATGATCCATGCTTAAAGACTGGTCATGGAATAAAATTACCTACCGTTACAAGTATATACACGGCCGAGGCATGTGCCTTATTAGCTGCCTTACAGTACATAGAAAAATTTGACAGTCAAAAGTGGATTATTATATCAGATAGTATGAGCGTTTTAGAAGCACTGTCTAATCCATGCCACAATGCTAAAACAAATTACCTAATTATAAAAATCAAAGAAAAGTATGTCGAGCTAATTAATGAGGGTAAAGATATTATATTTTTTTGGACTCCTTCGCATATAGGTGTGGCTGGCAATGAGCAAGCAGATTATTTTGCTAAACTTATAACAAATACTTCGGATCTAGTTCCTGCAAAGAATATTAAATTACCACATTCAGATTGCACTACTCTTATAAAAGAATCGTCACGGAGAGAATGGACAGAGCATTGGCAGGAAACTCTTCAAGCAAAAGGAACCTGGTATAGAGAAATAAATAATGATATAAGAGTGCCCTGGTTCTTTAAAGGAACTTTCAAGAACAGAAAATTTTACTCATTAATCTCTCGGTTACGAATTGGGCATGGTCGTTTTAACGAACATCTGCATAGAATGAACATGATTACCTCCCCGTCATGCACATTTTGTAATGAACCAATTCAGTCTCTCCATCACATTTTCTTTGAGTGTTCTGAATTCTCACTTCAAAGACTTATCTTGATTGAAGATTTATTAGAAGTCTATAAAAGGCCTGAAGACATCCCGCGCCGTCTACAGGAACTTCTCAAGAATGAAGAAAACTATAAAGCCCTATATAATTTCATAATTTCAACTGTAGAAGAGCTTTAAACATTATTTGTGAAACGGTTGATGAACGTCTCTAAATTAAAAAAATACATTGAAGATACATTTTAACATAAGACCTGGCTGTATGGCGAAAGCCTTTGCCTTTTCCAACCATCGAGGAAGGAAAGAATGGAACCAAAAAAAAAAAAAAAAAAAAAAAGACAAAGTTTATGGGAAATAAAATTAATATACTAAACCTAAGTATGTACCTGTATTAACCTGATTTTACTAAGTTCTTTCAGGGCATTGCATATGTGTTTTCTATGTTTTAACATCACGAATAACTTCTTGCTAGAGAATTTAAGGTTATTTGTTGCACAATATTTAATTATCTTACCATTTTATTTTTCTTGCTAATACTTTTCGTCAGCACTCTGTTAAAGTTTATCATACACTAAATTTTTAAACACAACGCTGATAATACAAGCTGGTCTTAAATGTTATCAACGCAAAAATAGAACGGAGAATCACTCATAATCTATACCTTATATATTTATTTATTGCAATAATGTACATTATCAATACAATTGAATACAGTACAAAACCCTGTTAGGGTGCAGCAAATATAAATTTTATGAAAGTAATTACATAGAGAAAGCTACTTAGTCTATAGTAATTAAAACAATAATTCTGTAACAATTTACAAAAAAAACCGTACAGTGTAGTACTACAACTAAGTTTTACATACTATTTTTATGAACAAGTAAATTATATACACTTGTATAAAATTATATTTAAACTTGAATAAATTTACTGGAAGGATAGAAAACCAAAGATATCGTTTTATTGGTAGATACTAGATAGATAGACAACTCAATACAAACTTTTTCTCATGTCCATAAATTACGACAGATGGTGTTGCCTGTCTCGCATTTTGCTTGTATGTAAAAAAAATATTGAAAGAGGCGAAATATCGCATTTCTCGGTTTTGGCTTGTCATGATTATTAATTTTTGATATGAAAACTGCATTTCCTTTATTTATTGAAATTAAAATAAGCAAATTCGATTTTTTGATGGTTTGAACATACTGATAGATAGCACGTATAAGCACATGTTTGCATTGCATACAGTTTTACTAAAATACGCTAGATGGCGCAAACTTGTTATTTTTAATATAAGCAGTGAACTCAATGTTATACCTCATGCGCTTTGGTCCCGAGTTCGATTCCCTTTAGAAACTATTTTTTTACATTTTCAGTTAGTTTTGAGAATTACATTTTCAGTTAGTTTTATCAAAAACCTAGATTCAATGATTCCCATATAAAGTCATAATTATTTACTCTGCCATAACCACCATAACTTAGCAAAGTTTAAATTGACAATTTGATAAACGTAAGTAGCTAGCTCACTCATTGGAATAAATTAAGAGATAAGACCCCCTAAATTGTGCCATCCTTAATGTGCTTTTACCTGTTACCTACTTTGTTTCTTTTATCTATCTAAAGAGTATCCAAATATATATATTTTTAAATATAAAAAAAATATTGGACAACATCGTGTCACATATATATTGCTCTGATCATATGGTAAGTAGCCAAAGCCTTGTGTTACAGAAATCAGAAACAACGACGGTACCACAACACCTAGAACCGAGACAATACAGAAAAGCCATTTTTCTACATTGACTGACCGGGAATCGAACCCTCGACTACAGCGACACCAAGACCGGCATGCTCGCATCTCGGCTACGAAAATAAAAGATGTTTTATATAGGTAGGCACTAACAATTAAGTTGCACAATTATATAGACTATACATGAGAAACATATGTATTAGATTTTTTTTAACCATGTATTAGGTATTACCCATGTTGTAACCCGTTCAAAGTTTGGGAAGGTTGTACTCAAAACACAAAATACAACAAAGTCGCGAATACAATCCCCCGCATGGAGACGATTTTGACTGTATGCATGTTACGAGACGATTATCGTATCAGAGATGCGTGTATGTATTGTATTGTATATATATTTATATTAAATATTTTTAAGAAGGTTGTGTAAAAAAAAAATTTAAGACTGTTTCCTCCATCTATACATATATATAAAATGAATATCTATTTCCCTTGGTCATCGCATCACGCGTACGGATGAAACAATTTCGCTAATTCTTTTTTTGTTGTGTTAATTACTTTATAGATAAACTAAAACCCACGCGAACGAAGACGCAGGCAACAGCTAGTATACGATACAAAAGTTAACATAAAAATCGATCTTACTTACAACCTCAATAGGTAAACTTAATCCTAATTATGTCCCCCCCAATGAAAATCATTGGTGGAGGCCTGCGTTCAGCATTAGACTTCCTATGGCTGAAATGATGAATCCTAATAAAGCGACGTAATAATTTGCGACTCTTAGGGTCTCTTACACCTCTTCCAGATATCCTGTCTGGCACTTGTTTTGACAGATAACCCATACAATTAGCTGTCAAAAAAGTTCCAGATAGGTTATCTGGAACTTATCAGCAAAGGGTATAAGAGGCCCTTAGAATCCATTCGATCAATTGAACACAATTTGTTAATACAGAATATGTAAAATATCAAAACTCACCGAAAAACTGTAAATCACTATAGCACAAATAACAATGAAAAACAACTGCATTTTAGCTAACATTAATATTCTGAGTGTCAGTTACACCGTTGCACGGGTGGTCCACTATTGATTTGGCCACATGGCAGAATGACAAGTTTGATCTTTATATATATTCATTTGTTTGATGACGAGACGAATATTTGCGTTTATCGGTAGTAGTTACATCATTATAATGAGGTCAATGTTTTGACCCATACATTACACATTCTATCAATTAAAATCGGGTTATTTGTTAAATATCAACAACCTAAGGGTTGATTCAGGTGCTCAAATACAAAAACTTTTTCTATGGGACCAATATTTAAATTGCGAAAAAAAAAAAAAAACAACTAGCTATGCCCGCGACATTGTTCGCGTGGACTAAAGGATGTTTGGAATGTCTTTAATAAGCGACGCTCTAGTGTGCGGTGAAACACTTTTATCAAGAAATGAGCTTTTTACTTTGGATTTGAAACTCCTGTCCCGCTGGCGAGTAAATTTAAAATAAAAAAAGGGATTTGTGAAGGACTTTAGTAAATGGATGCTGCTTTTTACATTGAATATTAGAACATATTATGAAAAATATCGTTCATTATCTGATTCTCTTGGTGTGATCTGTCTGATAAAAGGCTTATCTATAAATGACTATACAATAAACTGCGCCCGCCATCTTAAGATGAGCCGTAGGTTCAAATGATTCCGTATATTAGGAATTCAAGTTATTTGGACATACTACTGAGGGTTGTGATGTTGATAATTTCTGAACTATAAAACCTTGAAATATTTACGGAAAAACCTTTAAAGTAGTTTCTTTATAACAAAGAAAATATGAATGAATTCGGACTACGCGTTAATTAATTACAATTAAGCACACATTTTGACTTTCAACCCCTCTTCCAAGAGCGGTTCCCTGCTACATTTGAGGATAAAAAGAATCCAGTTCAACTTAAATTTGTTTATTATTATTTATGCTAAGTTTATTTTGAATTCAATCAGTAGTTTCGGAGTGTTACGCGGTCAAGATACTGACAGACATATAAAAATAAAAAAGCTATTTTGTCTTATAGAATAAAAACGGCACTCAAAAAAATGCTTTAATGTACAGGAATCGACCTTTACAGTTTTATAGTGCTTACTTACTTACGACTCAAGAGGGGTCTGGCTCACCATGCTCTGAAATATATCCTTCTCAAGAGGGGTTGGCTCACCATGCTCTTAAATACATTCTCCGCTCATGTCAGTTTCCAAAGGTATAAGGAGAGGACTATGTTGCAACCCGCTTCATATATGTATACCTATATGAAGCGGGTTGCAACATAGTCCTCTCTGAACCAGGAAAAGATAAACGGCTTCTTTAAAGCTATCGATCCATCACATTATTTAACACGTAGCAAGCTTTTCGAGCATTTGCTGCTTTGAATATGCCAGTTAATCTCATTTGATAACAAACTATTCAGTTTCCGCGGCGGCGACTCCACCAGGCTCCAGCTAACACGCTGCTCGCGTGCTCCACCAGCTCAATGACCAGCAGAACAATACGTCCGAAAAAATGTTATTGCCCGGGACATGTGGGGCCCGTCGCGGAAGAGTTAATTCTAAAAGTCAGTAAAGGCACCGACTGCAATAACTGATTAGGTACATATGTGGAAATGTTATTTTTAGCTTTTTGAAATATATTTTTTAAATGAAATTTCCTTATTTATTGTATTTTTAGTGATACATCCTCAATAAAACTAATCATGAAAGTGCACACAAAAATTAACTGCTGAACACCGATTTCATTCCTTATTTTTCGAACCTTAGAGGTAATTTTCTTTCAAAAAATTTACATATACCTTATTTAAAGTATAAGTTATTTAAATAAAGAAAAAAAACATCAAATCGGTTCACATTTGCCGAAAATATTGGGTAACATAGATACTAAAATCAGTTGGCGCGGTTTAGAGTTCATGCAATGTTTGATGATTTTCTTATAGATCCCATCATCAAAACTTGACCAAATTTATATAAGTAGAACTATTCAGAAAGTATTTCCTTTTGAACTAAAAAGGCATTCTCGAAATCGGTTAACGTGGTAAGGAACGATCGCTGAACATACATAAAAGAGATCCCTATGAATCGCCCTCATGATTTCTGTAGCGTCCGTATGATCCTACTTACTACCGATTTTGTTTTCTTACTACCACTTTAAAGTTGAAAGTCGCTTTTAATAATATTAATATAAGCCCTGCACGTGTTATGCAGGGCCTCGGAAATGTCTTCGTACATTTTTTTAACGTCTTGAGGCTACACCTCTGGATTAACTTGATAATAAGGCATGCGCTGTTCGATTCACTTGATATTTCTATAACATATGAGATAGCCTTGTGAACCAAGAACGTACACGACACTACCCTGAGATGGTTAGCTTTTTACTCTGAAGTACTTACGATAGCCTGACTCGGTCACTAAAAACTTCGCACAACTACAGTAAGTGCCTTTTTAAATGATCCTATTTTCTTTTTCTAGCTGAACTGATGTTTCACAAGACGTAGCCTGCGGTGCGTCTAACGTACAGTCACGAGCATGAATATATATGTCGTAGCCAGATCGTAAAATTGACCACTTCATGATGTGACCGATCATTTCATAAAATGGTGGTATTTCATGATATGGCCAGCTAAAACCGACTATATCGTTTAACGTCAACATTCGATGAAATGTCAATCCACGTTTGGCCATATCATTAAAATAAAAATACGTTTACAAGTTACGTGAATTTGTTTAATATTTGTAATCATGGTCGATAGATAAATAAATTTTTTTAAATAGTTATTATTTTTAAATAAAACGAATAAATAAAAATACTTGAATAACTAAATAAGCAAACTAACCTCTCAAATTACGTTCCGAACTCCTTGATTTTTATGACGTTCGCTCGTTTTTTGAGTGACTTTAATAAAAATCGCCTAGCTTGGTGTCGTAACAATATATCACTGAACTTTCACCTTCAATTTACACATTATTATTAACTTTTAGAATAAAATAATTGTCCGCCGCCATTATTAATCACAAAATCAAAGCAACATTAGCGCCTCTAGCGGTGGGTAATGTAACGATTTTACGATATGATCACTAATGTTTGACCATTTCATGGAGTAGTCGTGCGTTTAGCTTTTATATCGTCAAACGCTGAGTATTCATTGATCTGGTCAGACCACATCATGATGTAGGCAGCGGGTTCGGTTCTATATCATGAAATACCACCATTTTATGATATGATCGGTCACATCATGAAATGATCAATTTTACGATCTGGCCACGACATATACAGATTTTCATTAAAATTTTAACGTTAAATAACGGAATAAGTTACAAAGTGTATATATTTCATTGCTCGTGATTGTGCGTAGCCAGTATCAGTAAGTTGTGGCGGCTTTCCGTAGCCCTGGGCTTCTGGCCGTCATCGTGGACTGCCCTCGAATAAGTTGCCATTTTTATGATGGCCTGGCATGGGAGGAATATTTCCGAAACACACATCGTCATCATCTTCATCATTTCCGCCAAAGGACGTCCATTGTTGAAAATAGGCCTCCCCCAAAGACTTCTAGATTGGTCTGTTGGCAGCGGCCTTCATCCAGCGGATTCCCGCAACTTTTAACAGGTCGCCTGTCCACCTTGTCGATAGTGGACGTCCTACGCTGCGCTGGCTGGTACGTGACCTCCATTCAAGAACTCCTCCTTTAAAGCCCGAAAAAAAATATTTACCTACGTCAAATCTCAAAAACTCTTTATAGTTGTGCACAGTACATGTAAACATTTCTATGAATATTGTATTATACGTAGGTCACACTACAAGTTTTGCGTAACTTAAAAAAACAACTTCTGTTACTACCAAAAAAAACAACTATTATATCAATAAATTGTAGTTTGTATGCTGTGAGAGAAATAAATGAATTACTTACTTACTTACAACATATTATAACCAAAATACTATGTTTATTGCTTTTCAAAATACTCTCCTTTACATTTTAAATATTTTTTCATGCGATCAAACCATTTTTTAAAACAGGAGGACCACAGAAATTTTGACATAATTAACTTTTAAATTATTAATAATTCAAATCTTAATTGTTAAATAATATTATGGACGACATCAATTATTTATATAACTTTCAGGGGAGGGCAGCTGCCCTCTCGCAGCTCGCTTTGCTCGCGGATTATTTGTTTATTACTTATACGGTTTAGTCTGCCTTTAACTGCAAGTTGCTACTAAAAAATATTGTGGTCGTAATCGTTCCATACGCAATATCTTCTTGACCCTCATATTCAAATTAATTCACCTTATTATTAAAACTTTAAAAATGAATATTAAAAAAATTGCGCTCGCTTCGCACGCAGTTTCTTCCGGTTGAATTAAAATAGTACATTTTACCACTAAACTTACTTATTTATAATAAAATACTGCTTTAAAATTTTAAAAGCTCAAAACTTTCGCGCTCGCTACGCTCTCGCTGGTTGCAATTTACAGACCGAACCGAATTACGGTGGGTTACGTAGATAAATCATTGTAGTCTTTCAATGACATGCTCCTGTTCCCAATTCAGTGGACAGAGAATGGCAGCCTCCGGACGGATTCCCTTTAATTTACGTACGTCCTATTATTCGGGCGTAAAATTTTATTTAAATAAATTTTACCTATTATACATTGCCCCCGCTGGGCCACAAGCTGGGTACGCTCTTGGTTACGTTTAAGTACGAGTAATGCTATATTTATTTGCTTCTATTGTTGCATGTTTATATTTATTGTCTTCTATCTTTTTATTCTTTACTAATTAGAAATTTTCACCTTAAGTGCTTGTACATGCTGGTGTGTATTGGTATCCCGTTCTCATCATGCCCAACTCGTTCATCGTATCGCCATGTGCCTCCGACATGACAAACAACAAATTATATTTTGTTGTTTTTAGAACTCTGAATTGTATATTTTCCGCCTTTAAGTATCGGGCGGTTGATAACCCTCCGATACCAGCTCCAATTACACAAACTCGAGTAGCATTCGTTATCTTAAAATATAATATGAGGTAGCTCGTGGCACCTTTGCTCTGCAGGGGACATTACTGAATTTGTAATAATAATAATGGATAGAATCCTGAAATAGAAAATGTACAAGAAAGGTTTTTTTAGTTTGCATTAAATTTCACAAATAAAATAAAAATAAACAATTGTCATGTTTCTACATGTAATTGTCTAATAAGTAGTGTTTAATAAAATGGAAAGTTTTAATTTATAAATCAATTTTATTACCTACTTACTTAATTACTTATATACATCATTATATTTTACCACGAAACAAACTATATTTTATAAGTCAAAACTCACCGAAAAACTGTATCTCATTGACAATATACCACAAAAGACAAAGAAACAGAGCTGCATTTTAGCTAAAATATATATTCTGTCTGAGTTAGATAAACACAGTTCTTAATGACGCAGAATGGCAAGTGTAATATTATTTAAGTACTCACCGATGACGAATATTTGCGTTTACCGATAAAAATACATATTATTATTATCAAATAGTGCGGTCAATGTTTTGACCCCAGACCCACGCAAGTTACGTACTCTACCAGTACGAATACCGCTGACCTCGGGCGCCTAACTAGAGCACACAAGATATTGCAAGATCGCGGAAACGCTGACACAGCGCTCGTGCGTGCGCTCTGTCTTGGACCTCGTGACTCTCTGAGGGAGATTTTTAAAGATATTAATATATTAACAGTAGCCTCTCAATACATTTTTGAAAATATTATGTACGTTCGAAAAAATCTAAGTTTGTTTAGCTTAAAAAGTGATTTTCATCATTATAATACTCGTAATAAAAATAAACTTGCCGTTGCAAGCTTCAGACTTCACAAAGTTGGTAATTCATTCTTGGGGAAATGTATTAAATTTTTTAATAAAGTTCCACAGACTCTTGTTGAACTACCTGTACATGAGTTCAAAATTCACATTAAAAAAAAACCTTATGAAAAAAGGGTATTATAAGGTAGACGATTTTTTGAACGACAAGAGTGCATGGACTTAACCTGCTTAGCTCGCACTTACTTCATGTCTTGTAATTGTATTTCCTGTAAAAAAGGCTGACAAAGGTGACTGAGTTTGTTGCGCCGTTTCTTCTCATCACCAGCCGATATGTAGTCCCGAAGCGGTGGTAGGGTAAAGCTATATTTTGGGACGTGTATAAGTGCCCGGAAGAGGGCCTATATACTGAATAAATGAGTATTATTGAGTATTAGTATTATTACTAACGTGACCGAGCCGCCGGACAGCATGCCACCGCCATCATCCTCCGCCATCCACTTCGTATCTAACATCGATCGAGTCAATTAGTATTAGGAACTAGTTTTATTGTAATTTTAATTTTTAATTAAATTAGATAGTAACCTTTTTCGTTTTTTTTTCGATCCACCGATATTGAACATGGCAGTTTGTATAAGAAAGAACCAAGTATGAAATTTGTTTTTCTAAGATATATTTCTAAAAACTAATATTTTTTTACAAACATGTTAATTGTGCTTAGCAATTAGCAAAAATTATTTTGTCTGAAATTGCTAAGTAAGTTCAGTCATCTGAACTTGATATGGGAACAGGCGTAGGTCTTTCTTTACAATTGTTTGTAGATAAATCCTCTTAAAACATAGATGTTGAGAACGTCACCTAGTGTATCTCTGCCGAGCTTCGGCTACATTTACACGAATCCTTTCAATATTCAAATCTGAACAAGCTGTACTGGAAAGATGAGGAACTGGTTTATCATTTACAAACAATGCCATGCTGCTCACCAAAGAAGAAATTGTTTGACGCGAAGGTACCGCACCGCCCACAAAACGTCTCTGTTTAGCCTAATGGTCGACTGGTAGAGAATGCCTCATGGCATTAAGTCCACCTTTTGTATGATTTTTTTAATCTGTGCAATAAAGTCTAAATAAATAAATAAATAAATAAGGTAAGTACTCGTAACTTCTACCATAAATTGGTCGCAATTTGCGTAATTGGTTTTGCGTAACCGCAACAGAGTTTTGCGTAGAAAGTTTGAAGCAAAAAAGCACTTCTTAATTAATTTGCCTACTTAATAATTATCATCAAACAGTTGTCAAATTTGGCGCTGAAAACCTCTCGTAAACCTTTAAACTGGCCATCATATAATTTTTCATAATCCGAACAACCAATACATGTAGCTTGTTCAATTTTATGGACACAACCATATCCTGTAATATTATGTTACATGTTGTAAGTACACTTACACACTCTTTTACTAGTTAATTAAGTGATACTAACAATTGATAAGGAAATAAAATAAAATAACAAAAAAAAATTTTTTTTTTTTATTCAGTTGGTTTGTTAACAATTATGTACAATTTTAATGCACACGTGTTATTAAAAGCATTATTCTGGTGAAACGTTTTGTAATGTATATGTAACTTTACTGTTTAATTACTATTATCTATAGCGATTAATCCTATTATTTCTTCTGTGCTGCAGCTCAGCAGTACCTCAAACTAAACTAAGTTTTTGTGATCATGCGAAAATACTTTTAAAAAAAAACAATATTTCTTCTAAGAATTGTCAGCGCAGCTGTAATTTCTCGGCCTATTGTCTTGTTCAACAGTCTTGACAAAAGTATCGTTATCTATTACTGTGTAAGCGTAGTTCCTGTACGTGTAAAGATTTTCGATCTTTGCTTGCATGTCTAAAGTGCGAATTTTAAACATTACCGGTGGGACCCTCTCTATGCCAGATTCTTCCGTTAACGCGGCATAGTATTCATCCTAAAACAATTAAATAATTGTATTTAGACACAGTCAATCGTCGAATCCAATTCGGCTAGGCAGCGTTCGGGAAACTACACAACGTCTTCTCGTCCAAAATACCTAAAGACGAAAGTCTACTACCACTATGGCCGTCATTAGAATTCACTTAGCGTACTATGAAAAATGCTATGCTGGGTGTTGCATTACAAGATCGAATCAGAAATGAGGAGATCCGTAAACCAACAAAAGTCGCCAATACAGCCCAACGGATTAGCTAGCTGAATTGGCAGTGGGCAGTGCACATAGTACGAAATCTTATGACAATCTAGAATAAGTAGAATAACATTGTATGGCCCAAAATGTCAGTAGAGCATGCAAAGTAGAAGCAGATTTTTGTGCAATGCAAATTACACTATAATCATTTTTCGGGCGGTAAAACACACGATCATTATGGCAATTTATTAAAATAATTCTATTATTATTTATTTGGTTGTAATCAATTGTTAATTTTGAATTTTAAGGATTTTAGTTTCACAGCCAGTTTAAAGTTGGCGGGTTTTCCTGATCGATCGACTTTAAAAAAATGTTGCTGTCATTTACGAGGTTAGTTTATTTTGTTTCTAGTGGCAGAACGGTCCGAATCGAAAAGTATTTAAATTGATATGAACATAATGCTAAAATATTTACTATTTAAAACCAATAAATAATACTTTAAAGTAAAGTAAAGAAATAACTACTAGTATAAGAGTACTTACTTCTTTATAACTTAGCAAATGTATATGAGACAATGGCCGACCAGTTGACCGAAGAACATCATATTGTCTCTGCAAATCACGCATCATTACATCATGGGATGGGAGTGTAAAATCACCTTTGATTAGGGCTGTAGCATATCGAGCCTGAAACACAAATACAACACTGAATAAAATGTATTTCATCATAACTCTTTAAATAAATGCGTTGGACCTCACGAAGTTGGTACCGCAGAAGAAAGCTTTATAATAAATTGATTACTACCTGAGCATCTAAAGCTACTACTAAGCAGGCACGGACTACCAAGCCCAAAACCAGCATGGTGGGTTGGTTTATGTTAACCATATGTCTGTACAATGGAGCAACATTGTGTGTGCTAATGTTCAAACCACTACTTTCATCTAAAAATGGATAATCATATTCATAACCTGAAAAATCATGTAAAAATGTGTTAACTGAAAAAACATTTCAAACCTGAAAAAACATGTAAAATGTATTTATTTTTGATTATTAAATACCAGCATAATTATAGTAATATGCGTATGTATTAAATATAAATATACGTAGGTATTAAAATCTACCTGTACAAAGAATGACGTCATCTAGTTCCTCAAATGTTCCATCGGTAAATATGACTCCTGTTTCATTAAATTCCTTAATGTCGGGTTTAATAACGTAGTGTTTGGGGAAAGGCGTGTGAAAGTCTACTTTCGAGTGATGACTATGAATAAGGGTTTTGCTGACTTCTGCGACGTCTAAGCTTATATCCATCCCTGACGGTCCAGAGCCGACAACCAATACTTTTCGACACGCATAAGGATCCGGCACTCTGTAATCGTGGCTGTGTATAATTTTCCCTAGAAAATGTTAAGGCTTATTTAGGAACAATTAATAATTTATTTAGTCAATTTTATTATAACCAAAAATAATAATTATTCTATTATAATTATAGATAATTATTTTAATTATTATTAATTAGAAAAGTCTTACCCTTAAAAAGCCTATCTCCAGGAAATTTTGGAATGTGTGGCTTACTGTGGTGACCTGTAGCGACTATAACATAGTCAAATTCTTCTTCAAATTTCATTCCAGAGGGAATGTGTTTGTACTTTACTTTCCATGTATCTTCAACTTTTTTAACTGATGTTACTAGATGTTGAAACTGCAAGAAAACAAAAAGTCAATGTCTACAGTTAATTTTAAAGTTACTAAAATTGCCATGCTGCAAGTTTAACTGCAAAGCAGAGATCTCATCAAAACTGTGAACTGGTTTCGGCCACACTGGCCAAGATGGTCATCTGACAAATATTTTCGTAATAGAGATACAGTATTTACCTTTATGTACTTGTATAAATCAAAATGCTCAGCGTATGATTTTAAGTAGTTATAATAAACTTCCCAGCTTGGAAATGAAGGTGTATCTTTTGGCATTGGGAAACCGTGCAGTTCCATTGTGGCTTTTGGCAGGTTGGTTCTGTAACGCAGATACGTTATGTTATATTCAATTGCTATTATTTAATGTTTTTATTATTTAATAAGTAGATTATTTCACCTTAAGTGCTTGTACATGCTGGTGTGTATTGGTATTCCGTTTTCATCTTTCCCAACTCGTTCATCGTATCGCCATGTACCTCCAACATACTTCGTAGTTTCTAAAACCTTGAATTCAATGTTTTCCGCCTTCAAGTATCGGGCTGTTGATAGCCCTCCAACTCCAGCTCCAATTACACACACTCGAGTAGCATTTGTCACCTTAAAAATATAATATAATATTTATTTATTTATTTAAACTTTATTGCACAGATATTTAAAAAAAGTTGTACAAATGGCGGACTTAATGCCAAAAGCATTCTCTACCAGTCAACCATGGGGCCATACAGAGATGGTATAGTTATATCCGTTATAAGACGAAAATTCTGCTCTGCAGTGCGACGAACTGGGCTAGTAATAATAACGTTATGATTACTATGAACGAAATAGAGTAGGCGTACCATAGGGCTCAATTCTAGGTCCTTTACTATTTATTATATATATAAATGATTTTATTCATCATGTTACTAAATCAAATGACCAGATAAGACTAATACTGTTCGCAGATGACACAAATGCTATAATTTCAGCTAATGGAATCGAAACTTTAGAATCTGTTGTAAACCAAGCCTTGGAAACCATGAAAGACTGGTTTACTGTAAATGGTCTTTTAATCAACACTGGTAAAACAAATGCTATGCTGTTTAGGAACAATGTGAGTAATAGGGACGTCTTAAATGCCAAGTTGGATGGTAAAAAAGTGCAAACAGTACAGGCTATAAAAATTTTGGGTGTAAGTATTGATGACACCTTGAAATGGAAACATGAATTGAATGACATTGAGAGCAAGATAGGCTCTGCCTGTTACGTTTTGAGAAGTTTACGCGACGAAGCGGATGAAAAACATCTAAAGCTGGTATATTATGCCTTGGTCAAATCTCGACTACGCTATAGCATATTGTTCTGGGGAAGAAGCTACAAATATAACATTCATAGAGCTTTTGTTCAGCAAAAACGAGCGATCAGAACTATGGTCCGTATTAGACAACAAGACTCGTGTCGCGAACATTTTAAGAGACTTGGGATTTTGACTGTTCCAAGCCTATACATCTTAGTCCTCTTGACAAATTTTGCGAAGCACATCAGTGACTATGAGACTCTAATGGAAAAAGATATTCGTGAAAGCACGAGGAGAAAAGATATAATTAATAAATGTGTACCTCATCTGAACATAGTAAGGCAGAGTTCCTTTTATCAGTCTGTTGCGATGTTTAACAAGTTACCAATCGGATTAAAAAATATAGTTTATCATAGTAGCTTCAAAAAAAAGTTGAATTTTTTTTTATTGGATAAAAGTTTCTATGATTTAGATGAATTTATAACTGTAAATTTGTAATTGAATGATGTTTGACAAACTGAATAATTTAATAATTCGACATTGAAATGATAATTGACATTAGGTATATTCATGGTGATAATTTAAATTTAAGATAATTTTTATTAGTATGCATGTTTTTATTCTGAATTAGTTTTATTGTATTATTCCACACAATGTATATTGTTTTGAATAAAGAATTGAATTGAATTGAAATCATAAAATGGTAAATTCTAGAGAAAATATATTTTTGTTTTACTTTATATAAATTATATGACTTCCAAAATTAACAAAAGATGTTGTTTCGGACTGTAGTTCGATAGTTTGTAGATGGGAGAGTCGGTAAATAAAAAGAATAAGCTTCACGAAACTAACTCTGTAAACTCACTTCAGTAGTAAGTAATGTCAAAATCAAGGTAAACAAGACAAAGTTTAAGGAAAATAAAACTAATTTACCAAACCTAAGTATTTACCTGTATTTACCTGATTTTACTAAGTTGTTTCAGGGCATTGTATTTGTTTTTTCTATTTTTTTAACATCAGGAATTACTTCTTGATAGAAAATTTAAGGTTATTTGTTGCACAATATATAATTATCTTACCATTTTATTTTTCTTGCTGATGCTTTTCGTCAGCACTCTGTTAAAGTTTATCATACACTAAATTTTTAAACACAACACTGATAATACAAGCTGGTCGTAAATGTTATCAACGCAAAAATAGAACGGACAGTCACTCATAATCATAATCTATACCTTACAGAGCATTCACGAAGAATGTCAAATTGTTACATAACATGAGCTGTATCTATTGAATGGATAATTATTTGCTATCAGTCAGTGTGATGTTGCAGCTGTGTTATCGTTTTGTTTATTGTCAATATAAATACGAATAGCATGTTATTAAGTACGAACTGATCTTATCTATGCCTAAAAATATACAAATAATACACCTATTTACAATTTGGCACTTGTCCTAACACTTCCTCACGACTGCTTTTGTATACCTAATTTCCGGGTAACTAATATTACTTATATATTGAAATAAATATTTTAGTTGAGGAAAAAAATAGAAATAATGTAAGACCAAGTGCTACTTGACTATACAACGAAACATTAGGGGCCCAATTCCCGTAATTTGACAATCTATTCATCTTTTTTATTTAAGTAGTAAGGGGATAGTTTTGATGATTTTACGTCAAATTATAAGTTTACGAGAGTACCGTTCGTGTGTGTGATCGTAATGTTACTGGGACCGGATCGACACCGGATTGCGGCTATGTCAAATTACGGGACTGTTATTTTGTCTCTATTTGAAATATTATTCTAAATGCAAAAGTTTGGATGGATCACAGAACAGATGACACGCTACGCTCCGATGGATGTTTGTTACTCAATCACTTCAGAACCGCTTAAAGGATCTAGATGAAATTCGGCACAGAAATAGATTATAGCCTGAAATAGCAGAAGAATAATTTTATCCCGAAAAATAAATGTACGATTCTCGAGGGATGGGAGATAATCGAGCCCAGAGAGCAATTTTAAAAGTAGCTAACTCCTTCCCCTTTTTCTACCCTACACATCTCCTATATAAGGCCTGCAATGTATTGACTGTCCGCCAGCTTTTTATAATGCTCACATTACTAAAAAAACACGCTATGCTTCCTTATAATACTGACATTACTAATACGAGACGGAAAGATATAGTCTGCATTACGCAATTAACGTCACAATATATTTTCACAAATAGGTTTTTTACATATATAAGCTCATTTCTGTATAATAGAATAAATAAAGCTCTTAATATCTATGAACTAAATTATTATAACTGTAAAATAGTACTTAATAAATATTTAAAAACCTTGTCCTACGACAAAACAGAAGAATTACTTGTAGCTTGTAAATAAAGATAGATTAGTTGTATCTCAGACAACTCGAAATTGTAGTTATCTAAGTTTTTAAGTTCTACTAAAGTTTATTATTGTTAATTTATATAATTTAAATACACGTAAGAACTCTCTCGCCTGAAGCACAGGTTCTACCTAGTTCAGGCAAAGTATCAACTTTTTTGCACTGTTTAGTTTTAAGTTATACCAAATGTAACTGCTTCCTATTATTTAATAAATAAACGATTTATTTTAATAACTGTCATTATGGATGGCGCTTCTTACCATTAGATGTCGCTGTTCTGTTGTATTTTTTTTATTAAAACAAAATGTAACAATAGCTGTTGCCTGCGACTTCTTTCTCAAAAGAATAGTTAGTCTAAATCATCGAGCACATACCCTATAGAGCAGCAATACAAACCATCTTTCTCCGAAACTAGTAAGTGATTTTTCACTTACATTTAGTATGAAATGATATCGTTTGATACAGTGTGTAAAATATCAGAGGGCGCGGCGTTTCCTTCAGCGAGTTTATCAACATCATTATTGGATTAAAATAAGAATAAAAATGTGTAAAAATTTGCAACAAAATTATAAAAAAAAAACGAAACGCCTGTTTAAAACTAAAATCATAACGCGGAATATTAACTAGCGTAATTACAACGCGCAAACTGGCAACGTCGCTTTTCTGTCTTGCTCGCACAGTGAGAAAAGGGTCGAACGTTCATTATTTTGAATGTAATTTTAAAAATGAAAACATTTTTATTTTAAATGGGAATATTTATTTTTAGTACGTATGTATGGACGTTATAACATTACGGGTTAATAACGGGAACGCCTAGTTAGTTAACACACTGTATATAACACTAGAAGTGCCCGCGGCTTCGCCTGTCGTAAATATGGTTTTACCGTAAAAGGTAAATCAAAAATACCTAGTAGCATAAGTCATTCTCAGACCCCTAAACTACTACTATGCAAAAAATCATGTCCATCCCTTGCTTTTTGAAAAACAAAAATAAATCTATCCAACGGGAACCATACATTTATCCAAGAAATTATTTAATCGGAAAATTTCACGCCAAAAATATGAAGAGGCGGAGTCGGGTTTAGTTACACCATTATTTTATAAAGCAAGAACGGCTGGACCGATTTTAATAATCTTCGATTTGCTAGATCTTAATCCACCCCGAATAGCAGAATTACCATTCACGACTATTTTTTTTTATGAATAGGTGGTACGAAGTTATAATAAGTTATAATAAGTCCATCCTATACTAATACTAGAGATTATTTTAATAAATGCGAAAGTAACTCTCAACTGTCTTGTCTGTTAAGCTTTCCCGCCTAAAATGCTGAACTGATTTTGATTAAATTTGTTACAGAGATAGACTATAGCTTAAATTGGCAAAGGGAAAATTGGCTACTTTTTGTCTTAAAAGCTGAACCGATTTTGATTAAATTTGTTACGGAAAAGGCTTAAACCCTAAGGAAGAGCTTAAACTACTATTTTTTAATCCACCTCCTGAGGGAGTAAAATAGGGTGACATGTAGTATTTTTTATGATAAAAATGCGAAAGTAACTCTGTCTGTCGTTACGCTTTCCCACCTTAACTACTAAATCGATTTTGATAAAATTTTGTACAGAGATAGACTAGTCGAGCTACCATACTTAAGCTACCTTTTATCGCAAAAAATAGGTTTCAAGGGGTTGAAAACTTGAAATAGAGGATGACAGTTTATATGCCTTATGAAGGTTGTAATGTTACAATTGACCATCTATAATGTACATTATGAAGTGATTAAATGAATATGAATATGGAAGTTGGTCATTGTCGAAGATAAAACCATGAACCTAATATTTAGGCACTTTATAAGAAATAAATAAATATTTCTTGAAGAATTTATGAAATGTCGACCTGTGAACAATAAGGTAACTATTAAAGTTCTTATGGAATTCCAAACAAAGTCACACTTTTACGTCTAACCCTGGACTCGATTTTAATAAAAGGTACAAAAATAGTCTAGACCTAAGAAAAGGATAGACTACCTTTTGCTGTAAAAAAAATGCATGAAGGGGTTAAAATAAGGGTGCATCCCTTTTGTGCATCCAAGTTTGTATAGGAGTTCGTCATTATCGAAGATAAAACCATAAAACTTTGCATTTAGGCACTTGATAAAGTAAATTAATTTTTGGTTTTTAGGGTTCCGTAGCCAAATGGCAAACAACGGAACCCTTATGGATTCGTCATGTCTATCTGTCTGTCTGTCCGTCCGTATGTCACAGCCACTTTTTTCCGAAACTATAAGAACTATACTGTTGAAACTTGGTAAGTAGATGTATTCCGTGAACCGCATTAAGATTTTTACACAAAAATAGAAAAAAAAACAATAAATATTGGGGGTTCCCCATACTTAAAACTGATTTTTTTCATCAAACTCATACGTGTATCTATGGATATACTTCAAAAATGATATTGAGGTTTCTAATATATTTTTTTCCTAAACTGAATATTTTGCGCGAGAGACACTTCCAAAATGGTAAAATGTGTGCCCCTCTCCCCCTGTAACTTCTAAAAATAAGATAATGATAAAACTAAAAAAAATATTTGATGTACATTATTTATGCAATGCAATGCCATGCAAACTTCCACGGAAAATTAGTTTGAACGAGATCTAGTAAGTAGTTTTTTTTTAATACGTCATAAATCGTAAACCGCAATTTACCTTTCGTAATGTTATGGATTTCATTTTGCAATATAAATACCATAACTATGACTCAATTGTTGTGATGGGTGAACTTTTACTTATACAGGTACCTACAGGTTTGTACGGAACCCTTGGTGCGCCAGTCTGACTCGCATTTGGCCGATTTTTTAATTTCTACCTACACGGGGATGAAATAGAACATGAAAGTTCGTTTCGAAGTTCAAACAAATCTATTTATGTTAAATTTATGTACCTATTATATTTATTAAAAACCTGTGTATGATCAGTAAAATTACCGTCTTCGCGGAACTCGCAAAGTGCCATAAACAATTTTAATGATGCGCCGGCTGGATTTGGATTGTTAGGTAGGCCTACCTTATTATGGTAACTCCTTTTATTTTTTAAAGTACCTACTTATTGAGATTGTAGCTGTAAAAGTTCCAGATAGGTTATCTGAACTTATCAGCAAGAGGTGTAAGAGGCCTTTAGAATCCATTTGATCAATTGAAATACAATTTGTTAATACAGAATAAGTAAAATGTCAAATCTCACCGAAAAACTGTAAATCACTATAGCACAAATAACAATGAAAAACAACTGCATTTTAGATAAAATTAATATTCTGTGTCAGTTACACCGTTCCACGGGTGGTGCACTATTGATTTGGCCACATGGCAGAATGACAAGTTTTATCTTTTTAACTACTCATTTGTTTGATGACGAATATTTGCGTTTATCGGTAGTAGTTACATCATATATAATGCGGTCAATGTTTTGACCCATACATTACACATTCTATCAATTAAAATAGTCACTTAGTTACGCCCCCCTCACCTACATATATAATATCTGAATTCTGTTTGAAATTAATATACAGGGTTATTTGTTAAACATCAACAACCTCCTAGGGGTTGATTCTGGTGCTCAAATACAACAACTTTTTCTATGGGACCAACATTTAAATCGCGAAAAAAAATTCGACACAACTAGCTATGCCCGCGACTTTGTTCGCGTGGACTAAAGAATATTTGGAATGTCTTTTAATAAGCGACGCTTTAGTGTGCGGTGAAGCACTTTTATCAAGAAATGAGCTTTTTACTTTGGATTTGAGACTCCTATCCCGCTGGCGAGTAAATTTAAAATAAAAAAAGGGTTTGCGAAGGAATGCGTAGGACTTGAGTGAATGGATGCTGCCTTTTACATTGAATATTAGAACATATTTTGAAAAATATCGTTCATTATCTTACTCTCATGGTGTGATCTGACTGATAAAAGGCTTGTCTAAAGGGTCTTTCAAATAGAGCGGGTCGATGTGAATAATCTGTGGCGGCCATTTTGTTTTGGCGGCATCTGTCAAATCTGTTTTTTCTTATTCAGTCACTGATGCCAAATCACCATAGCAAGTTACAAGGTTGAGTAGCATGTGCAAATGATAAAACTTTATTATCAAAATGAGTGTTCTTTAGTCCAAACGTTGCGCGCATTGCGCCCATTTTACGGCAGACGCGGTGGCCCTTCAAAGTAAACAACCAACCAACACCTTTACGTCAAAAGAACGCCAGATCGGCCGAGAACATCGCCGTTGTACGTGAGAGTGTTCAGGAGACTCCGAGGCAGTCGATTTCTCGCCGTGCACAAGAACTCGGCCTTTCGCAGACTTCAACTTGGCGAATTTTGCGTCGGGACTTGGGCCTGCATCCGTACAAGATCCAACTGACCCAAGAGCCCAAAGTTAATGACCATAGACAACGCCGTGTGTTCGCTGAATGGGCTTCGGAACGCTTGGAAGAGGACCCCGATTTTGTGCGAAAAATATTTTTTAGCGACGAGGCCCATTTTTGGATGAATGGTTTTGTTAATAAGCAAAATTGCCATACCTATATGGGATGACCTCAACCCACATGAGGTTCACCAGGTGGCAATGCATCTACAAAAAGTTACTGTTTGGTGCGGATTTTGGTCTGGCGGCGTCATTGGTCCGTACTTCTTTGAAAACGACGTTGGCGAGGCCATCACCGTCAATGGCGAGCGCTACAGATCAATGATAAACAATTTATTTTGGCTTTAATTGAACAATATGGACGTGAACGTCATGTGGTTCCAGCAAGATGGCGCTACTTGCCACACAGCGAACGACACAATGGACATTCTGCATGAACGGTTTGAGGGTAGGGCTATCTCTCGCAGAGGTGACGTGAATTAGCCACCAAGATCGTGTGATTTGACTCCGCTAGACTTTTTCTTGACTCTAGGGTCAAATGCCTATATATATATAGTATATATCGGAATTCAAGTTATTTGGACCTATTACTGAGGGTTGTGATGTTGATAATTTCTTGAAAAAAAAAAACCTTGAAATATTTACGAAAAAATCTTTAAAAAACTTTCTTTCTAACAAAGAGAAGATGAATGAAATCGGACTACGCGTTAATTAATTACAACTAAGTACACATTTTGAGTTTCAACCCATCTTCCAAGAGCGGTTCCCTGCTGAATTCGAGGACAAAAAGAATCCAGTTAGACTTAAACTTAAATTTGTTTATTATTATTTATGCTAAGTTTCTTTTGAATTCAATCAGTAGTTTCGGAGTGTTACGCGGCCAAGATACTGACAGACATACAAAAATAAAAAAGCAACTTTGTCATATGGAATAAAGAGGGCACCCAAAAAAATGCTTTAATGTACAGGAATTGATCTTTACAGTTTTATAGCGCTTTGAGGTTGTGATTTCATCATCATTTCAGCCACCGAAGAGATTGTGATTTTATCATCATTTGAAAGTTCATTTGCCAAAGTTCAGGTTTATTTGCTAAAACACGGAAAATTACAAGTTGTCAAAGATTTGATACTTACATATGCCATAGGACGTCCACTGCTGAACATATGGACTATATATATATATTTAAATAGGTATATATTGTGATTCAAATAAATTTATTTCTAAAAAAACTTGATAATTGTTTCCATAGTTTTAATTTAGCCACACCGAACTAATATTGTTAAGCCCTGAAGCTGCTCAGCCTAAGTTATTAGTGGTGGCTGCGAAAGAGGTAATGCCAAGGTCACGATGTGAGCAGCGAAGCCTTAGAGTCTTGGCGGCATGTAAGGCGATTCCCTGAGCAAATGACCTTCAGCATTATTTTCCTCACGCTAGTACGCCAGTGCCAGAGAAACAGAAGTTCGTAGAACAAGAGTAATTGTCAGAAATAATCAATATATAGACCAATAAAAAAAAGAATTCGACAAATTTTGCGTAGTATTTAAAATATTCTATTAATTGGTCAAAACTAAAAAATACGATAAGATTTACTTACGGCGGAGATGCTTATAATACATTTTTATCAAAGTAGGTAGTTTAAAAGTCTGTTTCCGTAAATATAAAATAGAGTTAATACAATTTTAAATGATGTTTTTCAAGATAAACCTTCAAATATTATTTTTGTGTCTTTCAAATTATTTTTATAATACATTCAATTTTCAATTCAAATTTAAAAAGTAGGAAAAAATGAGTTTTAGTGGGGGTATGGCCTTATTAGCGTTTGGACCATTCATTGAGGTCCAAACACAGGGCATCGTTTACTAATTACAATCCCTGTTTTTTATTTGTTCCAAAAATAGAAAAGTGTAGTATTCCATTCTTGAGGTAAACCTTTTTAGGGATAAAGTTATTATCAAAATTTCAAAATTTTATTTTAGGGATGATAACGCGTAAAAAATACACAAAAATGAAACTTTTAAAAATTATGTTGAACATTTAAAAAAAACCAGGTTTATAAAAAAATGGAAATACCCTATGTGACTGCCAGCAAAGCATTAGTTTTGAAATGTATGACGTACCTAGAGTTACTATCGTCGTATGGAAAAAGTGTCCGTCAAAGTGCGTTGAATTAAATAGCGCCAGAGTAGCAACAGGTAAATTATACAAATGTTTTTAAAGGATGACTTTATCCCCCATATTTAAAAGTAACTAATAATGTTTAAAAATGTTCTAACTTGGCACTCCATACTCGGCATACTTTAATCCATCAACAACTACTACATTCACCTTCGCCTTCGCTAGCGTCATTTTGAAGGGTTTTTAAACTGTTATTTACTGCTTTAACTGGACACTTTTGCAACTTTCCGCCCGTAAGAGATAGTAGGTACTTCTTACGCCTACCCTCCATAGTTTGAAGACATTTATTTTCTGAAAAACATTTAATATAATTTTTTTTATTGGAAAAATATAACAATTAAAATTCTAATAATACACATATAAACTAACCTAAAACTAAAAGCTACCTACTCAAAAATAAAAGCGTGTCCATGAGGCAAAGAGGCGAGAATGCTAGCAGCGTTCCCACGCTGAATGGCTAAACTAAGCCTTTGAGCGAGGAACGAGCCAGCATTTTTATTTTCTGTACACGAAATTAATTTTGGAGCTATTTTTCCGAAAAGTAATTTTGCACTCGGTCCCCACGGTCCAAAAGTCTCAACGCCAAATGGCGCAAACACGTAATCACTTGCAAGGGACTCGTATTTGCACCGCTTGGCATTTTCTGCGGACTCCGCTGCAGCTCCAGCTTTTACAGCTGTTTCCCTAAGATGAGAAGGGGCCAAAGTATCGACACAAGTCGCATCCCATACTAAAGCCCGTCCCCGCTCCCAGGGAACGAGCGTAAGGCCATCCGGTCTCTTGCCATCATCACGCACCAATCCACGAGGTTCCAACGAGGAGGGAAGGCAGATGCTGGCAAGAGCTCTCTTGATGGCGTCATTGAGCACAGCATGGCGAGCGAACCGCCCAGCGCTTTGCTGACAACAAAGACCGTGTAGACCGAGTCTGTCTACCTCTTTGCCACAGGGACACGGGTGTGACTCGCAAACTGGAGCCCCAAGGCGCAAGCCCATACACACCCGGAAAGATTCGTTGTCAAGGAGAGTGCCTAGATTTTTGGATGGAAGAGCATTAAGCCAGTGGCCAGATTCCTTACAAGAAACTGCCAAGAGCCTAGCACGATTACTGTCACTGACGGAATTTTGGACTAGACAATTGAAGGTCTTTCTCGCCAGAGGAACATCCCAAAGTTTTGAAAAGTTACGTTCCTTTGGGAAATCCTCATTGGGACAGAGACCTCGCCAAGCTTCCTCTGCCTCTCTCAACTCAGGAAGAAGAGAAGGATGATCAAAAATTTTCTTGGCTAGATAAGAAGTGCTGTGAAGAGAAGAGAGAAAGGCGGGAAGGGCAACGCTTGAAATTTTACGAATTCCGATACCACCAAAACAAATAGGGAGCGTTGCTTGCGACCAAGAATCATTAATGATTTGTAAATTCAGTATTGTTTCCAGGCTTGATCTGAGGGTGGTATCGATAAAAGATAAATATTCAGGATTTTTCCAGATTGGACTGGCGCGGATGATATATGTGAACTTTGGAAGAAAAAGGCAGAATTTTAAGATGGTATAAGCTATATGAGAATTTAGACGTTTATTTAATTTACAATGATTTAAAAAGTGTTTTAATTCTTATTACTTAAGTACTTAGTAGTTTTTTTTACATTAAATTTGAACTAAAACTATTTTAATATTTTTGCAAAGTTTATATCTTGAGTAATATAAATTCGCATTGGGTCAAAATTAAATCATCTTTCAAAATTCTAGATTGTTTGTCTAGTACCTTACGAGGTACTAGACAAACAATCGAGATATCTCAAGGATGTTATTTCCTTTATTCGAGACTTTGTCAATTGCTGTGTATGTGTTATCTGGCGCATAATGAATACTATCGTAATTTATAATATATTTGGACGGTATAATCTTAAGGCTTATATCTTTACCGCATACCGGTGCCATAGCCTAGCTAATATGCAATGATAATTGCTAAAACAAGACGACCATCCTCTTAAAGTCATTTGACACGCATTAGTTTCGACTGTTGATAAGAGAGGCGCTGATGTCACTTTTATGAAGATACAATTTACGAGTTTATGGGGAAGCTACACAATACAACACCTATCGGAATAAATGTGCAGTGTGGTTCCCCATTAGAAAAGTGTTTGCTCTGGAAAGTTTACACGTGGTTACTATTATCCAAAAACAGATAATACATATCAGTAATACAATAAAAAATGAAGTAAATCTAAAATTAGTTAAAAAATAATGAAACAGCGTAGACACACAAAATCAACGCACACATTTGCAAACTGGTTTGCTTTCAAGCTTCGACAAGCTAGGTACATACGTGATGTTGGTTCATTATTTTTAAAATAATTTCTGATAAAATGCTACAATTGTAAAAGAGATCAATTTGAGCTACAAGGATTTTTGCCCATTACGTTACGATTTATACATTTTTATCACTATAGAAAAAAGCTAAATTTATGCAATTAAAAACAGGATTTTAAAATTATGTTTTTCCATGAATTATTTTAAATAAATCCTTGTAATTCACAAGAAATTATGAATAATTGACACAGTTTGCATCGCGCGACATCTGTCTATTATTTTCACGAGTAAGGCAATTTGCTGGGAAGTAGAGAGTTCAGTATGATTTACACAGATGGCGCTATTTGCCAATAACACTAGATTTCCATGCTGAACATTATAAAGGAATCCTGTAAATTTTTCTATTTGTAATAATGTAATATTAGGCTTAGGGCCAGTTTGCTGATAAGTTCCAAATAACCTATCTGACACTTGTTTTGACAGATAACCCATACAATTAGCTGCCAAAAAAGTGCCAGATAGGTTATCTGGAACTTATAGCAAGTGGTGAAAGTGGCCCTTAGGCTTTTATGGAATTTTTTTTGAAGTCTAAGGTCATTCGCGACAATAATAGCAAAACAAAAATTTATGAAGACTCAGCATTGTTCATGGTTTCTACTTTACGATTTGGGCTTAACAATGTCTTTGTACTTTCAACTTTAAAGTGGTTCGCGCTCCGGACTTTAATGTAGACAAGTGATTGCAGATTCGAATCCCGCAAGGAGAATGTGTTTGTGTGATAAATATGAGTCATGGATGTTTTTAAATGTACGTTAATTCTTTATTTTGTCACCATAGATACAAGATTTGCTTAATCTGCGGCTAGATACTTGATATGACGGTAAGAATAATTTATTTGATTATTTTAATAATCTAAAACAAAAGAAAATACATAACAATATGTCTTCTGACGTCTTTTAATTGTTCTCACTCGTTTAACAACAGTATCCTAAGAAATGATTGTTGATTGTAATGCCTACTAAACTACTGGTTTTAATATTCTAAGAACTAAGAGTACAATGTTACGCATAATATGTTTCTTCGAACGAAATGATGTAAAAATGATATCACTACGACTTTGGCTTTTCTAAAAGTTCTTATAAGTTAGATAACCTCTGACGATGCGTACAAAGAGGCGCAAATTAGATTTGCGAGGGCTGTTCAGCGACAACTGTATTATGCTTTAAATTGACCATGAAAAAGAATTTTAGTAAAGGTGGAGCCCAACGTGTAGCCCAGTATAGTATATGCAAAAAATAAAACTTTTTGTGCTTTTATTAAATGTTATGCTAAATTAATATTTTTCTGCCTTTCACCATCAATCATTTGACATAATAATGAGCTGTCAAAAACACAATGCTAGTTTCTTAAAAAAATCTAATTAGCCCGTCAGTTCGATTACCAGCAAAATTGGACAAGTATTTTATTTCTTAATCAAACAAAAAATTATCAAGATATAGCCCGTTAAAGTTCTGCGTAACGTCACGCCTTGCGACACTTTTTAGCAAGGCGTGACGTCACGTGTAAACTTTGATGCGCTTTATCTTCGTAATTTTTTGTTTCATTAACAAAAGACAAAAAGGGTCCAATATTTTTTGATAATCTAACTGACGGACTAAATAGAATAGTATTTTTTTGACGCAGGAAACCAGAAATCTTCCGAATCGATAAATGGGGGGAAGCACAGGCAAAGCAACCGTTATTAACTAATATCCACGCAAATATCAAAGTATGTTATTTTTTTCTGTGCTCGCCAGTGTAACACAAGTTTGACAACTTAACATAACTTTTATCGTTGTGATTATCTGATCAGTGGCAGCTATGATAGAACCATTGATCAAATAACCACTACCGGCAAGACTAAATACAATGCGACACCTATCGGGATAAATGTGTAGTGTGGTTCCCCATTGCGTTTTAACATTTATTTGTCTGGTTTATACCATTTATAAATAAATACATTTTATATGGAAAAACAAATATTGCAGGTCTTAAAACTAGTCTACTTTCTTAGGTTGATTATGACCATATGGCGGGGATCACTAATTAGTTTCATGGCGGGTCCGTTTAAAACAAATATAAATCTGTCACGGTTCATTTGGTAGATGATAACTTCAATGAATAAATATATCTAGGTTAGGCTATCCGATGCGCGGCAGAGACAGGACAAAGCGCGGGCTAAATTGAATTATCACAATATTCTATACTGATATTTTTATAATCTTCTGGTTCGCACAAAATAGGCCGGCGGTCAGGATGCGGACCGCGGTCCGCCATTTGGTGACCCCTGCCATACGGATATATTTATACTTGAATTGACAAATCTCTACCTTAGGCACAGAATAAATAATATAGGCAGAAACGACACTTAAAGACATTTGTTAAAATAGATTATCTACTCTCAATGTGCGGCAACAAAGAGCAAATTAGCTTGCATCGGGCATTTTACTCTCATTTTATAATAGTCCTGCCTTAGGTACTCTTAATAGTATAAACAAAGTCTGTATGTTTATGCGCTTATTATTCGAAACCAAGCGAACGATTTTGACAGGGTTTTAGTCATTGATAAAATTGCTCCTGAAAGATTAATATCTATGTAATATGTTACAGCCAAAACTCCTGTTCAAAAGCACTTTTAACTGGGAAAATAAGATAAAAGTACTTTTGACCGCATTATATACAACATACATATTATATACGTATATACATACAAATTATATATATATTATATACATACAAATTACTAACTGACAAATTGTTTGTTACAGTCAGTGTCTATTTCAAACAAAGGTGATTACAATGAAATATAAAATTAGTTATTAACTAACTTTTTGTTTTGATTATAAAGTTAGGATATTGGATACCAAAGATCTGTAATTTTTGCTAATACTGTAGGATGGTCCAACCCTCCGTAGATTAGCCAGACGAGTTTCGAGGGTCACACGAATCACCGCCCATTCACTCATCGAAATTGAAACTTGAATCACATTTAAGTTTTCCCGTCAAATTGAGTCGCTATTTAAATTTGCATCTTAAAGGTCACAATGAAAAAAATATATAAATAGTGCCTTTTCCTGTCTATCTCTGTACATACATAAACGAGATCATGGAGACCAGATAAATATATATGTATACCTTACAATAGCTATGAAATAATAATTGTAATCAAAGCAGAGCCTATGTAGTATAAGATGGAGTAGGTATTAATATTTCGCAACCAAATAAAAAACTATTTTACTTATCCTATCATATCGTGATTTTGAGTAGGTATATTGAATGACAGGAGTGCCTCACTAAAAAAGGGTGACGTTTTATTTTACTACGTTGCTTGATTAAGATTATGTTCATGATGTTTGACCATCGAGCACATACCCTATAGAGCAGCAATACGAACCATCTTTCTCAGAAACTAGTAAGTGATTTTTCACTTACATTTAGTATGAAATGACAACTCCTGTCAGCGATCGCCCATACAAAAACAGTACAGATACAGATTAAAAAATGGCGGAAAATATTGTCGAACAAATCTTAAGACATTTCTGCTCAATAGGGTTTGTGCTCCATGTGTAACACACAAAGCATTTTTTTTCTTTATTGTAAAAACAAACGTAATGTCCTATGATTAACAATGCATCAACTGGAAACTTAATCATATCGTACTGTGCCATCTGTTTTCCACGGCCTGATTAATTACGCTTTTATTACTGTTTTTCTATTATCCCTACAAATTTTTGGAACCTCAACTCATATTGATCATTATTAACACACGCGCTGAATAGAATCCTAACTCTGTACTTCAGAATCTATTTTGGGTTCATATTCATAGAGTTGATTTTCAGTAATTGCTCAGAGCGTGTATGAACATTCGATTACACACGCCAACGGTCAAGTATTTATCAATTAATGGGAAATTTAATAGAGCAAGCATCCCTTTTGACGTATTAGAACGGAATGTATCCGCATTCCTTGTTAATCAGGGCGCTCGTCACTATTCTCGGTACGTAACAGTGAAATTACACAGTATCCAGGCGTAATAAATTTGACATCCTAGGCTGGTAGGTAGTACTATATGGAACTAATAAAATACTAGTAGTGGTCGATTTTATGGAATAAACTGCCTGAATTATTCCATTGTAAATACCTATATCGATTTATCCAGATTAAAGTCGTAAAGCCTAATCAGACGCCTTAAGGCTTGATTACATCTGACTGTGAGGTTTAGTCACTGCCCTTACGATACCCCTCCACCAATGCGCACTGGGCCAGTGGGGTGGAGTACGGTCCAAACCACCCTTTAGTTGAGGTGAGGCTGAGGCCTGTGCCCTGCAGTGGGACGAATACACGCATACTACTATACTTTTTATTAATTCCATAAGCGATCGGTAAAAGTCTTGATAATATTCTTGATTATGAGTAATTTTTGTAGATGTCTACATTCCATGATTGTCAATTTGTACAACAGTGTTTTGTTCCTATCAACTTTTATAGATTTTAAAGTTAGGGTAGTCAGAAAAGTGACGTTCAAAATTAAGGTGCCTCGTATTTAGTTATCTGAATCACCCCTATGTATATATTATATTATATTATGGCTGTCAAAGCTTACAATCACTTGCCAAACTTACATAAAATCCCTCGAAGGTAAAAAGTATGATAGTGTATTAAAGAAGTTGTTAATTGACAAATCGTATTATAATTTAAAATAGTTCTTTGATGATAATATGTAGTATATACTCGTAATTGTAAATTGACTAAAATGGGATTATTGACAGACAAGCCTTATCTTTGACATTAATTTATTTTTGACATGAAAAGATGTCAAAGATGTTTGAAATAATTTATTGTGACAATTTTTAGTTATTTTGTTATGATTCTTATTTTATGTTTTTCCTTTTTAATAGAATTCGAATACCTTTATAATGTACAAAATGTATTAATTTAAGATTTCATTATTTCTAAAAATCACGAATGCCTTAGTAGGTCATACTGTAACAAAACGAACATCTTTTATACCTTTATTGTGTGGACTACTGTTACTGTATGAAAGTGAATAAATGAATTATTAATATCAGAAGACCCGATTGATTAGGAAGTCGATACCGTAGTTTAGTATTTTCAGCATCTAGTTGGAATGTTCCAACTAGATATGAAAACTGTAGATAACAGTTTGAATTGATTTTATGACATATTATTTCAAATAATGTCCTTATCCTATGCCTATGCAGAGCGCGTGCACAGTGAGCTATGTTGAGAGCGGTCATGCTTGAGCTTCACGATTCACTTAGCTGCTTGCCTTTCCTTAAACTTAACAAAGGTTTTGACCACCTTTCGATTCAGTAATCGGAAGGTGGTCAAAACCCTTTTGCATCGTCTAATAACATATTTCCTAGATATTGCCTGTCCTTTGGACACAACTCGCACGTTAGATACAAACAATAAAACCATTAAAACTGTGTGTCCATGCGTAAAGGCGGAGGTGCGACCGCATCGTTACGGTCAAAGGAAAACTTTAGGCGGACTTCATTTCCCTTTAAGCATGGATGTGTTATGTTATGAAAAAGATAAATTCAGGGTAGTACTGTTTGATGAAAATATTCTAAATCAATTTATATTTAAGAGGACGTGACCATGTTTTTTTAAATAGATAACTTCTACAAACATCTACTTCACTGATGTGTGATTATACAAGTTGTATGCTAAATAAAGATACTTACTTACTAAATAGATTTTTAGTAATTCCGAACTGTAAAGTCCTATAGTTAGATAGATTTGTCAATTTTATTATCATGATTTATAGTGTGATGTAGTTAGGTACTCAATAAATGGCATGCATTGGTCTTTTTTTCTCTTTAAAAACCTTTTTTTTTTAAATTGGTCATAGATTACTATTTATTTTTTGAATCTTTTTAAATCAATGTTAAAACTGTAACAGGCCCAATTCTGTTTATTAAATATATTTAAAAAAATAATTGCATAAGTGTAAATAATTCAAAGTCATTGGTTTTGTAATTCAAAAATTACTCAGTATTTAGGTCCAAATAAGTTAAAACCTGGAGTCAGAGTCATGTAATGCCAAACAATATTTTACATAATTACTCGTATGCAATGCTCTAAGCATCCATTCACGAAAATCCTACGCACCCTTCGGAAATCCTATTCCTTCTATTCGAAACTTATCGCCTCCATCTTTGTTTCACCATCAAACAAGGAGAGCCACGGCGAAAACACACTGTTTTTCAATCAAAGTTCCAAAGACATTTATTGTGCAAACCGCGAAGAAACTCTTTACCTGAGTTACTTTTTTCTGATAAATACACCCTGGTAGTTATTAAATCCAAAGCAAAAAGTTCCTTTATTTATAAGAGTGCTTCACCGCAGCGTTGCATAATATATATCTACAAAATATCCTGTTGTCCACATATTCGAAATCGCAGGCACAGCATAGTTTACAATAAAGTATATTTTTTACAAAAGCAAAAAGCTAATTATTAAATGAATTCTTTTCTCAGAAACTTCATTGTTTGCAGAGTTAAGAAAAATAATAAATAATAATGTGTTCGGCAGCACATTATGTCGTCGGGCGTGCAATTTGTCGGCGTAATGGAAAAATTCCATGGAAATCGCCCCTCGCCTCGCCGCCTCTGGAACCCTATCTCGGTAAGGCTGGTAATAGACGAGCAAAATCAAACTAAGACAAGAAAATGTACTCGTACATGTATTTATAAATCTTTGAAAATATGAAAAATGTTAACAAATTCACTTGAATGTAAAATTATAGACAATCTTTACTTCATCAACTATAGGTATTTTCTTTTGAACGATTCGTACTTTTTAAAAACACATCTTATATATATTTTTAATACTAGTTAATAAGTTTTGGGGTAAACTATATTTTTTAAAGATTTTAGTATAGAAACCGCGCGGTGGGCAGCGGCGCCATTTCGATTCTTTTGCAAATTGGCTGCCTACTATGCATAGGAGGACACCTAAATTAATTTAAAACATTTTAATTATACTAAGCTTATGTCTTTTCTTTCATGAATATGTTCGTTGTCAGCCTTCAAAGAAAAATCTCCGAACCCATTTTTCTAGATCTATAATTTATATTTTCCTTCATCGAAAGCCAGCCTTAACTAAGTACACCCTTAAAGGTAGGCCAAGAAGTACTAGGTAAATAAAACAAAAAGGCAGAGGATTAGAACAAAAAAAAACAACTGAAAGTACACAAAATTACTGTTAACTAGTTAAGACTGACTAGTTTTGACTGTGAAATAAGTAACGTGTGTAAATACAAAACAAAAAAAGATTTAAAGTTCTTTGTTATGCAGTTTTAAGTCACCAAGTTTAGGTGGAGGTCTTGAGAGGTACTGCTGGTATTACTGTTTATTACTATGTATTTTGACACAACAAAAAAGAAAAAAATTGCAATGCGTTAATTCGGATTCGTTTTGTAAATTGTACATAAACTTAAATTGTACTTGCTTTGTAAAATATAGTAGTCATAAAAACAGTAAATACAATTTGGACGCAAATACACACTGCTCAATTTCAATATTAAAGATACCTTCTTATTGCCTACACCACCAATTGCAATCAATGTCAATAGCATAGTACGGCTGCACGATTACAGATGCCCATACAAAGCCTAGCTGTCTTGGGCGGAATGAGTCCGCAGGGATTAGTGCCACAAAGGCGGGCTTACGCCGGACAACCACAATGCTCCAGGCTTAACTTCCCGCCTCTAGGAAAGCTTTCAAAGAAGGTAATTCGTCGTGGCTGCGAACATTTTTCTTTATTTTCCTATCGGAGATTGGAAATGTGAAGGATTTTTCGATTCGAGACAGTGTGTTCTCTGTGTCGGGTAAATTCTTGTAGAAATGTAAGTAGTATAACAGATTTGGAGTTGTTACTTATCTTTAGTGATAAAAAGCATATTCAAGTGTTCATCGAAGTCTAATTTTGTCCAAAGTATCGCATTTTAAGCCTATTGTCTGCTTTTGGATAAAGAGAGAAAAAATCACGTATTTTTTAAAATTTTGGGTCACTTATCAAGACTACAATATAAACTCTTCTTAGTTGGGCAAATGTTTAGTGCTCGATAGTTGGTGTGATTATTAAATGACTTTTTATATATAATTTACATACTTACAAAATATAACATTTTCTCGACCGATGTTAACTTAAAAGTCTATACATTCAATTATATTTATATATTTTTAGGTTCATGACCTGTATTTACTTAATTATTTTAAACAATACAAATCATTTTTACGGCGTTTTTCGAGAAATACTGTCGTTAAAAATGAACTAACAGTTGATTTTTGTCGTTTGAAATCGAAACGCATTAGATTAACCAATCTTTAAGTCTAGGTAATCATCATCCTATTTAGGAGCTTAGCTCTTGTCGATCTAGGTAATAATGTGCCTTTATTATGCCAAAGAAATAACTAAGTCTGAATAAAATAGGCACGTTAAGCTCTACAGAAATAAGTTGTCCAAGTAATAGATCCCCGTATTGTGTGGCACAGCTTTGCCGTAATCCGCTGTAATTCTTAATAGAATCACACAGGTGATCGCACAAACATTTTTGATATTTCGGGTAAGGTAAAATGTTCCCAAGCTTTGTTTAGATAATATCCTTTTTTTAGGTACCTACGATTCAATTATTTATTTACAATAACATGATATTACAGGTGTTACACAAAACAAAGATCTATGTGATGTTTTGCCCAATGTATAATAGTTGGGCATACAAAGTGAAAAAAATATTTGTACTCAATTCCATGCCAGCCATGATAATTTGAAGTCCCTAAAACAATCCGTACGATTAGCAGTGAAGAATTTTCCCATGAAAAGAGTGCGTGCTTCTATTGATAACTGGCCTCAACGTTTAAAGGACTGTATTGCAGCCAATGGAGACCACTTCGAATAAGCTTTTTATATTTTAAATTGTTTTATATTTATGTATTAAACTAACACTCTGTAAAAGTAATAAATGTTATTTTAAATATATATTTTTTCTTTGTTTCAGTATTTATGGTAAGACTAGGTATAGTCAACGGCTGATCGACCTATCCAAAAAGTTCAGTACAATGTACTGATTTTCAACTTCAAGTAGAGATCACTATCAATTAAGAAAATTTGACGTTTTGTGATAGGTTGTTATAGCTGTTGTCTTTACCTAAGTCAACATGTAACTTTAGGTATATAAATAAATAATAATAATAAATAAATATTGGACAACATCACATACATTGCTCTAATCCTGTGGTAAGTAGCCAAAGCACTTGTGTTACAGAAATCAGAAACAACGACGGTACCACAACACCCAGACCCGAGACAATATAGAAAAGTTATTTTTATACATTGACCTACCGGGAATCGAACCCGGAACCTCAGAGATAGCGACACCATAGAGCGTATATTGATCCTTTTTCTAGTCACCATAGTACGGGTACAAGCTTTGCTTAGTTTGGAGCTAGATATTAGTGTGATAAGTAGACATCGGATTATATGCATTAACAAAATGCCAAAATATGCATGCAAATATGCAATAAAAAAGGCCGAAATATGAACTAAAAACGATTGATATGCATAAAATATGCACAATACAGAACCAAAAAACCTTTATTATTTTTATATTTTAATCAAAGAGTGTACAAAAACAGCGAAATTCTCTTAAAATTAAGTATAGTTTTGGTGGCAATATACAATTAAGTATTTTTACAAATTTTCGAGCGCAAATTTGTGACGTTTGTCACCCAGTATCGATTTGTACGCCGAGAATGACCTCTCCAGATCAACTGTCATCATTGGGTAATATTCAAAATTTGGCGCCATTTCTGGAGATACCTGTTCAGGCAGGGTACGACCTCTGCCGTTGATGTAGCAATTAATGTTCTACTTAACGAAATATGCACGGTTTAAAAAAAAGGTTAAAATATGCACTAACGCCGTAATTAGGGAGTTTTATGCATATGCAAACATGCAAATGCGATATAATCCGATGTCTAGTGATAAGTAATGTGTCTCAATTTTTTTCACGATTTTGATGTTAATTTCCTAGTAAGAGGTGTATGTATCAAGGAACACATTTTACTCCTTTAATATTAAGATTGACTTAACTAACAGCTTGTATAATACAAAAAAAAAACTCAAATATTGCTCCTACATAAAAAAAAAACTTTTTGGCTGCTCAAAAGTTTGTGTACCACATGCAAACATAATCGGCTAATACTGTCAGGCTATTATCATTGGGCACATTATGGCCCGACCACGAGTAATACTCCAGATCGAATGTTCATCGCATTATTCGCTAATACCTCCTGAACTCAAAGGTTCCCTCCGAGAGGGCGAAAAAACGATGAATAGGGCTTACGGAATCTAATAAAGCAGGCATTCTTAGAGCTCGCACTGAGGAGGCTAATTTTGTATTACTCGTGGGATAAGTTATTAAAGGTCTATATTACATTCGTTTTGTGCAGCTCTTTTTGAGTGCATGCAACGGTATTGGACATATTTATCTATTATTGATAAAGGACGACTTTTGCCCAGCATAATTCAATAAGAGTATGTATAAAATACTCTTGTAAGTATAAATGAATACATATAACTCTATATGTAAAAATAAAAATCAATTGCCGAATGTATGTGAATCCATCATTTCAGAACGGCTGCATCTATTTGGCAAATTTTTTACATACATTGCTCTGATGATAAGTAGCAAAAGCTACTTATAATGATAACTTATAGAAATTAGAATCAACGACGGTACCACAAGACACAGATCGAAGATCGGGAATCGAACCCGGGACCTCATAGATGGCGACGCCAAGTCTGAAGTACTCGTGTCTCGACTACGGAGGTCATCTAGAAACACACGACAAAACAAACAACATGTCTGCTAACTACTATTTATAGTTGAGGTAAGTCTGAGTATTCTGAGGTTCAAGGATTACATACACAATACAACAAACAAAAAAAACAAAAACAATGATGTTTAGTGTCATATTTTTTTTTGTGGTAATGGTTAATCGGTTTCGTAGCACTTCGTATTGTCGTAGCAAAATAAAAAAGCCCGTTGAACTCTTTTACGTGACTTTTGCAAAAACTCGTAGCACACGTACGTAGCAATTTAACAGAAGTGCTACGAATACTTACCTTACTTACAACGTTCGAACGAGACGAATTTTAGTAAATACCTATTTGAGCCATTCGGTATTACGGAAGGCTGTCCCTGGGAGGGCGCGTGTGTGCGCTGAGTGCCGCGTGCATATTTGACAACGCTAATGCCGCGGCTGTAAGCGGATTGCCGGCGTCGCTAAATGGTGCTGCTTTTTGTTGCTTCGGTGAACCGCTACCACTGCCGTTATGTATTCAACGTTATGCTTGGTTGTTATTAAATATTCGCTGTATAAAATTATGTACTTGTAAATTGTTTTAAAGCCATTATAAAGGTAGAGTAGAATAATCGATTAGTTTATTAGTGATTGACCTTTTTAATTTTTTCATATTTTTAGGGTTCCGTAGCCAAATGGCAAAAAACGGAACCCTTATGGATTCGTCATGTATGTCTGTCTGTCCGTGCGTATGTCACGGCCACTTTTTTTCGAAACTGTAAGAACTATACTGCTGAAACTTGGTAAGCAGATGTATTCTGTAAGCCGCGTTAAGATTTTTACACAAAAATAGAAAAAAATGATATTGAGGTTTCTAATATAATTTTTTTAACTAAAAATATATGATGTACATTACCATGCAAACTTCCACCGAAAATTTTGAACGTGAAAGTTGAAAGTGTTTTTTTTTAATACGTCATAAATCGTAAACAGCAACTTACCTTTCGTAATGTTATGGATTACATTTTGCAATATAAATACCATAACTATGACCCGATTGTCGTGATGGGTGAACTTTTACTTTTATAGGTACCTACAGGTTTGTACGGAACCCTCGGTGCGCGAGTCTGACTTGCACTTGGCTACTAAATGACATTATTAATATTATAATCTTATTTTCATGTTGTTTAAAAAAAAATCTTTATTGCTCAATAAATTTTTACAAGTGGTTAGGTGAGACAGCTCCAGGAAGTAATTGGATACTTGTGTCGGAGTGACTCGCTCTTGACTTAGTGCTAGAACTTAGTTATTGAGCTTTTACAAAACAATTGCATTAACTTAAATACAATAACAGTAGCTTTTAAAGAATTTTACTTATTATTAATTTACTTAGTAGGTATGGAACATAAGTACTCGTATTTTACAACAAGCTTTGGACATGTTTAAGTTAGTAATACGATATTTTGCATTATTTATTTAAAAAATCTTCTGACCACCAAGAGAAAACATAGGTAGAGTAAAAGTGAATCCTTTTGATTTGATATAAAAAGGACGTGACCTGTCCAAATTGGCATAGTGGTATGGTGGGTCCTGGTCAACAGGTCCTGGGTTCGAATGACTGTTACGGTCAATTCAGAAATCATTGGTATCTTGTAACACACGGATGTAATATTATTTTCTTTATGACTATGAACATTATTTATTTTCTTAATTGTTGTATTTTGCATTTCTGTTACGACAGTTAACGCTACAATAAAATAGTGTCGCTACGCTTTAATTTTGTCTTTGATAAATTTTCTGACTAGTAAAAGTTTGTTAGTCAAGGCAAAGGTCTCAGGATCATAGATTAGGTCATCATGAGACGCTATTTAGCGTCTAATAGATTTAAAGTGCTTGATGGGCGAAGCAAAACCCTGGACTAATGTTCTAGACTTTTTATTATGACACTTAATATACGACATCAGTTCCGATGAGGCTGTACATACATTCCTCCCGTACATACATAAGTACATAAGCCTGACTAAGCTGGGGTGGGCGGGGCGGCGCGGGCCACCAGTACAGTGCTCACCGTAAAATATCTGTGAATATAAACTCTACGTTACTGGACTTAAGGAAAGATTTATAAAATTGATCTTGCGGTCTATTGTACGCGGGGCGTTGGTTCTGTGAATATTTTATCAAGCAAGAGATGTCCTTTTGTCCTTTTAATGGCTGACCTCATAAGCTTGCTTAAATGTACCGCTAATGTATCGGCTACGGAGGGAGTTAGAAGCGGATTTACATGTGGTTAAAAGCAAAGCATGTAATCTGTTACTGTACTTGGTACTGGCTGAAAACTTATTCATGTAAAAAAACAGGCAAGTTTAACCAAGCAGAATTTACTCTATATTGGTCTGAATTTTTCTTTGTAGTTTTTTCTTTACCGTACATTTCTTTGCTAGCAGTTAAGAATTTAAAAAAGTGAATTAATTCACTCACCTATAACCCCTATAAATTAAGCTCACTACTTAACAAATATCTTAAATAAACAATATACTTCTCATTAAAAATCTTTCACAAGAAAAAAATAATATACAGGTTTCCCAATTAATACTGTCAAGCGGCAGTCCAGACATAGAGCCATGTATGTTAAGCGATATTTTTTTTGGTTTTTAATCTTGACTTAATAGTCATTTGATTATTGGTCATAAAGATATGAGTTATTAAGAAACAAGCTTGATTTTTTCCGAAGTAGGTCACAAAATCTCACTCTACCGTCACTAAATCTGTGCCATTGCGCAAAAAGTCCACTCACATGGTGGACAGATAACCAGAGGCCCAAATCCCGTAATTTGACAATTGTCGCAATCCGGTGTCGATCCGGTCTCAGTAACATTACTATCACAAACGGTATTCTCGTAAACTTTCAATTTGACGTAAAATTATTAAAACTATCCCAATAAGACTAAAAACAGAGCAATAAAATATCTAATTTTGGTTTCTTCCATTTTCAGTCGCATTACGAACTATAATTGCATTTTTTGAGTTTACGAGAATACCGTTTGGGATCGACACAGGATTGCGACTATTGTCAAATTACGGGAATTGGCCCTCTGGTAAAGGTCGCAGGAAGACACTAGATGCAGGTCGCATGCCGGTTGGAAGAACCGGCCAATCTGGAAGTCAATGGAGGCCCATGTTCAGTAGTGGACGTCCTATGGCGGAAATGATGATGATGATATTGAAAAATAAACTGTCTGAATCAGTTTTTTCCATTTGGCTGATCTATCTCTAAAATTATACTTGATAACATTTTTGGGAGACCCTGTATAACTTTTTTTACTCTTAATTGTAAAACACGCGAAGTTAATCATCCAATAAAAGTTGAGCAAACACAATGTTTAGTCGGGTAAACACCGCTGCACCGCGACCCCTATTTGCATACCAATCGCGCGAAACATGTTTAAAATAAAAGCGCCCATAATGGCTTTATAAATAGATTTCTCAAAGTATTTTCTATTAAATAAACTTCCATTTGACGTGGTGTAGCGCTCGTATGAATAAATCATATCAAATAACTATCAGGGGAGATAGAAGCATCTTCCCTGTTGGATCAAACCATTTTGTTTAGGGTTGTTCTGCTCCGTTTGATGAGAACAGATTTTTGCGTATGATTTTTTAATGACCACGTTTTTTGCTAAGTAAATGTAAACAGAAACATACGTATTTTTCTTTTGGATTAGAGACAAATAAACACTGTCTGATTTGATCAGTTAGTTTCACTTTGGGTAACTAATTCTACTGTTTAAATACAACAACTTTCATTATGGTACCACATAATATAAACCTTAAAATAACGGTTTTTTCCATACACCCCCTACCGGCTGATTGGCTATTTAAATTAGGGTTATTCACTGAATAACGCTGTATTTTTTTTTTTTTTTTTTTATTTATTTATTAGAAAACTCAACAGATTTATTTTAACAATCATGCTTAAATGAAAATCTTACAAAAAACACTAGCCAATAACAGAGTTTCACAACGTTGATTATGTTTACGAGGTGTAACTGTACTAGATAAATAGTAAGTATACAAATAGTGCAGTGATTAACATAATGAGTGTAAATGTTATTTTTTATACAAATTTTAAGTTTTAAGTTGAATTGGCAGCAGTTATTGAATGAGGCAAGTTGATAATTGATTTTGAAAAAATAAACTAATAGAATTATACCATTATTATTCATTTTAATAGAATATATATTTTTAAGTTTATATTCATAAATATATATAGATATATATATATAATTATACTATGACATTAAGTTAATTGTGAATAGTCTTAATATTATTCTTACACCATTTATACCTAATACTTACTAGAAATTAAGAACATGCGATCCAGATATATTGGTGTTGATGGTCACCTAGCTAACTAACTTTGGAGTGAAGTGGTACACGTGTGCAAATAACCAAACAAACAAACACATAAATACTCCACACGTTGTGTGTGGCACCTCGCCCCATACCGCACACACGTCAAATAACATCTGTAATTCACCCATGATATCTGAATGAATAAAAGAAAAAAAGAAAGAAATTACCAAGAGAAAAGCGGTGATCAAGTGATCCCCGCTTCAGATAAATTTAAATAGTCATAATAGTCATTTATTCACTTTTACACTTCCCTTTAGGTATCTTAATAAGCTTTTTATTAATCTTAATAGTTCAATATAGACAATACTAAATAAAGTTACTAGAAAGTCATTCAAATTTGAGTTTGTTACCCAAAGGTTAGTCATCATCATCATCATCATTTTAGCCATAGGACGTTTGCTGCTGAACATAGGCCTCCCCTAGGATAAAAGAAGGGAAAATGCCTTGACGGTCATTCTAGATCAAGCGAATGGAAAGTTAAGTGAAATCAAAGAGATGGAATGGAATAGAAAAGATTGGCAAAAATTCTTATGACAAAAGCATATCTCTTAAATTAATGATAATGTTTGAATCCCAAAATGAAAACCAAATTTTTCGCTTTTTAAAAACTGGTTGAAATTTTCACAAATTATGTGTAATTATGACGGATAACGCGAATTAAAACTAGTAATAAATGTTTTGAACTCGCACTAGGGAATAAAAAAGCTCACATACCAAGGAATTCACCGAAGTAGTTTGTGAGTCATCTTATTTTACATTATTTTATGGTCTACCTAAGAAATGTTTCTCTTATCCGCGTATATCAATCATTTTGATCTTCAACAAGCGAATTACTCTAAACTGAAACCTAATTTCTATCACAGCGTATCCATCACAATCCTTTCAACGTAACACCTTAAACAAAGCTACGAAACGAGTTCACATTTTTGCGTCTTTATCGGGCGCAATCATTTCAACGTCGTATCGCACATTGGATTTTTCTAATATCGACTGGAAGCTTCCCTAACCTTCAAGTTTGAATGTTATTTTGAAAGGTTTAGAGTGTAATTTTGTGTGTGCTAGGAGGGTCGTGGTATTCTCCAGGGTGCTCCGGAGCGTTGCGAACACCTACGGATACGTAAGCCTCTCAGGGCAACGGTGATTGAATCCGAGGCGCCCTGATGGAGTACCGGCATTGCATCTTTATGCTGTGAAGACTGTAGACACTCTACTTATTTACAGGGTAAATAGGATTTTTTTACTTACCTGTACCACTGATTTGGTATTATCCTGTACTTATCCCACTGCTCAGCAAAGGTCTCCATATCCATCCATCCATATCCGTCGACAATGACTTCCTATCCCTCATCTGTCTCTGTCTGTCCGTCTGTCCATCTGTAGGCAGGCACCCATAGAGTGACGATTCAAGTACCTATAACCTCAAAATATTGTAAAACATGAATAAATCTGAATCGTGTAATTCTTTAAAACTACGTGCTGATAAAGTTACAACAAATTTTACTTAGGAAGAAACGTCAAGATAATTCACCTCCTTATCAATATTATCTATCTCGATGATCATATGATAACGATTTTTTTTGACGATTTTGTTTTTGATTTCGTAGTAAAATAAAAGTTGACGTTTATAGCAGCTACACAATTCACGAGTACCTAGTTTACCTAGTATGTACCTACATAGTTTCAAAATCACTTGCTTATCAACACAAACATTTGCTCCTTGCGGGATTCAAACCCGCAACTGCCTGGCTTTGTAGTCTGGAGCACGAGCGAGCGTCAAAAGTAAAAGTAAAGGTAGAGTGGGGGCCAATACTCGCCACGATTGGCAGGCGGGTTGGCGAGCGCAGTTTTTTATAATATTTCGCACGCAGACGTTGTTGTCCATCTCGTATTACAGGAATTAGTTGCCTCTTACGACACGTCTACTGTCAGCCGTCGTTTACTTTACTGTCTAGGTACTAAAGGCATAAACTTTCTTAGGTCTGGTGCAAATTGTCTTTCAATCTTTTTTTCACGCCTGACGACAACACACTAATAGAGAAGCACCGGCAAATCTTATCTCAGTTGGCGTCAGCGTGTTCGGTCTTGTCAACCGTTGTCAACCAATGTCTACCCAAATGTCCAAGTTCGATTTTATCTGTGCTCATCAGTATGACGCAAGTTTGACATACGCTTGACAACTTATCATAGCCCTTAACGTAGTGATTATTTGATCAGTGGCAAATTTGATCAAATAATCACTACGGGCAATACCGAAAACAATGCGACACCTATCGGGATAAATGTCCAGAGTGTTTCCGTATTGTTGTTCTCGAAGTAAGAAGAACAATTTTCTTGTATTATTGTATTGATTGATGAATTTTTGTGCTGGATTCAACCAGCTTATCCAGACCCAAACTAATTTAGCTAAGTTGGTTTTCTGAATTGATCCATACCGGGAATTGAACTGAATCACTGCACCACTACGCCATTTGAATTGTTATAATATAAGTCGGAGAAATAAATCAACCATAAAATAATGGTTACGTTGTTAAAAAACCTGTCCTTTATTTCCTCTCATCATTCTCTGTAGCTCTTGACAATAATTCCCGTCATTAGTCCTACACGGGGACTGGAGGCGGCTGCTCCTGACGCCGACTCAGACGCAGATCTCTAATTACCCTCTGCGCTTGACAGCACCGAGAGATTTTAAACTGCATTGATTCTTTACAATAAACGAAGCGATATTTCGGTTATTTATTTTTGTCTGATTCTAATGAACACAACGGGTTTTATTGCAAAAGCATGTAAAGATTGAATTTGGGCACGTAATTTCTTGAAAGTACAATCATTATTTACTAGTTGTACTTATATACACTGTCTTTTGAAAAGGGAAATCATTGTAGTTGATTAATAATTAAAGTTAAAGTTGTTATAACTTCATTCTCCTAGTTAAATTGAAAAAAACCTGCCAGTTGGTTTACGCTTTAAAATTCTTATAGAAGTTAAATTCTTAGTTTGTCAGTGAACTCTGAACTGATATTATTCTTTATACATAATATTTCTTATAAATGTTCTCATTATAAGTGAATGTAAATGATCTTTAAACTTAAACCTTTATTATTATATCTATGACAGCTTATGATAACGTCAACTTTCCATCTATTTGTCTTTTTAACACGCTTTTATTAGGTCGACCTGTATGTAACTAACTATGTACTGGAATGTAAGGTGACTAATTTAACCATCTTCCAAGGATCGTAGCGTCATGAAAATTGGCAGCTGTATGTAGTTCTGATGACAATACAATAATATGGTACTGTCGAACTGATCTGATGATGGAGCCGGAAGGAAGAACTTTATGATGGAACATCGTATCATAGCTGTGTTTGGACTTTTTTGAAAAGTGTTGTAATGAATTTTGACCACGATTAGGTTTCAAGGTTTGATGATGAAGCTGGAAGATAGGCACTGGCATTCCATGATGGAATATCGTATCATAGTCGTGTTTGCACTTGTGAGAAAGGTCACGTAATGGACTTTGAACACGATCAGGTTTCAAGGTCTGCTGATTAAGCCGGAAGACAGGAACTGGCATATCATGATGGAATATCGTATCATAGTCGTGTTTGCACTTGTGAGAAAGGTCACGTAATGGACTTTGAACACGATCAGGTTTCAAGGTTATAACAAACCTATACAGGCATATGTGACCCTAAGTAGAGTAAAATCACTTAGTAGTCTCCAGACTAAAGAGCTAGATTGTTCTAAACTGACAGGTAAAACACCATGCAATACAGACGCACTGGCGTAGATGGAGAGGATGCGGGCTCATTCGCCTACTTGAAATAAATATATAAAATATTTCGTTATCAAAGACTAAAAAGTATAAAATAAATTAATAGTTAAAAAAACACTAGAAAACCACGCTTTTATAAATGCACGTAAAAACAAAAAGTAAATTATGGATCGTTCAAGTTGTCTCTATTTTTGGGCTGAAGTGTAAATAAACTATGTGCTTTTAATTATAATATTTGATTGTAAAAGCGTGGGGCGCTATGTAGTTAACTATGTAGTTTACACTTTAGCCCAGAAATAGAGACAACTTGAACGATTTATAATTTATTTTTGGTTTCTACGTGCATTTATAAAAGCGTGTTTTTCTAGTGTTTTTTATTATATGAGACCGAAAGAGGTCTCTTTGTCATGTAAGTTTGCTGTTATACGATGTGGGTTCAAAAAAGATAATCAAGAACAAAATTGCACATGAAAATATAAATCATCAAACAAAGCATAATCCTTTCAGTTCAGTGCGAAATCATATTACCCAATCGACATTCACAATCTGCCTTTTACCCCCTGACCACTGTGAAGCAAATTGACTCAGCTCGGACAAAAATCAAGTCGGCCAATTTAAATGTACAAATAGAAAATCTTCAAACTATTTTCAACCCTAAAATGGTGCATTTAAGGTGCAAAGGTGTTCTTAGACTTGACAGTTTGATTCGCGAAGGGTTGATCAGTTGAAGTAGATGCTCGATTTGTACTGCATAGCCTCGGGCCTCTAATCTAGTTGGCACCCTCACTCCTCGCTTAAAATCGCAAGGCTAATAAAATATTTTGACCCCTTTATAAGATGAATACGCCCACTGTGCAGTACAGTCGTATTAATAGGAATATGGAGTCAGTGAAATATAAAAATCAAATTTGAATATAAACGAAAGAGATTTCTTGTGTCGAAGAAGTTCGACAAAAAATGGTTATTCTTAAATAAACAAAAGTAGTTAAGTAAATATTAAATAAAGCAGAATATGAACTAATTTAGATCTTAGTACAAAATCATCATCATCATCTGTACGGTCAATCCCGGTTGCGTCCAAAGCCATTGCTTTGGAGCCCAGGGTCCGCTTTCCTTGATTTGCTCCTCCACTTCGCGCGGTCTTGAGCGTCACTAGTTGTGAGATCATTGGCACGCATGTCAGCCCTCACAACGTCAAGCCAGCATTTCTTGGGTCTACCCCTTTTGCCAGGACCTGGCGGTGGCGGCATGGCCAGACATTTGTTTCCTACGTAGCTTGCCGGTTTCCGCAAAACATGGCCGTACCAGCGTAGGCGACTCTCCTGCAGTTTGTCTGCAATATCACGGACACGAAGGCTACCGCGGATGCGCGAGTTCCTCACGCGGTCCTTACGCGTGACTCCGCACATCCACCGCAGCATATTCATCTCCGTGACACGCAGCTCCTGCTTGTGTCGTTCAAGTAGCGGCCATGCTTCGCTGCCATATAAAAGGACAGGCCTAATGATGGACTTATAGATCTGTCCTTTAAGCTTAACCGGCATTCTGGGGTCACAAATGACACCAGTCACCTCTCGCCATTTGGCCCACGCAGCAGCAATGCGTGCTTTGACGTCGCAATCGATGTCTCCGGACGCGTGAAGTACAGATCCAAGGTATTTAAACTGGTCCTTGCGCTCGACCTTGTCTCCGCCTTGCGAACGGGTGTTGGATCTGTATAGAGATCTTAGTACAAAATATAAAATAAAATATAAAACGAGTATTTTTTTAACGAATGTCACGGTGGAACCATTCTGATGTCGAAGTCAACGCATCGACTGGTAACACTGTAGGTAATGACATCACTGTTTCGTCTTCATTTAGTAGAGAAAACTTTGCTATAAGTACTTATAAATGTTCTGAGATCATGGAAAACGACTGTAATCTGTATCTGTCAGCAAGCCTTAACAATGCATTTTTTACTATGTTTATATTACAAACAGCTTAGCTGTATTCCGTAAAGAAGGTAAGCAGTATTATTAAAAATGACGAAGCGTGCTCTATCTTATTCTCCATCGCTTTTCGATGAGTAAGATTAATAGTCAACGCTAACGAAGTCGCAAATAAAAATTAAAAAATACTTACACGATCTCTACTACAAATGTCTTCGACTGTACTCAGGTCCCCGTTCATAACTATTCGGATGTGACAATAATTGAAATTTGTGCCCGGAGGCATTCATGGCAAATAGCTTTATCCAGCGTTTAGCGTCCAATTCGGCGGTGTTTTGCAGGAAGCCCGTCGCAGGTGCGCCTCGACTGGAAATTGGAACCCCATACCTGTCTTTCATACCTATTTACCCAACAAATTGCCCTATGTAAATAACTGTCATTTTTTAAGTGCAAGAAAATGAAAATTAAAAAAAAATTTAGACAGAACTATGGTAAGTCCTACTCTCTTAGTTCTTTCGTTCGAGCCAAAACTTCAGAGGTTTATGTTAGTTTAAGATCTCGCCTTAGATCAACCTTTCAATCATTCAAATATTTCATTCATTCATTCATTCACTCAACTGTATACCGAATAAAAAATATTATTTAGCAATATTGAAATAGGTACCTACATAAATTAATCAGCATACATTAACAAATATATTCCGAATAGATTGTCTGATTTTTCATTTGGTAAAAACATGAGAAGGTTGCTCTTAGTAGGAACTTACTTAGTGGAAAAACTTTCGACAACTGTCTGGTTCGTTCGCTCCGGACTATGAAGCCAGCGGTTGCGGGTCCGAATCCCGCAAGGAGCAAATGTTTGTGTGATGAGCACGAGCATTGTACCTAAGTCATGGATGTTTATAAAAGTATTCAAGTATGTTAAAGTTTATCCGTTATCTAGTCGTCATATCAAAAACTTTATTTAGTTTGGGGCTAGATAATTGAAGATTGTAAAAAACCTTTCATTGTCATTTTACACTACTTATAAATTTTGTACAAAAATGTAAATAAGATAACTTTTTTTAGTATTTTTTATTATTTATTCTCTTATTCATAAAGACTTTACTCATATTATTGTAAAGTTAAATCCTCATAGAATCACCACTGACACCGGCAAAATACAATTTTCCTTTGACCTTTAAAATTACAGAAGTTTTTAACACAGCAATCTCACAGATCGTTGAAAGTAACCACGGACCGGACGCTTTTTTTCCTTATATTTTAAGTTCCGTTCCATTGCCTTCTAACGTTTTGTTTGTCATGTTAGTTTAAAGGCTCTCATTAAAGGCATTACGACAAATTGTGTTTAATTATAATGCACCAAAGACGCCACAGCGCAGCTGGCGTGAGTGCCGCCACATGGAAAATTTCTCGTTCGCTGCTCGACTCGACAATTTGCCACGCTATAAGTAATTACTCGTGTTTAGAAAATATTTTATCGCATGCCCGTTAATACGGTGCAATTAGTAAAATATACTGCAATACGCCAGCCAAAAACATACGTCAGCGATATTTATAGGTGGTAAAGTTGCAGATTTATGAATATGAAAATTACTGTTATTGGTTTGGTTTGGCGTTAAATTGGAAATATTATTCATAATCTAAAATTAATTAAGCCTGAAGTTCTCGAAATACATGCATAAGTAGGGATGCGAAATACATGCATTCAGCTTAAGATATATTCCAAGAAATATCAGCAAAAGCAGGTGGTAAGGCGACTTTTTAAAAATTCTTAACATACAAAGAAAAACCGAAATGATGCCCAACCTCCTGAGAACTGATTCTGGTGTTTATTTATTTCTTAAAAGTTATTAGGCATATTTAATACTAACCAGTCACCCAGTTCAATATAAGAAAACATAAATAAGAATATTTCAGATATTTTAAGTCCATTCATTTCTCTTAGTAGAACTATACGTTGAAATTACTATATTGGTTAAATGTATACTCGTAGCCCTCATTGGACAGCATATGCAACGACATCCAGTGGCTGAGGATAGGACCGTCCGTCCTTTCTGTGATTACGTTCAGGAGAGAGAGCCGCACCGTTTCTTTCCTTAAGAGAAGCAATGCATAGTTCCTCTCGGCAATTCTCGTAGTATGGTGTAATTGTTCTACAGGTTGTTTGTTGTTTTACAATAGGATTTAAAGAGAGTGATTTTCAGTTTACGGGAACATTGTGCAGACCTCTGGTAGCAAAATAACAGAGCTGTTTCTCATCCCCCCCACTACGAGTAAATGATTAAGTATGAAAAAAATTGTGCTTTTGAATATCGAGATTGAAATAGAAAAAAGTAGAGCACCAAACCTTTTAATAAGGCCCAGAATGAAGAAATCTTCATTGGTTTTGGACCTTAAAGCAAGGGATTAAACTTCAAAGTTTGGTGGCAACTATTCGGCTACTGCCTTTAAGTGTTAGGAGGTTTAGCGTTATTTCAATAACGCCTTGTATGTGTAAATAAGGTAATAATTTGTGTTCCAGAGCGTTAATACCGCGCTATTTTAGTCATTATTATAGACCTGAGACCTTCCAAACTTAATAAATTCTTAGCCTGAAGTAGTTTTACAAAGTAGGTAAGTTTTCTGTTCAAGTTTAAGTAAATAGAGAAACAATTTTAAAAAGTTGCAAAACATCCATCATAGTAAGTAATAAATAAGTAACTTGGAAACACCGAAGTGGCTACAATCAAAACTACTTTTAAATGAACATGATTTTGTGTTTTTTCTGTTTCCTGCTTTTTGGGTACCTACCCAAACTAACACTAATAGTAATAGTATACTTTCACACCTCCACACACCTATGCATCTTTAATTGCGTTTTTTTTTCGTATTTTAATATAGTCGAGTTCGCATTCTTGAGTCTTCGATTATGATCGAAATGGGAGTCCAAACTTATGGTATTATTAATTAAATAATTTTATGCAATAATATTTTTTTTATTTACTTAATACAGGCTCCTGATACGTTCTCCAATATGTTTATGTATCAGTTATAATGTAATATTGTTTCCTTTCAGCTCAGTCACTTAGCAACATTTCATTTTCAGTTTTCAACTTCGAACAAAAAATGTTTATTAAAAGCCCCTTTATAATTGCGCCTGTGTTTATTGCTTCCACATAATTGGCTCGATTATGAAGCGCTCGGCTCGCGCCGTAATTACACTCGATTCCGAACTTCGACATTATCACCTCTCTGCTGTGAAAAAATGAGATGGGATTGTGTTTAATCGATATCGGTGTTTTGTTTTAAGGTAAGCTTTTCTATGTTTTGACGAAAGAATTAAAGAAAATACTTGTATGCAATAAATACTACTATTTACCTAAAACTTGTAATAAATATTTTTAATTATTTGTTCCAATAATCACACCAATACTATCACATAAACCGATTGATTTATTATTATGCATTCGTCCATGAATTTTTTATTATTGAAAGGGGTTTTATTATTATGTATATGGCACAATCAACGATTAGAACAGTTTTATCTGCACTATCTTGAATATTTTTATCAAACATTTTCAATGTCATATGGATTACTATGTTGACCCGATGTCTCCAAAATATGATAAAAACATTAAGTTCGAAAATGAAAAGAACGATTAAAAATCTAAAATTAAAAAACTCAACAACAAACTACCTGAGGAAGTAATATTTTTTCAAATGGCTTATTCTTAGATGTTACTTAGCTATATAAAATTAAAAATTTAAAAAAATAAGTATTAAAAGTAACTTAATGTCAATACAAGTAACCAACTTTCGATATTCATTCACACGATCACATCCCTACGAGTCACTTCAATGTATTCTGCTTAATAAAAATATCAGCCGGGCAGGGCGTCAAAGAAACAGCCTTAATTTAATTATCTCCGCCTTAATAAACTGGGCTACACCCAGCTAAATAACAATTAGTTACGAAGTAACCAAAGCTGCTGTATTTTAAGAAAATTCCCTATCGGCTCATAGAGAAATTGTAGAGTTTTCAAATGATTTTCCTTCATTCATCGCCCTTCTAGATGTTTTTAGTTATAAGAGAGTTTTAATTAGTTGTTTGTTTGAAATATGATATATATTTGATTGGATTGCGTGATTTTTTAACAATCAAATGATGTATGATAATACTTTATCGTAATGTATGGTTTTTGTAACGTAAATTAATTTTAAAGTCCATTAGAGGTGTAAAACTCAAGCTTCTGAGTCAATTTTATTAAAATTTAAGATACGGCCATCATAATTATATGTCGTATATTTTGATACTGCTCAACAAATTAAAACGTAGGCCGTAGTAAAGTAGGCCTAAAATCAATTTGGCAAAAGCAAGGTCTGACGGCAATTTTGACACTTGAATGGATTTTTCTGTTAATAAAGTACTTTGTTTATAGTTTAGTTTGTATAAATTAGAAATAGAAATAGAAATAGAAAATCATTTATTTGGTACAAGACAGACATTACAATGAGTCTTACAAAATATTAAGTACATTAATACGGTCAGGTACCCAAATGGTATCCGCTCAGTATAAAGTCGTGACGGCAGAGAGCACGTCACGACCACTGGTATTCTGCGGATGCCAGCTGAGGTGAGGGCGCGGCCGCCCGGTGTGCCTAAGCATAATACACAACAAACAGTAAGTATACACGAAACAAATGTAACAGCAACAAAATTAACTATGTAACGCTGTTATAACAATTTTCAAAAACAATGTTATAGATTACCTACCTACAAGTAGGTATATTTAGAATAAATTAAATATGTGCAAGTAAATTGTACATGAACATGATATATTGTTTTTGTTTATTATTGTCATAATTTTTATATTATAAGTTGTAATGTGACAGAAATTTATTAATTATCTGAATTTTTTTAATTATATATTTTTTGTAAATGTAAAAGAAACTTTCTGTAATTGTGCCTAAATGAATTTAATTACATATTATTATGTGCAGGCTCGCTATGCTTTATTAGGACTAATGTATTAATGCCCACTTCTGCCTTAGTTAGATACTGGTTAGTCCCCAGAAATGCAAAGTGGTATCATTATTGCAATAAGTTATTATCGTTATGATTTTGATTAAAACAATATTAGATGTTTTTTTCACTAAATTACTAAAGCTAGTGCAACATAATCTGATGGTAGCGTCGCTGCAGGTATGGAGCTGCACACTGTGAAATTTAACACTATAATGCTAGCCTCGGGCATAGCTCTCCCCTCTGTGCAACAAGCTGGGAAAGCCTACTCAGTTAATTTTATATCATAATTCTAACAATGTGCATCTAACCTACGCAATTTAATTATAGCAACATTACTTTGTAAAGACATCATAACTATAACATTTCTGTTGTTGTTCTATCGTTCGCAACAATAAAAACCAATAAAACCAATAAAACCAATTTATTTCTGTAAATAGGCCTAAATTAAGCTCTTTTACACGTCCCAATATATTTTTTTACCCTACCACATGTATTAACTATTATTTTGCTTGTGTAAAATGGAATTGCTATTTTGCCTAATTAGTATAATTTATTTATTAAGGGGAAGTTTAAGAGAACTATCTTATAAAAAGGATTTTTATTAATTCACAGTAAAAATTCATTCATTCACCGTACGTTTGATGACACATAAATAGTATGTGCACAAAGTAAGGCAATTAAGGGCTTTTAGTGGTATGTAAAAGTCCACGATTGCAACTACAATTTGTGAAGTGTCATACCATTTTGGAATCCTTACTAAATGCGCCAACTTTTGACGCTACTTGCCAAACTCACGTACTCGTAGTACATTTTTTTTTCAACACAGTAGGTTAAAACTAGGCGGAAATAAATCCTATTTATTATGCAAGCTAGAACAGCTGATTTGGAAATTTTGATAACAGTTTAGAGAAGCATTATTCAGGGTTACACAACAATTAAAAAAAGTCGGAAAAAATAGAGATTTGTGGCAACAGAAGTGAAAAGACTGTCAGAGGGTGTGAAATTTTTCGATTTTCTTTTAATGCCTTAATTTAAAAACATGCAACTAAGATTTTTTTTACATTTTTCTGAAAACCAGCATGACTTGCCTATTTTCCCGGTTTCGGGTTGACGTCGAGGTTTGGGACACCTTGTATGTGCATCCTGCAGAATAACGAACGATTCTCTGGTGTACCGAATAGAGTTTAGCACTAGATCACTTATACCCATGTACCACAAAACAGCTATGCTGTGTTCTAGATAGAAGAGCAAGATAAACAGCATATTATTATTTACAAAATTCATAAGTCAATTCTCAGTTCAGTTTAGTTAAATGATCTTTTCTAAACTAGCTTAAAACTTGGTATGCTAGGAGACGGCCCTACAAAAATAAATGCCGTCTGGTGCTCATTCGCGCTCCGGACTACAAAGCCAGCGGTTGCGTGTTCGAATCCCGCAAAGGGCAGATGTTTGTGTGATGAGCACGAGCATTTGTACCTAAGTCATGGATGTTTATAAAAGTATTTAAGTACATATGTTTATATTCCGCTATCCAGTTGCCATAGTACAAGCTTTGTTTAGTTTGGGGCTAGATAATTAGTGTGATTGTGAAAACAATTATTTAGTTCCTCGTAATACAATGTTAATTCCTTACGTCTAGACCATGACAACCCCCGGTGTCTTTGTTTTTTATTTTACTTACCATGAAGTGAAATTGAAGTCAAACACTAACTGTGTCGCTATAAAGTAACCTGGATGTAACCTATTACATTTGACAAACAAAAGAAACACCTTTCAGCAAGCAACGATGCGTACACGTCTCATGTAACCAAACTCCAACGGAACTGACTATATGGACTCGTCGCTCCCTAGGCCAACCATTTTTTTACTGAGAACTCCTCTACTCTCTTAACACCTTCTGTTTAAGGTTGGAATTAGCTTGGCTGATTGTTCATGGTAGTTTTGTCTATGGGGGCGGAGGGCACTTTGCAGCTTGCTCTTCCGGGGCTGTGTGAACATTGTCACCTTGTCCGATCGGTTATTGCTATGGAGATCAACGACCTTGGTTAACACCAACAAATGTATGGGAGAGGCAGATGCATTATAATTAATGGAGTTCATGATTTTAGAATATCCTTATTTTATGAAATTTTACATTTTCTTTTTGAAATAATATTTACGTACCTATTGTTGACTTCGAATATGTTTAAATCTATCTATGGATTAGTAGGTATACATGTCATCGGTACTGCTAACAAATAATAACGCCAAATTTTAAATGTGATTGTGCGATTGAATAAAAGCAAACCGAAAGTTTGTAAATATAAGTAATAGTTTTGTGCTAAAGCGACAGATTAAGATTGAAAAAAGTCGGACACTACCGCACGCAATTTCAGCTAGACAAGTAAAAGGGGATGTAAGTAGGGTGACAGTAAAATGCTAGTATTTTTCCATTTCATGTATATAGTAAATTATTACATTATTTAAAAAGAAACCTGAACTATAGCTAATTAACATCTTAAATGTGACACTATCCACTAAACGGGTATTATGCAACACATACGTTTAGTGCATAGTGTTAGTTAAAAATTGCATTTTTTTTCAAGAAAGTTTAAAATGTTATCTTAAATGTGTCACTTACCTACCTTTGATTTTGATTATATTGTTTACTGGTGACTATTAACAGCTTTTGGAGGTGGTGGGAAATGAATTACATACTTAGTAATAAATATTTTATTTTAGAGGCAACAGGAATCAAAACATCAAGTTTATTTTTTCTAAAATAATAATAATACCTAATTAAATAACGTGCGCTAGACAACATACAGGAGCCACATTATATATAACATATTCATGTTTCTCGTTACTATCAATCTACTTTACACACGTCTGTCTGTTGGGTGTATGAACAAGTGTAGGTACCGTACGAGTCTCTTGCCAGTCGCCAATGCGTGGTCACCCTAGTGATCTCAACCAGCTAATAGCGTCCCCGGTCGGCGGTCCATCTTTAGATATAGAGAGCATTTCTTTCACATGTCCACTTTGTTCTAACCAAATAATGTCTTAGTTTATTGGTTCTAGGCTTCACTTAGATCGATCTTCTGTGCTTGACGTGCCTTTTGATGGCAGAATAAACGTAGGATATCGAGTAGCGAATCACTTACGAGTATATCTGTATACAACATTATGATTTGCTTTATTTGCTTATAAATTTTACGACATGGCGCTAAAACATTTTAGTTACTCTTGTGTTTATAACTTATTGGTAATAAATAGGTAATATATAATAATAAACATCTTCTCTACCTAAGTACGATATATCACGTTTCATTGCGATAAATCATTCTTGTCCTCTGGCTTACTTTCTTATCAGATGAAGTCCTCCGATTTTTAATTCCGCCGGTCAATTTTATAAATGTGTGTCACTGCGCTCAAAAGACTAAATAGTAAAAAAAAAATAGAATAGAATAGAAAATGTTTGTTTGACACACACGAAAAAAAAAACATACCTACACAATAATAAAACCCGCTCAGCATTTGTCGCGTGACAGTCACGGACTTATCACGACGCGCTGATTTTCGGCTGGGAAAATAAATGGCACCCCGATATCATATTCTAGATTCTTAAAGATAACAACCAATGGTGATATTGTATTTTCTTGCAATGAAAACATCATTGCAAGAAAATACAATATAGTTTTCAAAGAATATGATAAATACAATTACAATATTTTTTTATTTTTTTTATCTAGCACACATTAATTTGAAACCTTGTGATTTTTATGTGGCAAGCTAAGCCTAATCTACCCGTATAACTATATCTATATATATATAAAATGAATCTCTATTTCCCTTGGTCATCGCATCACGCGTGATCGGATGGAACAATTTCGCTAATTCTTTTTTTGTTCTGTTAATTATTGTCAGGAGGAGGTTCTTACGGAAAGTAACTTAAGACCACGTGAACGAAGTCGCGGGCAACAGCTAGTATTTTAAATAAATTAAACATATTGATGTTCATTCTAATGTTTCGTAGTATTTCACACCCCACCGATGACTATCAAAGATATTTTGATAATTTCATTAGAGCAGATGTTTGCTATCGGGAACTTATTTATGGTTTAAAAGCTCACCACAGACCCCGAATGTTGACCTCCCATAGTGAATACTTTTTAGTAATTAATAAAATAACAAATAAAAATAATATGATTGTATTTGATGCCAACTTGCATTTATTTAAATAAGAGTAAACTTTTTTTTGAAAAACGTTAGCATGTATGTTATTCACATGATTTATAGTTTATCTACGTTTATTTCCAAGGAATGATGTTTTATGCCCGGTTGATGTATGTGATAAGTTGTACCCACTAGCAGACTAAGACTGCAAAGTGCCTTGCATACTTCAAATTCAAAGTAAATAAATAAATATTGAACAACATCTACCCACACACACTAACACTATGATAAGTAGCCTAGGCTCTTGTGTTACAGAAATCAGAACGACGAAATAACAACGACTTTTTTTTTATGTATTTACTCCCCAATCTCTTATAACCTTTACAGGCCTTTAATCAACAGCATAGTTCATTAACAAAAATTCGTCAATCTTACTTCCTACTAGTAATATTATAAATGCAAAAGTTAGAATGGATGGATGTTTGTTACTCAATCACGCCAGAAAGACTGAACGGATCTAAATGCAACTTGGCACAGAAATAGATATTAGCCTGAAAGAAAAGATACGATACATTTTATCACGGAAAAAAATACGGTTCCTGAAGATGCAAGATAACTGCCATTATAGATGGCGCTTCATACCGTTACCGTTCTTAAGTCGCTGTTCAGTTGACAATTTTTGATGTGAAAATATATATTACGTAACGCGTTTTGACTAACTATGGTTTGCAAAGAGCACGCAAATGAAGTCGCGGTCGCGGGCAATAGCTAGGATAAGATATATCTAAAACTCTCCTACTAAGGTGAACACATATGTACAACAGATAAATATGTATGCAGGTATAGAACTACAAAGCGTATAATGTTAATGTAGCAAAGTTGGGTCGGTGTCGCAAATGAGTGGAATGCCTTGTGGATCGCACGTGCGCGGCCGGCCTGCCCACCCCGAATGCCGGGGCTAATTCACCCCCCATAATTATGTCTGGCAATTTTCACTGATTGTATACGATATAATATCACAGTTTTTGCTAATAGAAATGTGGGGAATTAGAGTAACAGCTTTAATACGATACTTCAGTAAACTTTTATAAAACTTTATTTAAACAGTCCTAATGTCTATGACACAGATACTGATGACTATACGTAGGTAAAGAAACTAAAGCTATATTGGTATTGGAGTCAGTAGATTTAAGAACTTACATGCAATATCTCAGAGAAAATAAATACTATGTAAGTACTATGTTGAACTCTTGTCTTTTTAAAAAAAATAATTTAACGTATTTTTTAACGTAACTTGTAAGTACCCTTAATGATACACTTTCTACAAAAAAACTGATAAATAGAGTCGTAATAAATTAGGTACTTTTTATCTAAAATACCAACAAGTGAAAAAACTCAAAAATACTTCATTTTATCAAATACCCTTCTATCAAATACCCACCTGGATCTCATCTGGACAGGCTAGGAGACTCCTTTAGCAATAGACGTCAAAACAAGTAAATATATGTTTAACTGCAAAAAAAATATGCTGTCTTGCTTACATACTATATTAATACTTACATTTGTATATAATCAAACAATATTTAATAGCACCTTGAATTTAATCTGGGTACATATTTTTGGTTGGTTGAAAAAACTTTATGCATTAGCTTCAAAAATACCCATTGCAAAGCTGAATGCCCTTTGCATGTTATTTACATAATATTATTGTTAATAATTAATGCGTCGCAAGGCGGTGTCCACACTAGCGGCACGGCACGCGCTCGCGCAGATTTATCAGCCATAATTAAAAGGCGCATTACCGGAGTGCGTGGCGGGTGCGCGCGCGCCGCAGCTGTCGTGTATGTGTACGGCGGGTGAGGGGAAATGATAGTTGCTAGCTTAAGTAAAAAGATATATTTATGTATTTTCTTGTACATTTATTTTATTTAATTTTAGAATTTTCAACACTGTAAGTTCAGTAAGTGAAATATTCGTGTGATTTAAATGTACGTTGTAAAGTTATAGCAGCCTGCTGAGAAAAAACACTTGCACTTATTACATACTCGTACATTGATATTTATTTTATCACTATAATATTCCCTTTTTAATATCGTACAGTTAATTTACTACAACTTCTTGACTCTTAAAATTCATATTAGCAGTCAAATGTTTTCTAATGTTTCGAATTGATAAACAATATAATGTACTCCTACTATGTATCCACTATATGACTCATTAACGTATATTCGCTAAAAAAACCCGTGCTAATCATGCAAAGTATCAAGACCAGCCGGTCACAGTTCAAAAATCGCGTGACGTATCGTGATTGTCTAAACGCCGACAGATGTGCCGGAATGTAATTGTGTGGCCGAAGCTTTACAGCGGCATTTTATATCATAGCAAGCACCCTAATGTCGAGGATTCATTCACCTCATCAGATGTTCAATCGAGAGGGGTCGGAAGTAAGATTTTTTGCAGAGAAAGTGTTTTTTTTTAAATAAAATTTGATTTAGTGCTAACGGCGGAACAACTGTGTTATACGGTAACAATTGGTTGATTTTTTTTTTACGTAGTCGAAATTAAATAACAAAAATGGCTTCACATTTTTTGTCATTGTAAATAATATTTGTTAATTTAGTTGTCGCACTAAAAAATATGATCTAAGTTTCGAGTATGATATAGTTATCACTTTCTCCTAAGGATTATTGGAAAGAAATAATTGGTTAAAGAAAAAATATCAAGACTTTTTTTTAAATACTTATCGCGATCGTTATTGATTCGCAGTGTTTTTATATTTCTGAATCTTAAACGATTAAAACTTTGGTTCTTTGAGAACCTTATTTATAGTCTACTAATTGATCTCAAATCGTACCCGCTCTTGCTCGATAAGAAAAGTTCGAAAAGTTTTAAACCCTCGAAGATAATAATTGTGCCAAATAAACGTTTATTAATTTATAATAAAGTTAAATTAGCACAAGCTCTTTTTAATTAAGTAGTTTTTTTTTCTTATTGAGATTATCCATTAAAACACTTTGTTGTTTAATATAATGTGTTAATGAGACGTATAACAAAATAACTTGGAAAACTCTGAAATCTTAAACAGAACCTATAAATGATAAAGTTAATACACCATATAGTAACTTTATGATTTTATTTCTTATCGTTTTCTAGGTAATTAAATAGTACGATATCAATCTAAGAGTAATTGTTTTACACAATCACAGCAATATAATATATTGCTCTTGTTGCAGTAAGTACCAACAGGCTTATTGAAGTTATCTTGCTGTTGGGACTAGCTATGGGTTTTTGCTTACACTATTATTTACAAGATTTGTAAGGATAATACTTCACGACTATCCTTAAAAGTAATAAAACTTAGGACAGTTGGTAGATAGGTGGTACTTTTTTATAAATCCTTTTTTTCGTTAATAAACCGACACTATTACAAAGTGTTTGTTGAATAATGCTTGTATAATTTTACTTTAAATCGTTAATTTTATTTTGCAATGAAGGTATACCGAGTTTTCATTCTAACTGTTATAATAGGTTTTTAGACCTGATAAACCTAAAGAAAACAAATTGTTTATACCTAGGAAAAATGTACACTAGAAACATAAGCATTTGTAAACATTTATTCAATAAAGACCTATTCAAAACAAACAAACAATCACAGCAATAAATTGCATTCATTATATTACCGCAACAATTTAATACCGCAACAATTTTTTTTCTAATTAAACCAATCCTTTACTGTCCAGTCCATTTGCCTCTGGAATTCCTTACCATAAACAATCAGAAAATCCGAATCGATTGCTATTTTTTTTTAAAATCGGTTTAAAGCACACTTTCTTTCTTCTTGACACAAACTGCCTTTATATCTTAGAATGTTACTGGTCACTGTTGGTCTCGACATCTCCTCGCATATATCAAGTAGTATTAAATGTTTAGTGTATGTATGTATAATTATTGTTATGTATTTATTTTATTTTATTTTTATTTATTTATTATTGTATGTATACGTCTATGCCATAAATTTATGCATTCATATTAGTATCAAGAAAGAATTTTAAAAACTCTGCCACACCTTCCCCTTTCTCTAAATGGTTGTCCTCTACCTAAAGGTTGTCTGGAAGAGATCGCTATTAGCGATAAGACTGCCCAAATTGTACAACTTTTTGAAACAATCGTATGTATTTTACTTGTATGGTGTGCAATAAAGAGTTTTCTATCTATCTATCTATCAATCCTGCAATGATTACAAGCACATAGTAACAACTAATAATTCAATAATGTTTTGATTACTTTTTTTGGCTCTATTTGGATAAAAAAATAAAATTTTGCTTAAAATACTAGATTATATATGTTATTAATTTCAACTTGTACAGACCTAGAACCTTAGAATATTATAACCTTAGAATTTGAATTTGGAATTCCTAATCAAACGTACCTAAGATATTTTATGTTAGTCAAAGTCAAATGTTTTATTTTAAAGTTGCTAGTATTGATTAACGGCAATTTCATATGTAAGGACCTAATAGTTTTAGCTCTATCCGAAGCGAAAACACTTTCACCTCTATATGGCTTTTTAAAAAGCTAATAACATGTTAATTTTAAAATCTCCTCACCACGTGTATTGACATTTGGTGGTATAACCACTTCCCGGTGGCACCGCGACCGTGGGACAGCTGCGGAACTAATTATGGTAATGGTCTAATTCCACAAGCTTCCTGTCAAGTATGGTTCTACCGCTACCTCGCGTTTGCTATCGATACGTGCATTACTTAAAACATTTGTTATGATATTATTAAACAGGTATGTGGTGCTGTTACTAAAAACAAAATTTAGAATGGCAAAATTGACAACGATATACCTTACTCATTTATCGGTGACTAAATACATTATTGTAACAGTCGGTGTGATTGATAAGTCAGATGCTTAAACTCCCAGAAAACTAACATTACAATCACAATCTTGTTAGACGATTTTACGATGGTGATATATTTAAACACAAATATTTTAATGTTAAATTAACTATAAATAAAAATTAACAAAAATGTGTATACGCGATCTTTATCTATTCACCATATCAGTAAACCACGGTAAGGTGACCCCCTAACTTACTGCGAACGACTTGCAAGTAGCTAATACAAAGATATAAAGTCTTACTGTAAGAAAACGAAGTCAGAATTTTATTTAACTACATAAAAATATGTAGGACATTATTTATAAATATACATGATATTATGTTAGTAATAAAAGACATGTGTCTGAGAGCATTAACAGAATCTAGAATTGTCTGTCTGAATTGTATGTCTTCTTGCCTTCTCACAATAAAGACTTGATAACAAATAAAATGTCCATACCATTTTATCAGGGCTCTGATAGTTTTGTGCTATGTAATATTTATATCATCATCATCATCATCATCATCATTCCAGTCATAGGAGGTCCACTGCTGAACAAAGGCCTCCCCCAATGACTGATCAGCGGGGGGGGGATTGCCAATACTCGCCACGCTTGGCAGGCGGGTTGGCGAGCGCAGTTTTATTTTTAAGATTTCGTACGAAGACGGACGAATATTTATATAGGTACATTTAAGACGTATTTAGACTAATTATGTAAATAAAACGTATTTTTAAGTCAATGATCAGTGAAATATACTTACTCTTCTTCTTTTTAACGCTTCGTCCCATTCTTGATCGGGATATGTTTGAAGATGATCCTATTTTCGTTAGGTTTTCGTTAGTGTTTGCCGTCAGACCGCCGTGATTAGTGATCAGCAATTATTCTGTGAAGGAGACTATTAACTACAACAACTTTTGGTTTTCTTACTAAAACTTCAGGCCGCCGATCTTGGTGCAAGTATCTTTATGTATGTTAAAGAAGTTAAAAACAAAATTAAAAAGAAACGTCGCTTCCAGTAATACCAGTAAGCAAGCAACATCTGTTTGAACAAGTGCGACTTGCACCCTCCAAGAAACAGGTCAAGGCGTTGCAACCTGTTGCGTCCGCCTCAACCTTACTTATTAGTGGCGCCACGTGCGGGGATTAGGGGAACTACGTGATTACATGTGGTGTGGATGCGCCCTATGAATGTAAAGATAAGGCGTTGAAAAGGGAACATTTTGTTTGTTCGTCTATAACTTTATTGTACATATGATATGATATTATTTATTTCATAGATAAAGTACAATTTTCTCTTAACAATAAGTACAGTGCAGCACAGTAAGTATCACGCATGCATATATTCAATTAATAGAGATAATGACAGATGTATAATTGGTGTGGAATTGGTATTATTTCTAGGTAGTAACATAGTCAATATTCTCAATTTTATTTTCTTTAAAACTAAAAACTGTGATGTGAATGAAAAACAACAAATACCTACTGAGTTTTTGGTACAATGGTTGTTTTCTTTTATCTCTGTGACCTGCTATTTTTGTGTACCAAATAAAATATTCCTATTCTTATTATTACTATTCTGATGTTACTGTGATATATGTTAAAGTAAGCTTAAACATAATATTATTATTAGACTTTTTGAGTATTTAGCGATTACAAAATATTTAAAAAGATTACGGTTTCCAGATATTCTATTAATATAGTCAGCGAAAAGGATTTTAGATTTAATATTAATAATTTAGTCTATACTTAGTCTAAAAATCCGTAGCGTTACGAGACATCAAAGGTCTAAATTCGATAAATAATGATGGGCCATTCATGACTCCAGGGGATGCACTCAACACTATCACGTTACGTTTAATGCATTCAGTACTGATACTTCCATATTTGTGGTTTATTGCTGGCCTAACTAATTGTTTAGTTAGAAAGGAATTGAGTTTATTATTGCAGAAAGTAGATTGCCTTTTTGATGTCGGTCCCGTAGAAAAAAATGCTCTACCTATGTAAGCAGTAAAATCACCCCTAGAAGAAGTTAGCTTATACATTAGGACCTTATATTATGCATTTTTGTAATATCTTAATGATTAACAATGTACGTAAACTCAAACGTTATGTACATAAAGTTAAATAGTACTTGAAGTACAAAAAAACCGGTAAAATAGTTTTACGAATCAGCGAAAAGAGTCAGCAGTTCATCATAATGGCGAGGTACGGAATAATGGCGAGAGCCCGCATTACGCTCGGTCCGCTGGATCCACAGATAAGTATGGTGGCACTTAGAGTTCACAATGGTACACTGTGGGTCGCGGTAAACAAACACGCATCGATATATGCTCTACGTTAAATTAAAAAGAGTACCTAATCTAATAAAATATATACAGGGTGTAACGAAAAGGTGAAATAAAACTTTAAGAGGTTATTCTACGGCTAAATTACATCAACTTTTTCTATGGGACCAACATCGAAATCGCAAAAAAAAAACACTTTCCCATACTAAAACGCGACCAGCTGGCATCAGTTTGTATGGAAACGTCATTTTTTTTTTTGAGATTTTGATGTTGGTCCCATAGAAAAAGCTGATGTAATTTAGCCGTAGAATAACCCCTTAAAGTTTTATTTCACCTTTTCGTTACACCCTGTATAAAATAATTAAAAAGTGCAAATCAATTGGCTTAAGCTGTTTACCTATCTAAAAATGCGGCTGAGCTATATTTAATTTCAAATACTTGATTACCATTTGATTATTTTAAGTACCTAAACCTAACCTACAGCGTTTATTTTACTATATATTGATGTTACTTTTTCTGATGTAGTTCCTTTCTATCAGATATTTCATTTTATTTGTTACTTTATTCCGATTTAGTCAGATTTTTAAATAACTACTAATCGTTCACGTTGTTTAACGTATACAAATTAGTATCCAATATTTGTATTTTTTTTATGAGTAAAAGTCGCCATTAAGATTATGTATTATTTCCTTTTGACATAGTTATCTGCATCGGGCACAAAGTAAAAATAAGTCACTGTACAATAAATACGAGTACAATTATTAAATTTGTTAGTAAAAACTCAACTTACAAAGAAAAATGTAGAGCACGCACCCTTAGCAACTAGTGTATATTCTTGCTTATTAGAAAAATATTCGTAATGGCTTAGGAATAGAGTGGTTTTTCGTCTGTTTGTCTAGCCAATGCTACACCTGCCCGTATCACGGCCTGCGCAGGAGTGCACAGCTGCTCAAACTCGTTGCGACTTTTCAAATGTCAGCTTTGTACCGCTATTTATCTTTGCTATCAACCAGTTATATGGGCATGGGGTTGAAATGAACTCCTTTGTAGTACACCTTGTTAGTGACGCGTATATTCAAATGAGCATTGATGAATTTGGTCTTAAAATGCATGTTACAAATAATAATTTGGAATGGAATGCATTAAGCGGTCTGGTAGCCTACGCGTGTCTGCAAATGCTAAATTAATCCATATATGTATTACGTTAACAATGTAATGTTTCTTGTAGTTGATATTACAATAGAGAAGTATTTGAGGCTTCTTTCTCTGCCAAGTAACTCTATTTTCTTTACTTTGAGACAATTATGATGATATGTGCAATCAAATCAGATGATAATTTACAAGCTTAGGCTGTTCTGATACTGTTTTATTATATTAAAAGCATATTATTCTAATTCATTATAAGATATCTTGACTTCCACATACGTGCAACATTAACACAGTTTGGATGATAATTTATAAGATATTTCTTATTGTAGGTAGTAGTACCTACAAGATATCTAACGAATAATTGTCACTTTGGCATTGAAATCATTGCCCGTTATAAACAGACACAATGTAGAAGATATTTCAATAAAAATAGACAAGAAATATATCAAAAACATCAATACATCCTAGACATCAATAATACTTAATAAAAAACGGACGTCAAAGCTTTAACATAAAACACAAGCGTAATGTTCGGAATAAAATATTAAAAGCAACATTAATTCTGGGCCTCAGAATCATAAAGGTATAAGTAAAATAGCGAGCACGACAAAGGCCACTGGATTACTGGGTACACGGGTAGGCCTCCCCTTTGCGTCGCTCGCTGAAAAACACAATAAAATAATCCGCCGCTTTGTCGAAAATTCTATGTACAGATTGAAAAAAAAAACATGAAATAATGTTTACTACATTGAATTCGTAAAAAGTAAGTAATTCGTTCATGGGAAAATGTATTCGCTTTTTTAACAAATTATAATAGTCTATAATCGTTGAACTACCCATGTTTATGAAATAGGTTAACTGTTAATGACTATTTAAATGTCAAAAATTAAACACTGCCCTGCTCGCAAAGGTACGCATTATTTTCTTGTAAAAATACTATTAAAAAAAAGACTGACAACACCGACTGAGTTTCTTGCCCTGCTTCTTCTCGGCGCTAGCCCATAATATAGTCCTTATGCAGTAGTAGGGTAAAAAAATATATTTGGGACGTGTAAAAGTGCTTATTTAGGCCTACCTTCAGAAATAAATTGGTTTTATCGGTCGAGTATTAAATTATTAATATGTTTTATTTCCGATTTTCAGAACAATTTAGACGACTTATTAGCTGCTGTTCACCTTTCGGCCGGGACTAAACGGGTTAGATTCCTGGTTGGGTCAATTTAGGAAACGATTTTTTCTAATTTGGCTTACGTCTGCGTGTGATGGGTGTCGAGGTGTGACCTTGCTAATAGACTTTTTCTTACTTCGAGACAAAAACAGTAAGTTGTTTGTTTGGAGCGTAGATGATGATGATGATGACGCAAAAAAGTACAGTATCTGTGTATGATGGAAAACACTTCACAGATAGTCTTTATTATCTAAGCACGGAGTAAAATACGTTTTAATACCTACTTTTTAAAATAATTGTGAATTCATTGGGTATTTAATAAAAAACAAAAAATAATAATAGACAGAGTGGTGTTTTTGTTGACTGTGTCAAGGTGCATAGCTCGCTTGGCGGCGCGTGCCGAGCGCGTGCGCGGGCGCCGCTCGCCGCGCAGCGCCGCGTTTCTGCAGTGTCATGGCCGACATTTTCACGGGCTTGCCTGCTTTTTTATTTTTTTCGTGCAATCGACTGTGGATCTCGTAAATTGCTCCACTATTGTGCTAGGTCGAGGGGACTTTAGAAAAGAATGCATTCATGTTTGCTCGGATTTCTATGACTCCCCATGATTTAATAAAGATCTGAGAAGTGTGCTCAATATTGTACCTACGTGCTTGCACTCATTTAAGCGAAATGAACTGTAGGTCATGCATAAATCTAGCACTTAGAAGAATCAGCAGGTAATGCTTTGTTCATTTGATATCTTAGGGCAGCGAGTTGTGGCGTTAAGCACTTGGCTTAGTTTTGTACCAGATGTAATGAATACTGGTTAAGTACTGAATCCATATTTAGTTAAAAAAATATCAAAGGTTAGACCCTACTTCCCTAAAGTTACAGTCAAAAACTAAATGAAACTTACTGTTTTTTTTTCTAGGCAAGCTTCTACTAGTTTCAGAGATTTTATCGAAAACCACGATGCGAAAATTGATAGATCAACAAAAGTTGTTTACCTTTATTGCACAGATTAAAGAAAGTACAGAGGACCTAATACTATGTGGCATTCTTTGCCAGCTGACCATTAGGTGAATCATGTTTTGTTTGCTATTGTTTTTTAAAAAGAATAGTTTTAACATCACTTTGGAGCAGATGTTTATTCAAGGTATTAGTTTTTGTTCAGGATACCACAAGGTCCGTTTTCCTTTTTTTGTATTGTATATTGCAAGTAGGTAAACTTGTTATGCTAATCTATTTCCTTTTTTGTACTCCTGACAACGTTGAAATGTATCAGTGATCGGTTGAGTAGTAAAGGCATAACAAACAAACTTACCTTCACATTTATAGGTTAGGTGTACGAGGTAGTACACTCGTCGTAATGACGTGTATTTAGTAGTGACCGTGTGTACGAGGCCTGCACCCCTGCGTTACGTCAGTACAATCAGTTGATTAAATCCAGGAGCACACCTGCGGATGACCGGGGGAGCGTCGCCGGGCAACGCGCTGATAAACATTTTTTGGAATAACGAACTTGTGCACTAGCGTTTATTAAAGTTACCCCACTATCTTTATACTAGGAGGTACATGAAAATTGAGAATGTTTGCGTTTATTTCTAAATTAAAGTGAAATATCAGTATGGATTTGGAGAGTACATTCGCTTACCTAAACGCACGATATAACTATATATTTTTCAAAAAACTTAAATGTTACCGGCTTTTACTTGAATGCATTTTTAAAATAATCTAGCAATTGAATGTCACTTGGTTGATTGTTTAAATACGCGTACTAAAAAGCTTTTGATCACGTCTCTCAAGTTCGATACAACTAGTTCCTGAGCACTACATTATCCTAATCCAAGTCACGTACAGAGGAATCACAACTCAAGTTTTATGTCCAGCGGGAATAAGTAACAGATTTGAGATTGAGGCCGGGATTCACCAGGGCTCTATAAGTGTAGTAGTGGTGTTGAACAGCAAAGGGCTAATTAGCCATCTGACATAGGGCTGCCAAAAACCATTACCATGGAACATTTCATACGCAGACGATGTTGCTCTTATCTCAGACAATGTAGAAGACCTCCAACAAAACTTCAACGACTGGACAAAAGCACTTAAAGAAAATGGTCTAAAAATTTGTCAAAAGAAAACAAAGAACATGTCCTGCGTCTTCGATGGTATCACTAACCCTGACAATATCCAGATTACCATAGGCGCTTCACAAGTACCAAGCGTGAAACAATTTAAATATTTGGGTTCAATTATTAGCAGTGACGGAAAGATTGACAGTGATGTCGCCCACAAAACAACAATAGGCTGATTAAAATGGAGACAGCTTACAAATAACGTGTGACAGGGCTATTCCGCTCAAAGTCAAAAGCAACATGTACAAAACAGCAATGAGACCCGCTATTTTGTACGGATCCAAATGTTGGGCGACCAACAAACAACACCTCAACAAATTGCACACAACGGAAATGCGCAAGTTACGCTTGTCAGCGGGCGTCACATTACTGGATAAAGTTAGAAACATCTACATAAGAGGAAGCTTCAAAGTAGCACCAATAGTAGACAAAGTTATGGAAAAACGTCTTCGATTGTACGGGCACATCCAGGGACGGCCGGAAGATTTGTTATATGGTTAAGTTTGCCCTTAACTTGCCAACGACAAAACGGGGACGTGGAAGACCACCTTCCACTTGGTTTACGAAGGTTGAAAAAGACTTGAAAGAGGCTAATCTCAGCAAAAACTGTGCTCAAAATCGTGCATAGTGGAGACAGAGGACAACGAAGACCGACCCCAAGTAAATGGGACATACGGTCGAGGGATATATAATATTATCTGTGCGTGTTCCGACACGCACTTAGTTGGGGTTTTAAATTGTTAACTACATAATATTCGGAGTCGGTGCCAGCCAAAGCAAATTTAACCGTCGCCTGTTATGTAGGTATAATAAACGAATAAATAAATCTTACCAAGGTAGAATTTATTTTACTTTTTAAAATAACTGATAATATAATTATTTTTACTGTAAATACATATTAGTTTTATCTTGTTCGTTTTATTTGGTTGGATAATGTTATGAAGGGAAGACAGACGGCCTGGTAAAGGTTGCAGGAAGGCGCTGGATGCGGGCCGCTTCCAACCGACAAATTTGGTAATCACTGGGGGAGGCCTATGTTCAGAAGTAGACGTCCTATGGCTGAAATGATGATGATGATGTATGATGTTATGAAATACATTGTCTTTTTTACTGTCCTCTATTTTTCCATTTATTCATTAAAAAGAATGATCAATATCGGTTCATATTTGGCAATAATATCGCTTTGTTTTTGCTATCGTTTAGTTGAGACATCTCACGATCCAAAGGCTGGCTTATACCTTGGCCAACGGGTTAGCCTAGCTATCCAGCGTGGTAATGTTGCCAGCCTTTTGGGCACCTTTCCCTTGAACGGTGATCTCAGTCAGATATTTTATTTATAGGATCTTTCCTATGAATAAAATATCTGACTTTGTATAAAGAGTTTAGTTTTTGAATATGTACATATAATTAGGTATTTTATTTTTATTGGATTATTTATACCATGTTTGATGCAAATAAATCTATACAGTATTTGTTTATTATTTCCGTACTTGGTGTGCCAGCTGTCTCTACACAATAAAATTGCGAAAACAAAAAAGCTACCGTCACATCTATATATAGCAGTCCTACAAGTCAACATTGTATACAATATATTATTATTTGCGTTACCTACCACCTGAAAGCCTATATAAACGCGACGACTTTTTGCGAATAACTAGTTCTTACTTGTGAGAAGAAGATTATCTAAGAAAATGAACGCTCTGCTTGTTTTCCTTGTCCTTGCCATGGTATGTATAAAATTTTTACCCGACTGCAAAAAAAGTTATATAAATAAATAAATATTGGAAAACATCACATACATCGCTCTGATCCTAAGGTAAGATTTAGAAATGAGAAAAGACGAAGGTACCACCACTCCCAGACCCGACCCAACATAGAAAAGTTCGATTTCTACATTGACCCGACCGATAATCGAACCCGGGACCTCAGAGGTGGCGACGACATGTCCGGCGTACTCGCCTCACGGCTATGGAGGCCGTCGTTTTATAATATAGTCATGACCAAAAAACAAAGCGATGCCATTGTAGACCCACCGGGAGCGTAACTGATAAAATTGGTGTAGGCAGCTGACAGTTGATAGCCAAATCTATACTTAGTGTGTATTTCTTACACTATCTAGTTAAATATAATTCATTAATACAAACTAGTTTTAGTATGGAGTCAACATTTAAATCGTAAAAAAAAATTGGAAAGTAGGTCTGAAGTTGCCTGATGAGCGGGTTGAAAGTAATACTTTTCAGCCCTAGGGAGAATCGTTTTTAACTGACAGCTGTCAAATTATTTAAAAAACAATAGTTCTATTATTAACATTTTTATTGAACCATGTTCAAACTTTCTATTCAGCCACTCAATAACAACGCCATGTAAAATTCAATTAATGCTGGCATTTCACATGGCGATAGGTTTACAAACGTTTATCTACTTTGTCAAATGTCATCCACGTGTAGACACACACATTTGCCAAATTGGCATAAATTGGCAAACTTGACATGAGTAAGCTAACATAACAAACATTTGCTATGACCAGGGTTGCCGTTAGCGTACATTTTACACATTTGACGTACCTTTTTAGCCTCTTATGTGTAATGTGTAATTTTGTCCATTTATGTACCTTTTGAACCTAATCAATATCTGTGTAAAACGATATTAAGGGCGATGATGATGTATGTAAATCGGCGTTGCTAGGGGGATCAAGGGTGTGCGACGCCCACCCAAGAATCCTCTTTGCAGTAGCAGTCGCCATTGACGTCGCCGTTGGTATGCCCTCTAGTGTAAAAATGGCCTAATATCTCGTAAATCTCGGCAACACTGGCTATGACATTCGTCTAATTTGGCATTGGTTACCACGTGTAGACGTGCAGTTTGTGATATTTGCCTATGTGTCAAAGCTTTGTCAAACTAGACGAATACGCCAATGCAAGTGCCTACCGCCATGTGAAGTGCCAGTATAACATAAATATAAGAAGATAAGAAGATTAATTGAAAATATATTTTTAATGATCTTATTATAAGTAATTTACTTTCAACTATTTCTTTAAAATGACATATATTTGGGTCAAATATTTACCAATTTTTCAATGATGAAAACGAAAAATTATGGCTGAATAGCTGGCCGGCCACAAATAAAATTAGGCGAGAAAGCGGCAATCCGATCTTCATTCGTTTTTCGAGTTGTAAAATGTGATAACATTCTCTTTGTTGATTTTTGTTAAAATTCGCTCTTTTTTTCTTTAGCTTATTCATGTTTGTATGTTTACTTTCCATGTATTCGTAATGAAAAGCACAGTGTTTCCCTCGAGTTAAAGACTTATTTAGTCCCGTTGAACGTTACATTAAACAACTTGACGAGTTGTACTTTAGTCATTCAATTAAATGTCGTCATTCAATGAACGCGCTAGTCATTCAATCAAATAGCAGATTCAACCAGATGACTGCGACAGAGACACCATAAGAAAATAACATATTTAGTATTGATGAACACATTCGCTTCCTAAAATTTGGCTACTGTTTGTGTAAAACCACGCCGTGTATTAGCGAAGGTCTTGCATAATAAGACGGTCATGTGATTTATTTTAACTGCGCGTGTTCCTAAGACGCACTTGGTCAGCTATTCTAAATCTTAACTAGGTTTTGCCTGCTAGTTCATTCAAATTTATAAGGTTCAAAGGTAACTAACGGAACCCTAATGAAGACGAAGAACCCTGTCTGTCATCTGTCACCGAGTTGTATCTCTTAAACTGCAATAGTTAAGAGCCCTATTACATTTCGGCGCTGAGCTATTCGATCCTTCCTTTTACGTCGTCTCATTTAACAACAAATGATAAAAATGAAAAAAGTTAAGATTAAAGGGGGATCTTCATTATATAAAATGTTTTTTGATTGGTACGGAAACATTTGTGTGCAAGTCCGACTTTTGGCCGGTTTTCTAAGGATAAAAGTTGCTTTAGAACCATAAGTTCACCCTACCAAGTCCGTGTGCGACTCTCGTCAAAATTTGTTGAGATTCTAAAGATTTTTCCGGTTAAACGTTAGAAAGACAATTAAAAACAGGTGTTTGGTATGTCGTACGTGTCGTCGTAACGTGTCTAAACAAATTACAACTTTAATTTTATTTACTAAATGAGCGTAGTTGATTTACACTAGTATACAGTTTAAACTAGTTTAAAAGTCTTACAGAATACTTTTTTGATTAATTTTAATGAACAACAAACATCATTTTACTAATAATGGTTGGTTTGATATTGCTCACATGCCGTGCCCCTAGCGCTCGACTAGCAATCGGTAAAACTATATCTACAAAAAAAAACCAGCCATGTGCGAGTCGGACTCGTTAATAAGTAAAAGTTTACCCATCACGACAATCGAGTCATAGTTATGGTATTTTTATTGCAAAATGAGATCCATAACATTCCGATAGGTAAATTGCGGTTTACGATTTATGACGTATTAAAATAAACTACTTACTAGATCTCGTTTAAACTAATTTTTGGTGGGAGTTTGCATGGTAATGTACATCATATATATTTTTTAGTTTTATCATTCTCTTATTTTAGAAAATACAGGGGGACACATTTTACCACTTTGGAAGTGTCTCTCGCGCAAACTGTTCAGTTTAGAAAAAATATATATTAAAAACCTCAATATCATTTTTGAAGACCTATCCATAGATACCCAACACGTAAGGGCTAGATGAAAAATTTTTTTTTGAGTTTTAGCTCTAAGTTTATGGAACCCCTAAATTTTTTTTCTATTTTTGTGTGAAACGCTTAATACAGTTTACAGAATACATCTACTCACCTAAGTTTCAACAGTACAGTTGTTATAGTTTCGGAAAAAAGTGGCTGTGACATACGGACGGACAGACAGACAGACATGACGAATCCATAAGGGTTCCGTTTTTGCCATTTGGCTAAGGAACCCTAAAAAGGGAGTTTTTTTAGGCTCATAAAACTGAAAAATGATTTTTCATTACTCATACTCGAAAAGTAGGTCCAAAGTTGTCTGAGGAGCGGGTTGAAAGTAATACTTTTCAGCCCTAGGGAGAATCGTTTTCAACTGACAGCTGTCAAATTATATTTAAAAAACTAATTCCATTTTTACATTTCTATTGAAGCATGTATACCTACCAACTTTCTTCGGTAGAGTTTTGTAAAAATTTACTCATTTTTTCTTTAACTAATTCATGTTTACATTTTTATTTTCCTTGTATTCGTAATGAAAAGCGTAGTGTTAACCTCGGTTTAAAGACTTATTTAGTCCGTCGAACTATTGGTGCCCGAGCGTATCTTTCACCCTAGTAACAATGTACTATTGCCGGATAAATACGACATGGGCGGTGCACGTAAATATTTCGACAAAAGCGGTAAATAGGTTAAAACATTTTCAGTGTTTTTTATTTTATTTTGAAATAAACTACATTTATTCATTTCTGGTGTTTCCTTTAGATCGGCGCAGCAATGGCCGGCGTAATCGCTCCACATCAAGGTAAGTTTAAAAACAAATATCTAGTTAATAGTAGATTTCTAAGATTACGGAATTTGTCTCAGAAAAAGTTGTTGTATTTGAGCAGAAAAGTGTAAATTTTACGGGTCCAAAACCAACTAAAATTCACCATGTATATGTATATCTATACAATATGTAAAAAACCCTGTCCGATCCGAAAGGGTTATAAAGTTGCTTTAATAACATCGCCAAAATAAGTGTCAAAATTACGTAATTCATGAAAACATTTCTTTTAATCGATTGTTAAAGTCAACAGGTTTAGCACCTATTTACTCTAAAACAGGGAAATTTTTAAAATGCGTTAACACTCCCCGCGCATCCGCGCCTCCCGCGCGTCCGGTCACCGCACTTTGGGATTGCCATGTTAGCTTTTTTAATGTAGTGAATTTTGTATTTTTTTCCATGGGGTAATTTTTTTCTTATATTTTATGAACATTATTACGCAAATAGAACCTTATCTCGATACCTAATAATACCTTATTGGATCGGACAGGGTTTTTTTTTACATATTGTATACACTGCCTTTACTGCTAGTAGTTGTTTTATAATATCTGTCGGTTCTAGAAGAAGCTAGTCCAGACTGTTATAGCGGTTTAGAATAAATCTAGAAAATCAAAAACATCGACGAAAGAAATTCCTTTTATAATCGTTTGTCATCCTGACATTAAAGGTATAGTCGACCAAGGAAGTGCTTTACCACTTTTGATGACATACTTATCTCAGTAAATTAATATTCCACTAAGGCATTAATGTAATACTTGGTTAACTGTAAGCCAATCAAGGCAAAGGTTAAAGGTCCATGTAATTTGGACAGTGAAATAAAAGCAATAGAAAATATGTGTAGGCAAAAACTGACTTGTCCATATAAATCAAAGAGGTTTATGCTAGAAACCGTATTTAACCGTTCAAAATATAAGCGTGTGACTTATGATCTGTCAGTTATTCTTTTGTTTATTTATTTATATCTTAACTCAAATAATTTATTTAAAAAATTACAAAAGAATGACTTTATTGTCTTTGTATATTGTTCAAAACATGAATTGCACCTGATGTCACAACAACTCAGTTATCACTTCCAAGTTCAAAAAATCCTAAATGACACTGCTGACATTATAGATCAAGTTAATTATGAAGCTAATAAAAGCAAGCAAAAATAGACCTTGTAGTTTTCTATGAGCAAGTGATATTCATCCTTAGGGTGGTAAACCAATTTCGTTGTTGACTATACGGCATCGTTCACACTAAACGTATTGTCCGCCGCTCCAGCCCCAGTGTGAACATGGACTCAGTCTGCAGTATGCGTTCTCACCAAACTGACAATACGCTATAGCGTACAATGCGCTACTTGTGTAAACAAAAGTGTAGGCTTGGCACGTTCATATTGGATGCGTACGCTGAGCGGCCGACTATTCTACGCATAAATAGAACTCAGTGTTTCGTAATATTTTACAAACGATTTCTGCACGAAATGGTGCACGAGCACGTAGTTCTTTCTCATTACATACAACTAACTTTTTTTTATAAATTAGACGGCTTACTGAGTTTTTAAGTATATGGTGCTCATTCAAATAGTATCCATTTGGGAAGGTCTAGAGGTAGACAAAAATAGTAACAAGAACAGATTGTAAGTGCATTCTTGTAATTTTAAAAGATTTTTACTTTTACTACGTTTGGCAGCGTAGCTAATCAGTAGACGTAGTACAGACAACGGCAGGTCAAAAGTTAAAGGTCATTGAACCGACATGTGTCGGTATCAATTGAGAAAATTTGACGTTTTGTAGTAGGTTGACGAGCTGTTGTCTGTACAATAATCGGCCACGGAGAGTCAGCAGACAACGCACAGCGTAATAGCGTATTGTCGGTTTGGAGTGAACGAGAAGCAAAATATGTGAAAAGCAAAATTTTGAGCAACGCGCGCTTATGGTCGGCAGGCGGACAGTCCACTGGTTAGAACAATGCCTACAATTCGTATATAACCCTATATGCTTAATCAGTAAAGCAAGCAAAGTAAATTATAGGCGAGGAATGATTTTAAAGTTGCAATAACTCTAGTAGATTAACAAATTCCCAAAATAAATAATTAATTATTATAAACAATAAGAAAAATATCCTAAAACTAAAATCTACTTACTCAAAATTATAAGCGTGTCCATGGGGCATGGAGGCGAGAATGCATATAGATTGATTAACTACTATAACCTGTCGCAAAGGGATGCTGAAACAATTGGCATTCTCTCCGTCGTCGCAGAACAAGCGAAGTGTAAACGTCAATAAGTTTAAATCCTGTATGGTATTATAGTGTTTAAAACATGTTAATGTCTCTGTATTTTCAGAAAATGCTCCATCATGCTTTTCCCCGGCGTTTTTCGGTCAGAGCAATGACGAACTTACCGGTTTATTAGAATGGTATAGTATTACATTATTCATATAATCTAAAAATAAAGTAGGTAATATAATAATGTAGTCGACTCTCTGTAAGAATGTTTGTACAAAAACCTTTGTACAACAACATAAACAAAAAAGAACCTTAAAAAAATCCAGAAAAAGTTTTTGAAAAGATAAAGTTTTATTTGAAAGTACTGGATCTAAAAATGACTGGTCTGATATAAAGTTACACTATTCCCACACTCGGAAATAGCATAAAATCAGCTATTTGTAGAAATATAAGAATGAAAAATCATTTGATCAGAAAAGATGACCGGCACCATGATATTTCCTTTTTAGGGTTCCGTACCCAGAGGGTGAAAACGGGACCCTATTACTAAGACACCACTGTCCGTCTATCTTTCTGTCTGTTTGTCGGTCACCAGGCTGTATCATAGTGATAGCTAGACAGTTAAAATTTTCAGAGATGATGTATTTTTGTTACCACACACAACAAATACTAAAAACAGACTAAAATAAATATTTAAGGCGGGCTCCCATACAACAAACGTGATTTTTTTGCCGTTTTTTTCTCATTTAGGGTATTTCTGTTGCCTTCTCCATTATAATATAGTCTATATATTATAATCTAATAAAACAAAGTCGGGCTAGTTACACCATTTATAAGTCAAGAACGACTGGACTGATTCTTCTGATCTTTGATTTGTTGAATTTGTCTCCGCCCCGAATAGCAGAATAACTATAAAAAAACATGGAAAAGTTCACGAGAAAAAAAAGTATGAAGGGGCGGTACGAAGTTCGCTGAGACAGAAGTGTTGTATAGATAATGGTACGGAACCCTTCGTGCGCGAGTCCGACTCGCACTTGGCAGGTTTTTTTTTTCTAAACTATATGATAGTCGTTTACATTTAAATAATGGTCGATTTAGTATTTGGCTGATTCTTGAGAAAATAAATATCGGGCAACATCACAAACATTGCTCTAATACTAATGGTGAGTAGCTAAAGCACTTGTGTTATAGAAATCAGAAACAACGACGGTACCACAACACCCAGACCCGACCCAACATAGAAAAGTTCGTTTTCTTCATTGACCCGACCGAGAATCGAACCCGGGACCCCAGAGAACGCCAAGTCCGGCGTACACGCCTCTCGGCTACGATGGTCGTCGTGATACTAAAGTCGACAAATAATGACAATTACTGAATGAACAAATAACACTTTATTGTTGAATGTCATTTTTGAGTGCGGTAGTTAGTAAGTATATTTATTCTTCTGGTAACAGTGAAACAGATTTTCTTTTTTTTTCAGATCACCAAGTGCTTATTCCAATCAACTTGACCTGAAAATATACAAAGAAATACTTTACCCACATTGAATTATTAATATAATGAGATACATATTTACTTCATTCAATGCATTCTTCTAAGAAAATATTAGACCGTTTCTATTTTTATTTAATATTATGAAATATGTAGAAAATGTTGAATTAAATTGCTGAGAAAAAGATCACTGCTGGAAACCGACATCCTATATATACCATGTTAGCAACTGGGTATCTACGCTTTGTCCAAGTTTGACCGAGAGACGGCGAAACTACGGCGAAAGACTACTTACGTCACATCTCATTTATGGATGTGTCAACAGTCAACACCATCGATAAATTGAGAGTTGTCCAAATGCGATATCACCATTATATAAGTGTTATGACGTCAATTCTAAGTAGCTAAAAGAAGTTTTTGCTTTTGTAACAAAAGTTGTAGTGTATCAGACGTACTTTTAAGGAAATATACCTACTTTTCTCATTTACCGTATAAATTTTTCCCAACGGATTTTAAGCATAACAAAAAAACATCCGTTATTCGCCCATTTTAGCGTCACTAGAAATATTTCACGTGACGCGTTCACAGCGTCACCCCAGCCCCACAACAATACAGCGCACACAATAGCGGCGCAAACGCATCTGTCACTAGCCGCGCCGCGATTGGCTGCGCGAGCGCACCCTCGCACTGATTTCCATGGTAATGTCCGAATCGATATCCGACCGATGTAACGGCGTTCAGTGTTTACACACAGTAAGTCAGCATTTGATGCACATGAACGCTGCTGAGAGTACTGGATAACAGCCCTGAGCTGCTCGCTATGGCGTTCTATGGAGGAGGTTTTTATGTCCATCAGCTAACAGGCTGATGATGATGATGAATTTAATAAAAGTGTCTAAAAGACATTTTTGAATCTAATAAGGTTTAGAAGATTCACCAACTAGGCTTTTCTTCTTAAAGAAAGCGTGAAATAGAATTAGGGCACATAATATTTTTTATACCTTTGATGTATATAACAATACGTTGTTTTTTTGTCTTACAAATTTGTCTCTGATTCATAAAACACCTTACTTGATTTGGGAAAAATTGCAAGAAATTCGCTTCTATCGTCGACAATTGTGGTGATTAACGATTATTAATTTTAATTAGAATATAGTTAGTAACTAAAAAAAGCAGCCACGATAGTTTAATATTTTAAGACCTCTTTATTAAGAAGAAAATTAATATCAATTTATTGATTTATACCTCGCATCAATTTAATATTTTTGATTCAGAAATGTCGGCGTTCATTAGTATTAAAATAAAATAAAAATCCCCATTCAAAATATCCAATCCATCAGCTACTATGATTCGATATTGTTCTGGAAATAGTTGTATTTAATTAGTAAATTTAAACCCAAAAAAAAATTACAAGACTTCAAGTTAACAACAAAATTTGTGCAGAGTATATAATTAAGTGTTATAATTTAATGTACCTAAATTGTGGGTACTATCAACCATTTACGTACCATGTATGTTCCCACTACTTACTACTATCCCAAGTTCCATTACCCCCGACGAGAGGAAACGGCCACAAAGGTGCGACCCTCGACGACGCATATCCTTTCGAGGGTTCTCACACCTAGTTTTGTTTTACCATCGAAGTACAGTGTTTTATAAGGGACGTGCTTTAAAATACTTCCACTCTATGAGCTAAAGCTAGTTTTCCACCAGACCTGTACGAGCAAAAGAGGTAATGTGTTTTCATACGAATAACAAGTCGAGCAAATTAATTTTTATTCAGCCAGCTCTGGTGGAACACCGCCTAACTCCTAATAAGGCCTATGAAGCCCGGTGCGCATATGGGCCGATCGGACTGCTGCAGCCCATTGCAAAATTATCCGACATTTGTTTCTTTGAAAAGTAACAAATACATATGAGGTTTGTTGGGATGCGTTGCGATGCAGCCAGTCATGATGTGCTCTATGCTTTACGTGCCGATAAATGTGCTATTCGTGTAGTGGAATATAAATATAGGTCACAAAAAAAACACAAAATACCATTAAAAAAATATATTGGATACCACTTTTATCTTAAAATATGAGAGATTGAAAACCGATACCGAAAATGTTTTTTTAAATATTTAGACAACCTGCCTAATTCCATCCTAAAAATCGACCTGATTTAAATGTTTTACGTTATTCATAATTCATGATGATAATTCTAAACGTAGTCTATGCATCTCATTGTAGGACAGGATAGAAGGACAACTAACTAGCTTACTTTTATAATATACACATCAACATTACAGTCGAACACATGCTACCAGTAGGTATTAGAGGTAGAATGCGAAAGTTTAAGTATTGTTTGTTTTGTAAGTTTGTTACTAAATCACGTACTAATTATCAAATACTGAATGGATCCCGATGTGGCACACAGATAGACAAGCGGAGCAGAGAGCGAAACTAGTTAAAGTTAACGAAAACATTTATCCAATAATGTTTTGGAAAACAAACAGACAGTTATCCAGCTCTAGCATGGCCACCAAAACACGATTTGATATAGCGATATTTCGACACCAACTGTAAAAATATGATAGATATAGTCGCCATGTTGAATCGACATGCTGGTGACGTCACATGTTATGATCGCTATTTCATTTTAAACGTTACATGGCGGCTATATCTATTATATTTTACAGTCAGTGTCGATATATCGCTATACCATATCGTGTTTTGGAGGTTATGCTAGGGGCGCTGGCTTCTTACACACTGGTTAATTTTCTTTCAAAGTATCACGTAACTTACAACTAACTTTCCTCAGTTACTGAATCTATTTGAAGGCAATTTTTTAAAGAAAATCCAAAACAGATATTTTTTTTCTAAATCGGAGCACTTAATGGTGATAAATTTCACGATTAATTAGCTGATCAGCATGTTTGCATCCCCAAAAATGTTATCGATATAACTAAATTGATTCGTTACATCAATAACACCAAAGGTGTACGAGTATCCCACCCGTGGGAACTCGCAAGTGCTTGGGAGCGACACTCCATGCATCTCTGGCACTCATCACTATAGGTACCTGGTTCCCACAGAAGAGGGTGATTGTTTGTTATAATTAATCAGCTGTTTGTGAAATAATAATACTGAGAACAATACCGTGCGCGTAGGCATTTGTTTGGCTTCGCTGTGAAAAATATTAGTACTATGATTTTTTATAGTAATATCTAAGTTTATATGCATTTTGTAATTCACGGTCGCTTGCTAAAACTTGATTAATCTGTTTTGTAAATTATGACTATAAAACAAACGTTTTGTCGCTTTCTGTCAAATGCATGTACAGGGATAGTAGAACTGTCTTGATTACATTTTCAGAATTGCTGATTTTTATGATAGTGGCAATTTGGTTGTACCATTTTAAAACTAAACTTATCTCTTTTTTTGTGAATAATTTGCGACTGAATATCTTTAGAACTGTCAAACTACTAACTGTGACAATTAGTCTTTTGCATGATTTTTTCGTGATAAAATCAAGCTGTAGATCAGCTGCCTCTTTTTATTCACAGAGAAAAACAGCGATACTGACTTTTAGTTTAAATAGTAATATTAACGAATCGCCAAAAATTTAAGAATTTATTAGAATTTGCTAAAACTAGACACGCAAAGATAAGAACCAATTCCTTCTTCCTCTTATTTAGTTACACAAAAGGTAATGAACCCTAAAAATTGGTATCAATTTAATCAATGAAACCCAGTTATTATTAATGCCCATAAATATTAATTGGGTTTCAAAACCAACATTTTTATATCTTTATTAAATATTCTTATATTAGGTTACATTCCCTTGACCCTCGATGATTCACAAATGACATGCGTAATCGAAGCCTCTGCCAAAGGTCTTACCAAGTAGGTAATCGATACAATAGCGAGTACACTTATTCGATTACTTCCATCGGACACTCAAAGCGATACCGGTAGCGGCGCGCGCGCAGGCTTCCGGCGCGTGCGTGAGTGGGGCTTCTCTGTTCCGCTGTACGACATGTACTTCAACTTTAGTAAAGGATTGTATTTTTAATCCACGCCATTTTAGGCATTATTGCCCAAATTATTAAGACTATTTTAGGTAATACTTGACATGATTGGACTGAGGATATGCAGCAGTTTAATTAGAATAAGTAGTCAAGCTGGAACTCAGGTATCACGTTTATTTTTATAGAATAAAATACTGCAATACACTAACCTCCATACTATCTAACGCGGTGAAAATAAATCATGTTGATACTATTTACCTATGTAGGTGTAGGTACTGTGTTTATAAGCATGAAGATTGTATAGAACATATAGAAGTAATAGAAGAAACTGGTTTTATGAAATAGGTCATAATTCATTGCTAATTCTTGATTAACTCATTCCACAACGAATTTTTCATTTCATTAAAGTATTTTTCTTATTCCTTTACTCCTAATAGCCCACGCCCTCGTCAGTCCACTGCTGGACATAGGCCTCTCCATACGCTAGCCACTGAGCCCGATCATCGGCTCTGTTTCATCCGCTGCCAGTAGCTTTACTTACTATACATATATTATCGTTTCACCTTTTAGGAGGGTGATTTTCTTTTTACATTGAAGTAGAAAAGGCCATTGACAATACACCTTTATCTATCTTTAATCACTACAGTTGCGAGAGACCTAACCGATCATAAAACTTAGCATGCAAACATAGCTCGTAATAAAAACTCTTGTGCAAGCTATTCACAAACTAATTACACTGCTTACGCTGCGTAACCTTGTTACTGGCGCTGTACAAACGGTCGCGTTGCAAAACAATAACGCTGATTAGGAGGAGATGTCCCTTAATTGAATATAACGTGATGATTGAGTTACGTTCAATTATTCGGTGGCGCTAGGCGGCGCGGTGGGCGGGTCGCGCGCTGGGCGGGCGCGTGGGCGGGCGTAAGCACCGCCCAGTCAGAGTTTTACCAATTCTCCATGCACACTGAGATAAACTGAATGCTACGAACAATAAAATAAATTATTTGCAGTCGTTAGTTTTATTTTTTTGACAAGGAATTGTGAAAATCTTTTCAACTACCGGCCTAAAAATATACAAATTCTTAAATTTAATCATTAATTGCTGCGAATATTATAAAATTAAGTCGAAAAAATAGTATCACAAAACGCTCAATTAATTTATTTTTAAAAAAAACATTGGCGATTATTTCGTAACCAAGTTCAATGAGGTGCTCTGTTGATAATGTTTGTAAAAAATGTAACCTTGAATACTGCCAAGTTCACTGTAAAGTTGAAGGTGGTACTACTTTTTAATTTTGTTAACTCGTAAGTATTAAAATTAAATGTATAATATTAATTAAAACTAATTACCAATCTCATTTTAATTTACCAATCAATTTATACAAGATAATAATTTTAATTAATTAATTATAATTTATGATAAATGGATACACTTTATTGCAAAAACTTGATTACGAAAAAAGTTGCAGACTTCTGCTGCTTAGGTAGAGTTTTAGCTAGAAACAATATTTACCTGACTACCTTTAGGTATACGAAACGGAGTGGATGAAGTCGATTATAATAGCAACGCGTTGCGACATCAAATGTATGATTATTAAGATCTAAGCTTTGGCAATAATGATTTTTATTTTTATTTCATTTTATTTATTAGGAATAACAGCCTGAATACAGTTTAATTAAATACATAAAGTTGTTTACCAAAAGTGAGGCCAATAACAGTTATCCACGAATTAAAATAAAAAGGCGAATTAATAAGTATTTATAAGCTAAGAGCCCTAAGTTATGACGTAACTCAGCGCAACATTTACAAAGGTGGCAGTGTAGTATGTAGCTTACTGGATGAGTTACATTGAACATTTACAGTGAAATTTAAAAAATATATATAAATCTTACATCATATACATAATATTTTATAAAAAAAATTAATATTATTATAAAGAAGTCACAGCATTGCGATGTTTATTTGAGTTGCTTTATTTTTTCTCTAATATTGATTTTTACTCTAGACTTAACATAATCAAAAAGAACACAGGTACACAGTTAAAACACCTGGAACGAGAATCGTGCGAGTTCATTAACAAGGTGCCACTTCGCTATATGCGGGCCTTATCGACTATCAACCGACGGGACTAAATACTAAAGCTATCCGCACCGGAGGCGCGCGTCAAAAATAGAGGTACACTCGCCGCGTGCATGGGGGTCTGACGTGTTGTACTTGTAACACCGCAAAACCACGTTCAAGAGGCATTGACCAGGATAAAGGTAAGAAAAGCATAAATTATATTCAAAAATAAGCCAACGGATTAGCAAGCTGAACTGGCAGGGGCCATATAGCACGTAGAACTGACGACCGATGGGGGAGAATGATTTGAGAATGGAGACCACGTACCGGCAAGAGCAGTGGCCAGACGACTAGGTCGTCGTAACGGTCGCAGGAATATGCTGGATGCAGGCCGCTTCCAACCGGCCAATCTGGAAGGCAATGGAGGAGGCCTATGGTCAGCAGTGGACGTCCTATGGCTGAAATCACAATGATGATGATGATGATAGATAGATGATGACACGCGCTCAAAAATCAAATTTTTAATCTCAACTTGGAACATCAAACACCAACAAAAAGGATCGTCGAAGGGGGATGGATAATTGGATATCAAACCGAAAGGTAAGAAACCCATTATTTAGGTGGTGAATAGATGGAGCCATAATTAGGTCATTTAAAAAATAGGCTTTTAGTTATGTTCTTCTTACACATCTATCTTATGCTAATCTAATAGCCAATCAGTCAAAATGATATAGGTAGCTTAGACTGTACCAGATGAATTTTTAAACTAATGAAAAGGTATTTATTACATTATGTAAGTTTAAAGGTTTTTGTGTTGAAGTTTATACTTTGTATTTTTTTATTTTATTATATACCAATACAAACACAAAAGGTTTGATAAGTGTTGACTGTCTAACAAAAAATGTTTACGAATCTTTGAATGATGCAGCACCTTTCTATAGTACCGTTTCATCTACACACATGCGTGCATTACATCTGTCATACCTGTGTTGCTTTAAAAGTATCGCAACGCCCCACTGAATATCGGAACACCATGTTCGGGGGTCGGCCCGTGCCACCGCACGCGCCAGGGTGCGCACCCTGTCCTAGCCAGCCAGTCCTGTCTCGACCGCCCTACTGAGCGGACAGCCGCGCACCCCTAACCACCAACCTTCGGCGATCGAAAACTTTTCAAATTCAAACTTCGAACTTCGTCAAATATTTTTTAAACTTCTAATTATTGACAGTTTTCTTTTTAAGTCAACAAAGTGCGAAGGTGAAGGGGTGCTGAGTCAGCAGAGGAGCAGGCACAGGTATGAGTCACTTGAGTTTCTCGCCATAGTAACGCCCTCCGAACGCACATGCGTTGGTGATTGCGAAAGCGCAGTGGGAGTTAGCCCCTGTGATTTTTAAGATAATTGTAGCGGTGGACCTTGATTCAATGGATTATTATTTATTTTCTGTGCCCTATCTGATCTCTGTAATGTACTTACATCATTAGATTTAATTTTTTTTAATAGCTGTTTATTTCAAACATATTTTACTTTTACTTTAAAATGCGAAAACAAAAATTCAATGAGAAAACTTTAGGATCGCGTAGCTCTTATTAATTTGTAAGTTGGTGTTTCGTCATATTTATTTATTCATTTTATTTTAATTAAATGTGTGTATTTCCTTGATAAAATAAATTGGCAAAGTGCATGTTGAGGGTTCTCTAGTATTTCGTAGTGTTACAATTTTATGTTTGTTTTTAACTTTTTATTAAAAGTTTATCATACGCTACATTAATTTATTGTTTGATTATTACTAGTAAACAAAGCCCACTTCTCACAATTATGACAATATCAAATACAAGCTTACCATCGCAAAAGAAAATCGTTACATTAAAGCCAATATCCAGCAAATAGGTAGTTATAATTCAAAAGTAAATCTAATTGTCTGTCTGACACTACTGTTTACTAGCTTGATTTTGAACAAATTTCGTACGGAGAGAGTTTGAACCCTGAAGTCTGAAATTCATTCTAAGAGAGTAAAATAGGGAATGAAAAGTCGTATTCCACGCGAGCGTAGTCGCGGGAAGAGCTTGTAATACTAAAGATTTAACTCTGAATATAAAACAGTGAATACTTTAGATAAGAAAATAACAATAATAATTTGTTTTACAATCACACCAATTATCTAGCCCTAAACTAAGCAAAGCTTGTACTATGGCGACTAGATAACGGGTAAACATACTTAAATACTTTTATAAACATCCATAACTTAGGTACAAATGCTACAATTAGTACAAATAAAAAAGGCACTTATTTTTAAATAGCACCGTTTACTAGATCTGCAAATGTTGACGTGAAGATTGGAGTATCAGTTACTTAGTACACAAGTTGTTCCGACTAGCCGGCAGTTGGGCGAAGTTTGCAGAAGCCGGCCTCTGGCTAACATATAGTATCGTATGTCAAACTACAAATTGTGGGTTATCTGAACTAACGTGATAACTTGTTCATCGATGTATGTACCTTTTATGGGTTGCCTGCCAGTAACTTGTTCACCAGAACGTCGGAAGAGTATATGGTTTCGTTATTGAGACGTTTAAAGAAATGACTTGCATATTATAAACGGATTAAAATAATTCAAATTCAAATCTTCATTCATAGCAAAATACTTATCGCGTTGAACATTTATCACGAACTAGCTGTTATCCGCGACTTCGCGTGGTCTTCGGTATATCCATAAAGAATTTTCTGAACAACTTTTTTCATATTTTGGTTTTAAAGAACCTTCTCCCGTCATTAAATACCTAACACCACAAAAAAATAATCATCGAAATTGTTCCGTCCGTTCACGCGTGATGCGATGACCAAGGGAAATAGAGATTCATTTTTATTTAGATAGATTACAAAATTTACAAAAAAAAATTAATAGAATCGTATCTTATCAATAAAAAAAATCACCAAAATTGTCACATAGTAATTACAATAAAAATCAATTGAAATAAAAAAAATCGTTAAAACTATCTTATTGGTACATCGTCAAGGTATTCCAGCATAGAATATTATTATTACACTATTTACCATTTTATTTTTGTTGCGGATTTGCTGGGATTGTAATAAAATTAATTATAGTCTGTAATGACGCCGATCTCCATAGCCGAAAAGCGTGTACGCCGGACTTGGCTTCGCCATCTCTGAGGTCCCGGGTTCGATTACCGGTTGGGTCAACAATGTAGAAAACGAGCTTTTCTTAATTTTTTAATTAGTCTGGCTTGTGTTGTACCGTCGTTGTTTTTGATTTCTTTAACACAAGTACTTAAGCTACTTACCATAGGATCAGAGCAATATAATGTCGTCCTATATTTATTAATTTATTTTTAAAAAATGTGTATAGCGACCTCCGTAGCCGAGACGCGAGCATACCGGACTTGGTGTTGCTATCTCTGAGGTCCCGGGTTCGATTCCCGGTCGGTCAATGTAGAAAAAATACTTTTCAACATTGTCTCGACTCTGGGTATTGTGGTACCGTCGTTGTTTCTGATTTCTGTAACACAAGTGCTTAATCAAAGGATCAGAGCAATGTATGTGATGTTGTCCAATATTTATTTATTTATTTGTGTGCCTAAAAAAGTCTAAAGGGTTTCTTTGATTAAACATTGGTCTTCAGTGGTTCCGAAATCAAAAAATATTTATTTAAAAAATATGCGACTAATATAGGAAATTATGACAAGGACTAGACGTGTAATAAGAATAAAATATAGTTTTATTTATTTGTCTCAAAGCACATCACAGACACAACAAAATTGTTTAACATACATGTGAGAAGACAAAATGATTTATGACTCTAGTGACAGGTGTCCCGCAAACTATTATTCTTCTATCGTAGAGGATGTTTATTTCATCAAAGTACTTTATGATGTAACTAATTGTTCCGTTTACTTCAAAGTGTAACGCGCAATCAATGGCAATGGAAGATTTGCGCGATTATATTATGAACTTGAGTCAGCGTGAATGGGGCACGCGAGCCGTGGGAAAATAAGGAACCAAGTGTTTGTAGACAATGTAAATGATTCTGTTTATGCTAAATCAATATTCACCACCAGCGGTTGCGGATTTGGTTCCGGCAAGGTGCAAATGTTTGTGTGATAAGCGCGAACATTTGTACTTAGGTCGTGGGTGTTTATAAATGTATTTAAGTATGTTTATCCGTTATCTAGTCGATATCAAGATCTGCTTAGTATGGGACTTGATAAATTGGTGTTTTAAATTAACACCCTGAACTTCGTGCAATGAAACGATTTCAGTTTAGTGAATCAAACTTCACGGGATTACATTATTTAGAATAAAGAAAGCTAAACATAACTTTGAAAAAGAATTTCCATCTCCAGAATATATGCAACTGATATTTAATAAACTTATACGTCATTTCCTTTAATTTATCAGTTTCAAAAACACAATTCGGACACTTTTATAACATAGAAAAAATAACGAAGTAACCTCTATTAAAACAGATATAATTGCATTCAATAGACAATCCAGACTGTTTTGTGCATCTAAATTTTATTAGTAGATGAGTCAAAACATACACTTTAATTTTCCAGTTGAATTTACTAAAATTAATTGTAATTTTTAAATATAACGAAAATAATTTTGACGTATACGTTTGTATGTATATAGTGATGCGACACTAAGTTAGTTTACACCATCAAAGTCAAGATTATAAAAAACAGCTATTTGTGAGTCTGACTTTCATACCGAGTGTTTCATACTCGTACCACCGCATTTTCATTATCTTCGCGATGCTTAGCCTCCCTATTTGCACTTGACCGGGTTTTATTATTGTTATTTACAGAGCTTACAATACTATTGTACTAAGGTTAACATGAAATGTATTACCGGCTTTACCGTTGGTACAAAAATAGTCTGAAAATGATATCTAAAAACTCTATATCTTTTGTTTAGAAAACAAACCATTTTACTCTACTTTATGCGATTTATACAACAAAACCTCATATATCATATTTTTAAATCAGATTATTTAAACCTTTTTATGGTATGAAACCTCCAACAAAAATAATTTGATTGGATTGTTTTGGGTTATTTTTAAGTTAATAATTTACACAAGCACAAATGGAAATTACCGAGGTGATATCTTGCTTTATGCCTTTCATGATTCTTGCTGGTCAACGGGCCCTATACAGAATGTTCGAAAGAAGATTAACTTAACGTGCTAGGTGCATGTAGAGCTATTTTGAGAGTACAAGTTCGGCCATTTGACCTTAGGTGATTTAATGCCCGACATTTTTGTCAGGCATATGCAGAAGATTTCGCATTGGTTGACAGACAACAAAGTGATTTTTCCGTTTGTAGTACGGAATTGTAAAAAACACGCGTCTCTCATAAATACTTGTCATTGACAGAATCACTGCATGCTCTACTATTAATCAATCAATCAAAATTAATAAAGAGGGACTTAAGTTAAAAAAAAATTAACACAGAGTTGAGAAACATCTATACTTTTTTGAAGTCTACTTAAAAATAATGCTCATCACTATAAAGTTAATACCTACTGTTAAAAACGCGCTGTCTTTATTATAACTTTAGCACCTTCTGTTCGAAATAATAGTAGAACTGTAAACGGCTTTAAATAGTGCTTCAGGCGTCTATAAATTAGTTATTCATAAGCCCGTAATCTGGTGTGTAATTAATAAGGCGTATCACGCAGTCGCCGCATTTTCACACCTACGTACTTTGCATTTTTATGTTACAGTTTTGGTATTCGGTTATGTTATTTATCGATATTTTAGCTAAAAATTCGAATAACAGCTCTATTTTATATAAAAAAGGAAAGAGTTACAAAAAATGGAGCCTAACAGCACTGCTTGGGTATATAGAATCAGGACATCTCATGAGCATATCAATTTATTAATATATTTTGCTTATTGTTTAAAAAAGTAAAAAACAAAAAACACCAGTTCACAAGTAGGTTGAGTCAAAAACTATCGATAAGAACCATAATGTACTTAGTTCATCAGTTACTTAAGTAACCTATCAAGTATTTTTGCACTCCTTTGCGGTCGATAAATTTAGGTTTTGTTTTAGATATGTTTATAACTTCTGAACAAATCCCGAAATCATAAAAAAACGTAACTTAAGTTACTTCAATTTTGAAATCCGTTTACTCATTTAATTTCAAGTGTCTTCGTAAGTACATGTCAGTGAATGACAGGCGCGCCCCGCCCTGCCGCCCGCCCCTTCATTACCGAAATTATTCTCTCCGCCCAATCCTGAAGACAGTGTTTAGGCGGATTGCGTAATAAGTGGTTTTAGTACCTCATCACCTTCAGACGTTTTATTAAAAAGTGATTATAGTAAGCGCTACCGTGTGCTTAGACACCTTATGTCTATTTTATGTTCATATACTTTCAGCATATTAGATTGCAGGTTTTCGCCTAAAGTTTTAATTAAATTAAATCAAAACATTTATACGCATTGTAAAAAAATATTTATAAGTTATTCGAAACATAAACATACCATAAATGGTCACTTATTGTAAAGTATTAATTAATTTTATCATCTACCGCTGTTCCGTGAAATAACTTGAACCCATAACTGTAACTATTGTTATAATATAAAAGTTCCCTAGAATATTACTATTACAATTCTACTAAAGTTAAGTATTAGCTTTTAAACCTTGCTTGGTACTCTTGGAAAAGCCTAACCATTACATTACCCGTCGTCATACATAATTTATTCATGGCAACCTCTCAAAATATGACAGAGTAAACAGAGTGCTGTCCGGAGGGCCGAGAGCGAGGGTGAGCGTGGGAGCGATCTCGCGACGGTAATTAGGTAACGTGGGCAATTTTACCCGGTCTACCCTTGTAGCAGTAACGTAATGAATACAGACACAGTAGCCCTACTTTAGATAGTGGCACTTAATAATAATAATAATTCTTCCAACAATTACACAAATTTTCTAGATCCAGTCAAACTTAGCAAAGCATTTACTATGGTGACTCGATAACGGATAAATACATTTAAACATCTATGACTTAGTTACAAATGCTCGTGTTCATCACACAGGCATTTGGCCACTTATGGAATCGAACCCGCAACCTCTAGGCTTTCATATAAACTGACGATAGCTTAGACTAGACCCCCATAATACAGTTTTGTCACATAATCCGCTTTATAACTCTGATAATAATTGCACAAGCTGACCACATTTTTTATAATTACTTTACACAAGGTATATAATTTTTTGAATAAATGAATCAATAGATTGATTACACAAAACGTGACAATGACAACTGACACCTCGGCTTGACTCGGCAGTATTCGGCCGGCCATAATGCGTCTGTTTATGTACGTTATTTATTTATTTTTATTTTATTTTTTACAAAATCCACAGCTCATACATTTTCTTGGTGACAAAGCAGACAGCCAGTATTATTTCGAACGTTTATAGGTATTTACCTAATGATAACGTTTTAAACCAGATTTACTCATAATCTAAATTTAGTCTATGTCTAAGGATTTAAAAGAGTTAATTTTTCTACTCTTCACAAACACGTAGGCAGGTTTTATACCTTTCGCCACAAATTAGAATAATACTCTCTTTTAGTAATAAAAGTAATAAGAGAACAAGATTCATCAATCCGTACGTGAGTAGATCTTCTGTATCATATTATTTTGTGCCAGTACGATACGATTGTGGACTATTTGCCCCGGTCTACCCTTGTTGTGCTAGGATTACATTGTCGACACCATGAGCTTGTTATAGCAATCTTGGGAATAATGAATTTTGCGTTTAGCCTGTGTGGTCTTTGATTTAAAATCTGTGTAAATGTACGAGTAATTAAAAATATTTTTAAATTATAAAAATAACTCCAAAATGAATCAGTTGTGCACTTACTCACACAGGGTGTAAATGAAATTGCGTACATCAGCTGCTGATGCAGATTCATCTACCCAAAAAAGACAACCTCTGTAGCCGTGAGGCGAGCACGCTGAACTTGGCGTCGCCATCTCTGAGGTCCTGGGTTTGTTTCCCAGTCGGGTCAATGCAGAAAACAAACTTTTCTATATTGTCTCTGGTCTAGGTTTTGTGGTACTGTTGTTTCTTATTTCTACGAGTTTAACACAAGTACTTCAGCTACTTAGGATTAGAGCTCTCTGTGTGATGTTTCAAAAACAGCCATATTTTTCTCAAACTTTTTGAAATCAAATTAAGACTTTGATATTGACACGATAGCAGATTTTTTTATTAATCAGCAGCTGATAACAGCTTTCCTATTAAAGTTTAAAAGTACAAAAAATCAACCATTGATTTGACAATGACTACACATTGGTTAGTATAGGAATCTGTTTTTTTATTTAAAGAAAAGAAATAATACAATTTAATAAATTTATTATATCAATAACTAAAAACACGTTGACGATATAACAAAGGTAGTTTTTATTCGGAGCCGAGTAAAGAGCAATTTTCTCTAGTGGAACACAACGCTACAATCAGAGAAGGAGCCTCTCTAGTGCCATTGAATCAACTCCCCACCGCCTTTTATAACATTTTTGCACTTTGCTAAATTATTTTCACACTAACACTGCCATTTTGTTAACAGATAAAAAATAAAAACACGGTAAATGTGGCGAAGATGTGAACTTTAATGAAATGATATCAAGAACTACCGAACATGGAAGCAGCGTTACCACAATTTCACAGACTTAACTCATCCCGTTTCTACCAGCATTATGTAGCACCACCTGTTCGAATATCCACTGATTACCTCCATGACCTCATCCCTCCACAACGTCCGACACTACTTCAGCAATATCTTGCTTATTACAATGAACCATTAGTACCACTCGATCTATCATTAAAATCTACAACACCTATTACACCACCATGCACTCCACCGCCACCGCAAAAACGAAAATCATCAGAAGATAAACCAGCGAAATCACCTAAAATATTCCGACACTTCGAAGAATCTCCTGAAAAAGAGGAATCCGATAACAATGTTGAAAAACGTAAACTTGGTGATGAAAACTCCAATGACAGTGACAGCCCTGAAGCTAAGAAACTTAAATTTACGAAGCAGTTCTTTGAAGAGCTTAAAACGTGTTTGCCTCCTGAACCAGAAACACCATCAAAAAGTGAAAGAAGTTCTCCAGATATAGTTGAAGTCAAAGATGTAGAAGAGCGTCCGAAAAAATCTCCAAAACTAACGACACAGCCTGTCAAAAAAAGCAAAGCAGTGAGGCGATTGATGTTTGATGAGGATAAGACATCACCGGTTTCTGGAACTATTATTCGAGATTTAGCTGAAGATGAAACTTTAGTAGTTCGAAAGGTACAATTTTTAAATTATCATATATTTTAAATAATTCAGACACATCTAATATAAAAGCCAAAGTTGCACAGGAACTATTAATTAGACGTTCTTACCATACCATTACTGTGGCTGTAAGGCGACTTTTCCTTATCGGTCAAGCAATTAAACTGGTATGAAATCGTGTATTGTGTTGTGTTTTTGCGCTAATAACAGCTTTAAGGGTGAACCGCAACCGTTACCGAGGGGGTGTGCCCCCGGGACATTAACTACAAAATAAATCGCCGTTTCAATGCTCTGGGCACGATTTCTTTGAATTGAGATAGTGAAACGTTTGATTAGTTGTAATAAAAATGATTGTAATGGTATGGAATTACTTAATAGTAGCAAATTTACGGATGTAAAGCTAGCTGAAGCTATATAGTGTCGTTTTTCAGGGTGATATAGATCCTGCATTCAATGTGGTGGAAGTTACTGACGAGGCAAAGGCGTTAATAGCATCAATCGAAAATCGGTTGGGTCGATACATCTGCAGGCTTTGTCGAAGATTGTACAGCGACGCATTTGCCCTGGCGCAACACCGATGCTCCCGCATCGTTCATATCGAATACCGATGCCCAGAATGCGATAAGGTAAGCAATTAATAGTCGATTGTTCTATCGTCCTCATCTTTTATAATTGTCGGGTTAAGTCTTTTTATCCTTGAGCCGCTTATCTCTCTTTTTCTTCACGTCGAGTTCTTTCATGCTATGAGTTATACTTATGCCATAGATCCATCGACCCGATGTTCAACTTTCGTCGACTATAGTATATACGCATAGTATTTGTATCAATTTAGCTGAATCGTAAAAAAATGGCAGAAACGAAAAAACATACTTAATTGACACTAGTCTGTTCCCACATAGATTCCAATTAATATGATATTTAATCATTTTTATCATTATCTACCCCTTTATTGGAATCGAACATTCGAAACTTTTTTATTGCATTCGATAAAGTTTAGTAGCAAAACTATTCATGTGGGAACGGTCATGGGGTGTCGAGAGGCGAACACTTGGCATATTTCCATGGGAAGGGACACCCACAAGAACTGGCGAAATGTTTTTACACGATAATTGATACGTTACGTGGTGCGTGACTGGGGGACATTAGCAGCCATCTCTAGCGGAAAACAATATAAACTCATGATTAGGAACTATATCATTTGATAAAATGAGAATTTTAGCCCATTATAATACAATGTTAGAGGGACACATATAGTTAAGGTAGCCTCTGCAATCAAATAGTTGTGTCACTCATTTTCTCTACTCACAGATCACAATTTAAAATAGTTTTAAACTAAAACTATATCTGTTACCAGATAATGTGCAGTCAACGGCAAGTTAATCTACCCAAAAAGTTAAAGGTCATTGAACCGATTTTCAACTTTAAATCCGACATTTAGAGATCAATATATAAAATACTAAATACTACTTAAATAAAAACATCATATTCTCACCTCTAAATACTTCTTCCTCTCTAGGTATTTAACTGCCCCGCTAACTTAGCATCCCACCGACGCTGGCATAAACCAAGAGTACCTGGAGCGACAAAGAGACGCGACCCACCATCAACAGAGGCCGGCCGGTTCCCCTGCCAGAGGTGCGGGAAGATGTTCCGAAGGCAGGCGTATCTGAGGAAGCATCTGTTGGCTCACGAGCAGCCCGAGAATGATGAGAAGGAGCCGTCGGCTTTCCGGCAGGTGCATGCTGAATATCCTACCTATCAAACGGTTAGTGTGAATATTTGTAAAGTAAAATGATTTCTTATCCTATGATATCCATATGGTAAACGCAGGTAGTGTATGGCACCATTAATAAATAAATAAAATAATACTGCAAGATTTGCCGGCGTGATACACTTGAAATTTTGTTTGTTACACTGAATTGGAATCACATAGAAATAGTATGATCATTTATTTATATGGAGAACCGTACCGGAACGTAGCGTGTCGTAACTGTTCTGTGGTTTGTTACATATAGTTTTTATTATGGTTATTGTTTACCTACAGCAAGCTGTGCATAAAATTTTATAATTTCTTTACCAGGAAACTCTTCGGGACAGCAACTTCAATACCTTCTGGAATAAGATCCCCCCACCACCCCAAGAGATAGCTTGGGAAGGCGTGCGTACCCGTTGCGCGTCCTCCTGCTCTTCCGAGGACTCTCGCAGTCTTGACGTCACGGGGTCGGAGGATGAGGGCGGCGGCGGAGCGGACGGGTGACGGCGCGTGCTGCGGCCCGTGCCGCGCTTTCCCGCGTACTCAGTACCTACTTTGCCGTACTATAACTCGTATGGACACGACACACATCTTTATTTTTCTTAAAATACCTGTAGATATCGTGAACGTTACATTTTATTGCCCTTCTCATCAACAGAACTGATGCGTTTCGTTAAAGGCAGCGGGAAACGGACGTGTCATGCTGACGCGCGAAAGTGTCTCTCATCTAGCTTGTTATATCTTGACAAAAATAAGCCGATTTCCCTTTTATATCTAACAGCATCTATATATCTTATACATAAGCAGCCATTACTCGCTCATCGTAGTCGTCTAATCAAGAAAGGAAAGGACACTCATTTTACTTTTGTTAAAATATCCTTCACTTTTTGTTTTACTTTAGCAATCTTCAGGTTTTAAATTCCTTTGCAATTCGTCGGAATAACGATGCGTTTCGTTATTGTTAGGCATACCAGCCCCGTTACAGGTAGACTAAGAAACAGCTCGTATACTTAGAATATTGTAAGACAGTCATATTTATTAAACTTTCAGAAGTATTTTTGCGTGATCATCATGCATGGTATATTATTGACCGATTGGCTTTGTTGACGGCGGGTATAGGTTGACAGACACGTTTCCCGCCCGCCTACTATCTTTATTACATCATGGTTAACTAACTAACTACTTCTAGAGTTACGGTCATTGTTCGTTACTTTCAATTTACCTACTATTTAAAATATTTCAAAATGTCAAAAAACGTAGTTGGCGGAATGGGCCGTATTTAATATTCGTAATATAAGTACTTACATATTATACGCAAAATATTTTAAATGTCATTTACATATCAATGTTTAAACCTGTAGTTAATCATATCATTGCACATTATATTTAATATTTATTTGAAGGCTGTATATATTTAGTAATTATGTAGAAGATAGTTATGTATTATTAAAGGTTAGTATTGTAGATATATTTATTTTAAATTAATTTAATTGTAAATAACTTTGATCTCCTACAGCAGCATTCCAAATCGTAAGGCACTAGAGATGTAAAACGTCTCTATTAATTATTTTAGTATTACTAAGCTAATCTTAGATTTAAACCTTTAATTAAGTATTGAATTATATATATGGACATGTTCTACGTAAAGTTTAATGAAACGCTCGTATTTTAACCTTCCGCCGTAAAAATAACGTACCTAATTTTCCAAAGTTTTTTTTTTCTATAAAAATATTGCCATTTCAATAATTGTAGTTGTTTCACCGTACATATAAAGAAAAACTGCAGCATCTGACAGATATAATGTACCTATGTATAATATATTTTCTCTATGTTTTTAGTGCATACTACATAATTTTTAACTGTAGGGTATTTTGAGATCGATACTACAATAGAAAAACTGTGAAAAAGTGTTACTTCGTACAGGGACAATATTTTAAATATAATATAAATATTAAATAGTACATTGTTAACCTAGGGGTGAAAGTAACTTAATAAGTCCCAAGACGGGGTTCAATAGTTCGAGGGACAGAATAAGTCTTTAACCCGTAGTAAACACTGTGCTTTTCATTAAGAATACAAGGAAAGTAAAAATAAAAACATGAATTAGCTGACAAAAAAAAAGAGAATTTTAACAAAACCGTACTAAAGAGTATGCAATCACTACGTTCTACAACTCGAAAAAACAAATGAAGATCGGATTGCTGCTTTCCCACCTATTTTTTTTCTGTGGCCGGCCAGCTATTCAGCCATAATTTTATTTATTTTATATCTTTTAAAGAAATAGTTGAAAGTAAACTTATAATAAGGTCATTAAAAATCTTTAATTAATACATATCTTTATGTTACTTAATTTAATTTTACATCGCGCTGTTATTGAGTGGCTGTATAGAAAGTTGCAACATGGTTCAACAGATAGTAAGAAAAGCTTTTAATAGAACTAGTTTTTTCTTTTTATAATTTGACAGCTGTCGGTTGAAAACGATTCTCCCTAGGGCTGAAAAGTATTACTTTCAACCCGCTCCTCAGGCAACTTCAGACCTATTTTTCGAGTACGAGTAATGAAAATATACTTATTGCAATAAACATAAAACGAACTATCTCAATATCAAAACAAACCAAAGGTTGAAATTATTTTAAGGTGCAATTAAAATCACAATATTTGTCAAATGATGCGGGGCTACCTTATCTATCATCACCTTCTCTCAAATCATCACCTAATCTTGTTTAAGATAATAATATCATATATTAACGAATGTCTTGTTTGTTTAGGCGAGCAAAGATAATGCATTGTCTCAGAAAGTGCATGAATCGATCGGCCGAAGGGTCAACGGTATCGATCGTACGAATAGGCATATTTTTAGATCTCGGCCAACTATCTCATAAAGTTTTCACTCACAGTACATCGGAATGGCTTAGGTTACATAACCGGGGCATTTGGCTTTACAAGTGGAAAAGTATACTAGAACATTAATTAGGATTATCCTAAAAAAGGCAAATTGTATTTACTTTATTAGTTTGTTTAAAAAGATCTCTCGAGGAGAAGTTTTCTACTAGTCAAATTCTATCGTTTAAGTTATTTATCAGATACTCTAGTCGAGATTTTGCAATTCTAGTCAGATTCTAAGTCACGTAAAATATATTTGTAGTTTAGTAAAGTTCACGTAAAGTAATTTAGTAATTTAACAACATTTTTCTAGTCAAGTCTAAGTCGTTGTTAGGAAAAAAATAAATAACCCTTATCTAGTCATACTACATGAAATCTAGTCATTTTTAAAAAGGTAGGTATAAATTGTATCTCAGATCTCATATTATTTTGTTGGATTTATACTTACAGTTTATTACGGAATTCATGTCATTAAGCTGGCATTAGTCAAAATCTAGTCATTTTTACTTAACATAGTTATTCTAGTTTTTTTTTTTATTGGTTTACAATCTAGTCAAATGTAATAAAAAAAAACTTTTTTTATCTTTATAATTTCTAATTGGTCTCAATTTTTAGTCTAGTCACTAAAATAATTAATAATCTAGTCATTTTATATTCTTATTATTTTAATTGATATTAAAGTTTCTAGTCATTTATCTCCATACCTAACCAAAATTGTAACGTAGTGTTTGCTATAAATACTAATTTTTTTTTTTGTGTTTGAGGTGCAGGGATGAAAATTTTAACCTTTTATCAGTTATTTTTTGAGGTGTAAGGTTGAAATACTGAGCGTACGTTAAAAAAATATATCTTAGTTTGCCGAAATTATTTATTTATAAAATATAAACATTACACATGACTTGACAGAAAAGCTGGCCCACCAACTTCGCGTCACTCAGCAGTTCTCATTGTCATTCGGCAGAAGACCAAAGTAATGGACATAGTCCAAAAATGTAGCAAGCTAAAGTGGCAGTGGGCCGGCCACATCTGACGCAGAACCGAGTTCCAGTTCTCCAGTGGAGACTACGTCTCGGCAAGCGTAGTTTAGGACTCCTTTAGGACTTTAGCCCCCCGGCTCGAGGACCTTAGGAAGATGGCTGGCATTAGCTGGATGAAAAAAGTGGAAGATCTTACTCTTTGGCTCTCTTTGGCTTCGGTCAGCAAGTAAACTAATAAAATATATTTTATATATATAAATTAGTAAAATTTTGTCTATTACATTTAACATAGTTGTATATTATTATAATTATCAGAGATAGTATAATATAAAATATTATATGTGTGAAAATCTCTATCGAGTGGAATCTAGTCAGTGTGTTCTTCGTAACGCGTTCCAAAGATATTGTACATAAGAAAACGCTATTTGTTTGTTAGTTCGATTATTGTGTGTGTAGTTTTTACTTTGAATTCTAAAATATTTATTTTTAGTTCTTATAATCGTGTAAATTGATTTTAAAATAGAGCAGATAGACGCTTCACTTAAATTTCTTTGAGATTCGTCTTTTTTTATTATTTTGTGAAAAATATTCACATTTATTTACTATTAAATAAAATCACAGATATAAAATATTTATGTTCTATAACCTAGTTATTTAAACTTGATTTAGGCAAATATATTTTTCGTGCCGACAGGCATGACCTAATGTATAATACATAGCACCGAATTTATAATGGTTAAAAATGCAAAATGTCCTTTATACTACGAATAAGCCTGTCTCAAATAGAATTTATTATTCATGCATAAAAAAACACAATCTTTTATGAAAAGTTTAGTTAGTTTTATTTATATTAGGGGAAATTAGGGCTCAGTACCAACCATAAATATGCAGTGTTTTATAAAACTGACAATATTTTTATATGACTACATACTTTTCCTTTCGATTCTTGATACTATAAAATAATCAAAGAAGTAACTAAACAATAATACCTTAGGAAAAGAAACTTAGTTTCAAGTTACAAAAAACTATTGAAGATGTTACAAAAACTGATGATACCTAATACGATAGATATCAACAGATAGACGGTGTGCAATAAAAAGTTATTGCACACCGTACAAAGTAAATTTATGATTTTTACAGAAAGAAAATACATAAATAACTATGAATGCATTTACTGCAACGAGAGATTTCGAAATCGAAGTCAACTTCATAATATGACAATATTATTGTCATTATAACTGTATTCCATTCCGTTTTTATTTTACAAAAAAACAATGATACCAAAAAGTAAAAGTAATTGTTACAAAACCCTATAAAACTGTTAAAATGCGTGATTTGTTTTCTATACTTTCTGTTCTTTTTTACTGCCCAGATGTTACAGTTGCTATTCTGCCCTTACTTTCCTTCCTTCAGGTTTGTGTTCTAAAGTATTTTAAGTTACAATAGTATCGAGCACTTTAGAGAATAGGTTAATATTCGAGTTTGTATAATAGTGTTATATTTCATCAGTGTAGCTAGTGAAGTGAATATAATATTATTTAATTTACACTTTTCTTCAAGTTAAAATTCAATAGACATAACTAATGTTACTAAAAAGATTGTCATCTATGTATTTATTAATAAATCAGCAAAAACTTTGAAATAAATTGTAAATTAGTTCAAGGTTTTATTTAGATCACAAAAAATTAATGCACTTAGATAAAGTAGGTAGGGTACTGTTTCAGCTACGTGTTTTTAAGTTATTTATATTTTGGTAGACTATTAGATGAATGTAGAAATTGTACATATTTATTTAAAACTGATTAATAAATGTGGAAAAGCTAATGATGTTTTTTATTGTTTATTGATATATCTATAAAAATAGTCATAATTATTAAAAAACAAAAGATAGATTAATGGAAATATTATTCTCACGCAATCTCATACGTCTGCTTGAGGATCACGAGTTAATAAACAACATTGATGATTCCATATCGAACTATTATATGTATAACATTTACTGAATCACTAATGGATGAAATGGCTGAAGAAAACATGCATTATTTACGTTTAAACAGATCGTAAAAATTCAGTTACCTAAAAGCAAATGGCATTAAGTAATGAGTAAAGCAACGGGAAACCACTGCTACTATTATCGCTTGTACCAATGGAAATGTCTAAATCAGACAAAGACAAGTTCCGGGAGCTGGTAGCCAGCCTTCAGTAATTGGAGAGGGACTTTAAGAAGAAGAATTAATATTTAAGAATAATTACTAGTGGTATAGGCAACACATGATATAATAATTACTCCACGGCCCTATCTCAACAGTATGTAATTTTGCAATATTCAAATGAAAAAAAATTTTCTTTATGTCTCCATCCATATAACAAGGAACGCGGGCAGTGGCGCCGGTGACCTATCACACCAAACGCGCGCGTTTGCTAGTTTATAATTTGATAAGATATTTAAATCTTCTCAGGAACCTTACGCATAACAAACATGCGAAAATTATTTTTATGTAACTATTATATATACTCGTAGAAAAGTATCTAGTTTGTTTGAATTTAAAACATTTCTAGGCAAGAAGATTTTATCGTGTATTGTTTCTGTTAGAGGTAAAGTTTTGATGTAGTAGGTACATGTATTAACGGCGGTATTAGGCGAACACCCAGGACTTGTTTGGCGTCGCCATCTCTTAGCGATCGTCGATTCTCGGTTAGGACAATGTAGAAAACGAACGTTTGTATATTGTCTCAGGTGGGTGTTGTTGTACCGTTGTTTTTTATTTTTATAATACAAGTCCTTTAGCTACTTATCTTAGGATGAAAGCAATGAATGTGATGTTGTTCAATATTTAATTATTTTATTTTGCAGAAAATCCACAGCCCTTAAATAACAGGGTTAATACTCACATTAAAAACATACAAACTTACATTATTTATTTAAACTATGAAAAATTTACTATTTTGATATCAAATTCGTAAATTGTATGCAATTAACCTTTTCAAAAAAATAATACACAAATGAAAGTATAAATAAAAAAGACAAAAACTGTTTGTTATGTATTTCTGAAAATTAACGCATATTGCTATATTTTTTTTGTAGAATCATGGTTATATATTTGTGGTAAGATGTTTGATGTATAGGTTTAGAACTAATCATCAATTTTAAACACTTTAACTAATATTTAGAATGGTAAAGGTCCATAAAGGAGGTTCCGTAAAGTACGGAAATAGGGTATATCACATATAGAAAACCACTTAACACCCGTAACAGCCAGGATGGCTGGCTCTAGTCTATCTTTGAAAGAAGTTCGTTTATCCTATTCCTAGTATGATAGTTTGAGTAGAACTTTATAATTTTATATTTATTTAGATCGCCAACAAAGTTACACTGACATATTGCTAAAAATAACTAACATATTAAAGTACTTTACCATAATACGTTTGCTTAGTATAAACTTAATTATAAATAACATAATTAATCACGTTAACATATGATTTGAAATAAAAAGTAATTAATATTAATATTTAATTTAAAAAATACTCGGCGTACCTAACGTACCTATGTATAGACAAATTTAAAAAAAATAGAGACCCTCAACAACAATGTTTATTTTTCAAAAGTTTACATATTTCTCTTCGAGTACTGAAAGTATGAGCTCGCCGAAAAAAAATACTCAAAGTCTAAGTGGATAAAGTCACAGACGATCTCTATATTTGAAAGCATACAATCCAAGGACATAATTGTGCATGTAAAAGTAAAACTTTCATCGTGTCTAGATTACCTTAGCTAACAGGTTAAAAAGACTGAACCTAGATTTATCAATGAGTAAACAAGTATGTAAGGTAAGAAAGCTTTACTCGGAGACATTTAATCTGACATATTAATTACTATAAAAAGTTGATTCATACTATAATTGAAATGCGGATATCATGAGACTACTGCAAAGACTCATGGTAGATTAAGTATACCTATCTACGATGAGTCTTTGCAGTAGTCTCATGATATCCGCATCCGTTTGTAATAAAGTTAGTTTTTTTTAAATTGAAAAAAGCTAATGTACAACTCAAAGCAATTAACTTAACTCTACAATATCATATCGACAAAATAAAACGACTAAAGTCTATCAAAGTTAACAAATTTTGGAATCTCATGATATTATCATTTGTAAGAAGCTTCACTTTAAATCAGAAACAGAAAAGCCTTAGAATAATTATATACTCAGTTCTCATAGATTGCTCCAGCGTTACCTTTTGCTAGATACTTACAAACAATTACTTTGCGAAGTTGTAATACTTCATTAAAGAACGTCAGATTTTTCGTTTATCATTGAATCAAGCGACATCTATGTATTTGCGATTATATTTGATGTTACCGGGGTCCAGCCACCCCTAAAATATCAACCCTCCTGATTACGTGAACCCCAGATAAGCACCACTCGGTGATAAATTTTGGTAACTCACTGTAGATGGCGTTTGAAGTCTTGTCAACATCCAAGCGGTCTCATGAGACCGCATAACAATGGAATTTCTATTGTGTCTCAACTATGGATACTTAATGAGTTGATGTCCTGGGTTCGATTCCCGGTCGGTCAATGTAGAAAAATAACTTTTCCATATTGTCTCGAGTCTGGGTATTGTGGTACCGTCGTTGTTTCTGATTTCTGTAACACTAGTGCTTAATTAAGCTACATATCATAGGATCAGAGCAATGTACGTAATGTTGTCCAATATTTATTTAAAAAAAGGTTAATTTTATGGAATGGCTACAAATAACGTTTTGATATGCTTCTACGATGACCTAATATATTTTTTACAAAACTTGACTTGCTAACTTGACTTGCAGGTTGTAGGTCATTTTCATCGGTATTAAAAATTTACACGTTTTGTTAAAAGTATTTTATCTTACAGCGCTAAATTCTAATTTTTCTAATTTTTTTAACGTAGACGTTACGAGCTACCGCAGCAGACACGATCGTCCGACTAAACACATTGATCTGCAATCACGTTAACTTAGCTAATTACTCTGATTGCGGATTATGCAACGCCTAGTACCACCTTTTATAAAGTCAAACACTTTTGTTCATCTCAGTTTACGAGTAGTCCTTCACGATGAAACTTACACTGATCAGCTTCACTTTACTTTTGACATGCTCGTTTGCATATGTCACGAATAACGTAAAGTTTACAGATACAACAACAAAATTGCCAGTTGTCAACATAAGTGAGCAAAGTGTAAATAAAAAAACCAGTGCTAATGTGAATGAAACTCAGAATAAAAATCGTCGTAATTATATTTACTTAGAAGATGTGTTGGTGGGGCTCAAGTACCAGAATTGGACAGAGGACGAACTACCTTGCTTGAACCAAACGTTAGTGTTGATTAAAAGTTTGCAAAACTTTACACTTTGGGCTGTATGGGGTAAGTCTTGTGTTTATTTTTTGTTAATATAAATTTTAATTAATATAAATTGGACTAATGTTAAGATTAATGAACGAAGAGACAACTCTTAATGATCCACAGATAATTTTAGAATACATGAAAGGGTTTATCTACTACGGTTATAATATCACGAACAACGAAATAGCGCAAAAGTCTAATTTTGACTGTTCTTTAGTTTAACAGTTTCAGATTTGATAGTCTGTCGCTTTTCGTTTACGGAGCAAAGCAAAGAGATTTTAGTTTAAGGTCTAACGTAGTGTTTCACTTGATCAGTGGTTTAAGGGGTAGTAGAGCCCGATCACCACTAGAATTCTATCACAGAGTAATAATACTAATCATACTTTTTAGATAGATCGTGATAAGATAAGATAATATTTATTTCCAAGAATACGGTTACAATGATCTTAAATTTAGGTACAAGTTCAACATATTCTGCCGTAGTTTGTAGGCGTAGAAATACTAAACATTATGAATATTAAAAATAACAATTGATTTAAAAGACTAATCCCATTAATTCAAAATTATCTACTCAAATTAAAAATAATAATAGGCATACATGATTAATAAAATACAACAAAATGTCAATATTTATTCCACTTAAGACGTCAAATTAGTAGTCAAGTCAAACATGGATTCTTTTATTTTAATGTTAATAAATTATTTAATAGAGTAGAAGCACTCATTCAATAGCCAGTTATTTAATGTCAGTTATAATGTCAGTGCTAATGGGAAGATTATCATATATTCTGATTGCATTGCATTACACATTATTAGTGTCGTTATTTACATTATTTAAGTCGTTGGCTTGGCACGTATAATTTAATTGTGTCTGCTATTAGATTTTCCAAGTATCATGTAAAGGAAAGAGATGCAGGTGTTTTTGACAAACAGAATTCTAAGATGTATTGGCAAGGTAAAGGCAAAATTTTAAGGTGCTATAATGGTTTACAGTGGTCTAGATAGTCGGCACCAGTTACAGCACGAATGCACTTTTTTGCACCCTGAATGCCCTTTCTATATCCACTGAGTGTCCCCATATAATTAGATTATAAAGTAATTATAAAGTCAAACTAAAAAGTTACATAAGTACGTTAATTACTTTTAACTTTCGCGTACTACTACTTGTTACTTACATACATATATATACATAAATACATCGAATGTCGTACATGACTCAGGTACAAAAGCTCGTAGATTTATCACGAAACATTTGCCTCTTGCGCGATTCGAACCCGCTGTCCCATGTTTGAAACACCAAGACACTTGTACGGTTGATATAGTAGTAGTAATATCCTTTAGGTATTTTCAAGTCGGTTTGACTGTCGGTACATGAACCACGCAGCCATGGTTCATGTACTGACTTTGAAATGACAGAAAATTACTAAAAGTTGTAGTCACTAACACTAGTTTTTAAGGATATTTTGTTACTAACATTATGGGGTAAATGCCTGAAATATAGAATTTGATTTGATATAATATAATACAATGCTGTACAATGACTGTCTGTCTGATCTAGTGGTTCGCACTCCAGACTACAAATCCAGGAGGTTGCGGTTTCAAATCCCGCTATGGCAAATGTTTGTGCTATAAGCAGGAGCATTTGTACCTATGTCATAGATGTTTATTAAATATATGTTCTTATTAAGTATACTCGTATTTACGACCTGGTAAAGGTCTGAGGAAGACGCTGGATGCAGGCCGCTTCCAACCGGCCAATGTGGAAGTCATTGGGTGAGGCCTATGTTCAGCAGTGGACGTCCTATGGCTGAAATGATGATGATGATGATGATAAAGTATTTTTATCTTCTAAGTAGTTGCCAGAGCTTTGCTTACTTCACGGTTAGACAACTATTGTGTTTGTTGGACGAATTTATTCTTATTATTTATTAATGCTAGTAACCGTCTGTAAAATTTAGCTCCTCTTCATCTTAACCCTTTTAAAAATAAATAGTCCACCAATTAAGAAAGCTGAAAATAATTAATTAATTGTCACACAGAATGGGATTCAGTTTCGTCCCAGCCACTGGGCATTTTATCCGGCAACCGCTACCAACTAGGCAACTTCGATCAATGTATGAACCCACCTTGGATGGCCACCCATCCAGAAGTCAAGTCTCAGTACTGCTTAGCCGAAGTCTCGCTAGAAAGGACAGACCATGCGAAAAAGAGACGGATGGATGACATCGAGCCGTATGAAAATGCGCTGGATTTTATACAAGTGAGTTGCCTTTTAACTATCAGATACTTACCTAAATGATATGCCAATTATGCCAGCTTCTATAAAAATAGCTAATAGACAGACAGGTCCTCTCAGTAGGCTATAGCTGGATAAAAAGCTTTTCGCCTCCGTTCAGCACTAAAGTGTAAAGTCAATACCGCAGCAAGAACTGTAAAAAAATTATGTTTTTTTTCTTATGATTTTATACTTGTACGTCTTGTACCTATTGTATGTCTGAAACAATGCTCTTATTAGAGCATAAGGCAATCTACAACAATAATATAATTAATGTACAGTGACGCAAAAGACCATTTGTAAATAGAGATTATAATCGATCTAAGAATGCAAAGCACTTTAGAATACTTGTACTTTAAGGAGATATTATAAGCACACAAATTAGATATTATGGTAGGATATGGTATTCCAAAAGTAGATATGTTTTTTTTCTCAAATTGGATTTCTAAAATAGGAGCTATTCCCTATTCAGTAAGATATTTTCTCATTTTCTCATCTGATATTGAACTATATTACCTATATGAACTTTAAGTTGAAATTTGGTCGTGTTTGACATTATTAATATCCGATTCAAGGTGATGCATTGCGTTATCACTTTGTTAATTAATAACTTGGAATGCGTCTTGTTTCCCAAATTTGACAATCAGCTCACGGACGGCATTTACGCCCGTAGTTGCCCAATAGGTACTCAGTTTTCGCGAAATTAAAAACTTACCTGATTTTTAACTTATTTTTTACAATCCTTGTCCTGACAATTACAAACACAACGACAACAAATTATTCGCATCAGTCAATTATTCTCGAGTATCAGTGCGACTAGCGCACGGTATATAAACATATCTTTAAACAGGGTAACATTTTATTAGTATCAAATACTTTAGGGCTTGTTTAAACTCATGATAACAAACGACTTTGCCCAAGAAACTTATTGCCTACCTATCTCAACATACTTTTGTTAATGTACGTTTGCCTTCCGCGTTTCGCAAAATTAAGTTTAAATAGATAAGTAATGCCGTGTGGGGACGGCCGTAAAGAATACACTTTCCCACCACCAACAAGAGACGTATCGTAAGAGGCGACTAATTCTTGTAGCACGAGACGGGCAGCAGCGTCTTTATGCGAAATCTTATAAAAAGCTGCACTCTGCACTGCCAGTCTGCCACAAACAATACAAATACAAAATGTTTTATTACGTTATTAAAGGTTACATACTAATTCAGGGTTTGGTATCTCCTTTTAAGCAATTATTTGCTTGTATTAGGAGATACCGCTCTTCTATAACTATCTATAAATATTTTGTAAGTACCATATGGAAAAACAACTCATCATTAAATCACTTACCACTCACTCTCACTCACTGCCTGCCAAGCGCGGCGAGTATTGGCAATCCCCCCCTTTTCGGGGAGGCCTATGTTTAGCAGTGGACGTCCTACGGCTGAAATTATGAATGATGAGGTAAGTAGTTTCTTGGGCAAAGAGTTTGTTATCATGAGTAACCCTTAAGTATATTACACTTATAAAAACTCATCCTATATGTAAAAAAATAATTAAAGACAGTTAAAGTCTCTTGCTGAGCGTAACATGCTGTAAAAATAAAAACATTTTCCAGCACCACACACCCCACGTGCGTCCATTATCACACCTGACGTGGGGTGCATGCGTGCCCTCCGTCTGCCGACCGCGTTCCGTGGAGCGGCTGGTGAGCGCGGTGCTCGCACGCAGCCACCTTAGCGCTGCTGGCCTGCGCCCACGCATCGCTGTCAACGAGCCGTGTCAGCAGAGAAACAGCCCGAGGAAGTTTGACACACTGTTCTACGCTTTCATGTATGAACTTACAAGTATATTTTTTTATTCTTGACCAAATTAACGTTTGATACTAATTCCACCTTAATGATGGTAAGTGTCGATGATGGTTAAAGTGAAATACGCTTCATCAATAGATACTCTGTCTTTTTATCTAAAACACTGCACAGCTGTTTGGAGGTAGAAATAGAAGTGCAGACTGCAAGATTCTACCACCTTGGTATGCTAGAGCCTAGTTCGTGTTTGGCAGGATGCACTGCGTGTAATTGAAGTTCACTTGGATTTATTTTAGTATTGTTTGAAATCATTTACATCCCTATACCTCATTTTGATTTAAAAAGACTATCGTCTGCATCGATTTTGTTTTTGGTACTATGAGTATGCTTTTTTAATAGTTAGGTATAACGTTCTCTAAAAACTCCGCCGTGAGGTCACTAATAACTTAAGCATTACATTTATTTGTTACAGTATCGTTATGGTTGGGATGGCCGTAGTTTGTTTGATATGTACAATAATCACCGTCAGAAACAGAGACAACATCAGCAGTTTGAGTAAGTTATTTTTACAAAAAAAATATATTAATAACGTTGCACCCAATTTTATTTCATCACATTCGATGAGCGTGTTCTGCCCCTGAAAGTGTTAAAGGCAATATTTATTTACTGTTTTAAGGTCTTGATATCTGCAAAGCTTTCTGTCTCAAAGAAAACTCGAAAAATCTTCTGAAAATGCAAAAGGAAGGTATCGAAGTGATTTATGGGATCCGATACCTGACTATCTGCTTTATTGTAATGTGCCACCAGTCTGGCATATTACACTCGGGCCCTATCAGCAATGGAATAAGAGTTGATAAAGTAAGTGCCTAGGACCTTTATTAGCTACTAGTAATTTTAAAAAAAACAAACAAACGATTTATTTTCCCTTCATTTCACTATATGATCCGCGTCGAGTTCGATCTGCTACTTAAAGCCCAGCTCAAATAATTTCCTTCATTTAATCATTAAGTTCTGTAAAACTCTTTAAATAAGGTAATTAAATTAGTATTTTCTTTAGTAGACGCTTTTTTATAGTAAAATTTATAAATTTGCTATTTAAAAACCTTTGGTCTCTTCTAGGAATTGGCTTTATCACCATTCGCAATATTCATACTTCACGATGATGTTTTTGTGGATACCTTCTTCGTGATATCTGGGTTTCTCGTGGCCAAAACATTTACAGCGTATGAGAGACTCCCAAACATCTTCTTGCTTGTATTAAAGAGATACGTACGGTAAGTACCTTGTAAATTCATCAAAAAAATACTTAGAGAATCAGCTCAATAATCGATATTAATTCAGTTATGTCGTAGGAACATTATGTGGTTAAAGTAATAGAGACTATAAATAAAACATAAACATCAGTGCACCAATGCGTCAGATGATATACAGACAGATTATCATAGTCATTTAATAGAACGTTTCCTGTTGCCCGTTACTAAGTAGATAGTTATGTGTTCTTGTAACTATATGAACTAATTTAGTAAAAATGAAAAGCTCGTCAGTTTTGCACAGCTCAACTACCTACACATACTTAGAAAAGTCGTCATTGCCCTTCGCTCAAACGTCTACCCAGCCCAGCAGGTCTACTACGAAAAACAAAATCCGTCAATACGATAATCGTTTTTCGGATTGCTGACTACGAACCGCTTCCGATTTTTTTAAATATTACGATAAATAACATTTTATTCATTCATTCACAAAGTCTTTCCGAAAATATGACGCTTCCGATTAAAACATCGTCATCCAAAAGTGTTACGTAGTTAGTAAGCCTATCGTTTGCGTATCCTTTGTCTTTCGTTTCGTCCGAAACATCGTATTTCGTTTTTCTTAGTAAGCTTCCAGGCTCTGCTTTCATATTCTTTCCATTTCTTTTTCCTTTAATTTTTATTGACCCTATTTACAACTTCTATTTAAAAATTCAAAAGGCATTCAAAATATTGCCATGTGATTATATAATTTTTGTTTATCTATCCCCATTGTGGTCTTATTATCAATTCGTGATTATCTTGTCGAGTGACCTATGCCTACCTATTACAGAGCCAAAAATTAAAGGAAAGGAAGTGCCCTTTATTCGCATCAGCAGACATTGTTAACAACGTCTAAAGAAGACAACCAAGACGTTACATATATGTTTTTGTTAATAGCCTACTATTTTAGGTTAGTGGTGGCGCTAGCAGTAGTAATATTCTACGTGTCTGCTATCTTTCCACACACTGGCTCGGGCCCGCTGTGGGCGCGATTTGTTGCGGCCGAAACTGATGGGTGTAGAACTAATTGGTGGGTGAATCTACTCATGTTGAGCAACTACATCAACACAGACAATGTGGTGAGTTTGCACTCAATTGAACCACAAACTATGTACTTACTCTTACTCTAAATCAGTTTGGTATTGCGTTTATTAAAGGGTACGTACAGTATATGACGAACGAGCCGCGCGCACTCATTGCGTACTGTAAACTATTCGTGACTCACGCGCCGCGCATTCGCGGCACGTTCGCCAGATCTGTACACACCATTAGAAAAAGAACCATGAAAATTGAATGTAGGTACTTACTAATGCAAGTCTTCTTTAGCCGGGATCTGAAACAAACAGATTGATTAAATTAATAAGCCTTCGGCGGGGAATTGAGAAGTGTCGAACTTTTATTACCAATTATAAAACGAGAAATCTCTCTTTATAGAAAAAACAAGCAAAAAGATAAAAGAAAACATTACCCTCCTTCTGGGTCAGTCGGGTAATTAATAAATAGCTCACTATGGTCACTGCTCGTTACTTACTAGGCTCAAATCAAGAAATACGAAAATACCAAGAATTCTAATCTTATGATCAAAATTTAATTATTTGCAGTGCATCTTAGTCTCCTGGTACATCCCTTGTGACTTCCACTTGTTCGTGCTAACTGTCATCACGTATGCAGTATATAGGCGGTGGCGGGGACTAGGGCTGGCCTGCGTTAGTGTCTTAAGCGTTGCCTCCATCATCACGCCTGGTGTCGTCAACTACGTCAATAACCTGCCTGCGGTACAGCTGTTCACTTTTGAGTAAGTTTTATTTGAAAATTTTTGCATTTTATCAACATCATCATCATAATCATTTCAGCTATAGGATGTCCACTGCTGAACATTGGCCCAATGACTTTCAGATTGGCCGGTTGGAAGCAACATGCATCCAGCGGTTTCTTGCAACCTTTACCAGGTCGTCTGTCCACCTCGTGAGACGTCCTACACTGCGCTTGCCAGTACGTGGCCTTCATTCTAGAACCTTTCTGCCTAATCCGCCTTCAGTTCTACGTGCTATGTGCCCCGCCTACTGCCACTCGGGCAATGTCAGCTTTTTGCATTTACATGCTAGTTATACCTACAAAGATAATGACACTTGAAAAAAAAACAATGCAAAGGGCATTCAATGCAAAAAATATTTTGATGAAATGAAGCTCACAGAAGTAGTGTAGGACGCCTCCTAGCTCGATGGACCGACGACCCTAGAAAGATGGCTGGCAGTGGATGGATGAAAAAAGCAGGAGATCGTGCTCTTTGGTGCACAGTGGACTGCAATAGGCTGACATGAATGAGTGATGAAGCTCACAGATGACCACAATAGATAGCGCCCTTGGAGTGAGTTATTAAAGTCAACTGGTTGAACGGCTTGTGAACGGCCGACATTACAGGAACGAAAAGGTCATCAACCAGGTCCAAATAATTGCTTAATTGATTCGGTAACCCAATTGTGCTTCTCCGGCACTTAATTCATCTTATTATTGCCCGTAATGTGAATTGGTATATCTTACACGCCATCATTTCACACGATAAGTTAACGCTCATCACGCGATATCGTTAAATCAGATTTTGTCATTGTTAAGTACTGTAATTTTATATGCGGAAAGGAGAGTCGTATGGTTTTTAAAACTTGATATTTTTCATTACTTTATTGAGTCATTTTTTGCATAGAGAACGTCTGTACCCTGCCTGAGAGTTCCAAAACAACTTGTATAAAAAGAACCGAAAAACTTAAGCAAGTAGATATTCTATAAGTGTTAGAGAATATGACCCGACTATTTAATTTTGATTACTGTTGAGCAGTGGTGTGTGTATACCCTACCTACCCTAACCCTACTATTTTTAGTCGATACTCTCTGTAAACTTAAATACTTAATATAAAATATCACAAAATATTGTTCATTTTTATATGTATACTTTGTAACAAGCTTCATCTCTCTATTTTCAGCTTTATTATTTAATTTAGTGACCAGCGTTACTGAGTACACAATAAAAAAAACTATGGAATAATGACTTTAATAATTGTGAACTGGTTTGTGGTCCAAAGTTTAGTAAATAAATAAAAACTTATGTAAGAGATTTTGTCAGCATTTATTCTTGCGACAAAAAACAAACTGCATACATATTATACAGAATTCTTTAAAAAAAAAAGACAATCAGCTTTTTCTATGAGACCAACATAGATTTTTGTTTTGTATTGACGCTAGTACTTGCGTAAATAGTCGTGCATAGTTGCGTTAGTGGAAATGATTCACGCCTAAAATACACTTTAGTATCACAGTAACCTTGGTGTGTTTTCAACAATCTTTTATTAGCTTTATCATGTTAGCCTATTGCAGTCCACCAAGTCCACCAAAGAGCGCCACAGAGCACGATCTCCCGCTTTTGTGATCCAGCCACTGCCAGCCATCTTCCTAAGGTCCTTATTTATAATCAATTGTAATTAACTATGTATTCAAATATTGGAAATAGTTTTTAACCTACTTCTAACTGACGTACCTGTTTAAAACTTTATAAGTAACTGACATTCTGATGACAATACAATAATTTGACACTATCGTGATGATATGATGATGGAACTAGAAGGTGGATGGTTGAACTTTTCAATGGCTACTAGTAAAACACACGTGTTTGGGCTCATTTGAGTCGTCTAATCGTCTTGACGAGCCCAATACATAAAAAGTGTTTATAGTTTTTACACTATTCGCTGTGTGCGCGATGACAGCGCCCCTAGTGACCACAAGTATTGTGGACTTAAGATCTTTCAAATTATGGCAACTGGATGGTTTAAGAATGATTTTCGGATTGTTTTTCTTCGAAATTAGATGTAAATATCTAAAAAGTTTGTGCATATTATAATAAGTGATTTTCTTACTCGAACTAAAATATGAACGTACGGGATTTGAACCGATACAACATGATATTACTTTCCAACCTCAAACTGTCCAAAAAGGGAAAAAAATTGTATAAATACAGCACGTGAGAGAATTTGAAGAGCTTAGAACCAACGGACAAAGCTACTTACTAATAAGAGCTGTGATCATAAGACAAACGTCTGTGACGCAAACTTTATTCTTTTCACAGCAGCTATCCATTTAATACTTTGCTTTAATTTTCATCTTTATGTTGAAAACGAATAAAACATGCACGAACTGTTTTTCCTATTGTTTCTACACCTTAAAACACAACACGTACTGTGACCCATATCGCGGATTTTAACGTGTTTACTTAGCGTAAGTATGAAATACTATGAAAATATAGCAATTTGACACATGACAGTCCAGAGTTATTTCACATTTTTGCCAGAATGCGTGCTGCGGTCGATTTGACGGCCATCACCACCCACTTTGCAAATAGCGAATAATAACTTTTTTTCTGTTTAGAGTTTGACACATAAACAATACAGCTTAAGTACTGTTTAAATTTCATGGTTGGTTAGCGTCTAAACAAGGCCAGTAGCGAGATAGCACTCTGTAGACTTAGGTACTGTTCTAGCACTACTAATGTTATCCAATATTTATTTATTTAAGTACCTGTATACATTACAAATAGCTGAAACAGCCAATATTCTTTTTTGAACGGTTATAGCGTGTGAACGTACAGTACTCTTTTTACCCGTAGTCTGCGCGACGCAAATGATATGGACGTGGTAATTAAAGTAGGGTAATTTGTTTTTTATTAAATTCTAAAGCACCGACTCATACTAATACCTAAGTAGACTAACATTAAACCAACCTACGCAATGATAACTAAGTAATAGCACACCATTACCAACCACGTGTATGCGTAAGATTTTTATTTGGCTATGAAATATAAGATGAATTACATTACTCGAGGAACACCTAAATTAAGATATTCCGATCATCCGAACTTCATCATTTATAATAATTTAAATTAAGATTATTAAAAATCACGAATCTTATTTGACTGAATGCTGTTATATTAAAATCATATTATGTTTCCGATTATCGCTACTAAGTACGAAAAATGAAAACCGTAGTGTTATTATTCCGAAAACATTCCGATTATCAATATTCCGAAAAAAATCCAAAAATTAAGTAATGTAACTTCAGATCGCCGTGGTCTTTCGCCGTGGTACTTATCTACCTAATATTAGAATGTAATGCAAGACGGAGGCGCGGACAAAAGCGAAGAGTCTGGACTTCTTGCAACGCCGGGGAAGAGAAAATCCGAACGCATTGCTTGCCTTACTTGCATGCAGGGTTGCTGCATTAAGATTTTGAAATTAGAAAAATAGGAATTAGGTATGTATAATAGGAATTTACATTTTCGGAATTTTAAACCATTCGGTATTAGGAGATTCCATATGTTGAAATTCGCAGTAATAATATTCTGACTAGAGTTTTTCGTAATATCATTACTCGCGCATAAAGAAATTTTAAATTTGAATGTCACAAAAAAAATATGACAAAGCCAGGTTTTGGGTTCGAATTTCACATGCGGGATAAGTTTGTGTCAGTACCAAAGTTATGTTAATAAATGTATTTAGGTATGTCGATCTGTTACCATAGCACATGTTTTGCTTAGTTTCTTGGCTAGATAAAATTTATTGGTGTGATTGTTGGAAGAATGTATTAATTAAATTATTTAAAGAAATTAATTTTTATTAGTCAATTTCCTGTAATTACCTACGATTACTCAAGAAGTGAATTCAATGATCTGACGTAATCACAATGGCGAACTATAAGTAGAAGTTATTGTGTCAGTAAAATAAGTCAATAGAAAAACAAACACTAAAATCTACTAAATTAAACTCAAAATATACGTACAAAAATATAGATGGGCAACATAAATAATCTTCTTTTAATAAATAAAATGTTGTTCGTTGCCAAAAGCTAAATTTGAGAACGGCATACCAATATGGCAATTTTTTTTTACATGTTCCTAAGTATTAAAAATATCTCCCGAATATTGTAAAAGTTTTCCGGAAAATTGGAAAAAAAAATAGTGTTATTTTCTATGAGATTTTTGATGGTACGTGGCAGACAAGACAACGTCTATCGGGTCAGCTAATTGACTAATAAATATCATAATAACTTATGAGTTAATAATCAGTGGTTTTCTTGTTACACACTCTTACCATAACCTAATATAGCATTGTTATTTATTAAATGAACTAATCTTATTTCAGTACAACTAAACATGCATTCAATAAACATAGTATTACTTTTCTCAAATATTGTCTTAAATATATCATCGGCAATTAGTCTTATTTGTTACATTGCATTGATAAACTAAGTCCAATTACGTATTTTTCCACGTGCATCTTACAAACTAGGTGCGTCGCGTGACTTCCATGTAATTGTTTTTGGCCATTGTTGCTGAGATTTGTTTACATTTCAATAAACAAGGCACAAATATTATGATTATACAATAAACTGTTTAACCCTTAGGTAATCAGATGCGAGCTAATGAGTCTTGAATCATTTCGTTTATAGTTAATTCTGGTTAAATAAAACCTTTTTTATAGGATACACTCCTATTAAAAAAACCGATCAAGTGCGTGTCGGGCCCACGCAATGGTTTTCCGTTACAATATGTGGTATTTGTTACCTGTTTTACATTTTAGAAGTTAACTCGGTAACTTGTAAATTCTACCTAGCTCTGATGGTTTTCCTTTTAATTTTGTTATACGACCTCCGTAGCCGACAGGCGAGCATTCCGGACTTGGTGTCGCTGAGGTCCCGGTCGTTCAATGTATACAAATTACTTTTCTATGTTGTCTCGGGTCAAGTCGGTAACACAAGTGCTTTGCCTACTTACCACAGGATCAGAGCAATATAATAAAAATAAAAAAGTTATAAAAAACTGGCTAGGAGTTAGTCGGACTCATGCACCGAGGGTTTCATAGTATATTAAGTTATCTTTTATTCAGTTCGGATAATTTGTCCGACTTCAGTTGTTTAATTACACTTATTTTTATGATTGTACCCAAACACACAGGTAGTTGCGAAACGTTTTTCATCATATTTTGTTTATATATATTTACTGACACACACATTTTTGAATAAAATGAATAAGAATTAGTGTATTATTTATTAGCTGTTGCCCGCGACTTCGGTAGCGTGGTCTTCAGTTTTTTTTTAATTTTCTGCGCATCTTTCTCAATTTTTTTCTTTTAAAAGAACCTTTTCCTAGCAATAATTAACACGACAAAAAAAGAATTAGCGAAATTGTTCCATTCGTTCACGCGTGATACAATGACCAAGGGACCAAGGGAAGAAGAAGAGAGACTCATTTTTCAGATTTGTGTCAAACGAATAAAAAGAAAAATGGGTATGGTGTCAAAAAGTTCCCGCTCAGTATTTGTCATGTACTTATCACGACTGATTTTTGGCCGGGGACCCTAACGCTATGCTAGGGCGTACAGCGAGTGACGCAGCGGCATATTGGACTACCAAATAACTCCAGATCTCTCTTAGTTTTCATGTAATGTACTGTACAATTATTTACTACCTGTTAACCACACATGTAATGCAAATAAACGATTTGATTTGATTAGTCAGTCAGACATAGGCCAGACCTGATTAAGAGTTAAGATTAAATCAAATTATTATATCGATAACCAGTTTCGTGGCCAACCCTCGAGCCAACGAGCAGTTCCAGCTGGTCTACATCAAGACGCACACAAGATCGACTGCCTATATTATTGGTTTTTTCGCCGGTAGCTACTTCGCTACCCACAAGTTGAAGCAGAATTTAATGTCCCAGGTGAGTATTATTCCTTGGTCGCCTTCTGTCCAATCGTATTTTACAAATACTTTTAAAACAAAAAGTTTATTTATTAAATACATACTATGCATATTTATTTACAATTTGATACGAAAAATCTATGCGTGTTTATTATTGTATGTATATGTATATGTATTTTTTAAGCTCATAAATGATGATATGTTAAAGAGTCTAATAAACCGAGTAATAAATAAATAAATAAATATGTAAACTAGCATGTAGTTAAACTTGTACTTGTACTTTGTACTTAAACCCAAACTGTCAGAAAAATATTGTAAAAATATGCTGTGAATAATTTTCAACACCTACACAACATTTTGAGCATAGCATTTGTTTCTAGTACTTTTACCTACTTCAGAAAAAGAAATTGAAATCATTGAAAAAACAAACAAAAAGATGCAAATTATCTTTCTTCTGTTTAACCGCTTGACCGATTTTATTCATTTATACGTCGATTGATAAGCCAACTTGATAGCTATTAACTAAGCATAGAGTTTTTTAACGAACAATTGCGTCCATGCAAAAAGTATTATTTTCCCCAATTTTCGCTATCTGAAGTCACAGCTATTGTCTTAACAGCCACGTTTTATTGCGCGGTGCTATGCACCGTATTTGGAGTCGCCCATTTAGAGGCACTACTCGCCTTAATATGTTTCAGAAACGCTCAATGATCGGCGCCTGCGCTGCCACAGTCATCATGCTACTTGTCATGGTGAGCGGCACGTCGTACTTGTGGCGCAGCTACTCGCCGACAGAGGGCGCCCTGTACGCCGCCGTCAACAGGCCAGTCTGGGCCATCGGCATGGTTTTGTTCATACTATGCTGCTCGTTTGGCAAAGTCCGTAAGTCACCTTAACTTCATTTTGAGTTTTTAACGATCAAAACTCCTATATAAGATATAATGCCCATTTCTTTATCTGATAGACAGGGTGTACAAGAGAATAGGACACTCCTTAAAACTTTTACTATGGACGCAACATCAAAATCGGGAATTTTTATCAGATGCTCCGTACATTATCATCGAGGTAGCGCGTAAGTTTGTATGGAGCATCTAAATAAAAATTATTTCGATGTTGCTTCCATAGAAAAAGTTGTTGTATATGAGCACACATATAGGGCACACCAACAAATATATATTAAGCACTTAAGTCATTTTTTTTTCTGGTTCATTTTTTTAAATAAACCCTATATGCCATCATTTCACTAAAACTAGTGCTATAAAGATAGATGATGTATCGTCGATGACTACGAACACGCTACGGACGCGAATGTATCCGGAGCGCACCGTAGCGTTTTCGTGCTTCCGTAGTACGCTCGTAGCGCAGCGTGTCCCCATCTCTCTCTACTGTTTGTTAATCTAGAACACTCTTGTAAGGGGCCGCCCACAGAGGATCTGGCCCGTCCATCGCATGGGTCATCATCATCATCATCATTTCAGCCATAGGACGTCCACTGCTGAACATAGGCCAACCCCATTGACTTCCAGATTGGCCGGTTGGAAGCAGCCTGCATCCAGCGTCTTCCTGCGACCCTTACCAGGTCGTCTGACCACCTTGTGAGTGGACGTCCTACGCTGCGCTTGCCGGTACGCGGCCTCCATTCTAGAACCTTTCTGCCCCATCGGCCGTCAGTTCTACGTGCTATGTGCCCCGCCCACTGCCACTTCAGCTTGCTAATCCGTTGGGCTATGTCAGCGGCTTTTGTTCGTTTACGGATCTCCTCATTTCTGATTCGATCTCGCAAGGAAACACCGAGCATAGCCCTTTCCATAGCACGCTGTGCGCTTCGCATGGGTGATCTACCGGAATTTATTTGATCCTACCGGCAGCTTGTCCATTTACTAATACCGTGTTCTGTTCACAAACCAAAATAAAATTACTTACCAGACTTACCAATTTTCGTATGTGATTTACTTGTTTCAGCAATATTGAAGAGTTTCCTAAGCTGGTATCCATGGGTACCGCTGAGCCGGCTCGCGTACGGACTGTACCTCACGCACACCATTCTGATCATTCGCAACGTCGGCATCGCCAGGAACCCAGTCTACTATGATAATATGTCCGTTGTAAGTAAAGATAATAATAATATTTCATTTAGTAAATTCCCTTTAGGAGGTGATTCTGCAGCTCTTAAATCTCAAATCTCGTGAAAAATACTTTCTTTACTAAAAAGCCGATAAGCTTTTCAAGGGTTGTTTGAGAAAATTATTTTTATCTTGAGATTTAAATGTTGGTCCCTTATCTTATCTTACTAATATAATAAATGCGAAAGTTTGGATGGAACGGCTGAACGAATCTGGATGAGATTTGGCTCAGAAATCAATATTAGCCTAGAATAGCAGATATAATTTTATCTCGGTAAAATGTACGGTTCTTGAGGGATGCTAGATAACTGTCATTAAATTAAATGTTTAAGTGTAAAAATATCAGTAGCTGTTGCCTGTGACTTTGTTCGCTTGGGATTTAGTTTTGACTATCTATGGTTTTGCATATTTTGACTAACTATTTGTCATTTAACTATTTATTAAAAATAAAATACACAAAAATATTTTTGTAAAAAATTTAGTACATTAGGTTTTTGAAATTTTACCATAAAAAGCTTACTTAACTTTTCACCATAAAAACAACAAGGTATTCGTACTTCTCATAGCACATTAGACAGATATTTTTGCTCTACATTTGAAATGTCAGCCCTGAACTACTACTACTACTGGTTTGTACTTTATGAAGTACACTGGGACTAACAAGGTTAATAATAAAAAGTAGCATCTGAAATATTGTTATACAACTTTTAATTGATAGGATAAGACAGCTAAGCTTTATCTGGCCAAGCTTTCCATCTGATCTACGATCAAATCTACAGGAACATCCAAATATTCCGAAATATTTAACTCTGAATTTGGATGTTCCTATTTTCTTGAATCCGAACTTTATATTTAAATAAAATTTTGATTAGTAAAAATCACGAATAAAGGGCGAAGGGGCTGCACTTTCCGCAGAGCCAGAGACGAGGAAATCCTAATGAATGCATGCATTAATGCTTGCCTTGCGTGCATGCATGAATATCTGCCTGCTTGTGTGTACCATTTTAATTGCACCCTGCGTGCATGCATTTGCAAATTACAAAGAAAAACTAATAATTTGTCAACTATTGATGAGTGTTCATTTTTCAGAATTTTAATTATTTGTAATTTTAATAATCGGAATTCGTGTTATTGAAAAGTTTGAATTTTTAACAGTTATATAATTATATATAACTGTTAAAAATTCAATTGAAACTCACCATTTTAAAATTCGGAATTATGAACTTTAGAAGTTTTAAGATTTCGGAATTTTAAAAATAGGAATTATAATAAATAGGAATTTACACTTTCGGAATTTTAAAACGTTCAAAATTTTGATTTTGAGTAGGTATTTTGAAATTTGTGATATAAAAAAAAGTTTAAAATTCAGAATAGGGTTGTTTACACCATTCTTAAATAATATTAAGACAACATTTATTAAAACTGTCACCTTATTTTAGGTCTAATAACCTCAGCACATTATGATTAATTTGAAAAATTCGATTTTTTATTGTTCTAAAATTAATAAAAAGTTAAATAGAGTCCGTTGAGTTAAATAAACAGTGACGTCATAGTCATCGCCATACAAATTATATGGAGGAGTAGCTCTTAGTAGCTTTTAAGTATGTCAATTGATTAGTGGTGTAAAATACTAAATTAAGTTTTTCGTATTTTTATACCTAGTGTATCCATAATCTACGACTGTCTGGGAAAGATTTTAAACAGAAAATAGTCAAACTTGTAGAAAGAAATGTCATTGAAATATTTATTTAATTATTTTCAGTTCATGTCTTCATTGAGTGTTATATGCTTGGGGACCATCTGCGCTTACATCATTTGGCTCTTGGCTGAAGCTCCTATCAACAACCTCTTCGTGATATTCGTAAAACCTAGGTATTTTAATTTTTTTTTACTTATACGTTAATTATAAGGTCACCACATTTTGTGTCGAGACCATGACCCGTTTGATTGACCCCATGCTGTGATTTGCCTTAAACGAAAAGGGTCCCAGCTTCGATTCCCGGTTTGGGTCAATTCAGAAATAAATGTTTTCTAAATTGGCTAAGTCTAGGTGTGCTGAGAGCCACCGCTGGCAAAATAATTTGTCTGGTACCTTGAAGCATTAAGATATTCTTTCCTTCAAGACCATATGACTGACTATTGGTATGTTCTCTGATGCATTTTATTGATTTAGTTGCGGTCACATACACTCCCAAATAACAAATGTTTTATTACCCGCCTTCAAAAAAGGAGGAGGTTCTCAATTCGTCGGATTTTTTTTTTATGTTTGTTCAGCGATCATTCGTTACTACAATGACCGATTTCGATAATTATTTTTTTGTTTGAAATGTAATACTTTCAGAATTGTCCCATATAAATTTGGTTAAATTCTGATGATGGGATCTATAACAAAATCATCAAACATTGCATGAACTCTGTACCACGCCAACTGATTTTAGTATCTATTTTACCTAATATCTTTGCCAAATATGGACCGATGATTCTTCTTTTAATGAATAGCTTATACTTCAAAGATACTATAATAAACATTTTCGGAAAAAAGTTTACCCCTAAGAGTGGAAAAATAGGAAATGAAATCGGTGTTCAGCAGTTAAATTATGTTTGCACTCGTAAGATTTGTTTGGATTTGATTTTTTTTACTAAAATAGATGAAATAAATAAAAACCGACTTAAAAAAACAAAAAGCAGTTTTTTAAATTCTTTTTTTAAAAATAATAGTGAATCAATTTTATAAAAACGTACTATTACTTTATAAAAAGTAATTTCTAAAATATTAAGACTACTTCATCTTGACCGCAATAGTCTGATCTACCCAAAACAATAATTAAATATGACATAAAATTATTTTCAGAAAAAGACAATTATCAAGCGCTTCAGAGAATGTCATTGAAAGTCAACCGGGAGCTAGCTCTGAAAGAACAGGAAACACAAACACTGGATACCTTCAAGACAATTTAAAGGAGAACATGAATATTTCGTCTAAAATGTGATAGTGTTTATGTAATCCATAATTTTGTACATAAGTCTATGTAACCAAAAAACAGTAATTCTATGTCACCAGATAATATTTTACTTTAAATTAAGTACAAATTAGTATGATAGGTCTAAAATAAAGCATTAAGACTTGTAAGAAAATGTTTTGTTAAACTTTTTAAACGACTTCAAAAAAAAGGTGGAGGATCTGAATTCGCAGTTGAATGTTTTTTGCTTATTACTCCAGAACTCCACCATAAATGAACCATTTTTTTTTTAATTGAAGGTATATTACAATTTAGTCCTATTTAAAAAAAAGTTTAAAATCTGATGATCCATGGGGGATCCATGAGGAATTGAGGGAACTCCAAAAATATAATAGGCATTCAGATAGCTATTTTAGTATATTCAACAACAATTCAAGCATGGCATTCAGAAAGTATATTTTGCAGAGGTGGAAGTGATGCAGAAGACTATAGGATAGCCATAATAGTATTTCATGAGTGGCGATAAGATATCTTGATTAAGATAGTTAAGCTTTATCATGGTCGACAGATCAAAAAATAAATGATTCTTGTGAAACTGGTACTATAGAACCGATCTAATGATGAAGGCTGAAGGTAGGTTCTCCGGTAGTCTCGGTACCGGGACTTCGTAGTAACACAATCAGAGCTGTGTTTGGACTTAATGGAATTGTCACCATATGATTTTTAGCTTTACAGGGTGCTAGGTAAATGGTATATCAAGCAGAAACTAGCCCATGTTAACATATAAATGCTATGGTGAAGTCAGAAATTTGATATCATTATTATTATTATTTTTGTCATACAAAACTTATTTCTCAGAATCCGATTTGTATAAAAAAACATTTTTTAAAGATGTTGATATCAAATTTCTGACTATACTATAGCATTTATATGCATATGTTAACATGGACTAGTTTCGGCTTGTTATACCATTTACCTAACACCCCATAGATATTATTACAAAATTTATCAAAGAACAGATAATGAAATTTGTGTACAGCATCCTCGTTCGTTTGTTATCCGTATTAATCCCTAAAACATATAAAATCCCTATCCCTATCCATATCCCTATTAATCCCTAAAACATATAAATTACATACTTTTTTTGTAAAAAAAAAGTATATAATTATTAAGTATGTTTGTTAGTAAATGTTATTTTTATCTTTTTAATGTTCATAAAGTAATAATCTGTGTTGGTATAATTTTTTATATTGATCCTATTAGGCTAACAGTGAGTGACTGTTTGTTCAAGCTTACCTCCCTGTAAAAAGACTTCGAACTTTTTTATATGGAGCCTGGCATACCTAAAGTTGGAAGTACCTAAATGACGTATTTTGGAGTACACCTATAAAACATATGCCAATCGATAGAGAAAATAATTACAAACAACAAATAATCTACAATAAAATGTGATAAATGATATACTTTCTTCACAATTTTAATTTGAAAATTCAAAATAAATTTTATTTTATTTTTTTATTTAAGTTGCAATCAGGAAGAAAATGATTAGCTACAAAACATTAATACTTCTTGTCGTAAATGATCTTGTAAAATTAGACCTACTTGCCAAGAAATTAGTATTATTTGCCATTTTTGAATAAATGAAGTCATATGGGTACCACTTTTGACTTTATGAATGGTTTAAACATTGACGTATTATAAATAAATACCTCAGTGCCTATAGCCGAAAGTCTACAACCAGTGGGTTTTACCTGTTATGACTTATAGAACTGATAAACGTGGCCTCTTACTATGGGCCTCATAAGAAAGCTCACGGTTTTCACAGCGTGCTATCACTAAAAGGGCTATGCTCGGTGTTTCTTTGCGAGATCAATTCAGAAATGAGGAGATCCGTAAACGAACAAACCAGTAAATCTAAAATCACTGGGGGAAGCAGCAGTGGATATACTAAAGCTAAAAACGGCCAACCACGCAAGCCATGTCTTCCCTTTTTTGAATTTCTTCTTTATACTTGATCAAAGGGTTTGACGTGAAATAATCACCCAGTACTCGAGTCACCGGTACCTATTAAATAAACCACACAGTAAAGCGGTATAATCAAAGCTCATGATCTATAAATGTATATAATATGTAAATATATAATGTAACACTTATATGGACATATGAAATGCCTAAGCACCCATAAAATCGTCGAAAGATTTAAAATAAAAGTATAGACATTCACCCCAGTGAGCTGGCTTAAAACCTTATGTCTGTCTGTCTGTATGTATGTCTCTTATTACTAGGAGACGAAAACGGAGAATACCACAAGACCCTATAATAGAAAGCATGTAAGGAAAGAAAAAAAAAGAAAGGAGGATGCGTCGCTGTAGGACACATGCCTTGCAAGACTTATGTAATAGCCACAAAAATTGCCGAATGGCCTAAAAAGAGACATATTGCAATCTACAAGAAGACAAAAAAAGTAATATGGTAGCTAGCAGAGAGGAGGGCTGGAATAAGAGGTGGGGTGAGGGGTGTCATAGGTTGCAATCGGTGCTTCGAGTGGCATAATCTACCGTGCGCACGCGTTTGTTATTTCATTTTATTTGAGTTTTGTAACTTACCAAAATAAATCATTTACATCACATTTTTTTCTGTTTTAGTTTATTTTATTACGATCCGATTTTTAATAGGCATAATATTGATCATTGAAATCAATTTTTTTGGGAAAATATTTTATTTTATTTTACATCTTCAATCTGAAATAATTCAGAAAGTATATCACTTACGACATTTTTTCAAAGAGTATTTGTTGTTTGTAAATGTCCTCTCTGTCGATTGGCATGTGTTTGGTGTACATCAAAATACAACACTTAGGCACTTGCGACTTTAGGTATGCCAATAAGGTTCGATGCCTTTTAATGGAGTGTCGTTACAGCGCGTAATGTACGCATTTTGCGGCGTATCGCTTGGCGACTCATTCAGTGAGCGGCTGATATATATATATATATATAAACTGAACTAAGCGTTTACTTTGCCTTACTAAGAGTCGACGTGGCAGTCGCTAACTCAATATTGAGCAAACAACCGATACGCCGCTCAGAGTCCGCTAGTTGACAGCCGCTCACTTTTAGTCTAAACCAGTGTTTTTCAACCTTTAGGTCTTGGCCCCCTGGGAGTCGCAAAGCATCTGTAGGGGGCGTAAGAGAACTACCTCAAAAAATATTAAAGTTTAAAAAGATAGATTATACAAGAAAATGTTAACAAAAAAATATATGCCCAAAATATCCAAATCCTAATTATGCAAACGAATAAAAATGTTGTATAGATTGAATATTTATAACTTAATACATGAAAAAAAGCAAGGGTTGGGGTTTGGGGGTCATGTTTTTTTTTATTACTATTGGGGTCGTGTCATGAAAAATGTTAAAACACACTGGTCTAAACTAAATCAATCCTGGAAAAACGCATTTTTTTAATATAAAATATCGGACACATTTGTTAAACCTACCTGTTTGTTTAGAACTTTAAAAATCGAGTAGACTTAATTTACTACTGTTACATGACATTGTAAATAAACAAATACCATTGAATAAGACATTTGCTTCTGTAATATCATAGTGATATTCGTAACACCAACTGAAATTGCTTTTTTAATAGAATAAAACTATCTAACAGAAAAAATATTAAATTTCATTACGCACCTCTTTACCACACTATCTGTATTGGCCTGCATAAAACGAGAAGATGGTAGGTGATGCTGACCCTGAAACTGTAGTCTAATTTGCAGGGATTGACTTTTTTTTTGATGAGGTAAACAGATTGGAACTTCATTTGAATAAGTGTAGAGTGGAGATGACGAGAAGGAGATATAGAACCAATTTTATTAAAAAAAGTTTCTCCTTTTCTAAGTAATTAATGTACCTCATTCATACATCATCATTCCAGCCATAAGAGGTCCACTGCTGAACAAAGGCCTCCCCCAATGACTTATCATCGGGGAGGGATTGCCAATACTCGCCACGCTTGGCAGACGGGTTGGCGAGCGCAGTTTTTTTTATAAGATTTCGCACGAAGACGCTGCTGCCCGTCTCGTGCTACAGGAATTAGTCGACTCTTACGACACGCCTCCTTTTGGCGGTAGGGAAGTGTATTCTTTACGGCCGTCCCCACACGGCACATTCATACATAAACAGCGCCATCTTCTTTTTATAAACCACATCAATATCGCTAAGTGCACGTTGCTAAGCGACAAAGAGCGTTCTACGGTTCTTATAGAGTGCAATACAACTCTACTAGTTCTACATAAATCACACAGATGGAACTAGTAAACACTTTTTTTAAAACTATTTTTATTTTCAATGGTCATCAAAAATGTATGGTTACCCTAATTAAACAGAAACGGAATTTCCTCTTTTAATGATTATAAATAATAATTTAATAACAAGGTATTTTATTGAGTTTCTTATTATTATAAAGCTGCAAAATATGTTACACTGTGTCCAGTACCTCCAGGTACTTTAGTCTAAAATTCGTAATACTTTGAACTAGACTTTAAACACTAAAACGGATGTAAGTAAATTTTTCTCCTAGTAATATTTATCAATGTTTTCGTAGCTCAAGGTCGGTTTAAATTTAAATATATTAACCGTTCATTGTCATCAACAGGAATAAGATGTTGCCTACTTATCCAATGTCAGTTTCATCTGCACTGATGGCATTTTAAATGGTCTTATAATTTTGGTTTTTGGGTCATGGAACCACCATGAGTTTAAGTTTAAGTCTATATCTTAAATTATGAACAATAAAGACTAAGAATTGTGTTAGTTAACTATAATTGTATTAGGGTAAGTAGGTATCATAGCGACACTAAAGGGTTAATAAATACCTACTAGGTATGTTTATATTTAATATTTGTATGTAATACCTACCTACCTAACTATTCCTTAATGAAGATCCTGGACTACCTACATAACGGTCCCTCAGTAAAGATGTCAAAGTATAGGTACTTTAATTGTTTTTTTTAAGGGTTACAAAAATAATAAAAAAATGCAATTTACTGTAATTATAATTTTATCAAAGATCTATCAAATAACAGCCATGTTTTCAAAAAACTAAGGTAATTATTCTGTTTATGACATTAAAAAAAATGGGGTGGGGGAAGTACTTAGTACGTGTAGTTTGCTATGCATTTAGTTACTATAGGAAACGTAACGAAGTACGTCAGCCGGTTTATGATACTCAGATACTAGAACATGGTGGTCCTTAGGTAAATCTGGCTTCAGTTCCAGCGGAGCGCGACTGTTTGGCAACATAACAGCAGCCAGAGCCGCGGCACATAATGACATAATTGGCGGGGGAGCGCGGGCCGCGGGGCGCGCGGGACGCATGCGCGCGTTTGACGGCCAAGGTCGAGGCCGCGCGATTCTGCCGCGCGCCGCCGCGTCGGCTAGTTCCTCGCCTTCGCTCGCCCTCTTTCTGGAAACAAATTCTGGGCCATAAATGCGCAGTACTCGCCGCGAGTGAACCCGCAACCTCACCCTGGACTCGACCCATCACCAGTCCAGGTAACATCATCACCATCACTAACTAACACGACAGATGAACGCGCAAACTCAACATCGATCTGTTGTGTAATGTTTGTAATCACACTCGCTACCTATACCTATCTACGCCGATTAGTGTTTTGCCGATAAATTTATTAACTGCGGAACGAGCTGACTCGCAATTGTATGATATATACGCTCCTTAGGCACGAGTGTTGAACAAAATGGTTTGTTCATTACACGCGAAATTGGTCACCTCACCTTGCGCACTTCTTACCTACACGGATCACGTCATCGCGTTAGACGCTAATCGCCTGAACAAACTACTGTTGGTGTACTTGTAAGTAAGGTATGAATTGAAAACTAAGTTTTGCAAAGAGCAAAAATATAAAATGCCAACGCGCGGAGACGATGCAGAGCATTCCAGTACTTGTTTTTGTGACGCCAGCCTAACAAGACTCCGGTGTATTTCCAATTTTCCTGCGTTAATAGCGTTAATTGAGATATGGCCACTTCAAAGATGTTTGCAAATCATATTTTTGAATTTGGCAAAAACATTGAGAGGATCAGATTTTTGATTTGTCAGCCAAATTCCATCGGGCTAGTTAAAATACGCCACAAATCAAAATCAACCTACGCGGTTTTTTGAGGACTTACCTACTTGCCTACCAAGCAATTTTGCAGTTTAAAATAAAACTGCAACTGTAAATTACTAATTGCACAGAGGCTGGTAAAGTTGTTGCATTATTACGTTAGGCTTAGGTTTAAGTCGGTTTGTTATAAAACCTGAAATCGTACCGAAAGACATTCTTATACGTTTAAAAATTCCTGGACTTAAGTCACTAACTTACGACACAAATTCATTATTCCTGTGTACAACAGGTATCATTTGTACCATTATTTTGAGTCCTATAAACACATTTTGTAAATTATCGGTAGGTGAATCTTTTACGTTGACGACATTCTGGTTTTGTATGGCGCAAGTCTCACCGGCGCCATCTATGTAAGAATCATGTTTATCACATCGTTGTAAATAAACGTTTTGTCCTTGTTTAGGGTCGAATTTCACTCAATGATTTTGTTAAGTGTAAACTGAAAATGACTTAAAGGAAAAAATGTGGTAAAAGAGACATGTAATGATTACTAGTGTCGCATTGCATAAGTTTCATTAACATTTATAAATAAATCTATGGCGTACATATAAGTAGATAATTAAGCAGGTACTTTTTATTGCACATAACACAAAAAAACAAAGTACAGGAAAACAAAAACATTTAGAAATGTACAATTTTGTCGGTCGGATCGCTTGAAGCGATATCTTCCAGACGAATTTAAGGTAAAACACATATGTAATATTTTATTATTTATAAAATGTTTTCCAATGATTTTACACATTCATGCATAAATTAAATTATTTTCAAATAATGTTGAGGTTTGCTGTATCTCTAATTACGCTCGTTGATGTCTATTCTTTAACAAACTATTGAAATAAAATAAAACGATATAACATTAAATTATTATTGCAAAAACTTGTACCTAAAATACTTACTATAGTAAAATTATTTCTATCCTTAATAACAGTGATATATAATTAGATGGTTATATGTACTAGCAAGAATATGTATCTATGCACTAATATTATTATAATCAATAGCCAAAAACTAAATTTGACAACCCTACACACTGTACATAAATTAGCTGGCATGTGGCTGTGTGCGAATGATTCATGTGTGGGTGCCTCCCCATCCCCTTGTATGTAGGTCAGGGGAAGCTGCGGGGGCGTGGGTGGGTGGGGGGCGGCCCATCTTTGTTGCGCCTGTATCGACCGATCCTGCCGCCGCCCGGCCATAAAAAAACTTTTTTGACGTCTCCTGACGAAATACGTTAATAGAACTCATTCCTTTGTTCTCCCTGGAGATAGTGGCTCGCTCGACTTTGAGATGTCCAGTTTTCTTATTAGTTATTCATGGACGTCATAATCTGGAACTGCGTCAATGATGAATTTATAAGTACTTATTTCCAAAGGCAGTATGGTCACTGTTATAATACTAAAAAGTAAAAAAAATATTTTGGGACAGTACAACTCAAATGATTTTTACAGCAGTGCGTCTAAATAACATAAGCGTAACATTATACTACTTACTTACTCCAACATGTCACCCTCGGCAATATGAAACTGTTTCCTATATTAATTATTTAAATAATCCTATCCTATTAGTATGTATAGTGTCTTATTTAAAAATAAATCAATTGCCACATATAAGACGGCCGGAGCATCACTTGAGAATGTGTCTAATGTGTCTAATCCAATGTGTCTAATTCCTTTTTTGTTTGTTTGGAAAGGGAAATCGAATTATGTAACCCTGTATTACACAGTCTAATTTATAAAATTATGACTGTAATTCTGTATTGAAATCGCAATAATTTAGACGTAATACTTTTATTCCAAATTATTAACTTGAGTTTATTTCTATGATTTTGGAATTGAGAACTTTATTCATAAGCAAATAAATGAGACTAAGAATTTAGTAGAAAAACTAGTAGAATTCAAAAAATGATGATTGAAATTCTATAATTCGCAATTATTTAACTGTAAAACTTTATTTCCAAATTATTTATTTCTAAAATTGATAAGATAGTTTGTATGAAATGCCGTCTGGCATCCTACCAATGCACTGGCTACACTCATTTAAACCATATTTATGGAACATAAAAAACAGTCAACCAACCGGTTATCAAACTACCCCAAAATGAAAAATATTCAACTAAATGCTCAACACAGAGAATTCAATATCATTGTGAAATTTTAATATTTTGTGATCAATTGATGAGCGGTTTTTCATTTCTTTATATTAATTTGTTGTATGGAAAGTACAAAATATATTTTTATATTTTGGCCCATGTTTCTATGAAAGTTATTTAGACTTAACATCCTGAAATTTATTTTATTTATTTACTATTTCACAAATTTTATATACCGGTTTCACTTTCACGACTTATTTACATCAAAATAATATAAATATAACTGAATCTTTAGACGGATAGGATTTAGCACAAGATAATTTTAAAAAATACCTTAGAAATTTCGGGTTATTAGAAACTCATGTTGTATGTTTCCTCTCAAAACCAATAATCATTTGCCCAAATATCTATACTCGGATTATTATTTATAATCTTCTGAGAAGATGGATGCTTTCAATTAAGTGAGGACATTAAAAAAAAAATACTCACAATATTGGAACCCTGTACAAAATAATATGACTGAAACTATGAAGAAAAACTTGAACGGTGAAATACACTTTAGGTATAATTTTACGTGCAACACTTTACGTGCGATTGTCGAAATACTTAAAAAAAATACATAAATTTGTTAAATGGTATCTGGGTGAGGAGTACAACCGTAAATACACTTTACTTTGTTTTTTATTTACTTTTTGTTTATTGAATTTATTTAAAAAACGAAAAAAAGAAAGAAAATAAAAAGTAAATTTTAAAAAAACGAGATATTTGCACATAATTTGAAATTCTATTTATAGGGGGGGAAAACTAAGTAAAAATTTAGGTACTCTGAAATTACAAATAAAATAAACAAACGTTTTTCTTTAAATATTTCAAATGGTATTTTTTTAATCACTACCATTTTTTTACTCACTTTTATTAGTTTAATTTGTAACTAACTAACAAACTATGCAACTAAACCTTGGAAGTCGTTATTAACGTACTTCTAACTCTTGTATCGATAAACTTTGTAAGTATTTATCATTTGGATGACAATACAATAATTTGATACCGTTGTGCTGATCTCATGATGGAGCCAGAAGGTTAATAGTGGAACTCATTTGATTTGTTCCAACACATAAAAGTGTGTTTTAGTTTTTTAAACTAAGATATTTTTCTTAAATACTTTACTGTTATTCCTGTATCAAGTGCGTTCGTTTTTACTACTCGTACTTTGGCTGGAGCATGGCCGAGTGTAATCACACCGAATCGCCAAGTCAGCGACCAGCTTAAATGTCAGCATTTTTTGTATTCATTTTTTGTTACGCGTCGCGTCGTTCGTACCTATTTTCCTTACATAACCTCGACTGTTCTTGACTATATAACACTCTGTTGCTAAGTGTATAATTCTCAGTCTATATTTTTACAAATGTTTGAAAAATTATAATAGTATTAACTATTCACGCCATTAGGTAAATAAAGTATAAGAGATTTGAATGCATTTTGAATGAAAAATATTGATGAAATTTGAAGAATAATCAACAAAATTTACGCAAAGAAGCAAACATTAATAAGAATATTTTGTCAGCATCCGATATTTCAATGTTAGTGAAAGAATTTGTGTATTTTTTAAAATAGGTACTGAAAAAAACATGAATCCTGGTACTGATGAAATACAGGTTGTTCCGTAACTCAATGATAACCTTGTAACAACATATTATATTCTATAACAACAACTAAACAACTTTTTGTTTTATGACTTTTGTAAATTTGCATGAAAATTTATCGACTTTTCATACAAAATTACCAAACATCCGATTGAACTTTGTAATGTAAACGCCCTATTGTATTGTAACACCTACTAGTGAAAATATACAAACCAATAAAAATATACTTCACAAACACAGCAATAAATAACCCAAAATCGTCGCCATTTTCATTCGATCGCGTATTTACAAACGACAAAACAAATCGTCACCAGTTTACGGAGCTCGCGGGTCAGCTGGTTGGGCGCGCGCCTATCGATTGCCAAGGGCAAGGGCGCCCCCGCCGGGCCCCAGGCCAGCCCCGCGCTACCGCCCTCGGAAATAAAAACGAGGTTCATTCGCAATGTCTCCAGAATAGGATATTTTTTATGAGTAGACACAGTAGGTCTATTGTTATAAATCATATGTGATTCATGGGATTGGATGCAACCTTTAAAATTTTCAGAGACCTTGTTACCTCATAGCCCATAGTTTATAAAAGCTTTATGTGAGGTATCTAGGATAATATTTTCACTTGTTTTTTTTTTCAACTGCCTCTGGTGGCATCTCTGATGTAATAAACTAGCATCACCTTGATATAAACTAGCATACTTATATATTATTGTAAGTATAAAAAATATAAGTTTAAATTTATACGAGGTGTTTATCTATAAGTTTATTTGTCATCATCTCTTCTGCATAATACTGATAAAAGAAAGTCGATCCTAAATTCTCGACCTCAGAAACATAAGGTCTGATTTGTGCAAGGTTTTCAATCACACATCAGACCTTATGCTTCTGAGGTCAAGAATTCGAAATCACAATGTTTACTTTCAGACTTATTTAGCTGTAGGTCAAAAGCTTAGACCTGATTGAGATATGCAGCAAGCACTGGTTTCGATTTGTTTTTTTTTTGTTTTGTTTTTGTTTTGGTACGTTGCAGGAGTGACCTGATGGAGAAATGCAACAAGCACTGGTTTTGATTTGTTTTTGTTTTGGTACGTTGCAGGAATGAGAGATCCCTTTTTCTGTAAAAAAAAAGAGTTTAACTCACTTTCTACTAAAATTACATAATGCAAAAAGTCTGTTTTTCTTACTGTTGTGAATAATAAATTTATAGGACATACTTTTACTTAAATAAAAGCATGTCTTCCATTCATAGGTACCCACCAACCAAGTTGGTGCAAAATACTGTCCATTTACAGGGCTTGCGGGTCAGCTGGTGGAGCGCGCGCACTTATCGATTGGCAAGGGCAAGGGCGCCCCTGCTGGGCCCCGCGCCGCCCATCCTCGGAAATAAATAGAAGGTTCATTCGGGAGCGAGAGTTTGTGAGCGTTAATAAAAGGATAGTCTGTCTGTATTGACTTATCTACAAAATATCAAAAGGTCGTGTTCTACACATAATAAGTTCACATAATCTAAATTTATCCGATGTGAATATCTGTCTTGAGGTTAACTTTAGAAAAGGTAGCGTATTAACTATAATCAAGGTTGGAACCTCCTTTTAAAAATACAATACGATTATAGTTACCTGTCTTATCACGCTGTTTCTTTATTTGTCATCAATCTCTTGCTTTACTTTGTTGCTTTTCTACTTTACTTACTTCACAAGCTGCACCGGTTGTTTAACTAGTGGTATATGAATTCTAATAAACATAGTACTAGATATATACCTATTTTATCGGTGTACTCGAAACTTTTGAACAACAGCATGTCGCATGAATTTTTACCAACTAAGTTGGTGTAGTCAGTAAAGGCATGTATTGTCATTGAAAAAATGATTTAGGTTCTCAAACATGACAACTAACGGTTCAGAGAGCATGTAATAAATAGGAATTTCTGCATGCGCGGGCTTATTGGTTGTCAATGGCAAGGGCGCCCCTGTTAGGCCAGGGCCGCCCTCGCCCTTCATCGGAAGTAAGGAGTCCTGTCCACGCAAGCACCACAAATCAGATGGATGATGCAACAGTTACAGCCGAATGTAACAATAACATAAAATTTAATTATAATTTGCTATTTATAATATAATACGTATTTAGTTATGTAATAATAATATCGCATTTGAAAATCTAAAGACGCCCACTGCGGAACATAGGCCTTCCCAGTGATTTTCAGATCGCCGATTGGAAACGGCCTGCAAAATCAAAATCTTTTTTTTTGCAAATAGGCCCATAAAAGCACTTTTACACGTCCCAACTAGCCATGTTTCTTAATAATAAAAAAAACGCAATTCTTTGACGTCTTGCTACACTAGCACAAATTACGAATTGTAATATTTGGATAAGGATAAAATACACAATAATCGACAAGTGTTTAAAACATTATTTAGAAAAGTAAAGTAAACTTATATGTACGTGTCACTGCAGGACACAGGCCGCACCTAAACAGGTGAGGTGTTTTGGCCCAATGGTGGAGTAAGTATGCTCCACCCCGCAGGTTCAGTGCAGATTAGTGGAATAGTTTTAAAGGCCAAATGGATAAACTATAATCTGACTAGGCTTAACGACTAGAATCAAGTTATAATAGTCGGGACTAACTTTTTTGGTCACCATTTGCTACCACGTCGATTGCTTATAACTTTAAGTACTACTAACTAAGCAGTACCGCCACAGATTTACAAGAACCTTAATATATTATACAACGTGTTCCTATTGCTTTCAAATAAATAGAGGAGACAAGTTAGACGACAGGAACGACATGTTGAAAGATTTCTCCGAAATATATGCACATGATGTCTTTTGACAAGTAGCAAATTCTAATGTTTTTACAGCTTATATTGACCAAAGCGACAATATGCTTAACATATTGGGCGCTATCTGTCATGCTAGCAAAAACTCCATACAATTGTATATTACTTGTATCTCCAACACAGTGCGACTGAGATATTTTATTCTTTCAACAAACACATTCTTTGACGTTAAAGAATGTTGAAACAGTTTTTCATGATGTTTATTTAGAGTAAGCCAGCAAGCTGAAAGTATTTCATCAAATAACCCAGTTCTCAAAGTACACCTTTTTGCTATGCTCCCCGCATCGCCGGGCCTAGTTTGTTTAGGCTACGTTATGCTTCCCGGGAAGTCGGAAAATCTGGAAGGTACTCGTTACGTCTACGCAATATTCTACAGCCAAATTGAAAATATGAAAACGAGTCTGAATTATATATTTTTATTTTCAAGCTTGTTATTTTCCCTAGGCAAATAACTGCTAACTGCTGAACATAGGCTTCAGAACAGTGACTTCCAGATTGGCCTCAATGTAACAATAAATAATAGGTCCGTTTTCGTGAAATAAAGTCAATGTACGAATGTAAAATGTACGACAAAAAATACGACGTAAATACGTCAGAATATCCTAAAGTCAGTTGACAGTTGTCTACACAGCGTAAGTTAGGTGTGTCGTTTCTGTATTCAGCGGTAAAACAATAACTTCGATTCGATCTCTCTAAGAAACACCGAGCCTAGCCCTTTCGCTCGCTTCCAACCGGCCAATCTGGAAATCATTAACGGAGGCCTATATTCAGCAGTGGACGTCCTGTGGCTGAAATGATGATGATGATGAAGAATGCATGTCAGGTTATTTTTAAGGCATTGTCCAGCTCCCTGTTCAAAGGTCAAAAAGGATTTCAATTCTGTTTTACAACCTCTATTCATATGTAGGATTGTATGTTAGCCTTTTGTCCTCTCCTCTCATATAACTGACAACAAATAAATTGTATCGTCTGTGCATTTTTAGTAACTACAAATAATAAATAACAAAAACATCCTTTTGCATGGTCATAGGACGACGAAACTGAGATTTTTCCTTTTAAAGTTTGTTAAAACATAATGATAATTTAAGTTCGTGTAATGAAGGTCGTCCCACTCTCTTTCTAAGGTACATAATAATGAAAATCAGCGTCATGGCACTCTGTGTCTCAGCATAATTATCCTATTGGCACATTAATTAGTATAATTACTCATTTATTTAAACTTTATTTTAAAAAAAACATACCATAAACTACACACAATATTAATAGGTATAATATATAGACTACATAGACAAAATACATGCATAAATATTATGTATGACTACAAAACTCTCATATAATATGTGCCTATAGTCCTTTCAAGTTATGAAAGGATTTATGACACTTAGGATTTTCCTTTTCACCCATACTGCTTAAGATAATATTAAAAATATATATATATATCATTACAAAAGCACAATAGTGTTTGCCTCTACAAAACTAAGCAAAAATTGCAAACTAATAATATAGCTTATTGATTTAAAAAAAAAAATATGATTTCCTTCAAATACTTGATTCGTAAAACGGAACGTTAACCTATAGGGATTGACAATACATAATCGACACTAAATCGATGTATCGGTTCGGTCATCTTGTGAAAACTTATGCATTGACGTCAATACGAAAGCATCTGCCTTGTATACGGTGCGGTGTTTTCGTTGTGCTTCCCGAAGGTCCTGTTTTGGCTTCTGTGACTGTTTTTGTTAAGTTTTTCGTAAATTGTTTTGTTATTATTAGGTAAAATGCCAAAAAAGCAAAAAAAGCTTGTCATAAAACTGTAGTGGCACTCAGGCGGTAGAAATTCGCAGTAAACTTCTTATTTAAAAAAAAATACTATAATAATAATCGATTAAACTTTCTTTATAAACTTTTTAAATTTTCAAAAAAGTGATTGGATTTTGTTAGGGCAGATTACTTTAATTGTCAACAGTGAAGTGACGGTATATGTCACAAGTCCCTTACTATCTTGAAAGAACTATAATAAACTGTTAATTAATCTTTGAGAAAAGCTCACCCCTATTTATTTAGTGTTTCAGCAGATGTCTTATACTGTTATGTTTGTTAAAGGTACAAATAGTACAAACTGGTATGCGGTCTTGTTATTGGTAAGTGATTTTCAACTAGTTTATGTTTTTCAGAAAATAATATATATGCTTACATGAGCTTAGCTTAGCTTAGATCTGGTTGCCCTGGTTCTAACTGTATAAGCCATAAGGTATTGTTAATTTACACGTTCCATTTTTTTACTCTGCCTTCCTACTGCTTCCAGGCAATATTGTGAGCTAGGCTAGCGCCGAGAAGATGCAGCGAAAAATCTGTCACTAGAAAATATGTACCTATGCAAGCAGAGCAGTTTTTATTTGCTCACATTTTTATAATTTTCAATAGTCATTAAGTGCAGTATAATAAGCTTTTTCCATTAATGTGGATCGTAGGACTACACTGATACGCAACTACACTGAAGAGCTTTTAGAAGCCAGCTTACGAAAATGAAATGGCCGTCAACACAGCTTAAAAGCGGAAAAGCCCCTGTGGACGTGGAATCAGGAGTGCTGATGCATAAAGGTGCAACGCAAATTAAATTTTGACTTTTAAGGGAGAACTCCAAGGGCATGACGCAGAAGGGTGGGCATTTTGTTCTTTAAAAAGGAGAATAAAAGCACTGCACATCTTCTAAACAATTATAGATCAATATCTTGTCTGAGCTATGTGTTCAAACTCTTTTCGTTTTCGAGGAGAATACGGTCACATAGACACCACATTCACACAGTATGGCAGATTATACAGAGGACCGAGTATAATCAGCCCCTGTCAGAACCGGACCACCCGGATATACTGCTTTTGGAACCGGTTCTACACCAACTTAAAAAAAACAGGTATTAGAACCGGGTAGAACCAGGTAGAACTTACAACCTGCAATCTTACACGAATTACACTATTATATATCAATACCGAATTGGGTATAATATAACAATACTTACAAGTGATTTTGTTTTCTTCTGACGAACGTCAACCCACTTAAAAGAAAAGAGAAAGCAGTCATCATCATCATCGTCATCATTTTAGCCATAGAACGTGCACAGCTGAACAAAGTCCTACCCCAGTGATTCCCTAGTCGGTTGGAAGCGACCTGTATCCAGCGGCTTCCTGCAACCTTTACCAGGTCGTTTGTCCACCTTGTGGGTGGACGCTGCGCTTGCCGGTACATGTCCTCCATTCTAAAACCTTTCTGCCCCATCGGCCGTCAGTTCTGCGTAGGTACTATGTGCTCCGCCCACAGCCACTTCAGCTTGCTAATCCGTTGGGCTATGTCATCGACTTTTGTTCGTTTACGGATCTCCTCAATTCAAATTTGATCTTGCAAAGAAACACCAAGCATAGCCCTTTCCATAGCACGCTGTGCGACCTTGAGTTTTTTTATGAGGCCCTTAGTGATAAGCTATGTTTCAGTTCCATATGTAATCACTGGTAACACACAGTTTCAGACTTTTGTCTCTTTAGGCACTGAGGTAATTTGGACGAGGAGACGTTATGTGTCAGAATGCAGTGTTTATCTTATTATCTATAAACTTAATGTAATCAAATAACTCTTAAAGCGTACAGGAGTAAAATCAATTATTAAAAGATATAGAACTTTACTCATAATTAAACCACCTTTTCATTTACGTTTTCCATTAATGGTATCACTTCAAATTAATTCCCCCAAATTCATCACGAACAAGCTTAAGTAACCAACAAAGCTATTACGAACATTTCAAGTTATTAATTAGTTGCGAAATAACGAAGCCTCGTCTTGGAAGTTTGAAGTATACGTAATTCAGTTGTGTTCGTGCCTGGAGTCAGTGTTCATCCTTTGACCTTTTCTCGTAGGTATAAGGAAGAAAACAATAAGGGCATTGACACATATATGTATTAGATATTCTAAAGGTTGTTATAAAGTAGACAATTCTTTACACGACAAGAGAGCATGGACCATAAAACTTGCCTAGCTTGCACTTACTACATGTCTTGTAACTGTATTTACTGTAAAAAAAAACTGACAAAGAAGGCTGAGTTTGTTGCACCTCTTCTTCTTATCACAAGCCGATATGTAGTCCCGAAGTAGAAGTAGGGCTATAAGTTTTGTTCCATATTTATCAATCAATTTACAACCGGTTTCAAATATTGTGATCTCTTCAATCACAGTTAATATTGCCAAAGGGCGCGGCACCTCTATGCTAGTTTATTTTATTTTGTTTAAATATTTGTTTGTTGATTTGAAATGAAAAACTCAAAACATAATGCTAGTTTGAGAATGCATAATGTATACCTAATCTTGGTACTCGTACTGAAGTTGATTGGGTATTTATGAGTATTTGGGACAAATAAAGGACGTACGTGCATAGAAATTTCCTAACGATCGTAACTATAAAAACCTTTAAAAAAACTAGTTGTACGATTTGACAGATGTTGGCCCGAGGATCTCATTGTTAACTGAGTCCCAATTCCCGTAACTTGACAATAGTCTCAATCTGGTGTCGATCCGCTCCCAGTAACATTACGATCACAAACGGTATTCTCGTAAACCCAAAAAATGTTATTATAGTTCGAAATGCGACTGAAAATGGAAGAAACCATAATTAGATTATTTTTTTTGCTCTATTTTCAGTCGTATTGGGATAGTTTTAATAATTTTACGTCAAATTAAAAGTTTACGAGACTACCGTTTGTGATCGTAATGTTACTGGGAGCGGATCGACACCGGATTGCGGCTATTGTCAAATTCTGGAAATAGGCCTCAGGTTATTGTCCTGCTATGTTAAATTGCTAAATTTTGTCTGGAATTAAAAACCTTACTTTATCTAATAAAGATATAGACTATAATTTCATTTTTGCCGGTACGTGGCCTCCATTCCAAAACCTTTCTGCCCCATCGGCCGTTAGTCCTGCGTACTATGTGCCTCGCCAACTGCCATACCGTACCGGCAAGCGCAGCGTAAAACGTCCACCCCACAAAGTGTGACGACCTGGTAAAGGTTACAGGAAGCCGATGGATACAGGCTGCTTCCAACCGGCCAATCTGGAAATCACTAGGGGAGGCCTATGTTCAGCAGTGGACGTCCTGTAATGCAGAAATGATGATGATGATGATGATGATGAAGATATTAATCTTCAGCTACTACCCACCACATTGAAAGTATCAGTTTTGTTAGAAAAAAGTAATAGGTATTTATTTATTAACAACTAATTCAAATATACAATTAAAAAACAACGTAGAAATGATAAAATAACAAATAAATTATTCCATCAACCATACCAATTTATCTCTCTCCAAGAGTACAACGTGCTATAACGACTAGATACCAGATACCGATAGATTATACTAAATAATATACTCACTATAATATTCAATGGTCGTGCTCAACCCACAAATACTTGCCTATAGCGGGATTCGATCCGTGACCAAAAAAAAGTACTGAAGTACTTTTAGGAATACAAGAAAACAAAATAAAACGATGCACTCAATGTGAACCAATGTCAACGTTTGTTATCGAAGCGAATGTTTCTGCGTAGTACACATTGAGTGGCTCCAAAACTCTGGAAATATGTATTTAATACTTAAATGACAAACTTGCAACATTGTCACTTTTCTTCTGAAAATCTGATTACTCAGGTCTGCAACAAGATATCTTACAATAAATGAGGAAGTTAGCTATAGTATTTTTTTTTCTTTATAGTCTAATTAAGTACCGTACTTTAATTTACTGTAAACCGCTTCTTTGAAATAGGGTAAAAAAAAAATTAAGATAATTTACCCATGATATTCTAATAATAGTGCATTCCTAATCGCGCAAAAAGAACCATTTTTTTCATTTTGGTATTTTTTTAAAGAAAACTTACAAGGTTTTTTGTCATGTCGTTTTTTTTTAAAGGAAAACTTTTATGAATTTTCTAGACATAAAGCAATATTAATGTCGGAACACGTTTAAAACATTTCATGATAATAAATCATACGTAGCTTGAAATCTAGAAGTTAAAACAATGAAACATACTTCATTATCTTCATTGTGTAATAATTGGTTGTTGTTTTTTTAGAATCTTCTGTCTGAACAGAACACTTAATTTCACCAATCGCTGTTACACACTACAAAAGGATTAATTTATTTAATCCTCTGTTTATTATTAAAAATGATTTTACCAACTCTAAACAGTCTTTAAAATTTTGTGAATGCTTTCATATAATTTAAAATTTACGTTGTTGTAATAATCTTTGTATCCCAGGATATCTTTTAAAGGTTACGCCAACGCAGAATTCAGTCTCAATGGATTATGAGGAATATTTAAATCTTATACTATATCTGTGCTTAACCTTTTTAAATATTCTCATCAGTATTAACACAATGATAAATGCCTTCTACCACATTACTATTCCAAAATCCTGACACGGGTATCAGGACTTGATTTTCGCTATTGTCATACTTTCCAATATATTATTTTTATGTAAAGAAATCTACCCAAATATTTTGCTACTTCAGTTTTATTCTGTCTTCAATAATACCGTGATTTCAGTTCCGTATAGTCGTATCGTATTGTAATAGGTTCTTCCAGCCCGAGAAGCGACTTCTTAGCTTACTTAGTTCAACAACTATAATTATGAGTTAATCTCACGAGTTTCCCAAGTTATAAGGCATGAATTATCCAAGTCTCGCGGTAGAGATTATCAGTAATGCGTGGGCTGAGTGACGTCTGTAATGTAGGCTGGGTGCGTGCGTGCCCGGGCCAGTCGACGTGGCGGCGCAGGCCCAGTCTCACGCATGCGCGTCGCGCCATCGATCTCCAGCACTCCCCAACCTGCCCCCCTCACCTCACCTTCCTCTCACCTCTATCCCGATTCCCGACACGTGTACCATGACGCCGCACGGATAACTCCCAGACGCGATAACAATTTCACCCGCCTAATTTTTCCGTCCGCACAAAAAGTACAAGATGGCGGATTGGTAACCAAACTCAAGAGCGACCAGTTTTTGCTGACGTTCGATCTAAAGCATAATACATCAGTGACTCGCGAGCGACTCCAGCCACATGTCCGCTCCTCGAACGATAAAATTAGAACGTGATTTATTGCGTACCTACATACCTATTTGCGTGATATAACCAGCATGGCAACAATTCTCTGAATATATTTTTTTTTAACTCGTGAAAATTTCCTGACTGATTTGAAAGATTCAGAAAAGTTACTGGCAATTGGGTTCTACTCCAATTTATTGCTTGTGTAGCTAAATATTCCAAATAGATTTACAAAATAAATTTTATTAAAAAAAATAAAACCGACTTCAAAACACTAAAATGCTAAAAATAATCCTAACACTTAAGTACTTAATCAGTTACTTTTGGAGTCGGTGCCAGCCGATGAGAGATTCAATGTTTTTGTTTGCACCGACTCCAAAAGTAACTGATTAAGTACTTAAGTGTTAGGATTATTTTTAGCATTTTAGTGTTTTGAAGTCGGTTTTATTTTTTTTAATAAAATTTACTTATTTCATCAATTTTTAGTGATAAATCCTAATCTAACTGCTGAACACCGATTTCATCCCCTATTTTCCTACCCTTAGAGGTGATTTTTATTTTGTAAACTTTTAGCATATTATCTTTGAAGTATAAGCTATTCAATAAAACAAAAATCATCAAAATCGGCTCATATTTGACGAAGATAGGTACCTAACAAGAACCACAACCAAAATACTATCTGGGTATATATTTGTTGATTTTCTCAAAAAGTTCTAAATCAATTTCGATAAAATTTATATGGGACCACCTCTGAAGTATGATCTACCAAACAAAAAAAGAATCATTAAAATCGATTCATAATTGGCGGAGTAATCGCGTAACAAATATACAAAAAAAAAAAAAAAAAAAAAACATACAGTCGAATTGAGAACCTCCTCGTTTTTTGAAGTCGGTTGAAAAGACATTAGTCTTTAGTAAATAACTTAAGATCTTTAAATTATTCTGTAAATGCTATGAGAGTTAATTTTCGAAATTTGCATCTGAGTTCAACTGTTTCATGTCAATTATATCAACTCCAAGAATATTCACTTTGTTTACAACAACAATACTTTGTTCTCATTTATTTACACAAGCTGCATGTGTTTGATTATATCGGTCCATATGTCAATGCTTTTTCTGCTTAGTAAATAGAGCATCACGCCACTAAATATGGCGGCCCATTGGGACACTAAATTTAAAAGGGGAAAAGGGTGATCGCCGGTTGCGCGGGCAGTGATGACGGAAGGTTGGCGGGAGAGGGGCGGTGCTGCAGCTGCCGCCTGCCGGTGCATCATCATCCCCCCCGGGGCCCGACGCGCTCCCCGCACCCCGCGCGGCCCATTGCCAAGTTCAATGCCAAGGTCATGCGCGCCCGAGTGCGACTGCGCGCCGCAATGCAGGAGCGGCCGGCGGCAGGCGAGCCGTCAGTGCCTCACGGACGAGCGCGGAACACGCCGCATCGCGATTTTCCGCAATCACCGCGTCCCACCGGGTCACTTAACAAAGTTCCGCAACAATGCCACTCTGGTCTGCCTGTTAAAGACACTCGGTTTAGATGAGATCCGCTACCGAAGACACTTCCGCCGCGTGACGGAATTTCGTCGGTGTACACAACGTGTGTGTTTCTGACGACGCCCTCAGCGCCGCACCATGTATCAATTATGCAACATCGCTTCAAATGTCACAGTTCAGTAAGTAACTTTTTGTATACTTCCAAAATCACCCCAAAACTTCCCCGCCTTTCCACATGGGCGTATGGCGCTTTTAAGACTACCCTCTCAATTTTGATGATTTGATTTATTGGTAGAAAAAACAGAAATTGTTTGGGGCGTATGGTTACGTGTACATACTCGTAGTTGCGGCCATATTTTGTCTAGACATTAGACTGTCAACATTAACTACGTGTCCTCTATGTGACTCGATCGAAACTGTTTAAGGTTTCTCTTATCACTAACTTCATGTATATGTAGTCTATTGATAATAATGGAATCAGTCATTATGAAACAGCTCGAACTCAAATATAAAGCATTTTTGGTTTGATTCTCTAGTTTCAGGAAGTTCAGTGAATTATAAGTACTTAATTTTATTGCTTTCTTTAAAAAGAGATATCCGCATCGCCGCATGACATAATCAAGCAAGCACCTCAGTCGACACGATTGAGACATCCTGATTTTAGGATTAAAATTTGCGACATCAGACCCGTGGTACTAAAATGACTAAGCCGCTAAAGTTTCCTTTCGGCATGGACCGCGAGCCGGCTTCGATTTCTAAGAGCCATCAAGGGCATCAACTAACCAGAAGGGCCCGGTGCGGCATGTATCCTGTTGTAGCTCGCAAAAATGTCGATCGTACGAGTTCAAGGCGATCGGGTGATCCCAGTCGACGTCGCGTTTTTTAGCCGCGCCAAATGAATTCTTCGTATGATCATTGCTTGGGCGCATGTCTGCGGATATTAAAGTACCTGTTTTTAGAATACCACCTGCTGGTTTATTAGGTCTTAGTCGTGATCTGTATCAACTATGCGTTTGAAGTGGTTAGGGCTAATCTAGTTATTTAAACTGGATTATTTTATAAACCCATTAAACTATTTTTTGCCACGTATGATTTTGTTACTTGAAGCTACGGAAAAAAAAACACACGGGCGTCTCGTTTATAAGAATATACCAGCGGACAAAAATAACGTAGGTTGATACTGGTTTAGCCTGCTAATCATTCTCGTGTAACTCTAATTTATACTGTAATAACTTCATTACTCATATGTATGTTATTATGGATATTTTATTATTACACTTGAACCATCGATGTAAATCAATAGTAATTAATTGCAACTTTATATTACTAAAACGCATTTAAAGCTTCACTCGTGCAAAATCCGTTTTGAATATATAGGTACGTTATGTTATCTTTCTTGATTAGGTATAATTATGTGTAACTTGATTTGATTTTCCCTAGGTATAATGCTTAATTAGAGGAGTTATAGACAAATACTAAACTGCCTGGTTATCTGCCGAAGTTACATGATTCATAGACTTTTAATTGTTACTCGTATGTTAAGTTTGGAAGAACGTGACAAATTGCTTCGTACGTATACTTTAAATTCTATGGCGAAATGGAATGACGTCTTCATATCGTAACATTTTCGCATTCAATTCATTCTATAAAATATTTTTCCTCCATGTCCGATTGAAATAAAATATCCTGTACAGGTTTGAACATTATAACATTTAAAGGCGATAGGTACAAAAATAAAAATAATAAAATAAAAAACAATAAAAGATAGTTCATAGAAAAACAATTCATGAATATTTTTGGTAGGAACTTTTAAAATCATTAGGGTAAAAATACCTATATGTTTAATTAATAAAAAACTAAAATTTTATTCACTTTATGAGATTAGAAACGAAATAATTGTTTGCGGACATCACATTCGATAATACTTTAGGTACTTCACACAACACTTACGTAGAACCATTTAGATTTATTGTACACGTTTTCCTCAATAGTGTACCAGTAACAATAGATAGTTATTAATCTTATCCTTAGTGACATACTGCAGTTTACATTACAACAACAGCTGATGACAAAAAGCACTTCATAATCGTTTTTCATCAACCACAAAATACATATTTTCGTAAAAAAAACTGTTTCAAAATTCTATTTTTACTTTCGTAACTCAATCCAAAGAGCATAAGTTTAGGAACTACAGCTTTTAAAAAAATCGTGAATGCTGAGGATACCATTTTTATTTTTTATTGTAGTTTTAAAAATGCGTAGAGTTCGGACCAAGTCACTTTTCCAGAATCAAATTAAAATTAAATGCACTTAAACTCTGGATATCAGTCTGATTTTTTTTCTCTGTAATCTGCCATCCCCTATCAACCCGGAAATTAAACAAACAATCCAGAGAAAACCTTTTTGAACACACACAATCATATTAGCTTCACATGCAACTAACTGTGTAATCAAATCTTATTGGAAGTAGTTTTTAATCTACTTATGACGTTTGGATTTAAAACTTCGTAACTTTAAATTTGGATGACAATACCTTTAAATTTGATACCATCGTGCTGATCTGATGATGGAGTCAGGAGATAGGTAGTGGAACTCTTCAATGATTACTAGTAAAACCTTCGTGTTCATTCGATTCGTTTTGAGTGCAGTACATGTAAGTGTGTAAGTGTTGAATCGTTTTTTAAACTATGATAGGTATATCAATTATTTAATACTCCGAAGCGATGGCTTTGGACGCAACCAGGATTGACCTTATAGATGATGATGATGATGATAAATTTTTTAATACTTTGGAACAAGTTTTTGTTTAAATTAAATTTTATTTGACTGTCACTTAATTGATTAAAAAAAACTGAAGTGCTTATTGAGTAAAACCTACACACTCATGTATAATTGACGACTGTCTGGTGTAGTGGTTCGCGCTCCGAACTACAAAGCCAACGGTTGCGAGTTGGAATCCCGCATGGGGCAAATGTTTGTATGATGAGCACGAGCATTTGTACCTAAGTCGGAATTTGGATGTTTATAAAAGTATTTAAGTATGCCTATCCGTTATCTAGTCGCCATAGTACAAGGTTTGCTTAGTTTGGGGCTAGATAATTGGTGTAATTGTAAAAACAATTTATTTATTATTATTTATAAAAGACCTGAAACCAAATTATTATGTGAGACACAGCATAACTGTTTGGCGTTAGAAATGAATAAAGGTGGTAGTAGTAGGCTGGTACATAATAACAAACACTTACCACAATTATGGTTGTTATTTGGATAGTATCTAATGCTGTAATTATTTTATTTACTACCTCGATGATACTACCTGACCTTCATTCTTGCTCTACATTTAGTCATCTATAATACTCACGCAAGAACGCTGAAATACTGAAATTTCTCTCAAATAATAATATTTACGCCCGTCATTGTGAATTTGTGAGATGACATAAATATGATTCTAAATTGATAACTATCTTAAAAAACAATACAATAAACTTCTAGCTTTACACTGGGAGCTTGTTTCTTTCATCGAGTGAGTATTTTCCGTGGTTCCCGTATGACGCAGACTTACATTATAAAGTAATGTACCTACGTGACGTATTTTAAAGCATTATAATTCCATTTGGTATACGAAATTGCAATATCAATCGATATATCAATAAGAATCGTATACAAATTCTAAGTTAATTGTATAGGTACGATTCTCTTTGCAATTTCGTATGTAAATTAGAAAGCCAAGTGCTTCAAAAATACTCCGTCTACTCAAACATTTAAAAATCCTGAACGCGCACTTGAAAAAGGTACATTGTACCTAAATCACAATAATATCCTTCCTACTATGGTTAAAGTAGTATTATTATTGAGTATTATTATTGAGTATTATATATAGAAGTAACAAAACAAGATCCAAGTTAACTGTAAAATGCTATAAGAAATCGTGGTAAGCCCCCAAAGTGCTGACCTACTAAATGTCGATCCCGTCGTAATTGCCGCGGAAATGACAATTTGCTGGGCTCATTACAGTATTCGGCCGTAAAAGTATCAATACAGCCCATCCACGTCATAGTGTGTCATAACCTTGAACCCGAAGAGCCAGTTTGAACAACAATACCGATCGCTAATAATACCATGTCTGCCTCCTCGACCATAACTCAAAATAACATTTACATATGCCGTCGGTGAAGTTAATCGGCTACTGGTTTCTATTTAACTATTTATCCATTTGAAGACTTGGAAACAATAATTTGATGACCATATCGGCGCGACGTTGTAATTGGCTTAGAACACATCACAAAATCCTAGTCCCAGTCGGGTTTCAATTTGGAATCAGAGTTTTCTAAATTAGCTTAAGTTTGAGTGTGTAGCCAGCTCGTAAAATAATAATCTAGCTAGTTCCTTACTCGAATCAAGTCCACGCCTATGTGTGTGCTATCCGGCGCATTCTTGTTCTGTGACATGATGGTGACGAAGATCAAGTTACAAAAATCTATTTATTTTCTGTATGTAGGCTTGAATAAATCAACACCAAAACTGGCATGCCCTTAATTCCCTATTCCCTGTGTAAGATAGTTCCTCCTTATGCGTTTCATCAGACCTGCTCCAACCCTTGACCATGAACAAGATGCGGCAAAACTTTGCAATCAGGTCTAACAAAGGTAATCTTTTAACAGGAGATAGTTCTCCTGTTAAAAGATTACCTGGTATAGTTACCATTTCGGACCGGACTATATTGCTCTACTAGTGTTATCTTTATCTATTGTTTAAGTGTTTTATGCCATTTTAAGAAATCATACTTGACTGGGAGTGTCAGACGACGTACAACAAACTACGATGTATATTTTATTTATAGCTTGATACACATCTTTTTCTGAATTCAGATGTTGATCCACTAAAATTCCAAAGTTTTGTAACTAACATTGTGCTGCAAAACATCGATCATGGTGAGTAATCAATGTTTTCGTGGCTTTTGTACACAGAACAGTCGTACCTAATACCTGAATTCTTGAGCAAAAACAAACGTGCTATTCTCTTAGAAACCGGTGTTGTGGATCTAAAACTGGGTCTGCAAGCATCGATCTGATGCATGACGAGTGTTGAGTTTCGCCTTTCTCGATACAGCATCCGCTGTGTGTTTACTATTCGAAATTTGATTTCATATGCGCACGTTTAAGTAAAATTTTTGTAATTTTTTCTGTTTTAGATTAGGAAACCATGTGGGTATTCTTGATCATGTCATCGGAAATTCATAGTACCTATCTCCTAAGATTGAATTGTTCCTCTATTTTTAACAAAAATTTGGGTTATATTAAAACAAAAGAAAGTTTTTTGTTTAAGTTACAATCTCAAAGATAAACGGACAAAGTACATACATAAATCTAAGATAAAGTTAAAGCCATTTTACTTTTATTGTTTCATAGGTTATTATTTATTTATTTTTCTTCTTATTATGGTAATTTGTAAAGCTACATTATTGTCAAAGGAAACTGGATAGTATGTTTTTATATCTTTTATTTTTTACTGCTGGCATTTTTTCTTTTAAATGTATAACTTCAGCTACAAGTTTTTAATAAAGTAATGATATACACCAGAGGTCGCGGGTATTGAGGAACATAGAGTTCTATCAATACAAAAAAAATAAAGCGAGACAGAGTAAAAATGGAGATAGGTATTTCGTTGTGGAAAGAGCAGCAAAAACGCAAGCCGCGGGCAAAGGCAGCGAAAAAGTTTAAAGACACGTGCTTGTAGCTCAGTGGCCGCCACGGTTGTAATTGGATGGGTGACCCTTTCAACCATATTAAGAGACATATTTTATCAAATTATCTTGGTGCTTCGGAAGGCACGTCAAAAGTTAATCACGGTTAATATCATTGGATACTATTCATGAAGCCTAGTCAGAGGCCTTAGTCCGGCATTATAAAATCTGACAGTTACAACGCCCCGCCACCAATTGCACACGGCCCGCTAGGTGTATTTGGTCAAACCACCTCAAAGTTGAGGTGAGGCCTGTGCCCTGCAGTGGGACATAAAGTATAACAACTTAAAAGACGTATTTTATAAAAAGACCGCAAAAATGAGGTTTGCGGGCCGCGGTTACAGACTTCTAAATTCCTAAGACACCATTGAAGCCACCAGTTCTAAAGTTGAAGATTATGTAATACGCCTTTATATGTAAAAAAGTACCTAACTTATTTTTTACGAAAACAAAATCAGGAAGTAGGTGATAAAAATTAAAACGCTGAAGCCTTATCAAATGTGTATAACGCGATACTATTTTGAAATATTACTACAAAATACAAAAATTCTAATTAAATAAGCTTCAGACTGCCTAACTTAGAAAGGCTTTAAATAAAGTTCCTAGTAATGATCAGTTTCTTATTATATTCAAAGGATAAACGTAAACAACACTTTTATCAACAATACATACGCGCACTTTTTTGTGTTTATGTGTTTCCCTCCATGTGTTCACATATCGCTATCAGCTGACGGCGCGTCAAATCGACGGCGTCACCAACATGGCCGCCAAAATGGCCGTTTATTTGTTTATTTACAATTGTTATACTTGCGCTTAGCAAGGTTAAATCTTTTAACCGGTTTATCTTCTTATGACCTTGAGCATAATTTTGGCTAAAATATTCCGAATAGTGGGTTGGTAGACATTAGTAAGCCACGTTTTAATATGAGGATTCTTACAATGTATTTACACACGGCGTCGGAATACACAAACCACGTGCGGCTGGTGTGATAGCCGATAATAAATAAACAATGAGTTCTGCCAAAGCGTGTATGTCCCCACGTGCCAGCATGACGTCATAGATGCACTACTATAGTCTTCGTGCAGTTGCTAGAGACTCACCAACCAATGAAAGGATTTCAAAATTAAGTTATCCCTTACTCTGCTATTTTTATCTGTTGTCCCAAAGTACTGATCTGAAATGAATACGGACTGGCTGTTTCATACAAATAACATCTAATTTTGTGTGCCCATTTGAAGCGATTTCTTAAACAAGGTAGGTACCAACATTTGTAACACCATAATCGTAAACAAACGCTACTGTTTCCTAGCATATATTAACAAATCCTTGCTCTATATTCTCGTATCAGAAAGAAACTTGTTTTGATATCTAAAATGTCAGTTCTTGAGTATTTTACGTTGCAGTTAGTCACTATTACTACCATAGATAGTGAAGAAATAGACACCGGTTCTTTTCCATTTTCAGGGTTACCATTTCGATTCGGAAAGTTTGGCTAAGCCAATAAAATACTTGTTATACCTCATAATTAGGTTAAGTTAGTAGGTAAGTATTGAATGTTTTTGGAAGCTAAGATTCACTTGTGGCGGGAGCTAACACACACACAGTGGAAAAATCTAGACAAAATAGTTAAACAAATCGATTAGTAAGATGATGTAAATGTGTGATGTTTTTAGTGACGTTGATCCGTAAGTTAGTCAGCTTTGCATTTTATATAAAACAAAATAAAATACAGATATCTTCTGATATTCATCAGACAACACACCAATTTATTGTTACCAGATAATTAATTTTGACCTAAGCGCCTTTTAACACTTTAGATTCGAGCCAATTTAGATACAAATCGTCAAAGGAAAGTGCAGCTTTTAATGGAAATATGTTACGACATCGCTAAGCTAACCCTGTGTAGTAGCGCTTACAGAATTGTATTCTAGCTCAGTGAAATATATCTCCACATAAAGTTACAATATTTAGGTTAAAAAAATATTTTGAGCATTGGATTGGCTGTAATTAATAGTTTACAAAACTGTAACAGTATAGTTATAGTTTTGTATAACAGAAACAACATATTAACTATTGTTACCAGATTCATAAATTCTTGATATAAATTAATAAAATATGTAGTTCATAAATTAATGCATGTAAATTATTTTTGGCAAAAACCCAATCCATACGACTGGCGCCTGCTGTGCAGTTGAAAGTTTAATGCACACAAGCTACATACTCGTAAGTAATAGTTACATATAAATGCTAACAGCTGAAACAGATGATAAATTAATCCATATTTTTCATATGACATAAAACAGACTTTGATACCTACTTTTTAGTGACGAGTCACGAATTATGTTATAATAATAAAGATATAACCAGTAAGGTAACTTCTAAGCCCGTAAAGAAACCACTCACAAAAACACGTACACGAGATTCACAAAAATAAACTCAACCACCCCGAAAAACTAGATTACGTGTTGGACTGGACTGCTGCACCCTGCAATATAAAAATATATAATAGTGCCCATAAAATTAAACAAGTAAAAATGGTTTTGGCCTTTCCATACAAACTGCCAGTTTACCGATCAATTTAGTGGAAGGTTCAATATATTTTTTGCATTTCGGCTCATGTTTTTTGACTAAGTTGTTGGCAGAAGCGGAGGGCGTATGGTTTAGACTAAGGAAAGGCATCTGATAGTGGACAATAAAAGTCTGTTAAGATTGAAAGAAGATAAGTAACCGTAAATGTTTTTGTATTTATTTAGTCTGACTTGTTTTATATTCTTGTCTGACAAATTTTAATCCATCATTGTTTTTCGAGAATCTGCAGACCGCGTATGCAAATTTTAGTTAGTGTTCTTTTTTATTTACCCATGTTTGTTATGATTACGAATACGCTATACATGCTTTCAGAAATGTTAAACCAACCAACCATAGTTAGAGTTTTCGATTTTAAGTTTTGTCTGTCGGGTTATGAGCAAAAGTCATTAATAAATAATAAATTATAATACGTACCTCCGATTTTTTATAAAAAGTAAATACATTGGCAACCTAACGTGGATGCTAAAAATATTTTCTGTAAAGGGCTATTATTTTGTATCTCATAACAATATGTTGCATTGCAACTTCTATCTTTTATGTTTATACTGCCACAATTATTTAACTAGGAGTTAATGTGACAACGATGTTAATTTATAGACAAGTTCTCAGAGGGACATTATCTTGGTTTTCTTCAAGACATACACATTACTTAACAGTCACGGAAGTGTTGTCTATAACACGTAACCCTACCGCATCTCTGTCTATTGTTACAATGATCAATGCACTACTGTACACATGTTTCATAAATAGCTATTAAATATGCTAGTTTAACGACAGTGTGCTTGGTATGCTATCTATGTTTCATGCATGTTACTTGTCATATTAGCGCTATATTGTATCATTTTGTGAAGTATTGCATCAGTTCATGCGTCTCGGAATTGGCGCAGTCCTAAGGTAAAAGGATCGTTTTATATTAACCGATGTTTTAAAAGCTGTTATTAATAGTATGTAGATAGATACTGAACAGCATGAAATCATATCCCTTTATAAGGTCGGCACTCCTCTTTAAAAAAGACGCTTTTCTGTTTTTTCCTAAATGTTGAAAAAAATCTACAAGTAGGATATTTTACCGTGTTGCTTTTTTAGCAACTACGCCAACTACTTATCTCCGCAATAGTTACCTATAAAATTGTTCTGTCTAGCTAAATTATACTTTTCAATAAACAAATAAATTAAAGAAAAAAACATAATACTCAAACATGTACTTTATAAAGCAAAGAATCCTAAGTATGTCAGTAGCGTCGTACGTATCCCGAATGTTGAGTCACGCACAGCACATATGGGTAGGTTTTGTATTCCCCCCATTGTTTGTATGTAAGTATACATTTTAGATAATACCTAAGACACCGATGATGTCATGACGTCAACCCAGATATCAGTCTATTGTGCAAAGGCCGCGATTTTCCTGTTTAGCCCAAGTTGTGGGATATCATTTTTATACAAATATAAACAAGAATAGCTTTATTTGGCTCATAAAAAAACATAACAAAATAAAAAATAAAAAAAACATTACCAAGATTTATGAAATAAAAGGTACCTATTTCTGCCAAAAAGGTTCTCTCAGTATTAGTCATGACAGGTTATAGCATGTCACTGGTTTTCTGCGGGGGCCATAATTTGCACTTACACTGGTGCTTCTAAACACAAAACAAAAAACAATATCAATAATTCATTCGACCATAAATTGCATTAGATAAAGTAAAAAAAAATGTTTTTTTTTTCGTAGTTAACAGTTTAACCCTTACTAGTGTTAATCGCCTTGTTCATCCGTCCGTCTGTAGATCGCAGCCATTTTCTCGTAGTCTATCGGAATCTTTGTAGGGTAGACTAATTAAAAACCTCAGTAATTACTTATTTTTTGTTTACGCAATACCTCTTATGGACTGATTCTGGTGTTTAAATATAAAAGTTTTTAATATTGTACGAATATCAAAATCTAAAATATTTTTTTTTTACACATAGCACATAGCGGTCTCATGAGACCGCTTGGTGGGGTCTCATGAGACCACGTAACAATAGAATTTCTATTGTCTCGTTTACGTATGCTTGATCAGTTAACGGGTTAAAAACGTAAACAATATTAGATCTATTGGGGGGAGTATTGTTTGGCAATGTGATTTTCGTTACATAGTAAAAATTTTGGTATGTAATTATTATATAGAATAGAATAGAATAGAATTTTATTTTCATATAAGTTTAGTACACAGTATACCACCTTAAACTATACATTTAGGTAACAGCAGCAAATATTATTATGCTAGTACCATTATCAAGATATTGTAGTTACATAATAGAGAAAAACATATATTTATGTTAAGAAATAATGCACTATAAACAAAATGCTTGTCAATTGGCGGTATACAGACAAAAGTTCTTTACCTTCCGTGCTAGTCGACGAGACTGTGTTACGGCAAGGTAATGATTCTCGCCCCATAAATGCCAACCGTAGCTTAATGATTTAAGATCTATTTTACACTGATGCACGTATTTTTAAACATAATTAGGCTCCGTCATCGAGTGACGAGTTTGGCGTAAACATGCAGTAAACGCAAAACAAACAGACAGTGCAAATCGTAAGTTTAAAAAATCAGATTATAATTTTTTTTTTTCTTCAGTTTTTTAAAATTTGTAATGTTACGTTTGCTTTATTTTCAATAGTAATAAACCAGTGTTTTAGTTACAAATTACACATCTATGCAGTTAAAACAATAGGCAATTTCACAAATTAATTTTATAGAATACATATAAAAGATATTATTAAAAGTTTTTATTTGTTACATAAATGCAATTTAATAATTTATTATCTTGAACACTATAAAAATATATGTAGTTATATATACACACATCTAAGTATTTGTAATAAACTTTGTAGAAATAATATTATACGTATGTAATAGATTGATTATATATAAATACACATGAAATACTACATTATAATTATATATATTTAGATGTCTTCTAAATATTTACCTAAAAATTATATCTGATGTATTTATTTAAAATATATTGCATAATTAAAATCGTATAAAAGGTAAATAATTAAACAAAAGTGCAAATAAATAATCTTTGTTGTGCTTCCAAGTTAAAATGTTACATAAGTTAGTACTGCTTATTTTAAGTTTACTTAAAAACTTGTGTTAGAAGTGTAAAAGGTGCACTTAATACTAAAATCGAACTTATAAGTAATATTATTACTAACATAAATAAATGTAACTTCATGTATTGGTACTCCAAAGCCAGTCTCGTAAATAGTATACTTCCCAATATGAATTTTTGTGTTAGCAAAAAAAAGCAAAATACCTAACGCCAATCTATAAATTATAAATCAATACACGAGGTATTACTCATTTATCGCAGTGGATGATTGACAAATGTTCATAAGTTTAACTAAGGAGCGGCAAGTTACACAAAAAGTTAAGCAAAAACTATTAGACTATAAATTGGTATAGACAAAATGGATAAAGCCAACTTGTAAGGTGCTAAGTGCGATCAACGACTCAAATGTCATTTGTTTAGTTCATTCTGGTTTAGTTTACCTTAGCTTTTCTAGTAGTCGGACAAATTACTTGTTATTTACATTAATCGCCATTAATATATATTTTTTTTAAACATCAATAACCTACTGGTGGCTGTTTCGGAGCCTCAAATTCAACAACTTTTTCTATGGGACCTAAAAATATTATGGGATATAGTAACCTTAAAAAAAAATCTGCTTCATGCAAACTGAAGTCCGCTGGTCGGCGGCTTAGTAGTATGGAAAAGTGAATTTTTTTTTAGATTTCAATGATGCATCAGAATCAGCCCCTAGGAGGTTCTTGATGTTTTACAAATAAACCTGTATAATAATTAATCCCTATTTCCCTTGGTCACGCCATAACAGGATAACGACTTTAGTGATTTCGTCCATCTTTTTCATCAAGTTTTCTAAATATTTTGTAGAAGGTTCTTACGAAAAAAAAAAAATTAGAATGTTGCGCAGAAAATCCTTTATAAATAAACTAAAAACTACTCGAATAAAGTACCTAGTTTATACAAATAAGTTACTGCAAATTCTCTAAACTTTGATTTAAAAAAAGACGCTCTACCTGTCTACTACGACTGAAAACTCGTAGCGCGGCTTCTTATTAGTCAATATACATACGAATAATCCATCACGCATTGCAACTTCACGAGTGCAATCATAATTACAACAAACAATCATGTATTGACTCTGCAAATCTTTGTTCTAGTGTTCAAAACTTAAAGACAAGCATGGTACGGATGTCACGTATACATATACTCTATGTACATTGCGGCAGTTTCCACATTTAGTCCAAACCAAACGCTACACATGCCTATGTACTAGTGATAATATATTCCATCATTAATCAATCACAGTGTGCGTACACGCACCCACACAGATGCGCACCCTCTCTATGCATACACGTTGAGCAGGGTCACCAAGCGTATTGAATTTTTATGGGAATTTTATTTTAATTTGTGGGTGGTTAATAATTGACTGAATAAATATTACGCAGTACGTAGGTAATTTAAATTATCCCCTGCCTACAGGACTTACTATTTTGTATAATTGTTGTGATTTTTTCTTCGTAAATTTTTTAATTTTGCAAATACAAAGACATATGAATAATACTTATTTTCAATAAAAAATACGTAAATTTTATTAATACAAATATTAAGGGATGCCATCCAGAAACCGTAAATTCAATAATATCGCTAGTTGAAAAGAGGTTACAAAACCAGAAGCTGTTTATAAAAAAATGTGGTTGCCGCTACTTTGTGTATCGAAATGTTATAGTATAAAATTCCTATAAAACCGAAGGTTTAATGAATGTTGAAAATATTTAAAAATACGGGAATAAAAATAATAATACACAAGCAGCTTGGCATAACAAGTAAAATTTATTTTTAAATGCAAGTAATAACGTTATATCATATTATTTTCTAATCCAACACGTAACACACGCAACAACGTTGCAAAGATTACACGCGCCACAGTCCCCCTCCAACACTCAAACAGGCCACCCTACACGTGTACGCCAACGCGAACGTGTTTTACTGTGTGCGTGTTGTTTCTGTGTGTGTTTGGCGAATGCAGCTTGCGCTTTGCACATGCGCGGTGGGGAGGGGCACGGCCAGGGTCGCGCGGGCCTTGAGAGCGCCTAGCAACAGCACGGCCACACTTATTTATTTCTGTTTCTCGTCTCCGCGTAGGGCTGCGATTGGGCCGGATGTATACAATTTTTTGGCGGGATATTGCTATGGTCACTCCCGGGCCATTGTTATCGAATTTGCCTTCTGGGAACATAGAGAAAAAAATTACGGTACTATAGATAGATGTAGTTTTTTTCCTATTGTTGAAATAAGCTAAATACTTAGATTTTACTATCCTCACCAAAAAACGGTAGGTACTCCGGTTTCGCTCCGGGGCACTGCCTTAGTAAATTGTATGATTTTTTAGGAAAATTATAATCAAATTTCTTCATTATTTTCAATTTTGAAAAATTTTAACTCATATAAGGTTGTGGTGAGTTGGGGTTTTGGTTTTAGTTATTTAGGTACAGTGGCTTTATGTCAACATAGGTATCACGAAGACAAACGACAACCAGTTTTCGTAATTTATGTTTTACGGAAAAAATATACTTATAGGTATATTAATAATTAAATCTTTAAACAATCACACTGATAAGCTAGCTAAAAATGGAGGTAGTTACAAATGACTATAGACGCAGAATTTGTTTTAAACATTTGCTTTTAAACCGTTAATTAATTACTTAAAAATGCGACGTTGGCGTGCCGTAGGTAAGGTAAAATATTTTCTTAGGCTATTTGTTGTACAACATAATACATTCTAATTCATTCTATTCTATGCAATGGCTGAGCACGAAATAAAAAAACAGCGTAATATAAAAAAAAAGTTTTTAATAACTACGCAAATGAAGATTATTTCAGTCTAATCCTAAAAAAGTAGTAAAATATTATATTTGACTTCACTTAAATTAATAAAAATGGAAAATGATATAAATTGAACTCAATTTTTTTTTATTTCATTATTGTACTGACCACGTGGTCGTTTAAACAAGTTGTTTTTAACTTGTTTAAACGACCACGTGGTCAGTATTAAACTACGGATTTTTGTTTTAAACGCTTTATTTACATCTCTTCCTCATGCCACAAACTTGCGGGACGCGAACCCACAATCTTACCTAGCCTCATAGGCCGCTCACCACTAGAGTTCGCTATAATAAGACGGTCGTCTAATAATTTTATTTATTTTTTATTTATTTAAACTTTATTGCACATACATTTTAAAAAAGTTGTACAAATAATTGACTTAATGCCAAAAGCATTCTCTACCAGTCAACCATGGGGGCCATACAGAGATGGTATAGGCGGTGCAAAAATAATATTGTGTTAAATTAAATCATACAAAACTAAAACAAACCTGATGAATATATACAGTTGTACACACTAGATACATACATAGATAGCTATATACGGTATATACATACATAAAATATATACATACATACTTATACATAGTATTATTATACACAGATCTCATGCCAGCAAGAATAATGGAAAAGAGAAAAGAAAAATCCAAAAAATGTATTTACATTTTTTAAATAACCTGTTTATTACAAGTTTCGTGTTTGAACAGTTAGAATTTGGTCCGTTTAAATAAATAGACCAAAAATACACTTTCTACGCAGTTTGATGTTGACCCTATCCCGATGGCTAGAGTTGCAATGCAATTTAAAAGACATGGTTTTATGGAGTCATAATGGCGTTGGCTGGTATGTGACCTTTGTATCCAGGCAGATACAAAGGACTAGCCTTAAATTGTTTATCATCCTTGTTTATCTTGATAGCTTGTCTCTACATGCAGTTCGCTCTTGTCATGTCTCATTACTAACGTCAAACTGTTTTTGTATTTAGCCCTTTGATGTGGTGGATTGGGTTTCTTAACTTTCCTGTTAGACCTTTGTTTCTTTTTATATAAGATTCGTTAGTAAACTACCTTTTAGGAGTCATTCTAATGCTCAAATACAAATACTTTTACAATAAAAAAATAAATAAAAAAACAAAACATATTCTCCTATACTCATAAAACATAAAATCCAAAACAGGTAATCGTCTGTTTAGAATAGGGTAGTGTTTTTACAATCACACACGTATAGACAATATTATTCATTTGATTTTGAAATCCATCTTATCCAGAATAATTGCTGTGATTAATTAAAAAATCCGGTAAAAATGAGAAAAGATAGTGTCCTCATCGCCTTTAGTGCTGAAATGTTTTCTTGGACTGCAGCCAGAACAACACGTGGAGATGTGACGACGAGTGGAATGAAAAGAAGAAATAAATTGTTTTATGTCAGCTCTAGACTTTATTATGCAAACAACGCCTCTGTGAAGCAGGCTAAATTCAATTTTAAATTTTATGAAATATTCTTGAGGCATAAAAATCTTCCTATCTACAACCCTCATTTACATAGACAATCTAAAAATGTGAGCCAACTAAAAGCGATTTTCTTTTAGTTGACTTTAAATTGAATAAAATTACCCTCATTCTGGGTCAGTCGGGTAATGTCGGGTAATAACTATGTACTTAAATCAATCAAAGCTGAATTGTTATAACAATAACTTTATCTGTAATTGAACTAAACAAGTACTTTTATTTTTTATTTATATATATATATTTTTTTTATTTTTTTTTATTTAAAAAAAAAAAACAAATAAGTATGTATGTTAAATCAAACAAGTTAACTCTTTGTTGGATTTACTGTGATGAATTGGTTGGTATAATCAAACCTGTTAAGTTAAATAAGATCTTAGTTCAATACATGTAATAGTAAAAGCAATCAAATCCATTTTCAACCGACTTCAAAAAAGGAGGAGGTTCTCAATTCGTCGGTCTTTTTTTTTTTTTTTTTTTTATGTATGTTCAGCGATCATTCTTTACTGCGTTGACCGATTTCGATAATTATTTTTTTGTTTGAAAGGTAATACTTTCAGAATGGTCCCATATAAATTTGGTTAAATTCTGATGATGGGATCTATAAGAAAATCATCAAACATTGCATAAACTCCGTACCGCGCCAACTGATTTTAGTATTTATCTTACCTATATCTCTGCCAAATGTGGACCGATTTTGATGATTCTTTTTTTAATGAATAGCTTATACTTCAAAGATACTATAATGAAACATTTTTGGAAAAAATTTCACCCCTAAGGGTGGAAAAATAGGAAATGAAATCGGTGTTCAGCAGTTAAATTATGTTTGCACTCGTAAGATTTGTTTTGATTAGGATTTATCACTAAAATGGATGAAATAAGTTAATTTTATAAAAAAAATGAAAACAGACTTCAAAAAACTAAAACGCTAAAAATAATCTTAATACTTAAGTACCTAATCAGTTACTTTTGGAGTCGGTGCAAACAAAAACATTGGTCTCTCATTGACTGGCACCGACTCCAAAAGTAACTGATTAGGTACTTAAGTGTTAAGATTATTTTTAGCGTTTTAGTTTTTTGAAGTCGGTTTTCATTTTTTTTATAAAATTAATATTTGATGTAACCCTCTTACGTCTTGACACGCTCGTATGGAGTCAAGATACTTTGTCACGACAGTCACAATCTTGTTAAGAGCAACAAAATTTTTGGAATAACCGCGTATCGTGTCATGACAGAAAATTTTATTATCAAGATTATGATGAGACAGCAAAGTACTTCTATAACGAATGGACAAGCACATCTATGAGATTTCCTAAGTTTAAAACAGCGCTTCCAAGCATGTAGGTCTGACGAACATGGCATAACGGAATTCGAATAGATTAGTATTTTTGACTGTTTCGTTTTTTAGCAACAACAAATGTGGCCAGCTAGATGATGCTGAAACAGCAATTTGCCAAGATACATTTTAGAATAGGAAGTAAGTATCATAATTATAAATAATAATTAGTAAAACAGTGACCCAGTTTCTTGTGCTACTGCTGCCCACAATGTTGTCCCAAAGCAGTGGGTAGAGTAAAAAACTAATTCAGGCCTATTTACAGAAACAAATTATGTTTTATGGTTTTTATTATATTTACAGTAAAATTGAGACAAGTAAAAAAAATAGAACGTGTCCTATGACCATGACTAAGTATTATCTTAACTCTTTGCAGCATGGTGGTTAGCCTTATTACTGACCACCTAAATCGGATTTTATTTTATTTGTTACACGGTTTCATCCCTGCTACCACTGAACTAATACAACGCTTTGATAAGTTAGTGACTAAACGAAATTTTAAGTACGAGTATTATGTTTGTAAATTTAAATTCTATTCTGTGTTTCGCGTTAGTAATTCTGATGTTACAAAAAATTCTTAATATGGTATTTTTTATAAATGTATTTGTGTAATTTTATTGAAAAACCTCATAAAAGCGTGTACGCAGTAAAAATAATTAGAAAACAACCATGCATTATAAAATATTTAATTGAAATGGTCTCAATTTTTCAATGATTTTTGCTCCTTTATGTCACGGTGGTTAGCGTTATTAACCACCATTTTCCTTGAAAAACTCCCTGAATTTTTTTTTCTTCAATTTTTTGTTTTTCTTAGGCCCTTATTAAAGTAACACATAATTTTTTAAAGTATGTGGAAGTGTGACGCAAAAAGTTAAATAAAACTAAACATACACACACAATCTGTTAAGTCTTACTGGATCTGACAACGAAAACTACGTACAAACATGTTTTTGTTTAATAAAGTGCAATATTATGTTTCAAGGTTAAGCATGTTGCATGTAGGACCAAATCGAGTGATATCGCTGCATCTTTGCGCGGTTTGCATACAAATTGCACACAACCCGACAGCACCTATGTGTCTCAGCCTAAATCGCAGCCTGGATCAATGTAAAAGGTATTTTAAATGCAAAGGCCTCGTGGGAAAATGACTAATTTTTAAATGTCCTTGTTAATTAAAACTGAGGTTCCACTAGGGACTTTTTCTTATGGACTTTTACTTCAGCAAAGTGCATATTCTAGGAGTTAAAAAAATCTTTACGTAGTTTATTGTGGTCGTATTTTTAACTATTAAACTTTTTGCTACGCATATAAAATAAATCAAAAAGCATTTTTTATAACATTTTTATGATTTGGTTATTACAATAAATAAACTTACTTCGTTGGCTCCGCGACCCAACGTGGATCTTGTCCTCCGACATCGAAACTTGCCATTTTGACCGTAACTAGAAAAATACTGTAAACCAAAAATTTGTCTGTTGTTTGTACGCTAATTCCTTCTAAACGAACAACCTCCGTAGCCGCGAGGCGAGCATACTGGACTTGGTGTCGCTATCTCTGAGGTCCCGGTTTCGATTCCCGATCGGTCAATGTGGGAAAATAACTGTTCTATATTGTCTCGGGTCTGGGTGTTGTGGCAGCGTCGTTGTTTTTGATTTCTGTAACACAAGTGCTTTGGCTACTTACCATAGGATCAGAGAAAAGTATGTGATGTGATCTGTCTAATGTTTTTTTTAATACACAACTGTCTTTGATAGGGATTTCTTCAGGAATGTTTATCAATAATACCTGCATGTTAAATTTATATCATCATCATCATCATCATTTCAGCCATAGGACGTCCACTGCTGAACATAGGCCTCCCCCATTGACTTCCAGATTGGCCGGTTGGAAGCGGCCTGCATCCAGCGTCTTCCTGCGACCTTTACCAGGTCGTCTGACCACCTTGTGAGTGGACGTCCTACGCTGCGCTTGCCGGTACGCGGCCTCCATTCTAGAACCTTTCTGCCCCATCGGCCATCAGTTCTACGTGCTATGTGCCCCGCCCACTGCCACTTCAGCTTGCTAATCCGTTGGGCTATGTCAGCGACTTTTGTTCGTTTAAATAAATTTAATAAATTTAAATTTATATAGGTATGCAAAAAGTAGATTCATGAAGTTTTTTTTTTAAATCAGTCTTAATATATAATTTTCGGCGAACAATGATGTTGTTGTTGGGCGAACAAATAAGAGGCCGTCCTAGAAATCTTCGTATTTCCGCACATTTTGTTCTCTGATTTTAAAGACGTGAGTAATAATTGAAACAAAATAACACATAATTTTAAAAGATTATTTTTTATTCTTGCATGTAGCGCGAATGGATTTTTCATATCATTTCAAAAATAAAGGTAAATCACCAAAAGAACAACTCTTATTTCTGAAAAATGACGTTCGAGTTACCTATGAACATCGGTTTACAAGAGTTACAAGTTATCCTGATAATTCGATTTTGACATTTAATTGAAGATATAGTCTATTTGCACATAGGTTGAATACTTTTTTACTTTCTTACAAAATATAGCAGAAAAAAATGCTGAAATAAGATAAAATTTAGAAATTTCCATTCCAATTTCATTTATTTTTCTACCGTTACGAACAACTATTATAAGATTTAAACACTACACAATAATCTTCAGGTATACTTTTAAAATATATATATATATATATTAAATGAAGCGCGCAAAACCGATCGTTTTTTAAACCTAGGTAGGACGTCCACTACCTAACAAATTATTAATATTATCTTGTAAAGGATCAACATTGTTGACGCTTTATCCCGCATCATAGACGCACACAAGCACCAAACTCTATTTCAATTTTGCACTGAAAAAAGGTGCACGGCCTCTCAACGCTGGCCACAGTCTTACGAAATAATATATCTTAAATCGGTCAACAGAACAGTTAGCGATAAAATATAGACATATTTATAGGGATTAACTACAGTAATCATTTTGTCTTATAGCATTTATATGAAGCTGCAGAAGAGGTTCGCTAGTTTTATTGTACTCGTAACACAGCTATCTATAAGCGTCGGAAGGTATTTACTTACGGAATTAACCCAATATAGGTCAAACCCGATTACTACCCATTTTATTCGGGTAGATACATGGGTAAGAATCTTGTTTTTACTCCTATTGGGTAAATAACCTTAACCTTATTAACCTTACCTTAACCTTCCTTTAGGTATATTAAATTTTACACTAAGCTCTCCGCACCACTTTCCCCTTTCTTCTTATCTGTCCTCTACCTGAAGGTTGTCTGGAAGAGATCGCTTTTAGCGATAAGACCGCCTAAATTGTGCATCTTTCTGTGAACACAAATTGTTACTTCTTTGTATGGTGTACAATAAAGAGTATCTATCTATCTATCTATCTTATGTCGCCCATTGGCGTCATTAGCGCACAGAAGAACATATCAATTTCGTAGCAGCTACGATTGCTACGAATCTCTATTTCTCATGTCCGTTTAACTTTTTTCCAATAATTGTTTTCTTCTTTACATTTCAATTGCTTTTTACTAAATTTAAATAAAGCTGACTATTTTTGAACCCGCACTATTGACACTGATTAATTTATCTTCTTGCCTCAGTAACACTATTGATATATAAGTATGTATGAATAAGTTATCGCCCCATCTGCCTATTCTGAAAATGTTATTTCTGTTTTACTGCACCGCCTGTATTTCTTTATTTGGTGACTGGTTAACTGGTAGATAATGCTTTTTGGCATTAAGTTCGATATTTATATACGAGTATATATATTTTTTAAATGTGCAATAAAGTATAAATAAATGTAATGGTAGAGATAGATAGAAGAGTCTGAGACCTTTGCCCAGCAGTGGGATTGAATAGGTTAAAAAAGAGTAATGGTACAGCTTAAAGCTTTAAAGCAAATCAACCTACCAATAACCTCAAATTTTGACAATTAATATTGAATTTTACGTATTGCAATATGTTTTATGTTGTCTTTTTTTTAAAATGACAAATAAATCTATCTCTCATTAACCAATCATCGTCAGCCTTTGCAAGTCCACTGCTCGACCTAAGCCTCCATAGACCGCCACAGCATGCGGCATTGGGCCGTTTGCATCACCAATATACACATAAGTATAGTACCAATATGTATAATATTACATAACAGCCGAGTTACAGGCATGACGTCCTTAACTAAAGACCGCAAGTCCAAAGGTATCGGATGACCAGCCAGGGTCGGTCGTCTCGTATTATTAATTACACACAATTGACTTACACACAATGTATTGTCGAGCTAATTCTGCGAGTAGTTGTGTAGGGAGTAGGGATGTGACTGATAAAATAGTAAAAACTTTTTTTTTACTTAATGCCTTCGAATTAAATTAACGTTTAACAAAAAGTGTTTGAAAAACATTTATCTGTTTCTCCGATATAAAAAAATGTTTTTAACAATTCATTTGTTAAATATTAAAAAATATTTTTTAATATAAATATTTTTTAATATCGGAGATACTGAAAAATATTTTTCATAAAAAAACGTCTAACAGGCAAAAATTAACCAACGAACGGGAAACTAAATGGACCTCAATAAAAAAAAATAATGCACTTTTGAATTGACACAAATCGAAAGGCATAAATTAAAATATAAAGACCTCAATTGACATGGTGTGACTTACAATGCAATACGGAAAAATATATTCAATTGGGAATCCCTGAACAAAATAAGGATGGATCCTTGACAGGATGTTTGGTACATGGTATATCAATCCGAAACTAGCCTATGTTAACATATGCATATAAATACTATGGTGAACTTAGAAATTTTATATTATAATATTTTTTAATTTCTTACAAAACTTAATTCGAATCCGATTATAATGATAAATTTCTGACCTGACCATAGTATTTTTATGCAGATGTTTGCACATCTTACCTTTTTCGGCTAAAAACTAACATCCTGTATAATTCTGTATAAATATTTAGTTAAAACTTTATTGCACAAACTTAAAAGTGTACAACAGGTGGAATTAATGCCAAGATATATTTAATATATATAATATTTATAAAGATTACGAGATATTCCAGTATACGTCTAACAAAAAGTAGAAGAACAAACATTTATTATGTAATAAATTTATTATTTTTACATCCATACCATAATTACAGTTGTGTAATGAGACGTCCCAGCCAAAGCCAACTTCCGTGTTGTATCGCTGACAACGATGTTTTAATCGTTTTGTACTCTGAATTGCATCACGGAGGTATTAAAACCATAATTATGTTAATTTACTGCTGTTACTGTTCACAATATTCTAAAGAATGATGGGCACTAGTATGGACGCAGGTCCACCTCACTGAGGTATAACAAAACCAAATGGAAAGGCCCTAATTATTTGGTTCTTTATATCAATAGCATTGCATCATAAGACACCGGAGATGACAGTAAAAAAACTTAATTTCTACATCACATGATACTAATGAATAAATGTACCTATGTGATTGATTAGAAATCTAAGAAAACTCGATATACTACTTATTTATTTGATTGGCACATGCCATACATATTTACAGTATTATTCACACAAAAAATGCTTATGTTTTTCTTTTTCTATCTGACCAGTTTACCCTAATCAGTTTGCTAGGTGCTTTATTTTGTTAGTACCGCAAAATTATTACTATAGAAAAATTGTTACCTAATCCCTTTCCCTCGACATACAAGAAAAAGTATAGTCCAACAGCGTAGGTAGTAATTATAAATGAATAACCTTTAGCTGAGATGAGCTAAACCGCTGTGACCCACATTCAGCGGGACTTGTAAATCAATTTTGCTGGGCTGTATATCCTAGGAATCCAGCCTTCCCGGGCTTGCCCTTTGACATTATTGCGCGTAGGCGAGCTCGCGCAGGCGCATCGCGGACCTTCCAACCTCCCCACTTCCCCATATAACCTTCATGGGGAGAATACCTCCCTGAGCGTGGGCAGATGACGCAAAACTTGGTCCTTGCCGATCGCAAGGGCTATTTTTAGACCGAGAGTTTGCTTACAGCCCGGAATAATAAATAGGATACTTCCCGTCCCACCAGAATTAGACTGACATTCTGCGGCGATGCTTATCACTTCCATCATTTAGCTGTAACATTTAATGCGCTTATAAGAACCAAATGTAAACTTAAGCTATAACATTTTGTAACAATATACGTCTATAACTTTTTTAATACTATTTGATGTTCTGCTTTAGAGCTTGCACTATAATCACATCAAGTTTGACGCTCGTATGTTTAGCGTTTTTATGGTCAAACAAAGCGAAAACAATAGTTTCTGAACGCAAAAAAATACAATTGATGTAACTACTAAATTATCGTTTTTCAGAGTTTTTCCTTTACTTGTGCAATTAGATAAGACCTTGCTTTTGCCAAATTTTATGATTGTAGGTCAACGGGAAGTAAGTAATCTATGTTTTGATGAGTGAATTTGCGAGGATTTATCAAAATCTGTGATATAAATGGCTGTATATTTTGATTGCGTTTGATACCAAAGATAAAGATTAACTAAGGTAGGTATTTTATATTATTACTACTTCTACCCGTTCTTAAGACAAGGGCCTCGACAGACTGACAACTAAATGATTCTGTAAGACTTCCGTTTGTCCCTTTAGAGGTACTGAATCCTAAAAAATTAACATGATGTTTGTTTGCGTAAAATCACTACACCTTTCGGCTGAATACTTTATGAGTGTCATTTCTGACAAACACTCAAGGTTAAGACTTAGTTATGTAACTGTTATTGTTTTAAAAATATTGTGACTTTGTGTTTTGCTGAAGTAAATAACAATTTTCTACTACGGTCAACTTGATATGTCCTGATGACGGACGGTAACGGAGACTTACCTTTGATTCTCGATTCAATTTACGGGCCGTGACATTAATTTAATACGATAGCATATTTTCTATTATGTGTACTATAAAACAAAACTACCGGAACTTATTTATTTTTCGCAGTCGTAACTTTTGTCAGTTTGACCTCCATCATGTGACGATATCATTACTCTGGGTTTCGGCAGGCGAGCAAAACATGTTTGTCGTTTTTTGCCGCATATAAGACTCAAAATGTAATCATTGAAGTTAGTAAGGATACACCGATAGCAAGGTTTTTCCAACTTTGTATTCTGACGTCAAATTGTACTTATTAATAAACTACGGGGCTTGTACGTATATACTGTTATGTAACGTTTGAAAACGTGATGTACATTAGAAAACATAACATTATGTATTGGATTTAAGATTTTATAGATCTACAAATCTACAGGAAGTGCATAAATTCAATAATAAATCAGATAGTCGAGTTTGATTAGCATTCAAAGCCATCCGGCTACATAGAGTAACAGCGATGGGAACTAGTCTATGTAACTAGTAGCCAGTATGGCCAAAACAAAAAATATATATTTAACTGACCAGTCTCAGTTTAAACTGATTAAATCAATTTAATCTTTCCGCTGGTAAGTAAATATAAACCTCCCTTAATGCGCGCTAAAACTTCAGCTATAATTTGCCAGCTACTGGTAACCTTATAGGTAGTAAATACTAGGGCCGAATACTATATTACCAATTTATTTTCCGTTACGAGAACGTTATTATATATTTATGAGTAAACATCGCTTTTTATGTAAGTAGTTTACTATAAACTTAACCATCTTAGTTCTAATTAAATCCGCCTCCAAGCTGCAAATTCAAGTTGCACCGTCCACGTCACAGCCGTAAACTAAATTTGACTCCGAAACGTGCAAGTGATGTGGCCATGACGTCACGCCGCGTGACTCAGACCCAGTTTTCCGCTGGAGAACACCTCAAGGACTTCTACTTAGCACACATGCTATTGTTTGTTAGTGTCGTTACGGACGAAGGCCCGTATTACTGAACGCAGCTATGTGATGGAGCATTCTGTGATATTGACAAAAAGACAATTGATACATCTAATGCCTTAGAATTAGATTTACGTTTCCAAAAGTAAAGATATTGTGTTTGTATTATGATTAAACTCGTTTTATCCTCGAAATAACTTTTGCACCAAGGCAAGTCTATGGATTTTTCAATTTGAAATGTTGTCAAATTGACTTGTCTTGATAATGGTGACATACTTACATCATAAATTGGTTGGATTATCTTTAGTCATGGTTGAAATCTGGTCAGTATTTTTATTAATAAGGCCGTTAAAGTGCATCAGCATATAAGTATGATGTCGCTCTCACTCACTCATAGCCTAGCGAAAGAAAAAATTAGGTCTTCGTGTACTTCAGCATCTGTCATTCTGCATCATAGTTGTCTGAATTTTTTTTGATGAATACTTAGTTGATCCTAGTGCTTGCTCGCTTTCTAACTTAAATGGCTACCTAATTTGAATTTAACCCAACAAAAACAATTCGATAAAATGTACCAAAACTCTGGACGCACTAACTATTTACAATGTGATTCTAGTTTAATCGATTGAGCCACTACATCGAGTACATACCCTATAGAGCAGCAATACAAACCATGTTTCTCCGAAACTAGTAAGTGATTTTTCACTTACATTTAGTATGAAATGACAACTCCTGTCAACGCTTGCCCATACAAAAACAGCACAGATACATTAAAAAAATAGGGTATGTGCTCCATGAGCCACTATAACAAAGATTTTCTGGTATCTAAGCGAGGTAACGTTTAGTTTAGTTCCGTCAATACACACATAATTTTATAAGGAAAAATAAAAGATTACGTATTTTGAAGTACCTAAGCGCAAAATAATTGTAGAGGCTACCAGTTGCAGGGAATGATCTTATAATCACAAGATTTTTAGGCGATCATTAGTAATTTATTTTTGATTGAATGTTAAGATCGGTAAATAAGCATGGTATTAATCGTTATTATGTTTTATGTTTGTATTTTTTAGGAATACAATTTGTCTTTTGTTAGAGTTCCGTAGCCAAATGGCAAAAAACGTAACCCATGGATTCGTCATGTCTGTCTGTCTGTCAGTCTGTCCGTCCGTATGTCACAGACACTTTTTTCCGAAACTATAAGAACTATACTGTTGAAACTTGGTAAGTAGATGTATTCTGTGAACCGCATTAAGATTTTCACACATAAATAGAAAAAAAAAATTGGGGTTTCCCATACTTAGAACAAACTCAAAAATTTTTTTTTCATCCAACCCATACGTTTGGGGTATCTATGGATAAGTCTTTAAAAATGATATTGAGGTTTCTAATATCATTTTTTTCTAAACTAAATAGTTTGCACGAGAGACACTTCCAAAGTGGTAAAATGTGTGTGTCCCTCCCTATAACTTCTAAAACAAGAGAATGATAAAACTAAAAAAAAATATATGATGTACATTACCATGCAAACTTCCACCGAAAATTGGTTTGAACGAGATCTAGTAAGTAGTTTTTTTTTAATACGTCCTTTACTTTCGTAATGTTATGGATTTCATTTTGCAGTAAAAATACCATAACTATGAATCGATTGTCGTGATGGGTGAACTTTTACTTGTAGGTTTTACTTATAGGTACCCACAGGTTTGTACGAAACCCTCAGTGCGCAAGTCCGACTCGCACTTGGCTGTTTTTTTTATAGATGTGAAGGTTCACTAAGTTGTTTGTTATAAGTTACTAAATGGTACACAGATAGGCCATGTTAAAACAGACATTTATCTAAGGATTGATATCTCTCTTTTGATCCAAGAAGTTTATTCAACATTGTTAATTATTAAAAAGAGTCGAAATAAAACTCTTTACAATGCAAATAAACAAAAAAAATATCTTATCTCTTTTTTCTGTTTCTTTCCAGATCGTATCGAAAAAAAGACGTCCAAAAAAAGAAGACCGAAGAAGATGTAAGATTCTGGTAAGTTTTATATTTTTATAATTAAAAATCTCATAATATTTTTTGATCCCCTACACATACTATATAACCAATTAGAGGATTTAAAGGGGAAGTAAAATCCTACGTTTTGTTCCCGTAGGAATACCTAGCTGCTATTTAAACATCAGACCAACTACTTAACACATGGAGTACAGTATACGGCTTTAGGCGTAACTGATAAAGCGTTATAGTACTTATTTATTGATTCTTTACTAAGTATACGAAGCGATTGTAAACAAAAACAGTATAACATAACATGCCATATAATGTAACACGATAGTTTGACTGATACGGGTAACATAACATGACATTCGAGTCAACGAGTGCTGGGTAGATGGGTTATCGTCTGTCGACTGATAGTATTTCCTGGCTGATAACAATGATAAGATTCAGTTATTATAATACTAGTAGATAGCTTAAGTAGATAAAAAGTTATCGTAACTTTAATTGTCTACTTTTCAATCTTAAGTAGGTGCTTGAGATTAATGTAGGCAGAGTATAAATACGTCACCTTCATTATGTTATTTTTAGGTTTCCATCCCTTAAATAAAAACACACGACCAGTAGAAATTAATAAGTGATTTCAAATTGAGAAAAATAACCTAAAAACTCAAATAAATCTTTTTAATCAACTATCTAAGGCTTTTTAACCATACTATTTAGACGTGTTTCCGCTCGATAATACTTTTTACTGTTCCATGAAAAATAAGTATACATAATACTGTTTTTTGACCGCTGGTAATTTGGAGCCATAAAACCTAAAAAAGTAAAACTTCATGGTAATAAAATATTAAATAATAAATGGTTTTCACTAATATTCCAGTAGACATTACAAATATATATATAGACTTGTAAGTAGATACAAGTTCGAGCTGTTAATATACATGAAGTACCTCAGAATGCAGTTGTTGGGCTTAGTTTACAAATTTTGAGGGATCATAACTCAATAAACATACTACATGATGCGGCTTGTGATTGTATCTGTGAGTTATTGCACTGTTGCACACATGTACATTATTTTCCCGTTAAAATATAAGAACCGCAATTTATAACTCATACGCGAATATCGGAGGATTAAAAGTCTAAGGATATTATTTCGCCGCATTGAATTCCTGGCATGTGACAGCGGACAAAGCTGAAAAACTTCTTATAATATAGTTTAAATAAAAATCTATATAACCAAACTTGTTTATAGGCTTTGTCAGTACGAATTATAAGTATGAGCACAAACTCAAGGGTTTTTTAAGAGCCTTTAAAGTGTTTTAGCATCCAAGTTCTAACTCCAGAACCAGAATTAATATTGTACTATATTTCCATGCTATCATACAATGTATCATACATTGGGAGAATATGTCCAACTTATCTGTTTTACCCAAGATATCATATTACCATGTTCTTTGAAATAAATAAATTATCATTATCAGATCAGCTTAATGGTACCAAAGTTTCAAATTGATACAACAAATATTTGGTTACAACCGACTTCCAAGATTTGATTACTTAGTTTTATTTTATCGGCGAAGCTAATAAAAGTATGTTACGTATGTACTCGTGCGGCAATTATTAAGATGACTTGGTAGATGTTACTTAATTTCTCACAGCAGATTACAATAATCACGCCCACTGCAACTCATTGACGTCATTGCACGGTATATTTTATAAACTCATTTATTAGACGTACAAGTAAAATAGTAAGGTATTAGAATATTTAAATAACTAGCTATTGCCCGCGACTTCGTTCGCGTGGTCTTAAGAAGACATCTTAGAAATCGTTTTATTTCCGTACATTTTGTTCTCTGATTGTAAAGACGTAAATGATTATTGAATTAAAATAACACGTGATTTTAAAAGATTAGTTCTTATTCTTGCATGTAGCGTTAATGGATTTTTCATATCATTTTAAAAATAAAGGTAAATCACCAATAGTTACTACCATTATTTCAGAAAAATGACGTTCGAGTTAACTTTGGACATCGGTTTACACTACAAGTTATCCTGACAATTCGATTTTAACATTTAATTGATCAAATATCTTTTTCCGGTCGTTATGAAAAACTATAATAAGATTTAAACACTACACAATAATCTTCAGGTATACTTTTAAAATAATATATTTTTTATTTTAGTTATAAAAAAAACAAAAAATTTACTACCTAAGTCAAAATAAACTATAAAATCAAGCGCGCAAAACCAATCGTTTTTTAAACCTTGGTGGGACGTCCACTACCTAATAAATTATCAATATTTTCTTGTAAAGGAATAACATTGTTGAGGTTTTATCCCGCATTATAGACGCACACAAGCATAGAACTGTATTTCTATTTTGCACTGAAATTAGGTGCACGGCCTCTTAAGTTTAGAAAAAATATTTACTATACGACCTGTATCCAACAAATATACATTAAAAAATCATAAAAATCGGTTGAGCCGTTTCGGAGGAGTGCGACTACATACACCGTGACACGAGATATTTTATAATTATATAAGATTTGTTGCAAGTATAACCTATATTGTTATACTTCGCACCATAAAATCATTATTCTATAAAAATTATGTAATGAAAAATATACGCTGTATTTTTTGTCAAAGTCGTAATCATTTAACCTGCTTTTAGGTAGCAAAGGAATACCTATTCATTAGTCGGTAGTATGATTCACAGTCATTTAAAATCGTACTTTTTGTACTGCACGAGCTTGTTACAAATTTGTTACTGCCAAGTTAACGTTTAATAAATAGCATTGTTATATTTGTTAACATAATTAGTCTTTTTTTATATAAAATTACGTACACTTTACACGTATTATAAACCATACAATAATTAAATTGCCTTCAGAAAACAATTAAAGAATCAAAATTTTGTCACCTAAACGATTCCATTACCTACATCAATGGGTCGAAACTAAAAAGCTCGCTTGCGTGCAGACAAAGCTTGCTCGCGTGCCAGCAGCTGTGTGGAAGGTGCAAGGTCAAGGTTAAGTGTGGCGGGTGGCGCGAGGCCTAACCCCATGCTTAGACGCGAGGGGCAGGGTTACCAAAGAGTGTAATGTGAACTAAGCGTGATATGCCAAAAATTGGGGAAACGAAATATGTTTTTTTATGTTAACATTTAAAAAAAAATAAAACTCAAAGATTTGTTTTGCTCCAAGTTCGATATTATAACGGTACTTAGTACGGGTGTGAAGTAAGCTTTTTTTGATAAAAAGCAGTGAACAAATTTATTTTTGTAGATACCTACTTCCCGATTTTTTATAGTTGTGTAGTTTATTTTGCAATCATAGAAATATAATATTACAAAAGCTCTATTATGAAAATTGAGTTAGTAAATCGAGTTAAGTACTGAAGCGTAAAAGCAGATATACAATTGAACAATTTACTACCAAACTATGAAAAGAAAGGCATAACGTAAGTTAAATTTAACAGGACCCCTTTATTCTGATCCTCTATTAATATTTCCTGTCAGTATTTTAAAAATCGGTGGCTCCGATACATAGTAAAAATAAAAAAATAAAAATAACGGACTTAGTTATGTACTAGGTCAACAATTAAAAGTATGTCTATTTTTGCCAACAGATGTATAATGTGAATGTGCATATGCGTCAGTAAATTGCAATCGTATGTGGCTACTGCTCTTTCGATCGACAGCAGTAGTTGTCGTTTGCAGTTGCCGTAGTAGTAATAAATTGCGATCTGCGAATAAGCCAATTTCAGTAACGCATTTATGTGGGGCCACTAGAATGGATCTCACTTTATAGACAGTAAAATATAGAGTGACATAGAATACAACCAATACTGCGCAATATTATCAATAAACTGATTAGGTAATTTAAACTACTTTCAACCCAAAAGCTCGCTTGAGTGTAAACGAACCTGAATAGTACAAGGTTGAGGTAATGCGTAGGGAGAAGTGTAGGGGTTACCTCTAATTAGAGGTTTTAAGGACGTAGGGTGCAGTTGCGTTAAATATCTGCGATTTTAAGTTAATTGTTCATCATTTTACAACAGAGAACATCGTTTACAATATGCTGTTATTGACGTTCATAAGTGGCAGTTTTGTCCTGAATTGAATAAATGATTTTTGACTTTGACTTTGGCTAAATTACTAATTACCTAATGAATTTTTTTTTTTTTTTTTATATTATATTTTAAAATTGTGGGAAGTTCTAACCAATTGTCAAAGATTACGACGATCTTTTGATTTTTCAATGTTAACAGAGCAGATATTAAGTATGTATTAGACTAAAAAAAAAATTCGTGCTCCTTTTCATAGGGAGCAGGAAATCATGTAACGACAACGGACATGCCTGGATAAAAAAAATACCTGGATAATAAAAAATAGATTAGCACTTCGAAATAGACTCTTTGAACCTCAAATCCAAGATATTTATTAGTTTACTGTGATTGTCTTTCTATACTATCTATCACTTGCAATTCGACCACATCTTCACAGACACACAACAACCACGAGTGCTAATTGGTTCTAATGCCAAAGGCCAGAGCTGAAACTTCATGGCTGAACGCAAATGTTTTCGCCAGTGCCATCTGTTAACGATTCTTGAAACGCAATCAAGATCGCCGGCGTTGTTAGAGGCATGCGAGCTAAGAGTTCGAGCCTCGCTCCACAGATGTCTCTGAACGCAACGAACGAAAGGCATAAAAGAGTTTTACTTACGGTAAAATGAAACTTTATGAAAATTTGCACAAGATAACACTTTCAATAAAATCCAACGCCAACTTAGTAAACAATGTTTCTCGTTGTACCATTTTTATAATTTCATGTCTCTTATTATTTTATTTTTTGAGTGACCATGTTTATTATTCGAGAAAACCACAACAAAAGTAAAAACGAAAAAATAAATTAAAAAAAAACAATAAAATACACTTTGATATTCACGCGACTGGGTTATATATACTTGCTAGTACCTAGCCATTAAAGAGCTCCACTGGTCATATCCAGGCTCAAGCATAAATCAGCACAAATGGTATAAAATTATTGTATCGTCATCCAAATGTTTATTGTTCCGACTTGCACGATTTGATTTAATAGTTAGGTAGTTACAATTGAAGCAAATAAAAGTGTTAAAAATTGCCTTACAACTGTATAAAACAGAAGAATTCGAATTCGTCGCATTTTATCAGTGGCTCGTAGATACACCATATAAATTACGAAAAGGGTTTTCGTTTGCCTTCGTAATATGTATAATTTACGCCATTGTAATTAATAAAACCTATGTCCTAAAATGACTGAATAAGATAGCTTCTTGATTAGCTGTAACCAAAACTAAACAATAAAATTTCTTAATGAATTAGAGTTTATCATCATTTTTAGAGGTAAGCACAACAATCTTTCTTCCTTCTTAAATCGCATCAAGCAGATACCCTAAGCCTAGGTGTAGTTTTATTTTTTATTTTGTTCGGACGGATGACGTTCGTTAAGATGACGGAAAGAAGAAGGCAGAAGACGAAAGAAGAAAGAAGATCGGGCTATCGAACGACCGGGTGCCACGCTGTGCTCTCTCGGGAATTGGTGCGAGTGAACACAGCTGGTGGTATCTCAGTTGTTCTCTAGTTCTCCCACTCTTCGGTACTCCAGGTGAAGACTATCATCTCCTACTCAAACTTCTACCCATCTGTAATGGAGAGAACGAGACGAAGATATCAGCTGTTAACACTGTCGCTTTGAGAAGAATGAAGCTAGAATATTTATTAGCTCAGAGTCTGAAGTAAAGACTGAAACCAGAAGAAGTAAGAGGTGAAGAATACAAATATCATGTTTCTTACCACTTTTGTGTATAATATATGTATTTATTTAAATTGAGCTTACCAACTAAAACAAGGGAATTCCTTTTATTTAATCCACCGTCGTCGTTAATAATTTATGTTTTTATGATTGCATTATAAATTTATGAGTCACGCAAGGAAGATTATTAATGAATTAGTATCGAATAAATATTTTATTAAATCATTCACTTACGAGTTTTTATATCATGTATTGCAAAATTTTAATACGCGGTCTTACATCAGTTAATACAGGGTGAACTTTGGAAACAAACTGTATGACAAGTGACAACTTAAGTTTCTATAAGTATTTGACTTAAAAATAAGTTAGTTACATATAAAAATAATTGTCCCATTACATTTTGTATAAAAGCAAGTACTTATTAAAACTTTTTAATAGACCTGTTACCTGTTAGGAAAATCTCTAATTTTAATTGCACCCTGTATTCTGCAGAAAAGAAAATCTCGATAAAGCCTCGAGTACCAGGCATTAACATAATTTTATTAAGGAAACTGACTTATTTATAACGATTGCAAAAAGTGATTCATTAAACTTGTTACTTTTTGTATGCTACAGTACTCTTACCTTACTTAGTAATCATGTGATTGTTAAAATTAAATACTTAAATATATTTAATATATAAAGACTTAAATAATGAAGTCATTTTTTTATTCACACTTGATTATTTTGTTTCAAATATAACAATAGCAAGTATAATTTCCGAATCTGCATTTTGCATGACTATACCTGAATTTACAAATGTATTAACAAAATATGTACCTAATATTAATGTAGTTATAGTATGTGTGTCAATTATTTTATAACGAGAACCTATTATGTAATGCGTTTTATTAAACGCATTGTATTAATTCATTTCATAATTATAGTGTAGCGTAAGCTTCAGATGAATCTGAATATGAGCAGGTTATCTCGGACTGGTCTGTAGCAGCTTTCACCGCAAAACTCATTCAGAACTGTTTAATACCAAGTTGAAAAACCTGTTCCGAAGCTACGAAGAAACGAATATCTCGTGGTTGAAACTTGGTATATTAAAAGGAAAAGCATAAAATTATACGACTTCACGTGAAATGTATAATTTTCTCCTGATAATTTAGTTCTGGTATGCATATTTTTTATTTGCCTACACACTATTTTTAAATAACATAATCTTGTTAAAATTATAATAAAATGTATGCTGGTTATAACTACAAATTATATATTTTTAATTTATTTAGTTATATTGTAAGAGAAACAATGAATATGAATTTAATGCTTATGGTTGGATAGACAAATAGGTAATAAATAATTAAATTATCTTACAAAAAAATAATCAAGTTCCGTGTGGCTGGTCACGAGTGTGAAATTAAGAAATTCTTATGTAGAAATACTTTATGTGTTATGTTAGCTGCATTTTAGGGATGGCAATATAAGGCTACAGAGTTAAAACAAAAATAAGTAAACGATTTGAAAAATACATACAACAAGGCACACTATAATTTCTATTGTTACGAGCCAATAATTTAATTTATAGTTAGATAGCATCAAGGTAAAAACTAGAAAAAAAAACATTTCTGAAGAAATTTAAGCACAGATATATTAATTGTTAAGACACAAATAAATTCAAAACACCTTTAATCACACAATGAGTCTTTTACAATCTTTTTGCACACTCAGCCCGCGAAAAGCGAAACACGGCAAGTGACAGATCGTAGTGAAGACTTAACTTCACAGGTGTTGAATCTTTTCGTTGCCATTGCATGCATGATTGCCGTCATGTTTCGCACATACATGTAAAGGCGTTGTAAAACTAAAATGCGTATTGGCAACCTTGTTAGGTGCATTACTAAGTTTATTTACAACCAGACTGGATACAGTAATGCGTTCACTTTCTTTTGTTACCGTTAAATTTACGCATACGAATGTGGTAATCGAGAAATTGTAACAGCTGGTAGTTTACTAAGTTGCAGCTTTCAAATTCTAATAAACGGGTATCAAGTCGAAAGGAACGGTTAAGTCCAAGTTGTAACTCTAATTTCAAATCAATTTTACTAATCTTAGCTCATGCAGCCTCAAATATTATTTAGAAACCAATGATACTTAAGGGGGATCGTTCAAGGCACCCGGAAATGTTATTTGCGGACACGTAGAGAAAATAATTTTATTGAATAAAGTCACTTGAACAATTAATTTACCTCATTTGGTCATATTTGGCCGAAGATATCATTTTTAACCAATCAGTCGTATTTTAGACAAAATATACGAGTAAGTATTTAAGTCATATTTTTAATCAATGAGGTAAATAAAGTGATTGTTTTTTAGTAAAACTATTAATTTTACAGCCCCCAATCCCATATTGAATTTCGCGGGCTGTCATGAACGATTTCCTTTCAAGTATCACAGCTGGGCTATGAGATAAATAAATACATTTACAGTCATTTCATATTATCTATAATCTCTCGGTGCCCAGCAATTTTAAACACTTACGAAAATTATTTTTATGGCGTGTACCGATACCGAAAGCCGTAAAGGATTTTTACTGCGCAACCAGTCTTGTGCAGTCACGGTATTGTGAAAATCTTAAAAAAAACACATAATATCTTCAGGTCAGCGGGACAAATCTCTGATAGCTGTAAGCTCAGTTTTTAGGGTTCCGTAGTCAAAACGGAACTCTTATAGTTTCGCCATGTCCGTCCATCTGTCTGTCTGCCCGCGGCTTAGCTCTCCTATTACTAGAAAGTCGTAATTTCGCATGTTTATACATATTAATCACGCCATAACATTACTAAAACTATTATCAAATCAAGCGAAGGAGTTCCCATCCATAAATTACAACGTAAGTGTCAACATTTCGCATCGTTCCGTTGGCCAAGTCGAGCAAGGTTGCAAGTTCGGTGCCCGGCCTCGGGCCAGCCTCCCGGGAGTACCTGGCAGATTGGCCTAATTTGTTTACGTAACGAGGACAGCACGGTAATGGCAACTGATTTGCTTATAGAAACGATTAATGATAGCAAAAATAAAAAATGGACTAAAATATTTTTTTGCTACACTAATAATATTACAGCTAGCCGACTAAAACCAACAGCTTGTCAAATTATTGTTAAGCCTGTGCTGTGCTTAACCAACCATAACAGCACTCAATAAAAATATAAACAGACTCGTCAGATGTATCATATATGATACATTACAATGGTTTTGCCTATTGTCTGCTCTTGGATATCCCTATCTGGTTAGAATGCTGGTTATTTACATTGACGAATTCGGAAACCCTTTCGATGCAGTAATTCGAAGAATCTTGTAAATAGCAAACGTCAATAAAGATTTAACTAGTGTCTATTTTTTAAGACAGTCACATTATCTATTATTATATGTCTATATATATACAAGAAAGCCGGGTTAGTTACACCAATTTATAAGTCGAGAACGGTGGACCAATTTTTATGATCTTTGGTTTGTTGAATTAGTCTCCGCTCCGAATAGCAGAATAACTATAGAAAACACGGAAAAATTCCCAAAAAATATATGAAGGGGCGGTACGAATCTCGCCGGGACAGCTAGTCTTTATAAATTTAAAATTTTATAAATCTAGTTTAGCTGAATTAAATCAGTGTACTATTTTTTGGACCATTCTTGAACATATACATTTACACACATACATAACATATAGTTTATGACAAAAAAGGTTCGGATTCTACTCGATCTGTATACTGGTCGTCTAATAGGGATAACGACTCATTTGTTTTTTTTGCCTATCACGTAGATTATTAAAAAGTATTGGACACGTATTTTTTCTTTTTTGACATAATCAAAATACTACAAAGACATACTGATGTGAAATGGCGCATGACGTCACGTCTTAGTACAATTTAACTTAGAAGTGACGTCACGCACGAGCCCCACTCTCGAACTTTGACAAGCTGTATCTTTGTCATTTTTTAGTTGATTGACCAACAAAAAAGTTACCGTTATTTTGATAATCTAAATGACGGACTAAATAGAATTTAATTTTCTTTACCCAGTCGTCATCCCTATTAAAACTCTTCCAGCATTTAATATGACCTCTCCAAACCGAGCTCGCATCAAACAATCCCCCACCTAGTTACACGTCCCTGACCCAGGTACAGCCTCTCTGTGTCCCATTTACCCGGATACAATCCTACTAGCCGATACATTTCACCTTGAATGGAAATGAGAAAAGGCAAAATAATATTTGACATTGGTTTACCGGTTGACAAAAGATTGATTTAAAGCTGGAAAGAAGTAATTTGTTAATAATAGGTTTACTTGTTAATAATAATGATAATAAATTGATATAGTTGAAATAATAAATCATAACTTTAAATAGTAATTACCGAACAATAATATTACCTTCATTTAGGAGATAAAGACGAATAGATCATTCGCTCATCAGAACCTGATAAACTGGACGATCCGTATGAACTAATAAAACAATACATGTACAAAGAAATATAAAGAACGAGAAAACATACGCCCTCCATCTGAATGGAATGACAAGTTAAAAATTTCACTACAAAATTCAAATAGATTACAAACCTATATTCGTTTACAAAAACAGTATCGGTTTAATTTTTAATCGAACGCAAGCAATGATATCCGCTTGCACAAGGAAACTAGTAGAGTCGCAATATAACATTACTAATACACGGAAAACAGACTCCTACTCAATGCATTTATGTATAATTAGGTGCATTTAATACAGGCTTGCGTTTGAAATAATCATCAGCTTTGTGCTGCCTATTTTGAAGAGCTAAGAAAAGTAGATATAAATAATATTATACAGGGTTATTTGTAAATCATCAACAACCTCATAGGTGCTGCTTCCGGAGCCCAAATACAACAACTTTTCTATGGGACCAATATATTAATCAAAAAAATCAATTTAACTGCTTCATATAAACTGATGTCCGCTGGTCGGCGGCTTAGTAATGAGGGAGTAAATTTTTTGTTTGCGATTTCGATGTTGGTCCCATAGAGAAAGTTGTTGTATTTGCGGACCAGAATCAGCCTCTAGGAAGTTGTTGATGATTTACAAATAACCCTGTATATATGGATATTAAGCAACGATGACAGCTAATGAGAAGAGAAAACTAAATAATTTAAAGTCAAGGTTAAAAAGGCAAACAGTTTGTACTCACATAGTATGAAACAAAGTCGCTTCCTCCGTTTGTAATACGCTTAGATCTTCTAAACTACGCAACGGATTTTGATGCTGTTATTAACAATGGACAAATTATTTATATGTACTAGGTTTATATGTACTAAAGACCATGCGAACGAAGTTGCGGGCAACAGCTAGTACTTAATAAATATTAATAAATTACTTACCAAACTTAGTATATTAATTTTAGGAGATGGCTCTGTTTGTGTATTACATTGCGGGCGAGATGGAAAGGCGCTTAATCAAAATAATTAGACCCGCTCATCCGTGTGTGTAAATTCATCTTGTTTCATGAAATAAAGGTGATATCACAAAACGGCATGACGCCCAAAAGAATCTTAACCTACCCTGGATCAAATATCACTGAATAATGCAATGAAGATAACTAGTAGGTTATGTGCAAAAATCTTAAAACATTATTTAAACACACTTAAGAAGTCTTAGAAACGGACAGTCAAAAATTCTACAATAAAATAAATGACAAAAACTTACGACTGCTACGAAAACCATTATGATTTGTTTAAATTCTAAGTAACAGTACTCAGAAGTTGGTGTTCTGTGGTATAAATGTATTTGTTTACTACTACCAATATGTCTCCGTGAAACTATAGATACTGAACTTATAGTTACTACAGTAAAAGCTGTAAACAAGGTACGCTTCTCGTCTCTACATTTTATTGCAAATATAAACTGCTTTCGTGATTGGAGTGCGTAGGCGTCTGTCGATTTTACCTTTGCAATTTTATATACATAAGCAATCGGAGATATATAATATTAACAAGACTAATATTATCCCGCGGCTATACTACTGTAAAAATATGTTTTTTGTAGAGGAACCTCCATATTTTAGGAATATTGTGAAGTATGAGATAATATGACATCATTCAGGTAATTCAAGATAAACGCTTACTTGGAGGCAAAATAAAAAATAAAATGAATCGTCTTAACAGCATTGACCAATACATTCTTTCTTCCTACCATTTTCCTGTACGGTATTTTTTTTTCCATAAAAAATAATCATAGTTTCTTCACCAGCCTCAATGAAATAAATAAATATTAGACAACATCACGTACGTTACTCTGATCCTATGATTACCATAGGATCAGATGTTACGGAGATTAATTAAAAATAAAATGTCTCTGAACATCAGGATGACGGGTGTAGGTCATAAAGCAGTGATTTTATACACATGAAAGCAATGTTTTAGCACAAATTTCTTTATTTTATCTTTATAAGCCATCTGGATAATTTAATAATTAAAGTCTATTTCTGTCTGTTGAAACGTAATAGGCAAACCAAGCTACTTTCGCATGTATAAGTATTTTAATATTTATTTATTTATTCATTCGGAAAACCAACAAGACAAACACAAAAATTACAAGCAAATATTCTCCACTGATATCTTATTAAATGCCTTACAATCTGCAAACTTACAAATCTAACGTCTCTACATCCCACGCTACATAAACGACTCAAACAATCCCAGTGAAAGTATTCTTCTGTGTAACCATTTAATATTCTGTACTCGAAAAGCTTCAAAGAGATTATCTCTGAAAGAAAGTCGTGCGTACTCGGAACAGAAAGATTACTCTGTGGGTAGCATACAAAAATGAAATAAGCGTTGCTAGTATAAATTAACACTTAATTAAAATATTAGGCTGGTAAGTGAAAGGGTGAAGTAGACTTTTATGTAATTTATTTATTTTAGTTTTGAGGTAATTGTGACTTAAATACACACACATAATTTAAAAAAAACTTCTAATCATACAGGTATCAGATTTTGCAGTGCGCGATAGGATTTTAGGATGTATTTTATTGAACAATATCATAATATTAATTTTAGCGACATCTTAAACAGTTTTTTTTTAATTCCTTTTTACTAAATACATACGATTTGATAAAACCTTGTTTAAAAAAGTGTTTTTATTAGTTATTTGAAAAAGTGTTTAAAACAAAACAGAAATTTATAATAAAAAAAACTTAGACAAGATTTTTTTTTTATCTTCATCATTTAATCAGTACAACCTTGCTACTTATACAACGTGTAACTTTAAAGGTTCAGCCGTATTTCAGGATATAGTTGTGCCCATGAAATTAAACAAGTTTGCCAAAGAAATGTTTCTTTGGCCGGAATGTGAAGAATAATTAAATAATAAATACAAACTGATTGATTTACTATAAAAGATCCAAATATTTTAATATTTTGTCCCCTGTGTCTTTCGTGAACTTGTTTAGTTGCATGACCGTATTCATATTGTTTTAGATAATACCACTTATCATATTATCTTAAATAACATGAATATAATTACTATGAGGTTGTTTGAAATTTAATTTATGGAGAGAATAATAGAAAAGCTTACGTGGTATAAAACCAAAGTGAATTAAGATATCAATCGACAAAACCTACTACTACTTTATCGTAAATGGTAATACCAACAAATGTCAAACATGAATGTTTCTACATATAGTGCAAGATCTAAAGTAAAACTCAAATATGTAATAGAAACCGACTGAAACTATAATTATTAGATATGCAATAGGGCTACTAATAAGAAGAGGTCCGTGAGGTATAATGCTTAAATATATATATATATATATATATATATATTCCATTCACTTCAACGGCGGAAACACAAGTGACAAAAATAGAGAATCAGTTTTCTAGCTACTGTGTACCAACACAAGCATAATTATTAACAATGCCACAACAATACAGAAAATAATTTGTTGGGGTTGCCAACACAGACTAAGTCGGGCTTGCGCTAACAATCTCATGCTAGATAATGATGATCATGTGCAAGTTTTATTGAGACTTGGCTGGTTTTTGCACCTTTTCGTAGCGTGGACTTTGGGAAGTTTGGCATCTCTTATTCACCATTACCTTCACCTTTCGGGCCCGTCCATAACCCGACCTTGTATCTACTAAGTAGACAATGCAGTGTTTCCGAGTCCACGTCTTTGGCCGGCATCTCGCAGACGGCGGCCAACTGCTGGTGCCAGCGAATCTGGCAGTTCCTCGCTTGGATGGCAGGCAAGGGCAAATGTCGTAACTGCAGACTCAATCGAAGCGTGGTATGCCAATTTGTTTAACTTCAGACAGGTCTTTGTTTTACTGATATGGCTTGTGGTAAAATTAAATATACAGGGTGTGACCGTAAAAGCACTATATATACTCGTACTTATATAATGCAACTACTAATTTGAGTGAACTACCTTATTTTAAAATAATCTTAATCTTGACTTAACATTGGACTTGCACCGTAGATCACAAACTTTATATTGAAGTTTTACTCAATTGGGTTAAAGTATAGTGCCTATATACGTGCCCTTGCAGGGCACAAGCCTAACCCCAACTGTGAGGTGGTTTATTTATATATGTTAAGCAATCATTTCTGTTTAGGTAATGTTTTTAATTTGATGCATTTTTTTATTCAAGAGTAATCGTTTTGCGATTGATTCATGCGATGTAAATTTCCTAATGTAATTATATGAAAGCTAACATACCTTTTTTATATCCAACTAACAACAACTAGCTCGAGTTCCCTTAACCTTTAATTAATAGAAACAGAATAGTTTCGAACCCGGAAATTAAATTAACGTAAGCGGGTAACAGGCACTTTGCCAGTGCATCGATGCGCCAACGTTATCAAAGTCTATTTCACATGAGGAACAGAATCTTTTATGAATGCAATTCATTTATTGATTGTTATAATTATAAAATAGCAAATTTAGGTATTTAAAGGCTTGACCAAAATTTGAACGTTTTACATAGTTTATTATTTATTCCCTTAGGTAAAACTCAGAAAAACTTAAATATTACGCTTGGTAGTTTTCATGCTAGGAAAAGGTTCGTACTAATTGTAAAATATTTAAAAGTGTATTCAATGAAAAAAGTGTAAGTATCAACATCACCAGCAACCGAGAGGCAGGAAGCGTTAAATGGCGCATATTTTCCGGACGAAGATCATTATCAGTGTACTGCGCGGCGACCACGCCCTGCCATAGAGCACCAAGTTCACGGCCACCTGGAGCCCAGAATCAACAGCTGGATCGATAGAGGGCTGCAACTCTCGACCTGCAGCCATGACCTGGAGGGGCGCGGATGCGGCGAGGGGGGCGTGCATCGAGCGGCCCGGCTGCACCGAGCAGTTATTTCTGTGCAGGTGCCTAGTCGCAGTCGATCCCCGCGCGTCAGAGCGCGCGCGCGCTCGCCTCGCTTGCACTCAAGCCCCGCGCACTTAACCACCATACTCTAGTGTATTTCACCTGTTGCTCAAGCAGATTGCACTCTCGCGTGGTGAAACCGCGTGGAAAACTCTTTTCTCGGTAGCGGACGCGACTACTTTCACCGTTTACATTCCAGCTATTGCGCCAAACCAGACTTCGCAATCTTTCAATGTTTGTTGCGTGACGAGTTTAACTCATGTGAAGCGATTAGTTGCAACTGATTGGTTAGAGGACGCGGCGCTGTGGTAATATTATATTGGTATTATTAGTTTTAATTTGCGGGGCCAGATCGATGTAGGGCAAGGTGGGAGGGCTAGGGCTCCCAGTCGCCATGACAACGGAACCCGGGCAGAGCCTAGAATGCCTAGGCTCCCCCCGCCCCCTGCGCACCGAAGCCTCCAATTTGCGTAGGTTTCCGACGCAATAAATCAATGATTGACACGGTAGCTCCGTTTGTTTAAATGTAAGTGCTATATGTGTAACATAGCGCAATACAAATGAACAATATAGACCTGTAATCTATAGGTACAGTGTCTTGAGTTAACTTATATACATGCATACCTGTCAACTACTCTTTCATGTTGTTAGTGTCACTATGTAACTGTAACTGGAATTCAAGAACAATACAAAACTCAAAAATCTCAAATTCCAAATGTTATATGCCACCCACTGAAATGGGTCATAAAATCAGCCATGTGTTTGAAGTCACAAACATGACGTACCTATATGTTCCAAACGCATACTTAATGGCATAGAGAAGTCTAAGATGTCATGAAAACCGAGGTGAGGTATGCAACAGCTGGCATTTGGCCAGGGATGCATTTGCGAAGGTCGCGGGTGGGCGGGGGAGGGGCGAGGAGCGGGGTACCGAGGTTTTCCACGGAGGGAGGGGGGTGCAATTATTTACAAGCGCAACGCGCAAGTGCACCCGGGTTTCAGGGACCCTGGTAACTCATCCCATCCCATCGCTATCGATCTGCATTTCAATGTCAATTGCGTAGTTGGTAAATGTTCTATTTCATTCGAGCATCACTATTTGAAGTGTTATCAGTGCAGTGATAATGTTATGTGATTCAACTACAATTATGACATCTCTACACGTGGCACAGATTTAAAAAATAAACACAACGCCGCGCTTTGTCTGATAATAGGGGAATACACTAATTATATTAATATTCTGAAGCAATCAGTTTGTTTTGGGGTAGATAGCCTGATTGACAATGCGATCAAAGTGCAATAACAGTAAAACTTAAATTAGTTTAAAATAGCAATGCTTAGATTACAAATTTAATTTGGTTTATAACTTGAGTAATTTAATAGCTAATGCTGTCGATAGCAGATCAATACTAAATAAATCATTTGAAATTGCGCAATGGAAGCGCACCTGAATAGATAAAGGTCAACGAATAAAATAAAGAACGGTTTTTTAGGGTTGGCAATTACAGTTTCTCTTGTATTATTTTCGATGTAAAGTATAATTTAACACATGGTAGATTTCAAGCATCCTTTATCAAATTAAATTCTTATCGAGTCTATAACTTATTGGATACCGAGCGGTCCTATAAGACCGCGTAACAATACCACATTTTGTGTCTGTTTTGCTGGGCTGAGGGTTAAACGTATTTTTTATTTATTAATTAATTGCTAACAATATTCAGATGTTAATGCCTCTAAATTCACAAAACTTAAAAAATATTTTTCAAGTGATGCGCTGTCTAAGCCTAAGGGTTCTCTTATCAATATTTCGGTTATACATAAGTATACCGTTGAGAAAACATTCAACATTACTTTAAGGTGGTTTGGGCCATAAGCATTCCACCACCCAGGCCCAGTGCGGATTGGTGATGGTTTAAGCTATTTTCCTATAATGTCCTGACTTTCCTGTTACACCGCCCGCTGCACCAGCCCTGCAGCTATCACTTTCATCGCAACGCGGCCGGTGCGAACGTTGCGAAACATACGGACCTCCACACACTAAACTTTCGCTCGCGAGTCCGTTGACCGTGGCGGCTTTCTAAAGCATGTCGTAACCGCGGTGATCGGCCGGCCATTGTAATTCACGGCTCGACGCAACACGCGATGTCATTAGTACCGTTTTTTGTGGCGTTTTCGCAAACGTAGAAAGTTGGAAGCATAAGGCGCAGCCCTAGTGTGTATCCACCTGAAAATCATAAAGTAATTCTGTATTTAATAACATGACAATTGATCTGTGCACATGAGTCTGTCGTTCTATTTTTTGTGGCGCCATTTGTCATTTGCGTAGACACTTAGTTACATGACGCAGCCCTAATATGTACTTATTATTTCACTAAAACTAACAAATACTTAATAAGTAAAAAAACGCGAATCACATAATATTATTTACAGTCTAATAATGCTGTTGAGCTAGCAAAATGTACACAATAATAAATAATAATAAGATAACTGAGAAACTTTGGTAGATCACTATTAAAACCATACTCAAAGCTTCTCCCGTCTCCTGACTGTCCTCCAAATATGACCTCTATGGTGCTCTCAAACTTGATTTCCATTCTCAGTGAATTTAAAAGTAAAAAATCATGGGTAAATTAAGTAATATAACTAAATGTAGAGTTAAATTAGAAGTAGAATGGTTGAGTTTTTATGTACAAGTACGTAAAATTTTCAGACCATTCCTAATATTTTTAGTAGGTTTTAGTCACTGAAACCGCAGGTTCATTATGGTCACTGAAACCGCATAAAAGTTTTTTAGACCTAAAATCCATTGAATAACTGTTATGACGATCTTCGTACTCGATTCTTTGTCGCCACTTTCTTCGCTAAGTTAAAGTTCAAGCATATCTTTATTTTCCTAAATAAAATAAAAAATAAGAAGCCACATATTTTAGAACTGTCAACTTGACATCATGTGATTTGCTTTTGTTTATCATATTTTTGTTTCATGATATTTGAATCATGAGGACTTAATGTACTTCCTAAAACTGTCTATGGATGACATGTTTGACTGATTTTTATTTAGACATTTCTTAATTTTTATTGTCTCTTTATAAAGAGAAAGAACAAGTAATCTTGACTGTCGGAATGGCTACGGGCGGAAACAAGTAATCTTAAAATAATGTTTAATGCTTTTGGCTCGAAAAAATTGTACCATGTACGTTTTTAGATGACCACACTACGCCACCAGTAGCATAAAGTACCAAATGGTTGTTCAAAACTACCATCTTTAAAATTTTCCAGTGTCATATTAATTACAATAGTTTCAGGGCAGGGTCGGGCTAATAGACCCTGACCGTAGTGTCCTAGGTTGCCTAAAACGTCCTTGGGCGCGCTGCCAGCCGCCCCCGCCCTCGCCCCGCCCGCCCGGGACGCGAACCATTCCCTATACGCGTTCAATAATAAATTATATCAATTTTGTACTCGTACTTACCTAATGAAGGGTATTATCACAAATGGTGGTGACATTCGAATCGAAATTACAAGCAGAGACTCGTAACATTTTAAAGCTTCATCACAAGTTATTTCTTACAAAAGTAATTTTGAGAATTTTTTGGATATATTCATTAAGACTGAAAAATATTTAAGCTTATATAGGCCCAATGAAAAAACCTATATAATTTTATTTTCTAATTTTTTATTACTATTTCGTGTTATACAGAATTTCTTACATTGTTCCTTCATTATTCATCAACAAACTAAAATACTTACTGGGCAATTTACAAGTTTATTTAGCGATAAGTACTTACACTATCGTAATGACACAATTTGAAAGAGCTCTTCAATCGGTTAAACTGTTTACTTCGTAAACAAATCTCTGCTCTCGTCACCAACGCTCAAAATACATTGGCACTCGAAACTGGTCGCTTGCTTTGTAGGCCTATGTTCGGTACCTATAGAGACTTAGCTCTTTACAAAAATATACATTGCAAAAAAAAAACTATGCTATAATTTCAAAAAGTCAACATAATCTTCATTTGCTGTACGTTGTTAGCTGACAATAAAGCTTTAAAATAACTGCTCAATCAGCCAAAACTATTCGCTTCGAAAACAAGTCACTTCGGCTCGTCAGGTGCTCAAAATACATCATGTCACTCTACTCGCCCCCGCTGCTCGTAGGCCGGTATCACTGTCTAATTAATTTTCACAAGCTATTTTCACACCGAGCATAAAACCTTTACGAATTACGGCATTGAAGTACGGCCTGCCTAATAAATTCATTGGCTATTTACTCCGCGTGCGTAAACCTTTACAACGACATTGAGGTACATGCGCCCTAATTGTTCCAAAGAGATTTTCAAAGATAGGATACTCAGTAAACTCTTAGGTGGTTCAGCTTCAGCACATAAATAAGTAGTATACCAAATTTAACGTTACCATGATTTGCGTTTAAGTATCTGTTGTAGATGCAGATTTTGTTGTTTCACACTGTATACATAATTGTTTTTTGTGTAAGAGTGAAATTAGCAACAGTTTATTTTTAATAGTGACTGTTCATTTAAAATAATATTTATTAAAATTATAAGCAATGTATTTTAAATCGTGTTAAAGTCAACACATCCAGACATAAATTTCCTTTGGGCCATTATTACTCTTTATTTTGATTAATGGATTTGTGTCACGTTCGCATATCTTTGTGACATAAAGAAAACTCACAAAAATTAAATAAATTAAAAAATGACAGATTGACGAAACTCACTTCTTAAGAATGATTTTAATGTTAAATAAATTGAAGTTAATTCTCACGTAGAGCGGAAACATGTTTTTTTGGAAACAACTGGGCTTTCATTACGGATTCTACTGTGATATCTGAGACACGGGCGCTGCTCTGCTTGATTACTGACTTAGTAAATGTATACCTTTATTTCGAAGGTATTTAAGCGAAGTTAAAGTACAATATCACAGTTGAAATAACTTTTAATACGTGCCGTTTTATAAGCTTGTCGTAAAAGTGAGCGCTGCCGCGTCGCTGATTTACGAAATTTGCGCGATTAACTGAATATCGTTAAAGTTTAATGTTCACCTCACTTGCGTTTTTATTAACAAGGCATTTTGTATTTTAAAAAGTGAGCAATTAACGTTTCTATGTTTATTCATGTAGTCACATTGTACTGTCATTTTCGTTACTTGCAATTTGTCTTAATAGATAAGCAGAGTGTCTTCTCAAACAATAAAAAGTGTAAAACTCCGATTTTGCTAAATAGAAACATCTGTTTTTAGTAATTAACATAATTCTATAAATAAAAGTAATTTTCAATTACGCGAAATTCGAGGTCGCCATTCTAAATATCAGTCGGTCAAGACATCTGCATTTAGTCAAGGACAAGCGCATACAGGTTTGGGATTGCAGCTGTTCTCCTGCACTGTCACGTCGAGCTGAGCACACGTGCTAGTGAGTCACATTCGTAGCTCGTGGACCTGCGCATGAGTCACTCGGCCTTGCTCACGCTACAGCCGTAAACCAACTAACACTCAAATATTATTAGTTCGCCGTCTGACGAACAATGACAACGCCCGTGACTGACAAGACAATCTAAGGACTACAGAATCACAATAAACCTTTAAAAACGCGGTAAATAAGAACGCCAAATGAAGCAAATAACCTCCAGCTGCAATGTTTCGAATTAATCGTTTCGTAAGTTTATAAACGAAAAACAAAGTTCATCGTGCTAAATAACTGCTCACGATTTTGGTAACCAGTGACAATTTTGAACCTGGACGTAAAATGTAACAGTCTGTAATGTTTTCGCGTATCGCCGTGAGTTGGCCGTCGAATTGGAGCGTCTATTTGTGGCTCGAGGCCCGTTCGCGACAATATTGTAACCGACACACGAAACTAATCGCCACTGTTAATATCAGTAAGTGTTAACGTCGCGCTAGACTAGGGCATAACGTAACGTCGGGTAGGGAAACCATATCGCTCGGTCGGGTTTTAGATTCTAAATACGTAGAGTGCAATCATGCAAACAGATGGCAGAGTGCGCGGTGGCCTAGTTACCGATGCATCTGGCGCGCGTTATCTATTACACGCGTGCTCCGCGGGCCGCACTCTGTAATCCATTCCATACCCTCGCGAACGTCCGCTCCCTCGGCGCACGGATTCTCTTAAGCGGATAATGTGGACTATAGATGCTGGATGAAAGCGAGCTCGAACGCAGGCGAAAGTGAGATGCGTGAAACGTCGTAAAGACGTGGGGGCCGGTGTGGCGTCAGGTGCACCCCGACAGCAGGCCGACATGGGCGCATCGGAGCCGCAGCGGGTTGCGTCAACTGCGGCCCGCGGCCCCGTTGGCAGAGCGGGCGCGTATTTCAAGCCGAGACTCGCGCTGCACCGAGCGGTCGAACGCTTTGCGAAACCGTCGGTTATGCAAGGCGTGCCGCTGCCAACTCGTGGCTGCTCGCACCGCCGGAAGGAAAAGTGGAACGCGGCGCAGTGGTGCGGCCGCGCGCGCCGCCTCTGCACGCCCCGCGGATCAGTGAAGTGCCCCTAGTGTCGTGTAGTGTCGCTTCTAGAACGTTGGAATTGTGTTGCGCAAGTCCTACGCCTACAGCGGGATTATTTTAAACTAGATAATTAGCGGGCCACGACCTCGGCTCGGCCGGAGTCGCAACTCGCACCCCCTACCATCTGTACTAAGTAATCGGCACGTGTTGCATCTTATGCTCATCACGTGCACCACCTATTTGTCCTGTGACTACTATCGCTTGCACCTATTTATGCGCTAACCTGATTAGTATTCCAACACTAACAACGCTATCATGGTTAACAAGGCTTCGCTTGGCTTCTATCTCTTAGACTTTCTTATTTAATTTTCATTGGAAACTTGATTATACACTTACTATCACACGACTCACCCACTATGAAACGACAAATTTACGGTCTCGTCGGTGTGAAAATAACCTTGCCCGTGTGGGAAAATCTCATCCGCTCTTCTGTCAACTCGTTAAAATCCGTGATAATTTCCCCACACGTCGCGTCGAGTGCTTTCATTTAGAAACGAAATCCGGGCTTGACGTGTCAAGCCGCGAGACTCGTGTGGTGAAATTCATTTTCGCATTTCAATTAATTGTGTTTATAATTGTAATTGCCGTCCGTCCGGTGGCGGAGTTGCCTCGAGAGGGAAAGCGTTCGGTGGAGCGTGGTGGCTTCCCGTTCGAATAACTCGTGCGCACCCATTAAGTAGAGTCAGTAAAAGTAAAGGCGGCCGCGTTAGACGTAGCAGCCTGACCGTTCACATTCCCGCGGTCTCTCGCCCATGCGCCCAAGGACGTATTAATAGCGTGTACAATCAAGCGGACACATTTATCATGCGAGCCCCATACCGCATTGCACAATGCAGCTTATCTAGCGCATGAGAGACCGATTTATTATTTGCCCCACTTTCTCACATCTTACGATTACATTGCTGCACTTTCGAGTCGCGACGGATTGTCGTGACATAACGAAACGAGCGTTACATTCACTTCTGTGCCGAAACATTCAAAGGGCGAAGGTTTAGAAAACAGCTTAGTGTGATAGATAGCGACAAACGCAACAGAAACACGTTTGTCTCTCTCGTGTCGTATCTATAGGATACACATACAAATTTATAACAGAGTACTAGCTACGATGCTATAACTATATAAATGCTATAGCATGTAAAGTAGTAATCATTATCATAGAGAATTATTACAATCTTTGACTTGCCCTTTCTGTCTATCGGTAATAAAGTCTTACAAGTCAACGTTGACACACTTTCAGAGTTCAAGCAAGTAAGAAATTAGCATTTGTAATGTACACGTGTATTCTTTTAGAAAGAACAAAAAAGCGGTTAGTACTTCGAAGCCAATTAATATTTAATTAGATCGATTTCTATTTTGAATTCAAATCACATCCGACCCCAATGTTTAGCCGTGCTGAAACTCGCGATAATTGCCTGTAATCACCTCATTCCACTGGAGTAAATACATAATTGCGCGTTATGATAGCTTCTTTTTGCGCAATCGAGTAAAAAACGAAGATTCCATTTCAATTACGTCAAAATGGGATGGCCCAGCTTTATTAAAGACAACTAGGTAATTTCATATACGGTCGCTAGTAATATTATCCTTTGAAGTAATTTAAAAAAATATTTAGTTTCCTTGAAGTACCTATAAATAGTGAAAACTTAAATAATACTCGTAGTTTTTTTTAAATAGCATAACGGTATTCTTAAAACCAAATAAACACATTCGCACACTCTATCCCATTAAAACCTTAGTCATAAATGCATACATTCTGCAATTTTAGTTTATTGCGTCAACCCTGAAACTAATGCAGCGAGACGACGCATGACGTCACGATTGCACTAGTGTTCTGCGCGCGCGCAGTGGGCGTTCCGCGGTGCTGCAGCCCGCCCACCGTTACATCTACGATCTAAGTAATACAGGGTGGCAAAGTAGTGTCATGTTATACTAAGATAGAACCCAAAAGTGTACCCGAATCACTTCTGTTCCGCGAATTTTGGTACTTTTTTAAGTTGGGTATACTTAACAAATTTACTAGTTTTTTTTCACTAACCAAGCTAAAAACAAACCTCTATTTTCATCACCTCACCTTCTTCTGATCGTTCTGGTGATTCTTAGCTTGTTCCGATTAGTCCCAAAATTCCAAAATCTACAGCACTAACATTTTTGATAAATTTTGATTTTATCGGGAACTAAAATAGAGCAATATAAATTCCTACTAATAATATATACGTACCTAATCATATATAATACATAATTATTTTCATTGATATAAAGTTACAAAAAATGTTGATATTACAGGAAAAACATTGATTTTAAATTAATCACACCAACATTACTCATTAAATATTGTATGATTAATTTATCGACCGCAAAAATAAATTATTATGAGAATCATTATTTGTAACTTACGTAGCTTTTAATCTTGGTAACAGTTTGATATTACGAAAAATTAAAAAATATATTTTTATCATCATTTTAGCCATATGACGCCCACTGCTGAACATAGGCCTCCCTCGATGACTTCCAGATTTGCCGGTTAGAAATTTTAAAATCATTCATTATTTTAAAAACCATACGTTCCCACAAAAAAATTGCTTTCAATTGCAAACCTCCAGAAATCGGATCCAGTAACCCAGATGTACCCATTGTCTCCGATATCATTTCGACGGCGGATGAGGATCTAAGTCGGTCTCAGTGCGCGCGCGCAAGGCCACGGTTTTGTAGGGCTGACACGATGTAGATTTTGCAATCCAAAAAAGCGAAAAATCTTTGTCATTTTAATTGAAAGATGTAAAAAATTTCGTTTTGAATGTAGTTATAAAAGCACAATCACTCCGGCACAAAAAAAAGCAATAGAAATTAGTTCATATAGGTCAATATTACAATTTAAGCAAGTAGGTACTACGTAAGTAATTTAAATATGAAAAAATAATCGCCTAAACTACAAAGGGCAAAGACAAAATATTTATAAAATAATATATTAATTTAAATGTTTATTTTAAAACGCGCTTTTCTAATAGAAATGCCACTTTGTCAATTTATAAATGCCATATTTCAATAATTATATAAAATATTAACATTTGTATTATGTAGGCAACCCTAACTTTGACCCACTTATGCTACCTTTGTCTCGCTTTAATGCCAAGCGAAACTAAACCCTACCACCATTCAGTCATTCACTACTAACTACTAAGCGATGTAATAAAAACGTCGATAATTCCGTAATATTGAGGTTATTCGTTAGTCAACTTCTTAGTCATTATCAGCAAGATCAGTGTTAACACATTTCTAACATAAACCACGTTAGATCATAATGAGAAACCTTGTGCACGAGTATGTGAATATTTTAATGACATCCTCTACATAGCATTAGAACAAGGAAAATTCCACAGACTGATGTGTGGTAAAAATGTAAAGTTAAGTTACATGTAAGTGAGTAAGTAAAAGTTATTTTTAAACTAAGACAACATATAATCTAAACTAAGCAAAACAACAATATGATTTATATAATATGAAAAAAAAACGTAACCAATTATGGCAACTCTTAAACGTAAATTTACAAAAAATATTATTACTTAACTGACGAATTATTCGTTTATTTAAAGTCTACCAAAAACCTGACTAAACACTGTGCCAAAAATTATCGTAGCAAAGCATAAGCATAAGTAGCATTCTCTGAGAAAAATACTACATATTTTTCGGGTCATAGTTTCAGGCTAGTTTATAAGGCAAGGGCAATTAGCCTATAGAATGCATCGCTGCGAACATGCATTTGCGTCATTCTCGCATGCGCTTGCGTCGAGTTAGGTACTTTTTAGTTATAGATAGGTCTTCATTAATAGTACACGTGTCAAGATGCATGGCCTATTTCCATTGCCCCACGATAATCATTTATGATTATTAGAAAAAAACTAATTTGACGTCCCGATCGGCGTTGTGGCGCGGTGAAAAATAATGCCTTTAACGCAAACTGTCCCGGGTTCGATTCCCGGCTCGGGTGAGTACAGAATACTAACTTTTCCAAATTAGCTACCGTCAAGGAGACGCTCCTGGCAAAATTCATTGTGTGAAGAATGTTAATTTCTTACTTCTTGAGTATGGCAATCTGTGTGCGTCTGGCGCATATTTATTATTTATATAACGCAGGTGACAATAACGCACATAAGTAGCAAGAATAACCGGAATAATTTTGAATTAACATTTACCTTAAAAAACCTTACTTAGTGTTTTACATTTTTCATGGGCACGAATAATAGAAATATAGACCTACCCTTTAATTTCCAACAAAATCATAGGCTTGTTGCAACTTTAAGTAAAAATATATTGTTGCCTAAAGAAAACCAAAATTCACAGAATCATGGCTCTACATTCTACTAGATCAAAATATCTTAAATAACGTTGCGTGATTGAATGGAAACGTTGGCAAGAGACAATCAGTCAGTATTACAACAATTACCTTGATCTATGGTGGGCTGGTGATGTGGCATTTGCAGCGGGCTGTGACACACTAAATGCTATACGATTCTGCGCATCGTACAGTGGTACCTCCTACGTAAACAATTCACTGTAGATTGCTTCATTTTGCATGAATAGATTTGGTGTTGGACTAACTTTATGCATATCGTTTAATATGTAAATATATTGCTTGTTTTTATTTATACCTACACTGAAACACTGCTTGATACTCTATGACAATAGACAACTTGAAGGTACAAAAATGTATGGTACTCATTGTAACTTCTGAAGTTGTGTTCGAAATTAAATTCCTCTATGCTCTTCCTCTAAAGTTCACAAAAACTATTTAATTAATGCTACATTAAATTACTAGCTTACACTCAACCGTACATATCATATCATACACTACCAAAAAAAAAATCTAACAGTATTCATTGCTTATGAACTACAAAGTTTTAAACGTCTAATTTTTGAGATAACCACCTTCATGACGTTTTCATATAGCTGCTCTTTATTTAAACATGACTTTCACTCACTTTCGTTTAGAATGGGTGTCTCAAAACGAACATAACTTTCTGTTTTTGGATGTTAATAATTGCACACTTAAGAATGTATGGTGGGTAATAAGTAAGATTCACGCACTAATTTGCCATTGAATTTAGTGAGATTGCACGTTTTAAACGTCTTTTTTAGTAACTCGACATTTCTTGTGAATGTACAATACATTTGGCTGTCTTCTTGTCCCAATATCTGTCAGTTAACACATTTTTTTAATGAGTGTTCCATTTTATCCCCCTCGAAGTCTACTTTATCATGTCTACGTATCAATGTGCTGCGTCATCTAGACATAATAGAACACATAATTGATTTCCTATTATGTGATGTGTATAATTAATTATCATATTGTTATTCATAACAGATATAATGCACCACAAGGCACCAACATGATTATTTTCTACGCATCTTATCTAGAAACCTTGCACATCGGCATCCTTAATGTCAATCAAAACAACAAAAGGCTATGCTGTTGGTTAATAGAATAATGATTAGCCCTTGTAGAACCTTAGCACGTGCTATAAGCCGCATTCCCTAACCTAGCTACTCATTTGAATACACCCGTATCGAAAGAAATACTCGCACTGAGCTTGATATTCAATAAACATAAATAACAAATATTTTCAACACTAAAATCAATCTTAGAATTTCATGATTATGGACATCACTAACGCTTTGCACTAACCACGCGAGAAGTGAAGGTAGTACAGAATTAGGGACTCTAGTGAGTAGTGAAACGGCATAGACGCTCCGAAGTGCATAGACTGTGTAGTGATGCCCCACGTCAACTATCGACGTTATGTTACGCCCCGGAGGTCGTGCCAGGAGTGCGTTTGCAAAGCACGCTACAAGTTTGCGTTAAGGCAAAGTTGACACTGTAAATGCACTATCTGGTACGACACCCCGGGGTGTGTTTCGACGCTCCTGGCCACCACGGAACAAGACAACAAATCAGTGAACTAGAACATAGTGCTAGTTCCGACAGACTATTGCGAACTTTAAACACCAAACTATATGCTTTTTTATTATTTTTTATTTACTTGTATGTGTTTTATGCCATGATGTGAGATATTTCTATATAAACCCTGTTTTAATCCGCATTATAAAGGATAAAACATGTGACCGGAAACATCTCATATTATTTTAATTTTAAATAAATGTATACGACCTTACGTGCTTTTATATTTTTGAAAGACCTTTTTAATTTTATCAGTATGTAGGTATATGACTATACTATATACTGGTGTATTAAATATTACGTTTAAGTATGTTCTGTTTAGATAAGTTTATATTTTATTTTCTATTCCTATATTTTTGTGTATGACTATGCAACTGTGATGTTATGATTTTTATGGTTTTATTATAGCTTTATGAAGGATTGTTTTGTTTCATTTCTAAACTCTTATTTATGTAGATTTGTTATGTTAAAGCATGAATTTTAAGTAACTATCTACAACAATGGCTTTATGTTCTAAAAGAAATGCTGTGAAGTATTCATTTATGAAGTAGATCTGCTAGTTTTTGAATGACAAACTGGGTACCATTACGCAAACAAAGACAATAATAATGGTAGGAAGCCATTGTGGCTATAGTTCCCTCGCTCAGCCTTCGAGATTAATTATCGTTGGCTCTCGCCGCCATTGCGGCTGACGAATGGGGGACTTACCATTTTTTATACCTACCATTTGCATCTAGGCAACTCATACTACAAAGTCAACTAGTTTTATTAACTAAGTAGGTACGTATCTTAAATTAGTATTTGTTGAGTAGGTAGTACGACAGCAAAGAAAAGTCACATAGGATAAAATGACAAAAACATATTACCGACCTGGGGCCCAATCGTGAGAATAAAGCGATACTTATTACCTACTTCAACTTCGTTTTGTTTTTTCTGTATAGAGTTTGCCGTAAAAACAACACTGCTTAACTATTGTTTAAAGTTTATAGTTAAACCCCTGAATAATATATAATTCAAGATTGCTTTTTGATAATTTGCCTAGCCCAAATATATTTCAAACTAAGTTAACTTTAATAAACTAACTACAGGTATTATAATGTTGACTGATCCTAAATGTATATATTCGTTAATTAATAAATTCCTTAATTAGATAAGTTATAGTTGTTCTTGTACAGTCAACCTACCACAAAACCTCAAATTTTCTCATCATCATCATCATCATTTCAGCCATAGGACGTCCACTGCTGAACATAGGCCTCCCCCATTGACTTCCAGAATGGCCGGTTGGAAGCGGCCTGCATCCAGCGTCTTCCTGCGACCTTTACCAGGTCGTCTGACCACCTTGTGAGTGGACGTCCTACGCTGCGCTTGCCGGTACGCGGCCTCCATTCTAGAACCTTTCTGCCCCATCGGCCATCAGTTCTACGTGCTATGTGCCCCGCCCACTGCCACTTCAGCTTGCTAATCCGTTGGGCTATGTCAGCGACTTTTGTTCGTTTACGGATCTCTTCATTTCTGATTCGATCTCGCAAGGAAACACCAAGCATAGCCCTTTCCATAGCACGCTGTGCGACCTTGAGCTTTCTTATGAGGCCCATAGTGAGAGGCCACGTTTCAGTTCCATATGTCATCACTGGTAACACACACTGGTTGTAGACTTTCGTCTTGAGGCACTGAGGTATTTTGGACGAGAAGACGTGGTGTAGTTTCCCGAACGCTGCCCAGCCGAGTTGGATTCGTCGCATGCCCATGTTGCGCCCTACCCAGTATCCGTTGGGAGCTCTACTCTCGAAATTGTTGACAAATATGTCTACTTAGGACAAGTTATCCAGTTGGGTAAATCCAATTTTGAGAAGGAGGTCAAATTTTCTCAATTGATATCAAAATCTACGTTAATTTAAGTTGAAAATCGATTAAGGGAATTTTTCACTTTGAATAAGGTAGATAGTGTTGACTTTAATGCATTAAATTATCCAGCTAGCGTCATATAGTTGAAAATCTAAATTCAGCCGTAGCATGCAACAATACACGCTAGATATAAATAGCCTCTACAAGAAAATGCGCTCTCAAATGCAAAAACTACCCTTGAGCTAAAAAACTGAATTCCTCCTGGCACAATTGTGAACTAGTTCACATTTGACAGCTGTCAGCTGTTCACCCACTCGCTCCAGCGCAAGTCGAGTGTAATTATAGGCACGTCGAAATAACTACAAACAATGTTGCGCCAGTATTCATACTTAGAAACACTATTCTAGCGTGGCCTTGACGAATTGTAGCTGCAGACTATTTGACTTCGCTATCATATAAATACATAGAAATGCTATAGTTGAAATATTTGTTTATAGCTGCGGTGGCTACCGGAATGCTTCATTTAGGAATACAAATTCCACTTTGCAGTTCTGTGGTGATCTAAACACATTCTCTTCGAAATATAGCAGCCACACACGCACGCATAATACAAGTAGCACGTCATACTAAAAAATGCCTTATCATTTTAGTAGAGTCTTAAAAAGAACTAAGTAATACGAATATTTAAACAATTTTATAATGCTTTACTAAGTCGTTAAAAATATATCTTTGATTATATTATATTAAACACTAACAATTGTAATACACACTGAATTGTATTGCAAACGGCCCAGAAGGCCTACTACGAAAATGTTTTGTTCGTTCAGATGTATAAACCTAATAAATTAAAATATTATCTACTTGTGTCAACCCTTTGACATATGAACAATTCTATTTCTTTATTTTTAAGATTAGGTAAATATTTCAAAAAAAGACACCGTTTTAAAAAAAAGAAGGTCCTCAATTCGTTGGAATCTAATAACTTTTTTGAGATATTGATGTAAGTAGGTCCAACCTAAGTAAGACCTATAAATAATGTTATTGTGTTCGAGCAGCGTAATCAGTCCTGAATTTGTTGGTATTTTGATAATATCTGTTTAGATATTGTTCCGCAAATAAGTTTAAACTTGTTACAGTTCAAAACCTATTGTTATAAGTATACAATAGGGATGACGACTGGGTAAAAAAAAACTATTTAGTCCGTCAGTTTGAATAGGGGCCATTCCTAAGTAAAAATTACACCAAGACGTGACGTCATGCGATATTTCAAATCAATATATCTCTGTAATATTTTCATTATGTGAAAAAAGAAAAAAATCGTGTGCAATACTTTTCGATAATCTTCCCGATAGACGAAGAAACAAAAGTTAGTCGTCATCCCGGTTGTATTGTAATCTATTAGTTAATGTACTTATACAAGTCAGTGGGTCAAGAGTGTAGGTAAAAAAAGTCTGGTGCAAGGAAGCCGTACGATAATGTAGCCTTGCGTGTAATCCCATTGGGCTATGTCACACTTTAAGAATAGTTTATTTTATAACAGGCATTCATTTTGACATACTTTTGACGACCCGGTTGGCGTAGTGGCGCAGTAAACTCGCCTTGAACTCAGTGGGTCCTGGGTTCGATTCCCGGTTCGGGTCAATTTAGAAATCGGATTTTTTATAAATTGGCTTAATTCTATATGATACCCCTGGCAAAGTGTATTGTCTGGTACCTCATAACACAAGGAAGTTCATTGTTTACTTCTAAACCATGGCAATTGGTGCCGTCGACATACACAGTTGTAAATTAATTTCTTCTTGTTGACTTAATTTTTAATTCTTATTTTAATATTGTTATAATATCTTTGTGTTTGTATCTTAAATATAAATTTTTATTTGTTTGAATAAATTATTATTTTTCTGTGTTGTTTTCTTTCTTTTCTAACCAAGTCGATCAGAAGTTACCTTAAGAAGTTTTATTTACCTTTAAGTCACCATCTTCTTTGTCTCATCTTATTTATACAACAAATTCCTATTTTCTGTCTAGTGAAACATTACCCGTATTGCACATAGAGTATATAATATATTTGCATAATTAATCTAAGTACTAATGCTGATAAGAGCTTGGAGCCACGTTAGTACTTGGTATCTAAGTGCTTGGATGCAAAGGCCGAGGCATTGAATAATGTATTCTCATAATAAATAACTAAGATCATAGTGCTAAATCTTAGACAAATAGACGAGTGTGGTACCGCCTGCAAAAATACACAGCTTCTCTAGCAAACCTAATCATAAAAATTTGGTCAAATCAATTTATTTTTGCAAATAGACCTGCCTACAAAGGCAAACGTTCAAACTTTTTAATTGACCACTGCTTTAGGACAATTGTGAGACCATTGATGTGCTACAGACAGACGTAACTTTATAATAAAAGGCTCAAAGCAAAACTCAACTAAGAGAATCAAGATGAACCAATATTGTACCAGGTAATGTATAATTTGGGCACGTTTTGATTGGTACAAAATATTACCTTCGTAATAGGGCCCAAATTGTAGTGAAGATGGAAATCTAGCGTACAGAACAGTAAAGCGGTTAGGCTACGCATAAACCTTGAACTTCGTGTTACATGATATGGTATAACTTAGGTTACATATTACGAACTACGTAGTATTTTATCGGGCTGTTAGGTTAAACGATAGACATGATTTTAGTTAAGTCCAAGTGCTACTCGACTAAAATGTAAGAATCTGCAGATGTCTTCTAGTAAAGTTCTCCTTTGACCTTTAAGAGTTTAAAAATAAAACAAGCACGTAGGGTAGATAGATGAAGACCGTCTGGTGGAGTGGTTCGCGGTCCGGACTACAAAGCCAACGGTTGTGGGTTCGAATCCCGCAGGGGGCATATATTTGTGTGATGAGCACGAGCATTTTAAGACATAAAATACACATACATACACAAGATGTATATAAAAGTATTTAAGTATGTTAATCAGTTATCTAGTAGCCATAGTACAAGATTTGCTTAGTTTGGGACTAGATAATTGGTGTAATTGTGAAAACAATTTATAATTTATAGGTATATTTCTTTTTTGCGATCTTTATAACGGAAGAACGCCGTTATTCATCATCATCATCATTTCAGCCTTAGGACGTCCACTGCTGAACATAGGCCTCCCCCATTGACTTCCAGATTGGCCGGTTGGAAGCGGCCTGCATCCAGCGTCTTTCTGCGACCTTTACCAGGTCGTCTGACCACCTTGTGAGTGGACGTCCTACGCTGCGCTTGCCGGTACGCGGCCTCCATTCTAGAACCTTTCTGCCCCATCGGCCATCGTTATTATTCGTACCTAATTTATTATATTAAAATTACACAAACAATCAAAAGATGTTTACATAAATCTTCGTGTTATTTATTTAAACGCGATCATAAATAATGGACTGGAGCTCCTAGACCTAAATACCTTCTGCTAAACTTCAGTAAGAAATTCAATTGTTTGCAATCGCCTTACGATAAAATCCTATGTAAACTATTAATCAATACTAGTGTTTTACCAAATACAGCGTTACTATGTATATACATAATACAAATCAGTTACATTTTTCTGTTACTAAAGTCATGATAGATCCAAGGTGACAGTGTCCACTCAGTGATCAATTGAACATGTCTCATGCATATTAGCAAAGTTATGTCTTATAAAATCATGTACCAGCATATTCTATAAAAGCAATTTAATCTTGATATCTGATACCTATACAAACTAAAATACTGGCTAAAAGAACCTTTCTTAAAAGGGGAAAGCCGGTCACGGGGAAGCAGAATGATTGACATTTAGATTTATACCTCTCTGTGACAAAGATTACAATGACTAAGCTGTCTTTAATCTCGTCACTGAGTCTGTGAAAGCCAGGCGCTAGACAACCCTTAAATTTCCTTTGAAATGTAAAGAGCTAAGCTCCATAAAGTAATATGGGTACGTTGTCGATTACTCAATACAAAATGTTTATATTCCGTAGGCGGATTTTACATACATATTTACATAAAGCACAGGGCAACTTTATGCTGGCTCTAAGGTTGGTCGCATTCCTAGGATCACTTAGTAATTTGCAGTAAAAATATACTGATAGATCAATTATTCAATTGGTCTATTCAGATTTACACGAGAAAGTCCTTAATTATCATTCATGGTTTATTCAATTGTTAACCAATTATTATCTTGAATAATCCACCAGACTTAATCGTCTGCATTATAATGCTTTGGTAAACTTTGGATAAATAATCTGAATTCTTATTATAGGGATCACTTGTATTATTAAAGTGTAGTTTAAAGGCGTAATAACTAGAAAAAATGCGTAAGTAAAATTTTCGGATCTCATGACATTTTTCTTAAACTTTCTAAGATTATCTTTCCTATTGCGATATCAGCAAAAATGCATAACGCATTGCAAATATCGATTCCAGCGAACTGGTGGCTGAGGTTTAAATAGCCTTTTTCCTCATCGTTTTATCTCATTCATCCGCTAGGTCTGCCCGAGGCTAAATACCTACACATTGCACACGACCATGGAAATACCTTAGAATTAACCCACACGAGTAAGATGACAGCATTTCGATCATCACTAATGTTGATCGACGCTTGTTGGTAGAAGTCGTGCCAGTTGGGTTATGTTTCTCTCAAACGATAACTTTAACAGTAATGACAAGCTGCAATGACGAAACATTCACCACATAGAAGTCGCACAGCGAAATTTACAACCGAATATCGAGAGCTGAAAAATATAGTTTGTAAGAGGACATAAACTGTAAAAACGAGAATGTTCCTGAATATCATATCCAGGATTTCAGGTGATCTATGTAAAAGGATGCGCATGCCATTAGGGGCTTCCACGTGAAATTTCACTACTATGGGAAGTAAAATCTTGACCTTTTTCATCTTTTAAAATGTCAGTAAGTAATATAGCACATAATATATTTAACCTGCCTACTGCACATAGGTGACAGTTAACATCAAAAGTAGCTTTGTGTCTGAATTTTTCAAAGTATCTTATTGCAAAACATTTACAATAGTTTGACAAAATCACTACGCAAAATTTACACAAAGAAGTCAGGTTGTCACATTTAAAAGAGTCAGGACTTTTGAAAATTTGTTTTTTAACAGCTACTTTTGATGCTGACTGTACCCGAGAGGAGAGATGCAGTACTAATGGATAGTAAATGATGATGGGAATAAATGCGTGAGAAGTAAACTGAATAAGCAAAGTAGGTAATTGAAGTAATGTAGAACATACAACAATCTTACTAAGCAACTATAAAATCTAATTTATTTATGCAAATTGAAGTGAAAAACTCGCCATCATTCGCCTGCTCTACTTTGCCCTGCTCCCAGGCATCTAGAGTAAAATAGCAAATCGAGGTATATTTATGTAAATTAATCCCTTTTTTCTTTGGCTACGCCATAACTCGAGAACGACTTTACCGTATTCACCCATTTTTTTGAGTTTTCTGATAATTTGTAAAGGTTCTTACGCAAAATAAAAAATAAAGGCCACGCGATCGAAGTCGCGGGCAACTGCTTGTAATATATATAAACCAGCAAAATGTGAGTCGGCCCACTAAGGACCCCAAAATGAATCAGACCTTAGCTGATTTCTCGCAAATTGAAAGAACTGTAAGTACTTCTACCTTCGTAGGTAGTATGTACAAACTCAGTTTTGTAACTAGCTTCGTCTTATGTTTATTTTTTTATGTCACTAAACACTGCGACTTATACAAAATCGTAGTCATATTGGGGAATACCAGAATTACCCCCCGGTTTTGCGTTACTTCAATTTCTACATTTTCTACCTTGTAGAAGATTTGGATATAAGAAAATCTTACACTTTATTAGGAGGTATGAGGTATTATTAAACAAGCAAACATCCTTCTCAGCTCAAGCAGTCGCGTGATAAACACGGAGACAATCGAGAACGAGGACAATAGGAAGATCATTCCAATAGACTTCCTTCCACTGGCGAGGGTTTAATTAATGAACTTACTCTTCTAAATATTCGTAATTCTTTATTATCATTATCATTTTAGCCATAGGACATCCACTGCTGAACATAGGCCACCCCCAGTGACTTTCAGATTGGCCGGTTGGAAGCGGCCTGCATCCAGCGGCTTCCTGCAACCTTTACCAGGCCATCTGTCCCCCTTGTCGGTGTTGTTAACTAGATTGCGTTCAGTACATGTCCTATAATGTATAGTAGAAATTACTAGAAATTCGCGGTGTGGTAGTAGCTCAGTGGGCGGAGTTGCGTCTGACATTCATGGGTCGTGTGTTCCAAACCCAGCGGTGCGGGATTTTTAAAATTCTTATTCATTCATAAAACTGAATCATTATCAAATCAAAATCATAGAGAATAAACCATAAGACCTGTAGCCATAGCATAGTCATGAATAACAATGAACTTGTTTCCCCCCCCCCCCTCCCCTAATCCCTGACTATAGATTACAAAGGTCTGATGGCAATTGCTTTAAATGTAGATATAACTAGACTTACAAATCAGGAAGAGTAAGTAATTCGATATTCAGTATTAGTTTCGCAGGTGTATGTAGCAAACCCAATTCCCGTAATATAGTCGCATTCCAGTGTCGATCCGGTCCTAGTAACATTACTATCAAAAACGGTATTCGCGTAAACTTAAAATTTTACATCAACTTATCTAATAAACGTTCTTAATACCACTGAAAATAAGACAAATAAATATCTAAATTTGATTTTGTCCATTTTTAGTCGCTTAGCAAACTATAATTTCATTTTTTGGATTTGCGCGTATACAGTTTTTGATCGTAATGTTACCGGGAGCGGATCGACACCGGGTTGCGACTAATGTTAAATTACGGAAATCAGGCCTCTGTTTTGTTATCTAACAGAAGTACCAGTGTCAACTTAATCAAACAAAATCTATTGAATGAGGTTAAACTCGAAAGCTAATATGCAAGCCAGTGCCAAATAACGTATCAATGACATTTAGTTATTAGAAAACGTACTTATGAAACCTGTCTATGCAAAAACGAAAAAGGTTTTTATACTTTCACAACTACCTAGGTAGCATCAGAGGTCTCTGATCTGATGAGGTCTCATAGAACGTTAGGTAGATACTTCTATCTTTATTAATTCCGGAACTGCTATGTTTGGGTGTAAGCGCACCCATGTTTCCCATGGGAAAGTTGTTAGTTATTGTGTACGATAAGTTTAAGTATCGGTCACTAATTACTATATCCTATTTATTTACTTATTTGGCTTTCGTCTAAAACTTTTCCCGGCTAACCGTTACTATGTTACAAAAACTTAGAATGATTAATAAACATTTGTATTTGTAATTAATTATAGATATGACACTAAAATTCACTAAAGAGAGAAAACCAAAAAAAATCTTAGCTTTTTATTACTCGTACAATTTGAAAACTACATACAATTCTTCATTTATTTTAAAAAATATTTCATGCAGCAACGTTCAGAATACGTAACTAAATTTAATTATTTTATGTTTCAGATTCGCGTCGGTGAGTTACATCACCTGTGAACTGATCCTGAGCAATAAAGAATTAAAGAAGATCAAATACTCAACTCTTTTAATAAAGTTAAATGCGTTTTTTATTTATAATCTAAATAAGGTACCTATTTCTTTATCATTCTATATGAACTCTACATGTTTAATCAAAATGCTTTTCCAAAGACTATAAGTAGGTAATTTCAAATAAGTACTCGTACTTACAAGTATCATCAAAGAAGAATATTAAAAACATAAACTGTAAGTAAAGTTATACCATAACAATATTAAACTATAGTAGTATAGGAAATTCCCTCTCTACTTTATTAGGTTTTCTATTTATCATCATCATTATTTCAGTCATAGGACGTCCACTGCTGAACATAGGCCCATTTACTTCCAGATTGGCCGGTTGGAGGCGGCCTGCATCCAGCGTCTTCCTGCAACCTTTACCAGGTCGTCTGTCCATCTTGTGGGTGGACGTCCTAATCTGCGCTTACCGATTTTCTATTGTTAAACATCAAATGTTATTAACAGTAGAGCAGATAATTTAATAGCATAAATACGAGTAATCATCATCATCATCACTTCAGCCACAGAACATCCACTGCTGAACATAGGCCTCCCCTAGTGATTTCCAGATTGGCCGGTTGGAAGCGGCCTGCATAATTCGAGTAATAGATTCTATTAATAAGCAATTTCCCTTTCTACTTTAGTAATCAATATTTTCTATTGATTTTTCCACTTTAGTAGGTACATCATAATCTAACATCAAGTGTTATGCAAGAACAAGAACAGAAGAGAAGATATTTTAAAGCTTATCTAGGTATAAGATAGATCCTACGTAGTAAAGAAGAATTTCTGTCTCTCTTTCATTGATCTTTTTTGTTTGTTTGCCTACTTAACTAACATCAAGTATAATACTCAAGACGTCTGAGCAAGAGCAGAAGAGAAAAGCAGAAGAAAGAAGACGATAGGGTAGACCGCGTTGGCAGTGTGGTTAGCTGGTTGTTCGGTTCAGACAACAGCCACTAACGACACTGCTCCTGCGTGCGCCCTGGATACAACAATCGACGCATGCGCAGCTTTGAAGATGTGTGAAGAAAAGATACCGCAGATTTACGTCACCGTCTTAAATGAAAAGAAAAATAATGTATTAATCCTTTCTCTAATGGTTTTCCTCTACCTGAAGGTGGTCTGGAAGAGATCACTATTAGCGATAAGACCGCCTAAATTGTACGTCTTTTTGTAAAAATCATGTGTAATTTACTTGTATGGTGTGCAATAAAGAGTATCTATCTATCTAATCCTTAGTCAGGGTGTGGAATATTAGGTGCCAACACGGTCACCATATTTTAAAGCTTTTTAACTTGTCTTATGATTGAAACCGATGAAATATGGGATATATACTGGGCCTGTTTGGGTTAAACTCCAGAACTTGCCCTTACGTACGTCTTAACTCGACCTTTTGATCATATTATTAGCTTCTTTTGTGTGTACTCGCATTATCAGTATTTATTATTTTGAATTTCCACTTGTTCGTAGTTTTAGATTCCTTCATCATAATTTCAGGCATAGGACGTCCACTGCTGAACATAGGCCTCCCCCAGTGACTTCCAGATTGGCCGGTTGGAAGCGGCCCGCATCCAGCGGCTTCCTGCAACCTTTAGATTCCATAAACCAATCTATATATTTGTGATCGATTAGGTAGATGTGTATGTAGACTTAAATGGCGTTCCATTTAGAAGATAGTTCCCCTGTTTCTAAAAGGGTTGTCCTCTACCTGAAGGTTGTTTGGAAGAGATCGCCATTAGCGATAGGACCGCCTAAATTGTACGTCTTTCTGTAAAAATCTTGTGTAATTTACTTGTATGGTGTGCAACAAAGAGTATCTATCTATAGTTAGCGATTTTCCCGCGTTGGAAGCAGTTTGAATTAATATTCAGTTATGTATATATGTCATCTTTAATTTCCCCTTTTTAACCATGAAAATACCTCAAATTGTTTTCCGACAAAATTATCTTCATTTATGAATCGATCATATTTTGCTACTTGGGCCAGCAGACCACACGCTTACAGGACAGGATAACGTCCTGTCCTGCTCCTTCTAAGCTGTAGTAGCCAGGTCGATCGATTCTCGATTATGAGCCATTTGCCAGCTATCGCGATTCTAGTTACCTACCTACTTTATGTTGTGTGTACTAGTATGTCCGTAACTTTGTAGTACAAACTGTACCTAAAATAGATTGTAAACATTTTTGTTTTTATTACTTTTAAATTTTAGCTTTTGTTTTAACCTACCTACTTGCAGACAGAACGCACCTAAAATAAATGCCAAGTAATTTTATTACCTATGTAAAGTATGAACTCATGTCATGTGTAATAAACACTTTGCACATAAGTTGTTAATTTTATTGCGCCAATGAACTTATTGCATCAAGCACAATAAAAATAGATACAATAGGCTTACGGCCCACAGAGCGATATATGTTATTATGTCATGTGACAAGCAATCATTTTTTTGTAATTCATAAGGTGTCACGCACGGGCGAAATGCCACTGAGGACAGAGGATCGGCGAGCGACAGCGAGCAACATACGGCTCACGAGCAAACATCGATGCCAGGTCAAACAGTCCCTTCAATGTCTACATTCAATTTGACGACCTCCGTAGCCGGTAGGCTAGCATACTAGACTTGGTGTCGCTATCTCGGGATCGATTCCTGGTCGGTCAATATAAAAAAATAACTTTTCTATATTGTAAGGTCTTAGTGTTGTGGTACCGTCGTTGTTTCTGATTTCTGTAACACAGTCTGTAAGTGCTTAAGCTACTTATCATAGGATGAAAGCAATGTATGTGATGTTATCCTATATTTAGTTATAATTATTTCATAATGAGCGACCGTGAGCACTGAGTCTTGAATTACACTTAAATTTTACACATATCTACAGTCTGCTTTTTTATTTCATCTCCTCTACAGTCGAAGGAATGAAACAGCAATACTATAAGCATTGCACTTTTTGCTGTATATACCGATTATGTATACCTAGCTGACAGCTGTTGGTGCTGTTGCAGAACAACAACATGCGAACATCCTATGAGCAATACAATAAGTGGGCGTCACTAATCACTGGATTCGGTATTTTTACTGTAAATAAACGAATGCCTGAGTAATTTTTGACAAAGAGGTTCTCAAAAGAACTCAACAGTACCTATGTTAGATTGATCGCATGCGGGACAATAGATAAAGGTGATGCAACATACGTACATTAATACAAAAAACCTAAGCGAAGCACCGGTGACGCAGTTTAGCCCAGCACAGTGTAGAACATTTTTTGTAACATATTGGTAATAACAAGCACAGCTAGAGATTATCAAAATTTAACAGCGCCACCAAACAGCTACGTCTGAAAAAGACTGTGGCGCCAAGGGCGTGCCAAGGCACTAGTCTAGTCGAATAGATTGAATACTGCACCTTTCTCAAACCTTGTTTATGACATTATGTATTTCCTCGACTTCTACTAACATAACCATCATGCAATAACGTAATATTCATGTTAGGCCGACATGCCGTCATGATGCGACGCCACAAAACCAATATTGTCTGATTTTAATTATAATTTTGTAACCTCAAATACCAAGAGGCAAGTCTGTATTCCAATGCCCCCACCTATCAACGCTGTCTCAATGAATAGGTAGCGTTATTTTTCGTGTAACGTGATCTGATCCATCTACAGAATACAAAAATATTGAATGCCTAGGTTTGTGTCGAACTTCGACAAACGTCAGTGAGAATAAGCCTCGGCAGTACTCGGCACATTATCTGCTGTACGTGACTTTTATGCTGCACGATGGAGTGAGCTTACTGCACCTACCACGTGTATTGGATCGAGGTGTAAACTTGTTTGCAGCGTTTGCAGGTCTCGTAAGACTGAAATAAAATTATGCATTGCCTACATTCAGATGCACCGGGACCACTGCCAACTACGTGTTTTGTAGCACGTGAATAGATGTATAATTTATAAATGTTTTTCTATAAATTACAAAACCTATTTTGTTCTTGATGATTTGCCAATTAAATAATTAGGTAGCTGCAACTGCTCCGTAGTAGTAGACAACAATAGCTCTGGTTCGATTCCGGGTATGGATGAATAGGATTCTGCAGACAGAAGAATAGGCCCGTATCTTTCGGCCTTTCAGCGTCGTAGTAAGTAAGGGGTTGGGCAAGCAGGCAGTTGCTAGAGTGCGCAAACTTAAGGGAGGCGCATTATGCAGTCCCATGGCCTGCGGACTTGAAGATCAAATTTAAATCTTGCCATGCAGCGATGCTCATGCTCAGCTACGAACGACGTTGGTCCTATTATTAAAACCAATAATAGTGAAGGCTACTATTCGCGTTATAGTGAACCTAGACGAAGAGTTGCCGCTATGATTCTTAAAACGAGGAAGCAGGATCCTTGTCGCCATTGTCAGAATAAAACCGACTCAAACCCACAGGAATTTATCAAAGGCAAGGCTAGCTTAGCCTTGCGTAGCTGTCGTTGTTAAATCAATGGAATAGTGTCCAAACTACACAAATACGAAAATTACAAAAGAGGTAGTACTTACCTAGACCCCCTGAACTGGAAGTGTTAAGGATATGATTAGGAGCAATTTAGAGCTGGAGACGTATTTTTGAAGCATTAGAAATGAATCTCGAATTCGAACACGAAAACAATTCGTGTATGAAAAATTCATTTCTATTGCTCACGATTTTATTTTTGAATCACTCGAAAAAAGTGTTGCTATTAAATTTAAATCTTGTAACTATTTTATAAAACGGAATGCATTGCTCTGATCCTATGGTAAGTAGCTAAAGCACTTGTGTTACATAAATCAGAAACAATGAAGGTACATCAACATCCAGACCCGAAACATTAAAGAAAAGTTATTTTTCTACATTAACTGACCGGGAGTAGAACCCGGATATAGCGGCACTAAGTCCGGTATACTTGCCTCTTGGCTACCGAGGTCGTAAAAAAAGCATACGACTACTTTTTCTATGGGACTAACATTGAAATCGCAAGAAAAATATCATTTCCTCATAATACCGCCGATGACATCAGTTTGTTTAAAGAAGTTTTCAATAATTAACACACACACACATGTAGCATATTGTTGGGTTAATTTCAGTTTAATTTGAATTTTATTTTGATCATATTCATTAGTTGCTTGACGACCGGTCTTAAGGAGTCACTTTTATTTGATTTAGTTTAAAAAAAAAACCTTAACTGGCTGTATATTCAGTTTTAAATGTAAATAAATTTAAAGAATTAGTTCCCTAGAAAAAGTTATTGTACTTATTAAGTCCTTACATAAGAAATTGCCGTTCAGTATCAAAAAAAGTAGATCAACTCTTTTAATGAAATTATTATAATCAATCGAAGTGCGCTGTTTTTATCGATACACTTCCGCCATTTTATAGGCAGATCATTGATCCCTTTAGAAAAATTATCCTGGGAGCGAGAGTCTATGAAATGTTTGAAGGCGGTTTTGACTGCCTCATCAGATTGGATTTTTTTTTTAATTTTGAAAAAAGTGGTATTCATTTCAGGCAAGATCTGGAGAGTATGGTGGGTGACGCAAAGGTTCCAGTCGCAGCTCCTCTAACTTGGCGACCGTTTGATGTGCAGTGTGTGGTCTAGCGTTATCCTGAAGGAGCAGTGGGCTAGAGCAATTCACCAGTCTCGGTTGTTTAATGGCAATTAAACTTTTTCATCATGGTTTGCAATCGTTGTCAATACAAGTCGGCAGTAATCGTCTGGCCTGATCTCAAGGAGCTGCAGTGGATAACACCAGCACTGGTCCACCAAACACCAACCAGAATCTTCTTTTTGGTCAGTTTTCGCTTAGGGCAAGGTTTTGCCGGTTCTCCAGGGTTAAGCCATTGTGATGAGAGCTTCCGATTGTCGTACAGGATCCATTTCTCATCACAAGTCACGATACGGTTCAAAATCCCCTCATTAGTGTGACGATTGAGTAAAGAAACGCAGCAAGCGACCCGTGATTGTTGGTTTCCTTCAGTCAATTCGTGCGGTACCCACTTTTCGAGTTTTTTGACTTTTCCGATTTGGCGCAAATGAATAAGTATCGTTTTGTCACTTACGCCGAAGGCTGCTGCTAGTTCAGAAGTGGTTTGAGATAGATCCGCGTCCACTAGCGCCTTCAATTCTTTGTTATTTACTTGAGTATCAGGTCGTCCACGAGGCTCATCGTGTAAATCGAAATTTCCAGAACGGAAACGTTGAAACGTAAAAAAAATCAAGCCAGAAACTCAAGATTGACATATTTTTTTAAATTTTGACATCTTAAATAATTTCTTTCTAATTTCTGAACGAAATGGAACACGCCGAAAAGAAAAATACACAAACGTCATATTACTTTACGTCAAAAAGTATTACATTTACCCGCTTGATAAAAGTTTGTAGCTGGTGTGATATTTGTGAAAGTTTTCCGAGTACAAGTTTCGACAAAAAGTGGTGAAAAAAGCGAAAATGAGTAGAAAAGAGGTTAGTCTTACGATATTTTGTATTATTTATGATGAAATTATCGATATAGTATTGAAAATTGTAGCAAAATTGTACGACGTAAATTTACATCAGTATGCAATAACACCAAATTGGCACTATGGACACGAACAATTATCTTATAGTTAGTTTTGCTATTTTTACAGGATAAATTGCAGAAAAAAGATATAGGATTTTACTTAGCGCAACTGGAAGATGGGTGGTTATCAGAAGATGGACAGGATGTTGAAAATTCTGATGACGAACACCTTCAGGAAGCTTGTTACACTAGATAAGAACTTCAAGAAATATTACAAGACGAAAGTGATAATGAAGATGATGTAGACGATCCATCTCTTGTTCAAGATACCATGGAAGTGCAAGAAGACCCTGACAGTATTCTCAGTAGTAGTACTACTAGCAGTATATTGGACAAAAAAAGGCTTATATGGAAAAACTGCTTTTTTCAATATGATCCTGATAAAATTATTTTCTAAGGAAGTTCCGATTATTCACATGTACGTTTTCACAAAGAAAAAATATTTTTGTACTAAGCTGATTTGGTTATTTTGCATAATGATGAAAAAATCATACGGTTTTTTGAATAAAAGTACCCTAATTAGTAATCAATTTTTTTTAAAATAATTTTTCCCTTAATGTATGACCTAAACTACATATGCATGATTTTTTGCACACAAAAATAAAAAATCATGCAAAGAAGGGTAAACTACAGTTGAGCGTATAAACAGTTGCCTAAAGGCGCTCGCTCGCCTACGAGAACCATCGAAAACGATTTTGTCGCTGAAAATAAATTTCTGAGTTTAACTTTGCTAAAACGCTCACATGCTACACAAAAGTCGCTCATAAAAAAAAAACACTGCATCCCGGATGATTGAAGGGGATGTTCCTGGGAACGGCACACCTCTAATCCTGGTTCTTATCGCTGTAATACGCGATTATAGTAAAATTGAACGTTTGGAAATATCCTAGCTAATGCACACTACTTACCGACAAACAATCAGCTCCGGCGCCCTAAAATAGAACAAATAAAATTCTTGCTCTTGTTCTATGACTAATAAGCTGTTAAGAATATTCTCTAATTTATAACCAGATGCACAATTTTACGATTTTAACGGTTCTGGCCATAGTGACTTTCCGACTTCATACATACTTGCAATAACGGTTATAATAAGACGGGAAAGCTATAGCTAAATACTAATATAAACAAAAATAAGAGTCAAAATTTCTTCATGTTTATTTCACTTTTTAACATCATCATGTTACACGCATTGGACAATAAACTGTGAACAATTTCAGGCATTCAAAGAGGTAGCAGTTTTCTAAATTATTTGACACGTCACGAGCAGACATCAAATTAGTTCATTACGCAAAACTTCATGATTTGGCGAAAACTAAAATATTTTATACATTCCAGTGATTCCGCGGAATGAACTAACCGAGTCGCCAGCAACAAACATTTTGGTTACAAACGTTACAATTATGTACCACATCTCACAAACTGCTAAGACATCACTACTAACTTACAACCTTTACCTACATTTTTACACAGTCCAAACCATTTGCAACATATCAACGAGCGATGAGACTATGTGTGCTTTTAAATTAGCGGCGTGTTGAAGCGCCACAGTCGTGCCACAGTTGCACCACTGACGCCCGACAGACAAGCGACTACTACACTATATTGTAGGAAAATTTGTAGTCGCGCGTCTGCCGCACGTCAGGTGCGCGACTGTGGCGCTTCTCCACACCACAAGGCTCCCAATGAGAGCAATAATGTGGTCTTTGGTCAAAGACTTGATTTCTGGATTCTTGAATTCAGTAGACATTACATGGGTTTCCGCGTTGAATAATAGTTATCTATCAATAGCAGGACTACCATCTACGTATCACAATTTAATTAACTATATTGAATCTATTGATACTCTCACTGTGTAATACCGCTTTCAAACTAGCATACAGAAACGATGAAGCTGATGAGCATAAGGTATTTTGAGTCGCTCTATTAAAATGTGCACGCAGCGTCGCGTCGCGTCGCGTCTCGGTGTGAACTGACCCTAAGATCTTCATCGGGATACAGTGGCAGTGGAACCACTCGCTACCACTAACAAAATGTTTACAAGTTACCAAGTGGACACAAGGTGAGATACTCTGTAAAGAGCTTTATACATTTTGTAGGTGGCAATGGCGACCTGGTAAAATTGAGTTTAATGTTGTGCTATGCCAAGCCATATAAGAAATCACGAGTCCGCATATCTGTATGCTATAGTCAATTAGCAGCTAAAGTGTTTACCTGCATCTATGATCTATTTTATAAACGTGTCAAGTCACATTTGTAATAGCACAGTGACCCGACGCCCTTGAACGGTTGTAACGCTAGCTAGACGACTAACTACTAAACGCGAATAATGGCATGTCTCAACATTTTAGTGTGCAATTTTGGGCTCGCCCATCACTTCTCACTGTGTCTCTGTCGAAACGTGTCTGCCATTTAACTGGGTATAATAAATTTATAAACTATTTGATAATGCCGTATTTGCCACTTCAAAAAAGACATGATAAACGTTTAGGACAGTAGTCTCGATGAAAATGTTTCTTGACACGTTTATCAAACAAGCTTCTATCATTAACTCTCATTGCTTAACGTCACCCAATTTTAAACAAAACTATTTTATTGATAAGTATCTCTGAAATAAATAAATGATGAAGATGAAGAATATGGTAAAAATCGTGAACGATTTATTTGAAATCGTAGACCCTATAATGAACTTATGTGATTCGCTTTTAGGGCAGAATTTGCAACATATATAAATAAAAACGAGATCTCAGTGTTTCAGACTGAAATTACTAGATAATAAAATATTACCTACCCAAATGTTACAACGACCAATTGTGCTTGGCGTTCTGTGACATAAGTATGAGAAGAAAAGTTTAAATAAATAGTGTCTATATTAAAGAAATTATGTATACTAAAAAGCAAATTACGAAAACTTACTTTTGGTCGGGTAACAATTACTTTATTATAGCCATATGACACTGAGTACATCACATTTATTTATTGTTGCAAAAATGACGACAAATAACATGGCGTTCTGAAGATGCACAGTTATTTACGACTCGATCCCAACGAGACAATTCCTACAATAAAATCTTAAACTATAGGTGCGATTACTTACAATATGTTAATCTCCTAACGCAGTCAATTCGAATTGATCTACAAAAGTACAAACAATAAATAACTAGCACATAAAAATACATACATACATTAATTACAAGTTCTTATCATTATTGTAATTTGTATATTGTTATAAAACGAAAGTGCAGGTACCGCATATGGAGCTTTAAGCGTATCCGATAATTTACACCTACAACTCTATGTGATACGCCGGTCCGGGCGCCACTGTCGCAATAATTCATTACTACTATCGACAAGACGTAAATCATCATGTATAAGGGGCCTATTACAAAAATGTTCCGTTCGTTCGGACGTATAAACCTAGAAAATTAAAATATTCGTTTATTTGTGTCAAACCTTTGACAAAATACAACTAAAACTAGTCGTGTTAGAACATGGATATTTCAATTGTTTACAAATAATTAGACGCTATGCACACCGAGCAACTTTTAGTTTCGTGTTGCGGCAGTCGGCAACTCGCAACTAGCAATTTTTCCATTTTCCTATAATTTTAAGCATCTGCGCAGATGTAGCAACTCTATTTGCGACTGCAAGTTGCGATCGCAACTGTTTCTGATTGCTGTAATTGGTCATTTAAATAGCCCAAACTACTGTAGCACTACTGACTGTAGCAGTTACCGCAACTAGCAATTGCTTAAAAAGCTGACAGTTGCTTTATCTGAAGTTGCTCCGTGTGCACAGCGTCTTCAAGGTTTGACAAAAGTAAATGTCAATTTTAATTTATTAGGTTAATACATTCGAACGAACGAAACTCTTTCGTGATAGGGCTTCAGTTATACTACGAAAATGATTCGTTCGTTCAGACGTATAAACCTGATAAATTAAAATAACCTTTCGCTTTTGTCAATTTTTGAAAAAGTATGCACATCTAATACTAGCGGAAAAAACACGAGCGTTTAATTGTTTATAAATTGATAGGAAACAAGTAGAAGGATTTTTAATTTGTTAGGTTTATACGTCCGAATGAATAAAACGTTTTCGTACCAGCCCTCTGGATCTGGCTCCTTGAGCTATGAAAATAATAATCAAATGTTGCCGTTCCTTGCAAAAAATCACTAATCAGCCCAAAGAACTTCGATTCTACTCTAAGCGAATCTAATTGTTAAGAATCGAGCGTGCAATGGGGCAGTTGTGCGTTTTCGACATTATTAAAGTCCAAAATAATAATAAAAACTGTCTCCCATGTAATTAAAAAAATACATTTAAAAATATGCTTTTAAGACAACGCATAATATTTATATCTTGTTATTTTTTGGAAGTTTAGTTACAGTCTGATTACTAACATAGCGCAGCGGCGCGTCAAAATACAAGATCACATTGAATTCTACAGCTAGCAATTGTTTTAACAGAAGGACAAAACTTACAAGTATTTTTATTTCAGATATTTTAGGTACTATTTAATCGGAAGGCTTTTGAACATATTCATATTTTTAATGTTAATTGTCAAATACATGTTGGTACGATTAATTGATAAAACTATTTTCGGTTATGATAAGGACAAACTAGACAGCGGATTTAGATAGAAAAAACACTCTAAAATTCTATGTACTTCCTGAAGATAAATAACTCAAATAATAAAAATACCGATTAATTGAAACCTAGCAAAAATATTTTAAATCATTCAGACACAAATAAATCACATAAGATTTGTTTTAGGAACATAAAATTTTACAAAAATATTTCTATGTATTTTGGATATCATTCGCTATTTGCGAATCATAGCTTCAATAGCTAATTTACTAGTCAAGATTTCCTAATACATAAGTAGTTTGTTTCGTGCCATGTGTTACATTAGAGGCAGTCTAGTAGAATATAAGTCATTACGTTATACACTTTATCGGGTAAAAGCTTTTGGGATTCACATAGAATGTGCTCCCCCGTCAAGAAATACACACTGACTTCTAAAAAGTGACTCGTCTGATAATCGGTTTCCTCTAGTTCTATAGAACTCATTCTCTGTCAGGCAGCGCTGCTGGATACCTCGCTAGTATTGTCTGGCTTCTCACTTAGACCCAACCCCCCTCCGCATACTACAGACTACAGGTTGGCTAGCTCGGCAGATAGCTTGTCTTTTGATTACTATGAATAGACAAGAGAATGCGCACACAAACAATTAGAAATTGTGATAGGTCAATATTAATAGTAAATAATTCAAATACCGATCCAACTATCGGCCGATCAAAAATCTAAGCGCTAAGCGAAGCAACCAGCAGTTAGTAAGTAAGAGTCCAGGAATGTAACCTGAAGCCGATCATTCAAACAAACTGGTGCTAATGGGACGATTTATTCTAAAGTGTATTTTATTTCTTGATGGGTATTAAAATTTTATTTCTATTTCATATAATTTAAAACACAGAAACATATTGCTATTGCAATAATGTCTTGTCTGTGCGCATCTCGGCAGCAAAACTTTAATTTCTGAACATGATATAATGACATGTCAATATAGTTTACAACGCAATTTCATTTTTATTACAGTCTATGATGAGAAAGAATTACAATGTACGTGTCCCATTATTTACACATTTATGAACAAACAATCTACACTTATGCCTACGTATTAGGCACTAATTCATTAGAAACTGCTGTGTGAGCTAAGTTCATAAAATAATATTTTTAAACTTTTTAGTGTCTCTTTTAAACTAAGAAAACGGTTGGGTGATGTTGACGTATTAGCAATGTATTTATTTTAATCTAGCCTCAAACCTATCCAGGTTTAGGTCATGTATTCGTCAGTGTAAAATGCCTCAACTATAAACACTTCTTTATTCTCTAATGGAGCATCCTTACCGGGAACACTGAAGTAGAAGTCATCAAAAACTCGCTTTGCCTCCAGTGGTGATTTCAAGTCATATATTTATTTGAAGAATTAGAATTCAAATCTGTGTCTTGTACTTCATTAGAGTCATACTAATTTGACATCTGGGCAGCCCAAATGTCAAATCGGATGTTGGCAAATAAACGTTTTAACAAGTTAAATCAAACGTAAAATTAGAGACTGCAATTAAGAAATCCAAGTGAACATTACATAATCACTAGACTTTCAGTCAATACTAAAACAATCCCATATCTTCCTGATCTGATTTTGGCTTTGTAACCGAGATGGATGCACAGACAAGCCGTAATAAGGCATCAAAATCTTTTACATTAGGTACTTGACTGGTGTTTCGTTTACTACATGTCAATAACTGGGTCTACACTGGTATCCAGGGGGCCTATTAAGAATATGTTTTAATTGTTTGGATTGAAACCTATAAATTAAAATTACCAGTTACTTGAGTCAAACCTTTGACACAAATATAAACAAATAGAACTAGCTGTGTAAAAAACATGTCAATTTTTATAATTTGTCAAAAGTTTGACACGAGTAAATAATAATTTTATTTTGAAAGGTTCATACGTACGAAAAACTGAAGCATTTTCGTAACAGGGGCTTAGAATCGTGAAACGTGGTTACAACACCTGTGTTTGATTTACGCGATAGAAGCCCGATGGATTGGCCGGTGTTGGCCCAGCTAATAACCTTTTGAACTGAACCATGAACATTATTACTGATGAAAGGAAAACATCAAAAATCTATAAACTACCAATTTATGAACATGAGGCACGGTTATTATACTTCTTCAGTTAATTCATCTACATGCAGTTTAAAGCGTCTTTATCGTGAATAAATATGGTTTGTTCTGTATACCCTTATGCGCTTCATTATAATCAAAATAGCACAAATGGTCGAATAAAAATTGACACAATTTTTTAACTTGAATCGGTAATTTGACTTCCATCATTCTTAGTTTTCGGTTGTTTTCTAATAATCTGTCTTGAGTACAGAATATGTAGAAAAAAATACGCCATTGTTCATACTACAATCCAGATTCGAAAGGTTGGTCTCAAAAAATTTTACTGGTCGTAATGACAAACATCAAGCGATGTCAGCTAAGACCAACTTTAATATTCCTTTAGAAATACAGAAGTGCTTGTGATAAATGGCATTTAATATAGTTTGTCGCCTATCGACTCTCGACCGTTCGTTATTGATTATTACCGAAGCGCTTTTAAAAAAAAACTCGTAACCAATTTTTATTCAGCCATTTGTAGACACACGGTACGTTTTGCAAATATACAGTAAATACAATAATAATGATATAACTAGTTATTGCTCAATTACACTATCGACATTGCAATATCATTCCAATCGGAAAATATTCAGGCGGCATTACGCAAAACCTTATATTCGAGATCGTTCATGCAAAAGAAAATGAAATGTTAAAAACATTTCATAAAGAATTTTCGAAAATTACCAATTTTTCTACGGGATTATTTGTAAAAAGAACTAGCTAGAGGTACCCAATAACAAACAGTGACATGGAAGAAATTGTTAAATGCTATCACACCGATATCTGTATTGCGAAGAAAACCGACCAGACACGCGATAAATTGCTGTGAAGACAAGTAGCCACAAATTATGAACTACACCAATGCAATGGAATTGACTTTTTGTTACTATCTTTCGTTACTGTCTTTCGGTACTATTGGCTTGATAAGAAACATTTTGTATATTTATTGTAACGATCGCAAGAATAGAATACATTTTGACAGCTATAAGCGATATCTTTTCATTCCATAATGTCATAAGTGCCCTAATGTCGTAGTTCAGACAATGGTACAACAAGATTGCGACCAATCCTAACTGATTTATTTGCCAGCCGAAACCCCTTTTTCGTACGCAATCCAATACGGTAGAAGTATCGCGTGTAAAATGAATGACTTCCCAGTTTCTACAACAAAACTTGATGCCCGACTTCACTACAGGAATCTCTTTTATGAATGTTCATGTTTAATTGATATATCCAAACATTATGAAACAAGCCTCAGTCAGTTTTAATTTAGATACATATAGAACAGATAATCTCTCAAGAATAAAATTAGAAATAAGGTCATCCAACAGAGAATTAAATTAATCGATGTAGCTCAAGGGTAAACAAGCATAAGTGTCTTGTGACATTTGTAGTAGAATCGATAACCGATGGGGCAGAAGTGTTCTGGAGGCCTACTACGAAAATGTTTCGTTCGTTCGGACGTATAATCCTAATAAATCAGAACAACCATCCACATGTGTCGATCATTTGACAAAACATGAACATTTCTAAATAAGCCGGGTATAAATAAAACACGACCGTTTTCAATATTTCCAAAATTGTCAAGGTTTCATACAAGTAGATGGTATTTTAATTTGTTAGGTTTATACGTCCGAACGAACGAAACACTTTCGTAGTAGGCTTCCTAGAGCGGAGATCGCGACTTAGCAAATTTCGAAAAGATGGAGCGATGATATATGCAAAGCCGCTGGCAGCGGAAGGAAACAAATAGCCGACTCAGTGGCGAGCATTAGAAGAGGTCTATGCCGAGCAGTGGACTCACGTGGCCTGATTAAAAGAACAGATAATGGCTTGATTCTCTGACTCTATACGTAACGTCTTCCTTTTTCAAATGAAGAAGAGACAGAATACATTTTGGAACTGTTAATCTTAAGTGATTCGCGTTCGCCTTTGTTTGCAATACGTTTTGCATATTGAATTAGAATGTTGACACCATTCACAAACAATTTCAAGACAAAAAATACTCTTTTAAAATAACGCATTATTTTTTGGAAACACGACTCATTTTCAACTATTCATAAAATGTTTAATTACTTACTTTAAAATGAATACATAGTTGAGTTTGGCAAACAGTTACGTCACATGTTGCTATTGCCGTATAGTAAGAAAAAAATTCGTTTGACAGCTCATAAAAAGTACCTACGTCAATTGATTTGTGGTGTCAACTACCTTTTTTTTTGTTTGACATCACAATTTTTGATTTTTAGTTTGACATCACAATTTTTTATGGTGTCTCTTTTATTACTACTACTACTATAAAAAAAGACGTGTGAAAAGACAAATGAATAGTTTAAAGCATGGCTTCAGAAAATCAATCTAAATGAATTATTAATTTGTGACATACAACTTACTAAACTAACTTACGCATAATAAAGTTAAAAGTAAATTGTAATTAAAGTCATCAAGTTAAATTAAATTAAAAACTACTTTCATTCTAAAGATTTTCGGTCCAACATCACAATGGATAAAATAACGCTGTCATAGAATTTAATGTTCATATCATATTAAGATGGTTGTAGTTTCCGTATTATATTTAGGACATATAATGATTACAAAATAATAGCGTATTTAAATAAAATGTTAATAAAACTTATTTTTGTGTTAGTGAGTGAAAGAGACGAACTTTAACGAAATGACATTTAGTAAAATTACATGCCAATCTTGGAGAAAGTATAGTTTCAAGAGATCATGGTTTAAAAAAATGGAGTCACGTTTTACATCAACTTTTGAAGTCTAGGTACTTTAAATTAATTAATGTTGAACTTTTCTGTTCAACACATTTTTTACGAGGGTAAATGAGTTTACATTCGACAAGGAAAACATTTTTAAGATTGAATATCCATAAAAATTGACAACAAATAAAAAACACTAGTATTTACTCAGTACATTTCGTCAGAAGTTCTTTTAAAGTTAAAATTTCACATTCCTGTAGTGATTTCCGAGCCGACCAACATACCACACATCCCATTTCACGACAACATAACGCTACGCATAACAATCCTCTAAACTATCCTATGACGACGACGAAGGCCAAGTTACCTACGAAATGCCACCAGATGTCGCATCGACCACAGACTAAAGTATTTAATTTTTTGTTAGTTTAAATTATGTTCAACAGTTAACGAGATCAAGAAAACCCTAAACTAAAATCTTTAGCTATTGCCTAATTTGTTTACCCTATTTTGGGGCCAGTTGCACACCTTTCTTACTAGATTTAGTCTAAATCTGGACTAAAACATCATTCTGTCTCTATCAACTGTAAACAAACTGGCAGAAACAGAAAGTCGTTTAGAACAAACATTAGTCAAATCTTGATTTTTGACCTGTAGATTGTGCATGTAGTTTTAGTAATTAAAGTGCAACTGTAAAATTATCAATTAAAACCGAAATAAATAATAATTTGGCATAAATAAGAGTACTGTAGCATGTGGACGACCACACCCGCCATTCATCCTCATGCATTGTCAAAATTATACATGCAATAAAGAGTGTATAAAAGCATTAAAATGACGCATGTATAAATTTAACAAGTGACTTTTACTCGTGCATCTATCCCTTTCTCCCTTATAGTGAGAGAACCTAATATCCGAGTTAAAGTCTTAAAAAATAATAATCCTCAACATTCCATTTCTTCATTCATTTTTCTACACGGAAGTCGTTTAACTTTTAACACTTACATTATACATCCCTACACAACCACACATACGAAACTTAAAGCATGAAGAAAAATATTTTCAACTCTTGAGACTATGAATATCGAATTTGTTCCTAAGTTTTATAGTACACAAAGTTTATTTTTGCTTAAAATACGACGTGTAAAGTTACAATGTTATGAGGACGCGCTCGTTGACATCTCTATGGCCACCGACGCCGGGACTTGGATCTGGAATCGATGAGTTGATGTTATTATTACCCTAAAAAACTGGTACAGCCCTACGCACCGCATGCATCGCAAATAATCTCTAGTCTCTTTCGCTTTTCAGAAAAACGAAGAAAAAGTCATGAGGAGTTTTGTGATCATCACAAAAATCCTCCAAAAAAATGGTCGCGAGCCATTAATAGATTACACGGGAAATCGAAATTGCTTCATTCAGGGCATCAATGTAAATTATGACGTCACGATAATATTAATAAAATAACTACGATACCGACAGTTGCTAGAGATAATGCCAAACCGATATGGAGTAACTTACAAATTTGGAGAAATCTAGCAATTAGCAGAAATATTCGAGGAGCAATCTGAAGCAATTACTAAAACTCCTTCATATTTATCAACTAATTCCGGCAACTGCTAGGTAATAGTTGTTTAAAATCCTATAAAACAACTAGAAGTTTCAGGAAGACACTCGTTCGTGAACCATACGGTCATTAAGAACTGCGTCTAATTAAATTAAAGAGGTCTGAATACTTCTCATCATCACCCTTATTGTTCTGGACCAATCACGAATTTTTGTGATATCGTTCACCACTGTCAACCCTAAACTATAAATGTGAAACACTAGCTGCTGCCCGCGACTTCGCTCGCGTCATCTTCAATTTAATTCAGATAACTTAGGCGTCCTCAGAAAACCCTACCAGAGTTTCATTGCAATCGGATCAATGGTTTAGAGACGCAAAAAGGGCATACCCTACAGACATTCATTTTTAATTATAAAGAAGAAGATAAATAACCTATGATACCTTGTTCTTGGTCACGGTCGCGTGCGGCGCGTGTATGAACACAGAGTCGGCGATGTTGTCGAGCGCTCGCTCGTCGAGCACTCGTTCGTCGAGCACTCGCTCGTCGAGCACTCGCTCGTCGAGCACTGCCTCTAGCGCCGCTGCTAGTTCCGAACTTTCCGCAAAGGTTCCACCACCTTCCGCTAAGAGAAAATTATAAAGCTAAAGTAATATTCGTGTAAGACGCACTATACTTTTGTTTAAACAATACCGTCCCACGGCTGGGCAAGGGTCTTTACTATTATAATTCCCGATTATTATATTTAAAGAATTTAAACAAAGATAAGTTCGTTTCACTTTGTTTATGTCGCCCAAATATGAGGTCACAAGCGCGTCGTTGGCGTAGCTTCGCTTCGTTATTAGCGAAGCGTTACGGAGCGAAGCGAAGAATTATGAGCGAAACGAAACGAAAATAAGTTTGTTTTTCGTCCACTCTCTCAGTGTGCAGTGTGGCCTGCGCTTGAGACGCTCTCTATTAATGCCCAGTTATTATGTTCTACTAATTTGATTATTGACTAGGTAACACTTTCTCTGTTCTGTTTTTCAAGAAGAGTACGTTAGAAAAGGTTACTTTCATGATAAAAAATAACGAGGAATGTAGGTAGGTGTACAATTCGTTGACTAAACAAATATGGTATACTATCCTTTTCATTACTACTAAGTATATTCTCTTAATTCTTTTCAGCTAGTGCTGAGCCTATGAATTGTTTTTTTACTAAAAAACGCGATAAAATATAGGCTTTGTTTTATAAAATCTTGAAAGTCCATTCAACATATTGGTCAAATAATTCTTAAAATGTAACAAGTAATTCTAGAGCAAATCTGTCATACATCTATAAACTTCAATCTTTATAAAAATACAGGTTGACCAAAAAAATTAGGCGCTTGACAGCAGGGAGAACAACTTATAAAGCGTTAATGACGAGATGATTTTACTGCCGATTGCAAATACGCGAGAGTAATATTTATTTGGCACAATACATAATAGATTATAAAAGACATTTGGAATGAATCATTGAATGTCAATAAATAATAGGTAATAAATTTGTCAGTGCCAAAAAAGTATCCCGCTCAGCATTAGTCGTAGCATGACTAGCATGCCATGCCACGACACTGGTATTCTACACTAGTGGCACTACAGCACAATACTTTTTACGATTTTGTAACTCTGAAATTAAACAAACACAATACAAATACACTATAATAAAAAACACTGCGCGCAGTGTAGGGTTCCGTAGTAGCCCGTTATCATAACATAGAACGATTCTGTTGTTTAATTAATGGTAAAGATATTTCTATTTGGTACAAAATTATTCAACACCCAAGTTCAACGACAATTACTGCTAAACTAATAAAGTTATCTTAACCGCTATTCAGATTTTTCAAGCCAGCAGTTTAGCTTTTAGAGGCCTAGAAAGCCCTACTGGAAATTAAAGTTTAATATTTCGTAAATGAAGCACTAAATCGTAAGATAGTATTAGCAGCCTCTAAGTCATTGTAAAATACCTACTCAACGATACCACACACGATGGGATAGACGACGCAAAAAAATCATCCCCACTTCACATGTAGGAAAGCTACCCTAAAAAAATATTGTCCAAAATTTTATTCTACCACTTTGTCAGCGTAATTGGTCTTTTAGCAAAACCTCGGACAGACAGACAGACAGACGGACATGAGAAAACTTTAAGGGTTCCTTGGCAGGACTACGGAACCCTAAAAGGGAAAAAAACTTCAAAATAAAAGAAAAAATAAAATTAAAACATACCACAATCAATGATATTCAGTATTTAATCAAGTAAAATGTCTAATAAAGTTTACAATCTATGCAATTCATGGTCAACAAAACAAGAGTGAAGGCGAAGCTCGGGCTTATTGGCAAGGTGTGGGCACAATTTTTTTTTAATTGTCATGCGCCTTTTTTGCTGTGGTCGATTAGTACTATAGATAATCCTTATAATTTTTATTACCTTGATTGAAAAACTCCGTAAAAGCCTCGTCAGGAATTTGGCTGAGGACCGAAGGATCGAGTATATCGTCATGCGGAACTTGTTCTACCTCCACTTCTGAAAAAAAAACATAGTAAGTACAGATAACAGCACGTCAACAAAACGTCAAATTTTCTCAATTGATATTGATCTCTACATCTTGGACTTAAGTTGAAAATCGGTTCAATGATCTTTAACTATTTAGGTAGGTTGACATGCCGTCGTCTGTACCTATTAAACTGTAATAATAAAACTATTAGAAGAGTGAGTGACCATGTGGTCCGAAACCTCAAGTCCTATTACTATTTGCCCTAACCTAATTCATTTTTTGTGTCATCCTAGATGCTTTCTTAGGTAGAAATTTAGGATGTTGACTTTTCGGAGTAAATCGGACGATAAGAAAATTAACTTTATGATGACGATGAACGAATGAATGAATGATAAATGAATCATAACGAAGTAATAAAAGATGTACTTATGAAAGCATAGATCATTGTCTAGGATGTGTGCATGCATTGTACCATGAAGCTGTTATCGACCTAAATGACACTTCAATATTTAGTATAAAAAAGTAGCCTTCTACTAAACTAGGTACTGCCTTGTTTTACGATACTAACGTCACTCAATTGTTTTGCCTTCCCGGAACCCCTCCACTAACACTTAAACTTTATGATATGGTAGTAAAGTTTCAATTGACTGTTAAGTATTATTTATTACGAATCTTTTGTATGGGAATATAGAAAAGTGTTGTTTTTAGACTTTTTCTATCAATTTTTTAGAAAATTCTCTTCGTAAGAACCATCCTCGTACTTCAAGGAATATTGTAAAAAAAAATTTGCAAAATTGGTTAGCTGCTCTAGAGATTTGCGCTTAGCAACACATACAGCGCTTCATGTTTATAGTATAGATGTGCATTGTAATTCTAGTTTGTAATAGTGTACTCATTGTTGAAGAGTCTAATAAATAAATAAAATTTAAAAAAATACATACCCAGTTCATGGGAATTGCTTGCGACAGTGATGTACTCGTTCTCGCTGAGCGCTCCTATCGCCGTATCCTCTGAACTGTCGTAGGTGGATGAATTTGAGCACACGTTGATTTCTACGAACAAATAATAAAAGTAAAGGTAATGTTTGCCTATAAACGTCCCACTGCAGGGCACAGGCCTCACCTTAACTATGAGGTGGTTTGGGCTATACTCCATCACGCGGGCCTATTGCGGATTGGTGAAGGGTTGTTGTAAGGCCAGTAACTTAACTTACTGTCAGATGTTATTAAGCCGCCCTAAGGCCTCTCTGACCAGGCTTCACGACTAGTATCAAGCGATATTAGCCGGGACGGGATGTCACCAAATAAGTAATAAGGTTGGAATGGTCACCCTTCCACTCACAACCACGGCGTAGGTGGCTTAACTTAACTACTAATGCGCTGCCGCCACTGAGCCACAAACAAATAATAATGAAGATAATTCACTTATGTCCTCTAGCTAACCAGACGATTGATTTCCTAAATTATAATCTACACAGACAAAATTTTCTCGTCGTAATTTTCCATTGTTCGTTACACACACGAGAGCACGTTCTTACATAGGTTTTTAAATACCGGCATTTAAATAAAAATTAAATTATTTGGAGACAGCTGCGGTGTTTATATTGACTCTATGTCAGCATTTACACACACACACACTTACTTATAATACCGTTTGTTTTATCTGCACGTACTGTGAATAATGCAATAGCTAATAGCTACTTGAAATGTTAATTTGACTTAATTTCTTAATAAAGTAATATTATTTTAAAGAAAATGTAAATACAGATCATTGGAAATTAAAAAAAATGCCTATGCAAAAATTTCAATCCATTAAGCTAACTTAAAGCTTACGAATTTAAAAATAAAGAAACCGTTATCTGTGTAAATACTTAATGCGTGAAACAAACCGTTAACCTATAGAGATTGACAATGCCTTATAAACACTAAATCGATGAATTGGTGTGGTAATCGATTCATCGATGTGAAAATCTATCAATGGCGTGGGCGTCATTAATAATGCGTCTGTCTTGTAAACGGCTTGTGTCAGAATAATAATTTAATAAAATAATCAATAATATGATACAGTACCTAATGTGTAAAATAAAATATTACTAATATGAAAATCAATAAAACTTTGTCGATACCCAAAAAAATCGATTGGATTTTGTTAGGGCGCATCACTATAATTGTCAACAGTGAACTGTCTGTCACCGTACTCTTCATAACTTGAAAATAGTATAGCAAATTTGCTGCTATTAAATTAAAACAGAAGTTGAATTGACAATAGTTTAGCTGACTATAGCTGCAATACACATACCTGAGAGCGATTGTTCGGCGGTGGGCGTCTGCGGCGCTATCGCCGTGTGGGGGCTGAGGGGGGCTAGTGCCGTCGCCGGGAGAGGAGGGCGCGGTCGTGCTGGAGGGGGTCTCCTGCGTCGCTTGGGGCGGCGGGGGGGGCGCGTGGGGGCCGCCCAGATACGCTTACGGACTGCCTTCTTCGGCCGACAGTCGCGCGCTAGCTTATCATAGTTATCCTGTTAGAATAAATTGTGTTAGTTTATAAATAAATATCGGACAACATCACATACATTTGCTCTGATCCTATAATAAGTAGCTTAAGCACTTGTGTTACAGAAATCAGAAACAACGAAAGTACCAACAACACCCAGACCCGAGACAATATAGAAAAGTTATTTTTCTACATTGACCGACCGGGGGGAATCGAACCCGGAACCTCAGAGATAGCGACACCAAGTCCGGTATGCTCGCCTCTCGGCTACTTATACTCATGGTAATTAAAAAGAAAATTAGCAATTAAAACACGGATAGTACTTAAAATCAATGCATCCAAAATATTCAACGAGAGCAAAATACTTCAATATTATATGCCACAGTCAAAATCTTTACAAGTCAAAAATATATGGACAAATTTTTGTCCAAACTACTTATAGGCCGTAGCCTACCTACCATGGGAGGTTTGGTTAATATCTAATAAGTTAGTTTCGATTAGAACACTGACCACACCATCGCGGCTGTGGTCGGCGAAGTATAGCTTTGACTAATTCCATCAATCAAAAGTAGTTTTGACCGGTAAAGTGTTAAGTGACTGTAACAATACATTGACAGCTACTATTCTTTAACTCTATCTTTACTTGTCTAAAGAATCTTTTGACGATGTAAATAATGCACTCTCGCGGGTTTAGTACCAACAATCTTTTGCTCAATGCAAACAAAACGAAATGCATAAAATTTACAATGCCAAATGTAAGGCAGTTCTCAACACATATCATTGTAAAAGATGAACGACTGGATACTAGTAATTCCACTACCTTTTTGGGAATAACTTTAGATTCCCGTCTGCAATGGGGTGCTCATATTGAGACTCTGTCAGGAAGACTTAGTTCAGCTGCTTATGCTGTGAGAAAGATAAGACAATTGGCTGATGTTAGAACGGCAAGATTAGTGTATTAGCTACTTTCACAGTATTGTTATGGGGCTCAGCAGCAGATATTGAATCTATCTTTGTACTACAAAAGAGAGCTGTACGGGCAATTTACAACCTTCGACCCCGAGTCTCGTTAAAAGAACTGTTTAAGGAAATTAATATACTTACAGTGGCCTCTCAATTCATTTATGAAAATATTATGTACATTCGCAAAAACCTGCATCTTTTCCCTAAGAAAAGTGACAAACATAATTTTAATACCCGGAATAAAGATAAACTTGCTGTTTAAAATTTCAGACTGCATAAAGTGAGTAATTCGTTCATGGGGAAATGTATTCGCTTTTTTAACAAATTACCACAGTCTCTTACCACAGTCTATTGTTGAACTACCCATGTTCGAGTTTAAATCGCATGCTAAGATTATTTTAATGAAAAAGGGTTATTATACTGTTAATGACTATTTATATGAAAAAATGTCTGGAATTAAATACTGCCCTGCTCGCACAGGTATACATTATTTTCTTTTCCATTTTTTTTTGTGGCAGCTAGTGGTGACTGAGTTTGTTCCGGCGTTTCTTCTCAGCACTTGCCAGATTGTCTGTGTCTTGTCTCGAAGCGCTAGTAGGGCCCAAAAAATAAGGAGACATGTTCTGCCCCATATGGGCCAATAATATTATTATTGACGTTCATAAGTGGCAGTTTTCTGTCCTAAACTGAATAAATGATGTTTGACTTTTGACTTTTGTATTTTGCAGCAAATAAACGTAGCGCAAGCTTCCTACAATATTTATCACACTCTCACTAACGCGTAGTTCCGTATATAGCGGCGTCTAATCATGCAACGGAAGCAACGGCTGTTTGCAGTGCGATCCCGTATGAGACAGACTACTAACACAATATAACTCACTCTCTTCCACGCGTGTTCCGTACACAGCGGCGTTTGATCTTGAAGCGGAAGCAGCGGCTGCTTACAGCGCGATCCCCCAGCAAAGACCGCAGCACACGCAGCGTAAAGCCGCTGTTCTGGCGCTAGCGTCACGTGCGAGAGACAAAACCGTCCGCACGGCAAAGGTGTCTCTGTACACCGCTCCTCGGCACATGTCGCCCCCGTTATGTGTTCCATTGACCCACTCTCACCTCCTGACCAACCGCTTACCCTGTAGATGAACAGGATTTCTTAAAATTACATGTTAGTCAATAAAAAAGCAGTGGTAGCTTAATGGTCGGAGTATCGTACTTTCGCCTTACGTCACGTCACGTATTTATACCACTTGCAACATCGTAAGGAATCCTGCACATTGAAAGAACACTGGATTTGTAGCTAAAGTCAAAAATGGTTGGTTTCTCAGTGTAAGGAATATAGAGGTCTCTCCGCTTCAAGAATCAGGATCGAAGCGTACACCTACTAGGAACAGGTCAAAGCGGTAGAAAGAAGGATACACTTAAGTCAATCAATAAGTCTTCTTTATGTTACCGAGATGAAGGACAAAAAACCGGCCAAGTGCGAGTCGGACTCGGGCACGGAGGGTTCTGTACCATTATCTATAATATTCTGTGAATATTTCAAGTGTCTACCTGTTGCCGTTATTAATATCGAGTAAAGAACGTCAAAAAAATACGTTTGTTTCTTCGTTGTATTCTGTTTTTAGTATATATTTGTAGTTATAGCGGCAACAGATATAAATCATCTGTGAAAATATCAACTGTCTAGCTATCACTGTTCATAAGATACAGCCTGGTGACAGACAGACAGACGGACAGTGAAGTCATAGTAATAGGGTCCCGTTTTACCCTTTGGGTATGGAACCCTAAAAATTAAATTTACAAAATGCACATAAATCTTGTATTTTATCAGCAATTTTTTTGTCTATGGTTATAGTAAGCTGTAAAGTCTACTTTTCTCTTTTTACCTTAGTTGTCTTCGTTCCTGTGACGTCAGCAACGCTGGCATGCCTCGTATCGCTAGCATATGGTTCACTGTTTGGGTTGGAAGACTGGATGACGCCCCTTTCTTGCTTAGTTGTTTCTGTAACAACAGTTTATATGTCATAAGCACGTAAAAATACTAAAAATCTGTTTCAAACAAACTGGCCTTGAATATAAAAAGGAATACTAAATGTCACTTGTCATTAATTTTATCTCAGTCTTGTATGAATCTTATTGTGTAATCTTTTACTACTAACTTGTAAACCAAATTTATCAGGATTGAGCGGATCCAAAGGTTACTTTTAAAGGTTATGTTGACAAAGGAAAGAAGCATTGTTCTTATAGTTTAGGAAAAAAAGTGCCTGTGACATACGGACGGACGGACAGACAGACAGACATGACGAATCTATAAGGGTTCCGTTTTTTGCCATTTGGCTACGGAACCCTAAAAAGCACTTAAGGTTTTAGAAATGTTAATTTAACCTGTAGAGAGAGCGGTTCTCTCCTAATACAAGTGTTAAACTTAAAAGGAGAGTACCAATGTACTTGTTACTAATAATTGTAAAATCAAAAAGGAATTTTGAATTTGAATCTTTTAGGATTACATATATTTTTTTGGGTTGTTAATAAATGTTTGCCAACTAAACAGCGACAACCAACGGTATGAAGCGCCATCTATAATGATAGTTATCTTGCATCCCTCGGGAACCATATATTTTTCCTGGATAAAAAGTATTCTATCTTTTATTCCAGACTTATGTCTAAATTTCATCTAGATCCGTTTAGCCGTTTTGGCGTGATTGAGTAACAAACTTCTATCCATCCAAACTTTTGCATTTATAATATTAAGTAAGAAGTAAGATGTACTGTTAGTGTGAGTAGCCAATAAATTACAAACCTTGACCAATGTAGCGAGCGCTCTATGCTCTCGATAACTGGTAGCGAACTGCAGTTCCGCGTCTGCTCTCGCCACGTGTCTCCGCAACGCTGCCCTGCGAAGTGCCAGCCGCGCCCCTCTTGACTCAGCCGCACTTTCCTCTACGCATACCGGCCCGGAACCAGATTCTGAATGCATAATACTCATTTATTCAGTATTTGAAATCATTAACAGGTATTTCAGCAAAAGTATTATATTTAAAAAAAAACATTTCCTCCAGAATTAATTACCAACTTTGTGTAGTCTTATATCAGTGTCAAGTGTTATATAATTAATCTCCACAAGGGTCAACTTTAATATTATACAAAATAACAATAAATAGTAGGATTTATGCTAGTACTTCTTATGTTATAACCAAAACCAAAGACAAATGTAGTTATATCTTTAAAATAGTCTATGGTTTTGGTTATTACTACTATCTGTAGGTTGTGGACGAGGTTTTAAAGATTTAGTCAGGACTCGGCTGGAACAGGCAAACTTAGAAGATGGGAAATTAAGTATAAGAATATCCACCATTTTATGCATCTGATATGTCTATAAGATACTTTTTTTTATAGAATTGACGATAGAGACAATACTTTGCTTCTTTGCTTTAGTGACATCATCTCTTCTTCATCTCATCATATGGTCAATCCCGGCTGCGTCCGCTTTCCTTGATTTACTCCTCTACTTCGCACGGTCTTGAACGTTTCTAGTTGTAAGATCATTGACAGGCATCTCATTCCTTACGACGTCAAGCCAACATTTCTTGGGTCTACCCTTTTTGCCAGGACCTGGCGGTGGCGGCATGGCCAGACATTTGTTTCCTACGTAGCTTGCCGGTTTACGCAAAACATGGCCGTACCAGCGTAGGCGACACTCCTACAGTTTGTCTGCAATATCACGGACACGAAGGCTACCGCGGATGCGCGAGTTCCTCACGCGGTCTTTCGCGTGACACCGCACATCCACCGCAGCATATTCATCTCCGTGACACGCAGCTCCTGCTTGTGTCGCTCAAGTAGCGGCCACGCTTCGCTGCCATATAAAAGGACAGGCCTAATGATAGACTTATAGATCTGTCCTTTCTTAACCGGCATTCTGGGGTCACAAATGACACCAGTCACCTTTCGCCATTTGGCCCACGCAGCATCAATGCGTGCTTTGACGTCGCAATCGATGTCTCCCGACGCGTGAAGTACAGACCCAAGGTATTTAAACTGGTCCGTGCGCTCGACCTTGTCTCCGCCTATGCGGACGGACTTTGGATCTGTAGAGTTACAGGCCAGGTACTCGGTCTTCGCCACATTGAGTTTCAGACCACCGCTCTCAAGCGTCTGCTTTCACTCGTTCACCCGTCTCACCAGCCTGCCCCTGTCCGCGTCTACCAGTGGGTATCGTCAGCATACATCAGCAGCTATGGTGGCTGCTCATGTGAGTCTCTGATGCTGTCTGACACAACGTCTAATATCACGCTTATATTTACGATTATAAAAGGTAAAAAGCATAAAAATATTTATTTTATGATGAACTTACCAAACTCAGGCATATTATCATCATCGCTGCTGCTACTTTCAAACTGCTTGAATAAGTTCGGTTTCTTATCCGCCAACGGCCCACAACTGAATAGGTCATCTCCCGGTGCGTGCCAAGGGACATTTGGAACGGGCACTGCGCGCGTCTGTGCCTGTATCCGTTGCAGGGCTTCGTGCACCGCGGGCCCGCGGCCCCGGCGCGCCTTCGAATGAGGTGTGGCTTTACCTGGATGAAATAGTTGGAAACAATAATTACACCTTTGGATAATGACACAACAGAATGATAGTTCGGTACGGCGATTACAAAATTAAAGCAACAAAACAGTTTTGAGTGCAAACGTTTACGTACACAGACACACGCACACCACTATAAAATAAGTGCTCATATTAGTAGTTTTTCCCAAAACCGGGAAAAATTTGATAAATACAATGCCTACATCTCGATTGTCATGAGTTTGGAGCGGATTGACATTAAACTATGAAGGATAGCGGTCTACCCTCCATACAGGATTACATTTCACGGTAGTGCCAATTTTTCAGGGACTACAGAATCAGTAACTAAATCGTTCTATGTAAAAACAAACTCATTTATTTTCATTATTAATTCTTCCATTCTGCATTTGAAAAATAGAATACGTAAAAAATTTAGGATTACTCGATTAAATTGCACCGCATGTGCACTGCATGAGGTTCTTGTTGGAGCGGCATCGGCGTCGGCGTATGCCTGTGATCTCTCATGAATGAGGGCGCGTCTCGCGTTTTCTTCCTTTTTCGGAAACTTTAAGTATATTTTACTACAAAAATACGACGACTGAAATTAATTACAATAAATTAGTATTTTAAAATTGATTTATAGACCTTATTTTTTAAATTTGGCACTGCCTTGAAATGTAACCCGGTATATTAATCACTATGGAACTGTTAGGTATAAGAAGCCTTCTGTGGCTCCAATTTAGTTGCTTCAACATTTTCGCGCGGATTAAGAATGTGTCATTAAAGTTTAAAAAAAAAACTATTCTTGTTAACAAATAAAACATGCCTAAAGTAATTATCTATATTTAATTTCATGCGAAAGCTACTTTAGAGATTAACAGAGCAGGTAAGCTCTTGCTCTGAATTGAATGCACAAAAAAATCATAAAATACCTATTCTGTAAAATAACAAAACCTAAATTGTGCCCTTGTTTTACTGAAGTGCTTTGTTTTTAATGACAGCAATTGACGTATTTATGCCTTCAGCACACTGCAGCGAATGCGATGCGACGAATCAAATGTGTCTCTAACAATGTAAGACACAAAAAAGACAGAATAGGATTACGATATGGAGTATGTATTTGTATTTTATAATGAAGAATTTTCTTTTTAAAAAAAAATTGAACTTTTTTGAGTACCTATCTAATTACTGAAAAGCAAACTATTCAACCCATATTTTAAGCAAGAACTGAAAACAGTATCAAGGCCGATATAAGGGTACAGTAATAATAAATTCTGACTAGCACTCACTAGAGAATGCTTTTAGAATTAAGTGTGCCATTTGTACTTTTAATAATCTGTGCATAAATAATAGATAAACGATACTGCAGTGACATGGTACTGTGTTCAGTCCTTAATTTCAAATATCAATGACATCATAAATAAAACTTGTATAGCAGTTACCTCCTTGACTTTTCTTAGGTGTAGGTGCTGGAATTTTTCCAGGAGGGGGAGGGGCTGAGGGTTCAGTTTTTATTAAAGTGGGCATCGGCATGCCATCTACCAGCCCTTGTTCTCTCTTGTACACATCCAAGAATGTTTCAGACACAGACCTCGCTACGGATGCTGTCTTGACTTGGTTTGAACTAGCACTACTAATACTGCTTTTGTTGCCCATGACAGGAGACGAGGCACTACTTTGCCCCTTCGGACTATGAACACTCAATCGCCGGACTTCGTTCAGTGAATTTGTTCTAGTCAACTCCCTAGAAGCCTGACCTTTACTTTTCTGAGCTTTGGTATCTTTGAAATTAGGTGTTGTGTTTGTAACAGGCGGATAGTGCCCGTTAGGGACCTCAATTTTGATTTCTTGTTTAATATCCCCATTTGTAAGTGAATCAATGAGATCAATTTCTTTACTTGGGCTATGTAACATTTTATTTTTAACATCAACATTATCAGGAAAAATAAAAGCATCCTCTGTATGGCTTACTGTTATCTCGCTAGCTATGACATCAGAGTCATGGAACGTATATAATTCGTTGGGATCTATCTTAAATTTGGTATGGAAGAAGTTATCATTGAGGTGTGTTATGTAAGGTTGCTCATCTCCAGAACTATCCTGTATGTACATATTGACTTCATTGCTGCAGTTTCCCGCCACACCCTCAACTGCCATCTTATACTGCGTCGCGCAGCTGGCATCGGATATATTTTGTGGAATACCACTAAAGCTGTAAAGATAATTTGATGGCGTATTATTATCAAAAATTACATAAAACAATGACTGTTGCATTTACCAAACTCAGAACAAATTGTAAATCACATCAATGTGAATGTTATTGTTTACTAGAAATAATACTTTATGATCTAAAGGTGTGGCACAGTTCCATCACACAGTTTGTTTCAGTTTCAAAGATGACACAGAATACAGTACAACTAGAATACAAATAGCCTAAATGATGGTTGAAAATTATGATGATGATAAAGATACTTGCCCCACATTTTCAGAAGCACTCAAATAAGACATAGTGGGCTCATTTTACAACTTGTTGATAAAAATAATTCTGCTAGAATAGTGATGTAGAAAAAAATATTTGGTCCCTCTGCATCATACTGAAATGATAAAAAATATAAAGTAATTACAATGAAATAAGCAAGATAGTGATTACAAAAACACAAATATTTTGCTTTTACTTCAACAATTTCCTTGTTAGAATTGACAAACACAATGACATCTGTCAAGTGGAATAATTATTCATAATTTATGTGGAACATTTGAACCTTTTTTGGTGTATTACAATTAGAAGATTATGAAACATAGTTCTTGATAGAATAACGAGTAATATATAGCAAGATATCAATAAAAAACACAAAGTAATGAAGCAAAAACTCACAATTTACTTTTGACGATTCCCGGTACATTTTGCTTAGAAATTAATATCTAATAATTGAAATTTACGGTATTATCAATGGCCGTTTATTTTGTATATTAATTTAGCTGAAATTATTATAACAAAACACATAAATTCAATAACATCGAAAGAATGACAGAATACAGCAAATGGCAGCCAAAATGCGGTTACGTTCGGAAATCTCTAAAAAATAATAATAAAAAAACAAGATGAATTCCGTGACTCACTGAGCTCGTGAGTTCATATTCTAGCTCAGAGAGTAGATTCACTGACCTATCATATGGGGTCTGTCTGTCGTCGACATATTGTATGATTCGTTAAATACAAATGGCGTCGTCCGTTTGCAAACGGTAGCTGTTTTGTAAAATGCCAACGCAAATTGATGATGCTTCTGATCGTGTTCGATTCGTCATGCCTCATACATAAGTGACAATGATTTATGATCATAGTCATTATTTAAATTCATGTAACATACCTACTAAGTTACTAAGGTTAAGATACTCAAAGGTTAAAGCTGGTGTCAAACTGCGGCGGACGCAGCTCCGGAATTGTCTTGACATTGTGAGGTCAAACGCTGCCATTGGTCTATCCTTCAAACAAATTCCGCTAGCCCAAGGATCGACCAATGGCAGCGCTTGACCTCACAATGTCAAGACGAGTCCGGAGCCGCGTCCGCCGCCATCTGTTACCGGTATAAGTTGAGAGGGACCGAAGAAATATTAAATTCTAGTTTTATTTTATCAAGAAAAAGAAATAAACGTACATAATAAAAACTTGGTTATAAATATTTACTTAGATACATGTAACATCTTGTTAATTTAAAGAATTGATTAAATAACAATAATATTATTAAAAGTAATTAGGCTTATTCCTATCAACGGACAATTGGTCACCATGTGCGATCAATTTAAGTACCGGGAGCATAATGCAAAGTTCTTGGGATTTAGAGTGCAACTCTTTAATACTCATTTATTCAGTATATAGGCCCTCTTTCGGGCACTTATACACGTCCAAAAATATAGCTTTACCCTACCACCGCTTCGGAACTACATATTGGCTGGTGATGAGAAGAAACGGCGCAACAAACTCAGTCATCTTTGTCAGCCTTTTTTACAGGAAATACAATACAAGACATGTAGTAAGTGCGAGCTAAACAGGTCAAGTCCATGCACTCTTGACGTTTAAATAATCGTCTTCTTTATAATACCCTTTTTTCATAAGGTTTTTCTTTCTGTGGATTTTGAACTCATGTACAGGTAGTTAAACAAGTGTCTGTGGAACTTTATTAAAAATTTAATACATTTCCTCAAGAATGAATTACCAACTTTGTGTAGTCTGAAGCTCGAAACGGCAAGTTTATATTTATTACGAGTATTATAATGATGAGAATCACTTTTTAAGCTAAACTAGCAAAAAGCACTGCTTTGCGAGGTCTCGCGAACAATGTTTACCTAGTAATAATTTTGAGGACCGTGTATTTAATAGGGTTATCTTTTAATGTATGGATTATTAATATTATTTTATAAATAATAACCACGATTAATATTTATTTTATTTTATCATATTGCAAAATTCCTCAGACGGATTTCTTCTCGTTTCCTACAATGTAACATGCATAAGTTTTTAATATTGCTTAATCTATCAAGAAAAGATTTTGTTTAAAGCTTATGTTTTTACTCCTGAAAACGCACATATCTAATGTTAAGCCAATAGAAGTTAAACCAATACTTAGGGCAGCGTCGTAGGCCGCGGCAGCTGGCGGTGCCGAGTGGGAGAACCTACTTGAGGAACAAGTCAGTCGCTTATTGAGATTGCAAAAAAGATTGACTTATTTATCTGTAATCTGAGTGAATTCACTAGGGGAACCCTACATATTCTGTGCTATTGATTGATATTATGTTTAATAAGTATTATATTGCTTCTCTATTGTATTGGGTTTCCTGTAAAAATAGATGTAAGCTTAGAAATAAACAAATAAATAAAAATTTATTTTTGTCCAATCTCTACGATCGCTCGTGGCATTTGGTCAGAGGGACTATACGTTTTTTTATAAATTTTATCTTCGACATAACCTAAGACTCCATTGAAAAATCAGTTTTACTAGTATTTTTTGCTTTTCTAAGTAGTCTCTGTTCCTTTCTAAGCACCGTCACATGCGATGGAACTATTGTCTGAGGCAGTTGGCCCACTCTTCTTTAGTATGTCTTCCAGCAGGCCTGTTTCAAACGCTGCTACGGCATTTTCAGGATTTTAAAACGAATCAATCTACGTTTATCTTTTATTTTTGTAACTAAATAAAAGTCACAAGTTGCACATTTGGGTCTGTAAGGAGGATGACTCACTAACTCCACACCTTCGATAGACAAATATTTGATAGTCGGTCTGGCGAAGTGAGCTGGAGCGTTGTCGTGGTGGAGGAGGATCTCGCTTCTTGGGCGCTACTGTCTAACATTTTCCAATAGAACTGATAAACAATAACTGACATACTAATCTGCTGTAACAGTTTTTATCGTCTAAGACAATTGTTCCGGAATGCCCCGTCCGTCCATAGAATGAGGTGAGAACGCCTTATTTTATAATTTTTGAGTGGCGTTTTGCATCTTTTAACAAATTATGAACGCTAAATGATCATATAAGACTTTTTGTACTTGACTAATACTAATACCTAATGTTGCCCGAATCTGATGATATGTCACCCTTCTAACAGCGTCTATCATTAGCCACACCGCACACACGTTTGACACGTTATCATCTTCAGTAGTCGGCGTTGAAGGACGTCCTTCTCGGGAAACATCAGTGAGTTTTGCTTTGACCACGTTTAAACTCACCAAACCAGAAGCCCAATTTAAGTAGTAAGTAGAGTAATGTTACTGGGAGCGGATTGAAACTGAATTGCGACTACTGTTAAATTACGGGGTTTTGAATGCCAGTCGCCGGGGCTGGGGAATGCTAGTCGAAGTGTATCATCTTAACATTGTTGTTGAGTAAGACCGCAACCATTGAGCGAAAATTGTCTCTGGTCAAATCCATTTCGACGCAAGAGACACATTATACATATCCGCCAATTCGCAAAAGCAAACTTAAGAATTCAAACATCAACAGATTTCTAACGTGCTCCATCTTTCATCATAATTGAAAAATAAATACAAATTTTTTTGATTGGCTGCTTTTCTTACTGGCTTAGTCTAAAAATGTTCAGTGTGATCCACCTTATAAACCTAAAGATGGCGTTAGTAGTAACCTAACGGTCATTAACTTAGTGACATGCCTAATTACTTTCTAAGTTACAACACTTACCACAAATGGCGTTAGTAGTTCAGTAACATCACTGATTTGGTTAATACGAATTTTTAATACCTATATTTTATTTGTTTATAAAATTCTAATTTAATGATGTTTAACACATCTGGACAAAATTAAATAACTGTGTTATAGCTCAACCCTAAAGGTGAGATCGTTTTTTTGTAAAGTGTACCACAAGAATGTATGAGTTGTGGGATATAGATAGGGCTCGCTTCGCTCGCCCAACAAACTAAGATTTTTTCGAACGTACATAATATTTTCAAAAATGTGTTGAGAGGCTACTGTTAAAATATTAATATCTCTGAAAATCTCCCTCAGAGAGTCACAAGGTCCAGGACAGTTTATTGCGCGTACGGCTCTTTTCTGCAACACATAGATTGATTCAATGTCAGCAGCAGAGCCCCATAGCAATAAACCATACGACAACAAACTATGAAAATAACTGAAGTAGTAACTAGTCTTGACGTTTCGACATCAGATAAAAACCTTATTTTTGTTACTGCATAAACCGCTGAACTGAGCCTTTCTGACAAGGCAACTATATGGGGACCCCATTGCAGCCGGGAGTCAAATTAATTCCCAAAAAAGTTAATATGCGTACTGACCAGCCTTACATTGAGCATAGTGAATTTAATGCATTTAGTTTTATTTGCTTTAAGTAAAAGGTTGTTAGCTGTAAACCAGCGTGCTGTAAGCTGTAAGCCGGACTCGTCTTGACATTGTGAGGTCAAGCACTGCCATTGGTCTATCCTTCAGACAACTTCCGCCAGCCCAAGGATCGACCAATGGCAGCGTTTGACCTTACAATGTCAAGACGAGTCCGGAGCCGCATCCGCCGCCATCTGTCACTGGTATAAAACTTGGGCGGTGTAGGCAAATCTTCATTAATTTCATCAATTCAGCCATACCACAATACGGCACATAGGCGAATCTTTGCGAATGAAAACTCGGGCATAAAACTGAAAGACTGGCAGTGCTGAAATAGCATAAAGAAGCATGAGTTTAATTTGACAGCAGTCAGTCCATGTTTATTTCAGGTCAGTGAATTTTTAACAAACAAGGGAAAGAATTAAATAGCCGTAGCATTATTTCCAATACACTTTTTTTGCATAGTTTGAAGATATTTTTGTTTTGAAAATACCTATTTATTTTAATAATTATTTTAAAAAATAATGTTTATCATTAAAAATAGGCTAATGAGGCACAGCATGTAATTTTAATTGAAATCTTCTTACAAAATACCAAGAAAGTACATTTTGCACAAGTGATTTGAATGTGCCGCTTTTTTTATTCGATTTGAGAACCCCAGTCTCGAAGCGTTGTTGTGAATTCAATATGGCGATATTTGATGTTAGACTATTTTGAAGGTACGTCAATTTGACGATTGTATAATGATAATTCCGGTAAATATTCTAACTTTTGTACGTCTAATAAACACAACTGAAGCTGATCTCTATAATGGAATAATTTTGGATGTTGGCGCAGTGTAGTGAAAGGCAAATAAGTTGTATTGTTTTGTTTGTGATTTCTGATAATTTTGTGAATATTCCATTGTTAGACCGAATTGCAGAATTTAAATTATAAGTTTGTGATTGACCTAATTAATGATTACGTTTACATCAACTTTAATACGGTACCGTCTCTGTTTATTTGACTGTGCTTTTAGAAAACCATTTATCAAGACCAGGCAATTACCGTAATTAGGACTGCGAACATCACATTGTAACTTCGCTTTTTCTTTCAGAAGTGCACATGTTTTTGTACAAATGGGAGTTAAATAAGGTATTAATTGGGTGCATTAGAATAGCGCCACAATAATTGATTCATTACTTGAGTACGTAGTCTTTAGAGCGTTGACTATCATGACAGACACAAGACGAAGAGTAAAGCTTTACGCTCTGAATGCTGACCGGCAGTGGGACGACAGAGGTACAGGTCACGTATCATCATGTTATGTAGAGAGACTCAAAGGTACATCTTTGCTAGTAAGAGCAGAATCTGATGGTTCTCTTCTCCTGGAGAGTAAAATACAACCTGATACAGCATACCAGAAACAGCAGGACACCCTAATCGTGTGGTCAGAAGGTGACAACTTTGATTTAGCATTGAGTTTTCAAGAGAAAGCAGGATGTGATGAGATATGGGAAAAGATTTGTCAGGTATGAATTTTATTGATTTATTTATTGATATTCATAATGTAAACTATACTAGACTGTATACTAATCATATTATTAAATTGTAGTAAGGCAGTGTCTTGTAAGATTCTTATAAAATCCAGTACAAATTTTAGGTTAAGTAAATGCTGTAAGTTAAAAGAATTATAGATATAATATATCTTATAGGTACAAGGAAAAGATCCTTCAGTTGAAATTACACAGGACATTGTTGAAGAGTCAGAAGATGAACGTTTTGATGAAATGTCAGATAGTGTACAGCCAGTGGAGCTGCCGGCTTGTGAAATGGGCCGTCTGGAGGACATCAGTGAGCTAGTAAACAGCTGTTTAGTCTCACCTGCACGAAAAGATAAACTTGCTGCTGCTCTGGAGAGCCAACATTACATCAAAAAACTTCTTAACCTTTTCCACATGTGTGAAGATATTGAGAATATTGAAGGATTGCATCATCTCTATGAAATCTTCAAAAGTATTTTTCTTCTCAATAAAAACACACTTTTTGATACAATGTTTGCTGATGACACCATATTTGATGTGGTTGGATGTCTAGAATATGATCCTAGCCTGCCTCAGCCCAAAAAACATAGAGAGTACCTTCGGGAGCTGGCCAAGTTTCGTGAGGCCATTCCAATAAAAAACCAGGACCTACTTGCAAAGATACATCAGACGTACAGAGTACAATACATTCAGGACATTGTACTGCCTACACCAACAGTTTTTGAGGATAATCTGCTAAGTACATTATCCAGTTTTATATTTTTCAATAAGGTAGAAATAGTAAAGCTTATAGAAGAGGATGAAAAGTTTTTAACAGACTTGTTCAAATTGCTAATGGATGACAAGACACCAAATGTGAAGAGAAGGGACTTAGTTCTATTTTTAAAGGAGTTTTGTAATTTTTCACAAAATCTACAGCCACAGGACAAGGATGTGTTTTATAAGACGCTAGTTTCATTGGGTATCCTGCCAGCTTTAGAAATTACATTAAGTATAGATGATCAGAAGACCAAGACTGCATCTATAGATATTTTAACCTACATAGTAGAGTTTTCTCCTTCTGTTGTGAGAGATTACACCTTACAGCAAGCCAGCAATACTGAAGAGGTACATAATTGACATTAATTACTAAATTTAATAATTATTTTATTCTTTACTATATCATGCTAATGAATGTACCTCTGTTTTAAGGAGCAAATGTTATTGAACATTGTCATAGAACAAATGCTTCGTGACCGTGACCCTGAACTTGGAGGAGCTGTGCAGCTAATGGGTGTGTTACGTATCCTACTCGACCCTGAGAGTATGCTTGCTTCTGTGAACAAAAGTGAGAAGGCAGACTTCCTGAACTTCTTCTATAAACACAGTATACAGACTCTGATAGGTGAGTGACCTTGACCTCTAATGTCATCAGATTATCATAATCACAACAATATTAATGATAACAATATTATAAGACAGTCATATCTTAACTCATTTCTTGCAACATTAATAATAACTAAACTGATTGCTTTCTTTTTTGACAACATTCAGCTATAATGCTTACTGTTTTTTTAAGAGAAGTAATTAAATGGTCAGCCATAATAAAATTTGGTTAGCCTCAAAAAATCTGTATATTAATCATTTTTCAATTCAATTTTTATTCATCATTTGGTCAGCATTCAAAGGAAAAATAAACAATCAGCAATCCTTGTTTCGCAAATAATCTTGATAATGATCAGTAATTCAATCATAAATAGTCAGCTTAAAATAATATGTGCTCGCCAAATAAACAGTCTATCTGCAAAATAACTACTTGATCAGCAAGATTCACGATTGTCAGCAAATAATACAAGTCTGGTTAGCAATTTGTTTGATTGGTATGCATGTCATGGCCAAATCATAAAATTGATCATTTCATGGTCTGATTGATCATTTCATAAAATGATGGTATTTCATGATATAGAACAGAACCCTCTGCCTACATCATGATGTGGTCTGGCCAGATCAATGAATACTCAGCGTTTGATGTTTATATCATCAACTATATCAGCACTTTAGTTGGCCATATCATGAAATACCACCATTTTATGAAATGATCAGTCACATCACGAAGTGGTCAATTTTACGATCTGGCTACGACATGCATATATAAAGCATGGTTAGCAGGGTAACTAATTAACTTGCATTTTTACTGAAAAGTCGGTAATGTACGTAAAAGTTGGCGCAGCAAGAGCAAGCGCATGACACGAGTAGCCAATCGCGTGCGTGTTGTCATTCGATGTTTATGCGGCGATTAGTAGCTGTCAAATTGCAGTGGTAACAACGTGTTTCATAGTAAATATTGTAAATTTTAATATTTTGCGAGTGTTATATGAGTAAAATGGATGATAATAGTAACGAAGAAAAAAACTAATTCTCGACTACGAATCGGAGGCGGAATGCAGTTTAGTGATAATGCATTTTTTGATTATAAGGTTTTGAATCGATCTTAATTTTATTTTAAGAATAACCATGTGTAATCGTTAATTTATAACATCAAAATTAAACAAAATATTTTAAATAATTTTCATTTTTATTATTTTATTCTACCAAACACATCCATTCAGAAATTAAACCTATTACTCTAAATACCGCTTAATTATTTTTGTAAAGAATGCGCATTTTGCGCATGTCGTTATTGCTATTTGTGTATGCTGCACAAAATTAGATTAGTTGCTTACCCTGTAAGTGCTTATCAAAATCCTAATAAACATGAGTCAATCATTGCACCTCATATAATTATTATGCTGTTAAAAAAAATTTTGAACCATCCAGAATAAAAAATGCTGATTGATTTGATATTGTTTGCTAGCTATTGTCTGCTGACCAATCATATATTTCTGCTGCCAGAATACGTTTTTCTGCTAACAAAAACATGAATACTATGCTAACCCGTTAAACAACACCCTTTTTAAAATATATTTTGTCACTATGTAGGTTTGACTAGAGCAAAGAACTAGTACTAAACTCTTACTTGTATTAAGTTGATTGATATTCACACTTGTTTCAGCCCCTCTTCTAGAGAACACAACTGGTGAGAAGCCACTGAAAGAAGACTACCACACTGTGCAGCTGTTAGGTTTAGTTCTAGAACTCCTTTCCTTCTGTGTGGAGCACCACACATACCATATCAAAACCTGCATTCTTAACAAGGTATGTATGATAGATACATTTTGGCAGATTATCATGTTCTTAAACACATTTTTTAATCTTCTTAGGACTTAATCATGTGTTCAGGTAAACTTAAGGTTGCAGAAATGCAGCAGTTGAAATCCTCCATACATTATTGTTGAGGTAGAAAACAGTTGTAACATTTATTAGTGCTGAAAACTCTGTTATAGATTTCTAAGAATTTAATTAAATTCACTCAAATTGGGGAATTACCTGTCTATAGACACTGACTCAACTCAAACAAATTCACACAATGTTTGTTTTTTCATATGGTCTATATAATAGTCTCACTGTTATTACAAAACCATAATAACATCTAAAGGTATGATCATAGGTTTGGTGTCATTGCAAAAGTGATCAAATAGTACTTAAGCAAGTTTATTTATGTTACCAAGCACTTCTGAGTTCTGGGTCCAGAAAGAATAAATGGTTTACTTTCTCCTAATTCCATTTCCTAACTTCAAAACAACCAAATTTTCTTCGGATTCGCGAAAAATCCCTTAAGTCTGGTAATTCTACCTTGCAGTAAGCTCTGCACAAAAGCCCCTGGAATGGTCTTGCTGTTATGAATGTTGCCACAAAATTTTATTTGCTTCAGGACCTCCTCCGTCGTATACTGGTGCTGATGAGATCAACGCACACCTTTTTGGTACTCGGCGCTCTAAGGTTCATGCGTAAAATAATCGCACTCAAGGATGAATACTACAACAGATATATTATCAAAGGCAATCTCTTCGCGCCAGTTATTGACGCTTTTCTTAGAAATAATGGCAGGTGAGTTAAACAAAACTTTAAATTAATGTTGCACTATATGTATTGTAAATAATTTTAGACCCTGCTATCTTGAATGAAGTGCATTAGAGTTTTTTGTTACTGCAAATTTCAAGCTGCTGTATCATGCTGACTGCATGTGTAGGATTAGTTTTGGTAAGACGTAGAATCACGCAGTTTTAAAGATAGCACACGGCTCGGATTCGCAGCGACCGCGCAGCGAACATGCCGCGAATAAATAGCGCCTTGAATCCTCACAAATTCTACGCACTCGCAGCGTATTTGCTGCGAACTCCAGGCGCTTCGCTTTGACTTCGCTCGCAAATAGTTGTCTAGTGTGATAACGCTGAAAGTAGCGGACTACCCGGTTGGTGTAGTGGCGCTATAAATTGCTTGAACTTAAAGGGTCCCGTGTTTGATTTCCAGTTCGGGTCAGAAGAAGACGATCTCTTTAAAAATAGCTCGATTCTGGGTGTGGTGAGAGACCCCTCTGGCAAAATACATTGTCCAACGTAACGTCGTAACGAATTATCGTACTGTACTAACAAGGAAGTTAATTACTTACTCGGAGACCATGACCATGTGTTATCTTAGTATATTTATTGATGGTCATAAATTTTCTCTATTTTAATACTAAATTGTTTCTGTTCCAGGTATAACTTACTTGACTCTGCTATATTAGAGTTATTTGACTTTATCAGACTGGAAGACATAAAATCTCTTTGTTCTCATGTTGTCGAAAACTATGGAAAGATCTTGGAAGACATTGAATATGTACAGATATTCAAGGCGTTAAAAACACGGTATGACCAACATCAGGACAAGTTGAAGGAGAGGGATCGAGGTGAGAAGCCACTACAATTCCTTACTTCCTACTTACGATTAAATGACAGATGACTTAAATTGGTTTGCGTTTTCGATAACCACACAGGTTACAATCATAATCATCATCATCATAAAAGACAGGATAGGAACGAGTTTTGTTTCGTCGCTTGGAGGTCTTTTATCTGTAGTCTAATTTATAGTGTCTGGTAAATGTACCAATGAAATCAGAATGAGTCAACTATAACAGTAGACGTTTCTTTGCTCTAGTCTAGCCTATGTTAACTTGTTTCAACAGGACCCCTTATGCCAAATATCTAGATTCTTTAGGAGTGCAAAAATGCTGGGCAGTATTAATAAGCTTTTCTCTGATTAATTTTTTTTCTAATACTTTTTTATTGTACTAGGCTTCACAACTAGTATCAAGTAATATTAGCCGTGACCTTCTTTACCTTGCACTTTAAAGCACATTTGAAAACTTGTATCATAATCTCGTTCCTGCTGCCACAATTCCTGAAGAGCTAGTTATTCGATCAGTGCGGCCTACCAGTGATTAAACGGAGCCGAAAAGTGGAACATGACGGTGAAGCTAGCTCACCGACATCGTCACTCAGCGCGCTATGAATAGGTCGATGATAATCTGAAACGAGGTCCGGTAATCCGTCAGAAGAAATAGTAAGGGATATATTCAAAAAATGTTCCAAGCTAAAGTCTGTGCTGTGCACATTTGTCGCATAACCGATCAAAGGATCGCGAACCCGTCTGTGTTCGCGAGTGGAGACCACGCCTCGATAAACGTAGGAGGCCCCCTAGTTCGATGGACCGACGATGTTTGGGATCGCTAGCAGTAGCTATATGAGAAAAGCGGAAGATCATGTTCTTTGGGGAGGCTTACGTCCAGAAGTGGACTGCAATAGGCTGATATGATTATGATGATAAGATAAAGAGATGCTTGTGAATAATGTCACTAAATATGGTCGAAATGGTCACCCATCTCACAACCGCGGTGTGGGTGGTAGAGTACCTTTGGTAATCACTACCAAAGCGCTATAAATCAACCACTGAGCACAAGCACCTTGGCTCATATTTATTTATTGCTAGCTGATTCGGCAGTCGTTTTGCCAAAATTTCACAATATGTGGCCCAATGATATTTCCTAAATAAACAACATACCCACAAACCTTATCCTTACAATTAGGAACACAACGAAAAAGAACCTAACGCACGGTAATGAGATTTTGATAATTATATGGTGAAAATGTTTATTTATTTAAATACAAAAACGTTTCTATACAACCAAATTAGAAATCTCAAAAAAATACACTTCTTACGTGGAAGCCGTTACGATTTATTTATATGGCAAAATTTTTGTTCAAATTTCAGTTATTGCATTCATAAGTACAATTATGTCGGTAACAATTACAGTGTAGAGAATCACTTTCATCATGAAGCCCATTTGGGCATTGCAAATTACAAATTAAATTAGGTTATTATTAATAAACTGATTTGGGTATTTTTGGCAAGGTACAATAGAAATAATATATTATTTTAGGTAGTATGTACAGACAACGGCAGGTGAACCTACCCAAAAAGTTAAAGGTCATTGAATTGATTTTCAACTTTAAGTCCGACACGTAGAGATCAATATTAATAGAAAAAATTTGACGTTTTGTAGTAGGTTGACGTGCTGTCATAAAATAATCACATAAAATAATAAATTGTAAAAGAAAAGTTAGTCGCATTCACCATAACGGTTCGACCGTTCGTCATTCCAGTGAGCGGCAGCGTGGGCGTGACCGAGGCGGTGGTCCCGTCGCTGCTGCGCACGCGCTACCGGCGCGAGGCGCGCGCGCCCGACGACGAGGAGGAGATGTGGTTCAACGACGACGACGAGCTGGAGGACGACGCGCCGCTCGACGCCGCGCAGCCGCACGCGCACGCGCACGCGCACGCGCACCCGCACCCGCACCCGCATCCGCTGGCGCACGCGCACCACGCGCTCGACGCGATCGGTCAGTATATAGTTTTAGTTTATTAATTTTAAACTAATTTTAAACAGCATTTGTATAATAAATATGGATGAAATTCCGACCTCGATCTCGACCTCCTTAGGTCGACGACGACCTCCGTACCCGAGAGGCGAGTATACCGGACTTGGTGTCGCTATCTCTGAGGACCCGGGTCCGATTTCCGGTCGGTCAATGTAGAAAAATAACTTCTATATTGTCTCGGGTCTGGGTGTTGTGGTACCGTCGTTGTTTCTGATTTCTGTAACACGAGTGCTTAAGCTACTTATCACAGGATCAGAGTATGTGATGTCTAATGATGTTGTTGTTGTGATGTTGTCCAATATATGAAATTTTTAGATATGTCTTGGATATCTTAAAATATTCGTTCACACTCTTAAACAATTTTCGCGAGTAGACACTTTATAGTCACTTTGTTTCTGTTTCTATTTGTCTTTAAAGTCTCGCCACTCAGCCGGTGGGACGCGACGGCGACAGAGCGCAGCCCTGCGTCCGCGTCCGACTGCGTGCGTGACGGCTTCGTTGACGTTCATAATAAGACGTTCGATTGACGACCGTCATGTGTAGTGCTTCGCTCTCGGGACTACAAAGCCAGCGGTTGCGGGTTCGAATCCCGTAAGGGACAAATGTTTGTGTGATAAGCACGAGCATTTGTACCTAAATCATGGATGTTTATAAATGTATTTTAAGTATGTTTATCCGTTATCCGGTCACCATAGTACAGGCTTTGCTTAGTTTGCGGCTAGCTAATTAGTGTGATTGTGGAAACAATTTATTTATTATTATTTTTTTATTATTAAAAGTTGTATAAATGTACAAATACAGAACGCTACATGATTACTTAGTACGTTCATCATGCAACAATTAACCGTCCCGCTCACGTCCGATGGCAGCGCGTCACTTCGCGCCCGTTTGTAAGCACGCCCGGCGGGACGGCGATGGCTCTCGTCACGCCGAACGCGACGGTGCTGTGTGTCGTCTTCTATAGACATCAGTACATTACAAACACTGATGTCTCGCTAGCGGCCCATCGCCGTCTCGCCCCGCCGGCAGTGTGCCCAAGGCTTTAAGGTGACTGGCACTTGAGCGCAAAGTATGAATCGACAGTATCACTCTTAGCTGTCAGTAAAGTTACAATGAAAAGACATGGCACAAGAATTTCCGTAGTTCTATGATCTTATTTTGACGACATTATCCTGCCGCATTATATCTAGGAGTTCGGACCGATTTACCCTAAAAATAAAATATTGTTTATTTTTTTCAGGTAAAATAGTTGAAAAGAAAGTGTGCTCGAGTACCGAGACCGCGAACGGACCGAGCAGAGTGCTACTGAGCACCACGACGGCAAGCAAGCCGACGCACACTGACGTTCAGGTATCCTCGCCCAGATTACTCAATAAGGTAAACTTTTAGTTCCCTCACGCCACCACTTTTGCTTCGCTGGGGAATCATCATATATAAGTAAACTGTGACTGGGTCATGGAAATTAATTTGAATTTTAAATTAATTTTTCAAATGAACCTTGATGGAATGGAAAGGATTGTAAATGGCACTTGATTGTTACTTAGAAACAATTCAAAACTGACGTAAATACACCATCATAATCACATCCTGCATTTACAAACGTATCTTGCATTTCGTCACTCTAAAATAAAATAACCCTAAATATTTAAGAACATGAAACCACTCACAAATAATTTCAAAACACCATTTTTCTTACTAAAATAACACATTAGGTATGTAATAATATCTGAAAACCTGTTTAATCTTAAATTATTTGTAAAATGGTTTTTTTCTACTATAAAATCGATTAATTTTAAATATTTTCAATTGCCTTCCTCTAGCTACTTAAAAGTGACGTCATAACGATGTTTTTCCAACAAAATCTATAGGAATACCGCGTTTTGGAAAATCTCAAAAGTATAAAGTTTGTTTCCTATTCTCTTCTCTTTTTCAACATTTGAATTATTACAAGGAAATTCTTATTGACATACCGAAACTCAATGTCTGGTTGTAACACTCCTTTCTAAACATTTTTTGTTACGTGATAATGTTTCAATAACAATATTTATTTGTGTGATCTAGTTTCGTTGCATAGAACATTGGGAAACGTGATTAATGTTCCATAAGTTATTAGGTATTCACCAAAATTCATTTACTGACATTGTTGTTATTTTAACTAAGTAAACGTTTATTTACTTACTAAAAAAAAAATAGTTGTAATTTTTTTACTTACAATAACATAGCAAAGTATTATTGCATGTCGGTATCCTTGCATTTTATTTTAATGGGTATATGTAATTAATTAAATGATTTTAAATAAGTACATATTTCAAATTGCTTTCTCACAATTGTAGTGACGCTTCATCCTTCGTTTTCAATTTTATAATTGTAGAAGAATGTGTGTTTGGATCACTAAAATCCCTAAAGCTTCAATAACGTTTGTGGTAGCTAGAACATGGCGTCAAGAAATAATACACATTTTATAAAATAATTTAGACTAGATTTATTCAAATCATAACTCAAGAAAAGCAAAAAAATTTAAATTTGAAATGTTATGTTACCATTATTAACTCATGTCTGAAGTGTCATACATATTTTTTTTTAAAATAAGTTGGTGGTTGCTTTGATTTTCGTACAAAATTTACGAATCTGTCATGTTTAGCGCTACACTCAGTCGCGTTTAAGCCCTTTGCGGATTCCCGTCAAAGAAATACGCGACTAATGTTTAGCCAAACTAACTTCGGGATTAGTAAAGCATTGTCTCATTGGCTTTCTATGGTCATTAGCCTTCTAGTATTTTTAAAGGTGCATATTATTTCTTGACGTAACCCTGAATATCTTAGAACAGGGGTGTCCAACATGATTTTGTGGAGGGTCAGGTTTACTATTTTTGTAACCGTAGCGAAATGTCGATAGATAGATGATCGAATTAACTAATATGTCGCAATATCTATTGATGTCATCGCGGGCCGGATGAAGGACTTATGCGGGCCACGTTGTGGCCCGGGGGCCGTATGTTGGACAGGCCTGTCTTAGAACGTTTATTTTAGTGTAAATGTTGTTAAGTGCGGCATATAGTCCCTTGCGACGTTTGTGCGCACTTGTCCGTAATGTATACTCTAACAAAAGTGTTGTATAGGGTCTCGTGGACTACGACGGGGACTCGGACGAGGAGGAAGAGGGCGGTGGGGGCGGTGGGGGCGGCGGGGCGGGCGGGGGCAGCAGTAGCGGCAGCGCGAGCGGCCCCAGCGCGGCGGGGGAGGAGCGGGACGCCAAGCGGCCGCGGCTGGCGTAGTGTCCCGCTACCCCCACCCCGTTTCAAGGAATATAAACGAGCTCTCCGCCCTGCCTCGCAGCGCTGTGCATCACCCAGTGAAACGACGGAATGCAGTAAGATTATCGTATACTATATGCTAACTCTAGCTCTAGGCGCCGTTCCGAGTGTGGCCCGTTTTGGCGACGAGTTGATGGCGAGCGGAATCGATGACTCCGTATGTAACCGTTAATAGGAGGATCACTCCGCACGTGAAAGCTTAAAGTTGAACAAATGTCTAGGACCGTGTAGCCGAGCTCTTTCGCCTTAAATGAATTGTTAGGATAATAAACCTCCGGACGCTCACTCGGTCGACGGACTTGTTGCTGTTCGCCGATCGATTGAATGTTCGTGAATGTTTTCTCGTAAAATAAATAAGTCGATGAAATGACATTGTAGGGGTCTAATTGTTTGGGTTCGATTCAGTTTCTTGTCGATATAACATAATATAGGAAAAATATAATATTTAAAAAAGTGACAATTGTACATTTGGAAAAGATTTGAGAGGCTTCGATTATTCTTTTGTTTAGCTTCTCAAAATACTAAAACTGCTGCAGTTTATTATTTATTAATTATTTATCAATGCATATCTTAAAGCAAAGTGCAGGTATTAAAAATCGTTTATCTCGTTTGATACAATATGTTTTTGAGGGTTTTACTAAAACCCTGGACTGTCCAGTGTCCCCAGTTGGTTATGTTCATATTTTATGTAAATAATAATGGAGCACTGCCACCTAGGTGTCGGGCTCTAAACTTAGTTAGTGTATGAATTACGTCATACAGTAGTGTAATTACTTTGAATGGCATCAGAATGTAGAATACTGGTGACTAAAGTGTAGAAAAGAATAATTTAACGGTTAGGTTACTTTTCCGATGGATCGTAATCACAAAAGTACAAAGAAAATAAGAGTGGAAATCATACTTATAATAATAATAGAACACAACATTGTGAATGGGAAGAAGTAATGTTGAAAATGTACGTATTTATGTATGAAACTATTTTTTTTAAATAATCACAAGACCAATCATTTGTTTCGTCGTAAACTGTGCTGTGGAATTGCTACTCATTAGTGTTTTAAAATATTTGAGTGTTATTATGAAAGGTAGGTTACATACAGGGCTATTTAACAATCGCGTGAAAACAGATGGTCTAAATAATAATGTTACAATGCATCAATAAAAATACAAATGATGTCGTACGTAACACAAGAGTTGCTGAATTGTAACATTTCTTTTAGACAGTTTTCTATGTTCTTTTAAATAACTCCTAATATCTGGCAGCATACAATGTTATCAATCTCTGAATAAAATGCAAATAGCGTTCTATAAATGTTGGCCAACTGGAGCATATTATATAGCATTGAGTTGCGCATCAGATCTTATCGAGATTTGTGTTTCGGCACGTTTTTTTTTCTGATAATCATGAAATGCGCAAACTCAAGAAAACTTGCTCAGTAGATCACTATTTATAGCATACTCTTGCAATGCAATCAAGAATCATACCTGTGTCGACCCTAGAAGAGAGCACATTTTCTAATATCGTCATAGGTAGTGCTGCGTCCTTACCAATAGCATTTTTAAATGGGCAATCGACAAGCAGTAAGACCTCCAGCAGTAGGCTAGTTTCCTGGGTCAATAAAATATTATTCGATTTAGTCCGTCAGTTAGATTATAAAAAAATATTAGACCCATAATCAAACAAAAAATGACGAAGATAAAGCTCATCAAAGTTCGGGAATAGGCACGTGACGTTACGCCTTGTTGTCGTTAAAAGTGTCGCAAGGCGTAACGTTACGCGGAACTTTAACGGGATATATCTTCATAATTTTTGTTTGATTGAGAAAAAAAAATTAAGTGTCCAATATTTTCTGTTATTACTAATTAGTTTTTTTTTAGGAAACTAGCCTATTAACTTTGCGTGACTAATGTCGATTTTTTAACAAGTATTGCGACATCTGCTTGACTTGATTGATATCGAAAGCTCATTATAAACAAATGCCTTCGGTAAGGACGCACTCCTCTAACGATGTCGGTACCTGAGGTAACTGCGCGGTGCGGGAAGGGTAATCACGTGACTAAACAATAGCTCGCTCTCACTTCCTCCCGAACACCAAGAACCGACCCAGTAAGACGGATGGTCATCAAGTTCATTTAAATATCAATATATATATATTGGTAGTAGTAAGTTAGTAACATTTCAGAAAACGTTAATATTTGTGATTTCGTAAAGTAACTAGATTATATCGGTTATTTAAAAATATTTGGGGCTTTTATTGATATGAATTTAAATATATATTTATTTGCATTCTTTTTTATAAGTTTTTGTGCTTTTTTGAGATAACATATAACCGATGTTAGTTATTGCGACAGCATGGTATTCAAAATACCCAGCTAATTAATATCATCATAAGTCTTATCTCATAAAAGTACAACCCTTCCTTGTTGAAAGTAAAGAAATACCTTCGTAAGACGGAAGTATTCAAATCGTCATATTTACCTGGATCTTAACTAATAAAGACGTGTCATTCGTTCAAGGTGTGAATAGCAAAAAAAGCACATCTTAGTATTTATAATATTCATAAATATTTTTATTGGTTAATGACACGTAGTTAAAGTAAGTAGGAGAGAAAGTTTGTTTTGTATGATTTAGCTTTCTAAATAATCACTCATCCGACTTTAACTTTGTAAAAACTATTGAGTGGTCCCTAACGTCTTCTTTGTCCTAACCAACGATCGTTGACCACTAACGCCCCACGAAACCGCCCTATCTATGTCTGCGTCAAATTTTTGAAATCTTGCACTGTTTAGCATGTTTTGTAATTTTTATAGTTTTTACATCTGGTTACCCTAAATACTTGTGGCTGGATCCATACGCGGCTCATTCTACGGTCCGATCGCGCCCGCTAGTACGGGGACTGCTGTACGGGTTGAAGCTGTACAAATGCCTTCTGCCAACAGAATAGATCCAGTATAAAAACGTACGCTCCTTTTCCGACGCAAAGATGTGTCGATCATAAAGTTCTGTGATTATTTAAAACTCAATGATTTGGGCAATAAAACATTTTAAGATCCAGATTTATATGCATCGATAAAGGACAAACGAAATCACAGTAGTATTGTTTTCTTGTTATATTTTGCATTATTTGACTTGATGTTGATTTTGTAGAAGTTATTTATTTATGTGAAAATGTACGAAATGTGTTTGTGTGTTGAATATTGACTAAACCGTCAACATGCATGGCACTAATATTTTTATTTTGACATTATGGGATGTAGTAAGTAATTTTTTTTCTGAAATTTTTTTGGTATCATTGCAATGAAATAAAACTAACTTGCAATATTGCAAAGTATATTATCGTTTTCTTTCGGTTGCTCATACTGATTGGTAGATTTATGAATAAAATACACCATGAAATCTGCCATTAAAATAACTAAAAGAAGACAACCAAGAAAGTAAGTTTCCAAAGAACGCGTCAGGCATCAGGTTTCGAGCATTTGTAAACAAAGGCGCCGCGATGACTCGTCAGTCGGCCGTCTTTGAGATCGTCGTGTTTGTGATATAAGTGGATAGTGCTTATAAATAAATGATACGCATGAAACAAGAATGCGCAGGGAACAAGGATACAGGCTAATTTACAATTTGTCAGTTTTATAAGTGCAAGTTAATATGATTTATAAATTCGAAACGAAGGCTTTTGTTATGTGACACATTCTATTAGTGAATATCAGTATTAATTTTCTATACTTTCAACAAAATTGTTTTGACTGCTTATGGTCAGGGTTCGAAAAGGAAATTTGATAATTTATGGTAATTATCGTGATAATTAAACATTAATACAACTGAGTGTTAAGAATTCAAATTTAGTTATTTCACCTAACAATTTTTTTAACGATAATAATTTAATTATCAAGATAAATATCATTGATAGTATTATCGCTTCAAACCCTGCTTATGATTCATAGCTTTGCAGATGTAATGTGTATGTGATAAATGTATCTGACTTAGATCCACTTTATTTGATTACTGTGTTAACTTTTAGTTTACTGTCGTATTTTGTAAATAATTTTAGAATTTGTAAAAAAAAAACTTACTGGTGATCAATATGTAAAGTACACACAAAATATCAACAATTAATGAAATGCTTTCACGATCACTTGTCGCCAGAAATAGGTCGCGTCCATATAAAATTTTAACAATATGTGGCGTTCATTAGAACATTAGTGAACTATTTATTTCTTCACAATCTAAAGCTAATACTGGCTCTCATGTAGCCGCGAAAATACGCTATTAGACTATTTAAAGTGGTCCAAATTTTAATTTCTACTACCTTTGTTTTGCATTTACTCACAAAGGGGCCGTCCACAAATTGCGTCATGCATCCAGAGTTATTTACACTAGCGTCTGGCCAGCTTAGGCGTTGAACGTAGCGCCGATGAAACATGCACGCGCCGCGGACTTGATATAGTGCATCATGTACAGACAACGGAAGGTCAACGTACCCAAAAAGTTAAAGGTCAATGAACCGATTTTCAACTTTAAATCAGACATGTAGCGATCAATATCAATTGAGAAAATTTGACTTTCTGTATTAGGTTGACGTGCTGTTGTCTGTACACAATCGTGAGAGTATTACGAATGAATGAGTTAACGGGTGCATAGGTGTGCGGGTGGGATGGAGAGTGATACGTTTGCGAATATACATGACGGTCAAGTGTTATGCGCTTACGTTTGACAAACGCCTACGCTAGAGGAACGCTAGTGTGAAAGGCCTTGCAAAGAGGATCCATAGCAATAGGTCTGAATTTCAGATTTTCGAAACTTATTTTTTTTTCAACAATCGAATGAAGACAACTTACTGCTGTCAAACGTAACATCCATAAACTATTTTGAAAATATGACAATGAAAACACTGGGCCAATAATGACTACTTATTTTAACATTATGGTACCTCTTTTTGGATAGAGATATTAATTACGGATAGAGATAAATAAACTTGCATGGAACCAGGTCCAATGTGACATTTTAAAAGAGTGACGTAATCAATGCATGCCATTCTTTATTAAGTTCTTCCTTACGTGAATAGAAAAGAGTGGAAACCGGGCTTCATTAAACCATTCGTCATCCAATCAATCTATAGACGTTAATATATTTGATTAAAGTGTAGATCACGCAAATATCACATGTTTGTATAAGACACACAAAGTTTAAGTTATGAACTTAAATGTAATGTTTATTTAAAATAAACTTAAATAAAATAAATCAGTTTCTCGCTGTTGCAGATCTCAATGGTAAATTTAAAAACCTCGATAGACTCATTCTGTTTCATTAATTTTACCTAACCGTTATCATCATCTGTTTTCTACCTGCTTATCACCCCTGAAAATACATATCAATTTTAATATGTATCTGAAGAAACTTTGATCTCTGTCTAAAAACTTATGTTCACCTTTACGATTTGAATTACATACATTTTGTATTTTTTAATGATGGTCACACTTCATATAACGCGCTTAAACTTCTATTTAATTTAATTCATAAATAAGCATTCATTCATTCACAAAAGTGCACAGTAAATGCGAGGCGAATTATTACATGCGTGGGATGAAATTGACAGAATATATTGTAAATATATAACGTTTTATGTAATAATTTTATTTTGAAATCTGCCAACATCCACGTGTTTAATAGCATCGAGCTGTCAATTAGATTTATACGATTCTTATTATATTCCTTGAAATAACTTCCCCATAATTAAACGAAGTTCTAGGTGAAAGTAGACTGTAATAATGACTATTTTTTATCTGTCTAGGTGGATGACCATCATAAACTAATTTATACACAGATTAAAATTAAAATAGATTTACCTATTGGCAAGTTGTGTAAAATAAATAAGCTTACTATAATGCTATTATTATGATGTCACTAGTTAAGTAAGCAATATAAATATAAGACACAAGTAATCTTTCTTTTATTTTACCCTTATTTTTCAACATAATTTAATTTCACCTGTTTCAGATATGAAATCAGAGACCCAAAGTCGATATACAGGTTCTCCCGTAATGAGTGCCAAACGAAAACCTGTCTGTCCAAAATTTGACTATGTAAAAAATGGTGCATATTTGCACAAATTGCGATTTTGAGTTGTTTTTCTTAGCATTAGATTTTTAAAAATCTATTTATTAGGACTATTTTTTGACAGGATTAGGATTAGCTTTTTATGCTCTATCTACAGTTCTCGTTTGGCATGCTCTTTAAGAGACATCCTGTTTAGTTTTGAAAATCAATGTTAAGCATAAAATTATAAGTACACATTTTAATAATGCAACACCATATAATAATATAATTATACTAAGAATTATAAATTAATGAAGTTGTGAGATCAGATTGCCTTACAAATCGAAATGAGTCATTTAGTGGTTGGAGTCTACAACCTCAGTCTTAAGTTTAGAGGCGAGGGCCCTTCGCAGCTGCATTGCGTCTGGAGTGGGCGGTAGAGGGGTGCCCGCCAGAGCCGCTTTCGCTACTTTTGCGGATTTTGGCCTGGAGACACTGCTGAATGAACCTTCGCCGCCTATAATAACACGGTTGGAATGGAATTATAATACAAATCATAACTTGCGGCGCTGCGGTGGTCACTCAAGCTAAACCTTATTACGAGACATCAAACTTTTATCATTTATCATCCATAAAAAATTTTAGAATGGTCAAAAAACTTATCTGGATAGATTTAAAAATGTATGTTGGAAACATACGACAATAAAGGCAACACACTAACCTAGTTTGATAGTTCAATAAGTTGATATTATTGCGCCAGCTTTTTAAAGAGTCACGCAGCAGTGAATGACCCACTGTTTCAGTTAATTAACTCTATAAAGTTTTAGTCCAGAAAACCCTTCATCATCATCATCATCATGTCAGCCTATTGCAGTCCACTGTTGGACGTAAGCCTCCTTTTGCTAAGGTCGTCGGTCCATCGAGATAGGGGGCGTCCTACACTACGTTTGCCAAGGCACGGTCTCCATTCGAGAACCCATTAACTCCACCTTTCATCGGTTCTGCGACATAAGTGGCCGGCCCACTGCCACTTTAGCTTGCTAGATTTTTGGACTATGTTCAATACTTTGGTCTGCTGCCGAATAACCTCGTTTCGAATTCAAAACGCTTGCATGGTATCGATTCCCACTTAAACTTTTTCAAAGTGAAATATTACTGGAGAAAATACCTCCAGATTCCGCGCCAGTCTCCGCAGCACCCAATCTCTTCTCGCGGACCTGCTTTTTCAACGCCAACAGCTTGTCCCTTTGCTGCTTCAAATACTCCTGTCGGGCACGAACTTCCTCCTCACTGACCTAAGAAAACTTTGGGTTAGAGTATCTATGTTAGTGGTAGAGCCATCGGTTCTCATTTGTTACGAACTAACTCGAAAGCCTTTCAAGGCGTGAGTAAATAGGCTTCTAAGCTAACTAGCTCTATCTGTCTATCATAGAACCCCAACTACACGCAACCAGACTAGACCTTGACCAGTGGTGGCCAAATAGCTACCAACATATTTTCAACTTTATGTTAAAATGATAAACCAATAAAAATTAAAAAATTTACAAATTGTGTGTAATAATCAATCAATAATATTTAGAAGCAAGCTTGGATTAGGAATTTAAAAACACTACACTAACCTCGACCTTCTTAGGCGGTGGTTTCGGTTGGCCAACAATAGTAACCGACTGTTTTACTGTTGGAGATTCTTCTTTCACAAAAGTCTTTTCTTCGTTCTTCTCAAAGCTGTGGAGCTTGGATAAAAGGGTTTTCTTTTCCGCGACAACATCCTCTGGTGGAACAGTCACGATATCTTCTTTTGTTTTAAAATCATCCAGTTGCAGTCTAAAAACCGAAAATTATTATTAGAAAATTATAACTGCCACAGAATTTATGAAAACAGCAACATACTTTTTAATCTCAGTCATAACATCGTCGTTGTCCGGCCAATCCCCACTTTCGTCACTGCGCGGGGAATCGAAGTCTTCCGGTTCCGAGGAAAACAGATTAGGCATTGCTCCAAAACGTTGTTCAATCAATTCAAGAGCCTGGAAAAAGAATATAAGTATAATGTAGAGTTATTTAATAATATTTAGGTTTTTACATTAAAATAAACAAATACGAAGAATTTAATATCTGTGGAAGGAAGGTCGCTTTCTTTTAGAAACGTAAACTTATTGTTAGATAATCTATCTACATACCAAGCGTCTATCATAATAACAGGATAACTATAAATATAAAGTTGGGTATTTAAGCCTTTGGATAGTACTTAGATGTCTTAAAGATTGAATGTTTGTGCCATATATGTAATTTAATGTTTAATACCATGTTAGTCGATAGCTGTTATTTGTATCAAATTCGCTAATTCTGAGATGCGAGGGTTTACGTCTAGTGCCTAATGCTAAGGCTGACCAGCAAAAAATATAAGAACATAAGTACCTGCAACTGTAACTCCACATTCTTATGAGTCATCATCTTTACGAACATTTCGTAATCGTTGGCGGCCCAGATCTGCTCGAAAAGCCTTCGGTGGAAGTGAGCGGGCAGGCCAGCGAGGTCACGTGCAGACAAGCGACATGCCGCCTCGAATTGGTCAGCTGTGATGCCGATGTCGTCCATGAAAGAGCCTAGCATCACGTCTACCTAAAATACATAGTCTTAATGATTTATGCCGTAATTTTTAGAGCAGGCGTTTCTCTAATGCAATCACACGGCACACCACACAACATGAACACAGTGTAAATTCTCGCACACATCCTTTGAAATCGCATTCGTTTTTCTAAAAGTGAAATAGAAGTTAGTAGTTTTTTGCGATGCATTGCGGTGCGGCCTGCCCTAAGATGATGTAGATGTAGAAAGAGCCTTTAAAGTACAAAAAAAATGCATTCGAGCCTTATGTAGTGTCGGTTATCATTCTAGACCACTGTAGACCACTATTTCAACATTTAAAAATACTACCTCTACCCTGCCAGTACATTTTGGATATCTGCATGTTCATAAAGAAACATCCAGATCTCTTTCCTTTACATGACACGGTGCTTGGAAAGAGTAATAGTAGAGATCCATATAAATTATTTATATCACCTCGAAGGTTACAACTATCTTTCGAACAATGTATATTGTCATGCTATAAAAATTTATAATAAGCTGCCTAGAAAAGTTAGAGCCTTACCGCTCAACAAACTAAAATATGTTTCAAATAATTGGCTTTTACGGGAATGCTTTTACTCTAATAAAGAATTTATGGACACAAAAATAAACGATTGTACCTTTGACTGTTAACTGACGACTCATGAGAAAATTATTTCAATTAATAATAATGTATAATTTAATAATAATTTAATAGCAGATTTTGTAACATTAACATTTCTACGCCTAAACCAATGGCAGAATATGTTGTACTTTTGCATAGCTCTAAGATCTTGTGTTACTATGTTCTTGGAAATAAATTATTTATCATTATCATTATCATATCATTAATATGCGCCAGCTTTTAAGTCGACAGTATGGAGGGTAAAGGTACCATAATCTATTAGTCTATAGAGGGTAAAGGTACTACCCTCCATAGTCTACAGCAAAAGTTTGTTCTATCCATTTTTTACATAGTGGTATGACTGCATTAGTTACGACGCGAAACTTCGTCTAACGCCTCGGTGTGGCAAGGGCTTTACGGTGATTGTTTACAATATTCGACAAGCTAAGAAAAACGGACTATATGTGTGACACTGATAGAATGGAACTGGAAGAGATACTTGTGTCTCCGTTAAGAATTAACTAATTTTAATACTTACTAAGTTACGATAATCGTCGTGGACCTTTTTGTACTCCGGCCTATCAGGGACTTCGCCACTATCAGTTGGTTCAAACGCTGAAAAAAAATGTTATTACGTAGAAAAAGGAAGAATGTAATAAATGCAAGTAAAGCATTATAGCAAGTTATACGTTGAAAAACAGTGGCAGAGCTTTTAAAGTACCTACCTACCTACTTAATTAGAAAGTAGGTTTACTAAGTATTAAGGTAAGTATACTTTTGTTAATTTCCTATAATGTTAGGATAAAGGGTTTGGATTTAAGTAGTTATTTGTTGTTAAACAAAATACTTACGTAAAGATTTCTCTTCAATAAATGTTTGCAGTGGTACATTCCAAATAGGTCCGTGAAGGAATCCCACTAACGAATCGAAGACCCACGCATTGCCGTCGAGACCTTCCATCACGGTTGCTGCACTTGCTGCAATGCTACAAACAATTGCGCCTTTTGTAGTAGTCGGAGGTTACAGCTTACAGCAATTTATCGACTGAATATTTATCACTTAGCAGCATTCAAAACGTAAACATCAAAATGACGTCTATTTGTACCACATTGTTACCATGGTTACTAATTGGTAACGCCGCTTTAGTAATTTCCTTTGTGGTTACCCTTTAGGTGGTTACAGTCAGACTGTTTGCATCATAGATTACTACTTATTATTGGTCAGTTTGCATGCATGTTGCATGTTTGTCATTGACTAAAACCGCGTATCCCTTATAGGTCTGCCTCTAATGCAGAGGCGTCTTTACCTACGGTGCAGGGTGTGCGTTGCACACGGGCGCAGCAGCGGTCCTTGGGGGCGCCGAGCGCCGCTCGCTATCTCAGTACCCATTCCATTTTGACCACGCGCTTACTAGGGAGCGCTATGTTTGCACACGGGCGCTACATGGGCTATAGAGACGCCTCTGCCTAATGGAAAGGTGGCTTAAGATAAAGTTTACCTTCTAAGAGCAGGTAAGTAGTTCATATTATAAAAATAAATAAAAACCGACTTCAAAAAACTAAAACGCTAAACTAAAATTAACTCATTTCATTTTTAGTGATAAATCCTAATCAAAACAAATCTTACGAGTGCAAACATAAGTCAACTGCTGAACGCCGATTTCATTTCCTATTTTTCCACCCCTAAGGGTGAAATTTTTTCCGCAAATTTTTATTATAGTATCTTTGAAGTATAATCTATTCATTAAAAAAATAATCATCAAAATTGGTCTACATTTGGCAAACATATTAGGTAAGATAGATACTAAAATCAGTTGGCGTGGTACGGAGTTCATGCAATGTTTGATGATTTTCTTGTAGATCCCATCATCAGAATTTGACCAAATTTACATAAGACCATTCTGAAAGTATCACCTTTCAAACAAAAAAATCATTGTCGAAATCGGTCAACGTAGTAACGAATGATGAACATACATAAAAAAAAGATTCCGACTAATTGAGAACCTCCTCTTTTGAAGTCGGTTAAAAATGGGCACACAACTGCAGTACTACAAGTCTGCAAGAACGATGTTCATATTGGGTGATATATTACGTAAGATAGGTCTTTAGGGATCCTGTAGGAGTCTAGAAGTGAGTTTTATTCAGATATTAAGTACCGACGTTGGTTGCATGTTGGTTGTTGACTTTGTTGATTACAGTCTCCTAAAAAGGCAGCCACCCAAATAAATATATAAAAATAAAATAAAAAATATTGCAGACCCTTTATTCATTTATTTAACTCAGTCTAGCTAATTAAAACATGGAGACATGGAGAGTTGCGATCTCAGTAGAAGATGGTCCTAGTGGATACGCGGTTAAGGTTGTTATGTTGTGGTTTTTTGTAAAGGTAGTTTACAAAATTGGCACACCACAAGCCTGCAACAACTATGATTAAGTACAGACTACGGCAGGTCAACCTACCCAAAAAGTTAAAGGTCATAGAATTGTTTTCAAGTTTAAGTCCGACACGTAGAGATCGATAATATCAATTGAGAAAATTTGACGTTTTGTGGTAGGTCGACGGGCTGTTGTCTGTACTTGCACCTAAACATTTTGGCTTGTTTAATTAGATTGATATTTGGGAATCATATTTTTATCTTATTACCCTGTAGGAGTTAGTCTTAACCAAGGTACTGTACTTTTTGAAGGCCTATTTCACAACAATCCCTTGTAGCGCCTAGCACAACGGCACAGACCTTTAAAAGCTAATCTTGATCAGCCTGCCTAGCATGAGCACCAAAATACGATATGGTATGATATGATAACATAGCGAAATATCAACACCAATAATTGTAAAAATATGATAGTTAAAGCAGCCATTTAAATTTTTTATCGAAACAGTGATCCTAATATGTGATGTCACCGGCACGGCGATTCAATATGGTGGCTATATCTATCATATTTTTACAGTTGGTGTTGATATATCGCTACATCATATCATAACTGATCGTGTTTTGATGCTCATGTTAGGCAGGTTGGTGTAATAACGTACAATCAGTACTAACTACTTACGAATAGGTAGAACAAAAATAAATTAACATAATACCTACCTACCTAAGTAGGTATTATGTTAATTTATTTTTGTTTCTTATTCTAGTTCTACTATCATGATCTTACCCTAAATCTAAATCCAATGACCCGGTATACTTTTTGTTTCCCTACCTTTCACATTGTCGGGGCATAATAGCAAGCATGAAGAAAGTAGGGTGCAAAAAAAACTTGCAAGACCAGGAGAATTCGCGTAGCCAGCTAGTAATAATTATTTAATAATAAAAAAGTCCGATAACAATAACGTTATAATAACGATGTATTGACCAGGAGACGTTAAAATATTATCTGTCAATGTCTGGTCGTGACGATCGGTCGTCCGTCATTCATGTCATTTGAAAAAATGATGTGCCGAGTCGCTGCTTTTGTATATCGAATCAACTCAAGTCGGTTTATACGGTATTCGAACCATGACTTGATTCCGCGATTCGATTCCAGTACTCGAGTTCTATGTGTGTTATTTGAATGTTGACTGAGAACTCGAGTACCTTACCGTTTTCGTTTGTTTTATTTATTACCAAATGATCTTGATGAGCTTATTTTTAGATACTCTAACAAATTAGTTGTAATTAATTAACTAAATAGTACTTAAAGAATTAAATTAACTCATAGTAACAGATTACTGACACAAAACAAGGAAATCAAATCAAAAAGTTGCAGGTTCAACCTTGAATTTATTAGGCAGTAAACAGAGATTGTGTACGAGCGAGTCAGCAAGTACAATATCGAGTCTTTCTGACTCGAGTCCGGCGTACTCGAATTAAAATAAACTGGTATTCGTGTAGGCGAGTCCAAAGCAGGAATCGAGTCTGACTCGAGTCAAGCCGTACTCGGCACATCACTAATTTGAAAATACAAGTCAACATTCGTTCGGTAAATTTCCTCAAATTCGTGTTTTATTACTGAGAATCCGCTCTAAAATGACAAATTCTAATAAAAAGTTGGATTACGAAAATGTTAATGGTGTGTCATTGTCTTTAAAAGTTGGTGCTCGTAACGGTACAACTAATTCTAGGCTATTCACAATTTCTTACAAAAGTCAGCGAAACAAATCATCGTGGCCTAAAGTTTCTTTATTTTTGGCTGTACTATTTAACATTTTAGCGTTATTCTACGTAAGAATAAGTTTGACTGCGATAGTTGTGATAATAATAGTGTTATCGTTTCTAATTTTCTTTTGGGTAACTCACAGTGTTCAGTCAGGTATGTTGTGAATGGATCTTTTTTCAATCTTTAATGTTAATTAGCCAGTTAACATATTTTAGGGAGGATACCATGTAGCTCATCAAAACCAGGCACAATAGACTATAGACAATAGTCTCATTGATTGCTCAGTATCCAAGGAGTTAATTATGTATGCATTAAAGTTAGTCGGAGCCAGCCTCTGGTTTCTGAACTTCTAGTGTTTGCTATAATTTAATTTAAAATTACAGAGAGTCTGCTAGTCATACCAACAGTGGGCATACAGAGTTCTGTCAAGTATGTGTATGGGCGAGAAGACAATTTTGTACCGTGGTCATGTGTGGATGATGTTATCATAAATGAAGTTATAAAACTGGTTAGTACTTATAAAACAGATTCATTTGTTTAATATTTTTCAGACTTCAGTCTGTATCTTATTAACAAAAGATTATACTCAATTGCAATTCAATTTTATGTCAGTTACAGGTAAATTAATCCATTAATTTAATATAAAACAATTAAATCCAACAATTCGATTCATGAATGTATCATGAATAAAGATTGATAAAAAATCATCTGTAAATTTTGATTGTTAACCTCTACCAATTTCAATAACAATGTAATAAAAAAAACATCTGTAAATTTTGATTGTTAACCTCTACCAATTTCAATAACAATGTAATAAGTTATTTAAAAAAAATTTCAGAACCGAGTGCTCTACTTCTTGACAATATTGGTAAAAACAAGCAATCATGAATCTGATTCGGTCAAGTTGATGCCACTGTTCAAGGTGAATTTTTCATACATGTCTATCTTAACGTCTGATGAACACATTATACAATAACAATCACACAATCCACACCATAAATCCAGCTTGTTTTAATAGTGCTGTGACAATGGTGTTAAAAATTTAATAGTTTTTTTGGGAAATAAAAAAAAAAAAATCCATTACTTACAGTCTTTCGAAACGAGAGATTTGGTTTCTCATCTCGCAGATACTAATTCCTTTACTATTAATAAATTTGAGTCGTGACATTTGGGCAAAATAACTGTAAAAATTTAGAAATAAATAAAAAGTGATGTGCAAGAAACTAACATAACTGTTTCGAGTATGTACACACCTTCATTTTGGTAGGTGCTGCTGGGCTAAAGTTCTTCAAACGCCGCGAGTCACTACGCTATGATATTGCTGATACCAGTTAAGGGTTAAATAGCCCATGTAAATTAGATTTAAAAGTTATACACTGAAATAACCTTTGATTTACATACGGGTTGCATAATAGTGTTCTTAATTTCGTGACAGTAAGACCTTAAATAACTAAATAACATATATTTTGGGATTTCAGTACACAAAACCTCGTCTGGCAATGTTGGAGACAATATATTCCGAGTTGCAGAAGCTTTTGACCGAAACAAACATGCAGGAATCCGAAAAGGCTGCCGGTGATATGGGTTGATGCATTTACAAATAGTTTACGATCAGACAGTATTTTAGTGTATTTTTCGAACTTAGGCCATCCTTAAAATTATGTCACACATTTTCATAATTTTAGACACGTGGCCAATATTGTGTACATTGTAGCCTGTTGTGACATCATATATTCGCAATTTTAATTTAAAATAACACATCAGAACCATGTATTTGAAATTTATTATCCTTCAAAGTTGAAAAATCATATTGAATAGTAATATTTTAAACTTAAGATTTAAAATGCATGTGACGTCACAAACCTTATAACTCGTACCTAGGGCATGCAGTATTCGAGTTTTACGAATACCATAATGCATGCTATTCGAGTTATTCGAGTTTTACGAGTTTTTCGAATAGTTTTCAAAATAAATTAAAGAAATCATATTTAGGGCTTATATTATTTATTTATTAATAAACAAAAGACACTAAATCCTAAACAAAACAAAATCAACACTTAATTCACTCATTTTTCTTTTATTACTGTAAACAAAACCACACAAAGCTCTATCACCATTCACCACACAACATTAAAAGCTTAAGACCAGATTCGACCAAGCTGGTGTAAGTTTTAACTTGAGAGTATACCACTGTTTAATCTAGAGTAAGCTGATTTTTCATTCTACTAACCACTATGAAATCTCTAAATCTATCTAATAAATATCTAATCTAAATCTATGAAAAATATTAAAACGGGCGATTTTGATAGTGTATAAATTAAACTGAGAATAAGTAAATGTCAAAGTTGTCACTTGTCAAATCCACTCCTGTCACCTCAAAACTGACATGTTGTCAACATCTAGCATTGACACTCTATTATCCTACAAAATTAAAATGTTGTGGCATTTCAAGTCAACCTAGAAGAAATGGATTACATGGATTTTGGTAGGTTTATCAATTCGTTGATCGTTCACTCTTGAACTACAGAATTACAATACCGAGTATAGTGTATTGCTGGAAAAACGTAATCGAAGTTATCCAAGGGTAAATTCAAGGTGTAAAATTATACCCGTAATACTTATTCTGGTATAGCTTTGTGTTTGGTCGAATCGGCCCTTACAGGCATAAAACAGACACGCCAATTAAAAAGTACGAGTAGACAGTGCCATGGGTTTTATCATGTAAGAGAAAAAAATATCACAATTCACAATCTATGTCACTGACTTTGAAATGAAATAAAATGAATCTTTTGTTGTCCAAAACATGATTTTAATAGATAATACATTTATATACTTTGTTCTCATGTTAAATAAAAGAATAAATAAAATAAAAGTTTGAGTACAATAACATTTTTTTAAATTCATCAATTGTATGTTATTTATAAACATCGAGTACATACCCTATAGAGCAACAATACTAACCATGATGGTTCGTGGTTCTTTCTCCGAAACTAGAAAGTGATTTTTCACTTACATTTAGTATGAAATGACAAGTCATGTCAACTCTCGCCCATACAAAAAAGTACAGATACAGATTAAAAATTGCAGAAAATTTCGACGAACAAATCATATGACATTTCTACTCTATAGGGTATGTGCTCCATGTTTATAAGGGCCGATTTTTCAACAGCCAGATACCTTTTATTTGAAGAATAAGTTTGACATGTTGACAGTTTTCGTATAGAAAATGTATCAAAGCGTCACTTTTATTCGTCGGATAAAAGTTATCTGCCAAAAAACGGCCCTAAATCAAGTTTTAAATATGCTGGTTAAAAGTCATATTTTTTATCTGTAAAATATTCCAACATATTAATAGCTCTTGAATAATTGCTCTCGCAAGTATATAAGGTGCTGTAAAAATATCTGCAACGGCTGAAATGGGTTAAAGTATTGCTTATATAGATTACGATAGTAAAGAAATTTTATGTCCAGAACATCATTAATTTTTTCATAAAAAAAAATATATTAAATAAAGATTAGGCTTTATTCTGCCTCAAACCGTCTACATCTGTCCAAAAATGCTAACGTTTCACATTATACCGCTCCCGCGCAGTGTCAAGGGCAGATGACGAAGTGTGTTATGCAAATTAAAGCAAGTAACCATTTATTTACTGTCTTTTCGCAAATAATTAATTACCGATCCGGGGCACGTAATTCCTTCACTAACGTAATCTATATAAGCAGTACTTTTACCCATTTCAGCCGTTGCAGATATTTATGAAGCACCTTATATAAAACAGTTAAATTTTTCGTCACTTGCTTTGCTTCGATTATTTTTTTCTTACATGATTAGTAAGGGCAGGTAAGGGTAAATGTTAGACCCGATAAACCAGTTTATATAATTTGGTTAGAAGCAAATAGCAATTATAAATTTACTAAGTTAGATCACAAACATAATATAGGTAGGTATAAAAGTATTTGAGAAAATGAGGCGAGGTACACTTATGTGTCCAATCGTCGAAGTCTAAGAAACATAAAATAAATATATCACCACAACACCAATACAATATGGCCTCCAAACGAATGCTCGCGCAAAGACGCGTCACTTATTTCTAGTTCATTTCGTCCCGCAGCCCGCGCAATTTCGCGTTCCGATACACATACAAATCAGAAACAATCAATTTGCGTTAGGATACTTTGATTCTGTTTCTAATAAATTTTAATGCTAATTATTCGAAAAACTCGAAAACCTCGAATACTTAGGCCTTTTGTATTCGAATAGTAAATAAGGGCTAATACTCGAATAAAACGAATACTCGAATAGCATGCCCTACTCGTACCCCACCCTTGTAACAAGATGGCACAGTTCATTGACCTGCTTTGACAAAATTGAAACATGGGTATAATTATGACGTTGAAAGATTGTCTGAATTTTTTTTAAAATATAATAGAAATAAGTTGATTTTACCACAACACTGTATATTCAATTTATTTTTAAAATTAAAAGTCACTAGCTTACATGTCCAATGGGTATGTAATATTACTAATATATCAGATCCTTAATTATATTCACAAATAATCTTTTGTACCTACTTACTGATTAAATTATTGTTTAATTGAGTACTAGCAAAGTATTTATACTTAGTCAATATTATTTATTATGTATTATTTAAAAGGATGATCTCATTTATCATTATTGTTTGTTACCTTACATTAAAATGCAATAAAATATTTCTAAGTTTTTGAAATAGATTTTAACTCATTTATCTTTGAACTTTTACATGAGATAATTATCATCTTAGTAGATCCTACTTTAGGTTAGGGGAGAGGGGGGGTAAGACGGGGCACTTAACGTTTGAAGTCCAATAAAACTAAGAATGTTATTTTTTTCTAAGGTTATTTATTCTAATAATATTCTTAGGTAATCAGTCTTTGCAAATCTACATTAATTAGGGACTTTTAATTGATAATTCAATAAAAAAATATGAAAATGTGCATAGTCCTATCTCCCCATCTTGCTCCATGGGTAGGGTAAGATGGGGAACCTACACACTATGCTTATTTTCTGGATAACATTCAGAAAAGTCATCAGATTAATCATCTATGATTCTGGATCTCAGTATTCACATGTGAGTTTTGCCAGTAATTACTAACAGGATGTAGGCCGCTTCCAACCGGCCAATCTGGAAGTCAATGGGGGAGGCCTATGTTCAGCAGTGGACGTCCTATGGCAGAAATGATGATGATAATGATGACTAACAAAATTCACATGTGAATACAGATTCTTCGTCTTCATCTTCCATTTCATCACAATATGCCCATTTGTTACACGCAGTACACGCTACCCAGCCCTGTGTAGTCTATAAATAGCGTCCGTTGCAGAAAAAACATGAGGTACCTATTTTCGGAATCACTGTTGCTTTTTTCTGATGATGACTATTTAACTTTGGATTTTTTTTTCTTGGTCATACCCCATCTTGCCCCCGAAACATATATGGCCATTATGGGACCAAACAAATACTTTACCTGTTAGCGTGATTGTTGACACATATCTTTAAGTTGAAAATGAGTGTATTTACATTACGATAAGAAAGAGATCATCAATTTTATAACCTGCCTAGCTCCCACTTACTACATGTCTCGTAAGTCTTGTAACTGTATTTCCTGTAATAAGGGCTGATAAAGGCAGTGTTGCCAATGACCAATAGTCAAAAGCAGCACAAGACAGCTTAAAAAGTAACATTTTTACGAGGAAAGTAACATCTTATTTGCTTAGTGTAAGTGTAGCTTTCACGGGGCAATCTATTCGTTTTAAATTAGGATGGAAGAAATGCAACAACAGCCAATTACTTAAATGAAACAGCACGCCGTTTTGTGACCGCCACCGCTTAACTTTAGTCTCAGAATTAGTAAAACAAAGTTGTTTTACTATTATTATTGGCACACACAGCGTCAATAAATCCATAAATAGTTTCTAATTAACAAAACTTCGAAATTTTTTGCGGATCTTCGTCATCTTAACACAATTCACAATTAATATTTTATTAGTCCTAAAAGTAAAATATTGTTAAATATTAACATAATATAAATAAGGTACATTTGTACATATTGTGATGGCAAAAATTGGTCAACACTTATACCTCGTAAGGGGCGCGTCGCGCGCACCATGTTTGTTTGGAGAAAATGTAGCAAATATAAGTCTTATTAACATATAAAAAATTCAAGTCGAAACACGAAGGGAATCTCCAGTTATATGATTTTTTATGTCATTTTCCATACTAAGAAATTACATTTTGTACCATAACTCTCAAAATAAGATTCCAATAAGAAAATTCTACTAATGTTTTTTACAGCTAATAAGTAGACGTATACGATGAATTGACTTGTTTTTCAATAATTGACACTTGTATGTTTAAGTTGCATATGTCCCATTGTTTGTATGGAGTCGATCCACTGTGCGGCGGTGCAGGTGCGTCACGCTACTGGCCAATTACGTAATCGTCTTCTGCGCATCTTTCGCCCAGCGCTCAAGATCAGTGACGCTAGTTGTACTGCGGTGCTGATAGGTGCGCGGTCACGTTTTACTGAATGCATTAACTGAATGCGAATTTTTTCATACAAGGTCTGAATGTGCCCGCTTCGGCGCAGACAGGTAAACAAAGAGGATTTTTCAAGTGTACCCTGATTAGAACAAACCGCTAGGAGTAAGTGTAGGTAACCTACATTTATTTTACTTGCGATAATTTGTAAACGATAAAATTCTTCGTTGTATTTTCAACGAAAAAAGGATAAAATTCTTCGTTGTATTTTCAACGAAAAAAGAACAAAACAGTAAATCAACGAAAACAACGTTTCCTGTAGTAACTATGTATGATGTAACTATACCTACACACAGCGTGCGATGCAGCTGCACCGAACCCCCAATTTGTAGCTCAGCCGATGCCAAAACAAGAGTTGTTCCATTGTACACAACACTGCTCCATTGCTTTTCTGTTCTCTGTGCTGTGTCTACTGTACTACAAATTAACACTTCAGTCAATCGTTTTAGGGAAGCAATGCCTATAAAATAGAGGTGTTTTCATTCTACACAAGAGAATTTGAATTCGACAAACTGTTATGTCACGCGAATGTCTGAGTTGTTTAATGAGTTTCTATTAATCATTGTTAGCTGACACTGGTTTTCGTGGTTTAAAACAATAATTTAAACCTCTACCTAGGGCATAACCCGTTTTATTTCATTTAAAAATAGCAGTAGGTACCCAACTCATAATATGCAAATGTGAACATGGAATAGTTGAGTTCGTTATTAAAACACAATAAATAACATGAGCACGCTCGCCATTTTGTTATTTTTGCAGTTTACGGTGTACATCTTACGGTAATTTACCCTATGACACACTGGATGACTTAAGGTCTACAAATCAAACGCACGACTCCTGGTAAAATCTTTTTTCGAGTGTGTATGTTCCATTATGTAGGTGCGATACGAGTAGAACCTTTTATACCTTTTCCCTGTGATTTATCATTATTATCATTACAGCCATAGGACGTCCACTACTGAACATAGGCCTCCCTCAATGACTTCTATTGGGGGATTGCCAATACTCGCCACGCTTGGCAAGCGGGTTGGCGAGCACAGTTTTTTTTAGGATTTCGCACGCAGACGCTGCTGCCCGTCTCGTGCTACAGTTAGCACACGGCATCGCGTCCCAGTGATTGTCACATTTAAATATATTGGACAATATATACATAAATATTGGACAACATCACATACCTACATTGCTCTGATCCCATGGTAAGTAGCCAAAGCATTTGTATAATAGAAACCAGAAACAACGATGGTACCACAATCTCCAGACCCGAGACAATATAGAAAAGTTATTTTTCTTCATTGATCGACTGGGAACCGAACCCGGGACCACAGAGATAGCGACACCAAGTCTGGTATGCTCGCCTCTCAGCTACGGAGGTCGTTCAAGTCGAGATTGCATTGTCTACAAGCACAGTTTTTAAAAAATATAGTACCTAATGCATGCGAGCTCGCGCAAATAGGTATTAACCGTTACAAATTCACATTTACTTTTATTTATTTAAATTTAAGCCAATAGTGATATTTTTTTACATACCAATAATACAAGTGTTCAGAAAAAAGTAAAATCTGGAAAAGTAAATCAGGAATCTGAATAGGTTACATAGTAAAATTATATTTTAAAATAGTACTGAATCAATCAACGATGGTATCGTTGAAACCTTGTTACTCGTAGGTAGTTGTAACTTGTAACTAAAGCGCGTCAGAGGCAGGCTGCGCGGATTCCCCAATTTGCGCGCCCACCTCAGCCGTCCATGCCAACACACCGCTCCATTGCATCCCTGTGCCCTGGCACCGAATCTACGGCACAAATTAACACGGAGTAGGTACATTGACATGGGAGTTGTGCAGATTGTGCTTAATTGATTAATATTCGGATAAAAAGCTTTAATTCTGCACTCTCAATTACGTAGACGATAGGTCTTTAATTTTCTACCAATCGACCTTTACGTTGTTGCTACTATTGTAGAAACAACATTGTAGAAACTAGTGTTAGTACAAAATCAGAAACAATTTAGGTCCTTAGGATAAGATGTATGTAGATCACGTGATTAGTAATCAGGTATTTAAGGCGAAGGGGAAGGCAAGTGACCTTGATCATTTAGCGTCAACTCGCGTGACATCTATTCCTTGCTTGCTATGCTTCTTGCAGACTATAAAACATCCAGCGGCAGTCGAGCATCGTCGCCTTTTTGTGGCGCACAAAAAGTCCTGATTATCAAAGTATCCGCTGATAGAAAAGTGGAATCTATTAAAGATCCTTCATTTGTTTGATGACAAACAAAAGGCACGAATGCTATAAATACTTAACTATGCCAAGTTTGAAACTAAACAAAACCTCATTTAAAATATAAATTTATATAAGATCGCGGTATTCGCGGTACTTTTCGCCAGAAAACTTTGGCATAACACCTCTTACGTGTATTCTACCCGTCGCCTTAAATAAAAATAGCGGATTAGCACGGGGCACTAATATTAATGATCGTGCTTAAACACATAAGTAATTCTAAGGAAGACTAGGTTCAGGAAAAACCTAACTAGGACACTTCGAAAACATTTTCTCAGTTCAATATTTCAGTGTGAGAACTTCAGAAGTCATTAATTTTTGATTTATTAGTCAGTACGAGTGTACCCTACTATAACTTGAGTTTACTACTCTATCCTACTTTTGTTCGATAACTTGGAAGTTAATTCAGAGGCAGTCTAGGTTTGGTAACCTAGACTGAAGGGTAGCTACCCTTGAGGCTCTTGAAGTTTCATTGCTAAAGAATAAGTACCTACTTAGTTTGTTTTTCTTTATAATTATTGTAACGACTTGGTATTTAAATTTTAAAGAGAAACTTTACAGGTGTGTTAAAAACTTTGGTGCTTAGCGTTTACGTCTATTTAAAGACTTAAGTATTTTAGTCCTTTTAGACTGGTTTAATTAGGTAGGTACGAAGGAGGATCTTAAGCAAGCGGACGCTCTTTATTCTAGAATCTAGTCATAGCGATGGCTCTGTTATTTGTAATCAAAAGACTAATTATATTTTATAGGTAGATAGCTGAGAGGCGAGCATACCGGACTTGGTGTCGCTGTCTCTGTGGTCCCAGGTTCGATTCCCGGTCGGTCGTCGTAGAAAAATAACTTTTCTGTATTGTCTCGGGTCTGCCCCCCCTATCATGACCACGAAAACGCGATATGATATGATATGATCTAGCAATATATCGACACCAACTGTAAAAATATGGTAGATATAGCCGCAATTTTGATTTTTTATCGGAACAGCGATCATAATATTTGACGTCACCGGCACGGTGATTCAACATGGCGGCTATATCTATCATATTTTTACAGTTTGTGTCATTATATCGCTATATCATATCATATCATATCGTGTTTTGGTGCTCATGCTAGGGAGGCTGGGTTGGTTGTTGTGGTACCGTCGTTGTTTCTGATTTCTGTAACACAAGTGCTTTGGTTAAAATTTAATGTTGTTGAAATTTATTTATTTATTTAAATCTAAGGACGTTATCATTGTACTAATAAATGAGGTACCGTGAGGAAGTATTCTTGTGGTACTTTCGACTTACGAGGTAAGTATCAGACTTTTTTTCCGGCACCATCAGACGTGAGCCTATTTCGAAAAGTACGTGGCCTAAATAATTGACCCTACCGGTAATTGATCTGGTAACGCGAATCAGTTCGGTAGCGGGGTCTGTAATCCATGCAAGGGGACAATAGATAGAATCCATATTTGTTGTTTCAACTAATGTTGTTATTTTTAAGCTGTTTATTTTCCTTTGAAAATAAAATAAGATAGATACCTACACAATGCACAATTTAGGCGGTCCTATCGATAAAAGCGATCTCTTCCAGGCAACCTTCAGGTAGAGGACAGATAGGAAAAAAGGGGAAACTGTTTTGTTTGTTTTACGATCTAGGGCTTCAGTACAAGCTGCTAGTTTTTGGCGTAGATAATAATTAGTATGATGTGATCTTTGAAAAATAAAGTCCATAGACTTATAATAGCCAGTTTATTCGTCAGAAGCATCTCGAAAGCTTATTCGGGACTCTTAACACATTGCAGGAGCATAGCCCCGAAAACATAGCAAGTATCCGATATCAAGCAGTCCTCGACCCTTGTTCACTCAAGCCTTGCTTTTGATCTTAACTTAAAAAGGTGGGGCGTGCCCACTTCAACTTTTTAACTTAAAAGATCCTGTGATGCTCCCGCTCTCATATTTTTATTGAAAAACGATACCTTATATTAAGATGAGTTCGAGGGTTGCTTGTCGAAAGCTACGTTTTGTAAAGGCACAATACTAAAGGGTTTTTGTGTAAGCAAGCTGAAATACTCGTACTAAAACTAAATACCTACTTTCTTACATTTTACTTTCAAGGGTCGACGTCTCTGGTTGATACTAAATAGCTATGGCTGAAGCTGCTCGACTGGAACCGACAAATTAATATTTCGGCGTCAGTCACCGATTTCTACAAAGGGTCAGTAGTAAGCAAGACAGCGCTGGAATGACTTACTGTACTGCTGCAATGCTGGCGCAGTGTGCGTTTTTATAGAAACGAAAGTTCAAATAAATGTTTAATTATAATAGGCATATATATACCCTGATTACCAAGAATTATTATAAAAATAAAAGAGATTTTAAAGATGAATTGTTGTCAGTTTTATGACGGTATTACGTCCCCGTCTTGCCCCTCTTCCCCTACGTACATAAGCTCTTATAGATGATACGGCATTTTCAACCGAAAAATAGTCGAGATTCCGTTAGTTTGAATTTGCAAAACAGCTCCGCTACCTCCTGCCGGCTCAGCTCCCAGGGCGCAGTCCCGATCTAATTAGGTAATTGAAATCATTCGGGTGCGTTCGTCGAGTGAGCGCTGCATCAATTAGTTCGCGCCGCCATTTTGCCGTAGGCATCCATTTTCTAATATGGCTGCATCGTCAGATCGTCATTGATAATTTGAGTATTTTTAAAGATTACTTAAATTGGACTGGGACTTTGTTTTGGGTAGGAAAGAGGTAGATAGTGTTTGTACTAACAAGGTGTTCTATTTGATTTCACATGACTCTAACCATCGTCGCCTTATCATAAAGGAAAGAGCCGTTCCTGGGCTCCATAGCAATGGCTTTGGACGCAACCGGGATATACCGTATAGATGAAGAAGAAGAACTTCTTCTCTTCAAACTCTTATAACTCACATCTCTGTTGAGGGCCAAGTTCTACCAATCTCAAAGTTAAGACGACCTCCATCCATAGCCGAGAGGCGACCATACCCTTTTAGGTTCCGGGTTCGATTCCTGGTCGGTCAATGTAGAAAAACATATTTTCTATATTGTCTCGGGTCTGGGTGTTGTGGTACCGTCATTGTTTCTGATTTCTGTAACACAAGTGCTTTGGCTACTTACCATAGGATCAGAGTAAAAAAAAAACCTTGTGCGCTAGACCTTTGCCCGGCAGTGGAACACCATAGGTTTAAAAAATAGTTAAAAGTGCCCCCCAACTTTTTGTGAGGTTCAACCATGTAGTATTTATGAGACTCACTGAGTGCTCAATCAGCTAATTTGGCACAGCCGCCAAGCCCCAGTTTCATAGCTTTCGTAGTGATAGATACGGGTTAGTCATACTCGTACATAATACTTGAATCTGTCCACTGAATGGTGTGATGAATTATCTGCACTGGGTTTTATCACTATGAATTTAAAAATAAATACCTCCTTCTACTTGTGGTAAAAAGTTTGGTAGGTAAGTAGATATTGGTGTGTTTTATGACTCATTTACGATTACCTAGCTAAGGTACTAAATCATAGCTTCGTCACTTTATGTCTTGCTTGATGACGAATACCGTCTGACTGGTTTTGTAGTGCGACTGGACTTGTGGACTACAAGAATTCGAATTTAAGTCTGAATCCCGCAACAGGCAAATCTTTGTATGATGAGCACGAGCATTTGTTTCTGAGTTATGTATGTTTATAAAGGTATTTAGGTATGTTTATCCGTTATCTAATCGCTACAGCTTTGCTTAATTTGTAGGTAATTGTAGGAAGAATTTTTTTTATTTATTTTTGATTTATTTTACCTATACAAAACGTCTGGAAGAAAGAAAAGCAGATTAAATTGTTTTTATTTATAAATAATGTTTACCACGCTAGTTGCCTCGTTATCCGTCATATAAGTAATTTTTCTTCCATTGCATTTCCCGTTTCCATTGTCGATGCCCATTAAAAAGGAAAAAAATCCACGTAGGAAAACAAAAACTTGAATAACTCCCACATTTAACTGCAAATCAATCAACCGAACCGAGTTTATATAAAACTAACGATACCCAGAATAATGCAGTCAACGGCTGATTGATGAGCACGCACACAATCTATATGCTAATACCGTATTCTAATACCGACCGCTATTTTAAGAGGCTGCATCCTTATTATGTAAATCGTTTCGATTTGCGTAATCCGTAATCGGTAGCCAAACGTTTAATACTGGTGTAAATAAATAGTATCTTCCAAGAGCCATAAAGGCAGGTATATACAGAGCTATGAGTACCTAATAGCCAAGCCAGTCTCAGCGCGCTGGCATAATTTTGGCGGTTGTGTGGCTGTGATTATGACGTGAAAAAGATTTTCGTGATAATCGACATGGTTTAGTTGACACCAGTCTCTGGCGACAGCTACCGGCTCCGTGTAAATCTGTTCACTACCTTTTAGTTTTAATAGAAACTAGCTGAACCTGCGCTATCATCATTTAACATCATAATAACTTTAGCCTACCAAAAATTAGATCTATATTGATTGATACCCATTCATCTCCACCAGTGTGAACGATCAAGCGACCTTCGCCGACGATCGCCAAAGGCATGGAAACTGTGCCAGTTGTGGTATGAAACTAGCTGCTGCAGCAATAGGTAAATGAGGCTATGCTTAAACATTCGTTTCTTGGTTTGACCTAACGGTGTCGTAGTGAGGACAAATAGATAATCCTACATCAAACTTTTCTATGTTGTCTCGGGTCTGGGTGTTGTAATACCGTCGTTGTTTCTGATTTCTATAAAACAAGTTACTTTAAAAATAAAACCCGAAGTCCGACGGAATCGCAAATCAAACAGAAACTCAAAGGAAATATCTAATACCAGCCTTTTCAAGAGGCTGCATCGTTATAATGTAGATCTGTGTGGGATATTTGCGTAATCCATAATCGGACATCGGATGCCTGTCGCAATGTTTTGCAGTCCCAGGGGCGAGGATATAGCCTCTCATTAAGCGTCTCACCGATTTAGTTATAATCCGATTTTACTGTGGGAGTTCAAATACGCTGTGTAGGCATTTCAGCAGTCGAGACGATGAGAAAAGCCACCAATTAGTTACAGCTAAATTAATATAAAGTAGGTACAGTCAAAATCTAAAGTAGCTTAGTATCATAATTTACCAAAAGAATCTCATTGCAAAACATATCACAAAGTCTTACAAAATCACGTACCTACGTAAAAGTCAGGTTATTGTGACTTTAAGAAGATTCAGTAGTTTTGAAAATTAGTTTTTGATCACCTACTTTTGATGGTGATTGTTACCAAAATATTAAAACCTTAACATCTCAGTCTATCAAAGTTTATGGGAGAGCAGATGATTTTTTGACATAGCTTATACACAGAATGTTTGATATTTTTGCTGTCTATTCACAGATTTTGTAAAACTTTGTATGTAAATACAAGACGGAGATGGCACGCGGCATGACTGAAGGTAGGATGAGCTAGATATGCCTTTTATGTACCTATTGCAAAGGTTGGTAATGAAAAATATCCTGACATTTGAAGAAGGATGATCAGTCGATTCTATACAGGGTTTTTTTAAAAACATTAACAACCCCCTAACAGGGGCTAATTTTGGTGCTCAAATACAATAACTTTTTCTACGGGCCCAACATCGGAATCGCAAAGGGGTTGATGATGTTATAAAAATAACCCTGTATAAATAATATGCGTCATACAACATACCAATTGTCATGTTTTCCAAGTAAGGTATTACGAGTCATATTTCCAAGGAGTCAAATTTGAAATGTTCATATTCTGAATTGACCCAAATCGAACCCGGGACCCTTTGAGTGCAAAATAGATCAACGCGACACTCCACAATCAGGTTGTCAAGAGTTGGCAAGTAATTAGCAACCTACTTACACACTTGGTTATTCACTTAAAATCAAATCATCATCATCATCATCATCATTTCAGCCATAGGACGTCCACTGCTGAACATAGGCCTCCCCCATTGACTTCCAGATTGGCCGATTGGAAGCGGCCTGGACCAAGGTCTTCCTGCGACCCTTACCAGGTCGTCTGACCACCTTGTGAGTGGACGTCCCACGCTGCGCTTGCCGGTACGCAGCCTCCATTCTAGAACCTTTCTGCCCCATCGGCCGTCAGTTCTGCGTGCTATGTACCCCGCTCACTGTCACTTCAGCTTGCTAATCCGTTGGGCTATGTCAGCGACTTTTGTTCGTTTACGGATCTTCTCATTTCTGATTCGATCTCGCAAGGAAACACCGAGCATAGCCCTTTCCATAGCACGCTGTGCGATGTGATGCGATAAAATCAAATACAGTAAGTAATTAAAAGACATGAAAAATCTATTGCTAACTAATAAATTATTTTATTCAAAATTAAAGTAAACATTTTGTTAAATGATTACTATTTACAGTTCAGTAAAGTTTAAGTCTTTATTATAAATAGTAAATATCTCAAGAGATAGTAGGTTTTTATCATTTGGTCGAAGCAAAGATTGACAGATGGATTGAGCCTACGAAAATGATTTCAAAATGTCACGTCGTCGCGCCATGATAACAGCATATTGAGGATTTTTGTCAAGTCCACAGTTTGAGTAGTTGCACTTGTAACTTGGATAGCAACACCGAGCGAAAAAAATAACGTTTAATGGTTCTTCATTTTCTTTTTTTATGTGATGATGGTGAACTTGTGTTTACATCGTGGTTACACTATCCCGCCATTATCACGTGAGCAGCATTTACAAGCATTTTTTTAATTTCAAGTTTTACTATACATACATACATAAAACAAAGCGATTTTATCCATATAAAACAAATAGGACAACACTTCAAAGGACAAAACTGGAAGGCCTATGTTCAGCAGTGGATGTCCTATGGCTGAAATGATGATGATGGTGATAATCTTCGAGGAGGTTAAAATGTTAGTAAATTATTTTTATTACAAGGTTTACCTACATTCGGCGTTGGTTTTTTTTTGAATGTGTGAAGTGTGAAAAGTACTACGCACGGTCCACCCCTGAGATAATTTATTACCATCGAGCAGATCTGATGACGGAGCCAAGAGATTAGTCCAATATTATCAGATAGTTGTGTTTTAATCCAAATGTCACAAAGTTACGTATAGTAAAGTAAGTTGTTAGAGTAGGTTAAAAACCTTCTAAGATTTGATTTCATAGTTAGTTAGCGGTTAGTTACATTCAAGTAAATCTAATAAAAGTATGTTATAAAGCATACCACGACTTACCTCGACGTAATATTTTTATTTACCTCTGTAGCAGAAAGAATCGGCTCCCTCCACAGTGGTCTCGAAAATCAGATATAAGGGACATGTCGCAAAGTTTGGGCGATTCGAAACTTGGCTCCCACGAGCCATTGTTTGACAGTTTGTTTTAACTTAAAACCTTATAAATAGTGTTCCCAAGCGGGGGAATTTGAGGATTCCATTATTTCACTGTTTCTCATGATAGTTAAAGGTCCTCCTGGGGTAGGGACTGGAGAGAAGTTACAAACTTCCAATGGCTATCTAGTACATGGATTTAGAAGATTTTCTTTATTATTTTTAAAAAGATATTAACGTAAGGTAAACCGAGATGCAATTGTTACAACTTCTGCACACATTTTAAAGTTTCAAATGATCTATGGAATCAGAGAACGAAGGGAATGTTTTTAAAAGTTATTAGATATTTCTCGATAACATTTATTTAAATTTAAAAACAGTTGCTTTTTTCAATATTTTTTTTCTAAAATTCTGATTTAGAAATAAATTCAAAGCGGAATTGTAAACACTACCTTTTCTCATAGTTATAATAGACGCCTTAATTTCTATTATCATCACCATCATCATTTCAGCTAAAGGACGTCCACTTCCAGACTTTCCAGATTGGCCGGTAATTTCTATCACCAACTTCTTATGAAGTAAGTAAGTTAAGGTGACTGGTTATTAGTAGGTAAGTATCAAGGGGACATTAGCTTTCATATTAACATGTCCTAATCATCGGAAATGTAATTACGTTGTAGTATATTAATGTCAAGTATTATACGATTAGTAGACACATATGACAATGTAATTAGCTTCACCTAACAAAGAGCTATAGTCCTATGGGAGATCTAATACCTAATACTAAGTCGAGCTTAGTATTGACAAATGGTAAGGTATTGTTTTGTTACGAATTACATATATTTATTTACTGTAGGTGATTCTTAATGACAAGCAAATAAACTCCGTAACCTAATGCTGTGTCTAGCACCTGAGTATGCAGTGTGGCCGCCCTGTATATAGTCGTACGTTTATTTTCTCTTAGCGTCTCACCAAATTAAAAAAATAATGAAAAATAAGTAAAATTAAAAGCCCCTTAAAAATAAACCCCTATAGGATAACTTTGTTGTCCGTCTATCTGTCTGTCCATCGTTTCTGTCTGTCAAAAACCTTTTCATAAGGAAATCGTGAAGGTATTAAGTTAAATAATATTAAAAATTAATGTCTGCGATCCCTTGCAGCTGTGGAATAATCAAACTTCTAAAACTCTAAGTCAACGCAATCAAAAGTTGCTATTGTTAATGCCACATTTTTTATACTCGCAAGGGAATCAGAACCTGTATGGTACTTTTCGTTGACCTAGAATCATGAAATTTGTCTAGAAAACCGTGTAGCTACATCACAAAAAAAAGCTATCTTGGAAAAGCGGTGAAAATCTTCGAGATTTGATTCCCGTTTTGGACAAAATATTTACATACCTTCAAGTTTTGACTAGGTATATTTTGATTACGATTTTCATACATTTTCAGCATATAAACAAACATGCATTACTAAACATATTATGCCTCCTGCCACGCAATCACTTACTACTACTTAAATTACTTTAATCATTTCAGCCATAGGACGTGTCCACTGCTGAACACAGGCCTCCCCCAATGACTTTCGTAGGGCGGGGATTACCAATACTACTACGCTTGGCAGGCGAGTTGGCGACCGCAGTTTTTATAACATTTCGCACGCAGACGGTGCTGCCCGTCTGGTGCTACAGGAATTAGCCGCCTTTTACGACATGCCCCCTGTTGGCGGTAGGGAAGTGTATTCTTTACGGCCGTCCCCACACGGCATCTATTACTTTACTTAGTAAAAAAATTAAAAAAATGTTGTAGAAATTGTTCGTTGTAATATACTTCTTATTTTGATACTGTGCTTAAACTCTTGTATAAGCTGGAAGCACGAAAATGAAAATATTTGAAACTCTTAAAACAATAGGGCTTTATGAAACAACCACTATGGAGTGCAGAGTACGCGCCGCGATCGCGAGGGAAATCACCGCGGCATTAATTATTATGTTTTTTCTGCGCATCTTGGCATAGACACCACTGTGCAGCGCTAATATTGTAAAAGAGCTAAAAAATTCAAATAAAAATCTTTTGAAGGAAGAAATTATACTATACAAAATTACAGACAAAGAATCAATTTAAATTATTTAACAGAAATATGTTTATTGTAGTTTTCTACACCAAGCAAAATTAACGAGTTTTTATTTGTTTTTTTATTTAATTATATTGATGATGTAATAAGATTTTTACCCCAAAATGTATTTAAGTACTTCAATATATAAACTATTTAGTACCCCCTGCTTCTCACAAACGTTCTTGTAGTTTTATCTTGGTCAAGTTGGAAATCAATGTAGATAGTAAAATAACAAAAATGCAGGTAAATTCTTGTTTGTATCTTTGTTGCAAGTACCTACTAACGGGCGGGCTTATTATTATGCTACCTACATACATAATATAACCTTTATGTTTTAAAGATTTACTTATTATGTTGATCGACGTAAACTTAGTATCTAGTATAATTACAAACCTTTGTGGTTTTGCAATGCGAAACCCCACTGTAATTTATTATATAAGTTTATTTTCTGTAAATTATATTGTATACATGGTTCTGAATAAATGTTCTTCTGTTCTATTCTACCTATTCTAAAGTAATATTTAATATATACATAAACCTATTTAATATTTTATGACATCTTTGTGATTCAATAATAAATAGTAAAAAAAACTGCTTAATTACGACAACTTTTTCTACAACATCGAAATCGCAAAAATTTACACCTTTAACAATTTGAAATGAACTTTTTCTGAGATTTCGATGAATGATGATGAGGTTTTAAGATTTAAAAATACACAACATAGTAAAAGAGTAATAGTTGTTGTATTGAGCTGTAGAATAAAAGGAAGTCAACTAAAAAACAGGACTTAATAACCTATCTTGGACGAGTAGGTACATAAAACACTGAAGAAAATATTTAAATTTTGCTTTTATATAAATGAATTGATTGAAGACACTGAACTGAAATTACAAACTTCAATAAATTACGACCGCTTAACATAACATCACAAAATCACTTTAAACACAATTTCATTATTTTTCATAGTTCGTGTAGCTAAGATCAGTAAATAGAATCGATTTTTATTTAGGCAATTCCTTGCAATTCAACGTAGACCTGCGTTGAGGAGAAAAGGGCGGGGTGGTCTGCCCTTTTTTGACATCTTTCTGTGGGTTCTTTCCTGGTTCTATTCTCTCGTTGTACTTCAACTGTACCATTCCCATCTTTTGCGACGCCGAAGATATGATCGAAGCCATGGTTATTGAGGGGTGGGGCATTTCTGGTATTTGCGAAACCATATATTCTCGAAGTTTCTGTCGCAGGGTTATTGCATCATCAATATCATCATTTTCATTGAACGTTTCCACTTCGTCTTGCGTTATCTCCCCGTCGATGTCGAGTGAATCATTGACGTCCCTATAATATGATAGTCGCAAGTGTGAATAATCGTCGATAAAGAAGTCAGATGTACTTGCTTCATCTGTTGATAAAACGGAGTTGTCTTGTGTATTTTCCCCGTCACTCATTTTGATTTTCAAATATGCAGGAATGATCACGTATGATGCTGTTTATAGTCACGACACGTTTGCAGAATATGATTTAATTAGATGACGCATGACGTTTGTTGACGCATGACGTTTATTGCTGAAATATAATCAACTACCCACAATTATGTTTAACATCTTTATTTTAATTACTAAAAAAGTAAGCAGGTGGTTAGTCGACGCCAACTTAAAAAAAATAATAGTTATTTGTTATACAAGAGTGCAAAATGGCTTTTTAACCGCGTGTTCAATTTTGATGACCGAGCAAGCGAAGGATTCTAAAATTGAATCACGAGCGCAGCGAGTGATTCAAAATTAGAATCCTGAGCGTTAGCGAGGGAATCAAAAGAGCACGAGGTGAAAAATCTTTGCACTCGAGTGCAACACGTAACTTTTCATTCCACCTCAGCGAGGAAATGACTAAATGCAAAAAAAAAACGTTTACAATCACAAGATAGGTACACTTTTATTTCAGTTTAAGTATTAATTACTACATTATGACAGGTAAGTATTACAGAATAATCTTTAAATTATAACAATACTAAGGTATAATTAAGAAAATTTTAAAGTAACGTTGCTACAGTTATTTAAATTGAGTGTAATATTTTTGTTAGGTACTGTAATATAGAACACCAAGAAGGTTCCGAGTCTGAGTTTTTAACAAATAAAAAAAAAGTTGTATATATTCGGCACCATAGAGGTAGCAGTAAATAGGTTTAATGTTTTTTTTAATTCACAAACTTAGTGCACACGATGTTCTAAATTCAATTTACTTTATCCTCTAGAGAATAAAAACGGCTTTTCCACTCAGATATTGAAGATTAAAAATACTCTTTCCGAGATGGTGGGATGAAAAATAAATTACCTATGGTATAGATTTTTACAAAAATGGAAAAGTAAAAGTTTATAGAATTTGACATTGTATTGTATTTAGTTTCGTAGTCGTTAACCAACACTATAATATGACTGACCTACAGACGAATAGCTTTTCTTACCTAAGATAATACTCGATTATTTGACCATCACGACTGATTGACTTAATGTTCCAATTTTGAGGTTTCCTTTTTAGTTTTTTCATTCATTCATAAACAGCCCACGTCAGTCCACTGCTGGACATATGCCTGTCCCAATGCACACTACTGCGCCCGATCCTCAACTTTCCATTCACTCCATTGCCCCATTGCTCCACGCTGCACTTGCCTAGTCGTGATCTCCACTCAAAAACACGTCTACCCCATCGGTTATCAGTTTTACGGCAAATGTGATCAGCCTATTACCACTTCAGTTTGCTTATTCTTTTAGCTTTATCGATTACTTTAGTTTTCTGTTGGATCTTCAGAGAAATCCCGAGCATAGCACTTTAAATAGCTCACTGAGCAACAATAAATTGGTGTGCCAGTCTCCGTGCGAGTGTCCAAGTCTCGGCTCCATATTTCATGACAGGCAGTACGCACTCGTTAAATACTTTCTTCTTCAGACGTACTTTTTTTTTTTAAAGAAAGCAATCTAATAGTTTTACAATATTATTAAAGTTTAAGAAATAAAGATAATGACTGCAAATAAAAAGTTTCAAGATAAGTCCAACGTGATATATTCTAGATATAAAGGAATTATGAATATACCTAAGACTCTACGTTACGAGATAAGATTTGGAATTATTTTATCATATCGTCAAATTCTAACGGCGTTAGCGGCGTTATCCAAAGGCGTTAGGCTTCCGTAACATGCTTATCCACAACTCACATGATCTTCAAGGGCTCATTTAATCTTACCACTCCATTTATTGAGTATAAAAAGTGTTCAATTCTCAATCGAACATCATTCAAATCATAGCATCAACAACATGAAGTTCATAGTCCTCTTCGCTTTGGTAGCCGTTGCCTTCGCGGCTCCTCAACACAGGAAAGTTTTCCATGAAAACTTCCAGGATTTCATTGACCTGATCGATGAAGTTTCTGGTCATGATTTGGAACACCTCGCAGAACACTACCTCGAGTTTGAAGAGTTCCAGCAGACGTTGGGCTATATCAGGACGGCCAACTTCAAGAATCTCATCTTCGAGATGGAGGAACTTCCCGAATTCAAAGCTGTAAGTGTTTTAATAATTATTTTACCATCAATAGCGATGTGAGAGAATATGATTTCTCCTACGAAGGCATTGACAGATTGGACATTGAGCAGTTTATCATGGACTCAGTTACAATAATTTTAAGAGCTATTATTGAGTCAGTACATTTGCATGCGTTCAGAAGCCTAGTTTACGTGTTATTTAACCATAGTTGCAATCCTGTTTTAATCCGGCCCCAGTAACATCACACAACATACATCAAAAATGATATTCTTGTAAAATTAAACATGCAATTTTAGTTTTAATGCGAATGACAATGGAACAAACCTATGATAGTGATGTAACTGGGATCGGACCGAAACTGGATTGCGACTACTTTTATATACGAGAATTAGGCATGTAAGGAGTCTTTGTGTTTGTTTCATAAATAAAATAAACAATGAATTGTTTCCACAATCACACTCATTAGCTAATAAAAGCCCCAAAATAATAAAAGCCTTTAATATGGCAACTAGATAACGGATAATCATACTTAAATACAAATGCTTGTGCTCATCATACAAACATTTTCTCCTCGTAGTCCAGAGCGTGAACCACTACACCAGACGGTCGTCTTATTCCACGTAGACGATCATCAGCATTGAGTAACATGAATGTATGTTTCTAGGTCCTCGACTACTTGGAGGGCCACAGCATTGACATCCATTACTTCATCGACACACTCAACTACTTGCTGGGTAAGCGTAATCTCACTAATATAAATGCGCCAGATCACGCCAGAACAGCTCAATTGACAAAATTAGGCACAGAGATAGATTACTGTCTGTAATATGCTTTAGGCTACTTTTGATCCCGGAAAAATGTAGGTACGGTTTCCGTGGAATGTTTTTTTTACAGACCAAGGAATCGACATGATTTTTTTCATAGTGGTCGTTTATGGGTCAGAGAATGACATTGGATACTTTTAATCTCGGAAAAATGCACGGTTACTATAATATGATAGCATAACAATTTTATTTTGTTCAAAAGGAGGAAAATAGTAGCCTGTATTTTTAATTCACTTCCTAAAAGAGCAAAATAAAGGGTGATAATCCGTTTTTTTCGCAGGCGACGCCGCAGGCACAGTTTTTTGCGCCACTACACTATTCAGATGAACAAACTGAAATGAATTTCATCATCATTTCAGCCACAGGAAGTCCACTGCTGAATATAGGCCTTCCCTAATGATTTCCAGATTGGCCAGTTGGGAGCGGCCTGCGTCCAGCAGCTCCCTGCAACCTCCTAAAATGAATTTATTACACTAATAATATCTTCATCATCTTGTGTTCCTTGTGTTGTGTTACTTTATAAGTGCTTTATATAGCATTGACCTGTATACCGAAATACCTGGACTGGCTATCCTATATAAATAACTGCTAATTTTGTGTGCCCATTTGGAACGCCACAAGTGAGAGTACCGAGAACTAATTGTGACGTATACTGCTTATTATGACTGCCTATTTTTTTGCATGTGATATTGGCCGGTACTTAAATTAAAAATGTGCCAAATAGGGTCCCTCACTTAGCATTAGTCTTGGCAGCTAAAAATAGCTGCCGCGACACTTGGCAGTTAAAAATAGCTGCCGCGACACTTGGTATGTCTTACTCTTCTATGCAATCCGGTAACTCGTCATCGAGTAATTCACTCCCTTCTCAGACATATCACTCCTCATCCAATCCATCCATGTCTCCTTCACTTCTCCACCCATCACTCTCCTCGTTACGTGCCCCTCTTTCCTTCTCATCACATGTCCATACCAAGACATGTTAGAATAAAAATAATAATTTCATTGCAGACCGCGATTCTGACAAGAAAGTCCGCCACACCCTGAGCGGTCGCGACTTCTCTGCCTTCATTAAGGACTGCATTTCTGAACTCCCTAAAAACCAGCTACTTAACCTTTACAACCAGAAGATGGATGAAGATGAGGACTTCAAGTCTGCCATGGAAGGTCTGCAGAGCGACGAGTGGAACCAGGTGTATTCAGCCTTGTGGGCCAATGAGCAGTTCCTGGCTGAAGTCAAGGCCCTAGCTGACAACGGGGTTGACGTAAACTTGCTACTAGATCAGCTGGTTGCCCTCTTCGGACAGAACTAAATCTCTTTTGTAAATAATGGTTGTTGGTGATCCAGAATTAAAGCTTGTTTAATAAACGTATGTGTATTATTTGGGTATAAACTTAAATAATTTTTTTTTTATTTCATCAAGGGTATTATTATTATTACTTGAAAAAAAAATTCAACTGCCTCTGGTGGGATTCGAATCCACGACCTTTCTCTAACCTGGCGACTGCTCTTGACTACTACTAGCAGTATAATAAATGCAAAAATAATAAAATATTAATTACACAAAAAAAAAAAACATTTTTTTGGTAGGATTCAGACTTTACGCTATCTGCGCAACTGCTCTTCAAACTGAGCTTCGTAGTTCATTAGTTATGGCAGAGAACTTCTTTAAGTGATTGTTGCTACTATTAAGCCAGAAGAAATATTGTTGCAATTAATATTAGACAATTAGTAGAGATGAGATTAACTTTAAATAAATTTAAAATGGTAAGGTCTGGTAAGGGTCGTAGGAAGACGCTGGATGTAGGCCGATTCCAACCGGCCAACCAATCTGGAAGTCAATGGAGGAGGCCTATGTTCAGCAGTGGACGTCCTATGGCTAAAGTGATGATGACGAAATTTAAAATAAAATTCATTTTTGACTGACTTTAAAAAAAAGGAGGAGGTTCTCAATTTAGTTGTTTTTTCCTAAATGTTGGTTACCTCAGAACTCTGCCATTAATCATCATGTCAGCCTATTGCAGTCCACTGCTAAATGTAAGCCTTCCCCAAAGAGCGCTACAGATATGATAAGAGTATGATCTTCCGCTTTTTTTCATTTAGCCACTGCCACCCATCTGCCTAAGGTCGTCAGTCCATCGAGCTCGGGGGCGTCTTACACTACGTTTGCCAAGGCGCGGTCTCTACTTGCGAACCCATTTACTCTACCTTTCATCCGTTCTGCGACAGATGTGGCCGGCTCGTTGCCTTTAAAAAAATATTTTTTCAGTTCGAAGGAAATACTTCCCGATTGGTCCCATTTTTTTCAAATTTCAATTCTAATGATGGGCTTCACGAAGAATTGAGGGAACTTCTAAAATATTATACACGTATAGCGATGTTAGTAAGTATATTCAACAACAAGTCAAGTATTTGGATTCAGAAAGTATTATTGCTGAGGTGGGACTGATGAAGAAGACCATTGATGGCCACAATTGTATTTAATGAGAAGCGATAAGATATTTTGATTAAGACAGTTATGCTTTTTCATAGTCGACAAATCAAAGTTAAATAAATTATTCTAGAAAAAATGGTACCAACAAATTGATTTGTTAACAAAGGCCGAAGGTAGGCACCGGGACTCCGTGATGAAAAAACGTATCAGAGTCGTGTTTGGACTTATTGAAATCGTCATGAGATGCACTTTAGCTATAATTATTTACAAAATTAACATCAACGGTGGCCATTTAGAGTGGAACAATATACAGCTGTTTTTGCCACATTTTTGATAGTCGCAAGGGAATCAAATCCTATCATCGCATCATCATCATCGATGTCGGACGTCGACTGCTGAACATAGGCCTCCTCTATTGACTTGCAGATTTTCCGGTTAGAAGCGGCCTGCATCCAGCGTCTTCCTGCAACCTTTTCCAAGTATATAAGTAAAAGTTCACCCATCACGACAATCGAGTCAGTTATGGTATTTATATTGTCAAATGAAATCCATAACATTACGAAAGGTAAATTGCGGTTTACGACGTATGTATTAAAAAAAACTACTTACTAGATCTCGTTCAAATCAATTTTTGGTGGAAGTTTGCATAGTAATTTACATCATATATATTTTTTTGTTTTATCATTTTCTTCTTCTTATTTTAGAAGTTACAGGGGGGGAGGGACACACATTTTACCACTTTGGAAGTGTCTCTCGCGCAAAATACTCAGTTCAGAAAAAAATTATGTTAAAAACATTATTATCATTTTTGAAGACCTATCCATAGATACCCCACACGTATGGGTTTAATAAAAAAAAAAATGAGTTTCAGTTCTAAGTATGGGAAACCCCCTTATTTGTGTTTTCTATTTTTGTGTGAAAATCTTAATGCGGTTCACAGAATACATCTACTTACCAAGTTTCAACAGTATAGTTCTTATAGTTTCGGAAAAAAGTGGTTGTGACATACGGACAGACAGACAGACAGACAGACAGACATGACGATTCCATAGGGGTTCCGTTTTTTGCCATTTGGCTACGGAAGCCTAAAAATCAACACAATATTTGTTTTTTACTCGAAGTACAATATTACTTAGTCAATTATACTTTAACGCACAAACAGCCGTAAAGAATACTCTTACCCACCGCCAACAGGAGGCGTATCGTAAGAGGTGACTAATTTCTGCAGCACGAGACGGGCAGCAGCGTCTGCGTGCAAAATCTTATAAAAAACTGCGCACGCCAACCCGCCTGCCAATCGTGGCGAGTATTGGCCATCCTCCCCAATGAAAGTCATTGGGGAAGGCCTATGTTCAGCAAGTGGACGTCCTATGGCTTAAATGATGATTATGATTTACAGACAATAAAAAAAAAATACAAATGGCAGACCCTAAAATTAAAAGCATTTCCTAACAAACAAACGTGAAGTCATATAGAGATGAATGAACAAACATTTACATCAAACGACCATCTGGTGTAGTGGTTGGCGCTCCGGACTATAAAGCCAGCGGTAGCGGGTTTGAATCCCGCAAGGGGCAAATGTTTGTGTCATGAGCACGAGCATTTGTACCTAAGTCATGGATGTTTATAAAGCCGTTATCCAGTAGCCATAGTAAAAGCTTTGCTTAGTTTAGGGCTAGATAATTGGTGTGATTGTGAAAAGCGTAGCGTGTTCTAAGTCTATGGTGAAAACTCAGAAAAGGTGAAAAAATAAACCAACCTTTAGTGCATGCTGCTCTGCTCTGATCCTGAAGTAAGTAGCTTTAGCACTTGTGTTATAGAAATCAAAAACTATGAAAGTACCACAACACCCAGACCCAAGACAACATAGAAAAGTTCGTTTTCTACATACACTCGACCGTATAATTTTCGCGAAATTTTTCCGATTTTTTTAATTATTCGTCGAAGAATAAGAATAAATATATACCTATATGTTTGAACTCTTTTTGTTTATGAGATAAACCGAAATAGTTAAAAGGAAAAACGATTTCTCCGAAAATGCAAATGTAGGCATTTTCGAGGAAATCTTATCCGCCACTCACATGATTTACAATGATTTTTTAATCTTATCCTCCAAATTCCGGTGTACTTGCTATAAATGCCAGTTTTACTAACCCAGCACCATTGCAATCACAGCGTTATCACCATGAAGTTCTTAGTTCTCTTCGCACTGGTGGCCGTTACCTTCGCGGCTCCTCAACCTAAGAAGATTTTCCATGAAAACTTCGAGGATTTCATGAGTCTGATCATTAATGAGGCTGGTGATGAGCTGGAAGACCTCTTAGACATGTACCTCGAGTTTGAAGAGTTCAGGAAGACGACGGCTTTTATGCAGACGTCCAACTTCAAGGATCTCGTTTACGAAATGGAGGCGCTACCCGAATTTAAGGCTGTAAGTGATTTTTAGGATTAATATCTTTAATAAGTACTATACCCTTAACCTGACTTTTATTTCGTTGAAAACATTTCAAGATTAAAAAAAGAAATGAAATGAAACTTTGTTTGTTCAGAATATGGTTTTAGTGGATGTTACGAGTACTTTACGATTATTTCTCATGTTATACCGAATACGGCTTACAAAGTCTAAGATTATTAATAGAGACGATAACAACATCCAGACCCGAGACAATATACAAAAGTTAGTTAATCGAACCCGGGACCTTAGAGACACCAGTCCGGTATGCTCGCCTCTAGGCCACGGAGTCGTCTACCTGGTGATTGCAAAGTTTTATCCTTATTATTTGTATTGATTACTATTAGACAACTGACCCTAATAAAATACCTTACGTCCATAATAGTTGCTAAAATTGTAATGACGAACATACCTGTTTAAATTTTTTCTTTCTTCTTACTTAAAGGTTGTTTGAAAGATATTGCTTTTAGCGTTTAGACCGCCTGAATTGTGCATGTTCTTGTAAATATCAAGTTTAACTTCTTTGAATACGTGTGCAAAAAAGAGTACTTATCTCTTTTGTCTCAGGTGCTTGACTACTTGGAAGGCCACAGCATTGACGTTAACTTCTTCATCGATCAAGTCAACTTGATGTTGGGTAAGTTGTGTGCTTATTTAGTTTCTTTTATGGGAGAAGGTAAAGTTCCTAAAAACTTTTCGTAAATTAAATGTTTAAAAACAAAAGTAATGAACTATAAATATTTTTCTTCTCAAATAAAGTATCAATAGGCTAGTTTCCTAAAAAACTAATTATTCCGTCAGTTGCATTACCAGAAAATATTGGACACTTATTTTTTCTTTTCTAAATCAAACAAAAAATGATGAAGATATAGCCCGTTTAAGTTCCGCGTAACGTCACTTTATCTTCGTAATTTTTTGTTTGATTTACAAAGGACAAAATGTAGGCCTGGCGGACTAAATAGAACAATATTTTTTTGACCTAGCCTATTCTTATTCAAATTTTAAGTATTAGCTTAGCACTTTAGTATTTGCGATACCACAAACCTCATTAAATATTAATAGAACTAATTATTTTAAATTAATTAAAAAATATATGTAACAAGCTGTTGTGACTTTTCGTTCTCCCGGTCTTTAGTTTAGACTAACTATAGATTTGCAAAGAGCACGCGATCGAAATCGCGGGCAACAGCTAGTATAATGTAAGTAAGTAGGCATGGATCTTAGAACTATAAGGAGTTTTGACCATAAGATTCATAGGTAAATGAGTCTCTCTCCGGGTCATGTAAATTTAGGATTTCTACTATTAACCTATAAAAATAAATCAAACTTTCCATAATTACAGAATTTGAGTTTGAAGATAAGAAAGTCCGTCAAACCGTCAGCGGTAACGACTTCTCCTCATACGTCAAGGACAGCACTGCTCTCTTCCCTAAGGAGAAATTGGCAGCACTCTATGAACAAAAGTTAGCTGAAGATGAAGAATTCAAGGCTGCAATCGAGGGTCTGCAGAGTGACGAGTGGAACCAGGTCTACTCGGCCTTATGGGCCAATGAACAGTTCCAGGCCGAAGTCACCACTTTAGCTGAAAATGGGATTGACGTCGAGTTGATTGTAGAACAACTGATCGCTTCTTTCGGGCAGAACTAAATCTCGGTTAATTTTTTAAATATTTGTATTGCACTTATTACAAATTCATTTTAACTGTGGATTAATGGTAATGCAATAAATGTATACGTTATATTTACATTTTTTACTCGTTTTGTAACCTTTGGGAAACAATGTAAACAAATTGTTTATTTAACACATCCGTGGACAGTAGGTATTTCAAACACAATCAAATCTTTAAACTCTTTTGTTTATTAGAAAAACCGAAATAGGTAAAAGAAAAAACGATTTCTCCGAATATGCATTATAGTTAGGCATTTTCGGGGAAATCTTATCCGCCACTCACATGATTTACAGTGATTGTTTAATCTTATCTTCCGAATTCCGGTGTATTTGCTATAAGGGTCAATTTCAACAAGTCCATTTTTTTTGTCATTACGGTGAACTTTTTTATTTATAACTTTTTTTGAAATAAAACCATGTAGTATTGTTATTTATGATATTGTTATGATTAATCTTTACTCGACATCAAATTGAGTTCATATACTTAGGAGATATAGTACTTTAAAATTTTGGTGTCACCGAAATTAAAGAATAGTTCACCGAAATGAAACTTCTCATCACCGAAATGAAAAACGCGAGTCACCGCAATGAAATTACTTATGCAGTCACCGAAAAAAACTAAACTGTTACCACGCAATGCACCTAAAATGCTGCTATCCTAGTTCCATAATTACTTACCTACGTTTTGAAGAGTGCTATCACACAGTACAGGTTATCCTTTTCTGACTATACTATAATGGTATTGAAAGTATTAATTAAAATGTACCATACATGGATATTAACTTATTTAAACTTAAATTCATTTAGGAACGTGTGAGAATAAAACAACAAAAATAACAAATATATTGTAATAATCAACCATAAAAACTGAAAAGATAAAAATAATATCAACACATAAGTACCTAATCAGTTACTTTTGGAGTCGGTGCTATCCGATGAGAGTTTGAATGTTTTCGTTTGCACCGACTCCAAAAGTAACTGATTAGGTACTTATGTGTTGATATTATTTTTATCTTTTCAGTTTTTTGAAGTCGGTTTACTTTTTTTTATAAAATTTACTTATTTCATCTATTTTTAGTGATACATACAGTGATAATCCTCAACAATACGAATCTTGTCAGTGCAAACATAAGTTAACGGCTGAACACCGATTTCATCCCTTATTTACCCACCTTAGAGGTGAAAATTTTCCAAAAAATTTTCAATATACCATTTTTAAAGTATAAGCTATTCGATAAAGAAAGAATCATCAAAATCGGTTCACAAATGCCGAAGATATTGGGCAACATAGGTACAAAAATCAGTTGGCACGGATGGAATTCATGCAAAGTTTGATGATTTTCTTATAGATCCCATCATCAGAACTTGATCAAATTTATATGGGACCATTCCGAAAGTATTCCCCTTCGAACAAAAAAAGAAGTATCGAAATCGGTTAACCTAGTAACGAATGATCGCTGAACATACATAAAAAAATAAATAAAAAAAAACAAAGATACTGACGAATTGAGAACCTCCTCCTTTTTTGAAGTCGGTTAAAAATATACAGGTTGCACCCTTTCCATGTTTAAAGGGTCCAAACTCTACAGCCTGCTGACTATCCGCGCAGGATTGCATTCTGCAGAATCATGTTAAATAAAATAAGGGAGGACCTGCAATTTTTCAATAAAATGTTGTGAACGGATGATTCCTCATGCCGGAAAGATGGATATCTCAACATCCACAATCTACATAGCTAGCAAGTAGAAAACCCACATTTGATGAGGGAAGATTGGTCCCAAGTTCAATTTAAAGTTAACTTGTGGACTGGGATTATTGGCGGACAGGTGATCGGGCTATATGAACATCCAGCTACACTGAATAGTGAAATTTACCTTAATTTTTTACAAAATGATTTACCCGGCATGCTAGGAGATATCAGTTTAGAAGTGAGGCGGAGAATTTGGCTTAAAAATGATGGGTACCCAGCTCACTACGCAATAGTAGTAAGAAATTATTTGAATCAACACTACCCACAGAGGTGGATAGGCCGGCTCGGCCCTATTTTATGGCCACCCAGATCGCCGGATCTAAATCCCTTGATTTTTTTTTTATTGCGGATGTCTGAAAGACCTTATCTACGCGAGACCAGTATCCTCAATAACAGAGTTGCGGACTCGCATACAAAATGCAGCTGCATACATAAAAATGTCTGGTTACGCGAGCCGCATCAAACATCTATATATATAAAAGAAGAAACTGACTGACTGACTGACATATCAACGCACAGCCCAAACCGCTGGTGCTAGAGATTCCAAATTTGGCATGTAGATTTTTTATAAGGTCTAGGGGTGCACTAAGAAAGGGTTTTTCAAAATTCACCCTCTAAAGGGGTGAAATGGGGGCCCAAAGTTTGTATGGGGAAACAAGATTAGTCAGACTCTTTTATTCAAAACTTCACAAGAGTGAGTTCTCCTTACGATAAATGAGTAAACATGTTTCAGATTTTTTGAAAAGTCAACTCCTAAAAAGGGGAAGGGGGCTGACAAAGTCTGAAAATCAACATGGGTATTGTTTCTATGGTTTATCGGGTCGCTGATTACGAAAACAACAACGATTTTAAAATGTAACGTTGCGGACGTGAAATTCCATCTCCCTTGTTGGGATGCGATGGGGTTGAAATGTCTATCAATATGGGTGTAGATTTTTTGGTTTTTTGGAACTTTGATTTTAAAATGAATATTGTAAACATAAAAATTCTTGAAATTATTTGTGCCAAATTGCAATCCAATTGGGCCAGTAATTTCGGAGCTAATCGGTTGTAACAGACGGACTGACAGACAGCCATACGTGATCCCAACACAAAGGTTCTATTTTTGCATTTGATGTATACCCGCGTTATCCTAAAATTGATAAATCGCTATATTATATCATATCATATCATGTTTTGATAGTCATGCTAAAAATATTGTCTAGAAGTTTTGTAGTTTTTTAAATTACTGAGTTTGACATTCATACTTCACTTAAAATCAAATCTAACGCGAGCGAAGCCGCGGGCAAAAGCTAGTTCTTTTATAAAAAGATGCCGGGCGTGTATCAGAGCGCAAGGACGCCAATTCGAACATTTATTGTAATTTTAATAAAAAATTAATAAAAACCAGACAAAGTTTAAGAGATACAGAAAACATAAGCTTATTATACCTTTTCGGAAAATAGAATAACTAAGAATTTTTTTAAGTTAATGGGCACGATGAGCGCCATAAATTTTTTTAACATGGTAGTTGACCAAACATGAGGAAAAATAATTTTATGTTTTTTTTTTGGAACATTGTTTTTTTGAAGCACTTCGTGATTAGCTAGCTCAATTTTAACCATTTTTATTGATAGCTAAACTATTCTTTTAGAAATAAAAAAAAACTGAATTTGAAAAAGTCCGTATTTGTAAAAATGGCACATTAAAAACTAACCGAAAGTGGCATTTAAAAAAAAAACTAACTCAATTATCTTGAAAACCGAGATACTTTTACTAAAGTCAAAATTTGAGATTAGAGAGGTCTTGACGAAACCTATCGACAGTTAAAGGTTTATCCATTGTTTCTGGGACACCCTGTATATCTTTACAACTTTTTCAGATTCTTATTTTAAAAGATTTTAATTATTAGTTTTGATAACACAAAGATACTGTAATATACAGGGTGTAACGAAAAGGTGAAATAAAACTCTAAGGGGTTATTCTACGGCTAAATTACATCAACTTTTTCTATGGGACCAACATCGAAATCGCAAAAAAAGAAAACACTTTCCCATACTAAAACGCGACCAGCTGGAATCAGTTTGTATGAAAACGTCAATTTTTTTTTGAGATTTTGATGTTGGTCCCATAGAAAAAGTTGATGTAATTTAGCCGTAGAAGAACCCCTTAAAGTTTTATTTCACCTTTTCGTTACACACTGTTTAATGTAAAATAAAACAAACGTAATCTCTTGTTATTTGTCTTCACAAAATCTTATTATTACACTTAGTCATTAATAAATCAGGTAGCACAAAAATCTATCTTTTGGATGGGGACACGACTCTAGCAAAAATATTTCGGAATTTAAACAACAAAGGTTAATATTTCGGAAACCGATCACTGAATCGAAAAATGGTCTTCACAACCTCGCAATATATTTGAAAGACCCATCCAACGATACCCCAAACGATGGGGTAGACTAAAAATAAATAATTCATCCCTTCTTTACGTGTAGGGTACCCTAGAATTTTTGTTTTCAAGATATTATTGTACCATTCTGTCGGCGTGTTTAATGTTTATACTCGTACAAAATTACAGCTTCCTAGTACAAACAGTATCTGTGCTAGGCCGTGGACTGACAGACGGACATGGCGAAAGTTTAAGGGTTCCTTTTGTACCATTTTGGTACGGAACCTAAAAAAGCACGTGTTCAATATTTTTGAATTACGTTTAAAGTGGACTAATTATCATAATTTAGTCAAATAGCCTATTGCCCACGCGAGCAACAACTGAGATTATTCTTTTAACTAGTAGCTACATTTTAGTCCCCAAAACAAATATATTCCTTGTGCAACTAAAATGTAACAAAAGAAATTATGGTCTGTTTTTCACCGAAGTGAAATAATTTGTCACTGGAATGAAAAAAAAAAACACCGAGATGAAGATAAAAATCATCGAAATGAACAACTTCTCACCGAAATGAAAAAAAATCACCGAAATGATATTTTTTCTCATTTCGGTGTCAATTTAGGTCACCGAATTCACCGGAATGAGATCACCGTCATGAAAAACAGCCAATAGAAGTTAACACTACAAGCACAGTATTTATGATAGAAATAAATTGATACTACCTACTTGATCGGGCGACATTAAGTAAAAGTACATATATTTAATAAACATATCGGATCATTGGATCACAACTTTTATCCACTCACGTGAATGAAAAAAAAATCGGTCCCAAGTCACCGGAACCCACTACTTACGTTTTTGGTGGGAACACCAGACAAGCAACACGCGTCCTCTCACATCAAGCGCTTAGGCGTCCCTGGTGCGCAAGTTTACTGCGCAGTAGCGAGAAGCTAGTGTTCTTGGATGCCTAGATATTCGCGTACAACGAAAATTCACCGCGGTGAAAAATCTAATTTGGACACGTGAATTTGTACTTACCATTCATTAAATACAAAAGATTTTGTAATGAAGTTTCCGCAATAAAGTACTGCCACTATTTAGGATTTAAATAAAAAAAAGGAAATCCCTAAAAAATCAACTGTTTTTATTATATGATTAAAAGTATACTGAAAAACAAATTGTGCCGCTTCACCGGTATGAAAAACTTAGGTGTTTATATATTTTTTTTCCTTATTAGCGACAATCATAATGGAAAAATATTTGTAGGCTGCTGTAGGAGACAACACTTTTCATCTAAAAAAAATTATTACAAGTTAAAAGTGCCATCCTGCACTAGCAGTTTCAGCCATGCCGTTTACGATTTGGTGCTGGGAAAATCACCCATAAATGCCAGCTTGTCTAACTAACCCAGCATCATTACAATCCCAGCTTTATCATCATGAAGTTCTTAGTTATTTTCACACTGGTGGCTGTTGCCTCCGCGGCTCCTAAACCTAAGAAGATTTTCCATGAAAACTTCGAGGATTTCATGTTTCTGATTATTGATGAGGTTGGTGATGAGTTGGAAGACCTCTTAGACACATACCTCGAGTTTGATGAGTTCAGGCAGACTACGACTTACATCCAGACGTCCAACTTCAAGAATCTCATTTACGAAATGGAGGCGCTTCCTGAATTTAAGGCTGTAAGTTTCTTTTAAATTTAATATCTCTAATAAGTACGTACCCTTAATGTGACTATTATTTCGTTAGGAACATTTCAAGATTTAAAAAAAAAATGAAATGAAAACTTTATTTATCTAGAACATGGTTTTATTGGATGTTACTTTACGATCAGTTTTCATGTTCTACCTAATACGGCTTATAATATTGGTCTAAAGGTGGGTACTGACCAATGTTACGAGGTGTAATGTAACATTCGCAGCGTGCATGTTACGTTACGCAGAGTGCTAAATTCCGTGTTAATCCGGCTCGTTGTTCGCTTGTTTCCCCGTAACAGTACGTACTGACAGCATGAATGCTCGCTGCGTAACATGTTACATTACGCCTCGTAACGTTGGTCAGTACCCACCTTAAGATATCTAATTGAGACGATTATTATTATCGACGTTATTTTTCTATAATTACCGACCCCAAATTGAACCCAGGAGCTCTGAGGTAGCGGCACCAAGTCGGGTTACTAATATTTATTACTAACTAGCTGTTCCGGCGAACTTTGTACTGCCTCTTTATAAGTACATTCTTTTTTGCGAATTTTTCAATTTTTTTATGGTTATTCTGCTATTCGGGGCGAGGCTTATTTCAACAAATCAAAAATCACAAAAATCGGTCCCGCCGTTCTTGATTTATAAATGGTGTAACTAATCCGACTTTGTTTTATATATATATATATAATTTTTTTTATTGCCAATAACATTTATTACTTTTACAGTGTGATAGTTTAATACATAAATATAAAACAATTTAAAATATAAACAGCTTATTCGAAGTGGTCTCCATTGGCTGCAATACAGTCCTATAAACGTTGAGGCCAGTTTTCAATAGGCGCACGCGCTCTTTCCATGGGAAAATTCTTCACTGCCAATCGTACGGATTGTTTTAGGGACTCCAAATTATCATGGCGTTTAGAGCAAACCGTAATCTCTGAAACTGACCATAAAACATAATCCAGCGGATTAAGATCGGGAATAGACGAAGGCCAGTCTTCAGCTCTGATGAAGTCCGAAACGTTCGTTTCCAACCAAGACTGCGTAGACCGAGCTTTATGACCCGGCGACGAGTCTTGCTGGAAGGACCATTCTTGGTTATTGGATATGGTGTTGTTAAGGGGCTTCACTAACTTCTCAAGAATGGTATCTTGTTACACTTGTGCCGATGTTTTGATACCTTTTTTAACAAAAGTATGTCTCAGTCACTCCTTCATAGATAATACCCCATTAAACCATCATTGAAGTTGGATAGTGCCTTCGTTGCACTCTGTCGACTAATTGGGAAGGTTCCTTATAGCTTTGAGCATAAATACGGTTATTTTGTTGTTAAAATGTTGCTCAGTTGTAAAAACTTTCACATCCGTAAACAAAAAAAAAATTGTGACCTCAATTCAGTATTTGTTTCGATTTTACCACCCTATTCTAATTTAAATTATCAGTTAAGAAATGACCAGTACGTCTCTTATAGGCTGCAAGTCCTAAGTCATCTTTTAAAATATGTGACATGGTTCTAGGTGCTATCTTCATCTCCCGAGATAAAATCTTTTGCTTTCGGACAGGATTTCTTCGAATTCTTTCCCTTACTGCTTTGACCACTTTTTTCGTACGAACACTAAGTGGACGGCCAGATCTTTTTCTGCCACAAATGGAGGAGGTCTCATTGTACCTATTAATAGCCCGGTACACAAATATTTTACTAATACCAAGCGTATGGAGAGTTTTAAAAATTGCATTTGGCTCCATACCTACTTTGTGTAATGCAATCACAGCGATTCGGTTCTCTTTATCACCCTACTCCATTTTAGTATCGCAAAATATTGTACAATGCATTGGCGCCAAAATGAGAAAACTCAATGAACAATCATAAAAAAATGACAGATTCCAAATTCAAATGTATTATTTTGTTTATTTTTAATTATAACAGTATTTATGGCCAGACTAAGTTTAAATATTTTTAGTGGAAAGTGGTGATAGAAGTTTAGTGTTAGGGTGTGGGAATTGAAGCACATTGCGCAATTTTCTTATTTTGTCCAAAAATTGCAAAATTCTATCCTTATTATTAAGTGACTGTATTGATTACTAACAGATAACTGACCTCAATAACAGAACTTACGTCCGTCGTAGTTGATAAAATTTTAATGACGTACATACCGGTTTTATTTTCCCTTTCTCCTTATTTGAAGGTTGTCTAAAGGATATTGCTTTTAGCGTTAAGACCGCCTGAATTATGCATGTTCTTATAAATATCAAGTGGAACTTCTTAGCATGGTGTGCAAAAAAGAGTACTTATCTATCTCTTTTGTCTCAGGTGCTTGACTACTTGGAAGGCCACAGCATTGACGTCGAATACTTTATCGATCAAGTCAACGAGATGTTGGGTAAGTTGTGTACTTATTTTTTTTTATGGGAGGGTATAAATGTATAAAATTCCTATATTTTTTTTATAAACTAAATGTTTAAAAACAAAAATAATTAACTATTAATAATTTTTAACTCAAACAATGTATTAACACTCATTCAAATTTAATATTACGCTTAGCTCTATGCTCTTTTGCTATACCACAAGCCTCGTATTTTTTACATCTTAACGTAGTCTAATAAGTATAATGTAACAGTTAAAACTCCTTACTAGTCAAAAGTAGCCAACAAGTTTTGACTAAAATCAGAAGTACGAGTAATAGACTACGGGTTTGGTTCTGTGATGAGCACGTGCATTTGTGCCTAAGTCATGGATGTTTATAAACGTATTTAAGTATGTTTCTACGTTATTTAGTTGCCGTTTTGCTGAGTTTGGGGCTAGCTAATCGTGTAATTGTTAAAACAATTTATTATTATTATTATTACTAGCTGTGCATATTTCTTTGTCACATTCTATTTTACTCTCTTAAGAGGTGGATTGAAAAAATGGAGCCTATGTTCTTCCCTAAGGTTCAAGATTTTTTCGTACTAAATTTCATCAAATCGGTTTAGTTTTCGCGACTAAAATAAGCCTATGTCTTTCTCCAAGGTCTAACCTATTCTTTACCAAAAAATATCAAAATTGGTTCAGCGGCTTAGGCGCAAAAACGTAACAGACAGACGAACAGAGTTACTTTCGCATTTATAATATTAGTATAGATAATTACTAGCTGTTTCCCGCGACTTAGTTCGCTGGTATTTAGTTTATTCATAATATAGTACATATAAACCTTCTCCTTGAATAATTATTTTTATGGTTAAAAACCGCATCAAAATCCGTTGCGTAGTTTATAAGATCTAAGCGTAAAGACGGAGGAAGCGAATTTGTTTTATACTAATATATAACTGATAAGAGAATAATAAAAAAAATATTATATAATATAAGTACGGATATACAACACGCTAAGGAGTTTTGACTATAAAGCAAGGGAGGGGAGTACCCCTAGTCGTGTATCATGTAATGTATCTGGATAACAGTATCCAGTAGCAGTAATAGTAGCGATATAGCAATCTATATCGCTACTGTTACTGCTAACTGCGCTCGCCGCGCAACAGGCTCGCAGCAGGCTCGTGCCTACGTACTCACTTGAAACAGTATCAGATACGTTATATGCTACACGGCTAGATGAGTACCCTGCGTAACATAAGTAGGTCACTCAGTCTCTCTCTGTGTCAAGAGAACTTAGGATTTCTACTGTTCACCTATAAAAATAAATCAAACTTTCCCTTATTACAGCATTTGAGTTTGAAGATAAGAAACTCCGTCAAACCGTCAGCGGTAAAGACTTCTCTTCATACGTCAAGGACAGCACTGCTCTCTACCCTAAGGAGAAATTGGCAGCACTCTATGAAAAGAAGTTAGCTGAAGATGAAGAATTCAAGGCTGCTATCGAGGGTCTGCAGAGTGACGAGTGGAACCAGGTCTACTCGGCCTTGTGGGCCAATGAACAGTTCCAGGCCGAAGTCACCACTCTAGCTGAAAATGGGATTGACGTCGAGTTGATTGTAGAACAACTAATTGCTTCTTTCGGGCAGAACTAAATCTCGGTTTATTTTTATTATATTTGTATTGCACTAATTACAAATTCAATTTAATTGTAGATTCAATGGTAATGCAATAAATGTATACGTTAAAATTAATTTTTTTACTTGTTGTCTGTAACCTTTAGAAAACGTAATGTATTTAGAAAATTTTGTTTATTTAACACATTCGCGGACAGTAGGTATTACATTTATAACCATACACCGTCCACTAATCTCTAACTACCATGTTTTTTTAAATAGAAAATGTGACGCATTGTTACAAATATTATGCAAATCCTTTTTTTATGAATATGCAGACAGCACACCAATTGTCATGGTCTCGAGTAAGAAATTAACATCCTTTTAATACAGTGTATCTGACAATAAGATTAGTGGGCCAGGGGCTTCTCTCAGCACACCCAGGTCCGACCCAATTTAGTGCGTTTTTTTCTGAATTTACTCGAACCGGGAATCGGAGGGTTAATTAAATGAGACAGTTATCTGCAATCGCGCGTTTTTAAAGTAGGTACCTATGAAATGTACTAACTAGTGGTCCGTGACTTTGTCGACACTTATATTTGATTTTTTATACAAAATTTAAATACATGCTTAATGCAGTAAATTTTCAAAAATTAAATAATAAAAAAAACTATTAGTAGAAAAATAGTTTTGCGAATTGGGTGTGTTGTTCGTTCCTAGAATATCTGTAATCAAGATCAAAAACCCAGTTATACTTACATGGCTTCATGACATTTGAATTGTTCGACTACAGTACAATTCTAACAATACCATTAGGTACTACTCGTAGATAAAATAATCGGAAATCATCAGTGATTACCCAAAACGTAGATATCTCTTATAGCCTAAATCAGTTACTTGAAAATGTTTTTATCTGATACCATCTGTAATATGATGATCTTCATAGAGCAAATATTCTAACCGAACATTGCATTTATCAAGCCGATGAAACCACAAACAAATTGTTTGTTTAAAAAGATCACCAGCTATTTATTTGTTTAGAATGCCGCATAGCTATTGTCAATAATGATTTCTTATTTCCACTCGGTAGTCCGCGATAAACGTACGTTTTGTTATATCAATATTTATGGTCATTCCTTTGGTGCAGTCCGACACATTTTTATTATTTGTGCCGTTATTTCGTGGAAAATGAGAAATGCGTTTGTTGTTTTAGTTTCCTTGTGTATTGGACTTGCTTCCGGATTTATTGTTCCGTCGGGAGGTCTGGAGGTGAGTAGGAGCGACGTCATTACTATATAAAAGTATTAACTTCACTTTATTTTCAATTCTGTTTGTTGTTTCTATAAAATTGAAGGAAACGTTACTTAGTTCCATTAAAATGTTAAAAGAAATAATCACAAAGAATAGGATATTTTTAATTTAATTTTGAAAGGATTAAAATTGCATGAAGTTAGAAAATTTTCGCATTTCGATTTGAAACTTAAGAAACGAACTTAAGAAAAAGTGTCCTGCACTTCTTCTTAAGTTAGATACTAACCATATATTGAACTATTACTCGTTAAGATAATAGTAAAAACCAATAAATGAATCATCTTTTTCGTATTTAGAACAATGATTTTTCCAATTAGTGAGTAAATACCCGCCCTTCATTGGCAATAATTATAATTGTTCTAGACAACCAATAATATGGCAATATGAGGTGAATATCAAAAATACATTTTAATTTTCCAGCTAATAGATGATAATCGCGCAATTTTAGCAGATAACAATGGTAAAGAATCGGAAGAGGCAAGAGGCGCTACACTTCAAGAAGACACGGGATTTATTGTGTTACCTTTTCGGACTCACAATGAACAGAAAATCGACCTCGAAACCAATCAGAATCGTATAAAAGACAAAGAACTGTATGAACAAGATACCACTAATCATAATAACGTTAATGAGCGATCGTTTATTTACATAAACCAAAAATTTAAAACTCCAGTCGTTAGTCAGCTGTACAGTTCACACGACTCGTTAAGAGAAACTTATAAGCCGTTGGTACATGCTGATGTAGATGAGATAAATAGCAATCACCATGTAGCAAAATATACTCCAGGATATAGTATATCAAAGCCAAAGAAAGAATTCTTTGAAGCAAATATTGCGCGTGTAGAAACTAAAAACTTATATTTTCCTTCTGCAAGTCATTATAATCAGGAGTCGAATAAAGTATTGACTAATGAAAATAATCGTGACATTAGTCCAAAAAGACCATCAAGCAAAGTGACTGATGAGCAACGCGAGTATGTAGAACTTCTTAAGCCACCTCTATTAAGGCCTGTTTTCACTCCCGATAAAAAAGACAGTAAACTATGGGCTTTACCTGACGTATCGTTGTCAAATTACAAACCTTTAGACATAAACTTGCACGTTCCAAATCTGCCTGTAGACCCACTCCAGTTTTCAATGACTTCCTATGACAACTATGGCTTCCCAACTCCTTACGGTTACCAAAGAAGTTTACCTCAAATAAGTAATAGGCCTGATGAGATAAGCAAGGTAACTGACAGTAGCGTTAGAAATATTTTTAACGATAACAATAAAGTTGACGTTCATCGACTCTTGGACCGGTATTTGAAAGAGTCGCTGGAAGATGTGGTTACGCAAGAGCGGATGAATGTGAAAAACATAAATTGCAATAACAATGATTGCGCATTGAAATCTCCGAAGCAGTATTTGAATAGTCGTGTAAAAGGAGATATAGAATGCAAATGTGGACGACGACTGAATGTTTTAAAACAACGAGAGTCTACTGGGTTTGGTGATAAAGAAACTAATACAGACAAGGAAGGTATAGTTAGTACCGAGAGGAATGAAGTAAACTATACGCCCAGGTCTTCGGAAAGTAGTGATTACGGCGACATACTTGCCGAAGAGATGAACCTAAAGAAGCTCATTGAAGATTAGGCTAAGTAGTGTTGACTTAATGTATGTATTAAAATGTCTTTGTTTATGATTATTGTGTATTATTTATCTCTGCGTCTAATGCAAACAAAACAAACACTCTTGAATGTACATAAGTACAGTCATGCCAGTCAATCAGTCTAACGTTAGCATAGTTGTGATAACTCATGTGACTCATTACATCCTCAATATTTAATTTAATTATAAATTCAAATATCACAACTTGAATTAATAATTCATTCAGTCACACAGTCACTGAATCTAACGTAAGACCAAAGACGTTGCACAGAAAATAGCAAAGAGAATTGTTACTGGTCATTCACTGAAACGCAAAGCAGATGTAGAATACAGGAGTTAATGTGAGGTTTTCACAGCGCGCGTAGATCGCGATAGCGCACAAAGTTATCGCAATGAGATCGCTGCGCGCGCACCCACTCGCCGCGCGTCGCTCGCAGAGATGAAACGCAAACACGGCGCGCACACAGATGTCCAGATAGCCAATAGCACCTGCAAAGATTCCAAGCTTTACTAGAAAAGGCAAACTTAGATTTAAAATATTAAAAGAAGCTGTATTATAAATGCTGTATACCATAATACAGCTTCTTTTGATATAACTTTAAATCTAAGTTCCTCCTCCTTTCAGTATGACTTCAGCATACTCAAAAAAGGAGAACCTAAGGATTTGGCCTGCTCCTTTTGCGAAGAGTGTAAGCGATTGTTTTTTGTTGCTGCACAATCAGCCCCTCATATTAGATTGCAATTTTTATTCAAATAAAAAACTCAATATTATGTTATAATTACATTATATGCTTGAACAGAAAAGCTATGATTGACAAGTCTTGTACTTTTTGGGGGCTTACCCAAATAAATAAAAGTTACCAAAATTTTATTAATATTTAAAAAATGCTATAAGATTTATCTTAAATGCCAAAATTTGTTTAAGCTGTTTAAGTATAGCTTTAGGACTGCTAGACTTGCAGCATAACTTGCAAACTATGCTGCAACTAATATACATATACATTTTCCCAAAGATAGGCCAGAAAGCTTTTTAGAGGTAAACGTGATAGTGTCAAAAACTACAACATTAACCACAAAATTGAATCTTAATTTTTTTTACTTCTATCACTTCCAGATCTCCTAGATCTTGTAGTTTCTTCGCCGTATTTGTTGAGGGAGATGACTTCGCTCGGACTTGTGACATTGTTCAAAAATATTTGTGCCTTCGAGTATGTAGACGATTTGACAACCGGAAGGCAAGTTGTTTAGAGAAGCCCGTTGGGTATTGACCTAACATCAGCGCGATCGTCTTGAGTTCTATGTACAGAGTAGTTTTTTATTACTATTTATTTATATTTAGGATAACAAACAATTATACAATAAAACATAAAATTAGTCACAATACTGTTGTGTTTAACTTTGATGTGTCTGATCCCAGAACAGTTATTGACAAAAATAACGATTTTATTATTTACTTAGTGCATGTGCTTAAAAGTAACAATTGATCAAAAAATGAAAAATTAAGCTAAAAACAACTACTTAAGTATAGTTATAGGCCGATTTTTAAATAGTCAGATAACTTTTATTTGAACAATAAGTTTAACATTTGGAAGTTTTTGTATAGAAATTGTGTCAAAAATATCAATTTTATTTGTCGAATAAAGTTATCTGGCGATTGAAAAATCGGCACTAAATCATTATGAGCAGATTTTTCAATTGCCAGATAACATTTATTCAACGAATAAAAGTAACGGTTTGACACTTTTTCTATTTGAAAAATGACAATACATCAAACTTATTCTTACATAAAATTTATCTACATATCTATCTACACTTAGGGCTGTTGAAAAATCGGCTTTAAGAAAAATAAAATAATACGACAAGTTAGATACTACATACTTTACATTTAAGCATGCAAGTTTATCATAAAAACGCATTTTTTAATAGTTGTATTAGTAAGTAAGATTATCTAAGATTATTATTTTTTATTATTATTAAATAAAACTTAGCTCTTTAGTTATACAGAGTGGCCAGAAAAGTGACGTCCAAAAAACGGTCTTTAGGTACCTCGTGTTGAGAGGTATCTGAATCATCACTATGTATGTTCTACGATTTTTCGTAGTTTTCGAGTTACGATTTTTTTAGTAGCCTATGCAGTACTACTTTTTTATTATTATTATAAAAGCTTAGAGTCTAGCGCATTCTTTAAAGTTACTTAGAAACTAAGAAATTATCAGTTTAGATTTTTAATTTTAAGTTAAAAATTTAAATAATAACTCACTTAACATAAATTCTCAACTATAGGTCAATTTTGTAGTAACTTCCATTAAAGTTACGAGGCTGTTTGTTTTATGCATAAATGCACAGTTCATAGAGATTAAGCTGCAAGAAAAAAAAAACGAAGAAACATTCTACTTTTAAAAAAAATTATTCAAACTGATCCGGTTACAAAAATCATAACTCGAAAACTACGAAAAATTGTAGAACATAGGTAAATAGGGGCGATTCAGATACCTCTCAACACGCGGCACCTAAAAAAAATTTTTGAAGTGGCCATAGTTTTTAATGGACACATCAAATGTGTTTACCGTCGCCAAACATAGTAAATCGTTAAATATTTGGGTGCGTAGAGAGCACTTCAGAAACACTTTAAAACTTCAACTTTGGAAGCACCGCATTATTTGCATACACGAATTATGAATTCAAATGCATCTTTCACTAGAACTGTTCTCTGATTAAACCAAATAAGCAAGTTGAGAAGTTGACGGCGATACACTAATTTCAAGTTAAATTTCCATGTAGTTTGACTCGAAAACAGGCTCGAGTTTCAAACTCTTCGGATCCTCGACGATATCTCGCGAAATACATATTTTATTTCACATTTCGCGCCCGCCCCAACTCCGAAAGGGGAATTTCTTCATACACCCCGACAGGGCTGCTACTAAATATGAATTTGATGCTCATTCGCGTACGTGTGTAAAGCTAAATTATGTGTAATTAAAGCGCTTGTTGAGAAACCTTCTGTGTTATTATTGCAGTACTGATTTGGCAAAATTTTAGTGAGGCTTTAAAGATGAAGGTAATGCCTTTAAATATTGTTTAGGGAGTTTGGCAGATGCTATTTTTGGTCAGCATAGACGTTAAATGCTGTTTTATTCAGAAAAAAATTTATTTAAAAAAAAACCGACTTCAAAAGCACAAAAAGCTAAAACTAAACTTTGTGTTTTTGAAGTCTATGTCGGTTAACTTCTCAGACGGATGATCTTAAGCACAACCACAAGCAAACATTATGTATTGTGGGTGAATAATTATTTTCCTGCTTCTATGTCCGTTATTACTATGTACACCATTATTTAAAATATAATATTAATTGATTAAATCGTATTGCTTTTTAGAATGATTCGCAATTTGATTCCTTAACCAATCTTGAATCTAGATCATAATTGAGATAGTTAGCTTTCAATTTTCCTTTTTTTGTGTAAGGTTTACGTCTAACAGTGCTAAATGTGATAGGTATATGATTCGCTTTGCTGAGGTATATGACGTCTGGTAATCCACTAGTGTCAACCCTAAGCACTATCTCGGGCATCTTATTTAATTATGGAGAGGCAGATGATCGCTGCCATTTTCTTGCTTTATGAGAGCAGAAATGATCTACTTGGCTTTATTAATCAATGGCCTGAGACTTTGCTATTCTTAAGACTTAGACTCTTCGTGCAATAGATAATTTTCAAGTTTGAACATGTCACAACAAATTAGCCCTGCCCGTAAGCGTACAAATTTAGACGTACACAAATATAGGGTGATTATGGAGTTTCATAATTCAAACTCAACCTCATAACCATTATTTTATACATCATGGTAAACAACTTTTGTTATATGACTTAAGAAAATTTGCATGAAAATTTATCAATTTCCCATACTCAATTACCAGCCGATTTAATTTGTGTAGAAAGATAAACAAACATACATTTTTTTAAAAGTTATAAAACAAAAGTTGTTCATCGGTGGACGTCCTTTGGCTGAAATGATGATGATGATGATGCAATATGTGGTTACAAGATTATTTGCAACTACGAATGAAAAATGGAACTCGTCAAAACGAATCATAATTATGAGCCCAAACACGAAGATTTTACCAGTAGCCATTGAAGACCCCACATATCATAGCTATAAAATCAGGCGGGTGATGGATCAGATCAGCAGAAACTAAATTCTAAGCGCTACTCGACCAAAACGTGTTCCGCAGCAGCAGATTTTTTTCTGGTTTAACTGTTGGTCACTCAGAAAAAGTTGTTACTGTTCATAAGAAAAACAACCAGTAGAAATATGTGACTTGTACAAATTACTACGCCATTATATATTTTTAACGCACTGTCTGCCTTCTGAGAGGTAGACCTCGAAGACGATGGCGAGATGACTTACTCAATTTACTAAAAGATTGGCAAGCTCTAATCATCGACAGGGATTAATGGACAGGTTTGGCAGAGCTAAGGCTTTTGTCCAGCAGTGGGACAAAAATGGCTTTTAATATATATTTTTTTAAATACTGTAAATGTTGACCTTTTGCGTCTATATAATGGGCTCACGCGATTACACTATGATTTAAATTTATGTAAAGACGTTGTTTTATACAAAATGGAAAAGAGAAATACGAATGAGTGTATATTTTACAAAACTCAACAAAAAACCTATACTAAATAAATCTTTACCTAACCTACGAAAAAGGAGAAAAATATGATTTGCAAAGAAATAAGCCAATTAATGCCACATTATAAACCATTTTAAATAAAAAGTTTACACTATTATTTACGTTATTAAGAACGAGTTCACCAGACTGCCGAAGGAAAATTCGTGCTGATACGAAAAGAATGTGATTGCCTAGAACTTGTGAGTAATATTGCAGGTAAAAAAGATTTGTCGCACCTGTGTCTTGGCACAGTACAAAGAAGGTTAGTCAGATGTTCTCTTAGAGGGTATTAAAAAAAATAACTAAAATATTTCAGTGTGCACGTCTTGATGATTTTTACCATCCAAATTCAATAAAGCATTATACTCATGAATATAAACAATTTGCTATGGGACCACAATGAAATAAAAAATAAAAACTTTTGTTCTATACATATTTTTTATAGGGTGGTATAACTGCACATTTTTTTCAGTATAACAGTTTTCTCTAAAAGACCAACAGTAAAATCTCAATAAAACTATATTTGTTTTAAGCCAGCCATACTTGGAAATTTATAATAAATATTGAGTAAAACTCCTGATATAGCACCAGAACTAACATAATAAACACATAAATAACTATAACTACCTAAAATTGCTAGTGCAAACAATATTAGTAGATTAATTTGCCAAATTTATTGTAAGCGTGTAAGTATTACAACTTATAATTTCAATTTTAAACTGATAATCGAACTGTTAATTTTCCTATCATTGCTGTAATATGTTACTCGTATTTCATCTGTATGTCTATGATATACTCGGATAACATATAACTTTTAGGTCTCTCAGTAAGCAGAAAGTGGAATCAAGGAAGTAAAAAACAATAACTTAAAAATTTAATAGTTAATTTTATTTTTATTATGAATACGTTTTGTGCGTTAGTTTATTCTTGAAGTTGTTAGCTATGTTTCGATATGATTTTTAATTTCTAGCTCGTCGCTACTTATGGATACCTATAAGTGGTTTAATAGTTGCTATTTTATTAAATTTTTATAATGTGTAAACCGTTTCCCTGTAATAAATAAATAACAACCTTATATACATACAAACACTCAAAGGTTTTCTTTGTTAGCATTTTTACGCTATACCATAAGTCAGTACAACGAACACGACCCTTGATGATACTGATCTTAGTATTATCTACTTATTAGTAGTTAGTAATGCTACTGATTTCTCAACGTTATTTTAGGTTTCGTTGCAACCCTTTACAGGGTTATTTGTAAAACACCAACAACCTCCTAGGGGCTGATTCTGGTGCTGAAATACAACAACTTTTTTTTCGGGACCAACATAGAAACCGCATTAAAATACCACTTCTCCATACAAACTGGTGTCAGCAGGTGGCGGCTTAGTATGGGGAAGTGAGTTTTTTTTTGCGATTTCAATGATTGATGATGATGATGACAATGATTTGAGCACCAGAATCAGCCTCTAGGAGGTTGTTGATGATTAACAAATAACCCTGTATTAATAAGATGAAGTACTGTTTTACTAAATGACCTAGGCACAAAAGTGTCGCATGCGTAATATAGGACCGCGATGACCCGGTAAAGCTATCTGAGGTCAGATCTCGCTTTAGGTGCTTTGCGGCAAAATAAGGGTTAAAAGGTTCTATAGTACCTATTGCGGCAGAAACTTGGTGTTAGCATTTGTTATTATGATAAATGCCTCACTTCACTAAATGTGGTTTTATTATAGACATCGTGTGTGTTATATTTCTTTTTGTGCGTTATCAAGATGTTGTTTACAATATATTTGTTAGGCAATGAAAGTATGAAAATGTTTGCTTTATCAGAAAACAAAAGATTTTGTCCTTCGCATAAATTAGATGATTTCTCAGACAGAAATCGTTCAAGTTTACTATTATTACATCGACCTATTAAAATTACACTTGTTTTAGCTACTACTACTAATCTCTAACAATTGAATATACAGGGTGAAAATGGAATCAGTCGACCAACTTTTAGAATGATAAATGCATAACTACCTTCACTCGCATAAAATTTGGCTTGTCATTCCCTACTTCATTTCCTTCCGGAGAGGACAAAAAAGTAGCCAGTGTCTTTATTTGCGGTTCATTCACACGGCCGGTTTTGCCGGATCCATTTGCAGGTAAGATCTTGTAAAACAGGGTAGTGTGTTCAAATGCAAAACTGGATTTTGCAGGATCCTACAAAATATGATTGCCGCAAAGCCGTGTGAACACACTATCCGGTTTTGTTCGGGATAGCGCCTAGAATCCAAACAGCAAATTTGTGGAACAAACCAGAAGCCAATACGTAAACGACAGAAGGCTTTCTCTGTATCAAATATGATCAAAGTCGGCTTAATGGTTTTGCCGTAAAAACGTAACAAACAGACAGATACAATATCAGTTCATCTGCTTGGTATCCTGATTGCTTAGAAACTCTTAGATTTAAGTTTTTTAGGTTTTTATTATGCCTTGTCATTAAAAACGTGAAGCTTGAAGAGTCATTGCACGCTTGCACGTGGCAATGTGAAACAATACGACTGTTCCTACACATTTTGGTTGAATCTATAGCAAATTTTATATGGAACAGGCAAATTTTCCTTAAAATTGGTCAATATCACGATTTCATATACCTACTGACAGTCAGTTAAATGGAATACTTTAGTTATGGGACCAATATAGATTGATAAGATTTATTATCATGCTTAAATAGATCTACCTACGTGCGATTTATTTCATACTAAAATGTACTTTAAATTAATTATAATATTTCCAGTTTTATCTTAGGCGTGCGAGCTTTAATTGGTCTAATCGCTTAAACGAGTATAACAATGCCACGGGACTTTGGGTGTTATATCTTTAGAATAAGAGTGAATTGAGGAGAGTAGTAGTAAGCCAGGAGGGCAGTAAATCAGCTGAAGCCTCCTGCATCAAAAATTACAAGGACAGGGTTGTCAGCTGCAATATCTAAATATTTTTTCATGATTTGGACTCAAAGTAAAAGTGGTTGTACACTATTAAGCAGCTGATTGCGTGGTTATAAAGAGTATCATTTTCTTTTGTACACTCTGTATAGCATAATTTTCAATGTTAGTTTACATTTACAAACCCGCCAGACAAGCTGAACCTTCCTTAAAACATGTGCACTGTTAAAAATGATTCTATAATATTTACACCCTTACAAAGTTAGGTATAGCTATTTATTTACCACCTTTACTAGGACTGCAGTTTACCCAAGATATTTCAATTTTAAAATCGCAGTTTTAGCAAATTATCCACTACGTCCAGATGCAGTCAAGTTATTAATAAACATAAAAATAACTGTTTCGTGTAACTTCGGTGACTAGACGACAAACTAAATCATAAGCGGGGCACGAGCCGAAAGTTAGTTTAGTTAGATGTTACAGACTTCACTTGACATTACAAGTTTCACCAGCAAAACTTAATCCTATGTTAATCTGGCTAAGTGTTTAAATTTAATCATACAAGTGATAATTATTTTGTTACGAGTACTTCATATTTAAGCTTTCGTACTATGATGATAGGATGTTTTTCTGAATACAGCTTTGACTGGCACTTGAAACATTTTATAGTATTTTTGAAATGGTGATAGAAAGTCCAAATAGATGATTTTATAGTTGCATTATCGAAGTATCTTTCCTTGATGAAGCTATAAGATTATGTTCAGGAAAATTTCATTCATAAATGTTTTATGCATTACTGCCGCGGTCGGTAATTACTGCGTTTCTGGCAGTACTGATGGTAGCACAGCTCCAGGCCAACACAGCGCGGTCAGCATTGCAGCCCTAGTTTGAAAAGCTGGAATATAAGAGCCGAGAACGAAGGTCGAGCCCTCTATAGCACGGACAACAAGGGCTGCAAAAATGACTAAGCTTAAAGACCAAGAGCGTAGCTATCCTAAGTACAAGGCTATCATAGCGTGGCCAGCAATGCAGTAATTACGGTATAGTGATTTACCCAAACAATGCGAGTAATCTATAAACTAACATAATATAAAGTCTGAGGACGAATGTCTTTCACGAGTGCGTAGTTAAGACTTACGGAGCTGAGACTTGGACACTGCGATCAGTACCTACACCAATTTGAAGTTGTTTAACGAGCTATGGAAAGAACCTATGTCCAGCAGTGGACTGCCTGAGTTATGATGATGATGATGATTGATGATTCGTTGGCAATATAAATTTTCCATAACTACGTTCGCTACTTTTTTCATGTCCGGCGGTGTTATTTAACCATGAAATTGAAGGATTAGACGCTTAAAAGTTATTTTTTGCAATTTAATTTTATATAGGTGTAAAACGATACAAACGATTGATGGAAAACTGCAAAAAAAAATTACCGGTCCGTGCTTTTGTCTGTACTCCGCACTTTTTAATTTTTTTTATTATTTATTAAGCAATGATGATGGTTTAATTAACGGTTTCGGTACTGGTAAATTCTGAAAAAAATATTTATTTAACCTACTTCAAAAAAGGAGGAGGTTCTCAATTCGTCAGAATCTTTTTTTTTTTTTTATGTATGTTCAGCAATCATTCGTTACTATGCAGACCGATTTCAATAATTCTTGTTTTTGTTTGAAAGGTTATACTTTTAGAATGGTCCCAAATAAATTGGGTCAATTTCTGATGATGGAATCTATAAGAAAATCATCAAACATTGCATGAACTCCGTACCACGCCAACTGATTTTTAGTATCTATGTTACCCAATATCTTCGACAAATGTAACCCGATTTTGATGATTCTTTTTTTAATGAATAGCTTATATTTCAAAGACACTACAATAAAAATCCTTAAGGGTGGAAAAATAGGAAATGAAATCGGTGTTCAGCAGTTAAATTTTGTTTGCACTCGTAAGATTTGTTTTAATTAGGATTTATCACTAAAATAAATAAAATACCTAGGTTACTTTTATTTTAAAAAAAAACCGACTTCAAAAAACTAAAAAGCTTAAATCAGTTACTTTTGGAGTCGGTGCCAGCCGATGAGAGATTCAATGTTTTCGTTTGCAACGACTCCAAAAGTAACTGATTAGGTACTTAGGTGTTAAGATTATTTTATTTTTTTATTTTTTTGAAGTTTTTTTTTATAATCACCTGACTACTTTTTGTTTTAAAACTCGAAAATAATGGATTTTCAACGTAAATTACTGGTGTCTAAAACTCACCAGCAATGAAATTCCATACAACTTTGCTAGCGCCTTTTTAAGTAGGTACAGCGGAAAGGTCGTTGCTCTAAGAAGGTAGTCAAAATAATGACCTTATTACAAGCATTTTTGAGTAAAGCAATGACCCCCATAAATATTATACAGTGCATGTAAAATAAAATATCGTCTGTTGTTGTCTCCATTGTATGCTTAGTAGAACAGAATGCCCGGCATCCAGCACGTTGATTAATGTCGAGGGCATACCTTAATGTGCATTGTTGCGATAGGTGGCGTTTGTGTGCATGAGGCTAATTTATAGATGGTTGAGGCGATCATATGACAATATGTAAACAGTTTTTACTAATACTACCAGCTTTCATTAAGGAAGCCACATCAAAATCATTAAGGTAAATTATGGAGATGCTCTCTAGAAATCATCTGTTAAAATCGATGATTATTTATTAAGTATTATGTATGTATTGTCGTAATCAGTGGGGTTATCTAGGCTGTTTTTATACAGAAATAAATTTTATCTTATCTTATCTACCTAAGTAATCATTCAGCATTTTTTTTTATCTTAAGCGTACACGAGAATACTTTAATAATAACTGTTTGTCTTAACATTCGGACCGATCCAAATAAACCTGGGAGTAAAATCCTCGTTTAAAGTTTCATTTCAATTAATTTTAAAAGCTTTTCAGAATGTGCAAAAATCAACAAACCAAACATTGGGTTGGTGAATAAATAAACACAATGTCGCGATATTAACGTTCTGACGTCGCCGTAAGTTAGCGCGCGTCGCAAATATAAAAACACATAAAAAAGCTCGTTCACACTTGCGAATTACTAAAAATCTGAGTACATTGTTGTGTAAGTCCCCGCTGGTGTGTCGTGCGCCTTTGTCGCGAGTAATAAAATATTTCATTTTAGTGTGAAACATCCCGGGCAAGGTGTATTCTTTTTTCTCGCGGGTGACATACTTGCATCCCGATGTGAGTTGAATGCCGGATTTCTGAATGAACTGACGGGAACTCGTTCGTTAATTACTTTTGGGTGTTTTATTGCAAACATTTTTCCGTTTGATGGATTTTTTATATAGCAGTGGCAATTATAATACGAGGTCACTGAAAATAAAGCCTCATTTACATTTATCACTTTGAATGCCCATCTTTGAGTACGATTGCCTTTCATTATTCAATTGTTTCATCCAAATTGTACCTATGCTAAAAATTAACTAATATAATTAAACTTGATTGAACTGTTTTTTAAAGTTTTTTCCTTTTGAGGTACGGCCTCAAAAGGAAAAAACGAAACCCATATATTTAACCACACTTTGTTGTCCGTCTGTCTATTTGTCTTTATGACCTTTTTCTTTTCTTTTTCTTTAAGACCTTTTATCTCGGGAATGCGTAAAGGTATCTAGTTGAAATAAAAACCATATAAAATACATACATTTTCTTGCAGCTGTAAAAAAATCAAACTTCTAAGTTAAAGTAAAAAATAATACGGCTGTTTATGCCGCGAAAAAACCTATTGTCGTACCTCGTAATAGAATCAAAATTTATAGGGTACTTACCGACAACATTGAACTATGAAATTTGGCAAGTAATATTGTCTTATGGGTACTACTAAAACAAGGAAATATCTCAAAACTAATTAAATCTATTTGTAATTAAATCTTAAAAAACCTTTATTATTTTAAGTCGTTATTAAAAGTTTCGGGAAAAGCTCGAAAAAAACTGCGAGATTCGATTCCTAAACTATTTAAAATATGCAAATTTTTACGGAACTCTCAGTGGGCGAGTCCTACTCGTGGACCTCTTGGTTTTTTACCAAAAGTACCAATAAACCACTTACAGTCAATGAACCTATTGATGGACAGATTCTAGTGAATTAATAGACACGTCGGGGTTTCCCCCATTTCCCTCAATTAGAAGCCAGGTCACCCGGGAACTGATCGAGACCTGACAGACACAGACAGCTTCGGTAGTATTGGCAGTAGTGTTTCATGGACTTATGTAATGGTTGTACACTCAGCTTTATAGGTCGGTTAAAAGATACCTTAAATACTTACATATTCTACATTTTAGAATGAATATTTGGTAATGATTTAGGGAACAAATTATTTATTTAATGTTGGTAAAAGAGCCCAAAATTCATAGTCTCACTGACTGAAGTGTTGAATAACATTTTTGTTTAATCAATAATTGTCTTTATTTATATCGCCTTTAGTATCACAGGTTTTGCTGAAGTTAATTTAAGTGACGTCTCTGAGTGCGGCAAATAGTGTAATAAAGTTTAGTGGCACTGACAAAGAATGCCTCAAGGCAATACCTTTCGTACGAGCCTAATCTATGCAAATGTATAAAATAAATCTTTTGCATCTCTTTCTTAATAGATATCCCAAAGTTTTCGTTTATGGAGTTTGGCAGTAGGTACCCTAAACAATTTTTTTGTTAAAACTTTTTTACTCAATTTTAGAGAAAGATAACAATTAGACCAAAATTTGTGCCATTGATAATGTTTGTTTTTCATCTTGGTTTGTTTCTGATCATCATTTCAGCCATAGGACGTCCATTGCTAAACATAGGCCTTCCCCTTAATTGGGATAAACGATTCAAATTTTAATTATTATTTCGGAACAAAACAAACCCCAAATCTCACAACTCTCAAATGTAATCATTAGACGAAGAAGCCCCCAAATTTTGTCGCTCACACAGACATACTAACATCTGAGATCCTATTCATGTCTGGATAGATACTAAAACGCTTACCTACCGGGAATCTACACAACTGTACCCTTAGACATGTCATTCGCAATCTAACCGGCATTGTGCTGGTTCTGAAATTTTCACCCCTTATTACAATATTCTCAAGGTTCAAATTCGGGCGGAGTGTTAGTGCTGTTATCTTAGGTCTCGTACCTAATTCTCAATTGTTCACGTGGAAGTTGGCCGGCTCCGCCCCTAACTGCTTCTAACGTATAAATAATAATTGTACGGCCTGAAACTTTGTTGCCAACTGTACAATAGACGGTTAATCCCGGATTATTTGGCCCAGGTTCAGTACGTCCTCTGTCTGACGTTTTTAACCGAGGATTACTCTAGACCTGGATCGGCCGATGTTTTTGCAAACTTTTCAATACGAAGCCATTTATGTGTTCGCTTTTTTGACGCGAGGTTTACCAATCGTGGATTAAGAGTGAAAAATATTTTGCATTGAAAGGTGTTCGAATCGAATGTGTCGTTTTATAAACTGAATATACTATGTATGGTTTATTGGGAACAGAACAAATATTTGTTCAAAAATCAGGCGGGAGCATGCGCAGGCGTACATTTGCGTGAAAAATGTATGCAACAATACGCCACACACGTCCGCATCATTTAGTGCTGCTCATACAGTTTTGCTAAACGTATCTTTGCTTGCGGTAGTAATAATGAGGAGTGTAAATTGCCTCTGCTATAAAACGGGCGCGCGTCTTTAAGCAGAGGCCCCACGAGTACGACTCACCCCCAGATCGGGCCCGCTAGAAAGAAGCCCGACAGCGGTTCAGCCTGTTACGGCAGTTCCGGACCTGTCGGCGCCACCACTAGCGGGTTCGCCGCTTACGCACTCGACATGGCCCGATCACGCCTGCTAGTATGGGGTTCACACATTCGAGACTGAGGCTTCCCTACGCTTCGCTTCGCACGCGAAGCTTCACACTCAGCCGGGTCGCGGCGACCGCTAGTGCCCAGTGCAGCTGAAGAAGCCTTCCTCAAAGGCAATTAGCGATAGGTCCGTCCTAAAAATAGGGGGAAACTAATTATTTTACCCCACCACTGCTTTCATCATCATCATCATTTCAGCCATAGGACGTCCACTGCTGAACATAGGCCTCCCCCATTGACTTCCAGATTGGCCAGTTGGAAGCGACCGCTGCTTTAGGACTATAACATTGTGGGCTAGTGATGAGAAGAAGCAGAGATCACGGTCACTATATTTATTCAGTTAGGAACAAAGTATGTTGTGTAGTTAAAGTTGCCTTTCCTCTTTTTCAATACAAGTAAATTATTGTAGTAACTATTAAAAGTTTTTTGTAAAGACTTAAATACCCATGTACATAGGTATAAGGGTATTTTATTTATTTATTTTATTAGGACAACCAACAAGACAAGCACAATTACAAGCAAATTGGTAAGACATGCAAATATTGGCTATAGACTAAGTGCCGTCTTAATAACAGGTTGCCACGGCATGCAATAATGGACAACATAATTTTTTTGTTACATAAGTAACCTTAATTATATTGTTGCTATATTAGCTATTACTATTTTAGTGCAAAATAAACAATTTATCAATAACCTACAACTCAACAAAATTAGACATTGGCTAAATAGATAAGGATAACAAAACCCTCCTCTTAAACTTTCCCATGGAGTCAGCAAAGATGTCGATGTCACATTCTCTGCTGAGTTTATTGTATTGTCTTTGGAGTCTATTCATGGTGGCATGGTGACCAAGGTTGCTTTTCGACAAATTTGTTGAAAAAAGAACGTATCTGCTGCGATATGTGAGTATTTACCATCGATTAATACTCTATCGATTTTAAATTTACCTCGTTGCAAGGTTCCTGTTCTGTTCTCAGTTGTATTAATATTCAAATGAGAACTGACTTATTTAAAAAAAAAACTATTAGGTATTACATTTGGCATGGACGTCTGAGTAATTGCAAATTAAATGTATTTTCTATGTCCGTACAACTAATAAATACCACCCATAAGCGGTAAACGGTTGAATTCAAGTGTTGCAGTGGAACGCGATCCGCTGATAGCCTGCGGTCTGCGGCGCGGCCAGTGCGGCGGCTAATATGGAATAATTGAATTTCGATAGATTTCATATTAATTCACTGTTTTTTGCAGCAGAACGCTCGGAGGGTTAGGTCAATATGATATGAATTGGCATCATTTAAACACGGAACGTTGTAATTAATTTTAGAGTATTTTATTCATGTTAACTGAAATATTTTTTTGGGCTCATAAAAACTTGATTAGGCTCAATATTATTAAATTCAAATTTATTAAATTAAATACGTAATCGTAGCAGTTTAATACTTTAAGTTAAGATCTGGTGATAATAATTTAAATACGCAATAACACGAGTCTTTATTAACATAATAAAATAAATAAATATTAGACAACATCACTTACATATTGCTCTGATACAAAGGTAAGTAGTTAAGCATTTGTGTTTTAGAAATCAGAAACAACTACGGTACCACAACACCCAGACCGGGAATCGAACCCAGGACGAGGTAATAAGTAGATGTATGTTCTGACATTTAGTTTTTCCTTTCCTACCGTCATATTATAATTTCTGTGGTACCGCCCACAAATACATTTCTGTTTACCCCAATGGTCAACTGGCAAAAACTGTCATATTTCTGTAAAATTACTTAGTTTAACCTCGAGCACCAAAAAGTCTTGCATGCTTTTCAGACCTTTACAGCTTCAGTGAAGGTAAATAAAAATTTAGATGTCATACCTACCTATAAGTCAGCTATGTTATAGAAATAGTTCCTATATCAAGCTTAGTTAAAACTCGCCACAAATCGAGTGAGGCTAGTCCCAGGCGACGCAATTGTATCGGTTATCGAATGACGCTGCGAAGGACGGTATAACCTATTTAATATTAACTTCGCTTACCTACTGATTGACTCCCTAATAAAGTTATAAATGTGCTACGGTTGTACCCATGAGCTCCCTCAACCTTGTTTTGTTTTTTGTGTATAGAGTTTGAGGTATAAACAACACTGCTTAGGTACTGTTTTAGAATTTATGATTAGGCCCCATAAATAATCGAGATACCAACAGGCGCAGTATTTTACCAGTAGCAGCGTACATCATTACAGCTTAGTGTAACTATCATACTATTGTCGTATCACGTCGTATCATATCGTGTTGCATCGTATCGTATCATTACGTATCGTCTGCCCCCCTAGCATGACCACTAAAACACGATATGATATGATATGATACAGCGATATATTGACACCAACTGTAAAAATATGATAGATATAGCCGCCATTTAGAATTTTTATCAACCGACTTCAAAAAAGGAGGAGGTTCTCAATTCGTCGGTATCTTTTTTTTTTTTTTTTTTTTTTTATGTATGTTCAGCGATCATTCGTTACTGCGTTGACCGATTTCGATAATTATTTTTTTGTTTGAAAGGTAATACTTTCAGAATGGTTCCATATAAATTTGGTTAAATTCTGATGATGGGATCTATAAGAAAATCATCAAACATTGCATAAACTCCGTACCACGCCAACTGATTTTAGTATCTATCTTACCTATATCTCTGCCAAATGTGGACCGATTTTGATGATTCTTTTTTTAATGAATAGCTTATACTTCAAAGATACTATAATAAAAATTTTTGGAAAAAATTTAACCCCTAAGGGTGGAAAAATAGGAAATGAAATCGGTGTTCAGCAGTTAAATTATGTTTGCACTCGTAAGATTTGTTTTGATTAGGATTTATCACTAAAATGGATGAAATAAGTTAATTTTATAAAAAAAATAAAAACCGACTTCAAAAAACTAAAACGCTAAAAATAATCTTAACACTTAAGTACCTAATCAGTTACTTTTGGAGTCGGTGCCAGTCAATGAGAGACCAATGTTTTCGTTTGCACCGACTCCAAAAGTAACTGATTAGGTACTTAAGTGTTAAGATTATTTTTAGCGTTTTAGTTTTTTGAAGTCGGTTTTTATTTTTTTTATATTGTTTCTAAATTTGTGCTGTTCAGTCTAGTTTGTACACATCAGAGCTCCTTGGACTGGTCTGCTGAGCTCTATAGCCTTTCAGGTCTGGTATCTAACTTCCAGTGGTAGCTGTGTGCGGTTTTCTTACAGTATTCTTCCTCATCGCCGAGTATCCTTAGTATTTTAATCCAAAAAACTTTTTAAAAAAAGTAAATAGGTAAAGAAAACATTTTGAATTGAGTGGCAAGGATGATGATGAACCATGGATTAGATTAACATCAACATACGAGTTCTCTTTTTTATTTTTTTACGGAAAAGGTTTTTAGATTATTATCTAAAAACCTTTTGTATAAATCTTTTTTTGTGTAATCGATGTCGTTCCATTAAAAAATTGTTGACGTCCCATTAAAAAGTTTATTAGACATGGTCATAATACACAAAAAATACGTATCGAATCGAGAACCTCTCTTTTCAACCGACTTCAAAAAAGGAGGAGGTTCTCAATTCGTCAGTCTTTTTTTTTTTTTTTTTTTTTTTTTTATGTATGTTCAGCGATCATTCGTTACTGCGTTGACCGATTTCGATAATTATTTTTTTGTTTGAAAGGTAATACTTTCAGAATGGTCCCATATAAATTTGGTTAAATTCTGATGATGGGATCTATAAGAAAATCATCAAACATTGCATAAACTTCGTACCACGCCAACTGATTTTAGTATCTATCTTACCTATATCTCTGCCAAATGTAGACCGATTTTGATGATTCTTTTTTTAATGAATAGATTATACTTCAAAGATACTATAATAAAAATTTTTGGAAAAAATTTCACCCCTAAGGGTGGAAAAACAGGAAATGAAATCGGTGTTCAGCAGTTAAATTATGTTTGCACTCGTAAGATTTGTTTTGATTAGGATTTATCACTAAATTAGATGAAATAAGTTAATTTTATAAAAAAAATAAAAACCGACTTCAAAAAACTAAAACGCTAAAAATAATCTTAACACTTAAGTACCTAATCAGTTACTTTTGGAGTCGGTGCCAGTCAATGAGAGACCAACGTTTTCGTTTGCACCGACTCCAAAAGTAACTGATTAGGTACTTAAGTGTTAAGATTATTTTCGAAACAGCGATCATAATATGTGACGTCGCCGACACGGCGATTCAAAATGACGGTTATATCTATTATATTTTTAAAGTTGGTGTCGATATATCGTTGTATCATATCATATCGTGTTTTGGTGCCCATGCTAGGCAGGCTGTTCTCTGTTTGAAGTGTGTTCTCATAGTACAACTAGAAACGATTGAGCAGTCACTCGCGCGTTATCTTTTAAAATAAAGTCTTGATCGCTGGGTTCTTTCTGTTACAGCTAATAACAGCTAATTATTGTTACAGCTAATTAGTCTAGTGTTAGCGACAGTAATTTTTTTGTTCCTTTCTAATACTAGCTTTAACATATCGTATCACCTCGTATTTATCACATTAAATCGTGTCGCATCGTATCGTAACGTATTTCTGTATCTTTGTGTTTGAAGTGCGTTCTCATAGTTCAACAACTGGAAACGATTGAGCAGTCACTCGCGCGTCATCTTTTAAAGTCACGTCTTGATCTCTGGGTCTTAGCGACCGGAAGCATTGTTCGCGTGCATTAACCCTTGTTACTTTGACAACACACCCTTCTCAACCTCGGTGATCGCAAACGCCCCGAATGCAAATAAAATCTGCCAATGCCCCCGCGACTTTTTTGGTAGGCATTCACTTGGAAAACATCGAAGTATTTTCTGGTTCAAGCCTTATTTTGCTGAAGCAATGGTAATTTCACATCCACAGGCCAACGAGACATAGAAATAAAATGTTTAAACAAAATACGTTACTGAAGTAATACTACGAACCTATTTTAACGCAGTCATTTTCATTTGTAATTTTTCAAAGGAAATTTGAAAAAATAGTTTTAATTTTTATACAAAGACTAGCTGTTGCCTGCGACTTCCTTCGCTTGGTCTTTAGTTTATTCATAAAGGATTTTTTGCACAACTTTCATATTTTTTTGTTTCAGAACCTTCTCCTGACAATAATTAACACAACAAAAAAAGAATTAGCGAAATTATTTCATCCGTTCACGCGTTTTGCGATGACCAAGGGAAATAGAGATTCATTTATATATATATATAGATATACAATAAAACTAATTACGATAAAAACAAATTTTATATTGTTCTCTAGACCTTATTGTCAAAGTTTAGCAATATCTTGCAATGTAACACTGTGGAGTACTGACTAATTATTATTTTATAAGGATGAATCTGGATTTTAAATATTGTTTTATTTATGGGCTCGTTAATTTGAAATTCGATATAGAATAATGAACCTAACATGTTTGGTTGAAAAATAATCAAATTAATGATGAGACTAGCGTGTCCAATATCAATGTTATTAATTTATAAAAAAGTTCTGCTTTTCGTTTATTCATTATTACACGACTGACCAAAAAGGAATGTAATGTAGATAGATAGATAGATACTCTTTATTGCACACCATACAAGTAAAATACACATGATTTTTACAGAAAGATGTACAATTTAGGCGGTCCTATCGCTAATAGCGATCTCTTCCCGACAACCTTTGGGTAGAGGACAACCATTAAAGAAAGGGGAAGGTGTTGCAGAGTTCTTAAAATTCTTACCTGATACAAATAGAATTGCATAAATTTACGGCATAAACGTATACACACAGTAATAAATAAATAAAAATAAAATAAAATAAATACATAACAATAATTATACATACATACAATAAACATACATACTACTTGATATATGCGAGGAGATGTCGAAACTAACAGTGACCAGTAATATTCTAAGATATAAAGGCAGTTTGTGTCAAGAAGAAAGAAAGTGTGCTTTAAGCCGATTTTTAAAAATAGCAATCGATTCGGATTTTCTGATTGTTAATGGTAAGGAATTCCAGAGGCGAATGGACTGGACAGTAAACGACTGCGTATAGTAATTAGTAGAATGGGGAGGAAATTGAAGATGTAGTTTTTATTTTATTATTCATAAGTTACATACTTGTCTATACAAACCATTTCTAAGTCAAATTATTATAAGATTTACTAACCCTAATCCTGCGGATAAATTTATTGTCTGAAATAAAACATTTTTATTTTATTTTCTACACAACTGCCCAAAAAGGAGTGCAATGTTTTTAGGGTTAATGTAACTCCATAAAGTAGGTATATATGTGTGTCTATATTCCACCGTAACGTATAAACGGCTTAACTGATTTTAAATAAAAATAATGTAACTCCATAAAAACTGATGTTAGCTGGTCGGCGGTTTAAATTTCTTTCTTCAATTTCGATGTTGGTTTTATAGAAAAAGTTGCTGAATTTACGCAGTAGAATCACCCCCTAGAAGGAAGTTAGCTAATAAATTAGGACCTTATAGAATGAACCGGTCATAAACCCGAACCAGAAATCGAACTCGGGACCCGCAGCCTTCAAGGCAGGCTACACAAATCGGGTCTGCCCATAAAATAGGCAACAAGATTGACTTTAAAACGCAAAGCAATCATTTAAAAACAGATCTCGGACAAACTACACTTCTCGAGTTTGAAATAAAAACGAATGTTTCAAAGCGTCACATCACAAACTAACGAGCTACAATTACACGTCGCCTGTTTGTCTCGGCCCGACTGTAGTCACTCGTGCACAGGCTGTATATTACAGTGAGGCCGCGACTTTATCTAAGTTTCCGCCCGAGTTGCGTTCGCCAGCGATAGAGTGAAAATAGTGGCACAATAAAACAGGCCCTGTGCTAGGGTTGCCAACGTGGCAAAAACCAACGGAAAAACAAAACCAGTTCAAACGTGACGTCATGATAGACAACACGACGTGGCACTGGCCATCAAAACTTTTCTTTTTCTGAGCAGTCACAAAAAACAATTACAAAACCTAGTTAGTTAAGCGTGCTATAATTGATAAAAATAACCAAATAACTTTATGCAAGCCTTGACTTATTCTTTTTCAAATCGGTCGGTTGATATTAATCTTTTAGGAATACATAGAAAACTAAATAGTATTTTAAATTGGTTTTACGTCAACTTCTATTATGTAAAAATAAAACAAAGTTGAAATAATTAGCTGCCTAATGAGATCATGGTAAGCCTTCCGGACATTCACATATCAGAATTAGACGAACAGATTCAAACGCTATAGCTAGGTGAAAAAAATTAAAATGTTGGCTTAATAGCGTAAAATTATTTGCATTGAATGCAAAGGGTTTGTAAGTCCTGGTTTGGGTCAATTTAGATAATCGCCATGCCTGACAAATTCCATTGTAGGAGAGGATTGTCAATTATAATGATTACAGTGATGTTTTTATTAATCTTTTAAACAAATTAGGACTTATAAGTCTTTAGGCATCTCTCTCGATATACACCCACCATTCATACATATCGAGAGAGAGACAATACCAAAGACTAACCAACGTTATCCGTTGGAGATCCGAGACTGACGTTGGCCGCGTCCAAAATCCTTACAAATGGTCACCCTACCCACTGTATCGGCCCAGAGGCCAAGACCCGCTCCTTATCGGAAAACAGTTAAGGGTGATTCATTGCGGGCTCTATTTACCTACTTGATGCAGCGTGCACCTGAATTCGGGAGATTGCATCTTAATCGGAGCGGAATAACGAACATTGGACTCATGGATAAAGATGACTGCTCCAAAGCCTTTGTACGGCAAGAGTAAGTGCACATTAAAAGTGCGAGAGCGGATGCATTTGCGTGTTACATTTCTATCGAATAGTACTTATAATGTTATTAAAATTTTAACAGCCCCAAACTAAGCAGAGCTTAAACTTTGGCGATTAGGAAACGGATTTAAAAAACTTAAATATATTTTTTAACTTACTAAACAGAGCTGAAACAGTATAAAAAAACGAATTATCGCTCCACTACGCCAATCGGTTTGTAAATATGGTTGATAAATCTATGATGATGTTAACCGCGCATTTGCAGTCTATGTGAACGCATTACTAAGTAAGGGCTTCCTAGAGCTCGCTGCGTCTCTTTTGGTGTTATCCACACCGTGAACTTGCTTTGTCGCACGTTAATAGTAATATGCATTTTCTTGTTATTATTCCTTCTGCGATATCATTATTTTTGAGATATACTTTAGATTAAAATGCTTTAGAGTTAGAGTATTTTTTATAAAGCTAGAGAATGATGTACATAGATCATTGCGTAACTCACAAAATGTCACAACATGATTTGATCTTGATACAATGTAAAAACATTCAAGAGAGAGAGATATATATATATCCTTCCACTGAAACAAAAAAACATTTGAGAGTTAACTTAAACAGCCTCTTGAAGCTCCAAAGTATTAATATATACATAGAGTAAAAATAAATTAAACTAAATTTGCCATTTCTTTATTCGATATATAAGCAAAAACCTGAAAAATAGGACCTTCAACCTTCACTCCTACAGAGACCTACCCCTTAGCACAGGCCCTACTCTTGAGGATTTTAAGTATGTTCATCTAGACCCCTCAAGGTCTGTACGAATTTTTAAAACAACACGATTTTTTCGCCTGATTTTAATAATTTTATCGTACTAAGAGGTGCAGGTTATTTTATGTATCTTGGTACGTCGTCCAATAATCTGACTGGTTTTATGACAAATTTAATGATATTCAAATATTTTATTTCATAATCGAGCTTTCAATAACCGTTTACCAATAACCTCTGCAGGGCATGTCTTACTACAGATGAAACTGCCAACCACGTAGTCCTGGAATGTGAGGCGGTTGCATCACAACGTAATGAAATCCTTGACAACCCAAGGTCGCTCCGCGAAGCCTGTGAAAAACCCAGGAAACTTCTGCGCTTCTAGGCGGAGCTAGGCTGGTTATATCCGTAACCATCACACCTCTACGCACAAGGGACCGAATTTGAGTCTAAGTACTTGTACCAATAACCGTAACTACAGCATTACGTTTTTTCAAAACTTTATAAAATGTCCTGGCATCCTATGAAACACTTAACTCAAACGAACATTTGAAAGGTTTTAATTTCCACCGTTAGTGATGTAATTGGTCAATTAAAAACGTTTAAAAACGCCACTACAGCACTTAGGTGAACACGGCTATGGTTTTATATCGGCAAATGGAGATATTTTATTAATTTTATTGCAATATTCTACAATATTTAAAAAGTTAACATGCAGGGTTAACCATGGACCGAGCGATAACAGTGTTAGTCAAAATTGTTACAATCGGACAATAATAAGGTTTATTGCATTTTTTCCTTTTGTAGATTTAATATTTTGTCCAGGGTTTTGTCTATTTTGTGACAGGAATTGATGTGCTTTGTTCTTTGAGTTAATGATATTCCTCCTGCGGAGATTACTTTGAGAATAGCTGTAATAGGTCCATCTATGCATAGTTGTTGGTTGAGATGAGGAGGTATAATTTAACCTCGCGTGAATCAACTAAAGACCACACCAAAGTGAAGTCGCGGGCATCTTATATACTTCAAATGTTTTACGGCGACTAAAATCTTTTCGTATTAAGAATTTACTGATCAATTTGGGTATACTCGTAGCTTAAGTTTTAAAAAGTTTCAACGAAATATCAGAGAAAATGCACGAATCTTGTACCAGTTTATTGATGGGAATAATTTGTGAATTTATTATGAGCTTATATCCAGTTTTATTTATTTGTAAAAGCCTTTTAATTAATCCGAAGTTTGAATGACTTTACTTGATAGTTTTGTAGAATAAATATATTTTCGATATCATAAAGCTATTTAAATATTTCGATTACAGTCTGAGGAGTGAAGGTTATGTAAGTAACAGATATTTAAGTAGGTACTGATATTTTATAAAGGGTGTTGCTATCTAGCTCACAGTAAAGTTTGAGGTTTTGGATTATACAGTGTGATTTTCCTTATTTAGGATGTTGTTTTAGACAATAGGTAAAGGAGAATGTCTTTATCAATCATCATCATCACCATCATTTCTTTATCATCAGATTGGCCGATTGGAAGCGGCCTGATCTAACGGTTTCCTGCAACCTTTACCAGGTCGTCTGTCAACCTTGCGGGTGGACGTCCTCCGTTGCGCTTGTCGGTACGTAGCCTCCATTCCAAAATATACAATGCCACAGATACACACGTTAAACTTTGAACACCCCTCTAATTGCATCGGGGGGTGAAAGCTTAGATCACCTAAATTATAAAGTTTTCATACACTAATAAGTTTTTATTACTTGTGAGTGACTTATAATACATTAATGCTTTCAAAAGTTTCAAACGAATTTAGCAGGTTCTGAACTGTCATGAATGGCTTGAGGATTTTGAAAAGAGCCTAAGCGCCTCAACAAAGTATACTGGATTTAAGAGTGGAAAACTTTATGTCACGTGTTTCATTCCGGGGTGGTTTATATTTGCGCCGGGTAACGAAACAATAAACTGCATTGTGAGACGGACGCGAGAAACTCTTATATTATAAACTTTTCTAATAAAACTGCCAATAAAGAGGAATTCAACCGTACATCTGACGGGTATACAGTTGCCGTCTGAATTACCAGTTGAAACGGGTTCGAAGTATGCTATGAACTCAGGCTGTTAATAATTTTATTAATTTCGGCGAGTTTAGATGTTATAAAAAGTTTATTTTTATGGATGATTAGTTTTTGCTCGCTTAGGCTACTTCTACGTGGGATTTAGTTTGACGAGGAAATTCTGAACACTCATTCTTTCCGGAATAATACCTATTTCCATGTTCTAATACTGTCTGTTTGTTTTAATAGTGCGCCATTATGATAACAAGCTTTTTGATTCTACGTGACATTCAATAATGAGTTACAAAAGGCTGTGATACACCTAGATACATACAGGGTTACAATGCAAAGGGGTGCCAAATCTCTAGGAGTGGCTCAGAATCAGTAACTTAATCGAACTATGCAAAGAACAAAAAAAAATTTTTTTCACATTTAATTATTCCTATCCGCTGTTAAAATCGTACCCGTGGATAATTTATTTCATTCATGTCAAAATTGCATTGTATGTGCACTGCATAGGGTCATTGTAGGCTCGCCATACCTACGCCTTTGATGAATGACCGCGCGGCTTTCGTAGTCTCTCTTTCTCTTTATTTTTAGATATTTTAAAGTATTTTTTTCGTAACATACGATTATTAAAAATAATAACGTTTAAGACGCTTCTTTATATTGTTCCCTAGATCTTATTTATGGTGGATATGACATAAAGGTATTCTTATTCGATCTTAAAAGTGTCAGTCAACGTGTGATTTATTTTGGATTTTTAAATCACTTTTGCAAAGAGACACTCCTTAGAAAAGCTAGTTTTAAGCGCTGCCGCATTCAGTGACATACTAGGTTAATACCGGTCTCCTGCCGCAGCGAATCGTCAAGCAAATAAAATATCCAGAGAAAACGTAGTTAGCGTCGTGCCAGTATCAAGGACATGTATCTTGCTTTATTTTACGCCAATTTATTTCGAACGGCGTACAGAGGATTGCATTAGGCAAATTCGAACACCAAATTCTACCACGCATGGATTCCATTTTGAATTACCTTAGTACTTTTATTTATGTATTTTGTGTCTTGAATGTGCCATATTGATACTAGGGACCAACTATTGCATTGAAAAGAAAGGAGAATTAAATCGTTTGTTCATGGTGGTTTTGTTTATGAAGTTATTGAAATTAACGTGAAGAACATTATTGGGATGCTGGTGTGGGAAAAAAAATCTGGCTCATTAGTAGGTATAGGTAAATGTTTTGTGTAATTCATGAGAGAATAAACATGATTGATTGAACGTTTCAACTTGTCAATACAGCGAAGTACAACAGCACTATGTTTGATAATTTGTGTAAGTTATTATGACAGATAAGTTTTTTTTTAAAGAATTACCTGAATTACAAATCATTTTACATATGTTTTTTTGGGAATATGTCTATTCTTTAATGGTAGTGGCGTCGTAAAGAGTCCCGGGCTCTGTACCCGGTTCGGTACAGAGCACAAAACATGGTCTTAGTATTTATTTTTCTCGTAGCTGGTAACCCGAAATTAACCCCTTACTTCGAGACTATGACAATTGGTGTGTTGTCCCGCGCATAACAAAATATACGAAACCATAAACATTTGGTTGCGGGTTCGAATCCCGCATGGAGCAAGTTTGTGGGATGAGCACGTACATTAATTGTTTGTACCTAAGGCATGGATGTTTATTTTTATTTAAACCTGTTTATCCGTTATCTAGTCGCCATAATACAAGTTTTGCTTATTTGTGTTGTAATTGTGGCACAACGCTCCAACTAGCAATTTCACGACACCGCTCTCCAGATTTACATATTGCACCTCAAAAGCTCATTCGTGACGTCACTCATGCCTTAATCGCCTTTCAAATGGCAAGCATTTAATTATCATGGAGGGCATGCCATCAGCAGGATGGCTCGAATAATCACTGTTCGTAACAAGGGTCGCACGTCCACTTTATTATTCAATACCTGGTGAATTTGTTATTTACATTGCATAAGTAAAAGTAGGTATAAACAGATTTACATCCAAATGTCTTTGAGGAACAATTTGCATAGACACCTGAAGCATTTGCGTTTTGAATTCAGAGTTCTGAAATGTATTCAGTATTGTGTTTAAATGGGAACTCTTGATAAAATATTGCTTGCTATGTTAACCTCGATGTTGCGCTGTTGAATTCTTCACGGTGATGTAATTTGGGGAAATGATTCTGTATAATGTTTGGAATAGGTAAATGATGATTGCCATTTTACAACAAATAAATATAGGTAGTAAATATGCACCCGCCAATACATTAACTGCCATGGTCGTGAAGTAAGAAATCAACATCCCCGTGAAGAGGTACAGTCAGCATCAAAAGTAGCATAATATCGGAATTTTCCAAAAGAATCTCATTGCAAAACCTATCACAATAGTCTCACAAAATCACTACGCAAAAGTCAAATAAAGAAGTCAGGGTTATTGTGACATACAAGAGTCAGTAGGTACTTTTTAAAAATAGTTTTGATCAGCTACTTTTGATGCTGGAAATTTTGTCGCAGGCGTCTCTCAGCACACAATAGATCTGAGCTAATTTTATATTTTTACCCGAAGTGGGCGCCACTAACCTAATTCATCATTGTAGCCTATGTTAGTCTAAAGAGTATGATCTCCCGCTTTTTTCATCCTGCTACTGCCAGCCGTCTTTCTAAGGTCCATCGAGCTGGAGGGCACCCTGCGATTCTGCGACAGATGTGGCCGGCCCATTGCCACTTTAGCTTGCTACATTTTTGGACCAATTTCGCTACTTCTGCTGTGGTCATTCCATTTCGCAATTTATCCCCTAAAGAGGTTCCAAGCATCGAACTTTCTATAGCTCGCTGTGTGACTAAGCTAAATAGTTCGTCACAAATAAATTCAAATATACAATCGAGTCACTTGGAAGGCAAAAGGTCCTGCTGGGTATAACTCCCGGTCCAGGTCAATTTAGGAAACTTATTTTTCTTAATTGGCTCGAGTCTGGCTGTGTTGGAAGATGGCTAGCAAAATATAATGACTGCTATTTCTGGTACCTCCTAAAATAAGGATGTTGATTCCTTACTCGCATATTATTTTATTATTAAGGGCTGCACGTCTGGTATAAAGTATGTCGTCTTACATACTATTTGCTATCTAAATACTGAATCACATTAATTTTGCAACTTTAATTAAATACAGTTAACCAGTAATACTATAGCGTCCAAACATACAAAAAGATATTCCCATTTAAAATAACAATGTTTTAATTTCAAATATTTCATAAAAAAATAATGAACTTCCGACCCTTTTCTCACCGTTCGAGTCAGATAGCGACGTTTGCGGATTGTCAATACGCTAGTTACTATTCCACGTTACGATTTTGGTTTATAAAGGCGTTTCGTTTTTTTTTCTGGATTTTGAATTTTTTTATGCTTAGTTTTGTAAATTTATATTTATATTTTGATCTATTAATGATGCAGATAAACTGGCTGAAGGGAACGCTCTCTGTTATTTTACATGATGTATACATTGTTAAATGATGACGATGTTTTGAAAGTTTTTTCATTTGCATTAAGTAAACTAACAATAATAAATTACAAATTTACTAAGCAAGCCGCGATACACCATTATCTTAAATTTGTTATGAACACTGTTCAACACTGTTCAACACAGCTTAACTAAAGAGTATAGTAATTTTAACAAATGAGAGTAGTCTAGTATAATTCGAAATGAATTAATTTTCGATGAACTTATTATTATTTAAAAAAAAAGGATTTTAATAACTTTATGTAATCGTAATTTTGGAAGTTTACTTTAAGTAAACTGTTGTCTTAAAAGAAAAGGTGCACATATACCCAAGTAATCTTTGTCTCTTAACTTTTTCAAAGGACTTAATAGGATCCGATAGCAAAAAAACGAAACAACATGCAATCGTTTGTCCCTTCTGAACATTCGTACGTGTATACCCTCTTCTAAAAATAGCCTGCTTACCACATTGCTGTTTTTTGCTCGGCGCAAAAGATAAACGTGTACATGTCAAAAGTAAACCAAGGTTGTTACGGATCCATATCGGATATTTCTATATTTTCGGATTATTCTAAATACATTTTTAGAATTAAATAATGTTTTCTGGTCATAATACTATCAAACAAAGCATAAATACCATTTTAGTAAAACCAAGATTTATTATATTTTCAATGTATATATATTTTCAATGTCCCGGCAGACGTTGTCCAAATTTGATAACCAGCTGTGAAATTTTAAAATATTCCCATAGAAATACGGACATTCAGTATTTCCCGAATATAATTTGTTTTCGGACTTACATGCGTGCCAATGATCTCACAACTATAGTCGCTCAAGACCGCGCGAAGTGGAGGAGCAAATCAAGGAAAGCGGACCCTGGGCTCCAAAGCAATGGCTTTGGACGCAACCGGGATTGACCGTATAGATGATGATGATGATGAATTTGTTTTCGGAAATCTTTTTAAATCTGGTGACCTGTAATACAGGTTTGCAAAATGCCTTTCTTAGGCGCCAGTTTCTGACACAAATATTATTTTAACAGCATTTTAAGTTACGCTAATTTAAGTCCTTGTTGCATCCTCAAATGTGTGAGTTTTTTGTTTCATACTTTCATTGTCTTGACAACAACGAAAACGTAGAAGAAATCAGCTAAAACAGACATGTAATTTTTTTTCGGAGAGTAATTAGAATACCTTTATGACTTAAATCATATAAAACAAGCCCGAATGATCTGTAATATTGGGACTTACGTCTCTGTCCACTTAGGCATAACATAACTAAGAATAATCGGGTTAATTTCCGTTTTTACTTTAACTATTATGTCTATACAGGAGTACATATTAAATATAAACCGTTACTAATATTTTTTCACGAAATGGATATCCCAAATGATTATTTTCCAAAACTGAAGAAGTATCCGAAACTCCAAATCGTAACGACACTAGTAAACGCCAACTTGGCGCGATTCGTTTAGTCGGGCAAAACAAACGTGTAGCCGCGTTGACTTATCCCCGTTATACCCATTTGCGGGGATAGCATGCTGTTTGTGAACCTATTTACCCGCATTCCCATTCCAGCTCACACGAGTGCTCGGTGCTAAACGGCGGGCATAAATTCTTGTTTAAGAACCTGAGCTTTACTTGAGCGTAAAGTGAAAATTTCAATTAGTGATGCCGTTTGATTAGCATCTATCGATAACCAATGATATAAAAAATCGTGACTGTTCAGACGATGAAATCGATTTAACAGGTTTTTCGACGCATTAATATCATTATACAATTCTCATTAGAGCATTAACATTGAAATAAGGGAAAACACATTTACAGCCTTCTATAAAAAATAGTAGGTATCTTTTGTATTTTATTGGATTTTTATTAATTAAACAATATACAAATAGAGATACGAATTGACCAGCAAACGTTACCTTCTGAAACAATTATTTATGGTTATCAATGTTATTAGAATATTATTTATTTTTATTCTATTGGAAAACAAACAGCTTGTAAATTATATACTGTAAAATTATGTCAACAAACCTATAGTTTTCACCTCTAAGTAGATAAATAAAAATATTTCATCCAGAAGCCGGAATTCGAATGTTCTTTAAATAGTATAGATAGGCTCTACAGTGAGCTAAACCTTTTTTTCGTGTTTTCCAGTCGAGTTGCCAACATATGAAAAGTTATTCAGTAACTATTGATGTTTCGTATAGCATTAAAAGCCATAGTTATCAAATAACAACATGTTGATAGTATTGAAAGTAATTAATAGAATTATCATATTGACACTATTGAAAAAGAGTCCTGATTTTCTAGGTCAATTACAATGGATGCCAAGTCTACCGATAGTTTGACATCGCTTATTTCAATCAGATGCAGCAGCACTATTTTGCGATTTATATTGATAGAGGCATTTTGTTTGGTAATGGATCCTTTACTAATTTCTAGGAAGAGGAGAAAAAGACCGAGAATATAATTAGTGACGACTTTGCGTGGTGTAAGTGTTTTAAAAATATATAAACACTGTTGACAATCGTTGACACTCAAAACAAGGTTATAACAAGAAACACCAAGTAACAGAAGTAAATTTTTATTTTATTTTATTGACAAAGAAAACCAACAGCGTTACAAATAACAAATTTGTCAAATACAGTCCAATTGTAAGGCCAATAACATTTTTCTCTTAAATTATCTAAAAGTTAACGTGACTAGAAATTATATGATAAGAAGATAAAAACATTAAACAGAAAAGTTTATAAAGATTCATACAATGCGCGCTAGAGCAATGCACAAATAAACATCGCTCTCGGGCACAAAATACTTATATATACGTCCGGGCTCGAACTGTTCCAGTGTGTTCCTAGATTTCGTGTCCGTAAGAAATATCTATGTGTGCGTTGCTCGAGCACACTTTGTATGAAGTTTAATTTCTGTATAGCCATAACTATTGTTTATTCTGTTCTAGTAATAAGCTTGGTGAAACGCCAAAGTGTTTATATTTTCTACACTGACTATACATTAAAAACGGAAGCGCATAATTATGCTTACCGTGTTTTCGAGTATAATTATTAAAATGAATACAAAATTAGTAAAGTAATGAGAAGTTATTATAAATGATTTTATTTCCACATAATGTTTTTGCATATAATTCAATGCGCGTCATTTAAACTATTGTTATACAGATAAAACAAAGCAGAATTAAAAGTGCATCAGTATGGAGCTGCGCCCTGAATGCCTCGCTAACTGCCATCTTTATACTAGTGTAAGACTACGGTCGTAGTAGACAACAGCTCCTCATCCTACCACAAAAGAAAAAATATTGATCTCCACGTGTCGGACTTGAAGTTGAAAGTCGGTTCTATGACCTTTCACTTTTTGGGTACGTTGACCTGTCGTTGCCCATGCCTGTATACAGGGTGTAACGAAAAGGTGAAATAAAACTTTAAGGGGTTATTCTACGGCTAAATTACATCAACTTTTACTATGGGACCAACATCGAAATCGCAAAAAAAAAACACTCCCATACTAAAACGCGACCATCATCAGTTTGTATGGAAACGTCAATTTTTTTTGAGATTTTGATGTTGGTCCCATAGAAAAAGTTGATGTAATTTAGCCGTAGAATAACCCCTTAAAGTTTTATTTCACCTTTTTGTTACACACTGTATATAACGAAGTAAAAGAGTTTATTTTATTTTATTTAATAGCGTAATTGTGCAAAAAACAATACACAGACAAGTAAAATAAGCCTTTACACGTTCTACTGCTATGCACAGGCTTCAGCTCAAGCTTAGCTCAACTCAGCTTCTGGGGCCATACTCTACCAATCACGGTCCGATTGCGCCCGCTAGTATGGGGCCCAGACTCTGAGTCTAGGCCTCAGAAGGGCCCGGCCCGCCTAGGGAGACCCGCTAGCTTTCTAGGCTTAGTACCTTCCATACTCGCCTATATACCCGGTGAAGCTGTAAAAGGCCTACTGAGAACAGCATATAGATCCAATAAAAAATAAACTTCCCAGAACGGATTGGAGGTGTCTTGTAAAGCGAGTGACTAATACTTACTGTAACGCTTTCCGAAGCATGCTTTTAATAATCACTACTTATTGTCAGAACGGTCACCCATCCACTCACAACCACGGCGTGATCTGCTTAACTTTGGTGATCACTGCCAAAACGATATTACTACTGAGCTACGAGCATATGAATCTGAATATTTATTTTATGATAGGCGTGTATTTATTTATTGGTAAACATATTCAACCATCAAGCCATAATTAACCTTCATTGAGTTTTTATATCCAATCATGATTCATTGAGCAACACGTTTTTATACCTTTACGATTAGTAACAGTAATCTAATTGCTCCAACTTGAATTGTGTTCTACAACATAATCCACCAATAGATTAGATGTCTTCACCTAATTCGATATCGAGTTTGTGTAATCCAGTATTATCGTAGATTTTGGATTTCAATCGATCCCGGCCTTCCCACTCATTACGCAAAGTATCGAGTTGCCAATGTCCAGTAAATCTAAAATACGTTACGTCCATGTTTTGGAATATGCGCACAACACCAATGTTCAAGGCCTCGAAATAAGGAATTATCATCGTTGTGTTTCTAGTTACTAGACAATGAACTTTCCCAGCACACTTACCCACTTGAAAAATTGTAAACCTTGGTCTTCCTAAAATAAATAAAATAAAAATAAAACTCAGACATGAGCCAATTTTGACGACCACCGTTGCCGAGAGGCGAGTACACCTCTGAGGTTCCGGGTTTGATTCCCGGTCGGGTCAATGTGAAATATATACTTTTTTTATATTTAAAGCATTTATATAATATAAATCAGAAACAACGACGGTACCACAACACCAAGATCTTAGACAACATAGAAAAGCTTGTTATCTACACTGACCCGACCGAGAATCGAACCGGGGACCACAGAGATGACGACACCAAGTCCGGCGTACGGGCCTCTCGGCTACGGAGGTCATATTGTCTCGGATCTGGGTGTTGTGGTACCGCGTCGTAGTTTTTGACTTCTCTAGGGCTTTAGATAGTTACCTACTATAAGGAATAGAGCAATATATGAGATGTCCAATATTTTAAAGTCCAGAAACCATATAAAAAATATGTTTTCTGAATTAGCCTGAACCTTTTGCGTTTAAGGAACAACCTTGCCACTTCGCAAGTAGAACTACATTGTGCGTCTTGTTTCTGTATTTTCTGCTTCTAAACTGATGGCTGTAAGTATCATAGAATCTAGTAGTGCCAGTTCATGCAATTCTTCGATCTAGTGGAAAAATATACCCTAATGACTTGTTTAAAAAGTCACCAAGCAAAAATTGAGGGCGAGATTGCATTAGGCATTCGCTCGACTCGTAATTTGCTGCTCGCCGCTGGATACCGTTTAATTTCGTTTGTGTCTGGCCAGCTTAATCCGCTGGGAAGTTATTTTAGCAGTAAGTTTTGCTATGAAAAAATATGATTTAAGTCTAATTGACGTTAAAAAGTTGGATGTTCATCATTTGATCAATCATTTGCTTTTTTAATCTGCGAATGTTGTGAACCCCAATAAACAGTATTGTTTTTAGGCCAAACTAAACTTCATACAGAAAAACCAGCAACCAAATATGCGGTTTTAATAATGACAACTTCTTCTAAGTATTTTTCTTCTGCAACTATATTTTATTATTTTTTTCTGTAATTTGTAAAGCCTACCTTTATGTGATAGTTTTCCTTTAAACTTAGTTATACTATTTCTTATACTTTATTATCTCATTTTTTTGAGCATTTATTTATCTGTCACATTTTTACACATTCACTATATCGAACAATAGCTGGTTTAAATTCGCACTAGATGTTATTATTATTTAAACGGAACGGATATTAAGTCTATAAAAAAAATAAAAACCGACTTCAAGAAACTAAAACCGCTAAAAATAATCTTAACACTTAAGTACCTAATCAGTTACTTTTGGAGTCGGTGCAAAAGAAAACATCGAACCTCTCATCGACTGGCACCGACTCCAAAAGTAACTGATTAGGTACTTAAGTGTTAAGATTATTTTTAGCGTTTTAGTTTCTTGAAGTCGGTTTTTATTTTTTTTATAAAATTAACTTATTTCATCCATTTTAGTGATAAATCCTAATCAAAACAAATTTTACGAGTGCAAACATAATTTAACTGCTGAACACCGATTTCATTTCCTATTTTTCCACCCTTAGGGGTTAAATATTTTCCAAAAATGTTTTATTATAGTATCTTTGAAGTATAAGCTATTCATTAAAAAAAGAATCATCAAAATCGGTCCACATTTGGCAGAGATATAGGTAAGATAGATACTAAAATCAGTTGGCGTGGTACGGAGTTTATGCAATGTTTGATGATTATCTTATAGATCCCATCATCAGAATTTAACCAAATTTATATGGGACCATTCTGAAAGTATTACCTTTCAAACAAAAAAATAATTATCGAAATCGGTCAACGCAGTAACGAATGATCGCTGAACATACATAAAAAAAAAAAAAAAACAAAGATACCGACGAATTGAGAACCTCCTCCTTTTTTGAAGTCGGTTGAAAAGGTCATAACTGTTCGCATTTAGTGCGAGCAAATGGATACACGAATATATTTGAACCCAAGAGTCGAAGCGATGCATGCCGTTAATTATAGAGGCCGCTTTATCTTGGACACATTGATGCATCATAAAAAGTCTTCTTGTTCATCTATACGGTCAATCCCGGTGTCGTCCAAAGCCATTGCTTTGGAGCTCAGGGTCCGCTAGATGCATCATAAAGAGTGAAGAAGTGTTACCTACTCTTATTTGAATTTAATCAACAGCAGTAGCTCTGTTATAATTATGGTTCTTCATAATACTCGATCTGAAATTCTCTCTAAAAGTCAAAGCTCACAACGATTCAAAGGTGTTCCGAGAAAACAACGCATAGCAGTATTATATAACTCGTTTCAAATTTATATCCGTAAGCTAGGGCGCTTAAACGGTCATCTTGCTGTCACAACCCTGACCGTTCTTTGTCTTTGTTTAGTAGGTTTTGACAAGTTAAGACCACTACTCAGTTGCTTGCGGTCACACTCCAATTGCAATCTGAAGGCGTTATAAAAACATCTACTGGTTCCGTTTTATTTCCATCTTTATTCGAGTCAAGTTTACACCGTAAAGCACTCAGCGCATCTACTGGATAATAGCTGCATCTGTCGTTACGGATTGACGTCTTTATTGCATACTTATTCTACGTAGAAGCCACATAAAATCTGTGTCGAAGCCTTGAAGCTACTCCTTGGGTGGGTAACTTCACCCTTATGCAGTGCCGTTTAAAGATGATGTTGGGTCGACGTTATAAGAGAATTTATCTAAGCAGATGCATGGGTAGGTATAGCTTGAATGCAGCAGTTAAAAACCAGCCAACTCATAATAACTGTTCATAACCGATCAAGACGGCAAATTGAGTATTTGTCGTAGACATTCGTAGTGATTTTCGTAGTAATCGTAGTTGCAAGCGGATTGACTCGTAGCATAGTGATGAATCGTAGAATCTACGATTTCTGAACTATGAGATGTTACTTTCACGATGTATTTGGGTAGACATAGGAGAGGTATTGACACACAGTATGCAATGTATTGTTGTGGTATTATGCTTCGTTTATACATAAATACATCAGAAACAAATATAAATATGTGGGTCGACAACACACGAATTGAAGTAGCGAATTAATATTTGTGTTACGAGGTACGAGAGCAGATTACTAGTTATATAGATAACGATTTTTTTTTGTCAAAGGCGTCTTCAGACACATCCAGATCTGAGTCAATTTAGAAAATGTTGTTTTCTGAACTGATCCAAACCGGGATTCGAACTCTAACCCATTATGTACAAAACTAGTCACAGCGCCACTACGCCTATTTAGTCGTCAAATTCACTCTATGTCTGTCCGTTTCTGTTTTGTTGTTTTAGGTATTTAAAAATCATCTGCCTTATTCTTACACTGTCAAGTGTTTGCTTGGTTTCTATTAAGTTCCACAAGTACAAGCTAATAAGTGAAATATAGTTGTCAAAATAGTCGTACATTTTAATTTTCGATCAAACTGCAGACCCAAATAAATCCAATAAAACCAATTTATTTCTGCAAATTGGCCTAAGTTAAGCTCTTTTACAGATCCCAATTATTTTTGCTTTGAGAGAAAACACTAGTAGCCTTCTACCACAGATTAATAATATGTATTAGATCTTAATCGTGATATAGTGCGCGCTCGAGCAACGAACACATTGTCGTCTCTCATGAACACGAAATCTCGGAACGCTGACAGTCTGTAAAGTCCTTTTTTTGCGTGTGGAATATTGTAAATAATCTTGGTATGTTTTTTTTTTACAAAAACAATGAAAAATATCAGTGTGTAAAATCAATGAACTATTATTTTTGTCTTTCTTATTTTTAAATGAATATTTTCGTTAAAAAGAAATGTCAAGATTGTTTCCAATATTCGACATCATCATCACCATTTCAGGCTCAGGACGTCCACTGCTGAGCATAGGCTTCAGGTTAGAAGGTTGGAAGCGGCCTGCATCCATCGGCTTTCTGCAACATTTACCAATTCATCTGTTCACCTTATGGGTGGACGTCCTACGCTGCGCTTGCCGGTACGTGGTAATATTCGACAAGTTAATAAAAACGGTCAGTTTTTCGAGCTCGAGCGTTCCGAGATTTTGTGTCCGTGAACGATGTCTATGTGTGCGTTGCTCTAGCGCGGAGTGTATTAAGCTTAACTTCTGATAAAAAATCTTCTTCTGTGGTTCCATGCACATGAGTTCTGGCTTCACTCTTTATACTACGTTGGTATGGTAGAATCTCACGCCGATACTGGCTGAAATATGAATATTGTCGCTATAGTTTGAGCAGTCGAGTCACGATTATCGTACTCGTACGAGTACACACGCGGTCTGTATTGTGCTGCAGCCCGGGAAAATAAAATGAGACGAAATGCACTGTGCAGGCAATAAATCGTTACTGTCTAAAGGCCAAACCAGTTTAAATTTTAAACATTTAAAACGATATTTTAAACTATAGGTTGGACATCGACCAGTGTGCAATGTTTATAAAGTAAAGTAATAGTTATATTTATTATAGTTATACGTTAAACGTTAAATGTTAAACAATAATATTTTTTACTTAGACCAATTACGAAGCGACAGCCGGAGGATCGAAAAAAAAACGAAAGTACTTAATATCTAATTTAATTAAAAATTAAAATTACAATAAAACTAGTTCCTAACACTAATTGACTCGATCGATGTTAGATACGAAGTGAGGATGATGGCGCTGGCCTGATGTCCGGCGGCTCGGTCACGTTAGCGGCGCACGAGCGCAGAGTCAGCGTTTCCGTGATCTTGCAATATCTTGTGTGCTCTAGTTAGGCGCCCGGGGTCAGCGGTATTCGTACTGGTAGAGTACGTAACTCCTCCACCCTCAGATCAGCAACTATTTGAGAACGTTCAGCGAAACTGTTGCTGGTGGGTTCCTGTCTCCAGTGATCTGCGTCACGGATACGATTAGAGGTAAGTTTCTCATAGCGACGTAGCATGACTACGAGGATGAGTTTAGTTGCACATATTAGTACGCCGTAGAAAGGTATCGTCGTATAACGTCTCAGTTGAAGGTTCTCGGATTTGCACTGGTATCTGTAGCCCTATTTTAGTCTTGGATGCTGTGAAAACTGTAAATTGATGTGAGAAGAATTTGTAGCTTGTATTTCAATATTCGGGATCTTCATTATCTTAAATCCTTTTATCTCGTCGTTATGGTTGGTTGTAGTAGAGATTGTCACGAGATGAGATGCTGGATACAGTGTGAATATGATGGTAGACGTCTTCTTCACAGAGATAGCCGTGAGATAACTTCGGGCATTCTGCCTCAATGTACAGGAATGCATTCTCGTTGGTAGCAATGAAAGGATAAAAAGGAATCAGGGCTTGGTGGTATTAATTAAGTACTATAGATAATTTTAAAAGGGTCATGTATATTTTAATAACTATTGGGAAAATTAAAAGTAACACTATGTCTCTATCTATAAAATAATAACCGGGTTTTATTAGATCATAAAATTCCGGTATTAAATCTAAATCCAATATGCTATTTTTGACAAAGATATTTCTTAATTTTAATAGCATAATAGGTCTATTCTTAGCATTGAATGTGTGCACGATGCACGGGTAAATGCTGATATAACTATTTTCTAAACTAATTAAATCTAAAAATTGCCTACGAGGCTGCGTGATGCAGACCCGCAGGACCCAGAGTTTCTCAGGTCAGAACTTTAACTACTTAAGGTAAAGGATTATAAAATAGGTCAGGATAAGGAACACGAGAATGATTCAAGTGCACTTACTTAAACATATTTTTTCGGCTTTTTTTTCGTGTATCGATGTCTGGATACCCTCTGGCTGACTTCAGATTCTGGATCCTCGAACGTGACTTGATAGCCACACGGGCGGCTCGTGACGACGGAAATCTTCGTGATGAAACGCGACGCGAAACCGACCGCGAGGATCCTACCGACTGCGCCAATTACGAAGCGACAGCCGGAGGATCGAAAAAAAACGAAATTACTTAATATCTAATTTAATTAAAAATTAAAATTACAATAAAACTAGTTCCTAACACTAATTGACTCGATCGATGTTAGATACGAAGTGAGGATGATGGCGCTGGCCTGATGTCCGGCGGCTCGGTCACGTTAGCGGCGCACGAGCGCAGAGTCAGCGTTTCCGTGATCTTGCAATATCTTGTGTGCTCTAGTTAGGCGCCCGGGGTCAGCGGTATTCGTACTGGTAGAGTACGTAACTGACCTGTAAACAATGATATTATTTACTCATACCTGTAAACAATGATATTATTTACCACCCATATTCAACGCTAGCAAAGCATAGCTAGTATTGTGACAATTCCAATATAATTTCTTTTACGGTTAAAAAACTATAGTAATAGTACATTGGCTGACGGATAGACAGCGTAACCTTAGTAGATAGGTCTTATTGGCACTCTGAAATCACTTAGATCATGTCTTAGGTCAGTCTATTCTTGCAAAACAGACTGCCTACCATAAAGGTATAACAAAGGCATAGTAACATTATAATCTGTTAGTTTTAATTTAACTTAGTCATAAAATAAAGTAAGTGCACTTCATTTAAATCTGTATCTTAATATCAAAGGAAGGAAAGATAAATAACTTGGGTAATTAAATGTTTTTTTGTTCCCACCTTGGCAATAAGTATTGTCACTGTGATAAATAGCGCGCATTTCACCTAGCACTGTGTTTTCAGGTGTTTCAGGGTTCTTCTGTTAGATTTTGTAAACTATAGGATGCATTAAGATTAGCCAATATTTTTAAAGTTTTTAATTTAAAACATGTCGTTATTTTACATATTTCAAAATAGTTTTTTTTATTAGAAATGTTTTTCATAATAATGAGGCCCATGGTGCGGGGTCACGTTTTAGTTCCATATGTCATCACTGGTAACACACACTGGTTGTAGACTTTCATCTTGATGCACTGAGGTTTATTGAACAAGAAGACGTTGTGTAGTTTCCCGTATGCTGCCCAGCCGAGTTAGATTCGACGATTGACCTCCTTCTTAAAATTGGATCTACCCAACTGGATCACTTGTCAACAATTTCGAGAGAGAAAAAGACAAGAAAACTCAAGGTCGCACAGCGTGCTATGAATGAGATCGAATCAACGACCTGGTATAGGTCGCAGGAGCTCTTGATGCAGGCCGCTTTTCCAACCGGCAAATCTGGAAGTCAATGGGGGAGGCCTATGTTCAGCAGTGGCTATAGCTGAAATGATGATGATGATGATGATCTACCTATACAGTCGCAGTCGCGGGCATAAGATAGTTACTAAAAAGTAAATATAAACTAACTTTAGATAGGCAAAACTGTACGGAACCTTTTGTCTATATGCATCTAAGCTTTACAAGTTTTTATTAAAGTTTTTCAGTAACTCGACCGCTTTAACCCAAATAAGTAAAAATGTCTGCAATGGCTAGGTGAATTATTTGAAGCTCTAAGAAATACCGGTTTTATTTATTTTGTCCAAGTACAAGTTAAATCGGATTTTTATGCCGTAGAAGAGAATCAAGCGAATAAACAGTATAAGTTTTTTTACACGACTGCCCCAAAGGAGTGTTATGTTTTATTAGCGTTCATGTATGTGCCGACCGCCGTAGCCGAGAGGCGAGCATACCGGACTTGGTGTCGCTATCTCTGAGGTTCCGGGTTCGATTCCCGGTCGGTCAATGTAGAAAAATAACTTTTCTATATTGACTCGGGTCTGGGTGTTGTGGTACCGTCGTTGTTTCCGATTTCTGTAACACAAATGCTTAAGCTACTTATCATAGAATCTGAGCAATGTATGTGATGTTGTACAATATTTATTTATATTTATGTATGTTGTTATGTATGTGTGTGAGTTTCTTTATTTCACCAAAACATCTAAACGCCTTAACCGATTCTGATTTATCGTTAGAATCCTTACGTTCTCCCGGATGACATAGGCTATGTGATGTCATAATAAAACAAAATGGTGAATTAAATACGCAATAGTGTGCGTCCTGCAGATTTTTCTTAGTTTCTTACGGTCGTGAACTAATCTTAATAAGAACTTTACAATCATTACCAGATTTTTAAAGGTGCGATTTTTTTAAAATGCTTCACAAACCAATGCAAAGTGATGAAACTAATACAAATTTCCGATCACGTACTGGAAAATGATTTCTATTTAAAATAAAAAACCGGACAAAAGCGAGTTGAACTTGCGTAAAGGGGGTTGCGTACTTCTAATAAGTAGGTTTTTTTACTATCTGAAAGTATGAAACAATTTTTTTCCCCAAAACTACACTTCATTTTCAAAATTCATTTGTTTACGTCACACGCCCATGTTTTGATAACAGAAATTCATATGAAAGTATATATAAATCCATACTAATATTATAAATACGAAAGTGACTCTGTCTGTTGGACCTTGGGGAAAGACATAGGCTACTTTTTGTCGCGAACACTGAACCCGTTTTGATGAAATTTAGTAAGAAAATTCGTGAAACCCGAAGAAAAGACATGCTATTATTTTTTAATACACCTCCTAATGGAGTAAAATAGGGAGCGACATGCTGATCCTATGAGGTTTTTCGTTTTTTAAATCTCACGTACGGAACCCCAAAAACCAATGTCTCTGTAACCTTCTTCCACGTGTTCCTAGTATATATATTAGAGACGCCTCAAAGCCGCCCGCCGCTAAGACTCTTACGGCGCCTTTGGCCACCTTTAAATTTCCATTCACTACCATAATCAGATTTGCGGGGGCTATTTTAAAAGCTTCCTGCAACTCCGGGACGTCTCTAAGGGTGGCCAGTGCATATAAGTCGAGACTTTTAACTAAATCATTCATTTTTATTTTTAGAAAGTAAGGATCATTCGTCTTGGCAAACGTAGCGTGGCACGCCCCCCAGCTCGATGGTCCGACGACGACCTTAGGAAGATAGCTGGCAGTGGATGGATAAAAAAAAAAGTCCAGCTGTAGACTGCAATAGGCTGACATGATGTAATGATAACAAGTAAGTTAACAAGTAAGTTGTTAAGAGCAGTCGCCCGGATAGCGAAAGGTCGTGGGTTCAAATCCCGCTAGAGGCAGTTGAAAAAAAAAATAAAGTGAAAATATTGTCCTAGATATAATAAATTAGGATTGTGAATGCAAAAAAATATACAAGATAACCTTGTTTCAGCAATTATCATATTAGGTCCACTTGCTCTGGACTACAAAGCCACATGGTTACGGGTTCAAATCCCGTAAGGAGCAAATGTTTGTGAGATGAGCATAAGCATGTTTCAGTACCTTTAAGTCCTGGTTGTATAAATATATTGAGGTATATTTATCAGTCAGTATAGTCAAAATCAAAAGTAACATAGTAGTTATCTAAATTTTCCAAAAGAATCTCATTGCAAAACACATCACAATAGTCTGACAAAACCACAACGCAACATTGAGAAGTCAGTTACTTTTAGAATTTGTTTTTACTTTTGACTGATAATTGACTTGATGCTGACTGTACGAGCTTCGTTTAGTTTTTGGCTAGATACCTAATTAGTGTGACTGTTGATAAAAAATATTTTATTTCTTACTTACATAACTATTTTAACCCATTACAAGTCTTTATCCATCTATGTATAAACATCATACTTCGAACGTTATCATGAAGTCAAAATACAACGAAAGATTTTAGTATGTTGGCATGTGCCCTATAACGACATAAAGCTAGCTCGCACATGGCAAATATTAATAAACTGGCAGCAATAGAATAACGTTACAGCAGATTTAAGCTAAATGCTGATGGATGGATGGATGGATGGATTTGTACTTGTTAGACTTATAAATTTGATGACCTTCCTAGCCGAGAGGCGAGCACGCCGCACTTAGCGCCGCCATCTCTAGAGCCCCGGATCCCGATTCCCGGTCGGGTTTATGTAGAAAACGAACTCTTCTATGTTGTCTCGGGTCTGGGTATTTTGGTACAGTCGTTGTTTCTGATTTCTATACCACAAGTGCTTTAGCTACAAATCTACCTTAGGATCAGATAATATAAAAAAAATGAAAATAATAATTGTACTAATCGCTAAGTTAGATGTGTCACATAAAACACATGTTCCCGGGGACAACACATCTAGTCACATGAGTCTACTAAAACGATCCTTTTCTTGATTCCTTAATTGAACTAGAAAAAAATAAAAAAATAATAAAAAATGTCTTTATAAGTTCCTAAGACTCTTGAAAGATGAACGAATATGTAGCCATTACTCAAATACGTTTGCTGCAATTATAAATGTTATGCTGCACCTACTGTGACCTACTTATCGACGATCAAGACCGTGCGAAGTGTAGGAGGAAATCAAAGAAAGCGGACCCTGGGCTCCAAAGCAATGGCTTTGGACGCAACCGGGATTGACCGTATAGATGAAGAAGATGCTGCACTTATTATTATTATTTTAAACTGACTTCAAAAAGGAAGATTTAGGTTCTCAATTCTGTATGCTTTTTGTGTGTGTAGTGTATGTATGTGTGTATGTAAATCGATGTCGTTTTTTTTATTAGATAGAGCTTACTTTAAGAGTGGTCGCATAAAAAAAAGTATAATATATAACCCCTGCATTAATAGAGTTACGAATCTCGTAATGATTGAAAATTCATTTTTTTTTAGATAAAATGTGTTACTACGTTTTATAACTAAAGATCTATCTTCAAATAACCACAAAACCTAAATAAAAAGGAAGGAGGAAATAAGTAAAGTTAAAAGTCGATTTACCCTGATATTTCTTACACCAATGCAAAATGTTCTCAAAGGAAAGGGTATTTTAAAAATTAAAAGCAGGACACTCTCCTAATCGCATTTCCTTTGCATGTCACTTGTTTGCACATGTTATCTGCACTATAAATAATGTGACCATATCTTCAATTTCGAACGGGAATGTTAAGTATAGTAAAAGAGATAATTCTATTACTGATTTTTATTTCAATAGCATTAATACATAACCTAAACAAATCAATGATATCGTTATATTATTACAACCTAACTTAGGTAAATATTTATGTTTTGTATTTTGACTTTACTTTTTACTATTCTTACTGTTTTTAATGAACGATAGGTTGTTTGAACCTACACAGAATAATTAAAGCATTTTACAAACAAGACGACCTGCGACCACTTTCCTGGATGCATCCTACTAACATAAAGATAAAGATAAAATTTATTTCTGTATAAAAATTTACGACCTGGTAAAGGTCGCAGGAAGACGCTGGATGCAGGCCGCTTCCAACCGGCCAATCTGGAAGTCAATGGGGGAGGCCTATGTTCAGCAGTGGACGTCCTATGGCTGAAATGATGATGATGATGATGATAAAAATTTTGTCTAGATACATAAAACTTAAGTTAAGAAATATCGGTTAGTACACAAATATTACGATGTTTATACCTAAACTAAGCCAAATTGTTTGCTTGTATCTTAGGTATTTATATCATAATGAAGGTTAGTGCTTATTCAACAATAATGTACTTTGCTATACACAAAATCAATTACTTACTATAAAATAATGAATAAGTAGATCAAGATCTACTTATCTATCAGTTTTTACTTTAGTTTTATAACTTATAACTAAAAATAGATTCTACCTCGCTTTGGGCAATCTCGCAAATTAAACTATCATGTCTAGCCTCTGCGATTTTTCGGGCAGGGCATTGCTCATCTCCTGTTTTGTGATGGCTAGGTTTATTGAATCTTGTCATTTTAATTTGGTTGAAGGGACTATCCATTGTTAAGTTATTATTCAATTTAAAAATTCACTTAATTTGAATAAGTGTGTCGAAGACAGCATGACTAACATGCGCTGACACAGCTTCATGCGGGCACAATTTTGACACAGATATTATTGAAATTGTGTAAGTTATTTAATAATAGTTGCAGATGGCACGTCCATCTGCAAGCGGTGCACAGATCTAACTCATGGTTATGGGCCATAGTCCATTCCTATTTCAGTTTGGCGGTTTTCTTACCGACATCGATGATCGCCAATCAATGGCTACCTTTGGGCAGACGCCGATTACGGGTAGGTCAAGAAAAAGGTGGCAGGACGATTTCGACAAATACTCTGCGAGTTAAGCGTGACTGTAGATTAAAATGGTTGGAGGGATTTAGGATAAGCCATTGCCCTGCAGTTGGAAAAGGCTAATATACATTAATAATAAAGAATAAACAAAACAGTATATTATGTACAGCGAAGCTGTCTTAACGCTAAATAGAATTAACGCGTACACTATTAAAGGTAATCAAATAAATCATGATCATCATCATTTTAGTCACATACGGTTCACTGCTGAACATAAGCCTCTCGCAATGACTTTCTGATTGGCTGGTTAGAAGCGGTCTGCATCCAGCGGCATACTGTAACTCTAACCAGGTTGTCTGTCTACATTGTGGGGGAACGACCTATTGCGTTTGCCGGTACGTGGCCTCCATTCTAAAACTTTTCTGCCCCATCAGCCGTCAGTTCTACATGCTGTGTGCCCCACCCACTGTTACTTTAGCTTGCTAATCCGTCGGGCTATGCCAGCGACTTTTTTTTGGATTTCTTAATTTCTGACTTGATCTCGCCAAGAAATATCAAGCATTCTATTGCACGCTGCATTGTGCAACCTTGAGCTTTCTTGTGAGCCCTATTGTAAGAGGCCACGTTTCTAAATCACATAAATGCAGTGCGATTTAATTATGAGATTAACGTCCAGACCAGCAAAACGAGACACAATGGTATTTGGTTTGTTTGTTACGTAACGCCTCGGCCTAATGTTAATCAATAAGTTAAGTAATAAATGATATTTATTTAGTATATAATCCCTTTTTGATGAGAACAAAAATTATAGTTTTGCCCTACCACCGCTTTTACATAATTGACTACTTGCTAGTGATGCGCAATAAAATAACATTTTGGGCCTAAAATATACAAAATAGATAAATTACAGAACAGGGCATTAGCATAGGTGTCCAAAAAAGTAATTTGTGCAATTATCCTTATCAATCATATTAATAGCAGGATTAAACGTCATTGTAAAGCTGTTAGTTTGTTTGATATTGATAAAGAGTTGACACAAGTTGTTTGAACTAGAACTGGGTTGCACTATACTTATTAAGGAACGAAGGGTTTGAATGAAACACCTAAGTTCTGAACTGATGATCTGTATTTGTACTTCAAAGTTCAACTGCTCAATTGTCCTAACAAAACACATATATGATACAGAAAAAACTAAATGCTAGTGCGATGTAACACACATGCAACGCCATCTCTTGTTTGTTTATAAAATCTATGAAAAGTGCTAACTTCGGTCTTGAACATACCGCCCACCAAGAACATTTAGTGAGGAAATGTTCTTCATGTAATGTAACCGCCCACCGTGGCCTGCTACTGTACTAAATTGTTTGAAAAATTCGTGGTGGACTGCATTTACATAGATAAATTAGAAGTTTTATAGTATGTACAAATGAACTCTTAAGCTAATCTTATCAACCATAACAATAAAATTGATCGTAAAACTAAACTTAAATGTTGATCTTTAACAGAAGCCATAAAGTAAATCACATGTGTAATATTATCACTTACTAATTAATTAACTCAATTTGTTTATCCGTTTGGATTTAATACCGTATAACATAAAATGCACTTGCATGCATTGCAACATTTGCAAAAGATGAGATTGCTTGGTACAAAATAAAATGACTAACTTTAATAAAATATTTACATGAACAATATCTGCCAGTGGTTCCTCTTTACAACCGCCTAGCATCTAGGCTAGTAAAGTAATTTTTAACATTACAACATATATGCAATTCGGTTGTATTATCGTTGATAAATGCTTCAATAAAATTTTGGTAAGAATTGAAATTATACCTTTATTTTATAATTTCTTGTCCTTTTTTGTTTGTGATGAAAACCATTAACCGATCTTGTTTGTTCTTATTGTTCTCGCTTACTACTTGACCTTGCATGTTACTGTTCTTTATTTTTTGAGATGCCATTTTCTTAATCTTATACTTATTTACAGGTTTAAATCGCAAACAATCATCTAAAATTGTGGCCTAGTATTACAAAACTCACAAAGAAGCAATACTAAAATAAGACAATTTTCTGGTGTCCTCAAGCATAATGTTATGTCTTTGCCTGTTTGTTGTTTGTTTGTGTATACATCTACTGCAATTAAATTGTTGTTCCTTTATTTTCCCAAATCGGTTTAGGTTATCATTATTGTTTACTCGAGTGTGCATCGCGTAAACTTTATGATTGTCTTTAACTTGACTCGATTTAGTAGGTACTGAGTTTATGGTACCTGACAAAATCCATCCTAGGGCAGTATTTTGTGCTATAAGCGAGTGATCTGTTTTCTTTATTACTCCGTCTTGTAATATGCGGGTAAAAACATTAGCACCTAGCAAAATATCAATTTTCCCGGGGATGTTGAACTGCGGATCGGCAAGTCTCAAGCTCGCTAAATCTTCAAAACTTATGTCTTCTATCTTTTGCTCAGGAACATGTGATGTTAGGTTTCTAAGAACATAAGCTTTGAACTGTGTTTTAAAATCCTTATAAATGCGTGACTGCAAATGAACGTTTACTTCATGTTTAAATGTTAAACTTTTGTCTCCTCCTAATCCCGTAATGTTTCCGTCAACCAATTCCTTTTTTAGATTTAGGCGTTGTACTGCTTTTTCAGTTATAAAACAAGCCTGAGAACCTTGATCTATTAGAGCTCTTAATACATGTTGCTCTTTACGAGATTCGGAACTGGCGTTTACTAAAGCTGTAGGTATTAAGACCTGTTCCCGCTTCACCCTGTGTGTAGACAAACATGAAACTATTGGGCTATTATCAGAAGATGAATTAGTATCTTTAGTGGGATCATTTAGCTGAGAGCTAGAATCTTTGTCCTCTTGTTCTCTATGTAAAAGTGAATGATGATGTTTGTTACAAATCTTGCACTTGTTGGGGCTTTTGCAGTCGTACACTGTATGATTGCTGCCTAAGCAATTGAAGCAGAGGCGATTTTTAAGCACAAAGTCGCGTCTTTGTGAACTATCTTGTTTTGCGAACTCTTTGCAAAAGCATAATTTATGACCTTCAGAACAATATTCGCAACGCATAATTGGAATATTTGTCGACAACAATACCTTTGGTTTGGTATAAGAAGAACCAGTGGAATGCTGTTGATCTGATCTTTTTGTATCTACAAATTCAAGCGCACGAAAACGACTTTCCATAAAATCCTTAAGTTGATCTAAATTTGGCAAGTTATTCGAATCAATACTAGAAATGTGTAATTCCCATTGTTTACGCGTTTCTGAGTCTAACTTGAAAGTAACAATGTGAATAATAATGACATCCCATGTGTATACATCAAGTCCAATATTCTTTAAGGCATTTAAACAGTCCATGGTGGTGTCTAAAAGTTCCTTCAAGTTTGACGCGGATTCTACTTGCATACGTTTTTGCTCGAATAAGCGCTTTAAAATGCAATTTGATAGATACTTTTTGTTGTTATAACGTTTTTCCAATAGTGACCAACATGTACTGTAGTTAGCATCAGTAATCGGAGTATGCCTAATTAGTTGTTCTGCCTCACCAGTTAAATGAGATTTTAAATAATGCAGTTTTTGTACATTATCTAATGAACTGTTTTTGTCGACCAATGAAATGAACAAATCTCGAAATGTTGTCCATTCAGAATAAAGACCAGAAAAAGTTGGAATAGTTATTTTTGGTAATTGAACTAATTGGCTTGGCTTACATTCATTTGAACTTTGTTGTGAACATGATTGGTTGAAGTCTTGTGTTAAAGCTGTCAATTTATTCAAAACTACTTTCATTGATGCCTTGTACATTATGTAAGTTTCCTCAGTAGTGTCATAAACTTCATCCTTATAATAAGGTGTGTTTTCTAATTCTTCAGGATCAGATATTTCATAAAGAATTCTGTTGTTTGATCTAAAAGATGACCAATCGTGCTCTAAATTTTCAAACCTTGCCTCAACATACTCTTTAGTAATTCTGTCTTTCGGACTTTTCTTAAAATTCGTGAACCCTCTTACAATTGTACTTGTTAAAACCTTTTGAACATTTAACAAACTGTCCATTTGATTTGTTCTTTCTTTTACATTAATTGATTGACCTTCCATTTTGTTAATGTTACTGTCCAATAAACTAATTTACTTTTAAAAGTTGTACTGAAACTAAAAATAAACATGCAAAATGCAAGATCATGCACAGCAAAATTTTACAAGTGTTTGCACTTTAATAAAATCTAAGGGAAATCGGGCATAGATTCCGCGTTCCCTCGTTTTTCTTAAAACTATTCTAAGTCCTAATCTATGTATGTACATGCAAAATATTTTAATTTAATAAAAGCTTTTTGAAATTTTACAAGTCCAAAATAATTTTCTTTCTGCACTAAGTTTTTAAATTTGTTGAAATAAAGTTCAAAGTTTCTCAGCAAAGTTAGTATAATATTTACTCACGGTTGACACTTCACTTCACAATAAAACTGTTGAATGTCACCTGGATCCTGAACTCCTCGATATGAAAATTCCTCGTCGTTCTGAATCCTGGATCCAAGAGGCTGAACTGCTGAACTCCTTCTTCGTGCCCTACGTCCTAGATTGAGGTCAAGGGTCATTCCATTTCTGAAGAAATGGATTCTTCTAGTAAAATTTATCTTAAGACTGACAAACTGTCAAAATACATTCAAACCATAGTAATTTTATAAAGTGACCCTGTGATCTTTAAAAAACAAAGTAAAAAAGTAATAGTGTAAGTTTGAAAGAAAAAGAAGAGGAAGGTTTAAGTATCACATGAATATTTTATTTTATTTTACTTTTAGGGATCACAACAAATGCGTTACATAGTTAACTTATTGCTAAACTTAAGTAGTAAAATTAGTAACACATCCCACTACGTAATCCACGTGTAGGTGTATGGATTTTAATACAAACGAGGTAAAAAGCGTAAACATAAAACAGCAATAAATTTTTTTTTTTTTTAGCTCAACATTGATAGTAGTATCAATGTTGAGCTAATACTAATACAAGTACAGTTTTGATACAGCTTTGAAAATGAGAAGAAGAAAGAAACATAAAAGAAACATAACATTTTGCAATTCTGTGTTAATTCATGATTCTATAAGTTTTTTTTAAATAAGTTTTTTAAATTTTGAAGGACTCTGGGAAAAATCGAGTTCATTGAAGTTCTCGTTGAAATCGGACATCAATCTATGTAGTGGGGCTCGTTTGCCCGCATTGGTTTTACAGCAGTTTACATGAAATGTCTTCAGCCTGCGCGTGCTTCTTAGCATGGCACATCTAGATAATGAAGATTTTAAATTCGGATATTTCCTTAAGAAAATGTAATAAGCTGCTGATATACTTACCGGTGGACTGATGACCTCGAATAAGAAGCTTGCTTTATTTATTTACTATAATTACTTACTTATACATTAAAACCGTGACCAATTTCGCCTTTTATTAATAGAAATGTCCTGCCGAAAATCGGAAGTATGTTCACATAAAATATAAACCTCTTTGCATCGCCTGGGCGTGCACTCGAACAAATTTGCTCTCTCAAGTGATATCCGTACAATCTCGGTTGATACGAGCGGGAGCGGTTTACATCTTTCCATCTCTCAGTGTCCCGCCCGTCTTTTCCGTTTTGGGTTTTTGGGAAGAACACGGGAATAAAATGGCGGGGCGTAAATGCGCAACACACAACTTGACAAAATGTGTGCACACTGGATGTAGGAACAGTGAGATCGTTCTCTCGTTCGCCATTTTTATACTGCTTCTGACTACAACTGGGTAAATAACACAAAGGTGCACTCAGTACCTAGTAGTTGCACGGGCGTGCAACTACTGATTGCGCTGAAGAAGTATGAAGTAAATAGCAAACCATGAGCACTCAAAGAACGGCTGTGCAGTCTTTTTTTTTAAAAAGGGTTATAAATCAAGTTTAAAAATAATTCGACCTCGGGCGTCAATTTTATTAGGCACAAACATACCAAAAAGGCGCTTTAAGTGAGTTTTGCTGAGTGTCAACGATAATAAAAAGGCTGCGTGACGTAAAATAATCGAAAACATAATGGGCGTACTTCATGTCTGTCATGTATGTCTATTGTGACACTTATGTAGTTACTAAGCAGTGCTGATAAGCTATGTCTGTCTATCTATAACGTGATTTGTAAATAGCGTGGAAAGTGCAAAACCTTTATAATTGTCGTAATAAAATAAGTACCTTGGTAAGTCTATTAACGAAAATCGACCTTAAAAACGTGGTTTTCGTATTTATGTATCGAAAAGGCAGTCAGGCGAAAAGTATGAGTTAGCTAAATCTGAAAATTTCGGTGTAAAAAAAAACCGACTTCAATAAACTAAAACGCTAAAAATAATCTTAGCACTTAAGTATCTTACTTAACTTAAGTTAAGAAAAAAAATATACGCTGTTCTTGTTTGTTGTTTTTATGATTCTAGGTCAACGGGAAGTACGTGCTTTGTACGTGCTTTGACGTGTGCTTCAGAGTATCAAAATTCACATACGAGTAATGTAATTAAATAATAAATACAATAAACCAATTTTAAATGTAATCTGTTATGCAGCTTTAATAAATAAAATACATAATATTGATTGCTTTGATTTAGAAGCTTGTTTTTTTACCTCGGATAAGGGCGTAGTCTTTAGTATTTGATATTAGTTTCAATTTGATACCACTACTGGTTCGGTAAGACAAAGTGTCTTGAAAATCAGACTGACGGGGTAGGAGGAATTAGTTTGCAAACAAAGGCACATGCATGAAATTAAGGAGGCACCTTTATTACAACAGCAGCGAACAAACGCAAGGCAGAGGCTAAAACGGTCGTTAATTAGCAAACATCCCTTGAAAGGCAAGCTCCAGTAATTCAATCAACGCGTCGCTTGGAGTCAGCGCGCAGAAGTTGGCTCTGCAATATCATAAGCAAACGGAGCACTTCACAAAGCGCCGCCTTTAGACTGGCCTGCCAAAAGGATTGTTGCCGCTAGTGATGTGGTGTGTTAGTCTGTAGGGATTATTTGTTTTGGGGACATCTTAATTTGGTTCTTTAACAATAAAAACGGACTTACATTTTGAGAGTATTTTTTAATTGTAATTTTTTTGGAATTACGTTACAAAGATTGTATTACATACTTAAACTAAAAATATACGTAGTATTAACATTTATGAATAATTTTGTAGAGCTTTGTATCTCCTAATTAAAATAAGTGGTGAAATTATAGCTCATCAGTCTGATATAGTATGATAAATAGAAAAATACTACTCATAGCTATAACCAATTATTTGCTGAGTCTTTTTCTTAAGGTTACATTGTTTTTCTTCTTTATGAATAAGGTAGGCAAACTAGCAGACGAGTCATCTTATAGTGATCATCGCCCATTTACATCAACAAGTTTAAGTTGTTATCAACCTAAGCTTGTTGATGTTAATATCCCTTTGCGTGCCACTTACCTGTGATAGACCAGAAAAACAATGGAAAACAAAAATATTTTTTTTAGTGGCACTCGAAGGGTGGGTGGTAGAGGAACAATCTGCCAATTTGTTGCAATGTAATCACACTGTATCCCAGAGTAGGCTCTGAGACACAGTGTGATTACATTTGTGGATTACAGCGATGTCCCGATTTGCTAGTCGTCTTACATCACTAGAACCCCTAGTGGCGGCTGTTTTCGGGCCAGTGAAGTTCGAATGCGCGCTTTCGAGCGACCATGTCGAACGGCCAGTATTTTTATGAGCTTGAAATCGACAGGTATTTGACGACAGATTTTGGACGTTTTAGAAAGATGACATTTTATAGTTGGAACATAATAACGTTTTACATAATAGCACATTATAGATGACGACGGTGTATCCGATGCAGTCACTATTTATAGAACAACACTTTCAAGTGAACAAAGTCTAAAAGAAAAAAAAAACTTCATGTTTTCATGTTGCATAAAAATTAATAATAATATCATACTGTTTTAAAAGCTTGTTGTTCAAATATTTACTTAAAAACTAACCCTAAAAAAAGATAATGACAGTACAAAGTAAATATATATATTGGCGAATAATATGATATTTGCAAGATGAAAGTGTAAGTGAAGGATAGAAGAGTAGGTACGTCGTCAACTTTGAATATTAAACAAAGGTTGTTTATCAATTATGAAACATCTACTCGTACCTATTAACAATTACTCCGTTTTAATTTCGAATGTGATATAGGTAAGAAAACAATTGATTATACTAATATTAATAGGCACTCTTGATTTAATGCCTTTAACACAATAAAAAAAACTTTCCTGAACCAGGCGATATGAAATTAATACACTAAATTAAGTTCTCTATAAATTCCCGAAACGGTTTCACAATTTTACGAGTGCTCCATAAAAACAGCGAGGCGAAACAGGTTTTTTGCCGACAACCGAGCGGGACAATTTGTTTAACTTTTCAGCTTACATTAACCAAGATGAGTTTTCTCGGTTGGCTTGTGAAAGTCGCCAGCCACTTAGCACTACCATAAAAGTTAAATGCTCTATAAATCATAGTAGGCGGGGACAGGGCAAAATTAACTGCGTTCTTATTAATAATAACTTGTTGACACTCAAAATACCCCGAAGCCAGGATTATAAGCCTCCATCGCAACTTCCCGACGCCTTGGCCACCTTGATTGATCGAATCAATATCACGCTTCGTTGGTTTTAAAATAAAAATCGTATTTTGTGAATCGGAACGGCGACCTATTAAGTACTCCCAAATTCCAAGTACTTTCAGTATTGTTTACGAGAGAATAAAGTTTTTATAGATCCGTTAAGCAGGTGGACCCCTATGTACCAGGTTTATGTATTTTGGCCTATTATGCCGAGTATATTAATGAGCCGTGAAAATTTAATTTGTTTATTGAGTAGTTGGATATATTATGGCGGGTTATTTCAAGCGTTAAGTTTCAAGAGTGATTTAACAACTTGATCTTATGTAGGGGCTTTGTTAAGCAAAGGTATTGTTCTTGAATATATTACACCTTAACATTTTAAAGCATTTGTGATTAAGGGATAATGTTTGGCATTTTCAAAAAACATTTTAACTGAATTTCATTAAATTTAATTCGAAATAAAATAGGCTTGTATGCCGTATTATAAGCAAGAGAAGAATAATTGCAGGTTTATAACTCCTTTTTCGATCATAATAAGGCATCCAAAGGCAAAATTATACCAGAAGCAGCAAAATGTCGCTCACCGCCGTCACTGTTTGAGCTGAGCGGATAGCGTTTTGGCAGAGTCAATATCTAAAATAGCTTAGTATCTGAATTTTCCAAATCTCATTGCAAAATATGTCTGACAACATCACTACGCAAAAGTCAAATAAAGAAGTGGTTAATGTGACATATTTTAGAAGTGTCAGTTTGAAATTAGTTTTTGATCAGATACGTTTGATGGTGAATGTACCAAAATTTTTAGTCTTAATAATTTTTCATCATCATCATCATCATCATTTCAGCCAAAGGACGTCCACTGCTGAGCATAGGCCTCCCCCATTGACGTCTAGATAGGCCGGTTGGAAGCGACCTGCATCTAGCGTCTTCCTGCGACCCTTACCAGGTCGTCTGACCACCTTGTGAGTGGACGTCCTACGTTGCGCTTGCCGGTACGCGGCCTCCATTCTAGAACCTTTCTGCCCCAACGGCCGTCAGTTCTACGTGCTATGTGTCCCGCCCACTGCCACTTCAGTTTGCTAATCCGCTGGGCTATGTCAGCGACTTTTGTTCGCTTACGGATCTCCTCATTTCTGATTCGATCTCGCAAGGAAACACCAAGCATAGCCCTTTCCATAGCACAATATTTTTTAAATGTATGTTACATTACATATCATATGTTAAATTTATACTATATATCAGACAACACACCGATTTTCATATTTTTTACGGTAAGGAATTAACATCCTTGAGTTACGAGGGCAAAGAATTTTGCTAGAGGCGTGTCCCAGCACTTCCAGGCCAGAGCCAATTTTGAAAATTCAAAATTAAACCGGGAATCGAAATTGAGACCCTATTAAGGCCGCCACGCCAATCAGATTGTCACTGTATCAAATAAACTTTTTTTCGTTATCCAGCAAATAAATAAGTACTAACTGTAACTGACACGATTAGTATCTCTAATATGAAGACGTAAATCTACCCTTCCCCTACAAATATCACTAGATTGCCAACTCCCTGCCTACATCAGAAGCAATATTAGCAGCCACAAGTAATCCACAAACATAGGGTATCCCAATCAGCGAGTTATTTGCCGGACAAACTCCGTCGGTCAGTCGAGATGCCGATCGGTTAAGTGCAAGGCACTTAGGTACACAAACTGTGGACTAAGTTTCTCTAGGTACTCCATAATCTACTTAAACTGTTTGAACGACAATTATAACTGAGTGTCGATTTCGAGATCATTCTGTTAGGGGGATTAAAGATAATATTCTGCTGTTTGCTTCTGAGAAAATACGATGTGTTTGGTTCCTTCGGTGGAGGACGGTAATAATTTTAATAAAAAGCAGAATGTATAAAAAGTAAAGGTAAAATTAAAAAGGAAAATATTTTCACTTTAGAAAACATTCCAACATAAAATAAAAAAGTGTATATTGATTAAGTTGTTTCATCGTAACTAATTGTTAAATATTTACAATAATATTTCTTTCGAATGTTTGTGGGTATTAAATCTAAGACATTGATGAAACAACGCTGGCTTACTAACAGCTATAAATACTTGAAAAAATTCGCTAACAGTACTATGTTCTCTGTAGCTCAGTTGGAAGAGTCACCCGGATAACGTAAGGTAGTGGGTTCAAATCGCACCAGAGGCAATTGAAAAATTTTCCAGGTGGATTATCCTTGATATAATAAACTACTTAGATCCGATTCGTCCAAGCTGGAGTAAGTTTTTACTTAAGAGTAAAACACTGCTTAATCTAGAGTAAGCTTATTTTGCATTTTACCAACAACTAGTCTAAGATTATGTTAATCGAATACGATTAAACATTTAAACGGGTGATTTTGACAGTTTAAAAGATCATACTGAGAATAGGTTCATGTCAAAGTTGTCACCTGTCAAATCCACTCCTTGTCACCTCAAAACTGACAACATGTCAACATCTAGCACTGACACTCTATTATCCTACAAAATTAAAATATTGTGGCATTTCAAGTCAACCTATAAGAAATGGATTACATGGATATTAGTAGGTTTATCAATTCGTTGATCATGCACTCTTAAACTATATATATATATATATAGAATAACAATACCGAGTATAGTGTATTGCTCGAAAAAAGGGTAGATTCAAAGAGGTAGGAGGAGGTAGAGGTACAATTATACCCGTACTTAATTGTGATAATATGAACCAAATAAATAATTTTCTTTTCTTTCTTTCTTTCTTTTCAATGGTTAGTCTGGTATAAATAAATAAATAAATATTGGACAACATCACATACATTGCTCTGATCCTATGTTAAGTAGCTTAAGCACTTGTGTTACAGAATCAGAAACAACGACGGTACCACAACACCCAGACCCGCGACAATATAGAAGAGTTCGTTTTTCTACTATGACCGACCGGGAATCGAACCCGGGACCTCAGACATAGCGACACCAATTCCGGTATGCTTGCCTCTCGGCTACGGAGGTCGTCGATGGTATAGCTTTGTGTTTAGTCGAAGCGGCCCTTAGTATTATTGTAAATTACAGAAATAAAAACATTTACAGATAATAATTCGAGATAAATTGACCACACACTAATGAAGGAAGTGTTTGACCGAGCATCGATGTGCGCTCGCGAACCGAACGTTGCTCGTTATCGTTCGTCGTCATTCGCCGATTTTCGTTAACAAGATCAGTCGGTCTTATTATCGGCTAGCAGCGATCTCATCCAGACAACCTTCAGATAAAGGACATACTAGGAGGTATTTGTTTAATGAATTACCTATTTTTGAAAGATAAGTACTGATTTTTTCCATATTTTTATACGCACTGTGAGCATTATCACCTCGCTAAACAGTGCAATCGATGCCCTACTTTCAGCTGTAAGCAAATAAAATATTGTAATTATTTTTCAGTCCTCATTTTATTAATGTGGAGTGAAATTAAACCGTAGCGAACGGATCATAGCGTCGAGAGCATTGTGGGAGTGGTCGGAACATAATTAATTAGAGTACCCCGTCCGTAGGTATGTTAGTATTTCGGACGGGAATTTCAAAGTAAAATTATTTTTGGAATGTATTCGATGTTTTTTAAACAAGAGCTCTGTATTGTTAATTTTGACTGATCTTGGCATTTATAAAAGGTTTTTATGAATTTGATATATTACTACTTATTGATTTAACCTTTTGTGTCATTAACATAATATAAATAGTCTTTTTGTGTGTACTGATGGGAAACATGATTTTTGGATTCGTAGTCTATACATATTACTTAAAATAAATAATAGAATGAGAAATTATTTTAATAATTACACTACATTTAAAAACATCCATGACTTGTATCTATACAAATTTTCATACTCATCGCATAAACATTTGCCCCTTGCAGGATTCGAACTGAAACTTAGACCTTGATACTATGAGCCACTACAAGGTAATAAATACATGGGAAATCCCGAAACAACAATTTCTTATGATAGTGGCCGTTATGGTTTTAATCAGTGATTAGTCATATTTCATCAAGTCCATGAAAGTATTTTAGCTGGTTGATAAATACGAGTATCATACTATTGTAGTTTTTATTGACCTTTAATTTCATCTTTCTTATTTGAGAAAATTCTGTTGAAATGAACTTTGCTAATGTTAACTGAAAACTAACGAACTAACACTATAAATTTTACACACCGTATATCGGTAAGACATGTTGATACTAATGACACTAACACCAATTATATATGTCGGCCAATGCTATGTTTATCTCACACATGTTTACGTAAATACAAATTATCTTATCTTATCTTATGGGTCACACGACGATGGTTATTGAATCTAGAAATCCGTTTGCATAACATTTAGATATATAAAGGACAAGCTGTTGCCCGCGACTTCGTTCGCGTTGTCTGCAAAACTATAGTTAGTCTAAAGTCTAAACTAAAGACTACGCTAACAACCACGCGGGCAGCAATTACATAGCTACCTATTTTTTTCACAATAATATTTTTTTAAATGAATACTAACATCTAACGGTAAGAAGCGCTATCTATAATGACAATTACCTTGCATCCTTCATCATCATCATCATCATCATTTCAGCCATAGGACGTCCACTGCTGAACAAAGGCCTCCCCCATCGACTTTCAGATTGGCCGGTTGGAAGCGGCCTGCATCCAGCGTCTTCCTGCGACCCTTACCAGGTCGTCTGACCACCTTGTGAGTGGACGTCCTACGCTGCGCTTGCCGGTACGCAGCCTCTATTCTAGAACCTTTTTGCCCCATCGGCCGTCAGTTCTACGTGCTATGTGCCCCGCCCACTGCCACTTCAGCTTGCTAATCCGTTGGGCTATGTCAGCGACTTTTGTTCGTTTACGGATCTCCTCATTTCTGATTCGATCTCGCAAGGAAACACCAAGCATACTCGTAGCCCTTTCCATAGCAGCTTAGCAGTAGCTTTCTTATGAAGCCCATAGTGCATCCTTCGGAAACCGTTGAGATGTAGTAGCCATATAAATTAGGCCACCCATTAATAATATATGCAGTATTTATCCAGCATTCGGCAGTTTCATTTCTATATTAGTCCCCGTCCTTTACATGGCGACCCTGCCTAAGGGTGTCGTCTTGCGCGAGTGCAACTAACACCGGCATACCCAATATGGACTCATACTCGTAAACATCGACATCGGGAATATTCCATCATCATGTCTTACAAAATCGTTCCGGCCCTTTGTGACAATACGTGTGTTTTGTTGAGACACGAGTTTGAAGAAAAATGGGGAAAACGCAGTCTAAAGAAGAAGTTATAATAGCCCAAAACGCGGCTGGCGGCTCCAACGACGCCCATATACGGCAACTTCAAGATCACCTTACGACCAGCAACATATTAATGGTGTTTGTTGTGCTTTGTGTAGCACTGATCGTCCTATACATGATATTTCGAATTTATCGGAAATGTCACCTAAGATGGATTCGCCAGGAGTTCCAGCAGAACAGTAGCAGAGGCTCGTTTTTCCGACGGCGATACGTTCGCCCAGATCATTCCCAGGCTGACGAAAGTAAAGTATAAGTGAAAGTAAAATGCGTAAAGTGTCAATAAAGTGTGACTATCAGTGTTTTATATTTTAATTAACAGTGTAACGGCAACTTAGGTGCGCAGACGATACTCACGTAAATAATAATGGACATTGGACAGTAAGTTAAATAAATATAGACAAATATTTTATGGCAGAATTTATAAAAGAATTGTATGAGGATCTAAAAGTAATAAGGACATATCTAATAAAAATTGGTCCGCTTAGGAGACAAGGGGATATTTCAAATAAAAAACTTAGCGAAGCAAAAATAATTGTTCAGCAGTATAATAATTATTTGCATAATATATGTAAAGTTCAGAGAGTTGATAAGGAGGAAGAATTGTTAATAAATACATATTGTAATAATTTTAGTAAACTTTATACAGAGATTTGTGAGTTGTGTAAACAAAGTGAGACAGTAGATAATTTTATAAATATGGAGAAATTCGACTTGAAAGTTGCTTTGAGTTTATTGCCGGTTATGACAGAGGATTTATCGGTTTTACAACAGTTAATCGATGGTATAGATTACTACAATTCGATCATTGACACAGATTCAAAACAAAAATTAATAAATTTTGTTTTAAAAAGTAGACTCTCGCAAGGCGCGAAGTTAAAATTAAAAAATCAATATGGCACCGTGCCCGATCTTTTAAGTGATATGCAACGTATGTTATTGCCACAAAAATCGGCAAGTTCCTTACAAAAACAGTTGCTTAATTTTAAACAAAATGAGATGACGATTGACGACTTTGGGAAAAAACTTTCCGAAATGTTCGTTGACCTTACGATTTCACAATCCCAAGGGAACACCGAAAAATACAATGTGTTAAAATCCATTAATGAACAACAAGCTATTAGACAGCTTAGTGATGGATTGCGAAATCGTAAGATTAGTACGATTATTTCAGCTCAGAGGTTCGGGTCACTCAAAGACGCAGTACAAGCGGCCATTGATGAAGATGTTTCATCAACAAATACGAACCCAGAAATTATGTCAATGAGGTATAATAATAATAATAAGCAGGTATACTACAACAGAGGACAAAGAGGCGGCTATGCGCGTCAACGTGGGCGTGGTCGCGGGACCGGTCGCGGGTCACAGCCATTCAGGGGCGCTAGGCCATGGGGCCAGCAAACTCAGGCCCAACCAAGGGGTTCTTACTACCAGCCACATCGGGGCCGAAGACCATATCAAGGTAATTACTACAATAATAATAATTACAGAGGCAATGGGCAACAGAGAGGCCAGATCCGGGCTGTTACTAATGATAATTCACAGGCTTCACAACAATCACAGCCACAGGCCAGTACTTCAGTTCAACATCAAGAGTCCGAGAGTGAGTTTTTTCGTGTCTAATAACTATAATATTTTGGCATGTGACAGTAGTTTTTTCGTAGAACTGTACTGTCAAAACAATTATGCTTTTAGTTTCCTTATAGACACAGGCGCTTCAATTTCAGCCTTAAAATATAGATATGTTCTCGAGTTCGGTATTCCAGTACATAGAGACAACATTATCATAAATGGAATAGGAGGCAAAGTCCAGGCCATCGGATACGTGTTTTTGCAGTTATCAATAAATGGACAGTATATCGAACATAAGTTTTATGTATTCGATTCCTTGCCTTGTAAGGTGCATGGAATTATCGGACAAGACTTTTTAGGCAAACATAGATCGGTTATCGACTTTGATACTAAAACTTTATCGTTTAGGCACAATTCAACTGAGATTATTCTAAAACTAATTAACTCCCAAGATTTTTTAATGACGTTACCGGCCAGGTCAGAATCAATTCATTATGTGAATACTAATTTAACTGAAGATTGTGTCGTATGTACAAAAGAAATTCACGAAGGAATTTTTGTTGCCAGTACATTAGTAACTCCATGTAATGGTAAAATACCAATACGAATTTTGAATACAACTACGAAAGATATAACTTTGTCGGAAATAAATCTAGATATACAAAGTTCTAAAGAGTACAATATTTGTTTATTCGATAAATACGTGAAAAATGCATCGCGAGTCAAGCAATTATTTTCTAAATTAAATTTAAATCACTTGAACAAAGAGGAAAGAATAAATATAGAAAGTTTGTGTGCTAAATACTCGGATATTTTTTATGTAGAGGGTGACAAATTATTAACTACCGATATTTATAGTCATAAAATCGACTTGAAACCAAACACCCAACCAATTTATTCTAAACCATATAGATTACCACACGCTTTGAAAAATGAAATTACAAGTCAAATCGATAATTTGTTGTCAGAAGGGATAATAGAGCCATGTCGAAGTGAATGGTCCAGTCCCATCTTATTAGTACCTAAAAAACAAGACAGTAATGGGAACAAAAAATGGCGTTTGGTCATTGATTATAGAAAACTTAACAATGTGGTACATGATGACAAATTTCCACTTCCGAATATTACGGAAATATTAGATTCATTATCGGGCTGCATGTATTTTTCACATTTGGACTTACACCAGGGATACTATAATGTTAATTTAGATCCAGACAGTCGCAAGTACACCGCTTTTTGTTCCGGACAATTCCAAATGACTAGGATGCCTATGGGTCTTAAAACTAGCCCAAGTTCTTTTTCCCGTATGATGACTATGGCCATGACCGGGTTAACATACGAGAAATGTTTAGTTTATCAAGACGAATCAGTCTGCTTTAGTAGAGATTTGCAAAGTCATATACAAAACCTTCAAGATATTTTTGAAAGATTGCGAAAAGTTAACTTAAAACTAAACCCACAAAAATGCAATTTTTTGCAAAAAGAAATTCTCTATTTAGGTCATGTAGTTTCCTCAGAAGGCATTGTACCCGATCCAAATAAAATTAGCGTTGTAAAAAATTATCCAGTCCCTACGAAAACTGACGAGGTGAAGCGGTTCGTAGCATTCGTAAATTATTATCGCAAATTTATTCCAAATTTCGCCACAAAAGCTTATCCGCTAAATTATTTAAGTAGAAAAAATGTAACATTTAAATGGGACGAGGAATGTCAAAAATCATTTGAAACATTAAAACAAAATGTTATTTCACACCCTGTACTACAATATCCTGACTTCTCAGAAAGTAATCAATTTATTTTACAAACCGATGCCTCTGGTTATGGTGTCGGAGCTGTTTTATGTAATAGCGATGGGCGACCCGTGGCATATGCTAGTCGTAGTTTGAATAAAGCAGAGAAAAGGTATCCAACAATTGAAAAGGAATTGCTTGCGATTGTGTGGGCCATTAAACATTTTAGGCCATATTTATACGGTCGAAAATTCAAAATTCAAACAGACCATAAACCACTTATATATTTATTTGGTATGAAAGATCCGTCGAGCAGGCTGTTAAAGTTTCGATTGGTTATTGAAGAGTACAACTTTATTTTAGAGTACATTAAAGGTAAAGAAAACTCCGCCGCGGATGCACTATCGCGTTTGTTTATGACATCGGACGAATTAAAGGAGATGAGTCAGTGTTGTATTAATGTAATGACTCGAGGTCAGACGGCTAGGCAAGCTCGAGATGCTATTGTTTCCAATAACGATTGGCTTGATCACCCAAAAGTTGTGGAAATACATAGTAAACCGAAATATTTCACGGAATTACGTTTCATTAGCGCTAATGAATTAAATCGATATCATAAATTGAATGAAATTAAACACGAGAATAAATCTTTATGTTTTGTGCCATCAATAAATACTATTTTCATTAATCCAGCTTCTCGATCGCAACTATCGCCAAGCGAATTTGCGAGAGAGCTGAATAAATTTTGTAATAAAATTGATATAAAAGAAATATATTTAATAAAGAATGTGAGTAATGATAGTTTTGTTAAAAAGTTAATAAATGAAGTTCAAAATAATAAAATGTGGTCCGGACCAAGAATATGTGTTTTGAAAGATGTAAAAAGAATAGAAAATAAAGACGACCAAAGAGTAATAATAAATGACTTTCATCTTTTGCCCACTAGTGGCCACGCGGGCATAAGACGAATGATCAATAACATTAAAAAGTATTACTTTTGGTCAGGTCTTGAGGTAGACGTTACTGAATTTGTAAGAAGATGTGATAAATGCCAAAAGCAAAAACACTCATCGCATTACACTAAAGAACCTATGAGCATTACGACTACAGCGAACACAGCGTTCGAGAAAATATTTTTAGATTTAGTGGGACCTTTAGATAGAGACAATAATGACTATGTATATATTTTAACCATACAATGTGAACTTAGTAAGTATATAGAAGCTTACCCTTTATGCTCTAAAAATTCTGTTGAAGTAGCTAGGAGTTTTGTTAATAATTTTATTCTCAGGTATGGGATTCCAAAAGAGATTGCCACTGACAGGGGAACCGAATTTCTGTCGTCCACAATAAAAGAGGTATGTAAACTTTTAAAAATAAATCAATTACAGTCAACGGCGTATCATCACCAGAGTATCGGTGCATTGGAAAATTCACACAAAAATTTAGGTAATTATTTACGCATACAAACAGACAACCACCCTGAAGCTTGGAGTACCTGGCTTCCGTATTGGTGCTTCTCATATAACACGTCAGTACATACGGAGACTAGGTTCACCCCATATGAGTTAGTTTTTGGAAAAAAATGTGTTTTACCCTCAAATTTAAATTCGGGGAAAATAGACCCATTGTATAACTTTGATAGTTATCCTTTAGAGTTAAAATATAGACTGCAACTATCGCAAAATGAGGCTAAAAACAATTTATTGTCGAGTAAGTTAAAACGGAAAATAAAATATGATCGTACCATGAATCCCGTGTCATATGCGGCTAATGATTTAATATTAATAAAAAATGAAACAGGTAATAAGTTTCAAAGTATATTTTCAGGTCCTTATAAAGTAATTAAAGATTGTTCACCTAATGTTGAGATAATTAAAGATAATAAAACGTGTTTAGTACATAAGAACAGAACAAAATTGTATATTCCACCTATGTATAGTTAATAGTTAAAATATAAGCACTGAAATGACATTATGTTAAATGTAACTTACTATTATAAAATACTATTATAATCATATTTACTCAAATAACTTAATACCTATATCAATCAAATAATAATCAAGAAATTAATTTTAATACATTATGTATGAAAATATGTAATATGAAAATTAATTATTACTACTAAAAAGGTATTTTGTAGTTATAAAATAAAATAATCTACTTTTATTTTATTTTTTTTATGTGGAAAGGAGATGAGATGTAGTAGCCATATAAATTAGGCCACCCATTAATAATATATGCAGTATTTATCCAGCATTCGGCAGTTTCATTTCTATATTAGTCCCCGTCCTTTACACCGTAAATATGTCCGGCAAGGTATCTATCTCCTTGGTTGCGCATATTCATTTTAATTTCTTAAACTAAATAGTGGTTTATTGACTTCCGAAATTAGATTCTTTTATTGATTAGATATATTTTGATTCCCGCCGTACTTGTTGTTCAGGCTCTCTATGATTGGCTAGAAGCCCATAAGGATGGCGCTGAATGTCACTTTTAGCAGCGATTCCATTGGGAAATAGATGCTTACACCCATGATTGACAGCCAATAAAAATTATGTAACATTCTCTTGTCTCTTGCTTGTCAAGCCGGCCCGCAACGTATTTATCTTTTCCTGATAAAAAATATAATATAACGTATAACGTTTATGGCTCATTACATACCGCGACTAAACTAATACCCAAAGCCCAACAGTGAAGATATTACGAATTACGCCATATCAATTAAGAAGCAATTAAGAAGAAGCATACCCATGATGAAGTGCTGAAGGCCATCGAGGACTGTTCCGCAGGTTGGTGGGATATTTTATGTCTATTCGGTAGAAGAAGTTCATGATTTGGAGGTCTGTTTCCCTATTTAGGTTCCTATTATTTTATTTTCCTGTAATATCATACACCATTCAGAGCAACCATCAGAACGTAATTTGGTTCTGAAAACCGCACCGCTTCATGGTGAAGCTATTGACACGCTTCTCCACAGTTTCGAGCCGGATAAATATCCGTTCCTCTAAATATTCTTTAATCTTTTCGCTACTTACGTATTCATTGGTAAGTACGCAACCGCATCCAACCGCCATATTGTAATTTTCAAATTTTCTCCGTAAATTTAATTTTCGTGACAACTTTTCATTTTTCTTGTTAAATAGATAGTCTTTAACCATGGCAAATACTAAATTAGAGTCCAAGTTAAAGGTACTTAATGCTAAAAAGGAAACCATATTCGCTCGGATCAATAAATTATTTGATTCATCGAAAAATATCTCTACATTTGATTCGCGATCTAACCAAAGGTTTTTGCAAGACTCAGAAAGCATTAATGAGTTAAATATAAAGTTTGAGTCGATTATTGATGAGATAAATGAGGTACAATTAGAAATCGATCCTGAGCATATAGTGGATTATAGTAGTTTAAATACCTTCGAGGATTTTTATTCGAGCGTTAAATACGTTCGAAATAAACTGTTAAACTCGACACCGCCTTCTAATACTAATTCACAAAATGGGTCATTTCATATTAAACTTCCACCTATCGAGTTGCCCTCTTTTGATGGCAAAGCCGAAAATTGGCCTATCTTTTACGAGATTTTTCGCAGTAACGTGCATTCCAATGCACAGCTGACGGATTCGCAGCGTGTGCAATATTTAATGAGTAAATTGACTCATAGTGCCCTTAAAATGACTGCAGGTATCGTTCCTACCGGCGATACATATAAAATCTTGTGGGATAGTCTCGTAAAGAAGTATCAAGATAAACGTACTCTAGGAGTCCATTACGTCAACAATATTTTAGACATCAAGAGCTGTGTAGGTACCGCTTCGAGTCTTAGTGCGTTTGTTGAAAAGCTTTCCGCGTCAATGGCAGCGCTTAAACAGCTTAATATAGCAGATTTGTCTGATTTTATTGTCTTACAATGTAGTCTGCGGAAAATTGACCCGCAAACGCTCCAAAGTTTTGAGATTTCAGTAGGAGATAAAGACATACCTACATGTGATCAACTTATATCATTTATTCAAGACCGCGTGAAAATACTAGAAAGAACGCGCAATAGTTGTTCAAGCAACGCGTTCTCTGAACCGCGTAAGAATATTAATAATCGTGAGTTTCCACAAAATAAAACTTATAAATCGTTCGTTTCTAGTAACGAGTCAAGCTCTCGTTATCAGTGTGTACTATGTAAAGCTGATCATAAACTGTATTCTTGTTCGCAATTTCGAGATACATTTAACCCGCAGAAGCGTTTTGAATTTATTAAAACGAAAGGAGGTTGTGTGAACTGTCTTAGTGTTACGCACACTGTCAGTAAGTGTAACTCACAACATACTTGCAACTATTGTGACAAGCAACATCACTCGTTACTACATTTTGATGCTCCGCCTCCGTCGCGTAGACAAGTTTCATCCTCATCCGCGCAGCCGCAGATACAGCGCTCGACGGCGGACACCGCGCCACAGTGCACAGCAACATGCAGTAGCACTACTCCGAAACAAATTAATAAAGATACTTCAATTACGCTCACTTCGGAAATGAAACCGAGTCGTACTATTTTATTATCCACCGCTCAAGTATATGCTATGCGTCACGCTAGTAAAGACAAAGAGATCATACGTTGCTTGATAGACAACGGATCACAAAATAACTTAATTACTTTGGACTGTTGTAATCGATTGAACTTTCCTATTAGTAAAATGTATAATTCATTTCTGCAAGGTGTTGGCATGACCTCGCAACCAGTTCATGGTTATACTTATTTTGATATCGAATCCCGCACTAATCCGAATAATAAATATTATATTCACGCACTTGTGGTTGACTGCATCACAGATCGGCTCCCCGCAAATTATATTGAGGTGTCAGAAGACATGACTTACCTTAATAATATTCAGCTCGCAGATCTATCCTGGAATATACCTGGTGAGATCGATGTAGTACTTGGCGTTCAATTGTTTCCTCAGATTTACTTAGGAAACAAAGTAGAGTCTGGTTCTAGAGCTCCGCCCGCAATACTTACCACATTTGGTTACATACTGATGGGTGATATACTGTGTCACTCTCATTCATTGCCAGCGCAGTCAGCTGTTTTCTTTACTGCTTTTTCGAATAACGAAATTGAGTCGAACTTACACAAATTCTTTGAATTAGAAGAGGTTTCTACTAAAAAAATTCCTTAGTCCAGACGAAGTCGATTGCGAAAATATTTTCACCGCCTCAGTCACGCACCAGAATAATCATTATAGTGTTGATTTACCGTTTTGCAAAGACCCTTCTGAACTAGGTGATTCTCGTTCAATGGCTCATAGACGTTTTTTAGCGTTGGAGCGAAAGTTTGACAAGGTAGATGGCTTACGTCAAAATTACAACCAAACATTGAATGATTATATGCAACAAGGTTATTTGTCAGAAGTGCCTAAATCTGAATTATCAGACGAAGGTTACTATATACCACACCATGCTGTTTTCAAGCGTGGTAAGGACAGCGCTCGCGCAGTTTTAGACGCCAGTGCTAAAACGCAATCGGGTTTGTCGCTTAACGACGTCTTGTACGTCGGACCTAATTTGCAGTCAGATCTATTTTTACTTCTGATAGACTTTCGGCTATTCCCTATAGCAATGACTGCAGATGTGAAACAAATGTTTCTTCGCATTGGTGTAAATGAACACCACCGCAAGTATCTCCGAATTTTATTTCGTTTTTGATCCAAACGAACCTATCTGCACTTATCAATTTAATAGTGTTCCTTTTGGACTAAAGCCGAGTCCCTTTATAGCTATGCGCACGATACGCAAATTAGCGCATGACCATAAAGACCGCTACCCTGAGGCTGCTGATATGGTAGATACTCAATTTTTCATGGATGATTTTGTTCATTCGGTTCCCGATGAACAAACTGCTATTAAATTGTCTCGCGATCTAATTGAATTATTCAAAATAGGATCATTTGATCTCATAAAGTGGACAAGTAATTCTTCCTCTTTACTGGAGGCACTTCCCGATTCTCACCGTTCGCCTGTTAGTTTTTCAGATTCGGACAATAATAATTATAAAATATTGGGATTGTCTTGGGATCCTGCTGATGACACATTTTCCTTCACTACGCACGAAGTTGATACCAATTGTACAAAACGCAGTATACTCTCTCTGGTTGCCCGCCTGTTTGATGTTCTTGGCTTAGTCGCTCCTGTCGTACTGCTTGCTAAAATTCTAGTTAAAGAACTTTGGTTAAGTAAAATAGACTGGGATGAAGTACCGCCGGAGTCTATACGAAAACGTTTCGCTGCTTTTGCTATAGATTTCCCAACACTAAAAACTTTGAGCATTCCACGTCATATAGGGGTGCACTTAGATTACGTGGTAAACATTGTAGCATTTTGCGACGCTAGCTTCAGTGGCTATGGGTGTTGTATTTATTTGCACATAACAGATTCTGCAGGTAATATTGCTGTTCGGCTTTTATGTGCTAAATCAAAGGTATCACCGAATAAAATACAAACGCTGGCTCGCTTAGAACTGGTAGCAGCCTTACTTCTTTCCAAACTTGTGCGAGTTGTTAAAGAAAGAATATCTGTCCGCACTCCAATCGCAGGAATTTATGCCTTTTCTGATTCCACAGTGGCGCTTTCTTGGATACATTCGTCTCCCCATAGATGGTCTATTTTTGTTAGCAATCGCGTAGCCAAGATCCAAGAAAATTTGCCACCCAATTGTTTTCATCATGTGTCAGGCAAGGAGAATCCCAGCGACTGTGTATCCCGGGGAATGTTACCTTCTCAACTGGCATCTCATTCACTATGGTGGGATGGTCCAGTTTGGCTTCATAAACCAGTTAATGAATGGCCAATTGATGCATTTTCTCCATTAGATTGTGAAAAATTACCTGAGTTCAAGACTAAAAGTAACACACTTATTACTGCTGCTCAGGGCGCCCCTCCTCTAATCAATGAAATATCGAATAAAGTCAACTCTTGGAATAAACTTGTAAACATATTTATGTACATTCTAAAGTTTACTAAAAGGTTGCCAAGTAATGATCTTGTTCCTAATATGAATGCTTCCGAGATTTTTATAATCAAAGCCGTTCAGAGTATGCATTTTGCTAATGAAGTTCAATTGTTGAATGCAGGTGAGCTACCTTCGAAATATTTGCGAAATTTGTCACCTTTCTTGGATTCAGACGGTGTAATCCGCATAGGAGGTAGACTTTCTAAATCTGACCTTCCTTATGAAGCTAAATACCCCGTGCTCCTTCCCAAACGCGACCGCATAGTTGACCTTCTTATTGATCACTATCATACCGCTAATTGTCATACAGGACCTGGACTGCTAATGTCTATTATTCGTCAACGATATTGGATACTAAATGCCAGATCAACAATACGCGCACGTTGTCGACAGTGCAACGTTTGTTTCCGCTTGAGTCCCAAGCATCCAACTCCCAAAATGGCAGACTTGCCTGCCTGCCGCATCCGTGATGCTAAGGCATTTGTTCATACGGGTACCGATTTTGCCGGCCCAATTAACTTCCTTCCTACTAGACGTAGAGGACAACACTCTCAAAAGGCATACATATGTATTTTTATCTGCCTCGTAACGAAGGCAATTCATATTGAATTGGTTTCAAGTCTTTCTTCAGACGCATTTCTATCTGCCTTTAAAAGGTTCATATCCCGCCGCGGTCCAGTATCGGTAATGTATTCAGATAATGGTACCAATTTCGTCGGTGCCAAAGGTCAATTAGACGAAATATATAAGTTTCTATTAAATTCAGAATTTGAAGACAACATTAAACAAGAATTAAGTAAATATCGTATCGAATGGAAGAGAAACCCGCCAAAGGGAAGTCATTTCGGTGGTATATGGGAAAGTAATATTAAAAGTATAAAAACTCATATGTACAGGGTTGTAGGAAAACAACTCCTAACTTATGAAGAACTTCTAACTGTACTAGTGCAAATTAAATGCATTTTAAACTCCCGACCGCTCGTCACGATATCAGCTGATCCTCTTCCGGACGTGTTAACTCCTGCGCATTTTCTGATGTCCACTCCCTTGCGTTACTTGCCTTCATCTGAATTAAAAGATGAAAAAATCACGCTGACTAACCGCAAGAAACTTTTAGACCAGCTTATTCTATCTTATTGGAATAAGTGGCGCCTTGAATATTTGCATACGCTGCAAGTGCGTCAAAAATGGTGCACTTCAGAACGTTCAGTCGAGATTGGGACTGTTGTTCTAGTAGGCAATGAAAACGTACCGCCTTTGCATTGGCAACTTGGAGTAATAGTTGAAGTTTTTCCCGGTTCCGATGGTGTAGTTCGAGTCGCTTCTGTTAAGACCAATTCGGGTATTTATAAGCGACCGGTTACTAAATTGTACCCATTGCCTACACAGTAAAAAATAATAATAAAAAATACATTATTTTACTATCATAATATTATATAAAATAAAGTTATTTATGTTAGATTAGAGTAAATATTTGTTAACTCATTAAAGCTATTTTATAATGTAAATTATCACTTGAATTCTTCATAGGACATATCGAATAAGGTTTCCAATGTTCTCATCTGATAATTTAGTATCAATCTGAAATGTTTCTTTAGTAATTTCATTAATTTTCTTTGAAGTTCTGTCGAACTTCAAGGCGGGAAGCATGGTTGCGCATATTCATTTTAATTTCTTAAACTAAATAGTGGTTTATTGACTTCCGAAATTAGATTCTTTTATTGATTAGATATATTTTGATTCCCGCCGTACTTGTTGTTCAGGCTCTCTATGATTGGCTAGAAGCCCATAAGGATGGCGCTGAATGTCACTTTTAGCAGCGATTCCATTGGGAAATAGATGCTTACACCCATGATTGACAGCCAATAAAAATTATGTAACATTCTCTTGTCTCTTGCTTGTCAAGCCGGCCCGCAACGTATTTATCTTTTCCTGATAAAAAATATAATATAACGTATAACGTTTATGGCTCATTACATACCGCGACTAAACTAATACCCAAAGCCCAACAGTGAAGATATTACGAATTACGCCATATCAATTAAGAAGCAATTAAGAAGAAGCATACCCATGATGAAGTGCTGAAGGCCATCGAGGACTGTTCCGCAGGTTGGTGGGATATTTTATGTCTATTCGGTAGAAGAAGTTCATGATTTGGAGGTCTGTTTCCCTATTTAGGTTCCTATTATTTTATTTTCCTGTAATATCATACACCATTCAGAGCAACCATCAGAACGTAATTTGGTTCTGAAAACCGCACCGCTTCATGGTGAAGCTATTGACACGCTTCTCCACTCCTATTCCAGGTTAAATTCTATTTCTGTGCCAAACTATGTATATAATTTATATCCGTTAAGCCGTTTTGGTGTGATTAAGTAACAAACATCCATCCACCCGCTTTCGCATATATAATATTAGTAAGATAAGAAAAGACAAAAAAAAACTTAGAACCGTCCTTTTCTGCTTATTTTCAATGTCATGCGTACAGACTCAATTATACAACAATAAGGAACTCCAAAACACGGCTACTGCATCAAAACGCACCTCACGAACTGAACTTCTAATCGTAAAAAGAAAACTCAAAGATAATAATTCACACCCTTGAAAGCTTTTAAAGTTTCCTGCGTCCAATGTAACTTTGTTTTATACAGCCATTAGTCATCCTTTTGTTGGCGATTGTGACGGAAAATTCGCGATGAGACAAATTTGAGAATAAATTAAGCAGTGTTGTAATCTTGAGTAATAAAAAAATTGGAGGGAAGGGTTCCCCTAATGTTTACGAAGTGTACCTGCCTTTTTAAATTAATTTTTCATGTCCTCCTTGCTGGCTTGGACTGATCGGACCGGGCCCTTGTAAGTAACAGCAAAATAAGTTAAGTTTTTAAAGGGGTAGGTATTGATTCGCTTGAGTTTTTTAAAACATTTTTTATTTTATGAATAATGATTATAAGACTAATAAAATAAAATTGAATAATAACAGTAACTAATTATTTTAGGTACAAACTATAACTCAAGTATTTTAATACATCCAATATTTATTTTATCAGAAATCCTGTAAAACTTAATAATATGATTGAGCTTGCTGTACCACCATGGTATCAGTGGATGGATGCATGAATGGAGGATGGATGTTTTAGTTTAATGCTTAGACATCTTGCGTCATTTGAGGCAGTGGCAGATAAATTTGTCCTGTTGCCAGTCGATGGAAAATAAGGACACATCATACTAAAGGCCTACCCATTTTTCAAAGAACCAGGGTCATGCCATCAGGACGCTTGCCATCGCTACGTGCGAGACCACACAAGCAGTTCCAGGAAAATTGGAAAACGTGCGTTGAGGTCAGCCGCGACGTCGTTTAAGCTGGCATGACTGAGAAGATTCAACAAGAGTAAACATGGTAAGCAAGTTAATTTACAACCTTTCACAAGGCGACGGAGAACAGAACTCGAAGCTTCTAAACGGCCGCTCATGGCCACAAACAATAGAAGACAGGTATTAGCCACGGCTAAAAGACGAGCAGGTATTGTATTTAAAAAAGAAAATTCATCTTAACCATTAACAAGCGATGACGAAGTCCAAGGTAGAGCACGCTTAGGTACCTATTCAGTAAATATTCTGCCCATCCATCCTTCGTAATGGAGCAAAGGCTCTGTTTAGCGGTAGAAACAAACCGGACTAAGGAGGTGAGCTCCTAAATAGCTCTACCGGTACGCATGAGCCTCGTTTTTTGTTTAGCAGGATGCGCCGCGTGCGGCTGAGATTAGCTTGATTTTTTACATCCCAAAGGGATAAAAGGGATTTGCCAAAAATCGTTTGTGTGTCCAATTAAAACGTTAGGCTTATAACAAGCAGTGGGTGTAGACGAGTTCTATATTATTTTAACCATCATCATCCACGGATATTATATACATTTTGCTCTTAGTATTATTATGAAAGTGAAATTTGTGTATGGATGTTTGTTTCTCAACGACGCTTTAACGTCTGAACGGAATTAGCTGAAATGCATGGTGAGACCTGTATATATCAGGTCTCACCTCAGCTATGAGTGGTTTAAGCCATCTTCCGCCACTAAGCCCCAGTGTGGATTGGTGGAGGAGTGTTGTAAGGCCAGTGACCAAACCTTACTCGATGTAATCAAGCCGCCTTAGGGCTCTGACTAGGCTGTACGACTAGTATCAAGCTATACTTTACCAGATACTGCTTTAAATCTGTATTATCCGTGCTTACTGTTACTCTTCGCAAGGTCACTACGCGTTTTAATGAATACCTTGCACGACAGCTGTGTTATGTTTACTTCCCCCCCTGACTGCAATAGATCTTGATACTGTAAATGACATAGACAATATTGTGACCATAGAGTGCAGTAAGTGCGACATCTTAGAAAACTGTAAAAAAACACTTAATGAAAATTATAAACTAAAAATCCTTACTTATAATATACGCAGCATTCAAAAAAACTTTAACTCTTTTATCGTAGCGTTAGAACGACTTAAAATTGACTTGGACGTGATAGTCTTAACAGAGTGTTGGCTCTCACCGGGGCTAATTATCCCACAAATCCCTGGCTATACATCACACTTCACGTTAAACACAAACAACAGAGCTGGTGGTGTCGTGGTATACATTATGGAGTCCGTAAGTGCTACTGTAGATGAACCTAACCTGTTGAACGCTGAATGTCTTAAAATAGAACTCTCAAATTTCACTACTACTATCCTTGGCATTTACCGCTCGCCCTCCTTCTCTAACACAAGTAATTTTCTACACAGCTTGAACGATACTATCGGTTCATTAAACACTTCTTCTCGAGTCGTAGTTGCAGGTGATATCAATATTGATATTCTTGATCCTTGCGATCCTGGCGCGTGCGAATACTCATGTGCTATGGCTGAGCAAGGATTTTTGCCTGCTATTACAATACCTACAAGACTCGACGCATGCCTAGATCACATTTTTATTCGAACTACGTCTGGGAAATCTATCGGTGTGGTGGCTAGCCTAGGCATTACTGACCACCTGGCATCCTTTTGGGGCGTTACAGATAAAACTGTATCAAAGCGCAATGACCGCTTTATAACTACAATAGATCACTGTGCTGTCGCCGAAGAACTAAAAAACACTGACTGGACCACAGTTCTTGATGCTACTGATGTAGGGGATGCTGTGAGCAAATTTAACTCCACACTATCAGGCGTTTTAGGTAAACACACAATCAGGAGAAGAGTTAGTAGATCTAAGTTCGCTCTTAAACCCTGGATTACTCCAGGCCTCATGAAATGCATGACGCACAGAGATAGGCTTCACTTAGACCTTCGCCAAAATCCCTCAAATCCTACCAAAAAACTTATATACAACAGGTATAGAAACTTCCTTACAGACTTATTACATAAACTTAAACATGATTATGAACGCAAAGATCTGGAAACGAACAAAAACAACCCTAGAAAATTATGGAAGTCAATAAAAACTATTATAGAAACCCCAAAGGTAAACCAGCATTCCTCTGATTTACTAAAAACAAAAAACTCAATTCAAGAGTCATTAAACTTCTGCAATCAGTATTTTGCTGGCATCGGAATGAATCTGTCACGCAATCTTTTGCAATCACTTGACACATCTGAACAATCTTTGGCTTCTGAAACTAAATTGCACGTCTCCACCGATCAAAACTTTTTCTTGCATCCAACAGACTCGTTCGAAGTGGATTCCTTCTTGTGTCAACTAAAGTCTGAGAGTGCTCCAGGATTAGATGGTATTAAACCTACTTTGATTAAAGCGTTGCGGCCTGTGATCGTCTCCCCCCTAACCCACATATTTAATCTGAGTCTCTCAACGGGTACTTTTCCTGACGCTTGGAAGGAGGCAGCAGTAATCCCCATTTACAAATCCGGCTGTAAATCATCTCCGGATAACTATAGGCCCATATCGTTGCTGTCAGTTTTCTCCAAAGTTTTGGAGAAACTGGTTAACTCTCGTCTTATGAGTTATCTGGAGAAACTCAATCTTTTATCTGATCGCCAGTTCGGATTTAGACCAAAACGTTCAACCGAAAATGCTGTAAACCTCCTCACTAAGGCCGTATCTGAGCAGCTCGACGGGGGAATGTGCTGCGTGGGGGTTTTCCTTGATCTTGCTAAAGCATTTGATACCATATCAGTGCCAATTCTTCTAAAAAAGTTGGAAAGCTATGGCATCAGAGGATTGGCACTGGAATGGTTTCGTAGCTACCTTACGTCCAGATCCCAGAGGGTTAAGGTTGGTGACGGTCTTAGCTCAAGCCTCCCGGTCAGCTTCGGTGTACCTCAGGGCAGTGTTCTTCGTCCCTCGTTGTTCATAATTTACCTTAATGACATTCACGAGGCCACCAGAGATGCGGACCTGATCTGTTATGCAGACGATACTGTGGCTTTATTTCAGGGAAAAACCTGGGAGAATGCATTGCAGGCGGCAGAGCTTGGCATGGCTGCTATAAAGGGATGTCTTGATAGAAACCTCCTTACCTTGAATCTTAGTAAAACCAAATATCTGTGCTTCCATAAGACGCAATCCTCATCTCCAGCTGTTCCCACTATCCTGAAAGTGCATTCATGTAATTCTTCCTCGTGCTCTTGTGTCCCCGTGGCTCGATCCAACTTTGTAAGATACCTTGGAGTAGAAATTGATGAAAACCTGTCCTTTAAGCATCACATCGCGACGCTTACCTCGAAAGTACGTAAACTAACCCACGTCATGCGTCTGCTACGTAACTCCGCTGACAAGCCCCTTCTTTACACAGTCTACACTGTGCTTTGTCAAAGTCTACTAAGTTACTGCATTGTGGCTTGGGGAGGAATTTGCATTACAACTATGATCGATATTGAACGGGCACAGAGATCTGTGCTTAAGGTGATGCTAAAAAAACCATACCGATACCCAACTCGAGACCTGTATCTAGAAGCAGGAGTCCTGAATGTTAGACAATTATACATGCTAAAAGTTTTTACCATAGCCCACCGCTCTACTTTAAATTCCCCAAGCTACCAAAAATTAGTAAATAAAAGGGTTTTTCACATTCCATCACATGTAGTAAAGACAGCTTTTGCAAAAAATCATCTCGACTTCAAACTGCCCTTCATCTACAATAAAATTGCACGTTTCTGCGACATAAGACATAGTTCGGTTAGACTAGCCGTTAAAGAGGTGATGAACTGGCTTCTTACTCTGTCATATTACGACACAGAAAGTCTACTGAAAATCCCTCAGTAAACCTGACATAAACAACCACACACTCATCACAACACGCACACACACGCACATACACGCGCGCACACACACAATCAAACACACACATCCGCGCATATAGCATATAACATCTCACTAATTTTCACATTTTAAATTAAAATTGCACTGATTTACTAAATTCAAGCCTATCTCACTCGACCACCTCGCACACGCAAAACTTTTTAATAATACAGTCGTTAAACATGGTTCTCGCGATACAGGTATAACCTAGTGCGTGACCGCCATTAATCGTGCCTAAAACTTAAATGTATTTTATTCAATTTTGTCAACCTATCTTTGTAAACCAATTTTATGCGTAATAAACATTATCTTATCTTATCTATCTTATATTAGCCGGGACCATCTTTTAACGTGCCTTCCGCAGCACGGAGATGCCTGTAATAAATGTTACTAAATATGGTCGCGATGGTTAACTCGTCCACTAACAACCGCAGCGTGGGTTGCTTAACTTTGGTCATCATCATCATGTCAGCTGACTTATTGCAGACCACTGCTGGACGTAAGCTTCCCCCAACGAGCGCCAAAGAGCACGATCTCGTTGGGAGAGGCTTACGTTCTAGTAAGGCTTATGGCGTCGTATTTTTTTCATACATCCACTGCCACTTATCTTCCTAAGGTCGTCGGTCCATTGAGCTGGGGGGCGTCCTACACTACGTTTTCCAAGACGTGGTCTCCACTCGAGAACCCCTTTACTCATCCTTTCATCGGTTCTGCGACAGATGTAGCCGGTTTCTTAAATGCCAAATTCAGCACTGCCAAAGCGCTGCCGAACTACAAGCACCTTTGTGTCATCATTTCGCTTATAACATAGGATAAATTTGGTTTCGTCTTTATGTTTCTGTCGGGTGATTATCATTCCTCTTTGACTTAGTTCTGAAGTCTACGCCGACGAAATCATAGGCAGAAGCTAGTTATTTAAATAAAACATTTCGATGCCGGCCGGTTCGCAATCCGGACTACAAAGCCAGGGGTTGCGGGTTCGATCCCACAAGGGACGATTGTTTGTGTGATGAGCATGAGTATTTGTATCTAAGTCATGGATGTTTATAAAAGTATTTAAGTATGTTTATCCGATATCTAGTCGCCATAGTACAAGCTTAGCTTTGCTTTAGTTTTGGGCTAGATAGTGGGTGTGATTGTAAAAATAAAATTCATTTATTTTGTTGAATTTTTTTCGTACTTGCATCGCTTAAATGTAACAATCCCTAAATAATTACTGCAAACTTGAATTAATGGCGTACATCGATGAAAAATGGGCAATTTCATTTGCTCTACTTCTACTAAATATTCGCAACTGTGTCTCGTTGAAGAATGTAATGGATGGGGTGTCGACTGGAATCCCTCTGTTGTTTAGACCCGAAAAGTATGATAAAGTTCCTAAAAAGAGTCCTCGCTAATCTACCTTCATTAGTCATGGTCTTTATTTTATTTATAGGTCATTGTTTGAAATAGAAAAAAATGTGACAACTAAGATCACAGTTGTTTGGCATGGCTACTATAGTTGTAGTCAACAACACATCAAGTTAGACTAACTTAAGCTTAAGCTAACCTTGCTTTATAAACATTTGAATCAATACAGAGATTAGCTTATACAAGAAAAGTATAGCTTAATTGAGCAATAAAAAATGGTTAGTATTACACTAAGTTAATTTTAATTTAAAATGAAACGTAAAATCGTCAAAACATATGAATTATATGTGACGCAGACATAGTTAACAGATGTTTTCTCATTAAAAAACTATGAAAGCTTAAAAATAGCTGTGGTCGACCAAGGAAGTGCTTCATTATTTTTTATGACATTTTACAGTAAAATAATATTTTGCTAACGCTTATCGAAAGACATTAACATAATTGGTTGACTGCAAGCCAATCAAGAGCCAAAATTAAAAGTCCAAGCAATTTAAACTGGTTTTGCGTTAATCTATCTAGTAGTACCCTGTGATAATAAGGCAAAGAAAGAGGGAGAACAGGCTAAGCGATATTGGCTTCAGGTGTGCGACAACCCTTATGTATATTCTGCTCATATTTAAGGTGTTTGACATAAAGTAACGTAAGTAGTGCACATTTCTAAAACGTTATCGTTCTTAGAATATCTAGCAAGTTTTAGCAATAATTTTGGGAGTCTTATTCTGCTCATACCTGTAGGTGTCTGATATAAAGTAACGGGGCTCCGGAAGCGAAATCACAAATCACGAGATAACGGCGCCCTTGTAGTGAGCGCGGAAGTTTCTCGAAATTTTCAACTTTGTTCAGCACAGTCATTACTCATTCTTTTGTTGGTGACTCGCCTCCACTGCAAAATTTTATGACACGAAAAGAAATTATTGTAACAAATTAAAACGCTTTGTAAACCGAGGACGCCTTTAAAGATTTCGGATTTTGCAAACAACAATGGGATTTAACTCTGTACTGCGGTGTATCTTTGTTTACCGAGTTCGAAATTAGGTACGGATTATTTATAAATTCGTGCAATTTTGCATTATCCATGTTGCTTATATTCCAGTTTGGTAGGTCCAATTTTGAAAAGGAGGTCAATCGTCGAATCCAACTCGACTGGGCAGCGTTCGGGAAATACACAACGTCTTCTCGTCCAAAATACCTCAGTGCCTAAAGACGAAAGTCTACAAGCAGTGCGTGTTACCAGTGACGACATATGGAACTAAAACGTGACCTCTCTCTTATGGGCCTAATAAGAAAGCTCAAGGTCGCACAGCGTGCTATGAAAAGGGCTATGGTTGGTGTTTCTTTGCGAAATAGATATAGCACGACATGTCAAGCGAAGCGTGTTGCGGGGCATGTCGTGCAATGTTGGGCAACGTTGCCGACGACTCTATTTGTGCTCTTGGCTACATACTTATGACTTCCAGTTCACTTCCCATAAATTTGATTGTATGCCCCGAGATTTCATGCGTGTGTCATTAGCTTCTAGGAACGGCTGCAAAGCATTTTAACAACGGCGATATTTCTTAAGAAAACAATTACGTTATGACCAATAATGAATGTAATAATGTACACTTTTTGTATTCTTGTACTCATAAATATCCTTACGACAATACGGAATAAAGTAACAAATTGCCAAAATGCAATTGTAAAGCGTAATGCATTAAATTTATGAAAACAAAGACCAATGCACTAAGCGACAATAAATTCGCTGGATATGTGTTGTTTATGTCACTGCACTAAAACTCCATTTGAAAATTAACCTCTCTCATTTAATTACAGCTGTTATACATAACATTTTAACGTGCGACATAAAAGCAGGTGAAATAATGTATAAAACATATCCATTGCTATAACAGATTAAGGGCATGAATACAGCGTGTTCAAAAATGTTAGAAATTCTCTAATCTTAAAAACTTTTGACATCTGATGACTCTTAAAAACATTACACTTATAGCAATTAAAATGCTTCACAGTGTTTTGTTTACATTCAGGTACAATATTTTTGGCACATAATTATACATTGAAGTCCCTAGCCGCTTTAGTCTGCCTGTGTGGCCCTACTAAAACAACTTTAGAGATTATGGACGGTTCCCACTAAAAGAGAGAATTGTGTATATGAAAATAAATAAAAATATATTATTTTTAATCACTATACCAACAATATTAAGTGTGTGCAGTGGTTTAGAACATCCTTATGTTGATTCTTTGCTCTACCTCTCCAAACCTTTTTTTAAGTTTACCTCTTTTTCTAGCTTTAAAGATTAAAAAGAGACATACCTATTAATATAAACATTACCCTCCTTCTGGGTCAGTCGGGTAAAAAATTAAGAGATATCAAACTAAAAATCTGTCAAACAGATGCAGCAGATGGCAAATAAAAGCTAATCACTTAACAAAGTTTGTCTGCTTTATAATCTATAAGTAGTCTCTCTCTTTTCATTCTTACGAGAGAAAATTTACATCTAAATCTAAATTAAATTAACGGAGTGGTGCCAGAGAATCACACCTTTTTCTATCTGTGGCTAAGATTGTCGGATATTGAAGAGTTCAAAACACCGGGGAAGTGTATTGAAAAAAAGAAAACCCTTTTTTGCATTTTTTGTTAAAAGCTTTAGAATAAAATTTATAAACCTTAATTTATTTTAATCACCCTGTATATCGTTATCAGAGTAAGTGAGGGTGTGAGTGGACAATACATTCGTATTCAAAGCTAGGCCGGGTCATTTCCGAGGCGTCATAGTGTGTAGACAAGGCTTACATGACAATGTTTTACTGTCCTACACATATGGTACAAAATATTTACATTTTATTTATATTGCATCATGAATTTTAATCAAATAAGTTTTTTAAATCTATTTATATCGGTTGCAAAGTCGGGTTAGTTACACCATTTATAAGTCAAGAACGGCTGATTTGCCGATTTTTATGATTTTTGGCTTTTTGGATTTGTCTCCGTCCCTAATAGCAGAATAAGTATTAAAACATCGTAAAATTTCCAAAAAAAAAAAACGAAAAGACGGTACGAAGTTCGCGGGACAGCGAGTTAATAATAAATTAAACATAAAAATTGGACAACATCAAATAGATTGCTTTGATCCAAGGTATGTAAATAATAATATTTACATGCTACCCATCATATATAATATGATTCTGCTCATACCTGTAGGTGTCATATGTGGAATAGGAACTACTTACATAGTAAATAGGTTATATCATCATGATGTACCATGATTCATGAAAGGCGTAACACATACAGAAGGCGTGAGCAGGTCGCGCACGCCGTGCACGCTGGCTGTCTGTGGGCGCCCATTGAAACGTATGTTAATAGACCCACTGTACTCTCCACCCGACCCGTCGCCATCCCATTCAAGCCTTCTGTGTGTGTTACGCTTAATTAATTTAATTTGAACTGAGAGCGTCCTGCTTAGGGTCCGTACAGATCTGGCTAATGCGCCGCCAATGCGCGACTCGCGCGCAACTCGCAAACTGCACGCTTACAGCTCACGCGCACCTTGCGCGAGAAATTATCAAACACTTAACCGTTTTACATTATTAGCATTTATAGGGAGAACTTGGAACATGTAACACAAGCTTGCAAAATTACTTTTTTAGGCACCAGTTTTTCACACAAATAGTATCTTAATTTAGGCTAAATTATGTCCTTGTTACATGCTTATTTTTGTAAGAAAAAATAATTAATTAACAACAGACCTTGCTAAAATAAAATATTAATAAAAAAATATATGCGCGTCTTCTGAATCGCCATGTAAACTCTGCATGAACCGGTGCTCGTACCGAAATTAAAAGTGAACTTTACACAGAACAACGGAATAGGTTTGACTTAAAACAATGTCCCTTCACCGGGCCCGCTGCATCTCATTTATGTTCCAACCAGGGCTGTCAGCGTCCCGGATTCAGTGTTTCAATATTAATACCCTGCATCCCTACCATGAACGCTCAACATTACGTAAGTAGTGTTGTTTTAATGTCAACATCCGTATACAGAAAAAAAGGTCCAAGTAATTATGTGATCATGGTGGAAGTGAAATCCTGTAAGTGGTTTTTAGACTTAAGAACATAACAAGAACACTGACTTATGTCCATAAGTTAAAAGAAGCTCGCTCAAATAAAATCATTGCAGTAGAAAAATTCGCACCTATTTAGGATCGTTCCCGACAGTCCGCGAAATTTAAATTTTCTTATTTTTTTAACTTATGGCTGGCTCTAGATTTACATTGTATTCTGATCCAAATTGTCAATAAACGTTCTTATTCTGATTTGCAGCTGCAGTGATGATATTTCACTCAATCAATCAACCAATAAATAATAATGATTTAGTAACATAATTAATGTTGACATGAGATGTCTCAATTCATGCAAGTAGCACACCTGAACTTTTACAGTATTGTTATGATCTTACCCCAACCAATCCAAATTTAGTCATATCTCAGAATGTCCACAATATGAGTCAAATTTATGCACAGAATTGTTTATCATCAAATTATTTACCCCTGTTCTTGGTGGCCGAGTTGCTCTTAGAATACCTGTAAGATAATAATAATATATTACAGAATATAATATATTCGACAACATCACAACCAACAGAGATCAGAAACAATAACGGTACCACAACAGACGAGACAATATAAAAGTAATTTTTCTACATTGACCGTCCAGTAATCGAACCCGGGACCTCAGGGATAGAAATACCAAGTTTGGTGTGCTAGCCTTTCAGCTCCGTAGCCAAAAGTAAATACCTGTAGGTAGATAAGTAGGTACCAAAAATAAATAGATTCAGAAGTTCAAATTACTAAATTAGTGGCTAGTAAAGTTAATATAGAAACAGATGGCATATACGTAGGTCACACTATAAGTTTTGCGTAACTTAAAAAAACAACATGTTATAACCAAAATATTATGTTTATTGCTTTTCAAAATACTCTACATTTTAAACATTTTTTCATGCGATCGAACCATTTTTTAAAACAGGAGGACCACAGATCTGAAGGCATGTTTTCTACGTGCTGATTGAACGCTATCACTGCCTCTTCGGAGTTGGTAAAAGTAAAACCTCTCGTCAAATATTTGATTTTGGAGAAAATACAGGAATCACAGGGTGCTAGGTCGGGGCTATGCGCAGGATGCACCCATCCTGCACCCAAGCACGAGTTGTACTTTTTCGGAAGCCAAAAATGACTTTGTTTTGTTGGCCATGTGAAGAAGCGTTGTCATGATGTAGGAGAACGTGGCTTTTGGGTCGTCTTTCGCGAACTTTTTCTAACACCCTGGGTAAACAAATGGTAGAATACCACTCGGCATTAACACTCTTTCGATCTTCAAGTGGAATTGTACAGATGGGAAAGAACGCCACAACGAGCGGCACTGGGCCGTTTGCATCCAGTTCAACTAACGAGGCAAATAATTATTACATGGCCAGTTAAGTTATCAGCGAAATTAGAACTATTTGAGTGAGTATCTATCTGTTTATCTCGTTGAACTTATTTTTAAACATTTTGTAGGCATTAAGCCCTACAGGAGGCTTGAAGTCACTCGCTGATCATTTGTTTTATTTCTTTTTCAAGATGCTATGTTGGCAGCCCTAGCTTGCTCGAGCCTCGACGGGTTGAACACTAGTTTCACGAACTACACTAGCAGCTCTGTTTGTTTTAGCTCCAGTTTTGTTACACAAATATTTGGGATGCTGCACTGAGTTTCTGATGATGAGCGTAATATCTAAAAGTTAGCTAAATTTTGGACGATTGCCATATTGTCATGGGGCGGGGCTAGGAGCTCTTTAGGGCTGGGCTTTTTATTCTCATCTGTGCAGTTTAAAAAAAAAACATTTTTTTTTAAACCTGGTAGTGATAGGTACTAGGAACAAACGTCGGATGGGAATCCACAGGTAAATATAATATCAATTGTTTACGCTACACTCTGACCCATTTACTTAACAAAACCAATTTTAAAAGCCCCATTGAAGTGTGTTTAATACAAATTGCGCAAAATATGTATTCAGCCGAACACTATTCAGATTCAGGTTCGCCAATTTGTCTCCATAAATGGAATGCTGTATTCACGTTTCATATCACTTATAGAACAATATTAGTGCCAGGAATAGCTGCACGTTCAAAACACTAGTTCTAATTGAAGCGCCAACAATCGCTAACATCAGAGGCGCGCAGCGAGCCGTTAAGAGTGCGGAATGGGACGCGCACACTTAGCTGACTGAGTCAAAGGGCAGGAGCGCCGTGACGCGATGCGAGCGGCAGCGGAGTGGAAGGGCTGCACAATGCTGAGCAGCTTCTGACTGTCAGGCAAAAGATGAAATGACTGTTTTAAGACTTGTAATACACAATGTGTCGAGACCCTTTTTAAGTAATAACAACTAGATACAGATAAGGCACTTTTTACATAAATTAAATGAATTGTATGAGATATTGATAAGCGAAAATACACTCAGAACGCCCTGCGGCCGCAGCGCGATTTAAAAACTTGAGCAGTAACAGCACTGCGCTGTCCGCACAATATACAGGGTGGCGACGAGCATACCTACAACAATAAGTGAAAATACAGCTTTGTCTAAATTTTTAAATTTTTGCATTCACAATAATGCTATTTTATTATACCAACGAAGGAATATTTTCACTTGAATTTTTTTTTAACGTCCTCTGGTGGGGTTCGAACCCGATACCACCAGGTTTTGTAGTCCAGAGCGCAAACCATTACATCAGACAGACGTCGTTATAGTTCTTGTATATCAAGTACTTGACTGCGTGGTTTTAGAGAGTTTCCTATTTAATTCTTTAAGAAAGCCTGTAATACCAATTTCTTTATTAGATAAGCATCCAACAAACTGGCATAAGTCACATATAATTGAATGCAGTTAAAAGATTCTTTACATTTCTGTTGGTAACATATATGATCATAAAAATCATGTTTACCTGATATTTAAACTAAGTACTTGGCAAAGGTTATCTGTACAATACGAATTTTACTCTCGAGCAACATTTACTGATGTTTTGGACGAATAAAATTTTTATTAAAAAAATAACTGACTTCAAAAATACTAATACACTCACTTCAATAATAACTGTTTAGTATGATTGTTTAAAAGTAATTTTTAGCTTTTTAGTGTTTTTGAAGTCGGTTATTTTTTTTATAAAAACTTGTTTTATTTGTATGTTTTTTTACATTTTAAATAGCAATCTGTGATGTAATTTATAGCTAAATTGCTTCTCATGACGATTCAAATAAGTCCAAACACGGCTATGATACATTGTTTTATCACAGAGTGCCGGTGCTTACCTTCAGCCTTCTTCATCAGATCAGTTTGATGGTATCATTCTCACCAGACTCATTTATTAAAATTTGATTTGTCGACTATGGCAAGGCTTAACTGTCTTTATGAAAATATCTTATCGCGTGGGTGGGGCGTGGGCGTGCGTACCTTACTCGTGGAAGACTATTGTGGCCAACTATGGTCTCCTTCATCAGTTCCACCTCAGCAAATGATACTTTCTGAATGCAAATGCTTGACTTGTTGTAAAATATACTAAAATCGCTATAATACATATAGCTATAATATTTTAGAAGTTCCCTCAATTCCCCATGGATCCCATCATCAGAATTGAATTTTGAAAAAAAAAAGTATAAATCTGGAGGTATACCCCCTTTCAATTGAAAAAATATTTTTTCAAATCGGTTCATTAATGGCGGAGTTCTGAGGTAACAAACATAAAAAAACAACCGAATTGAGAACCTCTTGCTTTTTTTGAAGTCGGTTAAAAAATAAAAAGTACCTACTTATGTAGGCGGATATTTGGCGAGGAGAAAAAAGTAATGTCATTTATATACGAGTGTCTATTGGGAATCACCGATTACCTCCACTAACTCGTTTTACTCTGAGAATAACTCTATCCGACGCTCCCGGAAACATATTTCCGACATTGCGACACAATTCAATTATGACCGCTTTGTATGGCCAGCGATGGCCATCAAACGTTGCCAGTCACTATTTAGAGAAATACGAACAAATTGTGGACCGAAGTTTGGGATAAGCCTGTGTCAATTACGCACTGAAGAGGGTCGAGGTAAGAACTCACGGAGTGATTTTTGCACATACGGCAGCGGTCTGTGTAGGAAACATTATCCTTGTGTTTTATAGTGCGTCAACACGGCAGTTACTTGTGTAAGCACACTGTTTTTGGGAAGGACCATTTGGTAACGGGACAACTTAACATTGAGCAACATTCGATTGTCTAGTTTTGGATGTTACCTAGCAACACTTAAAAACGTTGCGCTTAAAAATAATTGTAGTGTGGATACACCATAATACAGATAAAAATCTGCCAATGGATTTCCAATACTCGCCACGATTGGCAGGTGGGTTGGCAAGCGCAGTTTTTTATAAGACGCTGCTGCCCGTCTCGTGCTACAGGATTTAGTCACATCCTACGACACGCCTCTGGCGGCAGAGAAGCGTATTCTTTACGGCCGCCCCCACACGGCACCGGCAGGGGCGTCTGCCAACACGTATTCCTACATATTAGGTATGTTTATTTCGAAATATTGGAGACTCCAAAAATAGCAGGCACTGATATAAATAAATCAATTTATTTGCGCTGGGGATTTGGCAAAAAAACCTAAGTGAAAAAATCGCGTCGTGTGTGACTAACCAATGTCTCTCGGTCGTGGGACAAATTGAATGCCCTAAGTCGGTATAGCCGATCACTGACTGGCAATTTTTACCGCTAAGGACAGGATTACTATAATGCAAACGTATATTTTATAATCTCAAATGACAATGAAAAGGCCGATGTAATTTGTTTCAGGATTTGAAGAAATTTTTTCTTGATCTGACTAATAATTTAGTCATTTCAGATAAAATATTTTATCATTTTCTTAGAATATCTAACAGAAGCGCGAGTGTAATTTTTTTAAGATGCTTTTAGTTATGATGTGTTTGTTAATGGTATTGAGTAGTGACTGGTTTAGAAATAACTTTTTTCTGAACATTGATGCGAATATTACCTACTTACTATGTTGATGTAAATAACAAGTTACCTTAACAAGAGTTTTCTATTGTTGATTTCAGGCTGTTTCAAAATGTACAGCATGTTTTTTTATGTAAGCTTAATTAATATCTTCATATTTGCTATCTTTGCTAAAACTAAGCAAACAAACTACGATAGTTTGTTTGAGTATTTCTAGTTTATTTTGCCCATTTATAAAACACATGGTAAATTTAATTTTACATAAATGATAATAAGTAATATATAAAAATTAAGTTGACTCCAAAAAACTTAAACGCTAAAAATTATATTAACACATACCTAATCAGTTATTTTTGTAGTTAGTATAAAGAAAACAATCAAACCCTCATCGGTTGGCACCAACTCTTAAAATATCTCTCTCTTATGCGACCGATACGTTAAAGCTACCGATTTTAGTATAGCTACTATACTTATTATATAGCAATATCAAATCTCAGATTATATTTTTATCTTAAGCCAAAATATCCCTAAATTCCAAAAATAGGATTTTCCGGTACACCCGACCAAAGCTGCATCCAAAATATACCGGATCAAGATAGAAGGTTGTCCATGCATCTGATTAATTTTCTATCCGGCCCAGTCAATCAATGTTATCCACATTAACCCGCCGCAACTTGGCACAGATTAAATCCAGTTTTCAATCCAAACGATGCGTTCAAATCCATTGCAGTGACGTGGTTAGTCGTCGGTTGAAGGCGCCATAGAGATACATTTTATTTTATTCGATAGTAGAGTTTAGCGCGAGTGCGTTAACACGCGCTTTGCTGTTTTGGAGATTCATCTATCCTTCGACAAGTATCTAGCTTATTTACTAAGATAGATACTTCGAAGCCTAAATGCTATGTAAGTGGCAATTAACAGATGTGATGTTTATGATGTCATAACGCGATTTTTGTGGCATTAAACTCATATCTTCAATTGAGCAGGCAAGTTGTGGTTGCAAGAAGAACAGAGTTATCAATTTTTTGGTAGGAAACTGTCTAGGATCGCCATTGTCACCACAGAAAAAGATCGTGATAGCTTTTAAATAGTCGGACCTAAGTTATTCTATCTGCTGCTAGTAACAGCTTTGCGTATACTATCGCTTTAGGTTTCCGACGCTGCGTTTGAGTTTTTAAATATAACCCATATAAATAAGATTATGGTACTTACTAACAAATAAGGAAAATAATTTATAAATTAACTTCTTAACTATACGTAAAAAGAAACTGTATCGCATCTTTATGGCGTTCTCTCTAGTCTGTCGGGCAGCCAGCGGTAGTAAATTAACTCTCCGTCGCTGGCTGCTACTTTATCTCATTTCCAACTGAGTTGGGCCTCCTCGACCCGATGGCTTCGATTAGCTCTCATTGTGAATCACCTCTCGCACTTAACGGTTAGGTGCGGGTAAACACGACCCTTTCTTTGGGTGACGGATAATTGAAACTTCCGTGGTGTGAACGTGTTTTGGTGGACACGGTGTGTTGCTCCAGTTTTTTGTAGAACCTAGAACTCTGAAATAATTTAATGAATTCATGAACGTTTGTTTGTGTGTCTTAAATATGTTTTGCGATCCAGTTCCAAAAACGTTGGTAAGTTGTTGTGCACACTACACCGGGGAAGATTTATGATCTGACTTAAATTGCAACTTCAACGCCAGGCACAGGGTTGTATGGTATATGTAGAATAGTAGTGAATAGGTTCTCTTTATTGCACATCACACAAAAAAACATGAAATAAATCTCATTATCATCATCATCATTTCAGCCATAGGACGTCCACTGCTGAGCATAGGCCTGTCCCAGTGACATTCAGATTGGCCGGTTGGAAGCGGCCTGCATCCAGTGTCGTCCTGCAACCTTTACAAGGTCGTCGGTCCACCTCATTGGTGGACGTCTTACGCTGCGCTTGCCGGTACGTGGCCTCCATTCCAAATCCTTTCTGCCCCATCGGACGTCAGTTCTACGTGCTATTTGCCCCGCCCACTGCCACACAATTGATTTCACAGATAATAATATAGGTTACAGATTGAACTTTTGTTGGCCAACATTATATTACTATTTATGTATTTATCTTCAAAACACACAGCTTTTATATCCATCTAAACAAATTAATTGACGATAGATTTTACTACTTTTTTATTCTTTTCAAAGTTAAATTTCAAGAAAATGTTTTACAATATCAAAACTGGATTTTGCTAAAATCTAGGTAGTTAAAACATATTCGTTTAAGCAAAGAGGTTAAAATAAATTTGCGCTGCGTAAATTTTAAACTTTACCGTGTAGCCTCTAGAACATTCTTGTTAAGCTGTTTCATTAGGATTTTATAAAAGAAGCGTTTTATGCTCTATCAAATGAGCTACCTATAATAGTGCTCCCTCTGAAATACTAGGTACTAGATAACTAGGTACACTTCATCATTAATGTCATTAATTTAGACATACTGTAAGAAATTAGTTTGATAAATAATATAATACCTATGTAAACATAAAATATTGCAACTTTTCTGTAAATTCTATGGATACTCACGAGACAGGCCTAGCCTAGTGAGGAAATCACTAGTAATCTGTATTTACATGTTAATTTGGCAAATAAATATTTATTTGTATTACTACTTATTTTAATATGGTTGTCAGATAATGACCAGACCAAATGACATAATGAAGCTGTTTAGTTACAATTGAACTTCTCTAGGTGATTTAACTTCCTACTCCTAGATGTTATTACTAAAGCATGGCGGACAACTCTTCCGTTACAAAGATGTTCAGAAGAGACACATGAAAAGATGCAACATTGAGCCCTCTCAATGGGAAGCTTTGGTAGCACAGCGGCCAAAATGGCGTGGGATTGTAGAGAGACAAGTCCGCGAGTTCGAGGAGCAGCGTAAAGCTGACCTCGACGCTAAGCGCGATCAGCTAAAGGCCCGTCCTCCTGCCGCCATCAACTATAAATATGTAAACGGCGTACTAACGTGCCCTCATTGTGTACGGGAATTCGCTGCGAAGATCAGCTACATAAGCCATCTTCGGGTGCACCAGCGCCCGTCCGATTAGGAGTCGAAGTGGTCGCCATGGCCGAAAACGGTCGAAAAGATCATCATCATCATCATCATCATCACTAAAATATTCTTACTTTTATAATTTAGGTAGGTCTACACTTAGTTCCCAAAAGTATGCGACAAATATTGATTTGATAATATAGTTTTAAACAACACAAAACAATACGCCCCGTTGTAGCTATGCACAAACCCTGTATGCCAAAAAAAAAAAAATACAACGTGTGTCTTAAGTTGGCCTAAGTTGGTACCTAATTTCTATCAGTCGACTCTTCAGTCGGTTTTTTTAGGATTCAGGCAAAACCGTTAATGCGAATTAAATAGTCCCGGGAATCTTCAATTATATTTAGATTTTTGCCTCATAAGAATTTTCTAATTCGGATGGATTTCAAGGCGAAATACGTCAAAGGAAATATAAGTCAGATTAATGTCTACGTAAATAACTTGAGTACTAAGCATGTCTGTCCCTGTCGTGAAAAGCGTATAAAATGGCGTCGATCTCTATTAAGTTTCATCAAACATCTGGTATTTCCTTTGAGGTTATTTAAATTGTTTGCTTTTTAAAATTTGGCGACCCTAGCTTAACTCTTGGTGTTAGATTACAAAGACCATTATCGCTTGTATCAGATGGGCAAGCGCTTTAGAATTCTGCTACATTAAGTACTTTTAGCGTTGGCGATCGGTAAATCCGAAGCTTGATAAATCATTTATTGCATGTCACATTAAATATTTAGTTTAGATGGTAGGTACATACTAGGATACATGTGACGCCCTGCAAGGGCATGGCAATTTGTGAGGGTTAACTAAGTGCTTGCCAATTTAATTATCACAAATAATAATTACTTATCAATTTAAAAAATAAATTTGAATAGGAAAAGTATCAAACATTACTTTGATAACTTAACACTTACTAACAACAATATTTCAAGAGACATGCTCTATCAGAGATGTTTAAGTACTTATGTCAATTTTATATATTCTTATTATCTAGCTAGCATTAGTAATGACGCTGCTAATTATCCCTCAATCAAACCCCCAAGCTCTTTGGCGACAAAATAAACAAGACTATGGTATGCCAGAGTTCTGCCACTAATATTACGCGGTCCTCGACTTTATGAAATGAAATACACTGACTGTCGCGAGTGGGCATCAAGCGTGACGAAAGTCCCACTCCACGTTGACGTGGATGGGACTTTACAGAACGAGGGAAGGAATTTGGACCAGTTTCACTTCGCAGAATGATCGCCTCACCTGTATTTACTCGATTGGGATGGTTTGCCTTTGGATACGATTGACGTAGCGATGCTCTGCGTCCGACCAGTCAAAGGTATGTGCGGCTACTAAACGCATTAATGAGGAAATATCGCATGCATGTGCACGGAAATCGTGTGACTATAGCAATGAATATTATTAACGGCACAGATTTATCCTACAAAAATCAACTTACCAATATAATTATTCAATTAATAGTTGCCAATATAATTATTCAATTAATCAAAGTCGAATGAAGCAATGTAGGCATAATTTGATCTGTGAATTAATGTGATAATTTTCAACAATGCAAAGAATATATTTTTTATCGTTCAAAATATTTATTAAATACAGGCAGATTTATAAATCGCTAGATAATTTATCCAACGAACAAAATTAACGTTTTGAGATATTATCTAAACGAAAACTGTTCATATGTAATATTTAATGAAAGAGAAAGAATAAGTAAATTTTCTAAGATAGCACATGATTTACCATTTGGGAAAATTTGGGACCATTTACGAACGCAACCGTCTGGTCCAGTGGTTCGCGCTTTGGTCTTCAAAGCTAGGTTACAGGTTTGAATCCCGCAAGAAGCAAATGTTTGTGTGATGAGCACGAGCATTTGTACCTAAGTTATGAATGTTTATTAAGTATTTAAATATGTTTATCCGTTGTCACCGTAGTCTAAGCTATGGTCAGCTTAGGGCTGATAATAATTGAGGTTATTTTTGGAAGAATTTTATTCTTGCAACTTACAATTTTAATATAATTTAAAGCTTTAATATATTTTAAGCTGACCGAGCCTAATTTACCTTACATTTATATTATGTTGTAGTCATCACACTACAGATGACGACCTCCGTAGCCGGGAGGCGAGTACACCGGACTTGGCGTAACCATCTCTGAGGTTCCGGGTTCGATTTTCGGTCGGTTCAATGTAGAAAACAAACTTTCTATGTTGGGTCGGATCTAGGTGTAGTAGTACCGACGTTGTTTCTGATTTTTATAACACAAGTGCTTTAGTTACTTACCTTAGGATTAGAAAAATGTATTTGATGCTATCTAAATAAACTAAATATAACAAGGATATTAAGAATCGTCGGTATTAAAAGTATCGTGATTTCGAACCCGGCCCCGTTTCGTCGGCGACTTAAGTATGTCGTCGATACGTTGGATATCGATAAAATTTATTATCTAAGTATAGGCTAGATGCCTTACTTTGCTAAACTTGAAGGAGCGCATTAGATGTGCTAAGGGTTGCCGCGTAAACATTCTGCTTGCGAGTTGCTTACACATATAGCAATGCAGCAATAAAGGTCTTAACAGTATATTTTAAAATTTGAGTAGAACTGGTAAAAAGTGGAACAATAAATTTAACAGAATATTTAAACCTAATAAGATATCCATTTTTTTTTAAATTTATTATTATTTTACACAAACTACATAAATATTTATTACAGTGCATTGCCATAAACCACTGAGGTTTGTCTACAATGCAGACCAGTCAGCCAGATAACAAGCAGTCATGTTATAATACGAAAGCAAAACGTAGGTATAACAATTATCACTGTCTTTACAAAAGTTTACTATAATTTTTAGTACCAATTAGATTAAACGGAAACTAGGTAATCGCGCTCACTATTACTAATTGTTTCATTTTAAGAAAGTCACAAATATTAATATTATGATAGGAAGTAAGTCTTCAGTTTTGGTTTAATATTGCTTGAGTTCAAGTCATCTTTTAAAATGGAGAGTAGTTCATTTATAAACCGAGGAACCAAGTAATGTGCCGTTCTTTTGCCGTAAACAATACTGGCCTGGGCAGTACGCAGGCGCTTTCGGGCAATAGCGCGTGTGAATACAGGGTGTTCGATTCTGTTACGGAATTTCATGTTGAAATATTGTTCTTTAAGCAGACTGTACTTAAAACGAATTTCAATTGGCAAGACTTTGCAATGTTTAAAGAGCCCAGCTTCATCATGCCTGAACTTATTTTTAATCACTGTGGAAACGATTTGCTTTAGTATTTTAAGTTGTAATTTGTATATACTGCTCAGGTAAGTACTGTAGGTACGTCCATAAAAATAAAGTTTTAATTTCAATTTATATTTAAAATTGGTACGTACCGCGTTGTTTCTGTTTTTTTAACACAAGTGCTTAAGCTACTCACCTTAGGATAAGAGCAATTTATGTAATGCTGTCCAATATAAGTAGGTACTCGATTTTTTGACATGGAGTTTTCTATTTACAGTTTGTCGTTGCCTGTTCGGATTTACACCTATATTATGTTTTTTTAAATGTATTTCGTAAATTGTTTTTAGGTTTAGTATTAATTTTAGTTTTAACTATTTTCCTTTTTTTAGTCATAATAATGTTAATCATTAGAAAATAGTCCCCAGTATGTAAATACATCTACTAGCTAAATTAAATTTAAAATGTTCTAAATATAAAAAATATGTATTCTATTTAGTAAAAAAAGCACCCTTCACCGATGAAATAATCACTCTGAAATTGATACATTAAAACAACGTCCTATATCTCGATACTTTGTTTTATTGCTTAATACCAAAATACAAAGAAATATGTCACTATACCAAAACCAAACTATACCAAGCGATATTATATACTTACTGATATAATATCTGAACTAAGACAAACTATCTAATAACTTCGAAGGACCATGAAAATTTTACTAAGCATTGACTGTATAGATAAGTTGAATGATGTTATTAAAAAAATTGAATTATTCGTGAACGGTGTTAACATTCTAATTTAACGTCTTTCGTGGCAATGTTAACGGTTGTAAGTAGTTTTTCATTGCTCATACTCGAAAAGTAGGTCTGAAGTTTCTTAAGGAGCGGGTAGAAAGTAATTCTTTTCAGTCCTAGGGAGAATAGTTTTCAACTGAGAGCTGTCAAATTATATGTAAAGAAATGTAATAAAATTATATGTAAAATGTAAAGAACGCAAAGATATAGTAGCACTCTCAGTTGAACAAACTATTGAGCTAGCGTGTGCTGAGCTGGAGCAGTATGTAATAATTAGCGTATATAGGCCCCCCTCTGCGAATTACCACATTTTTGAATCCACGATGGATGATGTCTTAAAAAAAGTCAGTAAATCAAATAAGAAAATAGTTGTATGTGGAGATTTTAACATTGATATATTGGTAAACACGCAGACATCAATCCGTTTTCTTAATCTTTTTAAGTCGTATAATTTAATAAATATTTTTAATGAACCTACAAGGGTGACCCCCACATCGGCTACTTGCTTAGACAATATTTTTTGTAATAGCGATGTAATTGATAAATCTATTTTAAATTGTCTAAGCTCGGACCATAGTGGACAAAGGGCATCATTTGAACACCATCATGTCTCGAACATTGTAGATGTTGTTTGTAGGCCAGTTACCATCAATAGAATTGACAGATTTAAGGAAAAAATTAATGATGGTGTTCATTTAATAAAACCTACGACTGACCACAGTGCTGATGAGTTATATGAGAATCTTTTTGGCTTAATTAAAAATGAATTTGATCAGATTTTTACGGAAAGAAAGATAAAAATAAATAACCTAAAGAGTAAGTTCAATGATTGGGCTACTCCTGGTATTTATAAAAGTAGAAATACGTTATATAACTTGTATAGTTTAAAAGCAGATTCTCAGAACCCACAGATCATAGAGTATGTTAAAAAGTATTCTAAAATATTTAAACAAGTATGTGCCAAAGCAAAGTCAAACCCTCTACGTAGCATAATTACAGGTTCTACTAATAAAGCGAAGGCTACGTGGAATATTATAAATAAGGAAACTTGTAGACAAAAACCAAGGGATCACACTTACTCTCTCAAAGTTGGAGATAAGCTAATTAAATCAAACACAGAAGTTGCAAATACTTTTGAGAAATTCTTCTCAAACATAGCTACCTCTACAACTAAAGAACTTGCATCTTCTGCTGAACTAGCTGAGTCTCTTTTAAAGTCAGATGTTAATGAGTGTCAATCTCCATTAAATTTTAGACATATAAACGCTGAGGAAATACTAAAAACATTTAGGGAATTGAATATGAAAAAAACTAAGGATCTATGGGGAATCTCTGTCAATATCATTAATACAATAATAAATGCAATAGCCCCTCTCCTTACAATTATATTTAACAAATGTATTGATGATGGAGAATTCCCAACTTTAATGAAATTTAGCAAAATTATTCCTTTATTTAAATCGGGTAAGAAAACTGATCCCTCCAATTTTCGACCAATATCTATCTTACCCGTACTTAGTAAAATTTTTGAAAAAATATTGTTTAATCAACTTTTATCTCACTTTGTCCTAAATAAGTTACTACATGATAAACAATACGGTTTCACCAAAGGTAGAAATACTACCGATGCTGGAGTTGCACTCCTAAAACATGTATTCGATGCATGGGAGAGTAAGCAAGATGCTTTAGGTATCTTCTGTGATCTTTCTAAGGCCTTTGATTGTGTAGATCATCAAACTTTACTAAAAAAATTGAGACATTATGGGGTTTCAAAAGAGTTCTTAGATTTATTAAACTCTTACCTCACAGGCAGAACTCAAAAAGTATGTATAAATGGAACTGAATCTTCAGGGTCACCTCTTACCATGGGTGTACCGCAGGGATCAATATTAGGACCCCTGCTATTTCTAATTTATATAAATGACCTTCCTTACTTTGCAACCGACCTATGTGAGGTGGTATTATTTGCAGATGATACATCACTGATCTTTAAAATTAAAAGAGGTCAAGAATCTTTTGACGATGTAAATAGTGCACTCTCGCGGGTTCTGCATTGGTTTAGTACCAACAATCTTTTGCTCAATGCAAGCAAAACGAAATGCATAAAATTTACAATGCCAAATGTAAGGCAGGTCTCAACAAATATCATTGTAAAAGATGAACGACTGGATACTAGTAATTCCACTACCTTTTTGGGAATAACTTTAGATTCCCGTCTGCAATGGGGTGCTCATATTGAGACTCTGTCAGGAAGACTTAGTTCAGCTGCTTATGCTGTGGGAAAGATAAGACAATTGACTGATGTTGGAACGGCAAGATTAGTGTATTTTAGCTACTTTCATAGTATAATGTCATACGGAATATTGTTATGGGGCTCAGCAGCCGATATTGAATCTATCTTTGTACTACAAAAGAGAGCTGTACGGGCAATTTACAACCTTCGACCACGAGACTCATTAAAAGAACTGTTTAAGGAAATTAATATACTTACAGTGGCCTCTCAATTCATTTATGAAAATATTATGTACATTCGCAAAAACCTGCATCTTTTCCCTAAGAAAAGTGACAAACATAATTTTAATACCCGGAATAAAGATAAACTTGCTGTTTCAAATTTCAGACTGCATAAAGTGAGTAATTCGTTCATGGGGAAATGTATTCGCTTTTTTAACAAATTACCACAGTCTATTGTTGAACTACCCACGTTTGAGTTTAAATCGCATGTTAAGATTATTTTGATGAAAAAGGGTTATTATACTGTTAATGACTATTTAAATGACAAAAATGTCTGGAATTAAATACTGCCCTGCTCGCACAGGTATACATTATTTTCTTTTCCTTTTTTTTGTGGCAGCTAGTGGTGACTGAGTTTGTTCCGGCGTTTCTTCTCAGCACTTGCCAGATTGTCTGTGTCTTGTCTCGAAGCGCTAGTAGGGCCCAAAAAATAAGGAGACATGTTCTGCCCCATAAGGGCCAATAATGTTATTATTGACGTTCATAAGTGGCAGTTTTCTGCCCTAAACTGAATAAATGATTTTTGACTTTGACTTTGACTATGAAAAAACTAGTTCTATTTTCACATTTCGACTTTCTATACAGCCACTTAATAATAGCGCGATGTAAACTGGAAACAACATAAAGCTTAGTATTAATTAAAGAATATATTTTTTAATAACTTCAGTAAAATTTACTTTCAACTATTTTTTAAAAATAATCACAGTGTTTACCGCGGGTTAAAGACTAAATAAGTTTATTTTACCCCTAAGGTAACAATGTTTGATTACATTTACCTTTTTTATTTTACACTTGAGTATTATACAATACTAAATCATCCAAATTCACTTACATATTATGTTATACGTGTAATGTAGTGCATAGTGTGCCCTTTAGTCGGGCGGAAAGCGCGATAAAGCTGCGCCTCGGTCGGGTTCCAGGAATAGAATAGCCGGCTTTAGATAACATGTGTAATTGGGAATGTCACTAGTCTTAGTTAGTATGGGGGCTTGATTATAAATCCTAAACAGGAAACGTATTTTTAAACCGTTTGATGTAAAATCGCAAGAATCGTGTAAGATTTACATATCTAGCAAACTAAGGAAAGCTTGTAATATGGCGACTTGACAACATGGCGACTAAAAAACAGATAGACACATTTAAATTCATGACTTAGGCTCATCACACAAAAATTTTGCCATCTGCGGGATTTGAACAACCTCCTGGCTCCGTAGTCTGGAGCGCGAAACACTACACCACATGGTCGTTAATTTAAATTATAATGCTTAATTTTTTTTTCTTCTGTACCTAAGCAATATTGTTTTACAGCAAAAACAAGGTTAATTGAACATTGTTTTAAGAGCACATGGTTAGGCCCCCGTAAAATAAAATTTACCTGTTGTGATAATATTTAAAACCGGGCAAGTGCGTATCGAAAACAAACTTTTATTTTTAAGCGCACTTTATTGTTTGAAAACCAAACATAAACATACTTTTGTTGCCATTAAAAACAATGTACTAGTTATATAAAAAAAACACCCGTCACCTCACTGCTACGGCTATATTGGATCGAATTTCTTAGACGCTGTAAGGCCAGCGCCAGATTACGTGGAAAGTCTGTGAAGTCAAACGTCGCGTTTTAAAAAATACATTAGCACTACGTCGCAAAACATTATTTTTCTCGTAGTTAACGCTTGCTAATATAGCAAGCGTCCGATATATATGCAATAATTTATTTGACAAATTCTTAGTTAAATTAAAATGTACAAATAACAATATTTAATGTGTCACAAGCATTGTAAACTCCAATCCTATTTATTTGCACAAATGTACACCCGAATAGCTCATTAAGCCAAAAACATTAGGTCCTTAGTAATTTTATCTCGTCCAACAGAATAAAGTTTGTCAGATTAATTCTTATGGGCTTCCCCAATATTTACTCTTAATATTTTCGCTTTCATTTTCCTCTTTTTTTGTAGGTAAGAATTTTTCTCTCCATTCGCTTGAAAATTAATCATTTTACTTTGGTAATATCATTTTAAGAATTTAACTTAATAAACTGGAAGTCATATTGAGGGAGGAAGTTTCATGCGGTTTACGATAAACTTGTAAGCTAATTTCCGAGGGGTAACTAAATAATCTTGTTTATTATTTATCTAAATTGAATTGTGTACTGAAATTAAGCGAATAAAAAACATACTGGATACTTTTTTACAGGATTCAGCTGTATTTTGATTACATCATAGTTATTTATTCAGTTTATAGGCCCTCTTACGGGGAGTTATAAACGCCCCAAAACTATAGCTCTGTCCTACCACCACTTAAGGACTACATATCGGCTCGTGATGAGAAGAAACGACGAAAAAAACTTAGTCACCTTTGTCATTCTTATTTTTTTAAACTAAAATACAGTTATAAGACATGTAGTGCGTGCGGCAGGTTATAAGGCATTCTTGTCGTTTAAATAATCGTCTACTTTTTAATGTCCTTTTTTCACAAGGATTTTAAATGTGGATTTAGAACTCATGATTAAGTAGTACAAAAAGCGGCTGTGGTACTTTATTGAAAAATTTTATCTATTCCCAAAGAATAAATTACTAACTTTCTGTAGTCTGAACTTTCTCGTCTTTCTTCTCTCTCGGAACGGCAAGTTTATTTTAATTTCGAGTATTACAGTGATTTAATAATAGTAAAACAAATTACAAAATAATGTTTTGGACTTTGGTAGGTTTGTGTAAAGCAAGTTGGCTTTCTCTTGTACAGCAAACCTGTTTTTAGATTTACGTCAATAGCACGTCTATTTTTCGTATTTTTGTTACTAGTAATGTATTCAAACAGAATTTATAATTTGAGTGTTATGAGCTTCTATAAACATGCGTCATTTTATGAGTAGGTGCTCTTTAAAGCATTCAGTTGTTTTGCTATTTTGAGATTGCATATAAGACGAGAATGTCATTTAAAAAGAAAACGTTTATTTTGAAACTAGGTTACAAAACAGATTAGGCAAGAATACTTATGTTTCCTCAAAATATTATAAAGATTGACACGTGCAAACCATACAGTTCTCAAACCATTGACCAAATAAATAATAATTTAAAACAATTGATATAGGGTTTTACTCTAATCTCGAATAACTTATTGCTAGTAAAAGAGTCCTATTTCAGCCTCCTAAGATTTATAGACGAACAGATAGACAGGTGTTGGTAATATGTGATTGAAAAATCAGCACTGCGTGTACAATCTAAGAGCTTCACTTTGGGTTTTCTTGTTACGAGTGATTCTACTATACCAACCTCCATTTTACTATGACTGAGACGCCCAAAGATATAATGAACAGATTCGGTAGGTGTCGGTAAAGTAATGAGACTTTTTCGGCAGTTAGGTGCGCGGAAAATGCTCATTTGGCTTACTTATATTACTTTCAGGATACGCTCCCGATAATCGTAGAAAGCCTTTGTCAAGCGAATGCTTTGAGGATTTACAAACGATTCTCATTAGGGGAAATAACAAAGTTAGATTATCTATTATTTAGACGTAGGTAATAACGTGTCGTGTGGGGACGGCCGTAAAGAATTCACTTCCCCACTGCCAATAGGAGGTGTGCCGTAAGAGGCGACTAATTCCTGTAGCCCGAGATGGGCAGGAGCGTCTGCGTGCGAAGTTATAAAAAACTGCGATAGCAACCCGCCTGCAAAGCGTGGCGAGTATCGGCAATCCCCTCCGATGAAAGTCATTGGGGGAGCCCTGTGGTCAACAGTGGACGTCCTATGGCTGAAGTGATGATGATGTGATGAATAACGACGAGCTTATTAAGATTTCCAGTGTGAAAGATATTGCGAGTCAGTTTTGAGGATTGAGATACTTCAGGTCAATTTGGTGCTTTTGGTTCCTTCAAACAGTTCGGGTATCATCGGCGATCTCCTAATTCGCGGGCGGTGGTCATGATCTGTCCCTTTTCTGTTAAGCTCAGCCTGATTATACACATCGTGATCGGACAGGTCGTGCCTTTTTATTTCTTGAGTTTAAACCCTAACAGATGCAGTTTCCTTGTTGCGCAACTTCAAATAACTCAACACCCATTTTTTGTATTTTTACTTATCTTCCAATATACCTATTAATAGTAAAATGTGTGGCAGGAAAATGTTGAATATGCTAACTAACAAAGAATAACATGAGTGAATGAAGCTTTTACTATAAAATTTTCAGGCAATACCGCTTGCTCCGGTGTGAAACTAAATGTCAAACTGTTTTTAGTTAAAAATGAATTCAGATATAGCATGTCCAATATGATTGTCGTAGCTTCTAAATAATGACACTTTTTAACGAAGCAATTTGTGGTATTGGATTTGAAATTGTTAGAAACTAAACTAAAATTGTAAAAAAACGTTCGGTTGTATGATGGTCACTGTGATTTCAAACCTTGTTCGTGTTTTATTTGTAATTGATCTGATTTTTTGGATTTCGTATCTCAAAAGGTAAAAGTAACCCTTATAGGATCACTTACTTTGTTGTCTGTCTGTCAAGATCTTTGATGTCAGAAATGCGTTAAATGATGATATAATTTAAGTTGAATAATTAATACTCATGTCTGCGACGCTTTTAAAAAATCAAACTTCTAAATCAACGCAATCAAAAGATATAAATAAATATATATCTCGCAAGGAGGATCACTTGCAAGAAGATAAAAACCTATTGGGTACTTTCCCTTAACTAATTATAAAATTTTGCAAGATGCTCAAGTAAAGTAAAACAATCTGAAAACCGTTACATTATAAAATAATCTATTTTTGATTCGGCAGTTTGTCGGTTTTTTAGTAACCCATAATATCTTACTGCTAGGAAAAAGACTCGCAGAACTCTACCATCTCACTCTGTCCATCGCAATGAACCCCCCCCCCCCTCCCCATGACTCCCATGACCCTTTATCAGGTTAATCGGTGCACCATCTTTTCTTGGACCTACATCTTCGGCAATAGCCATCTGTGCAATGTCATTATTTCATATCTAACAAAGTATCTTTTAAGTTCACACCATGAATCGTCATTCAGACTCCTACCGCTACTCACATGTCCTAATTACTCCTACACCCTTATTTGAAAAAAAAAAAAAAATTATAAAACTACACTATTTTCGAATTTCCGCAACGTATCACAAATTACTGCACATTGCACAACCAACTAAAGTCAGCTCCATGATTCCCGAAATCAGTCCACGTCTCTACAAATACGTGTACGTGCCAAAATCGCTCGGGAATTACCGCTCTTAATTTATCAGGGGCCATATTTGGAATATTGGCCACGGTTGTTTCCACCATTTCCCTACAAATCCTTTGTTGGTCTACGGCACAAAATTTTAGTTTATCGGCAACGGAAGCGGGAAGATTAGCGTTGGCACGAATTTCTCATAGCCGGTGCAGTGGTTCCCAATCTTATGCGGTTGAACCAGTTTTTTATTTATCTTGCTTTCGTTTAAAACCATTTTGATTAACGATTCTCAATTCCTTATTTTGCATAGCTATAATATTAATGATAGTTTTCAGTTGCAATAACTTGCAATTAGCTATGGTATTCTGCTAAGTATACATTTACATGATGGATAAGAATTTATTTAAGCTCTTTAATACTTTGGACGCAGATAGAATAACTTCTAACTAGATTTTTATTGGTACTGACAGTTTTAGCACAACGTTAATAAGAATATACGAGCTCTACGAACATTCACACTCACTCAAACTTTTAATGTCTCCATAGTGATATGCGCGCCCACTTTACCGCATCAGACGCAATGCACCCATAATTTATATTCAGAGAAATAAAATACTGCTAAAAACAACAACTTTTACTATGAGCAACAACATTATAGCAGTATAAATAACCGTTTATATTATCTGTTGCATGCTGGTAAGGTACTGTCACTACACAGCCTAAGCAATTTTTGATTATAATGGCGGCTGTGGTTGCGTTTGGTAACTTATGTGGTCAAATCATGGATATAGCACCCCTAGTATCCATGGGTCAAATAAATAAAAAAAATACAGACTCCGTGAGGTGGTAGTACTTTCTATGCACATCAATATCAGACTTTTTAAGACAAACTTCGCAGAACCTATGTTTCTAAATTGATGCCTAACGTCATAATATGATGTTCTTTTTGTTTAGATTGGCGTATACAATAAATTTGGTGATAATGATATATTATGTTTGGTTAAAAAACCAGCAGTTTCGTTATCTACCCATACAATTTTTTTTTACAAAGATATAATCTTTTTCTAAATGCAACTAAAAAGTACCTAGTAAAATAATCTTTATATTGTAATTATTTTTTTTTTGCTTGACGGCAAAAAGTAATTTTCTAAGAAAGGAATGGCCACTACCTTTGAGAACCAATGGCATAGCATGTCGATAACTTAGGGGCGGTGGATTCGCTACAGAGGTTTTAACAAATAAGTGTGGGGTTAGGTTTGTTTTGCATTAACGTTCCGTTTTGTGGCAGGCTGAGAAGTTTTACTGTTATATTTAGTAGGCCCAGTTGTTAGGTCAGGTGTTTGCAGGGAAAATGTTAATATTTTTCTTCCATAGGGTGTACGGATTAACCTAGTATTTAAGAATATAAACAATTGAGAAAATATAGAAAGCAACTATAGTAGGTTTTGAGTACCGTGGTAAAAGGAGAAATAAACTCACTAAAAATAAAGTAGTAAGTTAAAAAATCTTAGTCAGAGTCAAGCTTTTCCATTTCCATGAAATTTTATAGTCTGAATGTTTTATAGTCTAAACCATGAACACTAGAAAGTTATTTTACGTTAAATTATAAAGAAAATCAAGTTTAAATAGTACTACCTCCGTAGCCGAGAGGCGAGCATACCGGACTTGTTGCCGCTATCTCTGAGATTTGAAGTTCGATTCCCGGTCGGTCAATGTAGAAAAATAACTTTTCTATATTGTCTCGGGTCTGGGTGTTGTAGTACCGTCGTTGTTTCTGATTACTGTAACACAAGTGCTTAAGGTACTTATCATAGGATCAGAGCAATAGCAATTTATTTATTATTTATTATTGCTATAGTACCTTTCTGTTTTGATAAAGATCAGTTTATAATGAAAATTTACCTATAGCTTGACTGCTCCTTTGTCATTTTATTCATTTTTCTGAAATGCGAAAGAGACGTAGGTGGACGGAGGTGATTAATACTATAAACATAGGTCGATCGTACGTGTATAAACAGGCAGGAAGGTAGGTATAAGATAAAACCTACATACCTAAGGTATGCACATCTGTGATATGTAGCCTGTTAGCCACATTACGTTTTGCCCAATTGCCTGATCTGAAGTTAGAACATTGTAGTGTAATGGCCACCAGAATGGCCCACAGCTCTTAGAATACTAAAACCTAAGCCAATTCGGGTAAGTTATTTTCCCAAATTGAACCCAGAAACGGAGTCTGTCGTAATAGCCAGGTAGTGCCATTTCCAGGTTACAAATACATATGGCATGGATGGTCCGATATTACAAATAGTTTTGAAAGTACGTGTGAACTCTTGATAAAGTTTAGTAGTACCTAGTACTTAAAGATTTCTTAGAAGCACGACGAAGCACTAACGTACCTCATGTGAGATGATTTTTTTAAAAACTAATGTTCTGTAATATTAATGTATCTACTACTAAGTATATTTATCCAGCGTTGAAATATAATTGTCCAACAAAAAAACAAACAACTAGCTATACGAACACAAGTTTTTACTGAAACTTTAAAAAATCTCAAATTAAAAAAAAACTGAGCTTCGTTCAGTCTATTTTGTCATTTTCTAACTCACTTTATTAAAGGTCGCCTTCCGAGCGTGAAAATTAAATGCTCTTTCATTTTAAATTAGTTGAGCTTCAAAAACCTTGTTGAGGACCGTGATCAGGATGACAGAAAATCTAGTGATATAGATTTCCCCTTTTGTAGTTTATTTCAGGGGTCCGATTTTGTATCCAAATTAATTTATTAGGTAAAATAAAATTAAGATGCCTCTCTTGCATGACCACCAAAACACGATATGATATAGCGATATATCGACACCAACTGTAAAAATATGATGGATATATCCATATACAGGGTGTAACGAAAAGGTGAAATAAAACTTTAAGGTGTTATTCTATGGCTAAATTACATCAAATTTTTTTTACGGGACCAACATCGAAATCTCAAAAAAAAATTGACGTTTCCATACAAACTGATGCCAGCTGGTCGCGTTTTAGTATGGGAAAGTGGTTTTTTTTTAATTCGATGTTGGTCCCGTAGAAAAAGTTATTGTAATTTAGCCGTAGAATAACCCCTTAAAGTTTTATTTCACCTTTTCGTTACACTCTGTATATCCATCATATATCAGCCGCTATATAGCCGCCATGTTGAATCGCCATGCCTGTGACGTCTTATATGCTGTCCGTCCTGTGACGCTGGTGCGATAAAAAATCAAAATGGCGGCTTTATCTATCATATTTTTACAGTTGGTGTCCATATATCATATATATGGTGTGTTGGTGCTCATGCTAGGGGGGTTTATCAATTCAGTTTCGATAAAAAAGTACCTAAGCTTTTAAAAGATGAATTAATTCAGATGCAGACTTCTTATTCGTAAAAGTTCCTTCCACGTGCAGATGTTCCTTACTGCAAATAAACATTTTAGGTTTATTAGCAAGTTTAATTATGTTATGGTTGTTATAAATTGGTTAATTATTTTAGGCGTCGTTAAAATAAAACTGTTTGTTTAGTGACTAGAATAGAAAAAGCAAAACGAACAGATTTTTTACTCGTTCTTCACCTTTTGGCCAAAAAACACGCACAAAAAATAATAATTTTCAGTGATTACTCAACAGGAAAAAGCAGGAAAACAATTCATATACTGCTTTGGCAACTTGATTTTGACTTCGTTACCTCTGATCATAAGCACAATCATGTACTTATTTGCTTTCACAATCATTACACAAATCAAAATGTAGGTCAATTTTAATAGGTTTCAAACTAATTAATCTTTGATTCCAGTTTCGCGAACGGCCTTTTCATTTCTTTATTCTCGTTTATTGCGAATTTATCGATGGGTAGAAATTATTTCCGAAAGTTTGTTGCGAGTTCTAAGTTTTTGTTCAAAAGGAATGTAATTAATTTTATTTTACGGTGCTGAAGTTATCGTAATGTTTATATTGGACTTTATCAAGATAACGTCGTTTAAATCTGTTAATGTTATTGAAATTTAAGCATTTTGATGTAGACAAGCACTTGCTAAATAAAATAAAATAAATTAGAACTTATAGAAGAAATAAATACTATCTATTTGCAAGCACTAGAATCCCAGATTAATATTTTTACATTTAGGTGTAAGGCTTTTTATCTATCCATTTTATTTAACTGTCCGTTGTTTTTTTTTTCGTTTGTTTTTATGTTCTTTTTTAAAGGTAAAATTGACAAATAAAAATAACATGTGAAATAAAGTAATACATACCTATTCCCATTATAGATGAAAGTCAGAATGTAAATAAAATAAATTGTTAACAATTGTGGTATTTCACCTCAAACCCAACACCAGACATAGGCAAATTTGCCAATTTTACAGTATCATAATTAACTGTTGCCACATTAAGGAAAAATTGTGACGTCGAAATCATCATAATAAAATTAATTAGCACCAACGGAAAATGAATTTGAGTTAAAACAGTTGATATAAGTAGGGTCTCCACACGCGATAACACTATGATATACGTGATAGATTTGTAAGAAGCATGATAGCAAAATTTGTCTATGGATTTCAGAGCTACTAAGGCAGTGCAACATCAAATACTTTTGATTTGCAAATCGCCGATTATTAAAACTTGTTTATCAAGCGAGGAATCTAACTTGTGGTCGTCAGATATTATGATAATTATAATAATTGAGTTTTGTTTTTACTACTTATATCCACTGTTGGACTTTCGCAACTTACTTATTTTAATAATACAATACACACTCACACTTAATTTTCTTATGCAAATTGAATAATTTAAATGCTGGTGTAATTTAGGCACTGAGAGAAATCAAAATTGTAATTGGTCATCAATTTATCCTTTTTAGGGTTCCATAGTCAAAACGGAACCTTTATAGTCTTGCAATGTCCGTCTGTCTGTCTGTCCGCGGCTAAGCTCAGTGACTTTAAGTACTAAAAAACCGTAATTTCGCAAAGGTATACAAAATAATCACGCCGACAATGTAGTAAAATTTTTTTAGGGTAGGTCTCCTACACCTTCAGTTTTTTTTCGTCCGTCTCATGGTGTGTCGATAGGTCGTTTAAAAATATTGTAGGTGCGTAACAGCATTTTTATATGAAGGGATCCGTATGCGTAATATTAAGTTTTATAGTGCAAATTTTTGTTAGAGTCCAGCCACAGTATCCATATATATTCTATAGAGTACGGTGACCTATAAACACACACAGACACACCTCAACAAGAGTCCTAAGCGGTCGTTGCAGTGCTGTTCTTTAATAAGTTGAAATCACCTTAACACAAAGTAGGTAATCATTTGATCGGATTGGTTAAATATTGAAATTACGACGTGTATCGATTAAGAATTCGGTAAATTTATCCCCCAAGGAAGTGAAATAGAGTGACGAAAATTTGCTTTGCTTTCATGTCCGCTGTCGCTTTTTCAATTGGCGTCCCTACTCGCGACAAAAGCGAGAAATTACGATTTATTTTCTACAAAGCGTTTTGACAAGGCTTAACGAGAAAGTTCGGTTCGGTCAACGCGCTAATTTGCTCCCAGTAATTAATATGTACTACGAGGCAGTCGAAACGTTGGCTTGCAAACAGGAGTGGGGTGGTTATTACTTCTGATGATGCGGTAAGGTGGAATTTGTTCGTGTATTAAATAAATAAATAAATATAAATATGTGCAGACAACACACTTATAATTGTCACTGTCTCGAAGTAAGGAATTAACATCCTTGTATTACGAGATACAAGACAGTGTATTTTCTAATTCTGACAAAATATTTTACATAGAATTTCCTACAAATTGGTAATATTTACTTTCATTAAGTTTTTTTAAATTTTTTCTTACATAGTTATAGCGACTGCGACACAATCTCATCAATTTACAGTATAGTTAAGTATGTTCAGCTATTTGAGATAAAAATTAAATGACCTAACATCAACATTGGAAGTCATAGCAACATCAGTAATTTTGGATGATATATGCCTACTATTACTATTGAGCTTAATCTTAGTAGCTACTAACACTAAATTTTTGGTTAATTTAGCATCAAATCCAAAGCTGATCTCTCCTACCTCTCTCCACTAAAGATAAAAATGCTTGTAGATTTTCTAGAAAGATAAGACGAAGATGTCGAGGTCAAGTCCTACACTCAATATTACTTGGCGAGAAGTATCGATACCGCTCTGCTCTTACCCTAAATATCTGGGATTACCATGGTTTATAAGATATAAGCATGTAAAAAGATGTAAGGAGGAACAAGATTCATGCCACCCTAAATACCAATAGTCCTCTATGCCTCAAAGGCTTAAAATTCCTTGTTGAAGTTCACTCTAGAACAGAGGATCACCCATCACTATTCAGGGTTTTTCAGGAGAAAGAGAATTCTCTTTATATTTATATTTGCTGTCAAAAAGCCCTCTAAGGAATTCAAGCTTTGAACTCATGTCAGCCTGTGCAGGGGGTGATACACTGACGGCTCAAAAGACAGGTGTGACTCACATTTCCGAACAGCTGAAGACACAAAAACTGCAGTTAGGTTAGTTCAAAGTTAGACTGATTAAGCCATCGTCATCATTAGCCTTTAAAAGTCCACTGTTGGACTTAAGGCACAGCCAAGAGCTGTGACGTTCCATGAGGGATCATAAAACGTCACAGCTCTTGGCTGTTTACATCCAGCAGCTTCCTGCAACCTTGCTTAGGTCATCAGTCCACCGGGTGGGCCGCCCACGGTCTTCCCACGCTACTATTTCTACTTCGCTGTTGCTATGCGTATTCGCAATCACTTTATTCGTAGCCACGGCAAGTTTTTAAGGACATAAAATGTCAGCTTATGGCAACAAGAATAAAATAAAGTAACAAAACAAAATTAAATGCCTGAAAACCAATAAAAAACGGTTAAAACGTTGTATTACGGTTACAGCATGTCACAAAAATACAGATACAGCTTTTTTAACCTATTATTACCTTAATAGGTAGTTGAAGTTGACATTGCTAGTAGTTGCTAGATGGCTATCAGCGTTATTGTCCTTCAAGGTGTTAAGAATAAAAATGACATATTAGGTGCAGTGTTTTTTTGTGTAAAGCACAATACAATGCATTTTACCTCTATATTCATATTTTTTTTAGAATGTATTGTTATGTGCGAGTAAATGAATGATTGATGTTTTATATACGGTTTATAGTGACAACAGTATAGAACTAAAACACATTCCCTCGACTTCTGTGAAAATCTTCAACAATGGTATTCGACGGAAAAATCAAATGAAATAAAAAGTTGAAGGAGTCATATCCATTTCACTCTACGTTCGCTGGAATAGCTCACCTGACGGAGAGAGAAGGCTGCCGATGCGATACAAGCCACCCCAAACTGAAGGTAAGGGCGACGACTCACGCCAGTATACCGCGCGCCGCGCGATGGTACACTCGTTTTGCTATCATCAGTTTGTAGACGCGCTTACCTTACATGTCACGTAATAATATTACGAATGAAACTTTTAAATCAACGCTACTGTTTAGATATTGCGTGCGTGTGTATGAATTGAAGGGAAGGACTGTAATAATGCGGCGGATACATTGTAATTTTATGGTTTGGGGCGAGAATATTATTTAATGATGAACAACACTACAATGGAGGTTTGTTTACAATTTTTTAATTAGTAGTAGTAGAGAATAGACTTTAAATTAGCGTTATAAACGAATTTGAATTCTAGTTTAGCAATTTTAAATTTATTTATGCACCAAGTTTATTAAATCTAACGCTCATTTTATCTAAGCACGAAAATAATTTCAATTTCCTTTATTCACATCGTAACAGGCCGTAGCGCTCATTATTAAAAATTAAAAGTTAATTTAAGATTCTAAAGGTAACGTCACTTGATAAATAATTCCTTGTGATAATTAAGCCAATTAAGTCTTAATTTGAATTTCTGTAATGAAGTCATAAAAAGGTTGAATATTCCTGATTTTACATTAAGAAATATATGGAAAGACAACGGGTCTTTTAGTTTTTATATATTTAACTACTTTTAGATATCATTATTAGTTTTACAAAAGATTATCTACCAAATAATAAAACATAACATAAAACAAACATTTAAAAAGTACAAATACAATATGTTATTACTTTGAATATTCAATAAATTCGAAAAATAAACCTATTGTTTCGCATCTAACTCGATAAGTTGGGCGAAAGGTTGTTATTCTATCAGTAAGTACAATTTCCCGAGACAACAAAAAGGGAAATATGTTTTTCCTGTAACACGGGTTGGTACTTTTAGTTACAGAATTGTGTTTGTTTTTGTAATTTCGGAAAAATATTTTAAGGTTACGTTTTTATTGGTCCGGGAGAGATTGGTTTTTTATATGTTCCTTTATTAAGATCAATTAAAAACTTACGTAGGTACAGGTTTAGTGTTTTCATATTAATACTACATAACTAATTTCATATTAATACCACATAAGGTTTTTTTTATTGATTCGTTTTTTATTTTACTTCCAAAACGAATAATACTAGTGCTAGATATAAAGACAAATCCTTGTTAATATGTAAAATAAGCTAACTATTTGAAATAATCATGAAATAGGGGCTGCCATGGCCACGGTTATTTTAGGTACAAATTACGATACATTATAATTACTACTTAGACAAATTACTGAAAACTATTAATAAAATACAAAAACCACAATAAAATATCAAACTATTATTTACTGTTATAATCAAAATATGTAAACGGTTGGATATTATGAAAACACATAAACTTACTTACTTACTCACTTGACATGGGTTTTCACTTTGCGTGTGTAATGTGTATACGAGGATCTGTAAACAAAAACATAGAGGTAAAGAAACAACGCCGAAGGTCCCGTGTTTCAATTTAAATCTTCCTGTACCATAAAGAGACTAAATACTTATAATTTGATAAACGATTTAGATAAAGAATGCCATACAAATCATACAGTCAGTTAAAAAAAAATGGCCTCCAAAAGTGCGTGAAAGCGAATAAACACTTTCCGCCAGGGTCAAGTCAGGTGTTAAAGAGACACGATCAAATATTACAAAATTACATTACAGTCAGTTTTAAAACTAGCTGATCAAAAAACAATTTTCAAACCAAACTTTTTTAAATGTCACAAAAACCTGCCTATTTTATTAAAATTTTGCGTACTGATTTTGTCAGACTATTGTAAAAGGTTTTACAATGAGATTCTTTGGAAAAAAACAGATACTAAGCTAATTTTGATGCTGACTATACTACGAGTATAGTAATCGTTTAAAATTTAGAAGTTGCTTTATAACAATATCTGTTTATTTACAATTAGGTAACAATAAATATATGCCAATACAAATTTATTATTTTTAAAAAAACATGAGTTTTTTTTAAAGATATCACTTTGCTCGCGAATTGTTAAGATTTTGTGTATTTGGTATATATTTTTTGTCATCTTTTTGACCTTGTGCAACGTGTGAAATATGGCACTAAAACTAATTATGGGAATTATTCCAAACTGTTTACTAGTATGATAAATCTGTCAAGGCAGGTTGACATTGTTCAGAAATTTACTCGTCACATATCCCAAGCCCGTTCGATTTGCCAGTGATGACTTACTGCACTGAGACGTGGTCCTTCACTGTTGATCTTGTAAATTAGCTCGAGCTTTACTTGGGCGTTTATTTGTATGAGAAAGTGACAAAATGGCTACAGGCAGCCAACATCCCTTGCAGAACTGATAACTGTTGGAGAAGAAACATTCTTGACCTTTCTTCTCTGTTGTCAGTTCTGTGGCGACTGCAAACTGAAAGACGCAGCGTGGATAGGCCTACTAGTCGATGGGCCGATGATCTAGTTAAGATTGCGAGAAGCCGTTTTTTGCAAACGCCCCAGAGCTTTTCGCTGTGACATTCTGGGAGAGAGGCATGAGTATGTTTAGTTGCAGAGGACAAATGATAATCATCATTATCAGGCCACGTCAGTTGGTGCAGGACCTAATGCACTTTACTGAGTCCGATCCTCGGCTATTCTTTTCTACCCTAAAATGTAGTAGTAGTAGTAGGTATGTAGTCTAAAATATTGCAGGATAGGGTATGAAAACATCCCTAAATAAAATATGTTTCTAACCATTTATTTTAGAACAACATATACATTATTTATGATGTGCAAGAGTAATTTCTGAAACTGTTTCCAACGGTTCTAAAAAATATTCTTTTTGATAGAATACTACCGAATTTCACGCGGTTGTCGCCGTGGGTAATGTTTATTTCAGAAAAATGGCCACCCTTTGCCACTTGAAAAATAGGGACTTTTAAAAATATGGTCAACATAGAAAACAAAGCCAATATCTTTTTATAAAAATATGGAATTACGCAAATATTCATGCCAATTATCCGAATGATCGTAATAAAACAATATATTTTATTATGAAAAGGGACGTTTGTTTGATCTTTGCAATTAATTTGGAGAAAAAGATGCTTTATGGTCAAAGTGGAATTCGTTTATTCAATTTAGATCCTCATCAGCTTTTAAGGCCGATGACACAGCTAGCAAATTGAATAAATAAATAAATTCTTTCAACAATCACACTAATTGAAAAGGCCCAAACTGAGCAAAGCTTGTACTACGTCATGGTAACTACATAAAAGACATAAATACAATTTTGACATCCATTGTTCAAGTACCAACACTCGTGCTTATCATAAAAACAATTGCCACCTGCGGTGTTCGATCCTGCAACTAAGACGGTCAATAAGTTATATTAGGACAATACTAATGTGATTAACTAGCCTTATTTATTACCTTAACAAAAATGAAAATGATTTTACTGTTTGAAATATCGGCAAGAATTAAACTTGTATATAAAAAAAAATGTGTTGAAAAAACAGTAATAAACCAAAGTTTGTTTAGAAAAAACACTCTGTTTAAAAACTAATAATTACATAACAATGGGTCAAAACGAATAATTATCACCCTAAAGTTGAATATTGCAAAACACAAAGACTATTTTCGCTTAAATATCAACAATTTTAAATCTATAACCATGGTTTCGATCCATTTTTACTGAAATGCAAAACGTATTATAAAAAGTCATTTTATTGTTATATCAAAAAGCTCGAAATAGTGTAGTAAACAAACCTCTTCAAAATTTTCTTTTAATAAAATCATTTCAACATGTAACAAACCATCAAGATCATTTGCCTGCACTGTAAGTATTCAAGTAAATTCAAAAGTTTACCGTAGAAAACATTTTCAATGAACAAGAACTTTGTCTGAAAATTGCTTAACTACTTTTTTAGCTCACTGTAAGTTTTTTATTAGAAGTGTGTTTACCGTTCCAATTGAGATGTGACTTGTGCCTCAACTTGGTTTGGGGGAACCTTGAACTCCTTTCACGCCATTTGGCGGTCGGCAAGGGTGTTTTTCTCTATTAGTTTCCTTAAAAGAAAACTTGTGTTTTCCTTATCAACACTAATGTTTGTCGAGCCCTTTGTACCTCCTATGTGTACTTACCATCAATTCATTCCATGTAATTGGGATTCATGTGTTATTCTTAAAGTAGAAAAAAGTCTTATCTTCAGCTTGACAAGACTTTATTAACAACATTGATAGATAATTTATGCTATAAGCCCACCATAAAGAAAAGTTAGGACCATTTGTTTTTTTTTACTATACTATCAGCCTTGAACTAACTACATTTTGTAAATATAGCGACTAGATCTGATAAAAATACATGTGCTTTTATCACTCGTACATTTTTGCTTTGCGGGATTGGAAGCCAATACTGTTTATTTTGCAGTCGGGGTCACGTACCACTAGACAAGACGACGAAAGAGCCATATATTCGAAATGTATGGCTATTTAAGGCTTCATCATCATCATGATTTTATCCAGAAGACGTCCTCTGCCGAACATAGGCCTCCCCTGATGACCTGCATTCAGCGACTTGCTGCAACCTTTTTTTCATGAGGAAATTCTGTAAAGACTGGCCTCCAGCTACGGGGGTACGGGTGGAGGGGTGTGTGGGACTTCGGGGCTCAGATTCTGGCTACCCATTAATACCTCACGGTTTCCTCCGGTGCCTTATGAATGCGTTTCACCGCAGGCCGTATCCACCGGCATACTTCATGGTTCCACTTCGGCTGCGGCTCTCACTGTAGCGAGCCGCCTAGTCTTTGGGGAGGGAGAAAATCACTCCCTGTCCCTGATTTTAGGTCTGGCTACTGAGACATAGTGGCGAGGACCAGGTTTATGAAATCTCAGAGCATGCTCCTGGCCAGGGCGAGGGCCGCATTACCGGAACTATAAGACATTGTTTCTTGCCAAATTTCATAATAATAGGTCAACGTAAAGTACGATACTCCCTTGCGAGTGTTAAAATAGGTGGCATAAACGAACTTATCATTTAATTTCGTAAATTTTTTCAGAGTTGCAACTGATTGCAGATTGATGTTAATTTCGACATAAAACCTCTACGTGTTATTAAGAAAGGTTCTTGCCAGACCAACAGACGGACGAGGTGATTTTAGAGGGTTCCTTTTTCCTTTTGAACCTTAAAAACGGTCTCATTTTGCATTACAACAAAATTTATTTATGACACATTGTCGTTTATTTCATAATTAATACTTATTAACTCAAAAACTTCCTTAAGCAAGATGCCTTTATAGCGTAATAAAGAAAATTGGTTCCTACCAAACAAAGTTGCAAATTATTTCTAGGCGTATAAAATAGCCTGTATGTCGTGCCAAAGTGAGAACAAAAACATGTTTAATCGCTGTTGTAAATTTTACATAGAACCTTCTCAGTATGTTAAAAAAATATTTATGCTGCGTATTCATAGCATAAAGACGTTATCGGCATTATGCCTGTGATTTGCAAATAAATAACCTGGACTGGCCGCTGTCAAAATAGATTCATATCTATTTGATTATCGCCATTTTGGCGCTGTAGGCTACTGTATAGGCAGATGCGAGTGTTCCATAGAACTAAATTAGTAATGGCCGCAAGATAGGAGAGAGATAGAGATAAGATATAAGATAGTCACGCAGTATATGTCAGAATTAGTTCTGGGTACTCTTACGTGTGGCGTTTCAAATAGGCTCACAAAATCAGCTGTCATTTGTAAGGGACAGCCAGTCTAGGTATTTAAACAGGTTAGCGGTCTGTGATGGAATAGGTCCTCTATCATAGCTATTGTCATTCTAACGTGGTCGCCATAGGCTGCGTAGGAGCCTGCCTAAAAACGTTTCCATTCCAACTTCCACCGTCGGTCATCTTCTCTGTAATGGTTTCTATTCTACTATAAAACTAAGCAATTGCAGGATCGAAACCAGCAATAATTAAATGTTTGTGTGATGAGTTTAAGCATTTATACCTAAATCATAGATGTTTATTATTCCTTCGAGCCAATATCCCACTGTGGACCCGATTCTTTACCCATAGTTTTAGGCGGCACGTAACGGGATTAATGTGTTCAGGTAAGTTTATCCACTAAATAGTCGATATAGTACAGGATTTGCTGAGTTTGGGATAGATACTTAGTGTGATTGTTGGAACATTTTTTTATTATTGAGTATTATAAAAATGAGATTTTCAAATATATAAAAAAAACAATAGAAATAGGTACTTTTTATACGCTGTCAAAAAGTGATATTCCCGTAATTTAAAAAAAGTAAACGAATACATATTTATTCATTTCTTTAAAACCTAAATTCAAAATAATTCTTAAATTTATGTTGAATTCTAGACATAGTTTTTTGAAACTTTTGAAAGGACCTAAAAACTAATTATATGAAATTGAATAACTAATCCTAACCAATAGTTTTTGTTATGCTACTATTCAACATTTTCATTTTTATTACAGGCTGGTATAACAATATCATTGTCCCGTTTCTGATAAGTAATTTATTTACATTAGTAAATTGCCTCAACATTAAAGATAATATCTTATATTATACCATCTACGTAAATACCAAGAAATGGTCTATATCAAAAACTGATGAGTGGAAATTTCTTTAACTTCTTACTTATTTTTCTTCTTTCTCCTTCTACTTGTCGCTTTCGGAGTTGGGGTGTGTTTGACCATGATCCGTTTTTTCGGCCGGACCTATTGCTGACTGCCTTTGGAAAAAGCTTTATTCAGCTACACTGAGCAGTTGTGGCGAGCGCTGAATGCCTTCAGCTTAGCCTGGGTCTACCCCACTAGCGGTTTCCGCGACCCGGCCGCAAAGCCTGAAGCTCTTACGTGCTAGGCCCCATACTAGCAAGCGTGATCGCGCTAGTGTCAAGAGCATACGGTACCCTACCAAGCGGTGAACCCGCTACTGATGGCACCGACGGGACTGGGACTAACGAAACAGGTCGGATCGCAACAGGCTCCTTTCTCGGGGGTCGGATTTGGCCCTCAAGGGCGCCTTTGTAGGTTCAGACCTCGGCTAGGGCCGTCGTTCGAAGGGTTGACAGGGGAAAAACGGCAAGGCCTATTTCTGAGCTTGGATCCGAACTCAAGATCCACGGATGTTATGTGAGAATCGGACCACTCAGCTACCATCGCTCTTACTTAGCTAAGGGTACACTAGGGGACAAATGTCTACTAGTACTAGCGAACAGCCCTGGCATCACACGGGCACGGCAATTTGAATTTTAAAAATTGCGATATTTCATTTAAAGTTAGTATTTATAAAAAATGTATGTAAAAAATATAAATAGGAGTATATTGGTCACATTAAAATATTCAGTTGCTTTTGACACGAGAAGAAGAAGATGAATGTAAAAGACACTTATGATCTACATTAAATGCCCAAGGTTACTAACACGTTTGTTTGGATGAGGATTTAAAGCAGCCAGAAGAAGATGCCTGCAGAAATTCAATTTTAATTTTGGTTTACATCATTATACTAATCGAAATGTAATTCGCGGCTGTAGTAATGATATTTTTATTGAATAATATTCACTTTAACCATTGAGTCATATTTGGTCGAATATATTATGTTTTAAACAATCAGCCGTGATATGTAAGCCAATGAGGTAAACTGATATTAAGGTGAATGTTTTTCAGTAACACAATTAACTATACATATAAGGTTGCCTTTTATAAACGGGTGAAATTTAAAGAGCAATTACAAAAACATAAATGAATCATTTTTGTAAAAAAAAAAAGAAAAATTTTATACGCTAGTTTTCGAGAAAAACGCTAAAAACTATTTGGATTTCAACGTAAAATAATACACCCCGTGCCCCGTGCGTGCACGCCGAGGGAAGAGTGGGGCACGATTGAAATGAGAGAGACAGAGGCGATGACGTAGGGACGTTTCAGACTAGACAGGATGCTCTTAAAAAATTTAGCCCGTTTTTAAGAACGAAAATAATAGGGCCCGGTTTCTCTAATATAATTAGAAGTTCTGTTACAGTTTCACCCGTTTATAAAAGGCGACCTTGTATATATTGTTGCAGCCGTGAATCACATTTTGATACATATACATAGAAAATCCCTTAAAAAAGACTTCAAAATCGAGGAAAATTTATTCGCAGGCTGCCTTTAACAATGCCTTTAAAAACGTTATTTAAAATAAGGCCTGTGTGTCAACGGTCGTAGACTAAGAAATGCCGCGGTGTGTTTTGTTGGATTATTAAAGAACTACAATTATTTACTACATTAGTTTGTTAACTGTCTTAGGGCTTAGCCTACGTAAGACATCAAAATACATTTTAAGGAACGGGTTCTGAAATTTTCAGAACTCAGTTCCCTAAAATATTTGTTTCTTTAATTGAAGTTTCACATAAATAAACTTTTTATTATGACGTTTTAAAGATATAATATAAACCTTCCGGAAAATCTACATGGTGGTGAAAAAAGTATCAAAATCCGTTGTGTGGCTAGCGGATAAACAGACAAACAGACGCAGAAGTCCTTTTATACTATGTAGAGATAAAGAAGTAAAGTAAAGTAAAAGTTTATTCTGTATAAAAATATAATTTAAGATATTTGTTTGACTACTCATCAAATTATGTGAATAGAATAGAATAGAATAGAATAGAATATAATTTATTTGCCATAAAAGTGGTAACATAAGATGGATTTACACATTATCGTATCTCACAATTAATCTTTTCAGACATGCAAATTTAATTTAATATTAGGTAGGCATTACACATTTTAATTTACAATTATTTTAGTAATGTCAGGAAATTAAATATCGATGTCAATTAAATATCCATGTCAATCAATTACAATAAACTACATACACTAAAGTTCACACACACAGAATTGGTACAGTCAGTTATATTTAAGGCATTTTATCCGTCAAATATTCCTTTACCTCGTAGTAGCATTTATCTGTTAGATATCCAAATAGCCGTGTCTTAAAAAGGTTAATAGGCAGTTTTCTTATTTCATCGGGTAGTTTATTAAAGATTCGCACTGCCATTGGATAAGAACTGCTATTTTGTAAGGTTGTGCGCATTGTTGGCAATGTTAGTAGGCTTGGATATCGTCCTCGGTAGTTATTGACCACTTCACTATTGCTTTTAAACAGGTATTTGTGGATCTTAACGAAGCAGCACATTTCATAAATGTAGATGCATGGTAATGTTAAAAGCCCTAACTTCATAAAGTAAGGTTTACAACTTGTTCTTATAGATATGTTACATATGGAGCGTATGCACTGCTTTTGAGCTATAAAAGCTCGGTCGATATCGACTGAATTACCCCAAATTATGATCCCATACCTAAGGACGGAGGCCACATACCCATGATATGCCAACAGAGCAGTTTTTTTATCGGTAATGTTTACTAGTCGCCATAATGCATATGAGAATCTGTTTAATTTTTGGCACACTTGTTGTATGTGAGACTTCCATGTACAATTTTTATCTATTGTCACACCCAAAAATACCACCTCATTACTCTCATCGATGGGTTTTCCATCATGCCGTGTTGAAAGATTTAACGTTCTATTGTTTCTTTGATTATGAAATTGAATATATCTTGTTTTTTTAACATTCACTTTTAAATTGTTATTGTTTTGTAATGGCTGTTAATATTTTGTTACCATAGCAACACTGCCAATACTTCTTAACGGGTATTAACTCAATTGTACAGCCACTTCTTAGGCGACTTCTTATATGGCAAAATACGTTACAAACAAGGCTTTTAGGCAATTTCCTCAGATCAAACAATTTCCTTTCAGGGCTGTACGAAATCAAAGCTCCAAAATGGAAAATAAGAGTGAAATAAAAATATACCATATCGTTATAGTAGAAGTAGACACAGTAGCCTAGCTATATGCATATATATAGCAAGTTACTTGGAGATTCCCTAAGTTGGCCGACAGGACGTTTTAATTGTTGTCAAAACTTATGGGTTTGATTTTGCTGTTCTAATACAACAAATTTGTCTGTATTTTTCTATATCTTAAAATAGTTTACCATACTAAATAATCGATCAGATGTTATAAATAAATTAAACTCTTTATTTTTCTCAAAAACTAACAACATTATATATACATTAACTGAAAAATGGGTATTTTTCTGATTAATTATTTATTTTATTAAGACGCGATAAAATCTGTGAATTGTAAATGTGATTGTTGTTATTTTTTGAGACATAAAAAGACTTTAATTATTTATAACATCTGGTATATTATTTAGTATGGTAAATCACTTTAAGATATGGCAAAATACAGTCAAATACTAGGAAGAAATCCTTGCATCGCCACTATTCTACCATAAAAATAACTTCAAATAATTTGTATCTAGAAGCAAAATATTTTTTGATTGTGATATTGTTCCCTCATTCAAAGTTGTAGTTGTTGTAAAATGTTTAAAGGTAGTTAAGTTTTAAGGTTTTTTTGGACATTAGTACATGCTACGTCTTACGTCAATGAGCGTTAAACACGTTGTGCTTAAACGAAATAAGCATAGTTACTGCCTATAACTCTTTTGTGTTTTACCCTACGGAGGAATCAATAAAATATTGTTATGCCGCGTACCTGGGCTTTTTATCAAATAACCCCGTGTGATCGTCGGCTTGAAACGAATAATAATAAAAAAGAATATCACGACAAATAGGTATTATGCAACGTACAAAAAGTTTGTAAATTGTAGTAAAGGAATTTAATTATATTTCACAGCTTCATTCTTAGCGATTAGTTTACATATTGTAGTTGAGCCCCCACGCTTCAGCCTTCACACAGATGTTTCTAGAAAGTAGGGAAAAAAAAAAGAAACCCTACTGGCAACACCTTTAACCTAGCAACCCTATATTACGACACCTAAGCTCATTCTGTGTTTCTGTGCTCAAGCCTTCGCACGCGCAACGTAATATTTTTAAATTACCGGCTTTCTTATTGAACGTTAGTTAATCTTATAACTATGCCGAACAAAAGAAAACGTGATTTAAGCAGCGAAAAGATAAAAAATAAAATTAGAAAATTAGAGACAAAATTAAGAAATAAGTCACATCAACACAAAAGGTTGATTATATATTCCGATAGTGAAAGTGACAATTACGACTCGGATTCCAACAATCAAGGTCAGTACCTACTACTTCGTTATTTTTATGGTGCCTATTGTTATCCATATTCAAAACTTACTTATTACCGAATGCAGAAATGCAAACCTACCTACATTATTATTTTTTACTAATAAAACACGTTGTGATGCGAGGCGTCAACTGGGCTACCTCTGTCACGTTACGTATGGTTAATAGATACATAGTTAATGTTGAAACTAATATCAATCATGTTTTTAGTATTCTAATATTCACATTGTGATTTGTGATGCGAGGCGCCAACTGGGCTACCTCTGTCATTATTTGCAATAGTGCTATACGAGTAGATACATATATCTATCAAACTATGTTAATTAAGTATGCCAAAAATGGCTTGTGATGCGAGGCGCCAACTGGGCTACCTCTGTCACATTATTTACAAGTAAATGCATAAAATTAATATTTATTTTAACAACATATTATGTTGTTTTAGGAATCGATGTAGTTCACAATGAAATCGATCACACGGTTTTAACATCTATAGTGCACCAACCCGCACAAAATCTGCTAAACCTTTTAGATGTACCCTCAACATCTAAAGCACCGGAACCAAATGTGGATTTACAGGATTCGACAGAATCGGAGTTAGACAGTGAGATTCTCGCCTTGCTTGGTGATGCGCCAAAAGCCGAGACAAAGTTTGGGAAACCAACTCATAAGGACTTAGCATCCAGGTGGCAAGAAATCCTTGGAAAGGGTTTACAAAAAGAATTGAAAGACAAATTGTTGGCGGAATATTTGATTCCCGAAAATTGTGACATGCTGGTAGCGCCACTACTTAATCCGGAGGTAAAAGTGGCCTTAGCTGACAATATGGTCAAAAGAGATGCATCGCAAACAAAAACAGCTTTCTATAGCTATAGCTGCACTTAATCGGGCAATAGAGTTAATCATATCAAAGGAGAATCATACAGCTATTTTGAAACCGATAAGCGACGCGTGTAGACTTCTATGTGATAGTCATTTTATAGATACCAGGACACGCCGCGGTTTTGTAATATCTTCAATAAATCCAGAACTTAAAGAAACACTTACCGAAACAAATTTCAAACAGTTTCTATTTGGAGAAAACATTTCTGAAAAACTCAAATCTGCCAAGTCAGTAAAGAAGTCAGCGGCTGACCTCAAACAGAAGATTACCCACACTCGTTCAAATATTTTTAATAAAAATAATTTCGTCAAGAATACTTCAAACCGTTTAAACAACAAAACAATGCCTCGAAAAATTACTCCCAAGTCGGACATAGCAGCAAAAACTCGTCAAGGCCAGCGCCCGTCGACAGCCAACAGCTTTCAACAGCGGGGTCATCGGGAGATATCGGAGCGGTCGACAGTCCTGCCGAACACCAGAAGACGATAGAGGTACCCTCGTATTCTGGCCGTCTAAAACATTTTATATCTAAATGGGAAGAAATAACTGATGATTACACAGTTTTATCGTGGTTAAGCGGATACAAAATCCCCTTTACTAATACTCCTTTTCGTACTGATATGCCTTGCGTACATTCTAAATAAAAAGTCGAGCGTAATGATTTTGATAGTTCCATCAGTTCTCTTTTAGAAATGGGAGCTATCTCAGAATGCACACATGTGCCAGGCGAATTTATATCAAGTGTGTTTTTGGTACCTAAACCAAATGGTGACAAGAGATTTATATTAAATTTAAAACAATTAAATAAATTTGTTCAAACCCGTCATTTTAAAATGGAAGATTATAGGACAGCGTCAAAATTCATTACTAAGGATTGTTTTATGGCTTCGGTTGACATGAAAGACGCATATTTTTTGGTTCCCATACACAAGGAACATAAAAAATTTCTTAGGTTCAAATATAACGACATTTTATACGAATTTAACTGTCTACCATTTGGTTTATCCACCGCACCTTACGTTTTCACTAAAATGTTAAAGCCTGTTTTGGAAATATTGAGATCCAACGGTTTTATTTCCGTAATATACCTCGACGACATATTTTGTATAGGTAGATCATATTTAGAATGCCAACAGAATGTCATAAACACCAAAATCTTACTGGAAAAGCTCGGATTTGTGATCAATTACGAAAAAAGCTGCTTAATACCAAGCCAACAATGCAAATTTCTAGGATTTCTCTTTGATTCTAACGAGATGGTCTTAAAATTACCAGAAAATAAAATAACAAAAACAAAACAAATGTTACTGAATCTTATGTTCATGAAACAATGTAAATTGCGTGATTTTGCTAAACTGGTGGGTCTTTTAGTATCTGTATGTCCAGCTGTCCAATATGGGTGGCTGTATACGAAAAAATTCGAACGACATAAATATCTATGTCTTCTAAATAATCCTGATTACGACCAAACAATAAATCTTCCAGAAAATTTGGCTACTGATTTTAATTGGTGGCTGAAAAATATAGAAACAAGCTGTAATCCGTTTAGATTCAACGATTTCAAGTTAGAAATATTTTCCGATGCATCTTGCAGCGGTTGGGGGGCTTGTTGTGAGGACAAGGAAACTTTCGGGTTTTGGAAAGACCACGAATTAAATATGCACATTAATATCTTGGAATTGAAAGCAGCCTTTTTCGGATTAAAAACGTTTGCAAAAAACTACTACGGGTGTGAAATATTGCTAAGAATAGATAATGTTACTGCTATCTCGTGTATAAATAGGATGGGAAGTATTCAGTACCCGCATTTAAATCAAGTCGCAAAAGAGATGTGGCATTGGTGTGAGAAACGTAAAATAATAATATTTGCATCGTATATAAATACTCGAGACAATAACGATGCTGATCAACTATCTCGCAAAAAATTTGCTGATACAGAATGGGAACTGTGCGATGAAGCATTTCAAAAAATTATTGATGATTTTGGAGTTCCTAGCATTGATCTTTTTGCAAGCAGGTGTAATGCCAAATGTCCCAAATTTGTTTCGTGGAAAAATGACCCTGATGCTTGGGCTATAGATGCGTTTACGATATCATGGACAAAACTATTATTTTACGCTTTTCCACCATTCGCCCTTATACAAAAAACATTACAAAAAGTAATCTCGGATAAAGCTAATGGCATCATTGTGGTACCATACTGGCCTACACAAGCGTGGTTTCCACTTTTAAAGAAGATAGCAGTGGCGGATTATCTAGAATTTGGCCCTAGCAATAATCTGTTAAAATGCCCTTTCAGGTTGTCCCACAAACTGAACAAGACGCTAACCTTGATTGCCGTGAAATTATCAGGAGAACATTATCACAAAAATCATTGAATGATAGTTCAATTAATATTATTTTGTCATCTCTTACATCAAACACATATAAGCAGTATGACAGTTGTATCAAAAAATGGGTTAATTATTGCAAATCGAAGTGTTAATTATTTACAACCATCTGTCGCAAATGTTATAAATTTTTTGTCCACACTTTTTGATAATGGATCACAGTACGGTACAATCAATTCTCATAAATCAGCGATATCTCTACTATTGGGATCATCTTATCTTAACGATCAGAGTGTTAAACGATTCATGAAGGGAGTTTTTCAACTAAGGCCTACTGCTCCAAAATATAATCTGACATGGGATCCAAATATAGTATTAAATCATTTAGCTGAATTATGGCCAAACGATTCACTTGATTTAGAAACCTTGTCAAAAAAGTTGTCCACTTTGTTAGCTCTTGTGACTGCCCACCGAGTTCAAACTTTGTGCTTAATCAAACTAGGCAATATAAAAATAATTGAAAATTCAGAGGTGATCATCAAAATTCCTGATCGTATAAAAACCACGCGATTAAATACTCAGCAACCGGTGTTAAAACTTCCATTTTTTCATAAAAATTCGCGTATATGTCCAGCTACGTGTTTGATTTCGTATATGAAAATAACAAATTCCCTGCGTTTAGCAGATGATGACAGCTTGTTAATTAGTTATAGAAAACCACATCGTAAAATATCGTCCCAAAGATTAAGCCATTGGATTAAAGATACCTTAAAAGACAGCGGCATAGATACAACTGTTTTCACCGCACACAGTACTCGGCATGCAGCCACTTCCAAAGCTAACGCGCTAGGTGTTAGTTTAGACGTAATCCGCAAAACAGCTGGTTGGAGCGAGTCTTCATCTGTTTTTGCAAAATTTTATAATAAAGAAATTGTATCCAACAATAATGTATTTCCTCGGGCCATTCTCACTAATGAGTGTAATGAGGCACAATAAAAATGTTGCTATTACTCTTTATTTATTGTTCCTTTTTTTCTTACAATCAATAAAAATACTTAAATTATTTCATTCACAATTTCGTTTTATTCTCTAAACATCCTACAATATGTAAACTAATCGCTAAGAATGAAGCTGTGAAATATAATTAATGATCAAACGAACTTACCTGTACGTGAAGTTCGATCATAATTATATGATCAGCTTCATTCGACGCGATTAATAATAACCCTCCCAAATAAGTTTTATCCCACCCAAAATTGTGAATATTGACTTTAAACAAAATGAGCTTAGGTGTCGTAATATAGGGTTGCTAGGTTAAAGGTGTTGCCAGTAGGGTTTCTTTTTTTTTTCCCTACTTTCTAGAAACATCTGTGTGAAGGCTGAAGCGTGGGGGCTCAACTACAATATGTAAACTAATCGCGTCGAATGAAGCTGATCATATAATTATGATCGAACTTCACGTACAGGTAAGTTCGTTTGATCATTAAATATACGAAATTCTTTTTACTTTGCTTTTGATGCTTTCATTTTCCTATCTTAATATTTCTTATACAGTAGCAGTAGCATTTTATATTTATACCCGAACACCAAAACCACGGTTTTTTCTATCTAGCCAGCGTTTTTGCGAGACTAACATCACAGAAATTGATTTTAATACAGGTTATACCTAGTCTACCTACGTGAAAGGAAACAAGTGTTGAGATGACAAATTTAATGATATCCGCTTCTATGTTTATGGTATTAACGTTCCTAGAAATGGTTATCCATCGATTATGTCACTGATGAAGAATAAATAAACACCGAGTACACTAAGTGTATGTGCTATTTCACCAAGAAGTCATCATTATCGTTGTAGTTTTTAAACTATTCGTGTTAATATAGTACATTATAGATACATCTAGCAAGTAGTGGATATAATTAGCAAAGTTCAATATAGAAAATATACAATTTGAGAACAGAATGGGTTTAAAATTGCGCAATTAAAAAGTTCTAAAAATGCTTAGATGTATATTATTAAATCACACTAAACTAAAAGGATTTGGAACAAAACAGAAAAAAACATCCATCAACCAAAATCTGACTACATACGATATCATCAACATCATTTCAGCCATAGGACGTCCACTGCTGAACACAGACCTCCCTAAATGACTTTTATCGGTGGGGAATGCCAATACTCGCCACGCTTGGCGGGCGGGTTGGCGAGCGCAGTTTTTTATAAAATTTCACACGCAGACGCTGCTGCCCGTCTCGTGCTACAGGAATTAGTCGCCTCTTACGATACGCCTCCTGTTAGCGGTAGAGAAGTGTATTCTTTACGGCCGTCCCCACGATACACTACATGATAATCTTTACTATCACCAAACGATATACTACATGATAATCTTTTCATAAAAATAATCAACTTTTAATAATGGAATCAAAGTATAACTAATATATAATATAACACCATAGTCAGAAGTTGCTAGTCAACTAAAATGTTTCGAATAGCAAATTTTATGTTTTCAATGTACTATTCGTGCCATATTAAAAGTTGAAGTCACGTAAAGAGGTGACTAGAGGCTTCTAGAAGGCTCACCTTCAACCTAACTCTGTAGATATTTTTTTTAACTCATTGACTGCAGAGGTCGCGTCAGCCCGCGTTATTTTAAACTTTCTATTGTCTCTTGTTTTGCTGGGCCGAAGGGTAAAGCACAATTCTCCCCGAAAAATAAATCAATTAAATCCTTTAATAAGTAAAATCGGATTTTTCTTTACAGATAAATTCATTCAGTCAATGTTTGGAATGAAGTAAAAGAACCGATATCAATTTTGTACGGAATGTGGTTGTGTTTTACAGCTACATAGTTTTACGACCCCCGGCTTTGAGATATGCGTCTCCGGGGGGTTGTATGTGTGTAGGTAATAATAATGTAACTAATTTATGTTTATGACGTACAACCAAGTATAATACAGCCATTTTAATCACAAAAAACCGAGCACAAATGGTGTGATGAATGTGAGTTTCATAGCTACTTGCTGTAAGAAATGGGTCGAATGAAAACTGAGGGGTTCATATTAAATGCCCTTAAGTGTTATTTATTATTTTTATAGAACTATTATACCTCACTATATTATTAGTTTAGTTAAATTTTTTTTATTACTACCCGAATACAAGAACTTTTACTCAAGAATCAACATCAAGATTTTAAAAAGTTTTTAGTGTTCACAAACAATCAAGACACTACAAACTATAAGAAAAAAAAGGGTTTTTCTTTATTATCAGAAAAACAGAAAGTAAAGATTAAAGTCAAAATCAAAAATCATTTAAAAAAATTAGGTTTTGTGGTAGATTAATGAGCTTTACATAACTCATATAAGTTTATACATTTACTGTGAAAGAATGTCAAAATGATATTATGACGTTAAAGTGAAATTATGGTATAACAATATTATCCAACTCTCAAGGAAAAACGCGAAGTTTAAGATAAACTATCCCCAACCACGAACTTGCGGGCAAAGTCACGCCCACAAACTAGTGTGAAGTGAAGATGCCCCTTATCTGTTCTGGGAATATTTCTTACAGAAAATTCATTAATCACCACGCCTACAAAAGTTACCGAGGCTTTGGTTAATCCATCTCTCTTAACAGCATTATCTCGGGTATTGTCACTAGATAGATCAAGCGGAGGGTGAGCCAAAGTGTAACACCATAAAATCACGGGGATTTCTCATCTCATTACCTATATTTATACCGTATATACCTAATGTCTAAGTATATAATGTAGGATTTTCTAAAATGTATGAAACCATTTTTTTTAAACTTGCTATTTCCCGCCTTGACGTTTGACAACCATTGCTTGATTGTTATTTTTTTAATCATTTCAGAATCCTAACAATGTTTATACAGGGTGGAACACACGAATGCCACAGGAAAAACTCTGTACAAAAAATAACTCAGAGGAGAAAATAAGACATTCTGAACTCATATATATTTTTTAAAGTTGCTTGCCTTACATTCCTTTAAATAATGTTATGCTTAACGATATACCAACATTTACTCGACATGAATACTCATTAGTAATACTAATGTTACAGCGGAGCGCGTAGCGGTGGTTCAAGCGTTACGCTGTTACATAGAGACCTTTTATCAGGTGCTTTTAAAAGAAAACATTAAAATCACGTTCACAGTTAGTTGTATAAATAGAACATTCACGTACTAGAGACAATTTGAAGTAGTTACGAATTAGATTACGATGTAATTTAATGACCGTAAGACAGACAGTAATAAGGGTGAGATATGTTCAAAGCGCTCACGGTCACAAGTGAGTTTATTTATTTTGGCATCAAACAATCATGTACAGAAAGAGATGTAGTTGAAATTTTGTTACATAAATTGACCTAATAGTGCCTAAAATGTATACATAAAAAGTAAAAACTTTAAAGCTACGATGGTCGAAAGTGAACCACTAATTATTAAATAGTAATTTAAAAAATGAGTTAGATAATAAGAAGTACAAAGTTATAAATTTAGGACAGTTCGTGATAGATTTTTTTTTCGAAACTATAATAAGCTTTGAGAAATTGTAAATACATAGTAGGTAAAAAAATTGATATAAACGACATCGATGTCATGATGACCTAGACAATTTTCTCAGAGATTGGCAAGCCCTCATCCCGACAGGGATATGTGAAGAGGTTTTGGGGAGGCCAGCAGTGGGACAGAAATAGCTATAAAAGAAACGACAATGATGCTGCAATGAATTTCATCAAGTGTTCCATTATCCCTTATTCGAAATCATTAACTAAATGAATTTCTAGCTAGTTGGTCAGAAAAGGACTGGCTATAAACGGTCAGCACGCAAGCTTCATTCACGTGGCCAGTCGTTTCAATTTGTTAGCTGTCACTCACGTGGGTTGTAAGACAGCAAGCACTGCAGCAAATAATCAAAGTGCAACTTGCAACGGGCGGAAAACTAAGATACGTGCACAGAGATCAGTCATATCTCCGTCATGTCGCCGACCAGTCGTATTAACGATAAAGGCGTACAAACCGCTTTTGTCATTTTGTAACCTTTGTCCAGAGCAAAAGTGTTAGTGTTCCTTCTGTGGTGGGAGATGTTAATTATAGTAAAAAGCGGACTGTATGATAAAATCAATGTGTGACTGTCCCGGGGCCCTAGGGTACACAAGAATTTTGGGGCCTATTGCAAAGTAAAAATGACATACTATTGGTTCTCTGACGTCCAAAAATTTTTTTCATATCTCCGTTAGAAGTATAGTTTTAATTTTTTTCTTTGAGGCTTTAACCCTCTTTTCTTTCTATTTCTTTTTTTTAGTTAAGAGTGTTTCTTAGTTTACAAACATATTTTAGTGCTTTTGGGCTCCCGTAAGGCCGGGGGCCCTGGGCACATGCCCCATGTGCCCTTATGGTAAAGACGGAACTGCCTGTCCAGTCCCATTCCCAGTCGTTTTGCGGTCTTTCTGCCAACGACGGCTCCTACGGTTTGTAAATCTTATATTCTGGTTTTTGACTCGGTCTGTCCTTTGAATTCTCAGCTTGCTTCTTTCCATAGCCTTTTGACAAACCTTTTTTGATTTAGAACTTTTCATTTTATGTCAGTGACAACGTTACAGCACCGTAGGTGAGGACATGTATAAAATATAGACACAACATGTATAAATAGTGACACAGGAAGGCCTTTTTTAATACTACTTCTATATAATATAAATACATTTTTTGACGTATCTGATCAGCAACTTGACTGGTGAATGTGCGCACCTTAAAGCCATGTATTCACTTAGCAACAAACGAGGCCTTACACATGGCCACACGACAATATTATGCGCGTCTTAAATTTGCTAAACACTGTTGATAAAGAATGGTGTTCTGCGACGACACGTAGAGCAACACGATTGCCAGGTAAACATTTTCAAGTGGGCACAGAAATAAGACTTAAGTTAGAAAATAGCTTGATAATGTCAAGAAACTTATATTACCTTATTAAATAATAGGTTATAAAAATAAATAAGACATTTTGATAAATTATTTTGATTGTTGATTTTAAATAATCAAGCAATCTAGTAGTGTGTCACATATCATTATTAAAACATCAAGTGCTAAGTCGGAATAAAGGGTTGCTTTGTTTTAAGTAAAAATAGGGAGTGAATCGTTCCAGACTTATCAAATACAATTGATGAAATGCGTGCGAATGTACTACTTTTTCCCTTTCTATCAACATCAGTTGCTTTCAGCAAAAACGCCACTTGACGTAACAAAATTCCATAACCGTTATATTTTACGACAGAACGCAGCTAACATTGATGCTAAAGATTTTACACACAACGACTTGTAACAGCCGTAACTAATAACACCATAATTCTAGAAACTTAGTATTCTCTTATTTATAACAAAATTCTAATTTATCATCTTTTTAACTAAGAAACACCGTAAACCAGAATACACTGCACAAGAGCTGTACGTGTTTATGTAGATATAAAATAACTAACTTAAGCATTTTTAAATAAGGCTTAAATTAGGTTAAGTACAGTTAAGTGTATAAATCACAGTTCTCACGTCATTTGTCCTGCAACAATTAATTATATCCTTATGTATTCGTTCCGCTGCCCTGTGAACCCAGAACACAGAATACATAATTGCCTAGAGTAAAGGTCCTGTCAAACTTGTCGTGAAACGTAATAGTTAGACTCATTACAATGTTGTATAATTAGCAGCATACAAAGCTGTTTAGAACACTGTTTAAGTAAATAGGTTTACTTTATAGCGTTCATAGTTGAACTCCTGTAGTAGACATATCATGTACCTATCGGCACATAAGATCGCACCATGTAAAGGTCTTGCTGGCGGAATAGAGGCACGTTGTCTCCTAAACTATATTAGCGCGTCGACACTCTCCACGGGTCGTTGGGCCGCTTTTGATGAAGGATTTGCTCCTTGAAAGCTTTTGTTATATTTTCTTCAAGAAATTCCTCTTTTAAAATAGACGTTTAAGTGTCAGCACGTAAATATAGTGGATTGCAACAAGGAATTGTTAAAATAGTGCACTTTTGCAAAAATGTGGAAAAACATACTTCATACTGTAGAAATGGGTATGAATGATTCGAGGTATAAATAGAAATGTAGCGAAATATACATTTAATATAATATATTTACTTTATAAAAAATCTTATAACCTTGTAACCATATATTGTATACATCATACTAATATGTAAACAACTATTGTTCTGAGATCCCTATAAATATTGGCATAATATTTTGATTTTATGATAGTTCAATTACAATATTACCTATATGACAAGTACCCATCATAATGATGTTACGAAATCACAAACTACGTCTTTATTTAAAAATACGATGGCTTATAAATACATTTGTTTAAATACTCATAAATCTGCTTGTTTTATGGTAATAAGTCATAAAAGTCATAATTTTATAGTTTCGTTATAATACTAAAAACAAACAATTATCCTGCTTTAAATTTGGAATGCGTCATCCTACACCAGCGGCATCTCTCGTTCATAGAGTGAAATCAAGCGTGCGCGCTCTGATAGTGTGCAGTCTGCATTGTGTGTTTTTTGCTCCACTGCACAGCGCCCTACAGATACTGGAAATTGCCACTAAATAACATGAGATACATTTTAGAAAGATTTATTATTATTATTATTAGAAATAATTACCTATCCTCGCAATGAGAATTAAAACTGGAAACTGCATAAAAAATAATTTCATACATTGTCCGTAGTCGGACGGATGATTTATTATATTAGGTACAATAGAAGTTAAAGGTAAACGTCAGGTAAATTAAAAATGATTAGGATTTAGACAAATTGCTGACTATGAAGATATAAATATATCCAAGATACAATAATACAATTAAATATCACACAACTAACATTACACATGTGAAAGTTGGATTTGGTTGAGGTTGGATGTGACGATGGATGTATCCACATCTGAAGAGCGCATGGGATATAGATACATCCATTGTAAGAATGGACGGTAATAATGGATTCTGTATAAAATTTCTTAAATTTACATTTTATATTTTATTTTACATTTAACTTTTTAGGGTTCCGTAGCCAAATGGCAAAAAATGGAACCCCTATAGATTCGTCATGTCTGTCTGTCTGTCTGTCCGTCTGTCCGTCCGTCCGTATGTCACAGCCACTTTTTTCCGAAACTATTAGAACTATACTGTTAAAACTTGGTAAGTAGATGCATTCTGTGAACCGCATTAAGATTAACCTACAGGTTTGTACGGAACCCTCGGTGCGCGAGTCCGACTCGCACTTGGCCGGTTTTATGTTTTACATTTTACCAACAATAATGCTTTCAAGTAATACGTTCCTTAAGAATATCGCATATCATACTCATCATAATACTCTACTTCAAATATTTTTTCATTTACTCTACACATTCACCCACTTTACATGGAATTTGCATTCGATTGGCCCCTTGCACGTAATAGAAAAATCATAAATCATTCTCTCTTATACACCTTAACTACTACCTTGACGAACTCCCCTCCCCCCACACCTAAGCACAGCCTGAGCGAATAAGCCCATGCAAAGTCAAGCCACTAATAACGCACAAAGTAAATTGTAATATCATCCCCTTGACATAACGTGTAAGCAATATGGCTCATCATGTATTCGTCAATTTGGATTTCGGACTACTACTTGTCTAAATATAGGCTGTGTTTGGACATAAATAAGGGACCATGTACTTTGTTTCAGGTGGTCGTTCCGCAGCAGTATCGCTAAAAGAGTTCTGAATAATTCAACGGAATATTTAGTCTTGTCCCGAAAGCCGGCCGTGCGTGTCACCACATGACTGCAGATACAATGACAAAAAGATTATCCCAAAGTAATGGAGTAGTGAGGTCTCCCATTGATGTGAAATCGATTCGAACAATGAATCCGGAGCCAGTTTAATCGAATGAATAGACGAAAAAAATCAATTTGGATTTAACATTGTCAAACGCGGAAACGAATGAAGAAATTCATTAGTCAGGAATCGATTTCAAAGGTCGTATATAGTGAGTAAAATGGAACTAGTATTTCAATTTAGTTGGTGGTAGGGACATCGGTGGACTGAATGGAATAAAAAATGATGCCAAATTAGAGAGTAATGAAGACGTTCAAGGTAGTGCGAATGTTGGAGACAATGTGTGTTGGTGGTGTGGTGATGAAGGCAGTGCTGATACGAGTGGTGGTGACGATGCTGTCAGCTGCCATCGTTATGGGGACCGGGGAGTGGAGCGAAGATGCTGAGGACTTAGGTAAGTGGTACATATTAAGTTTCATATAAATTTGTGGAAACTTTTTAAATAATTAGCGCGTTATTCGTTTTTAACTCGCTGTAAAATTTAATTTACCCACGTTGGTACACTTATCAAACTACTATAAATGTGTTTTTCAATTGATATTGAATTCTATTAATTCGATTTTCTTGTTCAAAATTGATTGAAGAAGTTTGATATTTTGTAGTAGGATAATTCAACCTTGGACTGATGAATGTGTTGTCTGTGTGCAAAGGCGTCAAAATGAAACTGAAATATTCTAAACATATTGTGAGGTATCCCATTATTATCAATTACAGTTTCATTCAAGTCACACAAAAATATCGTTTAATTTTGTGAAATAATCCAATAGATGCTATAAACAAGTACAAAATAAAAAAAGTCTAATGTTTTAGTGGCGTCATTTGTTTTGTATTTGTTTATACAAAACTGTAAGACTGCACTATTCAAATATGGCCGAAGGAGCATCCCTTTTAAGTTAAAGCAAACAAGATGAAAAAAGTATCTTGTTTCCATACGATTATGTGTATTATATTGCACGTCCATTTGGGATGACACATGCCTTTGAGTAACATGGACATCTTTTAGAAATTGGGATAATGCATGAGTTTGTCTTGCAAAACGATAACTTTACTAAGTATTCAAAATTGGCATAAAATTTTTTTTACTCTGTAACGTGTCACTTACACAACCTTCTTATTTATAAATTTAGCCTAAACTTGGCGGTTGGAAATATCATACATGCAGGGTGTTAGGTTGTACAAGGGACATATAAATAAATTCTACAATAGGACCAATATTGAATTTGAGAAAAAACATTCCAAAGTCAAAGTTGTTTGCGACTAAAATGTATGAAAATATGAACAACTGTCTTTTTTAAACTTTCCTAATGCCAAGAAGACCAATAAATTATGTTTTCTTTTGTTTTCCGAGGTCTTTATAATCAGCTCTTTTAAAACGGTATTACTTCAATATAATTTCGTTTTTCTGAATAGAGTTTGACATAATAATTAACATTACTAAGTACTGTTTACAGATTATTACTTTTAGGCCTCAGTTAGATATATTGATGATATATGTACATAGATTGGTAAGACTAAAATACAGTATTTTATGATAAAATGTATCACGCAACTAAAAATCCTATTTGTGGTGTTAAGAACTGACACATTTTTGCTTACGAGAAGTGTGTGAAAATGTTCGCGGTGCTAAACTAATCCAATAACAACTTCTAACAACACAGGAGTAATGACATCTAACACTATCTGGACTAATTCAATTAGGTAACTACTTTCATATTTCTTTGTGTTTTTCTTTTCATCTAAATGGAAACATCATAATCATCTTAAAATTAGATTCCCTTCGAAGAAAAATCTCACTGGCAAAAATTTTCCATTGCCACACAAAACCTATTGTGGAGTTATTGCGTTTTGACAATTTAAATATGTCATTTACCTTCTAATTTAGATGTCAGACAATCGGACAATGGGAATAGTCTAAATAACTACTTTTCCTGCAAAAATTTGAGTCAATGTACGAATGATCCGGATTTTCAAACTATTTTGGGAGCGCACACTTCCTCATTAATTCTTTGAAAATGTTTTAAGACTGTTTTAGATACACTTGGATACTTTTTAAGTAATCGACTACAAAAAGACAAATAGTCGGGTTTCGCCGATCTCTAATAAATAAAATTTGGAGGAAATATTATAAAGTAAGTCGGCTGCCCCATTTCAAAACCTAGTAAGTCTCCAGGATGCGATTTTGATATTTTTGGCTAAATACCATTTTCTAGTAAGCCCCTAATTTATGCAAAAACACCCACATCGATAGCTCAAATAGATAAAAAGTTACGGTCTAGTAAGTGGATGTACCTTTTCGATTTGAGCCGACTTGACCATTTCAAAACATAGCAAGTCACAAAACCATTTCAAAAGCCTAGCAAGTGCAGTTCACTTGCTATATTTTGAAATGGTCATTTGACATACTAGGTTTTGGAGTAGTTACTACAGGTTTTTAATGATTTTTAAGTCTAGTAACTGGAAACATAACGTTAGTTACTTGGTTTTTTATATGAGTATTTCGTAGTTTAAAAGTTTAAAGCGCACGAATCTGAAAACTTTTTGTGTTCTTGTAAGTGTTAAATATTTGCCTAATAAATGCCTTAAACTTACTTTAGGAACAGAATTATCTTTTGTAAAGTAAAATACATAGTTATTTAGTTTTTAGGGATTTAGGGTTTTTTTTCCTTTTACCTGATACTAGTGATCTTCTGAATAGTTAAATAATAATACCTCGTTTTTATTGTTTATTTCATAAAAACTGTTTGTTTGAGTATATGTGCAAAAGCTTTGTTGCAAACATGCTAGAACTTATCGACTTTAAGGAAGAGATTTCTATTTTAAATCTACAAGAAATTAATTAATCGAGGTATGAAATTGACAGATTTTATAGCTTATCTAACTTGTGCTCATATGATGTCGCTACTTTTGCTATTTTTATGCTGTTTTTTTATTATTTCTACTAAACCTACTAGTGATGGCATGTATAGCTGCATAATAATACTTCTTTTATTTCATTGAAATATTGTTCGCATTAAAAGCGAGAAATATCTACCTATATCTAATAATTATTTTATAATAATGTAATTTTTTTAAATAATAATTATTTTATTGTGAACGTGTTTGTCTATTAATTGTCAAACTGAAGCAAACAAACTACTGAATACTTTTTGACGAATACACGATTATTATATTTTTTTCTGAAATCAATTAGTAGTAGTAGTAGTAAGTAATAAAATAGTAGCGTCCGGTCAATTGTAAACTACAAACCCGGACACGTTTTTCCAAAGAATTGTATGTTTTTCTATAATACAATTTTATTGTATTATTATTATAAAGTATTTAAAAGTTTAGATGCATCCGCTTCCCTCATCAATTCAATACAATAGGGAATATGCATGAGATAAATATCGATCACCTAAGTATTTGATCGTAAGGTACTTGTATTAAAATGAAGACAATTGTGAAAACAAATTAAAATTGCCCAAATATTTGCTGAGATACACACCGTTTAAAAAGTAATCTCTGATTGTCTCTATGAAAGTCGTAAACAAAATAATAATGCCAAGTCTATATCAGACATTTCTGTCTAACTAACCACTTTAACCGATTATTAATTATTATTTACCTGTTGCGGTACTATTTTTTCAAATTATTTTATATTATTGTATGTGTGGTTACTACAAATTATAAATAAGAACGTGCATATTCGTTAAACAAATGTTACGGAAAAAAAATTGAATTGAAAAAAGTGGAAGAAAAATATTGTTACTTACACTTACTAGGTTTTGAAATTGGGCAGCCGAAGTGTCTACAGCCAATTTGCATTGTTTGGTTGCCTGAGCGATTTCAACCTGCTTCTGACGTTTCTATTAATTCTACAACCATATTCTAGAAAACCTTAAAACATTGCACAGCACGCGTGCGGGTAACTGCATGTTCCGCACAGATGTCTGATTGCTCGCATACCTGCCTGGAATCTGTAAACGTCTATCGTAGACGAAGTCAGAAAAGCCAAACAATTTACATTTTTATTTCAGAAACTATCGAAACAAGCAACAAAACTTTGTATTGTCCTCCTTTTAAAACAGAGCAATCTTTGATCGGCTCTATTCCTATTTCCCTACCTGCAGTTTGGAACGGGTTGTTCCTACAATGCGAGCTGGCGTCAAGCCAGACTATTTCTTTGTCTCAGGCAATGCTCCTTGAGGTATCATCGGCGTATATTTGCATTACGAATAGGAGATGATTTTTTTTGTATCTCAATAGTCTTTTTAGCCGTTTGAATAAAGTCATTTCTAATCATCAGAATCTTTGATATTAAAAAGTATAAAAGTTTTATATTCTTGAAGACAAATGAAAAAATGATGCACGAAATTATGGGCATGAGATTCGAAAGTGTTATCATTTATTGTAGATAGCTTTCAGATAATATTTATGACTAGTTTCTGCTCGCGACTTCGTCTGCGTAGATTTCAGTATTAAAACAAAATCGAGATAAACATTTTCCTGTTTGTTAAACTGGATCAATATAATTATGTAGATCTTTACTAATACATATTACAAACGCGAAAGTTTTGATGTATGGATGTATGAATGTTTGTTACTGAACTGATTTTGATAAAATTTGGCATACAGATAGACCATAGCTTGGATTACACATAGAATGTTTTTTATTTGGGTGAGGTCAACGCAGACAAAGTCACTGGCAAGAGCTAGTAATTTATAATTGTCAAATTTCAGCTGATTCCGTTTATACGTTTAAACATGTTTTTTTTTAAATATTATATATAATATATTTATAACATCATATACATTGCTCTAATCCTATGGTAAGTAGCTTAAGCACTTGTGTTACAGAAATCAGAAACAACGACGGTACCACAACACCCAGACCGGAGACAATATAGAAAAGTATTTTTTCTACATTGACTGACCGGGAATCGAACCCGGGACCTCAGACATAGCGACACCAAGTCCGGTATGCTCGCCTCCCGGCTACGGAGGTCGTCGTCTGCGAATAACAAACAAACCTACAAACTTTAATATTTATAATAATAACTATACATTGACTTAAACTATGACATACAGCAATGCTGCCTATACAAAGTATTACGGGGCAGTTTTACCGCCTAACAAACATATCACATTTCTGTAATTTGGCTTTCCTAGAAATTTTAGCTAGTGCAAAATTAGCATAGAGATACTATGTTTAGTTTTTATTTATTTTAGTGCATGAGTCACTCTGAATATTACACTATAGGAACTCTACACTCACGTAATATATTTAAGGTTAAAAATATGATCTTTACTTGTGGAACTTTTGTAAATATGGCTGGTGCACGGGGCTGAGGCAATATAGGACTTAAAAAGAAAAAAGTAGGTAAATTTTAAGAAAAATACGTTTTCAAATCGATGGTATTGTGTACCGATATATTTAAGTCTTCAGATATCTTTTTGCGATTAATGATACAAGAAAGAGTAGAAGGCAAACGTTATCAAGGCTTATCACCCACAAAACTTACAGACCTCATAAAATCGTCTAGTAAGATTACCCTTACAGAGTGTACCCACAGTGCCAAGAATAGAGAGAGATGGAGAAGTCTTGCAAAAGCCGCAACCGATCAGACGATCCATGTCCATTATCACTCCGCCAGGAGTGTACGACTAAGAAGGAGAATAAGATGCCTTTAAAATAAAGTCTGGTTGGGCGTAGCTTAACTAGAAGACAAGACGATCGGTGTACCAAAGGTGTAATAAAATGGTGAGTAAATGAAACCCGCTTGTCCTACGATAAGTATTGTGTGAGTAGCTAGGTCACATAGAGAAAGATTGACACGAGATCATAAGAAGTAGCTGGAAAAAAATTGGCCAATGTATAGCATTGGCTAAATATTGGCCAATTGCGTGCTGCTGCGACACAAGCTTAGCAAGCTTAGCTAGATATAAGATTCACTCTGTAAATTACTTATGGCAATAAATAAAATTAAAATTTAAAATCTTTTACAATAGGTACAGCTAAAGCATACTTTTTTGCTGTTTTTACTCTGCGATACATGTTCTAACTAGTGAAATTGTCGAGTTATGTATTTAAATACTAAATAATTCAGCACAATAACTTTTAGTGCTTGTAAAAAATACATGAAAGTATTTACAGGAAAGCACTAAATGTATGCACACTTCAATTTAAAATGGCGCCGGAGTTAGGAATAATAGGGCGTGGGAGTAAAGTGCTGGAGAAATTAGACACCTCCATTAAAAACGCATTAAAGGGTTGAATTTAGTTTTAATATGATGGCATCACGCTTTTAATTTATTTAGAGCAGACTTACTATAGTTTGGTTACTTGGTTGGTATTTTAACAACTTTTAACTACCGACTATTTTTTTTCCCAAATATCTGCAATCTGTCAAGCTCAAACAACCCAGATGTGTCCGCGTAACAATATTTCCATTGTATCTCATTTTCGTGTCCTAACGGATTAAAGTTAAAATATAAATAAGATAAAATAATGTAAGACTTACACCAAACTTTAAAAATTCATGTTGTCCAATATTTATTGAAATTTCTATATAATTCTAAAAACATTTTTGTATAAGCCAATTACTTAGTATCTATTTAAACTAATCTTCAATGCTCTTACTTCATTTATGTTGCACTCATAGTAAAAGCTGTCTTATATTTTATTTTTATTTATTAGCGACAACAAAAAATGTTCTGAGTGCGTACTTGTGTTGTTTATTAAAGCTATTTGTTTGAAAGACATTTAAATTTTGAAAAAGATTTTTCGAAGTAAGTGCACAATTATATTTTCTCCGTAGATGTATATCAGTATTTATAATAACTGCTTAAAAGCAATTGCAAAAAACCCCACTGCTCTATCCACAAGTAAAGTGGAGTAGGCTCTGGAGTCGCGCCAAACAATTACTTTGCTCGTCAACTCGTTCCTCGTGATGGACGTGATGTCTTCTACCTTGCGCAATTTTCCACTTAAGGATATATTAAACGATTTTATCTATATAGCTGTGGTTTAAGACACTTGAGACAAGGCAGTCTCAAGCCAAGTTTGGAAAAAAACGAACGGGCGACGCACCGGCCGTATCCAGAAATATACAGTTATATGCGCATAACTTATCTCTTAAAACTGTAATGCAAGCTCAAGGTTGGCTAGTTTTACAGACATTTATCTTATTTACCTACAATATATTATTTATCTACAATAAGTCATTATAATTGTGTTTATTATTTGTCTTTAGGTTAAAATTTATGAAGTATAAACGACGACCCCCGTATCCGAGAGGCGAGCATACCGGACTTGGTGTCGCTATCTCTGAGGTCCCGGGTTCGATTCCCGGTCGGTCAATGTAGAAAAATAACTTTTCTATATTGTCTCGGGTCTAGTTGTTGTGGTACTGTCGTTGTTTTTGAGTTCTGTAACACAATTGCTTAAGCACTTACCATAGGATCATAGCAATGTATGTCATGTAGTCCAATATTTATAAAAAAAAAACTTGACGAGCAAGGCGACAACTTAACTCATTGTCAAATTTATGATTTTGGTATACATTAGGTGATATTAAGAGATATACTTATCATTTAACTAGAGGTCGCATGCGACTTTATAATAATAAATAATTCAATCCAATTAACAGAGTTTCAGGTTCATAACTTAACAAATGTCAAAATTTTATACAAATATTGAGAGATTTTCTTAAACGATTTTACCCCCTTAAGAGTGAATTTAATAAACGCCTTATAATTATCAAAACTAAATCAGTTTCACTAGATTCCATAGCTTAAACTCTAATTCAAAACTGACTACCAACGCAACATCACTTTCGGTCCCAACTACCATCCCTAAACTACTGAATCCACATTTGTACGAGACCCAATTCCACGTAATGTACACCTGAAACATTCCCAATAGATTCAAATCCCTGACATTTATTAGGGGACCCTAATTAATAACGAAGCTGGCGTAGGTCAGTACCCGAAATTATTTTCGCCAAATGTACCGAACTTTCAACGGTCATTGAAAAGTTTGCCGACTGCTCGTTTGACTAAACAACAATATGGCTATATGAATTGTTGCGTCACCGTTAGCGAGAATTTTAATATAAATAGAGTTTTATTAATTTTTCGGCGCTTTCAAATCATGAAAAGTGCTTTAAGTACCTAGTTAACATTAATAACTTTTTGTGTGTAAGTTGTGATTTTAAGTAAAATCTTAGGCAAGTTAGGTATGTTATGTCAATAACTCTCACAAATATTAGTTTATAACCCCTAAAATTGTTATTGTTTTATTAAAATAAATCTGCTATATCGGCATTCTAAAATAATTTACTAGTAAGTACCAAGGGTCAAGTAAAGCTACTACAGTAAATATAAGCTGAGCCCTCACTAAAGTGACCACCTGTACAATAAAAGCTTGCAATGAAACTTTTTTTAACCAACTCAGAGTGGGTTCGTAATAAGCGGAATAAGAGGTTTCGTACTCATTCCAGGTTCCCTGTCCGATGTATCAGGTATGATTCGTAACAATAGCTTTGCCTATGGTGCCTGCTCTTGGATAAGGAATAGGGAAAAGTTAGAGCCCCTAGGCTAGGTGTACAGTCGGCATCAAAAGTAGCTGATGAAAAAAATAATTTGTAAAACTTCTGACTCTTCTAAATGTCACAATCAGTCACAAGAACCTGACTCCTCTCTTCGCGTGCCACTTTTCCGATGTAGACCGGAAAATCCTGAAGAAAAAAATATTGCGGCCATTGACTTTTGCATAGTGATTTTGTCAGACTATTGTGTTATTGATCTAAAAATATTATTGACAAGTTACAATTAAAATGGCCATATACATAAGGAACTAAAGGATCCATGGTTTACTACAGTATTCATACATACATACTACAAAATTCGTCCAATTTAATGAAAATCAGAAAATACAATATGCATTTCTGTAAATAAAATCCGGATATTTATGTAGATCAAAATAAACACCTAACTAACTCTACGGTTTTCATGTTGACAATATAAACCTTAAAACCATAAGCCAACGCTTAGTACCAAAAATCACAAAGCCACAGAATTTAAATATTTGCACCTTATTTTCAACCCGTAGCTGACACTTTTTAATCCTCTCGTTATCAGCGTATGCCACAGAAATGCGATTTGTGGATAGAGCGCAGCTAAAACTTAAATTAGATTAAAATCGACGTTTAAGATGACTTGTACAATAGCGGTGGAAAGGCGCAAATGCTTCCTTTTCTCTTAAAAAAATATATTTAGTTTTAATAAAGGCTAATTATCCTTTATTAAACCGGTTTCGAGTGCCAAAATAGAAAGATACAAAATCCAATTAAGTCATAACTATCTTCATGGGAAATCTACGAAACTTAATTCGACAATCTGGGATTAAAACAATAAGCCACAAAAATCTGTAGGAAACCGTTTACACGAGTAGCAGGTTACGATACAGCTAAGTTTTTCTACGGCTGGGGTTATTTAGTGTCACTGTTAATATTCAGAACACAAATAATTCTCAGGTATCGTAACGACTGGTTGGCAACTTAAAACGTCTCCGATAAAGTCGCAAACCGCATCTTTGTGGCGTTACGCTCACGCTACCAGCTGCCTATTTGTTCAGCGTAGTAGCGGTTTAGTCGTGTGAATTAATTACATATTTGCCCCAATGTAATTATGTGCGCGCAACGCCCGACTCAATATGACCCACTTTTTATCTGCTATGTAATTAATAAAAATAGCGACGCGTTTTTCAGTCTATTAATTGCGATGTAGATTATAATATTGAATGAATTTGTAATCAGTCATAGATATTATATAACGTATAACCAGCGCTGAAAAGGATAATTTTTGTGTAAAATGTATTTATGTTTTTTTTTTCTAAAATCACTTATTAGCTAGAGCGAGAGACTGCTTGGTCGCGATAGAAGTCGTTTTTTTTTTGGATTCTGAGACTAATCAATTAGATTATAAGGATAGACAGACAGTATTGTATGACAAATCATCAAAAAAGTGTGTGCATCTGTTGATATGTGAAAGGAATGCTTTACCTACTATGGAGACTACTAGAGCAAAGGAAATGAACTGTGCTAGCTCTGTCGTAACACAAAACTATAGTGTTTTTAACATGGTAACTACTTGTACTTTACAGTCCGTCCGTTCATATCCAGATACTAGACAATAAACTTTTGCCAAGGGCGTCTCAGACTTGTCCCAATTTTTTTTTTAATGAATTGACCGGAACCGGAAATCAAACCCGCGCCACTACGACAATCGGGTCTTCGACACAAAATATCATCCGAACGGTAACCCACCCATTACAACCGCGACGTGGATTGCATCTAATCACTAAAGCGCTGCCACTTAATAGTGGCAATAGTAGTAGCTCAATAGCTAGACGTACCTCAAAAAATGTGTAAAAACATAACTGTTTTAAGACGGGGTTTCATTCGTGGTCTACCATATAATTTTAAACGATCCGTTTTGCGGAAGTGCTTTTGCCTTATATTTATAACTTTCGCCGCCATTCCACTACCGAGTTTCGGTATGCAAATAGTGACGCAGTCTAACCATAAACACAAAATGAGCGTTTATTTTCTACTATTCCATTTTCCAAAGCAAATTTGCCATTTTTATGTTTTATTGTTTCCAAGTCTTATTCACGGATCGCTATTTACTATAAACGGATTTGATTTCATTACTTACTAAGTATTTTATAATTTGTTCGCAGGACTGACGTAAAATAACATTGTGATAATAATCTCTTATCACATTAGAAAAAACAAAGGTGAGAATAAGACGTCTCTCCACAGTGCTGAAAAACCTTAAAATATTTTTTTTTTGCTGTTCGTCTTAATAACTTACCTTGGAATGTTGTCGACATCTACAGTGTGGAAGAAATAAACCCTCATCATCAGCCAACGTTAGTAGGTACTGGACCGAGCCCAATCTTCAGCTATTCTTTTCCATTCGTTTTTCTTTTCCATGTCGAAACCCTACACCCCAAAAACTACCTTTTATATCAATATATATTTATTGCGTGTAACTAAGTGGCGGTAGCACTTTGGTAGTGATTACTAATGTTAAGCCGCGTACATAGCGGTTGTGATTGGATGGGTGACCATTCCAACCATATTTAATGACATTTATCACAAGAGAGATGCGGAGATGCCGCGCTTCGGATGGCACGTTAAAAGCTGGTCCCGGCTAATATCGCTTGATACTAGTCGTAAAGCCTAGTCAGAGGCATCTGACAGTAAGGTTAGTCACTGGCCTTACAACACCCGTCCACCAATCCGCCCTGGGCCCGTGTAGTGGATGGCCCAAACCATCTCAAAGGACGCGAAGCACGTGCCCTGCAGGACTTACTTTTTTACTTATTAAGAATGTTATTTCTGTGTATTGAATGGATGAACGGTAGTGTTGATAAGAGTGATTTGATCCTTATAATTATGAATGGCTTTATCTATTTACAGTTTGTGTCAATCAATTACATATTCACCTTAGGCAAGCTACTTGTAGAAAATCTAGGAATAAAGTTCAACTTATTTCTAAAAATAAAATAAAGCCCCCTTCGCGTAAAATTTGAGATTTCCAATTTTAATGTTCCCATGAATATAACTCTTTTGTTCAAATCTATTTCTAATGAACCCGTTAATAAATAAGCTATCTAAAATGAGCATAGTTTTTATAAGTCGACTGAAAGGAAATAAGGAGTGAAGTCTAGATTTCAAGTTATTCCTACTAAAATGAAATTGGACGGGATACTATGAAAGAGATCCAATTAGCTAGGCTATTTTGGTTTCCAATTACATTAATATGGTCCAGGTTTGAGTTTTCAGCCAGACGACGTTTTAGACGAAACATTTTACGTTTATTAAGTACAGTATAAACGAGCGTAGGTAATAATGAATTCTCTGAACACGCTAAACTCGCGCTTGATGTGTGAATAAGGCTAGGTAAATAAGGCAAAAAAAAAAGGTAAAATAGTGACAATTAAATTACAAATAAATATTTTTTTATTGACCAACCATAACCAATCAAATAGAACTCGCTTGAAAATAAATGTATCTTACTGAAGTTGACATAGAATGAATTTATTATTGCTACATTTGAAGTTAACAAGCCACGGACGAAAACTTAATTTTAATATACCAAATACTTTAAACCATAATTTTACTTTACAATGTTATTCTGCAATTGTCTGGGAACTTTGAAATTGTGTTAACTTCATACGGTCAATGGTAATTCAGCCTAAAACAATATTTTTTAAAATCTTTTTAGCTACAAATTCGAACTAGGAAGGTCGGAGGTGACGTCTGAAAAACCGTTGCGGCGGCAAGAGTGCGCGCGCGGTTCGGCCGCGCTTTGTTACCGTCACCTGTTAAGCCCCATTCGGATATTTCATCTAGTTCAAAAAACGAATTCACAATAGAACGGGTTGAAACACTCTGGACGGGGAGTTCAAATTCGAACGTGAATTGGAATTGTCATCGTTGTTCATTTGTTTGATGATCTTTTGTTTTTGACGGCTCGTTGGTGAAGAGAAAAGTAATTCGTCACACATTCCGGCCAGCATCAACCGAAATTTGTTGACCATATAGTTAAAGAGTTTGAATGTTTTACCTAAGTCAATCTCATGACCACTCTCTCCGTTCCTCAGACAATTTACGGCTGGGTACCCCTGCTCATCGTTCTTCTTTCGTCTCTAAAACTTTTGCTCTGAGGGCAATACGACTGTGGAACTCACTTCCCCTCGACATTAAAAAGTCAGAGTCAAAAGTCATTTAAAAGCAAAGTTCGCAAATTCTTAATAGATTAATTGCATAGTATAGTATATGTACACATATATATATATATATATGTATGTTATTTATTTGATATAAGTATTTTATGTATTATATCATAGTTTTTTTTTTGTATTTATGTATCTTAATCATTATGTCTATATTTATATACAATATATTTTAATGTTAAATATATACACCTTAATTTATTTGTTGCATCATATACTTACTTAATGTTTTTTTTTCTTCTTGTTTGTTTACCGCACCTTTTTGCAAGCTTTCTGTTTGACCTATAGGTTGACTGGCAGAGAATGCTTTTAGCATTAAGTCCACCTTTTGTACACTTTTATTAAGTTTGTGCAATAAAGTTTTAGATAAATAATAAATGTTTTCATTCGCACTTCTTAATTAACTGATAACGTACGTTTAAATAAAAATACGTATTTTTTTTAAGTTGCTTTTTTTTAAAAATAAAAAGTGCTCTCTTGCCAGTATGTTCGACATCCAATCGCAAATTAGGCTTAGCGTAGAAACTCATAACTTCTATCTATAATGACCATTGAAAGATGCAAGACAAAGCAAGCATAGATTGTATAAACCTACCAACTTTTTATTTTGGCAAACATGATTATTTATGTTTAGTTAATAAATTAAGATGTTATGAATAACCTGTCATGCTAAGTCATGGTTTTTCTACCTAAAATAGGACCTGCATTAATGGGTTTTTTAAAGTTAATTTAATTTTGACACTAAAATACTTATAAAATTCATGTTTACGTGAATGTTTACGTGACACTGAACATTATGAGTATTTTTTTTCATGATGCTGAACTTAACCATCCACGGAAGTTACTTGACCAACCCAGATTCCCTAATTTCCTCAAGGCAATATAGCTCGATCGATACAGTCGATGTTTTTCCAAGGTGCTATAAGAGTTGTTATTACCACCCCTATTTTCGCGTTTGCAACGAGCGGGGAAATCGAAGTGCTTAACATAACACCGATTCGGGTCGTCGGGGCAGGTCATCGCCGCGCAGTGTTACCCACCTTAAATCTCGTTTTCCCCAAACATGACTCATAACCTCCCTAAAAAGTAAATTTTATAAATCTAGAAAAATAATTAAAAAACAGGTTACTTTGGCGGCTTTAAGGATCTAAACGAATTTTAAGTTTATTTTTTAATTGTAATTGTCATTATAACATAGTCTGCAAAATTATGAATTCAAAAGATGTAAAAAAAAAACTAAAATTGTACATGGATATTTGTATCCATGTTAATGTAGATATTTGTATTAAGTTTGCTTAGTAAAAACACAAAACAAATTTCTTTTTGCTGGTCAAATTAAAATCCATTTGAGAAACTTCCTATAAACCATTATAATGAACTAATTTAAGAGGTATTTCTTCAAACGGATTGTGTCAAAGGAGTTTTAAGTTATGAGGTTATTGTTTTCTGAGTGTTCCAATCCAATCTTTGAAAACAGATAGTATTACAACTCCGATGTATTTAAGTAGACACAATAGGAAAAATCTATGTTATGAATCATATGTGATTCACTGGACAGGGAAAAGATCTTAGATGGTTACAGAAAATAATTATTTATATCGATGCGACTGTTGCGACTATTTTACCAGTTTCCGAGGAAGGAATTCAAATAAAAATTATGAATTTTTTTCTGCTTCAGTCCGAGCTTTTTTGTTGCTTTATAAAATATGATTATGATATTATGATTGTTAATAAGAAGATTGATATTTTTACCTTAAAACATTTTTAACTTTAAAATAAAAATAGTAACTTATAAACAAATAATCCGTAAACCTCATAAAAAAAACTCCTTTTACCCCATTTGCACCTAGTTTTTCCCTATAATTCAGGCTTTCCCCAAAGTTGGCAAACCTGGCGCCGCGTAGTGCGCCAAACAGGTATTGCCTTTTACTGTACTTACTGTATTCAGTTGTGAATATCGCACCTACTTTTATTAAAAAGAGGTACTAAGGTTACCGAACTTGAGTAGGTACAGAAGTTAGGGTGCTTCTGAATATATTTTCGTCGAAAAACGAAAGTACATAATGAGATGATGGTGTTAACCATGATCGTTTTTACTAAGACTAATCAAAATTGCGAAACAAAAAAGCTCTACATCTGTGAATTTTGTTTAAGAATATAATTTTAGTCGTAAACTGAATATTGCTTCTATAGTACAAGTTTTTGTGTAACTGCAGTAGTTTATATTTATCACGATGACAAAATGGTAGAACAACAATTTTTAGTGTCACTCGCCTACACGTGCAGTAGGTTTTTTTTCGTCTATTGCCTGGTATGGGGTGTCATTGGATAGGTCGTTTAAAAATATGGTAGGTGGGTACCATACCATACGTAAATACCATTTTTCGGTTCAGGGATACGTTTGCCTAATATTAAATTTTAAAGTGCCATTTTTTGTTCGAGTCAGTATCGGTCTCTCTGCCAGCGAAATGGTTACTTTTAGAAACGCGAAACATTTCACGACGATATTATACTAGTAAAAAAAACTCCATATAAGCTGATGTCAGCCGGTCGGCGCGCCGGTTTAGTATTGGGAAGCGAATATTTTTCTGCGATTTCTGTATTTGTTCTATTAACAGTTGTTGTACCTACTTATTTGAGTAGTAGACCCCCTACGAGGACGACCTTATAATAACGAAGTTAAAAGAAACACTTGTAAAACGTACTTGGAGAAGATAACGATGGTGTTAATAATGTAAAACAGGTAGCAAATACCGCATATTGTGACGATAAACTACGAAACAAACTTGGCTGGTTTTGATGACTCGCTAGATGTTAACCACCAAAAATTTTAAAATAACTTGATAACTTCTGCCTCGTTTAAGCCTTTTTAAATTTATGAACTTGCGATAAATCAAAGTAACCATAACTTTAGCCCCGCAACGGTGCAGGTCAGTGCTACACTTACGTAGTAATGTAAAACCTAAGCTGCACAGCTAACCGACTAAAAACCTCGATTTTTTTCAATTGATAGTAAACTCTACATATTAAATTTAAAGTTGAAAATCTGTCGCGGAAATTTGACATTTTGTGGGTTCTAAGCAGTTGTGAGTGTGAGATAATAAAATTATTAGGAATTCGATTATAATATATACAACAGACTGTTTATGTAACAATGAATTTGACTGTACAATACAAGTTGTTTGGGTAACAATCAGCCATTCCAGGGTCTTGTGTGTATTCAAACTACCGAAAGGCGTTTGTGAGACTAACCTTGTGAAGTGAAGGTGATTTTTTGACCTACTACCAAAAGGTTACACAGCAGGGTACACACCAAAAACGTAGACACGTACAAATATAGCTTTCTCTTTAAAGTTAAGGCTGTGTCGTATATTTACTGATAAAGTCATTAAAGTTAAATACTAAAACCATCAACGAACTCCATAAAAGTCATTCGGTCCGAAAGCATCAGGAAACAGTGCCGCGGCTCGGATCCGTGAGAAATGGACCGTTTACCATAATTATCCATTCGCGAGCACATATTGCGACGTGCGGAATAATACAGTTCGAGTTGAGTGTGTCTCATGTCCACTGCTATAAATTTTATCAGATTCCCTGTCCGGACATTGGGAATAAATTTTTATCGCCCAATGTTTATTTTTAGCGTTCGCGGCCGCGTCGAGACCGTTTTGGATTACGCGATATCATTTTTTCGATTTTAGCTTTTTACCTGAAATGGGGAGTGATTTTGGATTATGTGAAACCGTTTCTCGATAATTTGAATATTTATATTTAATGGATGTGTTTCGTTTTAACTCTCCGCTTTATAACGACGTTGGATTAGGCGAAATCGTTTTCGAACTTACCAGTAAATGTACGGTTGATATTTTTAACGCTCTGTGTATAGTTCAAACAACTCGCATAGAAATTCGTTTTTCGTATGTTCAAAGCTAATTACGTTTCAGCTTTTATGTTTCTTTAATCAAATGTTAAATAGTTGAGAGATAAAATTAAATAAGTCTGTCTTTTAATAAAGTACTGACATAAACGTGCGTAGGTAATCCAATTTTTAAGTTAGGTCACAATATTTCATATTCGAGCATATTTTGAGGTTTCGTGTAATTTGCTCGATTTTTTATTATTATTTGGAGTTGCTTATTCAAAACATTTATTTTATGAAGAAGTTTAAAAATAAGTTTTCATAATTTGTGTTAGCTTGACATTCGTTATGTACTGAGACAAGTAGTAATTTAATATTAATTTATAGTTATTTAGCCTTAATCAATACATAACACAGTCACACATATTAGCAAGATGACAACAAAGCAAATTGTCATGGTCTCTCAATAAGAAACAACATCCTTGTTACAACTACGTTAATGATTTTGCCAGTAGCGTCTATCAGTACACCAATACCCTTTCTTAACCTGTAACTAGTCGGGTAGGGTCTATTAGACCTCAAGAAACTTTGTTTTTGTCATAATTCGGCAGATACTCGGCTTAAGCGACTGTATTCTCCAGTTGCTTCCTAGCTTAGCCGATCTTCCCTTCTTAGAGCTCCGCTAGCCACGACTTTAGGTAATCATATGTATCATTCAGAAAGCTGCTTCCAACCGGCCAATCTGGAAGTCACTAGGGAGGCCTATGTTCAGCATTGGACATCCTATGGCTGAAATTATGATGATGATGATGATCATTCAGAAATTCTCGGAATCTAATAGAACTCATGCTACTTTTAGATAAACCTAAGTCTTCGACTTCTAAAGCTTACTTAAGTGCTTTTAACTTAAGACCGTTGTCACAGTCCGTGTCCGAGATCTATGGAGGAGAAAACCAAAACCAAGTGAGGTAAGAGACTTCCTGAGAGAAGAGCCTGGCATACCTCAAGTTGCAAGAAACCTTAAATAACGTTATTTTAGTGTACACCTATGAAACAATGTCAATCAAGAGAAAATAATTACAAATAACAAATACTCTTGTCAATTTGATTATGTAAATAAAAGTATGAAATTTTACATGTTCATCTTGAAATTCTGAACAAAGTATATAATTTAAGATATTTTGCCACAGAGTATATTTTGTTGTTCGTAATTATATTCTCTATCGATTAACGTATGTTTTATAGGTGCAGTACACCAAAATAATGCTACTAAAGGTTACTTGCGACTTAAGGTTTGCCAATTAGGTTCGATGCTTTTTACAAAACCTTACCAAAGTTTGCAATTCATGTTCCTGCTATTTACTAAATATTTTTGAGAGACGGATTTAGAAAATAATGTTTAGTAATTTTCTGGAAGTTAAAAATGTGTTTAGCAAGTTGAAATGCTGAACTTCAAGTTCTATATAAATATAAACATTTGTATTTATTAGGTTTGTTTTACTTTTGCAAATTAAACATGGGGTTTTTTGGACCCCAAGCGACTAATAGTGTTTCGTCGCGACTAGCTAAAGCTTAAGTGACCCGAACCAGGGATATAACCCGCCACCTTTTGCCTTCAATCTTAAGTCATCACGCAGCTACGCCAGTCGGGTCGTCAGATTAAATATAATTAAATATTGGACAACATCATATACATTGCTCTGATCCTATGGTAAGTAGATAAAGTACCTACTTGTGTTGCAGGAATCAGAAACAACGACGGTACCAGACACCCAGACCCGAGACATTATAGAAAAGTTATTTTTCTACATTGACCAACCGGGAATCGAACTCGGGACCTCAGAGATAGCGACACAAAGCCTCTCAGCTGCGGCAGTCGTCAATTAAATTTATATGCACAAACGATCTAATTGCAGGCCATTACGTCCCAAATCAGTAACATTCGCAAATCTTGTCACAAATCGCGATAACCTTGGATTACCTCAAATTAATGTCAGCCGTGATTAATGGGAATTAACGATGGTTCGTGCCACCGACAACTTAGCGATGACGAAATTAAATTACAAACGGGTAATTATAATCGGGCGTCACGGTATTTTTGGGCGACGGGTTTTTATAGTTGATGCAATAAAATTATTTAGGTGCCATATAATTAGGACGCGAAATGTAAACCGCCCCTTGTGTTTGTCGTGGGGTGTAAACGCAATTATTAATCCTGAATTAAGTTGTCACCATGTCGCCTAAGTAGTATACAGTTTTTTTAATTTTTTAAGTATGTTATTTTTTTAAATTATTTTAATGAAATTAACAATTTTACAATTAAGTTCGCATACTGTTTTTATTTTCTTTTTTTAGTAATCGTTCTTAATTTTTTTATATGTTTTCCATGTTTTCTTGTGTCGTCGTGAGTATTTATTGCTAAATTATATCTAATATAGCTATAAATACTGGGAAACTTGTTGCATTTACGCAGTAGAAACACCCATTAAAAGAAAGAAAAATAACTTATAAAGTATAGCCTTTAATAAAGAAAAATCTTCACAAGCAGAGCTGCCGTCAACGGCTAGTATTGTTAAATAAATTGGCTTGTGATTGCTTTTCGGTCCAATTCTTTTAATTACTCGACTCTCGTACCTACAAGTAGGTTAAACCTGAGTTGTTTTTGCTTGTAAGACCAAAGACGGCACTAATAGTGTGGCTTACCGCAATGGTGGACGATCTCGATTCATCCCTGCGGTCACCGACTAATCTGCTATCGATGTCCTGTCGGAATCGCTTTGTTTGTTTACCTTAGCTCGAAGACGACGGTTTTGTGAAGGGTTAAGCCGGATAAAAACTATTTTCATTATTGCTTTTTGCCTAAAAAAAATTTATCTTTAGCAAATATTTGTAAGAAAGGCCAGGAGATTTGACTTGGTATATTTATGAAAGTAAGGGGTATTCGCAATTTTTTAAAATTTAGATTGAAACTAAACCTGGCTTAATACATACTTCTGATAATGATAATGAGAAATCGTGTAATTTTAGTAACCAACTTCATAATCAGCTGCTGAAATACAATAGCTTTATATGGGAGCAACTTTAAAATCGACAGAATAAAATCACTTTTTTGAATATTGAACCTTTTTGTGCGATTTAATAATGGCTTCATAACTTTAAAAAAATGTAAATCTCTGGCAATCTAGAAGTCACTCCCCCAGTGACTTCTAGATTGTCCTATCTTCAGCAGTGGACGTCCTATGGCTAAAATGATGATAATGATAATGATGATCCATGCCTCTACTAACAGCAGTCTTAGTATAAATACTATAAACTAAAACTGCACAGTGGAAGAATGAATTTCACCACGAACGTTGTAAATAGTTTTGTTATATTTATAAATTGGCATTAAACTTTCGTGGCCCGATCCAATTACAGAGTTTTCCTGGAAACTTCTGACAGCTGTATCGCTGCTGAAAAATAAAAAGTAGAATTCGTTCACATTGAGTTGCTGAACCCATGTCCTTTGAATAAAAATATTTTTCTTTTCAACTCATTTATGCACTAACTTGAGGTACTTTAGTAGTGATTACCAAATTTAAGAAACAAAAGCACAATTATGTCACAGTTTATTATTCAGTATTTTAGTTACAATTTCACACTAATCAGTATTCAGTATCTGAGTCAGTAACAATATGTTCTACGGGAAAATATATAACCAGTGCATGTACAAATGTATTAATAAATAATTCATTTATCTATATATAGTGATATATATCACGAGCATCACTAATATGCTTAAAAAGTCACGGCCGCTCTGTGTAGCCACAGAGCGGCCGCATGAAGCCGTTTACCAAAAAAACTTATTGTGTCCCGTTTTGCTGAGCTGAGAGGTTAATAGTCAGAGGGCTTAAGGCAGCTTGATTTCTTATCTGACAAACCATTCATTAACACATTCCTTTTTTTATTAACTGCCTTGGGCCTGTTTTGTGGAATATAGTCCAAACCAGTCCAACTCTGTATGTCAGCTGGTATTGGTACAGCTGGTTGGTTTAGCTGACTGTTTAATATGTTTTTTTTTCCGGATTCTGATATTGCTCCCCTATAAAAAGTTGTTGTTTTATCTGAGCACCAGAATGAGCCTTTAAGAGCTTTTGTGTTTTTTCGATTACACTTTGTATATTATTTAATATTTTGTAATTACATTTAATGTCTTCATGGCTGATTGTGTCAGTAATAAAAATAAAATAAATACTATGAAACCAACATTGGAATCATAACTACGGCTAATCTGACTACTACTAAATAGTATAAAGGCGTGATTTACTAATTTACTCGTAGTTAAGAAAAGAGAACGTCGAAATCTATGGGTACAAATTTCAAACTTTGTAGGTAAAAATATCAAATGACTAGACTATTATTTGTGTGAATGTGAAAATTTATCAGATTATAATGATTTTTACCTCAGGTTCTAGAGATGTAATCATGTTTTTAATTGAATGAATATGGTATCAGCGTAATTAGATTTAAATTTAAATAAATTGGGTATTTTAATAGTAAAACCAACTTGCAGGGTGGAAGAAACCAAACTAGTACAACTTTCAAAGCAAAGTCTGTCTGTAAAGTTTTAACTTAGTCCCGAAAATTCAACGTTAAATTATCGCTATGGAATTTGGAAACTTTGACTCGCGATATGGTCAGTAGGGCGAGTTAGCAAAGCTAACGAGAAGATAACCAGTCAGCCGTATCTGCCTTTTGTCCTTTGTGACTCCGGTCGGGAATACGGGCGTCTTACTAGCCGCAGATATAATTTCGGAAGCGGACACAAAAGGCTATATAATTTAAAAATCTTTGCACCACATGTACAATTTTGGTTATTTGATAAAAAACGAATAAAACTGAAAAGCAAAAAATATTAACAGATAAAAAATATTAAGAATACCTAATCAGTTACTTTTGTTGGCGGTGCAAATGAAAACATTTAAACTCATAGGCTTGTACCGACTCCAAAAGTAACTGAATAGGTGCTTATGGGTTAGTGTTATTTTATTTTTAGTTTTTCAGATTATTGAAGTCAGTTTTGTTTTTAATAAAATTCACTTATTTCATCTATTTTTAGTGATAAATGCTCTTTAAAACTAATCATAAGAGTGCAAAAAAAATTTACCTGCAGAACACCGATTTTATCCCCTATTTATCTATCCATAATGGTGATTTATTCACAAACAATTGTAAACCGATTTTTTGTATATACCTTACTACCTTTGAAGTATAAATAATCTATTTAATAAGAAAAGAATCATCAAAATCGGTTTACAATAAATCGGTATACAATAAATAAAAGTATATACATACTTACTACCTTTGAAGTATAAATAATCTATTTAATAAGAAAAGAATCATCAAAATCGGTTTACAATTGTCGAAGATATTAGGTAACATAGATACAAATCTGTTGGCGTGGTATTGAGTTCATGCAATGTTTGATGATTTTCTAATAGATCCCATCATCAGAACTTGACCAAATTTATATGGGACCATTCCGAAAGTATTGCCTTTCGAATAAAAAAAATGTAACTAGGTAACGAGTGATCGCTGAACATACATAAAAGATTCCGACGAATTAAGAACCTTCTCCTTTTTTTAAGTCGGTTAAAAAGAAAATAATGGCTTTTTTGTAAATGAAATGAGATAAAAATGACAAAATAGAAAGACGTCAAATACAGGTTATTACATTGAACGATCCCGACATTGTACAGGTTCTTCTCACGAATATTAACACCATTTAATTTTAGGGACCAATGCAATTGTAATATTTAAAAAAACGGTTTTATTGGAATAGTACTTAGACTTTAGGATGGTTTTTTGTGATTTTAATATTGGTTCTATAATGAAAGCTGGTGTATTTAAGCAGTAGAATTAACCCCTAACATGAAGTTAAATAATATTATTAAAAAAATAAAAACCGACTTCAAAAAACTAAAACGCTAAAAATAATCTTAACACTTACGTACCTAATCAGTTACTTTTGGAGTCGGTGCAAATGAAAACATAGAATCTCTCATCGACTGGCACCGACTCCAAAAGTAACTGATTAGGTACGTAAGTGTTAAGATTATTTTTAGCGTTTTAGTTTTTTGAAGTCGGTTTTTATTTTTTTTATAAAAAAAAAAGATACCGACGAATTGAGAACCTCCTCCTTTTTTGAAGTCGGTTAAAAATAACACCTTACACTTTGCGAAAGTTTTATATCCTCGATCCGCGAGTTCAATTCACACTGGCCGCTTTTAAAATTTTTACCAAACACCAATCACCAACAAACAATTAAAACAGTACAGTAAAGGTTAAAACCGCAATTAAACTTATCCTTTTACTTTGCCACAAATTGTCATCCCTTCCACAAAATTAATTGATTCCAACTGTCTCGACGCGAGTAATTAAATCGTAAATAATTTGTGTACTAGCTTGATTACCTTGATTACAACCGCACTTTAATATCGACGTCTCCGAACTAGAACATCAAAGGGATTGAAATATATTAAAATCTAGCAACTAATGACGCCAATTTTCAAAATAAAGAAGATAGTTCAAGATTTTCGTGACTGATATTTCTTTGATATTACTTACAAATATATTTTCAGCGATGAGAAAACGATATTTCAATTGACATAGATTTTGTTTGATCCAAAATATATTTACGCTTTTTGGTTAATGTTTGAAATTATTACTATAACATCGTATTCGTAATAACGATGCAATGAAAATTATTTAGTGGCAAATCATTTTTGCCTCGGCCAAGTGCAAGTCAGACTCGCACACCGAGGGTTCCGTACAAACCTGTAGGTTCACCCATAACGACAATCGAGTCATAGCTATGGTATTTTTATTGCATAATGAAATCCATTACAGTTACAGGGGGTTATAGTTACAAGGGGGGGGAGGAAGGGGATCACATTTTACCACTTTGGAAGTGTCTCTCGCGCAAACTATTCAGTTTAGAAAAAAATGATATTAAAAACCTCAATATCATGTTTGGAGACCTATCCATATATACCCCACTCGTACGGGTTTGATGAAAAAATTTTTTTGAGTTTCAGTTCTGAGTATGGGGAACCCCCAACTAGTTTTTTTCTATTTTTGTGTAAAAATCTTAATGCGGTTCACAGAATACATCTACTTACCAAGTTTCAACAGTACAGTTCTTATAGTTTCGGAAAAGTGACAAGTGACAACAATTAATTGTCGGGTATTATGATATACTCGTAAATATTCTGTAATACTCGTAGTCAACCTTGGAGTGTAGTGGAATTAATTCCTATTAATTATGTGGTCTAAGCCAAAATCCTTGTTGTTTGTTTTTTAATGTTTAGATTACGTGTTTCATTTGAATTATTAAACGTTATTTCGTTGATACAAAATTATCTTTATTTTATGGTCTATTTTGCATTTGCCATATAACGTGTTTTTTTTATATGCTATGCATAGTTGCACGAATAAAAAATAGCATAACCGCCATTTATTAATTGTAGATACAGAGCCTACACAGATATGGAGCCATTTTTTATCCAGATTAATATCTATTAAATTGTATTGCATAATTGAGATGCACGCCAGAGAGGACGCGATGAGATCGCTTCGTGAATACTTGGAGAGTGCTTAATTAGCGTTTCAAGAAGTTAATAAGTCGAGCAAGATCCTCTTGCCTTCTTTACTCATATTATAGGTACTGCAAATTTATAAAGAAATAGAAGCAGCTGGGTGCTTTAGTACGTAATTCTTATTTTATAGTCCCATTTTATTAATGTCGTACCTTTAAGGGGTAAGTTATATTGCTCAAATAGGTAACAACAACTTACAAGGACCATAATCGAAATCTCATCAAAAAGTTTAATTTTCCTTTACAATCTATAAAGGCTGATACTATGGAAGAAATTTTAGTATGAGGAAAAATAAACTGGGATATTGTTTCTCGGGAATAGGTCCTATATATATTTTTGATAATATAGTATTTTTATCGAGTATTTAAAATAATACTCCTTGATTGCGAGGAAAGCCGGAAAGTTAACTTTTTATTTTGTTTACAAAATAGCATTAAAACTAACAATTTGTTATTGTATAAGCCACAAATGTTTTACTTTACCACTGCTTTGAGATATTTATAAGGTGTGGAACATTTAGAGGGTTTAAATGCGATTTTAAAAAGAGGCTGTATAAAAAATTAAGCAAAGTTCACCGTGAAGAGTTTAAAACCAAATTTGAAGAATGACAAACCACGAAAATTATTTTCAACCGACTTCAAAAAAGGAGGAGGTTCTCAATTCGACTGTATGTTTTTTTTTTGTGTATGTTTGTTACGCGATTACTCCGCCAATTATGAATCGATTTTAATGATTCTTTTTTTGTTTGGTAGATCATACTTCAGAGGTGGTCCCATATAAATTTTATCGAAATTGATGTAGAATTTTTTGAGAAAATCAACAAATATATACACAGATAATATTTTGGTTGTGGTTCTTGTTACCTATCTTCGACAAATATGAGCCGATTTTGATGATTTTTGTTTTATTGAATACTTATACTTCAAAGATGCTATGATAAAAGTTTGCAAAATAAAAATCACCCCTAAGGGTAAGAAAATAGGGGATGAAATCGGTGTTCAGCAGTTAGATTAGGATTTATCACTAAAATAGATGAAATAAGTAAATTTTATAAAAATAAATAAAACCGACTTCAAAACACTAAAATGCTAGAAATAATCCTAACACTTGGAGTCGGTGCAAAGAAAAAATTGAATCTCTCATCGGCTGGCACCGACTCCAAAATTAAGTGATTAGGTACTTAAGTGTTAGGATTATTTCTAGCATTTTAGTGTTTTGAAGTCGGTTTTTTTTTTCTTATAAAATTTACTTATCTGTGTATTGCTTTCTTAAAAAAGAAAGTATTTAAACACGTCGCCAGTATTCAATTCAATTCAATGTATTTATTGCGTTCCATAATGTTACAAAGGTGTTATAAATAGGTACATTAATCAGATCAATAAATACCCTGTTGGGCACAACAATAAGGTTAGGACGGAGAGGGTGACGCCATTTGTAGATTTTAATGAGTAATTAAATTGGTAATCTTATATATAAAATTCTTGTGTCACAATGTTCGTTCCCGTACTCCTCCGAAACGGCTTGACCGATTCTCATGAAATTTTATGAGCATATTGAGTAGGTCTGAGAATCGGCCAACATCTATTTTTCATACCCCTAAAGACCACGCAGACGAAGTCGCGGACAACAGCTAGTAATTATATAAAATGTTACAATATAAATATATGTATAAATGTATGACAGAAAAAAAAGTATAAGAATACTTTAATATACTATAATGTAGGTTTTTCTCTAAATGCAAAAACAAATTATTCTATATCTAGTCCGAGTAACGTTCGCAATAGAAAGTTTTATTTAATGACTGAACTTAGTTTAGAATTTGTTTCTGGATACTCGTTACCATTTTGTCCTGACCTGGGAGATCTTTCTTGAACTTTTGAGTGGCCACTAGGGGGGTTAAGTCTGTGTGTTTTAGTTTCTAGTTTAATTCTGGTATTCTTTGCTTTACCAGCAATTGTCCTGAAGCAGTGGTAGGGTAAAAAACAGCTTAACTTATATTTGCAGAAATAAATTGATTTTATTGTTTTTTTACTTTACTTGTAAAAATTGGTTTTATTGTGATTTGTATGCATGGTATTATAAAGGGTATACAGAGTGTAACGAAAAGGTGAAATAAAACTTTAAGGGGTTATTCTACGGCTAAAATACATCAACTTTTTCTATGGGACCAACATCGAAATCTCAAAAAAAAATATTGACGTTTTCATACAAACTGGTCGCGTTTTAGTATGGGAAAGTGTTTCTTTTTTGCGAATTCGATGTTGGTCCCATAGAAAAAGTTGATGTAATTTAGCCGTAGAATAACCCCTTAATGTTTTATTTCACCTTTTCGGTACACCCTGTATACAATATAGTTAAGGTATGAAACTAGATAGGTAGAGTTCAATATATTGACGACAATAAATTTTGGATATAGGTACTTTTTATTTTGAAGCAATGTTCCGTTCTGCGGTATGTCTAAATGTAATTATAACTCAGGTTTTTAAAGGCCAAATAATTTAGTGTCAAAATGAAGCAATACTAATGGATAAAACAATAAGAGTCACATTGATACCTAGAGTTTTAGTATAAACAAAACTCACTACTCAACTAAGGGCCGATTTTACAAGAGCTAGGTAACTTTTATATGCCGAATAAGTTGGACATGTTGACACTTTTTGTATAAAAAATGTATCAAAATGTTAATTTTTATTCCTCAGATAAAAAAATCGGCCTTAAGGATCTCAAAACAATATGAAACTCACAATGTAGCACTATCATTCTTTAAAATCTAGCCATAATCGTAAAATCACCGTTATACTAGCTAGATATACTTTGAAACTGGAAACAAGATATTTATCAATCGTTTTACAATTGACCAGCAATCACTGAAAACACTTAAAAACGAAGGATTTGGAAATAATAAAGACTATTGTTTTAATAGATAGCAAAAACTTCAGAACACCCATCGGGGGAGTTTCCGAAAGAAGTCATTAGCAGAGTTTCCAACTTCGCGCCGCTGGGAAAATAAATATTTTCAAAGTTACCAAGTAACAATTGCGTCTCTGTTTAGTCTTTTTGACATTAAGTTACACATTTAAGTTGTGACTTTGATGGGACGTTATTGATTTGTTTTTTTTTTGCTTAGTAATATTTATGTTCATCTTTAAAGTTTGTATTCATATCATAAACGTATTACAATCCTATTCGGTATACATTTTATTCGGCTTGATACTTATTTCGTTACATCTAACAATATAAAATTGAGTTTGCCATAAAAGCAATATTACGTATAATGATAATGATAATTTTTGAATACCTAATATTTCATATTATTGGCAGTAAAATTTTCTTAATATATTAATACCTACTCATCAATAGGAACTATTAACATACGGGCAATATCAAAATGACTTTTTAATATATAGAACAGAATACGAACAAACTTTCATAAAAGTAGTTTTTCGTAAAGTAGTTTAAACGTTTTTGTGATACTTTTTGAGCTCAAGTTTATTTTTTTAATTTGTTAAATATTATCTGTTATTCTATCAAATATAGTATATTGAATTAGCAAGTACTTAGTTAGCCCTCACAAATTGCTATGCCCTTGCAGGGTGTCATATGTATACCTAGTCTGTACCTACCACCTAAACTAATTATTACTTAATGTGACATGCAATAAACGATTTGAATTTGAATTTGAATTCATAGAAAAAAATCCTTATAAATTGCGATCTACAGACTGTTATCGATTCTTTTTGAATTCTTGAAAATTAGGGACATAATGGGGATTTGCTTGTTGCCAACTTTCTTAAAAATCAAAACTGTTATAATAATTTTCGGAAATAACACTTTTTTTGTTTTTGTATAGTTACTCTGATAAACTTAAGGCTATCCTGAAAAATAGCAACCTAATAGTATTTTACTTTTCATTGACCGACACTACAAAGTGCTTTAGGTTTAGGGCACCTACTTTACTGCCAGGAAGGAAAACCATCATGTCATTATTAATAATTATTATATTCATACTCGTATGCTCACTGTCGTTTTTCACACAAAAAAAAGATTTAACCCTTTATATTATCACAATAGCGCACAAATGTGGTGAATTTGACTCGCATTTTCCGCGTATTTAGAAAGTGAGCATCACGAGAAGTTAGTGGTTTAGTAAATACTTCTCAAGGCAACGTCTCGACATTGTCACGCAAAAGTCAAAATAAAAACTCATTTTAGGGTAATAAATGCTAAAAATATTCACATGTTTAATATTATAATGCGATCAAGATTTTAGAGGAACTAGAAACGTGGTTTACTATGGAACCCGTAAAAAAGACAGTGATCTAAAGCTTTTAAGAAAAATGCCCGCATAATATATAAATTACAATTCAGCCAAAATTCGAAAACCGTCTCTGCAGTGAACATAAAAAAATGTGGCCCAAATAAAATTGACTCCGTTTTCAACGCTATGAATTTTACGCGCCATAATTTCAGTGTACTAAATGCTCAATAAAAAAGGGAGGACCATTTCTTGCGGCCCGGGAACTGTAGCTGTGAGGAAGGAAGACATTGGAGTGACGTTAGTTTGATATACGAGCGAGGTCTTTTGTGTGCTCGTCGTTAATACGGGCACACAATGCTCCGCCGACAGCCTTCTGGAGTTACGCCCGACTTAAGAAAGCACACAGTCACACCGTTGCGTAACAGCTGATTTGCATATTTTGTTTTTTTAGAAACTAGGACTAGTTTATCGTTTTCACCATCGTAACACAGCCAAAATGGTAAAAATACTTTTTTAAGTGTTAATACCAAAAAAAAATTTTGTATTTAGATTTTGTGTGTTTGATTCTATAGGTACTAAGATTACATTATAAATTTTATCGTACACCATAAAAGTAACAACAATAAATGTTAAGAAATATAAGAAACCGTACCATTTTAACCGTCTTTTAAGCTAAGTATAATATCTTCCAGATACTAGGTTCCTGCTCTTGCAGGAGACTTGTTTTTTAACACCGCATTATTTTATGGTCGTTGTCGTTCGTGCCTTAGAAATATGTATTTTGATACACTTCTCATAAATTATATTATTTACATTGTTGCAACCTTACTAAACTCAAAGAAAATAGTTTGCTTTATATTTAGATGATCCCCACCCCAAACCACAAATATCAAATGAAATATTCTTCTGTCGTGTCAATAGCGACTCTAGACGGACTTCGACCAAAATTTGGCAAGTTCTATGGCATTTTGTATCGCTCTGTTTAGGTCATCTCTCGTGCAGGTGTAGGGACACAAATGGCAGGAGAGAAGGTGAGGCATAATTTGTGAATCCGAACCACAGTCACATTCGGTCCTCATACCAAACCTTACCAAATTTTATCTACCGCGGCCAACCTCTGTATGAAGACGGTTTAACGCCTATCAAAAGAAATGAGATCTGTTACAATATTAGTACAACAATAATTTAAAACAGGTATTTTACTTCAACACAATCAAATAATTCCCGCACACTTAATTAATCAAGTAATGATAGTTGTAATTATGTTCAGAGTTCAGATTGATGATATTAGCTGTAATTACTTTATTTAGTGACCCGTGAAGCAACGGGAGCCTTAAAAATAAATCGTAATTGCACTAAGTAGTGATTCTTAATCAAACTTTTAATTTGGTAGGACCTATTTCTAACTGTAACAAACTACAAAAACAGTATTATTAATTAGATTTCTTGTCAGCTAACTTTTTCCCGCAACTTCGTATGCGTAGACTTCAGAATTTGGCCAAAGTGAAAGAAATTATCATATCATGGGAAAACAAATTCGAGGTATAAGTACTATGGGTTAGGGTAGACCAATATAAATGCACGCGTGTGCCAAATTTGCAGAAATTCGTCTCTTAATCAATTGAGTTACAGTTTGATTTCCATGTCTGTTTAACAAACAGCCAAACATATATTTTTTATTATTAAGCAAAATTACTAGAAAACGTTTAACATTTTGACCCGCATCGGTGTAAATGCAGTCAGGCATTCAATCCCGAGGAGTGGAGGTGTGAGGGCATAGTTAATTGTGGCCTCTGTCAGTGTCAAAAACGTAGTCGGCTTGGGCCACTGAACGCAGTGTTCCGATGGAGCTTCCGCAAAGAGCTCACATCAAAGATTATTTTGAAGGAACTCGTTTGAGAGAAACCTGAAAAATGCTCTCTTTGGGTCTTTTACGCACGATTTGTAAGAAAAATGTTTGTATAAGTGTGTATTATTTGTTTAGGGCGTCTGTTTCGATGTTATTGATTATATTTAAAACAAAATTTGAATAAGTAGGTACTACTCATTTGTTGTCATATAATTCAGACTGCCTAACATTCCGTGTGGGGACAGCCGTAAAGAATACACTTCCCCACGGCCAACAAGAGACGTGTCGTAAGAGGGGACTAATACCTGTAGCACGAGACGGTCAGCGTGCGAAATGTTACAAAAAAAACTACGCTCGCCAACCCGTCTGACAAGCGTGGTGAGTATTAGTCTTGGCGCTAGCCCATAGTATTTCATAGTTGTCCCGAATTAGCAAAAAAGTGGGGCGTATAAAAGTGCTTAATTTAGGTCTATTTGCAGAAATAACCCTACAGGGCCCTGTGCCTATAATGATCTATAAGGGTCTATAATGATCTGTTTTATGTACCTATTTATAACACCTGTGTAACACTATAGAATGCAATAAATATATTGAATTGAATTGAATGATTTAATTTTATAGGTTTATTAGTTTAATAAATATGTAATAATAAATTTAATGATTAATAGGTATAATACGCTTTAAATAGTATTTATTTTTTACTCAGTATTACCTCAGTCACACAGTGAAATGTTTAAACTGTGGCTTTATTTGTGACATATAAATCAGAAGCAGAGGAATGTAAACACTGATTTCTAACAAAAAAAAAAACACCGGCTTCAACCAAAAAGAGTTTAATGTTTTCTAAATATGATTAATATTCTCGTTTTTACTGGTATTCGTGTACTAGTTTATTTTTTGGTATATTTTAAGATTTTTTGTGTTATGTGGTTCTGTCAAGATGTGACGAAAAATCTATATAGCCTGAATAAAAACTAAATGGTTCCGTTTGGTCAAAATTGGGTTCAAAATAATGTAGCTCAATTCTACTTAAACTTCCTGTGGGTTGAAAAAGACAGTTGTTTTTTAAAGATACTGGTTAAAATGCGCGTGTAATTTGTACATTCTACGAAAGAGTGTGATAAGGAGAAAGGTAAGTTTCAAAGAGTTTTAAATGAACAGTTCCCGCGCTCTGTGCGTCAGACATTACCGTACCGTAGTGTGCACCGCGAACAAACGCTTAGGAAATAATTGTATGCACATAATTATTTGTGCAGCGGCTTTGCGCGCGAGAAAAGCGGAGGAGCACTCTCTGGCGGCAAAGATGTTGAGATGCTAGATGAGGTTTGGCTAGTATTGTTTTGCGGTTAATAAGCAAAAAAGTACGATAGCCTACGTAAAGAAGACGAAATCGGCCATCCGCGAGATCGTGCGTATGACTTCATACAAGACTTAAATACTCTCGAAGTCTCGTGGTAGCCTGAAGCAGTCATAACCGATCGCGATAGGCTGCAACTGCATCATCATCATCAAACATTATCATTTCATAAATAGGAGGTCCACTGTTGATCATAGGGTTCCCCAAAGGACTTCCAGGATGACCGGTTGCAAGCGACTTGCATCCAGCGGCTTCCCGCAATCCTTGCCAGGTCGTCTGTACACCTTGTGGGTGGACCATCTACGCTGCGCTTGTCGGTACGTGGCCTCCATTCTGCAACTGCATAGCGAACTACAGTATTTAATCATTGTAGTAAATGAGACAGATTAGGCAGTCGCAACCGCTTTGGGTAGTCAGCAGCATGGCGAAATTATTATGTCGTGTGATGAAGCAGTTGCCATAGATACTAACTAACTTCTCGAGCTGTCGACTACTTTGGTTCATTTATCCCCTCCACCCTTTATCTCTCCATCTGGCGACACGTCCACCATCTGTTTTGTTGTTGGTTGATTATTTAAACGACGACGTGTGTGTGTGATAGTAATTGCATTTGAATAGTCCTTCTTGAATAGTTTCACCAGTTAACTGCTCAAGCAGTTGACACCGACTCCTCGAGCGGTCCGTCTAGATGACTAAAATGCTCGGGCTACCCGTGTATAACTGTTTTAATCCTTAATAAGGCAGTGGAAAAATAGTTACCACCAAACTTTTAACCTTATTATTACGATCGAAAACCAATAAAATAATTAGCAGGCTTGGCTCTAAAGGTAATGCAAAAAGAAACATTGTAACAAAATTTGTACTCTAGCTATTTGTTGAGTGTTCTGTAAAATAAAGAAGGCAACGGAAATCTATGAATTGCAATGAAAGTCGATGTGTTTATTTTATTCCATGTTAAGAACACGACATAAGATTCACAACTAAGAAGTATCATGAATAAACGACTGGCTAGAGTTCTCCTAAAGATTTCAATTATTAATTTGAAATTCTGGCGCTTAATTCGTCTGCATTAAGACATGCGGGCAATAATCCAATCTCGAGATTCTAATTATAATATTCTCATGTTTAACGACAGCAGACTTACTTACTTACTTGAAGAATTTTGACTAGTGATGCGGCAAATACTAAGTAGAGTACCAGATCATCATAATAATCAGCTCACCTGAACAATGTCCTATTCCAATGTACGCCACTGAGTCCGAACCTCTGCTATAATTCTCCATCAACTGCCAGCAGCTTCGCGTATTCATAGCTTAATTTCTTGGAGAGCGCCTTTTTCTGTATATCGCGGTCACCACTCAAAATAACTACCCCATTGGTTATTGTTTCTAAGGAAAATGTAACCAGCTCACTGCCTTTTCACTACAGAACTCCAGAAGGGATCGTCTTAAATATATTTTTTCTATTCAACAACATAGTGTGCCAGTGACAGAATGAACATGATTAAATAAGCAACATCCAGTAGATCCAATATCGTTGTGGAGACGGCGAAAACCGCAGGTGTTTCATTATTCCGTTTTAATGGCGTCAGCGCACAGGTTACGCGTCCATACAAATAGCGAATTGAAAGCGCTAACATGTGGCGATGAGGGATTAGATTATTTATAATCCGCGGTTTGATTGTTTTTTGGATTTGCTGCTTGCTATGTTGTGTGAGTAGGTAAACTATACAAACTTTGAACTCGTCTTACAAACAGTATGGTCTAGTTCCAAAAACTATTTAGTGCTCGCGCACCGAGAGTTCCCTTCAAACTTGTAGGTGTGTCAATAGTTTGTACATAATAGAATTTCCTATTTTGTTAAAAAAATGCTTCTTTCATTGTCTTGCCAACAGTCAATCATTTAAAAATGCGTATAGTAATTCGTATTAGAACACCTAAAATTAAAATATCTAAAGTTAAAACCTCAATGTCTAAAACCCCTAAAATTACAATATCTTATGGTTGGTCTGGTATGGTAGACCTAAATTAAAAATAATGAGAGTTCTTAATGTCGAATGATTCATTATTATTTCAGCCATAGGAGGTCCACTGCTGAACATAACCTATGTTCCCCATTGACGTCAAATAATTGGTATATTAAAATTCGTAAACCCTAATTTCACAATACCTACTTTACTGTTATGAGTCGTAGTTAACATTAATTACAAGAACAATAATGAAATTTGTATCACAGGGCATACAGAGTTTGAAAAGAAGTGTAGAAGTTAGTCTGTTGCGTATCTTTTTGACGTTTAAATGTCGTACACTTATAGGTACGAATATTCAATGAGGTAAGAGTTCAACGAACTATATTCCTTCCCTTCCCTACATTCGCCTTGTAAGTTATTACATACTTTATAAAGATATAAGCCATAAAAAATGAATACTTTTCGTAATTTTGACTCCACAACAGCTCCAAAATACAAATACAATAACAATTCAATTCGTCTAAATCGATTCAAGAAATTGGTTCGTTTCCCTAGACGCAGATAAATAGGGGGAATGTAATAGTAGTAACAGAATAGTACCAAATATCATGACAGTGGATGATAATATGGTATTATGCAAATTGTTTACGCTATGAACATAGCCTATGAAGAACAACCAGTTAACTTTGTACTTGAAAGCCAGAATAGGGACACTGATTTTATGTTGAGCAGTACTTTGGTTGATATAAATTCAAATTAAAATCTTTATTTGCTTACTAAGTGATGTACATTGGTGGTAGGTACATACATATGCGACAGGACTTAAAACATAGTTACTTATAAGGCATCGCAAATGTAGAGAGCAGCTAGTCTAGTGTCTTTTTTAATCTATGGTTGATTATTTATCCAAACTCTTTTTATTTCCCCTAACAAATATTTTCATTTACAAAAAAACGTTTTAAAATAAAAATTTAAGGTATTTAAAAAAATCGTTACATTAATTGCTTAACCAGCTATTTTAATAATATTAATATTGTTTTAAAAAAATCTAATAATCTAATCTAAAACGTCAATGGTGGAGTTCAGTAGGTAGCCTATGCGGGATCTATTTAACGTTTACTATTTTAGGCTGTATCTCTCTCTATTTATATAATTTCACTATATTACACAATAAAAATAGCTTTTAAAGATTAAAAAACACTCTAGCTTATTGATACATTGCCACCAGAACATTATACACACAACAAATTTTTTGGCAATAAACAATTATGACTGCTAAGAGTCGCAAAAAGTAGTACGACTTAATCATTAACCTTAAAAGTAGTGACGACTGTTCTATTGCTACTATGGTATGAGTGAGACGGCCGCGTCGAGCTTAGGTCCCGATTCGAGACACGCTCGAGTTGTGACGGCGCCAAAATATAATCCGCTAAGAGATACATTTGCGGTTTCAACACAGAGAAATTCAATTAGGGACAATTAGGACTCTTGGAACGTTGGTATAATAACTAAAATAAAGCTGAATAGCAAAATGTTCGCGGCATAAGACGCGAGACTTAACATCGTGAAATTAAATAGTCACTCGCTGTGTTTTGCGAAAACTTAACGTGGGTTTTGTGATGTTTTAGGTCGCAGCTGCATTGCTGGGTGCTCATTGCTCGTCTAGCAACTGGTGTCTAAGTATTTCTTAATAAGTTCAAAACTCTTAGAAGAACGAGTGTTTGCTGTCTATCATTATTTATTTTTTGTTTACCTGATTTATTCTACTATAATGTCAAACGCACAGAAAGAAATATTTTTCAAAATATTTCGCTTTATACCTATTCAAAAACCTCACGCCAATACACTGGTCCTTTGAACCGGATTTAAGTTCGTATGTTTCTATGCCAAGAGAATAAAAACATACAACCATATGCGGCCGCACTAAGGCTTTGGCTTGCTTGGTGGCTTCGCTAGTCACCTGGTGCAGTGCGGCCAGTCCTGTACCTACAGAGTTTTAGAAATTAAACTATGTATTGTTTTACTTTTTTAAAAATTATTTTAAAATACCATGAATAGAAACAACTATAATATAATCGATTTACGAAAACATTTACCACTTTGAACTATCACATTAACTTAATCCTCCTGAATTGTTATTGATACAAGTATAATATTTTGGTAGGTATCAATGTAATGATAGGTTTTGAATACATTATTATTAACTTTTGAAAAATAAGGTTCTTATTCGCTATGTGCAAAGTGGGTGGTGGGGGCCGTCAAATCGATCGCAGCACGCAATGTAGCAGAAATATGAAAAAACTCTGGACTGTCATGCGTCAAATTGTTATATTACCATAAAATTCCATACTAACGTTATTAAGTATTTAGGTGTATAGGTGTTGTGTTTGTAGAAACAATGGGAAAAATAGTTCGTGCATGTTTAATTCGTTTCCAATATCAAGATGGAAATTGGAGCAAAGAAATAAATGCAGCTGTGAAAAGAAAAAAAGTTTGTTGGAAGTTTGTGTCACAGACGATTGTCTTATGATCACAGCTCTTATTATGTAGCTTGGTCCGTTGGTTCTGAGCTCTTCAAAGTCTCTCACATATTGTGCTAATAAATTTTTTTGTAGGAGATTAAAAGTTATATCATGTTGTCAGGGGCGTGCATCCCATATAGGCTATTATGCAGAGCCTACCTTCATAAAAAACCGACAGAACAGCTAACCATAATTATTAATTACGTATTCAACAATAAATATTCTGTAACCATTTTGTCGTCTACCTGTACTTATTCCTTACTAAAGCGCGCAACTTAGATCGTTTCTGTGCAATTTAACCAATGTTAGGCTGCCGCGAGATCGCCTACTGTTTCACGCAAATTTACTCAATTTTCACTCACAGCCTACCCCCATCTGAAACCAATGCACGCCCCTGCATGTTGTATCGATTCAAATCACGTACGTCATTCATATTTTAGGTCAAGTAAGAAAATCACTTATTATAATAGGCACAAACTCTTTAGATATTTTCATCTAATTTCGAAGAAAATAAATCCGAAAATAATTCCCAAACCATTCAGTTGCCATAATTTGAGAGATCTTAAGTCCACAATAATTGTGGTCACTAGGGGCGCTGTCATCGCGCACACAGCGAATACAATTTTATTGAATTTGCAATATCAAAGAATGCATAACTTCATTATTCAACAGAATCCATGCTATGGTAATATTTTCTGGCCCAATTTTTTTCATTGAATCACAGCTGCTTACACTACGGCTTCGGTCAGTACCGTTAAAGTTTTCATAAGTTGACCGTAATGGGACATGGGTGATATATTTTATAAAATTTTCAACTGGATAATCTGGAAGTCATTGGGGGAGGCCTATATTCAGCAGTGGACGAGCTATGGCTACGGATAATGATGATAAAAAATAACAATTTTAGAATCATATCTAAGCATTACAGTTATATTTCGTATAGTTTGTATAGCAACAAATTATCTAACTTCCAAAAAATATAACGAGATCTCGAGCGATTCTGGATCCCACGCCGTTTCGCGCGTTTCAGTCATCGTCAATGCGAATCAATAAATTCAACCCTTTTTATGATTCAGTCATTCGGTTTTATTGGCCTTGTACGTGCTCCTCAACGTGCATCACTTGGGCGATAAAAAATTCTGAACGCTTATATCGCATGAAAGGAAATAAGCGGGCGTTATACCGTCGTTTGGGAAGTAAGAACGTGTTTTGTGTAATTATAGCCGTTTAAAGTGATGTTCGGGTAAAAACGTTTTGTAGACGATAAAAATATAAATTTTTAAGTTACTAACCTTTTTTTGATACACAAAATGATATATATTTATATAACACGCAAAACAATTTTACAAATTAAATTATTGCTGCTTTTCCAGTTATGCTTTGTTTGGTCGCGTCAATCAACACTGAGGATTTTATACAGATATAACTCGCTACAGGATTACAGCCACCCTATATTGTTTCGCTGACAGTGCGTAAAAGAAGACGATTAAGGACGTGTTTTAATTGTCTTCTTCCCGCAAAAACTCTGACTGAGAAAAGTGATGCGTTGTAAAAAAAAGTTCCATTAAAGCCGGGTTACAAATGAGCGCTGAACACAGGCGTTATCCTGCACCTGTACCACATTACACTGGAGCGACCAGTCGCAGCGATAACGACGTTAAGATTCACGATTCTCGCCCTTATTGTGAGGGAACTTTGCGAGTTTGACAGCGGTAATCTCGCAACCGATAGCGATCGCAGTAACGTAATACCCCGCGGGTTATCTTCCTGGGAACCGGGGCCTGGTGCGCTCATTTTGTAACGTTTACACCATTTTTCGGCAGAATACAACGCTCATTTTGTGCCTTGAAGAATAAGTGGCATAACTCAAATATTCAGTTTTAGTAACAAAGTTTACCGAAATTTGAAACGTTAAAAATACTTTTATCTCTGTAATATGGCTGTTTTTCAATAATGTCGGATTACTATACGTTTTTTAGTCAATTCAAGAATGTAAGTAGGTATTTAAAAAAACCATTGTATTTTTCTGATAGATACAAACATCTACAATAACTTAACACCTTCATATCGTGACAATACATTTGTTGACATTGTATGTAAACAAAAGAATTCAATGAGACCCTGCCATCCTATGTAAAGAAACAAATATTTTAGCCTCAGACATTTTATTCCCCTTTTTCCTCATAATACCCAAATACTCAGCTCCTCATAATCCAGATAACATGACATATAAAATTCCATATCGAGTTGTGTCACCAAATGATTGATTCTGAAAGATAAATCATTACGTATTCACACACTAGATTGATGAATGAAGTCTTTGTGCCTGTATAACGATTGATGTGCTTGTTTACAAATAGAGTAATCAAGAACAACGTTAGTGTATTTAACCAGTAAATGTGTTAAATCATTATTGCTCTTTACTTTAGGTTACTTATTTACTCTAAGCGATATCTGAAGTTGTATTATAATAAGTTGCAGAATTTTTGTTGTGTTTGTAATGCATTTAAGCTGTGGCATATCATGCCATAGGGATAGGGACAGATTTAAACAATATTGTTTTGATGTTACCATCATTTCCGACATGTACAGAGATGCAAGGTCAATGATACGGACAGTGGTAAGTGGGACAAAACCAATACCGGTCACAGAAGGCGTTCAAGGCTCAGTACTGAGTCCCTTTCTGTTCTGCCTGGTTTTGGACTCAATCACTACGCTACTATATACGCTGACGACGTGGCCATCTGCACCGAGAGCCGTGCTGAGTTACAAGAAGCATTGTTAACGTGGAAGTACCAGTTACAGACCGGTCGGTGGCCTAGTGTTGAGTGTTAAGAAGACCCAGTTTATGTGACAACAGTCCAATTCCTATCGACGGACAATTGGTCACCATGTGCGATCAATATAAGTATCTGGGGAGCATGATGCACAGGGCTAGGGATTTGAGTGCAACTTTCAGCATCGCATAGCTGCAGCTTGGCTCAAACGGCGTGAGGTAACCTGTGTTACATGTGTCAAAACAATGCCAGTAAAACTCAAGGGCTTTTACTATACCATCATAAAACCCGTCCTTATGTATGGCAGCGAAACGTGGGCCATAACCAAAAAGAACGTGCATATCTTTCAAGTTGCCGAAATGATGATGCTAAGGTGGATGTGCGGCCTAACGAGGCTCGATAGAATCCGCAACGAATACGTGCAAGGAAGCCTGGGAGTACGCGACATTGCCTACATTGACGCAGGAAAGTAGGCTGCGACGGTATGGTCACGTAAAGAGAAGGCCCTAAGATTACGTAGGGAATTTGGCACTGCAGCTTTCCCTCCCTGGTCGAAGATCCAGAGGAAAAACTAATACAAGATGAGAGAGCGTAGTGCTAAAAGACATGAGGGAGTGCGAGGTTTTCGAAGACGATGTCGAGGACAGAGCAAAGTGGAGAAGAAAGATACGGAAGGCTGACCCCACCACCATATGGGATATATAACTAGGAAGAGAGAGAGAGATTGTTGGAAGAATTTATTTATATTGCTAAACTGTTTTTATGAATTTAAATATATAAATGTGCGGCAGATAACCAATTGTGAATCTCTCGAAGTAAGGAATAAACATTCTTGTGTGATGAGATACGAGACAATGTATGCCAGGGTTATCTCGCAGCACACCCAGACTCGAAACAATTTAGAAAATACCGTTTTCTGAATTGATCTGAACCGGGAATCGAACCCGGCACCCATTGCGTTCAAGGAAAAGTTTTCTGCCACTACGCTAATCGGGTTATCAAATGTAAAGTCAGCATCAAAAGTAGCTGATCAAAAACTAATTTTCAAAAGTACTGACTTCTCAATTTCACAATAACCTGACTTCTTTATTTGACTTTTGCGTTGTGATTGTGGCAGACTATTGTGATATGTTTTGCAATGAGTTTTTTTTATTATTTCAGAACTAAGCTACTTTTTAGGGTGATTGTACCTAGTTCACGGATGTCTAAAATGTATTTTTGTATTTATCTAGTCGCCATATTAAGTGATAATAGTGTGAGTACATACATGATTTGGCTTGATAGGGTATCTTCCTAACAGTCTGTATAGATGATTGACTGTGTTCGTTAGGTACACTAAATTAATCCATATCGGTCAAACTATGAAATAATAATTTATGTTACAAACTTCTACGAAACTTTAAAGCCCTAAGGATTTAACTAAATTAGGTACAGTTTACAAGAGATATTCGGCAATTTAATATTGACCTTCGGCCTAAGTCGCAATGTAATAACTAGCTGTACTGTTAAATAACTACAAAATAACTCCAGGGTGAATAAAATCTATGAATAATCACGCTGCTATTACTGAAGCAATGTAAATCAAGCGAGCTATGTAAGTTTTGCCATAGTAAAAGTAAGTTGTAGTATATTCACTCGTCAGACGTCATAAGGACGCAAAGGTTCCATTTATGCATAAATAAACCATAAAATAACATCCCGCAATACATAATACTTTTGTTTTAAGATGAAAATTTTAATCCCATAGCAAAATTTGTTGTATTGAAAAATTAACGAAAATTCACCGTGAATAGGATATTCGAAGCCATATTAACCAGTCCCTAAATTGAAAACATTTTGCTCTATCGATAGTACTTAATAATACATAAGCGATTGTCTTGACAGGACTACTTCAGTAAACAAAGCCAAAGATCGAATATTCGAACATCGTACGCAATCATAATCTTTAGGCATCATAAGCATGTTTACTTGAGTCATGACTATAATATGATGTATGGAACTACCTCTTATGTAGTCGCCAAGGTACGTCAGCGTCAAAAGTTTAGGCTTAGTATGTAAATTTACTAAAAAAATACACATTGCAAAACATTTTAAAATAGTCTGACAAATGCACCACAAAATAGTGTAATAAAGAAGTCAGGTTATTGTCACATTTAGAAGAGTCAGTACTTCTGGAAGTTAGTTTTTGATCGGCTACTTTACTGCTGACTGTACGAACTCTACTTAGTTTGGGGTTAATTAAATTACTAGGATATTTAAAAAAAATTTTTACTTTTAGTCTATTAACATATTATACATACATTTCCATACTTTTGTATCTATTGTGAGAGTATTGATAGTTCAAGCTACGCACGCCTATTGAGAGTTAGCCTACTCATTATTTTTATTGTGGCCTAACCTAGCTTTGAGTCATATGACCTCATGTTAATCATAATTAAGAGGTCATGAAAACGTAATCAAATAGCTATACACTGACATTACATGCTTTTAAGCGCAAATTACATGAAATAAAATCACGAAACAATTTACTTTGGGTTGTTTTAGATCGCATTTTCTGATTCATTAAAGGTACTAAGTTAGGTTAAACCAATTTAGTAGTTAATGAAAATAAGTTATATCTTAAACGATATACTTACAAAAACACTGTTTTATTTTATTTTATGTAACAAATATATTTTTAATGCGTATGATACCTAATTTTTAAGTCAAAGTAGTTGCAGGTTCGAATACCGTAAGGGAAAATTATTTGTGTGATAAACACGAGCACTAGTATTTAAGTCATAGATGTCTATGCATTTAGTATGTTCTATATAGTCGCCATAGTACAAGCTTTGCTAAGTTTGAGGCTGGATATAATTATATGACCGATGCAAGAATGTATCTTCATTTGTTTTTGGTATTAAATTATAATATATTTCTTCCTTTACATTTGCCTTAGGTAGATCTCAAGTTTAAGTTTGAGTATTACTGTCAAAGCCTAAATTATTGAACATAAATTGTTTCTTGTTCGTAATATATCGCATAATGAATTATAAAGTTTTAGATAACATAAGTTTTTCTTAACTAATTTCAAATCGTTACCGAACGTTACCAACTATTTACCACGTTTGAGAAAAATACAAACTAACGTAACAGTTAATTTCCCGCGTACAGATCGTTAAAAGGCAAGAGACTGTTTGTAAAATAAACACGTTTTTTCCCCGCGTATTTAACCACGGCAAGGAAATAACGGAGCTGTGTAAAGCCATAATAAAAGGAAACGCAGTAGACCTACTCCAAACGCGCATACCAGACCGTGCCACTTGCGAATCTCTTGAGTACCTACTCAACCCTGAGTCATTTTCTTGCTGTCACAACATAGTTTAAGTTATCTTATTGCATGTAACTCGATTTAGCTTACAGGATGACTATGAGTACTTTAGTCTACTGCTGGACATTGTTAGATTTCTACTGAACCACTCAATAAAACCCAAGATTCGGCTAGTCAATTATTAATTTTCAGCCATTTCCAGCCACATTGAATAGGGTCGCTATACTTAGTTTGTACGCTTATTTTAATACCTTTCAGTGGCCAAAGGTCTTATGTATAACGTTAACAGCTTTCAAGATTCCTTTTTCTTAACCAACCAACCATCAGCAGAACTTCATCTCTCACTTACTTTATAAAGCAAGAAATGATTGCTATTAAATTTAAATCATTTGCGATGAATAACATAATAGGCTGCTAGATTTTAGCACACTATTACCACCTTAGCTTAGCCTATTAGCTATTACTTAGTATAGCACCGGTTGCTTTGGTTTTGAGTCTGAAAACTTACCGCATCATATTATTTTGTGCGTGTAACGCGATTGTGTTCGCAGATAATGCTCCGTTATTTACCGCGTTGATAACGGCGCGATGATTTAAGGAACGAAGATAACGACAACGATTTACAGCCGTAAATAAGCTGTTCACAATAATTTTCTTATTCGGCAAATGTTGGCGCGCTAATTATTTCGGAATTTGTTGTTTTGGAAACGGAAAGAGAATGTTACGGGTTAAATGCTACTGTTATTTGGATTAATTACATAGAACTTCGAACAAGTTATGGAATTTTCCAAGCATAAATAAACATTCGAGGTTGTTTCATGAAGTTCTTTGCCAACACTCGATTGTAATGGTATTTGTGCTAAATTAATAAAACATCTGAAAAATAGTTTTGACTGATTTTAGTTGAAACTACTAAAGACAATGGTTGGTTTAGTTGATGTTCGTGTCTATAATATGACACTATAATATAATATACATGAAGACTATAATATAACATAGAAGGATATCAACTTTTATCTTAGAACAGTGGCGAAGCGCCATATCTACTATCCAATTTGAACTTATCACCAGTGATCGGAGAAGGTAGATTGATTCGATGTACTTTGGTAGTGCTAGCATAATATGGATATGCCTTTTTTTCAAAAACTGATACCAAGAAGTTCCGGAATCCTGGAGGCATGTCCATATTAATATCAATATTTGAGATCATTAACCCCAAATCAATCTACCTACTCCGATCACTGCTTATCGCAATAGATGGAGACGATTAGGAGACTCAGTCAAAAGTTATTTTGTCATTTCCCTCGTCGCATAAATGCATATTAGTCATTGCCTAAGCCCTCTTTTTAAGTGGTATTGCTTCTTGAATAAGGGCTAGTCTAGTATTAAAATAACTACGGTAACTTATTACTATGCGGCGAACAGCGAAATCTCAAAAAGTTGTAGGCAAAAGTATTTGTAATTTAACTTCTTTTCTGTAATTGTAACTTCTTTGTATGGTGTACAATAAAGAGTATCTATCTATTTATCTATCTATCTATTTGAACACAAGAATCAGCCTTTAAGAAATGTTCCATAAACAAAAAATAACTTTGTATTTTCCAGATTTAGCCATGCCTAGCCTTGTATATTCATCTCCACGACAAAGGTTCTTCGTAAGCTAAATTTCATGGGGTTCGGCTGAGTAGTTAAGCCGCAAAAGCCTTTCAACACGGTCTTGGGCGTTTGAGGCTCAATTTTGTCTTTGACTTTGATATTTCGTCTATGCACAAGATACAAATCACTCAGCCTCAACTGACATATTCACATTATGTAATATCAGGACAATCCAAAATCATTTTAGAAACAAACGAATAGCTATATTTCAGGTTCGGTCTGTATCCATTAGATTTCGCCTGAACAATGATGAAAGAAACCATTTAAATATATGAATCAAGCTACAATCTTGAACCAATCAAAAAACAGACACAGGTCTTGATGTAAATAATCAAAATATTGGTTAAAAAATAAGATTTTTTTAACGACGAATCAAATGAGTCCAAACACAAGGTCTGCTGCACATAAATTTCATACTTTGTTGTTTACTCTCAGGGTTAACTTTTATCTGTAAATTTTAAAAAGACCACGTCTGAAGTTAACAACTCTTCTTATTAAACATCGACATCGGGTCACATTTGTCAAAAAATATCCAATAAAATAAGTATTTACACATAAGAAAACAATTGAAAAGTTTTTAAATAAGTTGAATAAACTCACTAAAAGTGTTTTGAAAATAATATGATTGTTCAGACATCGTGTTTAAATTGCCATTGCAACATTTTTATATTATAAAAACCCTAGTTATCCACGTAGGCATTTTATAAAGTACCTACTCTCAATAGTAATGTTTGTCACGATTCTGTCTCTAACGCGTCTGTAGCCAAGCTTGCTCTATTTCGTGTTCATTGCCGCTAATATTTTAATATTTAAAACTGCTCGTGCTCGCTTATTGGGGCAACACAGTCACAATCCAAATAGAACAGCCAAAAATTTGTGATATTTAACTTTTTGTAGGCTTTTTCCGCATTGAATTGATCCTTTCAAAAAAAGAATCTCTATTTCCCTTAGTCACCGCATCACACGTGAACGGATGGAACAATTTTGCTAATTCTTGTTTTATTGTGTTAATTAGGGTGATTCGAAAAAAAAAAAAGTTGGGCAGAAAGTCATTTATGAATAAACTAAAGGCCACGCGAACGAAGTTACGGGCAACAGCTAGTAAGTATATAAAGATATTCAGAGTAAGTTTGGAGTATAATTGAAATTTTGTCTACAGCGGCCACCTGTTTACGAAGACAGTTTAGCGCCTTTCAGGCCAAGACCGTTCGTATCAAGGCACCATCTTATTGCAGTTTTAGTTCTTCCTTTGTTTTTTCTGTACCTAAAGAGTTTTTGACGTAAAATTGTTTAGGTACTGTTTAAGAATCACAACAGTCCTAGGGGGTTCTGCAGGTGATATCATGAAATTGGAAGGTGGAACAGTTTTGAAGGGCCAGAGCTAAATTGAAGCATGTGTAGGTTGGCTCAGGAAACTTCGGCTTCTTAGTCTCGCTTCGGGTACATGGTGGCCATAAAGTAGACGCCGGGGCCAGGTCAATGTCGGCAAAGCAGAGGGAGATTCTTTTCATTGATTACGCTTTATAGTTGAATTTAATTTGGTTTATTTTATAGTTGAAGCATGGTTTTTCAATCAAATCATCATCAAAACAGATTTTTTTGCTTATACGTATTAGATCTCATTTTAAGTGTAGTGTGTTGACTGTTCTCTAACAACTAAGGACCCATTCGTGGCCAAAAGCACGGGTCACCTTGAACTTGACATTTATCTCGTTGCGTGCTCCACGACGAATTTCATGTAAAAAGTAACGGTCAAGTGGGTCTTATTTTTAATTTATGTGCCCGTAGTGACCCGTTTTAATAACTTCTTTCTGTGCCATTAACCATGATTTAACACAAGGTTGTCTGAATAGATAAAGTAAAATGGAAAGTTATGACGTAAAATGTGTTTCAGGTGCTGGTAAAAATTGTATTTATACGATTCAATAGTAGGTATTTTGATAGCATGTTAGCTTGCTTAAAGTGATCAGAAAAGTTTTTAAAAGTAAACAGGCAATACCATAAATGAACAACACTAAAAATTGAGAGGCAAGCTTGGAAACTCTCACAGAGGACTTTTGGCTAGTTATTTTTTAATTATCTCTTTGGCTTTATTTTGCTTGTACGATCTGTTAGCAATCAAAGGACAATAAGATAATTCCACCGGTACAGCTGGTCGACGTTTGAAATGCAATTTTGCAGTTTTGATGTAGTTTTTATGCAGTTGGTATAACTGCATCGAAATTGGCTAGCAGTCCAATTGCGGCACGTTAAAACTATAGAAAGACGTTCTTCATAAATGATTACATAGATTGAAATAATGAAATGTTCTGATTATTTGGCATTTTTGTTTGAAAACACTTAGCGTGCACGAAAAAATAAAAGTTCTTTTTTAGTGGACGAATGAGCAGTTACTCACAAAACTGCCCATAAAAGAGGGATGAATGAAAGTAACATGAGTTTTAGTGACCAATTCATTCGCAGATGTTGACCATTTCTCTGAGCTGTACAGTATTTTCAGGAGTTTATGAAACATGAGTAATCGTAGCTTTGGACATACAACTATACTTAATGCGACGAAGACAGGACAGCACAGAAAAACCTAAGTACTCAGCTTTGATTACGTCTCAGACAAAATTATTTATTGGTTACGAATAAAATGTTATAGTCCAAACGATTTTAACGGTACGACCTCATTATAGGTAAACTTACTACTCCCTTTGCAGCATAGTAGCAACATTACCTAAAAGATTCTAAGGAACCTTAAAAAAATAGAACTATGCTGATAATATCATCAGTTTATAAAGTCAGATAAAGTATATACCATTAAAATAGAACATTTTGGCTCAAACTTAATTTAAATAATGTCAAAAAGTCAAAGTCAAATTCAGTTTAGGACAGAAAACTGCCACTTATAGTCATAACGTCAATAATAACATTATTGGCCCATATGGGGCAGAACATGTCTCTTTATTTTTTGGGCTCTACTAGCGCTTCGAGACAAGACACAGACAATCTGGCAAATGCTGAGAAGAAACGCTGGAACAAACTCAGTCACCACTAGCTGCCACAAAAAAAAAGGAAAAGAAAATAATGTATACCTGTGCGAGCAGGGCAGTGATGGTTGGCAATGATGTCAACAGGACATTGGCGCATACTATTATCACAACGATTCACTCATTTTTAAAGTGCCTATTTTGAAACTACCTATTTAAGTTCAAAATCAACCGTATTTGCAGTAATGGCATTTCAATTTGACCAAATCTACACGTTTAGGCAAACAATCTCCCAAACGAATCACAATTCAATCGCATGTCAACATAATTGGCCCGGTCATAAATATCAAAGCGAACGAACAGAGCTCTCGCTCTCATCAACAGAGGCAGACAAAAGATAGGCGGGCCTGCTCATTTGTCAACCGGTGTAGCTCACTTCATTCGTGTTTTTTGGAGGCCGTACAAATGATCGACTGTTGCTACCCGTACTGTCCTTTTTTATATCGACGACTTACGTAATTGAGCCTATTTATCTGCAGGCATCTCAAAACGATAGTCTTTTCCTGACAAAAGCTACCTGTTCATTTGTCAAACGCTTTTCTTTGTGTTTTTCCGAGTATATATTTCTTCCTCATCAAATGAAATGTTTCTTGATGATCGTTTTGGTTGTATAAGTACAATTTGTTTGGTGCCGAAGGTAGTTAGGGAGATTTTGTGTTTCGAGCGGGATTATTTTTAGCACTGATCGAGACTCGGTTCCTGTTATGAATAAACTATTTACATACCTACATGTTGTACGGAACCCTCGGTACGTGAGTCCAACTCGCACTTGGCCAGTTTTTTTACATAACTTTGGTCGAGTAATTTTATCTTTAGCTTAGACTATACAATGGGACAGTTGATTAATTTTTGTCGATTGCACTGTTAGTAGAGAATAAAATATGTTTAAATTTCATAAGAAGAACAACAAGAAGTATGTCGTTCGTTTATCCTTACGTCCTGAATATATTTTTACAGCATTTCTCCCCATTCTCATATTCAGACACGATTCAAACTGTTACGTTACAAAAACTGCCAAGTACAGAGCGCGGCGTCCTTTATGTAGTCAAAACTTTGAACGGCTGAGAGCCAATTAAGCCCGTCAATGTGTAAGTGGGAACGCCGTTTACGAGCGATATGTTATTTTGTGAAGAGCCTTGTACCTTGTGTGGTAACAAAATTTTATTTTTAAGATTCTTGACGACGAGCGGTTGCGGATTTGTATCCTGCAATGGAAACATGTTATTGTGATATGTAAAAGCATTTGTATCGGAGCCAATTAGGTCATAATTACATTGAGTCATGGAGCACATTTTATTTCATAGGTACCTTACTGAGTTTAATGTCATATGATTTGTTCGAAAAATTTTTTCGCCATTGTTAAAAAAAAAAAAAAACACAATTCATCAAATTTTTTATTTTTATTTTTAAATCTCTATTTGTAATGTTTTTGTGTGGGCGAGAGTTAACAGGACTTGTTATTCCATACTAAATGTATGTGAAAAATCACTAACTTGTTTCGGAGAAGGTTCTAGCTTCGTATTGCTGCTTAGGGTATGTACTCCATGACTGGCGAAGTGTGGTGTGATCATTAGACTTGGACGCTTAAGGTCCCAGATTCGATTCCCGGTTTAAGTGAATTCAGAAAACATTTTCTTGATTGATTCGCATCTGGGTGTACCGGAGACACCTCTGTTAGAAGTAATTGTCTAGTATCTCGTAACTCAAATATTATGTTAATTCCTTCTGTTTTAAGTTTGTGCTTATTATTATTATTATTAATGCATTTTTTGCCTAATACTGACATTATTTATTAGGAAAACATAAACAAGCATCATTTACAGTTAGCTAACAATAACACGTACCGACAAACCAACATTGCAATCCCATCTCTTCCACAGCTTTTCGATTTCACCCTGTAGCAAGAAGCGATAAATATAATTTATGAGGTGTAAGGAGTAAAAGAGCAAGTACTTGCTTTTAGATGACAACCTTAATTAGTGCTTCTGGCGTCATGCGTTTTGTCATGCGACATGTGGACGCGACTGCGACGCATGATTTAAAGGCATTCGTTCTGTTACAGTTTATTTTCACGGTAAAGTTCTGATTCTGCAACCACACTTCTAAATGCTAGTAAGCTTTCACAAGTGTTGCACAAGCGTGGTATTGTATATTGTTTAACAATTTTTTCTAGACAAACATTGTTTCTCAATTTTTGTATGATCTGAAAATCGTAAATAGTGTTAGATCGTAAATAATGAATCATAAATAAAGTAGAGAGAACCTCCATCGTACTAATAGCGACATTATGCAACATGATTGCAAATGCTTGAAGTAGGTCCGACCCAAAACTGGACGCAAAATATACATTTGACGAAATTTTTGGCAACATTGTTCTGAAATTGAATTGAATTATTATCGTTCAAGGCAGCCCGCAAAAACTCAAAATTTCCTACGTTATTTACAAATAGCTACTCTTTGTTTTCTGATAAAAATGTAATTTGCAGTTGCATATTTTTTACTATAAACATTTTTTTTTCAGTAAAACAGCAGGCGCAAATCACACTTTGAAAACTATACACAGTAAACAACCAAAAAAAAAACAAGACATTTCCAAGCTGTCTTGAACGAACCACTTTAAATCAAGCAAAACCAATTTGACGCGTAAAAATTGATCACCTATACAGGGCGTAGTTTTCCAACAATAATTTAACAACACCTGTATACATATAATTTCATACCTTTATTATGTATATAAAATATTTACAGTGTATTAGTATGTAATGTATATTTTAATTAAAGTATTTTCTTATGTAATAAACTTGTCAGTTACTTCATACTCCGCCACAAACTTAACTATCTGCATTACCTCAAGGTTGACTGGTAGATAATGCTGTATAGCATTAAGTCCGCCAATTGTACCCACCTGTGCAATAAAGTTTAAATAAATAAATAAAAATAAAATTTCATTTGCAGTCAAGTGTATGTCATGGCTCATCAGATAGGTTTGTTTTTGTTATCGTTTATTTGGTAATTAGTCTCGAGCGTGACAGGTTAAGTAACTATCATCGTACAATTAATTTTGAATGCTTTAAAGCAATCCGTATTATAGTGTGACATTTCGGACCACTTAATAAATACAATAATTAAATAGAAATTTCATATCAACGTACTAATGTCAATCAGGATAAAATTAAACAGACTCTGTTGATATGTACAATTAATTTATTTCATTCAATTAATATTTAGAAGAACTATTTTTGTTATGATTTAAATTACTGTCTCATATCCGAATCAGTTTCATGAGAAATAACTTTCGGGTAACATTCTGCTTTTAATTGATCTATCCGGTACACGTAATTTTGTTTTGCTGTTTTTAATTATGGTATTATATTAAAAAATGATGGCCACTGGTACTGCTCTATAATTTGGAGCCCCATAAATAATAACAGGTTTAGCAATACATGAATGTAGGAAAGCTTAGATTGAGTTTTAACTATATGTAAAATTCAATGGTTTTTGTTATTTAAATTTCTAAATATCATGTTACTGTTTGTTTGAAGTTGTCTCACCACATGTCTTGGAGTGTATTATTACTGACGAGCCATACCATTTATTTATCGACGAACGTATTAATCACAATAGTCACTTCAAAGACATCGTTTCCCGTGTTTTTACAAAAGGTAATATTCTACCATCTCGCTAAATTTTAACACCAGTTATGTAAACGTTGTCATAACCATATTGTTAAACCATTGGATTCTCCTAGCACTCCCATGTTCGAACCAATGAGGTAAAGTTGAATCTTTAAAAAAATATTCGTCGCCCTCCGTAGCCGAGAGGCGAGTATACTGGACTTGATGACGCTATCTCTGAGGTCCTGGGTTCGATTCCCGGTCGGTCAATGGAGACAAATAACTTTTCTATACGTCTGCGTGTTGTGTTACCGACGTTGTTTCTGATTTCTGTAACACAAGTGCTTAAGCTGCTTATCATAGGATCAGAGCAATGTATGTGATGTTGTCCAATATTTATTATTTACTAGCTGTCCCGGTGAACTTCGTACCGCCCCTTCATACATTTGTTTTTTCGTTAATTATTCCATGTTTTATAAACTTATTCTTCTATTCGGGGTGGAAACAAATTCAACTAATCAAAGATCATAAAAATCGGTCCCGCCGTTCTCGACTTATAAATGGTGTAACTAACCCGACTTTTTTTAAATATGTATAAATAGATTTATTGATGATGGTATATATAATAATGATGAAATAGGCGCCAAATAACTAAAACTTCCACTTTGCTGGCATTGCTCTAAAAAAGTGAAAATTAGGGTACACTCGCGTAGGCGGACTGTTTCCCTAACAACGAGAATTTTAATAAAGTTGAATCTTAAATCGTGCAGAATAATGAAACTCCTATAATAGTAGCTAAATTTCTAAGGGACAATAAACTAAGGACAATAGATACTTTTCATTTAATAAGCAACAAACGTCGTCGTCTTTTCTTGGAAAATACATTTCTAAACGTTGTATTAGTTTTTGTTTTATTTTACGTACTCAATGATAAAAAGATATTTCTTTCTTAAATAGTATAAACTACAATGCTCTTTAGCTATTTCTAGACTTAGAATCTAGAATGTCTGGGTAGTTTAGTCGGTTAACAACTAAAATACATTTGAAGTCTGTCTGTGATTGCAAAATAAGTAAAACAGTACATTAATTTCTTTAATTTTATTTGTCAGTTTCTCTAAATTAATCTTTAGAATCAGGTTTTACGTGTAGGTTCTTGGTTAAACTTTAGAATTCGGGTTTCACATGCGTATTTTTGTCTATAGAAAATGCGAACGATGTCGCTTATTTAGTATATATTCATAAATATGTTTTACAAATTATTTTAGCAAGCCAAACAATTAGCAGTTAACTTTGGGTATCTTCGTAATATAAAATATTTAATAACATCCGAGGATAATATTTACATAATAAGCCTTGATTATTTTATCTCAACACCCAAGCTCTGCAGAAAATTACTTTAAAGCATCTTGGATTTCATAATCAGAAAATTGTTAATATTGTTTTAATGGTATACAATACTGTAATACAACAAATTTTTAACCGACTCCAAAAAACGAGAAGGAAACGGAAAAAACATCACCTATAAGGTTGGAAAAATAGAAAATGAAATCGGTGTTCAGCAGTTAAATTTTGTTTGCACTTTTAAGACTTGTTTTGATTAGGATTTGTCACTAAAACTAGATGAAATAAGTAAATTTTATTAAGAAAAAAACGGAGTTCCAAAAACTAAAAAGGCAGCCGATGAAAGTTCAATGTTTTCGTTTGCACCGACTCCAAAAGTAACTGATTAGGTATTTAAGTGTTAAGATTATCTTTAGCTTTTTAGTTTTTAGAAGTCGGTTTTACTTTTTTTTATATATTTTTTTAGTAGAATAGGTAAGGGTCGCAGGAAAACGTTGGATGCAGGCCGCTTCCAACCGGCCAATCTGGAAGTCAATCATGGTCCGACGCACAGAACAGGAATGACACGCTACGCTCCGCTTATTCTGTGGTCCGAGGCCTATGTTCAGCAAAGGACGTCCTATAGCTGAAATGATGATGATGATGATGAAGTAGAATAAGTATGAATTTACATACTCATCATCATCATTATCGTAATAGCCATCGGTCGTCCACTGCTGAACATAGCCCCCCCCCCCCCCCAATGACTTCTATCATTGGGGGGGATTGCCAATACTCACCACGCTTGGCAGGCGGGTTGGTGAGCGCAGTTTTTTATAGGATTTCGCACGCAGATGCTGCTGCCCGTCTTATGCTACAGGAATTAGTCAACTTTACAACACGCCTCCTGCTGGCGGTGGGGAAGTGTATTCTTTAAAAATACTACACATTTTAAATCTTTGCGTTCTTTGGTCGGAGGTCGACGTAAGAATGCGTAAACCGTGTTTCCGTGAAAACACGGCTTACACGATCCTACGCCGACATATTACAATCGATACAACTAATTATTCTAATTAATAATAGAGTTTTAATCACTCTACTACCAAGTAGTCATAATTGTTTCAAGCGACTTTATATATACCACCTATTTAGAGCAAAAAAATGATTTTGATTTTGCCTTTTAAATAACTCGTCCATTATACTTCATTTTCTTCTTCATTTTAAATCACAAATCAAGATATTTTTTAGAGTGTTCCTACCAAGGTTGTTTTGACCATTGTGCGAAGTTCATTTATTTGACAAAAAAACAGCATTCAGATAGACTTAAAAATAAAAATAAATTATCTTTTCTAACTGCATTATTCTCGAAATTACCTAGGATTTATTGAATAGTAAGAAATTAAAAAGGACATTTTCTATTTTGAGTCAGTTTTAGCGTTGAACAATTTTAGTATTAATTCACAAAAAAAATATTTGTAAAAACTATACAATGCTCTAACATGACTAATAACTGCAACCGAAGATTGTGACAAAACAAACATTAATAGCAAACACAACCTGTGGTCAATCAAATGAGGAAAATACCAATAAATAAAGCTAGTTTAAAAAAAGATGTTTTTTTATTTCGTTCCATAGAATCATCTAGGTCTATTTTCGTTTAGACAACTAAATGTATCTACAATTATTTTAGTTGCTATTGTTTTGTATTGGATTCTAGTAGAGCAATTTTTTAAAACTATAAATAATACAATTTTATAACTCTCATTTCATGTTATTAACATGTTATGTCAGAATAAGGGTGATTAAATAATAATTCATGTATAAAACTTGATTTTGAGTTAAAATTTCTAGGATCCGCGTAAACGCCTACTAACACTACTAGACCTTCACAATAGATAGAGTTGGAAACCACACATATAAAATTACATCGAAAGTCTAGCAGCTTTATGTACGCATTACGATACGTAAAAAAAAAACAACAGAACAGCTACCATTACCAGGAGTAAAAAAACAGCACAACAGCCACCGAGATAACAACCTACTATGCGTACGTGTAAGATCGTAGCTCGTACATATTCATGGCTCAGCTACAGGATCGTCCTATGGGGAGGCAGTACTGACGCACCAAGTCTACTAACTGAGCAAAAGAAACTAATACGAATCATAGCAAACATACAAAACACAGAAAGCTGTTAGGCTTATTTTGAGAAATATAAAATTCTAAGCACTATATCTACATTTTGGAACTATGTAAATTGGACAAAATAAAAACCATCCTACCCGAAACGAGGCGACATCATCAGGTCGTCTGTCTCCCTTGTGGGGTGGACGTCCTACGCTGCGTTTGCCGGTACGTGGTCTCCATTATAGAACTTTTCTGCCCCATCAGCAACCAGTTCTACATTCTACTTCTAGTTTTTAAAGGTTAGCTGACTGTATTACATCTAATATTTGAATTAACTATAATATTAATGCTTAGCAAAATAACAAGCGCACTGTTTAGCCAGGCGAATCGCAACTTAATTATATTTTTAAGGTATATCCGTGGACTTTATTACAGCTGCGAGTACAATTTTACATTTGCATTGCTTCATGCTAATAAGAAAAAAACAGGACCACAGATAAGACTGTATAGACAGAGCTTCCTTTGTCCGTGGCATTTTAAAGAAAATAAGCGGAGAAATAGCGAAAGAAAAACTTTATGGAAATCACACACATTGTGTGGCTGTTTTTGTTGTCTTAGTGATTTGTAAGGAATGTAGTATATTAAATATGGGACGAGCAATGATATTCATCTATAGATACACATAACAAGACGTTGGGTAAATTGATCGAACATGGTAATACTGGCAATACATACAAGTAAGCTAAGTTGATAGTAACATTCGAGACTGAATAGACGTAGTGTTTTACTCGATCAGTGCTTATCCAGCACTGCGGCAGCCTGATCCGATAGCTAATGGAGCTATATGAATGAACATAATAAACTAATGACCGTTTTATTTGAGTTAATTTCCAAAAAAAACATTGCTGATTAAACATAACATCAGATAGAGTTGGCACGGTATATGTGGTGCAATTTTTTTTTAAAGAAAATTATACAATGCTTACTTAAATTGTTTCACTCAACGTTTTCCAACAAACTACAACTGTATGATAACGTATTTAACTCGTTTAAAATTATTAATTTCTTGGTAAAAATAAACAATTAAATAAATTGTATAATATTTTCCTTGTTTAAAATATCACAATCTACGGTTTCTTTTTTCCCAAAATGGTAACTTTATTTTACGTAACAATGTTTGTACTAATCTTAGCATTCTGGCTAAGATTTTTAAAAAGGAATCTTATTATACACTTGTGAAGTATCGTAAAGTAAAAGAAGCTGTTTTATAAGCTGCACAATGAACTTAAAAACGATGCAATTAGAAACAATTTACTATCACGAGTATTGTATAAAACTTATGTTAAACAATAGGTAAAGGGTAGTTGATAATGTTGCATTCACGGTTCAAATCTGCTTTCTTGTCTCTATAATGTAGTGTATTGCAATGTATAGATTATTAGTTCACTATTTATAACCTAGTAATTAAGATTTGCACGCTTGTAACCAGGCTGAATACTATGACCTCATACCTTAACTATAACATCGATACTGTGTTGTATTTATGCAAATAAATGATTTGATTTGATTTGATTTAGTAATAAAATTAAGTACTTTTACATAAAAAATTACTTAAAATAGTGAAACATGTTTGTTTTTGCTGCTTTTAAAAGCTTAGTATGAACTCCTTTGATCTATGTTTTGGAAGAGTATTTGAAAATAGGGTATTCAATATTCTATATGTTATTCTTCAATTATTTTTCTTGCGTTGCATTCAGTCATTGAAGCTCTTGAGCACATTGAGGCTCAACCAGATCAGACAAAAGGGCGGGGTGCGACCATCCCCTCATCTTCACGCGCGAAAGCAGAATAGAATGTTAGGGTAACCAAAAAAACTGGAAAAAGTAAAATACAGACTTTTTAACTTGGTAACTACAAGCTTAGTGTACTATTATTTAAAAGGCTTTAATTTGATAAAAATCAAAAGTTAATTTGTGAAACACATCGCTAAAAAGAAATAAACGCTACTTCTTTTGTCTTAGTATTTATAAAGTTTCGTTTCTATTATGTTTGAGGAAAAAAAAAAACAGATAAATATACTTAAATACGTTTAAAAACACCTATAACTTACATATAAATGCTCGTGCTCATCACACAAACGTTTGCCCCTTGCGGGATTCGAACCCGCAACCTCTTGACTTTGTTGTCTGGAGTGTGAACCACCAGACACCAGACGGTCGTCGTAGTCCAGAGTCAAGAGACATTTTCAGTGTATATGTTTCGTAACTAAGAAAGAATTCTTAGGGTGCGTACAGATCTGTACGCATCCTAGAGTTTGTTAGATCTGGCAGATGCGCTGCACGCATGTGCATTACTTAGTGCGATCTGGACACGTATTTTTAAAACATTAGACATGAATCCTGGATTTAAAACGAAAAAAATGTGTTTAAAATTGATTTCTATTGCTTACGAATGCATTAAATGAATCGCTTAAAACGGAACGTAAATAAAAATCAACCATAACATATGGTTTACTTCTTTAAGTCATTCTTCCGTCTACTTTCTACTAGTAGAAAATGAAAAACGAGTGGATAGGACCACTCTTAGCAGAATTCACGGAATTATTTTCAAAATAGTGATTTTAGGTATTCGCTTGCGAATCGTGCGATTTCGTATTCGAATTGAACCTTTGCAATGTGGGCGCGGCGCGTGCGCAATCTGATCAGATTGCTCATGATCATGACAACTTTATTTGTGCATATCAAGAATAGGCAAGTTTGCTCATAATTGTAATTAGTCCGTCAGTTAGATTAACAGAAAATATCGGACACATATTTTTTCTTTTGTCAATGAAACAAAAAAATATAAAGATGTAGCCTGTTAAAGTTCCGCGAGACTTCACGCCGTGACTGCATGTACACGAACGTTACGCTTTAAGCAAGCTTTGCTGGAGTTGCGCTAAACTGGCGCGCGATTTACGGTACATTTGCCAGATCTGTACAAGCACCTAGGTAATTTTGTAAGAGGTTCTAATGTTTTATGACTTTTTGTATCCTCTTTAACGAGTAAGTATGATATATGCCTCTAAAACCCGTAATTATGTTTACCCTAGTCCTAGGCACTTATGCCCCCTCACGGCTCCCCGTTTAATAAGGGTCGCAAGGAACCCTAGACGGCTTAATGAGCTGTTTCTTCACTTACGTCTGCGGAGGCTGCCACTCTTTATGACCATTGGATTTGTGTGTTTTGCCGGTACTAGAGTATAGAGAGCACTTAGTTACGGCAAAGAAATAAAAAATATAACTATATCTTGTACTCTTAAGTAACAATTATGCTAAGCAGAAAATAATATAAAAATATCATGTTTTTATAAATTTACATTAAATCTTTGCTATGAAGTACTTGGTTATTAAAAAAACCTATCAAACTACAATTAAAACCCTTAGTTTCAACTCACAGCTAGTGTTTAGTTCATACGCTACATGGTATTAGGTGACGTCTTCTATCTTGGGAATTTTATTTTTTTATTTATTCATACTTTATTGCACATTTAAAAATAATTGTACAAATGGCGGACTTAATGCCAAGAAGCATTATCTACTAGTCAACCAGTGATCAAACAAACAACAACGCGAATCAACGCAAAGTTTTACTATTACGATGACCACATTGACTTCCTGAGTTACTAATTGTCACATTAGCAACACTAGTCACTTAGCGCTTGATACATCGACACCAAGCGAAACTCCTACATACTCATGTAGCTACACTAAGCTACTCAGATTAAGTCCTACTCTTTAAACCGTTCGAAAACACCCAAACTTCTACAAAAGCCGCGCAATTTTACATTATTCACTAAGATATAAAAATAAATTGATACTACCTACTGTCCGTCTAAAGCTTCATTTCTCAAGCCCATTCGTCATGCCCATACGAATTTATAACAAATTACCAGAATTTATGAAAAATGAATCAAATTATATAAAAATTATGAAACAATTAAAAAAAAATGCTATTATACAATATAAACGAATAGCTAAATGACAAAAAAAAAACGATTTTCTTATTAATGAAAAATCACTATATGTCAAAACATGTCTGTCTAGCCAAATGGTTGACTGGCAGAGAATGCCAGATGGCAGTCCACCTTTTGTACGATCTTTATCTGTGCAATAAAGTTTAAATAAATAAATAAATGTTATAATCCCTCACAAAATTCAATTAGTTACGATAAACAAAATTTATTATTATTTGTATTTCTAATTTATTTTAAATCTATTTCTTGTTAATTTTTACTTTAAAACTTACGAATTTTAATTAAAACGTTTACGAATGGCGTTATCCTCTTAAACCTAACCTTATTGTTGTGCCCACCAGGGTCTATAATGATCTGTTTAATGTACCTATTTATAACTCCTATGTACCATTATAAAACGCAATAAATACATTAAATTGAATTACTCCTAAAAAACCGGCTAAGTGCGAATTCGACTCGCACGCCGAGAGTTCCCAAACTTTTTAGGTATGTAAATAGTTCGTCTATAACGGCAATCGACTCGAAGATTTTTTTTTTTTTTGGGGTAAAAAAAATTTATTTTTGCGATGCAACTGAGACGGTTTTCCTACTTTTCCCATTACTTTTTCGATATGACATTGCTTTTAGCCAAATTTCGTGATTCTAGGTCAACGTTTGTTTTTTTGTTTGTTATAAATTTTTTTTGAGGTACGGAAACCTAAAAATAGGAACACAATAATATTTTTGTAAGGAAAATAATAAGACACCTAACCTTGTTCTTATAAATAAATTATCCGACGGACCACTTAAACAAGTCCTTCTCGCAAGTGAAGATCATTACCACATAATAATTATAAGGAAAAACGATAAGTGGCGAACGCCAACATGTTCAAGCGGAATTAGCAGTGGCCCGTGTTGATAAAACCCTATTATGTTAGGTCTATTGTTGACGAGATACGGAAATGAGCCCCCGAAAACGTTTATCTTCAAAGAAAAACCTCTATTTGAGTGGGGCGAGCCGAACCTATTTTATTGCTCGGCAGAATGGACAAGAAAAGATGTTTTTAGGAAAGTTAAATGTAGGGTATGGTGTGAAGGAATTGATAATAACATGAGAACTTTGATGTTGAGCTGTTTTTACGCATAATGGAAAATATGATTTAAATAATTTATTACAATTTTCAATCTTAATTCTAACGCTTTGTTCCGTTTCTAGACTGGGTAGGATTGACCATGATCCCAGGATATGATAATTATGATATGTTGCCGCATCTAGACACGCGAAGTCAATTTTTTATTGCCATCGGAACTCAATAACCTGAAGACAAGGGAACCAGACCATTTTTTGAACCATGGCTACACATAAATTACTAAATGCTTATTTTATTTCTATAAAATATAACACATGCACATTTGATGTACCGGTTTATGGAGCTATAAACAAAATCAAAACAGGTTGTATATCTCTTTTGTTGTCGTGTCATTGGGGATAGCTAAAATCACTCACGGTATTATTTGGTACATATTTGATATCACTTTACCTGCGTTGCAATTGCCAATAAATTACACTAAACGTCTTCTATTGGTTATAAAAAGAGCAACTAAAGTGTCAGAGATCGCCCACAGTCAACTATCAGGACCTCCCATTTAGGGCATTATCACACTAGCGTTTTACGCGCATGACCCATGGGGTATATTCTTGTATTGTAATCGTTGGATGGTATTTTTTTCAATATCACTACCAAGGTTCGAGTGTTAAAAATTTCTAACGTGGTAATCGTTAATGAAGCAGAATTATTCCTCCTTAGACAGAAGCTAAGATTTAATGTATCATCATCATCATTTCAGTCATAGTAAGTCCACTGCTGAACAAAGGCCTTTCCCAGTGACTTCCAGATGGGCTGGTTGGAAGCGGCCTACATCCAGTGGCTTTCTGCGACCTTTGCCAGGTCGTCTGTCCACCTTGTGGACGTCCTACGCTTTGCTTGTTCTTGTAATGGTACAAGGCCTCTATTCTAGAACCTTTCCTTAGAAGATTGATTGTATGTAAACAATATGAAAAATTATGACATGAATGAGCCAGTTATTTCGTGCCTAAAGTCTCCTGTGCAGGCAAAAAAACGAAAGAAAAGGCTCTACATAATTAAAAGTAAAATTCCTTGCATTTCTATCTCATTATAATCTATACGGTCAATCCCGGTTGCGTCTAAAGCCATCGCTTTGGAGCCCAGGGTCCGCTTGGCATTTTTATTCTATACTGTAGAAAAAAAAACGTTACAGGTCCCTATAAAATTTCTGCTAGAAACACGTTCGCAAATCACCAGTGCGATACCGCCCTAATACGTTTTTACAATCGGGCACTGGTAATAAAACAGGGATAGGACTAGGATTAAGCTCGTTTATCATTCGTTTTGATGGCCCTTTTTGCTGTAATCATTCATTTTTCTTCCGTCGTTTTCTGCTTCCTTTGCCTTTAAATGCCTTTTGTTGGTGAGGTGAACTCTTTTATCGAATTAACTATGAGTAACCGTTCCCCCAATTTTTATGTTAATTTTGAGATTGAGAACATTGTTTGGGAGTTGATTTAGCTGTTCACGTCCCTTTTAGAACTTTCAAATAAGATAATATTGCTCTTTGGGACTCTACTCGAATTATGTCAGTGAGTTTTTTTCTTTGAGATGGATTGTCAGCTTTTATATCTGGTGTACATGGAGAGTCAAAAGTTATTAAACTGCCTATGTATTTAAAATTTTTAACCCGTTCGATCTTTGTGTTGTTCAGTGCGATAGGATTGTGTTTTTTTTTAGATGCAATTATTATTTCTGTCATTGTCAAAGTTAATATTGATTTCAAATTTCCTAAAAATAATGTATATCTCTTTAAAAAGTTTTTTTAAATCAGTCTTATTCTCCGCAATGGTCGCTACATTGTCGTATCAGGGAGTAAAGAGAGAGGCGGAATTCAGGGAGAGATGGAAAAGACTCCATCGACAAGAGCAAAGCTCTTAAGTATGATGATGAATTGTCAGTCTGTTTATACCAACCAACATTAAACTAAATTGAAAATTCTAACTAGTTTGTGGTTAAAAGTTATGATTAGCACGTCCAATACACTTATACAATGTTTGAAATAAAAGTTTAAAATAGAGTAACATTAAGATAGGTAATTACTTTAAGTTTGTAAATATATTTCAAAGAAAACTTCACTTTCAATTCAATAAGAACTTTCAATAAAACTAAAATACTTAGAAATAATTGTGCTCGCAAGCTTACTCTGTAAATAAATGTGCTTAAAACTGTCGCGTGTCATGAAAACATTAGTCTAAGCGTGTCGTTCTTCTAAATCAATTACCAAAAGCCCGGGGTGTCTTAAAGGCTTTTGCTAACAGCCTACTAGAAAGTTGGGCCACAACCTAATATTTTGAATATTAGTTTTAATAACTTCTTAATTAGCTTGTAAAATCTTGAAAGATATTACAGTTTTATAAAATCTAAAGTTTCAACAATAAGCAAAGAAATGTAGTTAATTTATGTCTTAGTTTTTTCTAGACTGTTTAGAATTAATGCAGTGTTATTTTTTTATATAAAGAGGTTCATCCTTGTATTAGTGGACGTAAGTCAAAAATGTAAGTTTTTTTTTTCCCATACTAAAAAAAACACTTTCCCATACTAAAACGCGACCAGCTGGCATCAGTTTGTATGGAAACGTCAATTTTTTTTTGAGATTTCGATGTTGGTCCCATAAAAAAAGTTGATGTAATTTAGCCGTAGAATAACCCCTTAAAGTTTTATTTCACCTTTTCGTTACATCCTGTATATACCAGAAAATAAATTAAAATTCTTAGTTTGTTTGATTTGACCACGCTAATATTTTATGCGGCGGACAACTTGTCAAATATTATAATGGTCTCGGAGTTAGGAACTAATTTCCTTAATTAGCAATGTACCACACGACAATTTTTAGCAATATCCCACCATATCAAAATCGAGCTAATTAGAAACGTTTGTCTTCTAAATTGACCTGACCGGGAATCAAAACCAAGACTCTTGCGCTCAAGGCACACTGTGGCAATCGGATCTTCGTAGCGAATGTGTATTACGACGAAAACAGAAAACTAATCTATACTAGATACCGGAATTTCTACGTTTCACTTTTGCGAAAGCTTGAGTCTGAATATGAAAGAAGGGAACTAAATGATAACAAAAAATGTCCAAGAAAACTACGGAATTCTATTAACCAAATATCACACAGAATTCCCTTAACTACTAAAAACGCTGCCCAGAAGCTCAGAGATCTAAAAAAACTGCTCTAAGCAGGAATCCTTAGATGCATGTAATTCTTACTTCTGCTCCGTGGGAAAAGATTTGGCTAACACCATTCTCACAAATCTCAAAGAAACCCAAGAGTCATTAGCTGCCAGTACAAAAATTACGGATCCTCTGTTGCAATCCTTTTACATTTCACCCACGGACAAGCAGGAAGTCCTGGATCTCATACAAAAATTAGACTCAAACAGCTCTCCAGTTACAGACAGGATAGATAATAGGATACTGAAAGCTACCAGAAGTTCAATCGCATCCCTCTCGCATATATTTTTAACAAAAGCATTGAATCTGGCTCTTTTCCTAAAGCTTGGAAGACCGCTGTCATTGTTCCCATCCACAAGGGTGGCGCTAAAAATGTGCCTAGCAACTATCGTCCAATCTCACTTCTTGGGAGTTTTTCGAAGCTATTAGAACGCATTATACACAAGAGACTGGTGTCTTACCTAGAGTCCAATAGACTAATATCAACCAGTCAATTTGGCTTCCAGAAAGGTAAATCAACGGATGCTGCTGTTACCTTGCTAACGGACATTGTCTCCACTCACCTTGACAATGGGCTTGTCAATGGGCTGAAAACGGTTTAAGGCTAACTTCTCAGTGGTTGGCCAAAAATCTTCTAACCCTAAACACCGATAAAACAAAATTTCTTTGTTTTTATAAGACAGCAGCCTCTGTCACCAGTTTAAGATATGTAGAGATACATAGCTGCCAATCAGAGGACACTGCCGCATGCACCTGCAATCACATCTCAAGAACTGATCATCTAAGATATCTAGGAATCATTGTTGACGAAAAACTTTCTTTCAAGCAGCACGTCACCTTAATGTCGGGCCGTGTCAGAAAAATTATACACGTCATGAGGAACCTACGAGAGGCGGTTGACGGAAACATTTTAAAGACTATATATTTGGCTCTATGCCAGCCTTTAATTAATTACTGTATAATTGCTTGGGGAGGAGCATCTCAAAATTCTCTCATCGCATTAGAAACAGCTCAAAGAGGGGTTTTGAAAGTACCACTTTTTAAATCAATTATGTATCGCACTGCCGCCTTGTATGAAGAAGCTGAGGTTCTTAGTGTAAGAAAGTTGTTTTTGGTTAGAGCTGTGGCATATACTCACAAAAGTGGCTTGTCTCAAATGGTAACAACGATCTTCTTAAGAAACGAGTTTTCCAAATCCCAACACTAAAAATGAAAACATTATTTTCTCAGCGTTTTAGCCGATTCTTGTTTCCCTTCACCTACAATAAAATGAGCAAATTTTGTAATTTTAAAAATCGATTAGTCTGTCAAATTAATGCTTTGGTAACTAAAATACTTCTAAAGTGGTCATATGATGACACCGAAAAATTCATAAGGGTTGTACTTAGTAATTTGTATTCACTCTCGTCTCGCAAACATACACGCACGCACGCACACACACGCACACGCACACGCACGCACACGCCCACGCGCAAACACACACACACACACACACACACACACACAAACACACACACATAAATTCAATTAGAAATAGTTTTTGTTTGTTTTTTCTGTTTTCTTTTTTGTTATGCAAGTGTAAATATTTATGTAAACCTTCACTGTCCCCACAGGATAGGCTTTAGCCTAGTGTGGGGACCTGTAAGAACTAAAACTGAAATGGATTTTTTGGAAATAAACTTATTCTTATTCTTATTCTATTCTTATATTATTTGATATCTTAATAAAAAGATGACAAATATTTACTGTGACAATATTTTGCCCATAAACACCCAAAATGCAGAAATAATAAAGAACACGAACAAAAACCTCACTGCTTAACTACTGTTTTATCCAGAAAGTAAACTCCAGGAACGGCAATAAAGAGCAATGAGAAAAAATCTCCACAAATTCTCGTCACACTGAAGTGGATTCGAGGGTTATAATAAAAAAAATCCCTTTAGACAATTTTCCATTATCTTGGGCGTCCATTGTAGGGGCCGATGGTCAACGTTTTATGGAGGGAACTGTCGCAGTAACTCCTTATTAAAGCGTCGGGACACAGCTTCTTGCTTCTAATTGATTTAGAGACCCGCCATGACAGTGCGCCATCTTTGTTTCGCTCAAGAACTTTGAGATCACGTGTGGAATTTTAAGAGCAATCATTTATTCTTAGAGGTTGGTATTAGTTAGTTGCATTTGTTTTTAAAAGGTTTAAGTGAATTAAAGTTGTTTCTTGCGAAAGAAGTTAAAATAATGAGCAAAAGGATCATAAACGCAGTTTGATATATAAACGTTTCTTACTGACTCTTTCTTTAAGTACGTCTAAGGGCGGTAAGCTTCTGGTTTGATTCCATGGTTAAATGATACGAGTAGTGTGTGGAAAGCGGAATAAGAGAATTAAGAAAAGCATCCATTTTGTAAATAACATTTAAAAAATATTTGTGTCGGATTTTTATCATGATCAGTTAAAGAGGGACACAAAAACGAGATAATTTCATCCTACGTGTTATTATCAGGTAATTATTTTTAACAAAAATCATCAAACCTTCAAATTTATATATTAGTACCTACTAGTAGTATTAACTAGGTATAAAATAGCATATAAAATCTGTAACGATACTAAAGTGTTTCCCTGAGTGGCATCGCCAGTGTCGGCAGGCTTATAAGCGAGAGCCCTCACAGGGCAGACGCGACGACAGGACGACTCCTTCTATCCTCAACACGAGGACAGATTACGTATGCTGATGGCAATTCTTTTATAGGTATGGTAAAACCTTTTTCTACAAAATTTTATCTATTGGAATGTATATTCCAATAGATTTGAGAGATTGTGATTGTTTTATAACAAGAAATGGTAAATAAAATATCACAGACTCCTGCTGTTTTAAAGTAGGTTAAACTTAATTGTTATATCCAATATTTTATGGGCCGAAATAAACATATATTTAGTTTAAAAAACAATGCCATCAGATAATTCAATTCATCAAAGTCGTTTACTGTACAGTCCATTCGCCTCTAGAATTCCTTACCATTAACAATCAGAAAATCCGAATCGATTGCTATTTTTAAAAATCGGCTTAAAGCACACTTTCTTTCTTCTTGACACAAACTGCCTTTATATCTTAGACTATTACTGGTCACTGTTAGTTTCGACATCTCCTCGCATATATCAAGTAGTATGTATGTTAGAGTGCGTAGGCGATCCATGAGTAAATACGACAATATTTGAGGACGATGTTTATTCAACCGAAGTTCGAACACGAATGAATCAGAATACAGACGGCAGGCCTTTTTATAAGGCGATCAAAACAAGTGTCCGAGGGGAGGGTCGGTGCAGGTGCAGTGTTGTTTATCGGTCGACTGCAGGTGGTGTTTTGATCGCCTTATAGTACAATCAATTAAAATAGTAAAAATAACTAATTACGACACAAATTAAGTAATAATATTATTAATTCATTTTTAGCATATTGTTTAAATTATAATTAGATTATTCATTTGTTGGAATATTTCTAAATTACAAAAATCAGTTCTTAAATAATTAAACCGCTATCACGGCCATTCTGATGATAAGCTCGTGCTCTGAGCGGAGATTCATTCAATCTGGAAAGGAAAGATAAAAGAATTGTGCAGACTATTATTTATTTTTAGTTGATTCTAGTAAGTTCAATATTTTTAATGATTTAAAGAATTAGACCATTTGAATAAATCTCACGTCATATTTTTTAACTGTTTTGTTTGCCCAGTTATCAGACTAAATCGCTAATGTGATCCGTGCAGATAAGTGGCAAACAAAGTTTAAGTTATTTTGCCCAGTTGCCAGATTAAATCACTTACGTGATCCATGCAGGCAAGTGGCTAGCACATTTTATTATTATTTTGCCCAGTTGCCAGACTAAATCACTAATGTGATCCGTACAGACAAGTGGCAAACAAAGTTACAATAATTGTTAGTTTCTGCCCAGTTGCCAGACTAAATCACACAGTGATCCGTACAGACAAGTGGCTAATTTTCATCATCTGTTTCGGTAACGCTATCACGGTCATCTAAATTTGGTGTTGGTACTGCTCTTACTTGTTCATGTGACACAACAGTGCTCCTATCATTTTTTAAACTTTTTACCTCATAGCGATCATTTTCTAGTATTTTTGTAATTTGATACGGGCCTAAATATTTGGGGCCTAGTTTGTTGTTTGACCATTGGGTATCTTTGCATAGAACGAAGTCGTCTAATTTAAAAGGAATAACTGCAGCGCATTTTTTATTAAATCGATCTCTATTTTTGTGAGACTGTTCGGTCATTCTGATTTCAGCTTCCTTACGGATCTCGTCACGGTCAGTATTTGTTTCTATTAATTGAGTAATTTGTGCAATAGCGGGGGGGGCGCCAACTTTGCCAATCAATAATTCTAAAGGGGAGTGTCCAGTTGCTTTAGATTTTGTGCAATTGATAGAAAGTTGAAGTTCGCCTAGCTTTGTAGCCCAAGCTCTTTTTTGAGTTTGAGCTACTGCACTGAGGTGATCTTTAATAGTTCGCATTAGACGTTCAATTTGACCATTTGCTCTTGGTACACCTTTAGCGATAGCATGATGTTCAATACCCCCGGATATAAATAGGTCTTGGATTTCTTTGCCCATTATTGCCGGTTCTCTATCCGAGATTATGCGTTGAGGGGTACCAAAGAGATTAATTATTTCATGGAAAGATTTAAGAATGAGACTTGAGGTTTTATCTTTTAGTGGGTAAATAATAACAAATTTCGTGTAAGCATCAATCGCGACAAATGCGTAAGCTTTTTGCATACTACCCGTTAGATTTCCTATCAAATCAACATGTATCGTGTGAAAAGGACCATATGTTTTGTCAATTGGATGAAGGTTGATTTGCTTTTTACCTGATGCTTCTTTACCGACTTTACAGTTTAAGCAATTATCGCAAAATTTTCTGACTCTCTTTGACATGTTTTTGAACCAAAATTGTTCTCTGATTTTGTGTAAAGTTCGTTCCCACCCAGCGTGTAAAAGGGTATGGTGGTATTCATTTATAAGATTACATACAAGAGCATTTGGTATAACAATTTTACTAGAGGATCTGCCTTTATTATCTTGGATTTTGATAGCTAATATATCATTTTTTAATGTGTATTTTTTGTCATGGTCTTCTTTGTTAACAATGGATTCTCTGATTTTATTTAGACTAAGATCTCTTTTTTGCTCTACGATAATCCAAGATGAATCTTTTGTCAACATATTAATTAAAGGGTTTCTGCTTAAAAAATCAACATGTGACATATCCTCCTTTTCTGTATTTAATATCAAATTCAAAACTTTGTAAAAAGGACCACCATCTATGTACTCGTGGTGTTAGTTCCTTTTTTGTTCGACTTGCCTTAAGGGCATTGCAATCAGTAACCACCGTGAATTTTCTACCAAAAAGAAAATGTCTAAAATGTTTTAAAGCTTTTACAACAGCGAGAGTTTCCAATTCGTAGGAATGATATTTTGATTCTGGTTCAGTTGTTCGTAAGCTGTAATAGCCAATGACTTTGCGGCGGGAATTTTCAATTTGAATAAGCATTGCTCCGTAACCAAGAGAGCTGGCATCGGTATGAACCTCAATAGGTAAATTATCATTAAATATAGAAAGTATTGGTTCCAATATAAGGTAAGTAATAATCTCTTGCCTAATATTTTCGTGAGCTGTGGTCCATTGCCATGTGCTATCTTTTTTTGTTAACTGATAGAGGGGCGCCATTTTCTGAGAGAAATTTGGTATAAAACGACGGAAATAACTAGCGAGTCCATTAAATTGTCGCAACTGCTTAACACATGTTGGAGGTTGAGAGTTTTTAAGAGCATGAGTTTTGTGTGGGCTGGGCTTAACTTCACCATTTGAAATAATATTGCCTAAATATTCAACGGATTTTTTCAAAAATTTGCATTTTGTGATGTTAAGTGAGAAACCTGCTTCGGACAATCTTTTGAGAACTAAATCTAAGCGGTGCAGGCCTTCTTCCACAGTTTCGGACGGAATAAGGACATCGTCCATATACACAAGGGCAATAGAATCTTTATAGTCCCCCAGGGCCTTATTGATAGCTCGCTGATATACAGAAGGGGCATTGCATAACCCAAAGGGCATTGTTAAATACTCAAATTGCCCATCGGGCGTCACAAAAGCTGTTTTTTCTATGGATTGTTCGTCAATGGGGATTTGATGAAAGCCAGATTCCATATCTAGACTTGTGAAGTACTTAGCTTTACCTAATTTGTCAATTTGGTCTTGGATCAAAGGTAGAGGGTAATTGTCTCTAACTGTATTCATGTTTAATTCTCTATAATCGACACACAGACGGTCTGTGCCATTTTTCTTTTTAACTAACAGAATAGGGCTTGAGTATGGGGAACAGCTATCTCTGATAATGCCTTTATCTTTGAGATCCTGAATTATTTCTTTCACCTTTTCTCGTTCAATAGGGGCTAGTCTATATGGTCGTCGTTGAACTAAGCGAGTGGGGTCTTTCAAACGGATTGACAGGCTTCCAGTTGTTATTTTACGAACTTCCTCTTTCATACCAAAACTATCTTGGTGTTGTGCAATTATTTCATTAAGTTGAGTCCGGTGATTGTCAGTCAAGTCAGAGTCAATAAAATCAAAAGAGTTCTGAGAGGCGAAATAACAAATGTTTAGTTCCCTCTCAACAGCTATTCCATTATTAGTAATAGTAATTTTAAGACCAGGTGTTTTTAAGGTGTCTATACCAAGGATAACAGAATACGGTAATTTTTCTACAACATGTAAACTGACGTCAAATAATACTCCGTTCAAATTAGCTACAGTATGAATAACTTCGTTGGAAACCAAAGGTTGATTCGTAATACTACGCAAGTTAAGTACTTCAAAAGTACGTTTTCCAGGGACAGATCCGGCCACTTTTTGTGAAATAAGGGAGCATTCGGCACCAGTGTCAATTAAACAAGAAAGGAGTACATTACCAATGCTGATTTCCGTGCTTCCAGGTGATTCGCGCCGAACCAGGTTTGCTTGAGGTTCTCCTTTATTAGATGTCTTCCAGGTAGTTGGCTTGGAGCGACAATCCTTCGTGAGATGACCGGCTCGCTTGCAGAATTCGCAGTAGATGGATTTGCAGTCTCGTGCTCGGTGTCCTGGTTTTCCACATTTCATGCATGTGAATTCAATTCGTGGTTGTTTTGCGTTTTGTTCACTAGTCGCTGAAAACTCAGCGGGTCTTTTTCTATAGTTACGTAGATTGGCAATCAGTTCAGCTTGTGATTTAGGTGCTGATCGCAGCAGTTCTGCTTGAATAAATTTCGGACGGATCCCTGATATGACGGCTTCAACCATTAAATCTTCGGGAGCATTTGGAGAGATTCTTGAAAATAGACGCCAAGCTTCGCTGACGTACTCAGCGTAATTTTTTGCGTCATTAGATGTATATTCACGAAATTTGTTGACAAAATGGATATAACGAGATTCCGCCATAAACTGTGTGTGTAACTCGTTCTTTATTTCGGCCCATGTTGCATATTTGTGTGCATTAGTATCGGCCCACAGTTTAGCGCGTCCTCGTAGGCATGACAATCCCTTCATCATTGCAGTTGTCACAGAAAATCCTCGAAGATTGATTAATGAATCAACTTGTTTGCACCATTCCTCTACTGTCATCCGACAATCATCAGGGTCAAAATCTGGTAAGTAGATCTCGCTTAATTTCTGGCTTGCAATCGTGGTCTGAGGTGTTCTATGTTGGCCAAGAAGTTGTTGTAGCAATTGAACTTGAAGTCGTAACAGTGTAAGCTCATTGGATTCTTCATTGTTGATGATGCGGGTATTATTTGTAGATAATGATGATGGTTGTGAAGGTTCACATGGTAAAGTTGGAGAGCATCTTCCAGGGTTTGGGTTAGGGGCGTGTTCATCCGCTTCTTCTGATGTTAGAGTGCGTAGGCGATCCATGAGTAAATACGACAATATTTGAGGACGATGTTTATTCAACCGAAGTTCGAACACGAATGAATCAGAATACAGACGGCAGGCCTTTTTATAAGGCGATCAAAACAAGTGTCCGAGGGGAGGGTCGGTGCAGGTGCAGTGTTGTTTATCGGTCGACTGCAGGTGGTGTTTTGATCGCCTTATAGTACAATCAATTAAAATAGTAAAAATAACTAATTACGACACAAATTAAGTAATAATATTATTAATTCATTTTTAGCATATTGTTTAAATTATAATTAGATTATTCATTTGTTGGAATATTTCTAAATTACAAAAATCAGTTCTTAAATAATTAAACCGCTATCATGTATGTTTATTGTATGTATGTATAATTATTGTTATGTATTTATTTGATTTTATTTTTATTTATTTATTACTGTATGTATACGTTTATGCCATAAATTTATGCAATTCTATTTGTATCAGTTAAGAATTTTAAGAACTCTGCAACACCTTCCCCTTTCTTTAATGGTTGTCCTCTACCTAAAGGTTGTCTGGAAGAGATCGCTATTAGCGATAAGACCGCCTAAATTGTACATTTTTCTGTAAAAATCATGTGTATTTTACTTGTATGGTGTGCAATAAAGAGTATCTATCTATCTATCTATAATTATTTAAGTATTTTACATGTGCTTTTTAAAGATAAAGAAATAAATATTTTTCTTGAAAACAAAAATAAATATTGTAACAAGCATAAAAGCTTCTTCAAAAGTTGATTTATGCATCTAAAACTAAACTTCGTAATGTTTTATGACAGTACATCGGTATTACATTAAATACTTAAGTATTTCAAAGTTACATTTGGAGATATTTACGAGTGAGTACTAAATATCGTTTTATACCTTTTTGCACGTTTTCTTTGACTTATAATTCTTACGACTCATGACAGGCAAGTTTACGAATCTGTTCGCAGGCTCCAAATAATAGACACATACCTATCATACAAAATGGTCCAAGAGTTATTAAACCAAAAAGTTCAAGCAATATGGTCACTATTTTTTATCCAATAGTGTCCCACTCCCCGGCAAAGTTTTAAGTCCTAACCTCTCTGTTCGAATCTCGAACAAGCCTGCCAATATTGCGTGTAGCTCTTCAAATCGTCTAGCCATAATTTTTGGGCGCCCCCCTTTATGATACCTATCTACAACTACAAGCATCCTTTTTATTACCTAGTACCTAGACTAAGATTTTATTCAAACTAACAGAATTAATGATTATACCAACTAATTCATCTTAGTAAATCCAACAAAGTCCTTAAGCAATATCAACTTGTTTTATTCAACATAATTACTTATTTGTTTATGCTTACTATTTAAATTGATCGAATCATGTTTGTATTTGTATTTATATGATTTATTTATTTTATTTTTATTTATTATTTATTTTGTAATTTGTATGATTTTTTTAATCTGTGCAATAAAGTCTAAATAAATAAATAAATAAATAAATCATGCAAAAACGTAACTAATGATAGATGCAAAAAGGACACGTTTTTTTAACCATACATTTTTGCCCAAATGTTGTACCTAAAGTATAATTATTACACTTTGAAGAAAAAAATATGGCTAATTCATTAAAAAAATATCAGATTTTTTAATACATTTGTACCACCTAAAATTATCAATTAAAGATACATAAGACATGCAAGGTATATTAGGGTGATCAGCACAAGAACGTCTCGTTCTACCGTTTTTTTTAACATGTTTTGATAATTAAAATAAAGCAAGCAGCAAGCCTTTGTAAATTGCATGTTGTAAAACTTGGTAAGTATTACACACAAAAAGATTATACTAGGTACTGAGATGCATCTAGATAAATGAGCGTGTGTTATGCTGAAAAATGATCTTTTAAGCTATAAATGTAGGTAATTAGCTTCAAATTACTCAGTCTCATACTAATATTATTTTACAGAAAATAACATTGTTTGATAAAAATCTAGCTCTCACGTTAACATTGAGTAATTATCAAATAACACCTTTATAAGACATGGCGGCAAGCATCGATATGCGTTTTTAGGCTATTTCAAATCTATTTTTTATTCAGTCTTCTTTTGATATTCAAAGATTCTAATTATACAAATATTTTTGTTTTAATTCAAGGATTTTTTCCCTATATTTTGTACCGCGGTACATGCTTTGGGCAAAAACCGAACGTGTCCTTTAACTTTATTAGCCAATAACCTATCATCGTTATTATAATAATTATTTTATTCAATTTAACGTCAGCTGAGAGAAAATAGTTGCTCACATTTTTTAGAGTGTAAGCTCAACTAAACCTGAACTTTCTTTGATTGTTAACCGCGGCAACACGTGTCAGCAAAACTAATTTTGCAACACTAGTGCTAAAAATTCAATTTCACGTTACGTCCTAGGTATGAAATAATCCGTGGTATTAGTTTAATGCTTTTTCTATCTTTGACATCATAGATAATCTTTGAAACAACAACCTTTTTAAATCATATCTACATAATATGACAAATAATAGTGCCGTGGGTGACCGATATAAGATTGCAAATCCTGTGATTAATTTAGATTCATTACACTCTTAATATTTTGTGTTACTACGACTACGGCAATAATCAATATATGCGCTCAAATATGTATTTTAAATAGGAGTTCAGCCTTACAGACAGACGAACGCAGTTTACCCTTCATAGAAACTTATGCTTTGGCTAAAATCTGTTAAGTAGTAGTGTCCACCAATCGAATGTAAATGAAGAAAGAGTAAACAAAAAAGTTGCCAACTGTGTCTGTCTGAATGAATCTTCTAACTAAACAGAAGAACTGGACGCACAATATTGATAAAGTCTGCGGCAATGATTTTACTTATATTATTTTTGTATTTGGTATAGAACATTCTATCAACTTTAACTGTGTTGGAACCCAAATCAAATATTCACAAAGAAGCAGTTGTCTTTTGTCTAAATAATTGAGGTCATCAAACATCAAATAACGTTTACCTAATGCAGCACAAAGACAGCTCACCTCAGTACTTAGGGGCCGTAACGAGCTTAACAACTATATTAAAGAACATCTTGACTCAGGAACATGTGACATGAGAGGCTTCCAGGAAACAGGCTAAGCCGTTCTATACAGATATTATAATGCGGTCAACTTCGTCGCGCTTCGTCTTACGCGATTCGGAACTTTATAATTGAAGGCATAAAGAACATAAAGTGCAAGGAATGTGTGGAATAATGTTTTGCAATGTTCGAATGGTTTACGCTTTGTGTGATGTCTTTATGAGGTTTGCGCTGTTTCTTAGCGTATGAGCCTGATTAGTAACTCAATACTTTGGTATGTCTTATTTTAGGATTTCTTGACGTGGCTATGCTAAGGTCTTATTATGAACGAGAACCTAGAGCCTAACCATTATTCAAAACTACCAATGCAGTGTTGTATTAAAATGTCAAACTCTATGGAGAAGAAAAAGGGAATAAATATTATGACCACCAGAAAATACTTCGATACCCTAAGCTCTTTTACCAAAAATATATACTTAACACCAAAAAAATTAAGCCTAAAATAATAATAGTTCTAGCTGTTTTATTCACGACTGTTGTTCAAATTGTATTTGGGGACCAAAAATAATAAATGATCACCAAATTTTTGCGAGCAAATTAATGTGCTATTTTTGCCCAGTTAAACCACTATGATTGCCAAAAAATGTGATCGCATTACCAAATAATGTATAATGTTTCCATATTAAGTCCATAAATTCCATAAATTTTGTGATATATAATTATATTTAGTCCTAAAACTATTCTGTCATAATTTCGATTACTATAATAGTTGAATCTACTAATTTTACATGAAATAAAGTCAAATGTCCTAAGTATTGTATTATATACCTACTGTGTATTATTCCGAATGTTCATTTAACACTATTATTGTTAGTCCTAAAACAATAGCTAAAAATTAGGTTTTTAGTGACAGAAACGAATTGCCGTAAATCCGACTCCACGCAGTCTTGTCTGCCCTACCCCTAGAGTGTAATTCAAATCGCGTAGGCGCGGAGTGGCGAGGCGGCCCGCGGGCTGAGGAGCAGGAGGCTGGCAGCGAGCCGCCGCGGCTGAGGCTGCGGTGGTGAGCGAAAGCCGTCCGCGACGATTAGCACGCGTGGGATCGCCAGAGACACGCAGTGCCGGAGCTGTGACAGAAGCCTTGCATGCTGATTGCTTGCCTGCATGCATGGTGCATGCTGCATGCTAGCATAAATGGTGCAAGATGCTTGCTTTCATGCTTGCTTGCATGCATGGTGCATGCTGCTTGCTTGCAACATGGTGCATGCTGATTGCTTGCATGCATGCATGGTACATGCTGCTTGCCTGCATGCATTGTTTTTGCTGCTTGCGTGCATGCATGGTGCATGCTGCTTGCGTGCATGCATGGCGCATGCTGAATGCTTGCATGCATGATGTTCGTATGATGTTTGCATGCATGCATGGTGCATGCTGATTGCCTGCATGCATAATGCTTGCTGCTAGCTTGCACTACGCATTTATTATTATTAGGACAAATAAACATTATATAATTTGAATGTAGGGCTTACAACTTTTATAGAAAACGGTTTTAAGTCTTTTGTATATTATTGATTGTAATATTTATGACAAATAAATTTAGGGCATATTATATTTAGGGCTTTCAATTTTATTGCATGTAATATTATGTGACATTAAGTTCGGGCAAGTTATCATTCGGACAAATGATGATTAGGACAAAACAATTTATTACACGTTAGATTATGGATAAAAAAGTTAGGGAACAAAATTGAGAACCACGTTTGGTAGAACAAACGCACAAGAAATATTTTTTTAGTGGTTAATCAGTTTAGATAGGTACATAAAGGGCTTGAAAACATTTTACAGTAGTAAAGGGTCAAACTAGGAGTTTATTTACTGTGTTTGGTTAAAAAAATAATTATAAAGCGTAATTTACTTTAATAGGAAAACGAGATGTTAAATATTATGCATGTCATTTTTAATTTAAATGTTGTTAATAGTTTGGTGTTCATTAACTATTTTTGGGTCAACAATGATTTGTTTGAAGTCATTTGCTTTAATAGGGTAGCAAGATGTATAAACTTTGGTTATAATTTCATATTAAACTGCGGTTTTAATTTTGATGATCATTTACTATTTTTGAGTCAACCATGATTTTTTTGGAGTCATTTGCTTTAATAGGATAGCAAGATGTACAAACTTTGGTTATAGTTTTAAATTAAAATGCGGTTTTATATTCTGGTGATCATTTACTATTTTTGCCTGTGATATTTTACTAAATCAGGTGATCAGTTAAACATAAGCTGAAGAAAAACAAAACAAGGTTGAAATAGTTTATGAGCTCGTGGTTAGCCCTCAGTACATAACAATGTTACTTATACGTCAAAATAATACAGAAATCCTTTTTTAACTATAGCGTCAGCATCAGAATCAGCGTTTTAGGGATTTTTTTGATACTGCAAAGGTTTATTAATTACTGAAATTGTCCCTGAAGTAAGTAAGTATAGAATATTGTATGTATACCTAAAGGCAAATTTAGTTTTCGTAATAAGATTAATTTTAATCAGCAGCTGATTTTTTACTGTTTTTGAAAACGTTTTATTTATTGAAATTATTAATTTTCATCATTTGGTTTTCTCTTTATGCTTTATAATTATCTTATGCAGTAATTGTTCGGTACTTAGACTTTTATTGTAGCGTACCATCAGCGATGAGGCGTTTCGTCGATTTGATGACCCCTGAAGCGCAGTTTTCGCTGTCGTGACATTCGATGTAGTGACTTTCGATACAACGTAGGGACTGACTCTGTTTGTTTTGTACGTACGTTGTGAAGAGAAAACTTTATTTATCGCCTGTATTGTTTTGATAACTCTAAATGTATTTGTTTTTTTTAAAATACCTTCTCTTTTATCGAAAACTAATATCAATCCAAAAATTTTTACAAAAAAAATCAAAGTGAAACTGATAGCTTCTAACGTACCAGAAACTCTCAAAGCAATTTATTTTCAAAAAATCTTTAGGCAACCCCGCATGATATACGACGCCAATACTCTCGGAAAATATTGAAACGGCACCGATGGGCCAGTTAGCTATAAAAGCTAAATTGCCAACGGAATAAGTAAATATTTTTCAAATTGGAACCTCCGAGTCGCGAGGAATAGTTTTATTGATGTCTTCGTGAACGAGAATTTACTTTTCATTACTATAGAAGTTTGTTCGCAAATAGTTCAACATTCCCTTTAAACGCAAAAAAATATGTCAAACACTCCGTTTGGAGTTTCTCGAAAAAACATCTTATTCTGCTTTTAGAGTTTCAATAAAACAAACCCTTTAAGCGGGAAAACTTTAAATAAAATAGTATTAGATTTAGCTATAAATAGTGTACATCACCAGTAAATATTAACAATATTAGGACGTATTTATTGACTGGCTATAAATCATTAATTTATTATAATATGTTTAATTTAATGTTAACATCACTATGACGAATTCTAAATTTAGTTATAAATTCTGATTTGTCTCATCATCATCATCATCATTTCAGCCATAGGACGTCCACTGCTGAACATAGGCCTCCCCCATTGACTTTCAGATTGGCCGGTTGGAAGCGGCCTGCATCCAGCGTCTTCCTGCGACCTTTACCAGGTCGTCTGACCACCTTGCCTGATTTGTCTATTACTTGTATTTTTGAAGTGGTCTTCATATTTTTACCATTTTGTAGTTTTTTTTATTGCTTTTTGTGTCAGTTTTAGAATTATGAAATATTAATAATTTTTGTTTGACGTTCCAAAGTTTAAAATAACTATTAAACATATGACAATTTAATAAAATGTAAGACTTCATCAATTCATATAGAATTAGTTTTAAACGGCCTAGTTGCAGTTATTTATAATTTGTCTATACGTAGAACTAAATAAACTAAATCATTCTTTGTACATAGCCCCACAGATATACAAATCGCTTTATAAATTACAGGAAATATTATTATGTATTACGTAATTGTTATAAGATTTAAATAATTAATGAAAAGCTGTGGATTTTTTGTGAAAATAATGGTTTTAAGTTCTGCATTATAAAATTGCATGTATGATGTATTCTCTCAAATACGATTAAATTTAAATAATAATAAAATGAAATTATACGATCATGTAATCAACTCTTACCTTTACCTATTAACAAGTGTATTAGAGTGACTTTAAAAAACTTTAGAAGAAGTCTACAGGGTTTATAAGTAAGACATAATGATAGCTTAAGACAATTTTCTACGAATAGGCAAAAACATTAGCTCCCAACTTCACCGCCAAAAAACCAGACATCTTTTTCGTGCAAACTAGCTTCGTTAGTCAGACAAAATGCTTTATTTGCGGTCATTATCACGTTTTCCTCGAGATGTTTTCGTCTACAAACACAATTCCGATGAAAGTCCTTTGTGGTAATGATTTAATAATTTAACAATACCGCTGCAAAATTAGTGGTAAGTTCTTTTGGTCCTTTGTGAGGTCTGAAAGGAGGCAGCGTCGTAATTCTCAGAGAATGGCCGGGCGGTTGGGATCTAATTGATGTATGGGGCATATGAGCCCAAGATAAGGCGTTATAACGGCTGACAAGGCACTTAATTGTATGGCTATCCTGGAATGTAGGCCGTGATAAGCCTCGTTACGGTGTAATCTAGTCGACGTAAAATCAAATGCTGTAAAAATTATGACATCTGACGTTGGGTTTAACCACGCGGCGTGTGATGGTTTTTATGTGTGTGTTATTGTCTAGAAGAACAACTGGTTGTTGTCTGATAAAAGACTATGACTGAATATCACTAAACTCTGTACTAATTAATTAAGAAGTTATGTCCCTTCGCGTGCCACCAAAAACTTTCCCTATTGTTTTCCATTGTTTTTCTAGTCTACCGTAGGTAAGTGGAACGCGAGACATAATAATAATTTTCTGTTAATTAGTGAATTATAATTTATGGGGTTGGAGGCAGTTATAGTGTAAAAAAAAGAGATTACGACTAATTGAAAATCTCCTCCTTTTTTGAAGTCGGTTAAAAAACTTTCCCAAATTGTTTTCCATTGTTTTTCCGGTCTATCGTAGGTAAGTGGAACGCGAGACATAATAATAATTTTCTGTTAATTACTGAATTATAATTTATGAGGCTGGAGGCTTATAGTGTGAAAAAAAAAAGATTCCGACTAATTAAAAACCTTCTCCTTTTTTGAAGTCGGTTAAAAAACTACTCAAACTAAAAATCATGTTGTATAACGTATGACACGGATTGGTTACATTTGCAATCACAATGATATGCATTTTACATTGTTTCAAAGAGAATAGACAATTAAGATGTCATTTTTAGTAGTCGATTTTTAGAAGTCGTGGTATTGGCTGGGGCGAAACAAAAGTTTAACTACCTTTTGTTTAAATAAATAAATAAAAAAATCTAAGTTTAATGCATTATTTTCGTTAAGAACCCAGGCATAATTACTTTACAAAGCTACCACTCCAACTCTTGACAATAAGCTTTGAATCTGATGTTCCTCCACTAAGTAGAATCTTTTGTATAATAAAACTCCACACCGTGGTTGTTAACAAAGAATTCCTGGACAAAAAAACTGTAAAAACATCGCAGCAGCAAAGTCCAATCACGATTACAGGATCTTTCCATTGACGCGCGTACCACACGTGATCGTGCAAAACCTTTGAAATTCCGTACCGTGTTTGTTTTTCGAAAGAAAATATTTTTATCTCACCCCAGGGAGATAAGTTCACGGGGAGTTTTATTAACGACAGTTTGGGGAGAGACCGCGGAGATTAGGCCTTTCTATCATGCCCTAGTTGGCTCACTTATGTCACTCAATTCGGATGTTTACTTTCCGCTCTAGAAGTTTGCTGATGTCATTGTTTGGGTCTATTTGTTATTGCTGTTGTAAGATTGGTTCGTTGTATTTTAGTGTGATACATTTGGCTCAAATAATTTTATTTCTACATTCAAAATATAGATACGACTTTTTTTTAACTGGTCTCATGAACACGAGATAAAAAGTAAGTTTTATTGTTACGCCAATGAAGTTTAAAATGCTATAAAACCACCTACCTTAATAAAAAGCGTGCATTTAAAATCTTGCTCGAATGTCGTTGTATGAGTTTCATTGCAGAATTTCATACCCTTAACTATGAGGTACAAGAATAAAGTTGTTAAGTTTAAAATTTTCTATAAGCAACAAATTTTCTAGATTTTATAACCTTTAGAATAAACTTTAAAATGTCCAAATATTTTTGTTCCTAACCTTTTGGCACGCCAGTCATACTAGTCGTAATGTTGCTAAAACTACAAACACAAAGTGCAAGTCAAATCAACTCGGCGTTTATTCTTGGTGAATTCCAACGCGTCCCAAGCGAGGAATGCCGTAGAGCCCGGTCTATAATCACCATGAAACAGCATTGCCTTAGCTCGTTTGTCACAAGCCCTAATAGAGGTTTTTACCCAATGCCCCCATTCTTTCCGCGTCACTTTTTGTCCAATCCTCACTTATTTGTCCCACTGTGCGGAATTCCTGGGAGGCCGCTGTGCCCTTAATTAGATGAAGCAATGTGAAACTTACCCTTGGGTCAGGTCATTAGAATTTGAGATACTTGAGCGTTAATTCTGTGTTCTGGATTAGCGATATTGTATACATGGTGTTAAGTTGAACAATATACTTTTAACTACGGGTTTATATTCTCATGAATATCATCATTTATTATTAGCCATGGACGTCCACTGCTGAACACAGGCCTCCCCCGTGGCGTGGATTGCCAATACTCGCCACGCTTGGCAGGCGGGTTGGCGATTTTATAACATTTCACACGCAGACGCTGCCCGTCACGTGCTACAGGAATTAGTCGCGTTATACGACACGTCTCCTGTTGGCGGTGGAGAAGTGTATTCTTTATGACCGTCCCCATACGGTTCATGAATATGAATAACTTCAATTGTAGAACCAATGGGTTATTCGAACAATAATTAAACAAGTGGTCCCAAGTAACTTAAATTCACTTAATTTTGCATTCAAGAAAAATATGCACAGCAATGTATTCCTAGCAGCGTTTAAAGGTCTTTATTTTATACGACACAAAAAACTTTAATAAGCGCATCGACCTTCTGCCTTCAGCAAAACCTTTCATGGTATTTGCCGGCACGTTATGACCTTATTTAGCCGTAACCGCCACCTACTAGGTGTAATGCCCGAAAATTGCCACTACAGAGTCGCAGGTGCCACAACACTGGCTCGGCTTAAGCGATTTCCCTTCAGCGACAATAAAGCCTAGTTTTCCATTAAAACACAACACTTACTTGTAATAATTTAGTGCACATTTTGAAATTACTCTGCCACGCGATTATCGACTGTCTGAGTTACAAGATAGGATAGTTTAATGGTAATAAGCCATCCTTGAGGTACGAGAAACAATGTTTGCTTTTAATTTGTGCCAGTTTGCGCTAAGCTTAGTGATTGGCATTATTGGTATCAATTGCCGTCATAATAATATGTGTTTCTCTAGCAACTAATACGCAAATTGGCATCAGCAAATAAATGATTCCTGATTATAGATGATTGATGAGGAATGGGCTTAAATGTTCCAATAATTAATTATTTTCACTGCTCTCATATTGGAAATGTAGAATTTTATTATCAATTATTAAATATAGATTATTAGTAGTTGTACATGGGCATTCTTATGGGCTAATTGGGGATCCTCGATGACCCATTAAGTAATGTTTGTATAGAGAAGTGTTTTTTTTTTAGATTTAAGTGTCCAAGTAACTGTTTTTATTTTTACTTGCGACTTACATCTGATGATATATACAGGTGTCCCAGGAAGAATGTTTTAGAGGGCGCCTAGTGTTAGAAAACACCAATACCTATCGATTTGACCCCATATATGTTCAGCTAAATAAAATAAGATAAAATTTATTTCTGTTTAAAAACATTCTTGAAATATGAGAGCCGTTCATATTTCAAGAATCTGTTTCTTCTAGTAAGGATAGTTATCGAAATGAATCAAATAATAAAATATTTTGTATACAGGGTTATTTAAAAAAAAAACCCTAGGGGCTAATTCTGGTGGTCAAATACAACAACTTTTTATGGGACCAACAAAACCAACTTTTTTATGGGACTAACATCAAAATCGCAAAAAGAAACACTTCCCCATACTAAATCACCGACCAGCTGACCTCAGCTGATTGTATGCAGCAGTGAATTTTTTTAAACATTTATTTATTAGTATTTAGAGTTAAAACTTTTTTTTGATAAAAGTAACATTATTATTTCTGTCTATTTATTCCCAAAAACAAAAAAGCCCTTTATTAGAACTGTTTCCTCGATTGCTTACAATTATATTATCACGATACAAAGCACGTTTGCGTTCAAATTAACACCTACACAGCGACAGGGGTCGAAGCGACCGCAGGAAGTAATTCTGTGGAGTTCATTGCATTACGCGCCTGTGCTGACCTTCTATTAACAGTAAACTACTACCAAGGGACCACTTAGGCATCCAGTAAACTCGACGTCAGTATCAATTTTTCATGTTTAAGTTTTAAAAATTTTAAAGACACACATTATAAAGAAAATAGATAAAAGTGAGATTCAAGCATAATATACCCGATACTTTAACATAACGTAGTCACAAATAAAACAAAGCATAGCATTACAATACCATGGTTTTGCCATATTTTGTCAAATATTTAACATAACCTTACCTGATTCCGGCTGACAACCCCAAATTAGGTTTGGAGCACTTACCTAACATCCTAAAAGCATATTATGTAAATGTGTTTGTACAACGTCACGGCTTACGCACAGATGTAGCGTTTTACATAAACGCATGGATCAGTCTGCTGAGTGCTGCAGTGTATGTCAGCTTAAACCTATTTTGTAGTTGGAGACACTGTTCAAAATTGAAACGGTTATTACTAGTTTTCACCCGTCACATTGAAAGTCTGTTACAGCAAAACTGTTAGATAAAAAATAGCATAATATGTCACAAAAACTTTTTTGGTAAATACTATTGTTGTTCATCATAAAATCGCACTGCTGTTGAAACAAAAGACTGAAACATTATCTCTATTATGTGAATATTTGACGACCTTCGTAGCCGAGAAGCGAGCATACCGGACTTGGTGTCGCCATCTCTGAGGTCGCAAGTTCGATACCCAGTCAGTCAATGTAGAAAAATAACTTTTCTGCATTGTCTTGGGTCTGGGTGTTGCGGTACCTTCGCTGTTTTTTTATTTCTGTAACACAAATGCTTAGGCTACTTATCATAGGATCAGAGCAATGTATGTGATGTTATCCAATATAAAAAAGTTGCGTTTTTAAATGTTTTATTGTAATTTATGTCTATGATAAATCGTTGCTGTTTGGAACATTTGTCATTAGTATTCCTTATAAAAAAAAAAGTTAATATGAATAAATATTTGCACAAAACATGGAATAAAATAGTAACATTAAACATTAAAAGGTGCTCATGTTTCGCTAATAAAAATAGCATGCAAATCTAATGATCTTAATTTGAACAAATTCAGTACGTGTAGGTGTGTATATGGTCACAACAGATACCAGTCTAAACCAATTCTCGCTGTCACTAAGACCGGCGTGCGAACTTAATTGTCGCGTTCTGTCCGGTGGGCTGGAACGGGTTACAGCGCTTGTAAACATGCTGTGTGCTGTTTCGCAAAAAAAATAATATCTGAAAACATATTCAATTCAACAATACTATATTAAAAAGATAGCTAATATTAAAACTACATGAGTAAATACAATACGCACATTTCGTTTTGATCTCTTAAATACATGTAATTTATTAGATAGCACTTGTAAGAGCCAATAAAACACTGAAAAAAAAAAAGTGTACTGACAAATTATGATAAAATTTACAGTAGATACATTGTTTTTTTTTAAACTTATCTTCCGAGTGAGCAGTTTGTTCTCCCTGCTCTATGGGTAGCAGATCGTGTACGACAGAGGTGCGTAATGTAATGAACCTCGCAGAGTCAATTCCGCGCGGTCACTCCGACCCGCTTACTGCGAACGTGTTAATACAAACGCAATACGATTTGTAGCGCTTGAATCGAGACGGTTTATCTAACTAATGTTATAAATGCGAAATTTGGATTGCTGGATGTTTGTTACTCATCATGTCAGGACGGGTGAACGGGTCTTGATGAAATTTGGAACAGAAATAGATAATAGCCCAGACTAGAAGATATAATACTTTTTATTCTGTAAAAAATACGGTTCCCGAGGGATACAAGATAACTGGCATTATAGATAGCGCTTCTTACCGTTAGATTCAGTTGGCAAAAAAGTTTGAATTTGAAAAAAAGTATAACATTAGCTGTTGCCCGCGAGTTTGTTAGCATGGTCTTTAGTTTTAACTTAATTTGGTTTTGCAAAGACAACAGCTAGTTGCCAAGCGCTGTGAACAAAGAACTTGTAGTACCTACTTTAGATATCATTATCCAATTATAGCTGAATAAAGTAGCCTATATGATAAGATAAAATGGTTTGAAATCAGCATAATTAATATCATTACAGGCTTACCTTTTTTTTTTAACATACGATACTGTTTCTAAATGTTCAAGTAAACAATACATTATTTTTGTAGAAGGAACGAAGGCCCCTTCATCTACCAACTTAATACAATGAACCCGCAGAGTCAATTCTTCGCGGTCATCCCGACCCACTAGCTGCGAACGTGTTAATTCGAACGCAATGCGGTCTGTAGTGGGATTGGATGTGTGTTAATCAACGTTGTTTTATGTTATGTTTGTAAACACATCGGTGGTTAAGTTTAATTTTAAATATATAATTTAATATTAGAACTCGTCATATACCAACAAATAAAGTTTTATCTCTCCCTCTTCTATTTCTCAATGCATGTGATTTTTGTTTAAAAGCTGCCGATGTGCTCACTGTGCAAAGGGCACGCTCGTAATCCGATGACGCCTCACGACCACTACAACGCAATGCAACGCAACTGTTAATTTTCTAATATTAAATTATATATTTAAAATTAGAACTCGTCATATACCAACAAATAAAGTTTTTTTTAATGTGTAAGTTAAGTAGATGTATAAAAAGGTATTTCTAGAATCTCAGAGCATTTTGCACTATACTAAGCTCACTAAAATATTATACTATCAAAAGCCACGTAAAAAGGGATCTCGATCTTGTTTTTTAATCTTTCCGTTGGGTATTGCATTATTTGCATTGTATTTATCTTAACTGCAAGAAATGGAAATAAAAAAATAAAAATTTAAATTTAAAAATTTAAAAATGTTCTACTATGTTTCATGATCTTTTTGTACTCAATGATATTATAGCTTCATAATTTGTATCATAAAATCAAAACAAGGCTCTTGATTTAGGTATGTACTTAATTGTAAAAATAAAGAAAACTATAGGTCTGTTTTTTTTAACAATGTTAGATATATATACTGAAATAAACATGTATGACCGTTTGTTTTTTACCAATAAATAAATAAATAAATAAATAAATAGAACGATCATTTTAACAAAATGTTCATGTGTTATTTCAGGTAAGCCTACAATCGCATGTTCGCAGGCTGTTGGGTATGTAACCAGTAATCCGATGGGAGAGTCTCCCAACTGAAGCCCGAAGCTCCGTTTTTGAAATTTTATGAACCAGATATTTTATACGGGGTGTAGTTTTGAACACTCGCCAAATTTAAGGAGGTAAATGTATTCATCAATACCAAAAAACTTCTTCTATTGGTCAACATTTTTCCATTTCTGCATACAAACTGACGCTCTACCTTAATGATGACATATCATCATCATCATCATCATTTCAGCCATAGGACGTCCACTGCTGAACATAGGCCTCCCCCAATGAGCTTGGCAGGCGGGTTGGCGAGCGCAGTTTTTTTATAACATTTCACACACAGACGCTGCTGCCCATCTCGTGCTACAGGAGTTAGTCGCCTTTTACTTTTACTTTTATTTTTATTTTTAGATACATAGTTTGGATGACATATGGAACCGCAAAAAATGATTTTGTGATTTCAATGTTGGTCCCATAAATCTTTCATGTTTCTATTGATGAACTCATTTGCCTGCTTAAATTTGACGAGTGTTCAAAACAATACTTTGGTTTAGAAAAGTTTTTTTTAACCGATTTCGTTGACAGTTTAGAAAAGTTTTTTTTCACACCAAATCAGAGATAAAAACTACTACTTTAGACCTGTGTTTATGTTCAGCAGTAGCGTGTATACCATTGCCAAGCCACCAAATAATATGATTGCCAACCAAGCTGTTTGAATCCTTCAAGCTTAGGACAAACTAAATCACTGACACAAAAATGCAATTTGTTTACAATAGTACCCATATTTATATTACTTATTTCAAATAAGATCATTTCAAGGGGCGTAGACAATTTTGAACTTTGTAATTATAATAACTTTATAATTAAAAATAAAGTTACGTTTTATACAATGCGTAGTTTTGTTATCCATTAAAAACACACTTTAGACAACATATAAACATATAAACCGAAACATAGAACCGAACCAGGGATCGGCGTACTCGCCTCTCAGCTACGAATGTCGTCATATAATCAAAATATTTGTCGTTTTGCATTCACATAAACACCATATTAAAGTAAAAGACTCAACATTTTAATGATACGTTATTAGAATTTATTTCGGTGACAGCAAATGTTAACATTACTACCATTGCGATGTTAACATATGGCTCGTCCTTATAAAGCGACCCTTGTAATGATCATCGCTTTTGAAGCGTTATAAGCTTTGTCATTGTATATCTTGTGCTCTACGTTTTAAAACGTAGCTTTTAACATTTCGACTAAATGTTTCTAAAAATTAACCATTACAAACCATTGCACTGTAAAATGACTCGAATTGTTTAAATCAGCTTTTAATGGGACCTTTCGATTTTGTCGATTTATCTCTCCCTCTTCCATTTCTCAATGCATGTGATTTTTGTTTAAAACCTGCAATGGTGTGCTCACTGTGCAAAGGGCACGCTCGTAATCCGATGACGCCTCACGACCACTACAACGCAACGCAACTGTTAATTTGCGACGAATATGTTGCGCCGACCGCTGTTTTAATTGGCGAAATGTATACGTTCCGTAAGTTATCTGGAGCGTAATTTGGGGAAGTAGTGTGGAAATAAACCATTAATTATTGCTACTCTGTAAACCGTCCAATATGTCAACAAGAGTGGTATTTCCCAATAGGTGGTTAAAAAATTGGGATCGGTTTTTGAAACTTATTAAAACGTGCTTTTTAGTGATCAACTGTTCCACTTAACCAGTGAGTGTCCTACAAAAAGGGCCGAGGAGTTTTTTTTAAATTGTTAAAACATAGGAGTTTGTCAGCGGCGCGCGAGCCGCGCAATTGCGGCCCGTTCGTCAGATCTGTATGCACCCTAAAATATTTTGAATTTCACAGGTTGGCTTAACTTGTATCCGTCCTGACTCAAACGATCTCCTATAATATTTCATTTGTATCAGTCCGTCCTATATACAGTATGTTAATCAACAGAGGGCGTTTACTTCAACTAGTTTATCTACATTATTAAAATATTAAAAAAAAACAAAAATAAGCATTAAAAATACAAAATACAAAAAAAAAAAATCGTAACTCGGATTGGTAACTAGCGTAATTAAAATGCGCAAACTGGCAACGCCGCTTTTCTATCTTGCTCGCACGATAAGAAAAGGGTCGGACATTCATATTTTTTAATAAAATTTTAAAATAAAAGAAAAAGTTTTTTTTTTGCTAGTGAACCTACTATTTAAACTTTTGAATTATAAAAGCTAGATGACAAAATATGGGTTTCATAGGTACCTTTTGGTCCGGTACGGTGTTAAAAATAGTTTATAATTTTGTAATTTTAGGAAAATAAATATTGTGTAAAATAATATTACATAGGACTATTATCAACGCATTTTAAAAATTTAAATAAAAACAATACAACTGTGACGTTGATAATGACGATACAAAATAAAAATAATTATCTTATCTAAGTTCAGATATTATTATATCTAGACCACTTCGGGAGGTGCTACGATCACGGCAATCTGTAGCAAACATGACCGCTACGATAGCGCATATGCTACGAAAATACGACTACAAGACCACTTCGGAGCAAGCTACGAAGCTACTTCCAATATTGACTACGAACATATTGCACCGAAGTTTGGTATTGGGGGTACGATATTATACAGTTTGACTGATTAACGAATGGTCTTCTACAAAAAGGTTAACTAATTATGACTATAAACAATTTTTATGACACTATTTTATGACATCTTGTAAGTATTAAAAAATTTTTATATCTAAGCTACGCCATTCTTGTAATAAATAAATAAAAATAAACAATGTTGAACAACATCATATACATTGATATTTGATTCTATGATCAGTAAGTAGCCAAAGCACTTGTGTTACAAAAAACAGAAACAACAACGGTACCACAACATCCAGACCCAAAACAATACATAAAAGTTATTTTTCTAGATTGATCGACCGGAACTCGAACCCGGGACCTCAGTGATAGCTACACCAAGTGCTCGCCTCTCGACTAAGGAGGTCGTAAATGGCATAGCTTAGAAGAAACTGTCTTTTGTCTTAAAAAAGAAAATGCTTGTATAGGCTTCTCGTTGATTAAGCTACTAGCGTAAAAGCGGAATACGATACACAAAAATGAAACGTAAATTGAATGTACAGTTCACGAAATAGATTTCGTTTAGTCAATAGCGAATAACAATAGTTTCCATGTAAAACGTGCCTCACGATCATTGAATAAAACCGTTCGGCGATCAGTCACAGCACGGAATAGCAATAAACGTAGCTTGTGAATGATGATTGCGGCTTTAGCCGGTGTAGTCACAATCGAGACTTATTCAGTAGAACCACTTGTGAATGTCATCATCATCATCGAGTGGTAATAGTCCAAGATCCCGCCTAAAGGTCAGGCTTCAGTAATCTGTTTACCAAATGAAACATATTTTAAAGCAATCATATAACAATTTTTTTTTAATAAGATGGCTGGCAAGGATGGATGTAAAGGGCGGGAGATCGTGCTCTTTGGCATCCTTTGGGGGAGGCTTACGTCCAGCAGTGAACCGCAAAAGGCTTACATGATGATGATAATGATATAACAAGAAAAAAGATGGCGTAAATGAAACTTTATGAAATAAAGACAGCCTACCCTCAATTAATATATGCAATTTATTTGCGTTTTGGCTGATTTAAAGTAATACCATCGTAGTTATAATATATATGTTTGTTTATTAAAATAAAATATTATAAATATATTGTGTAATTACTGTAACTAAAAATAAGTTCGATTCGGCGAAAGAGACTAATCCCACAACACAAGGAATCCTAGTGTGCTAATGTAATTATTATGTAAGTTTTTTTTAAAGATTTATCATTATAATTATATAAGGTGCTTCATAAATATCTGCAACGGCTGAAATGGGTAAAAGTATTGCTTATATAGATTACGATAGTGAAGGAATTACGTACCCTGGTTCGGTAATTAATTATTTGCGAAAAGACAGTAAATAAATGGTTACTTGCTTCAATTTGCATAACACACTTCGTCATCCACCCTTGACTTGACCGCCGGGCAGACGTTAGCATTTTTGGACAGGTGTGGATGGTTTGAAACAGGATATAGCTAATAAGCTAAAGCAAATCTTTATATAATATAAATTTTTTAATGTAAAAATTAATGATGTTCTAGACATAAAAGTTCTTTACTATCGTAATCTATATAAGCAATACTTTAACCCATTTCAGCCGTTGCAGATATTTTTACAGCACCTTATATAACTAAATGTATATTCATATATTTTATTTTTATATTTCATTATATTTTAATAAGAAAATAGATGAGATAATAATATAATAACAACTACCTAATTTGTACCTGACAAGAAGCGTCCGCATTAAGCCTCCATCACGATCGGTCTTAATCTTCACATCACTTTATTCATGTCTTTCATAAAACTCTTCACCTCGTCGAGTATAATAATATATATAAAATGCCAAATTAAGCAAACATTGCACCTTTCTAGAAAGGTAATTAACAAAACAGTAACTGACAGACAGAAACAGACTTGTGATTCTGAGTTTTATTCTGGCAAAAGTATCATTTTTTTATTTGACACTTGGCAAGAATAACGCACTAACTGCCTTATTACTACTATTCCTTTAAAAAAAAATAAGTACTTAACTAAGCAACATTTAAGTAGCATTCAGGAATACAAAAAAAAGACTTACTTAGGGTTTAAGTTTTTACGACCATCTGGTGTAGTGGTTCGAGCTCTGAACTACAAAACCACGCGGTTGTGGGTTTCAATCCAGCAATGAACAAGTGTTAGTGTAATACGCACGAGCATTTGCATCTAAGTCTAAATGTTTATAAAAATATTGAAGAATCCGTTATCTAGTCGCCATAGCACAAGCTTTGCTAAATTTGGAGCTAGATTATTTTGATGAGATTGCGAAAGACAGTTAATTATTTTTCTTAAGTACCTAAGTAATGATTAACAAGTAGACTATTGGCTTTTTATGAATAACGCTGTTAGAGTCTTTGCACTACAGACATTATAAGTTACAGCGGATTTGGGCCCGCCGTGACACAATCTTGAGAGATCTTCTTGCTCCTTCGTGTGGACTGTATAGTTGAAATGAAACACTTCTTTCTTTCTTTGTTCCTTTATTCCGAATGATGATCTTGACCGTGAGCGCAGTACAAATTTTGCGACCCACGGCCCCTATATTTATACAATCTTAGCCTATTTTCACTAGTGACTATCGCGGGTTAGTTCACAAGACAAGGACATACAATTCTGTCTCTGTCTCCCAAATTCGTTACTGTACACATTTATGTCTACCATCCTAACATCCAGATACTGAGGGAGACGACCTATTGTTTATGTTCTATCTCTGTCTACACATTTCTAAACCTACCTACAGAAAATGTGATATTTCCCACTCACAACATTCTACCTCTGTGGGTGTCCTACCTACCCTCCGAATGTGCGAGATGGGCGACAGAGATAGTCTGCAGGTTCTACCGGTCCCACCCTCCAGGTCCGTCGATTCCCTGGTAGGGTGAGACAACCTTACAGGGTCTCTTTCACACCCGTTTACCAAATACCATACAAACCTAATTACCTTTATTAGCCCTACCTGCCTACCTAGTTACAAGTGGGATATATCTAAACAAATTTTATTAAAATAAAACAATCCCTGCGCTAATTACAAATGCCTTATAGCTAGGCCCTAATAGAAAATTAAGCTTTATTAACAAAACATCAAACTTATAACTATTACATAAAAATAGATTGGTTTGTTCGTAACAGACATTTACGAGAATTTGTGTGATCGTTTTACTATACGCAGTATCTTTTGACTTGGCTTGCACGATCGGAGAGAAGTGAAGCTACTCTACCTACTTCTATTATGGTTCTAGTCAGTTTATTCGACTGATTGTACTTACGCTTAAGTTGCTGTATGACAGATGTAATGGCACTTGGATTTGAACATACAATTGTCACATTTATGTGTTATACGATGACGTCTCTGGTTTAGCTGCGCCATTAAATTTTAACATCATGCTGTGCAATGTTGAGAATTATTTAGTACAACCAGTTTATAGTGTGTAAACACAACTATAAAATATTTTAATGTTGGCAGTAATGATTAATAAGAATTATGAATTATTCTAGGTAGGTAAATCAGGTATTTAACTAGTTTTATAAATTAAATAAATTGTTTTCACAATGACACCAATTTTCTAGCCCCAAACTAAGCAAAGCTTGTACTACGACGACTAGATAAGGTATAATCATACTTAAATACTTTTATAAACATCCATGACTTAGGTACAAATGCTCGTGCTCATCACTCAAACGTTTCTCCCTTGATAATAAATAATAATATTAATAAAATGATAATTTTTTCTCCACAAATCTTACTAGTTAAAATCACATTTTACATGAATATACAAGGAGCATAGAACATAAGATAGCGGGAGACTGGTGCCTGATCTAAGCAAAAGTTTCCTGTGTTTCAGTGCGCCAGCATATGATGAATTCAAACCCGCAACCGCTGGCTTTGTAGTCCGGAGCGTGAACCACTACACCAGATGGTCGTTGAATCGTTTATACATATATCGTTATTTTTTGTTTTCGCAATACCTGGTAATGTTAATTGATGTCCGTCCCGTGGTAGTAGTTGGTATATTTAGGCATTAGAATGAGATCATAACAGATATTGCGAAAACTAAAAATACCGTTGTAGAATAGTAACTCTTTGAATGTCTGAATAAAATATAAAGTAGAAACCATAAACAATGGGCTAGTTTCCTAAAAAAATCGAATTAGTCAGTTGGATTAACAGAAAATAATGGACACGTATTTTTTCTTTTCTAAATCAAACAAAAAATGATGAAGATAGAGCCCGTTAAAGTTTCGCGTAACGTCACGCCTTGCGACACTTTTTAGCAAGACGTGACGTCACGTGCTCACTTTGATGCGCTTTATCTTCGTCATTTTTTGTTTGATTGACAAAAGATAAAATATGGGTCCAATTTTTTTTAAATAATCTAACTGACGGACTAAATAGAATAATCATTTTTTGACCCAGGAAACTAGCCCATTAGTTGACTTCATTTTATATTACGTCATTTACGTAAATTACAGTAGTTTTTTACTTTTCCGTACAAGCTGATGACAGCTTATACTGGTCGGCGGTTTGGTATGGGGTATTTTTTTAAGATTTCTATGTTGGAATTATAAAAACGGTTTTTGTATTTGAGCGTAGTATCACTTTTTAAACTTCCACTGTACCTTATTGTTACACCCTGTATATAATTCGTTGTACTTGGCCAGAATATTCTGTGCCAAAGGAGATTTTTATTGAGTAAATTTGCAGAAAAGCATCATTGAATTTTAGACACTTAACCTTTTTCTTAACCCTCGACATTAAAGCGTCGATATGAAATTCAATACGCATCTTGACTCCGTTCATAGTGATTAAGTGTATAACGAGGATGCTTGCAGCTCCCGGCGAAATTCTAAGCGATCCGCCGAACATTCCAGCTTTATTTCCCGGGTGTAATACCGAACTTACGGACAAAGCATCCCTTGTACCGTCTAATACCGTACACGGTTTCACACTGCGTCGGCCGATTCACGACACTGCCACTCCTACACATATTTAGTATGGCCATACTTAGGTAGATTTTGGGATATTTCTGTAAGCGCTTCAAGTTACAATTATTTTATAAATATTTTAAAGCCCTTTAAAGCCCTTTAAATACCTCTGTTTCTCCTTAAAATCAAACCATTTTTAGGGTTGTACCCAAAGGAATTTCGGGACATTATTAATAAGGCTCCACTGTCTGTCTGTCCGTCCGTCACAAAGCTGTATCTTTTGAACTGTAAATTGTAATTTTGCAGAGCTGTAGGTAGGTATTGATATGGTCGCTATTAAATAGAAATTAAAATAGTTATAAGTTAAGTAAGATCCTCATAAATGACATTTATATTTTTGCCATATTTTTGCTTGACTTTAATAATGTAAATACATAAAAAGGCTTGACTATATAACTATAATGCATACTCATTAGCTATCCAATAAATAATAAAAACTGTTTAATTGTTCATTCGCCATACAGGGACGTCTATTTAAAAGTATTTATAGGTGATTCGAAACCCTTCGTGTGCGAGTGTGACTCGTACTTGGCTGGTTCTTTGTTAGTAGAATCAATGTCAAAGAAATAGATTGTGTAAATTTTAATAGTCAAGATAGTTTAGGTGAAGTCAAAAAGTTATCAGACAACGTTATGTGAAGTGCTAACCATGTTTGTAACGTCACGTTTTAGATGTAAGGCTTAATCGACTCGCACAAATCAAACCACGAGCTAATGCTAGTCTTCCCTAAGATCCTTATAACTATATCATCCGTAATACATTCTGACACCTGGCAATACTAACTACTAATATAACTACACGCCTGTACCGCATAACCTCGACCCAACTTCGGACATCCCACAAGTTTCCCCATTTGAAGTCCGTTTCGGTCCAAGCGACTTTACGGCATTTTGCTTTAAATTGGTAGGGTGGATGTGTTTATGCCGCAATAATACGCTCTTGTATTTCAATGTAATATAATCAAGCGCATTTTGTGGGCCAGTTTTGCTTATATTAAGTAACATGATGTTGTAATTTGCCTATAGATACCGGTATACAGGTGTCCCGTACATCAAGGATAACCACATATTGTTATACATTATAGTAAACAACTTTTGTTCTATGACTTTTGCAAGTTTTCATAATAAATTATTGACTTCCCATGTAAAATAACCATACAGCCTATTAAGTTTATACAGGTTGTAACGAAAAGGTGATATAAAACTTTAAGGGGTTATTCTACGGCTAAATTACATCAACTTTTTCTATGCTAACAACATCGAAATCTCAAAAAAAAATTGACGTTTCCATACAAACTGATGCCAGCTGGTCGCGTTTTAGTATGGAAAAGAGTTTTTTTTTTTTGCGAATTCGATGTTGGTCCCATAGAAAAAGTTGATGTAATTTAGCCGTAGAATAACCCCTTAAAGTTTTATTTCACCTTTTCGTTACACTCTGTATAAAAAAACAAAGTTGTTTAATTTAATGTATAAAATATGTGGTTATAAGGTTTTCCTTGATTTATAGGACAGCCTATAGAACTGCTGTCGCTAGATTTAAGTAATGTTATTTATTAATTAATATAATGTGATTTATTTTACAACTGTACAGCTTAGCTAACTATATCATCTAATGGACTAGTTTCCTAAAAAAATTCCTTGAACAGTTCCTTCAACGAGTCTCGGGGTCTGAGGTCGTAAATTGCCCGTACAGCTCTCTTTTGTAGTACAAAAATAGATTCAATATCTTGCCGTTCCAACATCAGTCAATTGTCTTATCTTTCTCACGGCATAAGCAGCTGAACTAAGTCGTCCTGACAGTCTCTATATGAGCACCATGTGATTGTTAAAACAATTTATTTATTTATACTAAATTAACATATAAAGTTTATTGTAATAAAAAGATTCCCTGAATATCGCGTTTTTAGGCAAATAATACTATGATTGAGGAGGTACTTGGCCACTATCCATACACATTTAGAACAAATTCAGTTTGTATTTGCTTGTTATTCTAAGTAATAACAATTTAGCTCAGTACGCCGTCGACTCAAACTTACCTCAACTACAAGGCGAAGTGCATCCAAATCCGAGATACATTTCAAGTTTCTGCTTCGGACTTCATGGATTTGTTCAAGTCCTGCTTTGTCTTTCAAGTTTTAGTTAATTATAATGGCTCTGAGTTGTAAAGAAGATTTAGTGGGTATGATTTATTTTGTATCTCACTTAAATAAGCATTTCTATTTTTCACTGACATTGCACTGACGACCTCTGTAGCCGAGTGGCGAGCATACCGGACTTGGTGTTGCTATCTCTGAGGTTCCGGGTTCGATACCCGGTCGGTCAATGTAGGAAAATAACTTGATTGTGATGTTGTCCAATATTTATTATTTATAATTTCTGCCCCATCGGCCGTCAATTCTACGTGCTAAGTGCCCCGCCCACTGCCACTTCAGCTTGCTCATTCGTTGGGCTATGTCAGCAACTTTTGTGTCATAATAGGCCTTCCCTATTGACTTCCAGATTGACTGGTTGGAAGCGGCCTGCATCTAGCGGCTTCCTGCGACCTACACTAGGTTTTATGTCCACCTGAACTGAGCCGGAGGCTGATAGGGCAGAAAGGTTCTAGAATCAAGGCTACGTACCGGCAAGCGCAGCGTAGAAATATTTTTGTTATTTAGCATTGTATTTTAATGCCTGTAAATGTCAGTATTATTGTCAACAACATTATTGTCAATTAAGGGAATTTCTTCTCCAATTAGGAAATACGTCTTTGGGACATGTTTTTTTTCCATTAAGCGGAAAAATGCCCTAGATTGACAATCAATGGTTAGATGACAGAATTACTACACTTAAATTAACAATAATATTGCGTATGTGTGAAATCACATTATGTACTCTGTCTTTAAAAGCGGCCATTTTACAACTCACTGGGGTACTGAAGCATAGTATACGTCATTATAGCACCTCATCACAGTTTCACTGCCTATTATTTTAAGAATATCAAAAGTTAAATTTCTCGACTGACGTTAACTTGTTGAGCTGCGACACGGTGCCGTAACTTCATTCTTGAGCAGCAAACTTGCGAAATTTATATTTCACGCGTTACAAAGTTAAACCTGGCTCACAAACTCTGGCGGAACGTAAACACTTTGACTCGAAAGAGCGGAGGCGACTCCAAAAGCGATCATGAGATTACTAGCCTAAGCTACATAACAAGGACAAGATTCAGAAAATTGTGTGTATAAGAATAAGTACAAGAAAAATCTATCGTTGACTAGATGACGCAATCAGCAGCTGAAAAACAACACTTTTGAACAAAAAGCAACTTCGAAATCGCAAATTACAAATTTGATACTTATACAAAATTATTTCTTGCCCTATCTGGTATTAGGACGATAGTAAAAAAGTTGTATAATTATTAGCAGTTAATTATGTTCTTGCAAAGGTCACGTTACACATTCACCCTGTCATTTGTTAAGAGAAGCAGACTGCTCAGGGCATAGAACTTTCTAGGTTATTTCTTAGCTATTCCGTTTAACTCCTAAAATTTAAACAACTCACATGAGACTGGTGGAGGAATGGAGGAAAAATGTATCCAAAGCAAGACACAATAAAAATGATGTTTATGTAAGATAACTGACTGTTCTGTTATATCTTCGGTTATTTTACTGAGTGAGCGATTCGCTGCTTCTTGTCAACGTGTTATGGGTTTTATAGACAATGTCGGGAGAAGAGAAAAGGCGCGACACTTTAGCATTTTAGAAAATTCTTACAAAACTTGGCGTTTTTGGAAGCTATCCGGACGGTAACAAGGCATAATTTATTGTTGACAACGGTAATACAAGTTTACAATAGTATTCGTGGAGTTAGCTAATAATATAGAGAAATGGAAAACAAGGCATCGCATTAAAGCTAGGTACATTTAAATTATTCATAATTTGTACATTAATTTAAATCCGTCTTGGTCCAGTAGTTCACCATCCGGACTACAAAACCAGGCTGTTTCAGGTTTAAATCCCGCAAGGGACATATGTTTTGTGATGAGCAGAAGCATTTAATTTTTTTATCTAAGCCATAGACGGCATAAAATGTATTGAATTATATCTATTTTGTTTTTAATTTATATCGATAAGCATTGCTCCAAATATGTATCACAACGCCATGATCTTTATTACATACTTAAATAGCGAGTAATAATTAGTTTAATTTTTTTACTAATTTAATATATGTATATATATATTGACGACCTCCGTAGCCGAGAGGCGAGCATACCGGACTTGGTGTCGCTATCTCTGAGGTTCCGGGTTCGATTCCCGGTCGGGTCAATGTAGAAAAAAACCTTTCCTATATTGCCTCGGGTCTGGGTGTTGTGGTATCGTCGTTGTTTCTGATTTCTGTAACACAAGTGCTTTGGCTACTTACCACAGGATCAGAGCAATGTATGTGATGTTGTCCAATATTTATATTTAAAAAAAAATATGTATTTTCTATGTCCTGTATCCAAATCTGTAGTTTTAAGTTGAGTATTGTAAATGTTATAGTCCCTACGTTAAGAATAATTTAACGAAAGAGTGGTATCCTCTCAATACAGGTAAATTTTATTATAGTAAATTCCCCCCAAAAATTGTAACAACTTTTGAAACAGTAAACATTATTATTATTACTATCCTGTAAATAAAAAAATAAATCCAGCAACATTGATAAAATATGATTAAGATAACCAAAGCCATGTCCGAATAATATCCGAAACATATTATCCGTGGCATAACCTAATAGGCACATAGCTTTGGTCTCAGCTGGCACATACGCGGTATATTTTACTAAGTGAACGAATAAACTAGAGGATTTTAGGTCTTGCCTAGTTTTAAAATTTAAGAATGTCGGTACGGTTGACCTTAACCATAATCAAACCCATAATGAAAATCTAAAAAAACTTACTGCTTCATATAAAATGACCAATCCGATGTTACGAAGATAAGATATAAGATAAAAGATTTTGATGTTAATTCTATTATAGTCATAGTTAATACTCATTTATTTAGTATAGTAGGCCTCTTTCGGGCACTTATATACGTCCCAAAATTATAGCTTTGCCGTACCACCGCTTCGAGACTAAAACAACCAGCTGGCATCAGTTTGTATGGAAACGTCAATTTTTTTTTTGAGATTTTGATGTTGGTCCCATTGAAAAAGTTGATGTAATTTAGCCGTAGAATAACCCCTTAAAGTTTTATTTCACCTTTTCGTTACACCCTGTATATAGGCTAATGATGAGCATAAACGGCGCAACATACCTTTGATAGTGACAGCCTTTTTTACAGGAAATACAGTTAAAAAACCTGTAGTGCAAGCTAGGTAGATTATAAAGGCAATGCACTGTTATCGATTTAATAATCATCTCTTTTTTAAAATTTTAAGCTTATAAACAGGTAGTTTACCAAATGTCTGTGCTACTTTATTGAAAAATTTAAAACATTTCCTTAAGATTTTCTATAAAAGTTACTGCATTTAAGCAGAACAACCTTTGTGACCTTTGAAGACCTTTGTGGCTCCAAACCAGTAAATACGCATTATCGACAATAATGCACTGTGTGTTGCAGAAAAATGCTAAGCGAATATACAGGTTGGTACTATCGTAAATGAAAACGGAAAAAATTACTATAGCAAAAAGTTGTCGAATATAATATAATATATTATATATAATATATTATATATATTATATTATATTCGATATATTATATATACTATAATTATCTATAAATATTGGAAAATATTATATAAAACATTGCTCTGATTCTATGATAAGTAGCTGAAGCACTTGTGTTATTATTGGCATCAGAAACAACGACTGTACCACAACATCTATGTCGAATGTGAAATCTATATTAATCCTGTAAAGAAAAATTGTAATAAAAAATTGAAATTAATCTTCCGTTTTAAGTATCTATACTTAATACTTTGCTGAATTGTATGATGAGACATTTAAAAATATTTATGACAAACATGAATAAATAAATTTTAAAACTTCCCGCCTTATTCCTAAAGTAATTCATGTTCAATATAGTTAGATATGCGTGATAAAATACAAATTATAACTAAATATCTTACTTGTTTCATCTGCGCGGATGTTAGATATTGCAATATTGTATTATTATAAATACATTTTTTTATAAATATATTTTTATTAATAATTATTACGCATTGATTGTATTAATTTAATAATTATGACTAGCTGATGTGGGATGAATCCTCCGGACACAAGTATTTATTATATATAAAAGGAGGACTTAACTTCTTTTTCTATAGTTATATTTTTTAAAGTTGTTTCCGTTTTTCGTTATTTTATTACAATAATTTAGATTAATGATAAAGTCCGGTATCTCAATTAGCGTTTAGCTTGGATTCTCTTTGCCTTTTTAATAATACTATCTGACGGAATCTTTCGTAACTGCTTCCATATTGTGACGTTATTTCCACGCACGCAAGAAAGCTTGATCTAAAAATAGATTTTAGGCGTAATGTGTGAGCGAGATGGCCAATTCATACTTACATCAATCCACGTCTCCTGCAGCGGACTTAATATTTTTTACGCCGTTTTTTATTTTATTACGAGGGGATATTGTCCTGAGGTGAATTTTAAATTTGCTCATTAGAATCTATTACGAGTATGTAATAATATTAGGGTGGAATAACAATGCTCGTAAAAACGTGGGATGGCGTTCTTACATTTGAAAATTATATTTTCGTCTGTTATATATACTTCATTATACTTTTTTGTTTTTGAAGAAAAACTAAGGTTCTCCTTTCTAAATTTTTATATGCTGTGCTTTGAAAATAAATGTTCTTAATTTGATCACACGAAGTCAGTCAGTCCGGCTCTGACTAACAGACTATGCGCAGTCTAAACTCAAGAATCTAGAGATAAAAAAAATACTGAGAAAGGATTTTTGATAAATCGTCGAGTGCTGTAATGCTTTAGTACTAGGTCCAAGTGCTTAAAGGTTTGTGGATCTTTGGTATAAGATTTAGCTGGATAAATCCATGAATGTTTTGTTGTTTTTATTCTTTCATGGCTGAAAAAGCTGAACTTTATGACACAATGAACCTAAATGTTTTTTTTTCAAAGGCAAATAAAAATGTATCATTATATTTTTTTATCAACGACGGCACTACTTCGCAACATGACTACGTCGGTACTACGATACTACGTCAGTCGGAAATCGTCGTTTCGTTCAATCCTGATTCTCTTTTCCAAAAAGATACGTATACAATCTTTACTGCCGAAACAAAATATGACAAATTCTAACAAATTACATCAGTATCAAATCTAATATAACGCGAACTCTCGTTCTTATGAAATTGGCATAATGTGTGAAAGGACATCAAAATAGCACATTCATCAATTTGTACAGGAAGCCGAATGAAAGGTTTTATTGTTGTATGAAGAGACAGGAAAATCCATTCTTTAAACTTTGAATGGGATCCATTCTGGAGATGATCTCATTTATTATATCGTGACCTACAAACCAGGCCCTCACGTGCGCCTCAACATAAATCTGAGTAATATAATTGGGCGAATTCATAGATTCGTGCGCGATTGCACTTCTTGCGTGACTGCGCAACCCGCTGAATTACACCACACATTGTGTCCCAAGGAATGCAGCCAGCTTGCCTTAATCAAATTGCGAGTCTAAGACAAACTCGGTTACACGATTAATATTTCATCAGCATGGTCCATTAGTCTGGCGAAACCCACTGACGAAGTACTAATATGGATTTATATTAACCAGCAAAAACAATCGACAAAATACTCTCTGGACAAAAAACAATGTTCGGAAATCCATCTCTCTGGCGTAAATCAAGACTGATGTTCTGGATTGATAAAATACTGATTACACTAAAACCACAGAATAATGATAACTACGTACGATAACGTAAATCATAGGTGACTTGATTATTACTTTTTGTCTATGTCAGATTATCAGTCAATTGTACCATTATAAATGGCACCCCTTACAAACTACATTAAACAAATTAAGTAAAATACTTTTTTTTTACATTTTCAATATCTAAGTTTAAATATTTATATGTTTTGCAGTATGCATAAGTTATTATTTATCATTATTATCAGGTATTATTAACTTAGTTTGTAAGTAGTCAGTTAATTATCTAAGTATGGATGCATAGTTTACTTGCTGTTTTTCTGGACTTGTGGAAATACATAACTCGGCATACCAAACAGTTACACTCCGTCAAAATGAATGAATGCCGTGTGAGCCTTTATAGCACAAAAATATTGCGTGGCAGCGAAGTATTTACGTAGTGACAGCGTCGTGCAGGATTGCCGTTGATTCATCCTCCATTTTATAACTTTACCTTGTAATGTGTGGCACGAGATATTTGTTGGTGGGTTTTTATGGGTGTATTTGACTTCGAAAAAGTTTAATGTATTGAGAATTATTGACTGCGAGACGGCCCTCACAATATCCATTATCTAGTACCTCGTAACTCAAGGATGTTAAGTCCTAACTGAGACCATGACAATTAGTATTGTCTGTCTATTTATTTTATAGTACTCCATACGAAGCGTGCCACGTTTTCATTTTTTTTTGTTCTTTAATAAGATTTTTTTTGTTTTTCTATACAAATTGAATCGGCTGTTCAGTAATTTTGAATGGGAAGTCGTTGTCATACTAAAGTCATAGAAAAAGTTGTTCTCTATGATATATGTGGTTACAGGGCTATCCTTGGTTTATGGGACAACCTGTATACAGGGTTATTTTTAAAACATCAACAACCCCCTAGGGGCTGATTCTGGTGTTTAAATACAACATTTTTTTAAATTTATTTTTAAAATCGCAAATTAAAAATCACTTTCCCATACTAAACCGACGACCAGCTGTCATCAGTTTGTATCAAGCGGGTTTTTATTTTATATTACTATGTTGGTCCTATAGAAAAAGTTGTTGCATTCGAGCATCAGAATCAGCATCTAGGTAGTTGTTGATGTTTCTGAAATAACCCTGTATATGTTCTCTAATTAGGCAATGTTCGCAGTGGAAGGCCTTGTGCCACAGAATATTGTGATTGATACGATTTTTTGAATTGTCATGCACATTTGCAATAGGAGAAATGACAAGAACTTGCTTATTTACTTAACTTATCAAAAGTCGAAAGGTTACTTAAGACTTTGTAGCAATAGTTCTACTGTGTTTCGTTTTGCTAAGGGATTAAATAAGTTTTCTGTTTTCTCTGAATAAAATTGCAAATTATACACCTGGCAGTCTACAAATAGTATAATAGCCAGGTTGTCCGCTACTGAAATCAAGACGTCACAACAGTAATAGTTCTCCGTCATAGAGGTAGACGTTCCTCATTTAATATACACGAGTTTTATACGTAATAATAAGCCTTTCACGTCATATCAGTACAAATTGTAGGTAGCACCAACCCCTGACGTATGTCGGTATAAACAGAAACACACTTTTATTTACTGATTTATGAAAATATGTCTTGGGAAACAACAGCACTTGCATTGTTATGATGATGTTCAGGGTGGCCAGAAAAGTGACTTCCAAAAATTTTTTTTAGGTGCCTCGTGTTGAGAGGTATCTGAATCACCCCTGTGTATGTTCTACGATTTTTCGTAGATTACGAGTTACGATTTTTGTTATGAAATTTTGACACCAGATCAGTTTAATTTTTTTTTTAAAAAAAGTAAAAGGTTTCTTCTATTTTTTTTTTCTTGCAGCTAAATCACAACTTTAATGGAAGTAAAGGACTAATTCAGGAGTGTGTAGAAATAATATTCAAGATCTCAACACTAACTTCTTGTTTATTTACTTCCCTTTTCTCCTTGAGCTCCTTACAGTAGCAATACCCGCAGCGGAATGACCCCGCCGATTTCAAAACGGCCGATAACGTTAAAAAAAATGACAGTGCGCAAATCGTTCGGAAACAGACAAAAATTAATGCAGCGTTATTGGATTTTAAACGTTATTATATCAAAAAAGCTTACAGTCGGCCATTCTGAATCAACGGAGTCCCTTCCGTGTAGACTACTTTATTAACAGATTTGTCTTAATATCATCCTTTAACTACAATTATTGTAATATCAAATTTTATTTTATATTAATTCTTAACTCAATAACACCTTAATTAACTTTTTGTTATTATTTTATACTTTTTCTTAAACTAATAAACATTTCGCGTTCGGCCATCTTATATTCTAATTGTTCCCACAATTATTTATACACAATTATATTTAACACTGATTTCTTGAATTATATACTCGTTTACTTTATCACACATCTTAATCAAAATTTTATACTATTATGTACTACTATGGACATACATTAAAATCTCATATTGATCTCATATCTAACACACTCACAATTTGTCATAAGACTCCATTGTGTGTAGATTCACTAACTGCGAAAGTCATTTAAATCATATCTAACACACTCATAATTTGTCATAAGACTCCATTGTGTGTAGATTCACTAACTGCGAAAGTCATTTAAATCATATCTAACACACTCATAATTTGTCATAAGACTCCATTGTGTGTAGATTCACTAACTGCGAAAGTCATTTAAATCATATCTAACACACTCATAATTTGTCATAAGACTCCATTGTGTGTAGATTCTCTAACTCATTATTATATAAAATCTAACACACTCTTAATTGTCCTAGGACTCCATTGTGTGTAGACTTTCCATTCAAACTTATCATTATATAAAATCTAATACACTCATAACAATTTGTCAAAACGACTCCATTGTGTGTAGATTTTTATATCAGAACTCATCACTTACAAAATCTATTTAAAAACACTTTCATTTCATGATTAACTAATAAAAAAAACGCTTAATTAAAATTTCAAAATCAGTCATACATTTTCATTTCATGATCAATAATCTAATTTGTTTAATTAGTATCTCGTATCAATTTGAATTCTTTGCTTTTTTTTTTTATTATTTTCGAATCATATACGCTATCATATCATATATTTTTATAGAGCCAAAACCAATAAACAAATTCATTTGTATAATACACTCAACTGCTCTCATCGACGCTCTCAATAGCCTTATTTTGTGAAGTTTCACTATCGCTCTCCATCTCACCTTCATCCGAACCTACTAATGCATTATTTACATCGCCATTCTCAGTACTTGTGACTGAACTACCCTCATCGGAATCCACTAAACTTTCTCGAGTGAAGCTCAACCAAGGGTGGATTTTATCTAAAGCAACAACTGCTTCATATTTCCTGTTCTGTTTACGTGTCAGTGGTGTGTCTTCAATCACGTACCTATCCTTATCCAAAATTTTAACAATTCTATATGGGCCTTGTAATTTAGCCATAAGTTTTCTAGATTGTCCATTATTACTTCCTATCTCCCTCTCAACCCTAACCAAATCACCTTTTTTGTATTTTCTACCATTTTTCCTACTTTTATCGAATCGTTCCTTTTGTTTTAATTGTTCTTCACTAATTTTAGCATTCACGTCTTCTCTTATTGCATGCAGACTCTCTTGAGAATTACCGACTTCGCCCTGATCAAGTAAGGAAGCAACAATGCCATCGCTTTTAGCTCTTAGTTTTATTCCAAATAGCACTTCAGCCGGTGTTTTTCCGGTACCCTTATTAATTGTTGTATTGAGACCCAATTGTATCTCTTCTAAATGAGTATCCCATTCGTTTTCTTTACAATTATGGTTCTTAACCGCAAGCGAGGCCAATATGGTACGATTGTATCGCTCCACTTGGCCATTCGCTCGCGGTGTTGCTACCGCGTTTAATACGTGTCTTATGCCATGATTATTGACAAAATCTTTAAAGGTTTTGCTCGTGAACGAAGTGCCTCTATCACTAATTAATCTACTAGGTATTCCAAATAAACTGAAATATTGGTTCAGAACTTTAATGGTCGATTTGGATTTGGTATTTTTAACGGCATACAATGTAACATATTTTGTGTATGCATCTACTAGCACTAATAAATAACAATTCCTTGACTTACTCCGGACAAATGGACCCAAATGGTCCATATGTACCGTGTGAAATGGTTTATCGATTTTAGGGATTGGGTGAAGCATGCCTTGTCTTTTCCCTGTTGGTATTTTGTGATAGCTACATTCTAAGCACGATTGGACATACTTTTTTACGAATTTAGCCATTTTTGGGAACCAATAAAGAGATTTTAATTTATCTAACGTTTTATCTACCCCAAAATGTCCTAGTTCATCGTGACATTTTTTTAGTAACTGCCATCTAAATCCTCTTGGAACTAACCATTTCAATTGACTGTCAACTACTCTATAAACTTTTCCACCTTTCAACTTATAACTTTGGTAAATATCGTTAATTCTAGGTGTCTCAGGATCTTCCAATATTCGTTTGACTCTCTGAACTTCCTCGTCAACACCTTGAATTGTGGTCAACCAATCTTCAGTTTCCAGGCCTAAAATGTCGAATACAGGTTCAGGTTCGTTTGTTTTTGGAATTGCATTTCTACTGAGTGCGTCAACGTGACTCATACGGTTACCTGACCTATACTCGATGGTGCAGTCGTACTCCTGCATTTGAAGCCACCATCTGCCTATACGAGGTATCATATCTCTTTTAGATAGAGTAGTACGCAATGCGTTACAATCGGTTACTATTGTGAACCTTATGCCTAAGATGTATACTCTAAACCGTTGTAATGAGGCAATAACTGCCAATGTCTCCAATTCGAAGGAGTGATATTTCTGCTCTTCAATTGTGGTTTGCCTACTGTAATAAGCGACCGCTCGCCACCTACCTATATCATCCTCTTGCAACAACATGCCAGCAATGGCAGCTTTACACGCATCCGTATGCACTTGTGTATTGGCTTTTACATTATATAAGGCCAAAATGGGTCTTTTTATTAACTCTGACTTTAAAGTAGAAAAAGATCTATCTTGATCTCGGCCCCATTCCCATTTTGTATCTTTTTTTAATAATCTTGTTAATGGGCTAGCAATTATGGCAAAATCTTTAACAAAACGGCGAAAAAAAAACTTGCCAGGCCTACGAATTGGCGTATCTCATGCTGGTTAGTGGGACACTTGAAGTTTTCGACAGCTTCAGTTTTCTTTGAACCTGGCCTAACCCCCTTTTTGCTCACCTCAAAACCTAAATAATCTATTTCTTTAGAGAAAAACGTACATTTAGATAACTTTAATGTTAAACCGGCAGCTTTAATAAGTTCTAGTACTGTTGTTAATCGTTGCATCCCCTGCATTATACTATTAGCCGGAATTATAATATCATCCATAAATGCTAGGGCTTCATTTTTGACGTCCTTAAGCATTTTATTAATTGTTTTTTGGAAGACAGAAGGTGCGTTAGCTAAGCCAAACGGCATACGTGTAAACTGATATTGCCCATCAGGCGTGACGAAGGTAGTTTTGTCCTGTGATGACTTAGCTATGGGTATCTGGTAATATCCAGAAGCCAAATCCAATGTTATAAAATATTCATAACCACCTAACTGATCAATTTGATCTTCGATTCTGGGAAGTGGATAATGTTCTTTGACCGTTTTAGCATTTAGTGCACGGTAATCAACGCAGAGTCGCTGATCACCTGTTTTCTTTTGCACTAAAATTATTGGACTCGCATAAGCCGATTCCGATTCCGTAATTACCCCTGAATCAAGCATGTCCTGAACCATATCCTTCACTTTATTTCTCTCTGAATAAGCAAGTCTATATGGCCTATATACAACTGGCGTAGAATCTTTTAGTGTAATTGACATTTCCGTGAGATTGGTAAGTCCCAAATCAGATAAACCAAATGAAAAACAACTCCTATATTCATTTAATAAATTTACTAGTTTAACCCTATCATTGATGCTTAATTCTTTACCAGTCTTAAGTTCGCTTTTAATAAGATCCTCTTTATTGCAATCTATTATCCTAATATCCATGCATTCGTTTTCTTTTATTATGTAAGCTCTTGTTAATAATTGTCCCTTTTTTAACTGAACTTCATGTGAATTTAAATTAACTGCCATAATATGCCCTTTACCTCTTTTAATTGTATATAAACCCGGCATTAAAAAATAACTATTAATCCCTATGTTTCTTATGGAACCCCTTACATAAAAGTTAACAGAAGTATCACTGTTACCCGCTATTATTGGTACCATATTAATAGAATTCACTGTAACGTCATAATTTACCACTAAATTAATCTTTTGACTTTCTCTCTCCAGGTCAGTGTTGATATCAGGTCTCTTTTGAAAAACTAAATGCTCATCAGTTTTGATTATAACTACTCCTGCTTGTTCCGTAAAAGTATGCCCTAACAAAACAGGGTGTTTTAACAATTCATCAGGCACTACTAACACTTCTACTAATATTTTTACCGACTGAACTTGTATTTGAACCTCCGCTTTACCTATTGGTACTACAAGTGAATTACCAAAACCCTTTAACGATGGTAAGTCATTTTTACTGTGTGAAACATTTAAGTCTCTAAAATTACTGTACCGTATCAATGTGCTTTGACTACCCAAGTCAACATAACACGTCATTTGTTTTTCATTAACTACAACCGGCAAAACATACTTCTCATCTAAATTTCCTGCTAATTTAATTTCAGATACTATCTTATCCTTTTCAACAGACCTACCTAAATCCTGGTTACTTCTGGGTAATCGTTTACAATTGACGCTCAAATGGCCTAGCCTTTTGCATATACTGCAAGTTAATAATGGCTTAGTGCACTTAAAAGAGGGGTGACCTATCTCGTTACAGTTAAAACATTTTATAAAATTTGGTTTTGTTGTATCACTAGAGCCATCAGGACGTCTTTTTATAAACGTTGGACGATATGATTTATCTTTAACATCATCAATTTTAATGGATTTAAAGAAAGAAAGTAATTCTTCTGGTTGCAAATAGTTAGCAGCCTGTGCCCCTAACCGCATTCCTTTATCTTCTATTCCATCTAAAATACAGTCTACTGCCTTCTTTCCTGATATGTCACATCGATTCAATAAGTTGACTTTATGATAATAATACGTCTCTAGTAGTTCATTAGGTTTCAGTTTTCTGTTTAACATATCATGTAAAATTTGAGCATAGTTCTCAACGGTAGGAAACTGCCTAATTAACTGCTGCTTCCATTCTGCCCAATTATATTTTAAGGAACGTAAACCATTGTACCATACTTTGGCTAAACCTGTGAATTTAGGCAACGCATAGTGAAGCAATTGTGTCTCTGACCAATTATATAAAGCCGCGCATTCCTCTACTTTATTAATCCAGACATCGACAGTCTGCTCCTTATTGGCAGGATCGAACTCCGGTAATGCATTTGTTGACATACTAAAATGGTTTTGAGATTGAGGCGTCGATGAGGGCAGCGATTTTATTAAATCCATTACATCCCTAATACTAAAGTTATGATTATCTACAGATTGGCGTGCATTATTATTACAAAATCTAATGTCTTTATTATTTTCCGAATAGCTAACCATACTATTAGCAGATGAAGATGGGCTTACGGTTTCATGACGCCTCCGCTTGTGAAGTCGTGTGTAGCTCTTATCCCGATGACTGAACCTTCTTCGGCTGCTCTCACGATCCCGCAGGCGCCGTCTCGTGCTCCGCGAATGACCTGACCTCGATCGCGAGCGAGACCGCGAGGGTCGCGACGCAGCAACTTGTCGCGAATCTGCTTTGCGACGCCGTCGATACTTAGGTCTCTCATCGGAGTTGTCTCGCCTTCGCGTTGAGCGGCCTCTTGACCTTGCACGACTCGACGAACTAGAGTTTCGGCGCGAAGGTCGCGAGCGCAATCCAGCGGAGCGGCTCCGCTTCTGACGCTTGCGAAGGCGCCGCGTACAACTACGGCTGCGGCTGTACGGCGGCGTGCCTCCATCATACTGCGCCGTACTCCTTGGTGCGTCCCGGCGGCATTCGTCTCGCGTTGTCAGTTCCACACGATTTTTCGACATATTTCAATCTGCAATCAGTTTGGGTGCGAAAATCACTCTCTGCATTGTTTTAAAAGTAATGAATATTCTATTTAAGCACACGGTCTACTGAATGCTTTTTTTTTTTAAAAAAAAATTATATGGTGTATTCAAATATAAGATTTTTCCAAAATAAATGCATAGTAAGGACAATCGGCATCATTAAATGAAACTCTTAAGTTAATATACAATTAATCATTCATGATTCCCTAGATTCATATAGATTAAGTAGCAAAAAAATTTACTACAAAACAATTATACCGAGGGTATTTTCAAAATACAAATTCAAGAACGTTAAATTAAATCACCAACTAAGGTTTTCGCTTTCAGTAGCAATTAATAACTAATGATCGATTAGATATCCGAAGATTAAATAAAAATAAAGTACAACTCACCTTATAACTGCGTGTATATTTTTTTTTTTTACCTGTATAACTCAGATGAATGGCCAAAATGGGCGTGATAAGAATATTAAGTAATATTCCCTTTTATCCCACTTCTGAACTAAAGGACTAATTCAGGAGTGTGTAGAAATAATATTCAAGATCTCAACACTAACTTCTTGTTTATTTACTTCCCTTTTCTCCTTGAGCTCCTTACAGTAGCAATACCCGCAGCGGAATGACCCCGCCGATTTCAAAACGGCCGATAACGTTAAAAAAAATGACAGTGCGCAAATCGTTCGGAAACAGACAAAAATTAATGCAGCGTTATTGGATTTTAAACGTTATTATATCAAAAAAGCTTACAGAAGTTATTACAAAATTGACCTAAAGTTGAGAATTTTTGTTAAGTAATTTTTCAACTTAAAATTAAAAATCCAAACTGATAATTTCTTTGTTTCTAAGTAGCTTCAAAGAATGCGCTAGACTCTAAGCATTCATAATAATAATAATAAAAAGTAGTACTTCATAGGCTATTTAAAAAAATCGTAACTCGAAAACTACGAAAAATCGTAGAACATACATACAATCAAACATACATACAATCTGGCAAGTGCTGAGAAGAAACGCCGGAACAAACTAAGTCACCACTAGCTGCCACAAAAAAAAATGAAAAGAAAATAATGTATACCTGTGCGAGCAGGGCAGTATTTAATTCCAGACATTTTTGTCAATTAAATAGTCATTAACAGTATAATAACCCTTTTTCATCAAAATAATCTTAACATGCGATTTAAACCCAAACATGGGTAGTTCAACAATAGACTGTGGTAATTTGTTAAAAAAGCGAATACATTTCCCCATGAACGAATTACTCACTTTATGCAGTCTGAAATTTGAAACAGCAAGTTTATCTTTATTCCGGGTATTAAAATTATGTTTGTCACTTTTCTTAGGGAAAAGATGCAGGTTTTTGCGAATGTACATAATATTTTCATAAATGAATTGAGAGGCCACTGTAAGTATATTAATTTCCTTAAACAGTTCTTTTAATGAGTCTCGTGGTCGAAGGTTGTAAATTGCCCGTACAACTCTCTTTTGTTGCTAAAATGTTGAGATATATAGCCACTAAGAAACTTCTTAACCAAGTGTATATAGCACTGGCACAACCTATACTGACATACTGTTTGACTATATGGGGAGGGGCTCTAAAAACAAAATTTCTCGAGGGGGAACGTGCTCAACGAGGATTGCTGAAGGTCATGTATTCTAAAAAGCGAAGATTTTCAACACAAGCTCTGTATTCAATTGCGGACTTACTTACCATTAGAAAACTTTATATTTTACATACAGTGCTTAAAAAACATAAATTATTAAATTTTGATACCAAATTATTACAAAAAAGAAAACATTATACGGTGGCCTCAACAAAAGCTACACACACAAAATTTGCACACAGCCAGTTTCAATACCTTTCATCGTTCTTATACAATCGCTCTAACAAAGAACTACAACTTTATCCGATGACAAGCAGAGAATGTAAAAGAACTTTGACAATTTGGTTAAAAACACTAGATTACACTGAAACTGAACTTCTCCTTACATACTAATTATATTATGTTATATATTGGATATCCAGACTAACTCTCACCCGCAATCACAAACACACACACGCACGCACCCACACACACACACAACACACATACACACACACACACACACACACACACACACACACACACACACACACACACACACACATACATTAATCTAAATTAATTCATAAGTTTCTAAATTATTTACATAAGTAGTGCTACATAGTTAATAAACAAATGGATGGATGGATAGGATAAATCAATTTAAGGTATGGAAGAGTGGCTCCTTCTGATACAGGTGCACAAGCACTTACTAGAATGAGTCAACATTTGTAATAGATTAAGATAAACTTTGTTAATGAAATAAACTTTATTTATTTATTTATTTATTTATTTATTTATTTATTTATTTATTTATTTATTTATTGTAGTACAAAGATAGATTCAATATCGGCTGCTGAGCCCCATAACAATATTCCGTATGACATTATACTATGAAAGTAGCTAAAATACACTAATCTTGCCGTTCCAACATCAGTCAATTGTCTTATCTTTCCCACAGCATAAGCAGCTGAACTAAGTCTTCCTGACAGAGTCTCAATATGAGCACCCCATTGCAGACGGGAATCTAAAGTTATTCCCAAAAAGGTAGTGGAATTACTAGTATCCAGTCGTTCATCTTTTACAATGATATTTGTTGAGACCTGCCTTACATTTGGCATTGTAAATTTTATGCATTTCGTTTTGCTTGCATTGAGAAAAAGATTGTTGGTACTAAATCAATGCAGAACCCGCGAGAGTGCATTATTTACATTGTCAAAAGATTCTTGACCTCTTTTAATTTTAAAGATCAGTGATGTATCATCTGCAAATAATACCACCTCACATAGGTCGGTTGCAAAGTAAGGAAGGTCATTTATATAAATTAGAAATAGCAGGGGTCCTAATATTGATCCCTGCGGTACACCCATGGTAAGAGGTGACCCTGAAGATTCAGTTCCATTTATACATACTTTTTGAGTTCTGCCTGTGAGGTAAGAGTTTAATAAATCTAAGGACTCTTTTGAAACCCCATAATGTCTCAATTTTTTTAGTAAAGTTTGATGATCTACACAATCAAAGGCCTTAGAAAGATCACAGAAGATACCTAAGGCATCTTGCTTACTCTCCCATGCATCTGTTTTAGGAGTGCAACTCCAGCATCGGTGTATTTCTACCTTTTGTGAAACCGTATTGTTTATCATGTAGTAACTTATTTAGGACAAAGTGAGATAAAAGTTGATTAAACAATATTTTTTCAAAAATTTTACTAATTACGGGTAAGATAGATATTGGTCGAAAATTGAAGGGATCAGTTTTCTTACCCGATTTAAATAAAGGAATAATTTTGCTAAATTTCATTAAAGTTGGGAATTCTCCATCATAAATACATTTGTTAAATATAATTGTAAGGTGAGGGGCTATTGCATTTATTATTGTATTAATGATATTGACAGAGATTCCCCATAGATCCTTAGTTTTTTTCATATTTAATTCCCTAAATGTTTTTAGTATTTCCTCAGCGTTTATATGTCTAAAATTTAATGGTGATTGAAAAGCAAGCAAGCCAAAGTATTCTGAAAAATAGTTTAGGTACCTACCTTCTTATCTTTTTAACAATTCAAAGAAATTTCCACCGTAGACTCAATTTCGTGTAACGCTTCCCGACCCTAATTGGTCCGGGAGAGCTCGAAGCCATATGTGGTTTGGTGGATTCGACTACCCAACCCTGAATTTAGTGAGCGTACCTGCAATTCCTGTTTGGGTAGCTTATGAAATTAGGTGCAAAAGTTCAATTTAATTTCACCCTTGACTGTTTATTTGCGGATTTAGTTAAACTGTTGCTGGTAATTAAAATACGTTTTGAGTTGCTGGTTTAGATGTTTAATGTAAAAATTATTACTTTGGATTGAAATTAAAATATGAAAAAGCACACTTCTGCATTAGACTAAATAGCTAAAATTATTACTGTAATTAGAACTTTTTCAGATTAGCATTTTTTCGCAACTTGTGCTAGGCGCGCGTTTTTGACGAGCGTAAACGCGTTAATAAGTTCGTATACGCGCAAGCCTACACATACACGAGCGCGATTGGTTTATTGAAAAAACGCCAATCTTAAAAAGCCCTTAGTGTACAGGTAAAAATTGGTGAAGTAGAATAGCAACACTTACCACGAAATTATTTTTTATTACTCTGGTCATTTTCAAAAAAAATATGTATGAAATTGATAGTAATTTCATAATAGCGCTACTACAGCTTTGGCTTTGAAGCAAGAGTAGAAAGAATAAGCTAAACTAGTAGTTCAGTCGTCTTAGCAACCAAAGCATATTAATTTGTAATAAAAACTTATTTGCAAATCTCTTAATTAGCTAAATATTTTTTTAATCGGCGCTTGAAAACATCAAATATACAGAGACCTTAAGACCATTTATTAGTTTGTCCTTTTTGCTGTCGAGACTACAGGCTGTAGACGGTCTGAAGCAAAGAGTTTTGTTGCAAAGGTAAATAATAATAATAATTAAAGTTTTAGAATAAGAAAATTGCAGCACCTGAAAAGTTTAATAATAAGGAACTATTAAAATTAACAGTTCACGAGAATCCCTTTCATTTCTTAATTTGCATTAAATGGCACGTAATAGTTGACGCTCAATTATGTTGTATCCAGTGAAACATGATTCAAACAAATTATTTAACACTTTCAGGTAGTTTGGGCATTTAACTGCACATTAATGAAACTGTTAACTTTGAGGTACGGTCATAAAAGTCATAATTTAAGAGATAGTATGTTGCCAGAATAACTAACCGGGGTTTAATGGTCGAGTTGGGCTGTTTTACTAAATTGTTTTACATTGGAACACTTGGTCGTCAATGTTGACTGTTTTAGGAAATAGGAAATATAATTAAGAATACTAACTGTAATTTGAGCTTATAGACTTTTGTTCCTTATTTTCGAAAAAAGAAATAAAATTGTTGTCTAAGTTATCGTCATCATCATTTCAGCCATAGGACGTCCACTGCTGAACACAGGCCTCTCCCAATGATTTTTATGGGGGGGATTGCCAATACTCGCCACGCTTGGCAGGCGGGTTGGCGAGCGCAGTTTTTTATAAGATTTCGTACGCAGACGCTGCTGCCCGTCTCGTGCTACAGGAGTTAGTCGCCTCTTACGTCACGCCTCCTGTTGGCGGTGGGGAAGAGTATTCTTTACGGCCGTACTCACGACACTAATGATAGCAAGTTTAAGTGACAGTGAGCGGGCGGAGCGGGACAGTGACGTCGTATGACTGAAATAATGATGATGATGATGTCAGAGTTGGACTACATGGAAGTATGGATGCTCACCGTCTATCTAAATAATAGCCTGCACTCCAGACTACAAAACCAGCAGTAACGGGCTCGAATCTTGTGCGAGACAAATGTTCGTGTGATGAGCACGAGCAGTTGTTAGGTACCTACAACTGTTAACTAAAACGTATTTATGTATGTATATCTGTTAACTAGTTCTCATAGTACAAGTTTTGTTTAATTAAAAGCCAGGTGACAAATATGCTTGTGAGAAAAAAAAACCTTAACCTAATTTTATTGCAGTAATCAGTTAATAGAGAAGGAGCTGAGTTTGACAACAAAGACAACAATAGCTGACACGAGCAGACTCCGCTTTTGTTGTCATTTGTATAAATACTTAAGTAAAACATAGTTTCTCTCCTGTCTTCGTTGATGGAAGAGTGATTTTTACCAACACAAAGAGAAGATTGCGATGTACAGCATGCGATAATATTCGCAGTATACAAATATATGGCGCCGCTTCCGAGGGGTGGGAAAGACGCGCGCGGCTGACGACTGAATCGGCACCATCTATTTTCTAACAGCAAGTATTGTCGCATCAGTCGCGCGCGTCTGTCGCAAGTGATCGATCGCGCGTGGCTACGGTCAATGCACGGAAGTCTATCAATGCACGATAGGCATAAAATAAGTCAACCGTCGAATTCAACTCGGCTGGGCAGCGTTCGGGAAACTACACAACGTCTTCCGTCCAAAATACCTCAGTACCTAAAAACGAAAGTACAACCAGGGTATGACACCAGTGATGACATAATGGAATAGCATCAGCGCCATATATATTCTGTGCTTTAGCCAAACACAAAATAGTCGTCGCTAATCCACCGCAACCATCAACCGAGGACAAGATGATTTATAGGCATACATTACTAATGATGGCCGCGTATCTACCACATGGATGTCTAGATGGTAGATGTAATGTATACCGCCGATGTCATTTATGTCATTTTTAACGGCCACAGTAGACAAGCTTCCACAGTATCTCCATAGTTATTGTCTCTGTCTAGCTAATTTGAATAACAATAATGTTGCGTGTATAGTTACTATAAAAATATTAAATTGTTTAAAAATACATACCCTTAACTACACTCTTCTATACTTACTTACCATTTAACATTTTCTGCGACGTTGTTATAATCACCTCAGTAATTACTCAATTAATATGCATTACAGTACAAAAACAGGCTGCGAAGCAATTCCTTCAGTTGACAAGTTAAATCGAAAACCTTGAGAAATGTATTGTTGTTGTTAGTTTTACGAAGTTGGCACTAACTTTTCGTCTCGAGCCCGCATTTAAACCTAAACGAGAGCGTTTCATTTTCACACTCGCGACGCCGAATCGTTTCAGTTACCTAGGGTTGGCAACTGAACAAAAAATAATATACACCTGTAAGAAAATCAGGTAACGTAATACTGTTTTGCTGGACATTAAATATTAGAAATGCTGGAATCAAGTTCTCTACTACTTTATTTTTATTTTACAATTTAATGGCTAAGCTGCATCCGCCATGATCACGGAAGAACTCAAGTCTTTAACGGACAGGAAATTGTTTGTTTGTTTGTATGTACACTTGGATGATGCCATTTATCTTCGAGACGGTTCGACCAATTTAGATACGGTTTTCTTTAAAGGATTGGCAGGTACTTGGACTGGATGGAGAATGACTTCATTAAAAATAGTTCTTAGTTATGTGATCATAGGTGTTATAGTGTTAATACACTAGAGAACGTTGCAGTTTAAAAAACGTATTTTTTAGATCGGTTTAATGTATTGCTTATACATATAAGCATAAACGCTAACGCAGGCGCATAAATCCATGTATCACAATAAAAATATTTTGTAAGGAATCTCTAGAAAACTACTAATAAGAATGATTTAATTACAAGGATTACATTAAACGTGGGCATAAAAAAATATTTTTGGGTTAAATTAAACTGTCTGCAAACTCACTACTAACTAGTTTTCAACATACAACACCTAATACTTTAAGTGAGATAATAACATCCATGCATGATGCCAAAATCTGCGTCATTTTCTGTTAAGTTAATTAACTAAGTTCGTTAACACATACCAGTCGTCAAAATCTTACAGAATAAATCAAGTTACAATTAATCTGTCTCATGTTCAGAATAGCTTTGTTACACGGCAAAAGAGACAACTCCTAAAATGATTGCTCTTAAATTAGAAAGTGTATTTCAAACTGCTTTGCATTGCTATTTCTGGACTTGCATTTGGCATAAATTTTAGGAAAACTATTTATCATAAAACGTTTAAAAAAAGTTTATGGTACATCAGAAATTTCAGGCATAGTTTCTACTGCAACAGCCGATCTGACCTATTATTACTTATCACATGAAGATTAGCATCTATTATAAAGTGGGAAGAAATAAATATGATAAAAGAAGAGAATTGACGTCAGAACTTTTTAATCTCATACAAAATAATAACATAGCAGCGTTTTGAAAGATGATAGAAAGTCATTCAATTGACCGGACAGTTTTTCATCGCGCCTTCAGAGCGCATTTCATTTTCACACTGCCATTGCCGAGGCGTTCTACTTACGCAGGGATGTCACTATCAACTTTTTTAATGTTGATATCACGGATACAGTAGCAACAGTGGTATAATCCGCATTTATTTTCTACGAGTACATACATTTTATTAAAAAAACATCGATTTTTTTAAATAAATTCGACAACATCACATACCTAACCTACATTGCTCTGATCCTAAGGTAAGATAAAGTACTTGTATTACAGAAATCAGAAACAACGACGGTACCATAACACCCAAACCCGAGTCAACATAGAAAAGATGGGTGACGAGTTGTACTTTTTCGGAAGCTAAAAATGACTTTGTTTTGTTGGCCGTGTGTGAAGAAGCGTTGTCATGATGTAGGAGAACGCGGCTTTTAAGTCGTCTTTCGCAAACTTTTTCTAACACCCTGGGTAAACAAATGGTAGAATACCACTCGGCATTAACACTCTTTTGATCTTCAAGTGGAATTGTACAGATGCCTGCCTGCCTCGCCTGCCTCACTTTTGTTGGCCTCTTCTCATTTTCAAACACCCATTCACAAGATTGCTGTTTTTTTTCGGGTTTAAAACAATAAATCATCTCTTGTGACAATGTCATAAACAGCATTAGAATGTCCGTGGTCGTACTTCACTAGCATCTGTGAGCACCATTCCACGCGAGCCCGCTTCTGCTCCGCTGTCAGTTTATGAGGGATCCAACGACAGCAAAGTTTTCGAACTTTAAATTCTTTATGTAAAATTTTCTGAATTTGGCTCATACCAATCCCCAATAGTCCTCAAATTGTCTCATAGGTAATCCGCGGGTTTTCTTCAATTAGCCGTTTAAGAGTAGCCACATTATTTTCGTTGACGGCAGTTGAAGGCCGCCCTTCACGAAATTCGTCATGTAAAGAAACTCGACCTCTCTCAAATTCAGCAAACCATCGCCTCACGGTGCTCAAACAAGGTGCTTCTCTCCCAAAAGCATTTTGAAGACGAGCGGCACAGTCTTGCGGAGGGAGAGAACTTTTAAAAATATAAAAAATCATCGCTCTAAAATCTTTTCGACTTAATTCCATTTTCGTTGCGTAGGTACGTAGAACTTTGATGTGTGATAAAAAACCATTGACAAATCATTTTCCGCCAATTGTGTTTTTTTTATTACTAAGAAGGTTGCAACGTTTAAAAAAATATAACATTCGAAATTCAAATAGTTCCGATTAGCTAGAAGTGCAAAACTTTTAGTGTGCCCCATGTAGAAATTAGAAACAACGACGGTACCACAACCCCTAGACCCAAGACAATATACTCGTAGAAAAGTATTTTTTCTACATTGACCGACCTTCAAAGAGCTTTATCGGTGATTTTGGTTCTTTTACGAATATTCTTAGGTATTTCAGATCTTATCTCGCAGAGAAACGCAAAGCATAGCTCTGTCCATCCAGCTTGGGTGACTTTGAACTTATTTAAAAGGCCAAAGTCAAGGACTACATCTCAGTGCCGTAAGTCATCAAATGCAACACGCAATGCTTGAAGAATTTCGTCATCATAATCAGCCCACGAGTCATAGACATAAGCCTCTCCCAATGCACGCCGCTGAGCTAAGCCCAATCCTCGGCTATTCTTTTTCATCCACTGTCAGCAGTTTTGCATATATCGTCGCTCCACCTTGACGGAGGGCGCCCTAACCCCATCGGTTACCATTGAAGGCTTTATTCTTAAGGATCTGGAGGATATTGGACGAGAATTTATCACTTAGTTTCCCGAACTCAAAATTTGCCATTGACGACAGATATTTGAGAATATATTTGGGCATTTAACGCACAAATCCAGATAAACTACGGATTGCCACAACCCTGCGCTTACGTATAAGTTTGGCTCGCGTCAACTTCCACAAAGCTTTTGAATAAAGACTTTGCTTGCATTTGTGCTCTTTTAAAAGAACTTTTAACACCCTTTTTCTGGATACGTTTTTGTTATGAATTATGATATGAGCACTTAGGATTGAAGTTCTTGGTTTCTGTTAATACTTTTTAATTTTTGAGTTTAGTTTATTTGTTTGGTTTCGTACCTACTTTTTGGATTTTACGCATAGGTATTATGCAAGGTGTTAATTTAAATCCTAACCATATTTATTGAGATGATCCATTATCAAATAAAATCACGACTTCTTGACCAAAAAACAATATAATAAAATAAGCTAAAAAAATAAGTTAAAACTGGACCCGTATCATATAAAAAACTTACAGATATGTATATAAAATATTTGTAATATGTTGATAAACTTATTTTTTTTTATCTCCTTTATACAAAATATCGGATTATGTGTATATCTTAGGGTTTTTTAAAGTTTACTTTGTATTTTCTTTGTCTTTTTGTAGGGCTAGCGTTAAAGTTAGTTTTCGTTTTAAGTTTGTAAATATTTTAATAAATCCATTCTAACAAATAATGTAAAAAAATGAGGCTCTCAAATAGATTTTTTTCTTATAAAAAAATTAAAACCGACTTAAAAAAACTAAAAAGCAAAAGTGGGTGCCAGCCGTAAAGAGTTCAAATGTTTTAATTCTTACCGAATCCAAAACTAATTAGTTATGTTTTAGAAAATATATATAAAAAAAAAAACATTTCTTTAATATGCCTGCCGGTAAAAAAGTTCTTGCAATAAACAAACAAGCGTAACGCTTAGTTTGGGACGTTTACACAATTTGTACAGAAAGTAAATTATCAACCATCCACAAAATTAACAACAGTCTTGTCCAATTTTCAACTTAAATGTCAACACGTGGAGTTTGATATTAATTGGCAAAAAAACCGACCAAGTACGAGTCGGACTCGCGCAACAAGGTTTCCTTACAAACTTAAAAGTTGTAGGTAAGTAGTTTGTCGATCACGGCAATCGATTTTTCTTTATAATGTAGGTAACTACAAATTTACGGCTTTTGGATTTTTCCTTTTACTTGCTATAGAACATTGTTTCTTGACAAAATTCATGATTCTAGCTCAACGTTAAGTACCCTTCGGGTTTTGATTCCCTTGCGAGTGACAAAATATACGACATAAACGGCCATATTTTTTGATTGCGTTGACTTAGTTGTTTAATTTTTAACAGCACTAAGAGATTGCAGACCGAAGTCCACAGTATTTGTTATTAATTTCCACTTAATTAGGGTAGCTTTTACCTTCTGAGGTACGAAACCCTAAAAATTGAGGTTTTGTGGTACGTTGAAACGCTTTTTACTAAACATGCACGTTACGTTGGTGTGCGTATCTTAAAAAAGCCAATTAAGAGGCTGAATGTAGCCAAATTGTGCTAAAAAACAGGTTTTGCGGAAAATCTTTAGATCATATCACTTTAAAAAGACAAGGCAGTTATAATTGATCGTATTTCTGACCTAATGCTTAATTCCTAAACACGATTCCACAAACTTCACTTGATGGAAAACATCAATAAATTTGCCACTGAAAACACCTAAATTCATTTTTTTCTCAATTGTACTTATAGTAATGTTGATGATCTTAGGCAAAATTAAAGCTTTTATATTACTAAAGCAGTTGGCTACTTTTGATATTCAATCATAATAAAATATGGTAATTTTCATTAAAATCGACGATTTTGTGATTTCGCATTTCTCTATCATTCCAAGCAACAACTTCTTTCACTCTTACTGAGTTTAACATACGTCGTCCTATTTTATCGAACATTAAATGGGCATGTCTATTGCTCAAGGTCATTGGCTCTAGACAGCGCCTTAAGCTCGTTTTTACGTCCCAATTATTATTTTTAACCTACCACTGCTTACAAAATAAATAAAAAAATGATGTATTAGAAACCGTGATAATTCACAATTAACATTCTCATAATTTCAGAATCTGTCTACACTTGTGGAGTTACATTTATCTTTCTTGAGATTTAGGTTCATCTCAAATTCACAGAGATTAAAATAATCCCTTTGTTAAATACGCATGAGGGTATAAATCCCTATTTGTACAAAGCCATGTCTCTAATCTAAAGCCTACAGCTCTCCGTCTCTCTTAGTCTGAAGAGTTAGACAGGGACGAAACCAAGGCATTTCAAATGTATTTTTGTAAAAGGAGTGTACTGAGTACTTTAAATATAAACGTCAAATTGGTCGACCCGGCTGGTGTAGTAGTGCAATGATTCGCCATAAACGCAGAAAGGGTTCCCGGTTTGATTTGCGGAACAAATAAGCTCGAGTCTAGGTGAGCTGGGAGACGCCGCTGGAAAAATACATTATCAGGTACCACGTAACATAACAATCTGAACTCCTTATTTCGAGACTATGACAATAATTACTACAAGCATATCGAATTACGAGCGGGTTGGGGAGCTATGATCGCTAAACAGCGCCTAAGTAGTACTGTTTTTACGTCAAACTCTAAAATAACAAAATAAGGTTGAAATAATCATGATAGAAATAATCAGATTGGATCTCCAGATGCATGGTGAGACGGACAGACCACGCATAGAATAAAGGCATGGTAATTTCACATAGTGAAGTATGGTTTTTTTCTAGTAGGTTAATTAATAGTTTATAATTTTTCAATTGCTTTGTTAAAGTTTAAAAATTGTCTTTACAAAATTTTTAGACTTGGTATGTAGGTCCTGGATTTGCGTATTATGTTTCATTAGAATGTTTGAGTATAAAACGTAATACCGAATCATGTTTGACCAATGTAACCTTTCACAGAATGCACTGTCGAGTTAGATTGTATAACTTAAAGTGTGAAATCACTGCCGGATGGTGTTAAACACTTCTAACGAACTGTCGTGCTAATTAAAGACGGATTATAAATTATATTATAATGTAGGTAGGTATGTGTGAAAACTAGTTTTGTCAATGTAAGTACGAGGGTAGCAAAACTGAAGTGGGAGTGGGCGGGTCATGCCTGCCGGATGCATCCAGATAAATGGACCCAGATCGCCACTCAATGGATTCTGAAGATGAAAATCGCCGTAGGGGATGTCCAAAAAAGCGCGAGAATGACGTTTTGGAGAGTCACACTAAGTATTGGCAGACTGCGGCCCTCAATTGAGAAGCATTGGGGACTTGAAAGAGACCTTTGCCCAGCATTGGGACGCCATAGGTTATTTTAAAAACAGTGAAAACGGTTTCAAAGTCCATTGTGTTTGTTCGTTAGTATTTTCGTTTGTCAGTTTATAAATACCCAAATCTCTTTTGTTCTCTCACTGAGGTAATAAACCTAATATAATAATAATACCTATGGCACGCACGCTTTCGCCGGGTACTTTATGAGTCCGTTATTATTTCCCGCTCGAACCGAATTTTATGGTCTTTTTAACAACTCGTTTAGAATTTTAAATTAGATTTGTTTTAGAAAGGTTTCATTTTCGGGGCTCGGTTCGGCGCGATGTGTAAAGTAGCGTCCCCCTGTAGGTCTTCGTGTAACGAAGCTAACTTGGCAAATTATTGATATCATTTATAGGTATTTTAATTTATCTAAATAATGTAATAATGCGTGCAACTGACTCTGTGCTACCTGCCTATAGACAACAAATAAAAAATAAAAAATGTAGCAAACATTGGACATTGGACATCAAGAGGCGTTGATCTTGATATGAATTGCTAAGGATGCTAGTTAATTAACATAAAGTTTATAATAATATAAAAATGTCCGAAAATGATTTTTTTAAATTTATAATCAATTCAGATGTATTTTTATGATCAAGATTATTCAGGTACAATAATATAATAATTCAAGGTTACAAACAAACGTTTATCTGTTCTATTCTATTTAATCAAATCAAATTAAATAAAATAAAATAATTTATTTGTGATACACAGGTGAAAATTGATGTCGTACATAGTAATAATTTATTTGCTTGCTGTAATCAGCCTTTTCAGATTTTTTTTTAAACGTAATAAATAAAATACAAACGGACGCTTGGTACCTACACTAACACATAATTTTTATTTTTTCAGTTACCGATTGCTTATTTATTTAGTATGTCGCTATTTAATAATATTTATATGTATTGGTCAAAATGAATCAAATGAGCTTAAACTCGAAGGTGTTACTAGTAGCAATGACTACTTCCACTTCCACTATCCACCTACTCGCTTCATCATCACACACGATGCTGTCAAATTATACTTGCTGATTGTTTGAGATATATTTACGAGTAGTACCGATGTTCTACAACAGCGTCGGGTCACAATGTTTTAAAGCTGGAAAAGAAAAAACATTTATCCCTGCAAATGGCAACATTTGTTGGTAATGTCATTACGATTGTTTGTGACAGCGCGGGCACGTAGTCCTTGCAATAAAATGTGTAAAATATCTATTATTTACTCTATTTGTAGCTTAAAACTTAGTGTTTAGAATGCTATTATACAGTTCTCTATGTGGATTGTGTTTACAATAAGGTTTATAGTGAATTTCAGCCAAAAATCAACAAGGGATGAACGCCATAATCAGGCGCGGTTATGGTTTGTTTTTTAACGCTATATTAATGGAATCAACTTATACATTCATTAGTTCCAGTTACAGGTATGTACAATCAAATACTTGACTTTCTTTTGTGAATTATAGATATTCTTCTATGGAGGAATTACTTAGGTACCTAACGTATAATTGATTGATAGAATCTAACCTAAAAGTCATTTTTAAATTATAATCTTGTTACTTTTTCTTCTAAAAAACTTAATAGAAGTTGAGAATGAAATACAGAGCTATCAAGTTAAGCTCCAGTTCGCCCCAAAACTGAAGATACCTAGTAAATATACAATTTATGAAAATAAGGAAAACTTAAGAAATTTAGAAAACAGCAAGATGAAGAAACCATGACACAAGTATGGAGACTCAAATATTGAAGCAGCCTCCTCAGGCTTCAGTCTATATCAATGAAATTGAAGTGGAAACGCAATGGCTGGGTGTTGAGAAAACTTTACAAATTACCTACTGAAATAAACTTCAAACACCTGGGTAGTATATACATAATGGGCAATAGACAATACCATGAAAATTGAGCCAATGCACCCATTATTTGACATCTAGCTCTATCACTTATCGGATAGACAGTATGTTGCTATACCATGAAAATGGAAATTGATCCAGTGCACCAATTAATTGCCATCTAGCGCTATCACAGTGCGGATAGACAGTATGTTGCAATACCAGGAAAACTAAAAATTGAGCCGGTGCACTAATGACCTGACATTAAGCGCTTTCACAAAGCGGGAAGACAGTATGACAGTATATGTTGCAATACCATAAAAATTAAATTTGAACAAGTACACAAAAATATTAGATGTCTAACGCTACCACCAAGTGGATAGAATAGTATGGACAGACAAGCATACTCACTCAATTTCAATCAACTAGCGCTACTATCATGTCATGAGACAACAAAGTATGGACAAATGAGCAGGATCACTCATTTTTAAACACCAAGTCCTACTGTTACTAAGCAAATAGACAGTATATAGAAATGGGCAGGCTCACTCATTATTAAACAAGCGCTAATATACTAAGAGAATAAAAAGAAATTATGTACAAACAAGCAGGCTCACTTGTTATATTAACTAACCTATTGCTATGCAATTAGTGTTATATTACATAAATAACAAATGAAAAATCAAACAAATTATTTGAAATTTTGCACTGTAAGTTGATGTGATGACAGTATGAAACAATACTATATAAAATTGTAAAACCAATTGTACAAAATCAACACAACACTATAATATTATTATTGTCAGACAATAGTGCTAATATCTGATAAATACTATTACAAATAAACAAAGATGGTTTTAACTAGTTCCTAGGGAATTGGATCATCATCATCATCATCATCATTTCAGCCATAGGACGTCCACTGCTGAACATAGGCCTCCCCCATTGACTTCCAGATTGGCCGGTTGGAAGCGGAAGGAATTGGATGGAGATAGAAAATTCAAACCGGAATTATTGTGAAAAGCCCTTTACCTCAAGAAAGAAGGTTACAATAGAGATACAGATACTTACTTATCAAAGCTATGGATTACTTTACTGGCCATCTTATTAATCACAAATCTCTATTATAAAGTCTTAGCCATTGCGCTAATGAATCCATTGTTTGGTTCAAAACTCCAAAATAACCCTTTCTTGGTTTTTACCATAGTCAGATAATGAAGTTGCACTACTGAATAATTTATCAAGAAATTATATAACTAACCCAATCTTTTACTAATTAATTAGTATTTAAAGGTTATTGCACTTATGCAATTCTTGGAAGAAATAAATAGTCCTGCAAAATTGCAGTGAAACAAGGATTTTGACAAGACAACGTTTATAAAATCCAGCTTGTGACAAATCAGTAGCCATCTTATCAGCGTATACTTCATGTCAAAGAATTTTTGCATAGAAATCCTTAAGGTTAAAAATTTATTAACCCTAATCCAAAGTTAATGCCACAAACAAATTGAAAAGTAAAGGTGTTATGGAAGTACCTTAAAAACCCTTAAAATATTAGGCTTACATTATTTAATTAAATAATAACCTAGATATTCCAGATTCCTTTCCTTTACTTCATTGTGGTAAACAATGTAATGTACTAAGAATACCTATTTATAAATATGTACTTACATAAGTACCATTATTCAAAATAAGATACATTTTAAAACTATTGGGAACGCTTGATTTGTTCAGTCCTCCATCATAATGATATGAAATAAGTATACGATGGACAAAAGTCTGTAAGATTAGTAATATGAATGTAACTATTTATTTATTATTTATTAAGCCTTTTGTGCTGAGTCTTTTTCCAGTCGAGCCCAAGCTATATGTGTGGAACCATCTTTTCTTTGGCTGACCTTCTGAATATCTTGTTATGATTAATTGAGGACTATAAAAAATTAATGTAATAAAACCTTATTAAGGTAGACTTCTGTAACCGCTGAATTAACATAAAGGCTATGTGATGATCATTTACCTAATACTAATTTAGTAATTTCAATAGATCTTTTGTTTTTTATATATTTATGATAATAAAATAAAATAACGCTGTGACCCCTATCACATGCTAAGGAACTGCTTCTAATCACTTAAAAGTTCTGATCATAATCTAACAAAATCATTATACCTATTCAATTTCTTAAAATTGAAATATCCCTTTTAAATTTCCATTAAGACAGACATTTCTCAAAATTAAGAATAGATAAATTCACAATAAGAACATAGTAGGTACCCCTACATATGTACTTATTGGTATATCACCTTAAATATAATCTTAGAGATTACTTTTATTTCATTTAAGTCACTAAAACAGGAACAGTCTAATACCTGTTGTCCTGATAAAAATTACATAATGTCAGGGCTTGAATTTCCTTAAATATGACATATTGAAACTAAATTTCTGAACAAAGTATTCTTGTAATTACTGATTACTAAAGATGACAATCTTGACAATAATGTGTGATGGAAAATAATACATTAAGAATAATTGTACTTCAAATAATTAATTCATGTAGAAAACTTAATTTAAATCAATTAGGTATAAATAAAAAATATGGAAGTAAATTCCAAAAACAAAGCCTAGTAACCAGACATTTTAGTAGATACCATAATTAACCTGTACATGTAGAAACATGTCTCAGATAGAACCATTCCCTGTTGGTAAACACTTAACCCGTTGACTGCCCAATAACAGTCAATAAAAATAAGAGATCGGCAGTATAGAGTTATAACAGATAAGTCGAACTGATAAATACATTTATCGTATTCAATAATATTTTCTACCATAGCAAATTAAAAAAAAAAAAAAAAAAATTAATACGTTCTTTCACATTATAACTTATGTTACATTTATTAAAATTATGCCTACATTGCTGCATTCAAATAAAGATATAACTGAGTCTGTTAAAGAACATTTTTTTCTGTTAGTTTACAATATTATCAACTGATAAAATATTTGGTTTTATGATCCGATTATACGCTCTATCTTGCTAAATATAAAGCATAAGCTACCGTATTGAATTCAATCGATATTTTCAACCAAATTATGCAATATTATTTCCATAATATTAACATTCGGTAGCAATAAGGATGTATCTTAGGTAACTATGGTCATCCGTACATTTGTGACCAAAATTGAGGTTTCTAGAACCCCGGTCACCCATCCATTTAGTGACCAAACCTGAGGTTGATCCACTAAGTGACTAAAGTGATTAAACTTGAAGGTGTTTGACCACGGTCACCCATTCATTAAGTGACTAGATTAAAAGTTGCACAATGTATAACGATTGATGTTTTTAACCAATTAAAAAAAAAAAAAAAAAAACTACAGGATGAACCCTCAACAATAACAAATATGCCAACTTAATTACATAGGTCAGTTACTTGGAATTTCCCGTACTGATTCTATAGATTACCGGCCTTAGCTGAGATAAAAAATAAAAGAATATAATAATTGATTGTTAACACGTTGAGCGCTACGCGGAGCCGCAAACAATAGATTTTCTATTGTGTCTAGTTTGTGGCAGTCAAAGACTTTTATCATTCAAAGTATAAATATTTTTAATCATTATTGCCACCTTTAGTAAAAATATTAATTGTAATCATACGCTAAGATATTATGATTGCGCACTTGCATTTTTTTTTAAATAAGATACTCTCCTTTCGTTATATTCATTTTAATCTTTTTATTTGTTTTTTTTTTTTTTTTGATAGAACACTATTGAAATAAGTACAATTTACAGTACTTATAACAACATATTTGTCTTACAACCGGTCTTCAGGAACAATTGTTTTCGATGTTTAATCACTCAATCATGGAATTGGCTAACAATGGACATTGTTGTTATAATCAGATAATAAAAAAATAAAAAAATATTTACAAAAAAAAAAAAGTGTGATGTAACACTATCGTAATAGACTAGTTATTATTTTGTGGCCTGGCTTGTGCAGTATATTATGTGAGACCTAAATGGAACGTAATTTTACTCTTGTCGCATTCAGAATTTCAGACATTCTACGTGAATTCATTAGTTACTCAGCCTTAGCACTAAACATAAAAGATATGATTAAATATAAGTACCTTTTTTGTTTTGATTTGCCATCAAACGTCTCCGGATTGTACTTAGTTTTCAAAATGTTTTTTGCATTTTCTAAACTAATAAGCAACTTATTTGCAACCGAACTTCAAACATCTACTCGTAAATATATCTCAAACAATCAGCAAGTATAATTATAAGATTAAACGAACTTACCTTAAGTGAAGTTCAATCTTAATTATACGCAGCTGATTGTTTGAGATATAACAGTCCCAAAAACCCACCCACTAATACTTTGTATTATCCCAGTATATTACAGGGTTGCTCATAAGGCTGTCTTTAAACGTAATGACATTACCAACAAATGTTGCCATTTGCAGGGATAAATGTTTTTTCTTTTCCAGCTTTAAAACATTGTGACCCGACGCTGTTGTAGAACATCGGTACTACTCGTAAATATATCTCAAACAATCAGCTGCGTATAATTAAGATTGAACTTCACTTAAGGTAAGTTCGTTTAATCTTATAATTATTATATGGTCACCCGAATGTCAGAAACATACAAAGTTTCTATTATGGTTGTTTACACCATTTTGAAATAATTCTAAGACAACATTAATTAAAACTGTCACCTTATTTTAGACTACATTAATTTGAAAAATTCGATTTTTAATTGTTCCAAAATCAATAAAAAGTTAGTCCGTTGCGTTAGGTAAACAGTGACGTGATAGTTTGTTACTAACAAATTGGGCCTTGTTTCATTAATAAAGATTAGAATTAGAATTTGAATTTATAGTTTCCTATCGCCATACAAATTATATGGAAGAGTAGCGCTAAGACAGTTTTTAAAAAGTATGTCAATTGATTAGTGGTGAAAAATACCGTATTGATTCGTTAGTTAGAAGTAGGCTAAAAACTTCTTGCAAGATTTGATTACAATGTTATTAAGTCAGCGAAATTTTTTAAATATCACAGCAAACTGTAACCGACTTTTTCGTAATTTACATGTACCTACTACGACAAAACAATATTATTTCCCAATTAATGTTCTCAAATTAACGCTGTTAGTATGCACACGCCTTTATGCCAACCCTATGGCTGCAGTTAAGTCGTTTGCTGTTTTTAATCCCATGTTGTTTTGTTAGCGTCTGCTGTGATGAAAACCGCAATTTCAGAATTTTAAATTGTGCAGTATTTTAGAACTCTGTGAAAAATGCGAGATCACATTTAGATGTTAGACGTTTAGAAGAGAAAACCACTTTAACCGGGCCTCCGATTCAGAACCCTTCGATAACGAATTGACAAACGGTAAATCACGTGATACTAGTGTTAAATAATTTAATGTCACGTGATTTTCCGGTCGACAATTGGCTATCGAACGGTTCTGAATCAAGAGGTCTGTCTTCAAACCAATATACTTATAGATCTAGTAGATCATCTTTAATCATCATCTGAATATGGAAAAAAATGCATATAATTTTTTCACATGTTTAGACGGTTCTCTATTTTGTTCCCTAACTTTTTTATCCATAATCTAACGTGTAATAATTTTTTTTGTCCTAATCATCATTTGTCCGAATGATAACTTGCCCGAACTTAATGTCACATAATATTACATGCAATAAAATTGAAAGCCCTAAATATAATATGCCCTAAATTTATTTGTCATAAATATTACAATCAATAATAAACGAAAGACATAAAACCGTTTTCTATAAAAGTTGTCAGTCCTACAATCAAATTATATGATGTTTATTTGTCCTAATAATAATAAAAGCGTAGTGCAAGCTAGCAGCAAGCATTATGCATGCAGGCAATCAGCATGCACCATGCCTGAATGCAAACATCATACAAACATCATGCATGCAAGCATTCAGCATGCGCCATGCATGCTACCATGCATGCAGGTGTATGCAGGCAAGCAATCAGTATGCTTGCATGCGAACATCATCCATGCAAGCAATCAGCATGCACCATGCATGCACGCAAGCAGCAAGTACAATGCATGCAGGCAAGCAGCATATACCATGCATGCATGCAAACATCATGCATGCAAGCAATCAGCATGCACCATGCATACACGCTAGCAGCATGCACCATGCATGCTGGCAAGCAGCACGCACCATGATGCAAGCAAGCAGCATGCACTATGCATGGAAGCAAGCAGCATGCACCATGCATGCAAGCAAGCAGCATGCACCATGCATGCAAGCAAGCATGAAAGCAAGCAGTATGCACCATTTATGCTAGCAAGCAGCATGCACCATGCATGCAGGCAAGCAATCAGCATGCAAGGCTTCTGTCACAGCTCCGGCGCTGCGTGTCTCTGGCGATCCCACGCGTGCTAATCGTCGCAGACGGCTTTCGCTCACCACCGCAGCTTCGGCTTGCTGGCCGGCCAGGCCGGCCAGCCTCAGCCGCGATGGCTCGCTGCCAGCCTCCTGCTCCTCAGCCCGCGGGCCGCCTCGCCCCTCCGCGCCTACGCGATTTTGAATTACACTCTAGGGGTAGGGCAGACAAGACTGCGTGGAGTCGGATTTACGGCAATTCGTTTCTGTCACTAAAAACCTAATTTTTAGCTATTGTTTTAGGACTAACAATAATAAATAAGTAAATGAACATTCGGAATAATACACAGTATATAATACAATACTTAGGACATTTGACTTTATTTCATGTAAAATTAGTAGATTCAATTATTATAGTAATCGAAATTATGACAGAATAGTTTTAGGACTAAAGATAATTATATAACACAAAATTTAGAATTTTTGAACATTATGGTTACTGAAGTTTATTGCAAACGTGTTATGGATAATGATTTTCGGACAAACAATGTTAGGAGAAAAAAGGGAGTACCGTTTAGACAATATGTAATGTATTGGAACATCGTTTTTTTTGGTTATATTTTGACTTTTTTTTAAGTTATTCTAAGTTGAAACCTCTTGTTAAAGTAATTCCCACATGTTACCAACAGCCCTGTATAATATTTTAACTGAATAAGATACAGGTTGAACTCTAGACATGTTTTAACTTAACTAGCTGTGCTTGCGGCTCCGCCCACACGGAATTCGGTTTGTCATTGCCTTGCTTCCCTTACTAGGATAATTTAAAAAGGAGCTTATGTCTTTTCTTAGGGTTATATCTGTCTCCCCACAAAAAATATAAAATTCGGCTTAGTAGTTTTACGGTGAAAGCGTAACAGACAGACAAAGTTACTTTGACATTTATAATACTCGTATGAGAATATAATTATATCATACTAGCTGTTGCCCGCGACTTCGTTCGCGTCGTGTAACGAGCTACCTCAGCTGGTTGTAACATTCAAGTCGTGTAACGAGCTACCTCAGCTGTATGTAACAACTGAAGATGCAGATCACACAATAGGTAAGTAGTATACACTGTTAGCTTAAACTGAATACAAATATTAAACACGTTGACTGGAACTGGAATTCGCCATATCATCATCATCATGTCAGCCTATTGCCGTCCACTGCTGGACGTAAGCTACTCGCAAAGAGCGCCAAAAACACGATCTCCCGCTATTTTCACACATCTACTGCCTACCTTAACTTGCGAGTATTTAAATCAAGCATATTTTGAAAATATTCACTAAATTATTAGACAGATTGACGGCCGATGGGGTAGAAAGGTTCTGGAATGGAGGCCACGTACCGACAAGCGCAGCGTAGGACGTCCACCTAGAAGGTGGACAGACGACCTGGTAATAGTTTTAGGAAGCCATTAGAAGCGGGCCGCTTTCAACCGGACAATCTGGAAGTCACTAGGGGAAACCTGTGTTCAGCAGTGGACGTCATATGGCTTAAATGATGATGATTATGATGATTAGTCAGATTAGTTGTCCTTACTAAAGTCATTCTCTGTACAAAATTTTTACAGCAATTTGCTAAGTCGTACTCAAAGGGCGCTTTGTTAAACTATGATGTTCTTACAAACTTACAACTACTTTCAACTTAAACCTAACTTGCTCTGCGTCATTTTGCTGTCACATTTAGGTCACAAGTTAAGGTTCCATAGAGCAATAGAAATTCATTTCATAAACGAATTGTTTTCGTGTTCGAATTCAAGATTAATTTCTAATGTTTCAAAAATACGTTTCCAAGTCTAAGTATGCTGGCCTAGCCTAGCCCTTAGCAAAAAGTCGTTATCTGGTACCTCATTCATAATACAAGGGTATTAATTCCATACTTCTAAATGAGAACAACCGGTGTACTGCCTTGCGCATATTTATTAGAATGTATTTATTGGGATAGTCACAAATCTAATACATGAAATAAATATTTTACGAAAAAATAAACTGATTTCATTATCTACTTGCCCACTTTTAAAACTCACAGGGGAGCAAGATTAATTCTGTTAAGGAAATTTTAATAATCTCATTCATAAAATTATCTACGAGTATCTACATACAATTATATTCCTCATTAGTACAATTAGGACGAAACCGGTGTTAAACTAATGATAGAATAGTCACGCGAATGTTTGGACACAATGTAAAAACACTCTGTTTGATATTTGTGTCGTTTCTCTACTTAAGTATATCTCCTATATGGTCATAGTGTAGTAAAATCAGTTAAGCACATTCGCAGACAGTATTTCAGCCACAAAATAAGTTTTATTGGTATAAATTAATACCATACGCTTATACCATAAGGTCGTCATACAAACGTATACGTCAAAACGGTATTTTTTGCTTCAATTATAAACTACAATTAATTTTAAAAATCCAAGTGGCATATTTAAGTGTATGTTTTGAATATATGTAATAAAATTTAGATGCATAAAACGGTCTCTTTTGCCTGTAAAATGCAAATCTTCGTTTTAAAAGCGTTTATTAAGATTTTTTTTCTCTGTTATAAATTAACGAATCGGGTTTACTACAACTGACAAATTGATCACTTCTATCTGTCTGTCGGTCTGTCAAGCGAGACCCTTTTTATCAGAGACGCGTGAAGGTGTCAAGCACTGATCAAGTAAAACTACGTGTGTCAAGTTAAAAATTATGTCAAATACTCAGGTTTGCAATCCCTTGAGCTGTGAAGGGTAAAACTGTTTATATATATATATACTATTTATATAGAAAATACAGGTAGAAAACACCGAATATTGTGTGACGGAAAACTACGAAACCCTACTTGCGCGTGCCCCGACACGTCTTGGCCGGTTATGTGATTAGTAAAGACTAGATCTACTGCTTTTATTTCGTTTATGTTTTAAAATTGGGATTGGCAGTACGCAAGCCTACTGGTTTTGCATAATATGGATTATTGTTACGGAAATAACAGTATGATGTTCATTATAGTCGAGTGGGTCAGTTCATTATGGTTCGTAGATCCTAATCTGATTTAGATAGCTGTAAGTAGCTTTGAGTGTGCACGTGGCCAATTCCCCATTAATTGGCCACGTGCAAGTTCAGTGAAACTTCCATAAGGGTATTTGAATAAATAAATGTCTGAATGAATGAATCAATAGAACTTTATTTGGGACAATGACGTTCTGTTATCATTAAATTTGGATGAATTTTTATTCTCTGATAAATTGTCCCAAATAAAGTTCTATTGATTCATTCATTCAGCATTAAAACCTCTGCGGCAACTCGTGGAACAATTTTAGAAGATTTAATTTTTAATGTCATCTTTGTACACTTTCTACAGTCGTTTTCTTTTTTTGTACATTTTATTCCTGCTTCTGTTTGTACACGGCGAATGTAAAATATGTAAATAAACGATATACAGCTCAAAACATGTAATTTTTTACCTAAATGTTAATGTAACAATTTGTGATCTTACTAGAGAGAAGAAAGCCATCCAAATTCTTAAGTTGACTAAAAAGACTTTCTTTATTAAACTTCGTTACTACTATTTAGATCAATGTTAGGATAGATCAAATTTTTAAAAGTTTTTAATATTTTCCCTTAATTGTGTTCATGTAGAATATCTCTGTTTAGCAAACCGATCAGTCCTAAAGTATCATTGAAATTGAAATGATAAAAATCTTAATGAAGACCTAAACAAAAAGGAAAAGGGTCATTCTCATCGTCTAATTTAAAAGTAGGTCCAATCGATTATTCAATTGGCACCCGTATCACGTGAAGTCTCGGAATCGGTCAGCGGGTCCGCGGGTGACAACGTGACTCGACTTCGTTCTTCAACTTCATTCCGCGGCACCTTTGTTCTTCGGAGAATCTAAAGAATGGTGTCCGCGTATGTCCAATTACTTTTTTGTTTGAACGTCTTGCGGTTTTTGATGTTATGCAGCTTTTGGAGGTAAGTATGTTCTGTGACTCATAGGAAGAACTGTAAAATAAAAGTTATGTTTGAGAGCAGTACCTAGGCTAAGCGAAAAAAAGTATTGGCGTAAATTGTTAGTTAAACTTGTATGTGAAGTTCGTAGTAGGTTTAATGATGGTCGATTAATAGAAGTCAAATGATTTACTAAAGACGCTTGTAAAAAATAATCAAATGTTACTTACAGTTGCAAGAGAGATGGCCATTTGAACTTTAATCAGAGGCATTTTGACAACTTAAGTATCAATAAAGGCCTAAATCTAAAAATCACGACGATAATGCTTCCTTAAATAAAAACAAAGAGTTTTACCGAAGCTTTTACCAACCTACATAAACCACAGTGTAATTTTATCAGTGATTTCATCTAAATCATCAATAAAATACCCATCAATTATCCTGACCTAATGTACTAACCTCGCTTTGCTTATCGTCACTGTATTATTTACTTTTATTTCAAAGTTCCGTTGTTGATAATACACTTGAAAATAAATCGACCGCCTCAGATAGTAATTCTGAAAAATATTGTTGTTCCATTTCAATCCAAGCCTAAGAAATATTTTGTTTTCTCTGTTTTCTTAGTGGAATCGAAAGGATTGCGTGATCGAAGTCGTTCTGAGTCGATGCGGCAACTTATACGGGTTTAATAAAGGTACACGTAATAACCACCTTGGCCGGGTCATAGTTCGCCGCTCTCTTGATGGTCCCAAGTTTGGCACCTTCGGGAACTATCGATTTCTGTAACTGTATACTCAGTGGTTGGGAAACAGATAGCTATTGAATTAGAGTAATGATGTCTGGGAATAGCGCAGAATGAGACTATTTTAGTAGTACCTAATCTGAAAATATGCAACTTCTATTATTTGTTTTTATTAGCACAAATATTACCAGTGTGTGTTACCAGTGATGACATATGGAATTGAAACGTGGCCTCTCACTATGGGCCTCATAAGAAAGCTCAAGGTCGCACAGCTTGCTATGGAAAGGGCTATGCTTGGTGTTTCCTTGCGAGATCGAATCAGAAATGAAGAGATCCGTAAACGAACAAAAGTCGCTGACATAGCCCAACGGATTAGCAAGCTGAAGTGGCAGTGGGCGGGGCACATAGCACGTAGAACTGATGGCCGATGGGGCAGAAAGGTTCTAGAATGGAGGCCGCGTACCGGCAAGCGCAGCGTAGGACGTCCACTCACAAGGTGGTCATACGACCTGGTAAAGGTCGCAGGAAGACGCTGGATGCAGGCCGCTTCCAACCGGCCAATCTGGAAGTCAATGGGGGAGGCCTATGTTCAGCAGTGGACGTCCTATGGCTGAAATGATGATGATGATGATGATTAGCAAAAATAATGTACTTATTTACAATATTTTAATTTTGGAAACTGCAAAGAGTTTTGTACAAAAGTATCTTGTATTAAATTTATTAAATAATAATATTACAATATTTATATGATACGTAACGACAATGAAGTCTAGCACACTGCAATTGAAAACAGTTTCTGTAAAGCACTTAGAAAATATTAAACAATTTAGAAATATGTAATACAACGAGACACAAAGGCACGACCTAAGCTGTGAGTTTCAGAATACTCGCCAATAGAAGGGTTAAATAATATTGAAAATAAAGATAATTCGAAGTGAAATAAATTCCAAAGTCAAGCTTTCGTATAACCGTGGCAAAAGATCGAAGCAAAATTGTGGCGCATCACTTTGTCTTTAACACGTAGAGTCACTAGCAATACAATGTAAACTCATTCATGTTAGTTTGTAAGACGATGCAGTAAGGTCGTTATTTGAATAAACCATATTGATCTCAACTACGTATTGTACAGTACAGGCAAAATTAAAAAAGATACAGAAGGTACGGTCGCTGACGTGGCAAATTATTAAGGTAGCGTATGGCATATCACGTGTATGCACTTGACCTTGACCTTAACCTTAACCATAATATTTTTAAAACAGTGCCTTTAACTTCAACTTTGCTACGGAACCCTGTATCTGTGTCTGTTTGTGTCACACAGTCAATTTGCGCCGAATCTACTAGACCGATTAAGTTAAAATTTTGTATACATATGCATTTGTATGACACACACATAGACGTGTAGTAATTGTAAATATATAATTGTATATAATATAATTGTAATTATAAATTTAATGTAATTTTTATTTTACTGGACAAATTGAAAAAATATATTTTTTAAAAACTATACAAGTTACTTATATAAGAACTTGTTGTGGGTCTCAAATAAACATTTTTTCTAATTTTAAATTAATTAGTTTACAATTTATTTAAGAAAATACTTGAAAATTCTTCCTCCCCTAATCTCCGAAAATACTAAAAATCAAATAAAAAAATTTTGTAAAGTCAAATTTCGCGTATAGATTACGAACCTAAAAGAGTAATAATACGAACTACGAAGTATCCTTTCCACAAATTCTAGTTTTTCTGTATAGAGGTTAAACTAAAAACAAAACTGCATAGAGTTCATAGTTAGCTCCTGCATGTGTATGCACGATTGACTGTGTAGTCTCATTTTGTTTAATAGAACCGTCATCTTTGATTATATCGAATTTTGAAATATGATCAAGGATTTCATAAGGTCAACTGATGCACGCTTAGTGCTGGAAGAAGGACTACCGCACTTAATTACACTGTGGCAAGGTATCCTCGAGATGAAAGGGGATGTTTATTATAAAAACTCTCATGCCAACGAGCATTCGTTGCCTTATACGTGTCGGATTATCATAATGCATAACGCGTCTTCACATGTTTCACGCATAGGTAGCAGTGTGATCTTTCATGAACCAGTCGTGTAAGCGTGTGTGTAATAAAAACGTTGTGATTTAAATAAAGAATATGTATTTTCTTTTTATGATTCCAACGATTTGAAGTTTGAACAATTATACCAAAATAATAATATATGAATGAGTTTATGATTTTATTCTAGTTAGTGATATTTTTCGTGTCGTAGATTTATCCTTAGTGATATATTTATGTTTGAAATAAAATTACTTGAACATGTGCATTGAGCATTATGTCTATTGATTTATAGTTTTATGTTCAAATGTCTTGTCTTATCTATCAATAGAAATAATATCGTTATAGAGAAAGCCTTACAGAAGGCTAATTTTCTACTCAACACTAACTATTTAATGCTTAATAAAAAACATCTAACTTACAACACTAATTACGGGATGAAACTATTGTGTGTCTGCAATTTATTTATCAAAAACTTTAAAACATTGAGGTTTAAATTCGTCTCCTTGTTTTCAGTAGTTTCGCGATGTTCCCGCCATTGTGTAGTAGCTAGGTAAAGATGTAACAGATTGTTAGTATTGACTGACTGATTGCTTTATTTAACGAATCACAGCCGAATACTGGAAGACAAAGACAAATCCCAAAAATTTTGGAATATGGCGAGAAACAAAAGTTATACAAAAATATTTATTGTGTTTTCAAAAAAATATTATTTAGTACAAATACATTTAAAACAACAAAGAATTAAAATAAAACAATTATAAGAAGTTCAGCTGACGCTGCAACGAGAGTGTCTCGGGCTGCGTAAAGTTTACACTTTCCCTCTTTCTACTCATGATAGTTTAGTCTATCACAAATACTAAATGCGTAGTTAAAAACAAACCAGCCTACAATCTCATTTCGTCTGCTTAAAAAGTTCTAACTTCACCTCTCTGCTCTAAAAAGACGAGAGAGGTATTTATTTTGTCTCTCTCAAAATGTAGTCTATGTTGTAATTTTCAAGAAAAAATCCAGTCAACAAGATAAATCTGTTCAAAAAGTTATAAATTCACCTTCTGTGACCTGTAAAAACGCACTTGATTGCTCGTGGTTGGGACAGCCGACAATTTGACCTATTTCCTTCTGTATTGTATATTTTATGTTCCATTCGAGTAGTGGCGAAATCAGGAAGAAATGTTCACAATAGTGGCTTGGTGAATAGCGATGCTTAGTGCGCCCCTTTGTCGACGGGATTGAGTTTGCACTTGTTTCATTTGCTTCGGCGGTGTATACGCTAACGTGAATTCGTTTTTGGTGAGGAAACGGTTGGAGTTTTTTATCCATTGGTATGTCCGAACCTTTAACATGCTGTTCCTAATCTCGGCTTTTTGACCTTTTCAGTACAATTTGAGTCTTCGTCGTATTTATAGGTTTAAACAAGTGTAAACTGTCAGTTCACACTGGTTTAAGCCTACATGATACCTAACTGTGCCTATGCCTACATGATACACTATTGGCCAAAAAATCAAAACCACAATATACTCAAACCTTATCAAATGTTTAAAAAAGGACCGAAACGGGAAAGAAAGCCACTCCCCTAGCAAGAAAGAGAAAATAATAAAAAATAAGTTACTTAATTATAAGTACATTTCTCTACCAATTTTTCTAGTACATAGTATTATATCTAAAGTTTAGACTAGGCTATAATGTAAATTGAAAACTTTTAGGTTTTTTGTATTTATTTTTATGGTTTTGTCTTAAAAATCAATACCTAATCTAAGTATACAAAATATTATCCTACTTAAATAATATTACAAATGCGAAAATTTGTGAGATCGTATGGATCTTTGTTACTCATTCACCCAAAAACTACTGAATGGATTTTGATGAAATTTGGCATACTGATAGACTATGGCCTGGATTAACACATAGGATACTTTTTTATCCAGGTAAGGATAATGCAGCCAGAGTCGCGGGCAAAAGCTAGTAGTCATATAAAACGGTAACACAGTGGCCCAATTAACTCTGAGATAAATGTCGGCTCTAAACCGAGACGTTCGGCCACCCGCACTCATTCGACGTCAGGGTTCGTCAGTTAGAGATCCGCGGTTGAATACTTAAGCCATTTTACCTGAGAACAATTGACAAGCTACATGTTTTTATACCATGGATTTGTTGAGTGAGAGTAGTGGTAATACAGTGGTCCGAGTTTCACCTCAAATCCGTAGGTCGTGTGTTCGAATCCCAGGACTTAAATGCTCCTCTGTATTTTTTGGAAACTGTAAACGGATTTATTCCACTTGAGAAAACCTTTCCACTTGACGACCATATGGTGTCGCGCTCCGCACTAAAAAGCCATACGTGAGCGGGTTCGAATCCTGGAAGAAGAAATGTTTGTGTGGTGTGCACGAGCATTTGTACCTAAGTCATGGAAGTAGATAAACGTATTTAGGTATGTTTATTCGTTATTTAGTCGCCATAGTACATTTGCGTGTACTATGGCAAGTAGATAACGAATAAATAAAAAGCTTGCACTTTTCTTAGTTTGGGGCTAGATAATTGGTGTGATTGTAAAATATTTAGATAAACCTGGATGTGTAGTTATGATCCAAGATGGTCTGGGTCCCCTGGTTTAAGGTTACATAGGTCTGAAAGATTTTACTTCAGTTGGAAAGTAAATTTTTTTCCTGGGCTAACTAGTATGACCTAAGTTTGACAACTTATCACAACCTTTATCACAGTGATTATTTAATCAGTGGCAGCAGTGATAGAACCATTCACCAAATAATCACTACGAGAAAGAGCAAACACAATGGGACACCTATCGGGTTAATGTGCAGTGTGCGTGATTACCCATTGTATTAATCTGATAGTAATGATACTATATGACCATGAGGTCAAGCGTACTACATAGCACGTAGAACTGACGGCCAATGGGGCAGAAAGTGTCAAGAATAGAGACCACGTACCGACTAGCAACGTCCACCCACAAGGTGGACAGACGACCTGGTAAAGGTTGCAGGAAGCCGCTGGATGACTAGGCCGCTTCCAACCGGCCAATCTAAAAGTCACAGGGGGAGGTCTATGTTCAGCAGTGGACATTCTATGGCTGAAACGATGATAATGGTGATGAACATGGTCAAGCGTACCCCGATCAGAAACGGGACAAATCGCTGAGAATAAGAAGATTTGTTGAGTTACGATGCAGATCTTAAATATAAGTCTAGCCTTAAGAAATTCAAAATGCACGTCATGTCTGTCCAGTGATTCCTGTTTCACTAATCAACGAATTCAATTACTTAACGGGATGCCCTCTTATGTAGGTGTCAGACGCAATATTCATAATTTTAACCAACCCAAGAAGTATGAAACATAAACCATGAAATCACTTACCCAAGTACAGTTCGTTGGTTATGAAAACCAATCCCACGCTCCTTCGTCTCATTCGTTTGACACTTACGCGAAACTTTTAATACCAAATCATAAGTAACCCATTTTTTTATTCAAGTCTATTCAATTATTGTTACGATATAATAATATTGTGTTGACCTTGAAGTTAAAAATTAGCAGAGGAAATTTGCTATTTGTAAAAGTTTAATCTACAAAATGACGGCCGATGTAGCAGAAAGGTTCTAGAATGGAGGCCACGTACCATCAAGCGCACCGTAGGACGTTCAGCCACAAGGTAGTCAGACGACCTGGTTGCAGGAAGCCGCTGGATGCGGGCCGATTCTAACTGGCCAATCTAGAAGTCACTAAAGCCTATGTTCAGCAGTGCTGTGGAAGTCCTATGGCTGAAATGATAATAACGAATGTACAGAAACAGTATTTTCTTAATTAAAATCACCTAATAGAACATTTGTTGATTAAGAAAATAACAATCTTTTACACAAACGCATAATCTCCAAATAAAACTTAAGCAGCAAAACAGAGCATAATGATGCCAAAAATCCAGTTCATAGAATTTAACTGGTAAAATTAAAACTAACACGACAAAAAACCAGCGGTTAAAATGAAAATAGCAAAAGCTTAACGAGGAGACTTTAGAAAATTCCGCTAAGGGAATTCAAGTACGGAACCTGTGGTCAGGCTAGCTCGCTGGCACTTCACCGGTTTTTTCATTAAATTACTCTCGTAATGAATAAATGTATTACACCGGGGATTCCTTTTCTTCACTTTTTCGCCCTTATTTTATTATATAAACCTTAGAAAAGTGTCTTATGCTCCCGGTTATTTTCTTGTCTAGGGTGTAATAAATTTTATTTAACGTCCCCTTTTTGGATAAGTTCTATGTAAATGGGCCAACCCGGAGGCTGTCATCCGTCTGTAAACTGGATAGAGATCAGATTTTATTAAATTTTCCGTTGTGCGCACTAATTGTATATTTTGTTTTTGTTTTATTATTCCTCTGTTTCAAGCTACATACAAGTCAAAATAAAGTGTAGCAGGTACTGGAAGTGAGCCTTTTTAAAAGCTTTTATTTTCTCTTTAAATGTGAAAAATGAAACTCTGTTACTAAGTCCAGTTATAAGAAGTTTCTAATTGTTTCAGTGTCAACGGTGGATGTGGACGCAGTCTTAGGGCGGACAGCCTCGCTGCCCTGTGACGTCACGCCTGATGCGAACGAGGACCGGGTCTACATGGTGCTGTGGTTTAGAAAAAGTGGAGGAAAACCTATTTACAGGTAGGCGAAACATGTTTAAAAATAAGATTTTACTCTTTATTGCACATGGTATATCGTACAAGGTGGTTACAATAGGCTAGTTTCCTGGTTCAAAAAATATTATTCTATTTAGTCCGTCAGTTAGATTATGAAAAAATATTGAACCCATATTTACATTTTGTCTTTTGTCAATCAGACAAAAAATGTCGAAGATAAAGCGCATCAAAGGCGTAACGTTACGCGGAACTTTAACTTTAATCTTCATAATTTTTTTTTGATTGAGAAAATAAAAAATGCGTGTCCAATATTTTCTTTTAATCCAACTGACGGACTATTAATATTTTTTTTTCAGGAAACCAGCTTATACTTACAATGGATGATTACAGAAAGATGTCTACAATTTACATATTTTAAAGACAATTCCTTTAGTAATTATAGCTAAATTTTAACAATATTTATAGAGTATAATTAACTTTTAAAGATGAATAAAATCCTTGCCTATTACTTCAGCTGTGACGATATGGTGCATAAGACAGACAGATAAAGTGTCATCATTAATATCTTCATTATTACAAATTAAGGAGCTATACTTTTGTCGGTGCATTACTTTCTGCCCTAAGTCATCTTCTTAAGATCCTACCAGCTATGCTTTTGTCGGTGGAGTTTTTCCATTATTCTCTATCCCATGCTATCTTCTTAAAATCCCAACACGATATCTAGCTTTACATTAGCTGGTACTCTTCTTTCTTTTCCCTTTTTCCTTTATAATGTTGTTTCATCGTCGTTCGTTCCTCTCCTTTTTCAATGGTCTGCAGTAAATTTCTTCTTTGCATTTCTTTTTTTGTATTCCTTTCTGTCCAGCCAGTATCTTTTTTCTTTACCTATAGGATACCTATACATACACATAATTGCACTCATATACTAGGTTACATTATTTCATAAAATAAAATTAATCACCAATTTGGTAAAGGAAAATATTAAAATGACAATAAAAATTAAACACATGCAAAACTGTCGTACATTCTAGAACCATAGTGCGCTCCAACGTGCTTAATTTAACAAATTCTTTCAACATTTTCCCACCCATTAACTACAGTTCCTCAGCTTCTTAAAACGTGAATGCGTATCTAATTAACAGTTTAAGTCGTACCTAATGAACTGTTCGGCGCCACCTTAAACGGATCAGCGGAAGCCGAGCCAATCCAATTAGCCGTCAGACGGGAACCTACAACGAAACACACTTAAGACGTCGCGCGGCTCGTTAAGGAAATCACACTTGACGATTTTGGTCCCAATGTCCCCAGGTATGGGGAGATTAAACTAGAGGTATTTATCCTGTGATTGATACTAACAACGTCTTCAATACGCCCCGTATTGGAGAAGTTGTCCCTTTGTAACCACACGATTAGAAGTTTTCAAGACGCCCTAAAAATATATCGCATCAAAGAGCGACTAGTTGACAGATGTGGTGGTGAAGGTGGAGTATAGCTCCAGTTAAATAGATGACAAGATAAGAAAAACGTGTCATGGTAAAGCATTATGGGTCGTTGACACAAAACAATCGTAGCACGAACTAACTACATTGCAAAATATATAGTTAACTGGCCGGCACAGACGAGAGGCCCAATAAGTCTAAGAGTTTAAATCAATATACGCTGATGAACATTACAATAATGACGATAATATCAGAAGCGACTATGCTAAAAGTAGGTATTTACAGCTATCTTGATGCATTTTTGTAACTAAAAGTAGAAAGATAGATCCAGTTGCATGGAGCGTGGTGACGAACGGTTTTTTGTGGTTACCAGATGACCGAAACTTTGAAAAAATCAAATCAATAACATAGGTAGGATCTGCATTAATACTCGTGTCGATTACCAATGTCTTCTAGTCTTCATCTATACGGTCAATCCCGGTTGCATCCAAATCCATTGCTTTGGAGCCCAGGGTCGATGTCGATTACCAATATTTTTCAAAACCGTGCTTTGAACAATTATTCCCTCCTGGCTCGCCGCATATTATCCAATTGTAACAGCCACAAAACGACGCTACTTAGGGTCTTACATTATTTTGTACCAAAGTGAAAAGAAAATCCTTACTAATTCGTAATTTAATCAATATTATACACGATACATTAAATTAATACTAAACCTAGTAAAGCGCAAGATGGCTACCCAAAAGTTACCCCGTTGTTAAAGACTGGCTTAGCAACTAGGCTGCCAGATCCGTCTATATCTATCCGTCTATAAACTCAAAAAAGTTTCTTAGCAGTGTAGTTTTTACGCCAAACTATACCAGACTGAAATAGTACTGCTAAAAGAGCTCATGGTTAGAACTCTGATCTAGAAGTGGCCACAAAGCATCGCAAGTACAATACTGTGATCACAACTTTTTATCCTTATGCTTCTAGACGCGTGCGTGAGATAGTGAATCATTTGGTCCCATCTTAATAAATAAAGTATTGGTGTATAGTAAATTATAGGTAGGCTTCATTTTTATTTATACAATTTGCTATTACCTACATCACAAAGAATAAGTTAAGTGAAGATAGTCGTTCCTCATTACGATGCTTTTAGTCGTAAGTCAATTAATTTAGCAATTAAAAGCAATTGAGTGCCGACAAAAAATTACTGTGTCTCATAAACTTTTTTAGTATTCCTTTTGAAGGCTACGCTTGAAAGCCCTTTGCTTTATTTAATAATTCTTACAGGAGACACATCTCAGGGAGAACAGGCGGTTTATTGAATCTTGCTTGAAGAGCATTTCTATTAAAATCATAAGTCTGCATACTGGCAGCAACAGTTAACCTTTCGAGACCTTATTATGATTATATATATGCATAGCTATACAGCCATTAATGTGAAAACATAATTAGGTATCTGTAGAGTCATATCTTTTTGATTGGTAATTTGACACCTATTATCTATTACAAATTAATTATATTTACAAAATTGAATCTTAACAATACGCAAATATCCACATAGTACCTACATTTATAGAATACAATAGTTGATTGAGATGGCTGTTTTGGGGAAAAGACACATATAAATTCATGAATTTAGAATTACATGTGATACATTTTCTTAATCAATAAAAACAATGGCATTTATGAAGTTTGTGGTAGCTGTCTGTTTTGGCTTACGTCAGCGACTAGACATTACCTTTAAGATGAAAGGGCCGGTACAGTCTGGCTGTCGTCGAAGATAAATTAAACGTTATTTTGTTAAAAGCGGAAATATATTGTAGCTGCCACTTAGCTTGAATTTGCACCTGCTTTTTTCTGGTGATTAATTTTACAGGTCAACTCAAGAGTCACAGTGTAAGACAGTATTTAGAGTTCCATGCCTCTGATAAAAAAAACCCTAAGCCCACTTGCGCATTTCAGGATTTGCGAAACAAATATATTATTATATCCACTTACTAACACGATATTATACATTGTTTTAAAGCGATCAATTTGAATGATGCTGAAAGAGACAGAATTATGTCATTCTGTACTAACTTAAACCGGTGGTGCAAATCCATCTGAAGCGTAACACACAGAGACTCGAGCGGGACGGCGACGGGTCGGGTCGGGAGTACGAGGTCTATTAACATACGTTTTAATGGGCGCCCACAGCCAGCCGGCGTACACCGTATTCCCGACCCGACCCGTCGCCGTACCTCTCACGCCTTTGTATGTTACGCTTAGGCCCTACGGTGAACCGCGCGGTCGCGCGGTCGCTCGCTTGGGTTTATGTTTGGCAAAAATTTATCAGCGCTAAATAAAGCGGCGTGGGACGCATCGTCGCATTTAATAGGGACATGGAGTATCCTACATCTAATAAAGTAGAATTGTCATTTATTTTGTTCCACAAAAAATCCGCCAATATTTAATCTGTGGCTGTACCAGGCCTATGACACTCCGCTTTTCGGTCGAGATAAATACCTACGCGACGCGCACCTTCGAAGAGGCTAAAATCAGTCGAGTGTCACGCGCGCGCGCTGTTACACGTTCTTACTATTTAAAATAGTTTTTTGTACGCGTTACACTTCCGACTTTATTAAGAGTTTATTCACTATGAATAAGAAAATTAAAAGACATCGGAAATATTGCGCAGCATTTGGATGTACAAATTCCTCTAGAAAAGATCCGAATTTGACACTTTTCATACTCGCTAAGGATCTTGAAAGGTAAGATTTTTAATTCATTTTATTTAGGAAGTTATGAAGATTATGCGTAAAACCCCTAAAGGTGTGTATATCTATTTAAAACGAACTAAATAGTGTGTTTAAAAATAGTTTAGTTATATCGATTTTAACTCATGATGTTTCATTGACTTCTAAATTACTTAATGAGTACGATTTAAATCAATGTAGGTGTGTATGGTTAAAAATTAAAACATAAGTATTTAAGTAAAAACCTCGCTCCAATCAACCCGGTTAATCTGTTGGCGTTTTGTCAGGTTAGCAGTTTAATAACGTAAAAATTATTTTTATTTTTATTTATTTTATTAGGTACTTACCTACTTACTCACGAAATAAAATTGTCTTCTATCTAATCTAAAGTACCTATTTATCTGTTAAAATTGAAACTCATTCACGGAATACGCTGATAACTGTTATTTATTTATTTTTTCTGTGGTAGTATGTCATTCCGATTTGATTCGCAGTTCTTTACCTAATTACCTACCTACAAGGTACACACTAATTTATGATGTATGGCCATCTTCTTCAGTTAAAGTAGGTACTTACCTATGCAGACTATTGTAAAAAAAATAGTTTTCTGATCTACCTCCATACTAGTCGTAAGACTTAGCCTAGGTTTATTTAAAAGGTCATTTGCTTACAAAAGTAAGGTAATATTATATAATTGGTAAATAAATATTCAGATTAAATTATTCTTTAAAAGAAGACAACCCTGACGTCGTCAGAAAAGGTAAGAATTACGCGATAGAAAGAGAGGCAACTTCTAGGTGAACATAACTGTAGGTGATTAGCGCTGTGCCATCTGAATTGCACTTAATTATATCGTAGCGTAGGTCCCTATTTCTTTAATTGGTTTTCCAAAGTGAATCTTCTGTACTTGTACTACTAAATATTCTGTGGCTGTACCGTTTTTGTATGGGCGAGCGTTGACAGAATTTGTCAGTTCATACTAAATGTAAGTGAAACATCACCTACGGGTTTCGGAGAAAGATGGGACTCCATATTGCTGCTCTACAGGGTAAGTGCTAGATGAATAGGGATGATGTCACCTATTCAATCTACAAATCAACTAACCACGTACTTTTTATAAGCTGTCAAATGTTGACTTTTTTGTGGTAAACATAGTTGTAAGTAACTTCTATGTAGTCCAAAACGAAGTCAAATCACAATAAAAATATATAATATAATTTAAAAAATGCAGTTAAAGCATAAACTTATTATTTTAAAGACCCCCGTAGCTGGAAGGCGAGCACGTCGGACTTGACGTCGCTATCGCTGAAGTCTTGGGTTCGATTTCGTTTCGATCAGTTGACCAATATTTATTTTAAACGTTATTATTATTACTACATACGTAATGTAAATTATTTCGTATTTGGTTAGCAACAAATACGATATAACTTATTCAACAAGCTAGTGTTAAGAGTCAAAAGAAATTACCTTTAATAAATACATTTTAATTAGAAAGTTTATTTATCAAGACTAATTACTTAAGAATTCGTCATTGTTTAGTCTCAAAGTAAGTTCCACAAGTTTATCTGAAGTTTGTTTTTAGTCATTAGTTTCAATTATAGTTGTCATTATATCGAAATCTTAGGTTTTAGTACTTAATTTTATTATTCACATCACATAGTTAAAAAACCAATCCAAAAACTTATATTTTTATTTAGTAGTTTTTCATTTGTAATGACGGTAAGTAGTGAAAGACGATATATAAACGTTATTTTAAATTAATTAAATGACAGTGACTATCTAATCAATGGATACAGTCATATTTTTACAGTTGGTGTCGATTTACCACTATATATATCATATCATATCGTGTTTTGGTGCTCATGCAGGCAGGCAGAAATGATTTAAATTCGTGACTTACTGGTTGTAATTGTAAAATTTACAATATACTTTTTTTAAAATTTTACAGACTTAGCAGGTAATTGTTGATTGGGCCCTAGATAAATTGCATCATGAATGCAATCTAAGCTCCTTAAAACTTTCCATAATTGTACAAAACGCAAGATAGATGATTGAAATAGACAATACCAAAAATATGATTGTACTACATAAAGTTTCCCTGTAAAAACCGAGCTGAAAATGTTAAACCCACCTAAGTCGACCGACTACTACAATCGGAATCATCTTCGAAGCTTGCTGTATAAATTAAGATGGAGGTCGGTAAATTGAGAAAAACGCTGGCCGGGCCGGAAATTGAAAAACTTCTTTCGCATTTTTTAAATTCTAAAATTTGACAGTTATTTTTAGGGCGATATGAATTAAGACTAGCTATGGGGAGTTAAGGGGTCTTAATTGAGCCATGTGTCTTTTCAGCCGGTATTTTTGAAGATTAAAAAAATCATGGTGGCGTTTTTTTTGGGTCCGCATTTTTTTCAACGTTCACCTCAGTTGAGGTTAACTCGAACCTATTACAGAGTATTTTAGCTTAATAACATGTGACAAATAGTTCAGCAGGAATAAATTGAAAAAAGTATCAAAGAAGCACAAAGGAAAAGTTGTTTAGTTATATAAACACTATACCATATAAATAATTATACCTCTATTTGTGTTTGTTGTATATATTTAGAATTTGGAAATTGACACATGGCTACAGTTAAGTCAATTATCTAGGTATCACGATTTTTATTTTATTGTATTTTTTTAACTCGGGTCATTTCCTATGTTAAATAAAATAAATAAATTGTTTTACAATCACACCAATTATCTATATATGTAGTATTATGGCGACTAGGTAACTGATAAACTTATATTGATAGTTAGCTTAGCCTAGGACTTCACACCATAGCCCGTTTTTTATGTCTTTTGTGTGTGTGTCTCGGGGAAAATATGGTCATATCAAATTAATTTCGACGAAAATGTGAAGTGTGAATTATGCATAACTGCCAACTATTGAATTGATAACACACAAAATTATGTAATAATGATACAGCATTTACTGCAAATAAAAGTTTGAATTTAAATTTGAATATAAGAAATAGTATGTATTTTTATTTACTTTTACAACGTTAATTAAACTTTTTTGTCAACAGTTTTGACGTTCGTGGCCGGTCCTTTAACAAGGCCCTTCAATGGTCGGACCCAGGCGCGTTCGGGCCTCGGGCCTACTTCGCCACAGTGGCCAGACCAGCTGCTCTCACCCTCAGCTCAGTTCAACTGGACGATGAGGGAGTCTATCGGTGCCGGGTCGATTTCAAGAACTCGCCGACGAGAAACTTTCAGATACGATTGACTGTTATAGGTAAACTTTGCTATTTTTAATTTTCTTTATGAGAGTGTTTTCACACTAGGCACACTAGGCCTTGCAACTACGAGTATAGTCGATATTACTTGACAGACGCTTGGTTCCATCATGTAATGTTATCTAATTGCGGGACCAAATGTTGCATTAAAATTGTGTAAAAATTGCGTGGCTAAGTCGCCTATTGCGAAAGTGTTCTAAATATTTCGCTCAGAGTCAAAAATTATTTATTCAGTTTAGGACAGAAAATTGCCACTTATGAACGTCAATAATAACATTAAAGGTCCATATGGGGCCAGAACATGTCTCCTTATTTTTGGGCCCTACTAGCGCTTCGAGACAAGACACATGGCAGACAATCTGGCAAGTGCTGAGAAGAAACGCCGAAACAAACTCAGTCACCACTAGCTGCCACAAAAAATATAAATCAAAATAAACAGGTACATCAGTTTAGTGCAGGCGGGACTGACCATACATTCTTGTCATCAAGATAGTTTTGAATTTTATAATACCCCTTAGACATTAGTTCATATTAGGGGTTCGGGGCAGCTTCAACAGCATCCTGTCTATGATAGCGAGTAGACTGGACTAGCTGGCTATATCAATTACTGTTGCACAACCTCCGGAGGAGTTGTGCAAACGAGTAAATACAATTTTAAATTAGGTACTAACATAGGTTAAGCCCTTTATAACTAACAAATAATGAGTCATGTTACTTGAATAAATAAATAAATAATTTTATTTTATTAGTGTAGTTGTGACATGTGACTTAAATTCATTAAAAGGCTACTAGAATTTCACCCGAATCAGTAATCGGATATTAAACAAATTGTTGAGTGTTATTGTTAGACCAAATCAAATGAGACCAAACTTAATATTATATAAACTAATAAACAGTCTCAATTTCAGCAGCAGTTCTCAGCAAGGGCACATCCATACGTTCAGTACAACCTAGAGTTGTAAAGTGTCCGTCACGTTATAAATGTCTGACCAATATGACCGAGCAAATTAGAGATTTTCTCAATGTGACCGGACATTTTGGACATTTATTGTCACTATCGTCACAATCAATTCTATTGACAAACTATGAAAAAAAAATTTGGTCACAAATAAGTGCATTATAAGAAAGACAGGCTTTAGTAGTGATGATCTATATAGAAATGAAATTTCTAAAATTAATTTATCTTTCTGCACGAACAAGCTAAAAAGCGTCACGCGCAAGTTTTTGTTTTTGTTCAATCCAGATCAAATTACATGTTTTTTTGTATTTTTTATTGTCAATAAATAACATTTAAGACTTACTTTAGAGGAATTCTTCTTTTTTTTTAGTTTATACTAAAAATATATATGTGACCATCGTGACAATAAATGTCCAATGTGACCGAGCATTTATCATAAATGACGGACGCTTATAACCGTCAATTTACAACTCTAGTACAGCCTGATCAGACATTTGATTAATAATATAATAATTGGTAAAATAGTTTTAAAAACTATAAAACGATTATTAAATACGTATTTAACTCGTCAAAACGAATCAAATGAGCTCAAATACGAAGGTTTTACTAGTAGTGGTTTAAGAGTTCCACTATTCACCTCCTGACTCCATCATCAGATCCGCATGATGATGTCGAAGTATTGTATAGTCATCCGAAGGGCAAGTATTTACAAAGTTTAAAATTGATACGTCAGTTAGAAGTAGGTTAAAAACTACGTCAAAGATTTGATTATTAGTTAGTTAGTAACAAGTGAAACTATTTTTTAATGTATGGTGTATGCTTTGTTGGTTGTATACTTATACAGCTTAAAAATAAATTACAAGGTGTTGCCTTAATTAAAGGCTGCCACGACATGCACAAAAATATTGTTGTTGGAAAATAACTTAAATTATTAAAAAATATTTTATACCATGCTTACAACGTAAGCACTTGATAAAGTACCCACGCTGAAAACACAGATAAATAGTACAATGTTGCCATAATAAAATTTAACTGTCAGAAACTTAAAAATCGGATAGGATTAATTTAAATTTACGTAGTGAACTGAAAAGGGTTATGTGTGTTAAAAATAAAGGTGGCCAAAAACAGTTTTACATTAATTAAGTGATGCATTCAAATTGCAATTTCTACCCGATAAATGTAGTGTTGCGTTAATTCGCTTTTAACGCAAAGGTTCCCGGGTTCGATTCCCAGTACATGTCGATTCAGAAAATTATCTTTTCTAAATTGGCTTGAGTCTGGGTGTGTTGGGAGATGCCCCTGACAAAATACATTATCTGGTGCCTCGTAACCTAAAGATAATAATTTCTCACTTGGAGACTATGACAATGGGGAACCATACTGCATATTCATCCCGATAGGTGTCGCATTGTGTTTAGTCTTGCCCGTAGTGATTATTCAATCAATGGTTCTGTCACTGCTGCCACCGATCATAATAATTACTACGATAAAGATCGATAAATTGCCAAATTTGCATTATACTAGCGAGCACAAAAAAAGTCATTCGCGTGGATTTAGTTGAACAAGACCAAACACCCTGGCACCATCTGTTAGCTTTGCCTGTACCATTAGTGCTATGTATTTCTATGAAATTCTATACATTAATTTAATTAGATTATTGTAGTAGGTACTGTCTTCGGCTTTGAAGTAAACATAGTGTAGTGAATTGTGTGCATAGTGAAGACATTGCAAAAGAGCCGCTGGGCTTAGCGTCCAACTGCCTCCGGCTGAAACTCGTTCGTTTGGTACACTGCTATGCACTGAAGTTGAATTAGAAGTGATTTATTTGCAACTCTTTTCCCGGTTCATTATTGCTTTTACGAGGTGAAATAAAGGGCATAGAATAGATATTATAGACATAATAATATAACTCTTAATTGCACACCACACAAAGTATGGCACAAAACATGCGGGTAGGGAAGGCAGGATAGTGCCAAATTAAAAAAAATAAGGTCTGGAACAATATGGAAATACGACTTTATCGTCATTGATTTTCTTCTTCGTATTTTTAGGATAAAATATACGTTAAAAATTACGAAAAAAAAAGAAAACGCGAGGTGTGCCGTCATTCATCAGAGATCGCAGGCATACGCTGACTCCGCTCCATGCAGTGTACATGCGGTTAAATTTAATTAATTAATCGTGAAGTTTTCACGAGTTCGTTTTTTTTAAACACAGCGCAGATAGAAATAATTAAAAATGAAAAAATAATGTTTTGATCCTTACGAAAATCCTTAAGTTCCTGATTTTAAGTCATCCCTGAAAATTTTGCACTATGTTGCAAAGTATATCTGTCTACGTTTGCTCTGTGTTTTGCCTTTTAAGATTGTCTGACTTATTTTTATTAGGGCACTCAAAGTTCAAATATTATTTTATAATCAGAAAGAGAATAATATGATATGACTAACATTATCATAGATTTAGTATGTACTAATTCTAAGTCTATGAACATTATGATAAAATAACTTTTATAATTTGTCTTGATCTTCTTAAATTAAAAAAATTATGTATTATAGAAACAAATAATATTATATTGTTATCAAGGAAAACAAATTTTCATCTACGTACTTTGAAAAATTGCTAAATTTTATCCAGATTTAAGAAATAAAAGTCATGAAGATTATAAATGTGACAAAAAGTTTAAGCGCCATCTTTTCGAAATCATACTACGAATATTGTTACTTACTGCCATTATCGCACAGCACGTGTAGCTGAAAAGATTTTTATTCAAAAGCTATCAGTGAATGGAAATAAAAATACTTTTCTTCTTATATATACACATAAAAAAAACAGATAATAAATGTCTTATGAAATTCGCAACCGCTCAGTTGGTGAATTATAAAAGAATATTTTTATCTTACGAAGTTTATTAGTAATTTATAATTGTGTTACTCTTATCTCTCTACTATAAATTGCAATCCATACAAGCTCCAAGTTAATAAGTCATAATAGCTTAGAAGAGGCGGGAATTAAGTACGTAATGAGATTTCTTCGTCGTGGTTGTTAATTTTACTGAGTGTCTTAGGAGAAAACTTTCGGATACAAACCTCAACATCTTTATGAACAAACAACTAATTAGTAACTACGCGTCACATTATTTTGTAACGTTATTTTAACCAAAATAGAGAAGGAAAACTTAAATAAATTTTAGTAAACACTGTTATAAGTTAATAGCTTCTCTTTCGCTACGACTAGGTCAAACAACAGCTTGTTTTATGACAGTAAGACACTGTACTATGACATCATGCATCTAATATACCTATAAAAAAATGAATCTCTATTTCCCTTGGTCATCGCATCACGCGTGAACGGGTAGAACAATTTCACTAATTGTTTTTTTGTTAGAAAAAATTAAGAAAGTTGTGCAGAAAATCCTATATGAATTATCTAAAACCCACCCGAACGAAGTCGCGGGCAACAGTTAGTAGTCAATAAAACGAGTTTGTTTGTGTTTGTGTTGATGTTTAATTTGATTCGCTGGTCTTAGTACAAGAAATAGCTTGTGCTAAAAGTAACATTTTGTTTAAAAAATAATGACCTCCTATCTAAAGAATATTAATTGACACAAAAAACTATCACACTTAAGTATTCATACATATTATTATTATGCAGCTTATCTCTTATAATTACCATCATTATTGACTTACATGATCGAGAGATATATTCAAAAGCGAATATCGAACTCACTGTAGTGTTGCTCAGACATGGAGTGGCCAATATATCGATATATTACGATATTTGCTAGATAACTCGCCATACAAAGCTGCAGGTATCTAGACCTATTGATCGATATTGACTATAGATAATTGTGTTGTTTGAAGCATATTTAGTTTTTTAGAGTTCTGTACCCCAAAAGAAACCATTATAGGATCACTTCGTTGTCCTTCTGTTTGTCTGTCTGTCTATCTAGATTCGTTGTGTCAGAAACGCGAGTAGGTATTCAGTTAATATTTACATTTCAATCATGAAAATCTTAAGTCTCTAGTTTATTGTAGCTGTGAATGAATGATATGATACAAGTAAAGGGATAAATCCAAAAATTCGCAATTTAAAGTTATATTACAAAAAAAATATCGATTCCCGTAACAGACGAACTATTTACATACCTACAAGTTTGTACTGAATTCTCGATGCGCGAGGACTACTCTTGATAGTTTTTTATTGTTGATATGATTGTCAATAAAAAAAAAATTACACCGTATTTTTTCTTGAACTATAATAATTATTTTTATTGTTTACTTGACCTACCAAACATGCGATGAATACCAAAGTGCGACTAACTCAAATACATGTTTTGTGATATTTCTGTAATGACTAATGCGATCGAGAATAGTCGATATTATTGACATTCGAATTGCGTTTTTCGGCAACACTAGCAAATTAAGCCGAGCACAATAAGAGGTTTATTTGATTATTATTTGACGCCATTAATGGGACCCTTCTGTAATTGAGTATTTTACGATGTTGTGAATACGGCTGATTATGTATCTGAGTGGTTCTTTGTAAGCTCCGTCCCTTTGCTAACAAAAGACTTGAAGCAGATTACCTCTCACGCGAACAGAGTAATGGATTTCAATGGAGTTGCATATGCGATGTAGGCCGCTTTCAAATGCTTTGTTCTGAGCAAAAGAAATTTACTCCCCTCATCTTCTTTGCCCGCGTCTTTCTCCTTGAATGGGGTAATTTCTTTGAAAAACTCCGCGGTAGTTTTCACAGCTTTTACAATTCCTTATTTATTTTATGCTTTTAAAATTATTTCTTAAGGAATTCCAGCTCATAACAGCGCGTTATGAGTTTATAAAGCAATTTAGAAATGGAATTGCAGGTACATTAGTATTTACAAGACCATGAAAGAAATTTACAAGCTATGGAAATTTACACTAACATCTTACCACATTTAGGAACACTATTTGAATGACGCCATTAATAACTTTGATTAGTTATTGAACAAGATTAAGATCGATCAATTAAGCTCATTCATTTTAATTTTAATTGCATTTGGAAATTCAATCTGAGAGACGAAAGTAATTGCACGAGATACCAGCTATTAAACTTCCAACAATGCAAACAAAGGCTTAACCTTTGACGGCCCCAAACTTCTTCCGAATAAATTTTATCAAGAAAACAAATGAAATCACCGCAACTGATAGCGTTCAGACAATTTGATCTATTCAAATCTAATTTCCTTTTAAATTTAACCTGTCTCGGGCAGATTTTATCTGTGTCATCGTCGGGAGCATCGTTTTTATCAGCGGCCCGGATCCCCGACAGTTCATAATTAAAATGTCGAGGAATGTCGTTACCCCGTGGTTCTCGATCCATCGGTAATGACTAAATTGATTCTCTGTCGTCGCCTCATAAAATTTCCATTTAAGATTGAAACTTTTTGTGATCCAGTTTCGTTTAATGCCGCTTTGTTTCGGAAGCCATTGTAATGATGTTATAGCAGGTGTACGGTTTTGGGCTGATCGATTTACCAATTAATTTGGAAAAATCGCTACAGTTTTGCGGACAAATTGACATCGATGTTTTCAGAAGAAAAATACGTCTCTGGCAAACAATTGACCAGGGACAACGATTTGGAAATTTCAAATATAATATCTTAACGTACGTATTAACGTGATTGTAAAAAAGTAGATATCTACTTAAATTTAAAAATGAATGCATTTATCTGTAAAAACACAGCCTACTATGGTGGATGATTTATTTTACTCATACGGTAAATGTAAAAGCATATTTAGATATTGATTTAGCATTTTTGTTTCCTCGGTATATTTATGTAGTCCTTTCTAGCTTGATTCTAAAGTCTATAATACGCAGATGGAGTCGCGGGCAGCAGCTACTTGACAAATAATTATACATTGACTTTTAAGCAGGGAAGGGAACTTTGTAACAACTTCATGTTAGACGAGAAAAACATTGCGCAGACGTACAAAAGAGTAGAAATGGCAAACTTTTGTTTTCACAGCTCTTGTAGAGAGAACTGACAAGTTAAGCGTCGGTCAGGCTGGTTTGTGAGCGGAGGCCAGAGGCTCTTTGCGGCGTCCGTTGTGCACACAACTTTTCGCTTTGAGACGTCACTTTGCACAGCTTAAGGGATCTAGTGTAATTATAATTCGGGTATTATGTCACTTTACTAGTTGTATTAAGTAAAGCCGAATAATCATGTTTTTAACTGTCTTTTACATGGATTACTAACATGATTATTGTTTTATTGCCATGTTTTTTGTTTGAGTATTAAATTATAATTTATCTAAGTAAAACAGTTAGCACCTAAAAGAAAAAACACGACAGCAAGCTATTTTAAAAAGTTATTTAAAATAGAATAAAAAAGTTCTCCAGACATTTACATTGAACAGGGGTTAAATGATCATACTCCAAGTTGGAAACTTGTAATAGAAAACATGTCAAATTGGTAGATAATAAATGATACTGGATGAACTTAGTGGAGTGTGAAGGCAGCGTTCTCACTGAAGTTCACTAAATGTATTAGTCCGCCGCCGACTTTAGCAGGCACACTGTCAGACAAAGTGTTAACGTGAACTCTGACAGCATTTTACGAATAATAATATTATTAGATATTTATAATATTGTTGTAGCATATAATGCTCAATTGGTGTAAACAAAAATTATGGCTTGTATACGTTTACACTAGAGACGTATTTTTGAATCATGCTCCCAAATACAAATTCGGAAGATTCGCATGTGAACACCTAAAATCACTATTTTTGAAAATTATTCCGTGTATTCTGCTAAGAGTAAGTAGGACTCCACTCGTTTTTCGATTTCTACTAGTAGAGAGTACGGGAGAATGGCATTGACAAGCAAACATAAATGGTTGACAGAGATTTGACATAATGACTTTTAATAGCGACACTTTATTCGAGTAATTCAAAAATGCGTAAAATCGTGAGAATATAAATTAATTTCATATGTTTCGTGTTCGAATAAAAGATTTATTTTTAATGTTTCAAAAATACCTCTCGAACTCGGTAAGCACTCGAGTATACTCTACAAATAACAGAAAAAAGTGTTCTGTTACGCTGCTGCAGATCTGGGCTACATAGCTAGCCCGCTTTCGCAGTGCGTGTGGCATAGTACAGTAGTCGGCCACCGAGAGTTAGCGACAACGCTAAGCGATTTAGCGTATTGTCCATTTGGGGTAAACAAGAAAAGAGAGAGAAGTGCGAGTCGAACTCACCGAGGGTTCCGTACATTTGTAGGTACATATTAAAAATAGTTCAGTAATTCAATCTCGCGGTTTAATTACAATATGTTATTATAAATGTAACATTTTCAGATTGATTTCTGCACGTGTAGTATAAGACGATATTATTACTTGCCAAATTTCATAGTTCTAGGTCAACGAAAATAATAATAATAATATAATAAAAATGTTTATTTCAGATAATCATCTATACATATTTAGTTAGTAATCATAGCATAGTTAGTAATCTACTTATATTATGTTAGTAAAAATAATAATAAAATGAAAGAATTAAAACTAAATTATCATAAAATCTGCCAGGATGAGAGCAGTCAAATTCAGTTTAGGAACTTGAATTTCCCACCGACATGCATTCGAGTCCAATGCCTCTGAATGGGACAGTCAAGCTTACCTTGAAATACCTTCAGGACACAATTTGAGCTCTCCCGTAGTCTGCATAGCATTGACGCAGTACGCTTCCTCATGATGCCATAAAAATCATCAACACCTGCTTCAGCGAACATGCTTGAGGCTCTACAGTATCTGGGAAGGCCCATTAGCATCCTGAAGGCATTATTGTACTGGATTCGAAGCGCGTTGTAGGCCTTCTGCGTATAGTCACACCAAAGGCTGCAGGTGTAAAAGGTTTGACATTCTGCCTTGAAGAGGGTAATTTTGACATCGATTGTACACCTAGCAAACCTGCGGGCAAGCATATTGCATCGGACCGCCAACGCCCTTCACTCTCTCTACATCATAATTATCTGACAGATCTTCGTTAACAATGTGCCCTAAATATTTAAACTGGGACACTCTACTTAATGGCACATTAAGAAGCTTTACTGGCGGCACACACAAGGGCTTCTTACTGTTAACCCGAAACACCAAAATTTTACTCTTTTTGAAAAGTACCCTATAAATTTTGTTTCCCTTAAGAGTGCCGAAATGTAAGTTTTTTACGGTATTAACCTGTAGACCTGAGTATATGGTTTTAATTTCAACTCGATACCTCCACGCGCTCCCGAGATAAATATTTAGAAAAATATTATTTTATTGTCCGTCTGTTAGATAAAACAAAATATTGGGCCCATATTTTATCTTTTGACAATCAAACAAAAAATTACGAAGATAAAGTTTGGGAGTGACGTCACGCTTTGCTAAAAAGTGTCGCAAGGCGTGACGTTACGCGGAACTTTATCGGGCTCTATCGTCATCATTTTTTGTTTGATTGAGAAAAGAAAAAATACGTGTCCAATATTTTTTGTTAATCAAGCTGACGGCCTAATTAGATTTTTGAAACTAGCCTATTGTCCCACCTTGACATTTCTAGAAAGCATGTACGCTTTATCCGGAATACCGTCAAGTCACGTAATTAGTTAGGATGCAGATAGTTGTATGTATGTTGAATAGTATAGCAATGCGCTGAGCCCCGATCTGCTCATTCTGATTAGAGAAAGATAAATTTATTATAGCTTTATTTTTTACTAACTATGTAAATATTGTAAGTAGTTTTTAAACTATAATAACGTTTATTGTGTCTTATCGGTTTGAATCTTTGTTAGTATCTGACATTCGAATGACAATACAATAAATTTGATACAATGGTGGAAACAGGATGAAGATAGAGGAACACTTTAATGACTCCTAGTAAAACCCTTAAATTTAGCCTTATTTGATTTGGATTGACGAGTCTCGTACATATTATAATAATCCTCTTTAGCTGGGAAGTGAGCACGCTGGACTAGGAGTTGCCATCTCTGAAGTTCCGGGTTTGATTTTCAGTCGGGTCAATAAAGAAAACAAACTTTTCTTTGTGTCTCTGGTCTGAGGGTTGTGGTACCGTCGTTGTTTCTGATTTCTGTGAAAAAAGTGCTTTGGCTCATTACCATAATATGTGAGCAATATGTGATGTTGTCCAATATTATTATTTATGTTCACGGTGGCAAATCACGGTTAATTGTTTTCTTTATACTGTTATTTTGTTCCAGTACCCCCACACCAAATGCTACTCTACGACAAGTCTGGGGCAGACGTGTCAGGCGTGGTCGGGCCTTTGGAAGAGGGTGCAGCGTTGGTGCTCGTGTGTGAAGTGAGAGGAGGTAGGTTAAAATACATATTGATGTATGAATTCGATCATAAGCCTTGGGCACACAGCCGACGGAGCGCGACGTCGGCGGGACGCTAGCGCGACGCTAGTATTTGTAATGTACCGATGTATATAAAAGACGACACACCGTACCGTCGCGCGTGTCGTGACGGTGATTGTGTGGCCAAGGTTTAACTAAATTTTATTTTATATTCTTTGCATTTACAAATGCTATGATATATGATATATGAAGGAAGTATGTTTTATAAACATTCATTGAACAACATTCAATTGTAAGAGCAAAGTCGGAAATTCATCAGATAGCGAAAGGATGTGGGTTCAATTCCCACTGAAGCAGTCAAGTTTTCTAAAGTTATCACCAAACCCTGTTTGAGGTGTATTCAGTAAATTCAAAATTATGTACCCACTTATAAAAATACAGAATTTAATGTCTGAAAATAAAACTAAAAATAGTATTTAAATTTATTGTAAGGACATAACATTTTTTTATAAGTTTATTTATCTGTCGTCTAAGCGTTCCTAATCCATTATTCATTCTTTAAAATGGCATTTTGGTGAGTTATTGTGCGTACCGCCAGAAAAGGCAAGCGAAGTAGCGGGCAATCGCTAGCCTAGCCGGAATAATGTATCACTCGTGTTCTAAACAAGGTTCTGAGAACAATAAAGTATAAAGTAACGAGTAAATGCTTTACAAACCTGACAAAGAGTCGTACGACAGAACTATTATCTCAGTTGGCTCGCATTTTATTTACTAGAACATTTTAGAAATCATGATAAGTGGCTACAGTTACAGCGTTCACAGAAGTTTCATCCAGAAAATAACAATTTTTAAGAGAGTCGCTCTCCTATTTACTGAGCTTGGTGCCAAGAAAGTAGTCTGTACTTTAGATATTGATCTAGTTCAAGATCTTTAGGAGAAACTAAGTTTAGTGATAGAAATTTTTTATAAAAGAAATAAAAACCGACTTTAAAAAACTAAAACGCTAAAAATAATCCTAACACTAAGTACCTAATCAGTTACTTTTGGAGACGGTGCAAACGAAAACATTGGTCTCTCATTGACTGGCACCGACTCCAAAAGTAACTGATTAGGTACTTAAGTGTTAGGATTATTTTTAGCGTCTTAGTTTTTTGAAGTCGGTTTTTATTTTTTTTATAAAATTTACTTATTTCATCCATTTTAGTGATAAATCCTAATCAAAACAAATCTTACGACTGCAAACATAATTTAAATGCTGAACACCGATTTCATTTCCTATTTTTCCACCCTTAGGGGTGAAATTTTTTCTAAAAATGTTTTATTATAGTATCTTTGAAGTATAAGCTATTCATTAAAAAAAGAATCATTAAAATCGGTCCACATTTGGCAGAGATATAGGTAAGATAGATACTAAAATCAGTTGGCGTGGTACGGAGTTTATGCAATGTTTGATGATTTTCTTATAGATCCCATCATCAGAATTTAACCAAATTTATATGGGACCATTTTGAAAGTATTACCTTTCAAACAAAAAAATAATTATCGAAATCGGTCAACGCAGTAACGAATGATCGCTGAACATACATAAAAAAAAAGAAAAAAAAAAGATACTGACGAATTAAGAACCTCCTCCTTTTTTGAAGTCGGTTAAAATACGATAATATATAAAAATAACAGTTACAGTACAGTTAGTACAGTTAGTGTATGATTTCCATACATATCATTTATATTTGTACTTTAACACTTTAATCTAGTTCTAGATACATTAATGTTTGCAAATAGAATCAATTAGGTACCATGTACACATATTAAACAATGTATTATTAAACGTCACACTGACGTCGCTATTTGACATTCTGTCAAATAGCATTAATCTGTGCACAGACAATACGATCAATATTGTACTGCCATGGTCATAATTGACTGATATACATCTTAAATAACTTATATTTTTGTTTAAAGTAATTACTTAAAATTAGTTGAGTTAATTTATGTTGATCTTTTAAATTAATAGTAAATACTAGTTGTTTGTTATTATGTAGTCATAACAAAACGTCACTCAAGGAAAGCGGTCATTAGCCTGCATTTGTAAATAATACAATGCAATACCAAAACGTAGATGCATTTGGCTGTTAATGACCCGCATTCAAATTCATTATAAATAGGTCACAGAATGTAATAACGCTCTCTTACTTTCATCCTCCATCAGACCATACGGGGTTACTCTGCCCAACTTTCTTTGTACTTAATTTCTAATAAAACAACATCTTTCTTCAACATCCATTTTATTAAAAATCCTGCTAAGCTTCAAATACCATTAGAAGTCAGGAATCCTACAAGTTTGTTCTAAATCTTACTTCTATATTATATATTTATAAATGCAAAAGTGTATAATATGGATGGATGTTTGTTTTTCAATCACACCAGTAAAGCTGAACGGATCTGGATAAATTATAGCACAGAAATAGATAATAGCCTAGCATAGCAGACAGGTTTCTTTTTGTTTTGGAAAAAAATTATTGTTCTCAAGAGATGCAAGATAACTGACATTATGAATGGCGCTTCTTATCGTTAGATGTCGCTGTTCAGTTGGCAAACATTCTTGTATGTGAAAAAAAAATACTAGCAGTTTCCCGCGACTACGTTCGCGAGGAGTTAGTTTAAACTAACTTGGTTTAGTAAAAACCATGCGAACGATGTCGCGGGCAACAGCTAGTACAAATTAATAATTTTAATTACAATAAATATACGCCAGACAACACATCAATGGGCTAGTTTCCTAAAATAATCTAATTAATCCGTCAGTTGGATTAACAGAAAATATTTGACACGTATTTTTTATTTTCTCAATCAAACGCAGTTCCGCGTAACGTCACACCTTGCGACATTTTTTAGCAAGGCGTGACGTCACGTGCTCAGTTTGATGCGCTTTATCTTCGTCAGTTTTTATTTGATTGACAAAAGACAAAAAATGGGTCTAATATTTTTTATTTTATTTTATTTATTCAGTACACAAAACAGAAATACACCAATTACAAGACAATTAAAAAATATGTATATGTATATAACATGAAACAATGATAGGCTGTAGTTCCACAGACATGTGTACATAGCATGTTATAAGAAAAAGATCGACATTTGTCAATATTTAACATGTTAAAAAGAAAGAAACAATTATATTATGATTAATATAATACATAATTTTGATAATCTAACTGACGGACAAATAGAATAATCATTTTTTGACCCAGGAAACTAGCCCATTAGCATAGTGTCGAAGTAAAAATTAATAAAACTGTAGAAAATAAAATATGGTGTATAATATCAGCCGAATTACACTTACAAGCTAACTACGCCACTAGATCAATAAAAATACGAGTATACCTACACTAACACGTTTCGTCGCAGTCCCGAACCCTTCGATTCACACACTGCTTTTTTCTTCCCATTTACGATATTGCTTGTGTGACTTGTGTAACTTCGTTCTTCTTCGTCTTCGTCAATAGTCATAACCACGCAAACAAAGTCGCGGGTAACAGCTATAGCGTTACATATAAAATTGCCAACGGAGCACCCCAATTTAACGATAAGAAACGCCATCTATAATGACAGTTATCTTGCATCCCTTGGAAACGGTACATTTATCCGAGAAAATAAAGATTCTGTCTGCTATTCCAGGCTAAATATTTCTGTGCTGAATTTCATCTAGATCCGTTCAGCCGTTCTGGCGTGATTGTGTAATAAACATCAATCCATCCAAACTTTTGTATTTATAATATTAGTAAGATAGGACAAATTAGTTTAAATCTTAAGTAATTTGACACACCTATTTTATTATTTGTCAGTGACCAGCAATTCCACAAGTATTAAAAAGTTTGTTAAGTTAGCTCAAAGGACACGTTCGGTTTTTGCCCAAAGCATGTACCGCGGTACAAAATATAGGGAAAAAATCCTTGAATTAAAACAAAAATATTTGTATAATTAGAATCTTTGAATATCAAAAGAAGACTGAATAAAAAATAGATTTGAAATAGCCTAAAAACGCATATCGATGCTTGCCGCCATGTCTTATAAAGGTGTTATCTGATAATTACTCAATGTTAACGTGAGAGCTAGATTTTTATCAAACAATGTTATTTTCTGTAAAATAATATTAGTATGAGACTGAGTAATTTGAAGCTAATTACCTACATTTATAGCTTAAAAGATCATTTTTCAGCATAACACACGCTCATTTATCTAGATGCATCTCAGTACCTAGTATAATCTTTTTGTGTGTAATACTTACCAAGTTTTACAACATGCAATTTACAAAGGCTTGCTGCTTGCTTTATTTTAATTATCAAAACATGTTAAAAAAAACGGTAGAACGAGACGTTCTTGTGCTGATCACCCTGATAAATATTGCCATGCCTAATTAAGTGTTGCATGTCTTATGTATTAAAAAATCGGATATTTTTTTAATGAATTAGCCATATTTTTTTCTTCAAAGTGTAATAATTATACTTTAGGTACAACATTTGGGCAAAAATGTATGGTTAAAAAAACGTGTCCTTTGAGTCAAAGGGGCACCGATTAATGAAACTACCTACGCAACTTAGTAAAATAGAAATGTGGTTGGTGGTATCGCAAACTGTTTCAGTTTAGAAAACGACGTGTTAATTAGGGACTCTTTAATTTAATTAATTGTGCAATGAAACTGTTAATTTGAAAATGAAATAAGTTTGGCAACAGTTCCACAAACAGCGCATATAGTTGTACGTATTGAAATACTCATACAAATGTAAATTATCTCGTTTTGTACAAAGTATTCTAAAATATTTAAGAACGTTTGTAATTTTCAGATCAAAGAACAGTCAGAATATTTTATTATTATTTGAACAATATCTGAATTCAATCCGATATCTCGCAAAAGCTTCAAGTAGTGAATAGTATTTGATACCTATTGTGCCAAGCTCGGGTCATTGCTCAAAAAGTTTCATATTGCAATATGACTGCTCCTATTCATAAATATTCTTTAGATAAAATCGGATTGTACAAGTCTTGATCTTCGGTAATCTTAAATAAATCTATAAAAAACTATTAAGGCGGTCATATTAAATTATGCTTCATTTTTTCTTATTGTAACTTAACAAATGATAAGAAAACTTATGTATGATAAGTTGGTCTTAAACCATTTTTGTACAAATCTGCAATGTAATCTTTACAGCCATCAAGCAGACACTCAATTCAGACATGAGTCTGAATACGAAAAATACTGCTCTGTCAGACTTATGGCTACTTTAAAATACTTTTATCACATCTATTCCCAGTCAACGCGCTGCGCTTAAATCGCAAAACGTCTGACGTGAACAAAATTAGATTCCCGTATCTGTTGAGGCTTTGTCGCTTGACGTTGTGGCAGCCACATAATTAAATATGTGCCTGATAAGACCAAAGGCCGAGTACCCGAATACCGCCCTGTCCGCACCGCTGCATCATCACAATTATTGGGCACACAGGCAACGATAATCCGGCCCTGGCTGAGCGCCAGCGAGTCCATACTGCGGACTTTTCAATGAACTCATTCGGATGGAATATCTCTTCCAATGTTTCCATAAAAGAAATCAAGCAATAGAAAAATTGAATTGTTGCGATGACAGTTTGTTTTGATTTCGATCGACTTATTCATGTTTGATAGCGTATGTATAATACACAAAACATATTTAATTATCTAGAAAATAGGCTTAATGCTTGCACACAATATAAGCAATATAATACTTGTGTGTTCGGCGTATAACCAAGTCTTTTTTTTCTAAATAACTTTATTTAAATTACACAACTTGCAAAACGTTAAACTTACTACAAACACATTTATCCATAAGATAAGATAACATAGGTTAATAATTTATTTGCATAAAGTGTGGTACAAAAGATGGTACAAATATTTTATTTGTCACATTTCACCAAAACCTGGTATGCAATAACGTGCATAAAGCGTGCTTGTGTTTCCAATGAATGATTTGAAAAAACACAATTTTAATTTAAAAAAGTTTTAAACAATTTAATATACGAGTATGTTTTATATTGCGTTAAAAGTAAAAGCTTAAAATAACTTTTAGAATGACCAAAGGTGGCTTTTGTAGTTTTTTGAAACCTTTTCCAAAAAGCCAAAAAGTCAGCCATTTATTTTCCAGAAATTGTGTCTAGATCCTTCGCTTTTCTCAGCCTTGAATAGCTTGGCACGGGAGATAAGGCCTTGATATTTCGCTGAAAAATAACAGTGCGGTCACGTCCCAAGTGTCTCAGTTTTATTCTTATTTTGTCTGGAGCTGGATAAGTGTGCTCAATTAGCTTTATTTTATTAATTTTATCTTAATAAAAGTACCTACTACACGTGAAAGTAGCTGCTTGAACCTGCTGCTTGTTCGTTTGAAACCTGGAAGATAAAATGATTAGTTCCATAATTCTAGTAAAGTTGTAAATTAAAAGCCTTTAGGTAAAATTACCTTCCCAGCATTTTTCCATTTAGACAAAAAATTGTTATATAAAAAAATAATGTTTATCTACTTGACGACCTCCGTAGCCGAGAGGCGAGCATACCAGACTTGGTGTCGCTTTCTCTGAGGTCGTGGGTTCGATTCCAGGTCGGTAAATGTAGAAAAATCACTTTTCTGTATTGTATCGGGTCTGGGTGTTGGGTACTGGCTGGGGTACCGTCGTTGCTTCTGATTTTGTAACACAAGTGCATTGGCTACTTATTATACGATCAGAGCAATGTATGTGATGTTGTCTGATATTTATTTATTTATTTATCTACGATCATAATAAAAATCTATGCCACTATGTCCTTGTTTCTTCCTAAATACTCATAAACAATGATTTTTCGCATACGGACGTCCCTTTTGATTTTATTTGAAGTCTGAATAAATATAAAGAAGAAGTATATAAACGAAAAATGATTTAAAATAAACTATTAATTCCTATATATTTAAAAAACATGTTTATTTACTAAAAAATACTACACCGTAAGTAAGTAAAATGTATTGGAAATTATTTTAATTTTTGTTAGTCATTATTAATGTGTATTATTCATAATAAATCTAAGCAAGATGTTAACCACAAATCCGAAATTACTAAAACATTTGTTCGTCGTAAAAAAAAATTTTTGTCCTACCACAATGTAATCAGATAATAATTCCACAAACTTTCAACTACTGAGTACTTTTGTAATTTTCTAATCTCAGGTCGTCCAGAACCAGTGGTGACTTGGCTAATCAACGGCACACCAGCTTCGCAATACATCGGCGTCAAAACTGACACCCACGTGGTCGTGAACCGTTTGGAGCTCCAACACCTGAAGAGGGAAGACCTGAACACGACGTTTAAGTGTCGAGCTGCTAACACTGTATTGGTACCACCACAAGAGAAGATTGTCAGGCTTGAGATGAACTGTAAGTTTAATCCATCATCTTCATCATAACAGCCATCGGTCGTCCACTGCTGAACATAGGCCTCCCCCAATGACTTCTATCATAGGGGGGAATTGCCAATACTCACCACGCTTGGCAGGCGGGTTGGTGAGCGAAGTTTTTTATAGGATTTCGCACGCGGTTGCTGCTGCCCGTCTCGTGCTACAGGAATTAGTCGCCTTTTACAACACGCCTCCTGTCTATTCTTTACGGCCGTCCCCACACGGCACATTCTTTACGGCCGTCCCCACACGGTAGTCTAATCCATACTTTATAATATCATACGAGTAAATGCGAAAGTTACTCTTCCTGCCTGTCTGTCTGTTCCGTTTTCAGGCCTAAGCCGCTGAACCAATTTTGATGATTTTTGGTAAAGAAATAGATTGGACCTTGGGAAAACACATAGGCTACTTTTTGTCGACACAACTGAACCGATTTTGATGTAATTGATGTAATGGAAGGACATAGACTACTATGTTTTCAATACACCTCATAGGGGGGTAAAATAGGTGGTGTCATGCCGTATTCCACGCGGGCAAGGCCACTAGCCGTGCGCTAGTTTAATTATATTATAATGTATAGAACGAATATAAATGTGTTAAATGGCATTTCAGACTGGCACTATGATGCAAATCAGATTTTGTTATTTATATTTTGTGTTTACTTATGAACAAAGTATTAAAAATATTATCTACAACATACTAAATTGATATTTCAGAAAATGTTACTTTAAAATTCATAGAATCAGTAAGTTTTGTAATTTAAAACGATTTTATTTCAAGAAATGAGACACACTAATGGATTTGATAAAGAAAATATTTTCTTTCTGTAGAAAAATCGAGAGTAAAAGTAAGAAAATAAAATCTCAAACCACAATCGCTTCAAATTGCGTCCAAACTACATCTGTAAAACATAATAATAAATCGTTTTCAGCGTCAGGTGTGTATTGAATTTTCGCAAAGCTATAATCAGATTATAACTTCTAATAAATATTCAGCAGGCATTTCAGTGCAGTGTCTGTGTATCTCGATTTTTGCTCCCTCGATCGGCGAGAAATCGAGTTATCTCTTACGGATTAAGCCCGTTGGCGACACTCTTTTAAAATAGCTGAACCGCCAAACGTCAAAGCGTCATTTTAAAATTGGACTTTCGTTGCGTTATTTTTGACGTTTTCGCCACCTCTACTGTAAACTTTTTAGTACGTTAAATGTATTCTAGCTGATTATACGTAGGTCACACTATAAGTTTTGCGTATATTGCTTTTCAAAATACTCTCCTTTACATTTTAAACATTTTTTCATGCGATTGAACCATTTTTCGAAACAGGAGGACCACAGATCTGAAGGCATGTTTTCTACGTGCTGATTGAACGCTATCACTGCCTCTTCGGAGTTGATAAAAGGAAAACCTCTCATCAAATCTTTAATTTTGGGGAAAATACAGAAATCACATCATACAATACGCAAATCATGCTAGGTCAGGGCTATGCGCAGGATGGGTGACGAGTTGTACTTTTTCGGAAGCTAAAAATGACTTTGTTTTGTTGGCCGTGTGTGAAGAAGCGTTGTCATGATGTAGGAGAACGCGGCTTTTGGGTCGTCTTTCGCGAACTTTTTCTAACACCCTGGGTAAACAAATGGTAGAATTAACACTAACACACGGCATTAACACTCTTTTGATCTTCAAGTAGAGAGTAAGAGAGATAGGACCCGTAGCTGAGAAAAAAAACGCGATCATTTTTTTATTAACGTTTCTCGGCCTGCCTCACTTTTGTTGGCCTGTTCTCATTTTCAAACACCCATTCACAAGATTGCTGTTTTTTTTTCGGGTTTAAAACAATAAATCCACGTTTCGTCTCCTATGACAATGTCATAAACAGCATTAGAATGTCCATGGTCGTACTTCAGTAGCATCTGTGAGCACCATTCCACGCGAGCCCGATTCTGCTCCGCTGTCAGTTCATGAGGGATTCAACGACAGCAAAGTTTCCGAACTTTCAATTCTTCGTGTAAAATTTTCTGAATTTGGATCATACCAATCCCCAATAGTCCTCGAATTGTCTTATAGGTAATCCGCGGGTTTTCTTCAATTAGCCGCTTAACAGTAGCCACATTATTTTCGTTGACGGCAGTTGAAGGCCGCCCTTCACGAAATTCGTCATGTAAAGAAACTCGACCTCTTTCAAATTCAGCAAACCATCGCCTCACGGTGCTCAAACAAGGTGCTTCTCTCCCAAAAGCATTTTGAAGACGAGCGGCACAGTCTTGCGGAGAGAGAGAACTTTTAAAATCATAAAAAATCATCGCTCTGAAATCTTTTCGACTTAATTCCATTTTCGTTGCGTACGTAGAACTTTGATGTGTGATAAAAAACAATTGACAAATCATTTCCCACCAATTCTTTTTTTTTTATTACTAAGAAGGTTGCAACCTTTAAAAAAATATTACATTCGAAATTCAAATAGTTCCAATTAGCTAGAAGTGGAAAACTTTTAGTGTGCCCCATGTAGTATTTGGTGTTAGACGTAGGTAGTTAAGTCCTACAAAAGCAAGGCTCTTAGGATTCATTCTAAAGTTTAAGCAGGCAGACAAAGTCTTAGGCAAAAGCTAGTAATTTGTTGTCCTAAACTTAATAAGTAAATAAATATTATAAACTTCACAGGTCAAAACAACTACTTATTGGCTTAGTCGGTGGTTCTCCGCGGATACTTGTGGTCGATAGAAGTACACGAAGTGCTATTTGGTCCGCAGCGCCACCATAAAATACAGATAAAACAACCCTTTATTCATTTACAATTACTTTAAAATACCTCTAAAGAATGGAGGCACATGGCAAGACGTACATTTTTGTCTAATAGTCCCTCAAAAGGTTATTAAAATTCAAATATTTTTATTGCAGAATGTTCTTAAAGGGGTCTTAAATTAAAGGGGTCTTAAAATAGTTTTGGATCAGCTACATCTTACCCTATAGGCATGCAACGTTATTTAACATAAGGAAATAGGTTAATAACATTCTATTTTATCAATTCAGATAAAATTAAATAATTAGTGTCAATAGTTGTTGTCATACGTTATTACTATAAATTAATTAATGTCAATAGCATTTCGTTTTAACTAGAGTCAGAATTGCTATATTTTTTGTTAAGTCAAGAAAAAAGAAAATTTACATAATTAATAATCACAATTGAAGAAATTTGTTAATTGTTTCTGCGAAAAACCACAGTTTAGAAGCATTGTCTTAGATATAAATGTAATATTTTGCACAACTCACCAATTGAGTACAATAAGTAAAAAATTGACTTCCATGTATTACGAGGGAATAGACAATTAATTTGCCAGGGGCGTAGACCCGATCTACAAATAATCGTTTTCTTAATTGACCTCTAAAGCACCTTGCCTGAATAAAATTATAGGCAGGCAGCTGAGTAGGTAGTCTAGTCTCACGTTTTGAGAAAAGCAAATTACTAAAATCTTCTTTAAAAACGTAAGTATACAATTTTATGTAAAATAAAACAATACCTAAATAAATCCATTTAGGCAATTAACTTTTAAATTGACTAAGAGATGTATTCCATAAAACTTTTTCTCTTAAAAATTTGGTGCTCACCTGTGTAACAAAAACACGTTAAGTTAATTAAATACGTATTTCAAGGCACCGCCAACTGAAAAACAAATTAATCCTTTTAGTTTTTTGCAACACCGTATTTTAAAAAGGCTTTGAAAAAATATAGATTCGTAATTAAGAGTGAGTTTAGTACTCTCACTATAAAGAGTCCTCGGAAAATCACTCGAGACGGGAATTCTATGTGACAAGGTCAGGTCGGGCAAAACTTAATAAAAACTACTTAGCGGTACTTGAATAGTTTTTTTTCTGCCTTCTTACCGAAATTCCTTGCCTTAGAATTATTTATTTTAAGTGATAGCCGCTTGTTATATTTGCCGCAGAATCGATAACTGATGGATGATAGATGTGTTTTTTAATAGAGACTTCGACTTGGCAAACCTGTCAAGCTGAAGAGTAAGCTAAGTGGCGTGCATTTTGGGATGCATTATGCCTATGTCCAGCTGTGGACTGACGTGGGCTGATTGTGATTTGTTTATTTTTGTACATGCACAGATTATTGAACACGTACAAAAGGTGAAATGAATGCTATTCGCCTAATAAATTTTATTAAGCATCTTATTTATGCCATAATTATGTTGGTATCATAGTAATATTTATGTATATCAGCTAACTTAGTACACGATTATTCACTTTTTTTTCTCTGAGAAAATGCTTTAAGCATACCTGCTACCGTGGGGACGACAGCATGATATGTGGGACTCCTTAAGCAAAGTAACTATATTCGCGAATTAGCAAAACTTACAGAACTTTTTGAGCATAGCATTAATTTGCTTCTACTATTTATAGTTCAGGAGAAAACAGTATTGAAAACATTGCATTATCTTTCTTGTTTTTAACCAGTTTTGCGTTAATGCAAATATTATTTTCCCAAATTTTCTTTACCTGAAGACACACAGCCACATTTAAATGCGCGTTGTTATGAACTGTATTTTAATGATCTTTCGTGCGATATTTGTACACGCGTCGCTAGTACAGGGGCAGTACTCGTTTTAACGAGTAGTAGAACTACTCCATATGGTGGTGAGTAGTGGCCACCAATTAAAAAAGTAAACCTACTAAAACCTCCGCGTGTGTCATCAGGCCGCATCTATCTATGGATAGATACTCTTTATTGTACACCATACAAAGAAGTTACAATTTGTGTTAAAGGAAGATGCATAATTTAGGCGGTCTTATCGCTAAAAGCGATCTCTTCCAGAAAACCTCCAGGTAGAGGACAGATAAGAAGAAAAGGGAATTTGGTGCAGAGAGTTTAGTGTAAAATTTAATATACCTATTGGATAAGATTTCGGTTTGTAGCATACACTCCGTCAAGACTAATCACCCTGTTATTGTTATCAGTGGCCCCGCTGTCAGTGTCGCTGTTGAACCGGCCCCAGCAGCTTATCGCTGGTGCTGAGGCTTCGCTCCGCTGCGTCGCTGAGGGTAGCCGGCCATCGGCACAGGTCTCCTGGTTCAAGGACAACAGGAGTTTTGAAAGAGATAAAGTAAGTAATAAATAGTAGATTGTATTACTAGGTAGCTTATCTGTCTAACTGTAGGCAGAGTTCTGTCTCGCTTATATTAAAATAATATACCTACGATGAGACTTAATAAATTTTACAAAATTTATGCAAGCATTTGTTCAGTAGCGGACTTGTCGTAGAGCCGCTTATATCGATACAAACCTAAGCAAAGTGTCATTCGATTCTCATGAGAAATTCAATATCAATGTTTTTAAAAAAATATTTCTACAAAATATATAAAACAAACATAAACTGAAAACAAGTAAAAATGATCATTATAAAGTCAAATGGAGCCAAGTACGAAATACGTGTGCCGATAAAAAATGTAAATCTAATTCAATCTATCATTACACTTGGGGCCGCTAAAAGTTTATTTTTCGATAGTTTTAGTGTGATTGATGTCACCAAGGTATCACTTGAAATGGATCTGTAACTAGAGTAAAGTAGATACTTTGAATTGGCAGCTTTGTTGGTTTCATCTGAAACCGAACCAACTTTAATTGTATCAAAATAAAATGAATCATCAAAATTTAAGGTTCCAACAAAAAGATGTGTGATTTATACAAAAAAATTACACAGTGGAATAGTTAATGCCTAGGCGATTGTTTCATGTATATCAAAAAACTTTAAACTAATATCTAAAGGACACGTTCCGAATTGAAAAATGAGGTATAACTTTTTTTAAATGCCTTTAATAACATTACCTACTTTAATTAAAACAAAATTTAAGACTGTAAAAATTAACGATCTTACACATTTAATATGACATTTAAAGACGCTTTATTTTAAATTTTTTGAAGTCGGATAAAAATAATACGCGTCTCTAATTTATTGAAATCAATTTATCAAAAGTTTTTATCACAGGTTACGGATCACTCGAATGAGACGTGGTCAGTAAGCACCCTTGCTTTCACCCCATCGCCGGCCGATAACGGGGCCACAGTGAAGTGCGTTGCGGCCAACCCTACCCTGCCGACCAAAGCTATCGACGACCAGTTCCTGCTCAATGTTGTATGTTAGTATTATTCTCATTAATTTATTAGACACAGAAATATATCAACTAATAAGGCTCTGAACGCTGGGCCGTTAAGAAGGTAGATGAAAAACGATTGCATGCAGCAGAAGCGAGAATGTTAAGGATGTGTGGGGTGACGAGAATGGACAAGTTAAGATTAGAGAAAGTGGCACCTGTAGTAGAAAAGATGAAAGGCAACTTGTCTTGGCACGGACATGTGATGAGAAGGGAAGAGAAGCACGTAACGAGGAGAGTAACAGGTATGAGTATTGATTGGACGGGTAGAAGACCACCTAGGAAGAGATAGATGGATTGTGTGAGGAGCGATATGACTGAGAAGGGAGTGAATGACTCGATGGCGAGTCACCGGATTGCATGGAAGGGAAAGATAAACTGTGCAGACCGTAGATGATCTGGGAACAGGGCAGGCGAATGATGATTTATTAAACACCGACATAAAGCCAAAGTGGCAATGGCAAGAACTGACAACCGTTAGGGAAGAAAGTTTCTTGAATGGCAACTACGAACTGGAAGATCTACCGTGAGCAGGCATCTTCTCGGTAGACCAACGACATTGTCAAGGTTGCAGGAATCAGGAGACGTATTTTCCAAGCATTAGAATACAAATTCACATCCAAAAATCATACACGATTTCCTGAACTTACTATTTAAAAAAATTCAATCAGTGAATTCTGCTACGAGTGGTCCTACCTACTCGTTTTTCGATGTATACTAGTAGAAAGTTAAAATCTAGAGTGAAGTTTTGCATGGCCATGCGATAGAATTTTATTCTGAGTGGATTTTCGAGTGGAAGAAACCGATTTTGATAGCAGTCGCAACTACTTTCCAAAATTGGCTGACACTATAATCTGATTACGTGATCGGTTGAAAGAAAACGAATTCTAACGAACAGAAAATAAATACCTACTCAATTAGCTACTGCTTTGAAAGTATCTATCGATCGGTCAAAAACAGTCCGAAAATAACAACACATTAAACTTATCCTTAAAATTGAACTCGTAGTTTTTGGTGCAAGGCTTTCGACCGCAAAAAGACAGTAACCGCCATCGCCCCCGCCATTTAAGCTTAAGTTAGCGTGAGTCTAAACAGCTATGGTTTTATTTGGTTCACATTCATAAATATATTTTTTAAATCCTAATGGTGTTATCCAGATAGCCCCCTGGTGACCTTGAGCCTCGGCAGCACACTCAACCCCCACGACATCAAGGAAGGCGATGACGTCTACTTCGAGTGCAATGTACGAGCCAACCCTAGGGAACATCGGATATCGTGGTACCATAACGTAAGTGACTAAACAAAAAATGATATACATTTTTTGCTTTTCGTTCGTTCGTTTTGTATTTTTTTGCTTTTGCAAAAAAATGCAGTTACAGTACAAGTTCTTTTGAACTAAAATTATTTTGTTACGAGTACAAGTGCTTTCAATAATGCCTCAAAGGAGTTAAATATGACTTGGCCCTATTCTGAATAGTCTAGATAGACTAGAAGATAATATTTTTGAATGTATTGCAACAGCAATATTGCCATTTTACTATAAAATGTTTTTTATAATATATAATTTAAAGAGCTGCTGATGATGTTGATGATGATGATAATGATGTTTTGATGTATCTGACGATTTTGATGTTGCTCCCATAATTGTTGTTCGATTATAACAGCAGTATCTTTAAATAGATTTGATATTATTCAGTGAAGTGATGTACACAAGTATCACTTTTAGTACTTACTCAGTCTATTCAACTACTTACCTAAATAATCAAAAAGTTTAAAGAAGATATTAAAGGGATGTATACAGTAAAAAAAGAAGGAGCCAAATTTTAAGCGTGATTCTAAATCCTTCTTCCATCCTTGGCCATGGGGACATAATGGCTGTTTTGTCGTACCAAAAATAATCAGAAATTATGTCTTTTTAAAATAAATGCTACAAAAAATACTTATTTTTATATTAAACCACAATACCCTGAAATAACTAATCTAATTAAAGAAAGTCCGTTCTCGGAATCAGTGACCAGGATTTAAATCTGACCTTTCGAGTACTGAATGGTGAGGATAAAAATATTTCCACCCTTTTTTAGTAATGATTGTCCTTTTAAGGGCTAAAAATATCTGGTTTCGGTTATAATTGTTGAGTCCGGTTACTGCGTAGGCGTCTTTACTTTACTCATCTGATTGACGTCGGCCAATCAGCTAAAATTAAGTTGGTAATATCTGCCTGCAGACCAAAGCAAACCAAAATCACTTTTTTATAATAATTATACCGACTCCATTGGCATAGCCGAATGGTGTTCTGTCTTGAATGCAAAGGTTTCTGGATCGATTATCCATTTTAATCAGTTTAGAAAACTATTTTTTCTAAATTGGCATGGGTTTTGACTTCCTGGAAGACGCCAGTGGCATCATTCGTTGGTGTGGTCTGGCTCATAAATTATTAATATAATCAAATACTAGTTACTTTGAAAATTATACAGACATTCTTTTTAAATATGTTCAATTACAACTAATAAGATAAACATATGCCTGTATACGTCCTTGTTTTTTTTTACAAAATCTAAAAAAAGCTAGTTTAGTATAGAGACGGCGCTCTTAACTTGTGAGTAAATAAAATAAAGAATGTAATCTAGGACAGGCCGGTGACGCAGAACATGACGTCGGGCATCATCCTCAGCACCAGGTCCTTGGTCCTCCAGAAAGTGACTCGACGGGAAGCTGGGGGGTACTCCTGTAGAGCTGCTAACGCGAGGGGGGAGACTTCGAGTGACATCGTCAAGTTGAGAGTGCAGTGTGAGTAACAGAAACATTTATATACATGTAATGCATCTAAACATGGTGCTTAAAAATGTTTAACTAGCCTTTTAGAATGTTACGCAAAATACAGTCTAGTATACCTACAGAAAAAAAACTGAGAAATCTAATAAAACATTAGTATCCAATCAAAAATCAATTTAACGCTCGTTACTTTAGTAACTAACATAGTTCAATAACCTCAATGCGAATGAAAAAGACTAGGATGGAACCTATGAATGATAAACTGGCATTTTGACAATTTCAGCCCACCAAGATTATTAATTACAATGGATTTATTCAACATTTTTATGTATATTTGACTCAATTATGAATCAACCCGTAAAATATGGCTAGTATTTATAAAAAACCTAATCATCATCACTTCAACCATAGGACGTCCACTGCTGAATGTAGGCTTCCCCCAATGACTTTCAGATTGGCCGGTTGGAAGCGGCCTGCATCCTGGGGCTTCCTGCAACCTTTATCATCTCGTCTATCTTTGTGTGGACGTCCTACGCTACGCTTGCCGATACGTGGCCTCCATTCTAGAACGCTCCTAAGTTTTCTTTCCTAATGTGACCTAGAAACACGCATAATACCAGGTGACCTTAGTCACCATGTGACGGGGGTCTGTAATGCTCAATTTAATATTTCCATGATAAACTTAAAAACTTTTTAAAATGGATGCTTGCTGGGAAAGCTACTAAAGGCTACCTTTTTTGTACGTCTAATCATAGTCAAAGGTTTTTATTTATTTAATTTACCTTCGTCTATGGTTTAATTCAGCAAAATGGTCGGGAAGTACCGTTTAAAAAAAGGTACATCGCTTTTAAAACATTTAGAGGCTCCGTCATAGTGATAAAGTATTTAATGTGAGACTAGAAAATGTATACAAGTAGAATCAAAACAACTCTATGAATTAAAGTGGAGGGACGAAAACAGATTGTAAAAGCTTAATAGAAATAGATAGAGTAGGGTCAGTTATTATTACATATCGAATTGTCAACATTTTATCACTATTTAAAAAGATTTAGCTAGGATAAAACATTGTCCAGCGAGCAGTGTTGTGCATACATAGACAGTGCGTGCAGGCCGTTTTAATCTCTTAAACAATTTAACGGTTACTTTGCGAATTAAAGATGAACATGAAGACGTGCAAATTGGTAACATTTACTATACATTGAATTTGAAGGTCCATGGCGGAGAGATGCGTTAATTCAACTTTTAGGGCGCAAGGGTTCCCGTGTTCGATTACTTATTAGGTTAATTAAAAATAGTAACTTTTTTAGATAGGCAAAATCTCGTACAATATTAAACTACGACTATAATTCCATAATTTAACACCATGTCAAATGTTACCATATTATGTATTGTCTTACAGCGTTATGTAGTATTCCAACTTATATTTAGTTTAGATTTTATGCTATGTGTGTGGCTTGCATACTTAGTGGAGAGGGGAGCCTTCTGTATTTTCGTATATTTTGGTAAAGGTTCACTTTACAACCGCGATAGTATTAGGCAATAATTTCGATGATTTACTACACTGGCGGTTCGGTAGCAATTACTATGCGGTCTTTCGGCCAAGGAAGGAAGTTGGGAATGTCGATGCCGCAATGATTTGAATACCCGCAAACACGTCGTATTTATGGCCCTGTAATTCATGTACTGTGACATTTTACGGGGCACCTACACGTCACTGTATCCGACAGTTGTAGGTTATGCAAATGACGTGTCTAATAAATTGTGCGTCTACGGACGTTTGAGTGCGTACAATCGATTATACGAAGGAAGTTATTGTTCAATTTTTAATTGGGAGATTTGTAAAGTTTTTAAAATGTATGTTTTATGTTTTAAAGTTTCTGGGATGTTATGAATATTTATATTTATTCTAGCATTATTAAAGATAAAAATAGAAAACATAATTTAAAAAACAAACGGCCCTACCCTACCAATCTAATTAGAAGCATCTTAGCAGAATGTTTTTTTTTTAAGTTAAGTTAAAATTTGAAAAAATGTGTTAGGTTAGTTTAGAAAGCACATCACCCTTCAACAGATTTGGAACATCTTTTCTAAGTAAAACTATCTATAATATAAACGAAGATAAGTTCGTTTTGCAAGTTCGCATCGCAGACGCTGTTTAGCCCTGTAGTTTATACTTTTACCACATAGTATTTAAAAAAGCGGTAGCGACAAAAGCCAAATTATTTTCGCTTTGTTTCGCTTCCAGTTTGGTTTGCCCTTCGCACTGTACAGTTGCCAGGCTTATGCCAAAAGGAACGGACACTCTAGACTAGACTTATGAGTCTAAATGCTTTAACTGATATTGTGTTCTTTATTTATTGCTTGGTTGGGCCATGGAAACCCCTAATATATAATCAAATAAGTGGCAACTACGCTCAGATTCTCAATCACTTGCCGCAATTTGACATACGATATCCATCTGTACAAATTCAATGAGCAAAAGTATTGTAGACTGAATAAACAAAATAAATTGATGTTTTCATCGTTTACTTTCCGATTGCCTCTCGAAAATCTAAGCCTTAAAACCGATATCTGTATTCAATTTTTAAAACTAAAGCAATGGTCAAACCCGCCGCGGTCAAGTTAGCAGTGGTACCGCTACCACTGACTGAGCATTTTCACAAAATTGCAAATTGCGAACATGTCTGATGGCCACCGCCATCGCCACCTCTCCACGTGACATGATAATATGCCAGTTAGTACACTTCAAATATTATTTAAAGAGAAATATTTTGTATACTTCATGCTTTGAAGCGCCCTATTTTACAGTTTCCGAAAGGATTCGATGAACAGTTTATTGAAAAAGGAAAACGTTTAAAATTGTGAAGCCTGAAACAGATTTTTAAAAGCACAAACAACACAGAACAACGAGTAAAAAAGAAATTGCAAAATTATTTATCTGATTTAAGTACGTCCTATTTTGCAGTGCTGCGTTTATGAACATTCTGATGACATTTCGAAATCTGAACATTATAACCTCTTTAGCTATGTTTCACGTTCGCAATCGTGCCTACCTATGAATTTGTATCAAATAATAACCTAGTAGGTAGGCATATGATTCTCCGATTTAAGAAATAAGTAAATAATTTATTGGTAGGTACGTAGTATCACAAATTACAGTTAAAGCTACTATAAAAACAAAATGATTTTCAACCAAAATTGTTGCTACTAAGTGGTTTTTCCTTGGCAAACTATTGCTGTAACAATTAAAGCTAATAATGTAGAATGAACTCTTACTAAGAGATTGTTTGTGTGTAATAAAAGTTCAGATTGTGATGGAAATGTACAGCAATTTTTGTGGCCATTTGTACACTATCTCAGCTTTGTTTTTCCACAATCCAAGATATATTTTCTCACTCATATCAGTAATCAAAGTCAGATATGTATGAATTATGCGCTAAACGTACATGTAAACACAATCGGATCACAATCAACGTTCATTATACGGGGCTGCGTAAATCATCGCTATGTCCGGCGTAAGATTTATTATACAATTCTATATTGCCTCATCGACGGCTTCCTTCCTGAGGATACAAGTCAGCGTGAACAACCAGATCATTTACATCGCGTGAAGTCACTGTTTTTTTTATACGCGATAACCTATTCGTAAAGACAAAAGTATGTAGAGTACGCTCTTCTCTTTTGTTTTAGGCTCATCTTCGTCAGTCAGTCTGCGTCAGTCCACTGCTTGACATAAGTCTCTCCCAATGAACCCGATCCCCGGCTTTTCTTTTCCATCCACTGCCAGCAGTTTTGCGTATATCATCGTTTGCCAAGTCGAAATCTCTACTCAAGAGCACGGTTCGTTTTAGGCTGTGAGTAGGCATAATCAAAGCAAACAATGAAGAATACGTTAAGCTGCCTGACGTAACGCCTCGTGGATTATCACGCTAAATCACATAAGTCTTAAGTGTCTTACGACAATTTACTTATTGCTATTTTTAGAAACCCACTTTGGCTTCGCACGAGAAGCACTAAATATATAAGTTATATAGGCTGTAACATAAAGGTGCAGTAGAACTTTAACAGATGATTCTAATGTTAAATTACATCAACTACTTTTTTTATAGGATCAACAACAAAATCTCATTAAAAAAATACTTCTCCATAGAAACTTGTCAGCGGTTTAGTTTGGGAAACATTTTTTTTTGTTTTGATTTTGGTTTGTGAAAAGTTCTTGTATTTAAGTAGTAGTAGGTTCACCTCTTTTTTTTCGTTCAGGTCCACGGCACGATGCGGTTATACCCGGTATACTTATTATACACGGAAGTCTGCGCAAATATCTGATTATCAATACAATAAATTTTAAAATTCTGGCTCCAGTGAATATATATCATGTCAGTCTATTTCAGTTCACTGCTGGACGTAAGCCAGCGCCAAAGAACACGATCTCCCGCTTTTTCAATTCAGCCACTGCCGGCTATCTTCCTAAGGTCGTCGATCCATCGAACTGGGGGGCGTCCTACACTAGGTTTGCAGAGACGTGTTCTTCACTCAAGAACCCGTTAACTCCACCTTTTATCGGTTCTGCGACTAATTTGGCCTGCCTACTGCGACTTTAGCTTGCTACATATTTGGACTATTTCCATTACTTTGAATCCGAAACATTACCCATGTTTCGGAATTTATAGATTAATCCCTATCCATAGCTCGTCTCTAGCAGTCAGCTCTGCCTTTGATATATTAAAGATTTGCACAAACCACACCACAATGTCAGTCTATCTAATCGTGGAGAAAATGTTTCGGATATTACAGACAGCATTTATAAATTTTTGTGATTTAGGAAAGAGTGGGATTTTTTTTTTGATATGCCGAAAGTATCGTAGTTTGCGTTTAATTTTTTGTCTTTATGAGCTGTTTGCTCTTTTGGAACTATATTTCTAGCTGCTGACCAGCACTTAATTGCCGACGTGAGAGGCAAAACAAAATAATTCCCGCAGCCCAAATAATTGCTTTGCTGATTTATATTTATCGCCTTATGACAGCAAAACTGGGTACTGCTTATTTTAAATTTATACCCGTCCTTGTTTATCGTTGGCCGAATAAAGGAACATGCTATTAAACTTTCCCTGGCGACTGGAAGTTTGTCCTTGTATCAACTTTAGAACAGTGGAACGAATTAAATTCTAGTTAATAATTTTCTAAATTTAGGTTTGAAAATATACTCGTATAAGCAAAAAGGACGGGGTACAAATTACAAAAGATAATTTGGTGTTTTAGTAAACGACATGTGTACAGGTAATTATATTGTTTCTCTAGGCAATAACTTAAGAAATATTTTTGAAATAAAAATACGTAATAGCAATAATTATTGTAGTTTATGTACTTAAGTTAGTTGTAAAAAATAAAAACGAATAGGCTCACCCATTGTGTTTGTGTGAGGAAACCAGGAATAGTTGAATAAGTCAACTATCGTATGGTGTACAATTTCTGTACAAATAAGCTCAAGTGCTCAAGCACCCACGAGACGACACAAGTAGTTGGTCATCCATTGTTTTCTATTAATAAATTACAATTTATAATTTATATGATCGGACTAACTTACCTAGTGACGTCCGATCCTCAATTATGTGAAGTAATCTCGTCCTCATTGTGTACAATGTAGTACGCACTTTTTGCTACTGCACTGATTACAATCTTCAAAGTTAGGCGCGTGCTTGAACGCGTCAATAAACTAAAAAATAAATAACCGGAACGTGCCCATGAAATGTCATCTGTCACCTGTCAATGTCATTATTTCAAAGGATAAAATTGGACACAACTTTCAAAAAGAAGGGAAACTAAGTAGTAGGTAGGTATTTATAGCATATAATCTTTTTTGTACTTTAAGAATTGATAAATACATACTAACTGGGTCGGGCTGGGGATAGGATGAGGACGAGATTACTTCACATAATTGAGGATCGGACGTCACTAGGTAAGTTAGTCCGATCATATAAATTATGTTCCATAATCTCGTCCTCATTGTGTACAATGTAGATGTTCAAAGAGGAAAGTTGTGTCGACAAAGCAATATAAACATTTATTATGATCATTTATATGATTTGCTAAAGTCTTAGCACATGATAAAACTTTATTTTATTAACTATCTATTGGTAGATGCTTAATTCAAGTTTTATCTAACAAGGATATAGTTGTTTGATTAATTCATTGGAATTAATCAACCAACCCTGTATATCGATACAACCCTGTATATCGATACAACCCTGTATATCGATACAACCCTGGATATCGATACAACCCTGTATATCGATACAACCCTGTATATCGATACAATCCTGTATGATGATACACCCTGTGTGATGATACACCCTGTATGATGATACACCCTGTATGATAATACAACCCTGTATGATGATATAACCCCGACACCCCGTATGCTAATACAACCATGTATATTGATACAGTCCCATCCCATTTGATGACACAAACCTGTACCTATTTGATGACACAAAAATGTGTAGGAATTCTATAAAATCGAAAATAGCAAATTTTACTTTAATTGCAATACTCTTTTTTTAAACTGTAAGTCTTTATGAATTTATAGATTTGCTGGGACTGAGACTGATAATCCACCTGTTGTACACTTTTAAGTTTGTGCAATAAAGTTTTAAATAAATACCCCTCGCTGTTAAGTAGGTATATTCTTTACGAATAAACTAGAGATCACGCAAACGAAATCGCGGGGCAACAGCTAGTTTAATAAGTTGTCATGGAAATGGAGCCAATGCTTTGAACTATTAATATCCGTCTCATTTATCCAGTAGTATGTAGTACATACTTAGTACATGGTTACCTAACAAGGTAAATTTATCGATGTGCAAGTAGGTAGTTAAGCTAGTATTTCTTCTGAAAAGATTTATTTTATTTTATATAATAAGAAAATCTAGTAACCTTTTAAGTTATCATTGTCTGTAATACAATTTTTTATGCAAATAAATTAGTCTAATTCTTAATAACTCCTGTTCAAGGTGTAGTTCCAAAGTAAAGGAAACTAAAATAAATAATATAGATGTTTACTATGGCAAATCTTTCATTAATTATATGTTATAAATAAGGAAATTATATACAAATACTACCAGTATTGTTCCAGTAGGGTCCTATTTTGTTGACAATAGTTTCAACATTATTTTACTGAGAAAGATTGATTTTTACTCATCTTCTTAGAAAACCGTTATATGTGTTTCACTTATATGACTGGAAATCAGTATGAGACTCCTGCACTTTATGTGTGGATCCCTGGTAGGGTATATTAATAAGTTAATGAAACAGTCTGAATACTTATTTAGATTCAATAACTGGTCAATTCTTGTAAAGCTAATAAAAATAAAAAAATTAATAAATAAATAAGTAATAATTTACCAATACATCACATCGGATAAGATAGAAAGTTTACTCCGGCTCAAAATACTTGTAGCAGCCTTACAGCCTTAATCCAATAACAAGGTAAGGCAACATTTATTGCCTGCATTGCCTTAATTTTTGCCACTGATCAATGCCTCTATCATGTCATCCATATTTTTTTTTTTTTTGATAAATCCAATTAAATTCATTAGAAATTTTCTGTCATTATTTATCATCTCCATTTTTGCTTTACATGGTAATTTAATATCTAATAAAATTATTTATACATAGACTTACATAGGTACTTGACAATCTTCAATTATAATTGTAAGATTCATGCCTTAATTTAAATAATAATTTTAAGTCAGTAGTATATTTTTTATGAAGTTTATAGTTTCATGGATACAATTTTAATTTTCTAATCGTTTTTTAATAAATCATATTTTATTATAATCATCTATTTAAATATGAACCTTTGTTATCCACCTGGGATAATTCAGTTTATTTACTATCTTTAGTATCTTGATAATTTAATGATTGGATGATTATTTATCTTTGTCTTCAATTTTAGGTATCAAACATTTTCACAAAAGATAAAATGTCTAGAAATATATGGTTTATAACAAAAATATATTAAAAATATATTTAGTTCAGATTTGAAAATTCAAGTTATCATTGGAACTTTGTGTCTAGTTTCGAATTTCTCTTACTTTTCCAAAGGTAGCAGGTACCTACTTTAAAATTAAAATAATTGGTTTTCGACCTTATGACAAGTACATAAGGATCAATTATGGTGCGACATTTTTGCCTGTAAATAAAGCTGCATAAATCTTTCCATGGGATTTTACTGACTGAAAATATTTGAATATAACATATAGTTACAGTTAAAACAGTTTTTAATTATGGTAATTTTTATCTTGTTGATAACAAGGAGAATTATTTTTCCATATCTGTAACAGTGATCTTAACTCATCTTGAGTGTGTCTTTATTTATAAATTTTCTGAGAAATTATTCACACTTGATGAAGACTAGAAATAATCTAACTAGCCATGGCGATCAGCTAGAATAATAACCATAAGTCAGTAACAGTGTTAAATTTTAATTGCTTTCATAAATTATTATAGAATCTTGAGAATTAAGCTTGATACTATGAGAATTTAAGGTTTACCCGGTTGTGACCAGATCTAATACTATAAGTTACACAAATGGGATACCATATCAGTTGTATAGGAACATACACACATGCACCAGCCAACATCAGTTTGTCATGGTCTCCAAACAAGGAGTCAACTTCCCTGTACTACGAGGTACAAGACAATGTATCTTGCCAGGGTCATTCGAACAGAGTATCGAACCTGGGACCTTTTACGTTAAGGCACTTCACGAATCAGGTGGACTAATGATCTTTAAGTCACAGATATGAATTAGCAATTTCAAGTAATGTTTATTAATTTATTTAAGCTTTTTAGTAAAATATAAAAGAAAAAAAAAAAAAATATGGTCATAACTACATGAACTATTGGAGTAAACCAGTTGTTTTCTATGGTATGCTTTATAAAGTCTTGCCCTCTTGGGCCAACATCAAGAAGTACCTCAGTTATATACTTGTGGAAATCCACACCGAGATAAACCATAATTTGACTTGTATGTATATAAATGGGGCAGAGTAAGACAAGCAGATCTGAGACCAACAGATTGTTTTGGTACCATTAAAATTAAAAAGGCCCAATTAAATAGTAAAAACTGATGAAATTATTAAAAACTTAAAATCTTTATAAACAGACTGAAATTGTCTAGGTAAGTATGTGACTTGTTTACACAAGTACTCAGAATTCCTTAAGCCTTCAATATCAGCAGGTAAAGGAGCTTCTTTCATAGCCTCCTTAGAGTCAAAGTGATAAGTTGAAAAAATTACTAAGACGGAGGGCATTACCTCACGGTCTCGGTACCCATATTCTCCCTCTGGCATTCGAAGATATGTATCGCCTTGATACCTTTGTGTTCGACTATATTTTCAACTTCAATTGATGAAGTCGGTCTCTGGTCAACCTAATAAGATAATTTGCAGACCCGCAATATTATAAAAAAAAATTAAGCCACAGGCTAACCCCTCGTGAAAGCAAGTGGAAGTGTTATAATTCTGCTGCGAGATAGACAAGAGGAATAATTGTTCTCTCCGTACATATGATGCGCTAGAATAAATTTATAATATTAATAACTTACCTTATGCTATTACAAATCCTTTGTAGTATATTTCTGGTGCAACATTATATCGGTCTCATGGTCAACTCTTCATGAAGACTAGAGCCATAATGTTACATCTCAGGAGGAATCCCTCGAGGAGACACTTCAGACTGAACAAAAAACCCACTGGCCACTCCATCGTAAAGGCCAGTGCTTCTGTACAGAGCAGTTTCTGTGGAGTCATTCGGAGACATGACAGACAACTAGAATGAACATGCTGATCATCAACGGCCAACCTCCCGTGAAGGCTCCGATGTCATTCATTCTGAGACATGAGAGACAACTAGAATGAACTTAATGATCACCACGGCCAACCTCCCGTGAAAGCTCCGATCTCATTCATTCTGTCTCGTTTGCGGGCTGAAGAATAACGCCGAGTGGCGTTATTTGTTATTGTTAGTGACAGAGTTGTCATACACACTCCTTATTTTCATGATTAATTTCTGGCTGATTATGTTGTTGGAGTGGAGGCCACGTCTCGGCGAACGTAGTGTAGGACGCTTCTCAACTCGATGGGCCGACGAACTCGGGAATATGGCTAGATACATTTGTATCAAAGCAGGAGATCGTACTCCTTGGCGCTCTTTGCGTCCTTCCCTTACGTCCAGCAGTGGGCTGTAATAGGCTGAGATGATGGTGATGGTGGTTTTAGTGTGCTGTGGTGGTGATAGAAATCGTAATAATTGAGCCGAGGTATCGGTCCAACAATTTCACAAATTCAACTGACAAGTTTTGTTTTCCAGCCACCATACTTTTACACAAACATCACCGTATTTTCTTCTTGGTTTTTTGCATTTGTATGTAAGCTGTAATCACTAATTAGTTAAAAAACTAATTTATTCTAAATATTTATGTCTTCAGTGCTGTGTACAAAAAAGTACAATGACATTGACAGGTGACAGATGACATTGATAGGTGACGGTGCGGGCACGTTCCGGTTATTTATTTTTTAGTTTATTGACGCGTTCAAGCACGCGCCTAACTTTGAAGATTGTAATCAGTGCAGTAGCAAAAAGTGCGTACTACATTGTACACAATGAGGACGAGATTATGGAACATAATTATAATGTGAAAGTCAATGGCTGCAATGATAATGATGATAAAGTTATAATTTTCGTTTAGATGCCCCAGTGTGCGGCGAGTCGTCGCCACAAGTAGTAGGCGCAGCTTTAGATGAGGCTCTGCGCGTGCGATGCTCGGTCCACGCCGATCCAGCTGACGTAACGTTTCTATGGCAGTTCAATAACAGTGGAGAGAGCTTTAACGTTTCGCCTGCGCGATATGGTAAGAAACTTTTAAAAATATTATAAAATTGTAAATAACTATACAGGAGAACTATACACACAATGCACGAGTAGTGAACACATTTAGTCTTGATTTTATTATTGGTTTCCATAGTAAAAGGTGTTTGTATTCATCATTAGAATACCCTAAGGAGTGCTTCGCATCTTTTGTTTAAAAAATGACGTTTTCATATAGCTACAGTGAATGGGAGTATAAGTGAGCTTCGGTACACTCCCGCCAGTGAGAGGGACTATGGTGCGTTGACTTGCAGAGGAACCAACTCGGTGGGACGCCAGGAGCAGCCATGTGTCTTCCAAATAGTACCTGCAGGTAGGTTAACAATATAATATTAAGTACATACAGGATGTTCCGTAACTCGAGGACAACCCTAAACCACATATTCTGTTAATGGTGAACAACTTTTGCAAATTTACACGAAAATTTATAGAGTTCCCATACAATATTAACAAACAGCCGATTAAAGTTGAATAGAAAGATAAAAAAAATGGTTACCTATTTTAAATCCGAATTTTTCCGAAAACGTTTTTATTATACCGAAAACACAATAGACATATTGCTGATATTCCGATTTTCGATTGTTTTTTTTTAAATATTCAATTCTTAAAGTTTTGAAATCTTACTCAACATTTGCCAAAGCTATTAATGTTAGATGATTTAGTTTCCAGAAAAACGCTCTTAATATTAAAATAATAAATTCTTCATCCATAACCTTAGAATTTATCCTTAGTTTTCAAGCAAGTTTCGAAAGTAAGATAGGTTACCCAATAAATAAATGCATATTTTTAAAAGTCATAGAATGAAAGTTATTCACTATGATGTATAGAATAAGTGGTTACAAAGTTACCCTTGAGTTTCCGTGACAGACACAATTGAGAATCGTTGACCCGATTTTATCGACATAAATTCTTTGACTCGGTTGGTTATCAATAAAAAAAAATACAACCAGTTATCGCAACCTTCCAAATTAATAGACTTGTGTAAAACAAATATCTAATAAATGAAAACCATTGTTGAATTTTGGACAAATTTGATTGTAAGTTACCTAACTTAACCTAAATTTTACATTAGTTACGTAACTAATGTAATATTTAGGTATTAAGAATAACAATTAAAATTCTAATAACACAAAAATAAACTAACCTAAAACTAAGAATTACCTATTCAAAAATAAAAGCGTGTCCATGAGGCAAAGAGGCAAGAATACTAACAGCGTTTCTACGCTCATTGGCTAAACTAAGCCTTTGAGCGAGGAACGAGCCAGAATTTTTATTTTCTGAAATCGCAATTTATTTTTATTTGAAAAGTAATTTTGCACTCCCGCGGTCCAAAAGGCTCAACGCCAAATGACGCAAACACGTAATCACTTGCAAGTAATTCGCATTTGCGTCGCTCGGCATTTACGAATAAAATACAAAAATAAATCTTTAAAAATGTATATATATAAAACAAAGTCGGGTTAGTTACACCATTTATAAATCGAGAACGGCTGGACCAATTTTTATGATTTTTGGTTTGTTGGATTTGTGTTCGCCCGGAATAGCAAAATAACTATTAAAACATTAGAAAATTCACGAGAAAAAAAAACATAAAAGGCGCGGGGCGGTACGAAGTTCGCCAAGACAGCTAGTATGTACATAATATTTAGAAATGATTTCTGCTTTATTCGTAGTTACTTCCTCAAAAACTCAATTAATAATTATCTCCATTTCCAATTAAATTACACAGATAATTACAGTACCTAAGCTTTCGATCGCTAAGCATTAGGAACCAATTATAAACGATATAATGCTTCGATAAGGCTGTGTAGGACAACCAATTAATTTCCTAAAATTAAAGTACTGGTATTACTGAAAAAGATAGTCTGTAAATTAATAATGTTATCTATTTTAATTACTATTACACATGAAAGTAAGCCTGGCTTAAAATGTAGCTAGAATTATGAATCAGTCATCTAAGTTCAAGTAGGTACCTACTCAATCCAGTTGAAGAGAATGTTAGTTTATTTGTGCAATTAAGAAGAATTATCAAATTCAAGTAAACAAAGAAAACTGCTTAATATGGCAATTTTCAGCCCAATGATAAAAATAAAGCTTCCAGATACATACGCTTCTTTCTGTCCTGAAAAAGAGAGATAGATGACACGAGATGTCAGTAAGATGGAGCGAATTAATGTAGATTTCACCGTTCAGTTGTCAAAAATGTTAAATAAAAAAAGAAAACATAATATTTCTACAGCCATTTTGAATATAGAACAATACTGGTTTGAATTCCTGTATTAAACTGCGTAAGGTCCTTGTAGGCTCGCCGTACCTACGCCTCTGATGAATGACCGCGCGGCTTTCGTAATCTCTCTATTGACTTTATTTTCGGATATTTTAAATTTTTTTTTCTCGTGAAATAATGACGATTAAGACGCTTCTTTATATTGTTCCCTAGATACTTCAATTGTTTTTTTTTTGCAATTACATACAATATTATCATAAATTGTGACATTTTCAATAAGTTATGATGTTTGATTTTGTTGAGAAAAATTTGAGATATTATTTTTTGTAAGATGTTCAACGCAATATGTATTTTGCTGTGAATAAAGACTTGAATTTTAATTTGAATAGATCTTATTTTTTTAAATTTGGCACCCTTTTGGTTTATTATTTTTAATAATCGAATATTACGAAAAAAACATTACTTTAAAATATCCGATAATAAAGTTACTAGAGAGACTACAAAAGCCGCGCGGTTATTCATCAAAGGCGTAGGTACAGCGAGCCAACAAGGACCTTACGCAGTGCGCATTTGGTGCAATTTTATCATAAATGAGTTAAAATATCCACGCGTACGATTTTCAACAGCGGATAGTAATAATTAAATGTGGAAAAAAACTTGTTCTTTGCATAATTCGATTAAGTTACTGATTCTGAGCCACTCCTAAAGATTTGGCACCCCTTTGCAATGTAACCCTGTATATTAATGTTAGTAGTCAATTTTATGGTCATTTTAAGTAAACTATGTTGTTTATGGATAACTAGCTTTTGTCCACGACTTCGTCTGCGTTGATTTTACAGTCGTTTTTGCGTGACAGAGTAACAAAGATTCATATATTCATACTCACAAACTTTCGCATTTATAATGTTAGTAGGATACATATCACTCAACTTATCTGAAAGTAAATTGAGTTATGTTTTTAGTTTCTGACTATATTTGTCTAGCTCGGCCATCACCACCACGGAACTGCTCAGTCACAGCAGGGAACGCCACGAACTGGATAGAGGACGCCATGCACGAGGATTCTGGAGACGCTCTCGTGGTGCGTTGTGTAGCAGGGTACGATGGCGGTCTGCCACAACTGGTGGTGCTTGAGGCTCTTGATTCGGATACCGGAGTGGTCAGGTTCAACGTCACCGCTAATGAGACTGGTAAGTTTAAAATTATTTAAGAGTTATTTGTTATTTGCTGATTGGGGCAAGAAGAACCTGGAGTTAGATCTTGTGGCCGAGCCAAACATCATCGGTGAAATAAAAGCTCCAAGACTTCGCTGGCTCAACCACGTGGAAATAATGGGAGAGGATCGAGGAGCTTTAAAGCACCAAGCATAGTATTTTGATTTATGTAGCTTCCTTAATAAATGTTGTTTTATAGCACCGTTACTTAAATGTATTACGAATATAATGCTCGTAAATTATCGGTAGAATCGGTCAATTCGTTTAGGAACTACGATACCAGGCGGCAGACAGCACACAGGTGTCAAACTTACAACACCTCTTTTTTGCGTTGAGGGTATAAAAAAGCCTTAACGACTTTTAGTGAGTGTAACAATCGAAATTGCCACCATTATTTATTTATGGTTTCTTTGTACAAATCTATTAGGTACCTTTCCCTATTTGTACATCTACGCCAGTGTGTTTATTGCCAAAATTGACTTCAAAAATCTTCCAACGATCATTTTATTCTACCAGATGGAGTGGCAGTATTCCTAGTGCCCGCAGCCGTGCTCTGGGCAAGCGGGCATTCCCTCCGTCTCACAGTGCATTCTAGAAATGACAAAGGGGCCTCTGAACGGATTATGGTTCATGCACTCGCGTACCAGGACGCCGAGCGGAGGACAGGTGAGTTGATTAAGTTTTTAGCATTACTAAATTATGTACCTATCTAATTTTGAAATAAGAACTATTTTAAAAGAGAAATCATATTGACGCTTTGCATGTGGATGTTACTTAAACTTTTGGGGTTTTAAAGCAATGTAACAAGCCCTACCGTCGGTTAAGGCCGCGTCCACAACTAATGTATTTTATCCGCTGTCTGTAAGCGGACGTTTAATGCCTTTGCATACATATTAAACTTTTCGTTTACACTGAATTACTGACTTTTGGCGGTCGATTATTTTACTACGCCACCAAGCGCCGTGAACGCTGAATACGTATAGTACTACATCAATCGAACGGTGCAGCATACTGTCAACATAGTGCACACAAAAAATACAGTCCGGATTCACGTTCACACTTGTGTCGGCTTCAACAGTAAGCATACTCAGAATCGGCGGCTGTCAATACCTTTCGTGTGAACGTGGTCTAAAGCGCGGGATATACACAAGAGGTACAGGCGTGGCGCGGTCATGGCGCGGGCGAAACGCGGGCTTAACGCTGGAGTAAAGCGGGCGTACCGCGAAAGTAACGTGGGCGTAACGAGGGCGTAATGAGGGCGAAGCGCGAGTGTGGCGCGGGTCAGGTCTTATTTATGCCTTGCCTTTTCCACACTGGGGCTGGCTTTGACAGCAAGCATGCTCACAGTCGACGACTGTTAATACCTTTGGTGTGAACGCGGTCTAAGTATTTCCTACCACGACTAAAAGAGTCAGTTATTATAACACTGTTGTTTAATCCTTACCTAATAATGCTCAAAAATGCATTATTTTTTATTGTAATTTCCCATTTTTTTCACATTTCAAATTAAGGTTCTTATAGTTATTCTATTCATGTAGTTTCCTTCTCACTTTTACTTACTCAACGTACTTAATCGACGAATGGTTTTACATTTAATATTGATAATGTGCACGTGATAAAAGTGCACAAATAATTATTTTTCGTTTTTAAACTTTAAATTTACTAGATAACCGATCTATTAGATAACTGATATATTAATTTTTGCATCAAATCATGAGTCTGTGCGTTTAATTTTAGAACTAACAGCTAAACTTCCATCTAAACTTCCATCGACATCTGTTGCATTTCTTGTCCAGACGAAATACTAAGTACCTACTAGATTGAGAGATTAGTTAACCGGATTATGTCGGCATAGTTCAGTTTAAAGTTTCCAAGTTTTGGGGTGACGATTACAAATATGATAAGTACCTACATAGTTTTTTGTTAGAGATGAATATTTATATAATAGATATACATCTAATACCTAGAAGGTTTACAGCATATTTCTTTATATTTATATTACTTTGTATTCGGGTCGTGAACATCACTTGACCTACTTACCTACTTGTCAGTTTTTAATCGACTTCTCTTAAAGTTAAGGTTCTCAAATCGTCTGTGTTTTTTTAACAAATAAATCCCACTGCACTATTATAGAAATCTCAAAAACAATTATTTTTTAATACATACTTACCATTGACTGCTACTATGTAGTACTTATAAGGAAAATAAAAATAATAAGTATTTCAGTAATATTTTTTTATAGAATTTACTTGAGCATCAAAATCGTATTTTCTTTCACATACAAATATTTAACGTTTGCGTAGTTAGGACTGTGATTGACGTATTTAGTGTAAAAATATCTCTGACTTTTACAAATAAGAATTAATATTTTATAAAAGTATTTTCGACAAGACACGCATTGACGTCATCATACTGCGGTCAACCTTTGTAGGTATGACGTCACACTTTACACTATACCTAGTGGACGTCAATGAAGTCAATACCTATTTAGTTCCACAATCAATACTCTCAATAATTATAATATGTATATAGTATAATCAATAATTATACCTCCTCGTAAATACATTATAGACTGATCTAAAAAATAAAGTGTGCAGAAGCAAATTTTGTTATAGAATGTGTTAAGTTGAACGAGAGAAATCTTCTACAGTTTGTTCTTCTCATAGATACGAGTCAAACTGAAAGTTTTTTTATTAGGCTAATAAGAAAAACAGAAAACTGATAAAAATGTATTTAAATTTCGAATTAGGAATTCTTTGGGAATCTATAGATGTGTAATAAATTCATATGTCATTTGTTTTTACCAATTGGCAGTAGTTTAAAAAATATGTGTTACAAGGTCACAACACCATTCACTGTAAGACCAATACAATGTGTGCAAGTATAATAATAAGATGGTCTCTAAACTATTATGTATAAAAGTAACACATTCCTTAGTGTGTGTGCATATTGTGCTTATGAAAACACGCTCGGTTTTGACAAAAAAGAAATATAATATAAAATAACATTTTCGTCTTAGACCACTCTTACAGTTATTTATAAAAACGCATTAAAACACATGTGGCCATTCCACTAATGTAACGTTTTCGCCAAATTTAAATTTCCGTTTTAGCAAAAACACTAAATAAGTATCGTAAGGACCAATCGAATCGCGTATAGTGACTGCCAGATTTTTTGCGAAAACCCTTGTTTTTTCACAGAAACACGGCTTACACGATCCTACGCTAACACTTACATACATAGTTAAAGCTTTTTTTTTTCAATCATACCACTAAGTTATCTTATCTCGCTGGTGAAAATGATCTTTGTATCTATTCTAAAGTTCACCTTTAGCTCTAAAATATGTTTCTTTTCTAACAGATGGCAGTGTCAGCATAATGGCTGGTGTATCTAAGGCGGCGTTTTGGTCAATTATATTCACAGTCATCGTTTGCGCTTGCGCCGCGATTTTCACAGGGTACTTCATTCGTAAGAAAAGGTAAAATCTTAAGAACAATGTAGTCCTATTATTTAACTGAGTTACTTTTTGAGGTAAGTTGTGATGCGTCACGTGATCACATGAAAAGTAGCAGTGGAATACCAAGGAGGCCACAATAACGAGACACAGAGAAAACTACACTATAAGCTTATAAAAATTAAATATAAACTGCTATAAAACATATGTTTATTGCGTTGTGCCAATTATATTATAGTAAAAAAATATTACAGACATGCTTGCTTTTGTAACAATGTGTTTTAGCGATATGTTTTACTATCTTTTGCTACAGACGTGAAAGAACAGAAGATAATAATGTGAATATTTCTCATTTTCCCTCTGTCATAAAGGACCTGTCCTTTAGGACACATTTACTGACAGCAATTATTATACTTTACAGCAAGACGTGCCTTGAGATTGCTTAGATTGGTTTCATTTTTTATACATGTGTAGGTATTTCTAACAACGTAATGTACTTCAAAACGTACATACAAGAATAGTGCTTCAAACTAACATGGAAGTTTCTTTTTTTCTGTTATTTTAGAGATGACGCCTGGTTGCACATATTTTTTATTGGTATATTTTAAATTTGATTTACAACAAGACTTAAAATTGTAGTACAAAATTTAGTACCTACATTTTTAAATAGTTTATAAAAAAAACTACAAAATGCGTTTTAAGTGTTAATCATTTATTCTTAACATTGCCTTTATGGCAGTTACTCTTGCCCTAAAACTCAAATATCAGGCCTTAATTGCTACTAGTAATTTGTACTATTTATAGTACATGAGGACTTACGAAGCTAGTTCTCTGATTTTATTCCTTGTTAAAATAAGTTGTTAAATAAATTTGGTCTGAAAGTTAGCTCAATGCTGCGTTCCGTCTGTTCAAGTCCAGTGAATAAACTTGAGCATACTTCTAGTTATTTAATTGAGTCACAGAGTATTCCTAATTACTCTCCTTTGTGAGTTAATACGTTGCTTAATTTGTCTTTTGATTTAAAATGTAAGACTTACGTAACCGTAAAAGGTTTTTTGACAAACTATTCCAAATCAAACTCCTACAAATACATTGTACATTAGAAGGAAATTACTATAGTAATACGTAAGTAGTATTGCTTTAACGTCAAACTGTTTACAAAAAAATAAAAAATAGATATCTGTCGTGCCGTGTGGGGACGGCTGTAAAGAATACACTTCCCTACCGCCAACAGGAGGCGTGCCGTAAGAGGCGACTAATTCCTGTAGCACGAGACGGACAGCAGCGTCTGCGTGCGAAATCTTATAAAAACTGGGCTCGCCAACCCGCCTGCCAAGCGTGGCGAGTATTGGCAATCCCCTCGATGTTGGGTCATTGGGGGAGGCCTGTGTTCAGCAGTGGACTTTCTATGGCTGAAATGATGAATGATGAGATATCTGTCATATTTTTACGGTTGGTGTCGATAAATCGCTATATCATATTGTGTTTCGGTGGTCATGCTAGGGCCACTGGATTAACTGTTAGCGTGTCTTCCGAAGCACGGAGATGCTAGTGATAAATGATGCAACCCATAACCGCGACGTGTGTTCCTTAACTTTGGTGATCACAACCAAAGCGCTGCCACCACTGAGCTACAATCAGCTCAGCATGGAAATAATTTAAGGTCAATCTAAATATTTAGTTATATTTTAGGAGCCGACCACCAACAAAGCAGCAGTCATCGGAGCTACAACTAAACGCAGGAGATGGCCAGTACGTTGTAGCGTATACGCTGAAGCCGCCAAAGCAAGCACAGCCGGACATATTGAATCCACCGCCAGGTATAACGTTATCCTGGTTCAGAAATTTAGAAGACTTTACAGTAGAGTGGAGTGAAAAAAAACTTTTCTTTTAAATTTAGTATTAGGTACTGTATATAGCACGTAGACACGTTGCTTTTTTGAAACACTGAACATAGGTGTTTCAAAAAGCAACATTTTATAGCGGGACTTGAAAGATAAGAAAGCGGGACTATAACAAAATTATCAGGTGACAGTAAAAATAGAAAACAAAATTTACGGTTTGTACGTTGTGTACCGTAACACTTGGATATTTTCTTTGGATAAAATTAATCAGACTGTATCTGCATTTTAGTGGTGATTTGCGAGGACAAAAAATGATTGTATTATTTTAGTCTTTAAAAAAAACAGAGAGAACTCGCTATTATTTAGTCTAACACAAAATTCCCAGAATTCAAACGACTATTAGGCCTATACGTGCCTTAAATTCCAACAAAAGTCCAAAGCGTATTCTGAAAATTGAGCGTCAATTCGGAACGTTCTAGATGGAGGTCCTCCTGTGAAGAGTGCAGAGGCTGTCAAAAATGGGCCACTCGCGAGCGAGGAGTGGCGCGCGAGCGATCGCGCCCCGGTGGGCACGCACGAAGAGCAACGAAATGTAAGTGCGAATTTAGAGTTTTTGTGTGACGCGACAGTGTTTTGTTTTATTTTTGAGCAATGGTACTGATATTATTATTAAAAAATAAAACAAAACACAATCGCATTGTTCTTATACTCTTATTAGAATGCCAGAAATGGGGTAGTAGGTACCTTAACACGAATAGGGATGCAATGTTAACTAGTTCAAAATTTAATAAAAGTAGGAACCATTTCTTTGAGCAATGATAATAATAATAAATAAATATTGGACAACATCACATACATTGCTCTGATCCCGTGGTAAGTAGCCAAAGCACTTGTGCTGAAGAAATCAGAAACAACGACGGTACCACAACACCCAGACCCGAGACAATATAGAAAAGATATTTTTCTACATTGACCCGACCGGGAATCGAACCCGGAACCTCAGAGATAGCGACACCAAGTCCGGTATGCTCGCCTCTCGGCTACGGAGGTCGTCAATGCCATCATTTGTAGCAACAGTGCTAACCAACAGTGTAAAGAAGCAACAGTACATACTTTATTTTACATTATTTATCTCAAATTAAAAATCCAAGTTCAGTTTTTATTTTTAATTGTTGCTTGATTTAGTATAGCTTATTGTAAAGAATAGGTCACTCAGCTTATCAATTGATAAATATATGAAAAATAAAGTGGTTAAAAACGTTGCTTGTTTAAGTTAAAACACCGGTGTAGTTTTAAAATATCATGGCATTTATCATAATGTCAAGCATTGAAATATTTTTATTCCGCTTCACACGTTTTCCGTGCAAAACGAAAATAAAATAATCACAGCTCATTTTTTTCGGGATTCACAGTTGAATAAAAATTTTACGTTCAGTATGAATAAAAAAGTTACTGAATTTTTCATCGATACACATCCGTTCTGCTCTGTTGAATGAAAAACCTATTGTTATTTTTAAGCGGCTGTAAGGTGAACGCACTAATCACTGACCTGTGCCTAATAATAGGCTAGTTGTTTTCTTCGAAAATCTAATGAGGTCTGTGGGTAATATTTTGCGATGCGATAACGTGTGTAAGCCTGTAATTTGGTCAAATATGCTCATATTTTTGTTGGGGAGAACAGCCGGCTCCAGTAATTACAGGTTACGTGTTTTGATAGTCAGTATTCAAGAAATGACTAATGTTTTGTTAGTGATAAAGAGTACTATTCAGTTGGTTTCGATACATTTAACTTGTTTGGTGTTTTTTTTAATAGTAGGTAATATAGTTTGAATTAGTTTCTGCCCGCGATTTTTCTTATATTTTGTGTACAAAATACAGCGATTAAGATTATTTAACGTGACAATGTTTAAAGAGATGGTTGCATAAGGTCTCAAAGCAGAGGTACAATTTAATTGTTATTTTATTTAACTAAATAACCTTTTGTTTCAGTTATTATCTCCGCCGAGGGCATCAGTAGCAATTAAGACGCCAGTCACTTCTGGTAACCTGACCCTAAGCAGGAGAGAACATCTTATAGCCGAAGAGATACCAGGGCCAGAGAGTTGTGTATAGAAATGTAGATATTAGCGAAATTCTTTGTAATTTTTGTAAATAATATTATATGTAATGACTGTGAAATTGTGATAAATACGTTGTACATAAATATAAACGAAGAAAAGAATAAAACAATTTAATCGCAGAGTTTTTGTGCAATGTTTAATTTGAGTGTTCTAGCTGAAAGCCTAAAGCAAGGATTAGTCAAAATCCTTGTTTAAAGCTAGAGATCAGTTTTCTTTACTACGGAATTAGTAAGACCTACAGCCCGAGCTCCAGAGGGATTAGTCAGGCAAGTATTGAAGTAATTACCAGAGATACTAAACGAAATGGCCGTAATAATAATAATATACTCATTTAGCTTTTCAGTGACAAGTTTTATATTTATTTACTAGCTTCCGCCTACGGCTTCACCCACGTAGAGATAAATAGAGTATTAAAAAAAAAAGCATTTCTAAATTTGAACCTGTGATAGATAGATAGATAGATAGATACTCTTTATTGCACACCATACAAGTAAAATACACAAATGATTTTTACAGAAAGATGTACAATTTAGGCGGTCTTATCGCTAATAGCGATCTCTTCCAGACAACCTTTAGGTAGAGGACAACCATTAAAGAAAGGGGAAGGTGTTGCAGAGTTCTTAAAATTCTTACCTGATAAAAATAGAATTAGTGATTAGCGCGTTCAACCAAACAAACAAACAAACTCTTCAGCTTCATAACATTAAGTATAGATTTCTTTTTCAGTGAGAAAACAAGGCTTCATACCCACGCAGATACTTTCTTTTTTTACTTTTTAAGTAAAAATAAATAACATTTTTATTTTACTTAATAATTCAATTCAACAGACAAATAGATTTTCATTTCAACGTACACCATTGATCGATTTGCCATATAACTGGAAGCTTTTCAACCTATATCTGTCACAATTCATCGAAAACCTACACACAATCGTAAAACTAAATAATTAGGCGTTTATGTGTATTGTCACCAAAATGAATTTCGATAAGTTGGTTTTCGACTTATAATTAATAAAGCATTAATTACTCACATATATTTTTATAATCCACCCGGATGGATCATGGAAGGCCACTTTATCACATATACTGTTATTCGTTTATTAACTGGATAGATGAAACAAACAAATCCGCCGCCGCGGCTGCGGCCTTAAGTTCGACGGGTGTTAGTGTGAGTAAAAAAAAACACTTTGCAATAACTACGAATTTTTAATAATTGACCTTCGAAGGAGCATGGCGTTTCATGGTCCACCCACCTTATTATTCATTTGATATGGTATAAGGAAACAAACTCGATATAACGAAAGGAGCGTTATTAGCAATTTACAAGTTGTACAATGTGTAATAATGTGAATATCAACACAGTATATCTTTTTTATCTATACACTGACGTTACTAAATAAAGACTACTGGTCTAAGTAGATACTCCATTTCAACTATATTTTCAAATCGTTCTTCATAGTGTCTAGTTATTCGATATTGACCACGTTTCAATTTCGTGATGCGAAAGTCCTAGTTCATTATCGATAGTTTGACTACTATGTGGTAATAATTTCGTATTGATTGATCTATCGTTAATACCCGGGAAGAACTTCAAGGAATGGCTGTATGAAATATTGCTGCAATGGTTCAAAAAGTTGCGTTTATATACAGGTTATTGACCAGGTAAGCTTTAAATCATCAACATCATCATCATGTCAGCCTATTGTAGTGCACTGCTGGACGTAGGCCTCCCCCAAAGAGCGTCAAAGAGCACCATCTCCCGCTTTTTTTCATCCATCCATTCCAGCCATCTTCCTAAGGTCGTCGGTCCATCGAGCTGGGGGGCATCCTACACTACGTTTCTACTCGAGGACCCGTTTACTCTACCTTTTATCGGTTCTGCGACAGATATGGTCGACCCACTGCCATTTTAGCTTGCTACATTTTAGAACTATGTCCATTACTTTGGTTGTCGTTTTATTCCAAGCATCGACCTTTCCATAACTGCGTAACGTGAAGTTTTAAATCGAGTGTAAATAGAACATATTAATGCAGGGGCGTGCATTGGTTTCAGATGGGGGTAGGCTGTGAGTGAAAATTGAGTAAGTTTGCGTAAAACAGTAGGCGATCTCGCGGCAGCCTAACATCGGTTAAATTGCACAGTAACGATCTAAGTTGCGCGCTTTAGTAACGAATAAGTACAGGTAGACGACAAAATGGTTACAGAATATTTATTGTTTATTGTTGAATACGTAATTAATAATTATGGTTAGCTGTTCTGTCGGTTTTTATGAAGGTAGGCATAATCATAATAGCCTATATGGGATGCACGCCCCTTTAATGACACACTACGCAAAAATTACAGATAAATATTCTTTCACAGAAACAATATCTTTGATCCAACATTAAATAAAGCATGGCGTGAAATCTTTTAGACAAAGATCGCTTTAAGTGTCAATCTTGATCCTAATTGTATTTTGGATATCGATGGTATGTTATCAAGCGAACACTACTCTAAAAGCGAACTACTGAAAGGGATTAATTTGATCAACGGACAGGTTAGCCGATTATACGGATCCCGCAGACGTAGAGTGCGTTGTCCAACATGATGTAATTGCACTTTACCCAAAATACAGCGCATTGAGCATGCAAAGCCATTACTAGCCGGCCAGCTCGGAAACTTAAAACTAAACTACGTAGTTAGTGACTGTCGTGAAGTAAGTACGCTTTTATACAACGTGTAATATTACGAAATTCAAGAGGAACAAAGAGACAAGAGTCGAAATATGAAATATAATCTTGGACCTACGATTTAGTACGTAAGTAATTTAGTATGATAGGTCCAAAAATATTTGTCGCGTTTAGATTACAATTAAACAAAGTTATTCAGAATCATAATAATATCTAATAAAAAATATCTTTTAATTAATTATTATAATTATATTGCGGAGTTAAGGAGTATTAAAATGATAAATAAATAAATATTGGACAACATCACATACATTACTCTGATCCGACTCATCCGTCCCGACCGGAAATCGAACCTGGTACCGCCAAGTCTGGCGTGCTCGCTCCTCGGCTACGGAGGTCGTCAGTAGTATGCCTATGGCCCTAGGCCTCAAGTGAAATCCGTAGTTCTGATTCACATATGGCTCTATCCCGCCGGAGCCATGTGAGTCAGGTTTTTAGTGGGTGGCCTTAATCTCAGGTAAGCATTTTCCATTTTAAGTTGTTAGGAACAAGTGAAGCTAATACAAAAAAATGTTTTTTTTTTTTAAAATCATACCTAATACCCCATATAGCCTAAAAACATGCATTTATACACTATAGTAAAGTCATTTTTTTTGTATAAATTAATATTGGACATCACATGCGTTGCTCTGATCCTATGGTAGGTATTTGTCTACCTACCATAGGATCAGCACTTGTCTTATAGAAATCAGAAACAACGACGGCACCACAACACCCAGAACCGAGATAATATAGAAAAGTTATTTTTTTACATCGACTGGAATCGAACCCGGGACCTCAGAGATAGCGACACCAAGTCCGGTATGCTCGCCTCTCGTTTACGGAAGTTGTTAATAATTTTATATTAGGAAAAAAACATACAAAACGGTTTTAATAATAAAATTTTGTACGAAAATGAAAAAGTCAATATGATATCATCCGATTTCAAAAATTTAAGTATCAATCACACAAGTCTAAGGATAACAGTAAAAAAGTGTTAATAATCTCTTTCAATTTAATTCAATTCTTTATTGCTTTTTCTTAAACTAAAAATGCATTATTCTATGAAACAGCAGTCCTATGAGCAAACAATATACCTCTCAGGTAGTTTTAATATGCTCACACAACCCCATTACCGTAATTTGGTTCGATGACGCGGAGGAGCCTGCAGGAATGTTGACTCGCGCCCGATTGTTCCCTGATTAATTAAATTGCTTACTGGTTTTACTTAATGTCTATACGCTGGCGAATTTAATTAATAACTGTTAAATACTTTGTTTTTTTCACGTTGTTTTTTAATCTAAAAGTTATCTTCAATCTACTCAGTTTTATTGAGTTTACTAATCGAAATGTGATTCGAAGCCAAAATATTAAAAGTTTGACAAAAATAAAACTTTAAAATCAATTTAACTTACATACTCACTTTAAATAGCCATAAATATGATAGATTAAATAAAACATGGCAATATTTTTGACCAAATTATTAATGATTAATTATGATTTCCGCGATTATTTTCATTATGGCCAAAGCTATTTTGACAGAAATTGTACTGATAGGTAGCTATATAATTTTACAGCAATAAACTCATCTTTCTTGTGTATCTTTCTGTAAACACAAATTGTAATTTCTTTGTATGGTGTACAATAAAGAGTATCTATCTATCTAAGAGCTTCACCTCTGCGCTAGTGATTATCCAAACAACTGGCAACGATAATTTGTGACTCTAAGATCCAAATGTGTACGATGATTTTCATTAAATCCCTCAAACATTAGATCAGGTAAACCTGGATACGTTTATTATTATCTCTTTTTGTTTCTATTCATCATCATTATTTCAGCCATAGGACGTCTACTGCTAAACTTAAGCCTTTCAGATTGGCCGGTTGGAAGCGGCCTGCATCCAGCGTCTTCCTGCGACCTTTACCAGGTCGTCTGTCCACCTTGCAGGTGGACGTCCTACGCTGGGCTTACCTGTACGTGACCTCCATTCTAGATCGTTTCTGCCCCATCGGCCGTCACGTCTACGTGGTATGTGCCCCGCCCACTGCCACTTCATTTTATTTCTGTTTGCATGCCTAAAACCGCTGGATGCAGGCCGCTTCCAACCGGTAAATCTGGAAGTCAATTAGGAAGGCCTATGTTCAGCAGTGGACGTCCTACGGCTGAAATGATGATGATGATTGCATGCTCTAAATACACTTGGCCTTATAAATGATTCTTTAATTTTCGCACCAGCGCACATGTTCGGGAATGCCACTAATCGGTTAACCAGATGAATCGTGGCTGTTCATTGTTGCGCTTTCGGGATTTCCCTTAGAGGCCACATACTCGTAGCGCGCGCCCGCGACTACTCGAGTGCATGCGGCATACGTTGGATAGGCTGCATTTGCATATCTGACGCCTAAGTGCTTTGATTGTTAGTGGAAATTCCAGTCAACATCTGACTGATGTGCAAAAACAATGTATATTTGACATTAAACTCTTTTGTGTCCTTCTGGGCCGCCTTTATAAAGGATAAAAAAACACAATTATTTTAATTTCTGTTTTTCTTTTCTTTGTATAGATAACGACAGGTCAACCTACTCAAAAAGTGACAGGTCACAAACCGACGAGAGATTTATATCAATTATTGAGAAAATATTTTGACGTCTTGCTGAGGTTGACGAGCTGTTGTCTGTACCAGATTCTTCTCATTTTTTAAAGATTTTTTACTATGGATTTGAAAAAAATTTTTTTATTTGTTCTTGACTCGATCCTGAATCAACCCCTAAGATTTAACTTTTAACAGCCTGTATAAAAAATTATAATAAGAACAATTTCGTTGTAAATTCATATTTAGTTTTTCTGCGGACTGCTAAATATGCTAAAACATCAAATTCAAGGCGAAGTTATTACTTATGTATTGTCAAGGGTTTATTAAACCATACCTTGTGGTTATTTTTGCTGCTTAAATGCAATCTTTTTCTTTATGAAATTATAATAATATAAATATTAATTAAAATAACAATGAATGCTTGAAGAATAAACTACTCTTATAAATAATTGTAATCTAGACTTAATTTTTAACCATACATTTGTATAAATATAGAATATTATATAATATAGAAAAGTAATTTTTCTACATTGACCGACCGGGAATCGAACCCGGGACCTCCCTCAAAGATAGCGACACTAAGTCCGGTATACTCGCCTCTCGGCTACGGAGGTCGTCTATAATATCAATAAGTGCCTGCCAAATGAATGTATTATATCATAATAACTATTGCTCAATTGCAATCATCGGATACCGTCAGAAATATTTTGAAAGCCTGTTTAAATCATATTGTTAAAATAACAATAGTATTGCTGCATTGAAATGCATACCCTACGAGTTTGCGCAAGCTTGAGTGCAAGGATACGCCTCGTTCATTGAATTTACATACATAAGAGGCCTACAACGTATTCTACGTTTTACTTAGTTTGTTAGAAACATCGAGCACTTACCCTATAGGTAACTAAAGTATAGTATACAGGATGTTGTTTTAAACAGCAGCAAAATTTATTAAGACGAACGTGTTCATGAATACAAACAGCCTTTACAATGAGGTCAACAACGAAATCATGAAAAACAAATTCGCGGCTCCATACATTTTCGTCGAGGTCTCTACCTCTTAGTTGTATAGAGAGAAAAAAAACGATTTTCATATTGGCTTCGTAGAAAAAGGTGTTTGTATTTATGGACATACACTCCTCTTTCAATTTATACGATGCCTGCCTGTATACGTAGCACTGCAGCGCACAGGCCTCACTTGTGACTTGAGTCGTACTCCACCACGCAGGCCCAGTGCGAATTGGGGTGTTGTAAGGCCAATGACCTTAGTCATCTGACAATAAGGTTCACCTTACTGTCAGATGTAATTACTAGCCGCCTTAATGCCTCCGACTAGTATCAAGCGATATTAGCCGGGACCAACTTTTATCGTGCCTTCCGAAGCATGCTTGTGATAAATTTCACTTAATATAGTTGGAGTGGTCACCAATCCAATCACAGCCGCGGCGCAGGCTTAATTTGATAATCACTGCCAAAGCGCTACCGCCACATAACTCATTAGCTATAAGCACCCCATATATATGTCTTGCCAGATCGTATAATTGCAAATTTCATGATGTGACCGTTCATTTCATAAAATGGTGGTATTTCTTTTATAGAACATAACTCGCTCCCACATTATGATATGAATCATCATTATACATTTTTATGGTTATTATTATTTTAACTTAATTGATTTTATTATTATTGTAAATTATTTTATTTTTGTAAATTATTTTTATTTGATTTTGCCTTTTTTTTTTACAAAATACCAGTGTCGTGGCAGCCCTACGTTGCCATGAGAAATACTAAGCGGAGGACCTTTTGGTACAGTGGTTGTTTACTTTTGTTTGTGACCTACTATTTTTTTGTGTACTAAATGAAAATATTCTTATTCTTATTCTAATCAATCCCGGGACCTCAGAGATGGCGACGCCAAGTACTCGCCTCTCGGCTACGGAGCGTCATCTTTAAAGACTATCTTTCTCCAAAATAAAATTACCAAAAATTACCAAATGTAAGTGAAAAATAACTATTCTGTAGTTATTTTTCACTTACATTTAGTATGAAATTCTGTGAACTGTCGCCCATACATAATATACGGTCACATACTAATAAATAATGGCGAAATTTTTGTGGAACAAAATAAATGACATTTCTACTCTGTAGGGTTGTGCTACATGGTTTGAAATAGCTAAAGTGTTTTTGTTTTTTTGTTTTGAAATAGCAGTAGATAGGTACCTATTTGTGGTTAACCGCTTACCTATGTACTTATTTTTTTTCCTTAGTGGTTATATTGATTATTATCTGGTTATATTATATATGACGACCGTCTGGTGTAGTGGCTCGCGCCCCGGACGTTGCGGGTTTGAATCCCGCAAGGGGCAGATATTTGTGTGATGAGCACGAGTATTTGTACCTAAGTCATGTTTATAAAAGTATTTAAGTATGTTTATCCGTTATCTAGTCGCCTTAGTACAAACTTTGCTTAGTTTGGGGCTAGATAATAGATGTGGTAGTGATTACGATTTTTTATTTATTTATTATTATTATTTATTATATTACATGGTAGTTATATGAATTCTTCCAGCAAACATCCATAATTTAGCCCGAAACTGACCAATACTGGTACTATGGCTACTAGAAAACGATAAAGCATAGTCAAATACAAAAAAACAATTCTGACTAAGGTACAAATACTAAACTTTCGGGATTCAAACCCGCGACTGTATACCGCGACTTGGCAAACACAGAGTAGAACACTGTCCGAGAAGGTGGACTGATGATTAAACTGCTGGCATTAAATGGAAAAAAACAATCGAGGATCGGTTTTAGTATATTAAGAGAGGACTAGGAAAAGGCATGAGGCAGCAGTGGAAAAGTCAACCATTCTTTATTGTAAACAGCTAATACCTAATACCGAAAAAGTAATAAAATCAACCGTCAATCTATTTAAAAACAGATTTAAAACTAGCTATCCTGGCAAACTTCGTACCGTATTTAGTTATTCTGCTATTCTGGGCGGACACAAATCTAACAAACCAAAGATCATAAAAATCTATCCAGCCGTTCCTGACTTATAAATGGTGTAACTAACCCGACTTTCTTTTGTATTATAGATATTAGCTGTCCCGGCAAACTTTGTACCGCCTCCTAATTATTTTTTGGGATTTTTTCTGATTTTTTATAGTTATTCTGCTATTCGGGGCGGACACAAATCTAACAAATCAAAGATAATAAAAATCGGTCAAGCCGTTCTTGAGTTATAAATGGTGTAACTAACCCGTCTTACTCGTCCATATGTCCATAGCAGCTTTCTAGCATTGTTAGGCTGGAAATAAAATGATTGTGTCAAACTGATAGGCGGAGGACGAAAGGGTTGGACAGGCTCCATACTCCTAGAAGACCCGTGATATTTTTATATCAAACATTTCTAGGGTGGAAACCTAACCGTGTCCGCTCTTTGCCACATCATTTACTTTGGAAAACCCTAAAAAGAGACTAGTGTAAAATCGTCACCCCATTTCCACCCGTTCAGAGAAAATCCAAAATAAAAATCTGTACGTAAAAATACAGTTGGCATAATCTTGTGCAAAGGTCGACACGTCCTCAGCAGTACCGTTAAGAAAGCCGAATTAAATTAACTCTTCTAATGAGCAGTATATTTCATTGAAATTGCGTTCGTCAGCGAACATTTATCCGGGTTCTGGGAAGCTGCGTAGTAAAGGTGAGTACACACTAGTGTGTGTGCTTGATTACGGCTTTCAATTGAAGCTTAAAAATATGACAATTAAGATAATGAAGTACAATGAATACTTGAGTATTTTATAATTAAATAGATGTTTTCATACTTTTTAGATGTAAATTTTTCCTATGTATAATATTAAATTAAACTAAAATCGATCAAAACGGATCACTACTAAAAGAGCATGTATTTATCATAAACTGCTTCAAAGTGTATGAAAACGTGATTTATTGCATGATTATACGACTGATTATTATGTCACGTGAATGGAACTTATTTCTTTCTGAATTTTACAACCATTTTCGTTTTCTACAGACATGGGTTGCGGCGACCACCGTTCGAAAGCAGGCTTCCGTCGGATTAAACTTCGACAAAATATTGGAGATATGCAAAGTAAACCAACTTGTCTGATCTATTTTTATACGAGTGACTGGTAAGACAAGGAAGTCGTTCTAACAGAATATTCTACCCAATAATATTAAGAAATTCTTTTCTACCCAATTATATTAAGAAATTTCGTACTTTGGCACCAATATCGAACTCGGAATAAAAAAGTTTACCCTTACCTAAATTATAGTCAAAAAGTACTGACGCTTTCCATTATTACCTTGATAATAATGTAAAGCATCAGTACTTTTTTTCATGTTGCGACTGTGGCCCCATAGTAAAAGTTACTTATCTTAATCGGCAGAATATGCTGTTAAAGCGATTTCCTCGCTTCACCAAACACTCTGCAAAAGTATGACAGAGATAAAAATTGAGATATTAATATAGCGGCTTCACAATTTATAGCAGAGGTAAATCTGCCTTTCAGTGAGACTTATAGTACTATGTTCACTTAAGCAACGCTGCTCGGGTGCTTATCAACAACTGTCGTAATCGCAAATGTACACGCACCCTAAAAACGCCGTGGCATTTCTTTCGTTGTGAATGAGCGTAGAATTCCCTAGCGTATGCTCGTTTTGCTCGTAATTTTTCATTGAGGCCGAGAGTCGGCGGTAGAGCCTCCAATTAAGTTTCTTTTTACCGTTTGCCCCCGGAAAAGGGGAAGAGAAATGAACAACATGGGCTCAGGGACAGTTGGGACTGAATCCGCTCAATATATGATGTCATGTAGCCATTTTCTACTGTAAACTAGAGTTATATTTTATGAAGCTTTACTTCCTATTGTGCGTTCATTCTGTAATTAACAATAAAATGATTACTATTTCTACAGTAAATTCAAGCAAACAGCTTATTGAATAACATTGTGAATGATTATACAACATGAAACATTAATGGTCAGTGGATATTAACAATATTAAACAAGTTTGCCAAAGAAACATAAATCCTAATATGAAAAATTTATAATAATAATAACTGATCGATTTAGTAGAAGGTTTTTGTGAAAGGCTTCATAAACACAACCATATTCTGTTTCGTTTCATGTTAGTAAACAAAGTTTTACAACACAAAACCGTGAATTTTAAACGCTGTTTTTTATAAAACAGGTTAAAGATTTTTATTCAAAAAATTTAGAGGAAATTATTTAAAAGAAGTTATACAGTGAAGTTTCATTTAGTTGTCACTATCACTACATAGTTTCTTGTTCGTGTATGAATAAGTAATACTTCGCTTACTGAAATTATAACTTGACTATCATATGCTGGAATTATTTTTAATTGTATGTTAGCTGAGTGGCAGTGGGCGGTGCACACACCTAGTACGCAGAACTGACGGCCGATGGGTCAGAAAGGTTTTGGAATGGAGGCCACGTACCGGCAAGCGCAGCGTAGGAGTCCACCCATAAGGTGGAAAGTCGACCTGGTAAAGGTTGCAGGAAGCCGCTGGATCCACTAGGCCGCTTCCAACCGGCCAATCTGGAAATCACTAGGGGAGGTCTATGTACAGCAGTGGACATCCTATAGCTCTAGTGATGATGATGATGATGTATGTTAGCGGTAAAATCGGATAATTAAATATAACATCACATACATTGCTCTGATCCTGTGGTAAGCAGCTAAAGCACTTGTGTTACAGAAATAAAAAAAAACGACGGTACCACAACACCCAGACCAGAGACTATATAGAAAAGCTATTTTTCTACATTGACCCGACCGGGAATCGAACCCGTAACCTCAGAGATAGCGACACCAAGTCCGGTATGCTCGCCTCTCGGCTACGGAGGTCATAATTAATTTTGTCATGTAACATGTAACATGTGTCATTTTGTTTTGTAGTTTATTAGATGACGTTTAGTCCTCTTAAAACTCGTTTGAATGCTTTTATTACAATGACGTGAAATTTCAACCTAATTGCTACCATAGCTATACTGACTGTTACTTTTCATTCTACTGCAGAACATATGCCTCCCCCAGTGACATCTAGATTGGCCGGTTGGAACCTGTCTACATTTAGCCTCTTTGCCAGCAGGTCGTCTCTTCATTCATTCAACATAAAATAATATTAAAACACAATTTGTTACTGTTCCATCGTTATGCGTATATTATTACGACATAAAACATTAACTGCTCGGTTCTTGCGTCAAGGTGTAAATGAAACATTATTTTATTGGTATTTGGACAATAAATCTACTCACCTATAAAGCTCGTAAAATTGCGTAGCTTGATTGAGTCAGTATTTTTATTGTTACGTCCGCGACGTAGAGATGTCCGAAAGTTTTTATAGTTGTATTTTTATCGACGTCGATTTTCATCGCAAGTGCTTATTATTGAAATTTTAACTTTTTTAAGGAGCCACAGGTTTAAAATGGAAATACTCAATTGTCTTAACTACTTAGCCCAGCAAAACGAGACATAATATAATTTTAATAATAACATAATAGGTCCCGGGTCCGATTCCCGGTCCGGTCAATGTAGAAAACTATATTTTCTATATTGTCTGGATGGTATGATACCTTTTTTGTTTCTAATTTCTTTAACTCAAGGCTACTTATATTAGGATCAGAGCAATGTATGTGATGTTGTCTAATATTTATTTTTAAAATTATTTAAAATCCAACCTTTAGTCAATAAACATTTACAGCTAACAAACTAACACGTAGCTCGATTTATCAATACGTATACATATATTGGATTTGGACCGTCGTGTGTCGATACAATGTAACGATGTATCGTATTTTGTTGTTTGGCATCTCTATCGCGATTCAATGGCGAATGTTTGAGTAATAAAAGTCGTTTTACGATTGTTTTCACGGTGAATTTGTGGGCCGTGAAATGCTCTTCTGTGGTCATTTTCTTCCTACAACTTTTAAAGCATTATATCCACTTTCCGATATCCTCCTAATTTTGGACTAATAATAATGATAATCTAAGGGCTAAGTAAATAAAGTATGTTATATAGACTTTCAAAACATAATCTCAAAAAGTTTTCCTTAAAACTTCGTAATCAATTACAAAATCTGCTTACACTACAAAATCGTGTTGGTAGCTCAGTACTTATAGATAGATGCATAGACCATCGAAGAACTCACTTCTTCGACAATTCGTTTTCTTAATAAGTAAGTACTATAATGTAAAATATAGTCGTACCATTACACCATATCAAGTATACTTTATTTTAAAATAATATCAAATCAAAACAGTTTCTCTTATACAACTATTATTATCTACTGCAAAACACAATATGAATATCATAACAGTATTGTCCAAGATCATAACCATTAGAGCTCGCTGGAGTGGAAGCAATCTGCACTGCAATTGTCGCAAAAAGTTTGCTCTTGTCCGATGTCCACTGAGTACATTCGCGATGGCACGCCTTTGAAATCACTACAATAGAACTGAAGCCGTTTCTACGATAGAAATATATACAGTATGTTTAATACACACCTACCTTTTATTTGCCTGACGTTTCGACCGGGTTACACCGACTGTGGTCACCCGTGGTGTAACTCGTCGCAATACGTTTAACAAGGCGAATACCATATCAAGCAACCATGTGCAATAAAGTAGATAAAACTTGTTATGAAAATCAGCGACACCTTGTGTTTCGGGGTATGCATACTAAAGCTTAGACTGTCAGCTTAAGCTTGTCAATTTGAGGAGCAAACTACGTTAGACGCGGATGCGGGTCTACACGGTAACTATGTGATTTCAAACCACTTACGTGGCGTAGGATGATCAAGTTGTGTATTGTATGGGTCAATGCACTGCACTTCAATGGTGCAACCGCACGTGCCGGTAGCGCGGTGCCGTTGCGAAGAGGTTTAAAATCAGCGCGAGCGGTTCAAGTCAGCACTTAAAAGAAAAGACAATTTTTGGACAATAAGAACTACTTCAAATGATGAACAAAAACATCACACACACACATATCATAATAAAAGTGTGTTTGTTCAGTGTTTTTAACCCTGTTTAATTATAGTTTGAAGCGAAAATATAAAAATATTTCAAAAAGCAAAATTAAACTAGCAGCAAAGTATATTTCAAATTAAAGAGATACTTTTGCTGTATTAAGATAATGAAAAGTAAATACGTCATACATACAGGATGACTGATTGAACGAACAAACGAACAAATCACTAAACATTAAGTCCATTAAAGTTAACAGCTTCTACTATGAAGCCAACGTTGTAACACGAAAAAAAACCAACAGGATTTATCGTCGAGTAAATGACTATTTTGTATGGAAATGTCAGCTTTTCCTTCCAAATTCGATATTGGCACCAGTGATTATAATTGCTGAAAGCTGGTCGCGCTAATCCTTCATTATATTGCTACTAAGCCAGTCGCCATTTTACGCGAGGTAATTATACGAGTAATGGCAAATTACCTATTGTATTGTTTTCTATTAGGATAATTTTGTTTAGAGATGTATAATGTAATTTATTCTATTTACTAAAGGGTACCGTTAATCTTCGAACCGTGTCAGTTATTAGATAGAATAAGCTAAAATGCTAAAGCCAGTACAGCTACTTAATAGGAACCTGCGCTTGAAAATACGTCGTTCGGAAGTCATATACCTATAAAGCAAAAAGATCTCTGTGAGTGCTTTCACACTACACGGCTTAATCGCGCGGTTCAGTTGCGATTTGCGATACTTAATCACGGGACAATAGCATTTATAAAATGATAGTCGCATGGCATAAGTAGAGGCACTGCGTCTTTTATTTGCACTGCATTGATGTTGTATCGCAAGCATCCGCGGCCACTTGGCGACTGCATCGCGTTAGCGCGACTTTCAGTGGCAGTTAATTTTTTTTATCATATTGATGCAACTTCGCGGCTCACCAGCCTAGCGCGCCTAAGTCGCCTGGTGCAAATGCGCTCTAAATATTTTCGGCGTACACTAGCCTGATATGTGTTTTGTTTGTTAAACACTAGGTCAGGTAATTTTTAACAAATATATTTAACTATCAATAAATCAATCAATAAATAAAGTACTAAACCTCGGCCACATACGACCGCGTGACGGTGCAGTAGATACGCTGCACTGCTTTTGGCATCTTCTAACACCACACTTACTTAACGGCTCGATTGGCGTAGTGGTGCATAGATTATCCTTAAACGAAAAGAGTCTCGGGTTTGATTTTCGGTTTTGATCAACGCAGAAAAAGGGTCTGGGTGACAACCCTGGCAAAATTCATTGTCTGGTAACTCGTAACACAAGAATGTTTTTTTGGTTTTTGGGTAGTAATTTTGTCAAAGAGATTATTTTAGAAAAGTCTGATTACCAAGCCACTTTTGATGTCTGTACTGCAGGTGCTGCCATCAATGCATCATTATTCCGAGCTTTTACTCGAGAATAAAAACTTATTTAATTTGATCGATAGACTGTTGAAATAAGTTGTTATCAATTAATACATTTAGTTTAAAAAGTGCTGACTGCTAGCAATACATCAACTGTACTGTGTGTTTTGACAGATTTAATCCCTCTCTTTGATATTCGTGTTTTACTGTACTAAATAATAGAACCGTACCTAATTTATTTCGTAATTATATCGCTATGTTATTTAAACATTGCATAACAGCGTAAAGCGATTAAGTTCAACACGCAGTCACCGCCAACCATTGATCAACAATGTGCGCTAGACCTAATAATCCAGGGCATAATTCATACAAGCGCTACCTTCATTTGTCGCATAAATTATTGTAATGGAGCTACAGATTAGCTGATATTTGTTAATTAGGGTTCCGTACCTCAAAAGGAAAAAAACGGAACCCTATAGAATCACTTTGTCCGTCTGTCTGTCTGTTCGTCTGTCTGTCTGTCCGTATGTCTGTCAAGATCCTTTATCTAGGGAACGCGTAGAGGTATCAAGTTGAAATTGAAACCATATTTTAGGTCTACATTTCTACAGTTCCTTAGAGCTAAAAAAAAAAAAACTTCTAAGTTAACGTAAAAAAAGATAAGGCCGTTTATCGAGCATTTAAGTAAGTTAACAAGGTCGCTTTTAACTATTAAGTACTAACATAGTTTATAAACTTGCTGTTACTAACACATGGATCTTTTGTAATCTGATAAATAAATATTTTTATTATTTTATTTATTATGCCGCGTACGTATAAAAACGTTGTATATTTCGACACTCTTAAGGGAATCAAAATATATAGGGCACTTCCAGTTGACCTAGAATCATGAAATTTGGTAAAAAAACATGTCTTATAGCACAAGTATAAGTAAGTAATTACATAAACTCATACACCACTATCACACACACACAAATACAAACACACACACACACTAGCTATTATGAAATACTGTACACTAAATTGAACTTTAATAAATTTAATTATTAGCTATGGAAGAGCGAAGTCACCTATCACAGGCATTTTTTGCTTAAAAGGTGACTTCGATCACTGCTTGTAAAATGTAATCATGGTTCTGAAATAAATAATTTTAATTTTTAATAGGACAAGTAATGGCGAAAATACAAAAACAGTAAATTTGTAGTAACATCACAACAAAATGTTTTCTTTTAACAAATTCGGTAAAGCGTTAAAAATTATCAAGACCATACCCGTTAAGGATAAGTTGGTACGGAACCTTGGTGCGCGACTTCTACTGGCACTTGGCCGATTTTTTTACCATGTGGTCAATATTGATTCGTAAGTATTTTTCCTTACTTTTATGTAGGTTTTAAGTTTTCAATAAGTGGGTTAAAGTTAATATACTGGCCTTACGCAATGTTTGGATAGTGTTGCCGATGGGCTATCTCATCGGCAACACACAAAAATGTTTATAATTTATGAGCAGCAGTACTCTTGCAGGGAACAGGCCTCACATTAATTATGTTAATTATGGTGTAGTTTGTTGTTTTAGGTTAAAAATAGATTGTAATTTACGGTAATAACAATAATATATTTTTATTAAATAATAATATAATTTTTTAAGGTTCGATTCCCGATCGGACAATGTAGAAAAAGTACTTTTATATTGTCTCGAGTCTGGGTGTTGTGGTACCGTCGTTGTTTCAGATTTCTGTAACACAAGTGCTTAAGCTACTTACTATAGGATCAGAGCAATGTATGTGATGTTGTCTAATATTTATTTATTTTATAAAAAATAAACATCCCCTTAAAGCACCAAAACCATCAAAATCTTGATAAAACCTATTTAAAGAAAGTTAATGCCAGCGCTTTGTTTACATAACACGGAAACATAGACACGGTCATCAAAAGCTCGTCAAAAGATAACTGTAGACATTTGTCAGAATAAATACAAAGGTGAGAATTATAAATACCGGTACCCAAACACAGCGTTAAGCCGTAACAGGGTTCCACACATCCTAATCTGGCAGTAATTGTATGCGTAACCCTCCGATTCACGGTCAAGTAACCGACAAATAAACAGTGAGACCCGTAGGATGTTGTAAATTCAAAAATATCCGAACCCGCGATAACAGGTTAGCCGTCGACCGGGCCCCAAGGACCAGGGCGATGATAAATCTTCATTTGCCTTGTTCGCACATCCGACCCGCCCCTCCCAATTAGCTAACTCTCTCCTCCTGTACCCACATTTCACCATCACCCTCCTTAACCCTTATTTTTGTGGACATAAGGTTTAAAATAAGAAAAGCTAGTGGTCCAAACCACACACGCTCGGATTTCCGCTTCGGTCACCTATATCCATTTTCTGAGCATGAACTCGCGTTAGGTAGCAATTCGAGGAAGCAATGAAAGTCAATGTAGCCAATTAATTAATCTTTACCTAAGAACGAGATGTAATAGATTATTTTAATATGATACGCGCGATGTCTTATTTCGCTTTATCGGATAGATACTGTTCGGGGTTCTGTATTGTTAGAACTGAGATAAACATAGAAAATGAACGCCTAAATACTCTTGAAAGGTGAAAAACGAAGAGAAGAAGCTAGAGTAAATGTTTAAAAAAACTATTTTGTCGATTTTACAATTAAAAATCTGTATTCACATATATTTTTAAATAGCTTGGTTCAGCCAGCTTTAATTATTTATTTTTAAAATATATAGAAATAGAACATACTACATAATCGTACGAATGCTTTTAGAACGTTTAAGCACTGATACGAATTCGGTTCACTTTTTTTTTAATGAGCCAGACAACACACTTATTGTCATGGTCTTTAAGAAAGGGGTTCCCTCTATCTGGCAGAATCTTGTTGCTCCGAAATTCATTTGGCATAACACACTTAGCATAAACTTCTTTAAACGAATATTTGTAAAGCATACTTTTAAGATGGCAGAATTTTATTAGGCATAATTACCTTTGTCAAAATTTTATTCTGCATAATTTCGTTAAGCATACCGTTTATTTAGTGCGTCGATTATTTGGTATAATTTCACATAGCATAATTTCACTTGGCATACTATGAAGATGGCAGAAGTTTATTTAAAAATAATTTCATCATATTGTTATTTTTATAAAATATTATTTTGAACTTAAATCGAAATAAGATATTATTTTCTTAAAAAGTCAATATGTTGTGTTACAAAAGTCAGTGACGGAAACGAATCGGTGCAAAACCGACTCCACGCAGTCTTGTCTGCCCTACCCCTAGAGTGTAATTCAAACCCGCGTAGGCGCGGAGAGGAGAGGCTGCGGTGGTGAGCGAAATCCATCTGCGACGATAAGCTCGCGTGGGACCGCCAGAGCCCCGCAGCGTCGGAGCCGTGACAGAAACTATGCATGCTGCCTGTTGCATGCTTGCTTGCATGCTTGCTTGCACGCTGCATGCTTGCTTGCACGCTGCATGCTTGCTTGCATGCTGCATGTTTTTTTGCATGTTGCATGTTTTCTTGCATGCTGCATGTTTACTGCACGGATGATTGCTTGCATGCTGCATTCTTGCTTCATGCTATGTGCTTACCTGCATGCTAAATGTTTACATGCATGTTGCATGTTTGACTTGCTATGCATGATGTATGCTACTATTTCTTACATAGCATTGCTTAAGATATCCAGGGAATAAAAACCATACCTATATGTTTACAATTAACTGTTTTACTAAGTAATAATTACATGTAAGTAATTATTATGGATATGAAATGTATTTCAAAAGATGATTTTGAATGTAAACTTTCTGAGATATAATAGTTCTGTCTTTTAATGACTAGGATAATAAACGTATGCCAAAAGACCATTCTGACTGTGAACTTTCTGCGATATGATGGTTCTGCTTTTTTATTATTGTGGATATTAAATTTATGCCCAAAGATGATTCTGGCTTACAAAATTATGAGTTTTGAATGTCTGATAAATGAGTGAATGCCAAATGAATTTCTGCGAAATGAAGTTGATGCCATTCGCCGATATGCATAACAAAATTATGACATTAAAAGTTCTGCGATAAAAGGTAGACCCTTAAGAAAGTCCTTGTATTACCTGGTACCAGACAATCTATTTTGCCAGAGACGCCGAGACACAAATCAATATAGAAAGTTCGTTTTCTGAATTAACCAGGAATCGAATCCAACCCTTTGCGTTCAAAGCAAATCTATAGCTTAACTCTCATGTTATGATTGTATAACAATATTTCGAACTTCGGATACGGTTCGGATTCAGTGCGAAAACGCTATAAGACAAGCTACTTTCCAAAACAATTTGAGTTTTTTTTTTTAAACGGACGACATAAGTAGTTGTCGTTCCTTAAATTAAAACATTTCTCTATCTTTTATATCTTTGGAGTTCCCTATATTGACCCATCTAGATTTTACACTGCATTTTTGTGCTTAAACGAAGTAAAATAGAAAGCAGTTGGCTGCAGCTGTTTGATACTGCTATGAATCCGGATTTTATGGGCTTATTTAACAGGATTTCTCCAATATCGTGTAGGATTTCTCTTTTCTGACTATTCAATGCTTACTTACACGTCCAGGTAATGCTAACAGAAATACAAGGGGTCCCCTGGTAGGTCGTCGACTTTGAATCTTTCTATAAAAGCCATTTTCAATATATAAACGTTTCGAACCGGACTGCTATCCCGCGTTTACCGCACACGGTCCAGTCCGGTTAAGTGGTTGGATATTACAAAACCAGCAGTCGCGAATTTGAATCCCGCAAAGGGGAAATGTTTGCATGTGATGTGTTTAAATGTATTTAAGTAGGCTTATCCTCTAGTACTCATAGTACACGCTTTGCTTAACTTGGAGCTAGTTAATTGTGACTGTGGAAATAATGCATTAATATTATTAGACCTGGTGTTTGTAGATTAGTGGCGGTTGCGCTTAGGTAGTGATTAACAAAGTTAGCCACCTACGCAACGGTTGTGATTGGATGGGTGACCATTACAACCATATTTATTTTAGTGACATTTCATCACAGTCATCTCCGTGCTTCGGAAGGCGTTAAAAGTTGGTCCTGGCTAATATTGCTTGATAATAGTCGTGAAGCCTAGTCCGAGGCCTTAGGGCGGCTTAATAAAATCTAACACTGGTTAAGTTACTGGCCTTACAACACCCGTCCACCAATCCACTCTGGGCCCGCGTGGTGAAGCGTGGCCCACCACCTCATAGTTGAGGTAAGGCTTGTGCACTACAGTGGGACGTTATATGAGCATACTTAACTTTTTAACTGCGTTTAACAAATTTATGACAAGCACGAACAGTTGGTATGCAGACCTACGAATAGCTGATGTCCAGCATCTAAAATTAAATCGCCCTGAGGCGTGTGTTCTAAAACGCACTTACTTGTTTACCTGCTTTCAAGAAATTACACGATTTCATATTTCTTAAGCATTTAGCTGCCTACTCTTTGCACCTAGATCCACGTTCACTGGTCATGAAAGAAATTGTATAGGTTTGAAAAGACGTAGAGGCGTGTGTAAAAAAGAGCAAGAAACACGATAGGCCTACGACCTAGTTGCAATCGTACAAAGAGGTAATCTTGACGCTGCAGTAGAATACAGTCGGCGGCAAAAGGTTCGAATTACCATAAACGCGTGGAAAAAACCTTTGTTAGTTGTGGTGAGTTTATGTTTGAATTTATCTTTTTTTATTTTTTTGTACCTAATTTATATGGAAAATAACCGTGTTTAGAGGTTTTAAGACTTTTAAATTTGTTGGTGAGATTATAATTTTTTTTAAGCAACTATAGCGTATTTGATTTTGAGTATAGAAATCTCACAGACATTAAATAGTCTATAAGGTCATTTTGCCTCAATCCTGCATATCGCGGATGCTTACTTTTATAAATATGATACATGTATGTCTATATTACATGAGACATTAGGTTACAATTATGCACCTGTTTAATATAATTATAGAAAAGGTAAGGTTATAGAATAAGAATAAAATCATTTTTTCAGAAACCACACATAGTTACATGAAAGAAAAGTAAAAAATACAATTTTATCTTAAAATTAGTGGTTCAGAAATGGTCTCCACTCAGCAATATGTCAAGGAACCAGAAAGGTACCTTAACGCTGATCTTTCGTTATACCGAAACTTTAGATACGAATTTTGTTTAGATAAGTTATTTGAAAGGATTGATTTTATTTACTTAATAATAAACATTAGATAAACCTGTATTACCTGTGACCATAGGATAAATAGATACGTTTTTTTTATTTTTATAAAAAATTACCTCTTTAATGGATTATAAAAATAATATAGTATGACTGCAATACCGCCCCGAGCGAGTCCGCTACGTGACCCTACTACAAGCCGGACGGTGGACTGCCTCGTTTGATGCGATTGTGCTTGTAATATCCTTCAGTCGAATTCAAAATAAACAACATAAAAATAAACAAAGACTACTAGCCCAATTATTGAAAATCAAGCAGTGGAATCATATCTAGAAACGAATTATAAACCTTAAAGAAAATTTTCGTTACGGTATTACACATTATATACGTGTACGGTATACGGCATTAAAACTGCAATCTACAGTTTAAAGTTTGGTGGTCGAATGCGTCGATGCCATTCAGTTTAACCGAATTGGTCTCTTCAGATTACTTGTCAGTGGTCGGATACGTCGACCGCTTCACACTAGTAACTATAGTTGACCGAAAACGGACAAGTCGAATACGACCGAACTGAATAACAGCTTATACTAATCGATGACCGAATACGACCTAAACGTGGTATAATGACAGACAACAAAAAATTATTTCAGCAAAGTTAACAAAAACACTTTGTCTCATTTTCCCGAAACCCCCACAAGTTTCCTCTCTTTCCTTAATACAGAACATCATCAACAAAATGACAAGATTCCCCCGAAAAACGCATCATTAAGGTGACGGAACAGTCGCGGCGATACAAGGTTCATATCCGGCGCTGGGTGATGGAACATCCCGGGGCATCCGGCCGTGTGTCTCTAGCCGATGATACACGACTTCCTCATTGTCTTGGAGGAACATTTTCCTTGTGACGTCTCATTGCGGTGACAAAATATTTTAAGCAAACGCAAACAAAACTTCCTAACCGGCTTTTCACCGACGAAGTCGTTTCTGCCACTTAACGCAGTAGCATTCTTTATTATTTCTAAACATTGCATAAATTACTTAAGTAAGTACCTAAGTAGTAAAAAAGAACTGACTAGCTGACATCATTTTGTATGTTGAACAATAAAGTTGTATTTAAGCAGTAAGCCCCCTGGAAAAAGGGCACCATATATTATATTATGACATGACATCATGAACCTAGTGTAGTGTTAGTAGTATTAATAGTATGATTATCTAGATAAGTGATCATCAGTGATCGGAATAGGTAGATTGATTTGGGGTTAATGATCTCAAACATTGATGTTAATATGGACATGCATATGACGGACGGATTTCGAAATTTCATTGTATCAGTTCTTAAAAAAAAGACATATCCATATTATGCTAGCACTACCAAAGTACATCAAATCAATCTACCTATTCCGAGCACTGGTGATCATTCAATTAGTATTTCACATTTTGCAACATACGAGCATTGACGATAGGTACAATTTTAACTTAGTCTATGATACAAGTCAGTAAAACACTTGAAAATCAACTATGTGAAAAGATGAAGATTATAAAAATAATACTCTTCTCTCTTCTCATGTCTATGACAAATCTGTCATCCCAGAGGCCTGGAATTGAGTTGCCATAGTGGTGGAAGATTATTACTGTGTTTTAAATGCAATACATATTTTTTACCAGTTCTCTCAATATTAATTCAACTTTCCTCTACCTGAAGGTTGTCTGGAAGAGATCGCTTCCAGCGATAAGACCGCCTCAATTGTGCTATTCACTAAGTATTTACTTTCCTGTGATTTGTTTGTTTTGTGTGGTGTACAATAAAGAGTATCTATCTATCTATCTATCTATCTACTTCAAGCTTCAAAGGTGTTAGCATACCAATAGGTAATACTGTACATATCTAAATCTATCTCGCAGTCCACAAAGGCCAGGAACTTCCATTATTGCATCCGTATTATATCAGTCGATAATCGCAGCGAATGCCATCTCTTAATTGTCGCACGAGCTATTCGACGCCTAAAGGGATGTGGGCAACAGCATTCGAGACTTGAGATTAGTATTTTAAATAATAATAATACTAATGATTAATTTTATTTACGGCACGATTTATAAAAAATTTAATATAATTTATTAAAGTATATCAAAGATCAAGAGCTATTTCTAAGACTAAGACTTTTATAAAACCTTTTGAAGAAAGACGAAATACCTAACTGCTATTTAAAATTCAGCATTACTTACAAGGGTATACATGTTGACGGCATAGGATCAAAATAATTATTTTATCCTAAAAGACTAAAAGACTTATAATGTTTACTTTAGATTTATTGCCATTATAACACAATTTTTCAGGAGACCTTCCTTAGAACGAGTAATCACAACACTACTCTAAACTGCTCTATTGAAAACTAGCTTACATGTTGTGAATTGGCTCTTCGCCAGCAGATTATCCCGCGTTCCTCAATACTCGGTACCTCACGTACTCTTGTTCGGAGGATCGAAAAACTTTTCTAATATTCCAGCCAAGGCAGGAAATATGGCATAGATTTGACTGCTGATCAACATGTTGCCATTCTACTGCGCTGCGATTGTTATTCTTTGGCTGTTCAACTTTAAATTGGACAGATTAAATTAATTGTTTTTTTTATTATACAATTTTATACAAATGGTTTCGTTAGGTAGTAGCATGCTAGGTCATGACACTTTCTAATATAATTATGACGATTTTAACGGCTGACCTTACGACTACTACTTACTACGACGGAGGGTAGATAGATTTGTCTGGCAATAACAACATCTATCGCTTATACTTCAGTTTATCTGTGATTGCAAATAGCAGAAAAGTACATGCTAACCATACCACATGCTATACAGCTGATATGAAGCTACTTACAAATTAAGAAATTATCAGTTTAGATTTTTAATTTTAAGTTGAAATATAGCTGCAAGAAAAACATTTCGAAGAAACCTTCTACTTTTTTAAAGAAATTTTTGTTGCAAATATTCATAAAAAAAATCGTAACTCAAAAACTACGAAACATCGTAGAACATACATAAGGGTGATTCAGATACCTCTCAACACGACGCACCTAAAAAAAATTTTTGGATGTCACGTTTCTGGCCAACCTGTATAATGTAAATTATAAACTTTTTTATTACCAATTCAGTTAAATTAAAAAGAAATCTGTTGTAAATCTTAGATCATTACTAACTTCTATTGACTTTAGCAACAAAAACCAACTTTAGAGACACTCACATCATTTGGCATTGTCAAAGTAAATCGGTCAACGGATAACATCCAGACGTCGCCGCGTCTTGAGCGATGGGCTCGCCGTCGTCACGTGCCCGGCTCGTAAGTCTCTCGAGACCTCGTCATGTGTAAATGCTAGTTTTGTCGACTCGGACGCGAACATAATGGGCAACAACATGGACCTCGAAGGGGCACTCTTGATTGATGTTAGTGTTGAAATTTATGGTAGGTGAAACAATCTTAGGAAAAACAACATGATTGTATTACTGACAAGACATTTTTTTTTAATTCTTCTTAATGACTATTTCTCTTTTTGATTTTGACCTATTTTATTCGAATGATAATTGAATTGTAGTTCAAACTGTATTTTTATTTTATTTTATTTTATTAGATAATTTCAAATTACAAATACAAATATTAAGTATAAATCATGTGTAATAATAATGTAACTTGTATGGTGTGCAATAAAAGAGTATCTATCTATCTATTATTAATGTAATATTTGCATGCTAATCAAATTAGCGCATAATGATTGCACAATTCTGCACATTTATTATGAACATCTATCGGGGCGTGCGGTTCTTTGCGAGATCGTATCAGAAACGAAGAATTCTGTAAACAGAACAAAGGTACTTAGCTCGACGGATTAGCAAGCAAAAGTGTCAGTGGCGGGGCACATAGTACGTATAACTAACTGCCAATGGGGCAGTAAGGTTCTAGAATGGAGGCCACGTACCGAAACCGCAGCGTGGGACGTTCACCTACAAGGTAGACAGACGACCAGGTAAAGGTTGCAGAAAGTCGCTGGATTCAGACCACTTCACACATTGGGTGAGGCCTATGTTTAATAGTGGACGTCTTATGGCTGAAATGATGATGATGATGAGTTACCAGATAATGTTTTTATTGAGGCATGTCTTACCTAACCATGACGCGAGTCAAATTTAAAAAAAAAAGATTTCTGAATTGACCCGGATCATGAATCACATGACTCGCCTTAAACGCAAACTTGATAAAGGTCCGTTTGCGTTCAAGAGGAGTCCAACTGTGTAGATATTTAACTAATTAATCATAATATTACTGATTTGGTACCTAGACTCAATAAATCTATATCTTCACTGTGTTTTCACATTTTAGTATTTAAGTCTAATTAGGTTTACGTTTTATTAATTCTACATTAGATGCCTACATATGATTCATCATCATCATCATTTCAGCCTTTCTTCATATGATTGTATCTTCATAAATAAGTTACAAGTAGGTACTTGCGAATTGTAAAAGCTATGAAATGAAAAAGCTAAAGACCAAAAATAATCTTTGAGAAACAGACGTCATACGTTGAGCGATCAAAAGGAAAAATATTAAAGTATTTCATTTTGTTTGTCAAGCGAAAAATTCATCTTTGAAGGTGTTTACTCGTCGTGAAATAAAACTGCGAGCACGTGTTTACACGTACACATGTGTGTGTCTTTAGAACGATTTTTTCCGAAGCGCCCTTATGGGTGAGACTGTGGGAGACTGTAAGATTGAAAGGACTGGAGCGTATCTGTAAAAACAGAAAAAAGAAAACGAGTCAAGTGTAAGTTGAAATTGCGCAATCAGTGTTCAGTGATAAGATTTTTTTTTTCTAAGTGCGTTACTCTTAAAAAATCTAGTTATTAAAAAGAAAACGCGGTAAACTTTTTGCATAACGTTTTCTTTACTTACGTTTACTTTTCATTCGCAAATAAAAATTTAAAGGTACTTGTACCTTATTTCTCAAAATATTTTTTTATTCAATCAATATAATCATTATTTTTAATCATGTATTTCATATTTTTAGAACAGTCTTACTTAAAGCTATCGATTGTATTTAAAAGTTTTCAGTTGCAAAACAAATTAAGTTTAATCACCAGTCTACTTTTAATAAGTTCGAGTCAAATTTCAGAGGTTGATTTAATCTATAATAAAAGAAAAACATAAAATAATCCATTTTAAAAAGAATACTACAAACAGTCTAGTACACTAAAATTTTTTAAGAAATTATTAGAAAACAATAAAATCAAGAATGATATCAAAATCATCAATACAACGCGCATAACGGCGAAGGCACTTTTGTCATTTCTAATTGAAAAAATAATAATCTTACGATAGATATTTTGGAATAGTTTTCCTCGATTTTTTAAAATTGTTGTTTTGTACTTGAACATCTTGTGTATAGTCAACAATAGTCATTGACGAAATATTTAAGACAGACAGCCTCAACAAATCCATACGAACTTATTTCATTTTGAGCACGGAACACCAAAATGTGTCGGAATTTTTCGCATTCAACACCCATACGTGTCTCGCTAAGACGATTTTTATTGCGTTTCAAAGCTTAGAAAAGTACAGATTAATGTATACAAAAGACGAAAGCAATGATTGCTGAGACATATCTTTACGGTCGTTTTTAAAGACAGTTTTTATGGAATATGAATACCCAAGACCGTCTTTCTTATTCATCAATAGAATTTTTCATTCATACTTTGTAAGCATATTACGAATTTTGGGTAAATATCGGAGCTAATTAATGTGTTTGTTGTACAAGTAAGTCATCTGTTTAATAATTTGACGAAAACATCTTGCTTTGATTTTTATTTGAATGAGGAAAGAAAAATATTCAAAATATTATGTAGTAAACAAATTTTTGGTACCTACTATACTTAGTAACGTATAGTAATTAGATTTAAAAATATTTATTTTTAAAGAAAATGGGTAACTTAAAGATTTCCTAAAATAGTACAGTTAGCAAAATATTAAATTACAGTCTAAAAATCCTTTGTGTTATTGTTGTATTTTTCTATCAGCACAATTACTTCTAGTAAAGCCATAAAACCCAAGTGAGTGAAACTTAAAAAGCATTAAAAACCTCATTATTTTCTTGCATTCACCTCTATCACTAAATAAACGTAAACCTAGAAACCCAGTGTGTTTTATTGTCGGCTTTAACGGTCATTCCGAAGTGCGGACTGTGAAAAACTAAAAATGCCCGGTTGCATTTCAAATTAACCAGACCTTTCGAGGAGCGAATTCAAATTTTTCAGTGGACACAGTAAAAACGTTCGTGAAACAGCTAACCTCTTTGCGGCCTGTCCCGTTTATTGGTCGAATGGAATTAGCATAGTAATGAAAAATATTGGGCCACCGTCCCTACGCTCGCCGACTAGTACCCAATTTATCAGGGGCCTACTAGCCACTGATTTCAAAAGCAAGCGTAGTCTGACCGACTGTGGAAAAAAAAAGGAATTTTAAGTGCAATTCTGTATGTGACTAGGCTTGTAGCCTAAACTACTTATTTGATAACAGTAATAAAATGATATAAAAATAAATGTATTTGCTATCTATACTATATATATATCTACCACAAACAATTACTGCAGTGAGACAACTTTGAACGGAATATCTCTGGAATAGTGCAGCTTGACTGGGCAGCATTTGGGAAATTATCTTCTGGTGCCCACTGTCACAATGCCTGAAAAGCAAGGTGTTCGATCAGTGCGTCCTACTAGTGATGTCGGACGGAGCCAAAACATGGAACAGGACAGTAAAACTGTTCCACTGACTTTACTTCTCTCAGCGAGCTATGGAAAGATCGATGCTTTGGATTTCGTTAAGGGATGAAATCCAAAACGAGGTCTTCTGGCAGAAGACTAAAGTAATAGACACAGTCCAAAAATGTAGCCAGTTAAAGTGGCAGTAGGCCGGCCACATTTCTGCGAACCGATGAAAAGTTGATTAAACGGGTTCTTAAGTGACGATCTCAGCAAACGTGGTGTAGGACGCCCCCCAGTTAGATAGATATGTGACAACTAATAAAAAAAAAACCATGCATAATGTAATTTTGTTTAAAAATATTGCTTAATAAAAACTATTTCTTTTAAAAAGGCAATGCTGACATAACGTACGGCCGAAACTATAAACTTGTATTTTCTCTACCCCGTAATTCATTTTCATGAGTGCGTCCAACTCTGTAGTTCACTCACCGTTACTTCCCACGTGTTTGTAGTATCATCTTATGGCTGCAGCCTTAGGTCTTATTCAGTCATTCGAACATCGATGAATTGTTTTTTCGGATCGTCATTAGTTGAGACGAATTGTTTCCTAAACCCTGTAAATTACATAAGGACCATGAAATGTGGGTATTATAAATACCAACTACTCGATGATAACATTAATACCTAATGTTGCGTAAATAGTGCGTAATAAATAAATAAATTTATAACACGGCACTTACGGGCACTTATAAACCTAAAATTAGTTATGCTACCGCTTTAGAGATATTGGCTGGTAACAAGAATAATTTTATTAACAATACATTTAAAACAGATATAATCTGTTAATATGCCTTAGTATCTTTAGAAAACTTTTTATAACGAATCAACCCGCCTCTAGTTGCAAAAATGAGCTCACAGAAATGATTTTCTATGAGAGTTAATAATAGGACCCCACGCTGCATGAAGCGAAATAGCCTGTTATATTCTGTTTAAAGTGATTACGACAGTTAATTACACGGTCGCAGTCGCGGTCAGTTTGTTATCAGTTCTGTTGAAATGATAATGCGAAGCGTTGCAGCTGTTGATATAATTTATTTCTATTGTGGACTTATCGCGCGATCGTCGCGCCTGTTTACAGATATTTTAATTTGTTTGAATTTATTAAAATAAAATTGTTTTGTTCTGTTTATTTTTAAGGAAACAGATTTTTTAAATAGGTATAGATATGTTATTAGGGTGCACATGCAAAAACCATTCATCACAATTCTGTCAGATCAATGCTTTGAGATCGCATAGAGGACGAACAACCAAACATTTTCAATTATAAGACTGATTAGTTATGTAGAGATCATAGAAATATTGGATATCTCAGTGACTTGGTTTATTCCTTAGCAGCTTGAATATAATAATACTACTGACTAGACAAGTCTTGAAAATCAAGAACACACATCACACAATCAAATCCGCTTTACTTCCTTTCCTTTCACGCTAAATCAAACCTTCTATTTTGCTCCATAACGTTTAGTGATATTTTAAGTGATACGAGTAGATTAACATGCCTTCTTAAATTATTATTGTATTTTCTGGTGGTTTATGGATGTTATGTTGGACACTATATTTTTGTCATTCAGAAAAGAGAAAATGAGTCATGCGGGTTTTATCACAAACTACGCTTTATTTTATCTTATCACAAAGAAAAGCTATACTTTATCCATAGAAAAAAATGTGAGAGAGCAGCACTGAACTTGTCCTTTTTTCTTGTACTTAATTTTTATAGCAACAAGCTCTATTAACCCTGTGCTCTCGAGCTATGAACAAATGCGACGCTCTAAAATTATTATGCATTTTAGATAATTAGCCTGCTTACAAAAATAACGAAAAAAAAACTAATTTGAATCAATACATTTGTATAACTATATGGTCCTAGGAAGCACTTCAGCATTATCTTTAGTTGGAGCCCTTTAGATGACATTAAAGAACATTAAAAAAATAACAGCCCTGTCAAATGTGGCCCGAATGCGCGACACGTGCATCTTTTAGTGCGCCTATATTATATTCTGTGCCTCTTTAACCCAAACTCAAACTCAAATTCAAATTCAAATATTTTTGTTGCAGAATGTAGGTGAATAGAGAAGTCTTAAAAATAGTACAGGTACCTACATAGATCAGCTACATCTTACCGTATAGGCATATGCAACATATAGGAAATAGGTTAATAACATTATATTTTATCGATTCAAATAAAATTAACTACTTAATTAGTGTCAATAGTTCTATCATTTTTATAATACTTAGTAGGTATATGTTATTAGAAGAAATTAATTAATGTCAATATCATTTCGTTATTACTAGCGTCAAAATTGCTATATTTTTTGTAATGTCAAGAAAGGGAAAATTTGTCATAATTAATAATCACAATTGAGAAAATTTGTCAATTGTTCCTGCAAAACAACTACAGTTTAGGTCAATCAACGAAATGATCCAGGAGGAACTCGTTGATGGAGTAGTATGCTTTGTCACTGAAAAATCTATGAATATTTTTTTTAAAGATAACTCGTCTTCTTTATTTCTTATAGTTTGTGGCAGCTTATTGTAGATTCGCGGTGCCATATTGTTTCGCATACTATTACAAGAAGTACATTAATTATAGTTTTTCCTAACAAATTATCACATTTCCTATATAGATTGATGGAAGCTCTACAGCTTAAAGCTCTTAGTGGGTTTAGTTCCGCAAATAGCTCGTACGCATTTCTTTTGGGCCCTAAAAACTATTTCTCTATCCGTCGAAGCTCACTACTCTATTACGCTACTCATGCAAGACTCGTGCAAGAATGTGACGATCGCGCACAAATCGCCCGCACTTCAATTCTCCTTGGTATGTTGGTTAAACACACACAAAGACAAAGCGCTCAGACAAAGTGCATGGAGCGCAAACAGTTTGCACTTCGTAATGAGCGCGATTTTTTAATATATTGGCCAACATCACATACATTGCTCTGATTCTATGATAAGTAGCATAAGCACTTGTGTTACAGAAATCAAAAACAACGACGGTACCACAACACCCAGACCCAAAACAATGTAGAAAAGTTATTTTTCTACATTGTCCGATCGGGAATCGAACCCGGGACCTCAGAGATAGCGACACCAATTTCGGTTTTTTGCCTCTCGGCTACGGAGGTCGTCAAATAGAGACTTTTCACTTTCGAGAATTACGCAACACAATACAAAAGGCGGTAAAAATGTAACAATAAATTAACCTCATAATATCTCGTCCACAAGTTAGTAGCCCCGCAAACAGAGTTTAGATAAGGCCCTTTGCTGGACGAGGCCCGCGGCGCCCGATACTCAGCCGGGATGAATTTATCTTATATTTTATTATGGAACACGGTTTGCAAAAGCCGAATGATTTTTAGTTTTATTTCGGAAGACTGAAAAATATTGTGCAAATTTTAGCTGGGCAGGGATCGGTAACTTTTTAGTGCAAAACTGGGTATATGAATTTAATTTTAGTCGTAACTGGACTAGATATTTGTGGTTTTGACTTTGTTTAGTAGAACACAAATAGACGTATCATACAAAGGTTTAGAACTACAAAACCTACATCTATTTGTCAATGGCTATGCAGACATCGATGTCAAAGGCTTGATATCATGCACACCTTAATTTATGTCCTTTTCGTATTAAAAGACAGGCAGTAAAAAATAAGAGACATCAATTTAAAAATATTATATCATCCATAGAAATTATTTAACTATGACGGACGATTCAAAATAAACTCAAACACGCAATAGGTATGTTTTATTTTATTATGAAAGAAATAAGGCAAATTATATTACCTACTTAAACAGAGAGAAATTAAAATGTGTCGTGCGGCAATAGTGAACAGTTTTGTTGTCGTACGACAACTGCTAAAGCAAATTTAAAACTGAGAAGACATGCTAACTGCCATGATGCAAATGAAATCTTTTGTTCGTAAATACCAATAGAAATGAATTTACATGCGCGTGACCTTCATGCGAGGCTAGCATAAATTGCGCTAAGGCTGCTGTCAGCGAACGAGATATAAGCACCTTAGGATTCTGAGCTACAAGCAATATGGATAATCTATATATATGTATAAATCAAAGTCGGGTTAGTTACACCATTTATAAGTCACGAACAGATGGGCCGATTTTAATGATTTATGATTTTTTGGATTTGTCTCCGTCCCGAATAGCAGAATAACTATTAAAACATCAAAAATTTTGGGAAAAAAAAACGAGGCGGTACGAAGTTTGCCTGGACAATTAGTATTCAATAAATTAAGTTAACTAAGTATAAACCAGGCCACGTGATATGAATGACAGGTCTTATACTATATTTTCCTCAACAGTTCCATTTTAAATTTCAGTTGTTGTTTTTGACGGGACACGTGTAAACGGTTTTGGGTGGTGGATTAATATTTTTTTGCTAAAACTATTCATGTAAAACCTTTTGTTAGAGCTCGCTATTGTTCTGAACTTTTAACAAACAATTATTAATAAAATAACTAGTTTTAGCACGCGCGGCCGCGGATGGAATTTTTAATTTTCAATAGAAAAAAATAGGTGGTCTTTTGGTCGCTAACTGAGCCAAAAGGTGAAGATATGACCAATGGTGTTGCGACGTAACGAGCATTTCCAAAGGTCTAATTCCCATAGTTTGAACTTAGTTAAAGTCCAGTTTCGATTCTGTCCCGGTACCATTTCTATACAAAGCGTATTCTTGTAAACTAACCACGTAAAAATGGCAAAAAATCAATTCCTTTGTTTAATTTTCACTTGTGTATCTTTGCTGAGCAATTGGTGTGTATTGCACTGTATTATGATTTTATTTTTTGTTGTTCGCACATATCTCTGGACCAACAGATTATAATTATGTCATACCTAACCGTGGATTACTAATTAGGCTAATATATTATTTAATAAGCTCATGTGTACTATTTCCTCAGTTCCTTAATAAAAAAAATAAAGTAATGCGACTAAAAATGGAACAAAAAAATTTTATTCTAGTTTTTCATGATCAGTTGCATTTATTAACTGTTATTGTATTTTTTGTGTTTACGAGAATACCGTTTTAGAGCATATTAATAGATTTTGACTAATTTTAAATTACAGGATTGGAATTGGGATTCTGGTCTATACACACTACACTACAGGTTGGTAGTTAGTCAAAGAAAAGATGCGAATCCATAAAAGAACCGTGCAATTTGAAAATAGATCAACAAAACGCTTCTGGTGATAAGACCGCCTAAATTGTGCAGCCCCAAACTTACTTTCTGCATTTTTTGTTTTATATTCTGTATGTACAATTAAGAGCTGGTATTTATCTATCCATGTAGCATGTCCAACACTCTTCTGTTTTTGTATGGATAATCTTGTCTGTCTCTATATTAAAATGACTACCAAACTGACTCACTACTGCATTTTTGTGATAACTATTATAATAACAAAACGAATTTTGAAATATGTAAAGCTGCAAAATCTACTAAATCCTAAATTTGTTTAGTTTTATCATAATCATCATTGTTTAGAAAATTCAAGTACCAAAAATTAATTAATCTTTACTATCAATCTTCGAAACTACGCTTACAATCGATGGTTTCCAATAGCAATTTGCGTAAAACGCTAAAAGTCACGTCTTGGCGCGTCATCACGCATAATCTGCAGCTTCGTTTAATGAATGGCCTCGTAAAAACCGTTTGCTTTATTGTAAACACTGCAAAATTCATTAACCGAGGTGCAGCTAAATGAGAAGAGCCTGCACGTTTAAAGCAAAACCTTCTATATCCCTTAAGCCATCAGGACAACCATAGTCACCTCCGATTGCTTTCTTAAATTGATAAAAATAGTATTTGTCAGTTTATAACCCTATGAAAGGAATAAACTCATATTTCATTTCATTCTATGCAACTTAAAAAAAACTTAAATAGATATATGTTTTAAGAAATCATCTATCTATAATTTTTTTTTTTGGGCTAATCAGAATTTAAATTATAGAACATTACATTAACCAAACATACTTATGCAGTGTTGTTTAAACGTCTAACTACAAAAAAAATTAAGTAATATTGTAGGTGTAATGAGCACGCGTTTAGGCCCCAAAATGTCCCTTTATTAAGGAGAACTTCACTTTTATATTTTATAAAAGTGAGAAGTCCTCCTTTTTTGCAGTCGGTTAAAAATGAAAATGAAACACATCATATACCTAAAGAGTTATAGCAACAAATAAAGTACAAGCACAAATATGTTTCTCTGTTTTAAAATACAACACCATTTAATTATTCGCAGAGCAGTTATTGCAAAGGTTTCACACAATTCTTTTCTCTAGTGTTACCACATCCATTAAAGCTTAAGCTTATTAAAAGCTGCGTATTCTGTCGACAATCAAGAGTATCTTATCGACAATCAATTAACACTAGAACACACAATGATATGTCTCTTCTCTCTGGGCTACGGCTGAGGCCTTGTACGTGCCTCCCAGGTGTACGCGGGATGTTTAAGGCCTGTCACGGTCTTAAAATGTTTGGTGAACGGGGAACACCCCTTCGCTTCTTTGCTTTCCGGATTAAACTTATTATCTATGGTTTTAATCAAAAATAATCCCTATACTAGAAAATATAAGCGATTGCTTTTGTTCAGTGGATTACTTGAGGCTGAGTAAGATGTTAATGGTGATTAACCTTTACTGATCCGAGAGAAGAACGATAACCGATGGGACAGAAGTGTTCTTGAGTGAAGACCACGACGTCGCAATCCTCTGAGGGCACCCTCCGACAAAAATAGCCGAGGATCGAGCTCAGTGACGTGCATTGGAAGAAGCCAATGTCCAGTGGACGATCTCTGACAGATTATTATGACAATGAACCTTGAATGCATTTAAAATTTCTCATTTTTGTTCGAATTTTATCTTCCAATTTAGGAGTTTATCTTAACCTAACATTATTTTTTGTATTGACGATTAATTAATTGACGTTCTTTTCATGAGCTGTCAGAACGCATTATCCCTAAAGATTTAGTAGGGGAAGATTTTATTTACTACATTTCTATGTTGTTTTTATTGAAAAAATCTATAATAATAATATAACTCAAGAATGGCTTAACCGATTTCGCAGATTTCTTACTCGTTGTGTTCGTAATTATCAGGTTGTATGAAAAGAAAAATGAGAAACGTTCCCCGGAAAATTCGCAAATTCAGAAATACCCTTCTTTAATGGAATTTTTGCTACTACAAGCGCAAATGTTATGTGACAGTTGATTGACAAATTTGACAAAAAAAGAAGAATGAATGTCTAACAAGGTATTATAATTATCTTGAAGAATTGGGTACAATATCTTGGAATTATGCGTTGATAGTATTACTATCCTGATTGCGTGTGTGTGATCTTTTATTGCACAAAATGTGGTTATCGTTACAAGGGTTAATTTAATAATTAACTTTTTCTGAATTAAGATACTCATAAACATTTGCTACTTGTGCGTATTCAAAGTGACTGTCACGTCACATCCGTTTGTATTGTTCTAAGAACAGTACCGACTTCAAGTAAAAAAAAATGTTATCTTCTTAGAATTATGTCTATAGAACCGATTACCTACAGTCGTTACTTACATTCATGTCATGTAACATAAAGTTCCCAGAAAATTGTTCTGAAACATGATGTAATATCTACCTACACGACTTTTTATGGCATAAAATTGTATCCATGTAAATAATTCCCGGAACAATGTTAGAAATATTTCGTTTTGTTTGGTTAATAATATTTATACCTAAATTTCGATTTAGTTATTGTAAACTCTCGATCTTATAATTTATTTATATTGGTATGTACCTAACTAAAATATAGATGTAATAAATAAATCATTTGTTAAATCCTAAGATATAACTTAATTGAGTCTTTTTTAAAGTGCGTACACATCGTTTTTTTAATTTAATGCCTTAATAGTTTAATACTAAACTTACTCGTACTTATATAAATATCCACTACTGCTGAGTCGGTTTACCGTGGAAATACCTTAAGGTTACCTATGACATTTCTAGTGTTTTATGTAAAAATAAAATAAAATTGTATTTGAAGAGATTTCTCGTGACTCAAATTATTAAACCGTATATAAAGATTACTTAAAAGTTGATATTTATACAGCCCACCGTAGCGTGTTGTTTGTCAATTATTTCGCCCGCTCCAAACTCGGGTCCGTCCCATAAATACGAGCGTAATCTTTTCCGCTCCACTCAAATTGAATTTATAGTCAACAAAGCTGTTTCCTAGAGACCGCTAAAAGATAAACTGAGATTTGCCAGGGCGCAATTAAAACTTTACCTTACAACTAACTTCGTTAGCCAGTCAGTGTTTCCTTGGGAGGAATTATGAACGCAACGCTGAAATATGTCTACTGTAAGGCGGTAGACATAGTAAAACTGTGTACTTACCTTAATGTGCTATATAGGGTAATGTGAAATCTGGTTAGTTAAATATCTACTAAAATGCGGGTGATAGAAACGTGTTTCACTTGAGAACAGCAATAAAAACCTACCAAGTGCGAGTCGAACTCGCGCACGAAGGGTTCCTTACCATTATCTATGCAACATTAGACACTATATTTTAATAGAGGAGGCAACAGAAATATACAATATTCTAAAAAAAAGGAAAATAATCGCGTTTGTTTTGACCCCCTTAAATACTTATTTTATTTTGTTTTTAGTAGCAACAGAAATACATAATTTGTGAAAATTTCAACTGTCTAGCTATCGCGGTTCTTGAGATACAGCCCGGTGACAGACAGACGGACGGACAGACAGCGAAGTCTTTGTAATAGGGTCCCGTTTTTACCCTTTGGGTACGGAACCCTAAAAACGGTTTTTATTGGTCACTCATTGTATTTGTATTCGTTAGGACGAGTATGTGACAGGCCTGATAAACGATTTCTTTTAACTTTACTGGAGAAAATTAAATGTTCCTTGGACTGAGTTAAAAGTTTGGACTGACCAGTTTATACCAGTTTCAGTCATTAACAAAGGACAATAACCTTAAAACTATGCTCACCACAATAAAAAAAAACTACATTATAACCAACACAAATAGATACACCCTGTGCTATACGTGGATACATTTGTAAGTAAACTGTAAAGTTAGCTTCACAATTTGCATAGTTAACATTAAACCTAACTAGCTTCCGGACTACCATATCCTATGGACTATCCAACACAAAAAAAACAATTTGATCCAGTAGTTCTTGCGATAAGCGCGTTCAAACAATTAATAAAAAACAAACTAACTCTTCAGCTTAATATATATTATTAGTTTAGTTAGATAATTTACTTCCCCAATGGTACTGTTTCTTGAAGGCTCGTATAATATTTTGTTACCTTAGCTGTACCTAATCTACACTTAACACCTTTCTGTCACGCTTATCACGTATATGTCTCGGTTCACGTCTTGCTGTCACGTTCCACGTCACCTCGTAAGGCAGACGTGAAGTCAGCAGCAAGTGACAATTAGCAAAAAGAGGTACAGCAGGAAGGCTGTTAATCAATCTTGCTGTACGTTTAACGCTTTTAAGTGGTATTCTACTTCTACTTTCAAATGATCCTAGCTACTTAGGATATGTTAATCTAGGGAAGTTAGCTCCTTCGTACACAACGCAAGTAACTAACACAAAATGTTGTAATTCTGATTACATTTTACTTCAACTTGATCGCAAAGTAAGCGCAAATTTGTATCGCATTCGGGGTGGCGATACCTGGTGGTACATTAAAGAAAGATTACGAGTGAGTGACATATGACCTTACCCAGGAACGCGACGCTAGTTTAGCGCGACCCGACAAATACAATCTAGCCTACCACAGAGTTTTAAAAAATTTAAATTGATATTAACCTGTGTGTTTAAGCTTTAGGTTAAAAATCAGTCGAGGAAATTGTTACGTATGAAGATGCGTATATGTAATTGCTTTTGGAAGTATCCAAATTCGGTATATTGTGTAAGTATGATGAGTCTGAATGCGTAAATGTGGTATTATTCCAAGCGGATAAAACCATTAACAAGTAACTACACTTGTTAAAGTTTATAGTACTATAACTATGTAACAACATAGATAAATATTAAAATTTCTAAAATAAAAAAATACCATATTTGGTTTTACTAAAAGCCACTCCTGCCATTAATGCAACTAGCGTCACGTTTTGTATCCTGTATGACTTCGCCCTTACATTTCAAAGGTAGATCGAAGCGCCCAACTGTTAAATTGAGCCTGAGAATTACAACTGTAATCAAAGTGTCTCGTGAAATTACGCGCTGTGTAAGCCCTAGTTTTAGAATACTTCAGTGAGTTAAGCATCCTTGAAATTAAGCTTGTGAGGCAGGATGAATGTTTTCGTGTTGTGTGAAACGATAGTGTCGCGTTTCTTCAGGCAGGTAGGTATACTTGAATGCAACGAAATGCTTAGGAATCTTTATAAAGTAAGGTTAGTTTTTATAAAGCGCACATAAAAAAATGGGTGAAACATAGATGGGGAAATATTTTATATAAATATATGTATTTTAAAGTTTCATATTTTTTATTGATGGTATTTTTTTGTTTTATTTTATCACCACTGCCTGTTATCTGCATTTGATTATTTTACTTGACATAAATGATTGATGCAAAACAATTTACTTATTTATTTACGCAGTCCACACTTCGTTTAAAGTGTATACCATTTTTATGGGCTTTACAGTGAAAATACATTTAAAATAAAAATGAATACACATCTTTAAATTATTTTTGCCGTCATTACGATTGAATCTAGTTTCACCAATATTCATCTGTGCATTTTATAAAGACACACTGTATAAGGTAGACGTACTTAGTAAATTAAATAAGAGCGTAATAAAAATATATAATACTACTCAACGACTGCGTGGTCTAGTAGATCACGATCCTGGCTTAAATCAGTGGTTACGGGTTCCAATCCTGCAAGTGGCCAAAATATCTTAAAAGCTAGGATGTCTCTTTGTGGTCACTGACAGGAGCGTTTTTTTATGTGTCAAAGGATTATTTAATATTATAATAATTGCGGATTCGATTCTCGGTCGGGTCAATGTAAAGAACGTTTTTTTAAATTTTATCTGGGTGTTGTGGTACCGTCCTTGTTTCTGATTTCTTCAAGATTACATTGCAAAGGGGTGCCAAATCTTTAGGAGAGGTTAAGAATCAGTAACTTAATCGACTATGCAAAAAAGTTTTTTTTTTAAATTGAATTATTTTTATCCGCTGTTAATAATCATACGCATGGATAATTTAACTCATTCATTAAAAAAGTTGTATTGTAGGTGCACTGTGGTAAGGTCCTGGTTGGCTCGCCGTATCTACGCCTCTGATGAATGACCGCGCGGCTTTCGTAGTCTCTCTATTGACTTTATTTTCGGATATTTTAAAGTTTTTTTTTTTCGTGACACGATTATTAAAAAAATTAACGATTAAGACGCTTCTTTATATTGTTCCGTGTGGGGACGGCCGTAAAGAATACACTTCCTCACCGCCAATAGGAGGCATGTCGTAAGAGGCGACTAATTCCTGTAGCACGAGACGGGCAGCAGCGTCTTCGTGCGAAATCTTATAAAAAGCTGCGCTCGCCAACCCGCCTGCCAAGCGTAGCGAGTATTGGTAATCCCCCCCGATAATAAGTCATTGGAGGAGGCCTTTGTTTAGCAGTGGACGTGGTATGGTTGAAATGATGATGATGATGATTATTATTGTTGTTCCCTAGATTTTATTTTTAAATTTGGCACCCCTTTGCAATGTAACCCTGTATAACACAAGTGCTAACTACTTACCTTAAGATCAGAGCAATGTTTGTGATGTTGTCCAATTTTTATACGTATAGTAATATCGTTTACTTAAATACTTGCAAATTAATTTTCTGTTTCTTTTAGCTCACGTTGGGAATTATAAATAATGTTGACCTTGTTTTTATGGATTCAATTATGAAAATTAATGTTTAAACATTTTGATGAGTCACGACTTACGTCGTGTTTAAAGAAATATGATTTCAATTGGTTTCAATTTCAAAGGGTTTTAAAAGCTAGATATTGGAATAAATTAACGATTCATACTCTTTTTCCAAAGGTCGTCTTTTATTCTAAACGACTTTCAGAGCAACTTGAATATTTTAAGAACACTAGCTTGGCTTTGTTAATCCTCAACTTAACTCTTCTTTTGTTTAGGAATTTTGACGCATTTACCTTGTTTATTTGTAACTACGAGTATTATTTCTTCTACATTGTATTGACAAGGTTGAAACTTGAAATAAATAAATATAAATACTAGATAACATCACATACATGTTTCAGATTCTATGATAAGTAGCTTAGGCACTTGTGTTACAGAAATCAGAAGAAAGATGTTTTTCTACATTTAGGCCTTGCGCACACGACGGGATGGGGCGGGGCGGTTTGGGGCGGACAATTTCGCCGCAAACGATAGAACAAAGGGAATCGTATACTGCAACGGGTTATTCCCTGAGTATCCTGATTTCCGAAGGCCCCGTCCCGGAAGACCCCGAATGCGATAAATGTGATAACATTTATCTTTGTAATTTTTTCTATTGTTTTCAACTTGTACTGTTGACAACAAAAATCTTAAGTGAAAGTATTTTTCTTTTCTTAAATTAAAATATTACAATTGTATTTTTTTACTAAATTTAATAATTATTTATAAATGTTGCATGTATTGAGATTGTATAAGTTGACTGAAGTATTTTTATAATATTAAAAAAATTATAAAAGTTAAAATAGTTTTCATGTTTAATGATTATTCGAAGTTAACTGTTTATTATGTTACATTATAAAAATATGCTAAAAGTGAGACTGGTAATCAGTATTTTTGTAATTAGATTTATGTTCCCGCAAAAAAATTATATAGAGATAATAATCAACCTGTGATTGCTATAGCAGACAGACATTTATTTTTTCAAAATTACGATACATTAAAATTTGATTTACCACTTCTTCTGCTGACGGTACTTTTAAGCCAAACATAGTAATGATCGAATCTATATAAATAAAAATAAATCGGGGTCCTCCGGGACGGGGCCCTCGGAGATTGGGGTACTCAGGGAATAACCCACTGCAACGCACACGTTGGTCAGAACTGACCGTGCCGCAAGTGCTCGCTCGCTAGGTACGCGGCGGCGCCGGGCGGAGCGGGGCGGCGCGGGGCAACGCGGCATGTCCGTGACTGCCCGCCGTGGATCGCACAGACCAGTTTCTATACACTTACGCAGACGACGGCGCGGGCGGATAGCTTAGTCCGCGCCGCGCGCTCTACTGGAATGGTCGTTCTGAACTGACCGTCGTGTGCATTGAGTACGCAGCGCGGGCATCGACAGACAGACGCTGTGTTTATTGCTTCTTGGTCAAGAAGACCGCCCCGCCCCGTCGTATGCGCAGCGCCTTACTGATCGGAAATCGAACTCGGGACCTCAGAGATAGCGGCACCAAGTCCAATATGCTCGCCTCTCGGCTACGAAGGTCACCTAATGAAGTGGTAATATGTGTATGCATTATAGTGTGCCTCTTTTCAATTGTTGTATAGTCCGATAGTTTTTTTTTTAACGTCGCTGTACCTATACTCACTGTCGCCAATTAATAAACAAAAATTGTACTTTAAATCTTAATATTACGCAAATGGATCCCTGAATCGAAATGTTTGTAAACGACCTATCTAACGACACCCTACAATCATGGGATAGACGAGAATAAAATTCATCTCCACTTTGAATATAGGGAATACCTCCCCTAAAAACAGCATCCTTACATCAATTAGTAGGCATCGCTTATTATTTTCTGTTTTGTTTTAATTAATTAATTTGATTTTTAATCAATTTAAGCAGAATTGGTACAAATAGAGTTTTACTTCTAACTGATATAAGAACGTATTTTCAAAACATTATAATTCTAATTTACATATAAAATTGCAAGAATCGAATACAAATTCATAAGAAATTGTATACGATTTATGGTCACGATTCGATCATTTCACTAACTAAGAATTTTAGTATTATTTTGAAATACATCTCCTGCTCTTTGACCTTTGAGAGTTGATTTGCCCCGCAAAGCAAAACCGTCTTGCGCATTATGACTAGTTGGATTCCTGCATCTTCACAGCCTTTGGATGGCGAATGCTGGGCGCCCCTGTAGAACACGAAACGAATTTTGTAATTGATACGCTAAAAGTTATTTAGGTGTGAATTTATTGCACTGCATGCAAAGTAGTTACAGTTTTTGTACATTTCAATAGAAGAATTCTAGATTGGTGATTTTTACTAAATATTTTCTAGGAACAAGATGCAGTTGTAAAACCACCGCAATAGCAGGGTACTGAGATCATGTCGGATTACGTAAAAACAAAGGTCTTCGGCGGCAGCTTTCCGTTACGTTCGCGTACAGTTAATACTGAGAAATAAAACTGGGATTCAGGCATGGACTCAGTAGCAGCGGAGATATCAATGCTCACGTACGTTACATAAAACGCTTTACGATTTTTAATCGACTTTAAAAGGAGGAGTACGAGTACCAGTAGATTACTAGGTACCAAACAATAAATTTCGTTTAGTGCTTCGCCCAACACGCTCTGACCCGATTTGATTTAAAATGTATGTTTTTGAATAGACCCAAAATTTGAATTTAATACCTTCGCATTCAAGGCAAATAACCGGGCAATGAAAGATACAATTTAACATGACATTAGTACAAAACAAAACTTTTATAATTTCAATGGAGAAACCTATCTTCTGAATAAGGTGTAGTGCCAGGAATTAAAATTTCTCTTCGGATCCCGGTTCAGGTCAGTTTAGTAAACGAACTTATCTGACTGACTGTGAAGTCAAGGTTTCAGGAAACCGCTGAATGCAAATGGTCCAAAGCCGATCGCTGTGTAGCGTTCTATGGGGGGGGTCTTAGTGCTGTAGTAGACTTTCAAAGGCTTTTTTATTTCTTTTCTTTTATTCTGTGACTTAGTTCTTGACCTACTGAAATTACATGGGACCCAATGTTTGTTGAATTGGTCTATGTATGACCTTCTAGGTCTTCCCCTTTTTTCCATAATAATTAATTAATTATACTTTCATGTCATCGTTGTTTGTCATATAGTGGCGGCAGCGCTTTGGTAGTGACTACCTAAATTAAGCAACCCACGCCGCGGTACTGGTTGGATAGGTGAACAATCTGACCATTTATAGTGACACTTATCACAAGCATCTTAGTGTTTTTAGAAGGCCATCTGAAAGTTGGTCCTAATAGCTAATATCGCTTGATACAAGCAGGTTGATTATATTTGTTAGTAAAAGGTTTAGTCTGGCCTTACAAAAGCACTCCATGAATCTGCACTAGCCCAGATAGTGAAGTATGGTCCAAACCACCTCATAGTCTATGCCCTGTAGTGGGATACTCATTCCCAAAAAACGCTATCAGTATCGCCATACCTTTATCCAGGTACGTAGTCCGGTCCAGCAATTATTGGCACGTGTTCGACTCACGTTCGATACCTTACTGGCTCAACTACCTCATATTGACTTACAATGTGATCCGGGGAAGGACACACATTCTTCCGAGAAGGTCGAGATGCATGGATGTTTTCTGGAGGTTATATAGGTGAAAATGAAATTTTTGAGGTCCATTCATTCGTGGGCACTTTTTAGGACGTTATTGGCTTGACCTTTATGATGGTAATACCTGTCTCAGCTAAACTGACGCATAGTTTCTTTTAAACTATGACTAAAGTAAGATTATTGTTATGAATATATATTATTTACTTACGATATATTTGCATAGGCTAGGTGTAGTATTAGATAGTGCTATAGTATTAGAAGATTTACAAATCTAGTTTGCAAAACCAAAAATCCTTGGGTTTTTTTTACAATTAAAATGACAATCATTATATGGGATGGGGCACTTGATAAGGCACGATTACTTTTTAAGGACAGTCATGGAGATAAAGGTAAAAGGAGAAATAAAAAAAGGAAAACGTGAAAAGTCATACATAGACAAAGTGAAAGAAAGTATGGTCCTGCTGTTGTATCAGAAGTTGACGGATATGGCACATAATAAATAATTATAATAAATAAATATTGGAATAGATCACATACATTGCTCTGATCCTATGATAAGTAGCTTAAGCATTTGTGTTACAGAAATCAAAAACAACGACGGTACCAAAACACTCAGACCCGAGACAATATAGAAAAGTTATTTTTCTACATTGACCGACCGGGAATCGAACCCAGGACCTCCGAGATAGCGACACTAAGGTCGATATTCTCACCTCTCGGCTACAGAGGTCGTTCTAATAGAAAAGTTTCACTGAAAAGAGCTCTAAATTAATGATGGTGATCATAACACCGTTATTTTGAGAGACACTAATATGGCTGACAGTAAACTAGTATATAATAATTGGGTTAATTAACAAAACTTGTTTCATATTAAAAAGTTACACATATTAAAAGACAAGTTCGGATTAAAAATCAGCAGAGCGGTGTGCTTGAATTTATTTCACGCGACGAAACTGCCAACGGGTGGCTCCTTACGATACTCGAAGAAAGCAGCCAACTCATTACGGTCAAATCACTATCAACAAAATATAACTACTAAGTAAAACGGCAGTAAGTACTGTAATATAATCACCACTTAAAGTTAATGTGAGCAAAACTGTGAATGAAAATAAAATTAAGTTAATTTAAGCAGGGTGGTTTATAGTAGTCTGAATACAAAAATACAAAATATTTTATTTCGTTACTAAAAGTTACATACAAATTTAGGGTTTGGAATCTACTTTTAAGCAAAAATTTGCTTGTATTAGGAGATACCGCTCTTCTGTAACACACATGTAATATTTTGTGGGTACCTAATGGAAAAACAAAACAACTCATCATTACATTTTGTCTGAAGTCAGACAGTCTGAAGCGTAGACCGATGTCCTAGTCAAGACTGTGGGAAGCCGTTGGATGCAAACGGCTCAGCCGCTCGCTGTATCGGCCAAGACCTATACTGTAGGCCTATGTTCAGCAGTGGACTTCTAGATGCTGATAATGATGATGATCAAGAAGAAAATATATACAAGGTTATTTGTAAAACATCAACAACCTCCTAGGGGTTGATTCTGGTGCTTGAATACAACAACTTTTTCTAAGGGACCAACATCGATATCGCAAAAAAAAAAATCCCATACTAAGCCGCCGACCAGCGGATATCAGTTTGTATAAAGCAGTGAATTTTTTTAGATTACTATGTTGGTCCCATAGAAAAAGTTGATGTATTTGAGCACCAGAAAACCCTAGGAGGTTGTTGATGTTTTACAAATAACCCTGTATTATCTAAAACAAGAGTTGTTTAGGGCGCACTCGTTACTATAGAAAAAACAAACAATCTTACATTACGTAAATTGATTATCATTTCAATACAGATAAATGAGTTTATTTTATTTTATTTTATTCGGAACACCAACAGCATTGATACAATCTATGAGTATAGAGTTATCATATAAACGTTGTTTATTTTATTGATTGCTTTTGTGGAAGACGTTGCATTAGGTGGCTGTTATAATTGAGCTGAGGTCCTAGCCGGCACAGATATAAATAGCATGAAATTCTCGGGTGGCACCTCGGTTTCATGAATTTTTGTAGCTTCATATTTCTTGACAAATAGTTAACTGCAGCACCCAGGTAGTGCACGTTTGAAATTGGATCTTTATGAAGGAGGACTCCGGTTATTGGGTACAGAGTTCATAAATTTCGTAATTTTCGTGAACTTTTGATTTAAGAACTACGATACCTACATGTTTTTATTATTTATGCTATTACTTTATTATTCCCAGGGGTGTGATGGGTATGAGAATGGAGAGGTAGAGGACGACATAAGAAGAGATAGATGGATGGATATGACTGTGAAGGGAGTGAATGACTCGATGACGAGTGATCGGATTGCATGAAAGAGGAAAACATTCTGCGCTGACCCCAGATGACCTGGGAACAGGGCAGGTAAATGATGATGATACTATTACTTTATTTGATTTTCTTTTATTAACGGTGTACGTGTTTTAAAAACCTCTATTTGTTATACATATTTTGATAGTATATTTATATTTTAAGTATGATCGATAATCTATGTCGCCAAGGTATTACGTAAAATCAATCTTTAACAAAACTACTTAATTAAATTGCATTCAATTCAAATGGGATCAACTTCAATTATATTATATCTTCGTAACTTGGCAGTGACTCTCTTATTTGTTTCTGTCTATATTTATTTTATTTAGCGAGAATTGAGAAGATCATTGAACATTTTAGATAGGCCGAGTATGAGTTTTGAAATATGCTTAAGATTTAGGCTTTTAAAACGGCTTGGGTATATCCTCGTTATGAAATCAAAGAATGTGGTAGCTCTATTTGCTATACAATCTATGAGATTTTTCAATAAGAGTGTGATATCAAGCTTATTCAGTGCAAATATAAAATTGTGTATTTTCACAAAATTACTTTTACTATGGCAACATACAGGGTTACAGTGCAAAGGGGTGGCAAATCTTTAAGAGTGGCTCAGAATCAGTAACTTAATCGAGCTATGCAAAGAACAAAATCATTTTGTTTATCAAATTTAATTATTCCTATCATCTGTTAAAATTCCTACGCGTGGATAATTTTACTCATTCATGAAAAAATTGCACAGCATTTGCACTGCGTAAAGTCCTTGTTGGCTCGCCGTATCTACGCCGCTGATGAATGACCGCGCGGCTTTCGTAGTCTCTCTATTGACTTTATTTTCGGACGACTATTACAAAAAAAAAACACGAAGACGCTTCTTAATAATATTCCCTAAATCTTATTTTTTAAATTTGGCACCTCTTTGCAATGTAACCTTGTACAATTATGGCGAAAAAAGATTTCAAATTAATTTACATCAAACTAACAAATTTTATTTTTTGATATCGGTCACATAGAAAGTTGTTAAATATAAGTAACTGTCAACTTACTATCGTTTAAGTATATCCACGATTATACATACACCTAACTATATCAACATGTCATTAGCATGTATGTTATTTCCCACTCCAGCATATTTGTCACGGGCACGCGACGGTTTTTCAACTTCAGTATTTATCACTCCCGTTATCTCCAGAATCATATTTTTGCGAACGTCCGCTACTAAATTACATATGCTATTTATCATCGGAGATAGGTATATAGACACATACATACAGGGTGACATTATATTTTTACAAGTAAGATCCTCGAACAATACAGGGTTACATTGCAAGGTAATACTATTTTTCAGGGGCGACTCAGAATCAGTAGGGGAGACCGGGGATAGTTGACTATAGGGATAGGTTGACGACCTACGTAGCCGAGAGGCGAGTACGCCGGAATTGGCGTTCGCCATCTCTGAGGTCCCGGGTTCGATTCTCGGCACAAATATAATACCAAATGTGGTCCAATATTGATTTATTAATTATATTACTAATTTATAAAACCTTTTTTTTTGTTGTTCGCTGTTAAAAATAGAATGTAGCCCTGTATATGTCCAACAAAGCTTCAAAACATACGTTTGCCATCTCTGAGGTCCCGGGTTCGATTTTCGTCGATGTATTTGATTTTGTCCAATATTTATTTATTTAATATAACGTTTAAATAAAAACCCTTTTTTATTCCTCTGTTCTTGTTAAAATAGATCTCGTTAACTCATACTTTGCAATGTAGCCCTGTATATGTCAAACAAACAAGAAACATCAGAAACCTAACAGCTGAAGTTATTTTTATTAATTTTCATAAAAGTTTCGTTTTTATAAAGATACAAACTAGCTTTTAATATAAATAAAACCTAAGTTTAAAATCTATTATACACGGTATAGAATCTCGATGAATAAATAAAACTGCAACTTCGTTAGTTTACTCGCATTTCTCGCATACATAATCTGAAACCATCCTGTATAAATGTTTGCCTAAGCCTCGTCAAAGGAGGCGGAATTTCCGCGAGTTAACGGAGTGTGACGCGTGCTTTTTGTCTTGCGCATACGAAGCATATTATACTGAACATAGAAGCTCAGGAATGCGAATATACTCATAGGTATACGCTAATATGCAACCCTTGGAGGGCGTACTAAAAATTGACAGCAACAGTGGTTTTATCTGATTTTGTTTAATTGAAATGTAGGATTTTTTTTGAAAATTACGTTTGCATAAAAAGTCTTAGAGCCAATTTCACTATCGTCGACTAAAGATTACCCGACGATTAAAGTATAATACGCCTAAATCAAGAATGTCATTGTCTTTTTTCCTAACATTAATACTGAATCGTATTTAATAATGAATCGCACTATATTTTAATCGTCCAATAGGAACTTAAAATCTTTTATCCTCGAAATAACTTTACACCAAGTATAATCTATAGAATATATAAATATTCTGTGAATTTGTGATCTTAGTCTGACTAGCAGTTTTGATTTTAATTGTTACGTTTTTATAAGTGATAGAATTCCAATGCATTGTGTTGTGTGTGCAACCTAGAATTACTCGAGAAATACCAGTTTAAAATACTTACAAGGCAGTTCAAACCTCGTAAGAATTATTATCAAAAGTAGAACAAAAATTACAAACAAAATGAACGGCCTTCGTTTTATCAAAATTATTGTGCTTCAATATGCAATTCGTGATATTTATGTATTAATATTAATATTGAAACACATGGAATCGATGTCCCGTATAAAACACGTAATTATTTCGCAAAATGTCCAAATTTAGCCGAATAATGACACACATGATAACGGGTTACGAATATCAATGATTTATGGACGATCAGCGTAATTGTGCCAAAGTAGGGTGACAATTTCTTAATAAGTACTACATCTTGGGCACTAGATTCTTTTTCATGAAAACTGTTTTAAATATCTGTAAAATTACAGACGCATTTTCTTAGGACGTGATGTGCCTGTGATTAGTTAATTTTGGCAGGCTGTAACCCATAGGGTATTTATTTATGTACATGTATTTATTAGAAGTATGTATTCATATTATGTCTGTATTTATATAAGTACTATGTACATGTATAAAGAAGTAGGTATTGTATTTTTATTTGTTCTTATTTTATTTTATTTGTTTGTTTAATAAGTTTGTTAACTTTTTGGACTCTTCACCGCCTCCCCTCTCTCAATATTAATTCAACTTTCCTCTACCTGAAGGTTGTCTGGAAGAGATCGCTTCCAGCGATAAGACCGCCTAAATTGTGCTATTCATAGTGTATTTATTTTCCTGTGATTTGTTTCTTTTGTGTGGTGTACAATAAAGAGTATCTATCTATCTATAATAATATAAGGTGTAATTTTGTTAGTTTTTGGGCCGAACACATTTCGTATATTCTCTTCTTCAAATTCTACAACTTTTGTATGGGACCAATGTCAAATTTAAAATAAAACTTCTCCATACCAAATGACCTACTAGCTTCAGTTATGATTATTATTGTACTGAGTAGTAGCTGCACGATTTCTTATTTAATTTATATTTTACGGCTAGAGCAATAAGATCGCCTAAACTGTCCTAGTTCTAAATGGTTATTTTTAGTTTAGTTAGTTTGTTTTATGTGGTGTGCGATAAAGAGGAATGTCTATCTATATTCATTTGCTGGATAATGGAGCAGTGGCCTCGTGATACGCCTTGAGCGTAAACGTCTCAGATTGATTATCCAGATAATTTAGGAAACCATCTTTTCTAAATTGAATGTGCGTGTACGTGTAAAAAAGTATTTTATAGATGCAGACGTAACTGCCATGCGTATTTTATGAGATGCTACTGTAAACAGTTTCTTTGCTGTTTTTATAAAGTAGGTAGTCACTCGAACTTTTTAACTTTACTTGATTTAGGAATCCACTATGTATGGAGTTATGATTCAATCACACCATAACCTTAATTTATGGTGTATTTTATTTATTTACTTAAAACTTAATCCTAGCAAACATAATTATATATAATAAAATTACGGGTGTCCTCTTTTTCCGAAATATTTCCACAAACCATGGTCACTTTACACTGAGTAGCGTCACGTGGGCCACTGATTATTGATGAGCCACGCATTGTGGCGGCACAACACATGTCCGCTCTTTTGATTGGGATAATTGCAATCACTCATGCTCTATTCAGCTTGATTGACATTTATCTTAATCTTCAGATTATGAGTTAAGAACTAAAACATACTAAAACACAATACAATGTAAGAGTGTAATCTATGGACATAAAAACCATTCGCTTATAAAAAGGTTTAATGTCGTCTTTTATCATTTCATAGGCATACACTTACCGAAAATAATTTAGTTCTTAATTTGTACAATATTGCCAAATATAATAATTTTTAAACAAAAGAAATAACGGAGAAGTGATTATAAACCGTTTACTTGTACTTAATAGTTGAAACTTATGAATGTTGTTAGATAAGATAAATTTTTTACTAAAAAATATGCTAAACGCGCGCAAATATGATTAAGTTTTTAAACACATTTATTCGGTTCATTATTTTCCAAAGCCGTTAACTAAAATCTTATGAACCATCGAGTGATCTTTCAGACATGCACATTCCCGGTATTATCGAAAAATTTACTTGTAATTTTTATCTCCTTCTTTGTATTGTCGATACTACTCAACTCCTTCTAATTACTTTCTGATTAATTTTCAAGATAGAATGACGTTCCGCTAGCAACCTAACCATTATTGTTGGGGTTTTATCAGCGGCCAAGCTGCAAATCCTGAGTAGGTAACTAACTAAATATTATATTATTGAAGTACAGGAGAGTTTTTATAATTAATTTATTAATAGACCCAGAATCTGAATCCAACATTTCAAGTAGGTAGTAACGCGGAGCATTCACTAGACCTTATTATGACAGAAGATTATACCGTTTTTCTTTTAAGGTAATAATAAATTATGAATGTGGGTTTTTTAATTTCCAACCTCAAATATTTTAGTCCCGGGCGAGATGATAAAAGCAACAAAGAATGGCTGTGCCATCCTTTTTCTTTCACAAAGGTAGCTCGGAATGGCAATAAAATTAAGTGAATAAAAACTTTATTATGAGCTAAATCTTAGTCTGCTTCAGCCAACGAAGTGGCTTTGGTTATAAGTAAAATTCAATTCTTTACCGCGAACTACTACTACAAACCATTTCGGTAGTGCAAACTTTTCCAAACAACTTGGATTTTTTATATGGAAAATAGCGTGGTTTTAAGAAGCGTGTTTAATCATACAATGCTTATTTATACATCAAGTTAACAATAACTTATCCTTAATGCTGAGTTTACAAAGAATATAAAAAAGTAAGTGTAGTTTATGGTAATAATAATATAAGTCCTCTTGTAGGATTACTAGGTTTATTTGCAGAAAAAATGGATGAGATGTCTTTGCTGCGAGTTCGATTCAGTTGAGTTTTGTGGGGTAAAAGTTCATTCATCTTTAAATTTTATTTTCAATTCGCATCGGACATAAGGAAAGAGATAATATTTAGGCATTGAAGGATTATAATACCATAAAAAACAGAAATTAAAACTCTCAGGTGAAAGAAATAATAATAAAAAAGTAAGAAATAAATTGTGAATCAGTAGGAAATTGTTTGCCTTTTAAACTTTATAACCTTTATTTATTATTGTTTGGGTTATATTGCAACATAGTCCCAAATTTTAAAATTAATGCCTAGAAAACCATACTTAGAAAGAACGTTTTATTGTAATTATTTATTTTTATTCGTTGAATTTTTAATTAAAATGTACTTTAAAATTATCGAAAAAATTCAAGTTTGATTGCGGTGATTCATCAGAGATCACAGGTATATGATGTCGTCGAGCCACCATCACCACCAGGCCCATAAGCAGTGCACATACGATGCAATTTAATCAACTAATTAAATAATCCACGAGTTTATTGAATATTTAAAACGATTTTGTCCTTTGCGTAGATCAATAATGTTAGGATATTAATTCTGAGTCTTTAAAATTTGGCACTACCATCTATATTTTTCACCTTTGAAAACTCTTTATTTTGTTACCTGAAACTAAGTTTGCAAGCTTTTTTATAAGTTTTTTTTTCTGGCCCCACATTATTGACTTAGTATATTATATTCCTATATTGTTTTTATTATGATTATAGCCTATGTCACCCGGAAGAACGTAAAGATTCTAACGATATTACATCAAAATCGATTATGGCGTTTAATCGTTATGGTGGAATTAAAAAACTTACATAATAATATACCTATACAGAATTACACTTCTTTATGGGCAGTCGTATAAAAATGAAACAAACATGATTTATTTTGTCTCCTTCCACCATACACTATGAAGTATGTTCTGACTATTCGACCGTCACCCTAGCCCCCGATCCATCAAAGGGGCATGTTATTTCACAAAAGAAAGAAGATATCTGCGATGCCGCATGCATGCCAGAACGACACTTCGATTGGGCACTATTTTTAGTGGATTAAACTCATGATTTCCGATATTTTATTTGCTACTTGGCCTAACGATGTTGTTTTATGGAGTTAAGATTATTTATACTTAGACCGAATTCGACCAAGCTGGTTTAAGTTTTAACTTGAGAGTATACCACTGCTTAATCTAGAGTAAGCTGATTTTTCATTCTACCAACCACTAATCTATGAAAAATATTTAAACGGGTGATTTTAACAGTGTATAAATTATACTGAGAATAACTAAATGTCAAAGTTGTTACTTGTCAAATCCACTCTTGTCACCTAGAAACTGTCAAGTTGTATAATCTACTATTGGCATTCTGTTATCCTACAAAATTCAATTGTTGTGGCAATTGATGAAAACCTAGAAGAAATAGATTACATGGATTTTAGTTGGTTTATTCCTTCATCCATTATAAGTTGGAAAAACGCAAACAAAGTTATCAATAAGTAAATTCAAGAAGTAAAGTTATTCCTGTTATAGTTAAACTGGTTTAATTTTGTGTTTGGTCGAATCGGGCCTTAATTGCTTATTACCACTTTCAATGCAAAGGCATCTTAGCGTTTAGTTTACGTATGGAAATATACTTTTTAACTGTTAATTAAAACAAAAACTATACAAACAGTTTGAAGTCAATAAATTAGTTTTATCTTCTAAGGGCCAATTTTTCAATCGCCTGATAACTTTTAATGGACAAATAAAATTGACGTTTTGACACATTTTCTATACGAAAACTGTCAAGATATCAAACTTATTCTTCACATAAAAACTATTGAAAAATCTGCCCTAAGTATCATAAAGGCCCATGTTCACTAGTGTGGAAAGACTAGCTAGTTAGCTCAGAAGGTTAAATGATTTGCAATTTTGATAGATATGAGTATGCCTGCTTAACGGGCAACTGTCCGTCACAATGGAACTGGAAGCCAAGTTTTCTGTTTGAAGGGATGCTGCTAACAGAAGGCCTTTACAGCTTTAATTTGTAGGTTTGGAAGCCGAGTTTTCGGAAGTTAAGTTTTCGAGGTAAAAGCGGACCGTGACCGGAACCCAACTAGTGGTTGCATTATTATGGCCCAAGACTACAGCTTGAACATAGACCAATAAATTTCAAATGAAAATGAATCAAGGCAACTCACTAGTTATGGCCTGAATCTCTAGCACGACCACCAAAACACGATAGATATGATATGATGTAACGATTTATCGACATCAACTGCAAAAATTTGATTGATGTTGAATCGCCGTACCGGTGACGTCACATGTTATGATCGCTGTTTCGATAAAATTCAACATGGCGTCTATATCTATCATATTTTTGTAGTTGGTGTCGATAAATTGCTATATTTTATTTATTTTTATTTTTATTTATTTATTAAAACACAACGTAATATCATATCATATCACATCGTGTATTGATGGTCATGCTAGGGGGGCTGGTTTGGTTAAGTGCTGTTATTTTTTATTTATTTCCTCACAATCACACTAATTATCTAAACCAAACTAAGCAAAGCTTGTGCTACGGTGATTAGCGGATAAACATACTTATAAACATTCATGACTTAGGTACAAATGCTCATGCTCATCACACAAACATTTGCACCTTGCGGGATTCGAACCTGCAACCGCTGGGTTTGTAGTCCAGAGAGCGAACCACTACACCAGATGGTCGTCACGTTCGTCGTTTAGACAGTTTTGCATCCATAAGAAAACAGATGTACCTACCTACTTTCCTGCCTACAAAGTGTAATACTGATACTGATTTTTGGAACCTCGGGTCATACATTTCAAAATTATACCTACACGGTCATATAACTGGCGATTTCATTCAATTTTTAAAAGGTAACAGCTTAAAATGTTCGTCACATTTGTAAAATTACAACAAAAGCTTCGCGTTTGAGTGACATTATCCGAGGACGCCTCCAAACACCGGCACGGCAGAGTGAAACTTTTAATTGCCGGCCGTACTGAGCATTGGGAAATATTTTTTGGATTCCCTAGCCAAATTTTATAGAAACTTCCTTGAACATTTTCTGAAAATATAAAAAAAAACTGTCAAATGATAAAATGGCCAAGTGCGATGCCGCCTCGGGCGTTAGGGGCGATACCGTTCGAAACCTTAGCGCAATAAATAAAAGCCAGTCAAGTATGAGTTTGGTTTTTATTGTTATCATCAAGGTTATTTCTCGTATTCTGATTAATCGACCCTTTATTATTATTTTTTGCAAATAAGAAATAATAATAAAGGGTCAATTAATCAGAATTGTTACATATAGGCAAGATAAGAAAAAAAAAAAAATACTTACTTTAAACACTGTCTATACGTACAATAGGTGCTTAAATAAATTATCGTAATAAATGACACTAAATATAGTCGTAATAGTAACCTACAACCGTAGCTAGAAATGTTACTTCAGTAATCCCTATAAAAACGCTGCCTAAACTACTATAAATCAAAGAAAAAAAAAATTGTGAGGATTGTAAACTTTTTTAATTAAATCTAGATCATTAAAAAGGCAGCCGATTTCTTTTATTCATAGAATAGGATACATTCAGTACGGAGCCGTCGTAAAGCTACGTCCGACTCGGCCTTGGTCGGCTTTTCTGACAGTACTCGTTTGATTAATCGATTTTTGTTATTACATACTCCTGTCATCCCGGGTGGTAATATTTCAGCCATAATTCACCTGTTGGGTCGGTTCGTTTAATGGACTGCCTTTTGTTTTTGATCAATTCAGTTTCAATTTTATTAGGTGTTTAAGATTTCATTTTTAACAATTACATAGTTAAAATTATCAAAATATAATTTTAGGCATAGGCATCAACAGTATCGACTTCAGATAGTTGGCTGGCAGTGACTTGATGAAAATAGCGAGAGATCGTACTCTTTGGTGCTCAATAGGAGATACGTCCAGCAGTGAGCTGAAATAGGTTGACATGAATTATTGAATGAAAAAAAACACCTGATGGACTGATGAGGTGGTGAAAGGCCTGCCCAGGCTGCATCTCCCAGTTCGACTTATTCCCATCGGAGAAAAAACATACCTTGCTAAATTTTATTTACCATTTAGTTTAGTTTAGTTTCTCGTCTTACGATGTAACAATCTTTAATATTATTTTGTCGTATCTTTAAAAGTCAACTCAAAAAGACTTTTTGAGTTGACTTAACTTACTTAACTTAACTTTGACATAACTTGCTGATAAAATTAACACAAAATAAAACAATAGCTAAGATAGCAATACATAAATGGCTTTCCTTAATCCCCTAACATAATAACATTACTGCCCAGGCCGATGTATCCGGCTGGTAGTATTTTTTCCAGATAGCAAGCGGACACAATCGGACGTCATTAGCGTTATTTATGTCCGAGCCGTGCGGCGACGCGTCCGAGCGCGCGTGACTCCAATCCGCAACGTGTCCGAAACCACTTGTGTTGCTTTTGCAAACGGATACGGAATAAGGAAGGTTTTTGTGCATTCAATGAAATTTTATATCGGGGATTTTCAATAGTAATGCGATTGATAGACCACTATTGACAGGCAATCGATAATCGTACGAGAGCAGGAATTTACCTAACGCAAAGGGTCCCGGGTCTAATTCCCAGTGTGGGTTAGTTTGTAAAAAAATCATCATTTCAGCCATAGGACGCCCACTGCTGAGCATAGGCCTCCTCCAATGACTTTCATTGGGGGGAGGGGGGGGGGGATTGCCAATACTCGCCACGCTTGGCAGGCGGGTTGGCGAGCGCAGTTTTTTATAACATCTCACACACAGACACTGCTGCCCATCTCGTGCTACAGGAGTTAGTCGCCTTTTACGACACGCCTCCTGTTGGCGGTGGGAAAGTGTATTCTTTACGGCCGTCCCCACACGGCACTAAAAAAATACTTTTCTAAATTGTCTTGGGTCTGGGTGTGCCAGGAGACGCCCATGGCAAAATTTACCGTCTGGTATCTCGTATCCCAAACGTTTTATTATGCCAAACCAACCACGCGGTGCATACTGCCGAACTACATAATATTAGTATTACTCTGTTTCTCTACGTAACTGAACTAAACTAAACTCTACGGAGTACTTTTGCAAGGCTTTTTTACATAAATGATAAATAGTACGTAAGTAGTGTTGTTTTCACGTCAAACTCTACACAAAATATAACAAGTTTTATATGTAGTGATTAAGGTAAACCCACAAGCCTTAATTAAGTAAATAAAAAATCTGGACTGTCAAAAGTGGCCCTACTGAATTAACTTATTTTGTGCTAATAAAGAACGTCATATTTCCCGGATTGTGTATGTATACGCCAGCTGCACCTCATAATATGAATCGTTAAGTACATAGTTGTGTTCAAGCACTTTCTTGCATTTCTATGAAACAAAGAAAGAAACGGTTTATTTTTTTCTTTGTAGATGGCAAGGCGGGTTTATAGGTTCAGTAAGAACGGCAATTATTTTATTTATCTTGTGGTCTCTTTTGTGGTTAGACAGACGTTGCAAAATGTTGACATTTAGTAAGGTGTGATCCGTACTTTATATATTTACACTACAGCCTATTTTTCCGAGATTATTTCTTGAAAAAAAAAGTCTAAATGTCTTCTAAATTTAAACAGAATGGTAAGACAGAATTCCCCCCTTTTATTTATTTTAAAAATCTTTAATTTAATTGCTACTTCTCATTTACTTAACAAATTCCAAGTGGCATTTATTAATATTTTTCATAAGAAACGGTTTTATTGTTAATGAGCAAAAGCTAACTGGTGTTGGAATATTTCATTTAAGGTAACATTTATATTGCCACACAATTTTAATTAAATAATCTCTGGAAAACATTTGAACTTGCGAAAATTAGACAGAGTTTAAGATCAACAGTGTTACAATTTTAATCTGTTTCTTTGCAGAATCGTTAAAACAAACGAGTTAAGATTCTAATCATTTAGTATTGAAAACTTTCTCAATTATAGATTCAGCCTAGACAGGTTTATAAATCAATTTAGCTAAATATAAATGTCTAGTAACGACTTTCTTTAAATCTTATCAATGATTAAATCTGCTAAAATTTATCATCCAACTTGTGGTTGATATACCTATTTTTTTATATCAAAGTATAGGGATTGTATGATAATCACCAACATCATTGTAATCAGCTCACGTCAGTCCATTGCAGGACATGGTACTCTCCCAATGCAAGCCACTGACCCCGATCCTTCGCTGTTCTTTTGTATCCACTGCCAGCAGCCTTGGAGGGCGCCCGGCCTACGCTGCGTTTGCCATTCGAACGCTCCTCGGCTGGCACCGACTCCAAAAATAACTGTTAGGTATGTTTGTGTAAATGTTATTGAAGCTTGTTACTGTTTTTAAAGTCAGTTATTTTTTTATAAAAATTTACTTTATTTATCTGTTTTTAGCAATAAATTCTCATTAAGATGAATAAAAGTCCAAACTCATTATATCAGCTGCAGTACACATTATTTCATTATATTTTTTTCCACTATAGTGATCTTTTATGTATACTTTGTATAAATAATTAGATCTAAAGTGCATCTCAAGACGATTCAAATAAGTCCAAACACGACTCTGATACATTGTTTCATTACGGAGTTGCGGTGCCTACCTTCCGCCTTCGTCATCAGATCAGAGGCCCAATTCCCGTAATTTGACAATTGTCGCAATCCGGTGTCGATCCGGTCCCAGTAACATTACTATCATAAACGGTATTCTCGTAAACTTTCAATTTGACGTAAAATTATTAAAACTATCCCAATAAGACTAAAAACAGAGCAAAAAAATATCTAATTTTGGTTTCTTTCATTTTCAGTCGCATTACGAACTATAATAGCATTTTTTGAGTTTACTAGAATACCGTTTGGGATCGTAATGTTACTGGGAGCGGATCGACACCGGATTGCGACTATTGTCAAATTACGGGAATTGGCCCTCTGTTCGATGGTACCATTTTCCCTAGAATTAATTATTTAATTTGATTTGTCGACAAAGCAAAACTGTTTAATCTAGATATCTTATCGCTACTCGTGAAATACTATTATGGCTATCTATCTGTGGCCGTCTCCTTTATCAGTTCCACATCACCTTCATCTGTTCATTATTGGCAGAGGCCTGAGGTAACAAATTAAACAAAATAAACATTCATTTGAATTGAGAACCTCCGCGTTTTTTTAAGTCGGTTAAAATAATTGAGAACCTCCTCCTTATTTGAAGTATTTTAAAAACAGATAGTTAAGACAAAGACAGACTGATTGCGGCTATGTTTCAGGTTCAAGAATTAAAGTTTTATCTTATTAAGGCAAGTTTTGCCTCGTTTCAGTTGAATCCATAGTCACTAGCTAGTTTTTGGTCTATAAATGCCAAAGTAGTCAATAGTTTCATTTTAATTTTGTAGATGCCCATGTGTGTTAGTAATTTACAATTGAGTACACATTTTGAATTTCATCCCGTCACAAGGAAACAGTACCGGATTTCGGGATAAAAAGTACCCTGTGTCCTACCTCTTTGCATGAACTCAATCATGCCAAGTTATATATAAATTTATTCAGTAGTTTCGGTGTGATGCGCCAAGCTACAGACAGACACAAAAATAAAAAAATTAATACATTTTTAGCTTCAGTATCGATTGTAAAGTAGTATATAAAAAAAGCAAAATATTTTTCATGTACAGAATTTTGACCTGTTATATTTTGACAGTAACTATTAATATAAGTATAATATAGTAATAAATTATTAACATGTTTATCATGAAGGGCCAACGCGACTTTTTATACATAGACTTTTCTATTATTCTCAATAATTATGAAATAGTGCTGACTTCTTCTTGGCAATAGTAGGGTAATAAAAACAAAATTGGGACGTGTAAAAGAGCTCTATTATTTGCATTAATAAATTGGTTTTATTACTTTTATGACCACCATATATTATATTTATAAAGTTATTTTAATCAGTAGTATAAAAACCTAAACTAATCGCTTTCGGCATCTTCCTGAGAGTTTTCTTAATTGCAGACCAGAGTGCTTCCCGGACACATATACGGCATATTGTAGGTAAGAACTATATAATCAAACTAGTGAATCATCATTATCATTTTAGCCATAGGACATTCACAGCATAACCGGTTGGAAGCGGCCTGCACCAGCATCTTCCTACGACTTTGACCAGGTCGTCTGTCCACCTTGTGGGTGGACGTTTTACGCTGCGTTTGCCGGTACGTGGCCTCCATTCTAGAACCTCTCTGCCTCATCGGCAGTCATTTCTACGTGCTATATGCCCCGCCCACTACCACTTTAGCTTCTTAATCCGTTGGGCCATGTCAGCAACTTTTGTTCGTTTACGGAACTCCTCATTTCTGATGCGATCTCGTAAGGTACGAGTGAATATTTGTCCAGTAAGCACCTTTAAATCGAAATAAATCACCCGAGCCGTTAATCGAAGATCGACCGGGCACGTCAAATATTTGTTTCATTTTTTCGCTTTCACGAAACAGTTTTCAAATTTATGACACTCGACTCTTCTAGTGCCAGGCCCAAGGGGCTTAACCTGGAATGGACGCGGCTGCGGCGGAGGAAAATATATTTCCAAGTTTACTGGTCCATAAATAACAGTAGAGTGACAGGGCGATGATAAACTCTCAAGCGAGAGTTCATCGCACGTTGCTTACTGAATATTGAACCGATGTGAGCAGTAATTTTCCGGCTTATGACTTAAACGCTTGTGCAGTGCGATTTGAGTTTGAGTTATTGAATTGTTTGAGTGACGAATGTGCATGATGGAGGAGGAGAGACTTCATAAGCGTGACATTTGGATATTGGTAAAGTAATCATTATGCGTTCATATGCTGCTTGAAAACAATTTAGTGAAACGATCACAAGTTATGTTCTGTCTACTAAAGTAATGTGATTAAGAAGACGATCGGTATCACGCAAAATTACTGGAGACACTGGCATGTAATGAATTAGAAAAAAGGGGGATTATGATAAAGCTATGTATTTAATGAATATAAAAAGACAGATTAATAGAATTACGTTTTTGCAGAGAGACAGACGAAACAGGACGATGTCATATCACAGTTTTTACCCTTTGCGAGCTACTGAAAATTTTCCCTATTGTTTTCCATTGTTTTTCTGGTCTGCGGGGTAAGTGGAACGCGTAGGGAGGGATAGACACGAGGTTTTACTAACGCGTCAGCGACACTACTTTAACTCTTTGAGTCTCTTATACATAATCGTACTTTAAAAACAAATTGAATGAGGCTGATATTTATTTATACTAAATAGGTAGTACAAACAATGACAGTTTTATTGCCAATATAATTTTATACTAGTCTACCATGTGGCCAGATAGAGATAATGAAGACGGTGCAACAAAAATATAGAATTAAGTTTGCAAAACAAAAGAAGACTAGATGTACATGACAAATGTTATGTATGTACAGACTGTTGTCTGTGACAACAGACCACACAACCTACCACAACACGTTGCATTTTCTCAATTGATATTGATCTCTATGTGTCGGACTTAAAGTTGAAAATCAATTCAATGACCTTTATCTTTTTGGGTAGGTTGCCCTGCCGTTGTTTGTACATACTAGATAATAAAACGGTATACAAAACTTATGCAAGCATGACTTATGAGAGAGTGAGAAAAAAGTGTTAATCATAAAATAAACTTTAATTCTATTTTATTTTTAACCGACTTCAAAAAAGGAGGAGGTTCTCAATTCGACTGTGTTTTTTTTTTGTATGTTTGTTACGCGATTACTCCGCCAATTATGAATCGATTTTAATGATTCTTTTTTTATTTGGTAGATCATACTTCAGAGGTGGTCCCATATAAATTTTATCGAAATTGATTTAGAACTTTTTGAGAAAATCAACAAATATATACCCAGATAATATTTTGGTTGTGGTTTTTGTTACCTATCTGCAACAAATATGAGCCGATTTTGATGATTTTTGTTTTATTGAATAGCTTATACTTCAAAGATGCTAGATAAAAGATAAAAGTTTGAAAAATAAAAATCACCCCTAAGGGTAGGAAAATAGGGGATGAAATCGGTGTTCAGCAGTTAGGTCAGGATTTATCACTAAAAATAGATGAAATAAGTAAATTTTATTAAAAAAAATAAAACCGACTTCAAAACACTAAAATGCTAAAAATAATCCTAACACTTAAGTATCTAATCAGTTACTTTTGGAGTCGGTGCAAACAAAAACATTTAATCTCTCATCGGCTGGCACCGACTCCAAAAGTAAAGTAATTTTATATATTAATACTTTTTACTTTTGAGGAATCGTTAAAAAAACTTACAACTACAAGCTAAAATACTCGTACTTAAAATGAAATAGACGTAGTCTAAAATCAAAAGGTTCGAACGGTGAAACAATGTTGTTGAAACAAAATAAAACTCGCAATAAAACTATCTGGAGTTAGTTTCATTCAGCGCAATAGACGTATTCAGAACTTTAAAGGAAAGTCCTCTAAAATCTGCACTAAATACTCTTTCAAGGGGCACTCCTTTGTCTCCCACTCTTTGTTTACTTTTACAATTGTACGAACAAAGCTGTGAAGGTCCGAAATCCAAAAGGCTGAGTCGAAGTTTTAATTGCTTCGGAATAAGTCCACACCTCAGAGTTGGAGAGGCTAAGTTTAGTCCATGATTGACTGAGCACATTTGCTTAAAAGGTTCAGTTAACAAGGTCGCTTTTTTGCCTTATTAAACACGTTTGAGTTAAGAATAGGATTTGCATTCTATAACTTTTTAGTTTAACTTAAAGGCCTTTTTTACATGATGTTATACCTACTGTATAACCTGACTGAAACACAAATTTATACCTTTTGTTGTCAAGTTACTTATTATCAAAAATCAATAAATGAGGTAACACTTAGGGCAATACCCAATTCTCAAAATCCAGACTATTGTTTTTCAATTCCTCGCTCAGCATCACAACGTCTTACTTATATTAACGTTAACGTTACAAATATAACGGTACGGCAATTCGCGTATCGACAAGTCAATAAGCCGCTCGCACACAAAACTGGAGAAACGTAACAAACTTTACGAGTCCGCCGCAGGTGTGCGACGGCGATAAATTTATAGGTAAGTAACGGGTGCATTTATTAACGTTAATAAAGTAACGTTATACCGGTGCACAGTTTTTACGATTCGCAATAACGATTGGATCTAATCGGTTTTCTGGTGACTTTGACCGTCTTTGATATGGTGTTCTATGTGTGTACCTACTCAGTTACTGTGTGTAGTGCTGTGTACCTACTTAGTTTAATATAACATTTTCATTCTCTTACAGGCACATTTTAATTGGTCGTTAGCGCGCCCGTATGTGGGGTGCGAGAGATTTCTGTAACGCATCCCATAGGTCCCGTATGCGGGGAATCATTTTCATTGGTCGATAAGGTCCGCATTCGGTTACCTAGAATCTGCACCTCAACTTCAGCAGTTCCTTTGAGAAACCGACCTTAGACGTGCAATGTGCCATGGTTCGGTAATTACTGTTGTGTGGAGCAATTTTACTTTTTTCGTGACGTGCAGAAAAATAAATGATAAATCTCAAACCTTTGAATTTTGTTAAAGTAAATGATCCATCACCAATTACACGTCAGATTATAGCATTTACCAAGTAGTCTTTCCGTAGCTAAACTCATGACAGAAACCAAATTTAGAAATGCCAAATTCGTATTTTATCTGACTTTTTATTACAATTTTATATTGAGTGGTCGACATGAGGAGCATTTACCTTACTGGCTTAAATCACTAAATTCGGTAGGACGACCTCGTTATCGACTTATCACTTTCAATATGAGTTACACCGCATGCGAGAACTCAACGCATACGGTTTACTCCATAATCTAACTGTTTCTTCACTCTGATAGTACTATAAATTATTACACTTTTATTAGTATATTTTAGTATGAATAGGACTCTAGCTGACCCAATACCGGGTCCTGTAGTTTCCTATTCTGTTTTGTGTCTAATTTCACGAGACGTCACCGGTTGCTACTTTCTTAAAAAAATATTATTTTCAAAACTCATTTTATTTAGCCTTGTTTTCATTCACAAAAAATATTATTGAATTAATACCTCTTTATCACTACCACTTCTATAAATAACACTTACATGTTTTGTTAAGGAACTTGTTTGTCTGTCTGTCTGAACAGGCTAATCTTTAAAAGTTTTTTAGGGATTTTGACCAGTTCAAAGACACTTTCATGAGAAAGTTTTTAGTATTTAACTTATTATTGAATTGAACAAAGGCAGCGGGTTTGTTGTTTAAAGAAAAGCAATATCTTTTGTGAAAATTTGTAATTAGTAATATTATGCTAGGTTAGTATCTAACAACAAAATCTATTCAGAATCAACGTGCACATTCAATTGTTCCCAAGTTTAATTAGGATAATTCTATTCTAACCTAACGCCAAATTCCAACTAAGAAGATCGTTAATGCAAACACAGTTAGGAACAATAATAGTTTCGGTGAGGTTATTGTTATTGACGTGGGAATTGGCGTTCCGAACGAGGCAACTACTGGTTCCAAAGTGCAGTCTGTGATACTGCAAGCTGAATAACATGGCCTGCAAATAGATTCATATACCCTACAACATACATTTTAGTTAAAAACGTGTTACAGGTATTTCAATATAAGCTGAATAGGACACGTGGCAGTTACATTACAGAATAAGTGGTTATGGGTAACAGAACAATGTTCACTAAAGCAACGCACACATAGACATCGCTCACGGACACGAAATTCTGGAATGCTCTTGCTCGAACTACTGACAGTTTCAGTGTTCTGATTCCGAGATTTTGTCCGTCCGGCCGTGTCTATGTGTGCGTTGCTTGAGTGAGCTTTGTTCACATACAGCTGAATTTCTGATACTCAACTATTATTTATTCTGTGGCTACACGCCATTGGACAAAGCAGGAGAACACCTATTATCGAAGTAACTTATAAAGCGCTAAAGACGTATTAGCAGTGCCAAGATTAGTGGCACCTTTGCGTGGGTAAGGGAAGGCGTAGGCACCTAGGCGAGGTGTGGGCGCCAACATTTTATAACTGCCCAAACTCTGTAATTTTGAAAAAAAAATACAGCTCTGTAATCAATCCATGACAATTTTGAAGTATTTTATCTATAATGTATTGTTTTTTAGTCTTATTATCAACAAAATATGATAAATAAATAAATATTAGACAAAATCACATACATTACTCTGATTCTAAGGTAAGTAACTAAAGCTCTTGTGTTATAGAAATGAGAAACACCGACGATTCCTCAACACCCAGACCCATAATAAAAAAAGTCCCACAGAAAATTTCGATTTCTACGTTGACCCATCGTGGAATCGAACCCGGGACTGGCGAAGGCAAAAGATGGCTACGCCAAGTCCAGTGTGCCCAATGATGATGAAAGACTTATATACATTATTTTCATATAATATAAGTTTCTATAGCACAAGTTAATATTGTGACTGTGGTGAGTTTTAATAAAGAAATTAATGAAATAAAAAACATGAAGGATTACGTTAATATTCGTTATTTTTACGACTGCCATTACTAACATTACGAATGAACTGAAAAATTGCTTTCACGATTTCGGGTTATTTACTTTCTGAAGTTATCATTAGTCCTATCTCTTACAACTGGTAATATTGTAACTCTGATAAATTCCAGCAGAAGTTTTTGTGGAAGATAAAAATGATTTATAAGATTTAATAATAACTTTTTATTGCTCGAAGAGAAATGAGATTTTAAAGGGTTAAATTAAAAATGAAAAATAACGAAGTATATTTTTAAAGAATATCTAAGCGAATAAATATTTAAGTTTTTGTATTTTTTGACATTCTGTAATAATAATTACCTATTACATTGCAAAATATATCAACGATATTTTTTATTTCTTCAATCTGAAGGCTTTACTATAATCTTTTTGACGTTTGATCAAAGTTGGTTGTAATAAATTTTATAAAAAAAAATAAAACCGACTTCAAAACACTAAAATGCTAAAAATAATCCTAACACTTAAGTACCTAATCAGTTACTTTTGGAGTCGGTGTTATCCTAACACTTAAGTTAGCAAACAAAAACATTGAATCTCTCATCGGCTGGCACCGACTCCAAAAGTAACTGATTAGGTACTTAAGTGTTAGGATTATTTTTAGCATTTTAGTGTTTTGAAGTCGGTTTTATTTTTTTAAATAAAATTTACTTATTTCATCAATTTTTAGTGATAAATCCTAATCTAACTGCTGAACACCGATTTCATCCCCTATTTTCCTACCCTTAGGGGTGATTTTTATTTTTCAAACTTTTATCATAGCATCTTTGAAGTATAAGCTATTCAATAAAACAAAAATCATCATAATCGGCTCATATTTGTCGAAGATAGGTAACAAGAACCACAACCAAAATATTATCTGGGTATATATTTGTTGATTTTCTCAAAAAGTTCTAAATCAATTTCGATAAAATGTATATGGGACCACCTCTGAAGTATGATCTACCAAACAAAAAAAGAATCATTAAAATCGATTCATAATTGGCGGAGTAATCGCGTAACATACATACAAAAAAAAACATACAGTCGAATTGAGAACCTTCTCCTTTTTTGAAGTCGGTTGAAAATAGCACTAATTACGTAATTTTTAGGCTGCGGCCACACTGCTGGCGCTTAGCGGTCTCGCTAGTTACATGAAGCAGTGTGGCTAGTCCCCTAATCTTCTTCTTCTTCATCTATACGGTCAATCCCGGTTGCGTCCAAAGCCATTGCTTTGGAGCTCAGGGTCCGCTTTCCTTGATTTACTCGTCCACTTCGCGCGGTCTTGAGCGTCTCTAGTTGTGAGATCATTGGCACGCATGTCAGCTCTCACGACGTCAAGCCAGCATTTCTTGGGTCTAGTTACCCCTTTTGCCAGGACCTGGCGGTGGCGGCATGGCCAGACATTTGTTTCCTACGTAGCTTGCCGGTTTCCGCAAAACATGGCCGTACCAGCGTAGCCGACTCTCCTGCACTTTGTCTGCAATATCACGGACACGAAGGTTACCGCGGATGCGCGATTTCCCCACGCGGTCCTTCCGCGTGACTCCACATATCTACCGCAGCATATTCATCTCCGTGACACGCAGCTCCTGCTTGTGTCGCTCAAGTAGCGGCCACGCTTCGCTGCCATATAAAAAGACAGGCCTAATGATGGACTAGTCCCCTAATGTCCCTACGTTTATTTTCTCTTAGCTCTTTACTTAGATACGCGACTGCCAAAATCCGACTTAGACGAAGGCGATAACAGTGCAGCCGTGCCCTTATGGTTTATTGCAGGGCTGCTGTTTTTCATTTATTTTGTTGTTGTGTTGCATTTGTTTTGTGATAACTGATTTTAAGATAAATAATATGCACTTTAGTAACTAGGGTCTAACCTTAAACTCTAAACATAACGTAAGCAGACTTGTTTTTACGTCAAACTTTAAACAGAAGAAACATAACAAGGTTGAAGTTATACTGTTTATAGACTCATGTATTGGCTGTCCCATTTTCGCAATTTGCATCCACAGAATACAACGGTAGTGACATGTTCACTGTTCTGTAACAGTTACTGTTAACTAAGAATTATTTTGGTATCCGACTGTACCGTGTACATTGTGATCTTATTTTTAAAATGTAGTAATGTCTAGTAACCATAATTAATTTACCCTTGTACAGTCAACAACTCGTCAACCTACAACAAAACGTCAAATTTTCTTAATTGATAATGATATCTGTGTGTATCTTTATATCTTTGGTAAGATAGAAAATTCTATAGTTTTCAGTTTTGATTGGATCCTTAAGTCATAACTAAATAGTTTACAAGTGCTGTACTTTAAAAACATCCTGCAACTCAAATTTTAAAAAAAATCCTCTCGTAAATAAATATTTCTTTTAAAGTCGCAGAAACAATACATTGCCCTCTAACGACTATAACAGGATAAACACACCTAAACGAAGATTAACATAGTGCCCGAACCCATAAACGTCGAATCAGCCCAATATACCAGACAAACGGCCCGGTACTCGATTTACTAAGAACAAAGAAAGCCTTTTCGCGTACTTTTCTTTTGTCGACGACAGTCCGCAGTCTATTCGCACTCAAATGAGCCGATTAATTTATTGCTCTCAAACCGTTTCGAAGTTGAATCGCTGATTGAGTTCGACATTCAAACCTTGATCATTCGTTTTTGTTGTTTTAATTCGATTGTGTCTAGTTTTGTGGGAGCTATAAAAATCTTTACAAGATAGGTATTTATAAAAGAAACGTGTGTAACATGACTATTGTAATATACACGGTTATTTGTAAAACATCAACAACCTCCTAAGAGCTGATCTGATTCTGGTGGTCAAATATAACAACTTTTTCTATGGGACCAAAATCGAAATAGAAAAAAAAAACACATTTACTACTAAGCCGCCGACCAGCGACATCAGTTTGTATGAAGCAGTGAATTTTTTTTTAGATTTTTAGTAAAATCTTGCTAGTTTTTACTTCAAGTAAAAACTAGCAAGATTTTACTAAAAATAATTATGTATGATTTACGAGTACAAGTCTTTCAATTCTTGCACTAATAAAATAATAAGAGATTTTTTTACAAACCAAATAAATGTCATTTCTACTCTATTGGTACTTTTATGTGCTCGATTTTGTGATTATCGACTATCTGGTAAAAAAATATTGGTTTCAATGACTGAATAGTCCAGCAGGGGGGTAACCATGAACTCTTACAAAACCAACTTTGTTTGGTTGCACTTTGATATGAGATTATATGTTAAGTCACGTGATTTGGTACCATGATCTACGTAAAACAATCTTGTATAAGGCTGGGAAAGACCGAATGATATGTAAAAATAGTCTATGCGTTGCAAGTGGTCCGAATCGTCATAATTAAATTAACAAAATGTCAGTGAAATCAATAAATACCTATTCTTGCGTACTAAATTTGTCAAAATATTAAAGAAAATCTATTTTGCTTCTACTAGGAGGCATGTCAGCAGCGCTGAAAATTATTCTATCTTAGATATCACCTTTACTAAATGAGCTACGACTGAGCTCTGAGTTTTTCATAAATGTTTCGGAACAATGCATTTTCCGATACCAACCTACTTAGTGCAATGGTGTCTTGACAGTACTTATTAGAAAAAAGTAAAAGTCATTATTTGTTGTCAACATTCATAAATAATTTATTTTACTTTAGAAATATGAATTACAGGAATACAAAATAATATTTTCAGTTAGTAAGAAATGAGATTAGAAAACGGTTTAATGAAACATCATAACAATCATTCAAATTGTATTATGTACGAGTACGTCGAACAACGTCGATTCACAAATTTTTTTATAGTAATAGCATTGACTTATATATTACTTCGTAAGGACAGGGCGGACCACACGTCAGGCTGTTGCCTATAACCGGGCCCTACTCTGACCCTACCTAGGGCCGAAGTGACGTAGTCAGTGGTCGGCTGTCATCGGGAGCCGGTGTCCTAAGAAAAAATATTATGTCTGGATGTTCTTCTAAGAATTGTGTCAATTACGACAGAAAGTTCATCAAAAATAATTCTAATATTACATTTCACCGGTAAATTGTAAATTTGATAAATTTTTACATTACTTTAATATTTTTTTTATCGTTCTTGTCAATTATACGAAGCGACGCCATATTTACCGTACGAATGTCCGATATAACTTTGTAGCGGCGTACATTAGTTCTATACTGTGAGCACTATCATAGTTTTAGGTGATGTCATACTAATATTATGTTTTATGATAATAAAATATCTGAAGTTTCGATTTATCTAAATCAAACTAACGTGTTTTATCACGTAGTATAGAAATAACTACGTTTTTAACTGTAGATTTTCTACTGATCCTTGGCAAAATGAGACATGGCGTTGTATTTTATTTAAGCAAGAAAAAGTTATACATATTTACTATGATAACTCTTTAAATAATATATTAAATAAAATAAGAAAAGTTTTTTTACTGAGTTTTTCTTTAATTATAAGCCGCTCTGACAAGGTTACATCTGTGATTCGGTTTAACAGATGACATTAGAGTCTAATAGATGGCGTTAGTGTGTCATGTATGGCGAAAATGTAAAGTGAATTGTTCTATCAGCCGTATCTTTACTTTTTAAATCAATGAGTAATAGTTTTATTGCAGATTAGTTTCAAGAAAAATACAATCAAAGCATTCAAGTTTTAAGTAACCCCTGGTACTAAAGGAGAAGAAAGCCTATGCTGGGCAATGATTAGGAACGCAGGAAACTGTAAGCTGTGTAAATTAAAATTCGATGCACAGAGCATACAAGTGTACCTATACTAATAGTAGTTTCATAAAATCATTGCAAAACGCCAATTGACACAAATAAATAGTGAAATAAATATGTACGCTTTATTTTAGTACTATCTAGTTTTAATAATAACCCGGTAGTTAAATAGGTTGTTAAAAAATCCCGATTGATAGCTACTCAAATGAGTAGTTAAATTCATCGTATAGAACTCAAATCGTCTTGCGATACTCACTTATTTGCGACTCAAGAGGAGTCTGTCTTACTATGCTCTTAAATACATTCTCCGCTCCAGTCAGTTTCCAAAGGTATAGGAAGCGGAGTGCGACATAGTCCTATCTGAACCAGGAAAAGACCAAGGGACGTTTTCCTTATAGCTATCGCCCCATCACATTATTTAACACGTAGCAAAGCTGTTCGAGCGTTTGCTTCTTTGAATATGCTTAATTTCACAAGATGACAAACAATTTAGTTTCCGCAGTGGCGAGTCCACCAAGCTCCAGCTAACACGCTGCACAAGTGGTCCACAAGCTCAACGATCAGCAGGACAATACGTCCGGAAAGATGTTATTGCCCTGGACATGTGTGGGTTTTTTGACAAGTTAGGCGCGTCGCACGTTCGATTGTGCTCATAATAGCCCGTACCCACCACCATCTCCACAATCACGCTTGGAGGCGGGATGGCGAACGCAGTTTTTTATAATAGTTCACACGCAGACGCTGCTGCTCGTCTCGTGCTACAGGAATTAGTCGCCTTTTACGACACGCCTTCTGTTGGTGTGTTCTTTACTGCCATCTCGGCTTACTTTTACTTGATCTTTTCTTTTTTTATTTAATTGATTTTTATATTACCTTTTTTAACTGCGTTTTGGCAAATGAACGTTTGAATTTGAATTTGATCTTAATAATAGCAATACATACTATTGCCATTACTAAGAGTAATACTTAGTAAATATAATTACTAAATTTTTTAAGAAAATTTGTATCTCGTATGTATGCCGTGTGGGGACGGCCGTAAAGAATACTCTTCCCCACCGCCAACAGGAGGCGTGTCGTAAGAGGCGACTAATTCCTGTAGAACGAGACGGGCAGCAGCGTCTGCCTGCGAAATGTTATAAAAAACTGCGCTCGCCAACCCGCCTGCCAAGCGTGGCGAGTATTGACAATCCCCTCCAATAAAAACCATTTGGGGAGTAGCCAGTATTCAGCAGTGGACGTCCATGGCTGAAATGATGTATCTCGTGTTTAATATAGTACGAAGGATGCGAGTCCGACTTGCACTTGGTCGGCTTTATAACGTTACTAACTTGCTATCTTATGTCTAAATGTACTTAATTAACTTGAGATTTCACCAAATATGTAAAGAGCGTACTTTATAGGTACAAGTAAGTAAAGTAAAATGCAGTAAGATAAAGTGGCAGTGGGCCAGCCATATCTATCGCAGAACCGATGAAAGATGGACTAAATTAAGTGGAGACCACGCCACGGTAAACGTAGTGTTGGACGTCCCCCAGCACGATGGGAAGATGAGCTTAGGTTAGGAAGATGGCTGGAAGTGGCTGGAGATCGTGCTCTTTGGGGGAGGCTTACGTCTAGCTGTGGACTGCAATAGGCTAACATGATGGTGATGATGGTGACTTTTTAGGTCAATAGCTTACCTATTTTTAAAATATTATATTTGCTACTGCCTGCAACTTTGTCTACGTAGACTTATATTAGTAGAATAATCGTCCCACGGTAACACAAAAAACATGTATTGGGCTAGATCAATACCCATGCATGTGTGCCTTTCAGCTAATTAAGTTTAGCCGTTAAAGCGTGATTGAGAAACTAAAATATTAACTGTTATATTTATAATAATGATTAGTAAAGGTATGATTTGGATCTTGGCCGTCGCTGCCCATCATTGCGAATGCACCGGTCTGTCTCTGATACCAGCGGCTCTGTCGCGCTGGCGGGGAGCGTGATCTTCTCGCCTGCCGCACAAGAAATCCAACAATTGAAAACAAATTAAACGCAAATCTAAATAATGTTTTTTTTGTCATTTATTCAATGCACAAACAAGGTTTAATGTTTTAGGTTTACATAAAACTTTTTACGTTTACGTTTAGTTAACCCGTCCTCGATTCAGAACCGTTCGGTAACTAATTGTCCACCAGACGATCATGTGACACTTATGATTCAACAGGATTTAACATTAGTGTCACGTGGTTTATCGGTTGACAATTAACTCTCAAAGGGTTCTGTATCGGGGGGTCACAGAAACCAGACAATAGAAATTGTATTGTTGGCCACATGTAGGTGGTTTGAGCTTAGAAAATGTAGTTTACAAAAGACCTATTAATACTCAGTGCCTACAATTGAATCTGATGGAATATTAGGAACATACACATATTTGTTTACCTATGTCCCTCTAATTACTTGCTTGACTTTTAAAGTACTTAGTGGCGTTTGATACGTTTATTAATTTCATTTCTTTTTATTATGATAGTAAGTAAACTTGTGTGTTTCAAAATAACAGGAAAGAAATTAAAATATCCCCTGACAGCAAGGCTTTAAATAACTTAAGTAAAGACTCTACAACTAAATGTAACAGTAAGAACAACTCGGGGTCACGTATCTATGGTTTAAGATTTTATGAGCATTTCAGGCGCACTTTCGTACTTGTAAGTTTGCTCTGCAGCAGGCCCCTAATTGAGCAGTTTTGGATTAAGCGCCACTTCATTACGTAATTAAAATGTATCAATACCTGTAAAAATAAAATGTTTAGCTAATGCTCGCAGATCCGTATGCATTGGTTTGAAACAAAAAAGAAGTAGGTTGGCATGATAGTTTCTCCCTTGGGAACCTTATTGTATATTCTCAAAATGAAAGTCGTATACTAGGTCGTGATGTATTTTATGCGCCAAATTGAATGGAGATCAGTTTTAAGACAAAAAGCTCGTTTTTGCTCCTGCTATTCTTATCCAGGGTCTAGGATCTCATTATAATAAAATAATAATCACTTTCTCTGGAAAAATTAAACACTACGATACCACTCGCAAAAGTCGTGAAATGCGTGCCTGATTTTGCAGAATACAATTTTAATGTCAAGACATTTGCTCCAAGGTGCAATTACTACGATTTAGACAACGTAATTTCATCATCTTTTTCTTCTTCCTCTTCAGCATATGTTTTGTCCACTGTTGGACATATGCCTCCTGAAGCTCTCTCCAGCTAGCTCTTAGTGCGGCGATTCTTGTCCAGGCCGGTCCTGCCGTCTTTGCAATATCGTCCGACCATCTTGCTGGTGGTCTGCCCACACTTCGTTTTCTTGTGCGGGGTCTCCAGAGCAAGACCTTGTGGTTCCATCTTTCGTCGTCTCTACGGCATACGTGGCCTGCCCATTGCCCTTTCAGTCGTGCCACCTTTTTGCCACTTCGGTAACTTTGGTGCGCTGGCGGATTTCATAAAAACGAATAAATATTTTTATGGTTTTTATCAGTTTTTGATTTTAAAATTTCCGCGTGTCACTCCTTTGACAACTGTCATACTATTAGCATTGATCAAGTAAACTATTAGAAGCTGACCTAAGTCAAACCTATCAATCGGTTCCGAAACTGAGTTTCAACATTAGTCAAAATTTATAGCTCAAATAGCTCATTCTTTGGAAACAGTTTTGAGCTATGTTAAAATGACAATTGACAAACAATCTCAATTTTAAAAAGCCGTATAGCCACAGCTTAATTGCATTACCTCTCGCCTTTATTATTTTTATTAAAGAGTAGATTATTCCGTTCTCTTTTCCACAATTTCATGTTTCGGACAACTGTCTCATGCTTTTAATAGCAACAAAGAATTTATAAGTAGGTGTTCGTAGTACTTGTACATTCCCTGGATGGCAATGACATTAGGCCATAGACTTCGGAGATAAAAAATTGAAAGAGACGAAGTTATCTGTTGTCAGTGGTTTTAAATATTGCGTCTCTTTTCTTCTCAAAGCAATTAATAGACAAAACATCCAAAACATTCGTTCTTTTACATCCCTAAACAAAACCTAATTATGTAGTTCATGGTACAAATTCAAAACAAGCTCAAATCAAAATCTCGAAGCAGCATAATTGCTTTTACAATTTTGTAGCAGCCAAGCAAAGTATCATTATTAAAATTAGAGATCTATACATATAATTCATTTATTTCTTAGATTTTGTTACTGTTTTTACAGTATTCATTCAGAAATTAAGAAATCAATGAAATGTCTGCTATGACCATTTTCCATACCAATAATTTTGACATAAGAAATCAATTTGTAACTGTCATTAGTGTCAAAATAAACGTCATTTGTATGGAATTGAGTGAATGATAAACAAAATTGTATGTTGTCAAAATCGATGAAACAAGATTGTTTTTACGACCTTATGGTACCAAATTGACGGATGGGCGTAATTTGAGATTGTTTTAAGAGTTTATGGTTACCCCCCAGGAATCCAAAATGACCAATCTAGACCCTAACTTAGCTCGTTAGTATTTCTAACCCCTACAATTACAGTAACTAGGCTAGGCATCAGACAATGCGGGTGGGTGGGAGAGATAACCATGATAAACGACCGTTTTGACGCCTGTGGTCCAGCAGGCGTGCATCGATTGTCCAGTAAAAATATACGCTTCATATATCAGTCTCCAGTTTAGACTAGCTAGACGTTCGAATTTGATTAATAGGTTCAAGTCTGAAACAAGTATAAATAGCTAGCAGAGGAAAGGTTTTGTTAGTTATTTTCACTTGTTTTAGATTTTAAAACTAAAAATAGAGTCGGTAAGTTCGCTGATAGAATCCTAAAACGGTTTATAAATAGCAAGCAATTTATTTTATATTATTAACCGATTTCTTTTACGTAAAATTATAAAGACCTTATGATGATAAGCCTAAGAAATAAAATCCACTGTTGGTAAAATCCACATAATTATTAATAGTGGTAAGTTATAGGTTATATGCTTAGTTTTTATAAATCTCTTAAACTAAATGGTTCATTGAATTAGTATAAGTTAGGAAAAAACATTCCTTTCTATTTTTTATTTCTTATTTAAGTTTCAAATATAATAATTCATATAGCCTAATAAGTAGTGATCGGAATAGGTAGATTGATTTGGGGTCAATGATCTCAAACATTGATGTTAATAAGGACATGCCACCGAGATTCCGGCATTTTTTGGTATCAGTTTTTGAAAAAAAGGCATATCTATATTATGCTAGCAATACCAAAGTACATCAAATCAATCTACCTATTCCGATCACTGCTAATAAGCATACATAAAACATAAGATAAGTATTTACAAAACAGTTACATTGCTACAAGCAAACGTGCCGGAAGCTATAGATAAACAGCTTCATAAGGGTTGGTGGAATATACTTTAATGAGCCTTCTAATAAAACAATAATCTCGTACGCACAGATAACGTTTCTATTTAGGTAACTAAAGTAATAATTATTTGGACGGAAACTAACAATAAGGATGTTCGGATCGTTAATTTGATTGGATACTAGTTGTTGATAATATTCATGCAAATATGCAAATGGTTGCATTACATATTGGACAATTGTAAATCGTAAGAACGAACATTAAGAAGTTGTTCTTGGGCTCCTGCAATGCATATTTTTGGACATTAATTCTATACAGTACTCACAGTACTTACTAACTCCATACGGTGCACACTCCATACAGTACACACTCCATAAATACACATTTTATGCAGAACACACGGAGCAGAAATAAAGCAATTAGTTTTACACGTTAAAGTATAAATTTACTTTATACAGAAAAAACAAAATCATGTTAAAGTACTTAATAATGTTAAACTTCAGGTCTTAGAATAAATAATAGGACAAGTCCCAGGCTTACTTTTTAACTGATTTCAAAAAGGAGGAGGTTCTATCAACCCTGTTAACCCTGTCATTCTAAGGCTGCATTCTAGGGCCTGTCAACCCTGTCATTCTGTCACTATCATTTTGTTTAAAATTATATTTTACCTATGCCTAATTCGAACATTTTAAATGACTTTTCTTGTGATAAACTGTACATTTGATGTGATCCTTTCTGTGATCAGACAATGAAACATGAACCGCTGTAAACACGGATCCTTCCCGCAAATAAATTATAAACCATAAAACACAGAATAATAAATAAGCAATTCCTCAGTAGTAATCCGCATAAAACTAATGGTTTGAAAACGTGACAACTGAAGCGAAAACCTGCGATAAAAGTAATCAAACTGTCGTTATATAATTTTAGAGGCGTCATTCAGAGGTAATATCTATTACATTCTTCGTCTAGAGAACTATTGCACAACTCATTAAGGCAAAATGATGAAATTATTATTATTTGACGCTTAAAAAACACTTCAATCTTTTATTAAAAGTTATACAAGATGATAGATTGAATTAATTGATGAAAAGAAATTTTACTGGGTTCAAAGTCGAAACACGACAAAAAATAAGCGATGCTCCACAATCGTCAAGATAAATGACTATTTTGTATGGAAATATGGACTTTTTATATAGCTTTTTATATCGATGCCATAGTGCAAGTTATTCATTTCAATTTCATGGTAAAGTGATTTCGTCTAACCAGTCTACCTTACTACATTTTAACCCCTCAACCCAGCAAAACGAGGCACAATATAAATCCACTGAATTTACTTGTCCAACGGTTAATAAAGTCGCGGAAATGTGTGGTAATTCATCATCATCATTTCAGCCATAAGACGTCCACTGCTGAACATAGGCCACCCCAACCAACGACTTTCAGATTGACGTTGGAAGCGACCTGCATCCAGCGGTTTCCTGGTAAGCCCAAGTGACTCCCAGGTTGGCTGGTTTGAAGTGACCTGCATCCAACGCATATTCCTGCAACCTTTACATATCGTCTGTCCACCTTGTGGATGTACATCCTATGCTGCGCTTGCCGGTACATACCCTCCATTCTAGAACCTTTTTGGGGCTATCGGCCTTTAGTTTATACGCTTAAACGATCATTCGCTTTTTACGTTAAAAAGCGAATGATCTAAGGTCATACTGTAATAGTAATAGGTAATTACGCAGTTGTTGACCACGGGCAAGCCAAAAAAATATTTGGATTTTTGTGGAAAAATGAAATATGTACTTCTACGTCATAACTTTAAGACCTTTTATATAAATATAAAAATCATTTAATTTTTCTAAATTAAATTAATTATTTGACTCTTTTTTAGTTTAAACCAAGTCTATATTTTCAACCGACTTCAAAAAAGGAGGAGATTCTCAATTCGACTGTATGTTTTTTTTTTTTTTTTGTATGTTTGTTACGCGATTACTCCGCCAATTATGAATCGATTTTAATGATTCTTTTTTTGTTGAATAGCTTATACTTTGAATTTGCAGTAGAACAAACCCTCTTACTCATACTTCAGAGGTGGTCCCATATAAATTTTATCGAAATTGATTTAGAACTTTTTGAGAAAATCAACAAATATATACCCAGATAATATTTTGGTTGTGGTTCTTGTTACCTATCTTCGACAAGTATGAGCCGATTTTGATGATTTTTGTTTTATTGAATAGCTTAAACTTCAAAGATAATATGCTAAAAGTTTACAAAATAAAAATCACCCCTAAAGGTAGGAAAATAGGGGATGAAATCGGTGTTCAGCAGTTAGATTAGGATTTATCACTAAAAATTGATGAAATAAGTAAATTTTATTAAAAAAAATAAAACCGACTTCAAAACACTAAAATGCTAAAAATAATCCTAACACTTAAGTACCTAATCAGTTACTTTTGGAGTCGGTGCAAACAAAAACATTGAATCTCTCATCGGCTGGCACCGACTCCAAAAGTAACTGATTAGGTACTTAAGTGTTAGGATTATTTTTAGCATTTTAGTGTTTTGAAGTCGGTTTTTTTTTTTTAAATAATTGGTAATAGATTTAAGATTAAGGTTCCACCTTAATCTTCGCCAGTTTCTCAACTGGTGTAAGTATTACGTTCATAATAAAACAATGTGGTAGACGCAAAACGGTTCATGTAGATAATTGAATAAATTTTGAACAAGAGAAGTTTTAAAGGAAACATAAGTCGTTAGAATGTTAAACACAAAATCTGATTACAAGACGGCACGCACGTCCCTTGAACCGAACGAAATACGTCAACCACAATATACATAATGTTCAGTAGGCATTTTTCCTATTTGAAAGGTCAAATTTTATTTATAAACTTTCTTTTAAGAATTTTAAGATTTCGATGTTGGTCCCATAATGAAAGTTGTTGAATATGAAAATCACATTTACAAGGCCAACGTTGAGCTCCTAAATTGATATTGGCTTTGTACTTCAATTATATTTCGTTTTTTTGTATAGAGTTTGACGTGATAAATGACTGTGTATGTTTAGTTAAGAATTCATTAATAGGCCACCGGTCGTCAACGTTTTAAAAAATAACTATTACTCCGGACTTGGCGTCGCTATCTCCGAGGTCGGTCAATGTGGAAGAATTATTTTTTTACATTGTCTCGAGTCTTGGTGTTGTGGCACCATTGTTGTTTCTGATTTTTGTAACACTAGTGCTTTGGCTACTTACCATAGGATCAGAGCAATGTATGTGATATTGTTCAATATTTTGAAAAGATAAAAATGTCTACAAATAGCTGAATTTTTTGTCATTTATATTCCAAAACAAGCCTTCAATTAAACTGCTGCGTAACATAATCTTAAACGAATACACAGATACTTCTGCACCTTTTTGTTTTATATGTCTACTAAAAATAATCACTTTGCAAGGGCTTGATGAATAATATTAAGTGAAAATTTTGTGGTATTTCAATGGCATCTTACTGAGTACGATGGTAAGTACGTTGGCGCCGGCTCGGTATATCTACCGATATAACGGCGGTAGGTACACTGATGCTGGCAGCCGAGATTTAAAACAATGGCTGCCGTTGCCGACACTCAATATGGTAACCAGTAACTAAATTGTAATAACCCAAAAGGCTTCATTCTAGGGCCGGTAAACAAAATAAAAAAATACAAATGCTCAAATACAACGAACTTGTCTATGCGAAAACCATAGAAATCTTTAAAAAAAACTTCTGTATCCCTGTCATGGTCGACCGTTTAGTTTATGCAAAAAAAAGTTTTTATTTATGAGTATCAGAAGTTAAGTTTCATACAATGCGCGCTAGTTTAACGCACACATAGACATCGCTTACGTACATAAATGTACATGTTGAATTTTTCGGACAATGATTTTACTGGACGTTCTTTGCCATTTAATTAAATGATTTATTCAACTAGTTGGCTGCAACATCTACATGTGATGAATATTGATTGCTACATACTAGATTTTTCGTAGCATTCATTTCGTAGCATCTTTCTCGTAGGCGCTTATCCTAGCAGTGTAGCAAGTTCCAACCTAACTACAGGATAGGGTACCATTAGTCTTGTAAAATTGATAGAAATAAGTATTTTGGATTTTGTATTATTCTTAATCAGGGATACCTTATTGTTGAACTACCAGGATACTAAAAAAAATTCTACAGGAAAGAATCTAAACGGATTTTAAATTGATTAGAATGAATAGAGTGTAGAGTAGATTGTTCGTATATATGTATTCCAATATAAAAAGTACCTTCACGAGAATACCAAAAACAAAATTAACGGACTTTCGTGTTTGTACAAAATTGAAAGACACTATAAATAGATAGTAAGCAATGAAAATGGGTTGACGCGACTAGAAACCGCGTTTTAAAAGAGAAGAGTATTGAAGCGCTCCATAACAATATACCTACCTACGTATTTATATACTCGCCTGACACGTAAAATCAGGAATAGATTGGAAAAATAATACAATATCTGCTAGAGAATACTTTGTTTCCAAGGATTCAACATAAGATAAGTTAGAATTTTTATAATCTTAACTTGTTTCTCAGCATATCCTAATCTCCATATTTAAAACAAAGTCGAGTTAGTTACACCATTTATAAATCAAAAACGGAAAGCAGATTTTTATGATCCATAGTATGTTGGATTTTTATCCAACGAGAATACCAGAATAACTATTAAAACATCGAAAAATTCACGAAAAAATTTTTATGAAGAGTCGCGGCGGTACAAAGTTTGCCGAGACAGTAAGTTTCTGTTAAAATTTTGAGGCCTACTCACCATCTTCAATTAAAATTAATTTGACAACTAGAGTACAATACGGCTTAGTTTAGAGTGTGATAATCTCATCAGAGCAATACTAATAAACTTATTGGGAAAGACATTCGTAATCAGTCGTATATTATATTTCAATGATCAACAATAATAAAATAGGCCCGTATAGCAGATATTATACCTACTATTTCATATAAATAACATAAAACATGAATCTTATTTCAATTCCCATAGTTTTGCAGTTATTAAAGTATATATGGCTGAAATGATGAAAAGTAAATACCATGCCATAGCAACCGCATCTGCAATTTACATTTCAGAATTAACTCTGTGTAACTGTAGTTCAAACAAGCTCTTTAACAAGTCTGTATGTAACAATGGATAGTTACTCGAAATGTATTGAATACAGCCTTGTGCCAGGCCAGGGAAGTTTTCCAATAAATAATATTACTTGAATGTGTGTCTTGCAATTCAATAACATTGTTCTATTGAAAACGCTTGTGAAGCGATTGCCAATAAATTGTTTGTGATGTTGTAAGTTGTGGCGAGCTTATGTGAGAAATCCTAAGGTATAATCTCTTACCCTCATATTAATAGCTGGGAAATATCCACGTATTTATTTTAATAAAGTTGATACGTACTTACGTATTATAAGTAGTATAGTAGTTACTTAGAACATTAATTTTACTAATATGCGAAGGTATGGATGGAAAGATGTTTGTTACTCAATCACGCCAGAACGGCTGTACGGATCTGGATGAAATTTGGAACAAAGATAGATTATAGTTTGGAATAGCTCATGGTTTACACATAAATATGGTTAAATTTGTGGATCATAATCAAAAACATATTTGTACCACTTCTAAGCTAAATAAATGATTCTGATTACTTTTTATCCCAGAAAAATGTACAGTTCCTGTGTACTAGATTTGTATGTTTTCCACAGAACAAGGGTTCGACATGTTTTCCTGCAGTTGTAGTTTTTAAATCAGATAATAACATAGGCTGCTATTTTTAATTCACCTCCTAGGGGAGTAAAATAGGTAGGTAAAACCGAATTCACAGCTAAGTAGTAAATTAATTAATAAATATAAGTACTTAATTATGTTTTGGACAACTCACATACATTGGTCTAATCCTATCGTAAGTAACCAACGCACTCGTGTTATAGAAATCATAAAAATGACGGAACCACAACCCAGACCCGAGATCTTAGAGAAAAGTTCGTTTCCAACATTCAAATGATTGTGAATCGAACCCGGGACCTCAGAGATGGTGACAGCAAGTCCGGCATGCTCATCTCTCGGCTACGGAAGTCGTCATAATGTCAGAGCCTAAATTCATAGTTAATTATTAACTTAAAATATTTTATTTAAATATTTAGCATGTTGTTATAGATCGTTTAAGAAATAACAATTGCCTTTTAATAATAAAATATAATAGCTCAAATAGTAATAGAAAATGAATATGAAGCCTGGTTTGCAAGTGGAGCTATAAAATAAAAACTAATTGAAAGGGTAGTACGAAAATACCATAAAACATGGTTTTAATTAAAGGCACTACGTTGGTGTAACAAATAGTTCAATACATGTTTTTTCGTTCTGGAAAATTTAATCCATGATGAAGATCTCGAAACTAACCTCAGATTTTTCCACGCCTATGTTAAATTAAGTAAAATAACGTTAACATCAGCCACGGCAACTATGACTTTTTGATGGAAAACCATCTTTTAAAACCACGAGCTTAAAATACCTCTAATTTTGTGTTTTAAAACTGTAAAAAAAAAACTTAAAAAAAAACTTTATACTTTACATTATTACAGAACTGTTAACTTTGCAAAGTCAGTCTTGCACAACAGGTTTTAAAATATTTTATACTATAATGTCAATAGTTCTGTACTACGTAGCTAAACAGACCCGGTTGGTACCAAAAAACAAATAATAGTGCTAGGCATCAGAAGTTAAAAGCATACATAGACATCGTTTACGGACACGAAACCTCGGAACATACTGGAACAGTTCAAGCGCGAGTGCGGTTTACGCATCAATTTAACATAGATGGTCCGAACATAAGTAATTTGATTCATTTCATAAAATAAAAATGCATATGTAAATTTTAATGATTCAATTGTATTGATTTAATCAACTTAAAATCATCGGTAGTTCGTTCTAAGCAAGATTTTTTTACGTATTTCGTCATATGTTATATGTATACATAATTAATATTAACTGGTACGTCAAAATACTAACGTAAAAAATACTATAACATTCAATGTATGTTACTTATTTATTTTTCAAACCAATTAGTTTTATGCTCATTAAAAATAACATTATTTATGAGAAAGTCGCTTAGTAACCACCACCACGATCGTTTTTATTTTCCTGCCTAAGCCGAAATTGACAGCGAAATCCCTGAGAGTAGGTTTAAAAAATAAGGCAAATACGTCATGAGATTTACTTCTTTTCTCTCTATGGTTTTGTGGTCGTACTTTGCTATGCAAATGCATTTATCTCCCCTCCAAATTCGGGAAAAGCATCTAACCGGTGTGATCTTTTATCCGTGAAATTCATCAATCATGCAGCATTAGCACAGATTCTGGATAGTCTCGGCACTATCCCAAGTGACCTGAACAAATGCAGGTGGTGCCTAATTACCAACAGGGGTGAACGAGACAAGCATACGATGTCTCAGATGTTAGAACGAGACGGTAGGTGTGGCGGAGTCAATCCGTCACTGTCGTTTTGGGTAATCTTGTAAAGCGCCAGTGATAAATCCAAGAGTCGCTGACTCCGCCATGATTTTTGTTGTCATTAAATAGGGGTTGACACGTGTCGGGACGCATTTAGATTGTAATATATTTCTGGGATGGTATTGTCTTATTAATAACAAATGAGGTGAACACCATAAATATAATTTAAAGTTAGACAGGTCGTCTTATGGGTCTTTAAGGGTCACAAACACAACGATAGTTGAAATATTAAAAATAAATGTTTGTCCTCCTGTGTTACGTAACTAGTTCGTTAAGTCTCTAGCAAAATTAACCTACGTAGCTATAGATACAATTCGTATCTATCATTCTGATGGCAATATTGGTAATACAAATAAAAGTGTCTTAAATAATAGGATTTCCGAGTTCCCCTCATTCGTGCAGGTATCACAGACAATCCCCTTTGCTTTGTCATCTGATTAAATTGTAGAGATGTTACAGTTCCACGATATTGCAGAGGATCGGATATCTTTAATAAAATATCCGAACTGTTCCGGGTCCTAAATAATTCAAATATTAAATGCGTGATCTAATCCTGCAAGAAACAGGTATATCTGAGTTGAGCTCTAGTATTTGTACCTAAGTCATAGTAATGTATTTTTGAGAATTTCATATATTATTTTATCAAGTTGCCAATTTACAAACAAGCTTATTGCCTAGTTCGAGTTAAAGTTTTTTTTTTATTTTCTAGCGTAAAGCGTTTTCTTTGCAGATTTCATCGCAGATAAAATACTTAAGCAAAACTAAGGAAAAGGTAAGTAAACATTAGTTTGTAGATTTTGATTATTAGTTTGTAGATGTTTAGCATTTTAGCTACATTTAAAATTATTTTATGTTGGCATTTTGCATGCTGCATGCCTGCCTGCATGCTGCGTGCCTTCTTGCATGCTGCATGCCTACTTGCATAATGCATGCTTGCCTACAAAAAAAAAATTATGTTGGCATTGTTTTTATATTAAATGATATCATATACATTTTTGATGTAGTGGATAATTAATAATTCGGAATTTTAAATAGTTCGATCTATTCAAAATCGGAATTTTGAAATTAGGAATTACAAATGTTAAGAAAATTGAGATTACGGAATTTTGAAAATCGGAATAATGATAAATAGGGATTTTCATTTTCGGAATTTTAAACCGTTCGGATTTTTAAGATTCGGTATTTTGAAATTCGTAATAGTAAAATTCGGAATTAAGTTTTTCGGATTTATGTAGTGTACCCCTTTTTGAGCACAGCTCACAAAGTAAAAAAAGGTATTTTTTGTGATATAATTACAAATTTACGGTTTTCGGATTTTTTACTTGTGCTATAAGACACAGATCTTTGACATTCTAAGTCAATGGAAAAAACCCTGACTTAGAAATGATTGTGATGCCCTTGCGGGTATCAACAAAATATGCGGCATAACCAGCCGTATGTTATAATTGTGTTGACTATGGGCCTCTTACACCACTTGCTGATAAGTTTCAGATAACCTATCTGGCACTTATTTTGACAGATAACCCATACAATTACTTAGCTGTCAAATAAGTGCCAGATAGGTTATCTGGAACTTATCAGCAAGTGGTGTAATAGGCCCTAAGAAGTTTATTTTTTCAGGTACTTACAAGGGAAATTGAAGACCTGTGTATTTCTCTTTTTCTCTTTTGAGGTATGGAACCCTAAAAATACTCTGAGAGTAAAATACCAACTAATATTATTAACATAAATAATAACAAAATACATTTTTAATCACTTTCATGCGACTAATAAACAAATGTTTTCGTACCTCGACCCAAAACCTCAAAACAACCCTATTAATACTGATATGGGCACGGAACCACGATGTTGCAAGTCATAATCTCAGTGGTACACATTTTGCGTTTCACTGTCCAACTGTTTACATTCAAAGCTCTAGAAGCTTTTAGAGTTGGTGATAGATACAGCTACTTATCTTTATAAGTAAATCAATGACTATATCATTGGCGAAAATCTGAAATGAAATATGAGATAAGCCGTATTTTTGGATTTTCGTTATTACTTAGATAGTGGTATATTAACAATGGGCTCAATTTCTTAAAGCCATTACTTAATTTATGTTTAGATATCTTTTGCTCTCCCGAGGGATTGAAAAGAGGCAGACTATCAAACTAAAGGATAATCTTGACTAATACCCAATTTAAGTCTTATTTAATATAAAAAATTGACAGTATGTATGTTGAAAATGTTTGTTACTTAGTCCCGCTAACATAATATGGTCTTTAAAAGTGGGTGATAAAAAGGGTTCTCTAGTTTGTTCCCTAACGTTGTTATCCATAATCTAAAGTGCAATAGTTTTTTTGTACTAATCAGCATTTGTCTGAATGATAACTTGTCCGAAGTTAATATCACGTAATATTACATGCAATAAAATTTAAATGCCTAAATACTATATGTCCTAAATTTATTTTTCAATAATATTACAATCAATAATATACGAAAGACTTAAAACCGTTTTCAATAAAAGTTGTAATTTCTACATTCAAATTATAATTAATATAAATTTTTCCTAATAATAATAAGTGCGTCATGCAAGCTAGCAGCAAGCATTGTGCATGCAAGCAATCAGCATGCATGCAGGCAAGCAATCAGTAAGCTTGCATGCAAACATCATGCATGCAATGCATGCAAGCAAGCAGCATGCACCATGCATACATGCAAGTAGCATGCACCATGCACGCAAGCAAGCAGCACGCACCATGCATGCAAGCAAGCAGCATACACCATGTATGCAGGCAAGCAAACAGCATGAGAGGCTTCAGTCACGACTCCAGCGCTGCGGGTTACTGGCAGTCCTGCTCCTCAGCCCGCGGGCTGCTACGCCCCTGCGCACCTGATTCTAAATAACACCCTAGTGGTAGGGCAGACAAGACTGCGTAGATTCGGATTTATGGCGATTCGTTTCTGTCACTAAAACCAAATTTTTTGCCATTTTTTAGGACTAACAATAATATTATAAATAAACATTGGAATAATACACAGTATATAATACAATATTAGGATATTTGACTTTATTTTATGTAAAATAAGTAGATTTAAGCATTATTAGTACTCGTAATTATGACAGTATAGTTTTAGAACTGAAGATAATAAAATAACACAAAATTTTGAATGTCTGGTTACTAAAGTTTATAGAAAACGTGTAATGGATAATGATATTGGACTAACAATGCTAGAAGAATGGGAGTACCCAATTATTGTCTAGTGCCTAATAACTAATAATATATATATGGATGAATGATATAATAGGGCTTTCCTTAAAAATATAAGAAATGAAGTTATAGGAAGGTATTTAGTCCAAGTAAAGATTATATCAAATGGGCGTTATACCTTTTAAAATTAGTTTATTTGTTTTAATACAAATGAAGCGCACCCAACTCAATTTTACTGTCAGCCCACCTAGCATGACCACACGATATGATATAGCGATTTATCGACACCAATTGCAAAAATATTTTATGCTGATAATAGGGACTGATGTAATCAAAATCTTATAGGTAAATTTTGTATTGATTTTTTTTTCTAAAATATTCTTTCGATTCAAATATTGGTAGTGAAACTTCCCATGTCTAACCAGTCACGCTGAATAAAATATTTTTTACTAACTTTACTTTTATTCGACCAAAGACCTCCTTAAATAAAACTGTATAAGTAGATTTTAAACAAAATACGTCTTTGAAATGGAACAAAGCATTTTTTTAATATACTTAGAAAGGTAAATACATCGATATGAAAGAAGATAATTTTGTAATACAAGGGTAAAATAATATTATTTGGTAAACGTCCATAACATTGAAATGTTATTACAGGAGAAGCTCTTGACTCGTTCAACAAGCCTGACTAAATATTGGCTTTGCTTTGTATGCTTTAAGGATTAGGTTTTCTATGACTGAGGTATTTCTACTTTAATATAAAAGTCTTCATATGTATGGTTTTCTTGCTTTTATCATAAAATATGCTCACAAATACTTTGAAAGCAGCCTTTAGGCTTACATTAGACATCTTAGTTCAAAGAAAATATTTTAGACCTCAACTTTTTATACTTTTCAACGCCCATTACATGCCCTCATGAGATAATTTTATAAAAAATCTTTTTCAGCCACCTTTTTACTGTTTCTGTCTGCGGTTTAGACTGTGCGTTGGCTTTCAATTTGCTTGACAATCGATGCAAAGTTTTTTTTTCACCAGATCTTTACCCTTAGGGTTTAGACCCTTAGACCCTGTACATGACGCGTCCCTCGCGTGTTTTTCACGTAAGGTGCGTCCCAAAATCCTAAAGCCTAATACATTCTGTCGAAACGCGTGTAAAACGCGACGATATACTAACGCGCGATAATCGCCGCATCTAGGTGTGGTCTTAGGGCATTTAAACAGCTCCACATTTATAATTGGGTACTCTACTTTGCCACTATCTAGCTCTAATATTGTGGACAATGATCCAATACTAGAATCATGGATTTATCAGTAATGATGGAAGTATCTTTTTTACGTTATCTAGTAATCAACTATCGGTTTCGAATTGACAAAAATGCATAACAAAACTCTAACAGAATGCTGACTTCAATTGTATCAGCAACTACATTGTTTTCTGAGTATGCTGAGCATGACCCAGCCATCGTAAACTTTTTACGAGCCGCGCTAAATGCGGGAATTGAAATACATGGCCAGCCATACAACGTCTCCGGGAAAATTGCAGTTGGATGAAATGATAAAGTGTGCTCACGTGACGGGGGTGACCGTCTCGTTGCTTGATTAGTTGACAATAATAACTTTTTGGTTACTTGGATACATTCTGGCAAAAATGGGATTCGGTAGTTTCCTTTCTTTAGTGGTGCCAGAATACGTGAAGTATCAAATATCAAACTACAAAACTAATGAATACAGATTGCCATCATCTATTTATAGCAATATCACTTATTACATTTAATATTTAGCCGTATTAATATTGTATAAATATACTCTAACTCTTTATACACACGTTTATAAGCTTCATCATCATTATCATTTCAGCCACAGGACGTCTACTGAACATAAGCCTCACGTAGTAATTTCCAGATTGGCCGGTTAGAAGCGGCCTGCATCCAGCGGCTTCCTGCAACCTTTACTAGGTCATCTGTCCACCTTGTGGGTGGACGTCCTACGCTGTGCTTGCCGGTACGTGGCCTCCATTACAAAATCTTTCTTCCCCATCGGCCGTCAGTTCTACGTGCTATGTGCCCCGCCTACTGCCACTTCAACTTGCTAATCCGTTGGGCTATGTCAGCGACTTTTGTTCGTTTACGGATCTCCTCATTTCTGATTCAATCTCGCAAGGAAACACCGAGCATGGCTAGCACGCTGTGCGATCTTGACCTTTCTTATGAGGCCCATAGTGAGAGGCCACGTTCCAGTTCCATCTGTCATCACTGGTTGTAGACTTTCGTCTTGAGGCACTGAGGTATTTTGGACAAGAAGACGTGGTGTAGTTTCCCGAACGCTGGCCAGCCGAGTTGGATTCGACGATTGACCTCCTTCTCAAAATTGGATCTACCCAACTGGATAACTTGTCCTAAGTAGACATATTTAGCTCTATATATATATTTAGCTTTAGTAGAGCTCCCAACGGATACTGGGTAGGGCGCAACATGGGCATTCGACATGAGCTTGGTTTTGTCCATGTTCATAGGAGACTCGAATAAGGTCATTGAGCATTGTGCTGAGGTCTGCAAACGATTCTGCCATGACCACAATGTCGTCGGCAAACCGAAGATGAGTGATGTACTCGCAGTTGATGTTGATGCCAAATCCTTTCCATTCCAGGAGCTTGAAAGCATCTTCCAATGCAGCGGTGAACAGTTTCGGAGATATAACATCTCCCTGTCTTAGGCCTCGTTGCAAAAGGAATCGCCTTCGTGCTCTGCTCCTGTACTCGGACCGACATGGTGGCGTTTTTGTATGAACACTTCAACACCTCGATGTACCGATAGTCAATATGGTATTTTATAAAACACTGACCTCAACTCTCTTAGTTTAGTAAAAACGATTAGGAAACCAAAAAGAAATATTGTTCTACTAACTAGTTAACGTCTACTAATCTAGAATTGTAAGATATCATGTGATTTTTTTTTCCCAATTTTGTCTGAAATAAAAAAATGCCTATGCATTCTTTTATGAATAAACCACAGTATCATCTACATAAGGAGTCAATTTTAAATAGAAACAACATAATAATATTATAAATAACAACCTTAATAAGAATTAACAGTTACCAACCAATGCTGAGCTATATTTTGGCAATGATGTAGTAATAACCGGTATCTCATTCCAATAATATCACACCTCATTTACGCTATAAATATGTCAACATCAGAATTGAAACAGGCAAATTGTAAATTTAATACCCGCGCGATATATCTCATAGACGGAAACCTCATATCATAGGAAATTGGAAATAAATTCCTTTAAGCTTTCAATTACCTGAATCGGAACATTGAGTTCTCAGGAACATAAATTTACGTTCACGGTGCTCTGAAAATTCTGGTATCTTAGTAATGTTTGAAATGAACGAATGAGTGAATAACTATGGATAAATAATGGCAAACGTAATGTAGGACATCCCCCGGCTCGATGGCGGTCTATCCTTACCTTAGGAAGATGGCCAGCCATCTGCTTAAGCCACTCTTTTTTTATCCAGCCACTACTGGCAGTGAAAAAAGCGGAAGATCGTGTTTTTTGGCGCTTTCTTAGGCGAGGCTTTCGTCCAGCGGATGACTGAGGCTGACATGAAGGATGAATAACAATGTTTAGTCCCACCAGTGGATTTCTAGTGCAAAAATCGATAGAAATGGTATTGACAGAGCCACCTAATTATTTTATGTATTCACAAAAACTGGTTGGATATATTCAATTTAAAGTTATGTACACATTAAAGTCGCAGGTAGAGCCGATCTATCGTTTGGGACGAAATTTCGGAAATCAGACAATTGTAATGTCAGTTTAACACAGCTTATTTAATTTGGCCGTACTAAACAAGATGTTTAACACGAAAAAGTATTTTACAATATGTTCGGCTCATATCCAATAAAATTTTAAAAGTTAGAAAATAACCTCTCCGACAGATCGCCAGATAACGCTAGGATAGCTGTAGGCGTAGATTTTTTATCAGCCGAGCAAAGAACAATTACTCTTTGGTTTGAGTTTGTATTTTGCTTCTTCAATTTTAGTGCCTAAGTGACTTCAGTTAGACGTTAGAGAAACTGAGCTCTAAGTTTTTCAACTAGCACCAGTGCTATCTACATTAAAAAGTTAGGGGCCGTCAGTATACGTAGCAGAATTATTAATCACAGATTCCAACTTTTTGAACTGGAGTTGCAGTATAAGCGGTAGCGGTAATAGCATCTTGCGAACAGTTTATCGTAAGAGCTCTTTATTATATATTAGCTTTGCCCGTAGTTTCAGCCAAGTACGAGTAGTATTACGGATTTGATGTTTTTGACAACTGAACAGAGACATTTAAGTTAGTTAGAGCCATATCTAGACAGAAAGCAAGACTGCTTTTCTTGAAAAATGTGCTGATTTCTATACAAGGTCGCCTGTTATAAACGGGTGAAACTTTAACAGAACTTCTAATTATATTAGAGAAACCGGGCCCTATTATTTTCGTTCTTAAAAACGGCAGTTTTCATTTTTATTCCTAACAACAAAAAAAACAAAAAAGTTTTAAGAGCACCCTGTCTAGTCTGAAACGTCCCTATGTCATCGCCTCTGTCTCTCTCATTTTAATCGTGCCCCACTCTTCCCTCGGGGTGCGCACGGGACACGGGGTGTATCATTTAACGTTGAAATTAAAAATAGTTTTTCTCGAAAACTAGCGTATAAATTTTTTCTTTTTTTTAACAAAAATGATTCATTTATGTTTTTGTAATTGCTCTTTAAATTTCACCCGTTTATAAAAGGCGACCTTATAAAGAAAGCAGCACAAGTCCATTCATTGTAAATAAATCAGTCTTACTGTTACTGGAAGGGAAAGCAGCCAGCAATAGGTCAGTTAAAAAAAACTGATAAGACCGAAAGCAAATTAAAAGATTTATTATTATTTTATTTTATTTTATTTGTAAAACTTTCTCTTCCTTGGTAGGCTGTCAATGACTTAAATCACTCCAAAAAAAGTGTTTTTTTTAACTCCTGCAAACTCTGCCAGCGTCATTCTATGTTAAGCTACTGAATTTACCTCAGTTGCCATTCAAAGTTGTGACTTGGCAACTAAAAGGGAGCAATTTGTTGAACTAGTCGAGACCTCGTATGTACTCGTAAGGGCACAGATTATAAACGTAGATCCAGTAAGCCCGCTGTTAACAGCCGTTAACAGGTTGGCGAACACATTATTATGTTAACACGTTATATTACGCACTAGCAGACGACGGTCTTGCAAATGACAATAAAAAGGCAGTAGGAGTAAAAGTGATAAACACAAACCGGTCTGTCTACACCAGCCCTCCTAAAACTTTTTTTTTATTGGGACAGTTTTAGATTTTAGCTGTCCTATCTGGGCCGCTAATATGCATAACGTCAGTTATTTATGTGCTAATTAGAAACCTACTACGTTTAATAGATTTTTTTAATCGAGGTGGGAACGACGATATTTAATTTGCTTACTTTGGCTATATAATAGGCTAGTTACCTAAAAAAATCTTAATAGTTCGTCAGTTGGATTAACAGAAAATATTGGAGACATCTTTTATATTTGCTCAATTAAACAAAAAATGATGAAGATATAGCCCGTTAAAGTTCTGCGTAACGTCATGCCTTGCGACACTTTTAGCAAGGCGTGACGTCACGTGCAAACTTTGATGCGTTTTATCCTCGTAATTTTTTGTTTGATTAACAAAAGAAAAAATATGGGTCCAATATTTTTTGATAATCTAACTGACGGACTAAATAGAATAATATTTATTTGCGCCAGGAAACTAGCCTATTGATGTGATTGTTTAAATTATTTATTTATTATTATTTATTTTGTAATAGGATAGTTCCCGAATATAAAATATCTGGATGCAAACAACGTAAGCATAATTAGGGCACATTTTTTAACAGTCTTATTAATCTGTCACTATTATCCAAAATTCAGCGTATGGCTTCTTCTCTCTCTTTTCTTTAAAAATGAATTCATTTATCATTCCATAATCTCGTCAAACAAGATATGCATAATTACAGCCAAAAACTGACTTTCCTATTGGCACTAGCAATTTTTTTTAAGTCCTTTAACTCCTACAACGCGTGAACTATTTTCAAAATCCTCAGTATGGCTGTCCTACACCATTCAGATTGGAGAGGTGCTACTCTGCCCAAGTATTTTAGGCTAACGGTCACTAACTAAGGAAATGTCAAAACCACGCATCAATATTAAACCATTAACCAGGGTTAGTTTGTTGATAGTTACAGTTCGCGTGATGGCTACTTCGTAATTTCGTATGTTTCAGTCGTAGATTAATCTTGTTCGCTATTAAATTAGTGTTTCTTGATGAAGGAAATGGCGATCAAGGTTGTTTGGTACTTGAAGGCGATTAGTGAGATGTTGTGGTATTTAGTTAGATACTTGTGACTGTTTAAATGTACCCTCTTTAGATAATAAACTAAAAATCGTGAATTAATGAATGGAAACAAGCTTACTGCATTTGGATGTAAAAGTTGTCAAACATATCTAGTAATCTAGAGGCTACACAGGAACTCAAAATAGTGCCTGAACAATGTTTTTTTACGTTAAATTCTATACAAAAAAATATAAAACAAGGTAAATTTATTAATTACAATTTATTTTGGACCTTTACCGCACCCATTACCTGCTTTCTGCATGACCCAAAGGTTGGCTGGTAGAGAATGCCCTTGGCATTAAGTCCACCTGTTGTACATTTTAAGTTTGTGCAATAAAGTTTTTAAATAAAATAAATAAATAAATAAAGTATTACTAAGAGCTAATTTAAGTTACCATTTCATAAAACACGTTTAGTCAACGTCAGGTCAACCTTCCCAAAAAGTTGAAGGTCATTAAACCGATTTTTTTTAAACTTTAAGTCCGACATGTAAATATCAATACCAATTAAGAAAATTTTACGTTTTGTGGTAGGTTGACGAGCTGTTGTCTGTACAACAATCACAATAAAAATATTTGAGAGAAAAATACTAATTTTGGCAGTTAACTTCAGGCTATCTGTTCTATTTAGAACTGATAAACCTTTACGTTTTCGTTTTCATAATTTCTTTGTTTTTGTCCGCTGTTCTTTCTCGTGCTTGTGGTAATGATTTTTACATACGAGAAAGTGTGACTTTGACAAAACAAATATCTAAAATATGGGCAAATTGACGTATTTCGCGCGATGACAGTCGATAACGGAGCTTAGCTTAAGAATTACAATTCAACTGAAAGTCAAATAATTATCATAGTTTATAATGAAACTGTTAATTTAACTAAACTATTCCCACTATGTCTAAAGATTTCACTTGCTCTCAAGTTTCAAACAAGTACCTCCTCTTAATGCATAAAATCTGGTTTCATTACGACAGCAATGAAATTAGATAGACCATTAATGCCCCACGAACTTTGAATTGTGGCTTTCAAATAACTAAACTGAAAGGTCTAAACCCTGGGGAGCAATAGATATTTTCTCTAGGATGTTTGAGGATTGTTAATATTAAGAGGCCCTACTCACTGCTAAGATGCAGCTCTGTCTCAAGTCGAGCGAGATCTTGCCGCGAGCGGTCACAAGCGCCTCAATGTATGAAAGATGACACGAGAAATAAATTTTGACTGACGTGTGACGTCCTCACTGTGATTGTTAAGCACGACTACAGTTGAACAGCTAAACATCAAACTTTAAAAAAAACTATACATCAAGCAATATATTACTAGTTCAAGCTGCCGTCGCTTTGATACAAATGCTTTTATTTATTGTTAATTCCGTTGTTGTCTCGGCGAACTACGTACCGCCACTTTATTTTATTTTAGATATGGCTTGATGTGCATCTGACTTTTATTTAAATAAATATGACAACACACCAATTTTCATGGTCTTGAAGTTAGAAATTAACATCGCTATGTTACGAGGTACCACACGACAACTTCTGCCATAGGTGTCTCCCAGCAAACCCAAACCCGAAGGAAATTTTCCGTTTTCTAAATTGACCCGGACCGGGAATTGAACCTGGCATCAATTCCGTACTAGGTGAATTACTGCGCCACTACGCTGTGTTGCCTTGGCCTTATGACGTTTAAAATGGGTAATAAATCAAGACTCGCTTAAATTTTAACCTTTTTCAGTTTAGTCGAGACACATAAATAGTCCAACCAATTATAGCAGTATTATTTATGCTTTTTCGTCATGCAGAGAAATATTAAATATGCATCAGAAAACACATTAATTGTCTGTGCTGAAACATGATAGTTAAATTGCAAAGTTCAAATTGTTCGTAAAAAATAGGCTTCTATTGATGACATAATCTTATGTAAATAAAAAAAACTAAAAAACATGTTCCAAAATTTGTATTGGCCGTGAATGATTTGTTTTTTGCTGATCTCTAAGAAATCTCCGAAGCGAACCAATTAAAACAAGTTCAATTCCTAATTTGACCTGACTGGGTTTGCGCCAATTGGTTTGACAAAAATCTGTTAACGTGATAAGCGCCACTTAGTGACAAGAAGCGCAATAGACGTTTCTTGTCGCCTAGTGTAAAGGTGCTCTAACCAGGGTCGTCTATAACAAACAGTGGTGTTTCGAGGTTTTGGCACTAGTCAGTAGTCAGACATTGCTCTAATTAAAGCCGGATCAGACATGCCACACTTTTGGTCTCAAGCCAACTAGCTTCTTGTTCAAATGATTCGCCAGTTAAGTTTAATGTTTTTATTCGGCTAATTAGGAGAGTTAAGTCTTTTAATTTTGTTGTTCTTGAGCCCATTTTGAACAGCTGGGATAGTGTTTTGTCATGATTTGGGTAACAGTGTTACTTTATGTACTTAAATAGATTTTGTAATGTGAACATAAATAAGAACCGTCAATCGAATAGACTTTTGAAGTTACCTCTTTAGGTATTATTTTTATCTTAATTATTGTTATTTTATTGTTATAGATCCAGTTTCAATTTTTTTATGAAAAGTATGGAATTGATCCGATAAAAATGAGAAAATAATATTTCCTGTTATTTATGCTATCGGTCCAAGCCAAATTTAGAATCAACATAAATATAATAACGGTGTATGTAGTATACCAACAGCCTACCAATGTTCTTGCGAAATCTGTTAAACATGTCGAAATTATAAAACACTTAATTCCCTGACTCATTAAACTGAAAAAGTGAAAGCTAATTGTATAACGACTTTATTATTATGTATCAGGGCAATCTTTCAATATTCTTATGGTGATCAATTCCTCAAGGTATTTTCTGGATTCAGGAGGATATAAAAGTTGGCAAAAAATCTAAAATCAAGGTTTGTCAAAGGGCCTAAGAGGAAATCATGGTCATTCTAAATCAATCAAGTCAAAACCCACAATATCAGATTCCAAACCAGAATTGCCTTCGTAGGTAATAAGACCACAAAGCTTAAGTTATACTGGGTGGGACATGTAAGAAGAATGCCAGATGGTCACCAGACGCCGTCAGAAAAGAAGGTACATGAAAGAGGGTATAAAGACTTAAGTGACTTTTTCCAGGCCTAACAGACTGACTTTCGACAGGGATATTAGGAATTTGAGAAAGGCCTTTGCCTAGCACTGAAATAATAATATTTCGAAAAAAAAAGGCAAAATAAAAAAGACTTCTAAGAAATCGCCAATCGTAATCTCGTTTATATCCATCCTATTGATTTGTAAAGAAACCGTACAAACTAATTTCTGTTTGGTGAAGTAGCTTACGTCTATGCTTCGTGTTTTTGACCTCGTTTTAGCCTTTAACTAGGACCTAAAAGTGCGGCGGTGCTATTAAAACTTGGAGCCAAGCTACGGTCGTTAGAGCGCTGTACTTTTGCTCCAGAGTGCGATGCATCCGATACACACTGACTGATGATTCAGTAAACATTTTCAGCGTACATTATAATATTATTCTATAAAAAGCTTAAAGAGCTAGGTTATCCTAGCTAAGTAACAATTTAAACCTTATGCATTTTTATTGTATTCAAAATCGTCATTTCAATGCTGCATGTTTTATTACCCTTTTTTTAAAGGAATGATTTAGTAATCTAATACGGTATTTTTCACCACTAATCAATTGACATACTTTTTAAAAACTGACTTAACGCTACTCTTCCATATAATTTGTATAGTGATAACAAAATATGACGTCACTGTTTACCTGACTCACCGGACTAACTTTTTATTGAATTTGGAACAATTAAAATCTTTATTTTTAAATTAATTATAATGTGACGGTATTAGGCCTAAAATAAAGTTTTATTTTTTTTTATAAATGTTGTCTTAGAATTATTTAAGAATGGTGTAAACATGCTTGGTTATTTTTGCCAAAAGGCAAAAAAAAACATTTTTGAGGGAAAATAACTTATAATCTAATGACATCTGTTAGATTGACACCTTTGTTGATTAGAGAGAGAGAGAGAGAGAGATTTCACAAGGGAGGTGCACACTATACAACGTCTTCTCGTCTAAAATACCTCAGTGCCTATAGACGAAACAGTGTGTGTTACCAGTGATGACATATGGAACTGAAACGTGTCCTCACTATGGGCCTCATAAAAAAGCTCAAGGTTGCACAGCGTGCTATGGAAAAGGCTATGCTCGGTATTTCTTTGCGAGATCGTATCAGAAATGATGAGATTCGTATACGAACAAAAGTCGCTGACTTAGCCCAATGGATTAGCAAGCTGAAGTGGCAGTGGGCGAGGCACATAACACGTAGAACTGACGGCCGATGGGGCAGAAAGGTTCTGGAATGGAGGCCACGTACCGGCAAGCGCAGCGTAGGACGTCCACCTACATGGTGGGCAGACTACCTGGTAAAGATTGCAGAAAGCCGCTGGATGCGGGCCACTTTTACCCGGCCAATATGGAAGTCACTGGGGGAGGTCTATTTTCAGCAGTGGATGTCCAATGGCTGAAATGATGATGATGGATGTCCAACGGCTGAAATGATGATGATGATGATTGGCGCGATTATCGATCGAGATTTTTTCCTTAACACTCTAGTTTTGTCATAATGCCATGTACAGTCAAAGGCAGGTCAACCTACCGAAAAAGTAGCATTGACCGCGCGTGCTTGCGGTTGTAGTATATAGTCCGTCTATTCCCATTAATAACTATTAGTTAGATTAGTAAGTATGGTAGTGTTTGGTTTGGATAGGGTACTAAAAATGTAAAACGGTGATTTATTGCAAGCAAAAAAACCTATTCTAGAATGTTAAGCATTCAAAAATATGAAATTAAAAATACATATAATCACTCAGAGCAACACCTGGCGCATATTTGGCGCACAAATTGTCATGGTCTTGAAGTAAGGAATTAAAAATATTTTTGTATACGCCCAAATATACTCATAATACTCATTTATTTTGTACATAGGCCCTCTTCCGGGCACTTATACACGTCCCAAAATATAGTTTAGTCCTACCACCGCTTTGGGACTACATATTGGCTGGTGATTTGAAGAAATGGCGCAACTAATCTATCTGGTTACTACTCTATCTTGGAAATGTTTGAAGAACTCTAAACCTGTGTGTCTTAGGTAGAACGCATGCAGGAACTTCTTGCCAACAACATTCGCGACTATTTTGTTTTGTTTAAAATATCTCTCAGAGCTTTTTATGAATTTAAAGTACCTATTTGAAAAAAAAAACTATTGGTGAATTTAAATTATTTAAGTAAACGGGCATTTTGTTTGGACTTTTGACCCACCAGCGACCACTAATGAAACTAGCCGGAGTATGTTAAAGATCATGAATACTACTCAATGAGATAATTCTCATTCCTCAAAACCTTAAAAAAATTAAATGATATGCCTTTTTTTCAAAAACTGATATCAAGAAGTTCCGGAATCCCAGACATGTCCTTATTAACATCAATATTTGAGATCATTGATCCCAAATCAATCTACTTACTTCGGAGTAGGTTAATGATCGGTCACTGATCATTTTACCGGTTATCATAAATAACCGGTAAATAATCAGTAAATACCATAGAAACGTGGCGAGCCAGCGCATATTATGTGAAAGAGAGGGCCTCTAAACACTGGATTGCGCCTTACGAGCGCCAGAGAACGTATCGCAAGTAATAATGATCGGAAATCAATAATTAGGAAACATACGTTATGCGTTTACTTTTTTCCCCCATGCATTTGGATCAAAATAAAAACATTCCGTGAAATGTTAATCCTAAACCTTAAAAAAAATACATTTCAATAAATGGTCGCGAACTTCGAGGAACCGAGTCAAACATGCCCAAAGACCTTTATCATTGTCGTAGCAAAAGTACCAGCATCAAGAGTCGATGACCACATTCAAATTTTCCATATTATCGGGATTTACGATGAATGATCTCAACGATAAATTGACTGCAAGATTGTCGATTACGACAAAACGGAGCTCAAGAACTTTTAAAGTTTGGCTTACAACTAATGGCTTCAAACTTTTGTTTAAACAATTTAAAAGTTACGTGTTGTCACTGGTTCATCATTCAACAGTGTTATATTTCTGACATCTTAGAATCCTTTTTTTAATCAAATAGGTAAATGTTTGTACAACAGTACCTTAGAACTATTACAAATTCCTGCACCAAAATTGAATCAGCGACATTATTATCTTTGTCAATAATTCTAGAACTTGCACTTTCAAAGCAAATTCAAACAAATGACTTAGAGTGCATTCTAAACATTCCATAACTCTCCCAAATGTACTCCATTCATAACAAATGTTGTAACAGTTTGGTTTGGTACTTGGGGAGCTAGAACAAGTTGGTAGAAGCGTGGTAGGTGAGGTGTAAGGGCCCGGACTCATTGAGTGGCGAATGAGGATAATAAAGCGTGCGCAAAAAGTGTTTTTTTTTCTCTAAACGTAATAATGTCTTACAACATTTTAGGCTTAATAGTTGAAATATACTATTACAAATCTGCTTTTCTGCTATTGTCTTATACGGAATAGGCGTTGTGTATTTAAACTTCATAAAATAAATATGACTATTCATGACCCTTGACACCCTTCACACCAACGCGAAATCTGACAAACAAAAATATACAAAAACTGATACTATTTTTACAATTGTTGACTATTTCAACTTGCCATTGGTGACGGAATAAGTACTTGAGACGGGGTGGCTCATAAATTTTAATATTGTTTTCTTTTGCTATCGTTTTTTGTTGTTATTTCGAGCCCCAGCCATTCTAACATGACCACCAAAACGCAATATGATATAGCGATTTATCGAGACGAACTGACTTTTTTTTATAAATATGATAGTTAAAGTCGCCATGTTGAAATTTATCGAAACAGCGATCATTATATGTTACGTCAGCGGCATGGCGCGTCAACATGGCGGCTATTTCTATTATATTTTTACAGTTTTTTCAGTGTTTTGTTAGTTATGCTAGGGTGGCTGGCTGCCATAATACACGTTTTAATTCATCCAGTGAAAGTAACGAGGGCCCAGGATCTTGACTTCTGCACATAGCCGAAGCGTGCGACTGGGTTAGTCTGGGCAAGCGGGATCTAACTGTGGCAAGTGCTGAAAGGCACTTGTTCGTACTAATAGTTGTGAACTTGACTAGTAGTTGCACTGTTATAGCCCAGGGCTGCATTACAGACTAGTCTGTAAACGTAGTCAACGTAGGCTTCATCTTTACGACTTGATTCTCAGCCCCCCGTGAGATCAGGGCGGGATCATTGAGCGCTTATCCGCGCCCGCTTGTACCAGTACTATGGTCTACCTTAGCTTACTACAAGTCATAAGTGACGTGAACAGACCATCTTTGAGTATTCGACAGCTTTAATTCAAAGTCACAAAGTCTAGTTTTGACAAGCAAATCCGTTGCGCGTATCGTTCGCGCTTGTATTTTGTGCTCATGTCATTGTAGAATTAATTAAATTTGTGTGTACACTAAAGATTACATGCGCCGCCCATGTTTGAGCGTGGGTTAATCTATTATTAATATGCAGTTGCATCCGCCCGCAGGCATTATACTTCCATTGTTTTTCTGCTAAAATGTTTGTAGCACGTGTTTATTCAATGCTGGACGCCATTGTACTGGTATCGTTTGGCTTAGTGCGAATTTTGTTTCATGTATTTTATAAATGTCGCAATAGTTATTTTTAAATTATTTTATGATTTACAATCTAAGACATATTACCTACTTTGTTGTAGTAACACACTAAAACCTATAGGAACTGTTTTATAAACTTTTTTTTAATATTAAACGTCCAATATTTACTCGTATCGCTTGCAGATAACGTGACATCATTGTTCAAATGTTTGGTGTATTTCTACGAAAGCTTAGCTTCTTGGGATAAAATAACAAGTTTCAGATAGTTTTTAAACAAAAATATAAAAAAAACTGTAACATAAATGGTACTCTTTATTGCACAACATACGAAGAAGTTACAGTTGATGTTTACAGAAAGATATACAATTTAGGTGGTCTTGTTGCCAAGAGCGATCTCTGCTAGACAACCTTAAAGGAGCAATGCAACAAAGCAAATCAACAAATATTATAACCTGAATCTAAAAATTATATAATTAATTAAAATACAATTATAGATAGAGTAGCTAAAAACAGTTGAATATAAATAAATAAATTATTCAACACATTGGATTTAGGCACATAAGTAATTTATTGCTTGATACTAAAATCGAACCAAGTAATTGCTTTCCAAAACAACATTTGCACAGTAAAAATATTTAATTGCCATGTAATTAGAAATTGGCACTATCTAACTTGGATGTAGACCCTCGTTTCTTTGCACATAAATTATGGTGACCTGAACAAACAAAAATATTAATTACATACCTATTATACAGTACGTTATCTTAAACACAGAATTAGAGTTGCTAAAAAGAAAGGGAAAATGTGTTTAATTATTGAGACAGTTTGATTTTAATTCAATTGAATCCAATTTATTTTATTGCAATTTAAAATGTTACTTAGGTATTAGATAGATAGATAGATACTCTTTATTGCACACCATACAAGTAAATTACACATGAATTTTACAGAAACACGTACAATTTGTCGAGACTAACAGTGACCAGTAATATTCTAAGATATTGGCTGGCAGTTGTGTCAAGAAGAAATAAAGTGTGCTTCAAGCCGATTTTTTAAAATAGGAATCGATTCGGATTTTCTGATTATTAATGGTAAGGAATTCCAGAGGCAAATGGACTGGACAGTAAACGGCAGTGTTATAATAGATTTATTGCACAGATCACTACAGATCATGTTAAGCATACAATATTGTAGTAGGTTCGTTAGTTAGTTTTCATGGGCTGTGTTTGCACTTAGCCTCTTGATTGGGCCATTGTACGTGCTACCTCTTCATTCTTACTCCAACCGACCCAGGTCATCCCAGAAGGTCAGCAACCTTTTCAGATTTCTGCAGGCTTCCCGGAGCGATCCCGGTGATTGGAGAATCTGATGCCGTTGATCTGTCACGCTCCTATTGTAGTAGGTAACGACAGATAATATGAAGCCATGCTTAGTTATTTAAAAGTAGTTAATATGGTAATAATTTCGTTAAATTAAACAATTTAAGTGTATTTAATCAGATTGTCGTCTTGGTCTAGTGATTCTGATGTTCAGACTCAGATCTTGTCGCAAAACATGCTTTGCTTAGTTTGGGGCTAATAGATGACTTAGTTTAATAATAATTATTAGTTAACAAGACACTTATAGAAATGCAGGAGATCAAGATTAATATTCTTCTCATTAGGATATTTTATTATAAAACTGTAAACTAAGTAAGCGTAACTTGAATTAAACTCTTGTCCAGCGCTCAATCTTGCTCTTTTAGAAATTTTAAGCCAACAGCCAGTAGTCGACTCATTTATGCACGCACAGTGACCACGTTAATCTCAAAAGTGAGAGTTAGCCGTAACTTTTTTGTATCGTGTGCAATAAAGTATCTACGCATCTATTTAAATGCCACATCTAGTCCACAGTAATTCATGTCTACACCCTCGTCAGTAAAGCCGTGGTAAGTCTGCGCGAGTACACAAAAGAGCTAATTGTTTGGCGCGACTACCATCGACAAACAAGCTTTCCATGTGTTTTGTTTGCTTTTTATTATGTTGTTGTTGGGATTAATTGGATAGTTTTCTGGATCCAAAAAAAATTATTCTATTTAGTCCGTCAGTTAGAGTATCAAAAAATATTGGACCCATATTTTTTCTTTTGTCAATCAAACAAAACATGACGAAGATAAAGCGCATCAAAGTGAGCACATGACGTCACGCCTTGCTAAAAAGTGTCGCAAGGCGTGAGTACGTTACGTGGAACTTTAACGGGCTATATCTTCATAATTTTTTATTTGATTGAGAAAAGAAAAAATACGTGTCCAATATTTTCTGTTAATCCAACTGACCATTTAGATTTTTTTAGAAAACTAGCCCATTGTGGGTGAAGGACCCAAAGCAAGTATTTTTAGGATAAAATCTCCTACAGTGGACGCTAAACAGTATGTAAGCAGTATTGTTTTTATGTAAAACTCTATAAATAAAAAACAAAACATGGTTCAAGTATCACTACTTAAGGGTACAAATAAAATCTGGGTAGCTACTTCATTTTATTTTCTGCCTAGTATGTATTTTGACTAGTGACTTAAGTGATTTAAGGGGGTAAGCAAAGTTATGGGTGACCAAAGTCCATCTAATCTGTGATGTCATCAAATTATCTGCATCTGGTATTCTCTAGGATCCATCCTTAATTTGTTGTTGTTAAAATGCATTAAATTGAAAAAAATGCTTAATGCTTGATACACATTTTACTTACCTACACAAAATTGTGGTGCAGTTGCTATCACCATGCGTAATACAGAGCTTATACCCCACTTGCTGTTGAAAACTTCAAAGCTGTTACCATAGAACACGGAACACAGGCAGGTACATAAAAAGTTCACTTTTTATGCTGGATGCTTCTTAATTAAAACATCAAACACATTTGTTTTAAAATGAAAATTTCTACGGTCTATTTATATTTTGTACTTATAGTTTTTTGTATTGACTTAATTATTGATCGTAGTTATGAAACAAAGGGTGCTTCATCCCTTCGTCATAATACGAAAGATCACTTTTAATGAAATTAGGCCATCGCAGTTAAGCTGTAGTAAAGACCTGGGGCCAAACTATGAGCTCTTATAGCAGTATTACTTCAACTTTACTTTGTTTTTAGAGTTTAGAGAATACTCAAGTTTATAATCCAAACCCAAATGAACGACGAAAGAATCAGACTTCTAAGTCAACGCAATCAAAATTACGGCTGCTTCTGCCGCATATTTCGACATCCGCAAGGGAATCAAAACCTAAGGGTACCCCAACGGTAGGTCAACACCTAGAATCGTTAAATTTGGCATGAAGCCATGTCTTATAGCCACTTCAGATTGCTAATCTGGCAGTGGGTGCGGCATATAGCTCGTAGAACTGACGGCCGATAGGGCAGAAAGGTTCTAGAATGGAGGCCACGTACCTACCGGCAAGCGCAGCATAGGACGTCCACCCAGACGACCTGGTAAAGGTCGCAATAAGCCCTTTCCTATTTGCCGATTTGGAAGTCACTGGGGAAGACTTTTTTTCAGCAGTGGACGTCCTATGGCTGAAATGACGATGAATGTTTTAAAACACCATTAAAGGTAAGATTTATATGTTACTGAGACGAGACTTGATTCCTGTTATGGACGAACTATTTATTTAGCTATATAGTTTGTACCGAGGTAAAATTATGAATACCTACTTATAATAGAGTTCAGGGTTAAGTCTCTCCACTCTGCAGTAGATACAAAAAAAACAGTCAAAATTAAATATAAATTGACCTGATGGTAGATTGCCTAACAAAAGCCAATATTCGCTTTTTTATATGAAAGTTAGCACTCAAACAAAAATGTTGTGTTTAATTTAATCATAAAAATAGTACTATTACCATTTTCAGATTGCTTATTGATGAAAGTCACATACGTTAATACACAAAATGAAAAAAAAAAACAATAAAAATGTATCAGTTTTTAGCTAGATTTTCCCGAAACGCAGAACCTAAAAAATCTATATAGTATAACCTCGATTTCCGGACGATCGGCTCTTATGAAAATATAGGAAAATAAATGTTGCCCATTTTAATTTTTAGGTGTCGAAATTTTTTGGATGATTACTTACTTTTTTTTATTTAAAAATAAAACCGACTTCAAAACACTGAAATGCTAAAAATAATCCTAACACTTAAGTACCTAATCAGATACTTTTGGAGTCGGTGCCAGCCGATGAGAGATTCAATGTTTTTGTTTGCACCGACTCCAAAAGTAACTGATTAGGTACTTAAGTGTTAGGATTATTTTTAGCATTTCAGTGTTTTGAAGTCGGTTTTATTTTTTTTAATAAAATTTACTTATTCATCTATTTTTAGTGATAAATCCTAATCTAACTGCTGAACACCGATTTCATCCCCTATTTTCCTACCCTTAGGGGTGATTTTTATTTTTCAAACTTTTATCATACGCATCTTTGAAGTATAAGCTATTGAATAAAATAAAAATCATCAAAATCGGCATTTGTCGAAGATAGGTAACAAGAACCACAATCAAAATATTATCTGGGTATATATTTGTTGATTTTCTCAAAAAGTTCTAAATCAATTTCGATAAAATTTATATGGGACCACCTCTGAAGTATGATCTACCAAACAAAAAAAGAATCATTAAAATAGATTCATAATTGGCGTATCAAATCGCGTAACAAACATACAAAAAAAAAAAAACATACAGTCGAATTGAGAACCTCCTCCTTTTTTAAAGTCGGTTGAAAATAGGTATAGATAGATAGGTGCAAATACCTAATTATCTATACTAAATGCTCGAAATCAAAACAACACAACCTGCATGCTTAGGTAGCAATACATAAAACGACTGTTAACGAGTCTTCCTTAATTAGGCTGTGTTACTACTCAAGCGTGTGACATAAAACACGCTCATAACAATTACCTTCATCTCACACTCGTTTATTCAAATCCCAACCCTATAACAAGGTGTTCAGAGTTGTAAGAAACCAGTAGCGTGTAAGTATACTATTTTTGCTACTGACTTTTATGTGGGAATGGAACGTGGAAGACTAGAGTGGAAAGAAAGCAAATTATCGCTTCTCCACGTGGAGACTCGTTACAGCGTAAATAAATTACAGGTTTAAATTATGTAAAACGCTTGGTCGCGTAGTTTCTAGTAGGGATGTGGGCATTATAAATATTTGTAGAGAAGGCATGCCTGAAAATTTGTAGTTTCGTCATCAGAATTACAATCATTATTAGTAGAAGTTCATAGGTTCTTTGGCGTTATACGTTTATTTAATTTAAATGTCTAATTCATCATCATCATCATCATTTCAGCCATTGGACGTCTACTGCTGAACACAGACCTCCTACATTGACTTCCAGACTGGCCGGTTGGAAGTGGCCTGCATCACGCTGGATCCTGCGATCTTTACCAGGTCGTCTGTCTACCTCGTGGGTGGACGTCCTACGCTGCGCTTGCCAGTACGTGGCCTTCATTTTTGAACACTGCTCCATCGGCCGTCAGTTCTACAAGTGCCCCGCCCACTTCCACTTCATGCAGCTTGCTGATCCGTTGGGCTATGGCAGCGACTTTTGTTAGTTTACGGATCTCCTCATATTTTCTGATTCGATCTCGCAAGGAAATACCGAGCATAGCCTTTCCATAGAACGCTGTGCTGTTTCTTTCTTATGAGGCCCATAGCTCTTACTATGGGCCTCATAAGAAACACATGGACATGAACTCATGGTCAAACAAAGCCACGTTTCAGTTCCTTAAGTTTCTAGGTATGATTTTCAAAATTAGCTTTAGTCTGGCTTGGAGACGTCTCTGGCAAAAATCATTGCCAGGCACCTTATAACACATCATCATCATCATCATCATCATCGTGTTGTCATAGGACGCCTAATGCTAAACATAGGCCTCCTCCAATGACTTTCAGGCTTGGCAGGCGGTTGGCGATCGCAGTTTTTATAAGATTTCGCACGCAGATGCTGCTGCCCGTCTCGTGTTACAAGAATTTGTCGCCTCTTACGACAAGCCTCCTATTGACGGTGGGGAAGTGTATTCTTTACGGCCATCTCCACACGGCACAAGGATATTCATTCCTTACGGAGAGACTATGACAAATCGGTGTCCTGTCAGGCGCATAGTTAGTTATTGATTTAAAATATTTAGATTTGACAGCATGGCCAATAGATAAGTATTTCAGAACTGATAGAAGTTACTAATACTACGTTTTACTCGTATATTAGGGTTTTACTCAGTCAAAAAGGGTTACGTAAAAGCTTTAAAATTTATAAAATGAAAATTATTAATCCTTGTGATTTACATTTATCGTAAATTCACTTTATTTAAACTGGACCTGAGTATTATTGCAAAATCTCCTAAATTCAGAAAAAATTGTGCGTCGATGTGTATCCGAACATTCAATAAAATTTCCATTGATATTAGAAATCTCAAAATAAATTGGCTAATTGACCAAAAAATTTATGATATATACGATTTAACTAATTGACCGTAAGTTTTCATTGGACTATGTTTACACTTGACTATATTTACTGACTGTATTTACTTTTAACTTGGATAAATTTTAATTTGGCATCTTTTTTTAAAACTATTGTATGACATTAAATCTACTAAATTTTGTAAAGGTGTTCAAAATTGGAAAATTGATTTTGTAGTTCTTATTTTTGAAATTGTGACCAGTGTGATAATTTGGCAAGACAAGTGTGCACAATACAATTGTAACGTCTATTATATACCATGTTCTTAGGCAAATAAATAATTATGAATTATGAAAAGTGAAACTTTCGTATTTTAAACTTGTTCTAATAAACTTTGACATAAATTAAAGTAAATTTCTCATTTTCTATTCAAGTTACTAATCTCAGATGAAATATCAATAATAATTCCCTGGCAAACAGTCTTCCAAAATTCAATGCGATTTGAAAATACTTGGGTAAAATAAATTAGAAAAGGCTTGGGTTTACGTTTGTTCGTATTTGTTTAGAGTTTTCTTGTAACAACTTTATAAATATTTTCAAATTTTACTCGACTTTGATGCAGAGAGTTATAATTTTTCGGTTTAAATTCAGTATTGACTGTAACAATATGAAATGAATTGAACTGATACTGAACTGTGAAAATGAAGTTGTCACAGGCCTAACATGTTGGTCAATGAGTAAGTATCCAGATACGGTCTTCTAGCTCTGCAATGACAAGAACTGCATTTCACTTCTTTTAAATAAACTAGCCTATTGATTTTGAAATAATTTGCAAATCATCAAACAGTTGCGCTTTGTTTTCGGCAGGTCATTGTTAATTTTCAATATATTTTGTAGATATTCTGTCAGTATCGTAGCGCAATACCAATGAGTACATGAAGTGGGTTTAATCTATAGTTAAGTCTTTTTGTATTACAAATGAATATCAAAACAGCCAACAAACGTATTAATTTCATCCATGTTCTACAAGGAATACGAAATATTCAAAGAGTTTTCTCCCTACCTTTACATTTTCGCACTTTTTGTTCCTGCTTAAAACTACCCTCGTAAAATCCACAGATTCGTCTCCCAGAGGAGCTATAGGGCAATAATGTCTTATACTGTGGTCTGGGCAAACCCGAACTAAGAAAAAGTTTGTATTTTTTACTTTAGGCCCACTGTACTCGGTACTTTGGGGTCTAAGTAATATTAATGTTTTGTCCCTTACTTAGCCTTTCTTTTTCTAGGTTAATAGACTTAACTGAAATTAATATCTATAGGATAAATATTGTTCATGCTGTTTTTATGCTGTTTACCTAGTATTGGCAATCTCCCTCGATGAAAGTCATTCGGGGAGGCCTGTGCCCAGCAGTGGACGTCCTATGGCTGAAATGATGATGATGATGATGATGCTTGTTATGTCATAAGGACTTAAATGTAAATGTTTTAATTTAAAAACAAATTAATGTTATGGTTTTTCTATTTCTTGACATGTAATTAATATTATGAATAAATTCATCTATTATCTCAGATAATTTTACACTGGGTTTTACTTATTCTATGAGGAGGCCTAATTTTATTGAAAGTCAAAGTACGATGCTGGGATCAAGCACTAGCACTTAAGAACTTTTTAAAAATAAATAACATTCGAAAAAATTTGACCGCATTATGTGAAAATCTACCTCCGTTGCACTTCGCTATAAAGAAATAATTAAACAGAGTGTACCGTAACGCAAGGAAAACCTTGTAAGCATATGTTCTATAGGTACACCATGGAGAACAATTTTTGTTTTGTGCCTAATAGAAACATAGGGGCGAAATTACTTACATTATTTTTATAAGGGAGTAACATACTTTTATACGATATTAAAAGTTTAAAGTTAAGTTTTATATGAGAATTTAGTCTCTGGAAACCAAATAATTCCAATAAAACGTAAAAAGAAATGTTTTTTCATGCTACTGAATTAGCGTTAAATTTTAATTTGTTCTGGGTAATTTCGGTAAAACAAATCTGCTTGGATGCAGGGGCGTGCATTGGTTTTAGATGGGGGTAGGCTGTAAGTGAAAATTGAGTAAGTTTGCGTGAAACAGTATGCGATCTCGCGGCAGCCTAACATTGGTTAAATTGCACAATAACGATCTAAGTTGCGCGCTTTAGTAAGGAATAAGTACAGGTAGACGACAAAATAGTTACAGTATATTTATTGTTTATTGTTGAATACGTAATTAATAATTATGGTCAGCTGTTCTGTCGGTTTTTATGAAGGTAGGCTCTGCATAATAGCCTATATGGGATGCACGCCCCTGCTTGGATGTACAAGTAATGTGTAGTGTTCATAGTAGGTCGCTGGTAAAGTCTAAGGTGGAGAAGGTGCAGAACACTTACTCAGTAGAAACGCTGCCTATCTTGTTCTTTCATCAAGGACACAGCAGTTCTGTCTGGTGGCAAGACTGTATAGAACCCATGCAAGCTCGGGCTAAGTATTGACACCGGTACGCCAGTGGTTGAGTCAATAAATACATATAACTACTAAACGAAACGTTCCACCTTCTACTTATTAGCGCTTTTTCTTGTTGCCTTCTATGACGACCGACTATATTGACGACGGTCTGTCCGTGTAGTTAGTCTGGAAAGCCAGGCGGTTGCGGGTTCGCATCCCGCAAGCGTCAATTGTTTGTGTGATGAGCACGAGCATTTATTTGTACCTTAATTATGAATGTTTATAAACGTATTTAAGTTTGTGTGGATAATCTATTCACCATAATAAAATCTTTGCTTACTTTGGGTCTAGATAATTGGTGTGATTGTGAAAATGATTTATTATTATTAGACGGGGGACATGGTTTCGCTATCCAGAGATAAGTCTCAGAAGACGACCTCCGTACCTGAATCCGTATCTCTATCTCTGAGGTCCTGGGTTTGATTCTCGGTATATGCAGAAAAATTACATTTCTATATTGTTTCGGGTCTGGGTGTTGTGGTACCGTCGTTGCTTCTGATTTCTGTAACACAAGTGCTTTAGCTACTTATCATAGGATCAGAGCAATGTCTGTGATGTTGATCATTTTTTAAATTACATTTAGAGCTTAGATCTCCGTAGCCTAAGACAGAGAAACCAGACAATATTGGACCATGGCTACAGTAAAAATACTTAGTACTACTTGTATCAGAATGCGCTGGTTTCCTCACGGTGTTTTTCCACATCGCCGAGCAAATAGTATAGAATCCGTACATAGATTTCAGAGTACACGTAGCACCAATTGACCGTAAAATATTATTTTGCCCGAAAATTTTGTTTCATTTCAGATTGGAGCTCGAGTTGGGGAAAAGTTTTGATTTTATAAAATATTATTATTCAAAGTTTCATAATCATAATCATAATCATAATCATAATCATAAATCTTTATTGTTTCAATTAATCAACCTTTACCTATACTTTAGAAGGTTATGTCTTACATAAACAAAAGACTTAATAAACGAGGAAATGATCAAAATTATTTATTTAGCATTAAAATGGAGTACATTAAGTTTTATCCTCGAAGCAAATAAGCCGAACCAACGGATTCTCTCTAAGAAATACAATTTAACTTCGCGGGGAACACAAAATGTTTCATTCTGAAGCATTTCCTGAAGGATTGTAACAAATTGAATTTCACGCCCGCTCAACTCTTTATTTCATCGTCTCCTTTTAATGCAAAGAAAAGATTATTAATCGAAAATTTTCCATCTTAGTGAAAACGTTAGGGCCCTAAAACCATCTGTTCCGTAAAGCACCCCTCTCCCCTTTATAATTGCGATGTTTGAAAGCTATTATGACTGCTCCTATTTTGGATTTGTTTTGAAAGTTTCAATTTCGAATGCTCCCTAATCAGAAACAGCAATCAATTTGATTAATAGCAATAACTTATATATCCATCGATATAATATTGTAGGTACCTATTTCAATTAATTTTCTCGGTTCATATATACGAGTATCAACCCACACAAGCTACGGCAAATCAATGAAACCTGAACCAAAACTATCACAAAAAGATTTGATGCTGCAAATAAAATCAAGGAGTTTAAAATCTTCTTAACCTGCATTCATACCTTATAAAAACTAAGCATAGTTAATCCTTATTAAAGACGTTAAAATATAGTGCAGATTTAAGATACAGAAATTGTTGGTTGGTGTGTGGTCTTGATTATCTCTTAAAAAATATCATAGGTTGTTATGAGTTTCTAAATCGAATTAAGAAACGTGTATCGTAGATAAGAGGTTTTAAGTAGCTTTTATCCCTCTAAAATCTTATCAAAATTGTTCTAAATGTGTATTATATTTTTAGTACGTAGGATTTTATTGCTTAAATACAACAAATTTTACTTTGAGGCCAACATCGAAATCTAGAAAAAACAACAACAGCCGATTGGCTTTTATTTATTTATTTAAAAAGGTACACCAACAGTATTATACATAAAACTATTTAAAAGGTTACATTTTAGAAAACATATACGTATTATTGAGTAAAAATAAAAGATTATTTATATCACTCATATTTTAAAGATATTTACAGCTAAATACAAATTAAAAGTGCAATTTAGGTAGTAGAATCACCCTCCAAAAGGAACTTATCCAATAAATTAGGACCTTTTTTACAATAAGTACCTAGAGCATTAACGGGGCACATCGGGCCACGTGTACTGGAGTGTTAAGCTTAAAAGTGTATTTTTTTGTTTAGGTAATAGGGGAGCGCGGGGATAGTTGACTATACGGGTTGGTTGAGTAGCTGGTTGAGTTGGTTGATTTGCTAGTGCTGCGTCATTCAACTATGCGCGAGAAATGCTATGCTGCGTGTCCGGCGACTGAGCGGGAAGAAAATAATGCAACTTTTAAAAAGTTTTTTTTTTCAGTTTGTCAACCTAAGCCTGTAGTAATCTATCCCCGGTTTCTCCTACCTTATAGTGAGAGCTGATTCTAGGGCTGATTCTAATATAGCAACTTTTATTATTAGGCGAAAATACCTTTTTTTTGCATTCACAATAATGCAAGTGTATAATACCTATTGAGGATAATATTTTCACTTTTTTTTTTCTCTCATAACTTATCATAAATGTTCACAATAGCTCAGTTGGTAAAATCTGTTGCTCGGAAAGCAAAAGGTTGTGGATTTTCATCCCAACAGAGGCAGTTTAAAAAAAGAAGACACAAGAAAAAAATATCCTTAATATAACTAATCGGTCGTTGATTGCAGAGTAGTATTTTTTTGCTTTTTTTATTTATAATAGTAAAAGTTGTTGTATGAGTATTTAACACCCAAGAATAACGTTTTGTTTTTCTTTTACGCCGCTTCATGCTCTGCGCGGCTTGTGGATCCGAGAGATAAGCACTACAAGAGTAAACAAAAAATTAATAAGTAGGTATATTAGTGATGCGCACCAGAAAAACAACCAAGGTAGTCTTGCAAACAAGGCCTGCCATCCCTCCGACATCGCGGGCCCGAACACGGCAACTTATATTTCGCAATTCCCCACAACGGGCAAACTACGTAATAATATTGTGCCCGAGCCCGCATTCTGGCGAAATCATCGATAGTCATTATCGAGAAGCGGGTTTAAGAGCCGTCCTGGCCCCGGCGGGACCTTTACGGAGGTCTCATCCCGACGCGTTCGATAACTATGCTAATGTTATTTGCGCCAGTGGGCTTCGGAACGGCATCCAGTAACTTGAGCCAGAACAAGGATCGCGCTTTACGCCCGAACGGGATTCTGTTTTTAAAATAAGATCTCGATTGCGAAGACTGTGATGGATGCATTTTTCTCTATTCAGATGTTTTGTAAAAACAAGTTTGGTGATTAAAGATTATGCATAAGCGCCTTTGGCCACCTTCTTACTATGAAATCTTTTGACAATTAAAACTTTTTTTTTAATGTTTGATTATTTACGATTGGATTTTTATACTATAAGATAATCATAAACTTGTGTATTTATAGTTTTTAAAGTCCGATCAAACTATATTATGTGTAGGAACTCTAAGAAAACGTCTTTCTTTTAAAAAAATATATAAATACTGATAAGTCAAGTAATACTGAGTAAAAAAAATCAAACATGACGTTCATGTTTGTTTTTTTTTCGAGTTTGTTTATTTATTTATTCTATTCGGAACATCAACAGCATTTTAGCTATCATGTATTCGCATATATACATTTTATGTGTACATTTCAGTATAATCCTCATGAAATTGCATTGTTTGTTACTAATTAAATAAATTCATCACCGATATTAGTTAAGCTGACACACTAATAAATTAATATTTCAAATGTAGGAAGCAACACAATATCAGTTTGAAATGATATTGTTAGTATAACATTTTGCGTTTCAATTGACCAGTCGACTTGACCTCAATTCGTGACTAACAATATTATTTACTCGGTCAATAGTTGATGATGTCGCTCAAATTCCCAACAAAAAGAAATCATCACGTTTGTGTAGAACTTCCCTTATTAATAAATCTACGCACTGTGTGGCCGCAGCTTAACAATAAATACGATCTTTAACCCAATTTTATAGTAAAATAAATTCTCGTATGACCTCCACAATAAAGAGACAACGTACAAAAGAAACATCAAACTGTTACGCGAAACTTCTCAACTCGAACGTCGAGTTAAATGTATCAAAGCGAACAATAAAATTGTTTAGCCTGCCTAAACTGTGCGTTTAGAATAATAAAACAGTGCCCATCTGCACCGTTTATGTCCCACGTACGGAACACCATTCAGATGATCGAAAAAGTTTTCCAATACTGTACAGTTCTGATGATAGAAAATAGTTGGAACCTGCTCGGATACTTTTATTGCAATCCCACAAGTTTGGGGGAAGTATGTTTTTTAATCGATGACCGACAAGTTTTGGAGATGCAAGACATAACGTTGTTAACACATCGGGTTTTTCTGTAAAAAACATTATAGTTTAATTTTTATGATATTACAAAGGTGGTCTTTATGATTTCAGATACAGTAAATTATCGTATACATTGTTTCAAGAAAATGATGATTTGATTATGTTTTTAAAAACTGTAAGAATATTAAAAGTCGTAGAATAAAAATCATCTTAGGGTAATTTTCCCTACACGTTCAGTGAGGATGATTTTTTTCTTGTCTATTCTATGGTGTGGGTTGTCTTTGGATAAGTAAAATATTGTAGGTGTGTGTATACCACTTTTTGATTCGGGGATCACTTTGCGTAATATTAAGCTTTACAGTGCTTATTTTTGTTAAAGTCAACGTGGTCATAAAATAAAATATCGTATAAAACATCTCATATTGAGACGGTCAACTTCGGAACCCTACATGTGCGTGGCTAAACACGCACTTGGCGGCATTTTTATTATTTTTAGGAGGTTTTATATTATTTAATTTATTTCCTTTACAAGTACTATGTTTAAATATCGTACCTTTAAGTATTGTTACAGTATCTACAACAGTATCTTTCATCTTTTTATTTTTGATATTGCAACTTTAATATTAATATTTGAATAGTCACCGCGATATTAATTTTAGATACCAATACTACAATACAATCTCTTGAGCTCTACTCGTATCAATTTACATCAAAACATTCGTTTCGAGCTTATAGACATCATAAATAATAAATTTATGTCCAATATCTGTAAAACAATCTCAAAAAACATAAGTTTCATAGTTATAATTTTCTCTAATTTCTATGAGATAGTGAAATGGGCTTGATTTTGTTTTCAATAAAGAAAAATTCGTACTGATTCGAAATATTAATTCTATTCGATTTAAAATATCTAACTCTTTTACTGGTATATAGATACATTTGAGGTAAATGGGCTATCGTATAAGATTCATCATGGTCTTAAATTGAATCTTTTAATTTTGTAGCTGCTTTAGACTCTACCTAAAAATTGTCTATAAGAGATTACATATGGCAATGAGACCACTTAAGTTTTACAACTCTAAACATTGTTTTTTTTTCTGTTATTTATGTATGATCAACAATAAACAAACAAACATATTTATGTATCATAACACGAAAGTTTTCAAGTCCTACTATATCTTTATATGTTTAACTCATTTGTTGCTCACTGCATCTTCATTAATCTTTTTTTTTTAATAGACTCAATCCCGCTCCCCTTATTAGCAGAGCAGTGATTCTGCCGATGTCTAGTGATTCTTGATAAAGCGTTCACAATAAATAACGGGTGTTAAGTTTTTATGTCTTTTCTTGGATTCAGTGAAGGCTACTCTTCCCGTAAAAGCAGGTTTCAAGACGCTATCAGGTCAAGCAAGATGTCGTGAGACAAGTCACTTGACACTCGATGCGGCGTTGAATACAATGATATTATTTCAATAGTTTCAAATATTTATCACTTCACCAAACATTAGAACACCAATTACACCAAACTTGTACTCTAAAGCTCTTTAAATGATAAATAAAAACCATTAAAATCGTTCAACTCCTTCATTAATCTTCATCGATGTATGAATAACTGTCACTGTCATGTTTTTTTTAAATTGTACCAACCATCACATCAATTATCTTGTCCCAAACTAAGCAAAGCTTGTATTACGGTGATTAGATAACAAAAAACCTATATAAATACATTGTGCGCTACTTATGACTCAAGTACTCATGACTCAGGTAATGATCGAGCTTATCACACAAACAGTATTACCTACATTTTCGTTTTTTATGGAGTTTAAATTTTAAACAACACTGCTTAGATACTGTTTACAGTTTTATTATAATATATATTATAGACTCGTAAAGTGGAGATAGTCCATGAATGCCTTACCTTCATAGTAACACGTGTACGTCATACTCACTTAGTGACAATGACAACTCTTTAGCAAGTTCAAATTGGCCTGTCATAAAGTTTAAGATTCAAATTAATACTCAAGAGTCAAGACAGTTTAAGCAATCTGAGAAGAACGTATCATCGAGTTGCTATTAGCAGTAATATAAAGAAATGCAAAACTTTGATTTTGTGGTCGAATCATCAATTGTGACATAGGTTATATGAGTAAATCTTCAAAATACATTTTACTGGATTTTTGATTTGAGAACTCCTTTTTGAAGTCGGTTGGAAATAAACTTAGATGGATAACATTAGATTTCTGACGGACTTCTCTAAACAAATTATTGAATAAAACAGGTCATACAATAATTGTATACCTATATATAAAAAATAATCCTTATTTCCCTTGGTCACACCATAACTTGAAAACGACTTTACCGTGTTCATCCATCTTTTTTTAAAAGTTTTGTAACACTTTGAAGAAAGTTCTTACGGAAATAAAATGAGGAAGTTGCGCAAAAAAATCCTTTATTAATAAACTGAAGACCATGAGAACGAAATCGCGGGCTTATTATTTACATACATATATATTTACAAATATTTTTCAAATTAGTTTAAGCAGATATCATATATTTTTTACAGTCATCCTGCAGTCTCGATTCGGCATCGGCCATCGCATCGTTGTCATTGTCATCCAAGTGCTGTAAAAAGTTTTATGGAATATTTAAAATCCCAAGTTGAGCACCCATAAACTTTTTGCCTTTCTTGAAGCTCCTTTTTGTCGCATTCGTAAATTCAAATTCATGGCGTATCCAAGTAGACTTATAAAATAATGCCCATTCAAATACTAAACGTAGATATGACAGTGATACAGACAACTTAACCTTATAGTATAGAGGCCACGTCACAAGAATTTTGTATCAAATTTAATATTGCAGTCACAAGTAGCAATTACCTTAAGTTGACACAAACAATGTTGTTTAAAATAGATTTATGTAATGGTGTATACCTAAACACAGCATACAGGGTTACATTGCAGAGGTGCCAAATTTAAAAAATAAGATCTAGGGAACAATTTAAAAAAGCGTTTTAATCGTTATTATGTTTATTAATCGTATGTTACGAAAAAAAATTACTTTAAAATATCCGAAAATAAAGTCAATGAGATATCAGTATTTTAGTTGTCAAGAGACAACTAAAGCCGCGCGATCTTTCATCAGAGGCGTAGGTACGGCGAGCCAACAAGAACCTTACGCAGTGCACATACCGTGCAATTTTTTCATGAATGAGTTAAATTATCCCCGCGAACGATTTTTTTTAACAGCTTATAGGAATAATTGTAACTGAAAAAAACATTTTTGGTTCTTTGCATAGTTCCATTAAGTTACTGATTCTGAGCCACTCCTAAAGATTTGGCCACCCCTTTGCAATGTAACCCAGTATTGAGTACCAAGTAAGTAGTGTGCTGAAGCACTCTTTTAAACTGACGACCGTTTACCCGTCTGGTGTAGGAGTTAGGCCGCGTGGCAGTGATTTGTATTGATCGCAATTCTCAATATAGATGAGTTTGCCTTATGGGGGGTGAGAGGAATAGGGTGTTGGTTCCTCATCCACCATTGAAAAGGAAGGATCCTCCAACCAGACGGGTGTTGTGTGTGGTGGGTTACTGCCGGTGGTTGTCTGTCGGGTTCTTGTATATATATATATATATGGTTTAATTGCTTCGGTAACTTCAATATCGCGATGTAGGATACGTTAGTTTTAGTTCGTATGTGGCGAGATAGATGTCGCTACAGCCTAAATGAACACGGGTCTTAGTATAGGTACTGGGGGATGCTCCTAGCATAGTTCATTGCCTAGTCCCTTTTAACACAAAGATGCTAATTACTTACGCTAAGACCATGACAAACCTACCTGTGTGTACCAATTTGTCACAGTATAAACTAGAGCAGTAAAGAAACTACCTATATATAAACGTTTGAAATGACGCACTTATACAGACTACGCCACAACAATGATCCATGAGCTTGCTCTGAGGTTCCGGGTTCGATACCCGGTCGGTCAATGTAGAAAAATAAGTTTTCTGTATTGACTCGGTGTCTGAGTGTTGTGGTACCGTCGTTGTTTATTTCTATAACACAAGTGCTTTAGCTACTTACCATAGGGTCAGAGCAATGTATGTGATGTTGTCCAATTTTTATTTATTTATTTATTTATGAGCGGTCGTCGCAGTGCTGTCAGTCGCGGGTGCTGAGTAACTGCCAAGCCGAAACGAGTTGACAGTTGTCACATTTGGAGTTCATCTCTATCTTTATAATGATTTCTAAGCCAAAATACTATTAAAATTTTAAAAACTAAAAGGCTAACTCTAAAACTAGTTCTGATAAAAATGGTACCTTATTAATCGAACAACAGGGTCCTTATGCATAATCGCATTCGCGATATTGGGTCTAATGGGTACATCTATATTGTATTTATATTCTCTGAGCTGTACGTGATGTTTTCAAGTGCATCATAACTTGTCACTTTGGCTCAGTGCAACTTCATTATTTGTCAAACTCGGTCGATCTTTTTGCGTCATCTGAATTACTAAGGTATCTGTGGACAGTAAGCAACGTTCGACTGACTGCTTGATTAAAATGCGAACATATTTGCGATTCAAATCTTTCCTTTTACTGATCATAAAGAATTCAAATGCGCTGTTAATATTTCCGACACGTCGTCGCGCGGTTTTGTGTCATTTTTTGTATTATGACACCGTAAAAACCAAGTCTGCCACCCCCTGTACTATTTTTAAAGAACAATGAACAAATTCTTGAACACACTTGACAATATTATTTTCAATCTATAGGTACTAATATTATTAACCTAATGAGTTTTTTGTTTGGTTGGTCGTGCTAATCTCTGGAGCTACACCAATAGGAGCCTACTACCAAGAGAATAAATGAAAAATATTGCAAAACCTGGAATAAATATTCTTTTTCAGATATTCCGTTGAGTCCACGGCGTAAATGGAGTTACGCAAAAATCTTAGATAATTACGCAAAAGTCCTTAATAGCATATGTCTATTGTCTATCTTATAAGGTTGACTCACTATAACCTTTTTTATGGTAAATTTGTTCTAAAATGATGAATTATTTGGACGTTGATACAGACTTTAAATGACAGACCGAACTAAACGCAGGCGAAGCTGTGGGCAGAAACTAGTAAGTTAGACAATGTAGGTATTAAAACAATTTTCTGAATAAGATCACATGCATACTTTCATTCTACAGATTATAAACTGCATGCCTTTCCACAACTTTAATGTTAAAGTAGAATATTATGTATATCTCAAAATTACTCGGTTTCTATAACTATACTAAATTTAAACAATAACTGTGCTTATCACGTAAACTGGTGACAAGTACGGAAAACCAATTTTGGGTGTTTGTCGTAACGTATTACTGTACGTATTTATTTTTGCTTTCCATTCCACCCAACAACCACCATCCTGTGATTTATTTCTCTCCAAGCTTCGTTTTATCCTTTACGAATTTAAAGTGTCGACAAAATTAATTATGTCCTGTTAATTTCACATGTTCAGGAGTCATGTGGCGTGTGTACAAAAGTCACAATATTTTGTATATTTTTTTTTGTCTGCAATGTACATTAAGCGCCTACCTACGCAATGTTATTGATCGCAAGCTAACAATTAAACCAATACAGGCAATTGCATCGCATTGCAAATAGAAATAAATTTAGTGTCGGTACATTTTTAGGGTTTCGTAGTCCGTCCGCCCGTCTGTCTGTTTGTTCCTTATTAGGCGTTGCGCGACATGCACTTATCCGGTTTTTATTTAGTCATTTACTGGCAGATCATGGACGCCTTTCGAATGTTGAATGCATGTGTTGTGGTACTTTCGTTGGTTCTGATTTCTGTAACACAAGTGCTTAAGTTACTTATCATAGGATCAGAGCAATATATGTGATGTTGTCTAATATTTATTTCTTTAGGTATTTTATGTATGGCCACTTAAGAAACTTCAGTCGATAAAACAACGAAATCAAACAAATCCACATTCCCAATGTGCGTTATATCGTAGAGACATCATATAAGTCCTTGCAATAAATACGAACGAACACTATCTGAGACATAATATCTGTGACACTACTTCCAACCCTCTCCCGCTCTATCGGATGAATATGGCCCGTAGGAAATGATGAGAGTGGCGGTGGGCTATCAACGGGGTCGTCGCGAGGTAATGTCATCCGAACATCACCGTTCGGTGAGGCTAGGAAACAAGAGGGCTTTGCAGAAAGTAGTAATGCTTAGTTGTTGTTACGATGAGTGTAAATGTTTCAAAATATCTTGGTGTAGCTGGGAATTGAACTTTGATAATTTGAAACAGTTGGACATCTTATAAATTCGCACCAATTGATAGTGATCTGAATCTGAGTGAAAGTCTTGCATATAATATACCTTATTTGTTTTATGAGACTAATAATTGTAAAATAAAGAATTCAATAATTTACAAGAATTTCAGTTATGACAGATACAGAAAGACTATCATAGTAATTACTACAAATCCTTAACTAACGTTTTGTTTTACTAAACAAACACTAATATTAGTGCTCATAAATCGACTGTGGTTTGATTTTTGAGCATGCTACCTGTGGCGCTGGTGGTGTGGGGCGTGCTTTGAGCACGTCTAACCAGGTTGGTTATGAGCATGCTTATTACATTATTGAACACATTTCATTTTTAAGTTAGGAGCAAAAACTTGAAATCCATTTCGAGTCTCTCGGATGCCACGTTTAAAGTATTTTATTCGTTTTTTTTGGCCTAAATTTTCAGATAATTCTCAAAAAAATTAATAAGTACAACGTGAATGATTTTATAGCTGTTGACATCGTCTCGTATCTCTGCCAGTAAAGAATTAATCCCTCCAAGGTTTCTCTTCTATAATATCCAGTTACAAACCCAAATAGTATTTTTTTTTTATTAAACCAAAAGTACTTTACTAATTACCAATTGCGTTGCAAGCAATAAAACACTGTTTTATTCAATTCTATAAGGATACTATTTTATCTTTGTAACAGTAGAGAACCATCCATCAACCACTATTTCGATTAGTATTTTCATGCCAAGCATCCATTTTGTCCGATAGATTACGATTAAATTATTTATGAGCATTCTCAAAACTAAGCATGTGTTGTTGTGTTGTTACCAAATGTGAACAGTGACTAAACATGCTAGTAATATGCATAAAAGCATGCTCTTTTATGAGCATGTCTTGTCCTTAAAGCTCAAACTATCTACATGCGGCCGGATACCAATTAAATTTCCACTCAGTCTCATTTCCGTAAGGGTTAAATAAATTAATGCCCTAAGCGCTATGAACCGTTCAGTCTCACCTAAGTCTAATAACGTGACCTCATGCGACTGCTAAGCCTCCTATAAGTTAAATTTTTTTTCGCTTTCTAATACGCCTACTATCGCTTACTTCCTGGCCCTAAGCAATACGCATTGAAAACATACCACCCTAGGGATACGTACGCATTTTATTTATTACTATTGACATGTTTATTTAGGTTCGATGTAGTTATTTCGATGTAATTTGCAAATATTCAGTCTACTATTGGATATGAAATAATTATATTTTATGCAATTTTGTAGCTTTAAAGATATATTGGAAAATCATTTACTGTGGCAAACACACACCATTAGTTCATTCTAGCAAAAAAAAAAATACAACGCCTACGCAATCTTTATAAATGTCAAGCAAAAATCAATTTTATTTGAAGAAATTATTATGTCCTCGATGTTATTAATTAATTACGATTCACAATTAGCTTATGTCGTCATTTTAATTATTTTCTAAACTTAATAAGTGTGTTAAGTATTATTAAGTTGGAGACACGCCCAACCCAATTTAATTTAGTAGAGCTAATGCTAACTTGTTATTATAAAATAATACTCCAAAAGTGATATACATTTCGATATTTCTATTTTCACCGCCCATTATTACCCACCACGCAAGACACGTCATCCCGTGCAATACAATTTCGGAGCAAAGCGAGTACGCCATTAGTACGAGCGATCCAATAATTTCCTTTAGTAATAAACTGGTCCTTACCCACGACATTTCTGCATTACTGTACGCTTCAGCGAACACAATATATAGAGATACCTCATAGTATCAAATTAGCAAAGTCTTGCACAATAATTAAACGCTCCCGTCTGACAAAGGCTGACAACACACCTCTGAGGTTTAACTTTCTTTCGTTTTTTAGGAGTTCATAAGTATTTTTAAAATAATTCTGTAGACAGGATGTAGAAAGGAATAGGACACCCCTTAAAACCACGTGGTCAGCTGCTCATATACTTTTTTTTTTTCTATGGAAGCAAGATCGAAATAAAAAAAACATTTTCAGATGCTCCATACAAACTTATTCGCTACCTCGATAATACTGTATGGGGCATCTGAATAAAAATTCACGATTTCGATGTTGCTGCCATAGTAAAAGTTGTTGAATATGATCAGCTGATTACGCAGTTTTAAGGAGGGTCCTACTCTCTTGTACACCCTGCATTAAATTTTACCTATACACTATACAGTATATAATATTTAAAAAAGACTTCAATAACGACGCAAACTATCTTTTAAGTTCATATACTGGTAATGTGAGTTCGTTGACTGCTGAGTTTTAGTAATTGACTTGCTAGTAATTATTCTAGTAGTTATTATACTATTCAGGGTTCAAGTTTAAGATTATAAGATTTGAAAAAGGAGTCTACATAGAATTTGCACATTTCAATATTATCACCTTTCTAGTCTTTTGTAGTGTGTGTTCGGCTTAAGGAAACTGCGTTTGACTAGTTGAAATTAAACTAAGTTATAGGGAAGGAATTAAGTTGTACAAACTCTACCTTTGACAAGTTCAGTGTTGGTCGTATGACTGAAGCCCTTTGTGGATAGTGTTCTTTAATTTTGTGGGGATAAGAATTTTAGTTGCTTCAGTAAATTTCTTCTTGACAATTTAGTATAAGGATAATAAATCAATTATAGTCGTATTATTAGCAAAGTTTATAACATAATTATCACTTAAATATAGTTACATTAAAAAAAACGGGATGTTCTTGTATAAGGATCACGACTTGTCAAATGCAGCGTACGGCGCCGTCTAACAAGGAGCGACGAACTCCCACAAATACTAGACATTGGCAGAATCACTGCTTGTAGAGCGGGATAGAGAGCGGGATTGGTCCATAATATTTTTTTTAAAAAAGAAGCGATGAATACGCAAAGCTTCTGGCAGCGGTTGGAAAAGAATAGCCAAAGATTTGGCATTGGGAGACTCCCAATCGATTGAATCGATGGACTATGGTGTTTGATTATGATAATGAACACCAGCTATTATGTTTAAATGTGAAATTAATGTTACGATAAAGAAAATACAAAGTTTGCTAAATGCGTTAGCTAGCATTGTGTTATGAATAAAAATAAGAATAATCTTTAATTGCAAAAATATGGTAATTTTAGTTCTAAACCAGCATACAATAAGGACATTCATGTTTCGCTAATTTACTATAGCATGCAAAAAATTGCAATGAAATTAAAATAACAATTAATAAGATTAATTAGATTTAGCTTAATGGTCGACTGGCAGATAATACCAAACATGGCATTAAGATCACCTTATTTGTTTCTTAACAAGCTGTTAAAAGTTTAAAAAAATAAACAAATGTTAGATATATGTAATATCTTTCTGTGACAAACTGAATCTCCGCGTTTTCACCCTACTAAAATGCACGATTTACTAAATCTAAATGTTTTGAAAAACTGATTGGCTTTTCGCGATTTTGATATGGGTTCGATTGTGAAAGTTGATGATTGATTTCAAGGTTTCGCTTTCTGTAAGTATGGTCAAGATCTCTAAATTGGGACGCATTTTCTTGAAATTTTATTTGAAAACTTAGAATGTAATCTCACAAGTTTATAGTCGTCGAAAAAATAAATGTCGAGTGAAGTGTGGTTGCTTCTAGTTATGTTTATACGTTGTCAACAGCAATGTTACTCAAAGTATAAATTTGCTCTGCAATATTCCACCTTATGTGAGTCGCAAATTACAGTTCGTGACTATAGGTACGTATCACAACTCGAGAAGTTTCAATGCACTTTATTTTGCCTAAAACCATTTTCGAAACAATTCGTATATTTTTTTATAAAATGCATTTTGTTCAAACCACTTTCGATGCATAAAGTTTATTTTATTTAAATCCCTAGTAATATCCATAGTTGTAGCTAGCAAACGTGACTACCCTGTTTCAGGTGTTCGGTTACAGCGAGACACGTTCGACAAAATCATATTTTACGTGATTCCATTCTAGGTAATGCAGCCGGTACACTAGATGTATTTTATGTCTTGTATCGGCCACTACGTGTAAAGATGTCAGTAGGTAGAAATCGCAAAATTTCACTATTGTGGGGACATGGCAAAGTGCTGCTTAAAGTTATGTTAAAATATTGACTTGCTTTTTTTTAGGGTTCCGTATCTTAAAAGGTAAAAAGGAACACTTGTAGGATCACTTCGTTTTTCGTCTGTCTGTTGTCTATCAAGACCCTTTTCATCAGGAACGCATGGAGGTATCAAGTTGAAATTAAAAACAAATACTCGGGTCTGCGAGGGATTGCATTGATTGAGCTGTGAAAAAAAACTTTTATGTCAACGCAACGTCAAAAGATATGGCCGGTTATGCCGCATATTTTGGTTGGAATCAACATTGGAATCAACTATACTACTTCTTGTTGACCTAGAATCATGAAATTTCCAAAAACACAAAAAGGAAAAAGTCCGAAAACCATAAATTTGTAGTTGCATGTAAATATCTTCGTGTCCCTTTCTGGAGAAATTATTAACATAACTACAAGTTTGTACAGAACCCTCGGTGCGATGGCACTTAGCCAGTTTTTTTAAGGTAACAATTATTTATTTTCATCATCATCATCATCATTTCAGCCATAAGACGTCTACTGCTGAACATAGGCCTCCCCCAGTGACTTCCAGATTGTCCGGTTGGAAGCGGCCCGCATCCAGAGGCTTCCTGCAACCTTTACCAGGTCGTCTGTCAACGTTGTAGGTGGACATCCTACGCTGCGCTTGCCGGTACGTGGCCTCCTTTCCAGAACCTTTCAGACCCATCGGCCGTCAGTTCTATGTGACCCGCCCACTGCCACTTCAGCTTGCTTATCCGTTGGGCTATGTCAGCAACTTTTGTTCGTTTACGAATCTCCTCATTCCTGATTCGATCTCACTCAAATTATTATTTTATTAATTAAATTTTCATTGACTTATGTCATCGATCTATTGAGCTGTGTGTGTGCTAACGGCTCATTTTTCTCTCGGTAAAGGCTCCATTTTTCTTGCAGGCAAACCTGACACCTTAAAATTGCAACTTTATACCAAACAGAGACAAGGAACTTATAGTGAAGATCCTAAGCCGTCGACCAACTGACATCAGTTTGTATAAAGCAGTATTTTTTTTTTAGATTACGATGTCCCATAGAAAGAGTTGTTGTATTTAAGTCAGCCCATAGGGGGTTGTTGATGTATTAAAAATTACCCTGTATAATTATAATTAGTGTGATTTTAATTTGAGTAATCCTCCGTATCATACACATTCAATTTATTTCGAAAGTTAGTCAAATATTTTATAAAGAAATGAACGATTTAAGCTCACCTAACCTAATAACCAAAATTAAAACATGGCTGACTTAAACTCAATCTGTTCTCAGTATAGAGATTTAAGCTTCAGGTAGCGTGTATGGCGTGCTTAGTTTAAATTATATGAAATTTGATTTGTGAGTGTAGGCCTCGGTCGACGGCGACATCAAAGCGTCTGGGGCCAACCGCCAGCTCCGGAGATCAGACGAATTCGCCCAAATGTTCCGCGTCGATGGACTTGCGAGTGACCTTGCTGTTTGTATGTAGGCTCGAGTGATTTGTGTCCTACTATTGGTAGTTACGGAAATAGGAAAACTTGACTCTTTCTGATTTGACGGTCGATTCTTGCAACAGATAAGGTCAATTCTTGCAACAGATAAGGTCAATTCTTGCAACAGATTACTAAATAAATTGCAGTAGCGTAATATATCTTGTATTCATGTTAGTTTATGTATATACTCATTCTATCAATACCGTGTACCTAGTTAGTTAGGCCAAAAAAGCTGATACAAGTAACTTTGTGGCAGGAAATTGTATAGCGAAAAAATTTAATAAACAAGTATAATAATATAAGTAGGTATTTAAAACCGTATGTATTCATAATCAAAATCACATAAATGAAATGTGGTACATGTTTATCAGCATGATATTAATTTTGAAGTTTTGAAACTCATTTTTTCTCACTTAACTAGAATTTATCAATGATGAAAACCAGTAGTTATAACCGAAGTCCCACCACATCACAGTCGCAAAGTTACGGATTAAATTATAAAGGTTGCCACTATTTACTTAGCAAATATTGGATCGAAAACAATCGCCGTCAGGCTAAAGCGAATGTTTGCTTAATTGACTCTCTTTGATTGTCATTTGTTTTGTTAATTACGAAACCAATAGCGTCTCGTGTGTTTTTTTTTTTATTATGCTAGTATATTAATGTGTATTTGTTCAACACAAAGGCTGAAATGATTTGTGCGGATTTTTTACTTTGTGCTCTCTCTCTTCTTGGCAAACTTTATGGTTTTAGGTCTACAAAAAGTACCCAGTATTTCTTGTATAAGCACTCGTACGAAAAAGAAACTCTGCATTTTATAACGGATAACATGCTTAATTGCAGGAAACAAGTAAATAAAAATCATCTACTAAAACTGATTTCGAGAGTCAGAGATCAGTCCGATATCGAGAGATTGGACATTTGGACATTATTAAACGACAACAAAACTACCAATGCATCTGAATACTAAAAATCAATTACACGAACACAGATACTGATAAAATGGTACGAGAATACTTGAACTTTGTTGAACAAATTTAGGAACTATGAGTTCTGATAATTACTTACTAAAAGCCGATAGGTAAGTTTCAAGTGGATTACGTTTGTCAAGAAACATCGTTACTATTTTTACTTTTGTACATATCCTAATAGGTATATTGAGTAGGTCAATGACCTTTGCTTATTTATATTTCAGAATATTTTGAAATTAGAATAATTTCATAGCACGCCCTTGTTCGGAAATGACGAAACCTGAAATTGGTACCTACAAAAAGAATTCACTGGCTTAAATTAAGTCAATTTCTATAATCGAGGTGAACATTGGCTTTAGATTTTTATTGTCTAAACGCATGACATTTTTTTATATAAACAAAAAAAAAACCGGATTTGACTTTACCTAGCTAAATAATATTTTTCATATTTGTTTTATTATATTCCTAGCAAGGATAGAATCAAATTATTATTAAATAATTTTATTTTTAAAAATACCTATTATCTCATTCAGTTTAACATCTTATTTACATAAGACAGGAAAACAAATACCAGTGTGTATTGTGACCTCATTTAACTAGATCAAAACAAATTCCCGCCAAATAAACAAACAAATCGTCGGAAAATAAAAGATTTTTTCAACTGTCGACACCGTTACTTTTCACTCTTTCTCGATGTCAATACAATATTAACAACTTTCCGCGCCGCGCCATCAACCATAAACTTGCGAACATAGGTACCTCTACAGGTGTTAAAAGTATTGACAACATTAACTAACTTTACGAAAATACTGGGGGAGATAAAAAAAGTCTTCCTTCTGATTGAATTGTACATCTGTTCAGAGTCCTTTACGAAATTATTTCTATTGAACATTTTGCGCGGTGACAAAGTTAAATTAGATTTCTTATGGTGCGACCGGGTAGAAGTGGCGAAGGCGGGCGCTTTTGTTCAACCGGCATTTTATATTATGTCAATAGGCGTTTTATGTGACAACTAAACTTTGCTTTATTGCTTCATGTTGTACATAATAAAGAAGGTTCAGCGGCTATACTGGGCGAGTTTTGTTACATATTTCATGGTAACGCAACGACGTTAAATTTAACAGTCTTTGTTAGGGTTGCGCAATCTAAAAAGAAGCATGAATGGTTTCACCATGTCTGCACGCACAAATAGCCAGACAGTGGTTTGCGCGTGTAAATGGTAATTAAAAACTGGTGTAGTGGGGGTGGAATTAGATCGGGTAATTCCTTTACACATTCTCCGAAGTTTACGAAGGTTTGGTATGCGAACTTGAGCAAACTTACGATCTATTTGTGCCAGATATTTTACAATTTCTATTGCGTTACTATATTATTGTTATTGGGTTCAAATCCCGTTAGGGGCAAATGGTTGTGTGATGAGCACGAGCATGTTTACCTAAGTCATGGATGTTTATAAAAGTATTTAAGTATGTTTATCCGTTCTAGTCGCCATAGTGCAAGCATTGCTTAGTTTGGGGCTAGATAATTCGTGTGATTGTGAAAACAATTTATTTATTTTATCTGTTATAATACTTTAGGTAGTAGCCAAAAGTGATACTTATTTTTATCTGATAGACTATACCATAATTGATCTGATAAGATATAAACCAGCTATACTGGGTGTAACGAAAAGGTGAAATAAAATTTTAAGGGGTTATTCTACGGCTAAATTACATCAACTTTTTCTATGGGACCAACATCAAAATCTCAAAAAAAATATTGACGGTTCCATACAAACTGATGCCAGCTGGTCGCGTTTTAGTATGGGAATGTGTTTTTTTTTTGCGAATTCGATGTTGGTCCCATAAAAAAAGTTGATGTAATTTTGCCGTAGAATAACCCCTTAAAGTTTTATTTCACCTTTTCGTTACACTCTGTATATTGTGCATAATTTTTAAGAATACTCAAGTTGAATGCTATTACGAGATATCTGACAACTTTTTTTTGAAGCGGTAGCGCAGCCCCGAGCAAATTATTTTAAAAAAGCTTTTTAGGGTTTCGTAGCCAAATGGCAAAACGGAACCCTTATGGATTCGTCATGTCTGTCTGTCTAGGTACCTAGAGGTTTGTACAGAACCCTCGGTGCGCGAGCCCGACTCGCACTTGGCCGTTTTTTTTAAATAAATTGAACCGACCGAAATCGGACTTGAAAATCAGAGGCCCAATTTCCGTAATACCTGCTGTAGTCGCAATCCAGTGTCGACCGGTCCCAGTTACATTACTATCGAAAAGGGTGTTCTCGTAAACTTTAAAGACGTAAAGTTATCGAAACTATTTCAATACGACTGAAAATAGAACAAAATAAAAATCATTTTAGTTTCTTTATTTTGAGTCGCATTAACAGCTGAAACGCATTTTTTGGGTTTACGAGAATACCGTTTTTGATCGTAATGTTACTGGGAGCGGATCGACACTGGATTGAGAGAACTGTTAAATAACAGGAATTAGGCCTCAGATCCCTTCGATAACGAACGGACAACCGGTATATCATGTGACACTAATTTTAAATCCTACAGTCTTTTGGTTTACCGGTCGACAATTTTATATCGAACCGTTCTGAATCGGGGACTGTCGTCCAACAAAATTGGATTGATGAAAGAACTTCGTATTCAGAGTATTATAATTGATATCTTAAGTAAAGTTTTTTATAATTTTTCCAACTAAACACTGAAAGAAAAATATGAACATCGACCTATCACTAAGTTATTAGAAGCTGAACAATTTTCAGTTGGTACCATAATTATTATGGCAGCGTAAAACAATTACGAATTTTAAGGCCAACGGCTAATTAGGCCAGAGACAATTTTCTTTTCAATGAACATTAATATTTCTTACGGTAATATCAAGTTATGAATTAAGGGTAATTATTATCAAAAAAGCAACAATTCATTTTGATATAACTTTACCAACGATGCTCATAAAGATAGTCCTATTTAATTCACAAATTGTATTGCTTTTGTTGATTAATTTTACAATATATATGCTTATATTATTATTTGGTCTTAAAATGAATAGTACCTAATTATAATTAATAAAACTTAAATAATTTTAAAAGAAAACCTAACTTTCCGATTAAAGTCGCGTGCTAGAATAGGAGATCCAACATAGGACGTGTCGTCACAGTACATGTCCGCCATTCCTTTTTTCATTCTAAAAGTTGCATTAAAAAGAGACAGGTATATCTCAATTTCTAATTACTGTATTACGGTAATTTTTTACCTAAAATCATTTTTGTTTTTACTATTAGCGCTATAATTTTATATAATTTCTTATAAATATAGTTAAAACAATATATTACTTTCGTACATATTCCCTAATAATGGTCTTTAATGCGCTTTGTCTTCAAAGGCATGAGTTTAAACGGTAGGTATCAATATGTTGTAAGAAGAAATTCAAAAACTATTTATTAAATACAAATAGTCATGGTGTTGTGACGGTCTTAAAAAGAGTGATAAGTAGATATAAAGCTCCTCTAGCCTTAGGAGTATAATATCCGAAATACCACTTGCTAAAGTATTTTGTTTCCAAAAAAAACCAATTAAGACGTGAAAGTCGGTAAAACGATAGTATAAAGTTCGTTTTCTCCGATGACTGTTTAATCCAAGTACTTTTAAGTCTACTACTAATAATATCAGTTGACTAATTCGCAAAATTCCGTCAAGGAAATCGTAATTAAAATAGGGAGCTGATACGGCAACTACTGCCCTTATCTAAGTTGGAGATAATTCCGGCAAATCTGAAATATTTTGCGGAAAGCAGACCCGTTCGTCGGTTGCGAGACGAATCCAAATTGTTTATTTAAGTTCAGGAATTTGTTTGATTGCTTGTTCTAATTATATTATACGACAGGTATTTGTTTATGTTTGTACAAACGATTAATGATGCTTAATTAATATATACAGCTGAATAACAAAATCGTCAGCAAAGGCTCTATTAATTCAGCTTGTCATCCTTACACGACGTCAATATGTCCACAGAATAATAATTATTATAACTAACAGAATATACTATGCTCAAATCGATATTGTAGCGACGACATGTGACATAACAGGGCCTTCACTTTAAGTAGGCACCTTATAGTTTACATAATCAGCCGTCAGCCAATTAAGTTAGGACGTTAAGGTCCATAATATTCCCCGTTATCTCAGTTAGTAGAATTACTAAGATAACGAAGAATGTAAGTGAGTCTAAGAATTTCATAATAATTTTTATCTTAATAGGAGTCTTAAGTTCTACAAAAACATATATTTTTATTTCGAACGTTGGACTTTTACTACTCAACTGTTGAATACTTCAAGAAAATTTCAGCATGCAATTTTACAACGCAAATATTTCCTCCAAGAACAAATTTCTGCAATTTCAAACAAACATGCACTCAGTTTAAAACTGACGGATACTTGTCAACGTATGTCTTAAAATCTTCCGCTCAACTAACCGAAGGTATACCAGTAGTTCGGAAAGTTAGCTTGAATACTTCAGCAAGTTGCTGTAAAGTATGTTTTAACGAGTAGCTATCGTGAGTTAGAAGTAAGCGGGGCGGCGGCCTTAGAAACATTGACTAAGAATTAACAAGTGGTGTATCTCATTGTCTATGATGTCAAAAGGTGTGGACAATTTACACGAAACGAGATTAGACAATAACTCTCAGATTACTATTCAATTATGACACGAGATGAAGAAGAAGCAAGTAAGTACAATGTGGACAGACCAAAACTTAGAATTAGTGACATCTATTGTCACGCTTGTCGTCTGATCCTATCTACCCTTGTGTAGGGTGAATAATCTTTTGAATTGGATTTTTTTTAAAAGATTATGGGATCTAAATGGTTAATTTGACTTCTAAGACGTCTCTGTTTTGCTAAGCTTCACTCACTAGGTGAGATTTATCAAGAATCGAATTTAGGGATCTAAATAACTCTACTTAGTGATACAGGGACTTTGCGGGGTCTAAAGTTAATCCACTAGTTAGTTTTTGAAATAGAAATAGAATAAAAAAACGTTTATTCGACACACAAGAGAAATATACGTAAGACGATATATCTGATGTGTCGAAAAGGTGCCTCAGCATTTGTCGTGACAGCAACGGACTTATCACGACGCTAATTTTCGGCGGGAACCTCCGACGCTAGGACGTGCAGCGAGTGACGCAGCGGCTCATTGGACCCCCAGAGAATCCCAAATCCCTCCGACAGACTCCGGGCCCATGGGGACCACAGAATCGGTCGAAAAAACCCGGAACCCCCGATTGGCCGATGCACCGCTGCGCACAAGCACGGTGCCAGACGAGACAACATAATTATTTTTACGTCGTTAGTTTACTAATTGTTATGTATGTTAGATTATTTAGGACACATTAACTAACTAAATAGTAACATTAAAGTAATGTTAAATCCGAATTCTAAACTTCTTCAAGTTCAAGAAACCAATATCGTGAGTCAAATTCTGACCATAGGTTAATTTGTTTGATATGACGTCGTATGTAATCCTTTCAACAGCATCAGAAAACATTGTCAAAAAATAATCTATCTACATTTTACGTTTGGTAACGCAAGCAAATTCGAATTCCCCGGCTTTACCCCCTTTCGTTAGCAGTCAAGCTACATAAAACTACCCATACATAGAATTCGCAAGGAATGGAATGCCCCGTTATCGGGTCTTACTTATACTTCACACTAATCGTATCGTGTAAAAGCCGCCCAACTCACTTGTCCATGCCGGGAACACTCAAGCCGGGTCAGATGTCGCGGCGATACGGCACGATCTGACCTCGCAGCACTATGACGGCGAGTGATAGATGTTGAGGCTAGTCTCCTGTTAATTTACGCCGTCTTTATGGTTCTTATCTAAAGGTATTATGCGCGTTGAAACAATTTGCTAAAGTCTATTTAATTTTAATCAAGAATTGTTTGTCTACTTTAATTATTATCTGAGACAAATGAATTTATCACACTTATAAAATCAATAGATATATACATAGATAGATAGATACTCTTTATTGTACACCACACAAAAGAAACAAATAGCAAGAAAATAAATACATTAAGAATAGCACAATTTAGGCAGTATTATCGCTAGAAGCGATCTCTTTCAGACAACGTTCAGGTAGAGGACTGATTGGGATAAAACAGGTCGTAGTTACTAGTTATATTATTTATTTATAGTAGCTATGTTCCTGAGAGTTATGACTAAAAACAAAGGTAAAAATTTACTTGAAAAAGTTGTGCTTACCTAATTGTTCGACCGTTTTAAAATAGATGATAATAATGAAATCGTAAGAAATTCCTCGCACTTCATTAATGCATCATTGTTATGACAAAACTCAACAAGCAACTTTACTACATAATTAGCAACATAGCTAATTGACTAGCAGAGCGCTATAAATAGAACTACTTAACTAAGTGATAGATAAGTAAGTTCGAGTAACTATGTGGAGCCAAGCACTATTAGTTACACTAAATCGGATTCGACAAATACGATATTGATGTTGTTCAAAACCTAGTAAAACAGCTAAAAAATAAAATCCTAAAAAAATCTAATTAGTCCGTCAGTTGGATTAACAGAAAATATTGGACACGTATTTTTTCTTTTCGCAATCAAACAAAAAATGATGAAGATATAGCCCGTTAATATTCCGCGTAACGTCACGCCTTGCGACACTTTTTAGCAAGGCGTGACGTCACGTGCTCACTTTGAAGCGCTTTATCTCCGTGATTTTTTGTTTGATTAACAAAAGAAAAAATATGGGTCCAATATTTTTTGATAATCTAACTGACGGACCAAATAGAATTGTCTTTTTTTAACAAATGAAACTAGCCTATTGTGATTACTATAATCTCTGAAAGCAGTATAACTTGAACCTTTTTCTTCTGTATAAAGTTTGTCATAGACACCATTCCAAAAGGAATAATTTCAAAACACAATTATTGCTTTTAAATTTAAGTTTAAATTAAATAATAAAAAATAATTTAAATTAAATTTTAAATTCAACAAGATATTCTGTCTATAATGACAATATAGATTTTTACCTTAAAATCAATTATATTGAGTCAAATTACTTTTTAATGTTTTTTTATGTAATTCTACACAAAAAACCATTAGAAATATGGGGAAATCATGGTTTGTATGCTTAAATGAAGTATTTACGTCAATATTTTGTCATCATCTATATTGCAATATGATTTAAGTACTCAATTAAAAAAATATATACTGCTAATCCTGCACTTGAATATCGCACTTTTATATTATATTATACGTATCTTTATCTCTTTTAAGTATTAAACAACAAACGTGTAATAAAACACGAGTTAAGTCAAGTTGAATTTAGACCAAACAACGTAAACAGAAAAACTGTGTTCGATTGTGTGATTAGGAATTACTTACACAAACGTTCATTCCCAACGGATTTGATTGCCCACAAAAGATACGAAACCGTTTATTAGGGAATCACCCGAACGGTCGTTAAATTGTAGAAAACGTTTGTTTCGCAAACCCTAAATGCCGTTAAGAGCACTATTTGTCTTAAAAGAAAACTTTAAAATAACCGGTGACTAACGCCAAATTGCTTCCATAGGGAAAGAAAGAAGAGGTAAGCGAAATCGCCTTTTTCAAGCATACCGCATGACCTCCGTAGCCGAGAGGCGAGCATGCCGGACTTGGTGTCGCTATCTCTGAGGTCCCGGGTTTGATTCCCGGTCGGTCAATGCAGAAAAAATACTTTTCTGTATAATCTCGGGTCTGGATGTTGTGGTACCACCGTTTTTTCAGATTTCTGTAACACATGTGTTGACTACTTACCATAGGATAGAGCAATGTATTTGATGTTGTCCGATATTTATTTAATAGAATGAGTGAATGATCAGCCTTACTATGAACTCTAAACAAAGCCCAAGCAGTGTTGTTTAAACGTCAAACTCGATACGAAAAAAACAAAACAAGGTTGATGCACAGGTTGAAATGATACTGCTAAATTAAAAGGCCTAATCGATTTTAAGTAGTATTACTTTAATAGTTTTTTTATCTGTTTAAAAAAATACAGTTTTCGTAAATATAAAAGAGAGTAAACACAAATTTTAAACGATGATTCTAGAGACAAAACTGCAAAAAAAATTGTTATGTCTTTCAATTAATTTTTATATGCATTAAATAATAGACATTTTGCATTGCCGTGCCGTGTACGGACGGCTGTAAAGAATACACTTACCCACCGCCAACAGGAGGCCTGTCGTAAGAGGCGTCTGATTCCTGTAGCACGAGACGGGCAGCAGCGTCTGCGTGCGAAATCTTATAAAAAACTACGTTCGCCAACCCGCCTACTAAGCGTGGCGAGTATTGGCAATCCTCCCAATGAAAGTCGTTGGGGGAGGCCTATGTTCATCAGTCCTATGGCTGAAATTATGATGATAATGGATCTAATAGACATTTAAAAGTGAATAACAAAAGCAAAGTTATGTCATAATTGCTAAAGCGGTGTGAAATATTAGGAATTGCAAAAAATAAGGAATGACTTCATAATTTTTTTCCCTAAGGTAATGACGATTTAATGATAATTAGGTAGGTACTTATGATACTTGTAGTTGTATTTATTTTATGGGAGAGGCTGGACCTAGACCTCTCGTTTATGCCCAATAGGACTGATGTGGGCTGATTATAACGATGATAATGATTAAACAGGCTGTTTTAAAACAATATTCAAAATGTAATTTAGTTACTATGTCCATTTAAGTTATTTTTTCAAAAAGTAAGGTAATAAAAGAAAAGCTCTTACTTGAACTTTAAAGCAACAAAAAGTTACCTTTCCTTTTTGGTTGATACCACTTGAATATATTTTTTTCTGTTTGGTTGAGTAAATAGATAATTTCCAACGTGTATTTTAATTATTATGACTTTTGTCACATTTATACCGATGTGTTAATTAACTCTTATAACTTTAGTACATATATGCATCGAATTTTGAGAAATTGTAATGCAAATAAATAAGAATAAACTAAACATGATCAAATAGGTTTTATTTTTAATAAAAAAAAACATGTAAGAAGACAAGATGTAAATTTGATTGTTTTAAAGGTTTTGTTGTAACCAAGTTGTGAGATCAGACCTAGCACCAAGCAATTCAGAAAATATATAACTCGAAGGACGAGCAATCTCTTAGAGAAATTAAAAAAAAATAAAGTGTCACTGTTAAATCGAGTTCCTAGACAAAGATTAATGTAATTTTCAAATGGATTCCAACAAAAAACTCCCGCTTCCACGTCGATAAGAGCAAATGCTGGAAAAAGCAAGTGCAGCGTTTTAATTTCACAGAAATTTTGTTCGACAATTAATTTAAATGGACACCTCAGATGCAATGAAAGTTAAGCTCTAGTGCAGACTTGCTGGGTAAGCAGTTGGTGTAATGCATTCATTAGGAAAGTGAAGGGTGAATGGACGCAGTGGATTACAATGAAAATGGTTGAAAAAAAAAAACGAGTAAGTGTTATTTATTTTACTGTTATAATAATTGTTGTTTTTTTTTAAAATAAAAAGTGAACACGTTAGGTTAAAAAGTGTATTTTTTTCATATTTAGGTTAATACTATAATTATAAATAGATATTGGATTGAACATCACATACATTGCTCTGATCCTATGGTAAGTAGCTTAAAAAGCACTTGTGTTACAGAAATAATAAAAAAACGACGGTACCACAACACCCAGACCCGAGACAATTTCGTAGTCAATGCTAAATCCTTATAGTTTTGCGATGTCCATCCGTCTGTTTGTCTATTTGCGGTAAAATAAATTCTAGAAAAAATATATAAATATTTAATATGTTTAAAGTATCTCTTACACTATTTTTTTTATCTCGTTTGTCCCATAACAAACCGTAGTAAATGTTGCTTCAAATGTAAATACTGTGTTTTTATTTACTGTCGTATAATCGTCTCCACCATGTATTTTGTTAGAGTTAAAGTGTGTACCTCAGCCTTAATTTGACGACCTCCGTAGACGAGAGGCGAGCATACCGGACTTGGTGTCGCTATCTCTGAGGTTCCGGGTTCGATTCCCGGTCGGGTCTATGTATAAAAATAACTTTTCTATATTGCCTCGGGTCTGGGTGTTGTGGTACCGTCGTTGTTTCTGATTCCTGTAACACAAGTGCTTTCTCTTCTTACCACAGAATCAGAGCAATGTATGTGATGTTGTTCAATATTTATTTATTTAATTAATGTTTGCCTAAGGACACGCAAAAAATTACTACAGTACAATAAATAACATGTATCTATTTCTTTTTTTTTAAAGGGCTTTCTAGACAAAATACTACCATTAATAGACGAACTTTGCCATTATTTTCAAACTTTCGTTAGAACACATAGAAGTAGATATACCTACTAATAACTATGGATAGATTAACATGAGTAAAACTGATGAATTGAATACAGTTAGGTAAAGTTTGGAGGTCATGTTCTAAGTGAAAGGAGGCGCGTGCCTTATCAGACACTACAGTGCTGCTTCGCAAGTTATTTATTACAAGTGGTTTCACGCGACTTCATCTGCAATTTTTATTCTCCGATTACAACCATAATTAGGAATCATCATTTCAGCCATGGACGTCCACTGCTGAACACAGGCCTCCCAAGATGACTTTCATTGGGGGGATTGCCAATACTCGCCACGCTTGGCAGGCGGGTTGGCGAGCGCAGTTTTTTATAACATTTCGCACGCTGACGCTGCTGCCTGTCTCGTGATACAGGAATTAGTCGCCTCTTACGACACGCCTCCTGTTGGCGGTGGGAAATTGTATTCCTTACGGCCGTCCCCTTACGGCAATAATTAGGAATGGATGTTTCAAATACTGACATAGCTTTAAATGACGACCTCAGTAGCTGAGAGGCGAGTAAACCGGACTTGGTGTTGCTATCTCAGAGTTCCCGGGTTTGATTCCCGGTGGATCAATGTAGAAAAATAACTTTTCTATATTGTCTCGGGTCTGGGTGTTGTGGTACCATCGTTGTTTCTGATATCTGTAACACAAGTGCTACAGCTACTATCATAGGATCAGAGCAATGTACGTGATGTTGTCCAATATTCATTTATTTATTTATGTCAAACTTATAACGACATTTATAAATCACTAGCTTTTGCCCGCGCCTCCGTTCGTATGGTTTTTGCAAAACCATAGTTAGTCAAACCAAATACTACGCAAACAAAGTCGTGGGCAACAGTTAGTGTTACATTTTTTTTTACATTTAAACTTTTTGCCAACTAAACATCTCAATGACGGTTATCATGCATACTCTGGGAGCCGATATTTTTTCCGGGATGAAACTATCATACTTTTATTCTAGGGTAATAAATATCTATGTCTGTGCCAAATTTCATCTAGATCCGTTTAGCCGTTCTGGCGTGATTGTAACAAACATCCATCCGTCTAAACTTTTCAGAGTCTTTGTACGGTTTTATACCAACTGTTCAGACTCCAGCCAAACCAGACTTGCCACATCTAAGATCAAAGCGTATCTTGGCGTATCTTAAAAAGTTTACTTAATGACTATAAATAACCCGTCAACCGACCAGTAACCAGCAATAATAACAGTTTTTTTTTGCCTTTTAAATTTACTCAATGACAGGTAATAGGATCAAACACTAGCTCGGCGGTGCAGTGAGGGAAAATAATATCAAAACCTGCACATTCAACTAATACTGGATGTGTAGCCATAGTCAAAAATCGGCCAAGTACCAACTGTCTAGCTATCACGGTTCATGATATACAGCGTACCTGGTGACAGATAGACAGACGGACAGTGGAGTCTTAGTAATAGGGTCCCGTTTTTACCATTTGGGTACGAAACCCTAAAAATGGTCTTATTACCTATGAGGTACAGAAGGAATAAATCATTATGTTAAACGTGGATTTGCTGTATCTAGGACTATGGTCAAGTGTATAACTTGGAACAGAGTAAAGTTATTCCTGCGTTTTGTGCGAAATAAATAATCACCTATTTTAATATTCAATGTGATGTCGACATTGTTTGAGCTAGGATTGTTGCATCATGATTATTGTATGACTCAATTCAAAAGTAGAGCCAAGTTTTATTAGATCTTTCTACAAAATAATTAACAGTGAAGGTTTAAATAAAGAAAATAACGTAGGAATGGAGTCTTGCGTGATCTATCCGGTATCAACCAGTCACGAACTGCAGGGTGCAGTAGAAAACATTGATTCTTTGTTCAAAGCAAGTGCCCTTTTGTATTATTTACTGAGACTAGTTTGAATAAGTACCTATAGTCTGGTCTCCAGTTTTTAGCCCCTATTTTGAAAAACTGATTTTGTTAACATAAAAATTGGCGAACAACAAAAGTTTATCATAGCTCAATGGCTTTTTAACCGATTTCAAAAAGGAGGAGGTTCTTAATTCGAACTGATCTGATTACTGACGGCAAAAGTTAGACACCGAAACTCCGTAATGAAACAATCTATAAGCGCCATGTTTGGAAAAAGACTAAGAGGTACCTATGTTCTTGTCACAATAGAACAGACATGCGACCAATCGATTTATTTATCACAGACAGAGATTTTATGGCATAAACCATAACAGTAAAAACATTTTACTGTTATGGTTTAAGTGTAAAATTGGTGTCCTGTTAAACTATGAAATCCCCAGCTAAAAATTGTTTAGTATAGGCATAGCTTCTACATAAACATTGCTAACCAAGCATCCAAAACATTCGGGTGTCATTATTTAAAAGAAAAAATAAAAGCATCCTATGACATTGATGTCGTAATTTAATAAAAGGGTCAATTTCAACAAGTCCATTTTTTTTGTCATTACGGTGAACTTTTTTATTTATAACTTTTTTTGAAATAAAACCATGTAGTATTGTTATTTATGATATTGTTATGATTAATCTTTACTCGACATCAAATTGAGTTCATATACTTAGGAGATACAGTACTTTAAAATTTTGGTGTCACCGAAATTAAAGAATAGTTCACCGAAATGAAACTTCTCATCACCGAAATGAAAAACGCGAGTCACCGCAATGAAATTACTTATGCAGTCACCGAAAAAAACTAAACTGTTACCACGCAATGCACCTAAAATGCTGCTATCCTAGTTCCATAATTATTTACCTACGTTTTGAAGAGTGCTATCACACAGTACAGGTTATCCTTTTCTGACTATACTATAATGGTATTAAAAGTATTAATTAAAATGTACCATACATGGATATTAACTTATTTAAACTTAAATTCATTTAGGAACATGTGAGAATAAAACAACAAAAATAACAAATATATTGTAATAATCAACCATAAAAACTGAAAAGATAAAAACAATATCAACACATAAGTACCTAATCAGTTACTTTTGGAGTCGGTGCTATCCGATGAGAGTTTGAATGTTTTCGTTTGCACCGACTCCAAAAGTAACTAATTAGGTACTTATGTGTTGATATTATTTTTATCTTTTCAGTTTTTTGAAGTCGGTTTACTTTTTTTTATAAAATTTACTTATTTCATCTATTTTTAGTGATACATACAGTGATAATCCTCAACAATACGAATCTTTTCAGTGCAAACATAAGTTAACGGCTGAACACCGATTTCATCCCTTATTTACCCACCTCAGAGGTGAAAATTTTCCAAAAAATTTTCAATATACCATCTTTAAAGTATAAGCTATTCGATAAAGAAAGAATCATCAAAATCGGTTCACAAATGCCGAAGATATTGGGCAACATAGGTACAAAAATCAGTTGGCACGGATGGAGTTCATGCAAAGTTTGATGATTTTCTTATAGATCCCATCATCAGAACTTGATCAAATTTATATGGGACCATTCCGAAAGTATTCCCTTTCGAACAAAAAAAGAAGTTTCGAAATCGGTTAACCTGGTAACGAATGATCGCTGAACATACATAAAAAAATAAATAATAAAAAAACAAAGATACTGACGAATTGAGAACCTCCTCCTTTTTTGAAGTCGGTTAAAAATATACAGGTTGCACCCTTTCCATGTTCAAAGGGTCCAAACTCTACAGCCTGCTGACTATCCGCGCAGGATTGCATTCTGCAGAATCATGTTAAATAAAATAAGGGAAGACCTGCAATTTTTCAATAAAATATTGTGAACGGATGATTCCTCATGCCGGAAAGATGGATATCTCAACATCCACAATCTACATAGCTAGCAAGTAGAAAACCCACATTTGATGAGGGAAGATCGGTCCCAAGTTCAATTTAAAGTTAACTTTTGGACTGGGATTATTGGCGGACAGGTGATCGGGCTATATGAACATCCAGCTACACTGAATAGTGAAATTTACCTTAATTTTTTACAAAATGATTTACCCGGCATGCTAGGAGATATCAGTTTAGAAGTGAGGCGGAGAATGTGGCTTAAAAATGATGGGTGCCCAGCTCACTACGCAATAGTAGTAAGAAATTATTTGAATCAACACTACCCACAGAGGTGGATAGGCCGGCTCGGCCCTATTTTATGGCCACCCAGATCGCCGGATCTAAATCCCTTGATTTTTTTTTTATTGCGGAGTCTGAAAGACCTTGTCTACGCGAGACCAGTATCCTCAATAACAGAGTTGCGGACTCGCATACAAAATGCAGCTGCATACATAAAAACGTCTGGTTACGCGAGCCGCATCAAACATCTATATATATAAAAGAAGAAACTGACTAACTGACTGACATATCAACGGACAGCCCAAACCGCTGGTGCTAGAGATTCCAAATTTGGCATGTAGGTTTCTTATAAGGTCTAGAGGTGCACTAAGAAAGGGTTTTTCAAAATTCACCCTCTAATGGGGGCCCAAAGTTTGTATGGGGAAACAAGATTAGTCAGACTCTTTTATTCAAAACTTCACAGGAGTGAGTTCTCCTTACGATAAATGAGTAAACATGTTTCAGATTTTTTGAAAAGTCAACTCCTAAAAAGGGGAAGGGGGCTGACAAAGTCTGAAAATCAACATGGGTATTTTCTATGGTCCCATAGAAAAAGTTGATGTAATTTAGCCGTAGAATAACCCCTTAAAGTTTTATTTCACCTTTTCGTTACACACTGTATAATGTAAAATAAAACAAACGTAATCTCTTGTTATTTGTCTTCACAAAATCTTATTGTGTATTAGTCATTAATCAATCAGGTAGCACAAAAATCTATCTTTTGAATGGGGACACGACTCTAGCAAAAATATTTCGGAATTTAAACAACAAAGGTTAATATTTCGGAAACCGATCACTGAATCGAAAAATGGTCATCACAACCTCGCAATTTATTTGAAAGACCCATCCAACGATACCCCAAACGATGGTGTAGACTAAAAATAAATAATTCATCCCTTCTTTACGTGTAGGGGAGATACCCTAGAATTTTTGTTTTCAAGATATTATTGTACCATTCTGTCGGCGTGTTTAATGTTTATACTCGTGCAAAATTACAGCTTCCTAGTACAAACAGTATCTGTGCTAGGCCGTGGACTGACAGACGGACATGGCGAAAGTATAAGGGTTCCTTTTGTACTATTTTGGTACGGAACCTAAAAAAGGACGTGTTCAATATTTTTGAATTACGTTTAAAGTGGACTAATTATCATAATTTAGTCAAATAGCCTATTGACCACGCGAGCAACAACTGAGATTATTTTTTTAACTAGTAGCTACATTTTAGTCCCCAAAACAAATATATTTCTTGTGCAACTAAAATGTAACAAAAGAAATTATGGTCTGTTTTTCACCGAAGTGAAATAATTTGTCACCGGAATGAAAAAAAAAACACCGAGATGAAGATAAAAATCATCTAAATGAACAACTTCTCACCGAAATGAAAAAAAATCACCGAAATGATATTTTTTCTCATTTCGGTGTCAATTTAGGTCACCGAATTCACCGGAATGAGATCACCGTCATGAAAAACAGCCAATAGAAGTTAACACTACAAGCATAGTATTTATGATAGAAATAAATTGATACTACCTACTTGATCGGGCGACATTAAGTAAAAGTACATATATTTAATAAACATATCGGATCATTGGATCACAACTTTTATCCACTCACGTGAATGAAAAAAAAAGCGGTCCCAAGTCACCGGAACCCACTACTTACGTTTTTGGTGGGAACACCAGACAAGCAACACGCGTCCTCTCACATCAAGCGCTTAGGCGTCCCTGGTGCGCAAGTTTACTGCGCAGTAGCGAGAAGCTAGTGTTGTTGGATGCCTAGATATTCGCGTACAACGAAAATTCACCGCGGTGAAAAATCTAATTTGGACACGTGAATTTGTACTTACCATTCATTAAATACAACAGATTTTGTAATGAAGTTTCCGCAATAAAGTACTGCCACTATTTAGGATTTAAATAAAAAAAAGGAAATCCCTAAAAAATCAACTGTTTTTATTATATGATTAAAAGTATACTGAAAAACAAATTGTGCCGCTTCACCGGTATGAAAAACTTAGGTGTTTATATATTTTTTTTCCTTATTAGCGACAATCATAATGGAAAAATATTTGTAGGCTGCTGTAGGAGACAACATTTTTCATCTAAAAAAAAATATTACAAGTTAAAAGCGCCATCCTGCACTAGCAGTTTCAGCCATGCCGTTTACGATTTGGTGCTGAGAAAATCACCCAAAAGAATAAAATTTTGGGTTCACTAACGACTTAATATTTTATTTATTCCACTGCTTAATTACCTATATCATCATAAAACATTTATTTTTCGTTCAGCATTGCTTCTTGCAAGATTAATGTCCCTTTACTCCTCCCAAACTTACTCAGAGTGTCACCTTAGGGAGAAATCAGAGCATTCGCGCCCCAAACATAGACAACTGGACATTGTAGACGCTGCACTTTAAAGTATTACCGCATCGATATAAAGATTCACCCCCCATAAGACACTGTTTATGTATCATGCGAATTATTTTACACACGCGGATAGACCGCTTGATGAGTATTAACGGAGGTCATATTTCTCTCAAAAGATTTTATTGTGACGACTGATAACTTGCGCGTTCTGCGAGGTCTTTGCCACAGGGCAAGTAGAAGTTTTACCTCACATTTGTAAACAGCTACAAATGTGAGGTAAAATTTCTACCACTAAGTTACCTTTCATCACCTGATTGTTATAGAAAATAAGGTTTTGCTATTAGGTCTCAAATAAATAAAAATTACAAATAAAATCAAACCTTTTTTTTAATGCAATGCCAAATTTTATTTTCTAGCATACACTGTCATTTTCTGACGATGACAGGACAGGAGAGTCCTCTTGAGATTATCAGATGGTTTCGCGAAAGATGTCTAGAGTATCAAGGTGACCTTTAAACTCACAAACAGGACAATTTTAACCGCGTAACAAAATGATTTTTTTTATTGTAACTCATTTGCTTAGGCTGACGGATATAAACACAATTATATTAGTAAAATGTTTTGTAATTTGAGTGGATTTGTTGGCATGGATAGCAATTTAAGAAATCCTGAACATATTTATTATAATAAAATGCGAAAAAAATACAGACATGATGCAGTGTCTATTGAGATTATTTGTCCGCGCCTGTGGGAGAAATCAAAGCATTCGTCCCAAAGCAGCAACGCTGCCATTCTTCACAATTTTCATCGGCACTTTGAGAATTACAATGTGGCAAAGATGTATAAAGAACTCAGAAAAGTGGGAACATTTTAACCACTACTTTATCCGAGTTTGTACTTACTTGTATTAAAATTTCTGCAAGTATTCAAGTGCATTCTGCGTCATAAACCTTTGAATAGTTAAGAATATCCTTGTAATTTTGATGTTGATTCCATTCACCGTTGTCTGATCTTAAGGGTGTTGTGGTACCATCGTTTTTTCCAATTTCTATAACAAAAGTGCTTTGGCTACTTACTTACATCAAGTTTATCCAATATTTATTCAATCATTGCTATTGCGATAAAAAGGCGTCTTGACAGCTGATAATGAGCAGCTAATGGTGTCCCATGTGCATAAGTGTAATTTAACTTTTAGTCAGTTAAGACGGATCTAACTGATCTAATAAGATAAAGCGAGTTAGGCTGTTTTTGCGTAAAATACAATTTATTTGTTTACTTACTATTGTTAATTCGATTAGTTCAGATATCAATAAAAAAAATATTGATTGTCGTATGTGAATTTTGTTCGAGGTAGTACATAGAACTACTAATTGGGGTCTTAGCATGAACGTTAAACGTTTAAAAATTACTGTTTTATTACGTGAGAAGTGTTTTTTTACGTTAAACATGACACAAAAAATACAAAGTTGAAGAAAGTACTGTCAAGAATTTTACTCACCTGTGAACTATGTAAAAACTACTCACTTGACACTGGCGAACGTAACAACGGGGATTGACCAATAAAAATAAAAAAAATTGTGACTCTTGATTCTTTAAAGGTTCGTTTTTAAGCCTTCGTTTCGTTAAATTAAACCTAATTAATTATTTATTCGTGCAGAGCGGAAACGGAAAATTAGAGGAAAATAGGTTTTCAGAAGCATGTATCTATGAGACTGTCTTTCTGCGATGCTATCTTGAGATCTACTCTCTATCTCAAGCGGCGGATCAATGCGGCTGTTCTTCGAAACGTGGGAGTGACATCGTTCACTGTGGCACTTTGGCCGAATATGCACGCAAAGATTAGATAAAGTATATTAATAAATATGCACCAGATACAACATCGTCATCTTTCATCACACCCAACTCCAGCCAGACTAGAAATCAAACCCGGAACGAGAGATCGTCACTGTATTGACAAGGAAAGTATGTCCACAAATTTATAACCACAGAATACGTAAAGTTTTTCTTCTTAAAATGATTGCAACTTATTGACACCTTATTGGCGTCAAACTTCTGAAGCCACAATTTAGTGACATTTATCACAAGCTCAAACATTAAAAATACGTAAAAGTGTTTTGAAAATTGTGTGTGTCAATAGATTAGGCTTGTCCCGTATTGGCCTCAATATGACAGGCCTTCACAGCCATTAAAGAAAGTACTTTAGATACGGCTTAAACCGACTGAAATAGACGAATGAGGCCTTTTATTTATTTTATTCGTGCTTTAGAGAAAATGCATGTACAAAGTTATTATACCTCCTATATGTTCCCTCCTATATCGGGAGCCCATTTCTTTTTTTACTTTTACAAACTAATAACCATGTTTGAGCAATCGCACTTACGTAAAACGAATAACTGTCTCAGCGCGACGCTATCGCGACTCGAGCGTGGGATCTCTGGAGGGAGATTGGCGCGGTCTATCCCGCGGAGATGCCATTACTCACTCCGGTTCCCGGGCTGTAGGGAAATGTAAACGCGAAGACATGAGCTTGTAAGTTGAAAATGACACAATCGGTTCAGGTCTTTGATGTGGTAAAAAAGTCTAAGTGCGAATCGTAACTGCTTGCCGACGTTTTGCAGTCTAATTCACTAGCAATTGAAAACCATCTTCCTGATTTTTGTTTTTAATTATTATTTATTAGTAAACTTGTTTATAGTGAGTGATTATAGTTATATATATATACAGAAACATTTTCCAAGGGGTCAACCTCGAAATCTCAAAAAAAAATACAGGTTTATAAGGAGAAGTGTTTTTTATTAGTAGGTACCTATGCTAAGCCGCCTACCTTGGCCTTGATGTTGACCTCACAGAAAAAGTTGTTGTTCAGACAACGGCAGGTCAACCTGCCCAAAAAGTTGAAGGTTATTAAACCGATTTTCAACTTTAAGTCGTTTATGTAGAGTTCAATATCAATTGCAAAAATTTGACGTTTTGTGATAGGTCGACAAGCTGTTATCTGTACCTATTTGAGAAGAAAAATCATCATCTATGAGGAAATTAGGTAATAATTTGAATATTTAATTTTCTTACAGGTTTTTTTTTACTTTTCACGAATCTATAAGATTTGAAATGTTGTTTCATTTAAAAAGTTTTAAGTTCGTCTTTTTAACTAAGTATATTATATAAAAATCGTAATAGGTATATTTTTTGTACGAACATGCGAGTAATACCACGTAATGTTCTAGGTATAAGTACCTACTTTGATACAAAATATTGACAGAATAAAGTTACAGAAATTAATAACGAAGAAGTTTGAAGGAAAGCCTAAAGATAAACATAACTTTTATGGGTCTATCGCCCATAATTAATTTGTTTGTTTGTTAACTAGAACATGTTATTGTTTGTGTATTTTCAGGATTGCTTTAACATACTCAGAACCTTCTATGTGAGTTGATCGCGGTTGTAAGTAAAGATCCTTCCAGAATAAGTGTACTAATTAGGCATAAGCTTTTTTAATAATAACGGCAAAAAAGGCATAATTAATAATTTATTTTAATGTGACAGCTCATGCGTTTTGTTCATATTTTTATTAGGACTGGCCGTGATACTGTCATAAGGTGCACTCGCTTCACACACACCAGAGCCAAAACGCATCGTGGGCTTAATTTTAAAGTTACAAGGGTTTTTTTAATATCGGACAACCTTACATACATTGCTTCGATCCGATAATAAGTAGCTTAAAGGCATTTGTGTTACAGAAATCAGAAACAATGATGGTATCACAATACCCAGACTCGAGACAACAATATAGAAGTTTTTTTTTTTACATTGGCCGACCGGGAATCGAACCCGAGACCACTGAGATAGCGACATCAAGTCAGATATGCTTGCCTCTAGGCTACGGAGATCGTCATGCTGTATGGTTCCTAGCAAACATTTAAAGTGATTTTTCTTAGACTAAACATAATTACATATGATTGCCCAAACAATGGCCTATAGTGCCAAAATGGCGATAATTAAACTGACACACTAAATAAAAAAAATATTTAATAGTTATATCTTTGTTTAAACCGATGTCTGTGTGTAGTCAAACCCACACACACATATAGTTACACATTTATTTTTATTTTTATGTGTCATTAAATTAGTACGTTTCACTAAATCGCCCTTGCTAACTTTTAGTTGACAACAATGTACCTAATATTTAAATCTCAATCTATAGTCCCTAAAATACAGGATTACCTAGTTTAGGGATTATTATTAATCTGTAAGTTTACCCTATTAGAAATAAAAGTTTTTATTATTATTTTTGTTTTTTACTTTTAGTAATTCTCGGAACCCGCTGTTCCGGTATTTAAAGATGACACGGGTTGTTAAGTGATGGTCCTCTTGTAGGAATCGCCGTACAATACGGCAAGTATTTAAAATTATTATTAGTACGATTCGATTTTATGTGATTTGAGCCTTAGAATTGTTTAAGCACAATAAGCCTTTTTTTATATGGGCACAGTCACCTTTAAGCAGAGCAGTGATTCTGCCAATGTTGAGTGCATTCTTGATAAATTTCACAATAAATTAACGGGTGTTTAGTTTTTATTGTTTTTCTTGGATTCAGTGGAGGCTAGAGGTATCGCGAGAGACACTTCCAAAGTGGTAAAATGTGTCCCCCCCCCCTGTAACTTCTAAAATAAGAGAATGATAAAACTAGAAAACACATTACCATGCTAACTTTCACTGAAAATTGGTTTGAACGAGATCTAGTAAGCATTTTTTTTTAATACGTCATAAATCGTAAACCGCAATTTACCTATTATTCAATCAACTCAAAAATATATAAAAGAAAATATTAGCTCTTTAGAACTTTTATATTATGTTACTTGCTGCTACGTTACCCTTCATGGGCGAGTCCGACTCGCACTTGGCCGCTTTTTTATTTATGTTTTGATGGACGGCACGAAACATTGACACTTACATTGACAGTGTTCGACAAAACCCAACACGGTGGCGCCATCTGTGATTAGCTTTGTCTATGTTTCCCCATTGATTTTTACAACTCACACTAGGGCCTAGTCTGGGGAATGATTTAATATTCGTTTCAGTAAAACATTTAAGGTTGCCAATAAGGCAACAACAAACGGTTTCCCGGACCTAAAACTTTGAAAGAGAAATAATTAACCTTAGCCTTTCGTTTTGCGATGTAAACTTTCCTAATACGCATGTTGGTGAAACATTCAACCGAATTCGAAGTATTTGATGGAATCTCCGGAACTGGGCCACAACCCAAAACCAACAAACAACACACTACACTGGGGCCTAACCATTAGCTCTTTTAACAGTTTTACTTTAAACTTTGTTCTGTTTTTGTTATTTGTGTTAGAGCTGCCTGCCTAGCATGAGCACTAAAATACGATATGATATGATATAGCGATACATCAAACAAACAAACAAACTGCAAAAATATGATAGATATAGCCGCCATTTTGGATCGCCGTGCCGGTGACCTCACATATTATGATTGCTGTTTCGATAAAAATTCAATATGGTGGCTATATCTTTCATATTTTTAAAGTTGGTGTCGATATATCGCTATGTCATACCATAACATATCGTGTTTTGGTAGTCATGCTAGGGGGGCTGGACGTTAAAACAACACAGCCTAGGTAGGTACTGTTTAAAGTTCATGGTTAAGTCAGGTCATATTGGGTGAACAGTAAGAATAAAAAACATTGAAAAGGAGTTCAATTGTATTCTTTGTCGTATCGTCGTCTATGTCATTGTTCCTATTTACCCCAACCGGGGATCCTTTACTTTTATGGCAAATCAACGCGCTACCACACTAACCTTGAAGGCAAAATTTTAAAGTTAGTTAACGAGATCGGTAAACTCATAATTTTCAAAGCAGCCCCCCTAGCATGTCTACCAAAACACGATATGATATGATATGATATACCGATATAACGATACCAACTTTAAAAATATGATAGATATAGCCACCATTTTGATTTTTTATCGAAACAGCGATCTTAATATGTGACAGCGATTCAACATGGCGGCTATATCTATCATATTTTTATAGTTGGTGTCGATATTTCGCTATATCATATCATATCATATCGTGTTTTAGTGCTCATGCTAGGCAGGCTGGTCCTAACAAATTATTAGTTGGCTGATTTTTGTGAGATATGGCGTGGCGCGGGACGTTACCAGACGTAGGATCGTGAGCCACAAAGAGATTTCTGGATATACAATTTGAAATATATAGCTTAAATTGTTTAACGGATTTTACCTCGTATTACACACGTTACCTTGGGTCCAGAACTATGTTTCTATTTGATTTCTAAACCGCTATTTTAGTAATACCGTTTCAGACCTTTTGGCTTTTGACTCCGTTTAGGGTTTCGTAGTCAAAAAGGAATCCCAGTTTTATGACGTCCATCCATCTGTCTGTTTGTCCGTCCGCGACTTAGCTCAGTGACCCTTGGTACTAGAAAGCTATAAATCGTAAGGGTATACATATTAATTACGCCGACAAAGTGCTACCACTTCACAATCTGAAAAACCATTTTTGTGCAGGGTACCTCCCCTACACGTAGTGGGGATAATTTTTTTATTGTCTATCGCATGGTGTGGGGTGTCATTGAATAGGTCGTTTAAAAATATTGTGGATGGGCAAACACCATTTTTTGAATTAAGGATCCGTTTACGTAATTTTAAGCTTTAAAGTGCAATTTTTGTTTACAGTTAACTCATTGTCACTCCAGCAGCAAAACTGTTGCTCTATGAAATTTAAAAAAAAACACTACAGCAATATATAACTATTACGAAGTTAAAATGAAAACACATCTAGGTAGACTTTGAAAGTTAACGAGCTAACTTGAAAAAAGTACTTAAAGAATAAATACTTAGCGAAATCCTAAATTGTCCGCTAATAGACCGTCCTTCGGCCCAGGCACAGAATATCTAATAGTACTAGTACTATTAGGTGGAAGGGAAGCCTGGGCTAGCCCAGGCTTCTCTTCCAGTTCGATTTGGTAGTCTACATTTATTTTTCAATCCTTACCAGATTACGTGATTTATCATTGTGACGAAAAATGCGGAACCCTACATTGCGCGTGTCTCGACACGCACCTGGCCGGTATTATAATCAAAATTTTGCCAATAGGAATAAAAAAAAGTTTCACCGGTATAACTGAATAGCAGCAATAATTTATAAGTTATAATGTAACTGCAATCAATTAACAGATGAACTTAAATTTACTGCAACTAAAATGGAGTTCTTAGTGTGTTGCTATGGTATCAGTATCATAAAGAGGATGTTAAAAAAGTCCAAGACAAGTTTCAGAAGGTGGTTCAGAATCGAGTAAACACAGTAAATATATTTAAAAAATATATTTTCAAAAAATAAAAATTGATATTACTTCAGTACCTATAAATGTAAACTACGAAAATTAGTTAATGCGCTCATTCCCGTTTTAGTGTGTATTAATCATATAACGCGACAATTTAAAAGTAAAAGAATACGACAATTACAAGATTTATTTATTAAAATAGGTATAGCTTTATCTAACACAAACGAACACCTTGTTTACGCACACACCTGATTCTCGACCCATCCCGTGGCATGTCCCAACCAAATCTGTTTCGCACCAACTTTGATTACAGAGAACGTGACGCGAACACTGTTTAAAAAGGGCCAGGTGTTACCATGTTTAACACTTTTGATTAAAATTTCATCAAACTTCATCCTGTAATATTTTCGGTACACAGTCCAAAAATCACACGACCTACCCGGCCGACCGCATTCGCTATACGTAAACAAACAAATTTAATTACACAGGCTACCCTTATGTTGGGATTCAAATCAAATAACGTTTGACCCAGCATAATAAATACGAAATAATTCAACGTTTCGATAAATTGGAATATTACGTTAGTTATGGGTGTCACGTATAGGTAACGATTTTTGTGCAACACGACCTGAAAACATAAGCAAATATGCAATCAGTGTAAGCCCGGTTTGTTTTGGATTTAGGCAATACTTTAGTTATTGTTATTGGAATTTACCATAAATTATTCTGAGATGATAAAAACATAATAAATAAAAGTTAATATAATTTAGTAGATTCTTAATATGATAGTGAACATGAAATTTTCATGAATAAAATGAATACTTCGGTGGCTCAATATCTAGGTATATTTTTCTGTGACACATATCCCAGTAAAATTATAATTCGCTAAGGCTAAGTGTAAGACTTACACTTTTAAGTTCAAATAATCACAAATTTTAATGACACTACTGACGGAAGAAATAAATTTTATAGTTTTTTTATGGGCAAGTGATATTCAACCTTAGGGTGGTTAACCAATTTATTTGTCAAGTATACTTAACTATCGATAATTGTAAGAAATAAAAAAACATTTTTTTGCTAAGACTTTGCCCTTACACAAGGGCCCCCTCTTATCTTTATTTATCCAACAACGCATACTTATTAACAGTGGACGGGAGTCGTGCGCTTGCCACCTCACGAGAAATACACACAATACAGTATGAATTTGATTTCAAAAATTTTAGTCGAATATTTATTTGATGATGGTAATACTTAATATTTGTTTATTTTTTTTAAATAAATAAATAAATATTGGACAACATCACATACATTGCTCTGATCCTATGATAAGTAGCTTAAGCACTTGTATTACAGAAATCAGAAACAACGACGGTACCACAATTAATGTAAATGTAGATATTGCACCGAAAAAAAAATGTGTGGATATTTAGAATTTACCTACACAGTTTTGTTCTATGAATTTTAAGTATAATCTACGTAGCTAATAATTTTCACATTCAATTAAATTTGATATTTGATTTCTAATTAATCAATCATTCAATTTCGAACTGATTTATCCGGATACCATAATCCAATGCTACACTCAAAGGCAGAGAGGAATCATTGAGAGACTAGACACAAAATATCCTTATAACTACCTAATTGCATAATATACCATTGATGAATTTCACATCACTATCATCACTATATACTCGTAGTATAAAACAAAGTCGCTTTCCGTCTGTCTGTCCCTATGTATGCTTAGATCTTTAAAAGTATGCAACGGATTTTGATGCAATTTTTTAATAGATAGAGTGATTCAAAAGGAAGCTTTATATTTATAATAAATGCATAAAATAGTAAAGGAACACTGATAATTTTACAGGTTTCTAATGTGATGTCGTTAATAAACACATTTTTTGCGCTTACATTGCAAACGCTGGCTGAACCATACGAGATAGATCAAAATAATGCACCACAGTATTATACCGACCGGGGGGCTAGTGGCGCGTGCCTTTATGTATGTTTAGAAGTACTTATATTAATAACAGCATTTGATTGCACCCGTGCGAAGCCGGAGTGGGTCGCTAGTAATGATATAAAAACTAGCAATTGAGTTTTTTAGATGAATTTAACCATGCATTGCATGCATGCATACACGTATTTGTACTTGAAGCTCAGTGGCGACAGCCTTTTGGTAGTGACTACCAAAGTCAAGCCACCTACGCCGCGGTTGTGACTGGATAAGTGACCATTCCAACCATTTAGTGACATTTATCACAAGCATTTCCGTGCTTCGGAAGGCATGTAAAAAGTTGGTCGCGGCTAATATCGCTTGATACTAGTCGTGAAGTGAAGCCTAGTCAGATGCCTTAGGGCGGCTTAATAACATCTGACAGTTAGGTTTAATCACTGGCCTTACAACACCCCTTCACCAATCCGCACTGGGCCCGCGTGGCCCGAAGGCCGTGCCCTGCAGTGGGACGTATTTAGGCATACTTTTATACACGTATTTTGAAATTAAATCGAACTGACATAAATTTGAAACATTAAGATTTAGTATTATTTATTTTTAAATAATACAGACAAATAATGATAAAATCTCTCTAATTCAAACCAAAATAGTCGATATTTTGGTTAAAAATAATGTTCTGAAACTGATATTTTGTAATAGAAACTAAGTATTAAGACAAAAAATTATAAGTTAGATTTGTTTCATAAAATAATTCGGAACAATACTTTTAATTCTATTACTTTTGTTGACTTTAATAGAACAATGAAGGAGTAGTTTAATTTTTGGTTTAGATAATAAATAATAAATCGTTTATTTGCACAAAACACGGTATAAATGGTAACATTAAACAATAAAAAGAGCTCATGTTTCGCTAATAAAAAATAGCATGCAAATTGTATGTTATTACCTACATGAATTGCAATAATTAAAAATGTCTGGAATCAAAATTTCAATAGTAAATATATGTCAGTAAAATCGAGCTACTCGAGACAACTGACTTTTACGATTACGATAGGATACACAAAATTCATTATAAATTAGAAAACAAAGTGAACTTTTGAGTTAGTGCAGTTTATCAAAAAACTGTATGTTTCTGTTTTATTTAAGTTTCTGTTCTATTTAAGTTTCCATAAGACATTCTATGTAGTGTTGCCATTGTGTCTATTTATCATACTTTCTGCTAACAAAGCGCCAACAAATTAATGATATGCCAAAACCACTCTCTCATTTTGACAGCGCCATCTCTTTAGGAATGCCACAACTTGAATATCTTTAAGGCTTAAACAAAAAAAGCACCTATAAATGTGTACCACTTAGGCGGATCCACGCATAACATCAGGTGACGACAAAAATAATCAGTACATGGCTAATTTCACCTTAAAAAAACAAAGTTGAATAGTGTTGCGCCTGATGACCTCGACATAATTTTGTTAACCTTTCATTTTGCTCTCAGTTGTACCCGAAATATTATTATTAGTCGATTTGTCAAACCACTAACTTAATAATTAGGCCCCCGACAGTCTCAAATTGGAAACAAATTGTACCTGTTCTGATAGAATATGAAATGAACCGAACGGGCGTGTTTAACGAACTGAACAATTTTGTCTCTCTTTGCTCTTTCACTGAGCAAATCTTATTTTAACATTATTAATTTGTTGACATGTCATGTTGACGACAAGTGTTGATGTAATCGCACTTTATTTATATAGGTGTGCTAAGTCGTTTTGTCGAGGGAAAATCTAAATTATCTCTAATAATTTATGTCTGCGCTTACAATAATTAATATCAAGTTGCATCATTAAATACTGTTAAAATTAGATTAAAATAATATCTTCTGAGTAGTTTTATTTTTCCGGGTCTGGGATGCCCTGATCCTAGCAAAATTTAGCGTACCTCGTGATTTTAAGTCCGTTGCCTTTGATGTGTTTCCGGTTCATATTTTATTTATATTCAGTATTGATTTGCCTTTAATTAGACACCTTTAATTAGACCTTTAATTAGAAAGTCCTACATAAATACTGGGACAAAAATATTTTCAGCTTAAAGAAACTACATCCCTAATAAACATGAATTTCTACTATAACACACACACAAACGTAACTTAAAAATAGTACCTACTACAATATTTGTAACGATTTTTTATCACTAAACTGCGACAATAACAGTACTCACAGGTATATTACTATTATTTATTGGTAAGTACATAGAACAGTATGTCTTAAACAAACTATTCATTCATTAAAAAAATTCATAATAATCCTTACACAATTATTTAAATTGGTTAAGATATAAATGCGTTCTCCCTTTTATTGCTTCCTGTCCCGAGATTAAGTAAACTTTAATATTGTGACGTCCTTATTAATAATACTCTTTTAATTGCACCATAGTCGTGTCAAATTATTGCCGCTACAATATTGTCTTTAAAACAAAATATTTCTGAAACGTTCCACAAAATCAAGCCAGTCCTGTTTTCGGAACTCTAAAACATTTCAATTTAAAGTTAGGCCTCACTGTGACGCTACATTTTGAAGCACCTTTTCAATTAGGAAATTCAGTACTTCGCAAAAATATGAAATTCTTTTCTCACAATCGAATCGAGATGAGTTGGCCGAAGTGTACCGAGGAAGGCCGAGGCTGTACGAATAGCTCACCTTTGGAAAATATCGCCCAATCCCGAATCAGTGCGCTATCGTGCTTGGTGGCGGGCGGTTGTCGCGCGCCGCGCCCTTCAACCTACGTGCGTGTCGGTCCTTAGATTAATCGACTATTAATTATTATTGTGTTGCTGTGACATTAATTGCACTTGTTGATCGGAGTTCACGTTTGTGATTTTTCGTGACTGACTGATAGTGGTCGTCAAGCGTGGCGTTTGTATGTAGAAAATGTAGATGACAGGTTATTTATTTTATGGACTCTTAATTTGAAAACAATTAAAGTTTTTATATTAAATAGGTACCGTTAGGTTATATCTGCTCTACATTTTTGTAATATTAATATTTTTCTGTTTTAAAAGGCAATAATTAGGTTAACTACATGCCATGTTTCTAATTCTTAGTATAGGGTTTTCTAAATTAACTTTATGATAAATATTTAGCAACTAAAGTAAAAATATTTCTAGCCTGGTTAAAAACTGAAACAAAAGCAACAAAATCTATAAAACACTCGTTACAAATCACACTAACATTTTCGTTATTATTTTTAATCTTATTGTGTTTTGATTTAGAAGTCCTGCATGTTCTGAATAACTTAAATATGAGTGTCTAATTTCACATTATACTAATCGGTTATTATTAATATTCGCATCTAATCGCTTCCCCATAGATCAATCCATCTAAAAAAAAACATAATTAATCACAGCGCCGTACAATTATTATGGGACATATAATATCCCATCAACTGTTTGCACATCTCTACTTACAAACGAAAAAAAAAGCATTTGTATTTACGATGAAAAAACCAAAGCAACCTTATTTCGTTAATGCTACAAGAATAAACGCTTACATGAATAACCCATCAAAAGACGATTATCATATAAAAACACCGATCAGCCTATAAACGAAAATAGTTGAATAAGGAATAGGTTCTATTATATTCCTTCCCTCTTTACCCTAATAAAATGTATTGACGTGTCAATTTTAGTATACGAACACTAGACGAGAATACTAATACACGTTAGTAGGAAATAGGCTAATGTTAGGGTAAACTAGCTTATCTTTTGTGCTGGGATGGCAAACCTTTTGCAAAATTTCGAAATTTGAATTGACGACCGTCTGGTGTAGTGGTTTGCGCACCGGACTACAAAGCCAGCGGTTGCAGGTTCGAATCCCGCAAGAAGCAAATGTTTGTGTGATGAGCACGAGCGTTTGTACCTAAGTCATGGATGTTTATAAAAAGTATTTAAGTATATTTATCCGTTATCTAGTCGCCATAGTACAAGCTTTGCTTAGTTTGGGGCTATTATTGACTGTGGAAACAATTAGCTAAAAATATATTACACTTAGGGCCGGTTTTTCAATACCCAGATAACTTTTTGGCGAATAAGTATGGCATGTCAACAGTTGTCAAAATGTTAATTTTATTCGTCTGATAAAAGTTATCTGGTGTTTAAAAAATCGGTCCATCAACTAATTTATTAAGATTTTCGTTTTGCTTCAAGATTAAATTTATATTAAAATACTAGCTGTTTCCTGCGACTTCGTTCGCTTGTTCTTTAGTTTAGAATAGCTATGATAGCTACCTGTACCTGATGGTACATTCTAATCACCTAGCGGTATAAAATATACTTTACGACTTATTTTCTTATCTACCAATCATACGTTATAAAATCATAAAAATCGGTCATGCTGTTTCGGAGCTGTGCAATCACGAGTGTGTCTTATATATTATTATATAGATATAATTCTTGAAAACACACCAACTGTCATGGACTCTTATTAGAGAATTATTTATATTCTTGTTTTACTAGGACCAGACATTGAATTTTGCCACGGACGTGGACATTTGACACGGACCGCAAATCGAGCTCGAGACCCTTCGCGTTTCTGTCAAATGTCGGCGTCTACAAATCTGATTGGGTCCTCTTAATAGAATCAAATTCCGTTGTATCTTATATTAATACAATGTACTAATATAAAACCGTATTTCGTACTAAAGAATTATAGATTAGAAGAGTCTTTAACGCCAAATGAGCACTAAGATGAACGACAAAGCCAGTTAAACGGTAATATTTGGTCACTTATTTTATTTAAGTTGTTTTATCAACATATTGAAGGCTATTAACATTGTGCCATATAATTTTATTTGTTGTTTGCCATCCCTAAACTGGAATATTTAGTGTAAGCCCGAATTTAACCTAATTTCAGGTCGGTTAGCAGGATTCCGTAGAGCTAGCGTTTGCTCTAATATTTAAAGCCTGTAATTATACTGAAAAGATAATCCTATGTTATTATTTTATTATAATAGGAAATGCTGCAGTAAAAACAAAAACAACAAGGCCATAAGAATACTTTTAGATAATTATGGGGTAATTAGTTTGGCTTTAGAGGTGGGGTTATGGCTAAACTATTATACATACCTAATCTTGCTGGACCGTAAATCCTTTTACTAAGATAATTATTTCAAGAAACAAAATTTTAGGTTTACCTTAATAAAACGATAGAAATGAGAGAGAGAGACTTTAAAAGTGTAGAGTATGGCAGCGGCTTATACAATTGAAAAGGTAGGTACTTACTTGAGATACAGTTTATTAGCAAAGGATAAGATTAGTACAACACGACGTCCAAAACATACTACTCAATGTAAAAAAAAAACAAAACAAAATAATTTAAAAAAAAGAATAACGGACAGTATGAAATAGGTCGATAGGAAATATTTGTTGGCAGTATTCATCGCCAACACGTATTATATTTTAAACATTATTGTGTTAACACGTTTTTTACAAAGTTATTTGTATGTGGCGCCCTCTTTCATTTTTATAATTTTAAAACCATGGCGCTCTATTCCCTTTCGAACTTTGCTTCAATGTAATATTCACAAAGATAAATTATAAACATTCTACAAAGAACATTATGAACATTGAGTAAGTATTGTAAGTAATTTTAGTGTCTGAGTGTCAGCTTAAATCGTTAAAATCCTTTTCTAGAAACTCTCCAGACTTTGAAATATCTGAAACTCAACTAAGCAATTTGTTACAGCTTAGTTTGACATCCATTAAATTTAATTGACTCGCCCTACATGTAAATTTTAAGTTTAATCTAAATCCAGTCGAACAATCAGCATTAGCTGTCTTTCATTCGTTAATTTAATTATACTTTTAATTATATAATATGTATAATTATACTTTTAAATAATATTCGTTTTTAATTATACTTTATTAAGACCTGTTTACAATTAAAACGCCATAGGTATCGATAACTATGAAATCTAACTATCAAATACTATACTGTAACTTTTTCTGTATCTTATTTATTATGTATTATAATAAACTAAATTGTAAATGAAAAAACAAAAAGGTTTAATTTTATAATTGTAGAAAGATCTTAGTTTAGTGAGACATTTCGAAAATTATGTACTGGTCTTCTCTGTACTTTTACAGAGAAATGCATTATGACTTAAGTATAACCAGGTGAGTTTGCGTTCCAAAGCAAACTAAGGTATTAGGTTCAAATCCCGCAAGGCGCAAATGGTTGTGTAATGAGCACGAGCATTTGTATCTAAGTCATGGAGTTTTTTTAAACGTATTTTAGTATGATTTCAATTATCTAGTCGCCCCAGTACAAGATTTGCTTAGTTTGGAGCTAGCTAATTAGTGTGACTGTGGAAGAATAGATTTATTTCATCAATTTTGAAATTAAAATTTGTATGAAAAACCGTTCGACTTTACCTTCTCAAGACATTCGAGGAAAATTACCCGCATCCCTACTTCGTACTAAGCCTTAAAGCGCCATTTTTATATCATTAAAAGGTTTATCTCATCCCAGTCTAATATCATCAACGGACCCACAAAAAATTTACTGACAATTTTAAGGTTTATTTACATCTGTAATTTACTGCTACCATCATCATATTCAGACGATATGCGCTCCCATTCCTCATTGCTACCTTTTTTATGCCACTCTTTACGATCCTGAGGGCTTATCTGGCCCTTTCAGCAAAATTAATTTCGAACTACCTTTTTGGTATGAAACCTGGAAAAGGCTTTCGCAGTAAAGTGTACAGCCGTCCAAATTTAGAAGCATTCTGCAGTTGCTTAATTTTATAACATAAACAAACACTTTTGTATAAATTAATCTTCATTCTTTCTAACTCGCCGGCGGATTTATGAAGAAATTGTCACCTGCTACGAGTTTGCTACAGAGTGCTACGAACATACTACGAATATTTGCTACATCGCGCGTAGCCGTATACTTGCTATCGTCTCGTAGGCAAGAAATTAACCTACCTACAGGTTATGGATGACGGTAACTGGCTCAGGCATTTTATATTTCAATAAATTGCAATAAAAGATCTATTGCGAATCTGACATTCCCCATATCACTTTAACACTACGCTTAGACACTTTGTCTAAGAGTACACAAGCCGGACAATGAAACTAGTGGTTACGGGTTCAAATTCCACTTGCAAATTTTCATATGACCAGCATTTTTGTATCTAAGTCAAATTGTCAGTTGTTATTTACTAGCTCCGAATAATCCGTAGATTTATTCATGCTGTCTGCAATTTACCCAAACCTAGCCAACGTATGCACTTAACTGTGAAATAATTTTTAATTTTTAAATAATTTACAACAAACATTAATTTTAACTTTATACAGTGTGTGGCCTAGAACCGAGAATAATATTGAAAACAGAGACTTTATAAGTCACTAGTAATTAATCATTATGGTCCTAACTAATTAAAATCAAAACTATACTTTTAGATTTTTTCTAACAAACTTAATTCAATGTAATGCAAACAATGCATTTGTTCCGCTCAACTCGATCGATTAAGTTCATTCTGCATCGTACTTATTCGGAGCTACTCGGAACGTCTCTTTGACGACATTTGCAATAATACACTGATTATGAATCGTAACTTTAAATTCTTATTGTGTGTAATGCATGAATTTTGGTTAACGGAATCTTTTCAGTAAAATTACTAATACTCTAGAGAGTCTCAGTTTTCAATATTATCCCTGGCTCTAGGCCACACACTGTATATAATAACTTTAATAGCTCTACCAAAATATTATATAACAAGCAGAACCTTTCCTTTACGACACAGAAATCTGCAAAACGAATGCTCGGATAAAAAGGCATTGTTCTATATTATCTGGCGCTTATTTCAACAAATACTATGTAATTACAGATATTATGTTTTGGTGTAATACCGTACGTAGTTTCGTTGGCGGTTTGATTTAATGCTCTAATAACGGCGTCATAAAGTTGAAATTACTATGCGTCGGCTTTATGCGATAATAACGAGTTATAAATAATGCTAAATGTCACTGTCCTAACATAATTTAATTTTTAATATCTCAATAAACCAAATGTAAACTATAATTGACATTAATCTAACAATTAATATTTTAATGAATAAATAATGTTAATGTTAATGTTAAATAATGTGTCCATTTGTTATCTATTTCCAAACTAAGCAAAGTGGTTTGGTGATCCCTAAAATATATTTAACCAACGATGCCTAATTGTAAAAGAATGTGTTTACTTATTAACGACATGCATTTTTCGCTCAAAAGCTCATTTAAGTGTTATTTTTTCAAGTAAAATTCATTTTATAACTTATAACTTTTTGTTAGCATTAGGATTTAATATCAAAAGCTTAAAAAATGTCAAAGTCAAAGACAAAAATAATTTATTCAATTTAGGACAAAAAATTGCCACTTATGAACGTCAATAATAACATTATTGGCCCATGTGAACACGTTGTTATTGTTTGGTCAAAACTTGTTACCGGTCAAAACCACTTTTGGCTGTTAGAATTACTCAAAACACCGCATCATATTACAACAATAAGTAAAGTCTGGCTCTGGCGCTATGCCGGCCGCTACCGCGGCTCCGCTCGCTTAGATCTCTCTTCTCGGGCGAAGTTGTAGTTATAACGGAATCTAACTTAGAGGATTCCAACCAAACCCTGAAGTAGTTTTGACTGGTTAGTAGTTTTATCGTCATCTCAGCCTATTGCAGTCCACAGCTAGGTGTAAGCCTCCCCCAAAAACGCCAAAGAGAACTATCTCTCGCTGTTTTATACAGTACATGTAGCTACTGCCATCATCTTCCTAAGGTCGTCGGTCCATCAAGCTGTCAGGCATCTTACATTACGTTTGCCAAGACGGGGTCTCCACTCAAGAACGATACTCCACATTATATCGGTTCTGCGACAGAGCACCTGCCCACTGCCATTTTAAATTGCTATATTTTTTGGTCAGGAGTTTTTATTGTGATATATACACTAATCGCTCTGATAGAAAAGTAAAATAAAATAAATTGATTATTAAAACAAATTTTTGTCCAGTACTGTGTCAAAAAGCAGCTTTGATATTCTATGCATAATTGAAATACTTAGTCACCAGAAAAAGTGTATGCAAATCAACGTTTGAATATAAATCGTTTAACTTTTTATCAGAGTTTTGTTCGCATACACGTTACCTATAACATGACGCTGTCACATCGTTTCAATGCTTTTAAAACAATTTAAAGTTGTTATGAACAAGTTCGTCACGGACAGTTTTCACGTTTAATAGACGAATTGATATTTCGAGTCAAATATATACTGTGTCCACATTCAATGGCGGAAAGTTTTAGGAGGAGTATTAATACTCTTATGAAACGGGTGAAAATGGAAAGCCTAATGAATGGAAATATTTGCGAATTTCAGAAAAACTAAGTCAAAATAATGTATAAAAATATTCCTAAAAAATGTGTATATCAAACAAATATAAAAGTTCATAAATTGGGGTTAATATAATTACTGAATCTTAAAATCTTATTTAGAGTTAGTAAAATAGTACATAGAGGTATGAGCTATTATTTGCCCTTAGAGTAATTTTTCCTTCTATGGCCTATTAAAATACATTTCAACACATTGAATAATATGTTAAATAACATACATATACCCTGCGTGTATTCCACGTTGTAGAGGTATTTTTTTCTAAGCGTTGTGTGGTGGTCCTCGATTCCTCATGTGACAAAGCATATTCTACGCGGACGAACTGTGGGATTAAACTGATTTAAAAACCCTCTAAAACTCGTACGAAACGAAGTGAAAAACAAAAAATACTATCTCAAGCAAGTAGCCGTAGCATAATTTACCTTTTGCTAATAATAATAGGGTTCAAAACTGCGTCCCCAATTTGCAGGTTTCGTACAACCAGAGCAGTTGAAAGACAATTACAAGGCTTCGTGGTCTGTTTGCTGTGTCAATGCCATTTCGAACTATTTCTTTCAATCCCTGTTTCCCGATAGAACTGGACTACACACTTTGTAAATACCCCATTTTTTATACACTCAGCTAAAAACACTTGATAGTAGTATTATAAAAAGTTTATAAACATTATTCTTTCAGTACAAAAAAATTTACATTACCGAATATACCGAAACAATACCGATAATACTGATATTTTCAAAACTGATATTAAAATTAATTAAAGTAAAAAAATTAAGAAAGTGCCATAAATTTAACAACATTTTGTTTAATTCTACAAAGACTTAACTTTTTTTGACAAGTGTTATTATTAGGTACCTATTAAATTAGGTACAAATATTTATTTTGACTTGAATGCTACACTAGCTTTTTTAATTTCTGTAAAAATGCAAGGTTTTATGCAAAGTTCCAGCACATTAAAAAAACTACTCATTATTAGTGAGGGGTTATTCTCCAAGTCTATTCTAAATCGATAGCGGTCGAAAGACAATTACGTTGCGCCTGCACGTGGACTGTTTGCCGTGTCGATCCGCCAGAGAATTTCTTTCAATCCGAATTTCCGATAGAACACGGTTCGTGACTCGCGTTGCCGTGTTGACTTATTGCTCGTACGGCCAACACAAAACAAGGGTATAAGCCTTAATACAGCAGAATAGGGAACGAAATACAATACGAAAGAGGGTTGAGGGCAGAATAGACCTCTCGAAGCTACTTTTTAAACTAGAAATCGCTGACGACAAGAATTGTTGGAAAATGAATTTGACGAATCAATAATATCACAATATTTATTCACGTTACAATTTTTAATTAGGCATGGATAAAAATGTAAGAAATGTTTATAATTTATGATAGTGAAATTAGTTACAATGTTTAACATTCAGTGAAGGATTTCCGCATAGTAGCGCCTGGTACCATAAAACAGATTTTATTTTGTTTATTTGTAATCCATATTTAGTTATTCCGATTCTGATCATGATGAGTTACAGTACTGTTTCAAGTTAAAAATCGTGAAAAGTAAGCAATTGGTTGAGTATGTTTTTACATACAGAACCTCTTTTTTATGAGGAAGGAAGGAATTAAGGAATGCACCTTAATCGCCCTTTGTAAAATCTTAGTCTATTGATACGAGTAATTTCAAAATGGAAAGTACATGAAAAAACCATCTTAAACCTTTGCCCTGTCTGCTATCTATGTGTCTATCATCCATTTTGCCAAGCAATTACCCTTTTTTTTACACAAAAGAACACGACACTCTTTTAAACCACGTAACTAAGCACGCAAAGAAACAGTAAATTTTAACTGTGGGAGCAACATCAAAAAACAAAATCTTGAGCTGCTTCATTCAAATTAACGCGCTACATTAATGATAAATAATTATAAATAATAGTGACTTATTTTTTTTTTATAACGGCAATATTGTTCCTAAAGTAAAAGATTCCTTAAAACCATGTGATGCTGATAATAAATGATAGCTTTATTGTACGCCCTGTAACTCATCAATACCGATGTATTGATGAGTCTTTTAGAAGAAAACAAGCGTACGACCTAACTATGGAACGTGTATTACATTTTCACATACCAACTCATGGTTTGATTCGAGAACCTTCGATCAATAAAGGAAGATCTAAATAAAAGAAAAATATAACAACTCAATGACTTAAAATGTTTATAATAGAAACCTCACTAATGTCGCCATAAAACAAACTGGGAAATCTAGACGACAAATTAATTACCCTAAACTCCAAACTAAAACCGATAATTTAAGGCAAAAAAATCGTCAAGCCGACTTAATAAGCTGAGGTTTAAAACAAATCCGGGAGTTTTTCGTAAAATGAAATTAGCCGAAAAAGGAGCCGCCATTAAAATTACATTAGCATAAATAAGAGGAATGCTAATCTAAGGAAAATAAATCCTGGGGAAGAAATAAAAATAATCCCCTGGTCATTCAATGACATTGTGACAGATTCGCTGCGACCCATTTCTGTATGTTTTAGTACAAACATTTATAATACCAAGTATTATTATAAACTTTTTCATTGCGCTAAGTAGGTATGTAGTAGGTGATGCATTGCATGATTTATTTAAGTACCTTAAACGAGTACAAATAAAGATGTATATCAGTCGTTTGTTTTAATCCATTTAAAAATAGTTTAAAACTTTTTTTTATTGCGATAGTCAATAAATAAACATTTAGTAAATTAAAAATACCTAGGGTTAAAAGGTATTTGTAACTGCTTAGGTACAAATAGGCCTTTTTCAATCGCATACGATATGAATAAGATCACAAGATATTTTTTCGTAGAAAAATCACCCGCTTTGTTTTTATAATTGACTCTTGACCCTTATTACAAAGTGCGTCTCAGTCTTGAATCTCTAGAAATCAGAAATCCCACTACGAAAATGTTTTGTTTATTCAGACACAAGTAGGTATTACAGTTATTTTAATTTGTTAGGTTTATACGTAAAATCTAACGTAACATTTTCGATTTAGGGCTACAGTTTAGATATTTAAGAGAGAGTGCCATTTGGTAAAGTTGAAATGAGCTGAAATAATGAGTGTGTATATCTGTACATTACGAGGCTGTATGCTAACGATGACAAGGTGGAAACATATAAAATTGCAGCAAATGAAGATTAATGAGTGGCGAGGTGAGGAAACTGAACCGACCTAGAATTGACTAGGTAATACATTTGTTTTCTTAATGAAACATATTCAGCCAGGGCAGTAATTAAACGAATCAACCAAGTTAAATAAGTTGTAAAATTAAGTAATTTAATAATAACTTAATTTTACAACTTAAAAACAATTACTCTTGATTAACCTTGCCTTTTGAGTGAAGTGAAGCGTAAAACGTTGAATAATTATACGATCCGCAACATTAATTGCATGGGCGCAGAAAGGTATGGGGCATAGGGGATTGCATATAATATATAAAGCAAAATAAGTAGGTACTCTATTAGGTGACAGGTCAATTTAAAAAAATCAAACTTTCTGTCACAATTCGAGTATATTATTAAGACGCTTTTCAACTCGGCTTTTTCTACCCGGTTTAGGATTTGCACGTTTTCTAACCGGGCCGTCCTTTAAATGAAATTTGTTTGGTACAAATATTGAATGAATAAGATTTCTGTTATAAAAAACAATGGTACATTAATTGAAGGTCTTCAAAACATAAATTATGAACATTTATGTTTTTCTAATCTACAATAGCATAAAAAATAACAATCAATAGATGTTTCATGATTAAATTTTACATTAATGAAACTTTACTTTAGTTAGCATTAGTTAAACTGTAAAAACTACGACTATTTCAGCTAATTTATATAGTTTCTTTGTATATAATCGTGTACCTAGTGATTTTATTGTATTTGGTACCTTATTCATATACAACATTTTCTGTATTTCATCTAACGAGCTTGTTTGGGTTTCGTCGATTACTCTGAAAAATTTCAGTGATTTTTTAAACAGTTCTTTTTTAATTTTGTCTACAAACATTAGAAATGGATTAAACATATTTTCTTTTAATCTCGCTATGTAATCACAAGTAAAACCGTATTTAAATAAAAGCGCGAGGTTAATTACTGTCTGTATTGAAATAAATTATTTAAATTAAACGAAATAAAGTATTCATGTCATCACAACTGTACCCAAACGGTTCTCCCAAGGGCGACAAATGTACCGGAGCTTTACCCAAATGCGTCCATCAGTTAGAAGGAAGTTTAACACTCTTTTATTATAATTAGTCCTTGGGGGGGAAACTCAGAGGGCCAAATGAAAGGCTCGGGATAGAAATGTTGGCTTTCTGCCCTCCAGAGACACTTGTTTAATTCGGGGTTATCTAAACTGTCATTCTGGCAAGTTTGGGCACAGTTACACGGGTACCGTTTCAAATTATGCACACAAGATTAGGATTTCGGTTTGAATTTATGAGTTTTCGGACTTTTACGCAATCGGGAAAGTTTGATGCGATCAGATTGAGCGGACTGGATTGAAATCGGTTCGGAATCGGTTTAAACGTTTTTTAAATAATATTTACATTCTCATTTATGCAAAGGTTTTAGTTAAAACTAATACTTGATATTAGAAGTTAAGCTAATTAACGACTGCTCAGTCTATTATTATTTACTAGCTTTGCCCGCGGCTTAGCCCGCGTGAAATACGGCACGTCATCCCTTATTTTATTCCTTTAGGAGGTGGGTGAAACATTAGAAGCTTACGTCCTGAAAAATATAATAAGAATAATCAAAACCTTAACAAAATTTTGAGCATTGTATTTGTTTCTAGTACTTAATACTCCAGAAGAAAAAAAAAGAAATTATTAAAAAAACAAATAAAATAGTTGAAAATTCATTTTTTTCTTTTCAACGACTGTGTGATTCAATTGGTTTATACATCGAATGATAGGCCAGCTTGACAGATTTAAGTTGAGCGTAGGGATTTTAAATCAAACAATTACTTCCGAGCGATATGTACTTATTATTTTCCCGAATTTTTGCTACCTAAAAGCGCAGCGACTATCATAACAGCCACGTTTTATTGCGCGCTGGTATGAACCGTATTTTAATGTACATTCGTGCGATATTCGTACTAACATACGACGAGTCTGTAATTTAGGGGAACTAGGTATTTTCTAAAACCTCCTGTGATATAAACTAATTCATATCACAGGAGCTAGTTTTCTTGCAAATATTTTTAATCAATTTCAAAAGAATATACATTGTATATTACCAAAGAAGTCCTTTTCTTTATACCTAGTATCCGGATTCAATTCCATTCCCTCACATATTCCACGTTCACGCAAAAAGCCGATCCAACCCGGTCCCTAGATCGATGTCTACCCACCCTGGAAAGATGGCGCGATATCACAACAGATGTCCGCGACGGTTATGTCAACTAGCCTTCCATTCACAAAACTAATAAAAGATTCAGCATTGTCGTTTGCCAGAAAGAGGGTCCTTCCATACCACTGGTGCCTATTCCGAGCGTTGAACATAACCTTTCGAGGTCACTCCGACCCTCCGCTGGTCATTATCACGGAATATGGTTTTCACAGAGGCATACTACGGGTTATCGCCCATATAAATCCCCAACCATACTCCGAGACAAAGTTATGGCAGCTGTACCGTCGCTTAAGGAAAATTGTTGAGCGCTGTTTAAATTTTCACAAAGTCATAATTACTTAGGATAATACAGGTGGAATTTGGAGTGAATCGTGCGAACATATTTAACGTCTGTAGAACACATGTTTAAAGGGGCGGTCTTCAGTCCCCTGTCAGAAATATAAAACTTTGACGCCTGGTTACGCGTACACGGGTAAATAATGTCTTTTAATCTCTACATAAGCGGCTGACCCTTATCCAAGGGAATAAAAAGTTTGCGGAGTTAGAAACAGATCGCAAAATGTATTTTTCGATTAGCTATGTTGTATTATGTATTACATTCAGTCGAATGGAAAAGGAATAAGCGGTGTGATGAGGTTGAAAAAAGCTAACTCGTTGGAAATGGCAACGTGGTATGAAAAAGTAAATGGAATATTAGCAATACGTCAAGTTATGTTTTGATTATGAATCATTTTATTAGTCATATTTGAGTATATTTCATTATACTTTAATGGCCTTAACATTAATGTAGAGAATTAATTTATAATTTAACTAATTGTGCTCGGTTTTGCGAGTCTCTCACACAAATCACTTAACTAGGTTTCGTAACGATATTTCTTTGCACTCTTATATTTTTATGATCACTAATGATTGACCAAATCATGAAGTCGAAGTCATGCGTTTAGCTGTTCATATTTTCAAACGCTGAGTACTCTTTAATCTGGCCAGACCACATCATAATGTAGGCAGCAAAAACTGTTTATCATGAAGTGATTTATTCTTAGATCTGGCCACGCACCTGTAGCGACAAGCTGGAGACGACAATACGTCAATAAATAAAAACAGTTTAAACTAGACGAAACAAGTTTGATGTTTATAAAAAAATACTGTTTACCTCGATGACTTTGTAAGAAACATCTTTTTTTTTCATGATTTCGTTCTTGCTGTCATAGTAAAAGTTGATTGTTCTAACAAAACATTCTGTTTGAACATTTATTTTATGGCTTTTAGTATTTAACCCGTTAACGTCCAAGCGGTCTCATGAGACCGCATAGTATAACAATAGAATTTCTGTTGTGTCACGTTTACGTAAGCTTGATCAGTTAAAATGTATCTTTACTATCAAAGATTCGATGTTGCTAGTTCATAGTAAAGGTTGATTGTTCTAACAAAACATTGTGTTTGAACATTTGTTTTATGGCTTTTGGTATTACCCGTTAACATCCAAGCGGTCTCATGAGACCGCATATTATAACAATAGAATTTCTGTTGTGTCACGTTTACGTATGCTTGATCAGTTAAAATGTATCTTTAGTATCACAGATTCGATGTTGCTAGTTCATAGTAAAAGTTGATTGTTCTAACAAAACATTGTGTTTGAACATTTGTTTTATGGCTTTTGGTATTACCCGTTAACATCCAAGCGGTCTCATGAGACCGCATATTATAACAATAGAATTTCTGTTGTGTCACGTTTACGTATGCTTGATCAGTTAAAATATATCTTTACTATCAAAGATACATTTTAAATAACTCTAGATCCACCTTAGGGAGCCCTTAAAACTTTGTATTGTTGTTTATGAAGCAGTTGTTTCATAAATTCCTGTCCAACTGTATCGTAAGACAATTTAGTTTATCTCATTTTTATTGAATATAAAATGCCTGAGTGCGTACCTTTCTCTTATCCGATCGGGTTATTTATTGCTCAAGTTTGTTTTTGACCGCCTCACGTACTTTATAGGGCAAACCTTTCCTATCCGGAATTGCCAATTGCTATTTGATATATACTTCAGTCTCTAACTTTTCGATCTCATATTTCTCAGATTTTTTTTTCTCTTTACGTGACTGTAACATGTATTTTGTATGGTAATCGGATTGCAAATGATTTATAAGAGGTCGGATAGTTTTCTATTTTGTTTGTAGTATGGTAGGTTTTTGTTTTGCGTCCCTTTGTTCTACGAAATGTATGTTATTTGGTCAATATGTTTTTTGCAATTGGAGGGACTTTGTTACGTCGACCGTGGAGTGGACCGTGGCCTAGTGGTTAACGCTCTGGACTACAAAGCTAGCTGCTGTGGGTTCAAATCCCTTCAGGGGCAAGTTTGTGTGATAAGCACAAGTATTTTTATTTATGTAAAATATAGTATTTACATTACATATAGTTGTCAGAAATAAATATACGCCCGAAAACACACTAATCGCCATAGTCTCAAAGTGAGGAATTAATATCTTTACATTACGAGGTACCAGACAATGAATTTTCCCAGGAGCATCTCCCGGCACACCCAGACCCAAGCCAGTTATGAAAAACTTGTTTTCTAAATTGCTCGAACAGGGAATTGAACCCGGGAGCCATAGCGTTTAAGGTAATCATCGCGACATTACACAAATTTGGTTGTCAACGTCATCAGTTCATCAATCTTTGCTTAGCTACTTAGCTGCAACGTTGATAACAACTTTTACTATGGGATCAACTTCAAAATCGCAATATGAATAATATAGGTACCTAACTAGCTGTCCCGGCGATCTTTATACCGCCATTTTTTTTTTTTTAATTTCGATGTTTTAATAGTTATTATTATATATGAAGACAAATTCAACAAATTAAAGATCATAAAAATCGGCCCAGCCGTTCTTGACTTATAAATGGTGTAACTAACCCGACATTGTTTTATAAATAAAAATACCCTAAAAACTTAAGACAATTGAGGTAATTTATTATTCGTATAGCTACTACTTCTTATCTCTTTAAAAGGCTAAATGGACGTAAATTCTTTTCAAGTTCTTATATCTAAATTAATATATGGCTATTTTTACTTAACTTAGTAAAATCCGGCCAGAACAAATGTTGCTAATATTATAATGGATGACTTGACAGCCAGACTCGAGTCGTAGTTAGTGTGAAATTATATTATTTTCTCCAAAAAGCTGTGAACTGAAATGAGGCACTTTAAATTCTAGCAGTTATGTTGATATTTGCGAGAAAACAAAGAAAAGTACTTACCAAGGAAAATAATTTCGTTTTTATAAGATTTGAGGACACTGAAATATTAGAAACAGCGTTCTCTGCTACGCAATATTTAAAATGCAGGTTTTGTATTATTTTATCATCATCACCATCGTTAAACATAGGTTTCCCCCAATGACTTCCAGATTGGTCGGTTGGAAGCGGCCTGCATCCAGCGGCTTCCTGCAACCATTACCAGGTCGTGAGTTCAACTTGTGGATGGATGTCATACACTGCACTTGCCGATATACGTGGCCTCCATTCTAGAACCTTTCTGCCCCATCGGCTATTAGTTCTTCGTGCTATGCTGTGTATAAATGCAGGTTTTTTTATTACGTATTAATAACTGACTGTTAAGGTAGCTCAGAGGATATGAGCGACTGATCAAGAGAGTAAACGATTGTATAATCACCCTGTATGGTAAAAATATTTAAAAGTAACTATTGTTATATTATATACATAATTTGTATATTTCGTACCTTCTTGTATGATGGTCAATATCATCATACTAAGCCTACGTCAGTTCACCACTGGACATAGGCTTTTCCTAATGCGCTTCTCTAAGCCCGACTCTCAGCCTAACTTTTTCATACGCTGCAAGCAGCTTTGCATATATCGTCGCTCTACTTTTCTGAGGGCGCCCTACACTTCGTTTACCAAGTCGCAGTCTCTGCTTAAGAAACACGTCGTTATACACGTCGGTCTACAGCAAATGTGACAAGCCTACAGGTGTACGGAAGTACATAGATGAAAAAAAAATTATTTTTTTAACCCGTAATAATAATAAGAATACATTTGTTTTTTAATCCTATACCTTAGTTCTGTTGAGACTATGTTAAATTACATCTAAAGACACAGTAAAAAGTTAAAATGACATCTGCGATAAAAGTTTATTGTAACGGAGAAATTTGTAATTCACCCACCACAGAATGTTAACAAAAAGGGCACGCAAAAATATTTTTAGCACATGTTTTTGTTTAGAAATTCCTCAGACAAAGCCATATAAATCGCAAGGAAAATGCCTATCTTAGTTATTATCCCCTTTCCGCGCTTATTTCTTCAAACCCCTTCAAACATAAATACAAAAGAGGAGACAAAAATAATCTGACCGGGTTATACGTAACCTAGATTATTTTTATTTATTCATTGCATATATTTTAAGAATGGCAAGGCTGTAGAGAAAATGTTATATCTTTAAAATAATTAGAAAACTCATGTCATCGTAAACATAAACGCCAAACAATACCATAGCAGTTTTATTGGTATATCATACTTAGTCTATACATAAATAACGAAATGAGGTTGAAGTACATACTCGTAATATTGTTTTGCGATAATATACTAAACCTCTGTAAGTAAGGGGTAGGAATTATATTTTGACAAAAAAAAAATTTAAGGGAAAAAAAGTTGCATAATCATTACAAACTAGTTAGGGCGTTAAAAAAAGTATCGTTAAAAAAATTTTTTTTTTCAATTGAGTATTAACACTAAATGTTAAAAATTGGTTAAATCACTTTTAATTTATTCGGTAGCTTGACCTGCCGGTGATTTTAATATGTATATACTTCGAGTAGGTTTAGATGTGTCTATTGTTTAAACAATTATTTATAAGAGTGATAGTATTTGTTGCAGTTTTTATTTGGAGTTATTATTTAGCTACAATATGTGCAAAATAATGCTGATTAGTGCAAGTTAGTGAATATTACCGGACATCGCGTAGTGAGTGATGACGTCATAATGTAACAGTGCTTCGATACAATGTGGTCGGTCAAGTGGCGGCTGATGCTGATGCTGGCAGCCTGCTGGGCGCAAGAGGGAGAGTGGAGTGAGGATGCCGAGGATTTGGGTAAGTTATTGCTACTTAATTTAAACTTGGGAGTCCGAAACGCAACGCGGCGGATGCAAGTGCAACCTCGAGGATGAAAGCGCATTCGTGAGGATGCACATTCATCCTTGCGGAAAACCTGAAATGAACTCAAAAATCCTTGTGTGTTTTTATGGATTGCTTAACTAAAAGTACCTCATAAGTTAAACATGTTTCGTAATAGACATTGATTAATACCTAGTGGTAGTCGGTAGGAGTATTTGTCTATGTATTTGATCAAGAGCATAAAAAAAATGTATACTGATAGTTATCAGTTTAAAAAAAAATTATGTAATCAAAAAGTTTAACAAAGTATAAAATACTTCACAATAAAACAAACACTGTAACTACACCAATGCGCTTAGAAAGCCACAAAATATAAATCAGACCAAAGTTAGCCCAGATTTTTGATCTTGACAATAGCTATATTTTTAATTGTAATCTTAAGCATAGCATCTACAAAGAGACTGCCTCCTTGCGTTTTATGTTTTCAGTCATTTTGATTACCCTTGTACATTATTAACGTATCCTTAACAGACAGTCTTACAAGCAATTACGTTTGTATCAAAGTGGCTTTGATCAAAGGCCGTTACTCGACCATTTAAGTACTTTATATATTTAATACAAAGACTAATAACAAAAAAAAACCTAACTATACAGGTAAGTAATTTTCATTCAACTATTAGTTAAGTGTTCTGTTTGATTTTCCATAACTTGAACCAACGACACATTAAAATAATGTATTTGGCAAAAGAAAATATGTCTGTCGCACAGTGTAGAAGTCATACAATTTTTAAAAGTGACCATTATTGTAATTTTTGCTAGCATTGTAGACAACGCCCTAAATCTCATGTACATTGTCAGGTCAGTCAATGTAAATAGTAAAAATGTTTGAAGTTGCCGCTATTCATTACAAGTATTAGTAAGTGTATTTAAGTAGTTTTAATAAATAAAAAATAAAATGAAAATTTAAAAAAAATGTTTTGACATGTTGTTCTTCGATGCGGTCTACATTTTATCTGTAATTTATGTTAAATCAAAAAGAAAACGTTGTGTAAGGTAAAATCTAACTACTCTTACTATTAACTCATAAATTATTGACATTTTTTTGATGATATTCGGACGTAATAATCTTCTAAACGTTTGGCTACTGGCTACTCAACCAAACATTTTGGATTTTCCAATAGTAGCTTCCGATTATTCTAAATCGATACAGAACAGGCCCTTAATATCTCAGTGTTGTAATAACACTATGCCATTTTCATTATAATCTTGCCGTTATACGCTTAAGTCCCCAGTACGTATAGGAACGTAACGTGGTTACTTAATTTAATATGACAATACTATTTTTTACCAAAAACTAGTATATAATATTCAAATCAGTATTTAGAATTCAACATTGGTTACGGACTCGAAAAACCTGCCATTTTTATTACAACGCCATTACGCCACACCTCGCTATGAATCGACGAAGCGATCAAATGAAACAAATCGAACAAACTCAAGTGGGAATCGGGCTTAACCCATTAAACGCGATTGCTTGTCGAAAATGAAAATGGGGAGATATATTTTCGTTTGTTCCCCAGTTATTCCATGTTTTTGTCTGATTTTTATGCAACCCGCCGGGAGCTGCGTTTACACGCAACAAATTGCTCACTTTGATTGAGAGCGCCGATATTTTAAGGCCAGTAATTCAGTGAAGTTAAATTAAAACTCAACGGCAAAGTCGATCCCATCAATTACGAACGAAACACAAAGGTGGTCGCGTAAGTTTGTAAATAAATAGTAGTCAAGTCGCAGGCAACTAGCCTAATTCTTTAAAAAACTACACTTAGATCTCAAAACTTTGCGGCTGATATTATCGGTAGAGTCTACATTATCTAGGTCAGGACTTAGAGACTCCGCTACTAGATGGGGAACTTAAACTTCGATTTCTCGTTTGGATGCCTACGAAAAGAGCAAAAAGTGCGACCCAATTAAAAAGTGTTCATGCATGGGTGGATCTATTCGGCTCCAATTTTATTGGAACGATTAATTTTATTGCGAAAATTTCTGGACAGCGGAACGAATGGAAAACGAGAGTGGCCGACGTAGCTTCACCGACCTTTTGTGGTGACGCGATGGATGGGTTTGTTCAGCGAATCTAATCAAAGAGCAGCGAAAAATCATTCGCCTGGTTATTGCGCGCGTGATGAATGAATTGAAATTTTAATGTAATTGGAAATCGGTGACGAGCGAGCTCTCTGAACGAAAGGCACGAATGAAATCCTGGTCAGCCGCGCTAATTCCTGTTACAAATTTTGACACGTTTCTCTCACGTTTGTATCGTAAACGGAAACATCTACCTACACTGTGAGATAAAAGAGACAGTTTATGTAGCTTAATACCACATCTCACCTTATACGTAAACATTTACAAAACTTATTTATAAAAGGGATATTTGTTGTTTTTAAATAATTAATTTTGTTTCAATAATCTTTAAACTGTGTGGTGTAAAATAGACTCTTTTTAATTTTTTACTCACGACGGAACGGAGAAGCTCTATGCGTTTAGGGTGAGAGGTTATTTCTTTATTTTTTTGTATGTGCATTCGAATGTTGTCATTTATCTCCGAAACGTTTCGACAGATTTTAAGTAGATAAAGTAAAGGGTTGATCATCAAGATCATCATCAGCGATGGTTTTTATACGAAGTTATAGTGTTTACTCGCCATTAGGCGCTGATGTAAACATTTTCCATATATTTGCTTGATAATAGGGTTTGATGTATTGTTTACATTAACAACCGCCGCACAAATCCACGTACTACTATAAATATTAAACATATTTTTTATGAAATTTCTAAAAAATTAAAAATAAAAAGCATGTTTTTTTAAAATCACGCTGCACCGTTTGTAAACCTGGTAATAGAAAAAGTATTTAAAAAATTGATTGAAACATTAACCACAAAGAATCCGTCAAGGGCTTCCATTTGCTGACTAATTAAAGTTACGTTGGGTACCTACGAAAATAATGGGGAATATGTATGTTTTTTATTTGGTCCTAAAATAAATAGTACTTAGTAATAATTAATAAAACTTTAAGATTTTTTTAAAAATATTAATAAATACTTGACTTACAGCCCATTAAAGACGCGTGTTAGACAATGAGATCCGATATGTACCGTGACGTCACATCACACGGCCCCCATAAATTTTTTACAGTAAAAGTTGTTTTAGAAAGAGATAGGTATACCTTAATTTCTAATTACTTTATATCTGTTATTGTTTACTATGATTTCGTATATTTTCTTATAAATACAGTAAAAACAATATATTTTTTCATTCATATTCCCTATTGTAGTCTTTAATTCATATTCTCCTTTTCTTAATTCAGTACAAAGAATGGCGGCCCCCGATGGACTCTCTTTATTGCTTACGTCCTATAAAACCCCTCGACTATACTATAGTCGAGAGTTTCTTAATTTTACTTAAAAACTAGCTGTTGCCCGCGACTTCGTCTGCGTGGTCTTTAGGGGTATGAAAAATAGATGTTGGCCGATTCTCAGACCTACTCAATATGCTCACAAAATTTCATGAGAATCGGTCAAGCCGTTTCGGAGGAGTACGGGAACGAACATTGTGACACGAGAATTTTATATATAAGATAAGTAATCTATTACAAGGCTTACGTACTGCGTAGGAATTTAAAATTTTTGAACAGATGAATTTACGTTAAATCCTGTATTCATATATTAATTGTTGTCAATATAGTTAATCTCATGAGTACAAAATTAATTCGATGCCGTTTGTTCGGGGTTTAGGTACGAACTTGTATAAAATTAATAGACTTACAAATATTGTAACTACGATTAGTAAACATATCAACTGGGGTTAGTTGTTAAGATTAGATAAATGTAAACTTGATCCATGTTATAAACACATTGTTGCTAACAATTCAGGAAATCCTTAGATTAAATATCCTCTGTCATGTCAGTACAACAATATTTTATTTGGTCCGTATAATATCGGATGCAACCATGCTATATAGATGTACACAGACAACAAATGTCCGCAGGCAGATGAAATATTAGGTTACACAGCCGCTCGCCTTGTTCTTTATTTTCTTCCTTATGCGCATTATGCTTAGTAAGTTTATCCGGCCCACTGATTTGGAAAACTTACCAACATAAGCGGATTATTTGCAACCACATTATGGTGGTTATAATTCTAACAAGTCACATTTTGTTTATCTTACGAATAACATAATTCGATTGGGTTTTTCGAGGAGATTTTTAGTTGATGTCTGATGTAGATCAGTGATTAGCAAGTTGAAGTGGTAAAAAAGGGTGAATTCACTAGAACAGGGAATCGAACCACTGTATATTCAGTACATTCGGTACATATAGGTACGGTACTGTCTTCTTCTTCATCTATACGGTCAATCCCTGTTGCGACCAAAGCCATTGCTTTCGAGCCCAGGGTCCGCTTTCCTTGATTTACTCCTCCACTTCGCGCGGTCTTGAGCGTCTCTAGTTGTGAGATCATTGGCACGCATGTCAGCCCTCACAACGTCAAGCCAGCATTTCTTGCGTCTACCCCTTTTGCCAGGACCTGGCGGTGGCGGCATGGCCAGACATTTGTTTCCTACGTAGCTTGCCGGTTTTCGCAAAACATGGCCGTACCAGCGTAGGCGACTCTGCATATAGGTACGGTACAGTATACAGGGTTATTTGTAAAACATCAACATCGGAGGGAGCTATTAGATGGATAATGATAGTTTGTTCTTACTGGAGATTTATAACCATGCTTAATTCTCAAAAAAATTTAAACTTTATAGCATTCAAACCATAGATTCTAAATAGTACCTAAGGAGTATTGTTTTAAGTACCTCAAACTCAAAAATACACCTCAACAATTTAAGTTACTGTTTTAGGAGTGCATAGTTAAGCCCCTGGTAATATACTCGTACATGCACAAGGGGTAGGATTATAAGTGTGCTTTAGTCTTCAGCTCAGTTTTGCAATTACAACAGGTTTGCTACCCATTCCTCTTATTGGAATTGCAAACATATATACACAAAGTCAATGGAGGCCGTTCAGCAGTGGACGTCCTATGGCTGAAATAACACAAAGTAGTATTATGACATACAACAAGGTTTTATTCATAGAGAAGTCATAATGATAATAACAATAAAGCTTAAGCTTTCACTATGATGATATATTTCATAAGCTGTTGATATGTAAATCAAATTTTAATTGAAAGATTTTCAAAATTATTTGTAGTTACTACGTAATATAAATTAAATACGTGAGCCGTTCTATTTACCTAACGTGGAGTTCATGTGTGTTCTTCAAATAGAAGTAAATAGCCTTAATTCATCTCAAGATAAAATACAAATTAAAGGCACATTCGCTTGTAAGGGTGTTTCTACATTGGGGCACCGTGGCCGAATGCGTAAGAAATTAAAAGGACAGTCGCCTTTTCTGAATTTTCGTAACATGCTGTTTACCACCTTTATCTTCTATCGCGCACCCTAGTTCCCATACATCATCCCATATAGGATGGGGGCCTTTAAGAATCTTAAAGTCCGTATTTTTTATCATCGAAGATCATAAAGATACGATATATGCCAACTGTTCACCATAATAAAACCACCACAATATTAAGCAAAGTGGTAGCGCTTATTTAAGCAGCGCATACGTAAGTTCAGTGATCGTCTGTGCGTTTCTTCAGTTGCTCTAAAAACATGGTTTTACGGTCAAGTATGCATAATTCGCAATCAAGTGCGTTTGGCGCACGTTAATTTTTACCAATGTGAAGTTACCCTTACCCCAACAACCCGCCACTACGGACGAGTTAAGAATTGTAATTTATAGCAGCGAAGTTTCTTTCGCTCTCGTATGACAAAGGCGGGTAAACGCTCAACCTAATTACATACGGGTAAACAGCCTCAAAGGTAATAAATCATTGTAAGATTTAAACTGGAACAAATGACTGCGTAAAATCCCGGTTTTCGTAAGTAAAATTACAAGCTATTATTTCGTACTCGTTTGATTTAAGATCTCAGTTGTTATAGTCATTCTGAAACGTCGCGTGATGTCTGCTGTGTAGGTTATTGTATGTGATGTAAAGGGTTGCTTGAGCTGGTTAAGCTCAATGCCACTACGTTGATACAGCTTTGATGAAAGTTTTTTAGTATTGCCCATTCATCAAAATTTAACTATCAATTATTTATTTAACTTTTACGGCCTCTTAGGTATACACGTAAAATTTGTTCAATACTCGTAAAATCATTAAAATAGCTAGGCAACCCAAAAAGTCAAACTCATTAAAGGACCTTTTGAATACAAACGACTTGTAGATTGCCCTTAATTACGCAAAAAACATGTCAACCCTTAATTTGCGTTCATTAAATTGCGCAACAAAATCGACTTACTTCAGAATCTGTGCTCTCAAACTCCCACAGATGTTCCACATAATAACCTATAGCTTTAGACGAGTAGGTCAGACCGGGCTCGCGACGTGTCTCCACAATAATTTTATTAATATTACCCTCAGAAGCCTGTCACGCGCGAAACCACTGCTCATATATCTTCAGACTCCGGGAAAAAATATGATATATTGAGAGAACGAGAGACGTAAGAGCTTTCCTTAGCTTCCTTTGGCGAGTTTAGCGTCTTTTTAGTGTCCTTAAAAACTCGCAAGTGAAAAAGTTAGCGACCGATAAAAATAATTTGCCGGTCCATCGTGCCTTTGAGGCTTTGTGACGTTGGCTTAGCGACCGAACGGAGTTTTTCTAAAGGCTTGAGGAATGTTTTGAAGATAAACAAAGACCGGATTCTACATCGGTTTCATTATTGAGCTCGTTTAATGAGATGAGGTTTTATCTGAAAACGGTTATAATCTCAAACTTATGTTAAATAAAATATATAGGCTTTGATAAAAAAAAAATATTGTTTTCTAACACAATCGTGAACAACCGTTTATCGTTTTAGGTATTAGTAAAAAGTATTATCTTTCAGGTTCAATTAAAAAATGTAAAACATTTTCAGTAAACGAATCATGCAGCAAAATAACGAAATCGTCAATTATTTGAAGTGGAAGAACTATTTGAATCCAATTTAAACCCTAGGTTAAAAAGTACGCAAGTTACCGACAAAGGTATTCATCTGTCATCCTCATGGAAGCGGGTATGTGTAACGCATAATGCACCTCCTCATTTAAAAGGGGTCAAAAGTATCTAGTACTTCTAATATTTTCATAATGACACTTTTGTTTAATTTAAGTTACTCTTCTGAATGTCAGTGTAAATGCTAAGTTTTTTTGTGTAACTTGATTCATTAATATTAAAAACTATTTTTGCCATCAATATTTTTTGACTTGACTAGTAAAACTAGATTATTCTGCGACATAAATATTGTGCAGTAGATTATAGCCAATGACATTGATTTTAAATTATAAATTGTTTAGTGAAAATGTTTAAATGTAATGTTGAATTTTATATTATAATCATAATCTTAGCTCAAAATCCCGATCTAGATCATGGTGTCTCTGAGTTAATGTACTTAGTTTTACGTTGATGTTAACAAGAGCTCTCGTGGCTGTAATGGGAGGAGAAAATGAGCGACACATATTATTTTGATATTCAATTTACCAAACTAAAATTTTTTTCTTACTAAACTAACAATTAAGTTTTTTTTTTAAATGAAACCAAATGTGAATTTTAGGAGAAAAGGGCAGAATTCTGAGACAGTATAGGTAATAATATGACTATCTCTACATTCCAATCTGTAAGCGTGACTAGTTATACACAAAAGACTAACTTCATATGTATCTAGGTAAATTTTCATCGACATTATTTTGAAATCAACGGAAAATATGAATTGTATTTGTCATTTTTGTAAAAAAATTAAGAATTCGGAATAAAATAACTCAGATTTTCTGTCTTGACATTACCGAAGAAGGAATGATTAATAAAAACTAGCAGTTGTCTTGTCTTTTTGCACCCATAGTAAGAAACATCTCAAAGAAAAAAGACGGTTTAGTTTTTTCTGAATATGAAAAATTTCCTGAGAACTTTTCAGTTTTTTTTTATCCACTTAAACCTTTTCCTGACAATCTCGTCAACAACAAAAAAGAATTAGCCGCATAGGTGTTCGGAAGTTATGCTTACATATATATATGTATATATACATTTCGATGACTCATTTTTATATAATACTAGCTGTCCCGGCGAACTTCGTACCGCCTCCTTTTTTTATTCGTGAATTTTTTGATATTTATTCTGCTATTCGGGACGGAGACAAATCCAAAAAATCATAAATCATAAAAATCGGCCCAGCCGTTCTTGACTTATAAATTGTGTAACTAACCCGTTTCTATCAAAATTAATTACACTTCTACTGCAATTACAAAGTATCGTACCCATATACCAGCGATTATTTTTACTTTGATCAATAATCCAAAAGCTATTTCAGTACAATTAATAAATCCGTTAACGTGAACTTTGTCAAATTAAAGTGAAAGTTCAGAAAGTTTAAAAGCTCTCAAATTAGAAACTGATTTTGATAAAACAAATGTTTTATCACGAAGAAGACATCTTTGGATCGGATTTCATTTGTATTCTCCGAAATAATTTTGACACTTTAAAAAGTTTTTTTGAACAACTTCATCAATCGCTATCAATTAAGAGATCTTGTTAAGATCCTACATTACTCAATTACGAAAGTAGTTTCATATTTATACTATTTCTATACTCATAAAAGAGACTTCCAAATACCATTACTCTGTCCAATCTGGTTCCAATTCCAATAAATATAATAGTTTCTTAATACTCACAGTAATGTAATAAGTCAACTTATATAATACAGCCAGTCGCAATGACTACCCGGTTCGCGTTTCTGAGAAATGAAATCTTAATAAGCATCGATAAGATCCCAAGAATTGTGTATCGCAATATATTATGAAGTTAGTTGTTGTATTTCGTTACAGATAATTCAAGCGTAAATAATACCCTTGGTATTGTAAGAAAATATAAATACCAGTGAAAATACATATAACAAATGGTATTTTTTTTTTTTTTTTGTTAGACCTTAGCTTAGCACTGACAAGTTATAATTGTTATTATTGTCGTAGTCTGTCGTGTATCCCAGGAAGTACATTTGGTTAATTATATGTATATAAATATTTAACAACATCACATACATCGGCTCCAATCATAAGGTAAGTAACTAAATCACTTTTTTAATAGAAATTAGAAACAATGACGGTAACACAATATACAATATACAGCGTTACATTGCAAAGGGGCGCCAAATTTCAAAAATAAGATCTAGGGAACAATATAAAGAAGCGTTTTAATCGTTATTATTTTTAATAATCGTATGTTACGAAAACAATTACTTTGAAATATTCTAAAATAAAGTCAATAGCGATATTACGAAAGCCGCGCGGTCATTCATGAGAGGCGTAGGTACGGCGAGCCAACAAGGACCTTACGCAGTGCACATACAATCCAATTTTTTCATGAATTAGTTAAATTATCCACGCTTACGATTTTTAACCGCGGATAGAAATAATTTAATATGAAAAAAACATTTTTTGTTCTTTTACATAGTTCGATTACTTTACTGATTCTGAGCCGCTCCTAAAGATTTGGCACCCCTTTGCAATGTAATCCTTTAGAAAAGTTGACCCCACCAGGAATAGAAACCTGGGATTTCAGACACGACGACGCCAAGTCCACGTTCTCGCTTCTCAACTACAGAGGTCGTCATTATTGGTACTGGCTCGACTATTTTTACTATCAATATTGATTACTTCAAAATCAGCATAATTCCCCTTTCACACACCGACCTTAGCGGGAAAAAGGTATAGTATAAGGTATGCAAGCACAGAGCTTGTCAGCCCATCTTGTACTATTGACACGTGACGTACAACCGTAACTCGGGGACCCTTTTTTGTATTCAAAACTAGTAGCTCTTTCCGGCTCTGCTTAGGTACTTAGTTTTGGGATTCGCAAAGAGCGCTGTAAAGAAATCAATACTGAGCTAAAGTGTCTTCTCTGCCAGTGTTCTCTGTTCTAGGTTCTACAGGACTACACTTCGAAGAATGTTCGGAGGATTTGCATGATTGAATTCTCACAATCCGGAAACCCGACACGAATTGGCGTAGGTATAATACATAAGCTGTTATTGGCAGCACATCTATTCACACGAAGTGTTCCACAAAGTCATTCGTGATGCTACTAGGCATCAGAACTCGGTATGGCCAGTTTTATCCAACCACTATGAATAGGCCAGGCAAGGTGTTATGTACTAGATGTCTTGAAACATACAGAGAATGATTTATTTTGAATTTGTAATAAGCAATTATAGGTAAGGTAAAGATTCGTTTTTAGGGTTCTTTACCTAAAGAATAAAAAGGGACCCATTACTAAGACTTCACTGTTCGTCTGTCTGTCTGTCATCAGACTGTATCTCATGAACCGTGGTAGCTATACAGTGAACATTTTTACAGATGGTATATTTTTGTGGCCGCTATAACAATAAGTACTAAAAACAAAATAAAATAAATATTTAAGTGGGGCTCCCATACAACAATCGTGATTTTTTTGCCGGTTTTTGCTTGACGGCAACAGGTAGACGCTTGAAATATTTACAGAATGTTATAGATAATGGTACGGAACCCTCCGTGCGCAAGTCCGACTCGCACTTGGCCGGTTTTTTAACACAAGTATCTTGATTGGTTTTCTTTAATTGTATTGTATAATAGTATTTTTTATCCTCTTTTGTTGATACGTTTTTGCTTTGTGTTAGTTTAAGTTTTTGTTTTGTACTATCACGATGTCTTGTTGAGCTGGGGAAAGATAAGGTATTTTTTTTAAACTCGTATTTTGTATAGTTGTTGGCCCTTATTCGTTTCCGTCATCTAGACGTAACACTAGATTAGCTCGTAATTGGTGAATCAAACTAGCTTCATTAACAACAAACATTTCTAAATATTATTAATTAATAGGTAAATAAATAATGAAGTTAGTAAGTAAATAATGAAGTAAGTAAGTTAATATGAAATATTAGCAGAAAAACAACAAGACACGGTTAGTAGTTTAAAATAAACTGCCGAAACACCTGGTTTGACTTTGTTTGCTTTATTTAATAGGACTTTGGCCTCAAAACCGATTCATCTATTTTGGAACTACCTTGTATAAATTTGGTACTTTGTATCAACGAAAATTTTGCTAAACTTGTAAAATTTAGATTAGTACGTATACTAGTATCATCATCATCATCATCATTTCAGCCAAAGGACGTCCACTGCTAAACATAGGCCTCCCCCAGTGACACCCAGATAGTATTAGCATTCTTTGATGATTATTATTTTAAAAACCCTTGAGTTTAAACTCAAGGATAAAATAAAACTTGAAATAAACAAATCCCAAACCAAGTTCAAAGACGTGAAAGAGACCATCAGGAAACTAAAATGGCGTTGGTAGGGCCACATGATTAGAGATAACGGAGGAAAGTGGACAAGAGCTGTTTCGGAGTGGTACCCCAGACAAGGAAAACGAAGTAGAGGAAGACAGGCTATGAGATGGGAAGACGACATAAGACGAATAGCGGGAATGATTTGGACCAGAAAAGCGAGAGATAGAGATGAGTGGAAGCTCTTGAAGGAGGCCTTTGTCTTGGGACAAGCCATAGTAGATGTAATTTGATCGAACACCGACAGTTCTGTGACACCAATTACTTCGGCAACATAAGGCTTAATGATGATGAATGATGATTTTAAAAACTAAAAGAGATAGAACCCATGTTATTTTGGAGAACTTGTAGATTAAATCACGCAGTTTAATAAAACATGCTAAAAAAGTTACCTCAATGTGCTAGTTTTGAAGTTAGAGACCAACATTTTAAAAAAGCAGCATTTTTTTAACAAAAAAAAATATTTTATTATTTTTTTAACAATTTTTCTGCTCAGAATTGTAGGTCTTTTTTAATTTTTATTGCTAGCTAATCTTTCTAGCTTTCAAATAAAACTACTTTGAAAAAATTACCTATAGGAATTTTACAAAAAAACAAAAATAAAATGCCTTTATTTTTTAAATAGTTTACATAAAATTTTTTTTTTTCGATTTTTCAACAATATTTTTTTATCTAGTATCCGCACATTTTGTTTGATCAAGTGTAAAATAACACATTGTATAGATAGTACTATATACTAGTCTATTAAATTCAAAGAAATTAAAAGACGCTAATAAAAAGGTTTCTGAGTTTCTGTAAAGGCAGGACCAGATGGATTTAGAAAGATTTATCGGAACGATTGCAATGAAATACCGCCGAACTTTTTTGTTCGTGTTTTATATTAGAACTCTTTCGAGTTAAACGAAGGTGCCTTTGCTTTGCTCACTTAATAGATTTTATCCGTAAATAAATCATATAGTCAAGTAACATTGTTAATAATAATGTAATTTTATTTAGAATTATTTCTTTGTAAGCAAAACCTCTTAGATGACGATTCAGCTGCGTAAATATTCTTTTTAAAATGGAATCAACATTGAAATTATTTTTTTATATATTTTTATCATACCAATGATATCACGTAATCACGGAGTAAAAATAAGACATCGATTTTTTTGAGATTTCGATGTTTGTCCTAAAATTATTTTAATTTGAAAATACCAAGAAAATCATAGACATTCACCTTTTCTCTGAAGGAGTGAGACAGAAAAACGACGTTGCCAGTTTGCACAGCGCAAGTACCTACAAATAAAACATATCTACACCTGCAAACTATGAAAACTCGAAAAAAAAACACGAAAAAAATATCATAGTCGTAAACTGCGAAATATGGCTAGACATAGATGGAGGCATTTAAATAAATCTTGGTACCAATGATTTAAAAAAAAATAGACCATTACTGTTTGGGCCACCCTGTGTATAGTGGTCCAAGAAAATGGGTTAAGCAAATAGGTGGTTTTAGACCAAGTTTTCTTGATTTGGGAAGTCATCAGATTTTCGAAACACTTTGAGCTTATGTATCCATATACAAGCGGTGCTTATCTGTGTAGGTAAGTTTTTTATTTCGGGAATTGTATGAAGTTAAGATACTGCTGTAAAGTGCCAATATGTCTACCGTAGCACTATTCATTAATGAAAAGTTTTTTTTTTCTATATAAATCGTCATCGTAACACGTCAAGATACAACGTCACACCATCACCGAACTATGATCTCATTTATAGAAGTATTACCTATTTCAACCTTGTCTTGTTTAATTTTTTAGTATCCTTAAAACTATTTTGGCGTTCATAGTAAGGACCTTGTTTCAAAAATATTTTCTGGTAACATTTCAAAGTAAGTGAACCGTGAGTTTGTATCCAAAATTTAAATCTTCCGTCCCCTAGTCGCGTGCCGCGACACATCGGCACTTACGTTCACATTCGGCACCGTTGTAATGAGAGGGGCATTTCTTTAGTGCCGCTAGACACGACACTGAGAGCGCTTGAGGGGACGACTTCAATTTGTGGTACGAAGCTGCAACATTTCTTAACTTTAGTTCATGATAAAATATATTTTTGAGGTGTTTTGAACTTTATCGATGTTTGATATTTACAACTTTGAGACTCATTGCTTGTCTACTCTTGTTTTTATACACGTAAACGTTTTTTTAGCTTTAATAAAAACACAGCATCTTAAGTGTTAAGTACCGTATCTATTTTTGTGTTACAATATCTTCTAGCAAAAAGTTCAAAGTTTTCCTTTGATGTTGAAAAGTTATTTGCTTTTATCTACTATCTTACCTACCGACTCAGTCCTCCTAACTATAGTTTTTCGAGAGTTTTTTTTATTTTAAAATTATAACAATGAAGGTTTTTATAAAAGAAGAAACTGATTAAACCTTATCACCTGAGTAAGTCAATTAAATGTTACAAACCAAGGCCAAGAAAAATTGTAGAAACCTTCAATGACAGTTAAAATATTCTTCCAAATTTTATTTTGTCTACAAAAACAAAAATACTTCTCACTTTTCGGTGGTCAAATGGAAACGTTATCCACAACGTAATCTTCTGTAATTTATATTTCCGATACATTATGCTTGACACTCCCCGTCAAAGCGAGGCTTTGTCAGAACAGCTTTATTGTGGAATTATTCCAGGGTTGGAGCGGTGACATCGAAAAGGGCGGGACCGATTTGGAATTTCATTTCTCCACGCTTATCTTAATGCGACTAGACGTAATAGCACAGCCCGAATCAAACAACCAATTCATTCGTTTGTGGAGTTTAAAATGTGGTTTGAATTATTGCAGATTTTATAAATAAAAACGGCCAAGTGCGAGTTGGACTCGCGCATTGAGGGTTTGTACAAACTTGTAGGTATGTCAATTGTTCGTCCATAACGGTATTTGAGTCTCGAAGATTTGAACTTTCGTTTTTTCCGAGTTTGTTCACAAAACATATTTTTTGTGAGATAACTAAATACAAAACGGTTTTTAGCATTTTTCCTTTATTAGTGCTATAAGAAGTTTCATTCTAGGTCAACGGAAAGTACCCTGCGATAGGGTTTGATTCCCCTGCAAGTATCAAAAATACAGCGATAAATATTTATTGCGATGACTTAGAAGTTTTTAGTAAGGCTTCAAGAAATTAAAAACTAAGTAATTGATAATAATTTCAACTTGATACCTCCATGCGATTCTGGTAAGAGTGGTCTTGACAGACAGACGGACTACAAAGTTAGGATAACTTTTAACTTTTTAGGTACGGAACCCTAAAAATAACAAATGAACAGACGATCTGCATGATGAAATGTGCAATTTACAGGTCTGTGTTTGCGTGTTCTTCAATTCAATTCAGAAACCACAATCCCGAATCCCACACACCCGGCGTGGGTACAATTAATGAAAATTTCATCGTAATTTGATAAATAATCAACGAACGTATGCATTTTTTTTTAAATAACACCTTTCTAACTTTTCAGTTATAATGCTTTTTATTAATATTTAACTATATAATAGCTAAATTACTTCCACTAAGTGTTTGAGTTAGTTAAGCAAGATGTTTTGATCACTGTTTCAATTACTGATCACCAGTTTTCATGTAAAAAATAAACTTTAATTTTCAAGAAAGTTTATCTAAGTTGTTCAAATAATGCCAAACATAATATGCCAACTCATAAAATACTCTTGACTTCATAAAAGAGTTATTTAGTCTCTTCTCTTTGGGCTAGTATCATGCAAAGCTGAGTCACCACGCATTATGGTTTTACCGAGAATACTGAGATATGCCAAAACTTTTTCACTAAACAAATGCATTTAGAGCAGGACTTTAGAGAGTTTTACGGAATTATTCTAAGCTGAAAACGGTTATTTTAAATTTATAATTTATTTTGCAGTAAATGAACCTAATTTAATTTCTACGTCTGTATGTTTTTCAATGTTGACAGTCTAGGTCTAGTGCAATGGTTTACACTCCGGACTACAAAGCCAGCGTTTGCGGGTTGAACCCCGCAAGAGGCAAATGTTTTTTGTGTGATGAGTACAAGCATCTCTTCTTCTTCTTCTTCAGCATATGTGTTTTGTCCACTGTTGGACATATACCTCCTGAAGCTCTCTCTAGCTAGTTCATATTGAAAATCTACGCACTTAGAGCTACAAGCATATGTGGGTACCTAAGTCATAAATATTATATTTATATACAAGTATGCTTATCTGTTATTTAGCCACTGTGCCAAGGACTCTGCTATGTTTATGTTGGTAAGATTATTATTTAAAGAATTTATTTTTATTTTATTTTTTAATGAAGCCTTTAATACTTTGTCATATCTATTAATCAATAGAAATTATAACTATTTACTACGACCACCTCACAGTTGAGGTTAGGCCTGTGTGTGGCCTTGCACTGGATCGTATTAGGGGTACCAACGCTTATTTTGCTAGGACCGATATCATGTATTTTAGAAAACTTAATCTAAACCTATAAGTTCTGGAATAAGTAAAATAATGATTCCGAATATATATATATATATATATATATATATATATATATATATATAATGCAAACGCAAAAAGTTGTAAAAAACTTGATATATATTTATCAAATTTGGTAAATTGTATACCAATCATTACTTTCATTATACCTACTATGCATTTAGTTTATTAGCAAGGATTCATCATCTTAATTAATTCAGTAATAAATTATAATTAGATGTAATGGCAAAATATCCATTCAGCTATCGCTCGCAATTTAATCACAATTTCAAACAACACAGAGGTTAGACAGCTAGATAGTGTTTATTGCACATCTTAAGAAGAAGTTACAGTTGATGTTTAAAGAATAATGTTCAATTTAGGCTAAACAGGCTTTACAATAAGTAAATTTTATTTAAAAAAATAAAACCGACTTCAAAACACTAAAATGCTAAAAATAATCCTAACACTTAAGTACCTAATCAGTTACTTTTGGAGTCGGTGCCAGCCGATGAGAGATTCAATGTTTTTGTTTGCACCGACTCCAAAAGTAACTGATTAGGTACTTAAGTGTTAGGATTATTTTTAGCATTTTAGTGTTTTGAAGTCAGTTTTATTTTTTTAAATAAAATTTACTTATTTCATCTATTTTTAGTGATAAATCCTAATCTAACTGCTGAACACCGATTTCATCCCCTATTTTCCTACCCTTAGGGGTGATTTTTATTATGCAAACTTTTATCATATTATCTTTGAAGTATAAGCTATTCAATAAAACAAAAATCATCAAAATCGGCTCATATTTGTCGAAGATAGGTAACAAGAACCACAACCAAAATATTATCTGGGTATATATTTGTTGATTTTCTCAAAAAGTTCTAAATCAATTTCGATAAAATTTATATGGGACCACCTCTGAAGTATGATCTACCAAACAAAAAAAGAATCATTAAAATCGATTCATAATTGGCGGAGTAATCGCGTAACAAATATACGAAAAAAAAAAAAAAAAACATACAGTCGAATTGAGAACCTCCTCCTTTTTTGAAGTCACTTCATGTGCACACGCACTTCATGAAGACTTTAAGATGTGGGAGATTCCAGATGAGGAGATTAACACGTAGTTTCTCGAACACTGCCCAACCGACTTGGATTTGTCGTGTTACCTCTTTGATGAGGTTGGACTTACCTAGTCGAAGTCAAAGCATTTATTGGCATAGAATAGGTAGATAAATTACAATAAGTCCTAGATATATATATTTAACAACTTCGAGGGTATCGTCCCCAACAATTACATGGACGTTTGACATGACCTTCGAAAATTACTTGTTGGGAGACTCTACAGAGGTCGCCAAGCATAGTACCAAGAACCAAGAGAGACTTCGCCGGTATAACAACGAATAGGGCATCGGCAAAACGAAGGTAAGTGATGTATTTGCCATTGATTTTGATGCCTAGTCCGTTCCACTCTAAGCGAATAAAGACATATTCGAAAGTAAAGGTTTCCAGTTGGTGAAGGGTTTCAGAGAAATTATGTCTCTGAATTCTGTCTCACCCAACAATGCAATTGGGAGGGCGAGATAGGCTTGGTACTCTAGTCTCGTATACGGACTGACATATCTTCGATGTAGTGTCGAGTGAGTTTGGCTCTCGTCGCTTGGCTTTTGGCTTTGGTTTTCGTCGAATTTATCATTTTGCTTTTCAAAAAAACAAGAGCATGTTGAAATATTTTTAGTAATAGAATTATACAAAGAAAAATCTTAACTACTTATAGGTGTTTTTAGTTTGTTTTCTGAGACGTAAACTTTTCGAGTTATGTCAAAAATAATGAAAAATAAAAAAGTGCAATTATTTCGATTATTTTTTTGCAGATAACGACTTCTTGCAATAAGCCAACGAAATACTCGTACCCAATATCTTGTCCACTACTTTTTATCAATTTATAATATCTTTCCGCTTCAAGCGGGGAAACGTGAACACCCTACAATAGGTGGATTTCTGTTTTTCCTTTATTTCCATTGAGGCTTTCACGCCGTTCCCCCAGGCTATATCTTTATAAAGAGGCGATTGCACGACTGCTGTTATGTAACGTTACTGGCAAGAATAATGAAAATCAAATTACAGTTTCAGTACAATACAATAATATTATCTAGTTATTTCTTTTCTTTGCTTCGAAATCAAGTAGAGTTAATTTTATTGTATATTTCGCTTACAGTAATATCATTGACTGTATCACAGAGAATGTACGTGTTTTATTTAGTAAAAAAGACAAAGTAATTATGTACCTACCTATGACGACTGATACCAAACAAGGTAAATTAAAAAAAAACTGAAATTAGCACTAATTAGTAAAATTACTTTTCCTATTAGATCAACATCAAAACCGCGTAGGAAAGCTTATGCTGGTCTCATAACTTTTCAATGAATAATAGATGTCAATTTTGTATGAAACGGCAAAAATCTTTACTAAGTAATTGAATACGAGTATAAGCAGCTGATTACAGTTTACGTTAACAATAATTCGATATTTCAAAAATACAATGAACAATTTTATATTTACCCTTTATGGTAGGTATACTTGCAGTGTGTAGTAGGGGCCTAAGTCATAACAATGACCTTTAAACAGAACCTAAGTATTATTCTTTTTACAGTACAATCTATACACAGAAAATAAAGCAAGGTTGATGTAATACCGCCGGGTCCTGGCAAAAGGGGTAGACACAAGAAATGCTGGCTTGACGTCGTGAGGACTGACATGCATGCCAATGATCTCACAACTAGCGACGCTCAAGACCGTTCGAAGTGGAGGAGTAAATCAAGAAAAACGGTCCCTGGACTCCAAAGCGATGACTTTGGACGCAACTGGGATTGACCGTATAGATGATAATGATGATGATGTAATACCGGTTTAAGAGCTCATACTCGTATTTAAGTGTCAAAATGCAATCGTTATCATAATACTCTTTGACCCGGAATAGAGCTAGACCTATTAACCTCACAACTCTAACAAACCTGGTATAACCCCAGATCTACCGCCGTGCTAATAAATAAGCATTACTTCAAGCGTATAATAAAACTACACATGAACGAATTGGCCACAGTAATCCGTCTCTATTACAGTCTCGCGAGTAAATTGAAATTCTTCCTAAGTATGAGTGATGGCCTACATTACTCCGGGCAACGTGGTGACACTTTCACACTTTGCCGCAAAGAAAGAGGATTATACCACGGACGAAACGGACTGTCGTTTTAATATTACACCTATTTATATTCATGATGGGAAGATGAGTTAGAAACATAAACTAGAACAATGCTTTTCGCTTAGATCTTTGTTTTGTTTGCGGACTAAAATATAGAGAATGAATTGTATGACTCTCATAACGGTCCGAATATATATTACTTTTTAGAGATATCTAAGCAACATTCATGTAGACATTGAATTTGAAAGTGGTATAGTACAATTATGGTAGTATTAAGGCGAGGCTCGGGCCATCCTATACAGAACATTTACAAACTTTTACGATTTATGGTAATGATAAATGGTAATGTTATACTTGCAAATGGTAATGTTAATTGCAAGGAGGACTAACTCATTAGTTAGTTACTATTTTTTTTAATGATCAACATTTTAATCGCTATTGAAAAATAATAGTGTTCCAAAGTCACTTGACTCTCCAGCGAATAAATTCTAAAAATGCAGTATATAAAAGTTGATAAAACTCATTGCAATCGCAAAAGCGCTTATTCTTTAGTTTGGACTCATATTCACATGCAAACAGGCACGCACGTTTTTGGTAGCAAACAGGATTTGATGATCTTTTAAGTAGTTTAGATAATATATTATCGGTGCTATTTTGTTATTATTTTCATTTTTTTTAACAATCACAAAATTTTTATTAATCCTCAATCTAGGCAAAACTTGTTCTATGGCGACTTAATAACTGTGCCTCAGATAACATCCACGTGCTTATTACAGAAACACTTGCCTCGAACCCATGATCGCTAGCTCTGTAACCTAACCTTTTCAAACATCTGATCTAGTAGTTCTATATTTTTGTATATAACCTAGGCTAGGAGGAGTGCTCGAAAAGTTAGAATAAATCTGGCAAAATGCTAGCTATGATAAAACAACAACACAACCAATTTTTGAGACGATCAGAGACTCAAAATGCTCATTTGTAGACTAGGCTAATGACACTTACACTGCTGACCCACCAAGACCATAATACAGGGTTACATTGCAAGGTAGTGCCAATTTTAAAAATGAGATCCAGATAATAATATAAAAGTGCGTCATCGTTTTTTTTTTTACAATGCTATACTTTATAACTAACTAGCTGTCCCGGCGAACTTCGTACCGCCTCGTTTTTTTTTTTCTGTATTTTTCGAACCCGACTTTGATTTATACATATGAAAAAAAAATGAGTGGTCCCTAAAAATTGGCACTACCTTGATATGTAACCCTGTATTATGGTCTTGGTAGTATAGCAGAGGTATAGCAGTGGACGTCCTATGGCTGAATTGATGAATCCGATTTTGTTATATATATATAGATATAGTAGGCTAATATTCCATAGCCGTATTATCGTTCCAATATTAGAAAATGGTTTTTGAAAGTGGGTAAATATGAGTTCGCAATATTGAACATTTACCATCTTAAATGTTCTTGACTGCGAATCGACGGGATACTGCAAAAGGCTGCATTGCCATTTCAAAATGTTTTATATGTTTAATAACGTCTAATGTACACAAATACTGTAGTTATTGATTTTGGTACCTACTTACTCTATGTATTTTGATATTTTCTCTATTTTATTAGTTTAGTTGGAAAAATAGTTTATTAGCCATGATTAGGTAACTATTTAAGAATAGCAGTCAGTTTTTTACGGCAAAAGAAAAAAGATTTTTTTTATTTTATTCGTTAACTGTACAAACATACCTTAAAAGCCATTTTCCATTTTTTGCGAGAAATTTAATATTTATAGCACCTAATTTCCGATCTTAGGAAAGATTTTAAGACTTTAAAATACATTAGAAAAACAAGTCCAATCTTGTGTTTAGCTAATTAATGTTGCAGAGTTGCAAATACAACCATTTTTCATTTATAAAATTATTATTATAAATCCCGCCACCTCAACTAAATTTTTTAATTCCATTCATTTTATTTACTAAAAAAAACTCCGAATTAACATACTTATAATTTTGTTGACGTTTGATGTACGAGAATATTTATTTTTTATCAAAATAACTCTATAAAAAAATTACAATTTGTATTTTTATCAAAACAATATAAATTAATTTTATTACGAATTTTTGTTTTAAAGCCCAGAATACCTTTGAGTTTTATTATGATTATTGCATGTTTATGCAGTTCAATTAACAACCCAATCAGGTAAAGACCCAAAAACGTTATGAAAACTCGTCCTAAATCCTGATTTTACGACGCTAAAGCGTGCGCTCCAAGGCGCGATTTTGTCAAATGGCTCTTAATTGCCCGTTATTATGTGACTACCTATTCAATCAGGTTTTAAAATGTTACATATTTGTTAAAAAAATTAAATAAGTGATACTGAGTTACGAGTATTATCACATTTTTTTACATTTATAACATCAGTATAAAGTTACTTACTGATAATAAATACTACCAATGAACTAAAAAAAGGTATTCGACACTTTATCACTCTAACAATTAAATGAACCAAGATGAAGGTTATTCAATCAGTTAATATTTATTTCTCTGGTAAACATGATAAGTAAAGTGCAATTACTTTATCGGAAACATGTTATTCTGTGGGGAGTGATTCCACATTAATGTATTTATTATTTACCTATCAGTAATCGATGTTAGTCGATACAATTAGGATTATGTAATAGATAGCGGAGGGAATAATCTAACCCTGTTTCATTAACACACAAAATTATTAGATATCCCATGTTACATTTCCTAATAATCATAGCGAGCAAACAAAACTAATTCCGTTGTAACAGTATACTGATGATTAAATTCATGTTGATTATGTGTTAGGTTAGGTAGGATCAATTGCATCGAAATATGAACTGCAAATAAAAAAAGAGAATGATGTTGTGTCTTAGGAACATTTACACTGATAAGTAGTTGTTGCCGTATTCACTTTATCATCATTATTCATCAGTTATCTTAGTTAGAGAAGAGTGATGGATATGAGTATTGATGGGTGGAGAAGTAGGGGACGACCTAAGAAGAGATGGATGGATTGTGTGAGGAGAGATGACTGAGAAGGGAGTGAATGACTCAATGACGAGTGACCGGATTGCATGGAAGAGAAAGACATACTGCGCCGACCCCAGATAACTTGGGAACAGGGCAGGCAAATGATGAATGATGATTCATCAGTTATCTAATGCTGAACTGCTCTTGCTTGTTTGCATCCAGCAGCTACACGCATCCTTTACTAAGTCCTCAGTCTGACGTGCGCATGGAAAGGCTGTTCTTGCAGTTCGTGGTCGCCACTCGAGAACCTTTCTTCCCGAACAGTTATCAGCTCTGCCACTTAGGAGTATACGTACAAATCTGCCTAACGCGCCGCGAATTGAGCACCTTGCATACTACAAACTATATACCTCCTAATATCTACAAGTAATTAAGATCTGATTCGGAAAGTCAGCTCTGCCCGGACCCGGACAAAGCAGATTGCCCGTGGAAGGCGCGACCGACAATTCGCTGAACCAGAATTAGCTTTCCACTTAAAGATTGCAATCTAGTTTAATGAGAACTAGCTAGTGTTTGCTTTCTAATGCAAGATAAATTTAAATAAAATACACGAGTAATTAATTATAATACAAAGCTTTTACACACAAAGGTTACATGAGAGACGTTTTTGATACATTTTATATTTATTCAATTTTCAATACTTTGAAGGCTTTGAGATTTTGAGCCTACTTTAGAATTACAAGATGTATTTATATAGTACTTGAGATTTTAACATTTTTGCCTGTAAAACTTGAATTGCTTTAAATGAAACACGGATTACGTTTCGCAGAACTAGTACTTCAACTAACTTTAGAAGTAAGCAGAAACATGCGTAACCACTTTGTTGTTGTTGTTAGAAAATATTATTCCTTTCATGAAAGAAAATAATCTGGAAAGTAATATTATACCTACTTTGGAAACTAAAGTACTTTGAGTGTTGTAAGTAAAAAATATTTATTTTTAAATCTTTGCTGCATTATCAATAATAATATCCACAAAATTTAAACTATGGCCAAAGATAAGCCAACCAATGAATAATATATGTCTAGTGTAAGAGGACCTGTAAGAACTGAAGCTGAAAGCTAAACTTATTCTTATTCTTAACTATCGAAACATGTCGACAACATTGTGATAATCCATAGACTAACCTTGATGTAAAGTTATTCCGAAGATTAAACGACTTTATTATAGAGACGGTTTTTGTCGAATTTAGTACATTACGTAACTACCACCGAAGACAAAGGTTCTTCGATTTTTGACTTTATGTTCCCGACTCTTCATCGTCCAGAGTCGTGTCCTAAATCATTCGTGTTTCCGTGTTCGTCGTAATTCTAACTCGACACTGTACAGTCGTATGACAAAGTTTTTTATTGAAAGTAAGTAAAGTAAATTAACATATTAATTAATCATCTGTTGATTAGGTTTACTAAAAGGGATAAAACCCAAAACAAGGTTATCCGACAGCAGACCAAAGTAATGGACATAGTCCAAAAATGTAGCAAGCTAAAGTGGCCGGCCACATCTGTTGCAAAAAAAAAAGACAAAAAAAAACGATGAAAGGTGAAGTAAACGGGTTCACGGGTGGAGACCACGCCTCTCTAAACATAGTGTTGGACGCCCTTAAGCTCGATGGACCGAAAAAAACGGGAGATCGTGCTCTTTAGCGCTCTTTCTCGGCTTAGCTTGGCTTGGCTTGTTGTTGTCTAACAGTGGATTGCAATAGGCTGACATCATGATGACGATGATAATAGCCAAAACCATTAATACAGGTTCCAAGTGCGACTTATGGCTTTTAATCTACGTTAAATTTATAAATTACGCCCGGCGCTAGGCTGCGCACACAGTGGCAAGTCCTGTTAGGTTTTTCTTTTCTTATCAGCTTGCTGCACTAGCTTAATACTTAAGCTCTATCTACGCGGAGAATTCATAGATGAGCCAGTATTTTGACCACTGAAATAACGCGATTGGAGTTACATGAATTAATTTTTTTAATAAAGTACCACAGACTCTTGTTGAACTACCTGTACAAGAGTTCAAAATCCACATTAAAAAACCTTATGAAAAAAGGGTATTATAAAGTAGACGATTATTTGAACGACAAGAGTGCATGGACTTAACCTGCTTAGCTCGCACGTACTACATGTCTTGTAACTGTATTTCCTGTAAAAAAGGCTGACAAAGGTGACTGAGTTTGTTGCGCCGTTTCTTTTAATCACTAGCCGATATGTAGTCCCGAAGCGGTGGTAGGGTAAAGCTATATTTTGGGACGTGTATAAGTGCCCGGAAGAGGGCCTAAATACTGAATAAATAAGTATTAATGAGTATTACAGAAGCGACGGCACCGAGTTGATTAGTGTGTGACAATGTTTAACAGGTTTTTCTCTTGTTTCAGTATCGACAGTGGATGTGGACGCAGTGCTGGGGCGCACAGCTTCGTTGCCATGTGATGTCACGCCGGACACGAATGAGGACCGGGTCTACATGGTGCTCTGGTTCCGCGCCGGGAAGGCCACCGGAGGGAAACCTATTTACAGGTACTAAATGTTTTATTTCTTCTTAAACTTTTATCACTGACATTAGGAATTGATGCTTTATAATAACTCTTTATGAACTGTATATCATCTATTTATGTACCTAATCTTATTTTTTACCTTGATATCCTGTAACCTATTTCGTGCCCTGTCGATAAAAGTCACTATGTCGAACAACAACTCCATCTGCTATTTTTAAATCAAAGCAATTTGCCCGGACTTTTAAGCAAGTACGTCAAAAATTGAGTTTACGAACAAATTAAAAATTCTTTGGTGTTGTTATAGAAGTAAGTACTTAGCTAAACGGAAATACTTGTTTTTTTTAGTGTAACGTTTACTTTGTTCAAAAGCCCTACTACCATTTTTGGTAACTGTCGTAACTTTATGTTTTTGTAATCATACTGAGTACATCCCTATTATTTGTTTTTTATTTTACCCTGTACCTATATTTCTTTTCACACAAAATCCACAACAAAAAAAGATGATCCGTTGTACTCCTTTAAAACATGGAATGACTTTGTTAGTATTAATCAAATAATGATTACATTATACCTCTGTCTTTGGAATCACGGAACCAATATACTTGAAAAACTAATTTAAAATACAGCAACAGCATTTCTGTTTAAACACATTTCACATTAATAGCCATCATTATGAGGAATATACACCATTGGGCTAACGAGGTCCATTACAGACGGAATACATAGTGCGAGATATTAATAAGTTTGGTATCTGCAGTTAATTAGGGTGGTCAGTAGCAGTTACAAGCCATAAAAAACAGCCTGTACATTGCAAATAAAACACAAATTTCAAAAATAATTGTTACTTAATTATTGGATTGTTTATTTAAGCAAAATGTTGGTAGGTAATCATCGAGGCATTTACGAAATATCATACATATACCCGCTAAGCATCGTAAACAAGAAATTTTGTAGTTACGCGGACACAAATTTGAGCTTGATAGATTATAAAAAACAAAAAAAAAAACTTGTACCTACGCCATGTTGTATCCATAGTAGCCATAATAGAAACACAATGAATGTTTTAAAATCCTTTGGAATTGAAGGAGATAGTTAAATCAGGAACGACGAACTTGTTGTGGCACAATTAGTAAACTAACAGAAACTATCCGTTTCTCATTGGGTTGAGCTGGCTTTTCTTGTTTCTGTATGGCATTACCCTGCGGTGGAAGATAAGCCTCTCGGAGCCCCAGACATTAATCATTTGACAAATTTATGTGATTCAGCGTTAGATGTGTATATCGGACATTAAGGACAAGCATCTATTGACAACTGGCAGGGCTTGTGATATAGTTTGTATATATAGCCAACCTCAAAATCACAGAGGGTTTTAGACCTTATCATATTGTCGTAAGGTTAACTCGACTTTATTATTACTAAATATTATGTAGTTATCACTGGGCTATAGTCCCGAAACGAAGTTTAAACCAAAAAGTACAGTGTTAGTTAACCTATGGGCAGATAACTGGGAAATCATTACAACATACAAATATATGTGTACGTGCTATGCGTTCCAATCTCGGCCGAAACCAACCACTGAATATGTGAAGTGTTTTCAGAAATAAATTTAATATAGAAGTCACTTTTTAATTACTTACCCATAAATTAATGGAGGCCGCTTCCTACCGGCCAATCCGGATGTCACTGTGGGAGGCCTATATTCAGCAGTGGACGTCGTACGGCTGAAATGAAGATGATGATGATTAAAATAATATCTATGGATGGCGTGTCATCTACTCTGTCCACAGTACCTTATTGTTGTTTCCAACGGTCAGAGTGTCGCAAAGGGTGCGCACACTAATAAACCTAACCTAACATAAACCTAAACTTAACCTAACCTAACGTGATTATAGGGTGTGTAATGTTTCAAATAAATATTATTAGTATAACGATTTAATGTAATATTTTATTTAATATAATCTTTTTTCTTATAACATACTCACTTAATATAATGAACGTTTCATATAATCTTACGTTCTATAAAATCATTCCAGATAACAATCATTAACTCGAACACTTACTTATAATAACAATTAAAAGTAATTAAGCTTATTAAATATAATATTAGTTTAATTTATTTACATTCCCTAAAAACGCATGCAAGCATACATTATTGTGTACACCGTAAGTAATATCTTTACGGGTTACAATGACAAAATTTTAGAACGAGAATTAGAATCTAGCGGTCGCCGGCCGCTGCCGCGGCACGCTTGCTTCGCTCGCTCGGCTTCGCGCTTTATGTGGTCACTGTTCTAACCTAACCTAGATGTTCTAACCTAACCTAACCCTGCGCCTCCTTTCCTACACTCCAACCCAATAATTTGTTAATTTGACAGACTGTCAGAAATACTTGAAATCAGTCGTAAAATTATTTAATCGTCTGTTATTGAATTTCAAAGATTGGATCTTGGCTGAAAAATATGTATTTTTACGTTCACAAAATCTCACTACATTTACTAACCCACTTTACATACATTACAATTCCACTAAACCGAGTTCATTCCAGTTCAAATGTGGTTTAATTCTCTATAAGGCCGACTGACCAGCGGTAATTATGTTATTCCCAACCGCTACTGGTTGACCGATTGTCAGCGTTAAAATAAACGTTGAGCTTAAACAAAATTCAGTGTTTGAGAATGGTTTGTGAATTGTGATCAATAAACGAATAATTTGAATGCAACATTTGCATTAAAATTTGAATCATACCGCAACTAAGCAATGAAATATTTTTAGATAATAGTTAAACAGAAAATCCTTTGCAGTGGTTTTATCATTGAAGCGTTTCATCGAAATTCAGAAATTCAGTGTAATTATTTTCACCGAAAATTTATCTGATACTTTTTAAGGTCTCGGTATTTCGGTAGAAATGTAATGATAATTATTAAAACTATACCTAAAATTCAACAAGAGTATTAATCAACATTCAATAGTATTAATCTATTTAGGCATGTAAACCTTTACAGGTATGTGGGCTTCAAAAAGTACTCTAATTAGATTTTTTACACAGTAAAAAGAATGTTTTCAATAAAATACTTTAATGTTCTAAGCAAGTGACCTTAGTCCATGGAGCACATACCCTGAGTAGAATTAATACCATATATTTGTTCGACAAAATTTTCCGCCATTTTTTAATCTGTATCTGTACTGTTTTTGTATGGGCGAGCGTTGACAAGAGTGGTCATTTCATACTAAATGTAAGTGAAAAGTCACTTACTAGTTTCGGAGAAAGATGGTTCGTATTGCAGCATACTCTATAGGGTATGTGCCCGATGTCTTAGTCCTAGTCGTTCGAGCTATGTTTTATCAAATTATTGCTATCTCTTCTAATCAAATCATCTACGTAATCATATTGGCCTTAAGACATTTTTCCTAAACATTAAACATTGCTGAACAAAGATCCTTCTCATGGTTTTCCAATGGCTTATGAGAACCAGCGCAATTAAAAATATCATCATACATCATGGTGAACGTGTTACCCTTTGTTTGTGAAAAATCTCAAATAATGTTCTAACAAAACGGAACACTAGTCGATAGATTGGCTTACCAAACTCCGGCAGTCGGATCTCCGGAATAGAACTTCCGTACCTGTCCAGATACATCGCTGACCTATTGACAGGGAGTGGAAACAATTGAATTTCCTCTGTATTTCTGTATGAATAAGTTAATATTTCCTTGCAATACTCTGCTATTAAATACCTTCCTAGAAATAAAATATATCTAGTCTTGCTAGACAAAATACCCATTTGGTAAAAATCAAATGATTTCTTGCATTTTTCCGACGTCTTACTATTTTTTTTAGAGCTTAGTAAAAGAAAACAAAAGACAGCTGGTTATCCAAAATAACAAACAAGTTTCACGTAACTGGCTGAATGTGTTGCGTGCTTCTGCCTCATAATAGTAGAATTAAAAAGTTATGTTGAAATTCTTTTCGCAAATTGGCACGAATTATCTTTCATTAAATTTAGTCCATTTAGTTAGGTGTCTCCAATGGTTAACAATATTTCTTAGATTTTTCTTCTTAAGAAGAAATATAAATAACGTAAACGTGTATTGATTTACGTGTTTCACACCCGGCTTTAATAGGGTTAATAGTTTTTAGGGTAATAGAAATGTACATGGGTCATGTACGTATATTTTAACGATATTTAAAAACGCTGCTGGTCCATATTTAGTAACTTTTGACAAGACTAGCTGAGATGTAACTTCCCTATTTAATTGAAACAATCAAAGTAGTGTTACAACTTCCGCCTCCGGCCTTCCGCTGAATCGTTATTATAAATACCAATACCAATACCATTATCAATAAACATCATTTTAATTACTAGAATTCACAACTTAATATAACACATACGATTATTGATTATGTTTCATATTATCTTACGTTATTAGTTCATTGCTATAAAAATCTCATACTACCTTGTTTGGGTTGACTATTAAAACGATCTTCGTGGTGATAACATTGAACAGACGTCGTTATTGTTTTCCTGCCCTGAACTGCGCCCTTACAGTAGGAAACAAAATAACGACATAATATATCAAACAAATATTTAAGGTGTAATAAGAATATCTGACACGGCTGCAATAAGAGAAAAAAAACATCTACATACAAACTGATGTCAGCTGCATGGTGGTTAAGGATGAGAAAGTGTTTTCTTTTGCGATTTCGATCCTAGTCTCATAGAAAAAGTTGCTGTATTTACACAATACTTTCTCCCATTTGTAGGCGTGTCAGATATTTTTATAACAACTACGGCCACATTTGTCGCAAAACCGTTTAAAGGTGAAGTGAACGGGACCTCGAGTGGAGACCACATAGGCAAACGTAGTGAAGGACGCCCCGACGCTCGATGGACCGCCGACATAGGAAGATGACTGACAGTGGCTGAATGAAAAAAGCTGGAGATCATGTTTTTAGCTCTTACGCGCAGCCGTGGCCTACAATAGACTGTGATGACATCCAATCTAGGGCCCCGTTTTTTAATGTTTTTCAAACTCGGTTAAAAATTATGAGGCATAGTACCTTCATAACATGTTACGTACGGGATCATGTGCGTACAGTATAATGTTATCTGATTACATCGTTAACATCATAATTGGATGCAAGCTGGACGCACGGACATAAAAAGGTACGTTATTGCGGCTTCGTTATCACGCACAACATTGTCCAGCCAATTCCCGCGTTGAACTCTTTGATCAAATTTTACAAGTACATACTTGTGATGTAGTATGATATTATGTACTTTCTTGAAAGTACGTAATCAGCTGCTGATATAGAATCGCTATTTTTAAAGAATCAACATTCAAATAGCTAAGCAAGCATATAATCAAAAATCTGATTCTCCATTATTATCATAATATATTAATTGTACATTTTGAATGTACGAGTATGTAACAGGTTACCACGTGTAACTTCTCACATGCAAAACCTCTTAGGGGCTAACTAAAGTGTTCAAATTCAAAAACTTTTTCTATAAGACCAACAACGAAATCTATTTTTTTTATCGATAGTTCATATTTTCTTTTTAAATAACTTCACGGTTACTACATCCATCTTGTCTGAAATTGTACTTATCATATAGTCTGCTTTTTTATAAAAAATATCCTCTGCCATCTAACGAGCCAAACAATATAGGTACACAAATGATAACCGGTTAAAATATATTTAAATTCATGTTAAAGAAATATTAATAACTCAAAAGAAATAACATTACTCAACTTAATAAAAAAACAAATATTAATAACGTGTTACAAATATTACACATATACATATACGTGAGCTATTTGAGCAGTATTTTTTTTTAAATATATGATTGTTTAAACATTTGCAAAAAAAATTACACTGTCTACTTTATTATACGAAAAAATAAATGAGGTTAACTAGCTAATACTTTCATTGCAATACCAGCGTACAAAAAGTAGTCGGTCAAACGTAAAGTACAAAGCAATGGATGTCGCAAGCAGCACAGGGCCGGGCTAAGACTTATTAAAATTAATAGAACTTTACTTATAATATGCTGTTTTAGTTTTCTCTTGAAAATATTAAGTCTTTTTTCTGTTTTGTAATTGATCTACTAATTGTAAGTTAAAATGTGAGACCCTAGTAATAGTTGTCTAGTGTTAACGCTCCGCCGAGGTGCCCTGTCTGCCATTAATCTTGCTCGTCGTTTGCCTCCATTATTACGACGACGGCTCTTAAATATCTATTCGTGAAGTTCCGTGCCTGAACGTCTGAGCGATAGCAGCAAAAAAGCTATCTTGCTTTTTGCTGGGCTGAATTTAGGGCATCCGTAATACAGTTCTGTGAAGATAGTCATTTGAAATCAGAGGCTCCATAGCGAAAATGTGTTGTTCTTTTGGACGTGTAAACCTGATAAATTAAAATTATCGAGTATTTGTGTCAATCTCGATCAATTTATGAACTCTTGGAAATAGTCGTTTTTTTTTTGCAGCTAACAGTCGTATACAATAAGTAACAAATTTTTTTTTCAGTTATTTTAAAGATCTATAGTGCCGGAACTTGATACATAAATATTTAAAACTTTGCTAAAGCTAATATGATATTGAACGTAAACATTCTACATATTATTAAGATGTGGTTAAAATAATAATGTAAAACAGACTTAAATTGCACTAACTATTAGATATGTGCAAACGGCAAGCTCCTTGCCGCTGCCTAATATACGACTAGGTTCAGTTTTTCAGATTTGGTAAAAATTTGACACAAGTTTTACACCCTTGTGTAATGAGGTACCAGGCATTTTTTTTCAATTCAGGATCGTGTCGCAGCCAGCACATCCAGACCTGAGCCATTATACACAAATAAAGTTATTTGCCCTATTCACCTAAAAGTGTTGCATAAGTAGTTAACCATATTCGTGTCTCACTGACATGGAACTCCGCAACGCTATCAGTGTAGCCATTTTTGCTACCATTGCTCCTTTAGACTGAATTTAGGACATCCATAATGTAGTACGTCCAATACGTACCAGATAAGAAGAATAAGAATGTAAGCCAGCAATTGTGTCGTACTTTTCGGACCAAATTAAATAGTTACTTATCTACTAGTGTGCTTTCAGGGTTCCGTACCTAAAAGGAAAAAACGGAACCCTTATCACTTTGTTGACCGTCTGTCTGCCAATACTTTTTACTTCGGGAACGCGTGTAGGTACTAAGTTGAAATCAAAACCATTACTAAAGTCTACAAGCGAACTTAAAAAAAAAACTTCTAAGTTAACGTCAAAAAAATACGGCCGCTTATGCCACAAAATAACATATTTTGCGACACTCTCAAGGCAATCAAAATTTATAGGGTGCTTTCTATTGACCTAGAACGATGAAATTTGCTAAGTAATATCGTTTTAAACTACATCATCATCATCATTTCAGCCTCAGGACGTCCACTGCTGAAAATAGACCTCCCCCAGTGATTTCCAGATTGGCCGATGGGAAGCGGCCTGCATCCAGCGGCTTCCAAGTAGACAGTACAGGGAAAACTCTGAAATCTTCACATTTGTAATAAAACTGCGAGGCTTCATTTCTGAACTATTTATAATAACTATCTAAAAATTTGTACGGAACCCTCAGTAGGCGAGTCTCAGAGGCTCACGCTTGCGTGAAGAATGTATACTACATTGTGACGACCGTGACGATCCGGCCCGTGCATCTGCTTTATTTAGCACTGCTCATTTTTTTTTTTCAAAACATACACGTTTTAGCAAAGGGCACATATAAGCCATGCCTACGTCATTTAAAATTTCAAAAACTTATTTTATCTAGAGGCTTACCATATTCTCGTGCATTTTTACTTAGACGTTAATATGTATAGTGTTTGATGTAAAAACAGTATTGATTAAGTTATGATTCGCGTTCATGGTAGGCTGGGGTGCTCATGATAAGAGAGTTATAAGAAAGTTCTTAAAAAAGTTAAAAAATAATATTTTAATAATATGAGTAAAATATGTAAAATAATAGAAGGCGTGTCCTTAAGCCTGTTTTACAACATTATTATAAAATAAATAAAAATATTTTCGTACGGAAACAAGCATCAAGAATAAAAATTTGAAAAATAAATAAAATATATTAGTTACCACTGTTATATCGTCGCTGTTGTGTCTCGCTTGCTCGGTAAAAGACAAGTCGGATGTTTATTATTTTTATAATATTTTAATATTAAAAACATTTTTATTTTGTATGAGTTTTTTTTCGAGGATCTATGGCTATGGCCGCTATTGTATCACGAGTTAAAGGGAACGCCCTTCGTTAATTAACACACTGTAAAATATTTGACATTGTCTTTGATAGTTGTATCATTTAACATTTAAAAACTCTAAAAACACACTTATGTGTACGGAGCTTGTTAAAGCAAATAAAATGAGCCCAAACTCAAGGATTTTCTTAGCAGCCATTACAGAGTTCCTCTATTAATACCCTGGCTTCATCTTCAGATCAGCTTGATGGTATTTTTGTATTGTTATCCGACGTCACAAAATTACAAAGATTTTATCTATACGATGGTTAGAAATAGGTTATAAACGACCTCGAAAATGAAATTACATAGTTAGCAGCTATTTGTTTTAGCTAATAAAAGCGTGAGAATAAAAAGAAAATAGAAAGATGCTCACGTTATGTTTAAATTCATGTTTGCCGTCAAACAAATTATTCAATATTCAGCTTGTAATTACTTAAATTCTATGTTTATCTTGCAAACATAAAACTGAACACTTGGAAATGTTCGTATGACGGTTGATATAATCTGTATATATATATTTTTAAATATAACTCGCAGCGTGGGCAGGTCTTCTATCCTGTGAACTGAGGACCTTGTCAATGTTGAGGGAAGCCGCTGGATGCAGTCTAGAGCCGCTTTCTGTGGTATTCTATGCCTCTGACCAGTAGTGAACTGATAAAAGCTGATGATGATGATAAACTAAATTAAATTAAAGTGTCTGCCTTAATGAGTTTTTCATATTTGTTAAATTTCATGGGCGAAACCATGTCTTGAAATCTTCGACCAAGAATATAATATCTAGATGGACAGTCGAGGCAGAAAACACTGCAACAAAAATTGTTCCAGACCCTGGCGATTTGTCTTAATTGAGTGTGAAGAAAACATAAAGGAAGACAAGAGATAAAATAGTAAAATACATCGCTGAGTATCTAATTTTCGACCAATGTTGGTCTGTTTTTTTTAGTATGATTCAAGCACTATGACTCAATCTAGACAATATAACATCATTACCTAAAATATGACTAATCCTAAGTTACACCTTGTATAATTCTTGACAGCCTAAAGTTGTCTAACTTGTACCTGCGATTGATTTTAAGCCCAGCTCCTTTTGCCTGAGGACGACGTGATAAATGGCGTACGGAGCCTCGACGGGGCACTAACAGCGAACCGTCTGCGGCAATTTGTGATTCGTACCCAATACTAATGTGACGTCGTAAGTTCGAACATGACCACATTTTCAGTTTATCGATTGGTCTTTCTTTTTAACACACTTTTATTTGCTTCACTTGTAATCAAACTAAGTATACAACCTACACCCGATGAATTTTTCTTAGTTTTGGAGCCGCAAATATCTGACTCTCTCGCTCAAATACTTTTAGTATGGGACCAAAACTAAGCTTAAAAAATACTGATGTCAGCTAAGTATTTAAACTTTTATTTTATTTTATTTGTAAAATATTTATAACACTTAGTTATTAACACTTTATTATGACAAGGATAATATTTTCACTCGAAAAAAAATTCAACTCCCTCTGAGGAACCCTACGATATCAGACGTCTGGAGGCCTACTAGGAAAATATTTCGTTCGTTCAGATGTATAAACCTAATAAATTAGAATAACCATTCACCTGTGTCAATCCTTTGACAAAACATGAACATCTGAAATTAGCCGGGTAAAAACACGTTTTCACGTTTTCTGCCTTGCGACAGAAGAGCTGTGTAGCCTCACAGCCAAGCCGTCTAATGTGCCAGTCCTTAAACGGCCTTCGTCTAACGTTGCCTTACATGTGAACTCTTTTTAGTAAAGGACGTCAGTGATTAATGGTACGGACCTCAGCGGGCCTCTACCAAGCCGTTTGTGGCAATTTGTGATTTGGACACACTACAAATGTGACAGAAATATGTAGGAGTAGACTGGCTTTCAAAACATACCATGTCATTTCGTGCTATCGACATTTCACTTCATTAAATAATCACAAGACCTACCGCCGACACATTGTTTTAATTATGACAGTTTATAACCTTACATTACTGTGAGTCACAGCGGGTTTGGGTCCGCCGTGATACAATCTTGAGAGATCTTCTTGCTCCTTCGTGTGGACTGTATAGTTGAAATGAAACACTTCTTTCTTCCTTTATTCCGATGATGATCTTGACCGTAAGCGCAGTACAAATTTTGCGACCCACGGCCCTTATATAAATACAATCTTAGCCTATGTTTACTAGTGACTATCTCGGGTTAGTTCATAAGACAAGGACATACAAACCTCTGTCTCTGTCTACCAAATTCGTTAGTGTAACATTTAAGTCTACCCTCCTAACATCGAGATACTGAGGGAGACGACCTATTGTTTATGTTCTATCTCTGTCTACACATTTCTAAACCTACCTACACAAAATGTGATATTTCCCACTCACAACATTCTACCTCTGTGGGTGTCCTACCTACCCTCCGAATGTGCGAGATGGGCGACAGAGATAGTCTGCAGGTTCTACCGGTCCCACCCTCCAGTTCCGTCGATTCCCTGGTAGGGTGAGACAACCTTACAGGGTCTCTTTCACACCCGTTTACCAAATACCATACAAACCTAGTTACCTTTATTAGCCCTACCTGCCTACCTAGTTGCAAGTGGGATATATCTAAACAAACTTTATTAAAATAAAACAATCCCTGCGCTAATTACATATGCCTTATAGCTAGGCCCTAATAGAAAATTAAGCTTTATTTACAAAACATTAAACTTATAACTATTACATCAAAATAGATTGGTTTGTCCGTAATAATTACTTTCAACTTATATTGGAATTACAAGAAAAGAATTACTTACAATGGATAGTGAAAAAAGTTTACGTCACGACCATCTTATGCCTGTAGCATGTTACCTGTAAAAAGAAGTGTATGTTTCCGCGATAGAACACCGACTTTAACGTTTTTACAGCTTAACGATAACAGTCGGTGCAGATTGAACTATTCGGATTGTATCAGTGTTGTATTCTTGCAAATGGTTTCTGAACAAAAAGCGTAATACGTCGTGTAAACTTGTTTCCGACACGATATTAAATCGCTACTTACCACAGCAGATTGGAAACTATGTGTATGTTATTCGCTAGACGTCATTCGCTTGTGGTGTGGAATGGCTTTTTAATTTAATCGATTGAAAACTTCAGTCATGTGCATAAAACAACAACGTAATCTCTTAATTATATTCGAAATAAAATTATGTTGTTTCAAACTGAAGTTAATGCCAAGAGTAGGTACGTTTTGTACATAGTATAATTATTAATCAGAGGCGACTATCGTCTCTGTTACTATTATTGTACTTCAAGGTAAAAAAATCAGTTTTTTTGGTTAGTTGATATGTTTGATGTTATTCTCTAATCTTCAGTTATTAACTAAACAGTTTACCATAAATGTGTGCGCCATTAATTTAGAAATTACATTTCAATGACTCCCAGCGGTGGCAAAGTATAATCTAAATGTATTTTAATTTATAGCAGTAAGCCCGCCAGTTTGGTCACATTAAAACTGTAATGGTTTTAAATGAGAAATAGTTTATGTAATCCCCGCGGGACTATTTATATTTCACGGATTATTTTGATGCTAAATTGTGATCAGCAATTTTAATGCAGTGAACATTGTGACACTTAATCAGGACTAATGTGACATTTTCAAATTATTTCATAACGAGTTTGAACGAAATTGGGTACGGATTTTAATGGTATGGCGAAACTCTCTTTAGCAATTTTTGACGTAAAATTTTAACTGAAGTAAAAATATGCAATGCAACTAGCCTATTAGTTCAATAAGATTATTGATATCATAGTTTAAAAAACTAAAACACAATTTTATTGAAATTATGGATTGGAATTGTTGGAACGAAACAATGGAGCTTAAACATGAATTAAGGTTTTACTTGTAGTAATTAAAAAGTTCCAGTATCCACCTCCTTGCTCCATCATCAGTTCAGCACGATGGTGTCCAATTATTGTATTGCCATCCGAATGTCAGATACCTACAAAGTTACAAATCGATACGTCAGTAAGAAGTAGGTTAAAACTACTTCCGAGATTTGATTACACAGTTACAAGTGAAACGAATAAAACTGTGTTAATAACTCAACAAAAATGTTGAGCCGTGACTATAAAACCCAGTACTTAAAATATTTTGTTTCATAAGATCCTTGAGCAATGAGAAATAAAGAACGAAACATTGCTACCCAACATATTCCGCATGTTTCACGAAACTACGAGCTACAACCTAAATATTAGAGTAAAGCAAAAATTGACGAAACTATAAAACGCCCGTTTCCATGCAATTACGGGGCAATAAAAAACATAGCTATTCCAAAATGAATCTTAAAGTAACTGACTCGAGTTTCTTTTTCAGTTTCGACGTTCGGGGTCGGTCGTTCAACAAGGCCCTGCAGTGGTCCGATCCGAATGCGTTCGGGCCGCGGGCGTACTTCGCCACTGTGGCCCGCCCGGCCGCGTTAACCCTGGACACGGTACAGCTAGACGACGAAGGCGTGTACCGGTGTAGGGTCGACTTCAAGAACTCTCCGACGAGAAACTTCCAGATTCGTCTTGCTGTTATAGGTGAGTTATTTTACAAGAAATTATCACCAATTGCCATATTGCGGAAATGCAATTTTCTTTCACTGACAACAACAGCCTGTATTGTTATTTACATTTCGCCAATTGCAAAAACTTTAGACATCTATAATATTAGGTTGACTTTGGAATTACGAAGAATTAACGCCAAATATTAAAGCATTTTCTATTGCCATATAAAAACGTATTCAAATATTTATTTGCTACTAAGTAGGGTACAGTATATGTGATATTAATAGAGATGGTGCATTAGCCTACTTATATAAATATAAATTGTATATAATTAGCATGCCAATATCATAGAAAACAGATTCGAAGACCTATTTAATTCTTTAGTCAACTCAATTATAGCATTCAATTAATTCATTAATATAATGCCAATAAGTACCTAATTATTAAGTGATTAATATAATATCAATAAGAACCATGCATTGATCACATTTATTATGGTTCTATATGTTTTATAAACTCATCAATTGAGTAGAACGTGTTGTCCAACAACCATTTTTGCAACGATGATTTAAAACTATTTATGGGTGGTGGATAGGTATTATATTGTTGTCAGGCTTATTTGAAAGTCTTATTTATACTTACTAGTTTATATATTTTAATATTACAAAGTTTATCAATCTACAATAAACCGTCATACCAATTCTATTCATTGCGCCCAAAACTGTGACTAACGAGTGTAACGATTCCGCAAATAAGTTTCGACCCTCGAAACTAGAATGAGAATTGCACCATCTGTTCGCATTCCCACACAGAAAAACTTTAGCGTTCCACGTCTGCTCCATGCTGAAAATTTATAAGAGAACCTTATCTAAAAAGCCAGCCTTTCAGCGGCTTTCGTCGAGCGAGCGATGCAAAACAAAGCTTTGTTAGAACTCCTTTGAATTTCGGTAAGGAAAATGAGAGGTTACACACGACCCCGCCGTCAAAGAAGCCCCGAGTGGTGTTATTACAATAATGTACTGCGATATCACGTTTGGAGTGCCATGGTGTTCCCAGGAAGTTACAGCTCACAGATAACTGCAGCAAAAAGAGCCACTACAACCAACGCTAAGTATTTTTTAACAAAAAGCTAATAGTTCTAGTCATGAGCATCTACTCGTATTACAACGAAATTTGAAAAAAATATTTGAAAATTATTTGTCAAAAAAAAAGAAAATTATTTCGGGGTATAAATATACAGTCAAATGAAGAACTTTTTTACTATTAGTGATAAATAAATAAATATTGGACAACATCACATGCATTGCTCTGATCCTATGGTAAGTAGTTTAAGCACTTGTATTACAGAAATCAGAAACAACGACGGTAGCACAACACCCAGACCCGAGACAAAATAAAAAAGTTATTTTCCTACATTGACCGACCGGGAATCGAACCCGAAACCTCAGAGATAGCGACACTAAGCACGTCTACGAAAGTCGTCACAATACTTAACTGAACCGGGTTTGGATAATAAAATTTTGTGTACAGTTAAATAAAATTGAAATGTTCCTATTGCACAAAATTTTGTGCCGCCGCTTATAGGTTGTTGGGTAACAACTAGCATCATGACGACCTTCGTAGCCAAGAGGCAAGAACGTCGGACTTGTCGTGGCTATCTCTGAGGTCCCGGGTTCGATTCTCGGTTGGGTCAATGTAGAAAATGAACTTTTATATTGTCCTGGATCTAGGTGTTGTGGTCCTAAGTTTGTTTCTGATTTCTATAACACAAGTACCTTTGCTGCTTACCTTAGGATCGTACTATATCCTAGGAACGTTTATACGATTATAAATATATACGAACTTACTAGTTCGTACTGGAAAAATTAAAAAATAACTCAGTAATTTGGCAAGCTTAAACATTGGCCGCTTTTCAGTCAAATTTCCAATGTGTCTTTTTGTGTGGCCTAGGGTTAGGACTTATACATAACTATTGACAATTCATATTAGTAGTCTGTAATAAATTCAAGTAATCCATACAGTTATATTTCATAACTTGATATTATCTATAACACTCTCATAACGTTTACGTAAAAATTAGAATATTATTTCTGAGAACATGAATATGTAGTCATGGAATACCCAGAAATACTACTCTAATTTTAACACAAAAAATCCCTCCGAAAATATAAAGAAGTCCACGATACAACGATTAGACGGCTGTGATTTTATTAGCACGCTTAATGCCGTACCTTGGGCAAGGCTCGTTATGGCCCTCGTCAGAATTATGGACGGTAAAAATATGATGGCGGATAAAACTTAATGATGTAAACAACCAATATTTTAGCGAAGTGATACGAAACAGACAAAGATTAAGGGCAGGTTTATAATTCGTATTTAATTAAGTGATTGGCTTTTAAGTTTGGGCGCAATTAAACATCAGTGCAATGCATTAAATCTAGTTTCAGCTTAAAGATATTTATTATTACTAACTGCTGCACTTATAGATGTCACGTAACTTTAATAGTTTCATCAAACCTGTAATACTAAAGTCGTATTGCCGATATTATTACGTCGAGATTGGCACGTTTATTAAGGAAAACACCAAACTTATCGGCGTAGCTTTTACCGATGCGTACATTCTAGCTGCTTTGACCTTCAACCTTCTTTGAACCTCAGCATATTGCAGTAATATCTTGCAGTTTCTTCGGGTTTGTAACATTGCGCGTTACCTTTATTTTAAAAACTCTTGCTGCCATAGCATATCGCTTTGACTGCTCCTATAGGGTATGGTATAATTTTAAAAAAATACCATCAAAATATTCACCACTGTCAATCTAAAACAAAGGCCTTCAGGGTGCCACAAGGGACCGCACCGGGTCCTTTGCCTCAAACAGTTCCCAAATCACTGTCACAAAATCTTGGATGTAATTCATTTATGAAAGGCAAAGGGGCTCAGAGCAAAGAAGATGCTCTTGCCAAAACGTTGAATAAGATATTATTTGACTAAGCAAAGTGTTTGAGCGAAAATGTCTTGATTCTACTCAAGAAAATGTAAATTAATCGGTGCCATATTTGTTGGACTGAGCTAACACACAATATTGGTACAACAATCATGAGCTTTATTTGTGTACATTGTTGCGAGAAATCTCAGAGAAAATCCATCGCATTTATACAAACCTATATCACCTTTCTAAAGTGGAATTGTCAAAAATAATTTGCGATTGATGTCAATTTATCTGCCGCTGTAAATTCCCTGTAATAAACCATAGTTTATGAGTATCCAAACGAGTATTTTAATAAGCAAAGGTCTTTAAATGTAATCCCTTCCACGTAACTGGCAGAGAACACGGCATCGGCTATCAAAGTGATTTTATTAACTGGCCTAGTGCCCCGCCGGGGCTGCCTTCCCGGCGATTTATTATGCCCGCCCTATCTACATATGTTTATCGCAGAATTTTAAATTGTAAACGAGCCCCACTCGAAATACCAGTTCAGTTCCTGTTGAAATTTACGCTACATTTGTTTAGTAATACATGTAGATGTATGGAAAGTAAATCGTAGTGAATAAAGCGACGCTAAAGTATGCGCTTTGAGAATGATAAATAAGAAATGAAATGCTCCAATGCCACGGCAAAAACTGAATTTAAAATCTGCTAACTTCAAATAAAGTTTGCTGAAGCCAAGTCCTATAGTTTTTTTTGTTTGGATTTTTGTGAAATTCTGTTATAGAGTTTCCTTGTAGCGTAGACAGAAACATTTTAACTTTTATTATTTTATGTAAGAAATAGGAAAACCATATTTTACGTATGTCAAACTGCAGCAAGGGTTACTAACTATGCCAGTTAACCATAGTCTCTCTATAGGAAAGTGATGTGGCACCTACTTACGATCATCTGGTGTAGTAGTTCGCGCTCTGGACTACAAAGCCAGCGATTGCGGGTTCGATTCCTGCAAGGGGCAAATGGTTTTGTGATAAACAGGAGTATTTGTACCTTAGTCATAGATGTTTTTAATATCAGTTAACTAGTCGCCATAGTACTAACTTTGCTTAGTTTGGGGCTAGATAATTGGTGTGATTGTAAAAGCATTTTTTTTATTTATTTCCGATTTTCGATTTACGTTAAGCATATTTTTAATCAAAAGTTTATGTCAAAATACTTTTGATTATGATTTATTCAAAATATGCAGTTTTATTGACATTCTAATCAAGTAATGAGATCGAAAAACGTTATCAAAATTCACCCTAATTCCTAATTTTATGACACTCAAGCCCGGGCTCTATGATAGCGGCGTGATTTTGTTAGATGGCTCTTAATCATTACCTCTTGTAGAAATACTGTAACTATGTTTAAGCAGAGCAGTAATTCTGCCAATGTCGAGTGTTTTTTTGATATAGTGTTCACATTAAATAACGGGTGTTTAGTTTTTATTACTTTTCTTGGATTCAGTGAAGGCTACTCTTCCTATAGAAGCAGGTTTCAAGACGCTATCGGGTCTAAGCAAATTGTCTTGAGACCAGTCACTTGACTTGACTCGATGTGGCGTTGAAATCAATGATATTTCAATAGTTTCAGATCTTTATCACTTCAACAAACATTAGAACACAAACTACACCAAACTTGCACTCTAAAGCTCTTTAAATGATGAATAAAAACCAATAAAATAGATCGACCATGCTTTTCGTTTGACTATCCCCCACCTAATCAACTTTGTTTTTTTTTACTGTGTATAGAGTTTAACGTAAAAAAAACTGCTTAGGGGAGGCAAGCCCAACACGGATAGTTTGCCTAAAACGAGTTTTAAATTCTGTGCCTTTTGCATTAGTTTCAATGTAAGCGTGTAGAGGAATGGCGAGAGCGTTATAACACATACTAGAACATGTTAAAGCAAACGTGGAAACTAATGTGAAAGGTACGAAATTTTAAATGCTTACCTGATTAAGGCCGGTTACAAATTTTGGGCTTGTCTCCCCTACATTCTGTTTAGTGCTCATGGCAAGACCCCTCTCCTTCACTGAATGAGTTTGTATGTTTTCGATGATACCGTCTAGAATGCTGAACCGAGATTTACAGAAGTTATTAATCCTTAATTTGAATACAAACTACAGTGTATTAAGCTTGTCAAAATAAGAATATTAAGAACTAAAGCCTTATTAGCAATCCCGCATTCCGTGACCAACAATCCTCTACCTCTGTTAACCTAAAAAACCTCATCAGGATCGAAGTTCCCTGCAGTTGAACGCTGTTTAAATTACGGCAATCACCGAAGTTGGCCGGCCATTCCGCATTCACCGAACTCGTTTTTCCACTTCGCAATTTTGGTGGAAACCTATTTATTTGTATGCAAGTTCACTTTATTAGTTGCCGTTTAGCAAGCACTGCAATTTGTATGTGCGGATACCGTAATACCTTCGGTTTGGGGAACTCCAACGTATTCAAGTAATAATGGAAATTCTTGCTAGTAAATCAAAGTCTGAAATAAGTGTGGATGCATTCGGCGTGTATGTGCTGCATAGTCGAGCTAAATACAACTAGGCCAGCCTTATAAATACTGTAATAGCTGGAATTATCCTGTTGTTTTATTTCAGATGTTTAGTGCTACTTCAGTTACTTTTTAGTAAAGTAAGCCTGTATATACTCTCCCTGCTAGGCACAGGGGTCAATTTAACTGCGAGGTTATTTCGGCCATAATCTACCACGCGAATCTATTAGGCTATAGATTGATAGAGGCATGTCTGTAGGCAAGTAACTAACCAATACTGTCAGATGTAATCAAGCCACTTAAGTGAAGCGATACACCTGCTATAAGTACAGTACCTAAAGTTCGTCTTAATACCTTTGACTCATCAGCTAAAATTTCGTGGCGTTCGGCGTAGTGCCAAACCTTTCGTTTAGCGACTATTGCCGCAAGAACGCATTAAATATATTTTGCATATCAAGCGCCATCATGCGACGCACTACCCGACCTAAAGTCAAGTAGGTGTGTCGCTACACTATGGTTTCTGATTAGGCTTAACATCAACCAATAGCTAGGACCAACTTTTAATGTGCATTTCACAGCACGGAGATGCTAGATCTCCACTGCGAGTGTTGCTTAATTTTGGTTGTCACTACCAATGCGCTGCCGGCCAGTATAGAGGCTACAACATACAGGAAGATGTATTTCTTACTTTCAATATGTCCCAATTTAGTTTTTTTTAACTACCTCTGCTTTGGGATAATACTGTTGGTTATTATAGCGCCCAAAAGAACCCGAGTAAGAGACTAAGTTACATTGTCAGCCCCTCTAAGTTAATCTTCTTAATCACTTCTTGTAATCACCGTTGTTCAAAAATATCTTTAACCATTCGTATCATTTTATTGTTGATCTTTTTTAAAGTATTCAAATACTTTATGTGTTATATGGTATCTGTATAATGATAGTGTTTTGCTCAGCTTAGCATTTGTTGTTTCGCTTTTCTAGCTCGAGCTAAGCGGAGCGATATGTAATAGTTAAGTGCGGGTTGCAACACTGTGATCGTAAGTCATCGCCTCTGAGGGCGCGGCGGCGGCCTATATATCACGTTGTTTGAGTAAGGGTAAAGTCACACTTGTAATTTTGACTGTACAAACGTTAACTATTATATACTTAACTTTTTTCTGTGGTTCGAAATAAGATTTTAGCCGGATGCGAGTGTCAGAGACACACACCGTGAGTGAGTGAAATCCAACAATCGTAAAGTAAACCCGATCTGGGGCCATACCACGACCTAGACGATCTATTCAAATTCCGACCAAAATTGAGCTGTTTTGCTAATTTCGTACTACGAGGTCTCTTTACCACTCAATTTTAGGTTCAAGTTTTTGACAGCTATTCAGAAATATATTTCCTTCTCTCTGAATCGCAAATGCATTATTTTGTTCATTCAATGAATGAACTAATGCAATTTTTATGATTCTGATTGGCCAAATATCACTTTGCCTAATTTCTAATTGGTCAAAAGTAATAATGCCAGGGCCGGATTTCTATCTAGGCCCAGCCAGCCTAGGGTCCCCAGTCCTAGTGGCGGAACCTGCACACAAGCTCAGTCTGACTTGCCTTATCAAGATTAATGAATTGAAAATATTCTTGAGTCTTAAACAATATTACTTATTCGAGCTACTTAAAAGTTGGAGGTTCTATTGTGGTCTTTCTTTTGCACTTGTCCACCAAATTGTCAAAAAAAACAAACGCCACCTAAGAAAGAGTTGAGTTGCGGTCATTTGAAGAACTATCGTCACTAGGACTGAACAAATAAGTATTTATTAGTAAAAGCCTTTTTGGATATCTACTCAAACGTCGGGATTGCGCTTTGATTGCTATTGTATATGTCGCCGGCGTCGTTGTTGTTATCATACAATATGTCAACGACATATATACATACACCAGCGTCAAACTGCGCAGCATACGGGCGTTTTTAAGGCTCACTTAGCCTTAGCTCTTAGCTCTTAAGATCTACCATAGAAGAGAACCGGCTAAATTCATTATGTGTAATGTGCAGTTAATTGACTATGATGACATCATTGGTTATTTTGCTCAGAAGAATGCTTGTTGTATGATTCTTTAAAATAGATCAAAGTAACTATACTAAAAAGACTGCGTTATTCTGATGTTTTTTGAAGTAAATAGTTCTGTGTACTTTGGCATGTCATTTGCTAAACCAAAATAAATTATTTCGAGTTGGGGCCCTGGCTCTCTAAGTCCGGGCCTGGATATTGGTGTTTTTGTTGGCATGTTTTAAATTTAAACGTCAAAATAATACACGTCTTGATGACAAATTACTTTTTAAGTACCCTACTTATCCAGGATGTGGTTGATAATATCTGAACAACTTATGATAGCACCAGATTCCAGCGCGTGATAACTCTACAACAAACTGGAAGCCTGGCTCAAGATGACCTGTTATAGAAGCCCAGTTTATGTGCCTCTAGGTAAGGATGGGAAGGAAACCTTGTTCTTCGACATGCTCGCACGCTTTAAAACACCAAACAAGACTTTGAGCTGACTAGGCTGGCCATGTACGCTGCATGATTACTAGTACTAGAATAAGGACTATCTCAATGCAGACAATCACTTTGTAGGAGGGGAATTAGCTCCAATGGTTTGCAAGAGATTGATTAGCGTAGTCCAGAATATTTAAAAGTACATATTAAAAAGGAAGACCGTTGCGTCGCTGTGAAACAGTGTAATCAATTAAACAAACCAAAAGTAATTACTTATTTTATTATAATAAATGTTTGATATTTTTATTCATTATTTTATTTTGTAAGAAGATAACAACATAATATTGGTTTTAAGACAACATCATTATGATTAGCACATGGATTGGTTTCTAGAGATATTACTTAAATTATTAATTAAATGTAAGTACATATTTTGAAGAAAAATTACATTCTTGCATGACAAGAATATTATGTACCTATTATCTTAAAATATGTCAATGATTAGATTATTAGTTAACAAATAATATCTAGTATCATAAAGTCTGCCAACGTGAACCACGTTTTCATCGTGATTATCATATTCTACCCACATTAGTCTACCTAGGCACGCTAGATGCTGCTGAACCACAACCACGTCTTTTGTTTTCCATCCCCTGCCCGCAATTTTCATAATATTATCTATAAGTAGCTTCCACCTTGACAGAAAGTGCGTTTTACAATAGTTACGAGTAGTTCGCAATTCGCAGGGTTTTAATAATTTTAGTTTAAAATATTTATTTTACAAAATTCTAATGTATTACATTTTTTTTTATAAAATCTCATAGTGACATACAGTGACATATATAGATCTCAGAAAATACAAACAAACACAGATAAATAATAATAAAAGGCATAAGAAATTGACAGGTAAACAACCGCCATAAACTAGATTGCCATTCAACATTTTTATATTTAAATAAAAAAAAAAGAAAATAGGTTATTCAATTTTGAATATGACGTTTGTTGCGAAAAATGCATTTCTATTTACTATGATTAAAAAATAGATAATAAATGGATGTGGATGGAAAAGATAGCTAAAATAAAGATAAAGATAGATAGATTGCCGAGGATCAGGCGCAGTGGCGTGCAATGGGTGAGGTCTATGTCCAGCAGTGGACTGACGTGGGCTGTTTATGATGATGATCATGATAGTTTTGGTTACGGCTATGGAGCTCCCTAACATCCCTATTAAAATCCATGCATGGAAACTCACAAGGCATGGCGAGTGTCTTTTTGTTAGCCACATCAAGGGCATGCTTATTTTAATCTAAAACGTCAAATCCGTAGAAATAAATAAAAATAAACAAAATTGTATTAGAGCTAGCACGCACGGGTGACTTTTGTTGCAGTGACTGTTTTGTCAATTATAGGGGTTCCCTACGCTATACCGAATCACGAAAAACAGAAAAACATATGCCCGAACACTAATGATCGATAGCTTGTTTCACCGAAGCAACAAAAGACCGAAAATTTAAAATCTCGATAGTTTATAAGACCAAAAATTCATAAGGCTGAATTAACTTAGTACTTAGCTAAGTTGAGCTTGTAAAGGTTTATTACTAGGTATTAATACTCAATATTACACATTATTCACGCACTATGACTTATACTTTGTAAAATCTACCTCCGTACCATGTTTTCTATCATTTATTTGTCCGACTTACTTTCAATATTGTATATTACTTTCTTGTAGTTTCTATGCTAGAAAGAAGATATTTTGCATTACATGTATATCTATATACATGTAACTATATAAAAATGAATCTCTATTTCCCTTGGTCATCGCATCACGCGTAAAGGGATGGAACAATTTCGATAATTCTTTTTTTGTTGTGTTAATCATTGTCAGGACAAGGTTGTTTTTTTAAAAAAAAGAAAGATGCGCAGAAAATCCTTTATGAATAAACTAAAGACTAGGCGAACGAAGTCGCGGGCAACAGCTAGTAAGCTATATTTTTCCATTTCTTTTTTCTGTCATTATTTCAATGTAAGTATAATTTCTAGAATCAGGCTTTACTTAGCGGAAGCTCATAACTAAATAAATATGAAAATTTAATCATGTTGCTCACAATTTCCGCTCAGTTCAGATAGACATAGGCACCCTCATCACACTATATGGCACCCACACACACTCCGTAAACAAACACAAGCAAAATGCAAAGAGAAAATCTGTCCTGAAGATATACCACGTGGAGTGGCGAAACGCGTCAAGGTTTTTATACCGGTGTTGGGTACTAAGTTTTGCATTCATCTGTCTCGCATGTAATTTTAGGGGGGTAGGTAGTGCTCTTTGCATGTTGCTTGTGTTCACGGAGTGGTGTTCTTAATTCTAGTTGTTCTCGTCTCTGCGCTATTGCAATCAGAGATTGTCTAGCAGAACTCTAAGACTATGTGAATTAGCGGCGGCGAAAATTTCCTTTGTCTTGAAGTGCAGCACGGTGATGTGGTGTAGACATCGTGTTTATAGTAGCAGCAAGTACCGACGGCCGCAAAGGCCGCGGCGGCCGCAGCGGCACACTGCACCCGTGCCAGTGGTGGCGATCGAGACGCGCTTTCCATCAGTGCCGTGGCTTGTGCTCGTACTGCTCGTGAGGTGGTAGCAACAGGGGGCGGTGTTTCCAGTGTTGCATCTATTTTCAAAGACAAAATAATCACTAGGTGTTGGTGAAATGTTCGTAAAGTTGTTTTGGAGAAATGCTTTCGTACAGGATTCTCGCTCTGGCATACACTCGTACAGACGAATTATATTTATGTTTAAAAGATAGATTAAAAGATAGTTTTTTTTATACCTGTGATAATATTCGTTTCGTCAATCAACATATTTTGGTGATTTGGATCATTTACCAGGATAATACTCGGAGGCCCCGTCTCGGCATCTGTGAGGTCTTCATCGGGCTGTTATAAAAAATTAAGAATATTTAAATTAACTCTACAGTAAAATTTTATCAATATACAATAAACATAACTAAGTAGCATACTATGATAAAAGTCTCCACACGTGCCCCAGGAAGACCAGCGCCATAGCCGTAAGGTCTCCAGCTGGTTGTTTGTTACTCGTCTGTGACTGAAAATACATTACTCATATTAAAGCATTTTTTATGTAAAAAACTATAAAACTTTACTTTCGATATGATTATAAAGAAATAATCTAAGCTTGTTACACATTCTAGCAATAAAAAATAAATACAACAAAGAAACTCCTCTTTTTTTTCATTTAACAATTTGAGTTTAAATTTTAAGCAAAAGTATAGCACTAAATGGAATTATGACGGCGCTGAATTTTGTAGCGCGTCAGGTTGTATTGTATGCGAATTCGAACTAGTGGCCATGTTAGAGAGTGATCATCATGCAGACGCGTTTTGGAATCAGGCATCCCAGTAGGCAGTAACGATACCTAGCAAGGAGCTTGAGCGAAGCATCATTAAAAAAATCAAAGCGGCGTAACATGCAGACAATACATACCGGACATTAACTAGCATTAAGTAGATATTGAAATAAATACTTACGACATGATGCCCAAAACCTTCAGCAAACACTATTTAAATTATATAAGTACCAGCCGCGAATATCTAATTCTGCTTCAAATATCCTTTAATAAAACCATGCGTATTTTCATTGACAGACTTTTGAAATTGTCACTCTGAAACGTTTTACCAGAGATTCAAGAGTATACTATTCACCAATAGGAATCGTCGAGTTTGCTAAAAGACCAATTGGAGAACTAAAACTGCAGGCGATTCAATTCTACGTGCTTAAACTGCATAGCTTAAATTCGTACTACGACGTATTTTTACTAAGTAGCTTTGTGGTCTGATAAAATTGAATGATTGACCGAGAATTGTCTCTGAATCACTTTCGAAAAAGTTTTAACCCTATAATTACTAACGTGTGGTCTTTCAGACCACACATAGGATACAGAACATCATTTCATTTTTAAATAAAGTTTTTGCAGTTTGCAGAGCAATAAGATTAGAACAATGGTAGAGACGGCCTTTTTAAATCTTAGGTTTTCTCCAATTAATATTGTTTTTCTTAAAATATTATTGTTTTAATTGTCGATTTCGATTCATCATTTCTTTTTCATTCATTCTGAACTCTTCGGCAACTCACAGGCGATATAGCATCTTAGAGCTCATGAGAATAGTCTCAATAAGTAGGTGTTAAATAGATGATGATTGAGACCTTTAGCTGATGCTGCACATCAAGAAGTCTGCAGGATTCCCAAGTCCTCAATAACTCACAGCAGCAGCAGATATATCGTGTTTAGACTCATAAGAATGGTTTCAATGAGTCGGTGTTAGATAAATGATGATCGAGGCCTTGAGCTGATACTGCACTTCAAGTGTCAAGTTTTTTTTAAATTTTAATTTAATTTAATTATTATATTTTACAATATTCATAACTTGGAAATAAACTGTTCACAAAATTATGTATGATCTAAGTCTATATTAATGCCTCTGTCAATAGGTACGTTCTAAAAAACCACGTTGGCATTCTAAGGGTTAGCTAAAAAGCGACATCTTGTAGAATATGACTATACTAACTTGTTGATGAGTACTACTCTAATGAGACTAAAGATGGCGCTAAATCGCATTCAATATTATTTAGAATTCTAGTTGATTTCGCAGAAGCAAGTAATTTATTTCTAATTTCCGAATAACATCTTGCTTATAAAATATTAATGCATCATAATAGTCAGTATTAGTATTCAAAGTCGTTCATTTTCATATTAAGCAAGTTAGAAAAACTAACTTTTTTTGAATCGCTAAGATATGTCAAAATTGAGAGCTTAGCGTTTCAGTTTAAACTACGCAAAAACCTCATGGTACCAAATGAATGAATGACCTAGGCTCTCTGAATTGTTTCATGAAACAAAGCTATATGAGGAAAAGAGAGAGTGAAAAATCACTGCGAGACAACGCTATACGAATAAGGGAGAGAGATATATAAACAATTCAGTAAAAGAGAGATCATGGTACCAATCTGAGCGATTCAGAATAGACGCACAATACTGAATTGCCTGGAATTTGAGTGGATAGTTAAAAGCTTATGGTAAGGCCCCTGTAAGTAAAATCAGGAGTTTATCGCACAATTTCTTTAATACACTAGAAACTTTTACGGGCTGTATGTTGTGATCAAATATGACCACTTTTCCTATTGGAACGATAGCAAAAGTAAACGAAACTGAACATTAGTTTTTCAAATATTTTGTTCGCTGAATATCATAGGTACAATAATAATAATCATATATTCGGCACCACCTCTTCAAGAACTACATATTGGTTAGTGATAAGAAAAAACTGCACGATAAACTCAGTCACCTTTGTCGTCTCTTACAATACATTATGTAAAATTAAATTGTGCACGTGTGCATGTGTGCCCTTAGCCTTACTGTACGAAGAACGAGCGTCTTACAATGGATCGTAACACGCTATAAATGAGTGATGGGCTGCGTCACGAAGTATCTGAAATACTGTGATACAGTTTTGTAAGTATGTGCAAAAAATAATTTTATTTTTGAACAAATGGGCTGTTTTTAGAACGTAAACGGGTATTACTATGATTAAATGTACGAGTAGGTCGTAAAACATTTTGCAACAAACTTTAGTGCCAATAAATAATGTTAGGTTCTTAGTAACATAATAGAAATAGCTATGAATTTGAGTAATAGTTTAAAAACTTTATTAGACTGTAACTTATGTAGAAAAGAAGAAATTAATTATAAAATAGGCTTCCACATTCTAAAATGTAGTCAGACTGGTAATATTTTGGGAAAAGATCCTAAGATCTTCCCCCTATTTTTTTGCATTAGTTTTAAGATAATTATTCGATAGATAATTTAAAAAGTCAAATATTTTAAGCTTCGATGTTTATTATTAGTTACATAAGAACTTTTAGCTATGTCGTTCTTTAGTAATTCATCATCATCATCAGATTTATAAAGTCCACTGCCAGACATAGGCCTCCGCCATAAAAAGCCACTGCAAGCGGCTCTGGGCCGTTTGCATCCAGCACATTCCCACAATTTTGACTATGTCGTCAGTCCAGAGGGTCCCACTCCTTGCTGCATCTTCCAGTTAGTAATTCAATAGGTTGATAACCGTTATCATCATGACGTAACGGGCACAAAGCAACACAAACAAGAACAAGTACAATATCGATAGTACCATAAAGCACAACACTGTTAACAAGACTTAAGTGGGCTTTTTGATTAATCATTCTATGAAGGCAGCGGATATTGGCTGTCTATACTACGTATGTGATTATGATTATAAAGTTCCGAAGTTAATAAAAGCGGATAGCGTTATTGTGTTATAATAAATACCAATTAAGAGGGCGTCGAACTAAGGCCGCTTACTAGTTTAGTACATTATCCATTGGTCGGAAACTATTAGTTCTTTATTGGTTACTGTACGGTTTCGATAACATTTTGCCAAAGGTCAATGACTGATTTTCAATAAAACAAAGCTCAGAATCGATTTTGATGGCAGGTTAATAATATAAGTATGGTATATCCTGTTTGGTAGAACATGAATAGTAGGTAAATGATTAATTATTTTATCAAAAGAAGGTCTTACCAAAAATTAGAATTAGAGCAAATGTCTCAAAATAATTTTATTTGAAAATAACAGTATTTTAACTAACGAAAGGCGATCTCGTATTTCCGTAATAGGTACTATAATATTCCTACGTGTAAGTTTTTTTTAAATCCGACGATTTGCTCACTCTGCAAGCAAAACTGAAAGTGACGATGCCGTTGTATTTCAAGTTACGATTTTGTTTGTAACAGGCGTTTCGTTTTTTTATGCTTATTTTTGTAAATTTTAATTTAATCTATTAATTATATAACTGGCTTAAGGTAACGCCCTCTGTTATTTTACATGCTGTATAACCACATACAACACAACCACAATACAACTTCTATACTCTTCGGGAGAATATCGACGGGCTCCTAGTAAATTGGAAGTAAAAAAAACTCCGCAAACACTTCCTACTCAGTCTAAACTCGTAACCTTATAGCATATTCTTCGCCGTCCAAGACCTATTGATCCTGATATTATGGCGTTCACTTTGCTGCTGGCTGTGGCCTTTGTGCCGTCTGAGGAACTTTGCCAATTAAGTCGTCCGCTAATATAACAGTCTGATAGATTCAGGTTAGGGTAACCACTAACTGATTTCCGCCATTATTCCTGTCGCATAGTAAAACTTGGTAACATTAAAATTAAGTCACTTTATTGAATTCGTAAAAAGTTATATCAATTGGGAAGAATATCTTTTTATTTCCTTTATAAGGTCCTCTTTTAATGTGCATTTAGACTTTTGACCAATCCAGCAAATCTCTACCCCCATTCTATCAAATTCCCTCCATGTAAACAGAGACAGAGCGTTCTTTTGCAGTTCTTTCTTTTTTCGCAGGGATTCTAGAGAACGTTTTAAAAATGCTCATTCACTTGATGTTATTATGCGTACGCAAGTGTTCGCGTAAAAGAACAAGAATATCAGCAAGCTAGGAACAACAGGCGTTCTGAGGCGCTATTAAACGCGGAGATACTTCAACTATATCCACTATGGGCTATAGCAAAACAGATATTAATAATACCAATATGGTATTGACCATAGTACATCCACTGGTGAACATAGGCCTCCCCCTGGTGATTTCTAGCTTGGCCAATTGAAAGCGGCCTGCATCCAGCGACTTCCTGCAACATTTACCGGCTCGTGCGACCACCTTGTAGGTGGACGTGTTACGCTGCGCTTGCCAGTAGGGGCCTCAATTCCAAAACCTATTCTGCCCCATCGGCCGTCAGTTCTACGTGCTATGTGCCCCGCCGACTATCTATAAATGCACTTATTTAATATTTGATGCAATATATGTTATACTGAACTGAAAACTGCAAACAAAAATGGGCTTTTCATTCGCAGTTAGAATTCAATTTCCAACTTCAGTTTCTTAATGACTGGCAACAAGCAACGAAATATTCATAGCAACATATGTAGGATGTTAATGAAAATCCGTTCTAGCGCCAAAAATTACTTCTCGCAAAGTATCTGTTTCCCTCATATTTTGCGAGAACTCGCTGTAGAACTTTCGCGTTTCTACTCGGAGAAATGTTATTATGTACGAACTTTAAGTGAATTGCTTAACATGAACTTGCGAAACTTAATTGTTCTAATACGAACGGCTTAGCATTTGCTTTGCTTTTGTACAGTGGGTTTCATATACAGGATGTTTGTTTTGCAGACCGGGAAAAATCCTACTTAGTTTAAAACTTTTTTTAAAGATATATTCATCTGTCAATAACTTTTAAAACATGGCACAGTATGAAACAACGAGTTTAAAGAATAATTTGAATAGGTAATAATTAACTATTACCTATTTCCTTGTACCTGATAATAATTTGAAAGGGTGTATGTTTAGTTTTTGCGGTAATAATAGCCATGATATTAACTTGAAATGTTTAATCAATAAACAGAGTAAGTTATTTAAATAAATAATATGTATCTTACCTATTCAATCTATTCCTTTAACTCATTTTTTTATACAGTGCCATGTTTTTAAAGTTATTCATTTTTTTTATATTGTTTTTGATGCTGTGTCTAATTTTGGAATATGTTTAAGTGCCCTGAAAATAGGAGATATATTTTTATGAGTTTATTTACTTTAAATAATAATTTTCAATTGCATGTAAGAATTGAAGCTATACGTATTTTTGCTAGTTGGGCTACTTCTCTCCCAAGGACATTAGTTAACCCGTCGAGTAGTCTCGTCAATGTTTTAGTTACATATCAACAAATTCTGTTTGGAAATCATCCTGTAAAGTTCTCGACCTTTATTGTCGTGTAAGCAATAGCTCACACACTCATATTGCGATTATACTCGGAACGTAATTTATAACAAGTTAATTTATCTCGTGTTGTTAAAGTTGTTTTAAGTTGGAACATGATGCATGGTGTTTGTGTAACACGCTCAAGAAAGTTGTTCCATAGGATGCATTATTAATTTTACGAGGTTCAAGCAGGTCAAGTAGGTATAAAACTTCATATTTTTAACGGTATCACGGTTTATATTAATTCCGTTTACTTCATAAACCAAAAGTTTCGATTAGGTACAAGTAAAAAAGCCACGAATTGCTGAGTCTTGAAAGAAAGAACTACGTCTTCGTTTTATGTGAAGTACCTAAGAATTACTACAATTTCTATTTCTAATACATCTTAGTCATTATTTTAACCCACCCGGGAGTCAATCCTGAACTAAAGGAAAATTAGAGTGCCACCGAACTGTCAAATAAGTTTAAAGTTGTTGACTTTGGAGGAAAATCACTTATGTTTTCACGGAAATTGGTAACATTACATTTGAAGTTTGAACTAACGAAGTCTTAACAAGCACGGTTCAATGGCTTTCAATCATGTTTCTAAAACAAAGCTAAAGTATCAAATAACTTGTCAACTTGTCAAAATAACCATATAACTCGTATTTTCGATTTCGAATTTCGTTTCGAACTTCCTTCAACCGAATAGGTATAAAAAGCACTCTAGCACCGCGCAGAAAACCGGCTGAATTAATAAGTACAACACGAAATTTGAATTTAATGAAACAAGTTGGATGGGAACAGCTGAGCGCCTATCGATCGACTCTTTATAAGAAATGAACTGACGAATAATCGCGCCACGGGAGCAGAATACAAAGAGCGCCCCAAAAATCTTTTGACATGCTTACCCACACAATTCTCCAAGAACATAATACCTCGCGTCTGTATCGCAACAATAGTCGATTACCTATTTATTCCTTTTAAATAATGTAACAAAGTTCCAGAGTAAAAGTGAATGAAATGTTTTTGGTCGTCACTAAACGTTTTTATTGAATCGTTATTAGAATACAAGGTTCAGGGAAAATTCTATCGACTATAATCTATACGCGTGAACTTTAAACATGTCGTATCAAAAGTTTCGGTATAAAACTAAATAAATGTTGTTTTTTAATTTGCAACTATATTTTTTGCGGGCATTTTTACGTTATTGTATCCAAAAACAACACGCAGAAAAATCCTGAAAGTTGTTCGTAGTGGATTTAAAAAAATACTGAACGAACATTAACACCAACGATATTTTGACTGTCGCGCAAAATAAAATTGACTCGTTACTAGGGTATAAAAATGTACTTGCTAGCCATCGCCACGTATTATTTCGTAGCTGACATAAAATCCGGCGTAATTTTATGAAAGCTCAGCGGAATAGTGAAGGCGACCATAAGATACAAAAGCTATAGGATGTCGTAAAGTCTGCTTTTAAGTTATGGCTTCTGGGTCGTATGGACAAATTTTCAACTGGTATAAAGGGGTGTTGAAAACTCGTAAACTGTAGTGCTGTTGTAATGTGAAGGTGCAATAAACTGGAGCTAGTTGGGGTAAATTTGTAGAGCCATTAGTTACTATCTATTGAGAATAGCTACCTAATTAAAAAAGTTTACTGTAACTGTAAAATTGACTATAACATCGGATTACTGCGCAATAATTTTTGGTGACAGCACAATTGCAATTGCAATTGCAGCATCCAAAATATTATCATTTGTTTACATTATGTGTTATACAATCAAGAGTTTTGTATTTATTTGTTGTTTAACTACTCATGTTTCCACTATTCATGTTTCAAATATGAATGTTACAGATCTCTCTAACATTCGAAACTTGTGTCATACCACCTACTTAGAGTTTTTTAACTTTAAAAAAACTCTTTGTATAAAAATGTTCTAGTGCTTTCAAGGATTAAGGAGGTCTGTTGACAATTGCTCTAAATAAATAATCAAGTTATTATCATAGTCATGGGTATCTCAACCAAAAAAGATTAGAAGTCAAAATTCTCTTGATTGGACACTTACTGTGAAGATGTTTTTTTAGTTTGATGTTCACTACTAACATTATCAGTATTTTTATTTATTCATACTTTATAAAATACATATCTTGTTAAGTTTAAATAAATCATCATTCACTTTATATTGCTGAATAATTTACTTTGAACTAAAACTGTGATAGCATGACAGAGATTATACCACAAACAGAAGTTAAATACAGCTACACCAAATCGCTGCTGTGTTCATAATCGAACGATTTCATCAGCGCTATAATCGCGCGGCGTACAATTTTACAGCCGCGTAATAGTTATGCATTATTCAGCCGCCGTAATTCCAGCTGTAGTCTCCGGTGTACGAGCTACTGCGTCAAATATGATACTTACTGTGAACTGAGACAAAATATTACAAAGTCTTTTTTAGATTTAATTCTTGTGTCTGAACTTTGGGACACGTATAGTCAGCGTAATAAACAATAATATATGTTAGCATTAAAGTTTCACCATTCTTTACCTTGGATAAAAAGTCTACGTTTGTCAAAAGTGTATAATATTTTTGACGCTGACTCTACCGTCGTTTTGAAAACCGTTGGATGAGAATGGCACAGAGCCACATGATGTGGCGTTCTCTGAGGGAAGCCAATGTCCAACAGTGGACTTCCAAAGGCTGATGATTATGATGTCCTTTCCCCAATTTTAGATAAGTACATTGACATTTATTTTAATATGATTTGGAGATCGTAGTACTCTCTAATAGGTGTAGAGTACAAACTTTCTGAAAGAAGGGTTTCTTTCACTATCCACAGTTCTAGAATAGGATATAACGTTCTCTATTCTATTATTTCAAAAAGTAGAAGGTTACTTATTTGATACAAGTTTGCAATTTAGGTTAATGTTTTTTTATGGATGCCGCATAACGTTTTTTTAACTCAACATTACCATGGTTTTTTATTAAAAGGAGTGTCATTATTTACAAATTGACCAAGTAGTTTACTCATTAATACGTTTTTTGTGATACCTTAACGAAATCGATCGAAAAAATATTGGCTGTAGCACCCCCAGAGGAACTAGACGGGGGAAGCTCGACAGCAGACAAGCAACGGCATCCTCACCTCGACCTGTAGCACGCTTGGCACGACTCGACTCAGCGCTTGGATCCTGTCAAGCTGCTGCTTGTTGAAGTTGGATACTCCGATTGACTTGGCTAGGCCCAAGTTTTTGGCCTCGATCATGCCCTGCCAGGTCTCCACGTAGTCTATATTGGCGAGTGTGCGGTTTGGCTGTTGACACAAAAATAAAGTAACGCACCAACTGTTTTGTTTGGTCTAGTGGTTAGGTTAGGTTAGGTACTTCGAGCTACAAAGCCAGGCGGTAGCTAGGAGCTAATATTTATGTGATGAGCACTTCATCATCATCATGTTAGCCTTCTGCAGTCAACTGTCGGACGTAACCCTCTCCTAAAGAGCAAAATCATTACAATGGTTTTTTATTAAAAGGAGTGTCATTATTTACAAATTGACCAAGTAGTTTACTCATTAATAGGTTTTTTGTGATACCTTAACGAAATTGATCGCACTAAAAACTTTTTCAAGTATCTATGACAAGACATGGTGCATTCTTTCAAGAAGTTTAATAAAAAAAATGAAGTTAGATCAAAATCAAATCAAACAACGGCAGGTCAACCAATCCAAAAAGTTAACCGATTTTTACTTTATATCCAAGATTTAGAGATGAATTGAGAAAATTTAACGTTTTGTGGTAGGTAGATGCTGTACATCGCATTATTATTATGGTGCATGCATCAGCATACTTAGCCCTACTCGACTAATAAATCATTATTTAGATTCCTCTTTTAATTAGTCATTAAACATTTTTTGGAACAATAGCGAATAATAGTTTTTGGATGTACACTGAATGTTGATGTCGTTATGTAGGTTGACAATGATGTATCCCCCTCAGTTTTAATTCAACAATTATTTGACATCCATGGCTAGCCAAATGGCCAAATGGCTGTTGAAATCAACAGGGCAGCTTCCTGAAAGATTTAAGTGATAGATTGTTGTTTTACGCCACATTTTCTCTCTCGAAAACCTACTTTTTGGTTATATGTAAAAAGATGAGTGTAGTAGTAGATAGTGAGTATGACATTGTTATTGCTGTTGTTCATTTAAAAACACCTGGCTTGTGTTTTTAAATGAACAACAGCAATAACAATGTCATACTCACTAAATACAAACAAACAAATTAAAAGTGATACAAGAAATCGCTGCGATTGGCATTCATAAAGCCGACCACTTTAGTAGCTTTCATAAATTGTTCGTAGCGTTGTAATCGGCTACGAGTTTACTAATGCTACGGAGTTTACTGCGGCGTGTTACATTTATGCATTATTCAGCGGCTATAATTTCAACCTTTAGTCTCTGGTGCGTGATCAAATTGAACGCATATTCTGATTCAAAAATATTTGCTGTATTGTATATTTCCATAACTCCCCAATCAAACAGTTTCGTATCTGTCATAAATTATTCTTGCTCAGTCTTGTTACGATTTAGGACATGTAACGACTGCTACGGGTTTGTTAATGCTACGAATTATACGAGTGCTACGAGTTTTACACCGTTACGCTTATGCATTATTCAGAAGCTATAATTTCTACGTAGCCTCCGGTGCGAGCTATCGCATCAAACGCTATCGCCGGATACCGCATTTCGGCTCTAATTACCGTGCGTATGTAAGAAAATTAATGATATTGCACGTTTGTGTGCTATTTCTGTAAACGTTTTTGTAGAACTGTTTGTCTTAAGTTAATTTATACACGTCCGGTTATGCCTGGTCTGTGCCGAAGATAAATAATTAGTTCATTTCGTTTTTCTCGTGCTAATCTGTGGCAATGGCCTCTTGATAGATCTCTTTGCACAGAATGATTGTAGTTTATCTCTGCTACTAGAGTACACGCGCCCAAAGAGGTACCTACATGAGTGCTAGCGTGGGCTACAAGTGTAGCCCTTTTTTGATTTAGTTTTGTAAACAATATGAAAAGTTTGAACTAGTAGTAGGTAGTTTGCATTCAATCAACTTTGGTTAAGTACATTTATTATACACGTTTTTTCTGCTTTGATCTCACATAAATTTGTTGTCCAATAACTTTATGCTTTAATTACTCACACATCTGTGTGTATCCAGCCTTCGCGCAACACTAAGAGTCTGAAGCGATAGCCAATCGAAGCTGGCTGGAATAGCAGCTGGATCGACAAGAATAAATCGGAAGATTCCACGAAGTTATGACGGCAAAAAATTACTTGGGCTACTTATGTAGCCCGTGCAAGTCCTTTAGTGTTAAAATAAAATATATCTTAATACATATATTGTTTTTAAACTTTAATTAACTACATAAACAAGGCAAATAAATTGACTGTTTCCCGAAACATAAAAAGGCCGAAACGAGTTCATGTCACAAAAACGCAATTAATTTCCATATCGGATTGCCGACACCATTACCGTCGCTATTTGTTTTGTTCACGGACACCGAACTGTGGCGGACGCGACCACTATCTCAATATGACAGACGCTAATTACACTTTGACAAACATAACAATAGTTTATCGCCAGCCAACTTATGAGTGCCGAATGGTCGCATGAGACCCCATCATGATATTAAAACTACCTGCGGAGTAAAATATCATCATCATTATTTGACAATCATGACGAATTGTGGAGCCTTGACCGCGAGGACCCAGGGTTTGATTCTCGATCGAGTCAGTAAACTATTTAATTGCGAAGACACTCAAATCAAATTTATTCATTTTGCATAATTTATTATAAAACTAACATAGTATTTAAGATCTTCGTTATCTTATCTACTATCTATCTATCTACTTGATGGGCAATCTTCGATCAAGAATACACTAGATAACCGGTCAACTACTCAAAAACGTCCAAGTAAATAACGCCCTACTTCAAAGGGTCTTATTTTGTATAAATTTGTTCTTAGGCCTTAAGATTTGTATTTATATTGAGGAGTTGCTGCAGATATGTCAAAATAAAATGAGACCGGATTTTTAAGAACGCGTGTGAGTATAGACATAAACAATTGCGCCAAACAAATTTATTTATTATTTAATTAATAATAAGCGTAATTTTTAATAACAATAATAAATGGCGTGGCGTGACGTTATCTTTGTGTTCTTGATCGAAGTGGGAAATGCTCAAAATATAGATTTTTTAATAAACAATAGAATTACTAAACTACGGCCAAACTGTGACGGACAGAACTACCTCAACATGACAGAGCGCACTAATTACGACTCGGCCAACAAAACAACAGTTAGGCACGTTGAGCCACCGCAAACCGAATTACGGCCCTTACACTTCGCGGAGGGCCATTATTAGTTGCTGTTAAGAGTCGAACGAAGAACCGAAAGTTATATCACAAACTAAGCAATTTCAAATTGATTCGTCAAACAGTTTAATAAATGTTAACTTCCATAATTGGTCCAATAAAAAAACCTACAAGTACTTTTAGTGATATCAATTCTAAAATCAGTTATAAGTCTAAGCTGAGGCCTTACATTGAACAACTTTTTATAATCTGTCGCTATACTACATTTGTCTTAGCCCCTTTATACTTTATATTGATAGAATTTGCTGGCACATCCACTAGTAATCAATTAAGTATAAAGAAATACATGTTTTAATATATAACTACAAAGTTTAGCATTTTAAGCACAAAGTGATCCGCCAAAAGTTTAATTTTTCCTTCATAGATTTTATAAACACACCTACATTAATACAAAAATCCAACTGCTACTCAACTCAATGTTACTGGCTTTGTTTTTTTACTACGACTATAGATACGACAAATAAATATGAGAGAGAGAGAGAATAAATGTGAGAAAGCCTACTATACCCAAATTTATTGTGCTTTTAGGCACAGGAATTTGTGGGCGACACGCCGGCCAATTTGAGCAGCGAATTTCATAAACGTCAATTATGCTCTGCGTTTTGATTGCGCCGCAATTAGCGTTTCGTTCGTCGTGTGCATAATTAATTTTTTGGTTGATTTAAATTGAAGGAATGATGTTGAGAACTAGTAGGAAAGAATAGAATCAGTTACAAGATACTTTTAAAAGTACTTAAATGAACCTATCCAGGGTATGTCACTACTAAGTTCCGCAGCGAATGATACGCCAAATCCAGACCAAAAATGTTTCATTTAAAAGTTGTAGCTGCTTATTGGGTAGTGGTTCACATCTTATGAAGAGTACCTTTACATCTTCCCATATCCTATGTTTAGCATTAGACTTCTGAATGAAATTATTATGATGATAATTTATCTTTTCATCTTAGACCAAATAACTAACTGTATTAGGGAGAATTGATTCGCTTGTATGACCAAATCGATGGACACCAAAATTCAAGTTACAGTAATTAAGTCGGGTAATTTTTTAACTTGATGTTAAAATTATTTGTAGATTTTAATTCATTGTACCAACCTATCAATGGTTGCGGTATGGGCCAAAGTTATCATCTAAAGGCCACATTAACCCACACTTACGATATCATATCGATAAAACTGCAGTTTGATTGAATTAATAAAATATTGTGAAAACAGCAAATAACTTATTTTTGTAATTATAATTGCATTTTTTCGGGCTTATGAGAATACCGTTTGTGATAGTAATATCACTGGGAATGAATCGACACCGGATTGCGGCTATTGTCAAATTACGGGCATTGGGTCTCTGATTAGTAAAATATTTTGTAAGCTGGCATTACTTTTATCAATACCGTTTGCTTGTGCAAATTTTAAAAAATACAGGTCACATTTACACCTTTGGGACAGAAAGATCAAAGTATTTGTCTCTAAGAAAACCTTCATAAACGCATGTAAGTTCCGAAGTAGGGCTTCAACGTTTTGAGTTTCAAATCACAAACCCCACTGTCCATTTGTACGTAACCAATAGTGGACCCGAATTTCCGCATGATAGCCGTCCCATGTTTTTTACAAAACCGGGTTACCCTGCTCAAAGTGCCACCTATTGTATTGTACGCGTTGCATTATTCAATTGGCTACACGATGGTGTATTGCGGAGGCCTCTCGACATAGAGTGTAATACAAAGCATTTACAAGTGATAGGGGACAGGCGAGAACGCTCGCTCTATGCTCAGGGTGAGCGTTACCGCATTCACATAGTATAATAGAAACCAGTAGCACTACAATGCTGAAAAAAATATTTCGTAGCCTCTGACGCATGATATTGTAATAGAAAAATCAAATCTATACAAAAACAATTAAAAATCATTTATTAAAAGTAATTATCCTTTTTCACTTCATGTTTTTTTTTACTATCGATATTATTAGTAAAAAATAATTTTTTAAACAAGTTAGAATTTAACTAACACAAAACCTATTTTTGTAGTGCTTAAAATATTACATTTCCATACAAAGTGATGTCAACTGGTCGCGGTTTAGTATGAAGAAGTTTTCTTTTTGGGATTTCGTTATTTGCCCCAAAGAAAAAGTTTCTATATTTATGCAGTAGAAGCTGTAAAAGTTCTGCAGTTTTTTTTTGTTGTTTTAAGTACATATATATTTACTTTCAAGATCCACTCAAAATTAATACAAACACCTCAAACTAAACATACAGCAATTATTTCAATTACACCTTATAAATATAATTCAGAAAAAAAAAAATATTTTAACGTAAAATAAATTACTATAGTACTTACCTATTCTCGTCTAATATTGTATACTCACGATGTTACAGTAATAATGCATCGAGATGTTATTCTTTTATTTATTTTAACACGAATTTCGATTACTAATTAGTTGAAAAATCAAAGAAATATTTCAAGGTGTAATTGGACTGCAGAATACCTTTCAAGTAAAAAAAACGAAATCTATCGAAATAATCATATTACCATATTATTATTATTCGCCCAAAACAGCAATTTGTTGGAGACTTATTATAAATTAGCATGCAATAACGTTAGACTACCGAATACTTTTCTTTATAAGTCATACATGTTTCTTATTCATGACGACCCAACTAAAAGACTAATAGTCGCACGATACCATAAACACATACGGTTTAATTCCCAGTTTAGTTCAATTTTAAAAAACTTTTTTTTTCTTGATTGTCTTGAGTGTTGGTCAGTTTGTAGACCATTGTCAAATTCATTGTCTGGTAACAAGTGACTCAACAATGCTAATTCCTTATATCTAGACCATATCAATTATATTATAGTCGAGCGCTTATTACATTTTACATTTATTCAATTAACACTGACTCGATTTAGTAATGTTAATAATTTTCACGCTTAAGCAGCGAGAAAACTATCGAAATGAATATTGAGCAGGACAAATGGACATTTACTAGAAATATATTTCTTTTATTTAGTATTATGAACTGAAGTGCAATTTTTTGATAGATGTACAAATCAAACTGTTATGTCGTTATTACGAACTGTATTGATTTTTAATTAAAATTTGTCTAACTGGATCGTTCAACACAACATAAAATTTTATTCATTCGACATAAAAGCATGATCCCTAAAACAACTGCCGTTTATGTGCATAGAGTCGTTGCGTATTAATGGTGCTCCATTATATTTTACACTGTGGTTTTGACACCATCCTGTTTGTTCCCAAGCACTGTTCCGTTATTGTCTGCATTATGCAAATAACATCACTTCAACACACCGCAGCACCTTGGGAGATATTAAGTAAACCGATAGAATAACAAAATAAGCAGATTATTATAACTGAGTTTTACCTGTTTTATCGATCATCAACAAATCACAGGAGCTAGTGAATTTTTTCGCAAAAACAGTTTTTGACTTGAGATTTTCAGTTTTTGTCTTTATTATCATCATAATCAGGTTACTTCAGTTGCTGCTGCTGGAGATAGCTTTACGTATATTATCCCTCTACCTTTCCGAAGGGCGGTCTACACTGTGTTTGGAAAGTCGCGGTCTCCACCTAATAACACGTCTACCCCATTGGTTATCGGTTTTACTGAAAATATGACCAGCCCATGCCACTTCAGTTTGGTTATAATTTGATATCGATCTTCCTCATTAATCTTTCAATATTGGATTTAAAGTTATGTTTCTCGAAATATTATCTATTTTAACATAATGATAGAAGAGCATCAATCACAATTAATTAGTGATTGTACAGTGGCCATTCTATTGTCTTTCAGCCCAGGCAATTCACTTTCACCTAAAAATATCAGCTGTATTAATATCGGAAGAGATAATATATAGACGTATATATATAAATATATGTTTTCTTTTATCTAGCTTAAAAAGTCTGCCAGTCCTGGGAGAACTTTGTCAAATCGCCACATCTTTTTTTGGCCCTGCTTCTCTGACGGCATCCATTCCAGGATAGCTAATAGGTGATAACAATATGCATTTCTCGGAATATATTCGGCTCACATACCCTCCCACAATACATTAAATAGACAACATTTCAAAATTAAAGCAATAACTAAATTATCTACCTACTAAAGTACTACTACCTACTAATATAATACTTAACAGTACATCGTGCTTATAAAAGTAAACGTAGTTTATAAATACAGCCCTAAGTTTGCACGGCAAAAATTCCAGAAGAGCGAGAAAAATCATATTGACACAGACATATGAAATGAACAAGAAAAAGGTTTTCAATTTAAATCGAAACAGAATCAAATTGAGTTGTATTTATTTTCACCACTTCCATTGTATTTATACTGAGTTTTACGAGCGTTCGATGGTCGACTAAACATATTCTGTGAGTTCTTAAGGGGTTAATGAAGTTTCATAACTTAAGCCCAAATTGTCAGAAAAATATTTTTAAATTTTGCCAGGAATTTTTAAAACCTAAGCAACATTTTGAGCATATCATTTGTTTCTAGTACTTATACTTCAGAAGAAAAAACAAATTGGAATATTGAAAAACAAACAAAGAGATGCATTTTTTTCTTCTTTTTTTTAAATTTATTTGTTTATACGTAGATTGATAGGCCAACTTATTTAGTACCAAAACAAACATTTGTAGCTATCTGTTGATGTCGATTCAAATGCAAATGCGACTTGGACTAACAAAACAAAAGTTGTGTACTAACACTCAAACAATATAAAACATTTTAGTTTTCCTTTTGTATTTTTTGTTGATAATTTATTCAGTGTACTATTGTACGATGCAAAAATATCCAACTTTTTTACGATATAAAAATGTTCGTATATGACGTGTTCTTAGACCCTGAATAACATACCTGTGTTACATAAACGGACAGATACTTGTAGATATATGAAGAAACTAATAAATAAAAACCTCATTTTTTAAGCGCTTAATTCCTCACTACTTGGTTTATACTGTAAGCTAGGTACAAACTGTATTTGATTATGACACAAAAAGTTTGCTGTAAGTTTTTAGACTTTTCGTATTGTAAAAATTGGGTTTTTTGTTTGTACCTTTTTACATGACGCTGGGCTGGATAGAGGGGTATTGACGATAACTAAACCTTTCTATCAGATTTAATCAAGCCACTAAGGTCTCTGACCATGCTTCACGACCATTTAGGATCAAGTAATTTTAGTCGGGACCAATTTTTTATGTGTCTTTTGAAGCATGGAGCCTCTCATACGTCAGAGTTCGCAGATGTATGTGATAATTTTATCTCAAGCAAGTTTATCGCTGTGCTATCATAACACGTAAATTTAATACATGTCGCCAGCCGCTAAGGCCTCTGACCATGTTTCACGACTACATAAAATCAAGTAATTTTAGTCGAGCCAATTTTTAAAGTGTCTTCTGAAGCATGGAGCCTCTCATACGTCAGAGTTAGCAGACATCTGCTAACAGCTACTGGACAGTGTGGACTTACCACATTTAATTTTTAATTTGTCATGTAAGTGACTGTAGGTTTTTAGTGAGATATAAATATTCTTCAAACCCTAAATATGTTTGGAATGGTCACCTTTCCACTCCCAACTGCGACGTGTGATGCTTAACTTTGGTAATTAATAGGTACCAAAGCACTGCCACCGCTGTGCTTGGAAGCACCACATAGACAAAATAACAAAAACTTAATTCACGCCTAAACGACACTGTGAAGATTGTATAAAGATATCTATGCTCTATATTAGATGACAAGCTTAATTATTTGCTTGCTAACTTTTGTCTTGATAAACTATACAGGTCTTCAAAGATACGGAATAAGCATTTCTACGATTAGTGACGTAAGCAGGCCGATACCAGCGGTACCCAGGCATAGGGCGCAGACCCTAGAGGGGCGCAAATATGACTAAACCAGAATGTGTTTCGGGTCATACATGAGCGCAGTTCTTCGACTGGTAGCATAAAAGCTAGTTACACCACTTTCTACGACTGCCAGAATAGAGGCGGACGAACACAACCGGACTAAAAAGACCCGCTCTGCGATTCACTACATTATTCCACAGCTAACCTCATCTCTTTACAACAAATCTATAAACTTACTCTGTCTAAAATAGAACATCAAGTAACTTGACACAGGTTCAAAACTTTCATCCTCGTTGAACTCCGAAACGCCACGCCCTTCATCCCCTGACCATAGATTAAATTAATAAACTTCACAACGAGCTTTGTTGTCATTGAATTTCAACTTTACCGATTCGCTAATCCCTTTAAGTTTGGTATCTAATAAATAATGTTACATTGGCAACAAAGGTAAACTATACGACAACTTTAAACCGACTATAGTTGTGTCTTTACAGTTACGAGCTATGAAATTGGGATGCGTAATAAATAATAAAAGGATTTCCAGTTCGAAGTTTGTTGTTGTTAGTTACAATTTTAACAGTTTTTCGATGAGAAACATGTTTTCAAACTTAATGAAGAAAATAAAGATTTTAAGAACAATTAACTGGAAAAAAATATAGAGGCTCAAAATTGCAGGAAACTTCAGCCATGAAGTTATAAGTGGCTGACTGAAAAATGCTTGTTACCTTATTATGCATACACAATTATACACATATAGATTAAATATAGTACACATAATGCATACCCTGGATTTAAATAGTTTTATAAAAATAAACTTGTTCTAGAGACGAGACGTCGAACACCTTGCAAGCAGCTAGCAATCCTTAATTGTATAAGAACTAAAGAAACAAAATAAACAGAGCGCTTCAAAGATCCACAATCATATTTATTCACCCACAATCAAAAGCTTTATACCTAAGTCCTAGTTGTCAAAAAAATATGAAGAAAATATGCTCAGAATCTTTAAATCCTGGACAACGTTTTGGGTATTAAGAGCATTTTTTTCGCCTAGGACTTTTCAACAGTTTTCTGTTTTGTTCTCAGTGCCTCCTCATCAGCTAATCCTGTATGACAAGTCTGGGCGAGACGTGTCTGGAGTGGTTGGTCCTCTAGAAGAGGGGAATGAACTGGTGCTGGTCTGCGAAGTAAGAGGAGGTGAGGGTTCTAACCACTTTTTTTACTTTTGTAAATATTTATGTTATTTAGAATATCAGCATTACAAACACCTTTTACTATGAGGCTAACACGGAAATCGTGTTTTTTTTTCTCCCCATACAAACTAGCGCTCTACCTCGATGATAATGTATAGAGCAGCGATTTTTTTCTTCATGATTTTGATGTTGTAAAAGTTGTTTGTATTTATGAACACCCTGTACAATGCTATCCTGCTAGTGTTAGTCATAGGTCGTATGTAGTTGCTAAGCAAATAAAATAACAAAATCATTATAAATTTTACGAGACGTATCTAATTATATCTTCATTATAATTGCGACACTGTCTGTTAGTTAACCAAAAAACAAAGGCTGAGGATTTCTATATTTGACACCATTATGCAGAATATTAGACCATGTCCTGAATAAGACTTTTATTTATTATATTTATTTAAAAAAGACTGGGATGCGCGAAAGTGTTTACTGTCACACTATATTTTACGCGGACGTAGTCTTATATATTATTATAAATGTGATTCAAAATTTATGTGTGTTTGTTACTTAATCACGCTTTAACGGTTATGTAATATTTAATACACAAATAAACTATGGCTTTATTACTTTTTACAGGAGTTTTCAGTTCTCGAGAGACGCGATATTACATCTGCCTTTAACAACCAGAATGCGAGTAGGGCCGTGTACAATCGCTAGTTTAGTTAATAAATAAATAAAGGTACGGGCATAAAGTGAGGGACAATAAAGTGGTTTAGGCTATTATTACCCCTTAACAGGTCATTAAATGATGAACTATGTATATAGACACTAAAATAGCGCCAGTTACAACTGACTTAAGAAAATAAGACAATTTTTTTTTGTTGCTACTGAAGTTTAAAGTTTTCGTGTATAACTTTATTTCTCATAAAAAATATACAATTCACTTACTGAGAAATCGTTTGGACATAGTTGATACACTATTGTAATAATAGGTAATGAGCGATAAGAGCGTACACAGCACAATCAACTTTTTCTATACCTAACTAATAAGAAATTTTAACATGCAAACATTTACTAATTAATCGAGGCAAGATATGAAAACAAAAATTACACAGCCCAAACATCGCAAACAACACAATAAACTGCTAACTCGACTCGATACTCGATGTCACCTTAAAAAAGTATCTGTCTGACTATAAAGAGATTGATATGTATAAGTATAAGATTAGACAATTGTTTTTATTCATTAATCAAAACATTTAGACATTTAGCTATTTACGCCAAGACACATCAGTGGCGTCAAAAAAAATATTTATTTCAAATGTCCTAAGAGCGTTATAAAACAAACCATTTTTTTTCAGAATATTGAATTGCCTTTTGTTTTAAAATAAAACTTTTTTAATTCTTGCCATTACAGGGAACGAAAGCGAAAACACAAACCCTAACTTTGAATTTAACTTCAGTATTCGGGCAGACACGAGAATTCCACTCTTTGTCTTTGGAAAACATTTGTAGCCTTTCTCAGAACTAGGTCTAGAATACGAACACGGAATCAGGTAATATAAATGTTGACTCGGCACAAAGTGACGGACGACCGGCAAACAAACCCGTTTCCTCAGCTTATCCAAAACTAGCTAGAGTGATCCATTTGTTAGCACAGTCTACCATGAAAATGATCCACCGAACCGTTCGCGGCGCGACACGGGATGAGAACCCGCTAATCCCGAGGGCTATGCATAATTCCAACTCGAAACATTAAGCGCTTGAAAGGATTAAGCCCGGTTTACACAGAAGATTCCCAACTTGCTTTCATATCGGCAGAAAATATTGTTATGCGTATAACTTCGGAATGAAGGCTCGAGGGATTATTACACGAGTTGCGACTCGCTTTAATGATACAGAAAAATCTTGAGGCACTAAAACGGTGGATTGGCTGGGGACTGGATTTAAGTTAATGCTTTTAAGTTAATCGGCTCAAATGATTATTCAACTTTCTAAATTCTTGATTTTGACTATTTTCTTTGGTGTTTTGATATAATACTTTTATAAATTATTAAATATGCACCAGGCAATACATGAACGTCATAGGCCCCCTAATCAATATTGTTATAATGCGAGATACTATACAATAGGCTAGTTTCCTGGGTCAAAAAAAGATTATTCTAATTAGTCCGTCAGTAAGAATATCAAAAAATATTGGACCCATATTTTGTATTTTGTCAATCAAACAAAAAATTACGAAGATAAAGAGCATCAAAGAAAGCACGTGACGTCACGCCTTGCTAAAAAGTGTCGCAAGGCTTGACGTTACGCGGAACTTTAACGGGCTATATCTTCATCATTTTTTGTTTGATTAAGAAAATAAAAAATACGTGTCCAATATTTTCTGTTAATCCAATTGACAGACTAATTAGATTTTTTTTAGGAAACTAGCCCATTGAATAAAGGTATGCTGGAAAACCAAATCTGTTCGCCAATATTTGGAAGTGGTTATAATCCAACTTTGAGTTTAGTTTGTTTCCATTCCACGAATTAACTGGCCCTAAACTAAGCAAAACTTGTGCTACGGTGACTAGATAACGGATAAACATACTTGAATACATTTATAAACATCCATGACTTAGGTACAACTGCTCGTGCTTATCACACTAACATTTGCCCCTTGCGTTATGCCTATCTCCTTTTGAGCTAGAGGTATCGATTACCTTTCTTATTTTATCATTAAAAGAATAATTCTGCCATTTCTTTCCATAGCTCGTAGGGCAACATCAAATTGGTGTATCATTGTATCGTGAGTGGCGACTGCGTAAGTCATGACTGCATGGTAGCATACGTTTGTTTGAAGCCTTCAACATTTAGGATTATTATTTTTTACTAGCTGGTCCGTCAGTTGTTGTCTTGTCCAAATTTGTCAATCAGCAGTCAGTGGGTAGTAGCACAAATTCCATAGAAAAAAGGACGCAAAATTTTTCCCGAATTCGAATACATTCCGAGTTTTTTATTTTTTTCTTTCCGTACCAATTTTGCTACACAAACAACAACAAAAAAATCTGTCGAGCCGTACTGAAGTTATGATTTTTGTACATGAAGTAAATGCTTTTCATTTAAAGAGATTTCGTGGTATCGTAAAGACGAAGTTTGCTAAATGATGCCTAACTACACTGTATTCTTCTACGCGCTTTTCTCGCTCGGAGTTGGTTTTATCTTACGGCAATAAATAGATGTTAACTAACTATACATTTTTTATTGTAAATGTAAAGAAACTCTTAACAAATGTTCATAGTAAACGTATTTGGGGCATCTAATTTCGTCTGATCGCAATCCCCCGTATCTCGGGGCGGGTAACTTTACACCGTCTGCCGTACCGATCTCTGGGAGTGACTTATCGGTAAGTTTAACGGCAATATATCAAAGTAATCGGTTTAATTTCTCATCTCCCACTTTGGGGAGAACTTATGCTTATTTCTTGACTGATATTGTCGTGATTTGTGATGCTTTCGATGTGTACACGATGCGAAATTGTTATTTGAAATATTTGCGTCATCATCTCGGCAAAGTTTGGTACTTACAACGATGAGTTTGGAAGGTAATTTACATAAGGTCTTTAGATATTTTAGGACAACGTTATGTAAATAAATTGCAATACTTTTGGTTTACTTTTTTCGGGAGCGTAAAAAGAAGGTGTATTATTATAATGTTATGACTAGCATGAAACCTTGGCCTGAAACATGAAAGTAACTATGTTATGCATGTTATATTTGTAATAAATTACAAACAAAAGTATTTACATACATTATGTAGATTTTTATTAGTCAAAATTGATTAATTGCTTCGCAAAACATGTTTTTGGTCACCTAAAAAAGCATACCACTAATAAATATATACCACTAAAATAAAAACCACTTCATGGTTGAGGTGAGGCCTTGGGACGTGCCTGCCTATGCATACTTTACTTTTTTTACTAAAACAATACCAGAAAAAAAGGTTTCTATAATTTACAAGAACTTACTGCTGGAAAATATATACCCACTAACCTCTTGTAACCTTGTTATACCAGTGAGTTAAATGTACTATTTATTTTACGCAATAAAACTTAGTCAAAACAGTTATGTTTTCACAAGTCCCTAACCTTGTTAGCTAAATCCAATAATCAATATCATTGACCGTTGAACATTTTATCGCATAGACATTTTGCTTAGCAGAAGTTTCCACTAATCACTCTAGAGATATAACTGAAAAGCTAAAGTCAGTGTGTCACTTAAAGCTATCGATCGCTCATGATTAGGTACTTTACTAATGTATAAACTATTTTATGTACTGACTGATAAACTTTTGAAGTGCCTTTATCTTGAAGGGCTAGAAAAGTAATTAGAAAGTGTAATCATGCATGCAAGAACAAAAAACAAAGTTTTATTAGGACCCAATGTGTGCTTCATGAACATTCGACAATACAATAAGCCTTTCAATTTTTTACCGAAAAATATATTAGGGTGCGTACAGATCTGACAAAAGTACTGCGAATGCGCAGCTCGCGCGTCACTCGAGCAGTTCACAGTACGCAATGAGTGCGCAACATTTAGGTCTTAAGTTAGGTACTTAAAGAAACTTTATTAACAAGCTTAGATAGTGGTTCCATCAAGGTCAAGGTCTTCTTCTTCTTTTTCTCGTATCGATGGCAATTTTCCCAAATTTTTGACGACCAGTATTCCGCCACACGAACCGCACTATCGTTGGCGCGAGATCTTGTGTGCAGTTGTCCGGACACGCGGAACACAATAGAAGGTGGCCCATGCTTTGGTGAGAAACACCCCAGACACACTTGCTGTTGTGCCGTTAATGTAGCCCCACTTTATTGGATTTTCCTTACAACTGCCGATCTAAATAAACAGTCAAGTTAAGGTTCTCATTCACTTATCTAACTTATGATCTTAAATTATGAAGACAAGACATCTCATCATCCTTCAAATGATTCGCGCTCGGGACTACAAAGCCAGGCGGTTGCGGGTTTGAATTCCACAAGGGGCAAGTTTTTGAACCTGAGTTATGGATGTCATATGCTTCCATTACATACGCCATGCCCTGAACATAAGACTTCATTAGATATCTAGTCGTTATAGTACTCTGTTTAGTTTGGGGCGAGACAATATCAAACAATAATTTTTTCGTTATTATTCTTAAATTATTACATGGGTGGTATGATGGAAATGACATGGCATGACAAAAAATGGATACTAGGAATATATATATATATTCAGGAAGGTGTATTATTAGCAAATTGAAAACCTCTCTTTTTTTAAAGGATTACCTATCTTATGTTCGAAAAGTTGTTTACCGAATTTTATTTCACCGAAAACTTTTCGACAAATTTCGTTTCGCCTTTTTTCATTTCATCGAAATGATCTTTGCCACTGTATCATTTGACCTATTATCAATTCGTTTTTTATTGTTACCCTGACGTTTCATTTATCCGAAAAACATAATACCGAACCTGGGTTGGCCGAAATAACATTTGTTCGAAGTATTATGTTTAAGTATGTATTAAGTATTTTATTATGTTACATACAACATTTGCCAAAGCTAAAAATTTTGATAGATTATATGATATGATGTTAGATGATTTAGTTTTCAGTAAAATGATTCCAATATTATAATAATTAATCCTTCATCATTATCCTCAGAATTTGTCCTTAGTTTTATCGCTATGTGTGGTCACTGTTCTAACCTAACCTAACCAATTTAGTCCTATTATATACGCAGTATTATAATTATTATATGGTTGTCCTCTACCTAAAGGTTGTCTGGAAGAGATCGCTATTAGCGATAAGACCGCCTAAATTGTACATCTTTCTGTAAAAATCATGTGTATTTTACTTGTATGGTGTGCAATAAAGAGTATCTATCTATCTATCTATTATTATAATAGTAAATGAAAAAAGTTCAAAAGAGACTTCGGCCAACAGTAAAAAGTTATTTTGAAAATCGATAAAACGTAGTTCGATAAAATGATACTTATGTCAAGAGATATTTCGATTGACTAAAAATATGTCAAATGATACAAATAGCAAAAGAAATGTCGGTCTATAATTTTCGGTCAACTGAAATTCTGTCAAGTAAAATACGGACAAGTAATCGGTTACCATACCTATGTCATTAGAACAAGGCTGACAAAGGTTACTGAGTTTAATGCGCCGTTTTTTCTCATCGTTTTTTTTTTCATAATCAGTGGTAGAGTAAAGTTGTATTTTTGAGATTTTTGGTCTATATACTGAATAAATGTCAATTATTACAACTAAGCTGTAATAAATAAAATAAAATTAGCCCCTAATTACGAAAACAATAAGTTTGTTAAAGCAAGTGACGTGGAATGATCAATACGCCGAACAGCAGGCGGCGCGATAACGTAATTACGACCGCGCCAGACAAGCCGAGTCGCCCCACTTCTACAGGGGCTTACGTTCGACATTTTCAAACAGTTTTCTTTTAGATTGGACTTGAGAGTATAAGCGATACGACGATAGTGGCCCATCTGCACTAATTTTGTACTTTGTAGATATATATAAAGTACCTATAAAGGTTCTTTAAATCGTTAGTTTTCAAATTTTGTGACACCAATATAATTTAGGCCATTGCCTAGCTCAACTGACTGACTTTTGTGCTAAGCTCAATCCTTTTTATGGCACTGGCTGATAAATCTTTTCATTTTAAAACCTTAAGGCAACCTTATCTTTTGTCCCATAAAAGTTTTATTTTTAATACTGTAACTTAAATTCTTATTTTTATGTTTATATGGAAAACGACTAGGTTAATTGTACACACAAGATTATGAAACAAAAAACTTTCCTGTAAAATTCATCAGTGGATTATGTGTCCTATTAGGTAACAAATGACTAGTTATTGTAATTGAAATCTACTAATAACTAATATTTTAACATAATTCATTTTATCTCATCCACAGCATAATCTTACAACTTATAGAAAAGTGGTAAAAAGATTGTAGCAAAAGGAAATCGAAATCCTTCGACTATAACCTATCGAATAACTTTCAAGGATTCCAGGGAAAAACCTTTCAATTGAATGTTGTTTTGCTCTCGGAGGACCTTCGTTCGGTACGTTTAACTTGAATATAAGTGTCAAACTCGTCAAATCGTAGGTTGAATTTGAGTTTAATGTAAGTTGAATTTGTTGGCGAACAAATTAATTGCCAAGACTTAGTCAGAAGCTAGCACTGTAGAGTGAAAGGTACAATAACTATATTAAGATCGTTGAAACCAAACGTTTGTTTTCTGTTTTTTTGACAGAAAGACGTTATTGCCCATCTTTTAAAGACCACATAATATCCCGAAATAAAAATTACCTAGCCAGTAGGTTACTTATTAGTTTTATAATAATGTCAATATAGAAGATTAAACCATGTCAAGTTAGTTTAATCTTTGAGAACATAGGCGCCAAGATCATCAAGCCCGTCGCTATGGCCGCGCAGAAGTACTTTGTCGACGCCAACTAAGTGTCTATGCACCACTACGACAAACCAATTTAGCTTTAAACTAATGTATTTTATTAGTTGAACTTATTAAATGATTAATTGAATATTCCGGAATCATTAAATTAAACCTGATTCTAATACATTCACTAGTGGCGATTCAGTTGAAACAATTCTAATGTAACCTCATTATGTCAATGTGGCTTTCTACGCTTAATATTAGAGTTTATACTATAAAAATACAACTTAGGTACTATTTAGACTTCATGGTTTGGCCTCATCATTGTAGAAATCATGTTAATTTAATATATATGCAGTGATGATTAAAATATCGCCTGAAAATAAGGTGATAAACTAATAATGCCAGTTCTTAGATTACTTCCGTCTGATGTAGCTAGTGGTCTTCGCAACCAAATACAAAACTCGGTGGTTTCGGGTACAAATCCAGCAACAGACAAATGTGTGTTGGGTACGAGCATTTGAACCTAAGGCATTGATTTTTATAAAATGTATTTGAGTAAGTTTATCTACCACCTAGTATTAACCAGTATTGATCAGTACGAATAAATTAAAGAGGGATTTACCTTTAGTTCGACTGTAAACTGATAATATAACTATGTCTAGTTATTTAGTTGTAGTGCAACTGAGCTGCGACTACTATCGTTTAAACATAAGACTCTTTTTCTCTATTGGTTTATTTTTATTTTTATTAAAACAGGACCTTCTGTGTACATAAAGGTACACGTACAGAGACACTTATGTCCTCATGAATATCAGTAGCTTTGATACTTGTATCAATGATCCTCAACATTTTCGTCTTTTAATTACTACCAACCACAAACGGCTTAACGGAATAATGTGTGCCTACTTATACGAAAATTGGCCGAAAACACTTGGAAGTTGAACTCGCCCGTTGCTCATAACGGCATTATTAAGCTGCTCAAAGTTTCAAGAGCGATTTTACAATAAATTACCCGAATTAGCATTTGAAATTCATATAGGCTGAGGTATGCGAACACACTTGATTATTAAGCTAGGCTCTTAAAATTTAGTACTTTCGTAAAGCGAATAAGTTTTAGAGCCTATTACACCATCGTCAGGTAGGAATTATTTAACTAAAGTGTACCGACTGATTATTCTATAGAAAATGAAATAGAGCCCTCAGTTTTAAAAACGAGTTTTTAAGACTTTAAAATTGATCTTAACAAAGAGTTTTACTTGAGAAGAAGAATAAGCCTTTATTATTTGTTACCGAAAAAACTCCGGTGGAGAAACAGTCTTTTCATGATTTTTCACGAGCTGCGAAAGTGCCAAGTTCTGGCGAGACAGATCAAAGTTTTAAAATACCTTTTTGTCTTACTGCCTATGTATTTGCGTTCTGATGGTACCTATTCGATCAGAAGCCTAACTTTGATTTATTATAGCTGCATAAAAGTTCCGTAGCTCAAAAGGAAAAATTGGAACCCTTATAGGATTAGATTGTTGTCCGTCTGTCTGTCTGTCCGTATATCTATCAAAACCCTTTATCTCGGGAACGCGTGGAGGTATCGAATTGAAATTTAAACCATATACGTAAGTTGGAAGCCTCGTGAAGCTGTAAAAAACTTCAAACTTTTAAGATAACGCACAAAACGATACGGCCGTTTAAAAAAACGAATTATTTCGACACTCTCAAGGGAATCAAATTTTTTAGGATACTATCCGTTGACCTAGAACTATGAAATTTGGTGGGTAATATTATCTAATACTGCAAGTACAGGAAAAAATCTGAAACTATACATTTGTAGTTATCGTATATTTTGTAATTTGTAATTTAACTGCGAGACTCGATTCCTGATCTATTTATAATAATATATCCGGTTTTTTCTGTATAGTGTCAGTGTAACATTATCACTACATAGCTTAGGCACTGATTAGCGTTTATAGTAATTGCCTCTATCAGGGGAAGGTACCGTCAGAAGCATCTCGGTCTGTAAGAAAACCTATCAAAATGCGCTAGCCTTTTGTGATTATATCTTCTATGTATATAAAAGAAAGTTGGGTTAGTTACACCATTTATAAGTCAAGAAAGGCTGGGCCGATTTTTATAATCTATGCTTTTTTTTATTTGACTCCGACCCGAATAGCAGAATAACTATTATAACATCAGATTTTTTAAAAAAAAACGTATGAAGAGGTGGTACGAAGTTCGCCGGGACAGCTAGTAAATAAATATAAATATGTTGGTATTGTGTTGCAGCAACACCCCACCTGTCGAAGTAAGGAGTTAACATCCTTGTGTGACGACGTACCAAATATTACCGCGCCACTACAATCGAGTCCTTAATTAAATTTTAATAATATATTTTATTCACCAGGTCGCCCCGCCCCAACAGTAATGTGGCTAATAAACAACACTCCAGCGCCGCAGTATATCGGAGAAAAGACTGACACGCACGTCGTAGTGAACAGGCTGGAGTTGCCACACGTGAAAAGAAGTCACCTGAACACCACTTTTAAGTGCAGAGCATCTAATACTAACTTAGTCAGCCCGCAGGAGAAAACTGTGAGACTGGAAATGAACTGTGAGTTTATGAACTGTTTTTAATGGACTATCGAGACTAGATTATGTCCTTAAACATTAATGTTTTTTTGTACAAGACCAACATCGAAATCTTTCCATACAAACTGATAGCAGCTTGTCAACTAAACCAGAATGAGAAGCGTTTTTTTTTTTGGGATTTCGATGTTGGTCCTATAAAAATGTTCATGGGAAGAATATCCTGCAAAACGGTGAATATAAGCATACCTACTTTTCGTTAAGTATGTGATTACTAAGACACACCCGCTTTAGAACATCTCACGTAGCTATTGGTCTCCTAATTTAAACTGACTCGTGCCATTTTGTTACAGTAAAGCCGACACTAGTAGAAATTCTCAACAAACCAGCAACGCTATCTTCAGAACGGTACATCAGTCTCACGTGCGTCTCAGAAGGGAGCAGGCCGCCGGCGCAGCTCACGTGGTATAAAGATAATAGAAAATTTAAAAGAGGAAAGGTGAGTTGACAAGCATATTCTCTGTAAAGACTTTAAAAGACAAAGGCTCCTTTATATACAAAATAAGTTTTGCTGTATTTTAATGTGACTGAATTTGGAAAAAAAAGAAAATAGACATTTTCAATACCTACATACTTGGTTGTATTATTTTGACTTGTAATTAATGAAATTGTAAGATTGTAATTGTAAAAATAAAATTAGTTTTTGGAGACTGAATAGCTAATAGATTTTTAAAATTAATATTGCCTCCATCCTGTTTAATCTTCTTATCAAAACCACTATCAGATGATGATATATTATGAGCAATAAATTAGTTCAATTTCAGCATCTGTGCAAGTAGTTTTAGCTACAAATTGTAAATTTTTAAAAAATACTGGCTTGAAAAGACCAATAATTCTCTTCAATACTTTTCATATTTTGAACTAAGAAGATGCATTCTTTAAAATCAATTTTCACTTTAGATAACTGAAAGTATGAACGAAACGTGGGTGAGCAGTAACCTCCAATTTATGCCGCTGCCAGAAGACGACGGGGTTCAAGTAAAATGCCAGTCCGATAATAGTGCGCTACCTGGCCAAAGCATCGAGGACTCTTTCAAGTTGGATGTTGTGTGTGAGTGAAACAGACCATATTTCTTTTCACTTCAGTTTATTTAGTCATAAAATATTTTTAGAAGATTTTTAAAGCAAACCCGTCAGATTTACTACAGAAACCGTGACTTACAGATATTTATTTTCGATCAAACTTGTCAGTTTTTGTTCATAAAAATCCATCCATCAATTTTTAACAGTGATTAGTCATTAGATAACTAGCTTATTTTCACCATTGCTTTTATTTTTCTTTTACACGTACGAGTAATACAAAATATTTATTTCTAAATAAACCAGTTTCCTTGCAAGAAAATCTAACAGCACTTTCCACATGTACCCAAATTAGGTGGCACCTCGTTCGCACCGCGTGCACGCAAGCGAGCTGAGCGAACTGAGCGACTGCTCAAGTGGCAATGATAATTAAGCTTAACGACGTTACAGATGTGCCAACTGGTTGAACCGCGTTCCTTTATTGCCTATTCCGTCGCAATATTCGTTTGGAGAATGGTCCTGCGAATTAAGAAGTAAGGCTAATTGTGACGCCGCGGGTGCTTCCGAGATGGAACTCTGGATTTGTTTAAGTTCCTTGAATGAGGTTAAATAAGCGCATATTTGAGACGGTAGCTAAAATATCTAGGTAAGGGAAATGAAGATTATTAAAAAAGAATAGTGAAAAAACATTGATGTTGTGACACAATGCAAAAAAAAATGTATTTTATAAACAAATAACAACAGAGTAAACTTATAGGTTCATACATTTAAACTTCGATGCAAATGAAGTAGTCCTTTTTTCGCTCCGAGAAAAGGCTTTAATTTTAACATAATAATATTTTGTTAGAATTTAATAAGCTATTATTTTGTTTTTGGCTTATTAAGTAAAAGACTTCGAACTTTTTTGTATGGAGCCTGGCATACCCCAAGTTGCAAGTAACCTTAGATAACGTTATTTTGGTGTGCACCCATAGGTGTGTTTCATAAAACATACGTTATTCGAAAGAGAAAATAATTACAAACAACAAATACTCATTGACAAAATGTCGTATATCATAGCCTATGTTCAGAATTTCAATTTGATTAAGTAAATAAAAATAAATATCACATGTTCACCCTGAAATTCTGAACAAAGGCTATGATATACGACATTTCGTCAAATAGTATTTGTTGTTTGTAATTATTTTTTCTATCGATTAACGTATGTTCCATAGGTGTACACAAAATAACGTTATTTAAAGTTACTTACAACTTGAGGTATGCCAATTAGGTTCGATGCCTTTTAATTATGTAAATAAAAATAAATATTACGTGTTCACAATGAAATTCTAAACAAAGTATATTACAATTTAAGACATTTTGTCAAAGAGTATTTATTGTTTGTAATTATTTTCTCTATTGATTAGCGTATGTTTCATAGGTGTACACCAAAATAACGTTATTTAAGGTTACCTGCAACTTGGGGTATGCCTATTAGGTTCGGTGCATTTTAAAGTTATTAAAGTAGGAAGGCTAATTATAAATAGCAAAGTATGCAAAATTAAAGTAACACAACAGAACATGACTAAAATGTGCCTACGAAAGCAATATGACGTCTGTTTTCGAAGAGTAAACAAAAAGTGAGAATCTGCAGAATCTGAGTCGACTGAAATGTCAATATTTTCAGGAAAGCGTTTACGGGCATTAATAAAGCTGGAGTCACACTGATAAAAAATATTATAAAATAATATTATCCTTTTTTTAAGTCATAATGACTACTTAACTTTATTTTGAAACATCAATTTAACAACCTGTATGTACTTTATTTATTTTAATTCTTGCTCTATCAATCTAGAATAAATGCGAAAGTGTATTTGTTGTTTCATCATGAAATGGAAAACCGGATCCGTCGTATATTTTGCATACATATTTATGGGGCTGCACAGTGTCTTAGGTTAAAATTCAGAGTTTCCGTGGAATGTTTACTTTTCAGTAATGTCATTTTGTGACAATACGAACCCCATGCGGGTTAAACGACGGCCTATCATTAGTAAGAAATAAACAAGATATTTCAAGCACTCGTTTCCAATGGCTGTATAAGAGAACATAAATGTGATAGTCAAAACCACATCCTGAGCACCGTTATACCATTTTAAAATATTTTTTACAAGGGTATAACGATGCTTAGGTACTGTATGGTAAAATTATAGCTATATTTAAAAAAAAATATTTTTTTATTGTTATTAAAAAAAACTTAGATTTTGCTCAAATTATTTAGATTAATTAAAGTTGGACCCTCATAATCACACAATAGGTCGTCTACGATATTTTGTCACTTCACTGTAATAAAAATAAAATACAATTCTAAAATCTGTTAGTGTAAACTCAATCAAGATAAATTTCAAACCCACCAAACCAAATAGACGAGATACACAATAAAGATGGAACCTGGCATACCTCAAGTTGCAAGTAACCTTAAGTAACGTTATTTTGCCTGCCTAGCATGAGCACTAAAACACGATATGATAATATGATATGATATAGCGGAATATCGACACCAACTGTAAAAATATGATAGATACTCATATAGCTGCCATGTTAAATCGCCGTCACATATTAAGATCGCTGTTTCGATAAAAATTCAAAATGGCGGCTATTTCTATCATATTTTTAAAGTTGGTGTCGATATATCGCTATATCATATCATATCATATCGTGTTTTGGTAGACATGCTAGGGGGGTTGGTGTACACCTACAGCCTTTTGCTAACGAGTATTTGTTGGTTGTAATTATTTTCTCTATCGATTAACGTATGTTTCATAGGTGTACAAAAAAATAACGTTATATAAGGTTACTTACAACTTGAGGTATGCCAATTAGGTTTGATGCCTTTTAATAAATGAGTAGTATATAAACGCAAATTTTTAGCCTAGCAAAACGAGACACAACAGAAATTATATTTTTACGCGTTCTCATGCGACCACTCGGCAGCCAATAGTGGTAAGGATCAGAATTCAAAAACTGAACTTTTTTATATCACGATTCTTCATGTAATGGATACGCCCTAACATCACGGAGCAGTTTGTTACGCCGTACCACTAACAGAACGCTCAGACTCACGAAATGGCGCTCGAAAGCAAAACATAAACCTACACTGTATGCTTAATTAAAATACGTACAGTTAAATTGAATTTACGTCCTAATTGAAATTGTTATGTTTATTTAAAACTGTTTGATGCTCAAAAACACCCTATTTGAGTGAATACCCGCGAGATATAATTTGAATAAAATAACTTGGATAGAATTGGAAAATTATAAGCATTTAGGAATTCCAATTGTTTGAATGATTGGCCAAATTTAGAATGCTGTACCGAATTTCGTTTTTATTTGCATTGCGCTGTTTTATTATCATCATCATCTAAAAATCACCAGTATATTCAGCAAATGATTAAGCTATTATAGGTTTTTTGCTTATGATATATTTCGATTGGCTTAATACGTTCAGGTGCATTTTTGTTAAATAGGTAAAAAAAATGTGTTGTGTATCTTTACTATCGAATCCATATTTTGAATTTATTCAATTTAAAATAACTAATATTTTATTTGCTTGTAGCACAATACATTTGGCATAATTACGAAAATGAGATCTCATGGAGTTTTAAAAAGCAATTTGGTTTAAAAACGATTTCTATCAGATTGGCAACATTAATCATACTAAATATCTTAAAAATTAAACCAACATAATAAAAGAGTATGAAACACATAAACATATGTAATATTTAGGGAAAATGAATGTCTTATCGTTCGTTTATCATAATAATTTTATAATTACCCACTTAGCCTTGGAGACATGAAAATTATCATTATCAGTTTTTAGGTGTGAAGTCATAAGGTAATTTTTATTTTATTTGTTTCTTATCACCTTTTTAATAAAATCCATAATAAACTTTTTCATATTTACGACTAGAATACTTAGAATTTGAATAGTTACTCGTAATAGTCACCGTATATAGATACTTAATGCTGATACCAGCAGATACTACCAATTTTCTACCTTATCTAAGGATTTACATAATACAAACTTGCATAAAAAAGATTAATACGTAGGTAGGTAGGTATACCCACACGTACGCCGTAAAAAACGGACTTTCATTCCCGAAGTTGGTCAAGAACTTGCCAGTGACAGTTTGTCTACGACTAACTTATTTCCAACTAATTCCGTCTAATTTGGTCCCCACTGGTTTCCGCACACACCTCACTCTGTAGTTTGCTTTTGTCCCGATTTAGTTTAGAGGGATGTTTTGCTTAGCCCCGAATGGTAGGGACTAACAAGTAACTGAATACAATTTGTATCTTCTAGTGATTACCTCCCAATAACCCTTGAAATCTAAATCCAAGTACCCTTGAAATAATATAATGTCAAATTATGTCGATTTAGTTTAGAGGGATGTTTTGCTTAGCCTTGAATGGTAGGGACAGGTAACATAAACAGTTACTAGTAGGATTGTATAATAGATGATCAAACGAACTTCAAGAATGAAGTTCGATCACTATTATATGAATACGCTTCATTCGAAGATATAAAGTCACAACGTAGTCCTTTTAGCCTACAAGGCAACTTCGCACGTAAATAATTATTTATTTTTTAAATATAAGAAACCTAATTTCTAAACTGTTAACGTTTTATGCCTTTGCCATCTACCCCCACCGCCCGTTACCGGCGCAGTGGCATCAGTCGATCGGCTCGACTCGTCATTCTTTAGAGACTGCTGACAAAACTTTATGTTAGGGTTAGGGAGGGAGGGTCTTTATATCTTCGAATGAAGCGTATTCATATAATAGTGATCGAACTTCATTCTTGAAGTTCGTTTGATCATCTATTATATTTCAACGCTTCATTCTTCAGATATAAAGTCACAACGTAGATATTTAGAGTTTAAAGTTTTGTCTTCTATCTAATGAGAAACGACTTTTTCTGAATCAGCAGTATTTATTATAATAAATTTAACAATTATTCTTTAAGTTATTATTGATCTAACACTGCTCTTGCAAAAATACCATCGTCAAGGATTGGTCGATGGTAAAATTTTGCAAAAGCTTCGGATGTTTTTGTCCAGCCAGCCGTTTTGCGGATCACATCCAAAGAGACGCCTGCGGATTTAGCAGCTGAGGTGGATGCGTGTCTCGTGCTATGAGCACTAAACACCGACACATCCACGCCGCTTTCGCCTAGTGTCTGCTTTACCCAACGACTGATAGTTTGGGTACAGGCTACTTTGTGTGGGGATTTTATGGTTAATAATAGAAAATCTGAGCCCTCGGATCTTAAGTTTTTTGTGATTGCTAAATAATCATCTAAAGTGGTGGCTGGACAAATATCTTTGTTTGGTTCAAAATACGGTAGAAACAAAATTGGCTGCTCTCGCCCCGGAGCAGAGGTTTTGATTACATCGGAGATAACAATCTTAATACCATTTGTGCATTTTGTAATATTACTCACTTTTATGAGGGACAGTGTTTGCGCTCTATGGCCCGTACATAAAGTGAGTAATACCACTAATTTCTGGGTTATTTTCTTGACCGAAAGATTTTTATTCGGACCAAAACTTGCAATATGGTCTAAAACTATTTTAGGATCCCATGTTCTCACGTATTTAGGAGCGGCAGGTCTTGACTTGAACGCGCCTTTTAATAGTCTTTTAATTTGTTCGTCAGCACCTACTTCGCCTCCTAACAGGAGGGAGAGTGCTGAGCGATGGCTGTTCAGTGTGCCATACGCAGATCCTTTATTAAATTGATCCGTTAAAAATTTCAGAACTGAATTAGGAAGGTAATCGTAAACATTAAGATTGTTATCTTTACAGAACAACCACCAAATTTTATATGTAACATTGTATTGAGCTATTGTGCTTTTAGATAAGGATGCTATCATTAAATTTAAGGCCGATTCTGGAGTTCCTCTTCTGAGGAGCGCAAGCCGGAGAGCTTCGCAACAGCCAGGGTATTCTGTCTGAGGAACTTGTGATGAGTTCTGAAACACGAATTGGACAAAGCATAAGAAGAGTCAAGGTATACTATATCGGATACTAGTAAACTCTTCAGGAGAGGAAACCAGGGTTGAGAAGGCCAAAATGGAAAAACCAATATCCCAGACGCTCTTTCATGGTTAATTTTTTGAACACACTTCAAAATTAAAGGGAATGGTGGGAAAGCGTAAAAGTACCATTGTTCCCAATTTAGGGTAAACGCGTCCACAGCAACAGCGTCGGGATCTTGCTTCCACGAGACGTAAGTTTCACACTTAGCATTGGTGCGGGAAGCGAGCAAGTCAATTTCTGGAGTCCCAAAAACGTCGGTAATAATTTGGAAAGCTTCGCTTGATAAGTTCCATTCAATGTCAGGGTTCCTTCTAGATTCTTCGTCTGCTTCCTTATTATCTTTTGTGTTAATATAGGAAGCCGACAGCCATAAACCCCGCTGCTCGCACCATTGCCAAATAATTCTAGCCAAATCATTGAGATGAGGGAATTGTATCCCACCCATTCTATTAATGTAGCTTATTGCTGTAGTGTTGTCCACGCGTAACAATACAGTAATATTCGATTTTTCGGCTACAAAACATTTTAAGGCTAAAAAGATTGCTAACAATTCCAGGTAATTGATATGGAATTCTTTTTCACTGTCTGTCCATCCACCGTTTACGCGTCTTTTATTGCAATACGCGCCCCAACCGGTTCGTGACGCGTCGGTGTAAATTTCAAAATCGTAATTTAATGAATCAATTCTATTACTTGTTGAAATTATATTTTCAGTCCACCATTTTAGGTCCGGTAAAATGTCCTCTGACAGTTCAATTTTAGCGTCATAATCACCATATTGTTTGAGTTCTAAGAATTTCAGTCTTTCTAAAGACTTTGTATAAAGCCATCCGTAACGTGTGGCTGGACATGCAGCTACTAATGTTCCTATTAATTGGGCAAAGTCTCTGATGGAACATGTAGGTAATGAAATGAACTTTTTTACTAACAATGCGATATGGTCTCATTTGTCATTGGGCAACGAGATGGACATGTCAATGGAATTAAATATGAATCCTAGGAAACGGCACGAATGGTTAGGTTGCAAAGAACTCTTTTCGAAGTTGATTACGAAACCTAAACATTGTAACAAACGCAGTGTTTCCGTTACATTTTGCAAACAATCCAGATAACCATTTCCGAGACAAAGAATATCATCAAGGTAAATAACTGAAGTATAACCTTGTGATCTTAAAAAGGTCATGACTTCTTTCATCAGTTTGGTGAAGGTCCGAGGTGCTACAGAAAGACCGTACGGCATAGCTGTAAACTCATATGTTGTGTTTTTTCCGTTTTCGTGCTCAAACACAAATCTTAAGAATTTTCGGTCCGTCTCTGATATAGGTACGAGCAAATAGGCTTCTTTTAAGTCTATTGTTGCAGTGTAACCTAGTTTAGGTAGGAGCTTAGAGGCTGTTCTATAGTCCTCCATCTTAAAATGACTTTTATGTATGAATCTATTGAGTGGCTTGAGATTTAGTATAAACCTCTTGCCACCATTGGACTTCGGGGCTAAGAAAATTTTTGAAATAAACTGACCATCACATGGTTCGCATGGAACTATTGCGCCTAAATCTAGTAACTTTTTTATCGCTTCGGACATTTCATGTTTTTCCTTAGGTGAAAAAGTATTATTAGGGACGATGGATTGTCTGGGTTGCTTAGCAAAAGGCACCGAAAAACCATGTTTAATCCAACTTAGAATTACTGGATTTTTTGTAAGGCGTAGCCAACAGTTAAAAAAATATTGCAGTCTGCCTGCATGTTGTACCTCAGTCACTGACGTGGAGGAGCACGCGGCTTGGCCTGCGTTGAAGGCTTGTTCTGCTGCGGAGGAGTCCCCTTGTAGTTCGACGACGACTGGTTCTTCTGTGCCCCTCCTCTGCCCCCCCTGTTCGACGACTGTGGGTAGCGAGAAGGGGCTGTCCAGTTTCCCTGGTAGCGTGACCGAGCCGGCGCTTGTGACGTAGAGGGTGTTGGGGCTTTCGGAGTTGCAGTGGCTTTCTTGATCTGTAGCCCCTGTTTCTCAATTGTTTTTGAGGCTTTTATCTTTTCAGATAATTTGCTTCCGAAGAGAAACTCATCTCTTTCTACATCTTGGATAATGTTCAGAAAGGTTTTATCTAAATTTGGCGTAATCAGTTTGATTCTAGTTTGAGTCTCTATATGATGGAGGTCTGATAAAATGCGACTTCCGTCGGATAGCATTTTTATTGCTCTAACCTTTGTCTGTTTGTCGTCGCCTGTGATTATAAGAGTCATGGCCTTATTTATGGCAGTAATGCCGAGGCCTAACTGTTGTTGGGCACTCTCTAATTTCTTGTCGCGCGTTCTGGCCGCGTCTGTAATAGCCGCCGATATTTCAGGATTCAAAATCGGAGCTCTGAGTAATTTGCAATTCTCTGGAATCAAATAATCTTTAAGGAGACTTTCTTTTTGTTCTTTTGGTATGCCACGACGCAAGAGGGGAAGCCATCTCTGAGCTAAATCGTGGTGTATTTTTTCTCCATATTTGGGTTGCTCGTCGGCAGTATCGCCTAGGGCAGACAAGAATTCAGCATCCAGTTCTGGAACAGCTTCGTCTGGTACCGTTGCGTCTGGCATAACCAGCTGTACGGCTTCGGACGGCTTTTCTGGATCGAGGGGCAGCTCGATGTCTAGCGGTGATTCTACCTCATCCTGCGGCTGTGATGCGTTTAACGCAGATTCGTTTAAGCATATGTTCTGCTCCGTTGTGTCGTTGCTTGTCATCACTTCGGTGTCTGTAAAGACAAAAAACAAACGGCTTAGTCAAATAGTGCTTTCACTACGACTAAAAGTCTAATGGTTAGCTCGCGGTTAACCGTCAGACAATATAACCTTCGTGTTGACTCGCGGCCAACCCCCCGGCATAGTTTTCCTTCGTGTTGACTCACGGCCAACCCCCAGGAAAGAAATAATGACTACCGACAAACTATTTCACTTCACTTATTATAAAAAGTTAGCTTACCTGAGTTTTCCGATTGTGAAGTGTCAGAGAAAACGACGATTCGACGGCGGCGTTGGTTCTTTTCAATTTGTTTCTGCTGCAATTTTCTTATTTTCGCCTGATAAATTTCAATTTTTTCACTTGAACTTCGTTTCGGCATTCTAGTATCTATTTTTTTTTTTTTTTTAAAGAGGGTAGAATAACGGCAAAGTTGTAAGGTACGTGTTGACGTTGCCTCGCACGGAAAAAGAATGACGAGTCGAGCCGATCGACTGATGCCACTGCGCCGGTAACGGGCGGTGGGGGTAGATGGCAAAGGCATAAAACGTTAACAGTTTAGAAATTAGGTTTCTTATATTTAAAAAATAAATAATTATTTACGTGCGAAGTTGCCTTGTAGGCTAAAAGGACTACGTTGTGACTTTATATCTGAAGAATGAAGCGTTGAAATATAATTATCCTTGAAATAATAATAATCCAAATCAAATTATAATTGATATAATACCATGTCATATGTTAATATTACCATAACTTTTACTATGTAAAACGCCTAATGCTCCTGTACAACTGAGACTGCAATTAGATTTTCTTTGGATAAATTAGAATGTATTTTTTAATAGGTATTCTTTGATACAGGCTGGTAGTTTATAACCCTATAAAGCCGAGAAAGATATGTGCTAACATATGCATATAAATAGGTACTATGTTAAGTTAGAAATCTGATATTATTGTCTTTTGAAAAAATATGTTTTATTATTGATATCATACTGTACTGAACACGTCGAAACGAATTTAATGAGCCTAAAGACAAAGTTTTTACTAGAAGTCATCACAGAGTTCTTCTACCCACCACCTGACTTCATCATCAGATCAGCACGAGTGTCAAATTTTTGTATTGTCATCTGAATGTCAAATAAAGTAGTTTTAAATCGATACGTAGAGAAGATAGAAGATAGGTAGAAGTAGGTTAAAAACTACTTCCAAGCAGGGCTTTGAATAACGTTAAAAATCGGGTATCGTTACCTTCATCATACCAAAATAACGTTAATAGCAAAGGTAACGTTATGCTTGGTAATGATACTTGGCCGGCCTTTTACCAGTAAACTGACTTAACGTTATTTATAATTTTACCGGTAAATGGTAACGTTTCCAAATGAATACTATAAGTACCGTTAATTAACGTCATTACTTTTCATCTTTTTCTTTCAATATTTATACATTATGTAAAGAAAACACAGCCAAGGTAATCAAGACTACGAATGAAGCCTACTACTCTAATTTGTTGTAAAACCAACCACAATGGTTCGCAACGACACATTAGGTAACGGAAAAGTATCGATACTTAATTATAACGTTAATTTTTAACATTATCATATTGGAATCGATGCTAAATTGCCGTTACCTGTATTAACGTTTAAATGTTAACATTATGAAAATATCGTTACTTAACGATACTTTATAGTGTGAATTTGGTAACGTTACCAAGCCCTGCTTCCAAGGTTTGATTACATGGTTAGTTAATTAGTTACAAGTGAAGCTAAATAAGTGTGTTAAAAAGATTATTAAGTATGATTTTAGTCTCCATTTTATTTTATAAGTTCCGTCGTAAAGTGCTCAACCGTTCAACTTGTATAAATGATGCTCAGGCTGAACTGAGCAAGACGAGCAAAGCCTAACTAATCCGTAGGACGGAAGCTGTCAGAATCCTACAGATCCAGTCAGTCCGTAGGCTTGATAGAAAATACCTACCATGTAGTAATTTATGCCTAAGAGAATACATAATAACTTTCAGACAGGGACTGTATACCGGTATTAATATGGGTATGTATGACGTCATACCTTTACATTTAGGTAACAATTTTTTTTTTATTATGGGAGACCTAGGATACTATTTGTGTAGGTTGTCTAAGTGTCAAAAACTAGACTTATTTAAAAGTGTTTCGATATTCAACTAAACCTGAGACCGCAGAGCCGTGTGTCCAGTGATTGTGCAGGAAGAAGCGGTTTTTTACCCCAGTTGAATAATGCAACACGGAATGTTTTTATTTTGATCCAAATGCATAGGGAAAAAAAATATGCATCAACGCAAAACGTATTTTTTCCTAATTATTGATTTTCATTCATTATTACTTACTGTGATACGTTCTCTGGCGCTCGTAAAGCGCAATCCACATTACCCTCCCTCTATATCTCTCTCTTTCACTTAATATGCGCTGGCTCACCACGGTCGATCATTCGAGAACGCTTACCCGCGCCCGCGCTTGGAATGACGCGAGGGAAATTGCGAGGAACAAGATAGAAAAGCTCCTAAACATTTTGTGTAACATTTTAGGAAGATATTGTAAACTTTTTAAGCATTTTATGAATTCAGAAGCATATGGATATACGAAAATTCAGTTTTTTTATATCATTTCTTGTTTTGCTAAAAAAAACCTATGCTTTTGAGGAATGCGGCTTATCTCATTGGGTAGTATTCATGGTCTTTAATATACTCCGACTAGTTTCGTTAGTGGTCGCTGGTGGGTCACAGGTCCGAACAAAATGCCCATTTCCCCTTTGGTCTGTAATGGCTACATTTGCTCGCCCCTCCCGCTCGTTTTTCTTCACCCGCTAGCGCCCCCTTCTGCACCCCACGCTCAGGCCTTCACTCTAATCCAAATCATTTCCGTACAGAAATAAAACAAGGGTTAAAGAACAGATTACTGTAGAAAGAGATAATATCGGTACAGAAATTCGATCGGTATAAAATTTCAGATTGATATTTTTACTGGTACCTACTACACACTTTTTTTTACGATGTCCAGTCCTGCTTTTAGAGCTTGCGCACTTTTTACAAGCCGACAGTTGGATCGGTATTTGAATTGCTATAAATAAAGGCCGTTATAAAATCGATTCAGTGTGCGCGCATGACATTTTATCGAGAAGCGATTGCGCCTAACTTGGCGTTTGATCCCTGAGGACCCGGGTTCGATTTTGGGTCGGGTCAATGTAGAACACGATTTTTTTTATGTTGTCTATTAAAAATACCTTCATACCCTAACAAAAAGTAAACTTAACGACGAACAACAAGGACAAGTAATTTCTTTTGCTAATTCTAAATTAAATTTCTATTAAAGAAAACCGTTGTATTTGAGCAGTGAAATCACCCCTAAAAGGAAATCAGCTAATAAAATATAACATTTCACTATTCATACACAAAAACAATAAACAAAGTTGAAATAATACAACCCGACAAGGTCACCGGCTTTCAAGTCAACATCTAACATCACAAACATACATCGTCAGAAACAATATACATTGTTTCAACTGGAATTCGAGAGCATGTAACCAAAAGATTACGATGCCCGAGTAATATACCCAAGTATAGTTCACTACTACGCACAAAGGAGCCGAGGGTCAGGACGGAAACCTAAGACGGAATCTAGACCCTATATCACGAGGGTCTGAAATGGATACTTGTCAAATAAACTAAGATACATTTAACAAGCGAGGTAAGTGATTTAGAACGTTAACAATCACAAAAATATCTACATTCCTTTCCAAATTTTAAGCTTAAACTTTATTACCATGATAATCAGCCAACGTCAGTGGACTTTCTATTTCAGTACAAAAGCCTTTCTCAATGTTCGCCACTGAGCATGTAGACAACTTACTAATTATGTCATACTAGCTATGTCCGCGTCTTCGCCCGCGTAGAATGTGCCGTGTCACTCTTTATTTTACTCTCATAAGAGGTAATTAAAAATCCTTAAAAAAGCCTTCGTGGCGTTTGGTGTTTGCAGCTCAGTGGTGGCATCGCTTTGGTACTGATTACCAAAGTCAAGCCACTTATGCCGCGGATCTGATTGGATTTTGATTATTCCAACCATACTCAGTGACATTTATTACCAGTGCTTCGGAAGGCACGTTAAAAGTTGGTCCTGGCTAATATCGCTTGTTACTATGTAATATCAAAACTGTTTTTTTTTCTGGAAATTTAATTGACATTAATATTTTGTGTTTAGACTGTATGCTTAATGTACTCAATAATTTAATTTATTTATGACATTGTATTTGAATATTATTACTTTATATTGATATTTTTAAATAATTTTATTTGAATTTTATAAAACATTTGTATGCCTTTAAGGTAGATCATATTGGGTCCCTTTTAATTGTAACAACAGACTTTTATACCTATAATGACGAATAAATATTTCATTTCATTTCATTTCATTACTAGTCGTAGTTGTTTCTAGTCAGAGGCCTTAGGGTGGCTTAATAACATCTGAGAGTAAGGCAAACCAAAACATAGAATCTCTCATCGACTAGCACCGACTCCAAAAGTAACTGATTAGGTACTTAAGTGTTAAGATTATTTTTAGCGTTTTAGTTTTTTGAAGTCGGTTTTTATTTTTTTTATAAAATTAACTTATTTCATCTATTTTAGTGTTAAATCCTAATCAAAACAAATCTTACGAGTGCAAACATAATTTTTAACTGCTAAACACCGATTTCATTTCTTATTTTTCCACCCTTAGGGGTGAATTTTTTTCCGAAAATGTTTTATTATAGTATTTTTAAAGTATAAGCTAAATATTCATTAAAAAAACATCAAAATCGGTCCACATTTGGCAAAGATGTTAGGTAAGATAGATACAAATATCAATTGGCGTGGTACGGAGTTCATGCAATGTTTGATGATTTTCTTATAGATTCCATCATCAGAATTTAAACAAATTTATATAGGACCATTTTGAAAGTATTACCTTTCAAACAAAAAAATAACTATTGAAATCGGTAAACATAGTTACGAATGATCGCTAAACATACATAAAACAAAAATAAACAAAAAGATTCCGACGAATTGAGAACCTCCTTTTTTGAAGCCGTTTTAAAAAATGCTTTGCATGTTTTCAAACAGTAAAAATATCCAGTGACGGCTTTAACAGTAGAGGAATATTCGAGCCCCAAAACTAAGCTACAAGCTTAGCTACAAACAATTCTGACGTTCGGTGAACTAGAAATACTAGTGTACACAAACTCAAAAAAAATATTGTACTTTATCATCATTTTATATATCATCATCCATCATTTCAACCATAGAGCGTCCACTGCTGAACATAGGCCCCCCCCAATGACTTTCATTGGGGTAGGCCTATGTTCGCTTAGCAGGCAGGTTGACGAGCGCAGTTTTTTATAAGATTTCGTACGCAAACGCCGCTGCCCGTCTCATGCTACAGGAATTAGACGCCTCTTACGACACGCCTCCTGTTGGCGGTGGGAAAGTTTATTCTTTACGGCCGTCCCCACACGGCACGGCACTTGAAATATGTTCTGGTGGAAATGTATAATATATCTTTTATTCTGTTTATGAGAAAGAAGAAATAGTGAATAAGATGGCGGTTGAATTGTTTGCGACCGGGGCTACAAAGCCAGCAGTAGTTATTTCGAATCTTATAGTCAGTAGTGGGAACGGGTGTGTATTAAGAAGGAAATAATAAAAATAAAAACAAAGAAGCGATAAAACAAATAACTATTAAAAATCGATAAATTTATTTAAGTATTTGCATGGCGTCATCCTTTCTGTTCAAAATACCCTATTGTTGTGGCTACGGCATTTAAAATAATGTTTAATTTGCCTATTTATAACACATGTGTAACATTATAGAACGTAATAAATATATAGAATTGAATTGAACAAAAGACAATATTACTGACGATTTGCATAAAATAATCGTACCGCGAACTCCAAATTACTCCATAATCATTTTATTATCTACGATTAATAATAATTTTAATTGAACATGTATTTACAGAAGTTATTTATACTTAATTGAATTGGTATTTTTGTAAACAACGTATTGCACTCACTAATTAGAGTACGGCATTGAGTCTCTTTCGGCAAATCATATTAAGATATGATTTTGTAGTTATTCTGTTGTTGTTATATATTTTGTTGATATTCTAGTTATTTTGTATTTGAAAAATTCAGTGCGTAAATAGGCTATTTGCCTTGTACCAAAATTTACCTAACTAATTATTTAGTTTAATAGATTGTGCCGTATGGAACCGAAACATATCAATAGTTAATAAAAATAATACATGATTACTGTAAAAAATACATTTTCGAATGTTATATTTTTGTCGGTATTTTACATTGTCAAAAACGCCGGCAACAACGACAGTCACGTCAGCATTAACCTACTTTGTACTAGAACTGGCATCCCGAAGCAAGATTATGCGCTACGCTCGCATATTGTATGAGTAGTGTGACCGTCGACGAAGGTTTTTGACATACCTTTTCTAGTACTTTATAACTCAATGGATATTTAAAGGCTCGTGACGTCACGAACAAGTACATCATGGCCGACGGCGTTTACGCTGGCTTTTAAAAACATAAAGAATGAAATACATTTTTTTATTATTTTCAAAGGTTTAAAAATTTAAATAAAATTGTTGACGCTTTATTTAAATATTACAAACAATAATAACTCTATTCCAGAAAATAGTCAAATAGCCTATTCATACCATTTCATTTTTTGAAGCTTAAACAATGTAATAAAAGCGTCGATGACCTTTGAACCATTTTAACTTATCGATATTCAAAAACTAATTGTTCTTGCTTGGTCTTCGATTTAATCTGTCAACGGGTAGCTAAGAACTGTTGATAGGGTCAAAAGTCGAATTACGACGATTTTACCTTGAACGTAAAGACTTATTATTGAAATGAAATAAATTTAATTGCTTAGATAATATTAATTTGCTTATTAATAGGAAGGGACTTTAATTAAAAGGAATATAAAACGACATTTCTACAATAAATAACAACTGACATAACTGTATTAGGGTTCCCTAGTCAACCACGGAACCCTTATTTATAGTTTCGCTACCTTATAGTCCGTTTGTCTGTCTGTCTATTTATCAGCGCCTTAGCTCAGAGGCTTTTGGTACTCGAAAGTCGTAATTTCGCATATTCACATAACACGCGGACAAAGTGGTAGAAAAAATATCTAAAAAAAGGCTTTTTTGGGTGCCTCCCGTAAATGTACAGTGGGGATGTTTTATTTTCCTCATCTACGGTATGGTAGCCAGTGTCATTGGATAGATCGTATAAGAATTTAGGGCCTGTGAACACGATTTTTGGTTCTGGAATGGAGGCCACGTACCGGCAAGCGCAGTGTAGGACGACCACCTACAAGGTGGACAGACGACCTGGTAAAGGTTGCAGGAAGCCGCCTGGATGCAGACCGCTTCTAACGGGCCAATCTGGAAGTTACTAGGGGAGGCCTATGTTCAGCAGTGGACGTCCTATGGCTGAAATGATGATGATGATGAACACCATTTTTGATCCAGGGATCCGTTCGATCCGCGAAGTTTCATAACATTACCATTAAAGATTTTTCTAATTTACCCTTAATGATAAAATAAGTAACCTTGTATAAGAAATTTATAAATTTTGCGCTATTTTGTAATACCTATGAGTTTTTAGCGGCAAAGAATAATTTTGGTCGAGATCTACAAGTTGAACCTTATTTTAACTCTTGATTAATGTTTTCCTTTAATCAAAATCTAATTAGTCAAAAACAAATGATCGCATAAAATAATGGTAATTATAATTGTAGGTAGCAAACGGTGAGTGTAAAGTATAATTTAACGTATGTTACGCTACACAATAATTGGAACCTAAACTAAAACAAATAAACAACTAGAACGCTCATTGCTGGGCCAAACTGTAAAATAACCTTAACATGCCGGGTCGGACTAGCAGACCGAGTTGTTTGGCAATTAAGTGTTGTAACAGGAATCGTCAACGTTTTGTTATTCACTCCCGACTGAAAATAAAGTCAGGGCAGCAATCCATTTCGACGAAATTTTTACAATTTTTACAAAATAAGTGTAAAAATTATGTAAGTTTGCTCTTATTATTTAAATCATATTATATCTTCAGAATCATCATCATCATCATCATTACAGCCACAGAACGTCCACTGCTGTACATAGGCCTCCCCCAATGACTTTCATTGGGGGGGATTGCCAATACTTACCACGCTTGGCAGGCGGGTTGGCGTGCGCAGTTTTTTATAAGATTTCGCATTCAGACGCTGCTGCCCGTCTACAGTAATTAGTCGCCTCTTACGACACGCCTCCTGTTGGCGGCTATCTTCAGAATAGCTGCAGTAAAATTAAAATAGTTTAAGTTTTTTTAGCTCGATGGACCATCGACCTTAGGAAGATGGCTGGCAGTAGCTAGCTGGATGAAAAAAGCAGGAGATTGTGCTCTTTGGCGCTCTTTAGCTGAGGTTTATGTCCATCAGTGGATTGCAATAGGCTGACATATATTTTTTTTAAATTAATCCTTATATAAACAAAGGTACATTGTAATTTAACTAATTGTCTTGAAAAATCGTGTTCAATTATTTTTAATAAATCTGAACGATGAATTCTCCTTTTCTTCTCCTTCTAAGTTTTAATCTTTACTAACCTCACGTAACACAGTCATGCAAATAAAGATTGTAATCATTGAACTGCACACAAAAAATAATAAAATAACCAACAAATGATGGCCAATGAACGAATTTAAAACCATCTAGATCGATTACCGCAGAAACCCGACGAAAAACGTAAAAAAGTAAAGTCATCAAAAGCGTCGCCGTATGTACAAATCTGAAAATCCAGCTTTCTATTGTGCCTAAAGCGGATAGGATCGTTAAAATATGCGTTCAAAAACTCAATTCTCATCTCGCTCGCGCTCGCTTTTTTCGCTCTCCATGGAAATTTGGCTTAAGGCTACAACGCGACAAGTCGGCAGACGTAATTAAAACCTTGTTAGTGTTGGTTAGTCCACACAACATGGACAGTTAACATCCGTGGAGGACAGGCCAAAAACTAATTCTGACTAGAGTGGGTTGAGGCGCTCGTATCCGCATAGGGTTTCAAATTTACTTATCGAATTATTTTGTCGATGAGTCACTATTCACTCATAATATTTGTTGTTTGGTTCCGGTTAACTAGGGGATTGTCTACTTAAAGAAAAGAATCGGATTAATAATTAAGGTCTATCTTTACAAAAATGTGTGAAACGAAACGTAAGCAAAGAAGTACCAAGGAGGGATGAGGGATGAGCGAGACGGAGTATAAAGCAAGATAGCTAAAAGTGAGTTGTTTTTGACTAAAAGGAAATACACGGATGTAAATCAATATTCTTATAAATATTTTGCCTGATGCCCAATAATTATTTTAAAAAAAAAACAACTTAATATACGTATAGGCTGATGCGAACATTCAACTTTGCAGGAAATAGTGTAGCTTGATAGTAAGTATTCATTGGAATTAGCCTTCCATATGCTCTCCCATATCTTACGGCCCTGTGCCAAACAATCGTAAATCTCATTTCATCGATAATTTCTTTGACAAATCTCCACACTATACCCTCTACGCTGGATCACAAAACGTCCTCGGAGGGATTAAACTGGGCTTAGCGGACGTTTACATTCTAATACCCAAATACAGCTTTTATGCGTCACAGAATATAGCGTTGTGACTATGTAATAAGTTTAAAAATCTATTATCCACTAATTTGTTCGCAAGTACACATACAAATATAACTCAGAAGTATTGTTGGCCTGTTTCATCATCAATAATAAAAAATTTGTAATGTAATCTCTTAAAGTGTAATACGCCTGTTTACATAATGACATATTTTTTAACAATATTACTATATGACATCCAATAATCATTGATTTAATAACTCACTTCGACGACAGTCGACCTGTCATTTGTCAAACAGTGACGCGTATGGTTTCGACATTTTCCTCATAAGTATTTCTTGTCAAGATATGGGTATCAGGAAGTCGTGTAGCATCTCTAAAAATATTTTTTAGAACCTTTTGATTGTATTTACTCCGCATGATATTTGGAAAGAAGAAAAATATAATATCCGTATAGACATCTGATAAATTGAAAATAACCCTTTGCGGAAATTAATGTTTCTGCTCTTGTTTTTTGTTACAATAATCGGGATTGTTTGCATATTTATTTATTGCAATAAAACTAATTAGTGACTTTCGTAATAAGTACCTACTCGTATTTCAATCGGCACTTTGAAATACGACTTGAATAACTAGGAAATGAATTCGTTCATGTTTTACCAACATTCAAATTAACTATTCATATTCATAAAAAAACAAAACCTATTTTCTTTAAACATCTAGCGACAAATTCTCGTATCTAAAAAGTAATTTGATAGATCTTAATTAATTTTAATTATCCTTAGTACATAATGACTTATTTGAGCAGTTCCGTATTGATTTGTCAAGTTAATGTCTTGCGAAGTACAAAATTAACAACTCCGTTATTGAGTAGAACCAATAGGCCATAATTCATCGCGGCTTAATAAATGAAACAGCAGAAAAGGCAGCATTATACACCAATAATTCATTCAGCTTACAAAGAGCAGGCTCTTAATAATAGATTGAATGAAAATTGTATTAGAATGTTCATTAAGTCATCAAAACTTAGTCGTTTCCGCAACCTATTACGTAGCTATTATGGCAAGCTACTAGACGAAATTACCTTTAAGCTTTCTTAGAATCGTGATATTAATCACTGTTTGGAATGGAAACACTTGAGAATTCTTCTTGTTTAACTTCGAATTAATTAGTTTAGGTACTTGAAAAAAACTGATAAGTGCGTAAGACTCGCGCCCTGAGGTAATTAATAATGTATGTAAGTAGTTTATGCTTCTGTCGTAAATGTATATAAACTTGTGTAATCGTAAAAACTATTATCTATACAAATTAACGATTATAGTTTTGTTTCCTTGGCTTGTGCTTCTTTATTAATGTAACATAATAGCCGTATCCTTATTTTAGCCCGTAGCCGATTTATTAGCATTAAGTACTATCTTTAACATGATACCTCTCTCTCTCTTAACAGACACAAAGTAAGTACCTATCTAATCGATCTATCCTTTTGAGATGCAGAATCTTAAAAAATATATACCTACCGTCTTAAAAGTATAGCGCAAACAATGATGTTGTTGTAAAATTGTAACGAAAAAAATATACATTAAAATCCCTGATTCGAATTGAGTCGTTAAATGTTGATTTATTCGTTCCGCTTCCTCCATCTCTGCGTACACATTTTTAAGCATACACTTAGCGTTTTGAATCATCGACTGATTATTAGGATTACTTAGCTTCGAGGGGTGTTATTCAGGTGCTCACTTATCTACAACCAGGAACGGGCGTCGACGTTTTATTACCCATTAAGGACCTATAACGTCGCCTGCGAGACCGTCTCCGAATAAACATTTACGATTTCACCGTTTAAAATGTTGCCAAAACGATTCGCGCCGGGAGCGATGGAATTCCCCCAGTTCTAAATGCGTTACGGTTCGCCGAGCAGAAGTAAATAGAATTTATTTATATTTGGAAATTAATTTCCTTTCGTAATAGAGTCAGAGTTTCTTGCGCTTTCGGAAAAATGACCGGCCCGTTCTGACTTAGCTTTGTGGGTCTCCTCAACCGCGAACTGAGAAATTAAAATGGCAATGGACCGGCTTGAGGCGGAAATTGGACATTTATTTTGTTATCCGAGTTAATAATTGCTACCATTTTTTATACAATTTAACTTGCAAATCAGTTTTCGTAGCCCCGCCTTAGCAGTTTTTAAATAAAATATACATAGAGTAATTTATTGAAATAATAAGGCAGTATCTTTGTGAGAGTTTGAAAAAAGTGCGCTTATTCTCAATAATAATTTAATAATGTCAGTTGAGTGTGACTAAAAGTACCAGAAACAAGGTATAACCGAGCTATTAAATATGCACTGTTAATTTTGCTGCTAAAATACTAGTCAGATATTAAAAGACTTATATCAAAAACAAAAAAAAAACTAAACTAAACTAGCATTGGCTGACAAAGGTAACTAAGTTTGTTGCGCGGTTTCTTCTCATCACCAGCCGATGGACTACATATACAAAGCGGTGGTAGGGTAAAACTATTTTTGGGATATGTGTACAAGTGCCCGGAAGAGGGCATATTGTACTGAATAAATGACTATTATGACTATTCAGTAAATTGTTACTGATCAAAATCATTAATTCTTGCAAATAGGCCATTAAAAGCACTTATACACGTCCCAATATATTTTGGTCAATCACTGCTTCGGGACAATTTGTGGGCTAATGCCAAGAAGAAGCAGCGCATGAAACTTGGTCACTGTTGTCAGCCTCTTTTAATGATAGGATAACTATGGCCTCTAGCTGAAATAAGAATTTCGATTCGAATTATTAGTCTATGTTGATCTGAATGTTCAAATTGAACTTACCGAAACCATGTGCAGTTTTTTTTTTTTTGTAATAAATGTTTGCTTTCCGAAACTACACAAAAAAAAACATTTTCCCACACACTAGTAAAATTCTACCTTATTTTTTTTATTAGAGCTGAGGGCTACCCCAAATTTTTCGACTAGTTAAATTCCGTCAGCCTATTTGCCTTCTTAAACAAAAGCCTCCCAACATGCATTAACAAATCATGGTATTCCAGATCCACCTGTGGTGTCGCTGTCACTTGGCAGCACGCTCAACCCGCACGACATCAAGGAAGGCGATGACGTCTATTTCGAGTGCTCCGTGCGTGCTAACCCTAGGGAACACCGCATCTCCTGGTACCACAACGTGAGTTGCATTCCCAATTAATAGTTCTGTAACAACAAATTTATTTTATTAATACTTTATAAAAGGTTTGGTGCATTAACAGAGGTGTAAGAGAAATTTATTTACTTTATGACGCCCGTCAGATAAATCTTCTCAAATATTTATTTGACGGGGTATCAATTGGGTGGGGGGTGATAATTGTAATCATTTATGTTGTTGATGCTCGTTGAGTAAACAACAGAGATTGGTAATAAGTATTGTTCGTTAACCTATTTAACAGGTTGCCAGTTCACCCAAGCTTTAGGAAGACTAAAATATTTTAGCCAAATTGGGAATCTCCTAATTTTTGGCAATTTTTAAAGTCGGTTCAAATTGTAATCTACCCAAAGTCACAGGTTCAAGCCACAAGTTCTCATAACTTGTTTGATAATAATCTCCGAGTATGCTGTCAACCCTAAACCACCACATCTCATTGTACAGATACGTGAGGTGCATTTGCAATGGCGTGTCTCACAAAATATGACAATTAATTAGTGTGAAGTGAAGGGTTAACCTACGACACTACGCTTGCCTACGTGACCCGAATTGTGTATGTTGCAAGATTACCAATAATGTACCTATTTGGTATAATAAGATACCAAATTGAAAACATGCTTAGTTTTAGTTTATTATCGTAGTGCTTAGTTTGGCCCTTTTAATGATCAGCTTTATGTAACTATTAATTATCAAATGTGTAGTGTTTTTATTCGTAAAACAGAAACTCTATGAGAACCATCGGACGGTAGTTTTGGTCTAAATGGAACCTAGACGAGTACATGGTCAAACAGAAAAAAAAAAGTGATGTTGAATGAGTACGGAATCGTACTCACGAAAAAATATATTAAGTAATTAGAATATTTTAAGTGCTATTGCTATTTATGCATGTGTATTTTTCATACACAATCCACAAATATCAGTAGAAAACGTAGGGAGTTACTCAAACATTCGTTTTTTATGTTTCTTGTTGATATTTTGTAATGTTTCTTGTGTTTCTCTTGTTAAATAAATTTAATTTTATTAGAAAAAATAGTTACTTAAACTAAATCGAAATTTAATAATGATCTCCCTTAAACAAAACTGTCGTCTACTTCTTCATCTTAAAAAAAATGTCCTAACGGCCGCTTAGACATTACAATGTAAACAATGTTAACTTTGTATCATTAAATAACTAAGTTCAACTCATAAATGTTTGGAGGGACGACTACCGAGCTACGAATTCTTGTTATAATTGAACAAATTTCTCAATCAAAAGTCACGATTAAATTTCTTTGGGCAGAAAATGAAACTTGATTTGATTATGTTTACAAATGCCCAAGCAGCAAAGAGAGAGTTACTTTTTAATTTAACATTAAATGGTTATACTAATTTAAATCCAACCTTAAAACAATTAAAACAAGAAGCCATGATAATATGTCGTGTCATGATTTTTACTAGAGTGACGAGTTGTAAGGATTTCTTTACGCGCGTAAAGTGCAATCTTTTTCTTAGATGTGTTTAATATCATGATTAATCATGAAGCTTGAACGTAGCGATGTCAAAATCTCGATATTCCCGCTGTCGATAGTTGACTTTAAAGTCAGGTAGAATAACAATAGCATTAGGTATCGATAGTATGTACGACATTACAAAATGTTTTTTAATTATTCCCTTAGATTTTTTTTACTTTATTCGTGTATTAAACTTCACAGATATAATTTTTAAACTATTGATAGCTTTTCATTTGTCAAGATTCAAAATTATTGATAGTTTTTCCACATTTGTTATCGATATCAATGTTAGTACTGCCAATTTAATAGACTATCGATATTCTATTCGATAGTGTCGATGCGTTTCGATCGGCATTTCTTTAGTAATAATAACTGGTGGTGATACAAATCTATCGAAAATGAGACGCAAAAACGTCGTTACGCTTGCGGAGAAAAATAAAAACTATATTTTGATATTCTAATACTTACCTGATAAGATATTCAATAATCATAATATTTGTAGCATGTTTTATAATAAAGGCACATTAAACATCATCAGAAACCGCGTAAATTGTTAGATAGTTTTTTCTGCTATTACATTCCTGTGTTTTAAATTTTATTAAATCTCTAAACTCAATTTCTCAGTAGTAAGCATTTGTTTCAATTGCAGGAATTTACGAACTTGGGTACTTGAAATATTCAATTGTTTCACCTTCTGAAAAGTAAAATCTCTTCCATTAAAATCATAATGGACTTATCAAGACTCAACGGTCAAAATATTACCTCAAAGCTAACACCAAAGGAATATGTACGATTACATTATTAGCCAACGAAAATAACATTTGAGTAAAGTGTTTAGTAATAATAACACGGTTTCGTGTGGGCAATCTTGATCAACTCGCTGTACAGCACGAACATAATTCCACAACGATCAATAGCTTTAACGAGAACACCGAAATAGATAATCATAATCAATCTTAATGAAGTGACTTGCTACAAATTTTCCTAAAGAATTCACAACGCGTCATCTGATTTCTTCAATTGCCCTTTGCTCGGCCATCTTCTTAGGGTATCAAATGATACCTTTGGTGGTCGCCGAAATTGTGGCTGCTTCACAAAGCATCCATCGGTATTATTGCAACCCGTATTTTTTGTAAACTTTATCTAGCGACTGAACACTTGAACATCACTAAAACTTGATATTTCACGATGTCTTTTATTCATGCGATAGTCATGAATGAAAAAGACATACGATAGTAAATCGATAGCGCAAAGTGTAGTGGCAAAACTATGGATACTATTGAAGCTTAATAATTGCCAAATACCGATACAGTTATGCTATCTTCTTATGATATACGATATCTAAATACATTATCGAAACTTTTGATAGCTATTCTCAATGCAACTGATAGAGTGAAGTTCAAGGAAGCCTCATCATCATCATTTCAGCCATAATACGTCCACTGCTTAACAAAGGCCTCCTCCAATGATTTATTATCGGGAGAGGGGGGATTGCCAATACTCGCCACGCTTGGCAGGCGGGTTGGCAAGGCAGTTTTTTATAAGATTTCGCACGAAGACGATGCTTCCCGTCTCGTGCTATAGAAATTAGTCGCCTCTTAAGACACGCCTCCTGTTGGCGGTGAGGAAGTGTATTCTTTACGGCCGTCCCCACATGGCAAGGAAGCCTATACCTCTCAAAAAATAGTAGTAAAACAATTCTTAAAATTGAATTAGCTTTTGGAAAGATTCTTCTACAACTCACACCATTATTTCCACGCACACCTAACAATACTGTTGCCAATGTAAGGTATTTCTATAGTAAATATTTTATACTTAGAACCAAATTTTCCGTGCCCTTGATTTTGATCCATTGATAATAATACAGATGTAGGCAACCAAATCTAGTTTGTTTGAAAGGTCTTATGAACTTTTACTTAAAGTTTTCAAACAAAAAAATTACGTCTCTAGTATATATGTGTACAAAATTGTTGACGTAGCTACATTATGTAAAAGATCTAAAAGAACATATACCTATTCCTTACAACTTGCCTTTCACTGTGATAAAAATAGCTACTTATTTTAAGAGAGGAAAATATTTCTATTCAAGATCGTTAAATATTTATCAACTGGCCTTTTTACTACTGCTATAGATCGTAAAAAAGTATCCAATTTAAAAGAGGGCCTAAAATAATATGAAACTATTTATAAAATACATGGTATCATTACCTTTCCAAAAACAAATATTTACTTTGTGTCCTCAACATTTTAGGTCCAGTAAAGACTAATATTATACGAAAAATATTAAATCCCTTTACTGGAGATATTATGACCTTTAGCTTATCACTCAGGGTTTTTTTTAATGTTACATAAAGCAACGCAAAAGCAAGTACCTACCTAATACTATAATTTGTCCCTCTTAACATTTCGAGAGTATTATTTAAATGCCCGTTGCATTACAAAATCAAGTGGTGGCGTTTTTTATTTGACTAAAACTAGACTTACAAAGGTCAACAACTGTTCAGATTGACAGTTTTAAGTCTCTTTTAGTATTTGATAATCCTTTTTTTAACCGACTTCAAAAAAGGAGGAGGTTCTCAATTCGTCAGTATCTTTTTTTTTTTTTTTATGTATGTTCAGCGATCATTCGTTACTGCGTTGACCGATTTCGATAATTATTTTTTTGTTTGAAAGGTAATACTTTCAGAATGGTCCCATATAAATTTGGTTGAATTCTGATGATGGGATCTATAAGAAAATCATCAAACATTGCATGAACTCCGTACCACGCCAACGGATTTTAGTATCTATCTTACCTAATATCTTTGCCAAATGTGATTTTTTTTAATGAATAGCTTATATACTTTAAAGATACTATAATCAAACATTTTTGGAAAAAAATTCACCCCTAAGGGTGGAAAAATAGGAAATGAAATCTGTGTTCAGCAGTTAAATTATGTTTGCACTCGTAAGATTTGTTTTGATTAGGATTTTTCACTAAAATATATGGAATAAATTAATTTTATTAAAAAAATAAAAACCGACTTCAAAAAACTAAAACGCTTGAAATAATCTTAACACTTACGTACCTAATCAGTTACTTTTGGAGTCGGTGCCAGTCGATGAGAGATTCTATGTTTTCGTTTGCACCGACTCCAAAAGTAACTGATTAGGTACGTAAGTGTTAAGATTATTATAGGTTCACTTTATTGCAAAAAATATCAATGTTTTTTTAGAAACAAACACATTATGTAAAACTGATCGCCAAAAACGATCTTTCCGATATAACTGTTCGCAACTATATATGATCATAATCAGCCCACGTTAGCCCACTGCTGGAAATAATCCTCTCTTAATGCACGCCACTGAGGCCAATCCTCGGCTATTCTTTTCCATCTTCATTTTGCTTATTCTTTCAGCTATATCGATTACTTTGGTTTTCTGTCAGATAACTTCTATAATAATTAAAATGTATTTGTTATCCAGGACAAACCAGTTCTGCACAACGTGGTGGCAGGTATCATAGTCAGTACCAAGTCTCTGGTGCTGCAAAAGGTGACGAGAGACCACGGCGGGGAATACTCCTGCCGAGCCACTAATGCGCTTGGAGAGACAGCTAGCGAGACTACTCACTTAAGTATACAGTGTAAGTGTATCTTTAAACCATAATTTTAGCTACTTTGAACCTACTGCAGGGTATATACCTCCTTAGAGCGCCATATACTACGGTCTTGCGCGAGTACCTACATAGTAATCGAGTCCAGCCGATTCCCGTTGTTTTTGTGATATTACCCGGCCATTTAGCAAGAAGATGACTTCAGGGTCAAGAGGTTAGCCTCTTTTTCCCATTTGCGCCTACTATTCTGTCGACTTGCTCCAACTTCCATCACCACTTCTAGCTTAGTGGCCTGCACACGGCCATTTTAGTGTCGTAATCCGCATTTTAAAATAAGGCAGCATTGCAGTCAATATCCTTGATATTGAAAAAATTCAATGCATACCAGAATCGAGTCATACTGATTTTGTTTCCTACCATCACGCAATGTACGGGTACACGCCACGTGACTGTAGCTCTACTTCCAATGCCTTTTACGGAACATGATCGGCTCATTATAACAACTGAAACTTCTTTGATAACCAATATTCCTGAGAAAATTTAACATAGTAATAGTTACCTAGTTGTGTTTGCTGTGACCATATGACAAATAGTTGATGCTAATAAAATACAATTTTTCAAAAGTCAGATAACTTTTATTTAAAGAATAAGTTTGACAAGTTGACAGTTTTTGTATAGAAAATATATCGAAACGCCAATTTTATACGTCGGATAAAAGTTATCTGGCGATTGAAAAATCAGCCATTAGTAATTTAAACTCTTTACAGCAAACAAAACAAGTCGCATGAAATAATACTGGTGTAAAAGTTGATGCTAAACTCCCAGATTTCAATCATTCAATCACATTCGTAATTGCTATCATTACTGCATTCCTTTGAATTCTTCCCCTGTAAACGCAAACAAGATAATCTCTTAAACGAGGGAACGCAATAAAAGGCGTCCCTTCCCTTCAAGAGTTAAATAACAACGAATAAAAATAAAACACCTCAATAAGTAAATTGTACCGAAGATTACTTTTCCGATCCAAATTGGGGAGTCTTTTGTGCTCTATTATCACAGCGCTAATAAATTTCGTTTCATCTGCGCGGAGAGTATTGACACGCTGATGCGCGAAAGCGGGCAATAGGTAAAGACAATGGTCATAATAATCTGCATCCAAAATTGTAATAAAAAAGTTTTATAAAAACCGACTTCAAAAACATTTCAACACCTTTAGTGCCACCAATGGAGAGTTTAAATGTTTTCATTCGCATCGACATTAAACTCAATACCTATGTTTTGACCTGGTAAGAAATGTTTTTTTCTAATTTTAGAAACGAGAATTTTAGGTGTGCTGGGTTACGCTCCCAGTAAATAAAACTGCTGTTTAGTTTCTCTTAAGCGCCACGTCTGTTCAAGACACTACTTAATACGTTTTGTCAACAAATCTCAATATGAATCCACGAATTTCTAATCGTTAAGGAGTTGTTCTGTGACTTTTCATCTACTTAGAAGTATGTTAAAATGACTCTCAGACGCAGACACCTGAATAAGTTATCAATAATTAACAAATACGCTCTACGTGCCTATATTTTTCTTATCCCTTTTTTTAAAATCCCATCCCTTGGTAGACCGGTAAAACAATGGAAAATAATAGGGAAATTTTTAGTGGCATGCGAAGGGATCATAAATGTACCGCATTTCACGTTGACAAAAACACTGCTAATCGCAACCGCGTATGCAACCGCGCTCGCTAATTCTAGTGTTTGACTCGAGAGGCTTTTCGTCGTCTCTGACTGCTGTATCAATCATTCCTGAAGAGATCTTAACAAAGATTTGTTACAGTCAACGGGGTAAGGCGAGAATGTATTGAGCGAATATTTCCATTCCCTGATGAAATAAGCTATAAATCACGAAAGCTCTGAAAAGATCTGTATTAGACATCGCAATTTATGAGGCCCGATTTTACGGTAGGTATTAGCCATAACTCTAAATTTTGTTAGAAGTTTTACCTAGTTCAGTTATATTGGCCTATCGGCAAGTCGAGCGCGAAGCAAACATTGCCCTACCATCCTTTACTGGAACCATTTCGCCGCATTTTCAGGCCCCTATTTGAGAACCTCTGGATAAGACCAGAAAGCAGAAATTTTCGTCATCCAGTAAGCTATAATCACATACTTAAAATCCAAAATTTCAGGTCTGTACGTCATTTAGTTCCGAGTTTAACGAAAGCAAAGTTTCGCATTTATGACACTCACTCACTCACTCACTTATGATCATCAGAATAGAACTAGTACTTCCTATAAACTCAGAGAGCTGAAATTTGGTGCAGAGTTAGGGTTTAACGGCCACATAAAGGGAAAACTATAAAAACTAGGATAATTAAAGATCTGGAGTACCTGGTGACCCTGATTAGAAAACACAAGAGCCCAACCAAACTATTAGAAGAGATCGACATACCGCCTATACAAAAAATATTCAACTTGGTGGGTCGCTTCATTTGATGTCAAAAATCGAAGGTCGAAGTATCTGATGAAGAACCCTCAGCTGGCAATTTTTGTTAATGGGTAGCGGTTCTGGCGACAGATTGGTGCAATGGTGTCATGGAGCACCTGGTTTTGTACCCTTGTGTACCCTTCAACGGGCAAGTCACACAACATTAACTATAATAAATAATAAAGAAATCGCAGTAAGGAACCTTAGACTTGGCACGACTTTGTCTAGATTTCATTACTTTTTAGAGATAAACAAGCAGCTCCATCGAGACTTGGTTAGTTTTTTACAGAATTTTTTGGTGGGATTTTAGTTACAAGAACAATTTAAGGCAATATAGTTAAATAAAATTCTTATATCTTGTACATAATCCTTTCTATATTTTTTCTCAATGACGTTCAATTTTCTCTACATTAAATCTTTTCTAAAACAATTGCAAATACTATAAAAAAACAATAAATAAACATACAATAAGGTTTCTCAACAATAGTTACATGATATTTCGTATAAATGTTTGATTTTCTATAGAGAGACAACTTGAAAGTAAGAACCAGAGTCAATCAAGTTACAATCATGACCCAGTTAAAATTATTTATCAGATACCAAATAACATTAGGATCTTAATTCTTTACTTATGGTTAATGGTTAAATGCTTATTTATTTATATTTATATAAACATTTGTAAATAATAAAATTTATACTTAAAACTTGACGCTTGACGTACCTTAGTAGTTATAGGTAAAGTTACATGTACTAACGCAAACGCAAATAATTGTAGAAAGATTCGTTAGGACATCGTTCTGTGACCTTTACCTACGCTCAATATCAGATTGATTTTACAACATGATTCATTAATTTATTTGGTTCAATGGTGAACACATATTACAACATTTGCTTGAGTATTATGTGTATTATAACGATGCTCACTGGCCGTTAGCATCACGTCGAAAAAGGAACATTTGAACATCGGTGTCGTGTGTTCGTCTCTTTGCTCTATGAAATGTTACACAAATTTGTTTGTTATTTCATTTGTTTGTAAAATCAAGTTCTTACAAAAACTCATACTCAATGTTTTGTTTGTAAAAGGGTGACAAATAAGAGCAGCTCTAGTTATGTTACAAGTATTTAAATCCTCTAGTGTATACTCACCTTAACACAACTCTTTCATAAAAGAAAGATACTCTCTATTACACCTATACAAAATAACTACAATAGATGCTTACAGAAGATGTAGTACTAGTGGTCTTATCACTAAAATCTCTTTTAGACAAACTTTAGGTAGAAGACAACTTTTAAAAAGAAGGTAAGCTAGTACAGAGTGCATAACACGACTCAATATATACTTGCTGAACATTGATTTTCTTTGACAAATTCTCCTTTCTCTCCAAAGCGAAACTCCCACGTAACGCGAGGAACATCCATCAACAGCAAAACATAAACTATATTATCCGAGGGGATTAATTGAGAAGCAGCGTTGATCAATACATCAACACCCTTCTATTAGCGGGTGAATTTGGCCAACTCTTCGAAGTCAAGCACATCAATCATTTGTATAGAAGACTGGATTTAGAGGGGTGTCCGAAAAGTATCCGTCTTTATACAATGTAGCATCGAAAACGATTAAACTGGCACGAAACTAAAAAAAAAATGCCACAGTATCTAAGCATATTAATAATACCAATAAGTTCTTTGGTAACAATAAAAATAATTATTCACAATCGATTAATAATTCTACTTAACTTTTCCATCATCGTGGTAAAAAGATTTTGCAAGTCAACCCAAAAAAACTCTTTGGTTGGGACGCCAAAAGTTATTTACGTGTCGTTGTAATCTAAAAATTAAACATACTTACAATAAATACAACACTTTTTTATTAGTTACATTTAAATACACCGAGTAATAAATAATGTATTTAGATGATGACGAATCACATCACATCATCACACAATTAGAAGATGTGATGAAGCTTAAATGATTAAATAAAATATTACTTTAATTTTCTACTTCTGTAAAATTAGTAAACAATTTGGAAAGAAAGATGTATCGCGGCCACAAAATAAATAATTTCCAGCGGAAAAGTACCTATACCAACTTTAACATTAGGACAAGAGGTCGATAAATTAATTACAATGAGATCTTTCGTTTGGGCCGAAATTTCAGAAATTCCTATGGGAAACTGTTAATATTAGTTAAACGCGACTTATTTAAATTGAATATAAGTCATATACCAAATGCCTAATAAAATTTAAAGTAACTTCCCAACTATTCGGTTCATTCTGAATGAAACTTGGAAAGATAGAGAGCAGTTCCTCTGAGGTCGGATTGATTCCGGACATTCACCGGAGTACGCAGCGGCGTCCGACTGGCGACAAATATACGCTTTGTCCCTACAAATAGGGATTTGTTACCTCAACTCGTTTGTTTCACTTTGTACCATTCGCTCGCGACACTTTGTTCCTGCCTTATTGATCCCTCCCTTGCCAACAAATCTAAGGTAAAGAATGTTGTTGTTCGCACGCGGTACACGATCTACACTCCCCGTTAGATTAATCCACATATTTTCATATTCCTGCCGCAGTAATCCTTCCTTGGAACGGGTGCTTAACGCGAGCAAATATTTGAGGGTTTAATGAAAATCTAAGGCAGGCGGAGCGCAGTTTTGTAAGTAGATAGGTACCTAAATGAATCACAGTTCCCGACTGCGCCTGCCGGCGGAACAGTTGGGCGATAAAATTCGTAATCGTCTAACTTCTGTTATGATTTAACGAACTGAATTCGGGGTCTCTTTGTGTTAATTATTGCATTCTTCCTTTGTTGAGCTCTGAGAGGTAAAGTCAACTTTACCAGATTTGTTTAAGCTAATGTAAGGTTGTTTATTCTTCTTAATTACACAGTTAAAATACCTACAGCCTATGGATCCAACGCCGACGTTACTCTTTGCTTTTATTGTACAAAATGGCGGGAATCTTAGGACCAATTTATGATGGAAATTGAAGAGAGTTATTTGTCTACTCAGAAGTCGGGTAACTTTATTACGGCTTCTAGATAATAGGTAATATCGTTCAGTCAGTGCTTTATAAAATAAATTATCATATTTTACAAAGTAATATCGACTACTCTCGCAAGGAATTCGATTAAGAAGCTAACTTTATTTTTTACGAGTCTTGTTCTATTTTGTTCTCGTGCCGGGTTAAATGGGCGTCTACATTGATGCCTGCACTAAACTAGTCAAAACTTGGTTGGTTTATGTATTTAGGACGGATTCTGAACCCACAATCTTGACAATTGAAATGTATTCTGCAGAAGTTAGACAAGGATTGACCTAGGACCACTGTCTTTGTAAGAGTTATATTTTTGGAAGACATAGAACGCCACAGAGAGCGTCTCTAGGCCGTTTGTATCTAGCAGCTTCTAACCTTTACCAGGTCATCAGTCCACCGGGCACGAGGCCTGCCCCTTTCTTCCTTAATGGTTGTCAGCTGTCACTTTAGCTTTGTCATCATGTTTTCCTGTTTTGCTCTGTTTACCATTGCGCTGTTATAGAAACACCCCATGAAGTATGCTAAGTTAGCGCAGAGTACAAACGTAGACTGATTAGTATCGCTCTTTACACAGACGCTCCAGTATGCGCACACCCATCACCTCAAGTGCTCGGTGCTCAAATAGAAGAAGCGCTGCGCGTGCGTTGCTCAGTGACAGCTAACCCGCCGGACGTCACATTTTTCTGGCAGTTCAACAACAGTGGGGAGAGTTTAGACGTCTCGCCTACGAAGTTTGGTAAGTCCTGTACGTACAGCCAAAATGTAGTTATAATAATTAAATAGGCGAAGTCGTTGCTTCAAGTTTGTGTTGAGAAACTACTGAATACTTACTTGGAATAGGGACAATATAATATAATTATGTTATAACCATTTTATTTGTGTAGCCTTATTTAAGTAGCTTAATTATTTTACTTGTATGGAGTAATACTATCTGTTTTTTATAGAAAAACATATAATTTAGGCGCTAAAAGCGATTTTTTCTAAACAACCCTAGTCGCTTATGACATCTATTTGTAGCAATCAAGTTTCTACACCTGTTTCAATTATTATGTTATATTTATTATTGTGTAAATTTTCACTAAACCACTGCCTTTGCTTACTGTAATCTTGTTTGTCAGGTACCGCAAATGGCAGCACTAGTGAGTTGAGCTACAAACCGCAAAGTGAACGGGACTATGGCACCTTGAGCTGTCGGGGGACCAATTCAGTGGGTAGACAACTGGAGCCTTGCGTCTTCCAAATTGTTCCAGCAGGTGAGTTGAAAAATACTCAATAATACCTATTTATTCTTTTTTTTTCTTCTATAAAACACATCTAACGCAATAACACATCGTTTAGTTTAGTCTGTTACTGTATGGGATAATTTATTCGGTTTCGTGAATGTCTGGTTTTTTCACTATGTGATTTAATAGGTATAAATACCTATCTCAGTGTAAACACTTCTATACAAAACTAGGGTGAGCGATGTTAATGTATATCTCAAGATGTAATAATAAAATATATACGAGTATTATACTATATTACGGTTTACACATTGTCTGCTTGTGGTGTCAATGGCACTAAATATAAGGTCTTTGACCAGGAACTGGCAACAACTCAAACCACTGTCTGTTTTTATAGAAGATATTATTAATATAACACGAATATTTGAAGCTCTTTATAAATATATATACATATATATTCAAAGGAATATCAGATAAACAAGGTATTTAGTACATAGGTATGTACATTGTTCATTTGGTTTTGGGTGTAACTATATGTTTCCACAGGATAATCCTAAACCACTTTTATGTTTATTTCGGTTTAGTTCCAAACCTACTTGATTCTGTTTGTTTTGTGCTTATGTACCTAAGTGTATACCTGATAACATTAAAACTAGCTTAGTTTTATGTAGCTTTAATTTTACGGATTGTCTAATTTTGGCTCAGAATATTATCAAGCGAAACTCGGAAGTTCCATTTTAGATCGGACTAGACGTTGTGTATTTTGGCACTGTTTTACTTTGGCTATAGCGTCTTATAAATTCCCTTGGGTACTCCAAAGATATACCAAAATAAACATTAACGTCCTATTTAATAAATTGAACGTTAATTTAGTCATAATTTATTAAACACTCGCTTCTAATAAGGACTCGTAATGTTTTGTATAATTAAAAGTAAACCTTGATGTACACTTATGACGCAATAAATGAATATTAATATAATACTTTATCACAATATCAAAACATAAGTAAATACTTTTATTTTACTCATTAAAAACACGTACATAAACGTAAAATTAAATTAAAAACCATTAAGTATCGTTTTAGGACGTTGAAATAAAAAAAGACCTTTTAAATTTAATTTTGACAAACTCCGTAGCCGGACTTGGTGTTCTGAGGTCCCGGGATCGATTCTCGGTAGGGTCTATGTAGAAAACGAGCTTTTCTATGTTGTCTCGAGTCTGGGTATTGTGGTACCGTCGTTTTTTCTAATTTTTATAACACAAGTGCTTTAGCTTACCTGACCCAATTAAGGCATTTCAATATTGCTGACACAAAAAACTGATGACATCCATTATATTCTATCCGTTATCGCGATGCGAAATCCCGCGATTCCATTTCGCATTCAAGACAACAATGGCCTAGAATTTCTAAGTTTGAATAGCTTTTGAACTCGCGAACGAGCCAATAGAAGCAATCATACACACACGTACTGTGCATCATAAGGTGCGTCTACAATGACAATGACGAACTGTGTACCTATAGGTTGTATGCTGGGTCACAGGAACTGTATTTATATGAGTACGACTATATCAACAACTTTGACAGGGAAACTAATGGCGAATTCAAGAAAATAAATATGATAAATTTAGATGACCTGCCCCCCTTAAGAGCACCAAAACAAAATATGATATAGCGATACATCGACACCAACTGTAAAAATAGATAGTTATAGCCGCCATGTTGAATCGCCGTGCCGATGACGTCACATTTATGATCGGTGTTTCGATAAAAATTGAAAATATTATATTTCTATTATATTTTTACAGTTGGTGTCGATATATTGCTATTTCATATCGTGTTTTGGTGCTCATGCCAGGGGGGCTGGTAAAGGTTGCAGGAAGCCGCTGGATGCGGGCCGCTTCCAACAGGCCAATCTGGAAGTCACTGGGGGAGGCCTATTTCCGCAGTTTAGCAATGGACGCCCTATATAAATAATAATAATGATGATAAAATGTCACAAGTTATTAAAATCCTTTTATTACGAGGTCCTTGCTGACAATGTGTTTTTGCAAGGGCGTCATAAGTTTGCTATTTTTAAGGAGTGCTTGATGCCCATTTAGGGCATAGTTCGCATATTCAGGACATACGAACTATGTCCCCCTGCCATGTGGACGCACTCTCACTCTGACGTGCAATGCACGTACGTAAATTTGAATCAACAACGGAGGCAGAATTGCGCACGTTTTATAATTTCGGCTTGCGGCTTCTGTCGCACAAGCCAAATCTCATAACTCTCCGACCTAGATATATAATAGCTGGATAAGCGAGATGAAATTAAATACCTCTTTAAGGCCAGGAAGAGAAAAACTTTTCAAAAAACCAATAAAACCAATTTATTTCTGTAAATAGGCCTAAACTAAGCACTTTTACACGTCCCACTTTTTACCTTACCACTGCTTCGATACAATATTGTAGGCTACCACCGAGAAAAAGCAGTGCAAGACTAGTTCACTGTTCTCAGCCTCTTTTTAAGTAGTTTACAAGAAAATTATATGTACCTGTACAAGCAATTAAATTGAATTCCGAACATTGTTGTAATTGTCATTATCAGTTTATTAACCTTTTTTTATTAAAATAATCTTAACATGCGATTTAAATTAAAACATACCCGTAATTTAATAATTTGATAGAATGTCGTAATTTGTTAAAAAAGCGAATACATTTCCTCATGAACAAATTATTCACTTTGGAATGGCAGGTTTATCTTTATTCCGGGTATTAAAATTATATTCATTTTGAAATTTCCAAGATGTATGGGATATTAAACTTTTTTGAGATTGTTGTTGGTCCCGTTGATGATTCAACTTAATAAATAAACACAACGTAACAAAACTTTGCTCTTACTTATAAGTGTCTTGTTCAACTCAATGTAAACAGAATAATACTCTCTGTATTTATCTCCACTATTCCTCAAACCGGTTTTCCTCAAAACGAGCAACAAACACCCTTTGTTTCTGTCACTTCTGTCGCCTCTACATCTTTGTCTCTTTGCCGCTGCAAGTGGAAATATGAGCTTGCTGTAGCGAGGTGCAACGAAATACGCGCCGACCGCCGTTTAATATCCTCGCAGTTTGTTATAACATATAACGTGTTAAATCGTCGCGCGCCATAAGTCAGCCGAAATTAGTGAATTCGGTTCACTTAATTCTAATTTCAACTCACGCACGGCGTTCCTTTCGGATTTACATAGATTAAATGTGCGTAACGCTCTGACACGTGCATAATAAGCACGCATTTTTCCGCATTTTTTGTTGTAAAAGCGGAGTAAGAATGTGGTGCTTAAAAAATCATTGTTCTAGAAATATTCATCAAGGCCTTTATAGACTTATTTGAATTAAAAAGATTTTTTAGCTATTATTAGCTCAATTATAATGTAACTTTTATTTTTTTACCAGAAGATAGGTATTTATACCATTCTAGATTTCGAAACGACTAAAAGCGGTAGGTTGGGATTGCCTGATGACGCTGTTCATGTTTTTAAAAAAAAACGGATACTTATGACAGATTATATAAAAAGAATCTCCGTTTCACTTAATTGACTCTGCATTAACCAATTAAATGCTATGGGCCATGAGATGAAAACCAAGCCCTTCTACTCATAAGTCAACGTAGCTAAGCAGAGGAATGGCAACGGTTTTTTTTTTCAGACGGACAAAATTTTATGTTTGAGTTACATAATGTTGTCAAGAGAGCTAATCTCTTCCATTTTGTCAAACAGCCAGGCCCACAGCTCCACGGAACTGCTCTCTTCAAGCGGGCAACAACAGTATAGAGGGCGCTGGGTGGCTGCGCGTGCGATGCGTCGCTGGCTATGACGGCGGTCTACCGCAAACATTCATATTGGAGGCACTGGACCCTATCACCGGCAAGACCCGCTTCAATGGCAGTGTGAATGATACTGGTGAGTATCATCATGGTTATTCTGAGTAAACGTTATAGGAACTAGGTACTCTCCTCGAGTGTGCAACAATAGTCTAGAAAAATTGGATAGCTGCGATAGTAAAACGATAGCCGATCGCAGACTGACAAATGTATGATCAGAGATGGTTAGAATCCAAATAACTGATAAAATGGGGAACAATTCAAGATTATTATTAATTATATTGTAAAAATTATATTGTAAATTATATTGTGTATAAATTATTTGCGCAAAAATATCCAATATTATTCTCAAATTCTTTTCCTAGATGGCGTAGCAACCTTCAAACTAGATCTAGCCCAGCTGTCCTCAGTTGGTGATGGTGATAGCAGCACTTTCAACCTACTCATCTACGCCAAGAACTTGAAGGGGGAATCAGAGAAGACGCTTCTTGAAAACATTGCCTTCAATGACGCTGCCAGAAGAACTGGTAAGAAAATCCTAGAATAATTTTAAATCGAAACCACTTTCTCATTTTCATTATTAACTTTATAATTATTAGATTAAACTCAATTACTTAAGTTTCATGTATTGATGCTAAGTTTTTATAAGGAAATACATTTATCTTTATCTTTATTGTTCCATTATAAAAAGGTTTCTAACTGTCACTATTGTTTTATAAAAAGTTGTTTAAAAACTTGAGTAGAACCTACTCTAAAAGATCTCGAGACTTTGATTTTACACTCTATTTAAGAAGTGAAGTCACAATATAAATTACGGATTGCTAATATTTTTATTACCCATTTTCGGATAAAAGTTTCATTTTGGTATTCTTGACTAAAAGAACATTATATTATTAAAAATCCCTTAAGAATAAACCCTTTAAATAAATCTTACGAATTCGTATTCATCAATATCTAGTTTGTTAAAGTAATGACTCAGCCAATAAGCTTAAAGCTGTAACCAATAAGCTCTAAGCAAAATAAATGATTAATAAATGACGTTGAAATATCTCAAAAGCTGTATAACGATACTTTAATAAAAGAGTTCTACGGAAATATTTTCTAATTGAAGACAAATTAGTGACTTAGCAAAATGCCTTACATAATTTATGGAAGAGTCCGTTTCTTTGCCCACTTACAGTTTATTTTAGAGACTGAATTTTTGTCTTAATGAACGATAAGGGAAAATCTATGAATACCGAGAGTTACCAAAATCTAACTACGAACTTATTACGTTAATAGTGGCTATCTAATCTTCTATGTCTGACGAATAAATTATTGTTATCTTTTTGATTGGTGACTAATTAATTTAATTCAAAGTTATAAAGTATTTCAATCCCTTAAAGACAATATTGAATACGTAGAGATCATTATCAGAATTTTATAGCAAATAAATATAAATATCACTACAACACAAAATAGGCTAGTTTCCTAAAAAAATCTAATAAGTCCGTCAGTTGGATTAACAGAAAATATTGGACACGTATTTTTTCTTTTCTCAATCAATCAAAAAATGATGAAGATTTAGCCCGTTAAAGTTCCGCGTAACGTCACGCCTTACGACTTTTTTAGCAAGACGTGACGTCACGTGCTCACTTTGATGCGCTTTATCTTCGTCATTTTTTGTTTGATTGACAAAAGAAAAAATATGGATCCAATATTTTTTGATAATCTATCTGACGGACTAAATAGAATAATCTTTTTTTGACCCAGGAAACTAGCCCATTGTCTTAATCCAGAAGAATAGGTCAATTCCATCCTTGTGTTATTTATGAGGTACGAAAGAATAAATATTGGCGTGGGTGTTTCTCACCACACCCAGACCCGTACGAGAATACCGTTTTTGATAGTAATATTACTGGGACTGAATCGACACTGGAATATGACTACTGTTAAATTGCGGGAATTGGTCTTCAGTTTGTATAGATTTTCTATCTAGTCGAGTGTTTTTTTTTTAATTTTTAAGTTATTCCTTCATAAAAAGTTTTTCATTTGAACAAAAGAATCACCCCCTTGAATTCATGAATTAGGACATTCATAGGATTACATATTACCTTCGTTGTTATTCTCATTTTGTAAATATTTTATTTACACGCACGAGTGATCACTCTTATTAATCACATGAAATTCTCGTATCAATTTTGTTTAAAAATAAAACGAGGAGAAAAATATTTGTACAATTTTCTGCGTGAAGTCATGCAGACTTCCTGTTTGCCAATAAATTAATGGTAATTTGGTTATTTTTAATTTGACCTTGTTTTATTTTATCCACAACTTGGAACCATAGAGACATCGCTGGTTCAAGTTAGTGTAGTAAAAACCGGTATTTAAAATAATATGTCATGTTTTTATGTGTTCTTAGAACAATGAACATAATATGCCGCTGGTTTCTGGTATTTAGAGTACACATTAATTTAGCACATAAATTGCGAAAGAGAGACAGAGCAAAAGAAAAGTCGCCATAAGCAAAAAATCAATACCTTGATTATTTTTAATTTTGCTAAGAACTTTTAAAATAATTACACCATAAGTTACTATAATCGAGGTTGAACAACGGTGCGTGAAACCATGGCATGAATCGTCATAAACTTTTGTCAAATAGACGTGAACATTAGTAGGGTTTTTATTCAGTCCCCGTTAAATACTAAAGAAACTGATAGAATACTGATAACGCTACTAAATTCAAAGTATTAACCGCCCTACAAATACAAAGAGTAGTACGTATTTATCATTATAAGGCTTGTTCTGTCCCATACAGATGGCAAAGGAGCTATCGGTGGAATAACTCTAGGAGTGGTCGTAGCAGCAATCTTGGGGGCGGTTCTTGCAGCTGGAGGCATCGCCTTAGCAGCACTCTGCGCCCGAAAACGAAGGTCCCAACCCCCACATAAACATCCACCAGGAGATATGTTGGAATTGAGTGACGGAGGTAGAAGATACGTGGTCGCGTATACCATCAAACCCTCGCCCGATCTGAAGACGCCGGATCCACAACCTGACATATTAAATGCGCCAGGTAATTTTATTATTATATAGGTTAACTAGCTTTTGCCCGCAGCTTCGCTTGCGTCAGATTTGATTTTGGGTGAATGTATGAATGTCAAACTCAGTAATAAAAAAAAACTACAAAACTTCTTTATAGACAATATTCTTTACTAATACAGGTGCCAAAATCATTGTTGTTTTTGTAATCAGCGACCCGATAAACCATAGAAACAATACCCATGTTGATTTTCAGACTTTGTCACCCCTTTTACCCCCTTTAGGGGTGAACTTCGCAAAAAACCTGAAACACGTGTTTACTCATTTATTATTAGGAATGCTCCTGTAAAGTTTCGAATAAAATAGTCTAACTAATCTTGTTTCCCCATACAAACTTTGGGCCCCCATTTTGCCCCTTTAGGGGGTGAATTTTGAAAAACCCTTTCTTAGTGCACCTTATAAGAAACCTACGTGCCAAATTTGGAATCTCTAGCACCAGCGGTTTGGGCTGTGCGTTGATATATCAGTCAGTCAGTCAGTCAGTCAGTCAGTCAGTCAGTCAGTCAGTCAGTCAGTTAGTTTCTTCTTTTATATATATAGATAGAGGATGATATCCCGATGAAAATATAAATTTTAAAGTAGGTATGTATAGGATTCCCAGAGCCATTGTCACACTGTAGTCTTCTATAGGGGCTGCCTATATCTAGCAGTGAACTTCCAAAGGCTGATGATGATGATAATGATAGGATTCACTAAAATCGAGACGCATTTTTTATGTACAAATACGTCTGCCGGCAGACGTTGTTTCGTCCAAGTCGAACAGTTTTTCCCTTAATTTGTCAATTTTGCGGGAAACTTTTCAAATGTTTATTTTCATACAAACCTTGTCTTGAAAATTACGAACGGGTTCCATTAATGACAAATGTTCTTAACTATAACATTGATTTCTCTTTACTTAGATGGTGACAATCAAACCATTCCACCGCTGTCAGTGGAAGCAGACGAGTGGCCGAGTATAAAAGAAGTACGAGGTGCGTAGGTTTCTTTTTCAAAACCAATTACCAATTTGTTAACTGAACAACACCAATACAATACAACATTATTTCATATTGTAGGAGACTGGAGTAAAACAGGTGCAGTGTTCTCAGCAGAAGATTTAGCTCTACTAGAATCTACTGGGCGGCCGCAGCAGGTATGATACATTCTGAAAAAAAAAAATAACATGATAAATGTCATTATGACATACTTAACTTTTTTATATCTTTCAGGTCACACCAGGCAGTGACATAGAGCCAAATAGTAGACCAGAAGACGTTCTCAACCAGAACATGAACACATTAGAAAATAATTATAGGCCTAACTATGCAATGAGTAATAGCCCCACACTAGGGAGCCCCAACTTCGTCTGCCCTAACGGGAATGTAGGGTCTTTTGGAAGTCAAACTCTAACCCTAAGTGGTCCTACGTTAAGTTCTGGAAGCATTGCCACTTCTACGTTACATAGAACTAAGGGCAAAGGTAACGCTAGAAGAAGAGAACACGTTCTAGCGGAAAATTTACCAGGGCCGGAAAGTTGTGTGTAAAATGTATAATGTACTTGTATATTCGCCTTTTAATTTGCAACATAATAAATAACAATAGGTTCGAAAAGAAATTAAATACGCATAAAAAACCCAAGCAAAAAATGGGATTGCAAACTTATAGTTTTATACTTTTCTTAAATCTTTTATACTTTTATAAAGTCACATGAGTTGGAGTAAAATATCTCTACCAATTACTAGCTTATTATTACCTATTACAGTCCCTAAATCTATAAAACAGAGTCATAATTAATAATAGTTACCTTTATTGTGAGAGCAAGAGGTAAATACACTTCTGAAACTAATGTGTGTGTTATGTTAGTCCTACAGTATTACTCTTTATCAGCTACTGATTACACGATTTCAAGTAAATTACATAATTCACCCTGTATTGGTGGTTTACAGCAGTCGTAATATTCAATCCCAATTTTTATCTGTGTGGGCTGTTCATTTTTATATACGGTATCCCGGACTTCGGACAATCGTTACTGTTTTTTACAAATTTTATCAAACATCACATTGAGATGACTTATTTATAAATACGACAGTTTAATACATGTACGTCTTGGATTGTATTTCTCATATTTGTGTATTCAATTTAGTACCAGAGAAATAATGAAGCTTACGTTTTAGCTATTTAAATTACAATAAAAACTTGGTTTAGTCGGTCTAATCTTTGCTCAAGACTGTAAATATTTTATAGGAAATTGTATTTTTCGAATAAGAGCGTCTTATCTTGAATGATTTGATATTCTGATCATTGCCATTGAAAGCCGCTATAAAATATTGCTCTTTTATCAAAAACAGACAAAATTGTAAAAATATTAGAACATTATATTATTTCCGAAGCTTGTAGAAATTCCTATTTATTTTTAAAAACTCGGTTGTGTGACTGTAAATATAATTAGAGATAAACCAAAGATGTATAGTTGGTGGTAAGACGGTAGAGTAAGGCTTTTGTTGTCAATTTGTTTATGTGGAAATATGTATAGGTAATGTAAATATTATTAACTATAAAATTTATAGAAAACAATTTTAGAAACACGACATACCTAATCATAATTTTAGTGCGCCTAATTAAATGGTTCTTTTTGCAGCCAATCAAGAGCGAGTTTTTGAATTACGAACACTTCTAATTGGGGTCGTTATAAACAAAAGCCAACTTTAAACTACGCACACTCAAATTGTTTCTAACATTGTTTGTCTATAGGTAGTGCCATTTTGTATTTAAAACTGTAAATGTTTCCATTTTGTGTTAATTCTATATTATAGAGTTTAACGAAAGTGTGGGTTAGTGTGGAAACATGTCGACCGAACTGTTGTAGATGTCAATAAATTCAATCCGATACGGTAATTTTATATTAATAAATAAAAAATAATGATTTATATTAACACTTCGTTTTTATTAATACCTATTTACTGAATAATTAAATTGTATGGTCTAGACAACAGGCTATTGTCACGGTCTCGAAATAAGGATTTAAAGAAACTAAAACTCTTCTACACGAGGCAACTTTTCTGCAGCCAGGCAGCCAGCTCATCTAGGCATGAACATGACATATCTTGGAAAAGAACCCAGGACCCTTAAATTGTCATCACTCGCCAATGGGTTAGTGAATACTGATGACAAAAAATATTAAAAACTTTAAGTATTAGAGATAATACCCAAGGTTATTTTTAAAACCTTAATAACCCCCTAGGGGCTGATTATGGTGCTCACGACTATTTCAACGGGTAACCAACATCGTAATCAAAAAAAAAATGCCTCATACAAAGTGATGTCAGCTGGTCGGCGGCTTAGTATGAGGAAATGTTTTTTTTTTCGATTGTTGTTATATTTTTGCACCTGGATCACTTGTCCCAGGTAGACATATTTGTCAACAATATCGAGAGTGGAGCTCCCAACTGATACTAGGTAGAGCGCAACATGGGCATTCGACATGACCTTCGTTTTGTCCATGTTTTTCTGAAGGCCTGCCTGTTGGGAAACTCGAAGAGGTGGACAGACACCTGGTAAAGGTTGCAGGAATGGATGCAGGCCGCTTCCAACCGGCCAATGTGTAAATCGCTGGAGCAGGTCAATGTTCAGCAGTCAACGTCCTGTGACTGAAATGATGATGATGATGATTATTTTAGCACCAGAATCAACCCCTACGAGGTTGTTGTTTTAAAAATAACCCTGCATTTTAATAATTAGTAAAGGTAAATAGTAAAGAAAAAGGTATAGAAGCATCAGGAGGGTTTTGTTTCGCCACACCTACATTTATTCGGCTAATATAATTTGTTTATAGACTTTATACTACTATAAAGACTTTATACGACTATAAGTTTTCTGAGATTCCTCTATGCCATTTTTTTGAGTTTTGTTTAGTTTTATGAGTTTTTATTTAGAAGTTTAATAAGTGTGCTTTACTTTAGTATAGGAATAGTCCGTTTTTCTTTGCCTGCGCAATATTGTAAACATAAAGCTTTTTACAAAAATACCATTGAACTGTTAGAATAATAAAAAGCATTTTAAAATAGTAGGTTATTATTTTTTTGCCTATCTTATTTTTAACAGACTTCAAAAAAAGGAGAAGATTATAAATTCGAGTGTATTTTGTTGTATGCATGTTACGCGATTCGTCATCCGTCAATTTTGAATCGATTTTGAATGAAAAAAAAAGAATCGGAGCGGAGTAATCGCGTAACAAATATACAAAAAAAAAAAAAAAAAACAGTCGAATTGAGAACCTCCTCCTTTTTTGAAGTCGGTTAAAAAATTTCTGAAAAGACGTCAAGATTGTATACAATATTGGACAAGTAAAGAAAAACTTCCTATACCCTCTAGAGGGTTATCTAGATCTAGGGAAAATATTCTATCAACAGACCTTTTTACGGAACCAAACATGTATTACCCGCATGTCCGACAAGACCAAATATAGGTCAAACTTATCCTACCTATCTGGACATAAAACCTTTATGCTGATAAAGATTGCCTTAGGCTAAAGGAATATTTTATCAGAGATGTCGGGGCCTTGTGGGCGGCGAATTGATGGACAAACCTCATTTACCAGTACCCTTCAAATGACCACCCACGAGGCTATAAAATTGGCACCAAATAGCTGTTACCTGCCTTCGACGTACCGCACCTGGGCTTTATAGGTCACGAACGAAACAGAATATTTGGGGAGATTCCTGACTTTTGCTGTACGTATGATTGTATTTAGATGGACCTACTCTACTTTAAGTGATTTGGTTCTAAAAAGTTACATAATAGGGTTCCGAAGCTCGAAAGAAAAAATATAAAATATCTTATAGGATCACGTCTGTCAATTTATCCTTATGTAATAAATTCAAGCTTCTAAATCAACGCAATTAAAAGGGACGCGCCATTATAATCAAAAATCATTGATATGCCTTTGAACACGGTACACTGAAGATTAAAAATTTATTATAATTTATCTCATTTATCAAGCTACTAGGACCATACTCAATTTAAGAAAAACTGCTTTCATAAAATTAATATATTTTACATGTCTAATTTAAGAATCGAAACTACATAAATGCGCAAAACCACCTCGTTTAATAATGACAATTAATTTCCACAAAAGGGTATGGACTAAAATGTAAATAAATATTTGACCATAACTGACGATAATAAAGCTTTATCATATAATATTGTTTTAGAATTCAGCCATTAAAATAAGAAATATTGTTTAAAGCTTTAGAGCTACATTTTCTGTTGATACTAAAAGTTTAAGACTTACCTGAATCTCGCAAGTGCAGCTAGAAATTATAGGTAACATAAGACGGCTTAACCTGTATTTCTTTCCATCGACTTTCCTACCTCAGTCAGTACGGTACATAAATATAATAAAGAGACAGAAGGTTCACTCGAGTTAATTTTACAAAACAAAGCTGATTGGACAATAAGCCCCGCCACACGGGCCACAAGCGATTGTGGCGCCGTTTGTGATTGTCGCATGGCCTGTGTGTGGCGAAGGTAATACTAAATAATTTTTGCAAACAAAAACATTGAATCTCTCATCGGCTGGCACCGACTCCAAAAGTAACTGATTAGGTACTTAAGTGTTAGGATTATTTTTAGCATTTCGGTGTTTTGAAGTCGGTTTTATTTTTTTTAATAAAATTTACATATTTAATCTATTTTTAGTGATAAATCCTAATCTAACTGCTGAACACCGATTTCATCCCCTATTTTCCTACCCTTAGGGGTGATTTTTATTTTGCAAACTTTTATCATATTATCTTTGAAGTATAAGCTATTCAATAAAACAAAAATCATCAAAATCGGCTCATATTTGTCGAAGATAGGTAACAAGAACCACAACCAAAATATTATCTGGGTATATATTTGTTGATTTTCTCAAAAAGTTCTAAATCAATTTCTATAAAATTTATATGGGACCACCTCTGAAGTATGATCTACCAAACAAAAAAAGAATCATTAAAATCGATTCATAATTGGCGGAGTAATCGCGTAACAAATATACAAAAAAAAAAAAACATACAGTCGAATTGAGAACCTCCACCTTTTTTGAAGTCGGTAAAAAGCCTTGAGTGGTTGTCATGTGCAACTTGCGATATTAACATGGCAATGCTAATTTACAGCTAGGTAGCTAAACGTGAATGGCATGCACTCTACGTAGCAACGTCTATTTTAATAACTAGGTAGATCGTTCAAAACCGCCAAAGCTTTTTTTTTTCATTCAACGATTCAATATATAATCCAGTTACCGCTATGTACTCGTTACAGGCTGTGGAGTCGTAATTTTGTTTTATTTATAACTGCCACAATAAGAATCAAAATTATTTATTTCGCTTAAAAGTTGTATAAAGAAGTTAAAATACTTTGTATAAAACAAAATCCTACATATCACCATAGTTCGGCATAGTCAGAAGGGACCTAGCTTACTGTCTTCTTCTATATTGTGCCTATAGGTAAGTGTTGTATACAGGATTATAAAGGTTTAAGGCGCCGCCATGAGGTATAGAGTCTAAAGTCTAGACGTGGCTTAAAATAATAACACTAGCTCGCTGCGAAGTAATACCTCTTACAAATGAAAGAATTAAGTATTTATGCAGTGCATTTAGTAGGTATTCCGTTAGAAAGTAAATAATACTTTTTGTATCGATGCAGTATTTTTGATTATGTGAACAGTAATGTTTTTGGAATAGTATTATAAAATGCTTGACTACAACGAGATTATTATGACTAAAAAGACTTAAAAAACGGGCAAAGTGGCACTCGGACTCGTCCTTAAGGTGTTTCGTACCATTACAATATTTAGCACTATTGTTTTTTGAAGCCCTGTGACTGATAGACGAACAGACCGCTGAGGCTTAGTTATAAAGTCCCGTTGGTCTAGGCACCCTTTGGGTTCGGAACCCCGAAAACCACTTATACAAATTAGTAGATCAACAGTATAGTAAGTTGTAAATGTTTTTTTTTATGTTATGTTAATGGCAATGTATTTAATTGTGTTAATGGCAACTTTATAAAGCACGAAAAACGGCAAAAAAATGTTATTTACAACGTAGATCTGTCTGTCTTTTCGTAAAGAACTTGTAAAAATTATAAAATTACTAAGAACAAAACAATTCTTAGATATTCTAGGAATATTCATCGTATCTCGAACTAGTATAAAAGGTAAGTTAATGTTATAAAATGTTGTAATAAATAAATAATGTAGGGCGCATTAACCTATCAGTAAATTTTATTTATTATTGAAATAGTTCATAGACTTTATCTTAAATCTACGCAATCATACTATACAATTTAATTTAATTAACCAAATACCAATATTTTAAATAAAGCACAGAATATTAAAACAGAATAAACAAATATAAATTCAACTGGGCCCGTCAGAGTAGCAAAGAGCTCTATCCAAACAAACACTTTGGACAGTACCTACGCTTCACAACTGCAAAAAGCATTTTTTTGTATATCTGAAGCCTTTCAAAACTAGGCAGTATTTTATATCCCCTCATGCAAATCCTAAAAATGAAAAATAACACTTTTTTTTAAATATCAGCTTTGCCACTAACACCGTTTTAACGGCAATTTTAAGCTGATTTTTGACTGTCTAGAAACTGGATACAATAGAAAATCTGTTGATTGGAGGTCACCGGTAACACTCTCAGCTATCGAGGTGTTAAAAATATACGTCTACCATTAGACAACAAGAATGCTAATTAAATCTATTTTCGTTGTTTTGCATCACAAAAAATATACGATCATCATTGTCAGCCTATATCATACTTTTAAACCAGACGTAATTCTCGGCTATATCATCGCTTTAACTTGTTGGGTCACATGATACCCATTAAATGTGTTGCCACGACTGTTTAAGTTGTATATTTTATAGATTACATTCAATAGACTAGTTTCGTAAAAAAATTTAATTAATCCGTCAGTTGGATTAACAGAAAATATTTGACACGTATTTTTTTCTTTTCTTAATCTATACACCGACATAAAACAAAGTCGGGTTATTTACACCATTTATAAGTCGAGAACGGCTGGACCAATTTTTATGATCTTTGGTTTGTTGTATTTGTCACCGCCCCGAATAGCAGAATAACTTTAATAAATACAAAAATTCACAAAAAAAATAATATAAAAGGGTGGTACGAAGTTCGCCGGAATAGCTAGTTAAACATAAAATAATGATGATATAGCCCGTTAAACTTCCGCGCGAAGTCACGACGTGCGGCACTTTTAAGCACGGTGTGACGTCAAATGCTCCTATTTCCAAACTTTGATGGGCTTTATCTTCGTAATAGTTTGTTTAATTGGCAAACAGACAAAAATATGTATGTAAAATCTAACTGACGGACTATATAGTTTTTTATTTTATTTTGACCCAGGAAACTAGCCTATTGAAATGCATAGTTTTGGCTCGGTACAAACTTATTTCTCTTAATAACCTTTGTCTCGTTCGGGGTATGATTGACCATGAAGATGAGTATGAATTCTAGTAATTATATTTATAGCAATCCTTAATCCTTGAGTAGGTGAACCAGAACATTTTGGGTCACAGCCACTCAATGTGCAGGTTGCCATATAATACTCGATAGCTCGCTCAAACTAAACCCAGTTTTTACGTTTTATATTTTCAAATAAATTCAAACAATGTTACTTTTAGAGGCAGATGAAAATTTAATCTTGTCAATCAACAGTGAAAAATGTTATATCATGTCCACGCTCAAAACAGTGTTTTTTACACTGTCACGCTTTCAAAGCTATAGCGGGGCAGTCAAAAATATCAAAGTAAAAACTGTTGTTCGTATTTAAAAGCGAGAGTCGTTTTTGGAAGGATTTAATTACTTTGTAGCCTGAATTTGAAACATAATCAATTTTGCATCAAATATTTCATTTGTTTGGTATTTTTTCAGACGGTAAATAAAAGTTGACATTGTAATAAACAACACTTGGACTGTTTTTCTAATACGATAAGATTTTTGGTACGAAAGGGGTTAGTAAACAATGCAAGAAATTATTAATCGCAATATAAGTAACATTAGAGTTACAAAAGTAAATCTCACAATTAAAAAATTATGCAAAGGAATTACACGAAGTAATAATATGACACAGGCTGGCATAATCATCAGATTATGCCAGTTTGGGCCTGAATAGGCAAAATACATTTATAGATTATATTGCTGATATCTCCAATTCATACAACCTGCGTACAAAGCGTTTTACATATTATTTCCTAATACTTAACAGAAGGGGTCGAATTTGATAGTTAACACCAATCTTCACTAAGACACCACATCTAGGATCTTTTAAAGCCTTGGCCATACATATGGCGGGGCGCGACGGCGACAGAACAGTAGCGCAGCGTCCACGTCACAACTGCGGGCGTGACGGTTTTGTTGATGTTCATAATAAGATGTTCGATTTTTCCACTATCCTTAAAAAACTTTAAAAGTTGTAAACATTTACAAAAACAGAACACTACGTGACTACTAAGTAACATGCAACACTACATATAACCATCTCTTATCTAATTCTCACCCCCGATGGCAGCGCGTCGCGTCGCGCCCGTTCGTAGGCACGCCCGGCGGCCCGGTACAGCAACAGATCCCGTCGCGCCGGGCGCGACTGTGCTGCGTGTCGTCATTAGACATCAGTACATTGCAAACATTGGCAATGTTTGTAATGTACTCCCTAATGTAATGTCGTGCTAGCGTCCCGTCGACTGTGTGCCCAAGGCCTAAAAGCTAGTGTTTTTATGTAAGTAAGTAAATTTGGCACACATAAAAGTAACATTTTTATTTAAGTAAATTTGGCATTGATCTAGCTTAACTTAAAGGAAAAATTGATGTCCCCGATTTCTTCTCGCAGGATGATGATGATGAACTAGTTCCTCCTTGGCTTAATAATAATTGTGAAGTCTACAAATAACTCTACAGACAAAGACGCGGACAGAAGCTAGTATTATACAATAGAGACGTAATAAGCCCGATGCATCGTGACACGACGTGACTTCGTCCGTAATGCAATTACTGTTCCCGGCGAATCTACGTAAGAGCGTCTCAACAACAACTGTACTGGGAAATCTATACTTATCTGTTTCTCGTTGTGATTCCCTGTGGTTTTGTTTATTTCTTTAGATAGGTTTGCTTTCTGTTGTAGAGATCGAAGTTTAACAGTGTGCAGATTGTTATTCTGACACGAACTAAATATGCACAACAAAAGTCGTTTTTTTACACGTTAAATGACGTAATATACTTATATTTTGTAATGTAAATTGTGGTGCTTTTGGTTTAGTGCTAGTTTTGGCAGCAGCGTTTTAGTAGTGATAATCAAAGTTAAGTGCCTATTGCAACCATATTTAGTAAAAAATTCGTTCTTCAGAAGTCACGGTAAAAGTTGTTCGCGGTTTATATCGCTTGATTTTAGATGCGAAGCCTAGTCAAAGGCCATAAGGAGGCTATATTACATCTGCCAGTAAGATTTATAACACCGGCCAGCGTGGCAGAGTAAAGCCTAATCCACCTTATAGATAAAGTAGGGCCTGTATCATGCAATGGGATGTTAAAAGGCACACTTTTTTATAATTTGCAAATATTACTGATCAAGTAAAACTACTTATTATGATCAAGTTTTTGTTTCGAATTCTCTGTGAGAGCTCAACATTTGGTTATCAGTATATTATTTTGGTATAACTTGTTATAGCCATATTTATATGAAAACATAATATTTCCAAATACTATCTGCCACAAAAACTCTAAAGCGTTTTCAGAATCAAATAATTTTATTGGATAAATAGGCAACTCGATTAATAGTTTTGTAAGGATTTTGGGAGAACTAACAGTAACAGTTTCAAGCTATATCAGATTGTTTTGATTCAATTTGATCTACAAACCTATTAAAAAAAGAATGAAAATAAAACCGCCTTTTCATTTAAAGGTTAAAGTCCACTACGCTAAAGTAATTCAGTGTTATTACTCTGGTCGTTAGGTCTAAGACGGGCTCTTGGAGCGTTCGCGTTTAACTTGAACATTTCCTTCGCTTTGTCATCATTATGTCGCTGGACTATGGCTAATGGCGGCACAGATGATACAATTGTATGTGAACTGTACAGTCGACTAGACAAAAAAAATTAAAGTAAGATAGTATTTTCAATTTATGTTCAATTACGTTAATGTATTCTTCATAATATAGCTAAGGAGAATACATTAAGATACTATTAGATAAATTAAAACCAATTTATTAAAACAGGATGTTAAAAAAGTATGAGTCAAATTTTAGAGGGTGGTTCAGAGTCGAGTAATGTTTTTTTTTTATAAATATTTTTTTGTTGAATTATATTAATTTTACACTTGATCAAACTTTCAGGGAGTGCTCTACTCATGGTTGTGAACAACTTTTATTAAGGGAATAATACTCTCAAAGAGAAAAAAAAATCTGCTGTTCCATACAAAACTAGCTTTTGGTTCAACCATTTTGTATGGAACAGCTGATTTTTTTTTCTCTTTGAGGGTATTGGTCCCATAGTAAAAGTTGTTCACAACCATGAGTAGAGCACTCCCTGAAAGTTTGATCAAGTTTAAATTTAACACATTGTATTGTACAAACGACAATCCTGCGTGGTTGTACACGCGCCGTATCGAGCTTTGGAGTAATAATTTTACTAGGATTTTATAAAAAAAACAAATATTAACTATTCAATGTGTAAATTATACATTAAAATGGATGATTGATTTTTTTTACTTATACATACAAGACTTGTTTTTTTAGGAGGAATTGTTTTATTTAGGTATTAGTACCAAACTTGTTTTACCTATCCACAGTTTACAGAATGACGCTGTTCATCCTTACAACATAAGATTAGAATTGATATTCCAAATAGTTCAGTTTTTGCTAAGGATAATTTCAATAATTTAAAATTATAAAAAATACCCTATGGTGGTTGTAGCCCTTACATGTAGGTAGTAAGTTGTATGTTCATGTGTAAGTTAGAAAATATAAAATAACTTGTACGGGAGCGGAACCTTAATAAAAGTGTCCGTCACCGTTAAGAATGTTTTTACACTAAAATATATTTACAAATCAAGTAAAGTACTCGTATGTTGTACAAGAACGCGTTGTCAGCTGTATTCGATATGTCGAACGTGCTCGTACATACCCATTGCAACTACACTGGTCCGTAAATAAATAAATAAATAAAGTAAAGTAAATATCCGATACAAGATACAAAGACGGTGGGCCGATTTTTCTGGTGACCAGTATAGTTACCATCAAAAATCTTAATTTGCAACTGGTTGCGAAACTCCGTTGCGACGAAGACTAAAGAGATAATTTACGTTACCTTGACAATATATTTGTTGTGTATAAGCGTTTCTACAAGTAATTTTACCTAACCATTTTACGCAGTAAACTGTACTTCTTGTGAGTAAGGTTAACATTATCTGGTGACATATTCCAAAGTCGGAGATAGCATTTATGCGCTATTACTGTAGGCACTGAGCCACAAGTAACACGCTTTGTGCCCGGGTCGGTTATAGCAAGATAACTCGGAAATAGAAAGACGTATTTTAAAATTTAAGGAGCTCGTCTCCTTGACTATTTGAGTAGTATGAACTGGACAAAGGACTTGTTCAACTTAATTAGAATTATGACTGCTTCGACTAAGCCTTGGAATAATTGAATAAATTTGAAAATCAAAGTGGGCAGGGCACATAGCTCGTAGAACTGACGGCCGATGGAGCAAAAAGGTTCTAGAATAGAGGCCACGTACCGGCAAGTGTCGCGTAGGACGTCCAACCTCTTTTACCAAGGTGGACAGACGACTTGGTAAAAGTAGCAGGAAGCAACTGGATGCAGGCCGCTTTCAACCTGCCTATCTGGAAGTCAGGGGGAGGCCTATGTTCAGCAGTGGACGTCCTATGGCTGAAATGATGATGACGATGTAAACGCACGACTGACGTCCTGCTCAAAATGTTTTATTTGAAAGAGCTCTAAAGGTCAATGTATTCTTTGTATAAATAATGTTTTGTATAAAAGGTATTTTTCTACAATCCCACAATGTCAACGACTTCAAACGTGAAGTGTGTCTAATTACCTGTGCGGCTGCACTTTTGTGCGCAAACAATCTCGCTCCGAGCTCCGACGAGGGTTAATTAGCTCGCCACCTGAAGGGATTGTTTGTGAAAAATTCTCAAGGGCCTTACAATGAACTCTGAACAGTGCGTAAGCAGTGTTGCTTAACGTCTAAGTAGATACAGAAAAAAATAAACGAGGTTGAAAGATTACTGCTAAAGGAGTCTATGGTTAAGCCTCTAACTGTAGCCTTTAAGAGCGTTTTGTCTTGCTTTGATGTCCTTTTAATTGGTCGTGTACTAAATTTATGCGAAACTTAAAGGAAAAGTATTACAAAATTAATGTGTGAGAGCGGTGTGTGCTTTCTTGAGAGTTGCATGCCCTTATTCAGAAGGATATATACTATGCCTTAACTGTGCATGATATCTGAGAAATATGTATTTTTGTAAAGTGACATTCAGATTTCTTAATTTTGATTTAAATAATAAAATTGAAGCCACGTACCGGCAAGCGTAGCCTAGGACATTTACCCACAAGGTAACAGACAGACGACCTAGTAAAGGTTGCAGGAAGCCGCTAGATACTAGAAGTCACTGGGGGAGGTCTACGTTCAACAGTGGACGTTCGTAGCTGAAATGATGATGATTTAAATAAAACTGTGTCATTATTTCTATTTTGAAGGCCTTTCTTTACATAAATATTCTTACAGATCTGGCAATTGCGTCGCAAATGCGCTGTCCGCTTTTTGCTCGTGCGCTTCGACTTTGTTTATGCATTTACCAGAGGCCCAATTTCCTTTTTTAAATCTGTTATTTATTAAGGAGCTTTATTCTCACATGCATATGCAAATTCTAGCTGACCACTACACGAATACATTAAAAACATAAAATAATGTATACAATTTTTAATTTAACATTATTCCAGTGTCGATCCGATCAAAATAACATTACTATCTTAGACGGGATTCTTATAATTTTTTAATTTGGCGTAAGATTAACTTAGATTGAATAAGATATACGACTGAAAAAAAAGTGTTTTTTTTCATTGGCGGTCGCATTACGAACTATAATTGCATTTTTTGTGTTTTCGAGAATACCGTTTTAGATAGTAATGTTACTGAGAGCGTATTGCCACTGGATAGCAACTAATGTTGAATTACGGGAATTGGCCTCTGATCTGTACGCGCGCTGTATCTTGACTTCCATAGACTGATGACGATGTACACGTACTGAAGAAGGAGATATATCGCCGGATATCAAGTATCGACTCGACACAAACTATATGGCGTGTATCCTAGATCAAATATTAATTATACATGACTAGTTGTTGCCCGTGACCTTGATCGCGTGGTATTTAGTTTATTCATAAAGGATTTTATGCGCATTTTTCTTAATTTTTTTGGCAAGATCCTTTTCAAATTATAAGAAAACCAAGAAAAGATGGATAAAATCAGTATTATCGTTCTCAAGTTATGGCGTGACCAAGGGAAATAGAGATTCATTTTTATAATATATATAGTTACAGATGAATATAATGTCTTGTAGTTCCTAGACAGAACGTAATAAAAAAAAAATTTGCCATTTCTGTCCCACTGCTGGGCAAAGACCTCCCCCAAACCTCAACACCTATCCCTGTCGGTGGTTAGGGCTTGCTAATCTTGGAGAAAATTGTCTAAGTTATCGCGCCATCGCTTTCGAGGTCTACCTCTCGAACGATGTCCGTCAGTAGGCAGCCAGTGCGTGACGACTTTAGTCCACCTTTCAGAATCCATCCTATGGACATGACCCGCCCACTCCCACTTCAACTTGGCAGCTTTTTCACCCACGTCTGTGATCCCAGTTCTTGAGCGGATGATAAAGTTGCCGATCCGATCTGTCTCTCTTATTCCCAGGATATTCCTTTTCATAGCTCTTTGGCATACCCCAAGTCTAGACTTCTGACTTTCGGTCAATGACCAAGTCTGTGCACCATAGCTTAGGACAAAAGCGTCCTGAGCTATCGTGCACAGACTTGGTCATTGATCAATTAGCTAATTAACAAAAAATAATATTAAAAAGAAACACACAAACACACCTTTTTTGCTATGATGATGATGTGTAATTCCAAAGTTCCTAGTTAAGTATAAAATATTTATTGATTTACGAAAATTAAACAAAACATACATTAATAAATTACTTTAATTGTAAACTAAGTATAAAATTAATAAAACTATTTAAATATTATAATTTCGGTCAGTCACGTTTGAGTCAATATTTAATACAGGGTTACATTGCAAAGGGGTGCCAAATTTCTAGGAGTGGCTAAAAATCAGTAACTTAATCGAACTATTTTTTTGTCACATTTAATTATTTCTGTCCGTTGTTAAAAAAATTACGTGTGGATAATTTAACTCATTCATGAAAAAATTGCACCGTGTGTGCACGGTGTAAGGTCCTTGTAGGCTCGCCGTACCTATGCCTCTGATGAATAACCGCGCTTCTTTCGTAGTCTGTGTATTGTCTTTATTTTCCGATATTTTAAAGTAGTTTTTTTTTGTAACATACGATTATTCAAAATAATAACGATTAAGACGCTTCTTTATATTGTTCCCTAGATCTTATTTTTTTAAATTTGGCACCCATTGCAATGTTACCCTGTATAATATAACGCTAATGAAAAAAAAATGCGATGATGGACAGTAAAATCCGAATATTTTTGCATCAATAATTCACAATGTTTCTACGTATGTGTCTTTGCAGTCTCCCATTACGAGCCGAGTCATTTCGTCAGAACAAGCGCTGAAGAAATAAATTTACAAGTTCCGAAGCCGGAATTGGACTTTTATAAAAACAAGAAGCCATTTGCAGCAGCCCAAAAGAAATAATGTAACCATCACGGACCAACGCTGAATAACAAGCCCGCATATTGCCAACTTTTTTGCGCGCCAAATTAGTTTCACAACTTGGCCTTCAATTTACACTTCAATGAAGTGGGCGTAAACTTTGAAAACAAATTCTATTTTAAAGTAGCCCCAATCAAAAGTCCGATGGAGCCTTAGGCCGCCAGTTTGGTTCGGCGGGGCGTACAGCGGGCCTTCAAACGTTGTGCTTAGGTACCATTGCACTGTTAGACACTTTTTGCACAATAAAGGTTATTACAATCAAGACACAGTTTTGTACAATCAGCCTTCTTTATCACTAAAAGCTATCTCTGCTAGACAGCCTTTAGTTAAATGAAATAAAGTAGGTATACGCATAGTGGATGATCTATACACGCTGCCCCGCCGTAGTGAATTTTATTGTCGTACATTGGGTTTGATACCAAAATTTTTACTTATTCTATCTAGAAGTCACATCACATCTAGTAAACACAACTCTTTCGCGATTATTTCATAAAATGTTAAATAAGTGCAGTGATGCAGTACCGATGCAAAAGCAGGACCCTGTTGTCGTCAAACCAGTCAAGCGTTTAAAAAAATTAACCAATAAAACCAATTTATTTTAGCAAATAGGCCTGAGTTAAGTTTTTTTTTAAGCAGTGGAAACGTCCCTTTTTACCCTAGTAAAAAAAGGAACGTTTCCACTGCTTGAGTACAATATTGTCGGCTAGCACTTTATGTAGTCTGAAATTTTGGACGGCCAGTTTATATTTATACCGGGTATTAAGTACTTATTAGTTTGCATCGATACAGATAAATTATGTCTTGTGTAGTAAACGATGTAAAAGCGTGAAGCTTATAAGACACAGCGACAGCATCGCTTCAAAAAGTCGTGGTGGCCGAAGGTCCTAATGACGTATCTGCACAAAATACGTGCATGATTGACGCGCGGCTGTCAAACAAAAATTTTATGATCTTCCGCCGCCCTATATTCCCGCTCGTATACCATGCCGCCTGCAAATACGCGCGTAAATCGCGCGGTTGCAGTACGAAAATCACGAGTTACTGTCATTTTATAAGCTTGACATTTACGAATTTGTCGCTTGCAAATCGTGCAGATGCAGCGCGGAAACAGCACGGTGGAGTTAATTTGCTTCCCCATTGCATCAGTCGATAGCTTATCATATCAACCTAGCGCAAAATAACAAATTTCCCCATCAATAAATTTTAAAAACACGTTTGTTATTCTTTATTTTTTACTTACAGAAGTAAAATCGAGATTTTATAGTATTAGGCTGATAAGTCATAGACTGTACAAATGTAATGGTAAATGGTGGTATATGAAAAAGCAAAACAAGAATATTTCGATTTCGATTTTTCCTCGAAAAGTTGTGTTTAAAACGATTTTTATTACAATTTCGTACCAAAACTTTAAATGTTATCCTCGATCACCAAGATCAGCGATTCAGTTTATAAAGCACTCGTGTAGAGAAATGAAAAAAATAAATTCGCTGCGATTGCAATGAAACTCGGAAAAAGACAGTGGTATTGAGCTGCAAAACGAAAGGACGAATGTTTGTTTTTGTCGAAGATATGAATATGACCCGTTTGTGGATTTATTCGCTCTCATCCCGTATTGTTCCGATTCCGTTTTAAAAAATATCCTTTCCGTGCAAATGCAGTATCTTCTTCTAATAACTAAAACTGGAAATTGCAAGCTTGGTAAATGTAACGATTTAACTCTTTATTATGTACTTTTGATTGAACTCTAGTGCAGTGCAATATACAGGTAAGGGTAAGTGGTATACTGTAGATCATGTGATCTAGAGCCTCCTAACCATCAATTACTGTGAGCTTAAAACAGTACTGTTGTTGTTTAGCGGTGTTGTTTAAACGTACCGTTGCACAACGTGCTATGCTCGGTGTTTCTTAGCGAGATCCAATCAGAAATGAGAAGACCTGTAAACGAAGAAAAGTGGCTGACATAACCCGATGGATAAGCAAGATAAAATGGCATTTGGTGGCGCACAAAACGCGTAGAACTGACGGCGGCATGGGGCAGAAAGGTTCTAGAAAAAAAAACATAAAAGGTTCTTACAAACACAGTTATATTCAATCAGGCATCCTTGTCGCCGAAAGTGATCTCTAAAGTATTTGTAACTAAAATAATGAAAATGCAAGAAAACCATTTTATAAGTAAAAGTCGTAATAAATGGACATTCAACACCATTTATGATTTATTGATTCGATTTGACGACTGTCAGGTCTTGTTGTTCGCGCTCTGAACTATTTATAGTTCAGGACAGAGTTTATTGCCAGTAGATGCGGGTTTGATTCCCGACAAGGGCAGTGTTTGTCCATAAAGGCCAGGCAGGCAGGCATAAAGGCCTGCGCAGAGGAGGGACTTTTGTCCGCAGATTTTTTGGTCCACCAAAATAGATCGCTTACAATTACATCGAGTACCGCACACGAGGGATTAAAAGTACCGCATACAAAAAGTCCCTCGAATAACCGAGGACACCAAGAGATCGGACTGGACAAAAGTACGAGGGAGTCCCCGAAAAAAATAGAACTTAATGTGACTAAGCGCAGCAACACAAACAGCGAACTTTAGTCGGCGTTGCGCGCTCGAGAGTGACGCTTGTTGTGGGCAACAAATGATCGCACACCGTGTGCGTTGAGTCCGTAGCAAGTTCTCAGCGGATATTTTTTTCACCTTTCAGGAATTTTTGTCCTCTACGGACAAAAGTCCCTCGTTTGCGTAGGAATGTGGAACGTACCTGAGACATTCATATTATACATGTTTTAGGTTAGATTATTGAATAAGAATAAAATAATTTATTCAGCATCTACATTAGAATGAAAAAGTCAAGTAAAATTGGTCGTTAGTGATTGTTGAAATAATTTATTATAAAGATTAGTATATAACTTTGTAATAGACCATGAATTCTTCTATTTCTTATTCTATTTACTCTTTTCTGGAAAATTGTTAAAAAGAAAAGTGCCATTTTCAATACTTATTACTTCCTACTTTGACAGTTATAGTGGAGAAATAAAAACAGGCAGCAGTTGGGAGGACAAATAAACTTAATATCGTGTGACGAAGGATATCGCGATAATGTGAAAAGATTTTATATTAGACGGTGAAATAACAAGGGTTGACGGGGCCCGTTTGCAGGTTCCCTATTGGTATCGGTAATTCGGTATTGAGAAGACAGACTATGTTAAACTAGCAATCCTCGGCGCCGCCAATAGATGGCGCTGTTTGTTCACTCAATCGCGGTGGTACAATAAGTTGTACAATAAATGAATAAATTATTTCAAAAATCACCAAATAATATCGCGCCAAACTATGCAAAGCTTTTGCTTAACATACATTAGAAGATACTTTTGAAGTTTACATCTGTAAACATCCATGAATTAATTTATTTCATAATTTTAATCTTCTTCTATCGTGTCAATGTCAACTCTAGACGGACTTCGATCAAAACTTGGCAAGTTCTACGGCGTTTTGTGTCGCTCTGTTTAGGTCATCCCTCGTGCAGGTGAAGGGAAACAAAGTGCAAGAGAGAGTTACAAATATGCTTTTAGAATATTCCAAAGCGCACACAAGGTAATTAAACAATGTCATTACAAATAAAAATTTAGTACAAATAGCAATGCCCTTAAATAATGCTGGTACTTATCACACACATGCATTTTTTTATGCATGCATGCATGTATTTGCATGTAATCTGATATTGCCAGTTTTTTCTATTATCTGATTAAAAATGTATTTACTGAGGAGAAGTTTTGGGATTGATCCTTAGAATTCAATTTAACTTTATTTTTTATCAAGGTCAAAGTAGTTACGATTGTTAAAGTTTTCACAAAGTTACAGATCTATTTACCTACATCAGAATATATTAATCCCGCAAACTCCGTTTGAAGAACCGAGGAACTAAATTGCCAGGGGCAGCGAAAAACCCTAAGTCGAAATATATCTTTCACCTGTTATTTATTTATAAACCGGGAAAGGTTCAGTTCATCATCTACAAACAAAATAGATTTTATCCTAAGTAAATTAATATCTTTTGATCGTTTTTGCGTCCGTAAATATTTTCATTGACCTTTGACATTAAATGTTCTTTAGATATACGGATTTTGTATTTTTTTTATAGGCAAATTGAGATATTATTAACTGTAAGTATATAGAACAAAAATAATTACTCTATCTCTAAAAATAAAAAAGTTAATGAGGCTAACAGTTTAGCATAATACAATATAGGTATCTAATTCTAAAATTATCTCATACTAAACAAATTACAGACGAATACTGGGTGAACTGGTTAAGCCCACTTTTTTTAAATAAATACAGGGTAACTTTTACAACAGCTGTCAAATTTAAGAAGGCGAAAGTATCCATTATCACAATAAAAAATTTTTAGGGAGTCGACATCGAAGTCACGAGTTTTTTTTTTGTTTTTCCATAAAAACCAATATTATTGATATTAGATTGAGCAATTTTTTTTAACGTGATTTTGATGTTGACTTCTTAGTCAAAGTTGTGTGTAAGAACATATTCACCTCCTTAAATTTGGAACTATTTGTATTATTTAGTCTAAATCTGGTTTAAAATATGGCCTTTATAAGTTAGGACCACTGTCTAGTGATTCACATCCAAACTACAAAGCAGAGGTTGCGGTATCAAATCCCGCAGGGGAATGATGACCAGAAGCATTTTTACTCAAGGAAGATTTCAGATGTATTTAAGTTTGTTCATCCGTCATCTATTAGTCGCCATAGCACAAGCTTGAGCGCTAGATTATTTATTAGTAGTGATTGTAGGAAGAATCTATTTATTTATTTATCTCATACTGTATAAAGATGCCAGAGATATTAAAGCATTTTAACAAGAATTAAATCTAATTTATGGAAATTTGAAATAGTGCAAATGTGCCTCTATACAGCTTGAAAATCTGCTGCTTAATTCCGTTCATATCGGTTTGTCAATGCAATTCTACTATAAATTTCGCGAAAGATACTGAAGGTCAAAGTGTAGTTTCTAATAGCAATAATACGGAAGTCAAACTTGAGTGCCATGGGAAATACCCAAAACTATTTGACGTACAACAAATTAAAGGTAACAGGTTGTTTTGTGAAAGCGACCCGGAGTTCGAGTGTCTTGTCAAAGACAAAGGAGAGTCCTCGAGACACAAGACAAGTGTGCAAGTGGATAGGTATTGTGAATTAGTAAAGCTGACACAATAAATAGCTGAAGAATTGTTTGTTAGTTATTTTATAGGAGAAGATTTTTGTGCATTTAAACATGAGTTTTTTTTTGTTATTCGAGCTGTTAAAAGAGTACGAACTAAATTTTAAGAGGTGTTTGAGTTGATCCTAAAATTCAGTAAAAAAAATTATTTTATTTTATTCATCATTATCATTTCAGCCATAGGACGTCCACTGCTCAACATAGGCCTCCCCCAGTGACTTTCGGATTAGCCGGTTCGAAGCGGCCTTAATCATAGTTTTAGGCCTACTCGTAAATAGATAGTATTACACTTAACGCAGAGTGATTGGTTAGAAAAATGAATAACTTTATCAGGATGTTCTATATATTTCAAAGTAAACAGCTTTTACTAATGGGAAAAAAAACTGTTGCTACACATTATCGTCAAGGTTAGCGGCAATTTTTTGTATGAAAATGTGAGTCTTTCTCCCGATTTTGACATTGGTGCCATAGTAAAAATTTTTCATTTTAGTAGGTAAAACGTCGCTGTAATAGGTAAAGCGATTTCCTCGTCTCACAACCACCCTGTATAGATTTAAGCAAGCATAAATTCCGAATGCTGATACCTTCGTCTAAAATTAATCTAATCATACTTGGCAATATGTTTCATATGGCTGCACAAGTTTTCCTATTCATACTTTTTATATTATTATGGTCTCATCTCGACTACACCCCTCGAGAATCGGCCTGAGCTTAATTATCTTCAGGTACGTGTTCTTATTGGCTGTCCACACACCTGACAATACTAAATACATATATTACAGAAAATAATATTACTTAATTGCATGCGCCATTAACATTTGTCAGATAACACATTACTTAATCTGACATAATTTCAAAGTACTGAATTAATATTCCTGTATTACGATTTACCGGACACAATTTTTTGCCAGAGACGTCTCTCAGCACACCCAGTTCTGAGTCAAATCAAATGCAAACTGAATATCGCGTCATGACACCAAACGAGCCATCAAATATTGTTGCCAATCTAAAGCATGTTTTCACTAAATGTGAACATTCAAAGATATACAAGCTGAACACCGATCAGCTGTTAAGATTCGTATGGGGTTCCCCATTAGACATTTAGTATGGCGATGAAGTTTTTTTTGCGATTTCGATGTTGCCATACAAAAGCTGTTGTATTTTGAGCACCAGAGCAGCCCTTAGGAGACTGTGCATTTATTAGGTTACAGCTTGTATTTTACTCGTGGTGCTATGATTATAATAGCTGCTTGCTATAGATCAAGCATGCGCGCGCGCTTGCCTCGTGCATCTTGCCTTGGGTTTGAATAAAATCTGTATCAAATAATATTTCACTCCACTTGGACAATGGACATCTCAGCCTATTGCGAACGTCAAAATCTAATCATAATACGAACATTTAAAAACCGGCCAAGTGCGAGTTGGACTCGCGCACCGAGGGTTCCGTACAAACTTGTAGGATGTAAATAGTTTGTATGTAACTGCAGGTATTAAAAATTGTAACCGCTTTTTCCGAGTTTGTTAAAAAAAGTTTTGCTATGTAGCTACAAGTAGGTACAGTTTGCAAACTTTTTTCTTTATTTGTAGGTACTATTAGACATTGCATCTAGCCAAATTTCATAATTCTATGTCAACGTTAGTACTCTATAGATTTTGATTCTTTCGTTGCGTTGATTTAGAAGTTTAATTTTTTCATAGCTACAAGGGATTGAATATGCGAATAAAGAAATTTGAATTTGAATTTGAATACTCAGGTAAATATTTGATAATATTATTAACTTAATACCTCCACGCGTTTATGACACAGAGGTCTTGTTGACACACAAACGGACAACGAAATGACTCTTTATGGGTTCCTTTTTTCCTTCTAAAGTAGGGAATCTATATAAAGCTAATTAAACTAATTTCAACTTGATACCTCCGCACGCTTCTAATAAAAAGGGTCTTGTTGACAGACAAACGGACAACGAAGTGATTCTAAAAGAGTTCCCTTTTCCCTTTTGAAGTATGGAATCCTAAATAAAATCAATTAAATTAATTTCAACTTGATACCTCCACACGCTTCTAATAAAAAGGGTCTTGTTGACAGACAAACGGACAACGAAGTGATTCTAAAAGAGTTCCTTTTTCCCTTTTGAAGTACGGAACCCTATATAAAACTAATTAAATTAAAGGTCGCCCAGAACCTGCCTACACTGTGACGTCGTAAACGCGTGGCGCTCCTCAGCCCTGAATATTCAAGATATATTATGTGGGTCATTTAATGCCGCGTCGGCACGCTCACGCATAACGACCGGCGGACCTTTTATTCGTCAACTGTGGAGTGTTCCATGCATAAGCAAATGCTTCAAAATTTGTCCAACAGCGTGAAGTTATTTGGCATTAATATTCATTTACAGCCTTATTTTAAAAAAGACTAGATTTAAACAATGAGTAAAAATTATGCAACCAATTTGAAATGTAACAACATCTCATACATTGCTCTAATCCTAAGGTAAGTAACTAATGCACTTGTGTTATAGAAATCAGAAACAACGACGGTACACCCAGAATCGACCCAACATTAAAAAAATCGTTTTCTACAGTGACCCGAACGAGAACCGAACCCTCAACCGCAGAGTACGCCAAGTACTCGCCTCTCGGCTACGGAGGTCGTCATATCAAATTTCTCACTTAATACTCATTTATTCAGTATATAGGCCCTCTTCCGGGCACTTATACACGTCCTAAAATATAGCTTTACCCTACCACCGCTTAGGGACTACATATCGGCTGGTGATGAAAAGAAACGGCGCAACAAACTCAGTCACCTTTGTCAGCCTTTTTTACAGGAATTACAGTTGCAAGACATGAAGTTAGTACGAGCTAAGGGGTTAAGTCCATGCACTCTTGTCGTTCAAATTTCACCATAGTATTTATAAGCATATGTTAGAACATAAGAGTACCTTTTTCGGCTTTAAAGGGTCATACCTAATATCCTGTAGACACATGTCCAATCTGTCATTATTTAGATTATTTTATGTTTTTTAATAGTCATATTTTTAATTGAAATGGAGCGAGAGGAACTCGCGCATCCGCGGTAGCCTAGCAGGAGAGTCGCCTACACTGGTACGGCCATGTTTTGCGGAAAACGGCAAGCTACGTAGGAAACAAATGTCTGGCCCGTCACCGCCGGGTCCTGGCAAAAGGGGTAGACCCAAGAAACGCTGGGTCGACGTCGTTAGGACTGACATGCACGCCAATGATCTCACAACTAGAGACGCTCAAGACCGTGCGAAATGGAGAAGTAAATCAAAAAAGCGGACCCTGGGCTCTAAAGCGATGACTTTGGACGCAACCGGGATTGACCGTATAGATGATGATGATATTTTTATTTAAAGTATTATCCTGTAATTTGTTTCTTTTGTGTGGTGGACAATAAAGAAAATCGAATCGATTAAATAGAAAAAAGATACATTTTCTGTTAGTCTGGTGGCCACAAAAGTAAGATATTCTCTCTAACGTAATACCAGATGATCTTAATAAATAAATTAAGTTAGCATTCAAAGTATAAATTAAAATTAAAAGCGTGTCACATGTAATCTACTCGTATTACTTACTTAGTATTGTTTGTAAACCTGAATATCTAAAGATTCAGGTGCCAGAGAAATCCCAATAACAATGTAAAGTCAACGACAGAAAACCACAGAATTCAATATCGCGAGTTGATTGCCGCCGATCCGAGTGATCCAACTGGGCTTCGATAATGAAACATGCTTTAAATGAATTTTTAATATGACATGTAGTTAGTCTATCGTTTCTACCTCACTCAACATGCTATAAAATAAGATTATTTCACTGACTTTAAGGGGCCCAACCATGACCTCTCATGACAGCTAGCAGTTCCACCTCAGCCTTGTTTTGATATTCCTGAACATATGTTGACGTAACAACAATGAACACTGATTACGTAAATTTTAAGTTTATGGTAAGGTCTCATTTATAAGGTCATCCGTCTGAGAACAATAAAAATAACCTACAAAATCAAAAGGTATGTGACATTTGAGATCCATAGAGCATATTGCCAAGTGTTTTTAATAAGTCAGGTGTTTCTGCAGCTAAACATGGTGAAATGCTATTAAATGTTTTATATGTTTAAAATATTAATAAAAAAACAATTAATAAAAACAATAACAAATTATTTATAATTATGTACACAACGAGACATAATTTACACATTGTCAGATATTTTATTAAAATCCAGTCAAAGGTTGCTTTTTAAACCTAACATCAACAATGAATTACACTGCAGATAAATAATACGTGACCAAGTGACCAAACAAGACGAGTTTGCATGTTTTAGGACTTACTTATTAAGGGACTTCGCGGCCTAGATGACCACGGCTGCGACCAATTGTTGCAACAACCAGGTTAACTTAAGAATTTAAACCTTATAAACGTACGCTCTTGGCCATAACAGCCAGACCGGATTGGCTCTACTGAACCACGACTGGTTTCTGAAACACGTTTGTGGTTCATGTTTACAATAAAATGAAATAATGTATATGTACATTGTTATTGCGTCTAGTCATCATCATTGCATATAGCTTTCTTCCTATGTAAATCAGATTTTGTGAATTTTCATAAATCCTGCACTTGCCTGAACCGATTTCGTTCCAACCACGGGAAAACTAATCACCACCTTCATAAATGGGGATTAAGGGAGTCACCACAGTGCGACTGCGGAGCACTTGACCAGACCTTTTCCCATGTGGTAAACGAGTGCTCGCTTTGCCGTTTTCCAGGTGTAATGTCGGAAGTCCATAAATACACACCAGCCGTCGCAAACTGGCTACCTGGATATAGCGTCTAGTGTTGTCTAAAATTTTGACGCAATGGTAATTTACAAAAAGTTTTAAGGCATAACCACGATTATTTTACTAATATCTTTTGACCTCCTCTACAATTTAGTTAGTATCCTAGCCTTAATGATCAGTTAGAATGACGAATCACCGCCCATAGCCTCAATACATTAACTGAAGCACCACGTATTTACCTTAAATCACCATATTGTCTGGTGTAATGTCAAAATAATGCCACCGGTGCCTGATTACCGTTCTGCTAGTCAGGGCTGTCACAAAAAAATACATCAAATAAAAAGAAAGTTTACGAAAAACAATTTTAGCTTATTTTAGCCAACCTATTCTAAAAACTACACAATCTTAAGATTCGACAAAATAACTTTCAAATGTTTAGTTGAACATATCATATGAAACCAATATCGTAATAGCACAAAAAAAACAGTGGTGTTACGATATTTTTACTTGACATTATACTGGCATTTGGCGACCAGATGAAGCCAAAAATGTCATTTAATGTTAGTTCCTACAAATTTACCTGACAGCAAACGGGCTAGGAATAAATTTATGTCCTATCTCCAAACGCAAAAAGGTTAATTCCTTGTTTCGAAACCAGACACATATCCCTTCGCATGCCACTAAACATTTTCCCCATTGTTTTCCATTGTTAGACCGGAAAAGTCTACCACGGGTAAGTGGAACGCGAATGGTGTGTGTTAACTGGCGTATAATTTAATATATTTTTAACTAGGCATCAAAAATTTCCCGTTTGTTTCAGTACCGTGGCAAGGCACTTGATGTCTGTTATTTACAAACGGAAAAACTATCACTATACTTTAGTTCTTACTTGCAAATCAAGTTCTCTTCAGTTCAACTAAGTTGTTATTTGTGTCCATACACAGCTCCATTTTACTAGAGTGGAAACTCATCCTAAAATACGCTTGATAGCTCTCTATTGCCAGTTCAATTGCGCAATCTTTGATTTTGGCACCGACTCCCATAACTTACTTGTTGCGTGGCCCTTAATCACAAAACGTCCGGGTACTTATAGGCTAAGACAAACAAGATGTGCCCAAATGGCGTAACAATAGGGTGGTAGAACTGGCAAAAAGCCAACAGCTGTCGACTGGAGGGCTACTAAACAAGAATAGCGTAAAATCATAGGCAAAGAACCATAAACATCTTTGTACTATGCTGTGATAGACATGAAACCAATTTCTTTCTGCAAATAGACGAGAATTTTACTAGTCTTTTTTTTCCTTACACTGCTTCGAGACAATAATAAGGGCATATTATTTAGGTCGAGGTCAACTAGCTTATTTAACCAATCAATTACCGGCCTAGCCTCTTTACTAAATGGCGCTCTAAATTACCGGCCTGAACGATACCTATTGTATGAATGGGCAAAGCATCCAGCCAGTTTATTAAATGTTATATTAGACGCTACGGCTAAACATCATTTAGGCCGCTAGTTGAACGGCGCTGTTTAGTCAAGATACATAGGTGTGCCAAAAAAGGCTGGATTCTAATATCCTAATCTTTTGTATTTATTAGATTGAGTCTATTGGACCATCTCAACACATGGTAATCACGTTCTTATGAAAGAAGCGAAGCTTTACGTAATTCTGGTCTTGACAATACCTGGGTAATACTGTTTATTTTTATAAAATAAATATTTCTGCAAATAAGACCCTAAAGAGAATCATATGTGATCGATTTATATAAGTGCATATGTGCCTAATATAATACTTTTCGCCATTATATCAGATATTAATCATCAATATGCTTCTGCTTACTTTTTACTTTAGTCAGCTTTAGTAGGTAGCCATCCCTATCTATACCTTGCTTTATATTATTAACACAAGACGTCGTAGAATCACAACCAATAGCTTCTAAATTAGTAAGACAGGTCTTCGTAACAATAATAATATATGTGCAAATGACCGAAACTAGTAAATAAAAACAATAATATCGGATTACGTACGTGCCACCCCTATGGTCAGGTGTGCGCGCGATCCGAATACTAAATACGGCGTATTATACGCCATTCAATTCTGGATTCATTAGTTCGCATTTCACTCAAACGACTTGCCTGTCCCTGCCGCCATTTTGTACGTAATGTTGCAATTTTGTGTGTTAATCTCACATGTACGTAATCTGCAATCTATGGATAGCTAACTTAATTGTACCATAAATGATTGCATTCCTATTATAAAAAAGTTACTACATAGGACTAAAACTTATAGCCATATTAGCGTTATAGTCGATTATTTACAACCAATGCCACACAAACGCTTGTGAACGATCTCCTTTTCACGGGTTTGTACAAACATACAATTTTCAATTCTATATTATCTATCGCTTAAATCTACTCGCAGGGCTGTATCGTAAAAGCCAGTGAGTGAATTTTAACAGTAGGTATACGGACGTTGAGTGAGACGGTCACCGTTTAATTTTGCTGCGACAACGTTATTCCCTAATGTGTGTAATTATACCTAATATATACGTCTAATATTATAAAGCAGAAGAGTTTGTTGAACGCGCTAATCTCAGGAACTACTGGTTCGAATTTAAAAAATATTTTTGTGTTGGATAGTCTATCTATGGAGAAGGTTATTGACTATATAACATCACGGAACGACCAATAGGAGCGGAGCATCAATCAAAAATGTTGCAAAAACTGGAAAAACTATTCCTTTTCAACCGACTTCAAAAAAGGAGGAGGTTCTCAATTCGTCGGTATCTTTTTTTTTTTTTTTTCGATAATTATTTTTTTGTTTGAAAGGTAATACTTTCAGAATGGTCCCATATAAATTTGGTTAAATTCTGATGATGGGATCTATAAGAAAATCATCAAACATTGCATAAACTCCGTACCACACCAACCGATTTTAATATCTATCTTACCTATATCTCTGTCAAATGTGGACCGATTTTGATGATTCTTTTTTTAATGAATAGCTTATACTTCAAAGATACTATAATAAAACATTTTTGGAAAAAAATCACCCCTAAGGGTGGAAAAATAGGAAATGAAATCGGTGTTCAGCAGTTAAATTATGTTTGCACTCGTAAGATTTGTTTTGATTGGGATTTATCACTAAAATGGATGAAATAAGTTAATTTTATAAAAAAAATAAAAACCGACTTCAAAAAACTAAAACGCTAAAAATAATCTTAACACTTAAGTACCTAATCAGTAATGCAAAAACTGGAAAAACTATTCCTTTTGCGTAAACGGTTTAAGTTACGCAAAAATCATGTATGGTTATAATATGTTTGGTTCCTCTCTAAAAATTCTAAAAAAAAGTCCATGACAGCATTCAGTCCATGTCTATCTTTTAGGGTTGACTTATTATGACTTATTTTATGGTGATCAAATTTGTACTAAAATAATGCATTATTTGGTCATTGTTTACATAAGTAGGTATAAGTAACAGACCGAATTCCACGCGGGCGAAGCCGCGGGCGGAAGCCAGTATATTATTAATAGTAGTGTGGTTGAAAATAAAACAAGTACATTTCAATTCCAACTATCTTTCTCATTATTTTGTTCAAATTACAATACTCTTTAATTAAGCTGTGGTCAAACGGTGTTGATTAAAAATGTATAATGTATTATTTTTTTTAATTTAAATTTGTAGAAGAGTTTGACGAGAAAAAGAGTAATCTCAAGAGGCGTATTTATTTATTTGTTTATAATTTAGGAAGACCAAGGTTTACAATTTTTGAAGTATTTGAATTCGAATTCGCCTACGAAATTCCAAGAATTGTAAACAATTTTCTATGTGTTCGTGTACAATCCTTGTGATTTCGTGAATTGGAATTCGAATGCTTGAAAAATACTCATCCGGATATGACACAGGTTTGATTCCCACCTAAGGCAATTAAACCTTTTAAGTAAAATATAAGCTGAAAGAATAATGTTTTATAATTAGTTTCATGCGACTAATAAGACATCTATAATGAACACTGAATAGCACGTAGAACTGACAGCCGATGGGGCAGAAAGCTTCTAGAAGAATGGAGGCCGCGTACCGGCAAGCGCAGCGTAGGACGTCCACTCACAAGGTGGTCAGACTACCTGGTAAGGGTCGCAGGAAGATGCTGGATGCAGGCCGCTTCCAACCGGCCAATCTGGAAGTTAATAGGGGAGGCCTATGTTCAGCAGTGGACGTCCTATAGCTGAAATGATGATGATGATGATGAATGAACACTGACGCCAAGTTTAATTCCGTGATATCCAATTTATTGCTAAAAGAAACTGACAACAGAGCCTGTATTGCCTTATCCGCCTGAATTTTATTTAGATTTATACCAGAGACCGTATCTACGTTCACATCCATCATCAAAACGGATTGAACGCTACGGTTCAGATAATTAAAAATATGGATGTTGCAGAGTTGTGTCATGTGTTGTGTTTATTTGACCAAGTATTTTTTTCTATTGTTATACTATAATATTTATTGTGACATGATCATGTAAAAACATAATGACTAGTCTTAATGCCAGCAATAAAATTAATGTTGATGTTGTCCATATAACATAAATACGTATACAAAAAAAAAATTGTTCGTTACACTTTTCAAATAATTGAATTAATTTACCTTTTAATTGTGATTATGTTACAAGTAAATGTATTTTTAATCATTCTTTTTTAAATGAGCAATTGTGACCTTACCTTTCAATTCATATTTTACCAATTTGACTCATGTCTACAGATTTTCGATTAAAATGTGTCATAAAGTTATTGATTTTTTTTATTACGTACCAAGTCCGGGGTTTTTGTGCTAACAAAACAAACCAAGTCAATTTTGGTCAATCACAGTATGGCAAAATTTTAAGATGGCGGTCAGTTGAGATCAAAGTATTGTCTTGTAGTAGTGTCTGACTAAACAAAATAATATACTAAATCGTTTAGTAAACTTCAGCAAACTAAACTAGTACAGTCTAACTAAATTTGACTCTGTTTCCTTGCTATTTGACTATAAAGTCTAAACATAAAATAATAAAAAATTTAAAATGTGAAATTTACGTACAGCTTACGTAATATTATTAGAAAAAAAAAAACTCATAATTACAACGTTAGATCTCATCTACTTCACGATATGAAATTAAATAAAAAAATATTAAAAACATTGTTTTCACAATCACACCAATTATCTAGCCCCAAACTAAGCAAAGCTTGTACTATAGCGACTAGATAACGGATAAACATACTTAAATAATTTTATAAACGTCCATGACTTAGGCTTTGCTCATCAGACAAACATTTGCTGGCTTTGTAGTCCGGAGCAGGAACCAATACACCAGACGGTCGTCATACAAACTTTCGACACGTCTCTTAGGCTGACCCCACATTGGGCGTGCGCGTTCCTCGAGCGTGTGAACGACGCGAAGGCCGCGTGCGCGCCGCGACAACGCGGCGTGAGCGTCGCGTTTTACCAGCGTGTGGCGTGTGTACATCGTGAACGCCGCTCGCACGTTGAGCTCACGTCGCGTTTTATAAGCGACCGCCTCAGGAAATTAATATCGAAAACCATTTTATCTTCCCTATATCAAAATCCATTTTGTTAGTGATTATAATAACAGCAACGTGACGTGAGCTCAGCGTGCGCGACTACGCGACGCTCACGCCGCGTTGTCGCGACGCGTACGCAGCGTTTGCGTTCTACACACGCTCGAGGAACGCGCACGCCCAATGTGGGGTCAGCCTTACGACGACGTAACGTCACAATTTCGTGGGTCAGGACCAGAACAAGAACCTATTCCAGTCAAGGGGTAAAACCTTGCTATTGACTTAAAATAACAAAATGACGTATCTAATTAAACAAAGTTACACACAACTTGGATAATAAAGGTGTAAAATATCAGGAAACAGCATCGCTAACGTTACTCTGGAGCGATAAGAGCCATTGTGACGGGAGTAAGTGTAGGGTGACCATTTTAAAGCAAATCCAAGGATATACGAGAATCGGTTTTCATGATAACATTGGCATCACAACACTAAAATGCATACATTTCCGCATCGCACTAAAACATAATTATTAGTTTTCGTCGCCATATTTTTACGAATAACAGCGTGTAGAGCCATATTTAATAAGCGAGTTAACACACACGTCGAAAGAAGGATTGATGCAATTATTGAGATTCACATAGATCATATAGAACGACATGAACATAATACCGTTTTTTTTGGGAACTTACCAGTATATACGAGTTTGTGCTTATACGTTTGGTCATCCTAAGTGTGTGAGTTATATGCGGTAAGGGAGAAGGCGCAAGTTGTGCAGTTCTAATGTCACTTCTATGGCTAAGACATAAGGTTCATATTTTAGCATGTATTACAAGACCTGGCGTAGAGATCAGAACAAGCAATGACCTGCGGGTTTACCGTCCAGGATTTATTGAATGCTGCGCTAAGAAGACAGGCTTTATGAACTGCAAATTGCGATCTTCTCTACAAAGATTGTTTATAATCAAGTCTATATAATTAATACTAGCTGTCCCGGCGAAACGCGTACCGCCCCTTAATTCATTTTTATTTCGTGAAATTTCCATGTTTTTTATAGTTATTCTGCTATTCGGAGCAGAGACAAATCAACAAATCAAAGATCATTAAAATCGGTCCAGCCGTTCTTGACTTATAAACGGTGTAACTAGCCCGATTTTGTTTTATCTATATAGATTAGAACTTCAAATTTTTTTGTAAAATGATTTTTGCGAAAAGTTTATATGACAAAATTTGCCATATAAATATATTATAAGTTTTTGAAATATTTCAATCATTTGGTGCTTAAAAAATGGGAATTAGGAGCCTTACATTGAACGCTAAACAGTTTGTATGCAATGTTGTCTTTACATTAATTTCCATTAAGAAAAAAAAAATATTTTCCATTATAATTAACCACGATGTCATTATTACCCAGTATAACTGAACTTTTGTTAGTCAGTACGCAATATACATGATTACTTTAACGTAATAATCTGACGACGTTAGTACACGGACATAGGTCTCTCCCAACGTTATTCTTTTCCATCCATTGCCAGCAGCTTTGCGTATTATCATCGATCTTGTCAGAGCGCCCTAAGATGCGATTGCCAAATCTTGGTCTCTGTCAATAATACGTCTACCCCATCGATTATCCGTTGTACGGCAAATGTGACCAGGAGACGTATTTTTATATCATGCGAATTCCAATCCGAATACGCAATCGCAAGATTCGCATGCGAATACCTAAAACCACTACCACCACTATTTTTGAAAATTCATTCCGGGAATACTGCTACCGTACGAGTGATCCCACAAACTCGTTTTTCGATTTCTACTAGTAGAAAGTACGGAAGAATGACATTCACAATTAAAATATGGTTGACAGAGATTTGACATGATAACTTTTTATTTACGTTCGTTAATGAGTTTTTGCTTTATGGTTATATTTATGGTACTTTCTGCGTGAAACAAAAATAGTTACAAGATTTCAATTTAATAGCAACACCAAAACCAGTGATTCAAACAGGAAGCAATAGAAATTATTTTCATACACGAATTGTTTTCGTATTCGAATTCAAGATTCATTTCTGATGCTTCAACAATACGTCTCCTAGCCATTGCCACTTCCACTCGCTTATCTTTTGAATTACTTTAGTTCTCTGTCGAATTATAATTATGAGTCCTTTAGACAAATTGCAAACGTAGCTCCCTCCTTAGCTCGCTAAGCAACTATTACTAAATGTAAGTCGTACCATAAGTGTGTCCCGGCTCCGTAAAATATGAAAAGAACTCGTTGACGACTTTTGTCTCGAGACTTTGAAGGATTGGTAATGTAAAGACCCGACGATGTGTTGCTTGAAATAAGGAATAAACAAAATGCTGTTCTGCGAGCTTCTCTCTCTAAGTTGTTTTTAGCTATTCATAGTGTTTGCCCGAGGTAAACAGGATAATTAATAACTTAATTAAATCAATAAAACATACTAAATCCAAAAATAACAAATAAATTCATGTTTCGTGAATAAATAAAAGTATAAATAGAAATAAACCAAAGCTTTAGGCATTTGGTATTTGCCAAAAAGGCGATTTTTTGTTTGATAACTGACAAGTTGATTAACACTACAGTACATATTGAATAATTTATAATGTATTGACATTCCATTTACATCAATGATTAACACGTGACGGGCTCTGTTAACTCAGCGCTGTGTTATTGTAATAACAGGATAAACATTCGCGTATTCGCATTAAATTTAACAAAATACCTTTACATAGTATTACCTACTACCACCTTACATAGTACTAAAGAGAAACATAAAATGGGAAGTATTATTTAACCTAGCTACTAGGAACTTTTATATACAGAGACTGAAAATAAAATCTGGTCCATGTATCATGCTAGGTCCGTCCTAACTTAAAATATAAAGTATGCAAGATTTACAAAATTTATTTTATATACTAGGTGCGTATGAAATTAAATAAGTTTAATTTTTTTTTATTTTGCCCAGTACTTCGCCTAATGTTTCGACGACAAAGTAGTTTAGTTTCATAAGCGCAACTAATCTACCTCTGTAATCACATTTTGTACTTATTCTGTGAGAACAATAGACAGATATATAGATACTCTTTATTGTACACTACAGAAAGCAAACAGTACAAAGTGAAAATATATGTAAAAAATAAAAACCGACTTCAAAAAACTAAAACGCTTATTATTTATTTTTTTTATTTTTATTTTTTATAAAATTAACTTATTTAATCTATTTTTGTGAAAAATCCTATTCAAAACAAATCTTACGAGTGCAAACATAATTTAATTGCTAAACACCGATTTCATTTCCTATTTTTCTACCCTTAGGGGAGGATTTTTTTTCTAAAAATGTTTGATTATAGTATCTTTGAAGTGTAAGCTATTCATTAAAAAAAGAATCATCAAAATCGGTCCACATTTGGCAAAGATATTAGAAGATAGATACTAAAATCAGTTGGCGTGGAGTTCATGCAATGTTTGATGATTTTCTATAGATCCCATCATCAGAATTCAACCAAATTTATATGGGACCATTCTGAAAGTATTACTTTTCAAACAAAAAAAATTATCGACATCGGTCAACGCAGTAACGAATGATCGCTGAACATACATTTAAAAAAAAAAAGATTCCGACGAATTGAGAACCTCCTCCTTTTTTGAAGTCGGTTAAATAGTACAATTTAGGCGGTCTTATCGGTCTCATAGAAGCTAGAAGAATAAATCTTTTATAAATTTATAGCTACATTAAATCCACTTGCGGATCTCCGTATTTTAATCTCAAATTTATTTACTAATACGGTATTAAACATCATTTTAAATATATCAGTTTGTATAACGTCGACAGAGACAAACTTTTTATACTGTCTTTTACTTGAAGGTTATCCGGAAGAGATCGCTTCCGAGACCGCCTAAATTGTACTATTCTAAATATGTTTTTTTACTATGTACTGTTTGTTTTGTGTGTTGTGCAATAAAGTGTATCTATCTATCTATAATGTCTTAACCTTGCACTAGCTTGGTGTTCCGGTGTTGTGCAAAACCGCCATACTATTGTTAATGTTGTTTTATTTTTATGTACCACAAACCTTGGCATCAAAACCTATAAGGTAACTTTCCGGTGGCCTACAATTTTAGAATTTAGCATCAAGTGAGGTCTTGTGAACCGGGTTTAGAGGCGTGCTTAGGGAGGGGCCTGAACAGCAGTGAACCGACGTGGGCAGATTATGATGTGGTATTTTTGGAATATTTATTATTACACTTACATTTCAAGATTGGAATGAATACAAGAATTTTTTTTTGAGAGATTTACTCAATATGGATCTGGTGAATGCGAGTGCGATATCGACCATTTGTCACGATGCAGTAGACATTACGTTCTCTTTTTATACAGGGTTACATTGCAAAGGGGTGCCAAATTTTAAAAATTTGAACTAGGAAACATTATAAAGAAGTTTCTTTATCGTAATTGTCTTTAACGTAATTATTTGTAATAAAAAAAACTGTAAAATATCCGAAAATAAATTCATCAACGAGACTACGAAAGCCGCACGCGGCTATTTATCAGAGGCGTAGGTACGGCGAGCCAACAAGGACCTTACCCAGTGTAGTTACGGTGCAATTATTTCATGAATGAGTAAAATTATCCCCGTCTATGATTTTTAACAGCTGATAGAAATGTGAAAAATTTTTTTTTTGTTTTTTGCATAGTTCGATTAAATTACTAATTCTGAGCCACTCCTGAAGATTTGGCACCCCTTTGCAATGTAACCCTGTTTATACGTTAAGAAATGGCAGTGATTCAGTCTCTCTCTCTCTTCAGTGCAAGGGTCTGATTGATATCCATGAACTACTAAGCAGGCTGCAGTACCGCCAGCTAAACTTTCTGAGAACCCCCCTTTTGTTTTCATTGAGACAAAACATTGTTACGGTTACCTAAATAAAACCTTATTATTGTATACTAGTTTAGCAAGGAAACAATATTTATAATAAAAATGAATGTTTGTATGTTCGTTCTTAATACGTTCCTAAACTATTGATCAGATTGCGATGAAACTTTGCTAAGGTCTTCTGAGGACACCCAAGAGTGTTTTTGAATTGAATTATATACCACGCAAACGAAGTCGCGGGCAACAGCAAGTTTTTTGTATAAAATTGTTGATATGCACTTTGAGATACAATGAACAGGGACTATCTATTACTATAAAAGACCATTCCATTACAAATTTATCGATTATATAAAAATAAATTAAAGAAATAATAGTATACTTTCATATTATAGCTAGGCTTTAATATGGTAAATAATTGGCTTCACTGTAACCTACTAACCTTAAACACTGACAAGACAAAAATCATACACTTCTGCATGCGCAACCGCCATCGTAATATTAATAGCTTTCAATTAAATGCACATCACTGCCAAAACCCAGTAGTCAACACATGTAACTGTCCTACTATCCTTAGCACTGATAACTTGAAATATCTAGGAATTATAATAGATGAAACACTCTCTTTCAGACCTCACATTGAATATTTAGTTAACAGGGTCCGTAAATTAATATACGTTTTCAAAAAACTCCGATCAATCGCTGATCCAAAATTAATTACACAAGTATACCTGGCCTTATGTCAATCCATAATCCAGTATTGCATCACGTCATGGGGCGGAGCATTAAAAACTATCTTGATCCCACTTGAACGAGCTCAGAGAGCAATCCTAAAAGTAGCCAGTTGGCTACTTTTAGGATTGCTCTCTGAGCTCGTAGGTAGGGAGTTCCCTACCTTTTTTCCATCCTACTAACCTATTATATAAGTCGTGTAATGTGCTGACTGTCCGACAATTGTTTATAATGCACGTATTACTAAAACAACATGTACTACTTCCTTATAATGCTGACATTACTAATAAACGACGTAGAGATATAGTTTGCATCACACAATCAACCTCAAAATACACTTTTACAAATAGGTTTTTTACATTTCTAGGACCATTTCTGTACAATAGACTGAATAAAATACTTAATTTTTATGAGCTAAGTTATTATAACTGTAAATTAGAAATAGTTAAGTATTTACTATCTTTGTCCTACGATAAAACTGAACAATTACTTTTAATATGTAAGTAAAATAGATTGATAGTATCGAAAACTTTAAATTGTATATTTTCCCTATTTTTAATAATTAATTACTGTTAATTTATGTCACCTAGAAGTTCATTTAAGTTCACTCTCGCCTGAAGCACAGGTTCTACCTAGTTCAGGCAAAGGTAACTCCTTGCATTGTATAGTTTTAAGTTGTACTGTTAAGAATGTATCTGCTTTTCTTGTATTTTAATAAACGATTTATTTATTATTTTATTTATATTTAATAACAAGAAACATTTTAGCACATACTTTGCGACTTACATTTTTTTTTTTACATCAGAAAGGAAAAAAATACCTAAAGAGTGAGACAAATCTGAGCGTGATTTACAAAGAAAAACGGGATATTAATCTAGCAAATGGCATCATAATAGGTAATTTGAAACGTTTTGAAAGTTTTCTCGTGTAAATTCCACCGACAAGATAACGTTACACAGAGGTTCTTTGCTATTTATGTTGACATATTTCGTTAAGAATATTCTTTGTAATAACGAGGTAAAATGTAGTACCTACTCTTTAAACAAATATGTAAATAATTTAATTTGTATAAAACTACTCATTATTTATTGAATACTACTGAGATATTAACCCTGATTTCAACAAAACTGTATAATTTTAAATACGAGTTCGTCTTGTTGAACTTATTTATAATAAATTATACACTGCAAGACCACTTGTGCATTAGCTACAAAATAAGAATGAACCTTGCATTACACCCGTTGCACCTTTAAATACGACCTCGAGTCAACATTCATAATAAATCAAGAGTCCCACTTAGCAAATAAGTAGACGTTATTTTTGTACATTAGCTCGGCGCCGTGGTAATGACAACCTAATATTTGCGGGCCGACTTGATGCAATGTAAATAATATTGGGAGTTTGTTTGCTCGCAATCGCAAAAAAAAATCGCAATTTTCTTATCATGCTTAAGAGCTTGAAACTTTTAGGTACAATTAAAATTAAATTATATACATACTTCGTATATAGTAGATCTTCTGGATATAGTAGTATGCGACTTTGGGCCGGTGCAAAGCGTTTTCGTGTTACATTACATCTGTATCGGATGGGCAAATCGCATTTGTATGTATATGTTATGAGCGTAAACACAATATCGTATTTCATATAAAATCTTTAAAATAAATAAACTTTGTCTATGGAAACTGATATAGTAACGGACTTAAATAGATACACAAGTCAATCTAAAATTCTAGATACATTAAAAGTAAAAACGATATGAGAACGTTGAAGTTAAATTTAAAAAAGAAAAGAAAAGCTCCAAAAATTTTATATAGTATATATGTGGTTTAAGCTAAAATTTCAGCAAATAAACGTATTTTTATTTCTTATTTATAGCAAAATTTTGTATTATTTTTGATTAGAATATGTTTATACAATGTGTTAATTTTACACTTGATCAAACGAAATGTGCGGATACTAGATAAACAATTATCGTTAAAAAATCGAAAAAAAATTTTTTTATGTAAACTATTTCAAAAATAATATATTTTTTTTTTGGGAAAATTTCCATCTTTCGGTTTTAAATTATTTTCTCTTTAAGTAAACAGTGTAATTTTTTCAAAGTCGTTTTATTCGAAAGCTAGAAAGATTAGCTAGCAATAAAAATTTTAAAAAACCTACAATTCTGAAAATTTTTTATTATTCAAAAAAATAATAAAAAATTTTTTTTTGTTAAAAAATGCTTTTTTTAATTTTTGGTCTGTAACTTCAAAGCTAGCTCATTGAGGTAACTTTTTTAGCATGTTTTATTAAACTGCATGGTTTACTCTACAAGTTCTTCAAAATAACATGGGTTCTATCTAACACGCACATTTCGTTTGATCAAGTGTAAAATTAACACGTTGTATATTTTAAAGAAGAGGAAATGTGTTTTCATCCCATCTATTTGAAAAGGACGACTTGGTTCGCCTTTAAGTGCACCCAAAGGACGTGGTGTTTTCATCTTAGTGCTCAGTAACATCTTAGTGTTCAGCGCCAAATAAATCGAACGCAAATATTGTTTGAATAAGACCGGTCGCTATCAGAAGCTTCTAATACAAACATTCTAGCGCAAACCTGAAGGCACTTCGGTGCATACATTTTGTACTAGAACCCGCATATTGTAAGAAATGTTCCTTGCCGGTCATCCGGTTCTAATGAACGCCGGATTGAAACGTCATCAGAAGGCCCGTCTAAACAAAGCTCATGACTAAACACACTCTAAAGGTCGACCGCTAATAATTTTCACAATGTATTTGTAACTTTTAATTCTGTTTCATACTTATTCGTGTTTTTTTTTTAATAAACGCATTCTTTTCTTATTATTCTTATTCTAAAGATTCTGTTGCTAAAGTGGAAAAATATCCGTGCATATGGAATGTGGATAGTAAACATTATCAAAATAAAATACAGCCGGACTTAGCGTAGGAGAAAATATAAACAGTGATTTTCTTCTTTATTAAACTAATCATTAGTGCCAATAGCAAAAACGTGTCGCCATCCTTAACATTCCTATGCGAACGTCAAAAGACGGAGAGGTATGTCGTGGCGGTGCAGTCAGCAACAACTGGCGCCGAATCGCCGAACCGGATAATGTGCGGGGCTTGTGACAGTTCGGTCTGGCGCGCGCTAGAAATGTTTCTATTAGAAACTTCTAATAATATGCGATCGGTCTAAAGACTGGCCTGGTACGACGGCCCATAGTCGCGCCGCCCGGCTAAATAAAAAACAAAGATTTTCACTGGTTGATAGAAATTCATGGTTTTGTTTTGAAAAATGAGTTCTTCAAGTGACAATAAAATAAGAGGCGCCTTTCCTTTTCTCATAGTGGGTGGTGAAAAGTGGTGTATCACTCGGGCCGGGCGCAAAATCTATTTTTGACTCGGGCGACGTAATTTGAATCCCTTGCTACGTTCAGGATTCTACTAACGAATTCTTCGCTACGCTCGGGATTCTACTCTAGAATCCCTTCACTTCGGAATTGATTAAAAAAAGCGCCCAATCTACTATTAATTAAAGGACCCGTTTTCGCTCCTAAGAGCGCAAATAGTAATCTTTCGATGCAGTTTTTTTTCGCTTAAACGCATTATTGACCGTTATCAAATTAGAGGAATACGTGTGATGCAGTAATTAAAATTACTTGATTTCTGAAACTGGTTTAAGTTTATTCTTTTTATATTCACCACTTTGACGTTCGATATTATTCAGCGTTAGTTACTATCGAATAATTTTCGTTCATACTTCATCAAACAACTGCAGCGGTATCGTGACTTCGAATAATGAAAATGAAGAAATTTTTCAACGGCCGCGCAAAGCACCTATATTCAATCCATTTACGACCAAATTGCAGTTCATTTCGTTGTAATGAGAGAGGTTATGCTGTTCCGTGACTGCAATATAGCACAGTAGAATTGTTACTTACAGTAGACCTATTAATCACTGGACGCGTAGCCGCTATATCCTCCCCCTTTCTTAGGGTTCCGTAGGAATCAAGGAACCCTTAGTATTAAGTCATGCTCGTCAGTCTGTATGTCAGCTGTTTTTTGCTCGTAGCTTATCATTTTGCTTGTCAATTAAAATTAATCATGATTATAATAACAATAACGCTAATAAAGTTTGGAATATTGGTCGAACACCTAGTTTTTATTTTTATTTTGATATCAGATACAACAGTTATTATCGCGTGTAATTCGTGTAACAATAATATTGCTTATTTTGTCTATTCATGTACAGACAACAGCTCGTCAACCTACCACTAACGTTAAAATTTTCTAAATTGATATTGATCTCTACGTGTCGGACTTAAAGTTTATTTGGGTACGTTGACCTGCCATCATCTGTACGAAGAACCTGCGACTCTGGTGCGCAATTACCTATTTAACTGTTGTTGCGCCTCTTTATCGCAACTCTTCTAAAGGGGCTCGCAAAATCACACTCATGGAGATTCTATTTTGCTTGTTTGTTTATTTTACGCTCAAAAACTATGATTGCCATGAGCTATGAGCCATATCATGAATTTCGCGATGTGGACGTTGTTTTACGGTGACCACAAGGCGTTGTCCACCTGTTTTTTCGCTCAGTGATGTCTTTGAGCGTAACATATACAAATAAAGACCAAACGCTCAGAGTGCAGCTAGTTTACATAACATTGCAGGATATAACCCGTAGCGTAATGGCACAGAATACATCTATTGACTACGATAGCGCGGTGTACGTCACGGTGCGCTTCGTATAAAGTAAGCCTACTAGATTATATAATATTGTGACATTCAAATTGTATATTTAGTTATCGTTGGCAATACGTAATTTATTCATAAGAATAGGAAACTTAATTTTCAAATTAATAGAAAACAAAAAGTTTACTTATCAGAAAATTGGTTCGAGTAAAATCAGTGATGTAATAAGCATTCCATTACTTGCCAATTTGCTCACAGCAAAAATATAATTTGCAAATAACGCTGATTGGTTGTATTTTGAAAAATACTGTCAAATTAAAAAGCCACCTGGCACTACCTCCTACGTGACATGATCCTAATTCTTTTTTTTTAAGGGTAGATGCAGATAATGTCCATTCTTTTTATAACTTAAAATTTTCAACCATATACTTTCGAAGCTTGTTAAAAGAGACGAAAACTCTTGGAAAGCTCTTAACCAGCGTCGAAAACATAAACCAGCACACGGGCGCATTTTATGAAGTTAACGGGAACTCGATTAAGGGAGAAAGTTGCCAGAGATAAGAGTCTACGCACATTGGATACTTTTAGCTTCGACGACGGTTTGGATTCTTGACGTCATAACAATTAATTGTTATCTAACTAGTTGTCATAGCAGCTGATCGCTATCCCAAGAACTAGATACAGCGAATAAATCACACCAATCAGCTTTATTAGTTGACTCATATTTGTATTACAGCGTGACGCAAACCAATGACTAGGAACGCTTTGTACACAAATGTAATTTTATTTGTTACAGCTGTAGATTTTTAAAATAAATAAAACCTTCTTAGCCGAGAGGCGAGCATACCGGACTTGGTGTCGCTATCTCTGAGGTCCCGGGTTCGATTCCCGGTCGGTCAATTAGAAAAATAACTTTTTTATACTGTCTTGGGTCTGGGTGTTGTGGTACCGTCGTTGTTTCTGATTTCTGTAACACAAGTGCTTAAGCTACTTATCATAGGATCAGAGCAAAGTATGTGATGTTGTCCAATATTTATTTATTTATTAAAGTACACAGAGGTTGTTTATTACATTTCAGACTTTCATTACCATAGGGCAATAAAATAATGCGTTATTTTACTACCCCATGGCAATGAAATATATATGCAGTAATTTTCGTCGACGACCTTCATTGCCGAGAGGCGAATACGCCGGACTTGGCGTTGCCATCTCTGAGGTCCCGGATACGATTCTCGGTCGGATCAATGTAAAAAACAACCTTCTCTATGTTAAGTAGGATCTAGGTGTCGTGGTACCATCGTTGTTTCTGAATTCTGTAACACCTGTGCTTTATCTACTTACCTTAGGATCAGAGCAAAGTATGTGATGTTGTCCAATATTTATATTTTTTAAGGGTAGGATTAGAAAAATTGCCTCTTTTGTGTCGATTTCAAAAATAATCTACACTGACGATTATAACATATAGTATTGATTAGCGTTCTCATTCGTTTATTATCTTTTTCCAAACACTTTCTCCCGTTGTAATTCTCATCTGTTTATACAAAAAAGTATTAAGTGTGCGGCAGTTCCAATGGAGAAAGTTGCTAGAGCTAAGTTTGGTTTGCGTGATTGAATCTGCCACTATTTGACGGAAAATAATGCGTGTAAATGCAATACACAGTCTTTACACTATCGTGGATTGAATAAACCTCTATTAGTTTTTAGAAAACAACACTATTTAGAGGCCTTATCATTACTAGGCTTACTAATAACAAACGATCTAAGTCTCAAACAATTTAGAAATCTAATTAAATCGTTTATTTCAGAAAATATTGTAACACTATTAAAGTCTTGAAGCTAGATATATTCTACATATTTTGCCACTTGTGGCGTTATTTTGGCCGGTATTTTTTTACCTATTCACTCACTATTAAAGCTCCGACGCAACTGAACTATAACCACCTCAATTTAACCTAAGTTACCTAATTCGATTGTATTACACAATTTGTTTGTCAACAACACACAGTTTATGTACTCAAAATCATTATTTACACTGCCTCCAAAGCTAATTATCCAATAATTCCTAATAGACTCTAAATAATGTACCGTTAATAATCGACCAATGAACTGGGAGCGTATGTTCTTGTTATTGCATACAACTCGACTCCAATTAATTATCCTTGTCCAAATGTAAGCCATTCAACGATATGACCAACAATGCTATTCAATAGTAAGTGACCACTACAGGCACGGGTTCAAGTCTCGAAATCAGGGCCCCTGATCACAATAAGCATTGTTATCAAAATAAAATCAATAGTACGTCAAATTAGAACCATTTCAATATACATTTAACCATTTCATTTCAATGTCATTGAGCTTGAGCCACATCACACACATGAAAGGTGGAGTAAACGGGTTTTTGAGTGGAGACCGCGCCTTGGCAAATGTAGTGTAGGACGACCCCAACTCAATGGACCGACGATCTTAGGATGGCGGGCTGTGGCTGGATAAAAAAAAGCGAGAGATTGTCCTCTTAGCGATTCCTGGACTGGGTAGATTTAGTTAGCGTAATAATTATTTTTAAGGTTCCGTATTTCAAAAGGTAGGTAGGACTCTTATAGGTTGATCTGTCCGTCTATCGGTCTGTCTGTCAAGACTTTATTAAGTTAAAATAATATCAAATACTCAAGTCTGCAATCCCTTGAATGCCTTTGTTACATAAAAAAAACTTCTTAAATCTTTGTTTTTAGCAATTACATGCTTGTTATATCTATAATAATATAACACTTGAAAAAAAATAGACTGCCTCAGGTGGGACTCGAACCCACGTCTCATCGCACGCCGGGCGAGTGCTTTTGACGGGTGTTTGACGGTAGTATACTAATTAGGTATACGTATAACCAACAACATTGATCAGATAAAACGCTGGTTTCAACAGCGAGAAAGACTTGACAAATTTCGACGGGTTGGCCAACGTCCTCTGTAGTTTAGTTGGAAAAGCACTCGCCCGGCATGCGATAAGACGTAGGTTCGAGTCTCACCTGAGGCAGTCGATTTTTTTCAAGTGTTATATTATCATAAAAAACTTCTTCGTCAGCGCAATCAAAAGATACGGCTGTTTATTCCTTATTTTTGATACTCGCAATGGAACAAAAACCTATAGAGTACTTCCCGTTGACCTAATATCATAAAATTTAGCAAGATGCAATGTCTTCACTAGCACATGTAAAGGGAAAAGTCCGAAAAAAAAACCGCATTTTTCCGTCGTCCATCCTGTTGTACGTACCGGCTAATACCTAAAACTACTGTAGGGATTTTGATATTTTCTCTAATAGACAGATTGATTCCCTAAGAACGTTATCTATCTATCTTCTATCTTCTATATATATAAAAATGAATTGCTGTTCGTTTGTCTCGCTAAAACTCGAAAATGGCTAGACCGATTTGGCTAATTTTGATCTTGAAATATTTGTGGAAGTTCAGGGAAGGTTCAAAAGGTCAGAAAATATAAAAAAGCTGCAAGGAAAGTAGTAAAACAACTTTTTTATTTTCCTATACAAACTGTTCGTACCTGTCAAACGAATTGGCGGAACGAAGTTCGCTGGGTCAGCTAGTTAGGTATAATAATTCAAAACCGTACATACTCGTTCAAAGCCTGGGTGAGTCGTTAGTCAGACACAAAGCTGTATCGTAGCATTGTCGTAGTGCTTCGTAGCATTGTCGTAGTGTTTCGTAGCGTTGTCGTAGTGTTTCGTAGCATTGTCGTAGTCTTTCGTAGCTAAATGTCGTAGCGCTTAGATCAATGGTTAAAAAAGTGAACACCTTTGCCAAGACTAACCTAATTATTTAGTGTTAAATTAGGTCATATCATTGATAAAGACATAACAAAAACTGTTAAAATACTACTGAGCGTTGACTTTAATAAATGAGAAAAATATATTTATTACACAACACACAAACATCATACTGTTAAAAACGTCGTATTATGTAGAGCTTAAATAGGATTAAAACGCAACATTTTGCAAAGCTTTGTTGCACACATCACTAATGATGGTAGCGAGTTCCTGGCTGCTGCCCTGCGTCCTTATTAATAAAATTTCAGTTTATTTCTATTTAAATCTCAATAAATTCTAATCAAAAGCTGCCAAAAGCCTAGATGGCTTTTACATTCCGCACACCTAGATAAAGAGCACAAAACAAAATACGCGATGGCACAACTTAAAATAAATGTGTGTCTTTGGAGTTAATGAAGTTTGAGATCATATTACATCATCAGATTCCAATAATCGCAATAACTCGATTTTGTATTATTTCAAGTTATGCTACTCTTTATCTACGTGTGCGATATATGAATACAAATTATTTTTATTTAGTACCTAAGCTACGCATAAAACATACTTACTTTAACCTGTTTTCTGGACACTGGTAATCAATCGTTTAATGTCGCAAATATTTGTTTTTTCTAGAGTTTTACGTATAAACAACACTGGCTTATGTACTGTGTGTTCGTGGTTAGGCCCATAGACATCAAAACTAGAATATCGTACATAATATTATTATATAGTACAAATAAATTTATATTGACAAAAACAAAAGTTTAAATGATCCATTTTATACATCGTTTAACAGAATAGTTAGTTTAGTGTAGAATAGTAATCGTTTAACAGAATAAGTGATAAAATAGTAAATAATTTTAAAAATGAATGTCATAAATAAACTAAACTAGACATTTTGTACAGTTATTTAGTAATTGTGTTTCATAAATGAATTGAAAAATTGTAAAACACATTTGGACAGACACATGGCCAAAGGCTCCTAATGTCACTTGTGTCGTAAGATTTATAGTCCTAGCGTGGAGTTGGCAAAACAATGTTCTTTATATACAGTTTAACGAATACAAAATAATAGTTCTTGGCTAACAATGCACATAATTATTTACCTATTTTAAATGCCTGAATTTAATGACCCAAGACAAGATGGGAGAGTGTAGTGCTAAAGGACATGAGGGAGTGTGAGGTTTCCAAAGACGATGTCGAGGACAGAACGAAGTGGAGAACGGAAGGCTGAACCCACCACCATATGGAATATGTATATCTAGGAAGAGAGAGAGAGAGAATTGACAGTTTATTTCAAAAAATCTCTTTTTATCATAGATTTTTCTAACTACTTAGCTATATAAATCCAGTAATCAGTTAATCATTAATCAGCCTACGTCAATGTACTGCTGGACAGAGGCCTCTCTCTCCTAATGCACACTACGAGTACTAAGCCCGATCCTCGGCTATTCTTATATAAAGTTTAATATTTTGACTTAAAGAATTTGTTTTCATCTGCCTCTGGAGCAATGCGAACCTACTTTTCGCTATCCTGGCGATTGCGCTTTTTCGTAAGTTCTTCTTATTAGTAGATACGAGAAGTTTGATAGACTAGGTAGATACTACACATAAATGTTCAATGTATCCCACTCAACAGAAAACGAGAAGAAAGAAGGATGAAAAATTCATTTAAATGCCGTGTTATGAGTGCTAGGGTTGAAACATTAAGCATATCCTAGAGTATGTGCTCTATATGGGTTGAAAGGATGGAAAAATGCACTGACTACGAACAACGCAGCGTGAGACTACCGTTTGCCTATTGGACGGATGACCAAAGACCCTACCATACACATTAAGAGTACGTAAAGAGCAGTTTTTGTTTTACGTCAAACTCTATAAAAATATAACAAAACGAGTATAAGGCAATATAGTAGTAAATATAGTAGTCTATAAGCAATCATAAAAGCGCCAAATGATGCGATGTATCATTCCCACTGACGATCAATAGAGAAGATAATTATAACAAGATAATGTAAATAGCGAGGACGTTATAAGTTAATTATGTACTTTAGTAAGTGATTAACACATGGTTGTAAATTCTAAAAATTGGCCGTCTAAGATTTCTCTTCTTTGATTTTTCCTCTGCCACTTGCACACTATGACGAGAAATTATTATTTTTTATTTGAAAACAAGTAACATTAAAAGCATACATCTAATTTTAGCTTCACAGTGTAACAAAAACCAGCTTTGGTTTTACCGTACACCGTGATTTGACATCTAGCGTTCGTAAAATGGAAAGCAAGGCTAGGAGACTCTTTTTTTAAAAATCCTAACCTATCAGATTTTTTCAAATTATTACACGAAGCAACATTTCCCATGACAGCAACAGAACCATGACAAAACGCATGACGCGTGACGTGTTGAAGCCATGTTGACGCATACAAAATTACGTTACGCTGACGTCACATGGCGAAGCAGAAATTTCGTTTCATGATGAAATTGCTTCTTATAATACGCACATTTTTATGTACCATGGGAAAACGATACCGTAAGCAAGGCAAATATTTTATTTTAGGATGATAACAAATAATGTTAAAAAAAAAATTGTTTTCAACCGACTTCAAAAAAGGAGGAGGTTCTCAATTCGACTGTATGTTTTTTTTTTTTTTTGTATGTTTGTTACGCGCTTACTCCACCAATTATGAATCGATTTTAATGATTCTTTTTTTGTTTGGTAGATCATACTTCAGAGGTGGTCCCATATAAATTTTATCGAAATTGATTTAGAACTTTTTGAGAAAATCAACAAATATATACCCAGATAGTATTGTGGTTGTGGTTCTTGTTACCTATCTTCGACAAATATGAGCCGATTTTGATGATTTTTGTTTTATTGAATAGCTTATACTTCAAAGATAACATGCTAAAAGTTTAAAAAATAAAAATCACCCCTAAGGGTAGGAAAATAGGGGGGCAAACAAAAACATTCAATTTCTCATCGGCTGGCACCGACTCCAAAAGTAACTGATTAGGTACTTAAGTGTTAGGATTATTTTTAGCATTTTAGTGTTTTGAAGTCGGTTTTATTTTTTTAAATAAAATTTATAGTAATGAAAACCGGACGAGTGCTCGCACTTGCGCACTCGTAGTGCGAGGATTTCATACTCAATATCTATGAAAATACTAGCTGACTCGGCGAACTTTGTACCGCCAATAAAAGTTGTATTTTTATTTTCCCACCTTTTAAACCTTCCTTGGACTTCTACAATTATTTTAAAACCAAAATTATCCAAATTGGTCCAGTCGTTCTTGAGTTTTTGTAAGACTAACAAACGTCAGTTCATTTTTATCTGTGAAAGAAGAAGAAGATATTGCTGCTCTAACTATAGAATACTTAATATCTTGCAAATGTAGGTTTGTAATAATAAAAAATGCAGCACACTACTACAAATTAACTCTTTTCGGACATAATTCTTAACTCCAAGTTACTGTTAACGTTTATAATTATCTTTTGCTATTAATAAAGAATAGACCTTGTACTTATTATCATTTTATTCCTCATTTTAACTTATTACCTTTTATGAGAAAAATTTCTTGTCAGACGGAGGGAGTAAAATATGATTCTTATTTCTTAGGAAAACGGAATTACACGGTTACAGAATTTCTATATCTTACAAAATTAAAGTAGACGAAATAAAAACAGTTTTTTAAATAAAATATAAGTAAAACATTTAAAACAACAGCCATGTGTCCCTTAGTATCTATAAACATTTTACTTAATTCCAACATTGCAGCTTCTAAAGAAACATTTGCATTTTATGGAAGCTCTACTCCCTGAAGTTTTTCGTTCAATAAAAAGAGTCACTAAGTGATGAGAGAACATCTGGCAGATTACGGGTCAACAGACGAACTCGACTTCATAAAGTAGAATTTACATTTGAACTTGTGACAGGATCGGGAACATAAATTCGGCCGCTTATTTGACAAAGTTGATCAAAAATGTCGGCTTAGGGCTGATTTTGAAAGAAATACTTACTTAGTTTCTTTGTTTTGCCATTTTGTATTTTATCGGTCATAAAATGCGTTTAGGTTTTGTTTATCTGATGACAAAAATTGAATTTTATATAGGTAGTATTTAGGTTCAAGAACTACTTTGCCTATTTTATTATTTATCTTCCTTTTAGGAAATTATTCTTTAGCTCAAATACAAAAATCTGACTATGACACCATATGGTAAATAAAAAAAGAAATTTTTCCTGTAAGGGTCTAGGTAACTGCGATTTTTCTTTGAGATTTAAATGTTGGTCCCCTAAAGACAATGATGTTGCATTTGAGTATCACAGTCACCATCTAAAAAGAAGTAAAATAATACATTACTTTTACACTTGTTAGTCTTTTTTATATACTGCAGGTCATGTCTGTTCTAGAAGGTCAGGGTGACTCTGGTTACCAGCTGTTTTCACAGATGTCTATTTTCAGCCGTATTATGTAACTAGCCAACAAAAAACTCTGAATCCAATTTAAAAAATGTAGTCACTGCATTAAATAAATTAGTAAGAAAGTAATAGAATACTGATTTCAACTGGCTGGCGTAAGAATCTTGAAAATTCCCTCCACTCGGGACCCTCTTAATCTTTGATTGGGGGTGGAAAATGTCTTTATTAAGCGAAAGGATGAAATTGGCTCATTTCGCGGCCGAAACTGATTGCCCTTGATAAGATAAACAAACCCTTTACTGGAGCCCTCGACGGAGCGGTACCTTCAAAATAGGAAAAAGTAAATACAATTTCCCATTTAAGATAAAAGAATTTGCATCATAAGATTAAAATAGATAGAGGTTTTGACAACGTTAACGCTCGGTTGTTTGTGTTTTGCCAGCCAGCTTTAATCTTAATTTGTATTCTTTTGTTGATAAAGAGAATAGACCTTTCGGGAGTTAACATTTTACTGGGTTTGTTTCTATCTAAAATATTTATAGAGTTCAAAAATAGCGGTCAGTAACCTATCTTTGGGTCTTTTAATATATTTTAGGTAATATGATTCAGATATAAACGTAAATCAACGAACGATTAATCAATTTTTTTATAATACTTAGTTGAAAAAGTATAAATCAAGTTGAAACTAAGACTATTTACATCTTAACTACTAGTTTCAGTAGTCGGGTTATAAAGACTCGAAAAGTAATCCAAAGAATAAAGTTACACTATGTCGGTATAATGCCTATCTAGTAATGTACTTTCACAGACTTAAAAATAATAAAAAGGTTTATTTATGTAACATATACGAGCATAAACACATCTTCCATTTTTTAAAATAAAAGGGATACAAAGATATTCCTTAAGGCGAGTGTAATCGTCAAATGTAGACTAGCATGTGGTTTCAAAAGCTACTTAGGCCCAAATCGTCAGAAAAATACGCTAAGAATAGTCGAAACCTGCACAGCCTTTTGAGCGTAGCATTTATTGTTACTATAGTACTTATACTTTCGAAGACAAAAAAAAGAAATAATTTAAACAACAACCAAAAAAGATGGTAATTCTCGTTCCTCTATTTAACCTCTGCATAGGGTTTTTTTTAACCGAGCAATTGTGTCCATGCGAAAAGTATTATTTTCGCTTCCTAAAAACGCAGCTATTGTCGTAACAGACACTTTTCATTGCGCGCTGTTATGAACCGTATTTTAATGAATTTCGGTGCGATACTCGTACGTTGGTACGAGTATCGCACCGAAATTCATAAAATTTAAATTAGCGACTCGACGGGTGTTGACCCGTCGAGTCGCTAATTTAGGGGCACTACTCGCCTTAAATTGTTTACAACCACGTCATCTCTTTCAGCTAAGCAATAAAAAGCACATACTACTAGCGTCTAGATGAATATATTAAATATATAAATCATTTCTCTCTCTCTCTCTCTCTCTCTTATGTGTGCATCTGTCTCACTTACACTCATACTCTGATACACTGACAGCGAATCAAACTAAAACCTTACATATACGGTCAATCAGATACATACCATTTCCACATTTAAACTCGTATTATGGTAATTTATTTCTCGATGTAAACTACAATGTAACATCTAGTGTTATGTTTGTAAAATGGCAGTAAAGTTAAATATTTGCATCACACAGTTTACCCCATCGTTAACATGACACAACTTGACTAACTACGTGTTACTTACACTCACTGAAATAATCTCTAGTTTGCGCGAGACACGCCATCATCGCGGCTTAGGATAATATTAATAAACGGATCCAGTTAGATAATCGTCTTAAGACTGAGTCTAATTAATATTATTATGTAATATTTTAGATATCGTATGTAAATAGAAATGAATAGAAATAGTAGGTTAAATTTAGTTTTAACCCTCCTGCACAGCAAAACAAGACACAATATAAAAGACTTTGGACTTTTTTTTTATGGAGCCTGGGGTACCTAATGTTGCAAGTAACCTAAAATAACGTGATTTTGGTGTACACCTATGAAACATACGTTAATCGAAAGAGAAAATAATTACAAACAACAAATATATCTTGACAAAATGTCGTGAATATACTTTGTTCAGAATTTCAATTTGAATATGTAAACAAAAATAAATATTACATGTTCAAACTGCAATTCTGAACAAAGTATATCATTTACGACATTTTGTTAAAGAGTATTTGTTGTTTAAAATTATTTTTTCTATCGATTGGCGTATGTTTCATGGGTGTACGCCAAAATAACGTAATTTTAGGTTACTTGCAACTTTAGGTATGCCAATTAGGTTCGATATCTTTTTATTATTACGCATTCTCATACGATCGCTCTGCATCTAATATCAGTTGGCTGGTAAAAAAAGATAGATACTCTTTATTTTACACCACTCAAATGAAACAAATCAAGACAAGACAACCTTTAGGCATTAGTCAGTTGAATTAAAATTGAGAGGGGAAGGCGTTGAAGTGTTCTACAATGGAGAAATACAAAAATTTAAAAGCACTAACTAATGATAATGAACTGTTTTTGATGTAACAACATATTCACTGAAAAGTTTAAATTTTTAGATAAAGACTTATTTCCAGTTGTAAAAAAAGGATTTTTTTATCCACTACTTGAGAGTAATAAAGAGGAGCACATTTTTGCATTTTCCTAATTGATACCAAGCTGAGACTCAATCAATTAAACTATGGTGACTTTTACCCTTCATTACAAGATTTACGTTTATGTACAGGCAATAAATATAGTTTGAAGTTATTGGTAGTTATTTTTGGCTTTGTAACCAGATATAAAGCGACACGTAGGTATTTAACTAAACTTAATGAAATTTACTTTACTCAAACTTAACTTTAAATGACAATAACAAAACAACAGTATAAGTTTATGTATTGTGTGTTGTAAAACAAAACAGATACTGTCTCAAAAATGAGACCCCATTATTAATATGTGCCATAGTGCTTTTTAATGAGGTCCCACGACGACATCTTGGGTGGAGCCCGGGAGACGTTAGCGTGGTTCTCGACATAATGTATCATGTTAGCAAGCAAGCTATTTATCCTCTTAGCAGCACTTATGCAGCTGTTTTTATTGCTATAGTCTTCAGTGGCACCATAAAACAGGTTATCGCGGTGGTGCAGGTCATCACGAGAATTGTTTATCGCTTTAAAATGAAAGAGCTCATATTCTGTCGAGAAGTCGAGTTGTTTATAACTTTACCAACAATACTAGGAATGTAGTTATAATAGTTACCAAGTTAAGCTCACCGATATATTATGTGCTATAAACTTAGCGTAATTTACTAGCAAAGCAACCTTGAAACTACTTAGTGTTTATAATATCTAGATACTCGTACAATCAAAATCTAATCCTCCTACCACAAAAAGCCTTTCTTTGACATTTTGAACTCCAACATTTATAGTTTTGTTTTACCATCATCGTCATCAGTCTTTGGGACTCCACTACTCCACAGCTGGACATAGGCAGACAATGTCAGTCAATAAACTTTAAGAATTTATCATAGGGAGGTTGATAATCTATCTATTGACTACAAAAATTTGTGCTGTATTATAAGCAAAGCAAAGCTTTGAAAAGTTTTAAATATTAAAACATAAATAACTAAAAATTTATCCGCTTACTCATGTAGTCACTTAACACGCCAAAAAAAAACACTCGCATAAAGGTCTAAAAACTCATAGCTAGGCGTAATCAAATCTAAACATTTATGCAGCGTCGCCTCCCCAGCCATAAAAATATATTAACTGCTATAAATTTGGCATCGTCAGCGATTTATCCGCCGCTTAAGCACAATACACGTAAATACAGTACACTCGCTTATTACTTAGGGCCGAGTGGAGTCATATCCCAAATCTGGTCCGTCCGCACCAATCAATCTATAAATAACCTGTTTGAATGTTTGGCTTAATTCGTTTTGCATAACTCAGAGTATTAATAAAATAAATACTTACGTACCTAAGTAAAATTTATATATTAAGAAATACAGTTATAATGGTGTGTTTTTGCCTATAGTGATATATCTTGCACTATTAGACCCCAATTTAAAATAAAGACAACGAAATGAATTTGTCATATATTTTCATAGGTTCACATTTTATACATTTATATATACATTTAAGAATCATAAACTTGTGCAGTCTTATGCGAATTTACACAATAAATATTATCTTGCTAATACCATAAGGTGGTCAGACGACCTGGTAAAGGTCGCAGGAAGACGCTGGATGCAGGCCGCTTCCAACCGGCCAATCTGGAAGTCAATGGGGGAGGCCTATGTTCAGCAGTGGACGTCCTATGGCTGAAATGATGATGATGATGATGAATACCATAATGTACTTTTAATTCTTAGCGATTGATATATTAACACTCTTATCTCTCTAAACAAGTAAATCATACAATAAAAATGACAAATAAATTTATATAAACAATTCACTAGGTTTGTATTTATAATCTCAGTGTTGAACGCTCATAACCAACCTCACCTGCATGCTGTGCGTCCAGTCAAACAACAAACCAGTTACTAGATCTTTGTGAGTTTTGCTATTTCAGAAAGTATCTTTTGCTATAATACCATTTTTATTATAATGATTAATATAACAAGTAAGTAATCCACCCTAGGCTTTATCATCACTTATGTACCGTCAGACTAGATTGAAGGCAAATTCCATCTACTTTGCGCGCGTAAAGATTAAGCCTACTGTATACACTTCTATTGCTGCTTAAGCGATACGCCGTTGATCGTAAACAGCGCTCATCAAATGGCGGATTATTGCCGACATGCGCGATATAAGACCACCTTAAACCAAGGAGGAATGTCGCCATGAAAAATTTAAGAAAATGAAACGAATCGGTGAAATGAACCGTAGTAACACATATAAAATGCGTACCCAGATATAAAATGGCTCATAATAAAATGGCTGCTATCGGTTCATTGAACTTTAATACTCGAATCAGTCGCAGTAAAATGCTTCAGTAGCTAAAGTTATTTCTTTACCGTAGTACTTAACTAATTAATTTACTTGTTATTATTATCATTAGAAAAAGTACCTAAGTGGGTCTAACTTTACCCAATTATGATAATTATCTCACTATCATCAATGTAATAGGCTTACAGTAACTAAAATCTATAGACTTAGTACTGCCTACCTTGCACCAGTACAGTATCTTGTAAATCTTTAAAAAGAAGCAGATAAAGTTTAGTTTTTTGCTGCTATTTCTCAAAACTAGACTACAGTAGCAACATAAATTATACGAGTATTAGAACGTGTATTTAATATAGGTGCTCCATATAGATATTTAATTGTTGTTTTAAAAAAAACCTGCAATTACTATCGCGTCATTAGTATTAAGAGCAAGCTGTCATCCTACAATGCTTTCCATCTGTGTTGATGAGGATTCCTCACCCGCTTTCTCATTTAGAGGAAGTTCCGCATTTTTAAAACATCCTCAACCGTTACCGCATCCTCATAAATGAAAGTACAAAAATTCCTGCACCGCTTTCGCTTCCTCTTAGATTAATAGGAATTTTAGAGGAATTTCATTGCGCATACGCGTATGCATAGCAACTGGTAATGCGGAATGGTATATGACGAATAAGGAATCGGTTGTCAGGAGAAACCGCGTCAAAATTATTTTTTATAAAAATTTACCCCTATTGTCAATTTTGATTATTAAAATACGTACCTAGATTCTTTACATACTTAGTGTAGACATTTGTTTGTATCAAATATGAATATAAGGAAATAAAGACTGCATTCTTAATTTAATTTTAATTTACAATCAAGATTAATTCATTCTCTCTTTCTCTCTCTTATCTTATCCTCTTCCACTTCCGCATCCTCTTCCTCATAAAAATATCCTCATCCTCTTTCGCATCCTCTTACTTTGTGCTTGACACTTCCTCTTCCTCCTCCTCTTCCTCATAATCACTTCCTCATCAACACAAACTTTGACGTCTCTTTACATATTTGAAATTTGTGTATTTGTGCAGAAAAATAGTCACCTATTCAAACAAGCATCTCATATTTATCCAAGAAATAGTAGGAATCCTAATAGACTAGTGTTAGACAATATTCCTAAGACAAAGCAATATAGTAAAAGCTGTTTAACCATGAGTGTCAAAATACATAATAATTTATCTAACAAATTAAAAAATCTAAATATAAATCAATTCAAGCCCGCCTTGTATGAATGGCTGTTATTAAAGAGCTTTTACAATATCGAAGAATTTTTTACAAAAAGAAATAGATGTTTATAAAAAATCTGAAAATTGTACAATTCTCAACACATTTGCATGTCTTTAAAATTGACTAAACATGAATGTTCTTACAATAATTTTATAACCTTGATTACCATGTTTTCTGCAAATAAAGAATTTTTATCTTATCTTATCTTATCTTATCGAATTTCCATGCATGATATTCAGCTCAGAAGCTAGCTAGTAATTGATCTGCTGTGTTATGTCTATAACTTATGTGGCTACCATTATACTACGAATCTCCTAATATCTGCGCCTAGTAAGCCTTTTTGGCTGGAAATAAAATAAAATTAATATTTCTCAATGGAACCCTTATGAAAAATCATAGCACGAATCATTTTTGTATGTTTGTACAAAATTAAGTCACTCGTGTCATATTACCTAAAAGTATACTGACGTTTCGCATAAATCATGCTAAAACGTGAGTAAACAAGCATACATTTGCATCTGATAGACGTTGCTTTTAAATGAGCCCGTGCGAAAACATCGCATGATGGATGAAGGCGCTGTTATTGACGAAATGCGATACAGGAACCGAAATGCATTAGCATGGGTGCTGAATCATTCCGATGCCAGCTGAGATCGAACACAAAACGCTATAGACACCGCAATGTAATTTCTATACTTGTGATTTCTAAGTATTGGTGTAAATTATACGAAAACAATTAAAATGATATTAAAGTGGTGCTGATGCTGATTTGTAACACTACATGATTTGACATGGTTTTACGTTATTGAGTTTAATACTTTGTTATGTTTTATCTCAAAATCTACCATTCATATCCATGCCCTAGCAATCCTGTACATCGCAACATTAACATTGTAATGGTGCGTACAGATCTGCTGCCGCGCATTAACGACGTTCGCCAGATCTGTGTGTACTCTAAAAGAGTCAGATTAGCTGTATAAAGCAAATTAAAGATATCCATACTGTTCATAGGGTGCCGATGACGAAGCTGTTTTTTTTCATTAAATAAAGACAACTGCTGGATTGTTTGAACACAAACATTAAAAACGGAGTCCCAATCCTAAAAAATAAATCAAATTCGTATCGCATTAATAGTAGTACCTAACGCTATAATAGATAGACATAAGACATTTTACTTAGAACCCAGTAAAAGAACCAAGCGGAATGCTAATTTTGAGATCATAACATATAAATGGAGAATGTTAGAAATATTTACCGAAATAAATTTAAATAATGAATACAAAGACTGGGGATTGCGATGAGACAGTAGCATTATAAATATCAAATAACTGTTTTTACATGATGTACTTGCTCTATCAGAATGTTACTTAGTACTTAACATACTGAAAGGCTAGTCTTGCAGTTGAAGAATGTGATTAGAAATTGTGATAGCTGTAGCTCTTGCTCGCTCCAGACCATTACAATACTGGTTCTAGTTTGTCAGGGTAAAGGAAAGTGAAGAATTAGCCAGGTGAAGACTTTTTCTATAAATACTCATGCAAAGCATCAAGCAAACCTCAAACTTTGTGTAAGTAAATGTCACGCGTTGTTATCACTTTGGTCTTTAAAAGGAAGAGTCATTCAATCAATTAAGACTTTCTTAGAACTTCTTCTTTCTCTGCACTTTATTTCCTACATGTTTGGGGTACCTAGTACATACTTCTAGTTGAATCCGCGTTCCCAGACTTATTGTATTATATTATGGCGTTGGCCTAACTTTTTTATGTTCCTTTATACTGTTTTCATCTAGGTTTTTGAATAACTAAATGAATAAGTATAGTCATGATCCCTACTACGCTGTCTACAGGGTTACATTGCAAAGGGGTGCCAAATCTTTAGGAATGGCTCAGAATCAGTAACTTTATCGAACTACGCAAAGAATAAAAAACAATTTTTTCACATTTAGTTATTCCTATCCGCTGTTAAAAATCGTACGCATGGATAATTTAACTCATTCAAGAAAAAAATGCAACGTATTTGCATTGCGCAAGGTTTTTGTTGGCTCGCCGTACCTACGCCTCTGATGAATGACCACGCGGCTTTCGTAGTCTTTCTATTGACTTTATTTTCGGATATTTTAAAGTTAATTTTTTTCGTAACATACGATTATTAAAAATAATAGCGATTAAGACGCTTCTTTACATTGTTCCCTAGATCTTATTTTTTAAATTTGGCACCCCTTTGCAATGTAACCCAGTATACTGATCATGTGATGATTTGCGATGCATGACATGACTGTGCAAACGCAGACGACTTTCAGCAAACAGTATTAAAACACAGGAATTTATGCACTACATACTATTTATCAATCTAATTTAGTCTGTTTACATAAATGTTTTGCTCATCGGTCTTCCATAGAAATAGGGCACCCAGTAAAGCAGTACTGCTTACTATTATTCTATAAATGGATTTAGTTTCAAAAAGTCAGTTTTAAAAAATATTTCTTAAAATATTATAGAAAAACAGCGTCGATTCTTAAAGTCTTGGTCCGGCAGCGAAAAAGTTCTGAACTACAGCACAGACTAACGACAGTTTCAACAAAAAGAACTGAATCTTTTAATTCAATTCTGCTGATATCGAGAAACTTATTTATTGAGTTGCTACCTTTATGTATTTGTTTACTGGCGAACTCCCGCTAGCTGCTTGGTCTGCACAAAATCCTATTTATTAGCTACCTATTTACATTATTTGCTAAGCTAAATCATTATTAATCGCCTAATCAAAAATGTTAAATTACTTTATCAACAATACTTACTTTATTTCGCAATTGTTTAGATTGAAAGAAATAAACTTTACTAATGTTTCATCAGATCGAAACTTTATTTTTAGAAAACAGAAAAATAATTACAAAAACAATTGAAAGTGATTCAAGATTGAAATCTTATAGTTTGCTATCTTTAGCCAAGTATATCGAATTGCGAATCAAAATTGTCATTTGGAGATAAACCTCATATAGTGAGCTTAACACTTTTTTATTAAATCGTAAAACGAGCAATCCCGTTGGAGGGTGCCATCAAAAAATATCTGATGGATCTATCGGGGATGAGGGTGAATAAAAAGTTGGGCTGAACACAGCATAGTAGTCTGCGGTCGCAATCGTATCTCGGGTTTCCGAGACAAAAACAAATGGAAGTATTACCGGAGACAATCTACATTTAAATAGATCTTTTTCCTCAATTCGTGTGCCTTGGTGATAGGTATCGTGGCCGATTTATTTCGGGGAATTTACATTTTGGCGCCCGCAGCAGACGGTGTTTAGATGCTTTGTAAGGTTCAAGCCGTAATGAACGTTGCGTACGTTTAAAAATAAATTGGCGTTCTGTTTATAGAATGGTTTACCTACTGAAGAAATAAAGAAATGTTGTTGTATTATTTTAAGTTATGTGATGATTATCGGCATTTTCACAGATGTCTATTTTATGTCATTGCTGCACGAAACACCGCTTGGCATCCAACGAGACAATATGTATTATTATTCCTTTTTAGGGTTTTGTACTCCAAAGCTAAAAAGGAACCCTTATAGGATCACTTTATTGTCTGTGCGTTGAGGTATCAAGTTGAAATTAATATGAAATACTCAGAACTGCAATAACTTGCAGCTGTAAAAAAAAACTTCTAAATAAACGCAAATTTTCGATACTCACAAGGTAATCAACACCTACGGTACTTTCCGCTGAACTAGAGTAATGAAATTTGGCAAGAAACAATGTTTTACAGAACAAGTAAAATAGAAAGTTATAAAAACCGTTCACAAAAAACCAAATTCGGAAAAAGAGGTTAAAAAATTCAGACTCTATGGACGAACTATTTCCTACAAATTTGTACGGAACCTTCAGTGCATGAATCCGACTTGCACTTGGCTGTTTTTTTAAGATACACCAACGTAATTGACGTATTGAGGTCAAAAATCAGAATGTTGTTAGAACTTATCCCTAAGATATTTGCTTCCGAAGTTCTTACAAAAGCCTAGGCATGACTTTGATAAACAAGAGCTCTTGAAAAATAAGCCTCAAACATTTTGCGGTAATTAGCTCAGTGTGGTAAACTTTTAAGATCAAGCGAAGCCATTAACTCTTTAGCGAGAGGAATTATTTCTTCTTGCTACAATATAGCTCTTCCGGATGAAGTATATTTTTGCATGCGGGATTTAAAATAGCTATTGCGGATAAAAGGCTCACCTTCAGTGTTTTATTAATAAAATATTTAATTTTATAAAAGTGAAAAATCAGGTTTAAGACTTTATTTCCCAGAAGGATAAAAACTCGATTGCTGATAAACAGGGATATGGCAAATTAATTATACATAAGGTAAACATATATTTTTTTAAAACACTGCAATAGCAGCATAGGTATGTACGTTACTTTATAAAAGAAACTAACTACTACTGATAATGTTATGTAGGGTCAGAAGTAGTAAAATAAAAAATAGAAATAATTGTTTATACTTATTTATATGTGAATGTGTGTGTTTGTGTGATTTTAATTTAAAATGGATCGTTCAAGACAGCCTTTTAAATTAAAAATATTCCGTTTTTTTTTTCAAATAGTTACTGGTTTAACAGTAAACCAGTCACTATTTGAAAAAAAAACATACTTATGACATATGTCAATGAGGTTAATTGATAGTTATTTAGTAAAATATACATTACTGCAGCCGCGATTTACACTTTTAAATAGGTATACCTCCGTGTAAATCGCGGCTAAAGTAAAGTATGATTGATTCATTAAAACATGATTCTGAGGACCTAGTAAAAGTTGCAGGAAACCGTTGGCTGCAGGCCGCTTCCAACCGGCTAATCTGGAAATCACTAGGGGAGGTCAATGTTCAGCAATGGACGACATATGGCTAAAATGATGATGATTATGATGTAAAAATTTAATAAGGTAAATTGATTGTTTAATTGATTATTATTCAGTAAAAAAATATGATATCAACAGCCACAAATAACATTTTGATAAATATACAATGTAAACCAAAACTGTAGCATAGCTTTTTCTTCAAAAAAAGTAGGAAATTTTGAATTTTGCTGTCTTAAACAAACCCCGTGCGTGTTTTATATATTTAAGAAAATATATAAAATACGTACGCTGTAATAAAATTTCATTGCACCCGCATTAACTTCACTTATACTCGACAGATATTAGTACAGTACATGCTCATACTAGTCGTACTAATATGATCAGATCATATGATCATAAAAAAGATACAGTTGTTAGGCAAAACACTAGCACCTAAAACACAAACTGTAAATGCTCTAGGTACTGTCCTCATCCAATTCTGTGATACGTAAGACACTGATCGAATGTCGACATTTTTTGTAACCCGATCCAAACACGAGCTGCCACTTCGGAAAGGAGAATCAGGAAATAATAATGTGTCTATCATTTATTTTATATATTCTGTGAGGAAACTCCCACTTTCGCACGTCTACCAAGCCTATACAAAACCTTTCTTAATAATATATGAAGGCATATCCGAACGCGATGCATCGATAAGCAGGTGTACAATCCGTTTTGGAGCGCTCTATTGGTCCAATTGTACAACAACAAAGCGCTATCACAATTAAAATACATACGGTAGACCATTTTGTGCAAGTATTCGATTGTTTTAACATCATCAGCCTCTAGAAGTCCACGGCTGGACGAAAGCCTCCTACATAAAACGCCACAACAAGCGGCTAGACTGTTTGCATCCAGCAGCTTCACGCAGCCTTGACTAGGTCGTCAGTCCACCGGGAGAGGGACCTGCCCACTCTGTGTCTTCTAGTTTGTGGTTGCTACTCGCAAAACCTTTCTTCCCTAACTGTTGTCAGCTCTGCGAGGAATGTGAACTGCACACTATGTCGGTGAGTTTTATTTTTTTAGTGATATCCTTATTGCAGATCATATATCGTAAATAACTACTAAAAATTTTGATTTCTTCACTGTACGAGCGTCTGTGTCTCGACAGTGAAGTCTTCGTTATTGAAGGTCGTACACTGAGACGAGTAGTGATTATTTTATCTGTCAATGACGGAATGTCAACAGCTACAGTATTACACACAGAAACCTGGCATTCGTTGATAGAAGGCTTTCTATGTTTATTTCTAGTATGGCACTATCAAATGCATTATTCCCAGCATTAGGGTAGGCCCGATTAATCAAAGCGAAGCACAAGCATATCCATAATTATCCTAACCGTACGCATAAATGGGCATTAAATTAACTGCCGACACTTAAGGCGCCGCGCCCAATAAAGAAATGTGTTCTTGTTATGTTTTAATAGGCTATTACTCATTAATACCACAGTAAAACGCAACAATTCTCCGAGGAAGAGATTGTGTTGAGACATTACCGAGGCAGTTAACCGCTACGGGCTATCATTTGAATGGGAAACCATTACGCGTTTATGTTTAATGATTATTTGAAGCTCCTCATAATTTTGCGCCATTTGTAATTTCGCTCGAATGTCTGCTCGTTAAGCATTGTTGCGGTGTAATTGTATTGTTTTTTCCCATCCGAGTTGGCCGTGGTGCGGCGACGAGTAGAAGAATAAAAAGTTAATTAACGTCCGCAAAGAATTATACTACGCTAGTTGAAAAATGTCTCGACTCACCATGTTTGCGGTAGCGGCGCAATAAACGTAGATACAGTAAACTCAGCTCCCACTAAGAACACAAAGCGGTCAACTGCACAACAAGACCTGTAAAAAAAGCAATGAACCTTCAGGGAATGATTCTGCTGCTCATATGCATTAACTTTAACAATCGGAACGATATCATATTTATAAAAGCAAAAAAAAAATTTTATTTGTACCTATAGATTTTTTTAACCCCATAAGTTTTATTGCCAGCCTGCGAATTTTTTCGTGCCCAAGTCAAGATTAAAATTATTAATAGATATGGTCAAAAATAGATAGATAGATAAATTTGTGACCGATACCTAGTTTTTTATACACCGTATAAAAAACTAGGTATTGAAGGGACCTTAAAATGGCGTGTCGCAACGCGTGTCGCGAAGTGACGTGTGCCTTCCAAAGTATCGAACCTTCTGTATAATGTGTAGATCTATTGTGGTGGCGGTGCGACCTCTGAAAATCTATTCTTAAGTCTGCATTGCTGTTTGCACAGAGTAATTATACAAGCGCGCTATTTTTCATTCTTATCTTCACATCTTTGTTAGCTTGGAATTTAATCGAATGTTGTTAACAGTAATGTAGCGATTCGTCAGTGACCAGTTTAAATCCGTAGTCGAGTGGCATCCGTTAGCGATTAGTGAGAACCTGACGCACTGAGCTAGCAATATTAGGTCTGCCTCGCGAGGCAAATCATCATTGATTTAGGTAACAATGAACGTTTGTTTGTTAGTCCCATAAGTGTTTCTAAATAATTCATTCGATTGCAATAATACTTTGGTGAGTTGCGGAAAGCACGGCGAGCTTTTGTTTTTAAATTTAATTGCCAGCAACCAATAACTAACAAATGGTGCTTTTAAAACAAAATACCTTATACTAAAAGCTCAAAATAATTATTTCATGATAAATGAAGACGTGATGATTTTAGTCGATTAATGATGGTAATCCTGTTTTTAGAATTGTCAATATTATAATCAGGAATACTGACATCACTATTATTTGAGATCTCGGCAGATGCCTCAGTTTGCATCGCGAGGCGGTTCGCTCAGTCAGTGCTGGTCGCGGCGCGAGCAATAAGTAACGCTTAGTAGAACATCTAGATACGAGGCTGGTCCGTGTTATCCTCGCTCTGTATCATGTACTGAGACATGAGAAATTATCGCACTGCTCACTTTACATGCTTCTTAGCTGCACTGAAATGTGCTTTACGATCATTCACAAGCACAGCTACTTTGTCAGTGTACCGTATGCCCTGCTATGCGATTTTCTCTCGAAGTTTAAGACCGCGATGCCAAACGTCTACGTCTGATAAAGATTGGCGAATAGATTGGTCTTTTTGTTGAAATGTTTGTATTCAAGTACTCCTTTTTTGGGTTCCATAGCCAACTCGGAACCGTGAACCAGATCCGGAAATAGTTTCGCCACATCCGTTCGTCTGTCTGTCTGTCCGAGGCTTAGCTCAGAGACTCTTAGTACTTACTATAAACCGTATTTTTTGCATAGGGTCACGCAATCAATGGGGTAGAATAAAATCTTCAAAAAAAACGCCAGCATAAAACCAATAAAACCAATTTATTTCTGCAATATATTCTGCAATTAAGCTCTTTTACACGTCCCAATTTTTTTATTTTTTTTTTACCCTACCACTGCTTCTGGACAATAACATAATGGCTGCTTTAGGAAATGTGAAAATAATTTCATTCAGAGTTATATAATGAAGTTAAAAGGAAAACTTTCATAGCTAGGTAGACTTTACAAGTTACCGAGCTAACTTATAAAATGAACTGAGAGAAATTACATAGATAAAGTTTTCAATTACGTAATACAAGTAGAAAATACCGCATAATTATTGTGCCGGGCAACTACGGAACACTGACATTGCGCGTGCCCCGACACGCACTAAGTCGGTTTTTTTTTGTTTTGTTTGCGCGTTATTTATGCCAAATGTCAAATAATAAAACGATTGGCACTTTGGATAGCATACAACTCCCAATCAGATGTCAATTGTTAGGTAGACACATCAATAAGTCGGATTTTTTTTGTTCTGTTTGCGCGTTATTTACGCCAAATGTCAAATAATAAAACGATTGGCACTTTTGATAGCATACAACTCCGAATCAGATGTCAGCTGGTAGGTAGACACATAAACATTATGTTGATTAACTCATTGAGAAAACTCTACGCTCACTAACTAGAGAGGTGCAGCGGTTGTATAATTTGACTACATGTCAAATAAGTCACAGCTTAATCTGTTGATGAAACGCTATTTACACCTAAAATTGCGTTTATGAATACAATTTTATTTAGGAGGTTTCTTGAAGTTATTTACGTTTATGAATAAGACTGCTAATCAGAATAAATCTTTGTTTTGTAAACATAACAAAAATTTTGTCTTGTTATTTCATATTGCCTTTGGGCATGGCAGTACTTTCATATAAAATCTGTGTTTTTAGGTATATTTTTAGGTATAGAGTAGGTATACTACATCGTAATTAAATTAAGTTGGACAAAGTAACATATATGTCGTGGCCAGATCGTAAAATTGACCACTTCATGATGTAACCGATCATTTCATAAAATGGTGGTATTTCATGATATAGAACCGAACCCGCTGCCTACATCATGATGTGGGCTGGCCAGATCAATGAATACTCAGCTTTTTACGATTTATACAGCTAAACGCACGACTACTCCATGAAATGGTCAAACATTAGTGATCATATCGTAAAATCTTTACATTACCTACCGCTAGAGGCGCTAATGTTGCTTTAATTTTGTGATAAATAATGGCGGCGGACAAATATTTTATTCTAAAAGTGAATAATAATGTGTAAAATGAAGGTGCTTTCACCTTCATTTTACACATTATTATTCACTTTAGTGATATATCGTTACGACACCAAGCTAGGCGGTTTTTATTAAAGTCACTCAAAAAACATGCACAAGGTCAAAAAAATCAAGGAGTTCGGAACGTAATTTAAGAGGTTAGTTTGGTTATTTAGCTATTCAAGTCTTTTTATTTATTTCCTTTGTTTAATAATAGTAACTATTTAAAATTTGTAATTCATCTATTGACCAAGATTACAAATATAAAACAAATTCACGTAACTTGTAAACGTATTTATATTTCAATGATATGGCCAAACGTGGATTGACATTTCATCAAATGTTGACGTTTAAACGATATAGTCGGTTTTAGTTAGGCATATCATGAAATACCACCATTTTATGAAATGATCGGTCACATCATGAAGTGGTCAATTTTATGATCTGGCTACGACATATATAACTACATCAGACCCAACTGTCGTTCATATAGCATGTTAATGTTAATTACCTTACCTGTTAATACCAATAACAAAAATGGGTACGCTATATGCAAATAAAAACCACAATTTAAGATCAATTATATAGAAACGAATAAGTAACATAAAAAAAATCTCAATCAACTTCTTAGAAAAGTACCTATATTTTGCACATTAGTAATCAATATCAATAAAAACTTTGTATGACCATGTTTAAGCAAATAAATAAAGATAAGTCTAAAAATATTCTAGCTCGCTACAAGTCAGGTGCCCTACAAACGTCCAGGGGTCAGAGGGGACAGCGTCTCCAAATGCAATTAATCGTCACATCATTTTAGACACCTGCAGAAAAACAAAGACGAACGCTAGATGAGTCTTCGTGGCCGTAGACAAAGAATAGAATACACAGAAGAGCTACAGGGTTACATTGCAAAGGGGTGCCAAATTTAAAAATAAGATCTACAATTATACATGGGGCACACTAAATCTAAAAGTTTTGCACTTCTAGCTAATCGGAACTATTTGAATTTCGAATGTCATATTTTTTTAAACGTTGCAACCTTCTTAGTAATAAAAAAAAACAATTGACGGGAAATGATTTAAAAGATTTTAGAGCAATGATTTTTTATGATTTTAAAAGTTCTCTCTCTCCGCAAGACTGTGCCGCTTGTCTTCAAAATGCTTTTAGGAGAGAAGCACCTTGTTTGAGCACCGTGAGGCGATGGTTTGCTGAATTTGAGAGAGGTCGAGTTTCTTTACATGACGAATTTCGTGAATTGCCGTCAACGAAAATAATGTGGCTATTGTTAAGCGGCTAATTGAAGAAAACCCGCGGATTACCTATGAGATAATTCGAGGACTATTGGTGATTGGTATGAGCCAAATTTAAAAAAAGTCGCCGTAAAATCAGCCCTTATAAAGAAGTTAGCCAATAAAATAGGCACCTGTAACAATCTAGCACTTTTATACTAATTAATTTTATTTAATTTTATTTTACACAAAACCTACAGCCCTTAAATACCAGAGTTACAATATTTGCATTGACAGCACGCACTTGATTGCTGGACTATTGCAAAAGTTATGACAAGTTCTTGTTTTGTAGTTTCTTTTACAAAAAGACACTGGTTTATGTGCACCAGTGTTTTTAATTAGTATAGATCTTAGGGGTTACTGTATTGACGAACGTGGAAATATTTTTCCTAGAAACATAGGGTTAAATCTTTGAAAAATTATATAGGATAAAACCAGGATAGTTGCCTCAGTGGGATTCATGCCCCGGTTTTGAATACACTATGTTAGAGATGCCTCCAGGGTTAGGGCTTTCCAATGATCAAAAGTGGTCCTTCCGTAAGCCTCAATGCCATACAAGCCATTAAAAAAAAGTCCATGCGTTTTGTGTGTGTAAGCAAAAATCTTCTACGGCATGACCAACACGAGCGTCAAAATTATATTTGTGAGTCATTTCTATGTAATATTTTTTTACATAGCTATGGATTCAATCAACTTTTTGTTTCTTCGTATACACTGGAGTTGAAACTATACGGTCCATTACATTACATTTTATTGATAAAAAGCATTTATTTATTTTTTTAATTTAAAAGGACAAGTATCCGTATTGAAAAGGATAGTCGCCCCATATACTTTTGCGGATAGTTGCCTTAAGGGCAACTATTATTTCTTGAAGATTTCATGTTGCAGGTGAGAAAAATGACAAGCAAATATTTGCAAAAATCAAGAGTGGTCCTGCATCTGATCAGCTGGACTGAAGACAGTTAAGCTTTGGGGTTCAAAGAACTAAAGAACAAAAATTAAAAAAGAAATCTAATAAATAAATTGAAGCAATTTTACTGTGGGGCAAGTATCTCGCGAAGCATTTTTAGCGTGAGGCAACTATCCACCACAGTAGGCGACTATCCCTTTTTCGAGGGGTCAAATAGAACAAGATTTCCATATAGACAATATTAATTTTGTTTACCAAAAATGGTGTAGAATAAAAGATTAAAGACCAATGTTTTAATATATACCAAGTATATTGTAAGTACACACATAATTTATATCTTATTGAGCATTTTCAAAAAGTGGGGCAACTATCCGGCTTTTACCCTACATAAATATGCTGCGCAACTATTACCCATCTAGTTATAGGACGATGTTTTTTTTTCAAAAATTTCACGCGTAGTTACTAGCAGAAATAATTATGTTCTCTTTTATCAATACATTCTCCCCTAAAAAGGTTTGTGCATGAGTGTGTAAATATCACATGGCTTTCTGACATAATAAAAGACCTGCTACAAGTTGCGAAACATTAAAGCAACTTATATTGTAATGGGCACGAGCATGAAGTGACTGTTCTGCATCTATTTATTTTACGCCGGAGGCTGCACTACACGATAAATCATCTGTCCCACCCCATCTACCCCCACCCAAGCAAAACATATATTTCCACGTCGACGAGCCCGCAATGAAATAACGACACCGGACACTGCAATGGTAGGGCTTTAGTCTGGAGACAACGGTAATTGGTTATATTCATTTCGTTCGCGCTTTTATTTCATTTGGAACGGATGAAGTTGCACTACTTATTTAATAACATTTGTCGGTCTTATATTGTGGTGATGCAATTGTTACAACGATATACTACTTACGATTATATCAAGTTTCTTTTGTAGAAATTATAGTTTTAAAAGATAGCCAACCAAAAAACTATTTTATCCTACATTTACACATTTTGAAAAAAAAACACAGAAGGAAAAGATTAAATAAAAATACTATCAGGTATACAAACTGACGTTAACTATACCTACAAGAAACGTCAGATATTGCTTTTATAGATATATTTAACCATACATCATCATTTATTATCATAGTTTTATACTTGACAATACTGCTTTATAAAATATAGACTCCAAAAGTTTACTTGTTGCAAGAAAGTAGTCACTAAATAAAAATATTAATATTTTTCTCTTAAGATTTAACCCTCTCACACACAAGTAATTAACACTTTTCAAAGCCGGTAAGTTTCTCTCTAAAATACATAGATTTTATTTGTTTGAGTATTTACGTCAACGTCATCAACGTCAACGTCAAGCAAGGTTATCAAAGCAACTTTTTCATAGAAATGTATGAAATAAGTTTCCAGCGGTGATTTTCAGGATCAATTAGAATCAAAAAGTTTATACAGATTTAAATTTCTACGTATCAAATCAAAAAATATTTATTATATTTGGTTTAATACGCTGTGTATCAACTGTATCGTTATGGAAGAGTGGAATCTTTAAACACAAACAAATTCTTTCTTAAATGGAGTTTATGAAACATGAGATCTAACATCTATGAGTTGATAAAACTTTTTTTTTGCTAACTTTCTTGCTAACTGTACATTTTCTAAGATAAAAAATCTTGGTATTAGTTTCTCCAAATTTAAGAACATAAAATTAGGTTTGCTTGTAGCTACAACGCGCAAGGCTACCTAATAATATCCTGTCTAAAAAATTCACCCTGTATACAATAACACTACGTAAACACACTACTACTACCTTTAAGATTATCTAGCTGTCAAAAATAATATAATAAATGTAAGAGAACAAACCCTCGATTCATCATTTAAAGCCCAGAACAGGAGCATTGCAGTTTAAAAAGTTTTATCAGTTGCGAACTATTTTGGCGAGGGTCAGAGCGTCCATTGTATTATACCCAAACGGCGGAGTGTTCATAGTTTTATTGCTATATTAAAACTCTCAGGCTGTATTATTTAGCTGTTGTAGTCTGATGGACGTACTTTTTTGATAAAATGGCGATGACGTGAAACATACGTGCTCTTAAAAGAGTGGATATGAATTGCAATCTTTCATTTTCGAGTTTCTACAGATTTTGGTTTAAAACAATTTGATTTTCATATAACACTGGACGTGTAGCCATGGCCCATTTATATCTGGCTCCCGATTCAGAACCATTCGATGGCAAATTGTCGAACGAAAAACCACGTGACAGTATAGGATTTAACATTAGTGTCACGTGATTTACCGGTTGTCAAATCGTTATCGAAGGGTTCTGAATCGGGGGCCTGGTTCCCTTATTGAACGGTTAGGTACGGAAATCAAATGGCAATTGCTCCAAATGTAATATCCAAGATTATAGTCTAACGTGGCTATCAGCTACGGGACGCAGCGCTTGGAAGGAAGTTTGAAGTGCTTTGTCACACAACTAATGCTTGGTTAAATATTTCGCGCCGTAGTTTACACTCAATATTAGTAATGTTATACAAAATCACTCTTTTTAACATTCAGGTTGTCAAAAACTAGAAATTTCAATAAATCACTTATATGGATAAACTTACAAAAACGTGAATAATAGACACTTCAATATAATGAGGTTTCAGATATTAAAGTTGAATATGCTCTATAAAGCTTCAAAAGCAGTCTCAATCACCATTTTTAATAACGGTATCAAGTTCGCAATCTGTCATTTTCAAAAAGTCGCCGTAATCAATTCCACACATCGCGGGCGGGCGGTAAGTGGCAACATTATGCAAAGCGGCGCGCTGTCCTCACGAGTCTGGCCGATCTCACACTGCGTCGCCTTACCCACATTTACCCATTTCAATAGTAGCGGGGCTGTGGTCCAGAACAGATACAAGCGGCAACATAGAATTACAAACTTATTTTATACCAGAAACAGTAACTGGATCTAGTTACAAATAGCAGGGTTTGTGATATCTCTGAATTCTCAAATACATAATATAAATTAAATTAAAGCTTATAATACTGAAAACGGCATCTGCTGGCGCAAACAATGAGTTTTTGTCTAGGTAAGTGCAATATAATACTACCAACTAAAATGTAGATAACAAAACTACGATCTGCTATCGATGCGAAAAGAAGAACAACTAAAACTCATAAATAAAGATATACTCGTACATATTATTTCGCAGGAAAACGGATGAAGACCGCTTCCAACCAGCCAATCTGGAAGTCAATGAGGGAGGCCTATGTGGCTATGGCTGAAATGATGATAATGATAATGATTAAATAAGGTTTGGGAACTTTATGTAAATGTCGGGATTGTTTTTGAAATTCAATGTACTTATCAGAGGCCAGTCAAATTTTTGATGACGTCAAACCTTTTGTGCCTTTGACGATTCGAGACTCTTTTTCTGGAATTTTACCTGCAAGACCTGCTAGAACACTGTTCTGTGCACCTTTTTGCAGATGTCGCAACTATAATCGCAAATGGAGATATTATCCACCCGGTCCCCTTGCCCGTGTACGGATAGTTCGCACACTTTTGTCTTTGCGAGGAGCTCGCGCGTCGGCATTTTAAATTTCACAGCGATATCCGTCCTTTTGGAGTCGGAAAATTTAAAGTGCGTCCCGAAACGAATGCCAGTGGCACACTGTCGCATTTCGAGATATCGTCGGATTTACCGGCTCGGAGGCTTTGTGCTTGAAATAAAACGGCCCGCGGAGAAATCCACCGCATGTTATTAGGAGCAGATTTATATCGTGTATTCAATTTGGTAAGAGCTGTTGTTGTGTATTCGACGGCTTTAATGTGATAATGTTTGTGATTAGAGAATGGTGTTTTTAAAGATTGCATATGAGGGTGCCGTGTGGGGACGACTGTAAAGAATACACTTGCGTGGCGAGTGTTGGCAATTCCCCCCCGATGAAAGTCATTGGGGGAGGCCTGTGTTCCGCAGTGGACGTCCATGGCTGAAATGATGATGATGATGATATGAGGGTATAATTCAACCACAAATGTTACCGTGTTGACATGGTACACATATGACGGTGTTTTTAATTGAGTCCATTTCTTTAAAAGAGGTATGAAAGAATAGTAAAAATAAATGTATTTATTTCAAAAAGTCTGTTACATGCTTAGATTTATATACAGGGACCTTTGATCGCAGTTGCCAGAAAACAATTACTAGTCGGTTTGCTATAAAACATTTTAAACTTTCTTGTTGCATTTTTAACTAACACTATGCACTAAACGGGTAAAATGCAACACATATGTTATTTTACATTATTGGTTTTCCTGACGTTTCGACCTAGTTGCATAGGCGGCCGTGGTCACGGGATTTGTGTTGCATAATACCCGTTGAGTGCATAGTGTTAATTACTAGTCGTTTTACAATTTAATATAATGTAAATCCGTTATTGGCTGTAAGGTCAACATGTAATATCCAAACTATGTTAATGAAGAGCTGTGGATTTTCGTAAATAAATAAAAAATAAAAATAAAAAATTATATAATATTTAATTTAATAAAAGTTCCTTTATTTTGGATATCAAAGACACTATGGCCATCTGGCTTAAACTATTTTGTTTTATGTCTTCTATTTTGTCTTTTTTGTGCTAGTTGTTATTTGCGCACTATTTTGTTAACATTTATTATTTATATCCACATATATAAGTCATGTCTTGAAGTTCTTTTTTGATAGTGTAAGTGATTAACACTGGCGAAGTGGCTGGAAAGACAAAAGACTTTTTTATTTCTTACTTACTAGTTCTACTAATAATCTTTGTGAGAAAAACAAACATTTTATCAAACAACACAGTGCATAGTACAATTGTTCACATTACTTGCGAAGGTCACAAAATTAAGATTGTCCCAGTAAGATACGAGTGAGCAGCATTCCCCCGGAGCCTGATCGCGAGACTTCAAGACATATACCTTTGTATATATTATGTGCCGCTAAATATATTACGCCCTAACGTGAAGCATCCATAAGTAACGCTACATACATAACTGATAAGACAAAAATGACGTGTCGGCAATACTTAATGTAGGGCTGCACTTTTCTCTAAAACGATTGACTTATTAAGGAATAAAATGTACAAATACCCACAGTTTCTAAACTAGATTTAGGACGATTGATGATCAAATGAGTATTCACATAGTTTGATGTTTCACTTTCACACCTTCGCGGCACTTTTTCTTCTCGCATCTTACTATCATCATCATCATCAGTGTTTAGAAGTCCACTGCTAGACATAGGCCTCCCCTATAGAACGCCATAGCGATTACATCCAGTGGCTGCCCGCAACCTTTACTAGGTTCGTCAGTCCACCACCCGGCATACCCATGCCCACGCTGCATCTTCCAGTTCATGGTCGCCATTCTTCTTCCTATCCCAGTTATCAGTTCTGCGAGCGGTGTGGCCTGCCCATTGCCACTTTAGTTTTGGAAAAGCTTTGTCGGTTTTGGTTCGTCTACCTATTCTTCATTTCGAATCGTATCTCACAGAAAAAAGCCAAGCATAGCTCTATCCATAGCACATTAGGTAACGAGTTTGTGAGTTTTGAGAACTTTAAGAGGCCACCAGTCAGGACCACGTCTCAGTGCCATAAGTCCAACACGCACTGCTTAAATACTTTAGTCTTTAGACTCTGCGGGATATCGGACGAGAGGATATCACGTAATTTCCCGAACGCTGCCGGACCGAGTTGGATTCGTCGTGCTACCTCTTTGTCTAAGTTGGACCTAACTAGACGGATTGTCTGTTTTAGGTAAACATATTCGAGTAACAACTTTAAGGGTATCGTCCCCAACAATTACTGATATGGGTGCAACATGGACGTTTGACATGTCCTTCGTCTTGTGATCTTGTAAATCTTACAGATTAAATTACATAAATACAGCATTAACTAATTTTCATTTAAGTTGTCTTGATTCGACAGAAACCTCGAAACGCTTGTATCTAGTAGAACTTTGTTATTAAACCGTCGCTAAAGTAACATTATGAAAATTGCTAAAGACTACTCGCTTATAAAGTTATTCAAGTTACCCATTACGAAATAAATAATTCATCAAGCAACGAAATAATTATTCATTAAGCAACAAAATAACGATTTCGGAAACAATTTCATTAAACTGGCAGCCCTAACCGCACGACGAGCAAAGGCGAAAGAGACAAAAGGAGGGTTACTACTGCGTATTTAGGGTACAATGAGTGTTATATTGAACATTTTCATAGCTTGAATAGAACAGACTACCTTGTTTGTAGTCACTTGACAATAACCTCAGCAAAACCAAACATCATACAAACTTCGGGTCAGTGGGACGTCATGATCGTGATCATCATTTCTGCAATAACTAAATCCAGTAGTAGGTATTATCTGGTAGATTGCCAACATCAAAAGCAAAAAAGACCACAAGGCCGATAACTGGTGGATTTGTTGGATGAAACATATTTTTTTGTTATATCTCCTAATTTGTCAAGCTCAAGCTACCCACATGTGGCAGGAAAAATACATTTTCCATTGTGTCTCGTTTCCGTGACCTAACAGGTTAAGGGCTGATTTTGGTACTCAAATACATCATTTTTCTTACGGGGTGAATATCTAAGTCTTAAAAAAACACTGCCCCAAAGTAGAAATTTTTTTTCAATAATGTACAACCCCAAATCAAAGTAGGTACCTAACAATTTGTAGACAAGTAGGTGAACATTGTTGACTAAGCTGATCTGTTTAGACTGTACTTTGGGGTAAGATTGTGCTGATGTATTAGATTGTATTCCATTACAGAATCTTTAGCATTTTGTTAGCAACATAGGTACCTATTATAACAAATCCCTTTATTGTTGTAATCAATGTGTCCTGCATGATAGGTATTTTAAGCACAGGCTTTGATCAGTAGCAACACTTGCAACATTTAAGAAGGTGAATGTGTTTATTAATGCAAAAAACTTTTTATAGAGGCAACATTAAAATACAAACTTTGTTTTTTGTTACCCATACACACTAAGGCTCTACTTTTATACTAATGTATGAAGCAGCAATTTTTCTTTATGATTTTGATGTTAATTGTAAAATTTATTTGTATTGATGAACACATTCGCTATTTAAAATTTAGGTACTGTTCAAAACCACACCCTGTATGTACCACTAACTTCTGCAAGCGACTTCATCTGTGAATTAAGCCAAAGTGGACTTACTTACTTGAAATAATCATCCTACGAAAACACAAAAAATGTATAAAAGATATCCTGCCTGCTAGTTCAATTTTTATATGTGTCCAAAATTTCATCAAATATCTTTCTATCAACCGATAAAACGTAATTGAGTAACAAATTTATACAAACTATAACATTATAATCCATCATTAAATCTGTGTTCTTCTCATTAAAAAAAAAGTACTGTTTATCCATCCATTACATATATAATATCTAAGATTGTAGACCACTAAAAGAAAGCGCATTTTGGCCGATTGTTTACAAGATAAAAGTAATCAATAAGTATTCATAAACCTTTTATAAACTGTATAACCCATGATTACTTATGCTTCTATATAATCCAAAACCTTTTAGTGATGAGACATCTGTTTTGTTTAGTCTGTAAGTATTTTAAGGACGCAACGGGCGTTATTGAGCGTTAGTGCGGTGCCACGGGCTGTGCCAAAAGTCTCCAGTCTGTTCCATCTAAGATATCGCCTCTTTCGGGTCCAAACGACTTATTAATTTAACGCGATATCGTTTCCGAGGGAAGTACGGCTTGGCGGATCTGTTTATTCAATTCGCCGAGATAATTATGTTTAATTTAACTTGTTTTGCATTTTCCGACGTCTGTCGGGCTCAGTTGGGCTACAATGGACAATGTCGGTTCTGTGTGTAATTTTGTTGAGTCCTGAAGAGCTAGCTTTGTGAAGTTTTAACTGAAAGCTGGTTTTCGGGGCGATTGTAGTTCAGTTGTCATATTGTTCTTGGTCTGTTTCAGTGTTCTACAATTATTATATACTCAAAATCTAGAATCTCAGTCTGTCTAGTCTATTTTGGAAAGCTTACCTAGATTCTATTCTATAAAATGGATAGGTTCTTAAATGTTTCGGCAGTTATCTTGTTCAAAATCAAACCATTAAACAACAATTGTATTCCAATTTATTTATTAGTTATTAACTAACTACCTTGTTTCGTTGTATGAAATTGCTTGTGTTTACTTAAAAATATCAATGTCTGTCGTCACTATTAGCTTTAACAATCGATAACTTTTTAAAGGTTTCAAACACAGGAAACTGACATTATAAGATAGAGGAACTCAATTCTAATTTTCCTGCATAAAACTTCATTGCATTAAAATGCAGCTAAGCAGAAACGTAATGATTCCTCCATATCCATGTATAGGTGCCGTACGCAAAAATGTCATGAAGACGTTCTACACGCTATGCAAAATTACCAATATTTTTTTTCATTATTTCATACCTATAATGGGACTCAGAACTCTGTTCTAGTTTTCGCCGAAAGAATGACAAGTATTTCTTTCGGCGAACCGAGCTGTCGGTAAAAAAAATATATTTGTATCGATTAACGATGAACAGTGATTTCTATGTACAATTATATCGTTCAAGGGTAATTCTGTAAATCATTCAGGGCTCACCTGATGGTTAGTGCATTAGACCTCCAATCAGAAATTAATAATTTGAAATGGATACATTCGTAAGTATGAAAGATAAAACACGCCAAAACAATGCCAAACAAAAGTCGTTTAATTCTCAACAAACTGATACTCAATACAATGTAGAAAAAGCAGTCGGGTAAAGGTAATAAACCGGTGCTCAGTACATGACGAGGCGCTCTGTGATCAGAAGTGCGTCATTCTCCACATCTTTTCCGCGTCATTTGGCCGGTCGCGCGCGGATAAGGGCGCGCCGTGTATGCCAGAGCTAATGCGATCTCAGCTCACTGGAAGCATCCCCAATTTATGCCACCAACGCTTTTTCTTATCGATATTATTACCTAATACGACGGTTACGCGGTGTATTAGCTTAATCTTTGGCAATTTTCGTAGAGTAACGAGCTCGAATTTCACCTTCCATGTTTCCAGTTATGAATCTCGTGTCGTTGTAGTTTTTTTTTCGCTTTTGAAATCTTGTTTCATGTGTGATTTTTACCGTCCAATACTTTATTTACAAATTTGATACATTTTATTGTTAGTTTTATTGTTATAGTTGCACATGTATTGTTTGTTAGATAGAGTTGCACTAACAAAATAATATGGGGAACAGCACTCAAACGCCTTAAACGCTAAACAATAATTCGAGAAGCCGTCGTAGAATAAAAGTGTAGCAAATGGTAAGTAAGAATGTAAGTACACAGAAAACATTACAGCACACAGTAGGTGACAATTTTTTCCACCGTCGCCGTTAACTATGAACAAGATGACGTCACCGTCACCTAGAGTGTGTACAGATTTGGCAAATGCGTCAGTACGCGCACCACTTTTAAGCCGCGCGCGCGCAACCCTAGCGCCGCATAAAGACGTGAAGCGCTGCGCAGTAAAATAAAATAAATTTCTGATGCTGCAGCAATAATGAAAGCAGCTGTATTATAGTCCAGTATTACACAACTGCCTTCACAAGCAAATTTAAATTGAGGGATAAGCATTGCATTGCCAACGTGCGCAACTGACAGTAAACAATCTATTGTTTGTGTAAGTACATCGTATATCAATCTGCAAACCAGCAGAGAGCGCGCACTATGCAAGTCTTGCATGAGTTGCGCTGAAGATGCGCACCAAACCGTTTTAGTAACTTGATAATTGGCCGTAATCCGAACGCGTATCTATTACTAAATCAGTGACGTCATCTTCTTCTGGGTGATGGTAGACTAAAGGACGCACAATCTTAAAGTAGACTTTCGCGCATCGCGGCCGCAGCGTATGTAACGTAGTTACACGACAGCAGCCTCGCGCGATCGATGCGACAGACTCACGCGGCCGACAGCTGATGCAAACTTCAAAACTCATTTTATTAATTGTTTTTTCGACTCCATTTGTCTATAAGTCTATCTGTTATTTATAATAAGGTTTCTGTCGAAAAACTCTATTAGGTACCTATTCAAAAGTATTAAAAAAAAATTCAATAGATTGAAAAATATCGACAGATGCAAAGAACATTTTAAAAAGAAACTTAAAACAATTGCCTGACTATACAACGCGATTTTAATCCAAACGCGTTAGATCAAAATGATTTCCACCTTCATAGTGCGGAGCGAAGCATAAATAATTTCTTTAGGTGTCACGGTAAAAAGGCGCAGCAATCGTTAGGTGTTCGCATCAGTTCCGCATCATTTGACGCGCTCCACGCAGGGCTGACTCGTCGATACGTCTCGGGACTCGCAATTTATAGCACAGTTTTAATACTCCAAGAGCTCGGGATTATGTTGATCCAATTATGCAAATGGATACGTATACGAAGAAATCTAAGGCTCATTAACTTCCAGCTTAGATTATCTACTCGGATATTATAAAGCAGTAGCCGTTAAGGTAGAAAATATAGTACAAATAAAATTAAACGACAATAGGTTTTATGTTCTCAGTATTATTGTTACAGCAATAATACGATCTTCTGTTAAACGAAACGCAAAATATCACGTCATGGAGCAGCGATCTTATTGGCTAATTTTGATCGCGCGACAGTCACACACGTCATAATTTTTGTATGTAACGTTCTATTGCAATAAAGCTTTAAAAACAGTCAACTACCTACAGCTTATTACTCTCACCACTAAAAACTGAAACCCACAAAATTATTTTCGACGACTGAACAATTATCTTTATTTTAAATATACCTGTTTTACTCGACTTCTTTGATAATGCTTTAAGATAGCGGATTTATTCTTGATAACTGATTGTACCTAATCCCACGCCAAGCTGCGACTGCTAGGCGAGGCAAACACATGCACGCACGGGCCATTGAGCATCTTTTTTTTGTTTCTCTTTTTATTCTTATACTCTATAGTCTATAGGGTATGTGCTCCATGCTACGGGCCTTACAAACAACAGTTATAGAAATTACGCCACACTGCTTATTGCGCGAAAATAAAAACGAATTAGGAAACATAGAAAGATACACTTCTTGCGTTTAAACGGCATGTTTGAATAGAAGTCTCTTCTGTTCTTGTACTAAGTATTATTTGGCCAAAGCTGCAGCAGGTCAAAACTCAGTGATGACACAGTTTTGAGTCAGCTCTACTCCAATATAACCACCCTACCTCCCCTAAAGTATACGTGTACTTCTCGTTTGCGCATGCTCATCCAAAAATGAACCTTAAAACCGTACTCGTACTTAAAAACAGATTTCGTTTTGGCAACCCTATAGCAAGCCGCGTTTACACATGCCACTCCGACGGATAGAGTGAGCAGGCGTTTGTCACAGCGAAGGTCGTTAGTTCGCCCGCGCCCGTCGCGAGTTATTGGGAAGAAAATTGTGCTGACTACGGCCCGTCGGGCTTTTATCTCGACGCGTTCACAACTGGCTCGTTAAGAGCTGAGCTGGCCGAGCTGAGCGTTCTGAGCGATGCACGTGTTGTCTATGTGATTTTAGATTACAAGCTTATACTGTCAGCTTCTCAATTATATTTTTTTGTAACAAAATCTAAGCATCGGATTAATGAAAGTAAAATTTTGACTAAGTGTTGGGTTTTATTATTTATTGTTTGTACTTTAACTCAGGCCCGTCCAACATACGGCCCCCGGGCCACAATGTGGCCCGCATAATTCCTTCATCCGGCCCGCGACGGACATCAATAGATATTGCGCAATATTAGTTAATTCGATCATCTATTTATCGACATTTTTTTCGGCCCGCTACAGTTACAAAATTACTAAACCTGGCCCTTCACAAAATTATGTTGGACACCCCTGCTTTAACTTATTACTATATCAATTCAAACAATTTACATGTAATTTTGTAGTTTTAGATTGTACAATAGTATGTGTAACTGTCAGCATTAGGTTGAATATATACTTAAAATTACGCTTTTTAGAGAACCACAGCGCATATTAAATTTGTTCATAACGTGAAAATAAATTCAAAAAAGCTCAAACCTCTCTGTGAGCGAGCTTGCTTCCCAAATTAATTTTCAAAATGTGCAAGTTGCAGGCACTTATTTAAATTAGGCAGTTAGATAAATGGCTAGTCGGTGTATGTAACACACACATACGACCTTTTATTAATGTCTAAACTTTTGCATTAAATGAAGCAAACCATAAAATGTGTTATTTAATAAATATTTTAAATATACAATACCATACGTTGATCAAATGCCTTTATTTTTCATAAGGCTAGCTAAATATCCAACATTTTGTTAGATTTTTACTAAAATACCGTTAACATATTATAAGAACTAAGGGAGGCGCGATTAAGTAGATGGCGTCCTAAAAAGATGTTAGTTACGGCAAAATAAACATATAAAACCAACAGGTACTTTAAACGAACTAGGTATTTATTTGGTCAATCTTTATCATCACATTGGTTCTAATAATTTTCATTCAAAAGTTCAAACATTTAACTCATAAATCAGTTATGGCCAAATAAACTTATATCATTCAATTAAATTCTGACCGTATTTTACCGGATAGCCGATTATCCTACTGGCTATTTAAATAGTGTGTCTGCAACATGGATACTACGCCGTTATTATAGCTAACTCAGAACATCACTAATGTTTGGAATAGTTGGCTAGTGTTCTAGTGAGAATACCTACAGTGCGTTCTGTTTGCGCGAATGATAATTACTAGCTTTTGCTGACAAGAAAAATATGAGCTGGCAATTTTGGAAATGGAAACTTAATTAGGTTTTTGAACAGATGGATGCTATCTAAATTAATTTCCCGAAGCACACATACTCAATGTAAAAGTAGTCTCTTACATTGATTAATTATGTGTGCTTCGGGAAATTCATCAGAATCATCATCATGTCAGACTATTGCAGTCCACAGCTGGACCTAAGAGCGCCAAAGAGCACTATCTCCCGCTTTTTTCATCCAGCCACTGCCACTGACCCGAGCCGGGATTCCTTGCGTTCAGATGAATCACAATGCCACTATACCAATTAGATAGTCCAAGTGTAGGTAGTTTGTATTCCTCGCTTCCACCTAACACCGCACGCTCTAGTACTAAGTTAGTACCTATTATGTGCAAGAAAGAAACACGTTCACACCCATAGCCCATTTATCAGAGCCACGCTTAAGATGCCGACAGTCAGCAAAAAGTTAAGGCACCGCTATGAATGAACAATAGGATTTAAACACAGCTGTCTACTTGACGCATCTCCCTGGCGACTGCGGGTAGGAGCTAAATGGTGCCCGAGTGACGCAATAACTCCGCAAGTGCACTACGTTTGCTTGGCTCACTTAGTTAAGGCCAGTGCACATTACCTGTGAACTGTTAAAGGCCTAACCATGATCTTAACGGTACATAAAGCAAAGTTGTTTATCAAAATAATACAGAAAAAACAAAAGAAGGTTGAAGTAAGTAATATTATTTTAATATGGACAGAGTTGGTAGGCGTAAAAACGCTGATGAATGAAATCTGAGAGCTTAGTGACTGACTGGTTTGGGACTGGAATGTATAGGAATTGGCTAGATACAGCTACATAAAAATAAAGTCTGTATTACCGATTCCACCAATAACCTGGCCTAGCACTATCCTAGTATATATATATTTTTTTGTTAAAATTATTAATGTCTGTATTGACTGTTTTTTTTTACTGTCACTGTACTTATTGATTTTGGATCCAGTATCTGAAATAAAGCATTATTATTATTATTATTAAGTGCTCACGGTTACCCCAGCGATTGCAGTTTGTAATGTTATCGTTGTTTCCCACTACCTTCTATAGTCGGGTCCCCGTCGACTTAAAGAGGGAGGCGGTGCAGACTAAGTAAAACACATTGATCAATTAACCTCTTGTCCTAACGAAATTCGCGGAAAAGGGTGGCAAAAATGGAGCTATACCTACCACTGGTAACTTTTTTCCTTATAGATAATTAAATAATAAAACTCATACCAAAATAACAAGCAATTTTAATCACAATATTTTTTTTTGTCAGCCATCATGTCCATGTTTTATAGTGTCAAGAACAAAAATTTTCATTTACCACAAACCTTATGATAATAATATAAAGGACTAGGCGCTCTGTAAAAAAAATTACGACATTTAGTTAAAACGTTCTATTTTATAAATGTACTGGGGCAAATATTTTTGATCAACAATAATGGTATGTTGTCGAATAAAATATTTGCAATATATTTTTTCCTTTTAATTACTGAAGGTAAAAACCGATTAAAGCAACAAAGTACTGATTTTTCACCTATAATCCAAACCATTCAGCAATACAAATAACCATACATAGAATAAGTTAGAAAATTACAAAGCTGCTAATATTATGCTCTACAAAACTGCAATATTAAACTCTCGTCATAAACATTCCCTATTTATACAATGAAATAAATATTTGCTGTATCACACGATATAAAAAATTAAATATCAAAGTCATTAGGCCTACCAGTGTGCACTGATCCTAAGAAACTCGACATAATCAGAAGATAAAGGAGGCAGTCCTCGACATCCACACAATGGGTGCAGGGTTATTAATTATTTGCTGTGAATCCTAATGCCGACAAAAGCGGCTCTACTCCCGCACCCAACAGCTGGCTAGTTTACGTGCAAGTGCCTCCTTAAGTGAGCAGGTAGTTAGATAGATATGTTATGTTTTAGAAACTGATTTAAATGCTCGGTGCTCACTTTACTATATTAAGTCTGTAGCTCACGTCTCGTTTACACGTGAAAAGTATTGACTCTAGGTTTAAAATAGTAAAGTAAGCCTTTATACGTCTCAAGGCACAGGACACAGGACTCACCTCAACTATGAGGTGATTTGGGCCATAAACCACCACCAGAAATCAGAAACAACGACGTTACCATAACACCAAGACCCGAGACAATATAGAAAAGTTATTTTTCTATACTGACCGACCGGGAATCGAACTCGGAACCTTAGAGATAGCGACACCAAGTCCGGTAAGCTCGCCTTTCGACTACGGAGGTCACTAAATATTGTTATAATGGTCACCCATGCAGTTAGAACCGGTACCAAAGCGCTGCCGCCACTGAGCTACAAGCGAGTCTAGGTTAGACGTTTTTAAAAATTGAATAAGGTCGATTGTTTTACAGCGAGTAATTTTTCCTATTTAGCATCAAATAAAGGGGGAAAAGATAACATTGTATGAATTAAAAGGTTTGGGACTGCGACAGGACGTGTTAAGGCAGACGATAGTGTTCTAGGTTATTTTGATAATAAAAGTAATTAGCGTCTAGGCGTAACGGGACAGCTCTACCTTACTTCCTTCCCAGATTTCTGTTGAACAACTTATTATAACTAGCCAATTTTTAAATTAAGAAAAAAACTGCTGTAAGACTAATTGCGAAAGACATATTCTATCTTACATGATTAATTTTAGATGCGAAACTTTTTTGGAACTGATTAAAAAAACACAATTGTATATGTAGCAGCAATGCAGACGCAATAGGTATAAATGAATAAGAAAACAATCATGAATATGCGACTTCAATATTGGGTTCTACCCTACATTCTGATATAACACCAACACTGGCTAAAACCATGAAAAACAAAATGTCTATGATGCGATGATGGCCTATCATTAGTTTGGTACTACCACTAACATCTTGAATGCACGTCATTCCTTAAAGTCCGTAATGTATGAAGGAAGCGGTTATAACATACAGGTTGTTTAACAATTTTTTGGACTAGAGTTTTGTTTTGTCACTGGTTTTTGTGGAATCACTTGGAAAGATAGATAGGGAGCTAAAAGAGTTTGAGCCGATAAAATTGTTAGACTTTCTAACTATGTCTGCAAAAGAAGTACATGCCTTCTCTGGTTTCGTGCAGGACTCTTCAATGGTTTGCTTAAAGTCTTTAAGAGCACCGTAAAGTCTCGTTCTTCCTTTAAAGCTTGGTATGCGGTGTGGGTTTGGATGGCTTTTTGCTTAACAAACCTGTATTCGATAGTCATTTGCCCAGTTCCATTTCCAACTTTTCGGCAAACGCTATTTATTCTTAGTTTTTGAGGGTAGCGTCCCTTCACTGGCAATTTTACATACCTCATTGAGGTATTACTCAGTCTCACTCAACCAGTTGTGGATATTCGGTCTTGTTTCGGAATTGTGAATGGCGTTGGAGGAGGAGAGCGGTGCGTAATTCCGCTCCTATTAAAGGAGCTGCTGTCTGCAGAAATATTAATAAATTATTGTCATTACTAAATATTCTAAGTTCATTTTTATACACTGATAAAAAATTACATAAAAAATATTTGCATTAGAGCGTTAGCGACCTTAACTAGGTCACTATATTGTCAATTTATGTAAATAATTATTGCACGATGACCACGTCTGTACTTGTCGGATGTCGGCAACTATCCATGACAAAATGTCAATGATGCTAGTGGTCTATCATTAATTCGGCACTACCACTAACATCCACATGTGCATTCCATAAAGTCCGTCTTATGTATGAAGGAAGCGGCTATAACATACGGGGTGTGTACCTAAGGCTCGCGACGCGCCGCGCGATTGCCGGTACTAAACTTAACGGCCACTCCTGCCCCGACTATGAAAAGCCAATCTAACTTTAATGCACCTCCTTAGCCGTTCTTTATGGGAACAGCCGCCGTCATTATCCAGGATTATGAGTCATTTGATTTTTGCCGGTTTTGTTCTAAGAGGCCGAGGGAAATGTGTGTCTATTAACGTTCGTTTGATCTGGTAAGTTGGTATGACCTATGTTCAGGAATGTTCTGGGTTTTTCATGCAAGTCATCTCTTGCTTATTAATATTATCTTGTATCTTATTGTATTGTACTAACATAGGCTGTGTTAATTTATTACTAATAAGAATATAGACTCCGGTCTGAAATAAATTCCTTTCATTTCATAAGCTTAAAGTACGAAAATGGTTTCTGATCGAAAAAATTTCATGTGTAAAATAGAAAATTTTTAGGGTTCTGTGCCAAAGAGGAAAACCCAAACCATATTACTGTCACTTTCATCATCATCATCATCATCATGTCAGCCTATTGCATTCCACTGCTGGACGTTAGCAAAGAGCGCCAAAGAGCAATATCTCTCGCTTTTTTCATCTGACCCATCTTCCTAAGGCGTTAACTTTCGATCCCGATGTTCATCAAGCTCCAAGGCGTGGTCTCTACTCGAGACCATTGGTTATGCAACAGATGTGGCCGGCCCACAGCCGGCTATAGCTTGCGACATTTTAAGACTATGTCCATTACTTCTGCCATTTATCCTTGTTTCGAATTTTAACCCCTAAACGAAACCCAAGCACTGACCTCTCCATAGCAAGCAAAGTGACGTGAAGTCGGTTGGCCAGCTTCTGTCATGTTCCTTATTTCGGCTCCGTAGGTCATCACTGGTAGTAGGACGCACTGGTCGAATACCTTACTCTTCAGGCACTGAACAGTGGTGCCGAGAAGATATAACTGTCACTTTACTCTTTGTCTATATGTCATAATCGTGAAGATGCTGATTGCAAATTTAAATACGTGGCTCTTCAATCGGTTTAAGTTCGCCTTATACATCGCGTATGTCTCCCCGTTCTTATTTAGTAAAAACTTAAGAATATCATGCTAATCACTTACATTTGTATCATAAAGTCCACAATCTACGCGGCCACAGTCGGGGGCAAATGGCTAGTCATAAATAGAAGACTAATACAATATCTTAGCAGCAGAAAAAAAAGGTTTAAATATTTTAGATAGAATATTCCATACTCATTGTTCACTCATAAGTCTCATAACATATTGTTTAGGGACTACTTATATTTATCTGAGTGGGTACAAGTTAGGTAATCTATGAAAATCAATGTATGTTATTATCAAAAAAATACTCAGTCATTTTTCATTCTTGCTTTATTCGCTCCATAATGTTATTAGAGGCAGCGTTGATTTTCACAAAACGGAACGAAACCTTAATTACCTTCAGAAATTCTTCAGTAATAATTCAGTATATCTGTATACAAAAATATGAATAATTTAACATCAATTTTCCTGAAAGAAAATAATGTACCTAGTAACATATCAATTTCATTAGAGATACCATTTTCCTGGATCGTAGACGGTTAATAAGGTCACAGGAGATAACATCTGTATACGTCACTTTGGCTTCCTGGTTCCTACGCACTTCCGTGGAAATAGATCGCACTTATCAGCACTAATTAATCGTCACTAACGGAATCCCATAACATAAGTTCGGCTGCACAGGAGCGACTTGAACAAGAATGTATGCTTACATATCGTGGTTGAAACTAGACCTACGATAACTTCGGTAATAGGTATTATAGTTACATACTTAAAGGTAGGTAAGTAATATAGACGATCTTCAGATCATCTTTTTGTCTGTAAGTACGAAGGTTTTCGTTCCTTCTAAGATCATTTTGTAATCCGTCTTCTAAATCAACATAATTAAAAGATACGTAAAAAGATAATAAGTTGGCCAACTTAAACACATATTTTTATGATAGTATCCTATCAATTCACCGACAGTCAATTAGCAAAATTTTATTTGAGAACCAACCATTGGCAAAATTTGGTTTTTCGACTTCATTTTGAAACAAATACACGTTCATTAAATGATTCATATATCAAAATAATTAATAGGCAAAAGGTCATTTTCTAACAGATCACCTGACAAACTAAGTATTTACTTAATTTTCATGTTAAATGGTCAAATATTTTTCTTTCTCTTATTTATTGGCAAACACTTTATTTCACAAATATAGTAAAATACGGCGGACGGCGCGCAGACTTTAAAAGATAATATATAAAGTTTAAATAATACTTTCATTTATTTAAAATGATATTACAAGTAATGCTCGCGATTAACAGACCTATAGCTAAGCGGACATTCGAAGTGTGAGAGACGCTTTGCCTTTGCTCATATTGCATTTTATATCCTTGGGTTGTTGTGGCTAAGATTTGAGGCGTCTATCAGCAATTGACCAGATGTTTTGAAGAAGGCCTTTTGTTCAATAGTGCACACTAAGGTCTTCTTTCTAAGAAGTCAAAATAAAAGTGTTTAGTATTCTAAGAAGTAATAAGCTAATGTGCTTATTTGGGGCAAGGGCAAACGTGGGGACAAAACTAGGTACATATTTTTTTTATTTATCGTTTACAAATCCTATTATTTTATATTCAGAAGTCAATTAGTAAACTAAGTATCATTCATTTGTGGCATCGGCCGGCGAGCACTAGGTCTTAATTCTTGCTTAAAATTTCTGTAAATTTCATCAACTATGATTTCTATGATAAAATTATAAGTGAATTCATGGTTGCCTTTAGTAAAATAAAAATACACAAATCATACTTTAACATTCAAGTACCAAATAATGATTTTTCTTTCTTTCAAAATATTTTAAGTTAAACCATTTGTAATGTGTTTGTCTGATTTTCTATAAAACAATACATTCTCAAAAAATATGTTTGTGAAATAAATAGTTGATAAAACGTTGTTTGTTAAGTGAACGTTTTTCAAAAATGGTAAGGTCAAACAATATAAAACCTGATTTCATACAGCGTCTACGAAAATTATTAATAACGTAAATAATAAGTTGTAAACAGGTACGGTACCTACTCTTTGGGATCCCGATTTTCCGACATCGTTCAAGTGAAGAGGAGTACGGAACCGTCTACTTAACAGGTTGCGACCTCCTACCGATACTCGACTGATTATTTTCTGTCTTACGGTCAGTCGAAAGTATGCAAGTGGCCTAAACCCAGCGCTGATTGGCCAGTCCGGCACCTAGTTAGTGAAAACTTACCGCCAAGGTGTAATCTTTAATAGAGTTCTCCAGCTTCATAACACCCTCTACTCAAACTATTAATTACATTTTTCTTTCCTAGCCGCAAAAACTGTCCGACTGCAATTCAGACTTACTTTGAATGAAACTTTAATTAAGTTAACAGTTGTAACTGGGAATTGTGTAACTGCTAGTTTTAGTTTCGAAAAAGTTTTCGGGTTAAATGTTGCCTGGAGATTTCTAGGTGCTTTGTTGTTAAAAATGTTTATATACATTGCTACTCGCACTACAGCCACTACCATTATATATACACATACAGGGTTATTTGTAAATCTAAAAAAAAAAACACTTCTCCATACAAACTCATGTCAGCTGGTGGCGGCTTAGTAAGTGGAAGTCAATATTTTTTTTGCGATTCCAATGTTGGTCCCATAGAATAAGTTGTTGTATTTAAAAGCACCAGAATCAGCACCTAGGAGGTTGTTGATGTTTTACAAATAACCCTGTGTATGTATTTTAGCCACCATTTATAATTTTTGGATATTTCACATTTAATACATCATCTTACAATGTAGTTTTTATAGGTAACTAGCTGCCCCGACGAACTTTGTACCGCGCCAACATACAAATTTTTTTTCGTGAATATTTCCGTGTTTTTTATAGTTATTCTGCTATTCTGGGCCGAGACAAATTCAACAAATCAAAAATCATAAAAATCGGTCTAGCCGTTCTCGAGTTATATATGGTGTAACTAACCGGACTTTGTTTTATATATATATACTCGTAGATTTATTTATAATGAGTACCAATAATCTGAACGATATCGTTTTTTGAGTGCTACCATTTGGAGCATCTTTGATTCCTCAATAAAATAATTGTAAGTAAATATTGAAAACTTAATAAAGTGCCTAACCTGTTAAGCGCCTACTAAACGAGCGCTATGTATGTCCAGCTAATAAAAGTACATAGATACATAAAGTTTAAAAGATCAGATTCTTCGTATTCCTGCACGGCAAATATAGTAACTTATAAGTTGACAAACGAAAAATGTTTATACGTAATTGAACTGAAATTCTGTCGGTACTCGACGTAGTTTTCTTTTAACCCAGAATAAATCCTAGCGGTTTCCACTCCACCCGTCCTCGATACAAACAAACTGATAAGCTCTAAAAAAATAATCGAAAGAAACTTTAGCAAACACATGTCGCACACACTACACCTTTGGAATTTGATCTAGTAAATCCGGGAATATTTCCCCGGAATTTCAGCTTATTGGAAATAAATCCTGGATAAAATGGGATCAAACCTGTTCAGAGGTAACCACACCTATAACCGCTTATGTACTGAATCCTGTCGTATCATACGTATGCAAAATGTTTCAAAGATTATGCATAATACGCGAACGAAATGAATACGTAATACCTGGTCGGGGTGAAAACGTAAAACGGTAATAAGGTACGTTCATTTATTTTGAATTGGCAGCCATATCTGGTGGTGAAACCGCGGGGCTTAGTCGTATAAAAATGTACATTGATCTCGGAAAGTATGATTATACCGGCTGCTCTTTTTTGGGTTGTCTTAAGGTTTATCCTCGAATTATTTGGCTTGATAACTTGGAGATGAATAGCTGCTACTAAAGATTTCAATTTGCACCTTAGTAGCACTAGAGTTATTAACTAGGCGTATTAAATCTAATTAAATAAATGGAACGGCTAATAGAGAGAGATTTTAGAGTGCTATAACCTTTAACGAAACCCTTGTAATTTCATAATATCCTACAGTCCCATCTTTCGCAACTTCACACCCCACTTCTCGATCTATTTTCACACTTAACCAGATCCTAAAATTCAATAAAATTAATAAAAAATTAAAAGACACGAATTGTGTATTATTTTAACTAGAATTTATTATGTCTAGAGGTTGTTAGATATAATGGGCTAGTTTTCTAAAAAAATCTAATTATTAAACATTTATTTAAATTAACTTATTATATGATTAACAGAAAATATTGGACACATATTTGTTCATTTCTAAATCAAACAAAAAATTGTGAAGATAAAGCCCGTTAAAGTTCCGCATAACGTCACGCCTTGCGACACTTTTTAGCAAGGCGTGACGTCACGTGCTCACTTTGATGCGCTTTATCTTCGTAATTTTTTGTTTGATTGACAAAAGACAAAATATTTTTCAATATTTTTTGATAATCTATCTGACGGACTAAATAGAATAATCTTTTTTTGACCCAGGAAACTAACCCATTGGCAGAGCCGCTTATCATGAAGTTCTATAGAAGACGCTGTGGACTTTCAGAAGTTGATGATGTTGATGATCACAATGTCTTGATTATAGCAGGATGTCGTAGGGCCCAAAATTAAAAAGATAACCAACCGCCTAGCCTCCAACGATGCAGAGTATACATAAAGGTACTATGGCTACTAGGCTTCGAGCACATACCTATAAATATATCCTATATACCGAGCATATAGAGCAGCAATACGAACATCTTACTTCGAAACATGTCAGAGATTTTTCGCTTACATGTAGTCGCCCATACTAAAAAAGTACAGTCCTAGATTAAATAATGGCGGAATTTATTTGGAACAAAATAAGTTATATTTCTACTATAATTAGTTAGTGCTCCATGCTACTAGGTTAGGAATTAAATGTATAACTTCTATATCTCAATTCATCATCATCATCATTACAGCCACAGAACGTCCACTGCTGAACATAGGCCTCCCCCAATGACTTTCATTGGGGGGGATTGCCAATACTCACAACGCTTGGTAGGCGGGTTGGCGAGCGCAGTTTTTTATAAGATTTCGCATTCAGACGCTGCTGCCCGTCTCGTGCTACAGGAATAAGTCGCCTCTTACGACACGCCTCCTGTTGGCGTTGGGGAAATGTAGTCTTTACGACGGTTACCCGGCACATATATCTCAATTACTAATAATTACTACTAATCTCAATTACTTAAAAGCAATTCAAAACCTGAGTATCAAACTTACGGCCGCTACTTCTGTAGTCAGCACTGTCAGAAGCGCTAACTACTAACTTGTTCCATACAACTGTCTTTCCTAATTTGGAAACGTCCTTCGGCTCAGAAAATGTACGTTTACTTGCATACATGTATGGGATTAGGTCCTTGTAGACTGTTCTAATTTGCTGCCGCCCAATAACTTCCGCGCAATATGACCCATATGTACACATTGTTACGTTCTGGATCCACTTACACTACCTGATTACTTCCATAAATAAGGCGAGTAACGCTTCCTGTACTCCCCGAAGCACAAAAGCAGAATTTACGTTAAGAAAATAGTTTCAAAAATAAGTATCAAACTGAATAAATGCACGAATGAAATTAGAAATTTCAGTAATTTCTAACAAGTGAAAATCTTACAACTGTTTTAAACCTTCTAACTCTTACTTAACATCAGCAAGAAGAGAGAGAGATTTTGTATGAAGATTTGGGATAAAAAAAAGGTGGCGGCAGATAAAATATATTGAGGGTGGGCCAACACCATTTTTCGGTTCAGGAATTCGTTTACGTAATATTAAGCTATAAAGTGTCATTTTTGTTAGAGTCAAGTGTTTTCCTCTGTGAGTGAAATAGTTACACTAAGAAATTAATGTGATAAATTTACGACAGTAGTATATTTAACGAAGTTCTTTTTTTATATTTGACAACGTCACATATATTTCTCAGATCAAGTAAGGAGCCAAAGCACTTGTGTTACCAAAATCGCAACGCGGAATAGTACTAGCGTAATTACAATGCGCAAACTGGCAACGTCGCTTTTCTATCTTGCTCGCACGGTGAGAAAAGGGTCTATCGTTCATTTTAAAACTAAAAACAATTTTATTTTAAATGTTTTTTTTGTATGTATCGACGCTATAGTATTAAGGGTTAACAGGAACGCCTTTCGTAAGTTAACATACTGTATGGATATCTCCTTTCCAAACAATGGTTTTATTTAATAAATAAAATTAAAATAAGATCACAGCTCGTTCGGTGCCAGTGCAGTCTATTGGAGTAGTGTTGTGTATGGAATATAATAAAAATAAGCCGAATTAGTAATTTAAAAGTTCAAACTTCGCACATCATTTTTTGAGTTCAGTCAGGTACGTATAGCGGGGATAATAATATGTTTGAACATTTACATGTGTAGAAACACTAGATTTGCCTACAGCCAGAAAACTCATATGTATCGCGTGGAGAAGGATGGTAGTAAATTCTACTGAAATACTAGTGAACACTACGCGTTTCAGAAAATTCTCGAGAATCTCTCAAGTTTGAAAACGTTAGTACTTTCTACTTATCGCATTATGGCTTCTTAGCCGCGAGAGTTTATCGCAAAGAAACGTAACTATCTTGGTTTAGAATTTTCCATTGTGTAAGATGAGTTTCAGATGCAGATTTTCTGTAAAGACTCAACTTTCAACTTATTAACACAATAGAAATAAACGTTTTAGATAAACTTCTACAAAGTTTTACTAAAGGTCCCAAGGGAACTTGTCACTTGTTCGTACAATTTGTATATTATATATTCTGAACTTTTGTATGGGTTTTACTTTTCAAACGATTTGAAGTTTAAAGAACTCGTCAATAACGCAGAATTATAGTAGCAGATACTATAATAGAACTAGCGTCACCTAAACCATAGAATGAATAAGCAAAAGTTCCATGACCTAAGAATCGGGCCCGAATCGATTCGATCGATTTATTTCGTTCGGGTTAGTTCGGTTTAGTTAGGGTCTACTAGGAGGCGCCTCTGGCAAAATTCATTGTCTGGCACCTCGTAACATAAGAATGTTATATCAAGGAAAATAATTTTACTTGAAAAAACAATTTTTTTTTACAACGAATCCCGCAGGCGGCTCAAAGGCGGTGGGATTGTAGTAAAAAAAAATTAAGTAATTTATTTTCCTTTATATAAAAAACTAGCATTATTGTGTATGCAAAAAATGAAATAAAATGAAATAAGGATGTTAATTCCTTACTCAAGACAAGGACGATTAGTGTGTTGTCTGGCGCAAACATATATATATAATACTAGCTGTGCCCGCGGCTGCGCTCGCATGGAATACGGTCACACCCTATTCTACTCGCTTAGAAAATGGAATAAAAATAGTAGTCTATGTCCTTCTCTAGAGTTCAATCTTTTCTGTACAAAATTTCATCAAAATCGGTTAAAAAGCTTAACCGATTTTGATGAAATTAAAAATAAAATAAAAAAGTAACTTAAGTCATTTCCCAAGCTTTAGTTTATCTCTGTACCAAATTTCATCAAAATTGGTTCCGTAGTTTAGGCGTGAAAGCGTAACAGACAGACGGTTACTATCACATATCAACGTAAACGTAACCTGACGGCCTGCAACATTTCGACGAGTGAATGGGAGGAGTTTGCCCGTCTAAGACCGGAATGGCGTCACATCGTCCGCACTGGTCTGGAAAATTACGAAGAAAAGCTCCTTGAGGACCTAGATGCGAGACGCCAAGTACGGAAGACTCGGCCCAAGCCCTCCTACAGGTACACATACAACTTGTCTGGCCAGCTATATTGTACGCCTTGCGGTCGTGTCTTCAGGTCGAAGTTCGGCTTTGCGAGTCATATCAGGGCCTATCATATTGACCAGCTGAACATATAGGAGTCGCCGTCACCGAAAACGGTGTGGAGGACATATATATATATATACTATCACATTTATAATACTAGTATGAAGTATAGATTTATCGACGACCTCCGTAGCCGAGAGGCGAGCATACCGGACTTGGTGTCGCTATCTCCGAGGTTCCGGGTTCGATTCCTGGTCGGGTCAATGTATAAAAATAACTTTTCTATATTGCCTCGGGTCTGGGCGTTGTGGTACCGTCGTTGTTTCTGATTTCTGTAACACAAGTGCTTTGGCAATGTATGTGATGTTGTCCAATATTTATTTATTATTATTTATTTATAATGTTTTCTGCTCATGATTTATTACCGGATTATTGCACAATTTTGATTTCATAGTCTCACTATGTTCATGAATTCCGAGAAACATAAACTCGATTTACATTTGATGTCAACCGTAACAGGCAACTGATTCAAACAGCCGAAGCACTTTTAACACAATAAAAATAGAAACAGTAAGCTTACTCGTACTCCTGATCACAGACAGACGGACAAACACAATTTGCCATTGGAAGACTATTTAGTCTAGCTAGCTAGTCTTAGCCCTTAGACTTTAGGCTGAAAATCCGGTTCAGATACTTTGGATAGGTCACGTGGTTCACACAAAATAAAACGCATTTGATCTAGTAGTCTACTTTGAAACAGTACTTAAGTTGTGTTGTTCTTACGTCAAACTCAACACAGAAAAAACAATACAAGTTTGAAGTAGAACTCATGATATGGCTTCAGGACAGACATCTTTCTCGGCATGTCCTAAGTCATAGACAATGAAATTCACGAGGTTAAGGACCTCTTACACCACTTGCTGATAAGTTCCAGATAACCTATCTGGCACTTGTTTTGACAGATAACCCATATAATTAGCTGTCAAAAAAGTGCCAGATAGGTTATCTGGAACTTATCAGCACTTTACTTACTACGGCTTTACTGGTATCTATTAAAGTACAGACAACGGCAGGTCAACCTACCCAAAAAGTTCCAGTTCACTGAACCGATTTTCATCTTTAAGTCCGACATGTAGAGATCAATATCAATTGAGAAAATTTTACGTTTTGTGGCAGCTTAAGGCTCACTCCAAAATAAAGAAACCGGGCTTTATTTTGGAGTGAGCCCACTGAATAAACGGCCACTATACTTTTAGTTAAATTACGTTTGCAATTACACTGATGAAGTTTACAGTTCATGTAATAAATTGAATTTATGCATATACCTAAACTACGTAATGAACTTGAAGTCGGAGCTCAGGGTCTAAGATTTGACTTACATTTTAAGGAAAAGTTACTTAGTAATAATTATGCTTACTGGACACGGTGTGAAAGGTTTAGACTTTTTGTTTGTATATAAGATAGTATAAAGCTGTTTATCAAGTTTTTAGTCTTAGCTGTACGATATGTGCAAGCTTGTAAGGTTATGGTGGGTTACACACATAGAGCACATACCCACTAAATTGGAAATCTCATTTATTTTCTGATAGGTACACTACACTGATATTATGTGTATTATATCGTTCTGAGTTCATGAGCTAAGCGTGCAGTGATAACTACCTACGTGTATTCACTGGGTTACGGTGGTCTGATAATCGTTATCGTAATGATTAATCGTTCTAAATGTAAAAGGATCATGGTCAAGCGAACCTCGACTAAGAAAGGGATAAAGAGTTAAGATGAAGAAGAAGCTTATAATAAATAGCAAATTGCCAAACATTCAACATTTTTTATGATACCACGTATCAACAAACAACTGAATAGAATCTAGATTGGCAAAATTGATTGTAGAACAAACTACACTAAGGCCCTTCTTTATTAATTTAAAATAATACTTATATACTCATCCATCTTTCTATTCACGCCTACAAAATAATTGACCTGTGTATTTTGACATACGTTAATCAAACTTCGCCAGACAAAATGTAAGAAATCCTTTCTTTTACCAACAATGGCGCACTTCAGACGAAGCCACATTATAAGCCTGATGTTTGGGAAGCGGCATCGTAAATATTTCCCAATGGCGCAGAACCGGGCTGCACTCATTTCTTCGATGCGAAAACAATAACGACATTATACTCCGTTCTTCGTAAAGAAAACAAAACGCTCGAGCTCGCCGTACAAATTCCGTTACTCTCAAAATAAAACACGAGAAAAACACCTATCGAGGCCAGAGTAAACGAGAAAATACTAGAACGTTCACGTTAAAGCAAAACAACCAACAAAAAGTACCTAACCATCACAACCTGATGGATAGCCATGTCGGACTCAAACCGACTAAAACTCTTGTCCTGTTACACCACTTATGTGGGTCACCAGGTTTACGGTAGCATGGGTACTTTCCACTGCCTCAGTGGTTTCACTCTACAATCGCCAATGTGGACCTCATTCTACTGAAAAAAAAAGAACGTGACGTGAGTCCGTGCTCTGCGAGTCCCGTTCTGGGCTCTGCTATGCTTAATAGGGATGGAGAAAGCGATCCAAGGAACACCTATAGTTAGTTTGTTTGGGCTGTTTCCGCATTTAGCCTCTTGATTAAACCGGAACATCCATGATCCGATGACGACAAAGTAGACTGCAAAGGTAGACTGGATGTAGGTAGAGAAACGGGTGTGCAAATGCTACTGTCTCTCTCAAACTGCAGTTATTTTTTTAGTAATAATTCCAACCACTAATACAGCTACTATGTAGATCTTGACCGCAATAATAAACCCAACACTGTCACTTGTTGGGTTTTATTTGCAGCACCTTTGATTTAACAGATTTGAAGTTGAATACCCATTACAGACATCTTGAGAGCTAATGACATTGTCTATTGAGAAGATAGTAATTTGATATAACATTTTTTTTTAGAAATTGAAGACAGCGCTGATGAAGAAGAAGTCTGTGACAAAGATAGTCAAATAGATTCATGTTTTTGGGTGTATTTTAATATTCAGGAACAACAATCATTATTAGGCGATAATGACATTGAAAGCAACGTCGAACACAGCCGTGAAAGTACAATTAGAGAATCACATTGCAGATTTGTTTTTGTTTGTGTTACTGTTGTGAAATGATCTAATTTTACGTCGTACTGATCCCATCGTCATCTAGAACAACGCTTTTTGTTATTCATAAATACAAAGAAAGATCATTATTTTTTACAGGAGCGCTAAAGCAGCACAAAGTTTATTGACAGGTTGCTTAATGAGTAGCAAAGTATTTCTATGCTTTTATCGTTTGCTAATCGAGGCTCGACAATTTATTATTTCCAAGCCCGAGTTATTAATTACCTGGCTACCTTCCTTGCTTTGTTATCCAACGTCTCTATTATAGACATCGTACAATTTCTTTTTAAAGGACCATTTAAAACTTTTAGAGATAAATTAGTAGTAAATTAACTACAATTGTTTTGTCCCCTTTCTAGCCGGGAATCGCTTGGCCATGATCCTAGAATCAACAAGTTTGGTTATTTCATATACATTTTTTTACTTAAGTAATAATTCCGAATGATACCAATTACATTTGTGCTGAATTCTCGTAATATAAAATTTGTTATTGTTATTATAATTACTTCTCATAATTATTATCTTTCTTCAAAATTGTGTTTTGGTAATAACTAATCCAAGAAAGCAATTTGCCGCTTAATTAATCCCCAAATCACTGTACTAACTAGTTTATGTGATTTGTACATTCAAAGAAACCGATTCGGTATTGGATTTGTTCAGATTTCTTCGAACGGACGAATTCTTTTCTACAGATCGCTTATTAGCAAAACGAAGCGTTGATTCAACGAAAGCAAATTCTGTTTAGAATGCTTCGAAGAGAGCGCTCTGCTCATGTGAGCGACAGAGTAAACAAAGGGAAGCATTCTCGGAATCTGAGAAAGTGCAATTCGCCTGTCTTTTGAAATGCAGCGACGTACCATCTGAGACGTTGTTTAATAATGTATTTTGACTCATCTATCTAGACACAGTTCGAATGGAATTGGAATTCAAATAGAATGTAATGCAGTGCGTGTTTGAAAAGTTTTCCGACAAATAAGTAGCTTTTAAAACAATGTTTCGTACCAAAGTTGACATAATTGACTGTTGATCTCCTGAAGGAAGTGATAGTCTTTAATCAAATTCATTATTTAGTCTCTAACATGAAGTTATTGAAAGCTCCACTTAAAACTGAGAATGTGTTGTTTCGCTTGTCTTCGCAACACAATGTCAGTTTGATCACAAAATATGTAATTTCAATTCATTATAAGACTGCATGCTTTTATTAATTTGTAATGATGATCAGCAATACAAAGTGGCCTTAAAACTCCGATAGATCCAAATATTATCTCTGAAGAAAAACTTATTATGAAATAAACCAGGGTTCCCACATCTTGCCGGTAATTCAGATGACCATTAAAAGTACCCGATATATCCATTTTATCGAGCTAATGAGCACGAGAGACGGCTGGGCATCTGTTTGCCGCACGCACGGCTAACCGAATCACCGTCCGTCTGACGGCCTTCCGATGTTAATTGTTCGTTCAAATAATCATTATGGGGGACAGTATTTACACTACAGACACAATAAATAATGGAACAGTAAGTCCACTCCCTATTTCCACATACAGTCAATTATCTAATGGTCTAACGTTCCGCACGTTTACTCCCTCTCTGAAATGGTAGATGGATCAGACGCAGGGTATAGTTTCAGTTACAGACAATTATTTAGGTACAACCGTTAAATTATCCTACCCATTGAAAAGGGTACCTATAGGTACAGAACTAAAAAAGCGTTGTCAATACAATTACTGTGATCCACAAACACTAGATTTTCAATGGTACTTACGAGTTTATAGAAATCTATAAAATATACGTTATTGTTAATTGAATGAGATTACATCAATTTTGGCCCTACAGAGAAAGTTATTTTGAACGAAATCCATAAGTAGCCTTTCTGTGCCGTTCTGAATTGTGACACAGTACAGATTCGAAAACATGCCGCCAACAAATTTTATATTTCGTATTTATACGACGAAGTGCAAAGACTTGTTAAATCGACGCCATTTTATTTTGCCAGGGCAATTTTGTTCGGACGTTCCACGAATAAAATTAGATCTCTCATAATTTTGCTCAGCCTAAATTTCTTTCATGCTGCAAATTCGCCTAAGTTGTTTACCGTCACGGTGTCCATTTGCTACAACCTTAACAAGATCCCGCTTGTAGGGTGTTAGAAAATAACAACCTTTGATTAAGTGAAATTTTGTTATGACATCGGTTTCGTGTGAATTGACGAGATTGATAGTACTTTTATATCAAAAAGTAAGTTGTATTGTCAATTATTTTAACACAGGTTAAAATCAATAATGGGCTAGCCAAAGAACTAGCCTGTAATAAAAATACAATACCCAGGAGCATTGTAATTAATCATAATAATGCACATCGCCATGAGACAGGCAACCTATTAAATGAATTATGACGAAAAAGGATACGCTTTTACAACAATTTATTTAAGATAACTAACTATGCTTTTTGAAGGTCAAATGTTTCTTTGTATGCAAGTGACGCAAGGCTACGAAAATGAGACATAATGGAAATTTTATTGTTATGGGCCACATGTGGGGGTGGTTTGAGCTTGACAGATTAAGTATGTCACTTGCTTTAGTGCTGCTTGATTTTCATATTTTGACTGAAACACAATTTTCCAACAAATTAATATTCGAGTAGGTTTGAGTAGTTCGCCTCGTAACTGTAATTAAGACCCCAACCTTTAGCTAACAAGATTCGTTTATGCACCTATTGTACAGGATATGTGCTATCAATGTTTAGTAATGTAGTCGTACTTGAGCTAAGATAGCCCGCCTTAAAACGTGCTATAATTACTAGACCCGACAGCCACCGGATTAAGCTTCTTACCACTTACTAAGAGGGTGATATGTCGACAAAATATACGGAAATTCCCTCCGATTCGTCTCCCTAATACGCGATGAATCGGTGTAAATGGTAGGCGAACGTCATGATCGCGATTAGGGCTAGTGATGTGCCAAAGTTTACCTATCGATCTGGCTCGAACGACAATCTTTTGATGACAACCAATAAATTTTACAAAAACGTTGGCTTAAGGTTATTTTGACATAAATAAATAAAATAAAATAAATATGCGCCCTTATCGGATACTGTTGTGGACTACATAATTAAGTACTGCTTCATGTTTAGCAAGACAGTACCTGTCAGATCCAATTGTTGAGCTTGTCTTCCGTAGCAAACGAAATACCGTTTGGTGTCAGGAATAATAAAGGTTACCTGATACTTTATAAACTAAATCTGGACCCAACTTTGCTTTGAGTTAGTGCTTATAACAAACTTGTTCTAACTTTAGCACTGTATTGTAGTGTTTCTGATAGAACTAGACCGATAACAACAGGTATAAATACAGTACAAGGACTGGAATAATTAATATCACATTTGAGCAAAATATACTTTGTTTTATTTTTTATTTATTTAAACTTTATTGCACAGACATTTAAAAAAAGTTGTACAAATGGCGGCCTTAATGCCAAAAGCATTCTCTACCAGTCAACCATGGGGCCATACAAAGATGGTATAGGCGGTGCAACAAAAAAACAAATTGTGTTAAATTAAATCATACAAAACTAAAACAAACTAGATGAATATATACAGTTGTACATACTAGATACATATATAGATAGCTATATACGGTATATACATACATAAAATATATACATACATACTTATACATAATATAATTATACACAGATCTCATGCCAGCGAGAATCATGGAAAAGAGAAAAGGTTAATCCAAAAAAAGCTTGCGCAGAGCCTTCTTGAAGGAGAATTTTACCTAGAGAGTTTTACCTAGAGAAATAATCATAAGTTTTCATTATTAACTAGTCTTTTCATTTAATTTAGCCACCAAAACAGTTCCTCCAACCATATCTACTTTACAGACAAATACTTTCAATCTGGAAAGTACTTGTCTAGATCATTAATACTCATTAATACTCATTTATTCAGTATATAGGCCCTCTTCCGGGCACTTATACACGTCCCAAAATATAGCTTTACCCTACCACCGCTTCGGGACTACATATCGGCTGGTGATGAGAAGAAACGGCGCAACAAACTCAGTCACCTTTGTCAGCCTTTTTAACAGGAAATACAATTACAAGACATGAAGTAAGTGCGAGCTAAGCAGGTTAAGTGAAGGTCCATGCACTCTTGTCGTTCAAAAAATCGTCTACCTTATAATACCTTTTTTTCATAAGGTTTTTTTTAATGTGAATTTTGAACTCATGTACAGGTAGTTCAACAAGAGTCTGTGGAACTTTATTAAAAAATTTAATACATTTCCCCAAGAATGAATTACCAACTTTGTGAAGTCTGAAGCTCGGAACGGCAAGTTTATTTTTATTACGAGTATTATAATGATGAAAATCACTTTTTAAGCTAAACAAACTTAGATTTTTTCGAACGTACATAATATTTTCAAAAATGTATTGAGAGGCTACTGTTAATATATTAATATCTTTAAAAATCTCCCTCAGAGAGTCACGAGGTCCAAGACAGTATATTGCACGTACGGCTCTTTTCTGCAACACAAAGATTGATTCAATGTCAGCAGCAGAGCCCCATAGCAGTAAACCATACGACAACGAACTATGAAAATAACTAAAGTATACTAGTCTTGCCGTTTCGACATCAGTTAAAAGCCTTATTTTCCTCACTGCATAAGCCGCTGAACTGAGCCTTCCTGACAGAGCAACTATATGGGGACCCCATTGGAGCCGGGAGTCTAATGTAATTCCCAAAAAAATTGTGGAATCGACTGCATCTATATGATCGTCTGACATATTAATATGCGTACTGACCTGCCTCATATTGGGCATAGTGAATTTAATGCATTTAGTTTTGTTTGCATTTAGCAACAGGTTGTTAGCTGTAAACCAGTGTACTACTTGAGAGAGAGCACTATTTACATCGTCAAAGGCAGCTTTACCTCTGTCAGTTTTAAAAATCAATGATGTATCATCTGCAAACAATACTATCTCACAAAGATCGTCTCGCTAAACAGAATGGGAGTGTGCTGGCAATGTTTGTAGCATGTATTCGTCGCGGATCGTCGCTCTATGGCTGTTGATGGACAAAAGCCGGTTAAGGGAAAGAGGCAAAAAAAGGTATTTTTAACCATCATTTCAGCCATAGGACGTCCACTTCTGAACATAGGCCTCCCCCAATGTCTTTCATTGGAGGGGATTGCCAATACTCGCCACGCATGGCAAGCGGGTTGGCAAACGCAATTTTTTATAACATTTAGCACGCAGACGCTGCTGCCCGTCTCGTGCTACAGGAATTAGTCACCTCTTACGACACGCCTCCTATTTGCGGTAAGGAAGTATATTTTTTACAGCCGTCCCCACACGGCACTTTTAAACATTTTAATAAAAAAACGTAACGAAAAATATTACCTTAAGCACATGCAAAGTTCATCACAGATGGCGCCAGCATGTTTGGTCTTATCAACCGTTGTTAACGTATCTCCAAACAAATGTCAAAGTTTTATTTTTTCTGTGCTCCTGTTTTTATTATGTCATAAGTTGTGTACATCTATCATTATTTTTTAATCTGCAACGACACCGGTATGCAGTAAAGCCCTAAAGCTTATGTCATATCGTGTAAATTTTATATACTTATTATTATGGTTGATTTATAAATAAATAAATTTAAAAAAATAAAAAAAATTGTAAGACACAAGTTTGAACGACGCTTGACAACTTATCATAACCATTATCGTAGTAATTATACAGTGGGAGCATGCAGATGCAGGCCGCTTACAACCGGCCAATCTGGAAGTCAATGATCCCGGCCTATGTTCAGCAGTGTACGTCCTATGGCTGAAATAATGATGATGATGATTCAGTGGCAACAGCGACAAAACCATTTATTAAATAATCACTACGGGCAAGAACAAACGTAATGCGACACCTACCGGGATAGATGTGCAGTGTGGTTCCTCATAGAAAAAGTCATTCAAGACCGTTAATTACTTCCTATTTATTTCACCTAGCGGTTTATTTCGTTCCTAGATAGGATACTTGACCATGCTCATACATAACCTTCGTAACCCTTAAACAGGGAAATCAGGAATTTGAAAAGTCCAAAAATATAGGGTGGCTCAAACAGTGATGTTATAAAATTTATATTACATTTTCTTAGCAAGCGAAACCTATTTGAACCATCCCCATGCATAATATACATGTTTAGCAAAGCAATACTTTGTAGTTAAGTACCAAGGTACTTTAACGTTTTTAGCCTTTGATAGTCGAATTTTTATGTGTATTTTATTGTTATTCGTTGTTATTTATACTGGTCGAGTACGTCGGTACGAGGGACTTAAATAAAAATGATGACCGTCACTGTTGGGCCACCCTGTATATTTGGTGTCCTAGGCCTAATGAGCTTCTCAAATCAGAAATAGTTGGTCGATATTTGAGAATAAGGGTTACCAATTTGGGAATAAGGGTTATCAAATCAAGTTAATATTGCTAGCAAATTCATCTCATAGCTATGGATGGAACTCGCTGCCTCTAAGGAGCGCTGCCATTATCTTCGCGCTAATGCCTTCTATCGGGACTTCATTCACAACGGAATAATTAATAATGACGCAGCTTGCCGGTCCAACTGCCGGCACATAATACAAGCTCTTGGTTCTTGGTTTCTTTTGAATTCAAAACGCGGCGCTTTTGTGTTGTTCTTGCGTCAATGATTTCGGTATAATAGACTGCTCACTCTGTCGCTTATTTGTCACTGCGAAAGGTAATTGTAGTTTAAACTATTTACAAAAACTGTAAGGGATTCTCGATGAATGCTGGATTCTAATTCTCAGGTAGTTAATGTAATAAGATATTGAAAAATAAACTTAAGGTAGTATTCAATAAAGGCAGCTAATAAAAATAAGCAGGGAACTATACATAGGTTTCACGTTGTATTTAGTTTATTCATAACTTATTATGCATCAAATTATTATCATAATCATTTCAGCTATAGGACGTCCACTGCTGAACACAGGCCTCTCCCAGTGACTTCCAGATTGGCCGATTGGAAGCGGCCTGCTTCCATCGTCTTCCTGCAACCTATACCAGGTCGTCTCCTACGCTGCGCTAGCTAGTACGTGCCCTCCATTCTAGAACCTTTCTGCCCCATCGGCTTGTCCAATAAGCATGTATTACACATTAAAACTTCCTCTTGAATCATTCTGTCTATTGATGAAAACAGCATCAAAATCCATTTAGTAGTTTAAAAGATAAGCGTACAGACGGCAGGAAGCGACTTTGTTTTATACGATACTATAGATTTATATATTTCATCATATTATTTACTAAGAAAACCGTAATCTATATGTATAAAACAAAGTCGGATAAGTTACATCATTTATAAGTCGAGAACGGCTGGACCGATTTTTATGATGTTTGATTTGTTGAATTTGTCTGCGTCCCGAATAGCAGTATAACTATAGAAAACACGGAAAATTTCACGAAATAAAAAAATATAAAGGGGCGGTACGAATTTCGCCGGGACAGCTAGTATTAAAAATAAATTATCATTTAAGTATTTCAGAAGTTTTTATACTTATATGCAAAGATGCAGTAAATGCAAAACTGCATCTTGGGTAGAATTAAGAAAGTGGCAACATGTAGAAACTATTCAGAAGCTATTTCGGTCAAAGATAACAAACTTTAAATGCAAGACGAGAGAACGAGCTCCTTACTGGGTTTCAGCATTTAGATACTCTAGAATCTTGTAATGGAACATTCGCGAGTATCTTTGTAACGTTTTTTAAGTGCTGAAGTGTGACATAGCAAAAAAAGTAGCGAAAGACCACAAACCCATACCCCCCACAAGACCATTAAAAAATTCAGTTAAGTCAAATACTAAACCAAGCATCAAGATTTTGCACAAAATACAACAGTTGCTAGTAGCTACTACTGTAGTATAATAATATAATTTAATAATTTAATAATAATTTAAAATTTTATTTACTCTTCACATAGGTTTACACAATACAGATAATACCTATAATGTGAGAGTCTGGTGCCTGAGATAGGTAAAAAAATACCTGTATTACAGGTCACCAGGCCCCACTCATCGGATTACAGTGACAAAAATAAGCATTACAGTGCTAGTACAGACTTGATAAAGTAGAATTTATGAGATAACAATGTAACAATATAAACAACAATACGAGTACGAGTGTGGTTATGATGCGATTCCAGAAGTAACATGATAATAGAAAGATATATAATAATAGAAAGACGATTAAACAACTACAAGATACTATGTTTACATCGTTACATTTACATCTTAGTTGTTGATTATGTAACGTTCAAAACTTTCTTAATATCAGTAAAACTACTTTTGACTGAAGCTCTGGCGCTGCCTTGACAGCGCTCGCTTTGCTCGCCCTTCTCTCCCGAATTTGTGGTCATTGTTCTAACATTATCAAACCTAGAGGATACTAACTAAACCTACCGTTGTCTATTGACGTTTTGAATGTGACATTTAAATATAGATTTATTTGCATTTATTTCACTTTTTTTATTATTATTTGCTGGAGCAAACAGTTTTTGGTGGCGTTTCCCACCAAAATGTTTGCTGTATCAAACGAAAAACAACAAGCGAGCATTCTGCCCTAATTTAGTCGTAAAGTATGCAGTTTGCATTAAATAACCTGGCTGCTCTTAAAATTCTACAACCGGAGTGGAGTTAAGCAATTAAACGTGCCGTGGTTGCATCTCAAATTAAATTGTGGAAGTGGATAGAATAGCAGCGGATACATGCGGTAACAATATAAACGCTGCAGAACTAAAAATGTTAGGGCACAACCACACCGTGGCTCAAGAGTGCCTCAAATAAAGTGAAACCTGACCATACATTGCTTTAATAGACCTCAAAACAAATTCATTTTTTTATTTTATGTAATCACTCCTTATGTTCGTTTTTACGTATATCTACTGCTAGTATATGTAGAATCATCCATGCAAATTGCCCGAATCCGAGGTATTTTACTAATAAAAAATTTTTAAATTTAAACTTAGATGTTCTTTAACAATATTATATCCTTATCATAATATATGCTACAGAATTGTAAACTGATTCAAAAATTGCATTAATAAAGAACAGGTGCAGCAATAAAAATACAGAAATTTTAATAATGGCAACGCGCCTTTGCAAAATGTACCCAGTACCCACCGCCACGATTACCTACGTACGTACTGTACGAATTCGCGGCGCGTCCTTTGATGTGGTCGGACCTTTATATTTTGCATGCCCTTAACTTTTTCATCAACGTGTACGCTGGCTTCAAGGATTACGCAATTAGGTTTTCTTCCTATTTTAGAATTTTACTGGAGTTGTAAAAGATTTTATTTTCGGGCGTTGTTTGTTCTTTTATAAATGTTAAATTATTATTTTACCACGTAAAAATATCCTGGATTCATTCACCACGCTAATAGAGCAGTGACCTCGATGTTTACAAGAAAGGGTATAAAGCATTAGACTACACGGATTAAATATGGTTCTAGTTCATTTTACTAGCAATTTCAAGTCATAATAGCATAGATGTTAGCACCAAAATAACGGTTTTTGTTTAACATCTTTTAACGTAAGAGTATTGGCTAAAGCCCTAAAAGTCCACTTTCAGAAATTACCGCTAAACATATTTTGAACATTATTCTGTTTCTGTCATAGTCAAATTACTGATAAAGACAGTATAATGTTTTAAACATGTGTGCGTTAATTTTATAATATTCAAGAAGTTGTTATCCAAGTGGACCTTAAATTCGAAATTCAAACGCTTGTAAATCCAGAATAAACACGGGGCAATCGGGAAAAAACAAGTGAAGCATGAAGTTCGCGCCCGGATGTTTGCAAACGCAAATTCCTCAAAATATTAGCTCTGCCCACAAGAGGTGATCTGCTCGACGAAAAACAGACATCATTTTGAAAATATATTTCGTGCCATTGTATTTTTTCTACCCTAAGGAAGTGGAATTTTTGAACCGGTTCACTAAAAATGTTCACTTATGTTGGTTAATAGATTTCGTCACATAAACTTAAACTTTTAAATTTATTAAATAAATAAAATAAACATCGTTTGTAACAATATAAATAATAAACAGACGGATAACGTTATCCGTATTACAAGTACATTACATTCAAAATTTCAATTATTTATAGTTATTTTAATGGCATAGTTTCAAGTAGCAAGCATTTGACCAATCAAACCTAAATTCTACTTTAATAAACCTAGAAAGCTTATTATTTACTTGACTGCTAGAAGGGGTGGTTAAATTTTATTGATGATGTCGAGTTTTTAGCAAATGGACCTGTTTCCACTGAATTATATTTTAAAACCTACCCCAGAATAAGTATTTAAAATAGCAAACGTATTTTTAGTGCCAATACAAATACTACGTTCTCAACAATTATTTTAATGTTGACTTACCAATGTTTTTCAATTATATTTTGTTTATTTTTTTTTAAACAAATATAAGAAATGCAAGTAAATAATATTAACAGACCCGAGATCAAGATGCTTTCGCAGCAAACAATATACTCGTATATAGTACGGTTCACATTTTTAACCCGTACCCGTATGGCAAATGGACGATACCAGGTGATACATTGAAGTAATGTGGTATTCTAACTATACAGATGCAGGTAGGGTAGGAGTAGAAAAGCAATCAAATTCTCGTTATATCCGAACGTGATTTGTCTACGGTAGCCGTTCGTAATAAAAGATACAAAAGTACCTACACTCGTTATTTGTAGGTTTTTTCCGACGATTCAGGTTTCTTCGACTAAAAAACATTAGAATATTTTTATACTAGATAGATCAATAAATGATATCATGTACATTTTTTTTTTACCGTTTTTAACAGAAACTTCCGTTTAGGAACTACGAATATAATTTAGTGTTTCGTCCATTCTGCCTTATAAGAAAATTCGTATCTAATAATTTAAGCTTTTAAGTACATTCTTTATCTTGTCATTTAACACAATGCAAACACAATGCAAATCTGTGTTCAGTTTTTCCTATAATAAAATTTTAGTTCCCTTCACACTTTCCTAACTCCTAAACGTGAACTACAAACAATACCTAATCAGTATTGTTTAGACGTTCAATTCTATACAGAAAAACTACAAAGTTTTAAGTATACGGTAAGTGGTGATCGTTAAGACCCTGAAATTTAATTGGAAACTTTGAAACTATCAGAAGGATAAAGTTCAGGTTTTTAGTCAGGAATTCATAACGAATTCACGGAACCAAACATAAGGAATTCGCCTTTAACCTCCCCTTGACAGGGCACGTAGGCACGTCAACTGAGTTACATGTCAAGGCCCTTGCAAGTTCTGAAATAACTCGTTTCACTCGAACCCTGGTATTCACTAGCTCTGATAACTTCAAGGATTGATCGGCTTTACTATTCAGTTATTCGTAAGTGGGATACTTAGTTGATCGGTTGGAAATTTATCTGTGTAAAGTGAAGTGACACCTTCTATTACTTACCTCACCTAATATAATCTTACCTTGTCTGAGATTAGTTGCGTGGGGCGTTGTGTCTTTAAATTGTATTTTTTTAGTCAATCTAAGCTCTTGTTTTTTTTTAATGAACAAGGGTCACAAAATAAATTGTCAGACACATAAATAAATAATTCTGTTCTCTTCTGTGCCTATAACAGTACTGTTATGTGAGACTTGAAGTGAGTAACTGGGTATACCCTGGCCACAACGTTAAGAGAACAAAATCGAGGACAAACGTTTATATGAAACTTAGTAATTTTTATTTGTCTATTCATAACATAACATAATCAGTATTTGGTTTTAAAGCAAAAAGCAATGTTCTTCACATTTTATGGAGCATTTGCTTTACAGGTAAACATACAAGGTGAAAGTTTATATGAAATATCCGATATTCTTGAAGCTAGGACCTTAAAATTGAGATAGTCTCGAGCATCCTCCAGTGTCAGAATATTATAAAATCTTTCTTAAAATGTCAATATAAAAAGACATTGCAGGAAACATAAGGCACTAGCTGCACGTTGACTTGACCCTTCATTCATACAAAAGATAGCACAGAAGAGCTCGGAATCTAAAATAGATTCTGACGAAGTTAACTCGAATCCACAACTAAATGAATGTTGTTACTAAGAGAAGTTTGTTGAAACTGAGCAGAATAACTCTACATGTTAAACTAGGCGAGGAAACACTGTTTAAATCCGATTTAATAAGTGCCGCTGTAAACGTTTGTGTCTGATATTTTAATGTCATACAAAATTTGATGTGAGATATGGTATTGTATATTTACAGGAAGAACGTTGTATAGAAGGGAACCACCTACAATATGAAAAATAGCAAATTTTGCAACAAACTTACTTTATTTTATTAAATGCCGAAGTCAAACGGGGTTGTTATAAGATTAATATGCGTCGTGACATCTGTGAAACTATTGTCGATTTAAAATTATTTATTTTTTGTTTAATAATGTTTTGATCGAGAGTGTCCTTGGCTATATTTATAGAAAATCAAAATATCCGTTTGAAGATTATAAAGTCTGAATGACACTGTTACTTCAATAATATTGAAAAAAATGATGACCCTTGGACTGATGCTGCAGCATCACCTGGAATTGACAGTGTAACACGTCGTTACAAATATTTTTGATTTTTAATAATTATGTTTGAAATGTTTCTCTTTTCAACAATTTTTTTACTTGGATTTTTATTTCTTGGCCAAACGCAGAATTCCCATTTACTAGACAACGCCATCTATCGGTATATCTTTGCCATCCGCTATGTTCCGTTTCTCACAACTACCTTTTTTTCAGCATATAACTTGCACATCTAAAGTAAGTAATGTTTTTTTATTAAAAGAACATATGAAGGCTGTAATTGATGTTTTTCAGTTTCAATTACTTTTTGGGGATTTTCAGCGGTGTTTTGTTCTGCGTTGACGAATAAAAAAAATTAATCATTTATGCTTTTTGCGTTCAAGTGTTGCGCGAAACTAAACGCGACCAGAGAGGGGGATATTATGTCAGACATGACATTGAGATTTGACCGGATCTTTTTTTTTGGATGCGAGCACATTGCTTGCGTCCCAAATTTTTCTTTCGTTCAAATAAAATGAAGAAAATAAAATATGTGGAGGCGCCTGGTGCGTCATGGCGACCTAATGCCGTGATGGGCATTTTGTAAATCCAGTAAAATGTGATTTATTTTTGTCTTCTCTTGGTTTGTTTGTAACGTCGCACCCTGATGATGCGGTTTTGTCACTTCAAGTTGCTTTTTGGTTGATAAATAAAACAACGGTGTGTTCGCAATCGCATCTATTTGAGAACTGGACTAGTAAAAACGGACAGCAATATTTTATATACAGTTTCAGAGTTACCCACATACATTACACCTCCACCCTTATTTAATAACAACAATGACATTATAACAATACTTAACTCTAAGTTGATAGGTAGTATTATATAAAATACGTAGTACCTACTACGTGGCTGCAAATACAAAATAATATTCGTACCTACTCAATTAATTTAACAAATCATTGCATGATCCTTACAATACCTATCACAGACGTGAACGTGATTAATAGATGGGTATTAGGTATGCCAAACAACTAAATGATACATAAAAAGGAATCTAAACATTAAATTACTGCCACTCGTTATGAATCGTTAACAGAAGTAATTAACACTTGTATTAAAGTATTTTAGTGCAATTTACATTTGTTAAACTTAACTATCACTAATAACAATCATTCAGGAATACCCATATCTCTCAGGGGGTTTACGGGTCCGTATAGGGTAACGGGTCTCACTCGCGATAGGCAGGGAGTCAGTGACTATAGGGGACGTACATGTATCCTGCCTATCCTGAGTTCCACTCAGCCCTGACACTTCGCATTCGTTGACGACGCGGGACGTGAAATTATCATTCCGTTCACCGCTCGCCGACCTCACCGATCCGCCGGCCTGGCCCTGGCCGAGGCACGCCACTGGAAAAAATGCCGGTCTCCTTGGTGCTTCCTTTGCCCCCGTACTTGTGCTGTCCACAGAGTCTGACGCAATTGTTTTCGACGGATCAAATTTAGATTTAAGCTTTATTTGATCAACGTGCCTATGTACCACTGTGCCATCGTCTGATTGAATACTGTAGTCTGTGTTACCTAACTTTTCAACAATATTACCGCTCGACCATTTCCTTAGCCCACTATAAACGCGCCACCAGACCGAGTCTCCCACCTGGAACGAACGCCACGCCCCACCCGCTGCCTGTTGTTGCCGGCGCTGTGCTGCGTGCACCAGCTCCTCTCGTGGTGGCTTTAGCCGGTCTAGTCTAGTACGTAACGACCTACCTTGCAATGTTTGCGCTGGACTTTCTTTAGTTGTACTGTGTTCTGTAGTGCGATAGATTAATAAAAATCGTTGCAGGGCCTCATCTACATCTAACCGCTGCATGACCGCTTTTTTTATTACCCTTTTGCATATTTTTACCGCATTTTCTGCCAAGCCATTAGAGGCTGGATGATATGGCGCCGAAAAAATATGTTCAACTCCATTGTTCTTTAGAAAATAATCAAACTCGTCACTGCTAAAAGGGGGTCCGTTATCGCTCACGAGCTGTTTAGGTATACCGAACCGAGCCCAGATTTCCCGTAATTTATTTATGACCGCTTTTGCTGTAGTATTTTGCATGCTACATATCTCTATCCATTTTGAACAGGCGTCAATAACAACTAAATACTTATTACCACCGATAGGCCCTAAAAAATCAATGTGTAATCTCGTCCACGGGCGGGACGGCCACGGCCACGGCACAGGTGCGTGGTGCGCGGGCGCTGCCGCCGCCTCCGCGCACACCGCGCACGCCCGACACAGGGCCTCCACCGCCTCGTCCACGCCGGGCCACCACACGTAGCTCCAAGCGATACTTTTCGTTCGCACAATACCCATGTGAGTGTCGTGTAACTCTCTTAAAACCTTCTCCCGACAGACGCTCGGTACCACGAGTCGATGGCCCCACATTAGGCAACCTAGTTCTATGTATAATTCACTCCGTCTATTGAAAAAAGGTTGAAGTTCGCGTATCTCGACTTCATTTGGCCATCCGTCTTTTACATAACTTAACACGCGTCCGAGTATAGGGTCTTTTTTTGTCTCGTCCCTGATATCCTCATATTTTAATAAAAACGCCTCTGACGCAAAATGCATATAAGTCTGTTCCGGTTCGTCTTCCTCGTGAGTAGTCGCGTTAAGCGCTTTGTAACCTTCTAACAAGCGTGATAAAGCATCCGCCGTATTGCTATCGGTGCTAACGTACTCGATAGAAAAATCATAAGCCGATAGCAATAACGCCCACCTCTGTAACCTGCTAGCCGTCATACTCGGAATACCTGAATCCGGGCCGAATATGCTAACTAGGGGTTTGTGATCTGTCCGCAAAGTGAAATGTCTACCGTATAAAAACTGATGAAATTTCTTAACTGCGAAAACTATCGCAAGCGCCTCCTTATGAATCTGGCTATAGTTAATTTCCGCCTGTGTAAGCGCTCGCGACGCGAACGCCACGGGCCGCTCGCCGCCGCCCGCGCCGCGCTGCGCCAGCACGGCGCCTAGCCCGCGCGCACTCGCGTCGCACGTGAGCACGAGCGCGCGGGACTCGTCATAGTGCACTAGCACATCCGCACCGATTAGCAACCTTTTTACTACCTTAAAAGCTTTATCATGGGTGTGGTTCCAATGCCAATGTTTTCCTTTCTTAAGCAACTCATAAAATGGCGATAAAAAAAAACTAAGATTTTTTATAAATTTACCGTAAAAATTTATCATACCGAGAAATGATTTAAGTTCTGAAACGCTTCTCGGTGGTGATAGATCGATAATAGGTTTTATTTTGTCTGGATCCACCTGTACCCCTTGACTATTTATAATAAAACCTAAATATTTTACTTCCTTGCTCAAAAATTCACATTTTTGTTTCTTTATTTTTAACCCATTATCCTGCAGTATTTTTAGCACTCTATTCAATGTTTCTATATTTGAAGATACTGAATCACCTCCGATCAAAATATCATCGAGGAAAACAGTGACATTGGGTATTTTTTCTAACAACTGTGACATAATCCTCTGGAAAATTCCAGGACTTGACGAAAGCCCGTACACTAACCTATTATATTTAAAAAGACCTTTATGAGTATTTATTACTGTCAAATTACTAGTTTCGTCGAGTAGTATCTGATTGTAGGCTTGAGATAAATCAAGTTTCGTGAAATAGTTATTTCCGCTTAATCTAGTAAGCAAATCATCTATTTTTGGCACAGGGTACTTATCCACTTTTAAAACTTTATTCAATGTGATCTTATAGTCAGCACAAATACGCAAAGCACCGTCCGGTTTATGCACTATTACCAATGGCGTGGCCCAGTCCGAGCAGTCGACCGGCTCGATGATGCCGGCGCGCAGCATGGCGTCTAGCTCGCTGTCGACGCGCGCGCGTAGCGCATACGGCAGCGGCCTCGCGCGGCAGAACACGGGCTCGGCGCCCTCGCGGATGCGAAGTGTCGCGCGGCCGCCGCTGAAGCACCCCAAACCGCCGTCAAATAACTCCTTATACCTTTCAACAACATTATTGACAATTTCACTTTTCTGCAACCTTACTTCACTTGCATTTAAATTTAAATTATTCTTTATAACTACTCCACTGTGAATAGGTATAACTGGCACAGGAATATTTAATTCAGCTAACCACTGACGGCCTAAAAGAGATGTAACTCCATCGTTAAAAACATACAAGTCTAATTTTTTACATTTTATATTATGATTAACAGTTACCTCCAAATAACCTAACGGCTTCACTTTACTGCCATTATAAAATCGTATTGTCAAAGTACACATTTTAATAGGTATCTTACTAAAATGTGACTTGTAAGTTTTATATGAGATACAAGATAAAGGGGACCCCGTATCAACTTCCATAGGTAACTTTACATTATTTACATTCATTATTATGCTCACCGGTCGATACTGATTTAACGACATTTGATAAATCGGTTCTTCTTCCTCGCATAATTCATAAGGATCTTCTTCTTGTACACACTGAGCTTCTATCTGATTTATGACCTTTGAACTCGGCCGCGCCTTTCTAGAAGGTTCGCCACGGTTCCAAACCGTGCCGCCGCTAGCGCCACCGCGCCGCCCGCGTCCCGGCTGACCGCTTCGATGCGTGCTAGCTCTGCCTGGCTCTGGATCGTTTACCTCCATATTTTGTTGACACACACGCCTCAAATGCCCCACTTTTCTACATCGACTACATTCATAATTTTTAAATTTGCAGTCATTTTTCTTATGTCTGTAATCACCGCACGCTAGACATCCTCCCTGTAGGTGTAATCGATTTAATGTCGCCGCTAAATCTATTCCCGCTGAACTACGACGACCAGCGGTCTCCGCCAGACCTCGCTGCAGCCCAGGCGCCGCTGCTACCCTCACGGCGGTGCTTCTTAGCGCCGACATGGCATCAACCCCGTTGTATAACCCAACCGCCGCTGCATCTCGTTCAGCTGCTTCCAGGCCGCTCGCTACCGACACTGCCTTTACGAATGTTATTTTTCCTTCCGCAAACAACCGTTGTCTGACTACGTCACTCAATATTCCGCACGCAAATTGGTCCCGTAAGTTATCGTCTAAACTAGTGCCAAATTCACAAAACCGCGACATTCTTTTTAGTTCCGCCACGTAAACTGAAATGTTTTCACCGACACCTTGACGTCTCTGTCGAAATTTATATCTTTCGGCCAAAAAAGATGGACTTGGCTGCAAATGACTTAGCATAACCTTCATCACCTCTTCCAAGGTCAATTCGGCCGGTTTCCGAGGACTAGACAAATTCACTAATAGTTCGTAAGCCTCGTCCCCCATATATGTGATAAGTGTAGGTAATTTAAGTTCTTCTTTCACATTATTCACTTGAAAGTACATATCAAGTCTATCACAATATGACTGCCAATTACCGTCCTTCATATTAAATTCGCCTAATTTCGACATTTTCACGCGTTTTGAACAAACTCACTTCACTGTAACCGACGTCGTCGTTAAAATACAAGTCCACCCGCAGTCGCCACTGATAAATAAAACAACGGTGTGTTCGCAATCGCATCTATTTGAGAACTGGACTAGTAAAAACGGACAGCAATATTTTATATACAGTTTCAGAGTTACCCACATACATTACAGGTAAGCATGCTTTTTCTTTGTTGCGTCATGTGCACGTGTGTCTGGCTCCTGCTGCTGTGCTCATGGATGCCTTTGCAAATCAATCCAGCACGAAGCCGCGTGCGCAACTTTCTTTGACCATGTCGCATACTACTCCCACGTGCTGTCCCGCAGTGCACGTGTGGCTCATAACCTGCTGTACTCATGCTTGTGTATGCTTTACAGGCTTAAATTAATGCCCAGCTTGGCACACCCTCGTGTTCTCCTAGGACTGGAACTTTATATCGTCGAGATCCAGTGCGGAAACAGCCCAGACAAACTAACTAACTATCGTCGAGATCCGAGGAAGGGACATGTGTGGTTCTCCGCAGTGATGTTACACATATAATTTATCATAAGTTCTTAATCAATGCTAAGGTATTTATAAACCTTCTTATTTAACCTCATTGGTGATATTCATAGGCCAAGTTAGGATAAGTGTTGTTTTACTTTAGAACTAAGTATAGGACACAACGCAGCTGCGATTCTAGATATTTGTAATTTTGTTGTTGATGACACCTACTCTTTAGTAATTGTTATATGTCATCATTAGTGTGGAATCACATACACTACGTTGAATTTAGTTATTTCAAAATAGTGTATATGAGCTATAAGCTTGATTTTATTTTTTTACTTGCAATTCTTGTACTGTTAAAACATACTTTGTTTTTACATAGTTTTTATTTGTATTGTGGCAAAATACCCATAGATGGGTTGTAAGTAGCCTTTCGTTTTAAAAATAAACCAGGAGAAGACAATTTAGTATTTTCTTTCTCTCCTTAATTTAACTTCACTTTTTCTTGCTTGTAGTTAAAGCAAGTGGCGCCCTGTTTTCTTTGTAGGAGTCTCTGAGCGCCTGAGGACCCACGAGCTAGCTTAACTGGCAAAAATAGCAAATACCATCCCGCTGTGTTACAACAGGATGTCTAACTTCTTACAAACTTACTGCAGAAGTATCGTATTTAGGCTTAGTGCAGTGGTACAACGCAACGTGTTACCTGTTCTGTAGTCTTAATGAATAGGTTTTTTAACAGGTAGACCTATCTCTTTGAGTATCTATCCAGAGACTCAAAGCCGTAGATGTGTTCTTGAGTAGAGACCACGACTTGGCAAGCGCAGCGTTAATAAGCGCCTTCCAACCGACAAGGGTGGAGCGATGTCAGTTATAGATAATTCTAACTTAGTTTTTTCTTTGGGGTAATGTGAAGGCAAAAGTCTTCGTCGATAAACCAGCTACGATTCAGGACTTAGAAGCCAATGTAACTAGGCAGATGCCAGTCGTAATTCTGGAAAGTGTGATTCCGAAAGGACCATCTCTGGCGTAGTCGGGGCTGGCATAGTCGGGGCTGGCATTTAAATGAAGTTATATTTTAAAAAAGTCAAAGTTTGTTCTTGCAGGTTTATAAACGTTATAAAGATTTTGCCATCAAATTATTTTATGCGTTTTATTTTCAATATTTAAGCGAATTCTCCGTTTCATCCTATACAGTTGCTGGACAAAAAACCGCGTATGCATGACGCAACATATGTGGAACATAGAGGGATAAAGGTCGTCATTTGTTTTACATTTAGAAACTTTATCGGACCCCTCTGGGTCGACGATGTTAAAGGGCGTCTGGACTCTGGAACCGATCGACGGATAATAAAGACGAGCGACGGATTATAAAGGGAGAGGAGATTATACTACACTTTAAAAAATCAACCGCCTCATGCAGGTTGGAAACATTTTTTTACAAGTTTAATATTAACATAGGCCTCCCTTAATGACTTCCAAATTTGGTTGGAAGCAGCCTGCATCCAGCGGCTTCGAGCAACCTTTACCAGGTCGTCTGTCCACCTTGTGGGTGGACGTCGGCGCCGACGACGGTGCCGTACGGTGACGTACGTAGCCACCAATCTAGAAGTTATGCGTGCTATGTGCCCCGCCCACTGCCACTTTGGCTTGCTAATTATCTAATATAAGTAAATATAATCTTAGATACTTATAACTAGGATGGAGCTCAATCCCAATCGTCAATCGTTTATAAAAAAGAAGGAGTCATTCTCAAAAGCCGGATGTGTAATGTAACGAAATTATTCATTTAAAAATAAGGTAGACAAAAAATAGTACTTACCTACTAATAGTATTAAATCTTTTGACACAAAAACCTAAAAAAAATTATACTCGGATATTTTTTGTGAAAAAACATGCTACGATTATTACGACGATATTTGCCTCTCAAAGAGTCCAAACGAACTTCAGACTTTTTTTTCAATGATTTTTTTAAATTGAATATTTCTAATTCTCTTTAAAAGTTTAGTTTTAAAATAATGGGCCTTAGTTACCTCTCCTTTACTTTCAACTTACCTACAAGTGAACAATATGCTGTTCTCTACAAACTGTGCCTAAACTGTCGTCCACCAGCCGAAGCTTAGCCGTAAAATCAATTAGTTTTGGACTAATCACCCGGAGGAAGGGTCACTGCCGCCACAGGTCGCTGCATGAATAATTTGCGAAGGGCCACTTCGTGCCCGCGGCCTCATCTACAACATAAGTACAAGCAGTGAGTTCACCGTATTCTGCGAATTCGGTGGCATTGTACACAGTGTAACGGATGTGTAAAATAATAATATATCTTGAAATATGGATAAAACTTTATGTTGCCCATGATATTGAACAAGTTTTACAAACAAACATGGGGTCAATGAAAAAATAAATACCTTTATTTTATTTTACACAAAATCCACAGCCCTTAAATAACAGAGTTACGATACTTGCATTATAAACATACGGCCAATAACGGATTTACATTGTATAGTTATATACATTTTAAAATTGCCCTAACTTTCATATAAACTGCCCGGTCATCTGATCTGTTTCTTCAGTACTCTGCAGTGCGATTTTATATTTGACACATTCAACGCCAACCTAATTCAGACACTTACTTATTTAGCTTAACGGCTTTTGTTATTTTTCTTCCTCCTAGTACTTTATTCCATTTCTGACCATTCCATTTACCATATTGCAAAATGCGGCAAGTTTGGTTATTTCATTGAGCCTTAACCATCGGTTTGACATGAGAACCTGCCTATTTCAGGTCAGGTTCAGGAACCCATCTAGTATAATTTTACTAAGTATCACGTTGTTAAATGCCAAAATTTATTTGACTATAGCCATTCCAATTTACGCTGTTTATCGCTACGACAACTTGTTTTATTCTAGTAGCGCTATCACAGCGCCAAAACTATTTAGTTTAGTTAGCTTACAGAATCCCACAAGAGTCCGTGTTACGTGCGCATCTTGACGTATTTAGCACGCTTGTTGAATAAAACCTACTGTTACACACTACCATTATGACGCCTGTTTGATTGCGCTCAAGCACAGTTTTGTCAACTTTGTTAGCGATAGCTGAAAGCTGTCATTTTTAATTAGAAGGATCGTAAGCACATACATAAACATTTATATAGGTGCCAGATTCGTGGAATAAATTTTATATTTGTTACAACTATCGTAATCCTCAGAGAGCTCAAAATATATTTTATTAAATTGAATATTAATTCATGCCCGCTTATTTTAATTTTGTAACAGCGCTCTAACGTGGGGTACCTATTTAATTTGTAAAAACAAATTTCAAATCATAATAAAAGAAACAGAATAGAAATTGAATTCACAAAAAATAAGATGAAAAATATCTGTTAGTATTGGTGATATTAGATCTTACACTACCATGTATGTAATTAAGCATTTAGTTGTCCTTACAAAAAATATCCAGGTTGTCATTGCACTGACTTGAATTTAAATTAAGTTAGTCAGACTTCAGTTAAAACACGTGCAACTAATTCGCAAAAGAGGTCCTCTCACGACAAAGCAAGTCCGATAGCCGCTAATAACTGGAGTTAATCGGGTAACAAAATGTGGAGTGCCGTCGAGCGCACGGAGTGCCCTCAGCTAAAACACCCGCCCTCTGATCACAAAGCCATTTCGCAACTATTCAGGTACTCGAAGCAAAGTAAGAAATTACAGAAGGACTTCTTGCTTGCAATTTACATAGTTACATAGGGATATTATTTAACAAGGCCCTTTTAATGTTGCTGTAGCTCAGCTAAATTGGTTTTATCAAAGTAGCTGCACATGCGTCATAAATGTTGTCAATGTTACTGCATACGCGTCATTAATGTTGTCAATGTTACTGCAAACGCCGCTTTAATGTTGTGAAATCTACTGCATACGTGTTAATAATATTGTCAATATTAGACAGATAGATAGATAAAAATTTTACTAATAATAATTACTGCAAGCACACGTGTATATATTAGAATCAATGTTATATCAGTTCTGTCAGCACAAGCTGAGTCACCTCCAATTGCATTCTTAAAATGTCAATTATGTAGTTAATTTTTTATATGTATAAACTCATTTTTCATCTCATTTATTTCATTTCATAACACCGGACAATATCATTATTATTAGTTATACAAAGACAAAGTATGCATTTCAACACTTTGACCTGCTACGAAAAAAAAGATTCTACAATTAGAATTAGGGCCTAAGATAGGACTACTGAACTTGTCTAGAGCAATACACTACAGAGTTAATGAGTCTAAATAGAGTGGGTTCACTGTACCTATCTTAACTGTACGTACTAACCCTGACCAAACCACCTTGCTCTCTGATCACAAAGCCATTTCCCAACTTATGTTAGTATCCCACCACTTAGTAAAGTTCACTTGACGCCCAAAACCATCAAAAGACACCGATCACTTTTATTTAAAGTTGAAACACTTCACAGTTGAAATAAAAACAGACATCCTCTTTTAACTTTTTCCGTTTGAGCAATGAATGGTTACTAAATAAAATCGGTCTAATTTTAGTTTTCCAAAAAAGTGCAGAGAGGCTGTTGGCCGCCTAAATTGAAAGACGTGCTAAAAAGTGAAAGAATTCAATTACTGAACTTCTGAAACATCATTCTAAAATAGCCAAATAGAAAACGGACTGACTAATTGGCTTGCTGTGCTAATTGTCCCTGTTTAGCCTATTCAGGAACTAAATAGTACTAAGCAGTGTTGTTTTGACGTCTAACTCTACACAGAAAAAGCAGAAAAGATTTCTAGGAAAGGAAAGGCTCGAGGTTAGCCCCGTTTTTTAGGTTTCATTTTCTATGGTAAGCATACGCTGCAAGATATGAAATTAAGTAAGTACTATGCACATTTACATATGTCTGAAAAACTTATCAAAGAAGATTTGCTAGTTAAATTACCTACGTAGTTAGTAGAGATATCCAGAAAACTGTAAGTAGATGCTACAACACATAATAATTTAATTTAGGACAACTTAAGTTGATCAATAGTAATTAAAACGCACTTTTTAAATCAGAAAATGTTTTGATTTCTTCAAAGTCAAAGTCAAAAATCATTTATTCAATTTAGGGCAGAAAACTGCCACTTATGAACGTCAATAATAACATTATTGGCCCATATGGGGCAGAACATGTCTCCTTATTTTTTTGGGCCCTACTTAATGAAATAGGTCAAACAAAAACGTTTATTTATACTCAAGACTAATTTAGATTGACAAATTCAAAAGTCCAAAGTTCCAACTGGTGAATAAACGCAATCAAACGAAATCAGCTACAAGAGTATAAGGAACTTAGATTAATGACACATAGATACGTAATCCGTGCGCAAAATTTGAAGCAACTAAATTAGAGCCACAGAGGGCCCCGCCTACGCCTGACAGGTCCGTAATGTTTAATGTCAATCCACTCCGAACATAACAGTCTAGATGTAGGCAATTCTTTTATTAAATTTTTCCCGGTTTTGGGGAAAGCTACTATTAACCCGATAACATCCAAGCGGTCTCATGAGACCGCATAACAATAGAATTTCTATTGTGTCTCGTTTACGTATGCTTGATCAGTTAAGAGCAACCCTACTTTATAGTGCTGTGCATGTGTCCGTGTGTTAACGTTTGCACATTAAACTATTTTGTTTCTTGAATTTTGTAAACGCCGTAGGTACCGAACTATCATTCTATGCGTCATTATTCAAAGACAAAGAAATTATCCTACCCAAAACATATTTATAAAGACTTTACAAGCCACCCTGAAGGCGTGGCACTGGCAAAGAATAAGTTTTAATTGTTTTACCATCATAAAAGATGGAAGCCGGCCAAACTCGTGCCTTTCATGAATTTATTCCGTTGAAATAGCTAATTTCGGAGCTTGAGCGAGCGTGTACCTTTGTAAAAATTGCAGGATACACTGGCTATAAAAGGTGCGTGTCGAATGACCGACACGGATTCCGGTATTTTATAATTTGACTACTCGTTGTCATCCACATCGACAGACGGCAATATGCAATATGAACAAGGATTGCCCGATGCCGTGATTACTACTAGTAAAAACCTACATGGAAGACCCGTCCTGCCCCCCTAGCATGACCACCAAATCATGATATGATAAAGAAAGAAAGAAAGAAAGAAAGAAAGAAACGTTTATTCGACACACAAGAGAAAATAATATAATAATACACAAAACAGCTCAGCATAAAGCAATTTATCGTCACCAACTGCAAAAATATGATAGATATAGCCGGCATGTTGAATCGCCGTGCCGGTGACGTCACATGTTATGATCGCTGTTTCAATAAAAATTAAACATGGCGTCTATTTCTATCATATTTTAAAAAAAATTGTTGGTGTCGATAAATCGCTATATCATAATCATATCATATCGTGTTTAAGTGGTCATTCTAAAAGGGGTTGGGCAGGCCTCCCAGCTCCCACCTGGTGGTGGACTGACGACCAGGTCAAGGTTGGGAAAAGCCGATAGATGCAAATGGCCCCGTGCCACTCGCTGAAGCGTTCTATAAGGGAGGAAACTTCTAAAGGCTGATGATGATAATGACCTCTACCAGTGCCTGAAAAAAAAAGTCTCTTTTAAAATTGATTCTAAAAAGATGCGGATCTTTCCTTTTGAGGCCTGGAACCCTAAGAGTTAAATGCTTATACAAAATTGATATCACTTACATAGCTTAGTATCCATAACATTAACCAAGAATAAAACATAATACTAGATTAATAAATAACATGCTCAAAAATCGCAAATGTTTGATTCGCGTGCTGGACTTTTCTAAGAATATCGTTACTGCTGCCTGCTTCAATGAAAAGTTTTTGTTTGGCACGTAATTATTTGATTTATTTGTAAAAAACGAATAAGTTAAGTAATTGTGTGCCGTTCTTTTTACAGAAAATTATTTAATAATAACTTCAATGACTTTTAAATTTGTGTCTAGTTTCAGACACAGAACAGACTTGAGTCACTGAGTTTATACAAAAGTTAAAGGTATTTTTTTTCCGAATTACAAACGTAGATGCAAAAACCCTTTTAATTTGCTTTAAGAAACCGATTTTTCTCGTCATAAAAACCTTACTCAGGCTATTACGAACATGATAAGGAAAGGCTACGCCGTTATTAATTATAATTTTTTGCTTAGCAATAAATACAATTTCATTTTTATTTATATAAATTATATACACAAGAACTTACGACTCCACCACGCACTGAGAAGCACGAATAAGAAAATCAAGGTTCAAAAACTTCACTAACTGATTAAACTAGTTTTTATTATTTAACATTGAATATTTTGCTAAACAAGCTTTACGTTTTAAGTTAGAAGGAAACGTATAAATAATGATAAGTAAACTTTAATCAGAACCAAAGAAATAAGAGCACCTAGTAAACCTATAATAAGTAAAGCGAAAATGTTAGTTTCGCGTGTTAACCGAGGCTTAGACAAAATCAGTGTGAGCAAAATCAAGTAGGTACTGCAAAGATTTCTGTTATTATGTGATAAGAAATGAAAAGGAGTTCTTTTTTAACTTAAACTAGCTGACCCAGCGAACTTCGTTCCACCAATTCGTTTGTCAGGTACGAACACTTTGTATAGGAAAAAAAAAACAGTTGTTTTACTACTTTCCTTGCATTTTTTTAATATTTTCTGACCTTTTAAACCTGAACTTCCACAAATATTTTAAGATCAAAATAAGTCAAATCGGACCAGCCATTCCCGAGTTTTAGCGAGACAAACGAACAGCAATTCAATTTTATATATATAGACTAATTAACGGTTTTTATGTCGAATATGGAAGACATTACTAGATACTTTAAAGAGCATGTCTTAAAATCTGAAAGATTTATCCTACATCATTAATTTGATAGATAGACGATATATATAATATACACTTTGATTTTAAGACTATCATGGCATGTACATACAATAATGTTAGTCGTTGCTTAGTTAGTTTTATATTGGGTCCTACGTATTAAAGTAATTCATCATCATCATCATCATTTCAGCCATAGGACGTCCACTGCTGAACATAGGCCTCCCCCATTGACTTCCAGATTGGCCGGTTGGAAGCGGCCTGCATCCAGCGTCTTCCTGCGACCCTTACCAGGTCGTCTGACCACCTTGTGAGTGGACGTCCTAGGCTGCGCTTGCCGGTATGCGGCCTCCACTCTAGAACCTTTCTGCCCCAAAAAAGTATAGGCGCGTTCAGATCAGTGATATTTTCAAGTGTTTTCATTAAATGTCTACATGTGTAAGTTAATTAAATTTTTATTTATTTATAATAATAAAAATAAAAAGTAATAATAGTAATAAAAAGTAATAATAATAAAAAGTAAAGTAATTCCTGTGTTATAATTAATAGTGTAATATAATATATAAGACGCAAGTTTGAAATATTATATAAGGCTAAAAGCGGGTCTTACATTGAAATTTTAAAACTAACTTATGAAACTGGGGCCTAACCAATTTGCCTAACCAAAAACTCTAAACAGCAGTGATTTCTTTTAAGTCGAACTCCAAACAAAAAAACAAAACAAGGTTAAAGTAATACTGTTTTAAGGGCTCTAGGTTACGAGCACCATGTTATCTCAAATAAGGAGGTACGTTTATTCATGAAATCATGAATACAATAATACTGATACAAATATTAATTAAATGAAATCTGTTAAAAATTCATCAGAAATCTTATAGGATAATCCCGTCTTGAAGCTCGTATCATAACATGGATTCGGATTTTGCTCAATCTTTACTGAAGGAAATAATACGTAATCCTAACTTGGATTATCAGAAGCTGTAACTAATATGAGCTCAGTATGCGACACACCAAGAAATAATTTAGTATTATGTTGATTGAGTCCTTGTCGATTGCCTACACCAAGCTTTTTTTAAATTAAGAATATATTGTCTATACATGCGGTGCCCGCGGCTTCGCCACCGTTAATGCATATATTTTGACGTAAATAATTCAACACATTTTGACAGCTGAATAACGACATCTACTTCAACTAACGCCATCTCTATTCATATAATTATATCTCGTACTCCTCGCGAAATGTGCATTTCTTGGGAAAATGCCTACCTCTGGAATGTTCATTAAATAAATTTTTGTTTTTTTTTTATTTGTCAGTTAGTTTTGGAAATTTCCTCCCACATCCAAACAAATTTTAAAATATTGGTATAGAATTCGAGTATAGATAGCCATCCCACAAAATGTCCCGAAGCAGTGGTAGGGCAAAAAAATATGTTAGGACGTGTAAAAGTGCTGTTAATGGCCTATTTGCAAAAACAAATTATTTTGATTTTATCTTTTGCTCCATAATCAAATTAATATCAAAAAAATATGTATTTATTTATTTATTATTTGTTTGTTGCTCACAAAATCGCAAACATTTAACGATCCTCGTAAATTGCCATATGGCATATTTTAATTGGATTATACTAATTGCTTTGTTTACTACCGATTTGCTGTGTTTCGGATAGAATGGCAAGATATTATGTCGGATAGGCTAGGCAGTGCAATGTGTGAAATCCGCGTGAGGAACTCGCGCATCCGCGGTAGCCTTTGTGACCGTGATATTGCAGACAAACTGCAGGAGAGTCGCCTACGCTGGTACAGCCATGTTTTATGGAAACAAGCCAGCTACGTAGGAAACAAATGTCCGGCCATGCCGCCACCGCCAGGTCCTGGCAAAAGGGGTAGACCCAAGAAATGCTGGCTTGACGTCGTGAGGGCTGACATGCGTGCCAATGATCTCACAACTAGAGACGCTCAAGACCACGCAAAGTATAGGAGTAAATCAAGGAAAACGGACCCTGGGCTCCAAAGCAACGGCTTTGGACGCAACCGGAATTGACCGTATAGATGAAGAGGAGAGGCTAGGCAGTGCAATCACAAGTACCTAAAGGCGCGAAACCTCAGGGCGGACAACGCATTGCCACAGCATTGCCACATTACTTGGGTTGTCAGGTTCAGCCAAAGAATTTATAAGTACGTGTACGTAGTACTTATAAATTGGTTTCAGCTGACATAATAGGTGCCGTCTGCCGGTGCCGAAATAGAAAAAAATAGATGTTCCATAAAATTTACAATCTACCCGATAATAAATGTAGTGACGTTTTTTTTTTCATTTTCTTAATGTTACTCATACAGGCTGTATTCTATGCTGTATGCTGCTGTATTCTGAAAAACTGATTATAATAATATTGTAGTTGCTTAGAGGTCATTATCAATGGCACAGTAACAAAACAAATCAAAAGCTACTTTAATGGATGAATAAAAATGTGCCGTGTTAATTGTTATTTTGTCTTGTTTAAAATCTGTTCTGCTCGGACGATAATAATATTTAGCACCTACACGTAAACTCTGTTCTCATATATGTGACTATTGGTCTTTCTTGCGAATAAATATCTTTAAACATAAACATAGACCTGACTCAGCATTACTAAAATACAAAACTGTGTTCAGTGACGAAGTGACGACTGAACAGTATACCTACTGGCCCTATATGATGTGGTACCGTAACAAGCATAGAGAAGGAATAAGTACCTACAATGGAAGAAAGTCTTTAAAAGAAATAACCGTCTAATTTCTACTCGAAAAACGTGTCACACGTAGAATTACCCATTGATCGGTTGAGTACGTAGAACGTACGTTTACCCGCGGACGTCCCGCTAAGGTCCCTAACGAGCGATAAAATTCCCCCCAATTCCTTTTTAACTGCACACGAAGTTTACCTGCGGGTCGGTAAATACCCTCCCACATTTGGCCGCCGGATTGTGATTCACAATCTGTAAATAACATGTAGAAAATTTACCTTGTGAGTTGCCACGTGATTAGCTCTCCAATTTTAGGACCTACTTATTATGTACTATGTATAGGACGCCTTATGTTTAATTTTGAATCGTATTTTCTTATCTCCAGTTAGTAAATTTCAAATTAAACCAATTAATTATATGTAGATTACCGACGTCGAAAAACCGACCTTTGGAAAGAGTCCTTTAGTACAGAATGCGAATTGGTTAACGTGATGAAGACCACCCCTTGGCAATGGCCCAATTGACTAAGAATTAAAAGGTAGCTATAAGTAGTACTAGTCCACCCACAAGGTGGACAGACGACCTCGTAGTAAAGGTCACAGGAAGACGCTGGATACAGCCCGTTTTCAACCGGCCATTCTGGAAGTCATTGGGGGAGGTCTATGTTCAGCAGTGGACGTCCTATGGCTGAAATGATGATGATGATGATAGGTAGTAGACTAGATGCAAAAGGACAGGCTTTTCATATATTCAACAATGGACGACGTATAGCTTATTTTTTTAAAGGTCAATGGTGTATAAATTGAAATAAAAGTGTGTATCTCAAATTATCTAAAATTTAACAATAACAAACTAAGTTGACCAGTCATAACACAAACGACACAACTTGTAGCGTTTTTTTGGCATCTAATACAAGCAACAGGAAATTTAGTGAAACGAACCAAACAGACCATGTAAAGAAACTAGCGGGACAAGTGTAGTGTCACGGTTGAACAATTTGATGTTCCTAATGTCCACCATTACGGGACATTGTGTGCGCTCGATCGCGCAAAGGTCGCCCCCGGATCAACCAAAGAAAAAAGTATGAAAGGCGATATTCATAAATACATGAAAAGCTGTGTGATTTGTAAAATCCATTCCGAGTATTCCCTGTGCTTATTTTTTATTAGATTTGTACGTCCATTTTGATTTTGGGAAACCTATTTAGCTTTGTACGAACGCGCTCCAGATTATGTTTACGGGAGCGCTGATTAAAATTGGGTGCGTACGTTTTTTGCTTCGCCCTTTATTCAAATATCTGTCATACCGCGAGCTGTCGGGATATATTGTGTGTAATTGGAACTCTAAATTTTTGGTTGAACGATAAAATTATATAGTTTTTGTGGAATAGTCTGCAATTTTCGAGTATCTTACTCGTAGTGTAAAGCAAACTTGTGCGCCGAGTTTATCTGTGTAACCTCTTTTAACTACTTTAAGGATTCTGATGCGGTTTTATTTAAGAATCTCGTGGAAAGTTTAAATTTCGATAGGTACATTCTTCTTTCATCGTATCATCATCATCATCAATAAAACGTACTGTCGATAAGTTTATTTTTAATTTTTAATATATTTAGGTTAATTATGTCAGCTGTCCGTCCGTGTATCGGCATGGCCTACTGAAAAACCAGTGTCGTGGCCTACACTGGCAGTGTTTTTTTTTAGTGTCTGTAGTTTTTTTTTTTCGTTCTTTAATGTAATGGAAGTAATGTTTTATCATTTTTGTAAGTACTATTTGTATGTGATGTCCAAAAAATATTAAATGTTTTTTCTTTCTTTCTTTCTTTCAATAAAGAAGCACGAGTTGCTTTGTAATTAATGATGGGATGACGGACTGATGTTATGAGTTAAGACTAACGAGACTGAAAGCAAAAAAACTGAAAAGGAGGCTTACCTAGCAGTGAGAGAGTTAGATAACAGATATTACTAAACATTTATTTATTTACTGATTTTGATAATAGTATCTCCGTACAGTTCAGTTCGGTATATTTCAGAAAAAAAAAGTGGGAAACTACAGCTGTATATGTAAACATAATTATTAATTTAATTCACGTACTTCCATCTCAATTGCATTGGAAATCATTAAACCTTCATACCATAAGCGCCATAATGCCACGAACAATGCTATATCTTCCTCATTCATCCGTATTGTATCCTTTTAAGATTACTCCGTTACAAAAACTTGTCCAAATTAACATCGACATTGACGCCGATGACACGTAATTGAATTAATTTAAGTCGGGCAAAGTTTCTACAACAATGTACGCCACAGTGTCGTAAAACAGTGCCTTGTTTTGCCAGGGCCAACAGATAAAAGTTATTTTGAAAAGTCCGCTGCAACTAACTTAGCTACTTACTTTAGGTTAGCGATGGGGCGCGTACCTGTCTCGATCTTTATAAGTCGAATCCGCATCGATACTTTGTTATCGACTTCTCTATCCTATTTTGGCAATCCCGTAAAGATACCATTTGATGTAATGCCCAATGGGGCATTGCGTTTATAGTATACCTAAATGAAGCTAACTTTGTTTGGCACATAACAATAACTATTAGTGTATTTGCAGCAGAGTCCGCCCAAGTCTGCTCGAGTTATAATTTGTATAGAAATACAGATCTATCTTCAAGATCCCCGACGCGCCGCCTCAGTGAATACGGACTCTAAGAGTGAGCGTCCCAGGTTTTTGTGTTTGACGAAACCCTAAATTTTGCATGGAAAATCTTAGTAAACATTTTTCATGGCAATTAGCCATAAACCAGCTCACCATACACTCTACTCTAGCCCTACTGACTGACAGCTTAGATGAAATACAAGTGTTATTAATAATTTCATCTGAGTTGCATAAACAGTATGTAAGTACCAACAAGTCAGGCTGCTACTATCCACTGTATTATTTCCACTTTTAAGTAATGCAAGACCTAAAATGTCTTACAACACAATCCTTCCTCTGTTCCGTCGGAAGAGACTAAGTATTTTGAACGGCGTGCAATATAATATCCTTAGTCGGATCGACCAAGGTCCAAAACTATCTGGGGGCACGACAATGGCCAAGTCAATCTATTTTATTTAAACATAAAATATTTTTAATATTAATGTGGTCACTATAAGATGTTGTTAGATTAGTTAATTACGTAATAACTTAAGACAGAAGGTCAAGACTGAATAAATCAACCGACTTGGTTTTACATAGATCTCACAACTTTTTACGGTAGAAGAACCGAGTTGAGAGACTTGGTTTTTTTTACAAGTTGTGTTTTTGATGGCATCTCAAATTTTTCCCAATTTAAGTTTTATTTGGTTACGAAAAGGTTACTGGTTAGGACGATTCAGTAAAATTAACGTAATCGTTACAAAATAAATAAATAACGAACAAACGACGCAAAATAACAAAAAACTTATTTGCATCTGTTTATTCCAATCCGATTGTTTACCGACAAATGTAACAGTTTTAAAAACAACTTAGCACATCACTATTCAGGTAAGATAAGAGAAACTCGATTAAGAAACTAGAAAGTAATTGGGCCTTACGAAAGAACTTCATGGACTACAAGTTTAATGAAGTATCGATAGACGGGAAAACTGTGACTATCTCACGCGATGAGACCCTATCCATACTTACGAACTACTTAGTATACACACTTCAACCCCAGAAAGTTGATCACAATGCTCTATCTACAAATAATTGCCTGATTCGCATAATTCTCAATACAATACCTGTAAAACTACTTTTCTAAAACTAATTCTAAAGTTTACGCAGATAAAGTCACGAGCAAAAGCTATTAAGGTAGTGCTTATGTCAAAAATGCAAACGAGATGCAGACTCATAATATCAAATTTGTTTAAGCAGAACTTTTTTGACACGTGTCACATAATTAGCGAAGTAATTAAGATAAGAGGAAAATATAGTTTACTAGGAATCCCAATTGAGGAAAACGTTTCTTATTGAGGCCAGCAAACTTGTCTTCGTAAAATTAAGATTGGCCAACAGAAAGTTTGTAAAAAGTAAAGTGAATAAGATGTTGAGACGGGGGTTGGACAAGTGGAAGGACCCTTAATGTTTCAACTCGCAATTGCAGTGTTGCAATCGCATTGTTCCGCAGCTTTGTTTAGAGTGGACTTCATATTTTCTTTCGGACGGTACTTTTGTGGCATAATAAAGTCTTATTTTTATTTTCTTTACTTTATATTTATATGTATTAGAGAGTATACGGAGATAGTGTTTTTAGTCTAGCTAAAGACGTAAACTCTATAATAATACGTCTCTAATAAGTAGTTAGTTTAATCATTTATTTCAACTAAAACTCCATACTAATAAGCAGAGCTGGTACTGTAGCGACTAGTTATGGGATATGCATACTTACATACATTAAAGCATCCATAACTCACTAGCTTCTGGCAGGATTAACATCCTCTAACACTGGATACTGTAAATAAAAATTGTTGCATTAAAAAAATATTTTAACATTTTATTAAATAAAAGCTTCTTATTCCACATAAAAGAACATTATCAGCAGTTATTGCAATTCTAAAAACCCGATGAGATATCCTTTCATTTTGACATCGTCAGAAAAAAACAGAATACCAAAAGATTGAAGTCCCTAAGCAGGTAGGTACTTTTAAAAGATTCACCCTTTCACGGCACGTACTTATCCTTAAATGCCAGTATTATGTATGCCAGGGGCTCAAAACAACTTTTAATTAAGTTGCATCTAAACACGCTTATTCCCTTATACCAGTCCCCGGTACTACGCCGTAAGGGGGCAGTGACAACGCAAGTGGGTGCCTCACGGAGTTCGGCTGACACGCACCAACTTAGCCCATTCGCTGGAGCTTGTTAGTGACTTGTGCAGCGTCTAAACTGCTTAGTCGGGGCCATATTTAGTTGCAGTGTTAGCGATCGGGAATAAAATAGTAACGGGGATCTAGATACGGTAGATTACTTCTTTGTTTCACGTTCATCGTTGGCCCCTCTAAGCTTATGGTCATAGGAGATTCTTGACCTTGATTCTTAGAGATTCTGAGAGTGGGCACACAAAATTGGCTGTCATTTGTGTGAGACAGCCAGTCCCGGTATTTATACAGGTCAGTGGGCCGGTCTCATAAATGCTTGTGACTAAAATACATAGTCTAGTACGTCGTAACACAAACACGTTGATTCTAGTTGGGACCTTGTTACTTTGCTGTCGAAGATCTAAGTTATTAAATCTTTAATAGGTTACATTATAATATTATTTTCCTGTCTTAATAACTATATGCAAGAAATATATATTCAAAACAAACTTATTTTGCTTTGTTAGTACGAGTAATTATTCTAACATAAATTAACATCGCAATACGTAAAAGATTTAGAATTCAAGAATAGAGCAGTTAGTTATCATAAATTATCATCAGCTAATTAATATAGATCGCCAACGAGTAATAGTTTAGATTTATAGTAATAAATTTAATAATTAAAATAAATTAAATCACAATATTTTAACCAAGTTCACGCCCAATATAATTGATCATCTTTGTTACAAGGATAATTAATTTCTAAATGACATTTACAAATTCCCTTGATAAATCAATTCACAATAATCACCTTGCGGTTCATTAAATATGGCCTCTAAAGCTGTTCAAAGCAGCGAATCGATAGCATTTGATATTATCTCTTTATGAATACCTAAAATAGTTGCCGTATGTGGACGGCCTTAAAGAGTACACTTCCCCACCGCCAACAAGAGGCGCGTCGTAAGAGGCGATTAATTCCTGTAGCACGAGACTGGCAGCAGCGTCTACGTCCGCCTGCCAAGCGTGGCGAGTATTAGCAATCCCCTACGATGAAAATCATTGGGGGAGGCCTGTGTTCAGCAGTGAACGTCCTATGGCTGAGATGATGATGATGAATATCGTTTTTATATGAAAAATGTACTTATTATTTAGGGGCAGACAATCAAAACAAAATCCTTGCGTTACGAGGTATCAGATAGTGAATTTTGCCAGGGAGTCTCCCAGCACACCCAAACCCGGCTAAGTTTACCAAAAACTGTTTTCTAAATTAATCAAAGTTCCAGTTCAAGGCGAATTTTTCCGGCACTACGCCAATCGAGTCGTCAAAATCATATAATTAAGCAACGAAGATAAGGGCAGAAACATATTCCGCTAAATCAAAATTTTATAAGCAAACCATATTAATCTGGCGAAGTAATTTTAAGTAAAGCTGTGCGTCTATAAAACGCGTTTCTTTAGAGCCAAATTAATCTCAGGCTGTCATCGTAAAAGTACGCGATATAGATTGGAGTTTGTCGAGCGTTGATGAGGTACTAAAATAAGCGGGCATAACTCGAAACATGACTCTGAAAGATAGACAACTTACTTATTTTTATTTATTTATTTTATTTTTCGGGGAAAACAAACAACTTAAATGTAACATTTAGGGCCAGTTTCACCACTTGCTGATAAGTTCTAGATAACCTATCCGGCACTTTTTTGACAGCTAATTGTATTAGTTATCTGTCAAAACAAGTGCCAGATAGGTTATCCGGAACTTATCAGCAAGTGGTGAAACTGGCTCTAAGACAGTAAATAAGCCCAAAGTTAAAAAAGATTTTACATCGTCATACATCATCAGCCTTTGGATGACCACTGATGGATACGCCACAGCGAGCGGCTCTGGGCCGTTTCCATCCAGCGGCTGCTTGCAAACTTAAATAGGTCGTCAGTCCACCGGGTAGGATGCCTGCCCAAGCTGCATCTTCCAGATCGTGCTCGCTACTCGATAACCTTTTATTAAAAGTTGGACTATCATCATTATAGCCATAGGACATTCACTGCTGAATATAGGTCTCCCTTAATGACTTCCAGATTGGCCGGTTGGAAGCGACCTGCATCCAGTGGCTTCCTGCAACCTTTACTGGTTTACACTTTGTCGAACGTCTCACGCTGCGCTTGCTATACATGACTTCCATTCTAGAACCTTTCTGCTCCATCGGCCGTAAGTTCTACGTGCTATGTACCCCGCCTACTGCCACTTTAGCTTACTAATCCGAAGGATTAAAAGTCGAATTCCGTCGAAATACTCGAAATACCATTGCTGCCGGTAAGACGCAGGGTAGGACATCTACCCACATCGTGGATAGACGACCTGGTGAAAGTTGCAGGAAGCCGCTGGATGCAGGCTCTTCCAGCCGGCCAATCTGGAAGTAATTGGGAGAGGCCTATGTTTAGCAGTGGACGACTGGCTGAAATAATGATAGATGATTTCTCTGATTCTCAAACTAGCATAGGAAACGAGAAAATACATGTAGTATTTTGAGAAACAGTTATATCGCGTTGTACGATCTATTTGGATAAGTGGTCTGTCCTCTGAAATAACGTTTGCAATTCAAAACTTTTATTGTATTGTGCCTGACATGTGTAAGACATTTTGTTTATGAGTTCCACGGTCTGTAGAAACTCATTAAATGTAGTATCATTAACCCGTAGTCACGTCACACACCAGTCGTCAAACAACGCTAGATGGAGTCACGGAAAACATAAAACTACTTATTCGCGGGTCTAACAGACCCGGTGGTTTGTGTTCGTAAAAAATAGTGTTAGTAGCTAAATATAACTACGTAAGTAGAATAAAGTGCAGAGAACCAATTATCACAGTTAGCATTTAACGTTATTCTGTGTGATATTATTCGCTGTTTGCGTTACTGGACTGTGTTGGTCTCTTTGGCGACATACTATATTAGGTACTCTTATGTACTTGTACTGATTACATTATTAAACATTGACATGTGTGTTTTAGTGAAACAATACTACTAATTGAAAGCGGGAATAAAATTTGTTAAAATTCTACGGTAACGTAGAAAGTTTACGGTCTTGTTAAATAGATTATAAAATTAGTCCGAAGCCATAAACCGAGGTGTGAATATTTTTAGTTTATTTTGATATAATGACTCACCTCGACTGGAAAGTAAATTTTTAACTTTTTACAAAAAAAAACAACTGAAGTGTGTCAGTATGACAATTATTTATGCAAAAAAGTACACTTCATAACGATCAAAATACCATTAAAAAATATTAAAATTCGCAAACCACGAAAATTCAAAAACAAGGTTATCTCAAAAACTACTAACAAAATATTGCTAAACAGTAATGGACTAGGCCCAAGGAAATTTTAAAAAAAGACACTTTTTGTTGTACTATCCTGTATAATTAAAGCACTTTTAAACAAGATCTTGAAAATAGGTTCTTGTGTTTTCCACGATAATTAATAGTTTCAAACGTATTGTATTAATACGTTTAAAACCATTAATTAATCGAAGATCGTGGTCTCTGACTAACTTTCTCAGACTTCTTAAGTGCGAATCAAAAATTAATTTTACCAAAATGTATGTAAGTATATTATCTCAGTTCTACGTGCTATGTGCCCCGCCTACTGCCACTTCAGCTTGCTTTACGTCCTATGGCTGAAATAATGATGATGATCATGATAATTATCTCAGTGAAATGTAGACGCATTTTATTCTTGGTAAACTATCAAAAACAAAATCAATCAGGCGTCGGGTTTAAAAATCTAAAGAAAGACCCAACATTCTTAATTGCGTCCTTGGTCCCTAAAATAATGAAATAAAATTTAGTAAGGTCACTGTCTTGATTTTATGACGAGAAATTTTCTTAGAATCCTCTTAAGTACGGTTGATAAACAGCCTATTTTTTACGAGATTACATTAAATTAAGTCCTCTTAGGCTCAGTTAAGCGGAAATTATAATAAAAGTTGATAAGGTATAAGATCCGTAGACATTAAGTTTGAGCTTCTTAGAGAGTCTATTTCAAGGGTGAATATAGGATAAAATAATGTTACTGTAAAACGTAATAGTGGCAAAACTTACATTTTCAACATTCAACCTTGCTGTCTCTCGTCGTTTTAGGGCCTTGTAATGTCTCACATCCACTAGATAACGGATAAATATACTTACATCATCGAGCACGTAGGCGACCCACCCTATGGAGCGGCAATATGAACCATCTTTCTCCGAAACTATTTAGTGATTTTTTACTTACATTAAATATGAAATGACAAGTCTTGTCAACTCTCGCCCATACTAAAACATTACATATACATATTTAAAAATGTCAGAAAATTTTGTTGAACATAATGACATTTACACTATAGGGTTCTTAATGTGCTCCATGACTTGCATTCATATCAATTAAAACTACAGATCAATTAAAACAGTGCGGATTGGTGGAGAGGTGTTGTAAGGCCAATGACTAAACCTTACTTACTACTTACTGGTCAGATGTTATTAAGCCGCCCTAAGGCCTCTGACTAGGCTTCACGACTAGTATATCAAGCCATATTAGCCGGGACCAACTTTTAAAGTGCCTTCCGAAGCACGGAGATGCTTGTGATAAATGTCACTGAGTATGGCTGGAATGGTCACCCAATCAAAACCACGGCGTAGGTGGCTTAACTTTAGTAATCACTACCAAAGCGTTGCCGCCACTGAGCTACAAGCACCAATTAAAACATATGTAAAAGAAATTATAACTCAATGGTGGGCAGAATATAATAAATCTAAATTATAATTCATTAAATCACTACAAGTGTTATTACTTAAAAGATAAATATAAATAATCGCAATTTAAAATATTAATTATCTATTTTGTTTAAAAATGATTTGATTTGTATTTGACATTTTAAAACATTGTTTAATATCCGGCATTTTAATTTTTATTCAATATTAAAAATTTGTAAGCCAGTGATGGTAAATATGTTTGTCACCTTTGGTTATTTAAATTTTAACAAATAACATGATATGATTTGATGTTCATGGTCATTAAGCATTCCGGTATTCGAACCTGCAACCGTCAGGCTTTGTAGTCTAAAGTTCCAACCACTTGACAGTCGTCAACTAAAAAGCTAGTTAACTTATTGGCTGCCAAATGGTCGCATGAGACTGCGTTACAACATAATTTCTATTGTGTCCTATTTTTCTTGAGTTATCAAATATTTCTATGGGACCAACATCGTAATCTAAAAATTTCTTTACTGCAAACTGATTTACAAACTGATGTCAGCTGGTCGACGGCTTAGTCCATACTAAGCCGTCAAATACAACAACTTTTTCTATGAGAATAACATAGAAATCGCAAAGAAAGTACTTCCCCATGGAAGTACTTTCTTTGCGATTTCTATGTTATTCTCATAGAAAAAGTTGTTGTATTTGAGCACCAGAACCAGCCCCTAGGGGATTGTTGATGTATTAAAAATAACCCTGTATAGTTTGCCTGCTATATGCTCTAACTTACTGTATATAGAGCTACTGGTAAAAATTCGGGTCCAGCCGTTATGGTCCCATTCCGTTACGCACCCGGCCGCCACGCATGAAATGAAATTAAGACCACAATCATGAAAACTCAGGTATCTAACTAATATCGATCTATAAGTGTGCAGGTTACATAGTGGAGAGCAATCGCCTATACTTTTCTCTACATACAATATTGTACTCGTTTTATTTTAATTTGAAAACCAACTTATTTTACTGTTAATTTAGTTTGCATTTTTAAACATATTTTTAATAGATATTTTCAAAACAGTATCTTGCTAATTCTAAATCATGATGGTAGAATAAACACACCACACAACAAAAATAATAAAAAATTAAAAAAAAACACTTGTTTTTAACAGTATTTGTTAAAATATATTGTCCAAAAAATGATTCTTTTACTGGGGGCCTCGCGGCCGGAGGCGTACTAGAATAACATTTTTTTTCTATGTAGGTGCGTGGCGGCCGGGTGCGTAACGGAATGGGACCATAGCGGCCGGACCCAAAAATTCCAGTTTTAAATCTATAATTACGAGCAAGTACTTACCAAAATTTTGCAGACTGTTAAATATTGTAGTTTGAAGTTTTAAATTGGAAATATTACATAATATCTTACACTTCTATCAAGTACTAGACGACCAGCTGTACTTCTTACTAATACAAAATTAGCAATATCGAATTTTCGGCTGTTTCTTTAGGTTTTTCCAAATTTTTTTTTATTCTAAGCCACCCCAGTATTAAGGCAAACAAAACAAAAGTCGGTAGAGTTATCAAGTTTTAGCGAGACTAATGTAAGACAATTGCTTTTTATACATTAAGTAAATTGCGAGGAAATTAAAGAGCTTACTCTAGTTCAAGGTTTTACAGCAACATACATATTCATGATAAGATAGTGAATGAGGCATACATAAATTAGACGGATGACCTAACATCAGACGAATTACCAACAACAGTTGCTTAGTTATTCGATAAATACAAGACTGGGAGGTTTAATCGAGCCACTTGATGTTCGATGATATAACGTCATCAAAGAGCATGTACCTGTAACCTAATTGGCCAATTGGTTTGTGAATTCAGTTGTTAAAGTGCTGCCTTTCTATTTGTCATTTCTAATGGTGCTTGACTGACAGGCAGTTTAAGCCCGCATTTGCGATAGACTATCTCGTCAATAAATTGGTTTTCGGTACTATAGAAAATTGGGATAAGTATAATGTATTTATAGTAGCTATTTCCACGCTTCAAAGTCACCAGGCCTGTCAGGGCTAAACCATGGGCTCTTAAAACAGTCTTAAAACAACCTTGTTTTTTGTAAGTAGGTATTATAGTTTCACGTTAAAACAACACTTCTTTTAGTAAACAGCTAGCCAAACAGTAAACAGCCTATTAGGTATTGTTAAGCGTTAATTGTTAAGTTCCAGTTCATTACACCAAACTAAACTAAAAATGTATTGAATCTTCTAAATTTTTATAGTAATGATAATTATGTGCCTAACCCTAAAGTGTACAACAAAAGGGATCTTACACGTAGCAACTTTTTTGCAGCGACACAACTGCGGTCCGATTGCCGTTTATCGTTTCACCGATATGGTTGAACATCATCAATAAATGCGTAGCTTTGACTAACTGTTACTAAGAAATGATTAAAATATCGAGATTCTTGAGACCCAATCTACCTAGTCAGGTCATAAGTTCTGTCACATGTGTAATATGAAATAATTTAGACATGTTTATTATTTATGTAACCATTTATATAGCAAAATGAACTTAATAAAACATAGATTCATATGGTAATGAAGTTTATTCAAAATGACCCCCGCGATTTTGAATACAGGCCTTCAATCTGCGCGGCCAGTCGTCTATCGCAGCACGAACGAGGTCCATGTCAATATCGGCGGCTGCCTTAATCAAGGATGCCTTGAGTGACTCCAAATCAGGATGAGACTTTGAGCAGGCCTTTTCCTCCAAGTGTTGCCATATCTTGTAATCTAACGGACCCAAATCTGAACTGGAGGAGGGCCAGTCTTCGTGCCGGATGAAGTCTATTTCACGCGCCGCCAGCCAGTCTTGTGTGCTTTTCGCTCTATGAGCTGGCGCAGAATCTTGTTGGAATACCCAGTGACTGTTATTAAACATGGTATGAGAAACAAGTTCCACAATGTTCTTGAGGACTGTATTTTGATACACAACTGCATTCGTTTTTACGCCTTTCTCACAAAAATATACCTCAGTTAAGCCCCAATAAGAGACTCCCAACCAAACCATGAGCGAGGATGGAAAATGACCTCGTTGGACACGCGGAATACGGTTGCTCGCTTCTTCACTGCTGTGTGCGTACACCTTATCATTTTGTTTGTTGTAGCTCTCTTCCACGGTGAAAATTTTTTCATCCGAAAAAAGAATTTCCCGATGCTTTTTTCCCGCGTACCGCTTCAACAAAGCGCGGCATCTCTTCAGTCTCAGGTCCATTAAACGAGCGTCCAAACGAAGTCCTGTTTTTCTTCGATATGCCCTAAGCCCTAAGTCTTCATTTAACACCCTTTTCACTGTGGTCCTGCTTAACCCTATCTGAAGGGCCAACAGTTTCTGCTTACGTATGGAATTTCTTTGAATTCGCGCCTTCACAGCTTTTATCACTGCTGGAGTCCTAACAGAGCGAGGGCAACCAATTCTTGACCTGTCATCTACACTAGAGTCTTCATTGTATCGTTTTATGGTACGATAAACGAATCTCTTGGTTATATTAAAATTTTTCAGTAAGTCGAAAATCTGAATTGGCGCGTAACCGCAACGATGCAACGCAATAACCGCGACATGGTCTTCTTTAAGTGTCCACTCCATATTTAAAAATGAGGAAAATTCTAAAAAGTACACATTTTTATTTTCATGAAAAATTCGAAATTCGAATTCAATAAACTTTTTTGTGGTCAGCATTCAAAATTTTTATTGTGTGACAGAACTTATGACCTGACTATGTATAATTAAGGCGACAGAATTTGATTTTTAGGGATAACAAGCAGGTAACTAATATTTCTTTAAGTATATAGTCGATTGCTGATTCCTACTCTGTAAAATACCAACTTAATGTACAGTCAATATAAAAATCAATTTTTTATTAAAAAAATAACCGACTTCAAAAACACTAAAAAGCTAAAAATAACTTTTAAACAATCATACCAAACAGTTATATTTGGAGTCGGTGCAAACAACCACATTCAAACATTCCACGGCTGGCACCGACTCCAATAATAACTGTTTGGTATGACTTTTAAAAAGTTATTTTTAGCTTTTTAGTGTTTTTGAAGTCGGTTATTTTTTTAATAAAAATGTTTTATTTGTCTGTTTTTTAGTGTCTTTTTTTATATTCTAAATGGCGATCTGTGATGTAATTATAGCTAAATTGCTTCTCATAACAATTCAAATAAGTCCAAACACGGCTATGATACATTGTTTTATAACAGAGTTCCGGTGCTTACCTTCCGCCTTCTTCATCAGATCAGTTTGATGGTATCATTCTCACCAGAATCATTTATTGAAATTTGATTTGTCGACTATGGCAAGGCTTAACTGTCTTAATGAAAATATCTTATCGCGTTGGTGGGGCTGGCGTACCTTACTCGTTGAAGACTATTGTGGCCAACTATGGTCCCCTTATCAGTTCCACCTCAGCAAATGATACTTTCTGAATGCAAATGCTTGATTTGTTGTTAAATATACTAAAATCGCTATATGTATACCTATAATATTTTAGGAGTTCCCTCAATTCCTCATGGATCCCATCATCAGAATTGTATTTTGAAAAAAATGGGACCAATCTGGAGGTATACCTTTTCAATTGAGAAAAGAATTTTTCAAATTGGTTCATTAATGGCGGAGTTCTGAGTTAACAAACATTAAAAAAAAAAAAAAAGAATTTAGAACGTCCTCCTTTTTGTCACTACGCAAAAGTCAAATAAAGAAGTCAGGTTATTGTTATATTTAAAAGAGTCAGTAGTTTTGAAAATTAGTTTGATCAGATTGATGCTGACTGTACCTGCATGAGCTTGATGCCCATTTTTAGTAGGTTCTGTCAGTGACACAATCGCGAGCCGATGATAGCGATCTAGTGAAAGATAAAAACAGTCGTCGCTGCAAAAAGTCGTTTTGTGTAAGAACTCAAATCCTGGGATCATAGTCAGTTAGTGTATCACAACACGGTCCCATAACGTCTGTTGTGTTTACTGAGGGAGCTCTTACGCTAAGTGAGGCTGTCGTTTAACGTCGCATGCGAAGGTTTTGAGCGCCGACGTAATTACTCCCTCATATAAACAAATTATGTAATACCCTGTCTTTGCGGACTGTGTGTTTCCAGGTTATTATGACAATTATGAAATCATTACGCGGATTTTCTGACTCATTAGTTAATGTTTTGTTTAGTAAATTGTGCTTTATAAATATAATACTTCATACATCTTTTGCTATTTAAATTCTACAGTTTTTTTTATACAATCCAGACTAATTTAGTATTTTTTAACTATAACACGACGAAAACATGGCCCATGACAGTTATGAAGTTTTAGCGCCCACACCTCGTCTTTATGCCCTCGCTTTCTCTATTCCTTGTTCTGCTTAGCTAAACTGGAATGATTGGTGTTCTTCCTTTTTTCGAATGACGTCTAGCTGTCAGGTACCTAATTGTTTTCGTCACTCCCAACCCTATTCATAAACGTGAATTAACTTCTAGAAAACCTTTGAATAATGCTTTAACATTTTGTATTCTTATACGCTATTACGATCTAATTACACGAACGAACGTTATTTAACAAAATTCATCATCATCATCATCGTTTCAGCCATAGGACGTCTACTGCTGAACATAGGCCTCCCCCAGTGACTTCCAGATTGGCCGGTTGAAAGCGGCCTGCATCTAGCGGCTTCCTGCAACCTTTACCAGGTCGTCTGTCCACCTTGTTGGTGGACGTCCTATGCTGCGCTTGCCGGTACGTGGCGTCCATTTCAGAACCTTTCTGCCCCATCGGCCATCAGTTCTACGTGCTATGTGCCCCGCCCACTGCCACTTCAGCTTGCTTATCCGTTGGGCTATGTCAGCAACTTTTGTTCGTTTACGAATCTCCTCATTCCTGATTCGATCTTGCAAAGAAACGCCGGGCATAGCCCTTTCCATAGCACGCTGTGTAACCTTGAGCTTTCTTATGAGGCCCATAGTGAGAGGCCGCGTTTCAGTTTCATATGTCATAACTGGTAACACACACTGGTTATAGACTTTCGTCTTTAGGCACTGAGGTATTTTGAACGAGAAGCTTCTCAAAATTTGACCTACCCAACTGGATCACTTGTCCCAGGTAGACATATTTGCTAACAATTTCGAGAGTAGAGCTCCCAACTGATACTGGGTAGGGAGCAACATGGGCATTGGACATGATCTTTGTTTTGTACATGTTCATCCGAAGGCCTTGTTGGGAAACTCGACTAAGGCCATCGAGCATTGTGCCGAGGTCTTCAAGTGATGTACTCGCCGTTAATGTTGATGCCGAATCCTTTCTATTCCAGGAGCTTGAAGGCGTCATCCAATGCAGCGGTGAACAGTTTCGGAGATATAACATCTCCCTGCCTTACGCCGCGCTGCAGAGGAATCGCCTTCGTGCTCTGCTCCTGTACTTGGACCGACATTGTTGCGTTTTTGTTAAAAACATTTCAGCACCTCGATGTACCGATAGTCAATATGGCACCGCTGCAGAGACTGTAGCACTACCCAGGTCTCGATCGAATCAAAGGCCTTCTCATAGTCCACAAACGCCAAGCATAGTGGCAAGTTATACTCCTCGGTCTTCTGTATAATTTGCCGCAGCGTATGGATGTGGTCTATGGTACTATAACCTTGTCGAAAGCCGGCTTGTTCGGGAGGCTGGAAGTCATCGTACCTACGCGCGAGACGATTCGTGATGACCCTCGAAAACAACTTGTAGACATGGCTCAAAAGCGAGATGGGTCTGTAATTCTTCAGTAAGGCGTTATCCCCTTTCTTGAAGAAGAGCACCACCACACTTCTGTTCCATGCCTCTGGCGTTATTCCCTCGATCAAGACGGAGTTAAAGAGTTTCTGAAGGACTTTCAGTATCGGTGTTCCACGCGCATTCAGAAGCCCTGATATGATTCCGTCATCACCCGGCGCCTTGTTGTTCCTGAGCTGATTGAGGGCCATCCTAATCTCGTATAGGCCGATGTCCGGGATATCTTCGGTATAGTGTCGGGTTAGCTTAGCTCTTGGGTCTTCGGCTGAGCTACTAACAGCTTTGGTAACCGAGGTATGTAACTGCCCATAGAACTTTTCAATCTCCCTTAACACTTCGGCTTTCGTCGACGTTATACTGCCGTCCTCCGTCTTCAGCTTCGTCAGCTGGCTTTGCCCAATAGACATGTCTCTTGCGAAAATTTTAGAGCCTTGATTCCGTATCGCCTCTTTAATACTGTTTGTATCAAAGTTGCGGATATCATGTCGCAAGGACTTCCATATCCGTCTATTGAGCTGCCGATATGCCTCAGCATCAACGGAGTTCTGCAGTGCCATTGAACGTCGTTCTGCCATGAGATTGAGGGTATGGTCTGTAAGCTTTTGCGGCTTGTCTTTACGACGGGGTCTAAAAAATTTCGGCCCGACCGCTTGCACAGTTTCTACGAACCTGTTGTTAATCTCGTCCACTGACGAATTAACAAAATTTAACATAATTGAGTCCATAATATTCTAACAGCTGATATTTGATCCTGAGTTGAATTCAAAGTGTCAAACACTTTTACAGTAGGAGTGGTAATTCATTCCTACCAAAAAAGGAGTACTTAAGCGTCGTTTATAAATACTTATTTTTTACTAAGTACTGCCTAAGGCTTAAGGCACGTCCCGGCAAACGCAGCATTGTCAACCTCCAGCGACCTTCACCCACACGATGGACAGACGACCTGGTAAAGGTTGCAGGAAGCCGCTGGATGCAGACCACATCCAACTGACCAATCTGGAAGTCACTGGCGGAGGCCATTGTTCAGCAGTGGACGATGGCTGAAATGATGATGATGATGAAGGCTTAAGATGTTATTAGCAGCTTTATAACTACTTAATAAGTTGATTAGTAGCTTTTTACGAGTATGAGTAATGCTGATAGTAGATTTATTAAAAATGCTTTATTGTATAATGTACACCAAGCATAGCCCTTTCCATAGCACGCTGTGCGACCTTGAGCTTTCTTATGAGGCCCATAGTGAGAGGCCAAGTTTCAGTTCCATATGTCATCACTGGTAACACACACTGGTTGTAGACTTTCGTCTTGAGGCACTGAGGTATTTTGGACGAGAAGACGTGGTGTAGTTTCCCGAACGCTGCCCAGCCGAGTTGGATTCGACGATTGACCTCCTTCTCAAAATTGGATTTACCCAACTGGATAACTTGTCCTAAGTAGACATATTTGTCAACAATTTTGAGAGTAGAGCTCCCAACGGATACTGGGTAGGGCGCAACATGGGCATTCGACATGAGCTTGGTTTTGTCCATGTTCATTCGCAGGCCTACTTGTTGGGAGACTCGAGTAAGGTCATCGAGCATTGTGCTGAGGTCTTCAAGCGATTCTGCCATGACCACAATATCGTCGGCAAACCGAAGGTGAGTGATGTACTCGCCGTTGATGTTGATGCCAAATCCTTTCCATTCCAGGAGCTTGAAAGCGTCTTCCAATGCAGCGGTGAACAGTTTCGGAGATATAACATCTCCCTGTCTTACGCCTCGCTGCAGAGAAATCGCCTTCGTGCTCTGCTCCTGTACTCGGACCGACATGGTGGCGTTTCTGTATAAACACTTCAACACCTCGATGTACCGATAGTCAATATGGCACCGCTGGAGAGACTGTAGCACTGCCCAGGTCTCGATCGAATCAAAGGCCTTCTCATAGTCCACGAACGCTAAGCATAGTGGCAAGTTATACTCCTCGGTCTTCTGTATAATTTGCCGCAGCGTATGGATGTGGTCTATGGTACTAAAGCCTTTTCGGAAACCGGCTTGTTCGGGAGGCTAGAAGTCATCGAACCTACGCGCGAGACGATTCGTGATGACTCTCGAAAACAGCTTGTAGACATGACTTAGAAGTGAGATGGGTCTGTAATTCTTCAATAAGGTTTTATCTCCTTTCTTGAAGAAGAGCACCACCAGCGAGATCGAATCAGAAATGAAGAGATCCGTAAACGAACAAAAGTCGCTGACATAGCCCAACGGATTAGCAAGCTGAAGTGGCAGTGCGCGGGGCACATAGCACGTAGAACTGATGGCCGATGGGGCAGAAAGGTTCTAGAATGGAGGCCGCGTACCGGCAAGCGCAGCGTAGGACGTCCACTCACAAGGTGGTCAGACGACCTGGTAAAGGTCGCAGGAAGACGCTGGATGCAGGCCGCTTCCAACCGGCCAATCTGGAAGTCAATGGGGGAGGCCTATGTTCAGCAGTGGACGTCCTATGGCTGAAATGATGATGATGATGATGATGATAATGTACACCACACAATACCAAAAATGGTCTCGGTAAGCTAAATAAAATCACTTTACTTGTACCCGTTACCACAACCATTAGCTACAAATATGATCCCGCCAGAGGTCACTCGGCCGTCTTTATTCCAATTATTGACTCCAACCCTCCCCGTTCGGTTGTTATTACCACTTCATAAGGACACTCGATCATACTGTTACTTCTCGGTTTCTTTCCGTTACAATATTGTTTCCGATATAATGTTCGGCCCGATCGTTTTATGTACCTAACCGATCTTTAGCCCACTTAGAAGTTAGGGAAGTTCTATTTTTACGATACAATAAATTGTCAATTGTGTATCTCTGTGGCTGTTATTGCCAGCGTCAGAATAAAAGAAGTTATTTGACGATAAAAACCTTTAGTTTTTTTTTTTTTTTTTTTTATATACATGAAAATATCTTACTTTGTATGTAACCAAATCTTGAAAGTGGAGTTTGAGCTACTTCTAATAGTTGTACTGATTTAAAACTTTGTATGTGTAATCCAGATATTAGACATACAAATTTGATAACACCTAATGATGGAGCCAGGAGTTAAAAAGTCGAACTTTAGGTTACTAGTAAAATCTTCGTGTTTAAGTGTTGTTTGAGTATATTTTTGAACAAGTTTCATACGTATTAATGTTTTTTTTTGCTATAATTATCGATTCCTTATTTAGAATAGCTACTATGCGTTTGAAAATGCTTTACAGTGGCTACAGTCAATATCAAAAGTTAGCTTAGTATCTGAATTTTCCAAAAGAAACACACAGAAAAACATATTACCATAGTCTGACAACATCACTACGCAAAAGTCAAATTGACAAGTCAGGTTATTCTGATATTTAGAAGAGTCAGTAGTTTTGGAAATTCGTTTTTGATCAGCTATTTTAATGCTGACTGTACTCGTCGACACAAAACTGTTCTGTTTGTTTCATTCCCAAACTCATTTGTTTCCCAAAACATTCGCCGTATGCCAGATATACGGTAGGTTTCTTGTCAGACATCGTAGTTAATTAACAATAACAACTAATGTTGTACCTGTTACGTTGTATGTCGTGGTTTATGCTAGTTAGGTATTCAATAGCCAGTAATATCATTAAATAAGACTGCCGTAGAAACACCACTACGCTTCTGAAAATTGTATGGGCTTCAAATACTTAATAGAATACGCAAATAATATTATTTAATAAGCAAATAATGTTATTTACTATACCTTCAGTTTACAATATATCTAAAACCAATGTTTAATTTTCCTGAACAACAGCAGTGATAGCTGATTGGCTATTAACCTTGCTTAGTAGTCGAAAATACTTTCGCAAAGAGTCGTGGGTCCTTAGTACCCGTGTATTTTTAAATGGTCATAAAAGCTATCCATGGGATTTCATTTTGTATTTTGTATTATCATAGTCAACAATAGGAACTTAAAATTTACATCTACAATGGAAAATAATTTGTTGTTTTATTATAACTTAAATTGATGTGTTACGAAATTATAAAAAATAAATAAACAATAATAATAAGTTATTTAAACCACATATTTTTTCTGAATTAATTAAATTAACAAGTACAAAATCAACAAAATACAAAATAATCGTTTTATATAAAAAAATATTGACACTTGTAATAATAATTTAATTAAATGTCGACGAATACGAGTACGTCATCCAGTTATCAGTCAAACACTTATTTTACCAAGTTATTCTTAACAATGAGAGTGATGAGTATGAGTGTTAAGGGGTGGAGAGGTAGAGGACTACATAAGAAGAGGAAAGATTGTGTGAGGGGTGATATGACTGAGAAAGGAGGGACTCAATGACGAGACGCCGACCCCAGATGACCTGGGAACAGGGCAGGCGAATGGTGACGATGATTATATAAGCTATTATATATTTGACGACCTCCGTAGCCGAGAGGCGAGTATACCGGACTTGGTGACGCTATCTCTGAGGTCCCGGGTTCGATTCCCGGTCGGTCAATGTAGAAAAATAACTTTTCTATATTGTCTCGGGTCTGGGTGTTGTGGTACCGTCGTTGTTTCTGATTTCTGTATCACAAGTGCTTAAGCTACTTATCACAGGATCAGAGCAATGTATGTGATGTTGTCCATATTTATTATTTATTTATTTTATTTATCCTACCTTAAATTCATTTAATTAAATTAGGAGCTTCGTGATTGCTGACCAACACTTAAACCACTAACTTATTTATTTACAGAACCCGAGTTGGTTTTAATTGCGTGCGGCATGCGTCGAGTTAATGATCGTTAATTTGAGCGAGTTGTCTTAATTAAACGGAGAGGATGCTGTTTTGTAAACAACTTTTCGCGAGATTGCATTCCTATTTCTGTACATTGGGAGTATTGACATATCAATAATGTTTTGAGTGGAGTACTTTAATATGAATGTCTCATATCCATAACTTTATTTTCAAGTTTCTTTTATTATGTTGACACATTGTCAACATTTTTTAGTTCAATGTCATTATAATAAATGTTTTTTTTTGCAATTACATGCTAGTTATATCTCAGATAATATAATACTTGAAAAAAATCGCCCGCTAGTTGGGAATCGAACGAATATCTCATAGCATGCTGGGCGAGTGCTTTTCCAACTAAGCTACCGAGGACGTTACCATCCAACCCATCAAAATTTATTGAGTGTTAGCGTTTTATCTGATCAATGTTGCGGCAATACGTACCTTAGTTTACAGTTTACTGTTCCAAAATAGTAAAAAAATATTGTCTTTTGGTTTCTTAGTATGGTGTGCAATAAAGAGTACTAATATCTATCTAATCTCTATCTTCACTTAATAACTTGTGATTGTGAGTAAAGTTCCAGCAAAACTGCTCTATTAGTGTGCGACATGCGTCAAGTTAATGAGTGTTAATGTCGCGAGTTGTCTTAATTAAACGCCGACACGCTTGCCGGCTGCTCTCTCTATACACGCGCCCGTTTGAGAATTGGTATAGTACATGAAATAGGTAAATAAACTAGATTAAACGTTTCTTAAACGATAAATAACAAGATAGTTTCGAAGACAGACAGAACAAGATAGTAGGCACTATGGTAAGTAATTTATTTAGTCATTTTAACCTAGCCCCAGAAAAACGAGACAGTCGAAATATTATCTGGTAATGTGACAAGATTCATATTATCTGACGAATCTCTGAAAAAAACGCCCCATGAAAACAAACATCTCTAAATATGATCGCGTTTGTATGGATGTCAATTCCTTACATCGAAAGCACGACTATTAGAAGATATCTAAGGCATGTTTATTATAATTTATATTTCGCACAAAATTCTCGTGCTTATCACTAAAGCAATCACCCCGAGAGAGAACCGAACCGCTACTGTCAGCCTTTGTATGTCAGTAAGTACAGTTACAAATACTAATTACAAGTTTTTACAAGCACGTGAGTCTTAGGTAGGTACTTCCTCAAAACAATCTAAGGCAATGCGTCCTAATAATTGCACAAATGTGACATGACATGTTAATTATAGGAGCCAGAATGCCTTCCCTATATGCTCACAGCGACCAACAGCACAGTCAACATGACGCAACGATGATGCGGTGCGAGTTATTACGATACTAACATTTTAAATAACAATTCGCGTCTCGATCCAAGCAACAATGTAGGCCACGCGTAGGCAAAGCTACTTTTTGATATTTCGTATTTCTGCAACACGAGTTGCCGCATTGGACTGTCACTCTCCTAGGACAATGCCTTAGCTTCATACAAACGCCTGAAGTGAATTAATTCTGGATTTTTTGGCATCTATGTACGGATTTATACCACTTGCGTGGTGTAAAAAAACATTGTGAGAAAACGTAGGTAGGGTGAATGAATGTGTAGACATACAGATAATACTAGATGTGTCCTATCCACGAGTTTCAACATGATCTTGCATACTCCGATTAGTAACAATACAAACCGCTTAAAAAAAATTAATGCCTTTTGTTGCTACGACGACAGCAATAATTGCAACTGTTTCAGATATCTGACAAACAATAAACTGTTTTAGGTTTGAATATGTGTCTATTGAAATGTCTGATAATTCGAAACAAATTGCTTATTTGAGCTATTGACCACTAAAATGTTACTTACTGACTTTAAGTTGAGAATAAAACTGACTGCTCACGAAGCCAACCATTGCCATAATGATTTTAGAATAAGAATAAGAATGTTTATTGACAATGGACATCACGACAACAACAGCAACACAGTCAGTACATACACAAAAAACAAAAAAACTAAAAATAACAACTGTAAACAGACAGAGATTAACACAGAAAATTTATAGGATACATAATAAATGGTAGACTAAACAAAATTAAAAAAACAAATAGTTCAGCTGACCCACTGTCCCAGCAGTGCCGCTGCGCGTGTTGCTCGCGACGCCCATCACAATTGGACCCCAGCATTTGCCATGTCCCGTTATTTGAGCAGACCACGACACTGGTTTTCAGTGGCCCGCATGCTGAGCGAGAATCACGGACTATGACTTGGATTTTGCTGTTTATATACGTAGAACACAAGTACGAGTAAATGTGATGTCTTTTAAAAAATAAAATAACCAGGAAACGAACTTATAATTTTTAACGCAGGTCAAATATATTTGATAATAACTGAACAATATCAAGATGTTAGATAATATCACGCATTCCTCATTAAACTGTATACTTTACCTGTACTGTGGTTTTTTGAGGTTTGTACTAATAATTTGGTCACAAAACCGATATTATAAACAATTACCGATATTATATAAAATGGATTTAGATAAATACGAGTTTCATTTAAGTTTGACATTAGCTAACGAGATTAGAGAAAACGTAAACCATATCGTACTAGGTAAAAGTATAGATACGAATCGTTACTTTATTGTCCAGTCAAAGGGAGCTGTTGTCGTGATAATAGCTTCGAAAGGTCAATAAAAAGGCTGTTACGTTTGTAAACAAAGGAACGTTTAACCAGTGTCACCGCTTAGAACTCGTTTCCATTATGTCTATTGCCGATGGTATAAAAATCGGATGAAAGTTAAATAGCACACAATTGCAAAGGATTTTTGCTAAATTATAAATTATTATCATTATCATCATCCTTTAGAAGTCCACTAAAGGACATAGCACTGATTAACAGATTGCGTGGCAGCCACAACAACATTCTCAAGACTGTGGCTGACAGATACACATCACCTGTTTGGAGATGTATGGTGCAGAACGTGATCTGATGTGAGCTTAGATTGAACTCTTAATTTGATTGCCCTTTGTGACTTTCTCATTATGTTAAAACCTCATACTTATTACATAATTTTATTAACAATAATTAAATAAGATTCTAAGTTTCTGTAGTTATACTAACCCCAATATGAACTGTATAATTGTTCGAAATAAATCCTTTTATTTTATTTTATTTATAGCTCCCCATAGAACACTACAGCAAGCGGCTCTGCGCCATTTGCATCCAGCGGGTTTCCGAAACCTTGACTAGGTCGTCAGTCTGCCGGTTGAAAAGGCAGAAAAGGCCACCCACGCTTCATCTTCCAGTTCCATTATGGTCAACTGAATACTAAAAAATGAGCTACAGAGTGCGTGTAGGCTGTGGAGTGTGGAGCGAGGCTAATATGCCCCTCTACCTGCACGAAAGAGGATTTCAATAGAGCGACAACGTATGCCTAAGAAATAGCCTTATTCTGATCGGATATGTACTTAATGGAGAAATTAAAAGTTTTGTTGATGAGTGCGTCGTCTACTAATTTGCAGTAGTAGCAAAACCCATTCTTTATTCAATATACAATAAATCAGAATGACTCAACGAACGTGATATACTCTATAATTTGTTACTTACTTATTTACTTTTATATTTCCACTGATTAGGTACTTTTATGATCAGACTCGGTTTTCGATATGTCCTGCCGACTTTTTATCGATCCGGCATTCACATAATGGGAACAGGTCCTGACGCGCGGGCATTCTCGCACCCGGAATTTGCGGGGGGCACAAGTACCGGCGTATCCGCGCATTTTTCCAGGCAACGGCTCCAAGCCAACTGCCTGGATTATGTGAGAATTTTGCGAGGAATTTCGACATTCCGTGGAACGGTACCATGTGAAATTCGAGTTCGATACATTGGGATACCCTTTGGAGATTGGAGTGACACAAAGCGTATTGTTACAAAAGAGGGTTCTGTCCAGCGTTTTGTCAGGAGTGGCTATTGTCTTCAGCTGTATGGAAGTCTTAATAGCTACTCGCATTCCGGCTGTAAAATAAAAATAAAACAAAATATAAATCCAAGAGGTAGTACCTACTAATAACGTAAGTTTATTATTATTTAGATTATTGTTATTTATTAACTATTATTATTTATTAACGATATTTAAATGACAAGGATTGAGGCATGGTCTCATTAAGCTGTCTAGTACTCTTTTTTACTTTGTTTATTTGTGTTTTCTGAAACTTTTTCGCACGAAGGGAGCTGAGGATTTTTCTTGGAGAAAAATTTAACTATACCCTGTCTAGAGTACAAGCTGGCTATACATTTTGATTACACAAAAATATATTTGACAGCTTAGCCGTAAAAACGTTATTTCCTCTCAAGTTTAATAAGCATATAAAAATACTGTCTGTTTTAAGCTACTTACTTATCCTAATCAATATTGTTGTTAAAAGCACAAACCTTTAGTTGGTAGCACAAAATGTTAGTTTGTTTTGAGCATCTAAATATTTTTACACGATGATGATGATGTTCCTATAGTAATAGATAGTGGAAATGAGCATCTGATTAAGTGGTCTCCCCGTGTACTGTCAATCAGAGTGCTATCCTGATTTCAGCCATAGACGTCCACTGCTGAACACGGCTTCCCCTAATGACTTTCATCGGGGGGGGATTGCCAATACTCGCTACGCTTGGCGTAGGCGGGTTGGCGAGCGCAGTTTTTTATAACATTTCGCACGCATAAGCTGCTGCTCGTCTCGCACTGCAGGAATTAGTCGCCTCTTACGAAACGCCTGGCGGTGGGGAAGTGTATTCTGTAAGTGTAAGTGTATATTGTGATATTAGTTTGATAATACAGTTGTAGGCAAAGCTAGATAGAAAATATTATTGAATGACTACTATGTATACCTACGGAATGACGAACCATTACATCAATTTTCACGCCGCTAATTGAATAACTACCACTACAAATTACAAAACGTATAATCTAATTGTAATCATCATCTTTTCTAATTCAAAGCGATGAAAAGTTTGTGCCACAATGTAGCTTAGAGTAAACCATTATAACCGAAACGGTCAAGAGACGCAGAATAACATTGTAGAAGCGGCACGGTGAAAATTGTTTAACGGCGTACTTGCGATTGTCGTAAAACTATATTTCGCGGAGGGTAGGACACGGGCCTCGTTAAAACTCCGCCCGTTCAGTAAATCTTACAGGTTTATGGTTCAACAAAAATTGGGGCGGAACCCAGACCGCATCGCCTTTACCGATAAGGGTCCGAACACTTAAAGCTAAAATCCTTTTACAAAGATGATTTGAAATGTTATGAGGAGCTATGGTTATAACTCTGCAGTTTAGTTTACTTTTAAATCGTCAAAAACTGTTATTTCCACATTCATATGTTATTTCTTTTTGATTTAAGTATTGTGTAAATAAATGAAACGTTGTGAAAATTATATGGTGTTAGGTTGAATAAGGGATATAGGTACTTTTACAGGTATTATTTTCTCATAAAGCATAACAACTTTTACTGTTTATTTATTGCATATTGTAGAGGTACATTATAATACAATAGTGAAATCGAGAAAATGTATTATTTTTAGTCGAGTATTAGTACTTTACAACAGAACAGCAGTTTTTTTCTCTATTGCACCATTGCACAGTGGGCATAGCAAAGGTTGTTTGTATTTATTAGGAGAATAAACCTGTAGAAGTGTGTCGGTCGCTCGTTGAACCTAACTCCCTATATTTACAATAAATTTTTCAAGTTTTGTGTAGGATAACCAATGTTAACGATATACGTATTGTATAAGCCAGTAAATCTCTCTTTGAAAACAAAACCAACTCTGGCACTAACGTTGTTTATACTGAAAGGGCACCTGAATCACGATACTGCAAACACTTGGTTGAGTGGTCTCCGTCGGTCAGCTTCGAAAACCGATTCTGATTGCGCTTTGTCATTTAGTAGACTTGGATATGGAGGGATATATTTTGTTTGTTTCGGTCTATACTATACATCACTACAAGGTCATCTTGTGTGTCATATTTTACTGTTTTCTTTAACGTTTTTAACTTAAGCTTGAAATCATCTTTATCATTTCTGCTATAAGACGTCCACTGCTGAACATAGGCCTCCCCCAGTAACTTCCAGATTGGCCGGTTGGAAGCGGCCTGCATCCAGCGGTTTTCTGCAACATTTAACAGGAGACGTATTTTTGAATCATGCGAATTCCAATCCGAATACGAAATCGCAAGATTCGCATGCGAATTCCTAAAATCACTATTTTTGAAAATTCATTTCGTGAATTCTGCTACGAGTGGTCCTACCCACTCGTTTTTTGACTTCTACTAGTAGAAAATACGGAAAAATTACATTGACAATAAACATATGGTTGACAGAGATTTGACATAATCACTTTTTATTTACGTTCGTTAATGAATTTTTGCTTTATTGTTTATAATATTTTCTGCGTGAAATAAAAATAGTTACAAGATTTCAATTTAATAGCAACACCTATTTCAAGTGATTAAAAAATGCGTAAAATCGGAAGCAATAGAAACCATTTTCATACACGAATTGTTTTCGTGTTCAAATTCAAAATTCATTTCTAATGCTTCAAAAATACGTCTCCAGGTCGTCTGTCTACCTTGTGGGTGGACGTCCTACGTTGCGCTTCCCGGTACGTGGCCTTCATTTCAAAACCTTAAATGTAAATATCTAAACCAGCTTTAAATGTAAGTACCCAAACACTTCAAAAGAATGTTACTATAACCACAATGTATGTGTTAACACTTTTTTGCAACTTGTTATAATTTCCTTAGTAAAGTCATGGCTAAAGACATGGACGAACAGATGGGGATCTTTGGACATCCATAGGCGATAGTATACCAATTCGTATCAGTTGCAAGGCTGGCAAACAGTTGTTTGGCGCTACACTCTGTTAACAGCCTGCAGTACTGTCCGAATAGCGCTCGTTGCTGATTGCGCTATTCTATGTTCTCGGGTGCTCACTTGAATCGAAGGAGACAATTCGAATTTGTAATCTAAAAAGTAACCACATGTCTCAGGGCTTCAAGCCGATTTTATAAGTAATACTAACGCAGAACGAGTTCGTTATCCACGGGGATATTGTTTACAATTTATTCACCTAAATACTGTGTGTGTAATCTTGCATTAGTTTCTAACTGCTTATTACTATATAGGTTAATACCGTTTACACAAGAAGCTTAATGAAATAGCATATCATTTGGCCGCAGTTATCTGTGAAATCGTCTTAGCGGGATATTATAAATTACCGGCCCAATGTAACATAAATTAATTCAAGTCAATGGCTGAGATAGAGATAGACAGAGGGCAAAGGATCCTCTCCTCTCCTCTATGAGTATTACTTTAACATACTTTAACCTTGTTTTGTGTTTTAAGAACAAAGTTTGACGTATAAGCAACTTCTTACACTGATTAGCGTTCTTCGAAGGGTGCTAATGTTAAAAGAGTCTTATGATCGGGGGCCTGTATTACGTCAACCTAGTTTTGTTTTTTCTGTATCGATTTGACTTAATAACAACACTGCTTATGTACTATATTAGCATTCATGGTAAGGCCCTAGATGTGGATGATGATAGGCTAATTTGTACGAGCAACAATCGACTGTGACATTGACAATAGTTCGGATACCGAATTGATTGTAATAACTATAATTAAATCAAAGCCCACCTATGTGATGTGATTCATCGCGATAACGTTAACAGGTAATAAGCTGGTCAAATGAAACTATAACCGACGTAATAGAAATATTCGTTAATAATGTACGGCAGGCGGTGGGCGGTGTCCTTCAGACTGTAATGGACTCGCAAGATAACAGATATAATAACCGACATTGTGGTCAGAACTAGGCCGGTGGTGTACTCGACGGAAAAGACGCCAAAGTTGCTAGATGAGATCTTTTATAGCAGTATTACTTTAACCTAGATCGTTTTTTTTCTGTACATATTTCGAGGCAAAAACAACACCGCTTAGGAATGTAATATTTGTTTGTCACGTAATTTTTGACAATCAAATTGCTGAAACAAGATACACAACACTAAAACGATGTTGAACTTAATTATGATTTTGACTGATGGTGGTCGCACTTTAACATTTTCGCTTATAGAACGCAAAAGAATTAAGCCGGATTTTTACAGCTTGACTACGTCTAACAGTACAGTTCAACAGCACACTACCAATTCGCATTGGGCCTTCCGCCGCATGGTAGAGTATGACCTAAACCACCTTAAAGTTAAGATGAGGCCTTCGTCCTTAAGTAAACCGTATATAGACTTACTTTTATTTACATTATACTTATCTACTTCGCAGCGTAAATATAAAGTGTCTCACACAATACTTATACGCGTGCGAACTGTGCTACACGATCTCGTAGCAGATTATGCTACAATAGCGTTACGATATGCTACGAATTAACTACGAATCGTAGCGGTTGATTGTAATGAATGGTTTAATGGAATGGTTCAAACCACTGAATTCGAGTACATGAAACCGATGTTACATTGTTTGGGTGATTTATACATAATATATGATGGCAGAAGCATTATTTAAAATATTTACAAAACATCAATATTTATCAGTCATAATATCTGAAATCCAGCTTCAACAAGCAAATCCAAAACGATCACTTAACGAAATCTCCGTAACCCTTATTTGAACAAAATATCCTGTTCCGATCGATAAAAAGATTACGATGATTACGAACAAATATAGTAGATAAAAGCCGCAAAGAAATGCTAAACCCTTGGCGGTCCGAATTGGGGGCATCTCAGTGTGCCACCCGCTGAGCAGCCCGTAAGAACGCGCCATAATGTCTACTGGGCCAACAGATGCTCTCGCTTCCTCTGCTCATTACCCTTTTGTCTTATATCCCAACCCAGAAACGGGATTATCGACTCTAAACACTGTGCATTAGACCTAGAGTCGCGTGAGGCGAGCGCAATCAGCGGCCAACGAGTATATTATTGAGCTGGAAAATGTTCCAGAACTTAAAACTGCACGATCTCGGGCCTGAGCGAAACAGTCACATTACCAGTGGGATCATGTAAATAAAACATTAGCTACAGCCGGCCGATGCACTTATGAATTTAACAGCAGTCGGCTAATATCTCACCAATTACTTAGCTGATTATACTTCGAGGAAACGGCTTTGAAAAACCTAACGGTTTCCTTTAGAGCTTTTTAATTGATTCGAACTGCATTTATCCAGTTTGTATAAACTGTGCATTCACATTTAAAGTGGAACGCGAGGAAACATTTCCGTGAAAGGATTATTCGATTTCTTCTGTTTGTATTCGATTTTAAATTCTAAAAATATTTATGCCCGATACGATTACGGAAGCTTTACTTTTTGTATTTGAATTTGTTTTCTATATTTATATAAGTAAAACTGAAAAACGAGAGTACAAAATTACGTTGAAATGGATTATAGCTCAGTGGTTGCTGCGCTTCGGTAATGATTATCGTAGCTAAAGCAACCCCCAACGGTAGTATGTAGGTAGGAGACCATTCCGACCACTTAGTGACGTTTATCAAGCATCTCAATCCTTTTGTAGGCACATTAAATTTTGGTTACGGCAAACATCTTTTGACATTAGTTGTTAAATCTAGTCAGGAAAGAAGTCAATCTGCATTACTGCTGAGAATACTCACTTGCCATATACCCATCCAACAGTCCGAGTGAGCTCACGTGGTGCATTGTATGGCCCAAAATGGCACCACGTGACTCCGTAGCCATATTACTATGACATCATAGTTGAGGTAAGGCGTTAGAGGGCTCTATGTATGTATGTATAGGCAATATATAGTATTTGATGTATTTTTATAAACAAACGCGTAGTAAAAAAAACGGGAAATAGGTACCTAACTCGTTGAGCAGTTAATACAAACGTTTAAGTATTTTTCAGATATTTTATCCACTAACATTACCGAATTTGGAAATATCCAACATATCTTTAAAATATTATAGAATAAGAAGTTTGCCAAGGAAATTTAATTGTATTTACATAATAAATTATATCATATCATTCTTACTGCTTAGCTTTCAAAATGGGCCAACAAATGTGTTTATTTTATTTTATTACGCCAGTTAAACAGGCGTAGGACTTCGCCACAGATGAACAAAAGATACTTTATTATTGTACAATATAAAATCATAATATCATTTATTAAGTCAAAAACATTGGTATTACAGGATGTCACATACAAAATGTATGTAAATATTAAGTTTATTTTGGAGACACTATCGGAAAAAAACATTGTTTGGTACTGCGTAATGTAATATTGTTTATTTATAATTTATTTCGATACAAATGACAATCGGTATGTTTTATTGATCTACTTATATAGAGGGTGGTCAATGTTGTATAGGAAGTCGACAAATCACGCAAATTTTTAAAAGTCATAGAACAAAAATTTTTCACCATGATGTAGGGAGACGTTATGACAAAACAGCCTATATAGGCGAAGGATTGTGAAATTGAATCACCTGAACAAAACCAGACATCCCTAAGGGCAGATATTCCCGCTTTGCAGAGATTTACGACACGTAAGTTTGTATACACAAATACAATAAAACGCGTCTGTTGAGCGTCTGACTTCTATTTCTCCTGGGGAATGACGTTTTCTGCCAATTGACTAGTCTGGTGATTTAAAACGGCTTCGAAATTATTAATTCGGTACAGTTCGTAAGTTAGTGATGTTCGTCGTTGACGTGATTTTACATGTGTTTAATGTATTGTGATAAAGTCAGAAAATTATTTTAAATTTTAATCTAAAACTCTTTAGCTTCTGAATTTTACTGTCATTTTTCTAATACCAATTATAATTACAGCAAATTTACCTAGAAAAACGAAGTAGGTACTAAATTTATTAATTTTTCGTGAAACTTTATTCTAATTAAATTTAATCTTAATAACTCTTTTAAAATTTAAACTTCTTAACTACTTTATCTGCCAAATATTACTTAAAACCGATACCTATTTGCTATCTAGAAATGATATCAATCACACACAGAAGATGTTACAATAACCTTTGTGTAATATTTTGGGTAAACTTTAGTTATTAATAAAGGCAGATAAATTATAATTACATTTTATAAACGCGTTGGAGTGAGCACAAATAGCATAGCAACACACCCACCGAAAATATGAACCAAATATAGCCCCGTTCTCTTCTTCGAGAAGCAATTAGGGGAACACTTGCAAATAATGCATCCTAATTCCTCAAATGACAACATCCAGAGACGAGTTATTGAAATCCCTGAGTATTTCTAAGTTTAAGTGACGGCACAGGCGGGTAGAAACGATTTCCATATTGAACGCATTTCCTCCGGCAGCAGGTAGGCTGCGGAATTATTTGTCATATTAACGTCACTCCCGTCGAGTTCCGACGTCGATGTTAATATATTAAATTATTCTCGGAGGTATACTGAGCAGTAACTGGATACCGATATCCCGGCTGTTTTCGGTTTTGAACGCCTTTTACGGCCCGTCTTAAGGGTTATGGCCGAGTTTTTACGCGATGCTTTGTGGTGATCGCTCACCAATTTTTAGTATATCTGCAAAGTTATATGGACGTGTAACCTGATGTTTACGTTTGGTTTAGGTCTTAGTGTAAATTTATCACATTCACTGCCCGCCCACTTATAACATTATCGTTTACTGTAGTTTTTTTGTCTCTTTTACCCATGTATAATTTTAATTGGATTGAAAATCAATAATATACTAGCACCTAATATCTGTAGTTTGTGTAACTCATAAAGTGTGAAAATTATTATCTTAGCCGAACATTGAATAAAATGACTATATATCAATGACAATGGGATGCATGAAAGGAGCCTTCTCAAGTGGCGTATCAAATATCCTATACGACGCACCCTGGGCAACAATCTGCCAGGACACTGGTAGCGCAGATTGGCTGATCCTTCCCCCACAATGGGAACTCAATCCCAAACGCATTCTAGGCTAAAACAACAGCCCAGTTAGGGCCAGTTTAACGGCCCTTATCAGCTAACTGTCCTGCAAGAAATGAAAATGAAAATTATTTACTTGCTTTAAACATAGTGTTGCAAAGATTTTAGTACTATTGATGTCTTCATATTCAAGTATATTGCCATGCAAAGATTTATATTATATAAAAAATTTAATCCCTTATCCTATCCCGTATCTTGATGTGATCATGGCGCAAAGTTGGCAGCCCTAGTGCCGTGCCATAAAGTTTCGCTCTTTTAGTTTATAAAATCTAATTTCATTTCTAGGGTTGGCTATGGTTAGCTTGATTGGCTCACCATTATTACAAGTTCTAAATGCACTAAAATATTTAAGAGTAGGATAGGTTTGTATTATGGTAATGATTTAGTAAATGAATTTTAAAATATCTTTCACACAACTCTAACGCAAACCTGGTTCGTACGTTCTCGCGGCACGGCACATTTACTATTCAAATCTCTGCGGTTCGGGCGCTTTCATTCCAAGACCGCCGGTGGAGTTTAATTAAAATATAGGTCTCATTACGGCAACGGGTGACGCGCAATCAACGATCGAGGTGCAAACATAAATAACAAGGTTATTTTTTAAGGTTCCGTAAAAATGTTAAAAATTTAATTCCTTAGTCGTCATTTATGCGACACTGAGAAAAAAAATAGATTATCGATGCAGAAAAATACTTGTTACTTCTTTCGTATTTTGGTGATGGTGGTGACCTTGTAGCTAGATTTAAAAACTGATTATTTATTTTTACCTTTATGTAATTTAATTTTTTTACAACAAAAAATAAGCTACAAAGTGACACAAATATGAATCATGGGTAGATTGTCTAGTTTAAAGTGACTGACCTGTTAGTACTACATTACACGTAGCCTGGTAGACTACGGAACCTTGCACTGCATCCGAAGTCCAAACCTAACTTGGCCTTTTTTAAAATTATTAATTAAACCGCACTCGCCCAAACAAAAACCGCGAAGCCGACAAATCAATTTTGCGTCAGGAAATTACTTTGTAAAGTTGAAAAGGGTTGCGCGATACGGTACCAAATTGAAATTCTTTTGTGCGTCGCGCCTTTACATGTCCAAAATGTTACCTGCCGCTTTGAATCATAGCGTAAACAACATTTCCCGATCAAAGTTTAGAATACACACTCCCAGGGAAATAGCGTAAATACTGGTGAGTACTTTTCTTTCGATATTTCATTCTCTTTCTTTATCCCCTAGCTAGAGTGTGTAAAGATTTACATGATCCTAATAATACAATCTCCACCAACTATTTTTGCATTTACCGTAAATATAATACTACTTAGTACCGAAATTTACCAATCTTAAAATATATAATTCAAAGAACACAAACATCAATAAAATGTTTAATTTGAGTTTATATTAAGTTCCAAAACGATTAGTCCTAATTAACAATCCGAAACCACCACTCGCAAACGAAATCTTCGAAAGGTAAACAAACTTTTGCTTGTTCCGTTCAAAATCATCTTGATATACTTTAAAGATAATTTTAAGCTGTTAAAGAAACGGAAAGCAAAAAGTTTTGGAGCTACGAAGTTCATTAACAAAATAAGCAATCTGACTAAAAGCACGGGCCCATCGGGGTAAAGAGCAATTAAAAAGTTATGGAGTGCTCTCAGCGATTATTTACGTATTACATTCGGTGCGAAGCCTCCGGCAGCGATTAAGGGCTCGTCCTTGGGATTCGATCATTGACCACCCTAAGCTTTTGAAGGATAGACTGTACTAGTAAATTGGCAATCAAAATGTTTCTACACTACGATAGATGACAACCGAGCCTCATACTTTAACTCTGCCAAACTAATTTCAATAGAAAAAGAAAAAGACTAGAAAAAAGTGAATCGCTAAGACCGGCCGTCTAACACCCTTAAGTAACTATAATAAATAATGATCAAATTAACCCAACAATATGCCACGTGTGTGCGTGTGTGTGTGTGTGTGTGTGTGTGTGTGTGTGTGTGTGTGTGTGTGTGTGTGTGTGTGTGTGTGTGTGTGTGTGTGTGTGTGTGTGTGGTGTGTTTTGAATGTATATGTGTGTGTGTGTGTAAGTGTAAGCGCGCACGCGCGCATGTGTGTATGTGTCAATTATAATTCATCCTGTTTCGCCTGAAATTTCGCTGATGTTATTGGTAAATTTTTTAAGTCACAATTCAACTGAATAATAATTTTGGCACTGATATTATCCCTATTTCGTATGACAACACGGTATACGTTCCCAATTCGGAACCTGGTTATTCCTGGGGTACATAATACCTTCAAACCGGAACAAAGCAATATGTAATTCATTGTTTTGCGGCAGGCAGGCAAAACAGAGAATGCATTTTAACGACACAGCATACAAACGTTCAGAAGACCCACTTTTTTGTATACTCTATCGATCCTGCGATCCTACATTGCAATGTCGCGGTGGGCACTTCGTGGTGTTATCATCATCATTATCAGCCTACGTCAGTCCACTGCTGGCCATAGGTCTCTTCCAGTGCACGCTACTAAACCCGATCTTCGGCTATTCTATACCATCTGTTGCCAACATCTCTTGTGAAAGGTTTATAAGAGGACTTTGATTGCCATCTGTGTCCCGTTTTGCACTGAAGTGCAGTCGATAAGTTTCGACCTCCTTCTATTTACTTTTCGAACAATTCCCGGTAAGTCAGTATTGGTTTTACCGACCAGTATAAGTAAGGTGGTTAGGTTTTTTTTTGTCAAGCTACAGATACTGGATATACAGAAATTGTAGAGTGCTGTCCTGTATCAAATTTATATTAATGGTCTCGGTCGCACGTGCCTGCTTGTGCTGTAGCGACGTAACCAGCACACAGCTGGAATGCTGCTTATTCATAGGTTAAGTTGTCATGCCTATCTACTCCTGACAAATAAAAATAGACAATGAACAATTATTTAAGTTGGTTTTATGAAAATTTACAAATTAAGTAAAAAAGACAGCCAGATTTCTATAAAATACAGATTTTGACTAAAAAAAACCTAACAAGATTGGGAGGGTCTGGTCGAATATGGAGGCAATAAAAGGGGGTGAAGAGGAGGCGGAACTAGGCTGGTACGTCCAGCTACCGTGGTGGAGATCCCAGGCGAGTCAGAAATCAGCACTGCGATATGCGTTCTAGAGGAGTGCAGGACCGCGTCAGAGCGTCGGCGATCCTGAGTTCACTCACGTGCAAGCAACCTAGGTCCTTTTAGGGCGTCGGTGCTCCAGAGCTGCTGTCTCCCTGGCGTGTCTCCGGTACAATAACTATTTGCTGACTTTTGTAGGATAAAAATAAACTTCTTCAGTTTTGCAAAAAAATTATAGACTGTCCCATATTGGGGCGAGCGTGTTTTTATAAGGAAGTCTGAGCATTCTAGAAGCTTTAATTCCTTTTATGATTCGAAAAGTGTGATCGCCCGACTCAAAAAGTATGGACGGCCAGGATTTTTACAACCTCCTTGTCAGGATAAAATCCGGGAGTGTGACAAGAGCTTATAATTATAAAATTAAGAATTTAGATATTCAGTAGACAAAAATAAGTAGATATAAAATCCAGACTTACGCTAGCCGAAACATTATAAATGATTATTTAGATAATACAATTATAGTACGAGTACAACCTCATTTAATAGGCGGTATAGAAAAACTATGCTTGAAAAAAAAAGAATAAGTAGACATGAATTGTCAGTCAGTAGAAAAAGCCAATTTTGACAGTTTGATTGAGATTTTCGCGAAATTCGTTATTTCCTAATTTGCTGCGAAATGTAGAAACCTATATATGATGATACCTAATGTTTAGTAGTAAAACGTAAGTACCTAAACACAGTAGTATCTAGAATACTACAAAGTACAAAAAAGTTTCTGTGTTGTTTTTACACCAAACTCTGTACAGAAAATACAAAACAAGGTTGAAGACTGCTGTAAGACATGATTGTTGGCCCATGCTTTATGTTGTCTACGCCTTAGCATTACGCTCAGCCCTTCTTTATACTCTTTAATTAACGAGCCTTCTGCACCTGACTGTATATTATGCACACACTGAACTAGAATCATACCAATATTTGTGCAAATACTACTTAACAGCTAAATAACAAACCAATCATGAATATTACTACATTTAAAAAAGAAACGACCTAAACGAAAGCTTCATAAATAATTTAGATTTACCGAGTTGTGTATTTTAAATGCAATTTAGTTAAATTAATGATTCGACTATTTGCTAGTATTAATAAACTATACATTTCCGAAAAAGCGACATTCTACTGCATATTTTTTTTATTGCATCAGATTGTATTATTAAGTTGGTTTTTTACAATCGTAGGACTAAGGCTTCGGACTATGAAATGACTGTGGCTCTACCTGACCTATGTTACTAAATACGGATAAAACGGCCGCTAGTACATCTTAGACTTACCATCAATGTAACATATCTTAAAGTGCTGTGTGTGTAGAGGTGCTCCAGCGCTCTCAAAGTCAAAGTCAAAGCATTTATTTGCAAAGAATAGGTAGATAATTTAAATTACAATACGATCTTATTGAGTAAGTACAGTGCTTACTATTCTGCGTAGTATTGTCAGCATGCAAAATGTCCGTTAAGGAGTTCTTCGATATTATAAAAACAGCAATCTATAAGCCAATTTCGAATTTTACATGTCAACACATTTATAGACCCTTCCTTGAACCTATCTGGTATTTTATTATAAATTCTGATACACATGGAGAAGCACTGTTTCTTGTATAAGGATGTTCAGGAAGCTCAGGATACTCCTAGTAAGGAAAGTATTCCAAAAGCATATCCCTGGAATACTTCCTTCCTCCGAGTATGTCTGTTCGAGCAAACCTCTACTTAAGCCGGTCAATAAAGCCAAGAGATCAAAATCAAGACAGAGTGATACGAAATAGAACTTTTCTCAGAAGTAGGTAATCAGGTACATAAGGTTGCTACTGCCCAACAGCCCTTATGATAATTATGACCATAAAATAAATCGAGACATGAAGTTACATTATGATATTGTTCTTGCAACTTTTAGATGTAACGATTCTCTGAAAGTTTCGCATTTATTTCCCCTTGTGTAAATGTCTAAGGTGCCGTGTGGGGTCGGCCGTAAAGAATACACTTCCCCACCGCCAACAGGAGGCGTCCAGACGCCCCACCGTCGTAAGAGGCGACTAATTCCTATAGCTTCTCCGTGCGAAATCTTATAAAAAAACTGCGCTCACCAACCCGCCTGCCAAGCGTGATGAGTATTGGCAATCACTCCGATAATAGGTCATTAGCGGAGTCCTTTGTTCAGCAGTGAACGTCCTATGGCTGAAATAATGAAATATCTATCTGCGATGATTGTGATTTTTCGTCACGTGAATCGTCTATGTATGTATAAATTTAACTTGTCAAATTACTGTCAATGACTATCCTTGATGACTGGAACTACAATAGAATAAACGCCTCTCATGTCAGTATGAATATTCTTAAATATTATAAGTCTCTTACAGGCAAATATTGAAATGCACTAGTGATTAGAATATTTTTTTTACCATATACTATACAAGGTGTTGTTTGAGTTAGTCTACCACGGAAATCCAACCCGGGTCCGCTCAAGGCGCTCTACTGCATCACCAATCGGGGTCATCAAAATTTGTATCTACCATACTGCCGCGTTCCTAGTCTCAATATTATAACAGTATATTCACCATCATCATGTCAGCCTATTGCAGTCCACTGCTGGACGTAAGTCTCCCCTAAACAGCGCCAAAGATCACGATCTCCCGCTTTTTTCATCCAGCCACTGCCAGCCATCGTCCTAAGGTCGTCGGTTCATCGATCTGGTCCTACACTAGGTTTGCCAAGGCGCGGTCTCCACTCCAACAGTATAATGACAACTGATATATCGGTCGGTATTAGTAAATTATATTGTAGCGTATTCTTTGACTATGTCCGTATTGGCCGTAAGAGAATAGCGTACTTACAAGTAACTGGTCAGGAATGACTTAATCATGATATTATACTCAATAAAATAAACAGCTTTTACTATGGCACCAATATCGAAATCAGAAGAAAAAGTTCACCATGGCAAAAAGTCATTTACCACGACGACAACATATAAAGCATTTTTTCATTTGCCTCAAACTGTTAATATTAATGAGCAGAATATCCTGTTAAAATTATTCCCTGCTATTACAGGTCAACCTGTATAGATCTAAATATTTCTGAACGAAGAGTCCCGATTGCACCAAGCCGCACGGAAGGGTTTATGGCCTATGAAATTAAACTAATTCACCAAACGTGCTCGTGTTTTAGCGACTCTTAGATTTTGACGGTCGTGGCACATACTAGTGTTACCCGAAATTGTCTTTGAATAAGTGTTATTTGTTGCCTAAGTATATTGCACAATAACGACTGTAAATAGTTTTCTAAACCTAATTTAGTTGACAAGATATGTGGCCCTCAAAATTGTTTTTGAATTTTTTTAACTTAACTAAATATGGTTGTTTAGTTCAAACGTTAGTAAAACCTTTTATATACAATGAAGAAAATAAATAAAAATCTATGGGTTTTTAGGATTGGTTTATTACGCAGTATCATTTTACTAAAATGACCGATATATGAGTAACATATGTTATAGTATTCGGTAGGTTTTATTACTCGTACTAATAGGTGGTAGAAACCGTAAAATTAAAATTATATTTTGAATTTTATCTAAAGTTACATGGTGTATGCAAAAGAACGGGACATTCCTTAAAAACAACCATAACAACTTTTACTAGCAATATATTACGCACCAAACAACCTTAATAATTATACATAGTATATAGATAGAGCATAGTTACATGGAATTGCTTCGACCTCTCCGCTCCAATGGACACCTTTCCTAATAAACGATCCGTCATGTCAATGCCCCGCGCGCGGGCAAAAACTGAAAATTGCATTGCTTTGCAAAATTGCTCTGTTGCGACACGTCAGTCAGATTGTAATTCATGACTCCAAATGGAAACGGGAAATGCCGCACGCGGATTTAGTGTTGATTGGGTGCGTCAAACATCGAGGCGTTAAGTTAAATATCGCCAGCCTTAGCATTTTTTTGTAATAAAACATGTACGATAGATAATGTTTATATAGCTAAATACTGCGTAATATTAGAAAAGTGGAAAGTTAAAAAAAACTAAATATTTTGTTTGGTATATTTCACAAAATTATAATACAGACAACAATATCTATTTTATTTAAAAAAATATCCCTATTTCCCTTGGCCATAACTTGGGAACGATTTTACCGATTCTATCCATCTTTTTTTTAAAGTTTTCTAATACTTGGTAGAAGCTACTTAGGGTTTTTTTAAAGTTGCTCTAAAAATCCTCTATGAAATAAACTAAAGACCACGCAAACGAAGTCGCGGGCAACAGCTAGTTTTTTTAGCTAGCTAGCTACGAACCAAAATGGTTGCCACAGCTGTTTTTTGCTTATATCTGTTCGGTTTTAGTTATTTTTATTTCTATATACAAATAATTATTTTGTAGTTTAAAAGCTCAACATCATAGAATCTGTATTTTATTTCACAGTGAAATTCAGTCTCAACTTGAGACCGGCGTTGTAAGTCATTAAATGATACATTATACCAGTCCGTATGATATTATAAACGACTGTTCCGACCTGATGAGATAAAACAGCTTAGTAACGCGAGTAATTTCGCATCTGATGCTAGGGCAATCGTACACTTACTACTTTATAAAACCTGAAAATCTGAAAAAAAACAGGTAAGTAGGATATCTAAGGGTTTTTAGTTATAGAAAAAAGCGATATCATGAGTGCTATTGCTAAAAATGGGAGCACTACATATTATTAAGTCTTGGGTCTTCGATCACTCAGTCCTCCAACTAATAGTATTGACGAAGAGGAGTAGAATTATCTCGCTAGCAGCTTGCTCATCAATCAAATTTTCGGTTGCAACTTGCAAGTCAATATCTGCAACGATGGATCGCGATACATTAGTTAGTAAATTGTGAGTCTTTTTTGAAACAGCAGATGTGTTTTCGCCTAGATTATTCCAATAAGTTAATTAATTGTTTCGTAGCCCATTCTGAGCATGAAAAAGTGGAACAGGATCGAGCGCTAGGAGGAAGATAAATAATTTAAAGTTATTAAATTTTGGACGTAAAGTCTTGGTTCGTTTGCTATCACGATCACTGCTGAAAAAAAACCTATATCTCTTACCGAAAAAAAAAACTCATTTGCCTCTCTCTCTCTCTCCCTCTCTTAGTGGCTAAATATACCACCATATGGGGTGGTTGGGTCGGCCTTCCGTATCTTTCTTCTCCACGTCGCTTCTTTAATTTCATTTCATGACAAATGAAAATCTCCTTTTTTGTGCAGTCGATGCATTGGTTTTTCATCGACTATTCGTACGCGTGCGTCCGCCCTTATAGCTCTCTAAAGCGGTGTTTGTCGGGATTTCTTTGTGAGTGGCCGTAACAATGGCTCTTCATTCAAACATTATTTTCTCATACACCTTTGTTGCGGGCCGGGCCATCTCGGCAACAATTGCTTGCTATTCACAATTTGTAGAACGAGTTCGCCTGCGATTTAAGCGTACAAGTGCTTGCAACACTTAACGGGAAAGTTTACTCAGTGTTTTAATATTTTCTGAGATTATAACTTCAAAACTGTCTCCGTTGCGTGTATTACAAGCTTCTTATCTAACTTATTTAAAAGAAGTCTCATTTTAATTATATGAGCATTGTTGCCTGGTTGTAAAATTATTTAAATGCCACCTAATAATATTATGAGTTTATATATATAATACTGGCCTAGGTTAGGTGAGTTATTCTTACTATATTTATTTCATTTATTATTTCGATTGCCACGGTAATACATTTTCAAACATGTTTTTTTATAACACGAAAGTATCGCACAGAATGGTAGGCTTCGCGGTATTACACTATTTCCAACAGTCTAGACATCTCTTTCTCCTCTCAGTAAATGAAGAACAACAGCATGCTTACAGCACGCATAGACAATTTTAGACAGCAATTACATGCACCGATCGGCGTAAATATATAGCTGACGCACAACTAACGAAAAAAACACAATTAAGTTTGACTGTTTGAAATTTTACAGTCCATCTCTTTCACTCGGAACAGAAAGACCTAAATTAAGTTAAGTTAAAGACCTAAATTAGAGTAAGAAGCCACTTTCAAGACGTTTCTCCAGTGCAAAATTTAAATGAAAATCGTGTTTTGTGGTCGCAGGGTTACTCTAAGTACTAAGAAAAACAAGGTCAGTTCATTACTTGTCACTGATATGGATAGATAACAATGGGATCGAGAGAGTGGCTCCCACTCTCATAATCTGATTTACGAGTCCTTGTATGTACCTCTAGTACTTGCACTTGGGTTGTAGTGAAAAATTTCATCATAATCATTTCAGCCTATCTCAGTCTACCATTTCTATCATTCATCATTCATGTCTATCGTTTCAGTCTACTGCTGGACGTAAGCTTCTCCCAATGAGCGCCAATAAACACGATCTCCCACTTTTTACATCCAGCCACTGCCAGCCATCTTCCTAAGGTCATCGGTCCCTCAAGCTGGCCCTACACCTGAGGTTCAACGGGAATTACAGGGTCATTACACCAATCGAGGTGCCTTGGTTTTGGAGCTGTTTTATTTGAGCAAAAGTCACACTCTTTTGCCTACATAAAACTACTTTTTAGATGAGACTAACATCGAAATCAAAAAACTTACTTCACCCAACAAAATAACCATTGTATGTTACTAAGTATTTGTATGGGCAGTAAACAATTATTTAAAATTTTGATGTTGGTGGACAGGCCTTTTGAGACACCAATTCCAATAATCGAGATATTTAGCGCTCTCTGGGAGAGGCTCACGGTCAGCAGTGGACTGCAATAGGCTTATATGATGATAATGATTATAAATTCTAATAAAAATTACTGTGTATACTTAGTTCGTATTGGCTTCGCGAACTAAAAAAGGTTGGAAAGCCCTGACATAGGCTCATATCATAACACTCCTGACGGTAACCTCCGCCCTGAGCGCGATATAAACTGCTACGTACGTTTCCCAAGCATCTATTAGACCCCGAATATCGCTGACTCAGCATACGTTTTTGTGAACTCAACAGCCTCGGATACTGGAATATATTATGCGAATTTGACTCACTTATAAGACACTTATCGGATGTGAAATATTACATGATCTTAGTCGTATCTTGAAGAGATTGGCTTTTAGATATTCTGGTTTGGATAATAGAAACGCAAAAGAAAAAAGATACAAACAATCCCCGACAAGGTGGAATAAACCAAAGAAAAGGAAATTTTTAGCAGTAGACCAATGTAGGCTTATTATGATAATAATAATTACAGATTTCACACAACACGCTATTTATTTACAAAAAATGCGCCAAATTTCTTAATAACTTGACGACAAAAGATTATAGGATATAATATATACCTCGCATATAAATAAGCCCGTATTTGATGCCAATAATGCAATGTCGTAAAGTCTTTAGGTTTAGTTTCCAGTTTGTCCAGTGTACTCAAACTTTTAGAGCCGTATTAACTACTTGCCAAAACAGAAAATTGTAACTAATTCCTTCCTCCAAATTAAGAGTTCTCGAACTCAAAAAACTCAAAAACAAACGACACTCAAGCCGAAGAAGCGATAGTAAATTGTGTGGAGGCTGTACACCTGCATAATGCCGCCGTCAATCATACAGCGTGAAATTGAATCCCGCGCAAATCGCACCCCGCGTATTACCATACGCGATGGTGTCACTCACCTTTTCTAATATTAGGAAATAAAATAATAATTTAAAAATCTCATTTGTTTGACAATACCTACCTAAAGGTTATTTGATCCGTTGTATGGAATTTACTCGTAAGTATATATCTGTCTTAATACAAAAAGAAGTCGGTTAAAAAAACAAACAATGTTGAAATAATACTGCTATAAGAAAACGTGAACGAGGCCCTTGATCCTTGTCCATGTATGTGAATGAGGATCAGCGAACAGCGGCGAACGACAGCGAGCATGATTCGGCTCGAGAGCGAACATCGGTCGGTCGAACACTCCCTTTATTAACTTCATAGTGTGCGGTCACTGTATCAAATTAGGATTGAATTATACTCTTTTACCTGAGTATAATACAGTCAGACGGCCGTAAAGAGAACACTTCCCCACCGCCAACAGGAGGTGTGTCGTAAGAGGCGGCTAATTCCTATAGCTCGGGCATCAGCGTCTGCGCGCAAAATGTTATAAAATCTGCGCTCTCCAATTACAAAAGCGAGCATTGGTAATCCGTCCCCATGAAAGTCATTGGGGGAGGCCTGTGTGTGGCCAGTTGTGGTCTTATGGCTGAAATGATGATGATGATGATGATGAATACAGTCTACATTTTATTTAAATATCTGCTACCACACCACCAACCATTTGTTGGCTCGTGACTAAAACTGCTCCTTTTCCAAATTACACCTTGTGTTTTAGAGAGGCCACTTAGGATTTCTGATTGTAACACCGAAAACAAGAAAATCAAAGTATAAAAAAAGAATACGCCTTACCTGGAATTCTGGGTAAATCTATCATTGTGTAGTGCCTCGGAAAAATATAATCAGCTGCTTAAATGTTATGGTACTGTAAACCTCTTTTAACATCATTTAACACCACATGATTGCAATAACATGGACAAAAACAAGCTCATGTCGAATGCCCATGTTGCGCCCTACCCAGTATCCGTTGGGAGCTCTACTCTCGAAATTGTTGACAAATATGTCTACTTAGGACAAGTTATCCAGCTGGGTAAATCCAATTTTGAGAAGGAGGTCAATCGTCGAATCCAACTCGGCTGGGCAGCGTTCGGGAAACTACACCACGTCTTCTCGTCCAAAATACCTCAGTGCCTCAAGACGAAAGTCTACAACCAGTGTGTGTTACCAGTGATGACATATGGAACTGAAACGTGGCCTCTCACTATGGGCCTCATAAGAAAGCTCAAGGTCGCACAGCGTGCTATGGAAAGGGCTATGCTTGGTGTTTCCTTGCGAGATCGAATCAGAAATGAAGAGATCCGTAAACGAACAAAAGTCGCTGACATAGCCCAACGGATTAGCAAGCTGAAGTGGCAGTGGGCGGGGCACATAGCACGTAGAACTGATGGCCGATGGGGCAGAAAGGTTCTAGAATGGAAGCCGCGTACCGGCAAGCGCAGCGTAGGACGTCCACTGACAAGGTGGTCAGACGACCTGGTAAAGGTCGCAGGAAGACGCTGGATGCAGGCCGCTTCCAACCGGCCAATCTGGAAGTCAATGGGGGAGGCCTATGTTCAGCAGTGGACGTCCTATGGCTGAAATGATGATGATGATGATGATGATGATTGCAATAAACAATTTGAGTTTGAGTTTAAAATTTAAATTCCGAAAAGTACTTTCGCCTTTTACAAAATAATTATTTAGCCGTACTAGACGATAATGTAACCAGGGTTTGATTACCATGGGCGACTTTGTAAAATACACTCAAAATCGAAATCGCGAAACAAAATTCATGAAGGAACCTTTTGGAGTCGGTGCGAATGAAATCCAAATGTAACTGATTAGGTATTTTTTATTAAATACTAGCTGGTGCCCGCGACGCGTTCACGTGGTCTTTAGATTATAAATAAAGAATTTTCTGCGCAACTTTCTTTTTTTCCGTAAGAACCTTTTACAGGCAATAGTTAACACAACATAAGTAAATTTTATTTAAAAAAATAAAACCGACTTCAAAACACTAAAATGCTAAAAATAATCCTAACACTTAAGTACCTAATCAGTTAATTTTGGAGTCGGTGCAAACAAAAACATTGAATCTCTCATCGGCTGGCACCGACTCCAAAAGTAACTGATTAGGTACTTAAGTGTTAGGATTATTTTTAGCATTTTAGTGTTTTGAAGTCGGTTTTATTTTTTTAATAAAATTTACTTATTTCATCTATTTTTAGTGATAAATCCTAATCTAATTGCTGAACACCGAATTCATCCCCTATTTTCCTACCCTTAGGGGTGATTTTTTTCGCAAACTTTTATCATAGCATCTTTGAAGTATAAGCTATTCAATAAAACAAAAATCATCAAAATCGGCTCATATTTGTCGAAGATAGGTAACAAGAACCACAACCAAAATATTATCTGGGTATATATTTGTTGATTTTCTCAAAAAGTTCTAAATCAATTTCGATAAAATTTATAAGGGACTACCTCTAAAGTATCATCTACCAAAAAAGAATCATTAAAATCGATTCATAATTGGCGGAGTAATCGCGTAACATACATACAAAAAAAAAACATACAGTCGAATTGAGAACCTCCTCCTTTTTTGAAGTCGGTTGAAAAAGAGAATTCGTGAAATTGTTTCATCCGTTCACGCGTGATGCGATAACCAAGGGAAATAGGGTTTCGTTTTTCGCTTTTCACTTTGTTTTTGTCGTCAGTTTTTTGTTTTTAGGGTTCCGAACCTCAAAAGGAAAAAACGGAACCCATATAGGATCACTTTGTTCTCCGTCTGTCTGTCTGGCCTATGTCTGTCAAGATCCTTTATCTCGGGAACGCGTGAAGGTATCGTTGTAACTTGTTGAAATTTTACCAGATACTCAAGTCTACAGTCCTCTGAAGCCCCCTGAAGCTGTGAAAAAACCAAACATCTAAGTTTACGTATAAAAGGATACAGCTGTTTACGGAGCAAAAAACGTTTGTTTCGACAATCTCAAGAGAATTAAAATTTATAGGGTACTTTCCGTTGACCTAGAACTATTAAATTTGGCGAGTAATATCGTCTTATACTACAAGTACAGGAAAAAAAAAAGCCATACATTTGGAATAAAATTTTGTAATTAAATTGTAATTAAACTGCAAGACAAAAATGGTCTCGCAGTTTATGTGGAATATATGTATTCCTTTGTACGGAAAGATGAAACATTTGTAGGGAACCCTCGGTGGGTAAGTCCGACTTGCACTTGTCCGGTTTTTTCAATACACCGTTCCAAATTTACTCATAAATAAAGATAGTTTTTCCTAAAATCGACTGATTCTTATTTAAAGTTGATTTTAATCAAGCTTACATCCTGTTAAGCTAGCCGACTGAAAAGATAATCTCGTCAAGCTTATTCTGAACGTTTTAATTAATTTAATTCCAGTAAATCCTTCCACTCACACATATGATTTTGTAATTACTGAACATGTTTTCCTACACAGAACCCTGAAAAAATCGTTAAACGTAGGTAAAAAAGATAATGAGCCCTCTGATGTTTACAACAACTTTTTCTCTGTCTTTAAAAGGCCAAAACTGGAACTGGTAACCTGTTAGTTACCAGTATATTAAATAGACCCACAATAAATAGTGTCTTCTAAAGATTGTATGAGGCTCTAAAGCCTCTAACAATTATGTCTCTCATCTTACTTATCCATGAGGTCATGCGTTCGATTCCCTGCGTTATACAGTGATCAAAGACGATTCATTGAGCCTGTGCAAAACTCTAGAACCTACAGCCTTTTTACGAAGATACAATTCGCTGCCTAGCGGTGAAAAAAACATCACAGGGAAACCTGCACAGTGGCTGATTGTTAACTACTGTGTAAAATTGCGACTGCATTGGACCATTCTAATAACATGACTATTCAATTCGTAGTGTGTTTCACTTTGTCGATCCCGACAAAAAAACGACGACACTTAGCCACAAAGAAACTTACATTGTTATTAAAGAAATAAAAACCTACATTTAAAAAAATCAACCAAGTAACAAAAAGTTTTGTTCAACGCTAAATAGTCAAGCAATAAAGTATTAAAAATAAGCTTTATAACTAACTATAAAATAGTCAACTTCTTAAATTCCTTTCGGTGAAGACGTTAGGTGTTTTAAATAATGAAACCTTGTGGTTGTATTATATATTTTATGTTGAATATGAATAAGTATTTTATAGAAACTACCGCTATTTATGCTAGAAACCGCAGCAAACTGCTCTTATATACTCGAGTGAGCATCCCAGCACGGGAAACCATTTAACCAATACTGGTAAAGTAGGAATTTTACCGCTTTTGGTACGCTGGAAATACTCGTACCTACCTACTTTTACGGGGATTTCTAGTGCGAAATTTTTATACATTTCTAGCGAAAGTATTCCTATTAGAAAACTGATGAGTTAAATCATATGAACAGAAGTTTACAACTCCCATCGCGAAGTTATGAAGCAAAGTACCTACTTACTCAAATATTATGATGTTTATGGGCCTTTTAAATGTCTGAAAATAAAGTTATAGAACTGTAAAAAAACAGGGAAAGAAGAATATTGACGACTGTCTGCCGTCTGGTCTAGTTCGGTTCGAATCCCGCAAGGGGCAAATCTTTAGTGTTCAGCGCAAGCATTTGTAGCTAAGTCAGTATGTTTATCAGTTATGTAGTCGCTTAATACAAACTTTGTTTAGTTTGGGACTAGATGATTTGTGTAATTGTGGAAATAATTTATTATTTACATTATTTAGTAGCAGATCAAATAAGGAGAAAATGTATTAATTTTATTTCACTACAATACGAAAACACCGATATTAAAGTACGACAGAACAATAGACAAAACAGACAAAATAAAATTACGAATTGGCCAGCAAAAAAAATCTACGTTACTCTATGTTCTACGGTACCTATCAAACAGAATATTTACTTAAAATAAAACATAGACATTAAAGTGAAATTGAAATGTAACCGCAATCCAGTCCATCGTTTTCTAAACTGAAAAGCCACAGAGAATCTTTTAGACTTTTTTCATCCCCACTTTCTCGTTTTTAACAGCTTCCGTTTATTAGTCCCGCCGCGGGATCTTGTTTGTTTTATTTTAAAGTCGGATGTTCATAATCTTTTCGTGGTAAAAACCGCTTCGGAAAGTGATTTTTTATCTAATATTCTATCGTAATCGTTTCCCATCACTTTCACAGTAAAATACGTGTTTAGAATTTTGCTAAATTTAATCCATAAACTGTAAATGATTACAACCTTCGCGTTCAGGAATATGACCAAAAAATGTATAATCAATTATTATAAATAATATTAATCTTTTGCATTCTTAAAAATGGGATGAGACAGACCGACTCTGACGGAAATGCTGTAATTTTAGTAATGGTTAGTTAAAAAAAAGCAACATAAATCATTTACCATCCTATATGCCTACCCAAACTACATAATATGATGACATTAATAATAAAAGAACGTCTGCAAATTATCGTTGACCCGATCACCTGAGTTAAGCTTCGTCAATTAGTGCATTAGACTTTAAATAACTGCAACTTTAAAACAATGAAAAATATTGAAATAATTTTAATTAGATCTTTCAGGAACCGTTTGGTATATATAATATTCATCCATCACATCGATACAAGTATGTCTGTTTTTTATATTTTAAGTTGCCATAAGTCAATGAATTATTTTTTTAAGGCGAAGGGGAAGTACGTGTATTCTCCTTACCCGTCGCCTTAATCACAAACTAGATAAAGTGCATTAAAAATATATATAAATTATAGAACTATTCAATCTTCACTTATCACTTCTTAATTTTCTCTGCAATATACGACTCAAAGCATTTGAATCTAAATTTAATTCTACTTACTCTATAATTGTAACACCGCTTTGGCTTGAATACCTTCACGGTATGTTTCTCGTGTCAGCAATTTACCCACGCAGTTCTGAACAGAACACATGCGTATCGAAAGGTTATCTAGTTATACATATCAACAGGTCTATTCAAGAGGCATATTGTCAATTTCCTATGGCATTGTAGAGTTTCGCGACAATCGCGACGGGACGCCTCCAATCGGATCTAAGGCTTTATCGATATAAAACTTAGGCATATTGGAAGCTACAATATGTTGAGAGGGTCGATAGATTCGAAAATAGGATGGAAATGTAGCGGGTACTTATAGATTATTGTCAATGGTCGACATTGTGCTACACAGTTTGAAGTTTGTTGATTTCATGTCTTAAGTTATCACAATTTCTTGTGATATATAAATAAATAACTGACTAAATAAATTAAATAATTGACGACCTCCGTAGACGAGAGGCTAGCATACCGGACTTGGTGTCGCTATCTCTGAGGTCCCGGGTTCGATTCCCAATCGGTCAATGTTGAAAAATAGCTTTTCTATATTGTCTCGAGTCTGGGTGTTTTGGCTACTTACTATAGGATCAGAGCAATGCATGTGATGTTATCCAATATTTATTTTATTTAAAAACATTCGTTTTTAACTAAATTAGTCATGTTTATTATCTGTCGAAGTTCTATTAGTGTCTTAATATGGGGCACACTAAAAGTTTTGCACTTTTAGCTAATCGGAACTATTTGAATTTCGAATATTATAATTTTTTATACGTTGCAACCTTCTCAGTAATAAAAAAAAACAATTGGCAGGAAATGATTTGTCAATTGTTTTTTATCACACATCAAAGTTCTACGTACGCAACGAAAATGGAATTAAGCCGAAAAGATTTTAGAACGATGATTTTTTATGATTTTGAAAGTTCTCTCTCTCCGCAAGACTGTGCCGCTCGTCTTCAAAATGCTTTTGGGAGAGACGCAAATTTGAGGGAGGTCAAGTTTTTTTACATGACGAACTTCGTGAAGGGCGGCCTTCAACTGCCGTCAACGAAAATAATGTGGCTACTGTTAAGCGGCTAATTGAAGAAAACCCGCGGATTACCTATGAGACAATTTGAGGACTATTGGGGATTGGTATGAGCCAAATTCAGAAAATTTTACACGAAGAATTAAAAGTTCTTCGGAAACTTTGCTGTCGTTGGATCCCTCATGAACTGACAGCGGAGCAGAAGCGGGCTCGCGTGGAATGGTGCTCACAGATGCTACTGAAGTACGACCACGGACATTCTAATGCTGTTTATGACATTGTCATAGGAGACGAAACGTGGATTTATTGTTTTGAACCCGAAAAAAAACAGCAATCTTGTGAATGGTCGTTTGAAAATGAGAACAGGCCAACAAAAGTGAGGCAGGCGAGAAACGTTGGTAAAAAAATGATCGCGTTTTTTTTCTCAGCTACGGGTCCCATCTGTACAATTCCACTTGAAGATCAAAAGAGTGTTAATGCTGAGTGGTATTCTACCATTTGTTTGCCCAGGGTGTTACAAAAAGTTCGCGAAAGACGACCTAAAAGCTGCGTTCTCCTACATCATGACAACGCTTCTTCACACACGGCCAACAAAACAAAGTCATTTTTAGCTTCCGAAAAAGTACAACTCATCACCCATCCTGCGCATAGCCCCGACCTAGCACCCTGTGATTTCTGTATTTTCCCCAAAATCAAAAATTTGATGAGAGGTTTTACTTTTACCTACTCCTAAGAGGCAGTAGCGATATGATAGCGTTCAATCAGCACGTAGAAAACATGCCTACAGATCTGTGGTCCTCCAGTTTTAAAAAATGGTTCGATCGCATGAAAAAATGATTAAAATGTATATATTTTGGTTATAACATGTTGTTTTTTTAAGTTACGCAAAAGTTATAGTATGAGGTCATACGTAGGTACGTATTCAATTTGTTTTGAAAACAATAGCAACCCATCTTGATTTTATTTGATAACGTTCTTTAAACTAGTGGTAGGTAGACATTGATGAAACCGATTAAAATACTACATAGTCTGACCGCTATCAAGAACAAATTGCATTATCCACACAGTTTACCAAGTTGCAGTTCAGCGTCTTACTGGAGTTCGTTAAACGGAGTCCTGATACTTTTAATATCCGCCTGGGACCTGCACCTCCTTGGAGCAGCCACGATCCGTCTGGAATCAATAATGAATATTCTATTCAGCTGACCGAGACTTAGTTGGATCCGTGCAGGGCTGACTCCAAACGCCTTTTATAATGTGGGCGTTTCCGAGGTTGGACGTTCAGATTAGATAGCTCTTTAAAACAATTTGCTTAAGCAATCTTACCACGTTTAAATAATGATAAAAATCTACTAATGATAAAAAACTATTTGCTAATATCGTGTAAAAGCAAATTCAAAAAAAACGGTTATATTAATATTTAATTTTAAAGGTTTCGAACCTCAAAAGGATAAAGACATTAAACAGAATCACTTTCTTATCCGACATCAAGACTCTTTTCTTTATAGTACGGGAAGTTGTGGTATTAAGTTGAAATTCATTTTAAATTACTAAGGCCAGTCGCTTAAAGGTGTAAAAAAAAGTTTTTTAGTCATTGCAATCACAGGTACAATATATGACACTTGCAAACTCACTCATCAAAATCTATAGGGTCCCGTTCCGGACTCAAGAAATTAGCCAAGAATTAAAATAAAAAACTGCACATCAATACTTGTTAATAGTTATATGTCATGTCAAACATATTTTTAAGAGATTACAAACTTATTGTGCAGTTGGAGCATGTACTTTCTGTATTTATGTATCTAATTATAACACCTGTGTAACATTATAGAATGCAATAAATATATTGAATTGAATTGAATTGTATTAAATGTTTATAACAGATCCCTTAGGGCGGTTAGACACGAGACGGTTTCTATATGAATTTCACCCGAGCTATGCACACTTTTTACCGGACTGAACTTCCAACCAGCTCCATTGTATGACATTTGTTAAAAACCGGACTCGTATAAATGAACTTACTGGTTTTTCATTAGCTAGACCTAACACGGCTAGTCAACCCTGTACCAGATTGGCAGCTCTTACCTACATAGGGCGGCTATGCAAATCGTGTATGTTCAAAGCCGATTACACGCAAACCCACTCGGTACTCGATGTCTAATTGTCAATAGTATAGCGTTTATGTTATGATATTGCAATGCAATCGAGACTACCAATACCAACCCACACGGAAATTAGCTCTTACTGTAGTGGGTAACGAATAAGTCTCTAAATATATAGGGTGTTTTGTAATTCGATGTGTTCATTGCAAAAGGTGATAGAGAGGCGAAAACTACGACTTTTCTGTCTTAATGTAAAAATGTTACCTTTTCCCAAAAAAGGACGCAGTAGAGAAGACGCAAGATTCGCGACAGTCATTATATGATGAATGATGATTACACAAGAAGTCGCCGAAAGTTTGTATTATAATATATAATTATTCTATTTTTATCAAATTTATATAAATAAATCATTTTTTTGTTAAATTTATTAAAATGTATAGTAGGTTTTTTGTGTTATTGTATCCTTGTGTCTATCTTATTTTTAAATAATTAATTTTGTTAAAAAGAATGTCAATATTGTTTACAAAATTAGACAAACTATGAAAAACGGGCTATACGCTCAACTTATCGCCAAATGACAATGTGTATAAAATAAAAATTATAACTTTTAGACCTTTTCGAATATTCAAATGCGTCTCCTGGAAATTATGTTAATGACAAGTTATTTAATTTTATTTTATTATTATTATATTATTTATGAAATTGAATTAATACGTCAAGATCCAGAAGTAAAAAATTTGCAAAATCTTAGATTTTACTTTTCGGCAAAACCGGAAATGTTACAAAAATTATAGTGTAAGGATTATATTTTATCCGAAATCATACTCGTAACTCCTTAGAATGTTTTTTTATACAGGGTGACTGGTTTAACGAGGAAAAAGCTTTATTAAAATTTTCTAAACATTAATGATTCTGTTACTTTAGTAAAAATATTCATAAAAAAAACATTAAAATAAACAATTTTTATTATCGCAAAATAGTGATTAACCTCGACAATAATGTACCTATGAAGCATCAGTTTTTTTTTTCACTACTACTTAATAAGTAGAAAATCCTGTTAAAGCGATTTCTTCGTTTAATTTGTCGTTCTGTATATCGCGGTAACGTAAACTATCTATCAACTCCAATTCAAAAACTCACCCTATATTGTGGCATCAGAGCCGATGCAGCTGCACCCACAGATTACCTGGCATTGAGGCATCAGCGCCACGTCTTACGCGCAACATTGTCCCAGAACGCGTGCGGAATAGAGATGGGACAATTGAACGCTGATGTGCCTAAACTATTGCCTGGTACGAATAATCCGGCGAATTTAAACATCTGATAAAAGACAATAAATTGTTTTACTTTTAAATTCTAAACTATATAACTACGATTATGCAGTTTATTACCTACGAGTATGCAAGGTGTATAAAATAATAGTGCTAACGACCTCCATAGCCGAGAGGCGAGCATACCGGACTTGGTGTCGCTATCTCTAAGGTCCCTGGTGCGATTGCCGGTCGGTCAATGTAGAAAAATAACATTAATTCAGCAACACCCAGGTGTTCTGGCACCGTCGTTGTTTCTGATTTCTGTAACACAAGTGGCTACTTACCATAAGGTCAGAGTAATGTATGTGATCCTGTTCAATATTTTTAAAAAAGCATGTAAACAGCTATTCATTTACAACAACTTTTACCACTCATACCAAAAACCAACGGGAATAATTATTGCAAAAGTTATACACAATTTTAAAATGCAAAAATGTTTTTAATGGCTTTAGGTAAAGCTAGTGTACATAGGTACATTGTAAGAATAGTCTTCTTCAAAGAAGATCATCTTCTGTTTCAGAAAATATGTAACACAATGATTGTATGGAGTAGGTTTTAAGCTTACAGTCGCAAAAGTACAAAGTCTAAACATAATATGGCAATACTTTTTTAATGTTTTTATATCATTTTATGCACTAACTAGGAATGCAGATTCTACATCACTTTAAGGTTTTGCAATATCTTTGTAATTGATTATCGTCCGGAAAAACTTAACGTTTCCATCTTGTAGAGTTCGACGTAAAAGCAAATATAAATTAGATAAGTTAAGATAAAAAAATGCCTAAGTATACAAATACAAACTTAAGGGCCTCTTTCACTAATTGTTGATAAGTTCCAGATAACCTATCTGACACTTTTTTGACAGCTAATTGTATGGGTTATGCGTCAAAACAAGTGCCAGATAGGTTATCCGGAACTTATCAGCAAGTGGTGTAACTGGCCTTAAGTATTTTTTATTAAGTAATTACATAAATACTGTTTAAGGATTATGATTATGCCAGACAGAAACTATTCTGAAGAGCTGTAACAGTGAAGAGTGAAGGACGCGGTTTCATTAGACAGGGTGATTTGCATGTTATTCATTAGCCGACAGGGGACGGCCCCTTAGCCCTGTTGCCCGCCCACTGACAGGGCGATGGGAACTAACCAGAGCTGTTACAGGTTCCAGCCCCGGTTGTGTTAGGCCTAGTCTACATTCATTTACGTTTTCTAAATGAATAAATATATTTTAAGTGTCATAGTCTCGAAATAAGGAATTACCATGTTTGTGTTACGAGGTACCGAACAATTTTGACAAAGGCGTCACCCAGCACACCCAGACCCGGACCAATTTTAAAAAGTTTGTTTCCCTGAATTGAACCTGGGGACCATTGCGTTCAAGGTGAATTAGCGCGCCACCACGCCGATCGGGTTGTCTCTTAAAAAACAGCCATTAAAAATACCAATATATACTACTTTTGGAATCCTAAATGACATTTACGAAACATTTTAAAACTTATTACAAGCTTTATTTTTTACTTGTACCAAGGTCAGTAGACAAGGTTTCACAATATAATACCTTGTCACAATCACGACAATTCGTCACAAATCCTTTCTAAGGTCAATTTTCAATATTCCAACGCTTTAACTTCTAACACAAGTGTATCTTTTTTTTATCTCGTACGCTTTCAAACAATTTTTGAGGACACTCAAATCAGTCGCTTTTTTTGTGAAAAAATTTAATTTAAAATCAATAATCCTCATTTACCTACCAAAAATGAAAAAGAACACGTTGCATTATTATGCAGCGTATTGTATCCATCGCAGCCTAGGACGTCCACCCACAATGTGGACAGACCTGGTAAATGTTGCAGGAAGCCGCTGTATGCAGGCCGATTCCAACTGGCCAATCTGGAAGTCACTGGGGAGGCCTATGTACAGCCGTGGTCGTCCTATGGCTAAAATGATTATAAAAAGAACAACCTGTATAACTGCAATTCTTATAAGTACTTGGTTTATTGTCTCGGGAATACCGAATAAAAGGAACGCTTCACTGCAACCCACGCATTGCAGCGCACTCGGAAAACATCAATTTACGAGACTAAAGTTTTATTTCTCAACGTTATGAAGAACTGTAGCACTCGACGGTCTATGAACTCTTACCAGGAGTATTTCAGACTAGAAACGGCAAAACACGTGGGTAGCAGCTTCACAGAAAATACAACTTGGAAAAGTTTGAACAAATAATTCGTCTAAGCTTTATGAGAGTTCTGAGACTAAATGTTTGCGTTATAGCCTTATAAACCTGTGATATTGTAAACAAATATTTTTGTATAATTATTTAGTAAGCTTCTTATCTATAAATAAGAACAAGCAGCTTCTTAACGTACAAGTATTCTTAAGCAATGTTAATTTACATCTGAGTTTTCTTATTGTTAAGGCCAAACTCAAAAATATGGCGAATACATAGATACCAGTATCTACGCGGTCCCAGGGTCGCAGTACCAGTAGCTTAATAGCAACCGCAGCACCAGTCGACCATAAACGAACCGCATAACATAAAAATAAATGTCCCCAAAAACTGAAATGAACAATAAGTTTGTATGTTGTCCTAATAACACTTAACGTAACATCACAAAAAGTGAACTGCGGTATGTTGTATGGATGTATAATTTTATGGATGTCTATCATACATTAGGCTAGCGCTGTCCCACATTTTTTGTTAAAAATCTTCTTTGTGTTATAAATAAAACAAACAATTATCCCGAGTCATTTCTTGCTGTTTTTGTAACTGCGTGTTAACCTCATGTACAAATGTGGCCGGGTAATGCGTCCGTCGAGAGTCGGGACACCGTCAGACCGCATGCGATGCGAAACTTTCTAATCTTTTTAAACTTTCCCAACACTCCACACACATCTATCTTGTACCAACTAAATTTTATTTTTGTCTGCTCCTGATGTAGTCATAAATAAATACACCAGTGCTCGGGAAACAGTGACTTAGGGCCAATAAGTACTATTAGCCCTTGTCACAACTTCGTGTTTAGGCCGAGCTGTAATGAACCCTGCCATATACAAACAAATGTTGCTTTTATAACAAAAATAAACCAATTTATCATGTACATTCTGTATTCACAAACGATCTGCCGTAGCAAGAGCACCAAAACACGATATAATATAGCGTTATATCAATACTAACTGCAAAAATATGATAGATAATAGCTTTTATTCAATTCGATTTCGACATTTACGTAAGTATTAGGTACCTAATCGTTCTTAATAATAAAATAAAGATAAGCATAATTAATAGGAATAAAATCTCACATATTTCAGCAAACACAACGAATTTGTACATGAAAACAAACAATGGTTCTTTGAAACCGCTTTAAAAGTAATTATTCCTGCGGCGGGTGATTAAGATAGTCGTTCGCAGCAAATCGATTACCGACACAACACTAACGGCAGACTCGTATTGACCAAGCCAGATAATGCCTTCATTACGACGCTCACCTTAAGAAAGAGCTATTCTCCTCCATTCAATTATCCCTAAAATAAACCCTGAAACCTTCAAATTCACTGTCAAAGGAAAAATGGAGTGCGAATTCGAGAAATTTGCTAATCTCCGTTCATTTGTATGCGCAGGAGAGTTTGGAATAGTCACCTAATTAAAAAGAGTCTTCTTTGTGATGCAGATACGTCGGAAGGCGCAATCAAAGTCCCTCGCGAACTCCTCAATTACATCACTTCAATGAAAAGTGAAACAACCCAAAAATTTTGAATTCACTCGATAACATTTTGAAATGGCCACAAAATGAGGTATGACCAAAGATTTTAATATGCTAATTAAGTATACTTACCATTATTAAAATGTAAATTCGTAATATAACACAAGAGGTGAAAATAAAACATTTGAGAATTGTGTAAATTAATTCTTACTTGACATGCTATGTCATAATGTACCGACCCACGTAATAAGTTTCTCAAAGCTTTGCGGTTCTTTTTATAGGGTAGTTTAATTAAGAGACTTATCGCAATGAAGACTTACAAATCAAAAGGGCGTGTGTACTTTAATTAACATGGCGTTCCTTGAAGGAGGTTGCGACAGAATTTGCAGATTACATTTTCTTATGGCTTGGGTTAAGGTCTCGTTGGTAATAGAAATGTGCTCGAACTACAAAGAAAGATTGTACAAGGAAGGTTGAAGGTACATTTGACAGCTGCACCGTTAGCCTAATCTGAACGCGAACTTTAAACCAGCGGATGTCCAAGGAACCTCAACGAACATCACCGGCACTCACTCTACACTGATAGCACATAGTGAACAACCTTTTAATGTGATTTAACTCTAATTTAAAAAAGATCTTAATAATTTATTTGCATCAAACGTGTTATAAATAATTCAATAAAAATAAAATACCTAATTATATGTACATATTCTAAAACTAAACTCTTTATACAAAGTCAGATATTTTATTCATAGGAAAGATCCTATAAATAAAATATCTGACTGAGTTCACCGTTCAAGGGAAAGGTGCCCAAAAGGCTGGCAACATTACCACGCTGGATACCTAGGCTAACCCGTTGGCCAAGGTATAAGCCAGCCTTTGGATCGTGAGATGTCTCAACTAAACGCTTAGACAACTCACGGTATAGCTTGTGGGCATTCGGTCCCCACGGGCCCAAAGTTTCCACCCCAAATGGTTCAAATATGTAAGTCTCACCAAGACTTTCATATTTGCGCCGTTTTAGGGCCTCTGCAGAAGCTGCTGCAGAACCCGCTTGGTTGCCAGTCGATGGAAGATGGGAAGGGGCTAAAGTGTCGACGCAAGTCGCGTCCCACACTAAGGGCCTACCCATCTTCCATGGAACGAGGGTCATGCCGTCAGGACGCTTGCCATCGCTGCGTACGAGGCCACTCGGTTCAAGAACGGCCAGAACACGCGCGCTGACAAGCGCCCGTCGGATGACGTCGTTTAAACTAGCATGACGGGAGATTCTTCCAGCACTTCTGCAGCATGAGAGACCGTGGTGAGCAAGCTGATCGACAACCTTTCCACAGGAACAGCGATGAGGTACAGAGCTGAAAGCACCTAACCTAAGACTAATTGCTATTCTAAATGAAACATTATCAATAAGGGTACCCAGGGTCGGAGACGGAAGAGCATTTAGCCAAAGACCGGATTCCCATTCGGTTACGGCTAGGAGACGAGCCTGATCAGCAGAATTGGTAGACGTTTGAAGTAGGTTATTACGCACCACTCTGCAGAGAGGCTCGTCCCAAGCCTTTGAGCCGAAAGGTTTTGAGGGGGTCATCCGTGGTAAGGTTCTTCCACGCATCAATGGCCTCCGCTAAATATGGAATATAGACAGCATAAAAGTCATGGGATTTACTAAGAATTTTGCATATTAGACCAAAAGTTTTGTGGGATGAAGACAAAAAAGCTGGAAGACTGACACCGGTGATTTGTTCTATCCCTAACCCCCCATGCCGAATAGGCAGGGAAGCTTGAGTCCAGGTTCGTCCTTCCAGCTTAATGTTAAGAGTTTGTGAAATTAAAAAAAATGAAATAAATAATAACTCCGACTTAAAGAGCTGCTACCGTTATGCACATTTCAATGTAGAGACGCTGGGGTCCTGAGGCCCTGGGGCCCTAAGGTACAAAAACTATTTGCTGAACTATCCACTCGTTTAGTCCATGTTTCTGGTGACCTAAGGGCTGGTAGCGGTTAACGGATAAAGAACAAATATTTATAAAATATGTTTGTGTTTTTCAATGTTATTATTGTACCTACGAGTACCTACCTACATACACAACAATACTACATATTCATATATCAAAAATAAGATGACTAACGATAACGTTTCTTCATACGTGCTTAAAATAAATAAAATAAATAATTTAATTTTGTACTTACGATGTGCAAAGTTGTTCTACAAAATTTATGGGATTCTGCGATTACTGGCATTTACTTGGTCTGATAGATTTTTTAACCTCTAAGACAGGATCGATATTATGTAAACCCATTTTCATGCTGACTATATTTTTTCCGAAATCTCGGAATACAGATCAAAATTTGTCCAAAAGTAAGAGTTAATATTCTAACAACGTTTTCCTAAAGCTATAACAATTAAAGCTCTTACCCTTATATAGCTAATACTCTGAAATATCTTTATAATAATTTAAAAGGTTTTCTTCGAATACTCTGAAAGTAGTTTTCACGACTATATTTTTGTAGTTTTGACGGTAGACACCGTTTAAGGCAGCTAAAAGCTATGTTTTATTCCCCTTATGTTGCTCTAGAAGTACCTATTTTACTTTGTTGTTTACAGTTCTGTCTTTTATTCTGTATTTTATAGCAATTTGAAACAACTCTGTCTTTGATGGTTACATTCTTTTAACATAAAGTAACGATACTAAAGTATACTCTTATGAAACTGACATGCCAACTAAGTTAACGAAGACACTCACACTTTTAGTAGGATAATAAAAATATGGAACAATTTATTGGACTTGTTACCTTAACTGTACAACACGATAAGCCATAAATTCACATGACTACCTGTTACCAGTATTTAGTAGGGCCATGCAAAATCATCATCATCAGTATTTTTTATAAATTTACTACTTGACATATAGATCTCCTACATGGAACACGCTGTGCGAGCGACTCTTGGCAAATATATACCTCAAAAATTTTTTGTATTTTTCTTTTGTTTCGTCCTTTTTGATGTTCAAAATACAAGCTCAAAATATTCCTAAATGTTTATTTGCGTTTCATTCTAATTTTACTTTAAACATTGTTTCTCTTCCGATTAACCACGACGCATTATAAATTCACTACAAAGTCAGATTACGAGTTTACAAAGTGTTCACAATAAGACTTTAAATAAACACGAAATGGCCCGAGTTTCGTATTACACCACAATACGAGTTGTTGACAACATTTTCATAGCTCCGCCCTGTTACAATCATTTCTATTACTATTTACAGACTACCAGTTTTAATTTTAATGCATTTTATATATATCATGTATAGTATTATTATTGCAGAAAATAACACGGACGTATTTGAAGTAAAATGAAATTTGTTTTCCGAAAAAAACATAGGGAACAGTGTCACTGATGTTAAAATTACTATTGTAATAGTCACTTTAATATATTTAGGTACTTAAGATAAAAATATTTGAAGAACAGTAATTTATAGTTTATTTTTATCGTATTTTGCCAACCAATTATAAGGCTCTGAAGTAATATTTTGCTTTGTCTTACCAAAATAAAAAGTAACTTTAAAAAAGATAAGACGATAGCTTATAAATTCGTCTAGACGACCAAGATCCCGTATAAAAATCGCTCATAAAATTCATAACAAAAGGTATGAGAAATCGACTCCTTTGAGTCTGGCGAACGAACGAATGTTCCAAAAAGTATTTTCATAAATCCATGACTGTTTATAGCAGTATTTCTGCTCTGACTAGCCATTTATTATTTATACAAAGTATTGTATAAAATAGTAGAAAAATGTACACAGGACTCTTTGATAAAAGCACCCTTTTGTTTGGCACACGCTGGAGTCCACTGGACTCATCATACAGCACATACCGAGCAATGATGACCGTAATAGTAGTAAAAAACCGGCGAAGTATGAGTCGAAATCGTGCACCGTTTGGGATCTGATCACATTTGTCCTTGAAACTTAGTTACTGTTTTTACAACTAAAACAAACATGAACGTTCAATAAACAATGCTTATTGTATAGGAACCTCCATTTATTTTTACCTTTTTGTTATTTATTAGGTTATCTGTTTTAATAAACAACCAGCGGCCTGGTCATGTCACTTCTTCTTCTTCTTCTTCCTAGCGTATATCCCGTCTTGTGACAGGGTCCGCATTCGTGCTCTTCGCCTACTACCAGGTAACTTACAGTTGAGCGTTTTATTGCCGATGTGCAGACAACAGCACGTCAAACTTTCAAACAAAAATCAATATCAATTGAGAAAATTTAAGGTTTTGTAGTACCTTAAATTTTCTCAATTGATATTGATTTCTACACGGCCGTCGTAAAGTTGAAAATCGGTCCAATGACCTTTAACTTGTTGGGTTTGGGGTTGGTTGGGTAGGTTGACCTGCCGTTGCAGTCAACGGCAGGTCATCAGTGCGTACACCTGAGTACAGTTACTCAGGTGGCCTTCTTTGTTGGCCTGGTCATGTCACTAAAGAAAGATAACCATTTGCAGAAATGAGGGACGGACGAAATGATAGACACCATCAGTTTAATAATAGAGATTCTTTGAGCATTACATCTCACTGCCTCAGGGCACAAGCCTTGCCAAACTGAAAATCATTCACGCGTCATAGAACAACAGGGTTGATTTTCCCATGCAAAAATATTCTGACAGCTACTAATGCTCTCTTTATCATATTACGTCAAAAACAAATAAATAATACGCCATAATTGTGCATCTGTTTCATTTTTAAAAAGGTAAAAGTCCATGAGTTCAACCTTATTGCTATTTTACTGTCACATTAATTTTTGTTAAATCTGGTAGACCACTTTCTTGGCCGACCATACCTACTCTCGTACGTACCGCGTCATCGAAATCTAAAACCATAGCTGATGGTGTCACTTCGAAACAAATCTATCAAATAAATAAAACACTTTTGTTTTAAATCCAATAAAGTACCCTTTAAAAAATTATCAGGAGACTCCAGTAGATTTGAAAGCAAAGACACATGTATGCATATGAGTAGTAAACTGCAGCAGTCCCAAGTGTGAACAGCGACTATGCAACTGAAGCAAACACTTTGCGTCTTCCAAGACAGTGTACTGTAATTTGTTTTTCGCTAGAATGTTCAATATTAGATTATTTAAAAAAACATTACTTAGAATGCAATTATGTTTTCAAGCCTTATCTATATCTATATCTTATCTCAGACATCAATAATTTCCTTCACTTTTTTATTTTATTGCAGCAATTTTTATTAATCATTGAAACATTTACTTGTATTGTTGTCAGAGAATCTTTACAAAACACAATGCAGTCGAAACTACGACAATGCTAAAAGGATCCTAAAGTAACTCAGGAATTCTCTTTGACAATAATTTTTGATATTATTAGACAGAAACTTCGATCTTTCGTTTTGAAATATTACCCGACTAAAACTTTTCCGCTACCAAAAAGTCGGGAATTTCAATATTGTAAAATGAAGTTAGAACAAATGTTAAGTGCGCTAGGTTTCCATTTCCTTGAACTCTGTCTCAGGACTATGCAGACCCTCGAAAAGTTTAATCAATTCATTAAAACTTAGTTATAACGTCCGTTCAACCTCGGCTGCTCTGTAATTGCTGGTTTCAATAACGCACCGCCTGCTTTATCGTTTAGAACGAGGTTGCCACTTTGAAGGCATGCAAGACCTCCGCTAATCAATTTCCATATCTAGGCTAGGTAGATAGCAAGCCGCCATCCCGTCTGATTCCTTAAACGTCGGCGCCAAGTTTGTGGTAAATCTAACAGTGACTATCAGATTAGGAAATAATAATAGGTAATTAATTGGTCGACTGAGGTTTCTATAGGAACGTCATAAGTCAATAAGACAAGATCATCAAACTATATAACAATATACTATATATATAGGATATTGAGAAATAAATTTTATAAAATCGGTGAATTATTAAGAAAACGAAAGCAGATAAGTAGCTCCGCGTTTAGACGCATTCAAATAGTTTTATTAATCTCTGCACACGTTCTCTGAAGCCGAGAGGCAAGTACGCAAGACGGGATTAGCGTCGCAACCTCTAGGGTCTAGGGCTTCGATTTTCGGCCGGATTAATGTAGAAAACAAACTTTTCTTTGTTGTCTTGGGTCTAGGTGTTGTGGTACTGTCGTTGTTTCTGATTTCTTTAACACAAGTGCTTACTTTAAGATTAGAGAAATACAATGTATGCAATGTTATCTAATATTTATTTATTAATATCAAAAATTACCACAACCTGTTTTCCAACACAGCCATCAATATGCTTATCAATATTCTGCTTGGAACGAGTAGACAAGAAACACAGTAACATTAACTTACTGACTGCCGAGCGGTCGCATGACACCGCGTAACAATATTTCCATTGTGTCTCGTTTTGCTGGGCTGAGGGGTTAGAAAATAACACATTACTTATGCTTGCGAGGGCCGCAAGGGTTTAGTTATTTTTTACGAGAATATGTTTTTAGTGGTATTATTGTTATCTTTAGAGATATCATAATAAATAATGAAACATATTTTTCAGGGTAACATGGTGTTTTCAAAGAAATTTCATTATGTACGTATTATGTACATTACCTCAAGGTTGACTGGTAGAGAATTCTTTATAGTTTTAAGTCCGCTAATTGTACTCACCTGTGCAATAAAGATTCTAAAAATCTTTAAAAATATAAAGCCCTTACGTATTATCAATAACAATTTACAACTCATACAGTTTACAACATTGTACACACAAGTACATTGGGTCGGACTAACTTGCGGCTATAGTTTCAGCAGGACGCTCCAGGCTTCCCAAAACTCCGCACGGCTTTCCAGTAGTTGCCAGCACTTAGCATGTCAGGCTAATAGTTCAACCTGTTTAAACGTAAGTATAATAGGCGCATGGGTTATATTTTAAAAACGCATTACCTACTTCTAGATTGATCCTTCTTTTGCCGAGCGACTTTTTGTCGGACACTAAAACTTACACATCGCTTCAACATTTTTTAATTTTATTTTTAACCACCATGTTGTCAGCTGCTGCAACCTCCGATTCTGTGACATAAAAATGCCAAAATTATTCGTCAAAGCACAATAAAATAAAACTTTGGACTAGCCTTTTTAATACTTTTCTAAATGTTTTAAGTTTAGTACATACAAAGTTTATTCAGAAAAAAAAAATAGTCATAACATTATCACAGCTCTATCGTGAAAGATAGGTCCATAATAAAATAATTAAAAAATCATAACAAAGTCATAAAATACAAAGTTTTTATTAAAAATAATTTATTTTAATGTCTCCGATTTTGCGATTGCTGTTAACATCATAACATCCACCAGCCTAAACTTTAGTTCATTTGTGATCATGGCATTAGTAGCAGTGCGAAATATCGGAAATTTATATTTTTAAAAGGCACTTAGTATAATCCATCCCGTATTATTTATTTCTGAAACATGACATAAAAATACTGAATTATTAAGCAACAATCTATAGACAGGATTCACTTAGCCATGTTATCACTTCCCGTGAGTCACTAACCAAATAGAAACTAAACCAAGTTTACGGACCGCATCGTGAACGGTCGTAAGACTTGCAATAATAAACCAATGGAATTGAACCCTTGCAGACGCATACATCAAACGAAAGGTAAATAATGACCAACTTCCCCTCAGAGACTGCTGTATGTTTGTCTGGAGCTGGCGCCAAATGTTTGCCACGTCACCTATAGCAAACATAATAATTTAGAAATTGTGAAATAACAAATGCGTATGTTATTCATACAGATTTTATCGACTGAAAAGCGAATAAAAAGAAAACAGTGTGTTAACTCTATAAAAAGTTTTCTTACAGCCAAATAACGTAGAAATAGGCCACAAACAAATATTAATCTTATGCGATGTCTTTTTAGCTGATCGATCACTTAGCAATTAACAAAAACCCATCTCTATTATCAGAATAGCTATGAACTTAAATAATATTCCTTTAGGGTGAGTTAATCTATGTTTTTACACGCAACGACTTTTCATCACTTAAAAACGTACAAACCACCTTAGGATTTCGTCTCATTTTCTACCAAGAGTTAAGGTCTCCCTCAGCTGCCGTTACTTACCTCCAATAGGGAATATGCATGAAAAAAATATATTGTTTTTACTATATTTATAGGAAAATATATGAAATTAGAGTGCTAATAGTAAAAACAAAATTGATTTTAGGTAAAAAATAACCGTAATACTGTAATTATAGATTAAGGTATACCTATCTCTTTCTAAAACAACTTTTACTATGAAAAATGTATGGCAGGCATGTAATGTGACGTCACGGTACACATCGGATCTCCTTGTCTAACACGCGACTTTAATGGGCTGTAAGTCAGGTATTTATTAATATTTTTCGAAAATTCCTAAAGTTTTATTAATTAAGTACTATTTATTTTAAGACCAAATAAAAAACATGCTTATTGCCCATTCTGTGCCACTAAGTTATCATTAATGCCGCGAACGTTCTCGTCGTACCAATCCATCGATCCATCCATTCCAACGACTTCTTTTTAAGACATATTATTATAATTGATTGCTATCCCAAATATTATTACCACTACTTTAACGGTATAAAATATGGCATTTTTTATCGACAAATTGCTGTTTGAAATCGTAATAATATTAAATTACTTTTGTAAATACTTTTGCATTTTTTTTCAACTGCCCCGTAGATAAGCAATGAAAAGGGAAAATTTTAAAAATTTTGTAACTTCTAAACTATCTCACTGGGAGCAAAGAAATTTGGTATTTTATTAAAGAAAACATTCTCTTCTATCGTTTTAAATTAAAAAATAAGCTGTTTAATGCACTAGATTGTTCACAAAAGCCAATTATTGAAAAATTACACAAAAAAATCTAAATTTTTTAGTCTTAAATGTTTTTTTTTACATAATATTTAAAACATAATGCATGGTTTATTATTGTCTACATGTTAAGCTATCAAATGGGACCTTTTTTATGAACATATGACATTAACACGACTAGTGGTGGTCGAATTAGTACGAGAGCCCGGTTCTTGATAACTAACAAATCAAAATGGCGGCCAATTTACAACCGTGAGAGCAAAAACGATTTCAAACAGCAATTTGTCAATAAAAAATGGCATATTTTATACCATTAAAGTCTCCGACACTGGTGTCGGGACACATTGTATACTTGTCGTCAACCGAGCGGGTAATGTAGGTACTGGTAGGTATGTCAAACTACTTCGAAGTCTCAACTTTAAAAACTTTTCCTCAGTTCCACTTAAGATTTCATTTTATATTCATTTATTTTACTCATACTTCGAGGATGTCAATTCTATTTATACTGTGCTATTTATTACGTAAATTATCAGCGCTGCAGACTCTTCGCCAAACAAAGTCAGCGTGTGTAAAAGCCCTAAGTGTTTGCGGCTACCTGCAGTATAGTGGCGCCATTATTGAGTGCCGATATTAAATTTTCATTTTTTCTCCCGCCCGCGGTCGCGCGCTCCCTGAGGAAAATTACTTAACTGGAACGCAAATAGGGTAAACTTTGCTGTGTAAAACATAATTCGTAGACGATAGATAATATTTAATATTCCATGTTGCTTGCTAGATTAAAATGAAGGGAAAATAATAAACACCTCGTAGCAGTAAACTCTACTTAGCGAAAATTTTATCATAATATTTTTGTAACTTTAAAACCTTGAGCATGATATCCCGTACCTACCTAATCGATCAAAAAGTTTTCCCCATTATTCTCGTTTGCTTACCCAGATAACGTCACAAAAAGCTGACCAAAGCCAATAAAAGGAAAAAAGTTTATGCAGTCCACAATAAGATAATAGCTAAAGATAGCGTAACCATAAAATTTCGCATTTCGGTCGAAAACAAAGTCCATAATTATCTTTAATGCAAGTTGGGAACACGGTAAAGAAGTTAAATAAAATAGAGTTTATGTGGGGTGAGGTGAGTCCCGAAGTTCGGCAGGTCTGCCGATAAATGGGAATTTATGGCGGCGCCACAGTCGCTGACGGCGCCACTGTTTTTGTGACGATTGTAGCGGGTTACACAAATAATATAGGTATGGAAGATGCATTCTCCCACTAAAATAGCTAGTATTTAAGTAACTCTTGGTGTATATTTTGTTGTTTCACTTGTTTTTTGCAAAATAGATCTCATACTCATAACTTATGATTATAACCCGACCATTGACTTAGAAATTAACATAGACTGGCTATCCCGTACTAATGACAGCTAAATTTTTATGCCCATTTGAAGCGCCACTAGTGTTTTAACCCGAAACAATTTTTTATTTTATTTTTGACGTATATCGCGGTGAGTAATATCGGTTTTAAAATATATTACATTTTCTAAAACTGCAAAGTATTTTTCGTAATTACACACTGCTGTGATACTTTGACGTTTCGATACTACATTGGATATAAATATGATATATTTCATTGTGTATGACTTTATAACGGTTTAAGTGGTTTTCTTGTAACAATAAACTTATGTTATTGAGTGCCATCTTCTAACGAAGTTTGGAGAACAGTATGTGAAATCGTGAGCGGTCGCTGGCTATTAATAATAAACATATTGGGGACGTAACATCTTATCAAGTTACAAATAAAGTTTTATTAATAATTTATAAAATAACTTTCGTTCAAACACACTTAAACTAGACTTACCACTGGCTGCATTAATTAGCTGTAAAATTTTTAGTTTTGGTTCAGAGTTTAAGATGAGTCTTGAGATGAGTTTTGAGTCTAAGATGTAAAAAAAACAGTCTAAACCAAGTCCACTAGGTAGACAAAAAAAAACATTGTCTATCTACCCACTGTAATTATTTTAGTAACAACATCTATCAAAGTTATTAATCCAACGTTCGCTATGGCGCGTGCACGATCGCATTGTTATTGATTACAAATAATAATTCAATGTATTTTAAAATACGATTTTCTTGTATTCTGGACTCGACTCTGAACCACTCCCTAAAACTTGGCTCATACTTTCTTTAGCACCCTCTATATTTAATCTTAAGTTTTACCGTAACAGGAAATTTCGAATATTCTATTCTAGGCAACCTACTCACAGTCACACTGTATCCATAATAAATAATGAAGATCGAAAAACGTTACGAATGTCGACTTGTGGACATCACTATTTTAGTTCCAAGCTATAGTAGCCTGTCTATAGTTAGTTCTATGTCTATGAATCCGACTTAAAAAAAAGGATCTGATACTTTCATTGAGTACGTTTATAAATAAGTTTAATCACAAAACAAAATACTGCCTTAGCTTGGTACATAAGTTGTGTCTTGCTATTGTAGTAACACGGGAGATTATTTAAAAGCAGCCACAAAGTTCGGCAGGTTCGACGATAAATGGGAATTTATGGGGGCGCCACGGTCGCATTTCTTCTGCAAAGCGCAGTCTGCGTTAGTACAGTTGGCTGCATTTGTTTTAGTTCTAATATTGTCCGGTGTGCGCTCTACCCGCAAAAAGCGCACTCAACTAAAAACTTCTGACATAGTACGTAATAACCTCACCTTTGCTTCCACAAAGTCGGGAAATAAATCTTTCTTGGGAAATAGCTGCCAAATTTTATATGAATAAGAACAAGAAACTACACTTTGCACAGTGCAGTTTTTACGGCATTTGATCTGTGAATTTTTATGATTTCCTAAAGTCTGCTGAAAACAGATTAATTTAAGTAGTTACTATTTCAAACGCCGTCATTCAGTAGTAAACTAAAAAAATACGCACGCATTTCTCTATAAAGCATTCTATGGTCTAGCGGCTAGACCATAGAATGCTTTATAGGCTAGACTCTAGCCTCTCTTAAGACTTTATCCTACTCGTGCAAATCTCTAAAGCCTATAAATGTACTGCAAATAAAATAAAAGACTAACTATTGCTGTAACTTAAAGTAAAAGCGTCACGAAGTTTCTAGACTTATTTTTATGACTTCAACTGGAACTGCGCCGTCGAAATAAAAGCCAGGAAGAAACAAGTACAACGCACAGTTTATTTTACAAACAGAAAGTTAGCGAAAGCGCAGAGGCACCGAGATGTCAATTGATCACTAAGTTGTGCCGCACAGGCTATAAAATTACAGCTAGAAGAAAACAAGCACCTAAGTTTGTACTAACATCATCATCATCATCATTTCAGCCATAGGACGTCTACTGCTGAACATAGGCCTCCCCCAGTGACTTCCAGATTGGCCGGTTGATTGTACTAACAATGGCACGATATTAAGTTCGAATGGTGACTGGCACTCATCAATTCTTTTTTTAATTTGTATCCGAGTTTCAAGATAATAGGTAAAAGTAGAATAAACTAGTAAAAATAACTATAATTCTTTTTAATCATTCTTTTTTCAAGCAATCTTTGGAAGTTGTTTTGTGAGTCTTGATGCGTGCGCTGTATTTTTTTTACTGAAAATGTACTTCTTGATTGTTTAAAATAAACATACTAAACCTAATATCACCTCTTAAGTTCATATCCTAAAGCCCGATATACTACACGCGGTTAGGATGATTACTGCAACAACATAGATTATAGACAAACAATATAACCCAAAAAATATAATCGGGTAAAAGATTAAAATTATTATTAATATCTTTAAATGCACTCGTATTCTACAAAAAAAGGTTTTTAAAGATATCCAATATTACAAATTCACTTTTTTCGGTGGTGCATTTTGAGTTGTATGAATGAACTGGCTGGGTTTTTTGGTTTTGGCTTTAACTCACTAGTTCACTACGCAGCCAAGCCAACTCTAAACGGTCGACTGCGACGGAGCTTAATGTTTTTGAGCTCATAGAAATATTTTCCCGCCTAACAGTTTTCACAGCTTCGAGTAAATATTGCCTGTTTCATTGCTTGCATTCTAAATGTTGTTATTTTTTTACTAAGTACTTGTCCTATTTCATTAATGCACAATTATAAGAAATTTACATCATACATGACGTGTTGTAGGCTTGTAGGATGGATGGTTAAAAAAAAAATTGCGAGTTAAGTTCAGTGCTAAGTGTGCCACAATAAAAAACAATGGTTTGTTGCCTGTTGTGATATCAGACAAGACTTTAATTAATCCAGACTAGAACTAAATCCACATTTCTAGTTTAGAATGTCTGTTATTTAAAAATAAATCCTAAATCCCACTTCTCTTCCATGCTTTTCTAAAACGGGATCTGTATAAAGCCTTTCGTCAGTTTGTTTTTGAAGCGGCATTTAATTAGCAACGCGTTTCCACACAGAATATACATTTGAATGCAAATTAGTGTCCTGATCCGCGATACGAGGTAATATCTAGCCACGGGAAGGAACGTTGTTTTATGTATGAGGCCTTTTCAATTCATTTGGCCGATACTCTTGTACCTTTGTCCCTTCCGGGTCAGTTATTTATTGCTGGTGTTTCGCACTAAATCTACCGAATGTGTGTGTTTCGTGAAACTCCTTCGGCTGTCCGTCGGGCTCGATATCGAGGACAATCCCTCTGAAGAAAATATAATGTTCCGTTAGCAACCTCTGTGTTGACTTTGAACACGGGTTGAGTTTGAGTGAGACGCTTTTTATTGCTATTCCGACCCATCCTCGATAGGCGCAATGGGGACGTTTTGGTTCTCAGTCGAAGCAAATTTTAGAAACGATTTTTCTAAATTGGCTTCCACCTGGGTGTACTGGGAGAATCCGCGAGATGAAATCACTGTCTGGTACCTCGTAAAGCGAGTATGTTATTTCCTTACCTCGAGACCATGATAATAAGCGCGATTACTAGAGCATTTAATTGGCTCATTATATCATTCATCATTCTTCAAACCATCTGGCTTTATCCAGCTTCGCCATTAGCCTTTACCAACATTAGTAGATCCCCAGTATCCTTACGGTGCGTAAGCACTAAGCGTTCAAATCTTGCAAATGCGCCGCTCGAGAACTGCGCGAATGGATTCATCCTTATCATGTCAGCCTATTGCTATGCCAGATGCAAGCATACGATCTTACGCTTTTTTTCATCCAGTCACTGCCACTCTGCCAGCCATCAGGTCATCGGTTCATCGAGCTGGGGGGCGACCTACAGTACGTTTGCCAAGAAGTGGTCTCCACTCGAGAACCCGTTTACTACACCTTCCGGTGGTTTTGTGGTTGGCCCACTACCACTTTAGCTTGCTACACTTTAGAACTATGTACTTAGTCTGCTGCCGAATAATCTCGTTCGAATTTTATCCCTTACCGAATGCATTGCGTACTGGAAACTGTTCGCACAACGCAGTTCAAAACAGCCTGCGAGCGCGCATTCGCGGCGTGTTCGCCATATCTGTACTGTACGCAGCCTTATGTGTACAAGTCTTCACAAAATCAATACAGTCAACATTTAATCTACTCGAATAAAATACCACTATGAATGCCGCAGTCTTTAAATCTTCGACGTTGAACCGTGTCAGTTGATTTTACATATTTCTCCATTATGAATGCTTGTCGTTCTTTCAGATTGACCTTAATGAATACGCGGATTCAGTAAATCAATTAATAAAACATTCGACGGCAAAAAAACGGTTCGCAATTGTCATAAAAAAAAAAATACGTTCCATTTTGAATATTACAGTAAACGCCGTGGCAGATACCCTGGGCGACCTACAGGATTATGTAAATTGCCATTTTTGACAATCGTGTTTTATGTTTGTAAACATTTAGATTTGTAGCTAATATGTAATAAATAGGATTTGACAGAAATAGAAAAATATTAGTTTCTTCATACCGGTAATTATCCACTGTCAGACACCACACGAACTAACCGCAAACGGAAGATTTTCAGGGTCACGCGGGCCACAGCGTCGGTCACCCCGCTACTTTTTTTTTTTTTTAATAGACCAACCAACATCTGCTTACAATAATACATACGCATATACATTTGATAACTTAATAACTAAATACAATAAATACTTAAAGGTTAGCTCCACATGCATACTAAGCTTACTTACTTACTTTCTAATATGTTATGTTGTTACTATTATTGATTATATTTTAATCTTAAAAAATTTAAAGCAGTCTTATAGAACTTTCCATATGAGTCAAACTGTAAGTCAACCAAATCACTACATGAGTTAAGAGTTATACTTAGCCGGGGCACGGGGGAGTTTGAACCTAAAACTGTTCTTCGCAGAGGCGGACTTAGAGGTGCAATACTCTTACGAGGAATCCAAGATGGCGCGCGAAAACAGAAAAATCCAAGCAGCCTGGGGCAATCTATTTTACCTCTCAATAGCTTGTACACGAAAAGCATATCTCTGAGTTCTCTAATCATAGACAAGGGATTCATATTAAAGTAGAATTGTACGATTTAAGTAACTTGGCCTTTCCCGCAGAAAAAGAGAGATGCCACAAGAAACGTTTCTGAAAACGCTCCAGGCGCAGGGTGTGTGTAGCATGGTGCGGTCTCCACACTACACTACAATACTCTAAGTACTACGCACCAAACTATTGTAGATCAAAATTTTTGTGTCAGCTTTGCGAAAATCTTTGATACTCCTTATTATAAAGCCCAACACCTTCTACTTCACAATCGAGTCTAGAAAATTTGCCATTTTTCATTTTTTTGCCTACTCAGTAACACTTACGTTATTGGTATAATTATGGAAACAGATTTTAGACGAATCTAACGACTCCACTTTTATAAACCATCAAGGGCGCGTTTATATGACACGAATGACCCGAGCGATGCTACACGAGTACCGCTTGCAAACGTGTATTTTATTAGCAACTACGTTCAGATTGAACCAGGCAGGAAAAGTTTAAAAAAAACGCTTATATTTTCTCGTGGTGCTGACAATTGTTTTAGGGGATAAGACGTTATTATTTGGACAACCTCTGTAGCCGAGAGGCGAGCATACCGGACTTGCTGTCGCTTTCTCTGAGGTTCCGGGTTCGATTCCCGGTCGGTCAATATAGAAAAATTTCTTTTCTATATTTTCTCGGGTCTGGGTGCTGTGGTACCGTCGTAGTTTCTGATTTCTGTAACACAAGTGCTTAAGCTACTTACCATAGGATCAGAGCAATGCATGTGATGTTGTCCAATATTTATATATTTATTTATATATTAGCTTGTAAGCGAGCCCGGTATAAAGAAATAGGAGAGCGTTTCAATTTGGCATAATCGCGCGGTCACCGATGACCGACACGCCCTGAACGGAAAAATCAAGTGTCGGGCTGACTGTAACCGACCCAAACGGAAAGGTTTTGTATTTTCCCTTCAGCGCTTTAAGCGCTTGAATTTGGTACCTAGTGACCCCAGTCCATCAATCACATACCCTATAGAGCAGCAATATGAACCATCTTTCTCCGAAACAGGATAGTGATTTTTCACTTACATTTAGTATGAACTGAAAGTCCTGTTAACTTTCGCCCACATAAAAACAGTTCAGCCAAAGATAAAATAATGGCGGAAACTTTGTGGAACGATATAAATGATATTTCTACTCTAAGGACCTCAGACATGTACTGATATGCAGGGTGCGCATGCACTCATTTCAATTCTCGTAATGCGTGCGGAAAGTGCTTTTTTGTGATTTCGATGTTGGTCTCATAGTAAAGTTGTACCTTGTATTTAGTCAGTAGTATCACGATCTATAATGACCTCATATCACTCAAAATATAAAATCTAAATTACTAAAAAAGATACTCTACCAAAAAATGTACAGTCAGCGTCATAATAATACTTCGTCATTAAAACCTTACATTGCTACGGCAAATAACTACGCGAAATGAAAGTCGATGCGGCGCATAATTTGAAACTCACAACACGTGCCATCGTGAACGGCGTTCAGCAAAAATAGGAAGAGTTATAAAATATTTCTGACTGAAATGCTATAACTGAAATACAGTGCATGCGTCATAAAATTCAGAACAACCCAGATCCCCGCTCGCCGGAATACTCCAACCTGTATATGAGGCAAGTAACTAAATCAAATGAGAAAAATAAAACCTTCGACATGACCTACTTTGTTGTAGATCAGAGTTTGTGATACACCTTGTTATATCTTCAAAACTAGTAACTTGTTTAAAACCAATATAGGCGTATGTATGGTTTAGTTTTGAAACAAGAACTTTATTGAAAGTGACCTTTAGAAGTACTACAATTGTTGTGTTTTGACAATTCCAGCACCTGTGAATGTTAATTCAAGAACAATAGGCTAGTTTCCTAAAAAAATCTAATTAGTCCGTCAGTTGGATTAACAGAAAATATTGGACAAGTATTTTTTCTTTTCTCAGTTACACAAATTATGATGAAGATAATTATAGCCTGTTAAAGTTCTGCGTAACGTCACGCCTTGCGACACTTTTTAGCAAGGCGTGACGTCACGTGCTTCCATTCCGAAACTTTAATGCGCTTTATCTTCGTCATTTTTTTTTTATTGACAAAAGACAAAATATGGGTCCAACATTTTTTGATAATCTAACTAACGCACTAAACAGAATAATATTTTTATGACCCAGGAAACTAGCTTAAGCTCGATGAAGAACTTTTATGATAACTACTCGTATCTTCTTGCTGCGACTTGGTCTGCGTAGACTTTAGACGTCTGCGTAGACCTTAGACGTCTGCGTAGACTTTAGGATTTAACCAAAGAGGAGTAAATAATGTATTAAGTGTTAAGCTAGATTATTATCTAATGTGTGCATTTCAGCAAATGGCGTTCAGCCGTTAAATCGTGATTGAGTAGGTATCAAAATAATCTATACGATTGGTGTAAAATATTAAAATAAATAATTAATAGAAAACATTGTTGATAAGACTTATTCTATTTCATTATTGTTAACATTGTCATCATAAATTTAATTCTTAACGATATTTTAAAAACATTTTTGCATGCCAGTGTCTGGTGGCTGAGATGATAATATAAATGGTGGTTTCTCAACCACCATTTATATTATATCATCTGTATTATATGTACCACATTCAAAACAAAATAAAGATATTTCTATTTCTTTCTATTTCTATTACATACATTGCTCTGATCCTAAGGTAAGTAGCTAAGGCACTTGTGTTATAGAAATCGGAAACAACGATAGTACCACAACACCCAGACTCGAGACAACATAGAAAAGTTTTATACATTGATCCGACCGAGGATCGAACCTCAAAGATAGCGACGCTAAGTCCGGCGTGATCTGATCAATAAAAAAATCAGAAGACGTTTATGGCGTTCGGATAATTTTAAAGTTAAGATCATAATTATCTATCTGGATCCCTAGGATAAGGTCACGGAAACACGTCTGTAATTGTTGAATTTTTGGGTTTTTTTTATTAGAAAAATTTTTCAGAACCAATTTAAGGGGATTCGTCGCCCGCGATATTCAAATTTTCTTACGTTTCTAACAAATAATCATAATTAAAGTGATGTTTTTTAATTAAACTTTTAACAAAACTAAGTGTCGTTATTCATCGCTTTGTTTATATTGAGCTAACATTTGCAAATTCCAAGTAACATTTTGGACTTTCGTAGCTGCCCAATGCGTCAAATCGGGACAGGACAGTTTGACAGCTGACAAGATTGATTACATTCTACGCACGTTACTAGTAATACCTCTGAATATTATCTGAAATGAATAGAAATTATCTATATAAACAATTTCTGTATATATGTCTTATCTTATTCGCATGAAAATACTTTAAAACTCCACTTTATCTAGTCGCTTTAAATCAACTATAACAACAAGTGAATTAGAACTCAATTTAAGAGCTAAGTGCGAGTTTTTAATCAATAACGTTGGTATCTAATGTTTAATAAATTTTCTATGTAGCTTAATTTACTAAATTTATTCTTAACACCCTTGTCAAAGGCGACAAACACGAAACAGCTCGAGGATTGACTTGTACCAACCTAACAGCACCCACGCTCTTATTTGCATATAACAGCAAAACTCTATTTCAACATCGCAGAATAAACAACTAAACCAATCTATTCGTTAACCCTATTAATTAAGTATAGGTACACAACCAATCCACGAAGCGAGCAACGGAAAAATTCCTCACTTTACTTTGCATCCTCCAAAACGTCTCTACGACTACTTTATTTGAACAGATGGAATTGTACACGTAAGGTAAGGATTCCCTTCCCCGCCAATATGTTTCAATTTAAACTAAGCCGCTTGTCGATACAGGCTCGGCCCGGAATATCTTCCGATTCCGACTGGATTCAGTATAGTAATACAAAACAAAGGGTACGCACACCTACGTAAAGGAAAAAGCTGCCAGATGAACATTCGCATCGGGTTTTTTAAAGTCGCTGAGATAGAAGGTACGCGCCAACTCGGAACTTTCCACTCGATATTAATGCGGGGCTTAGAATATCAAACTGTAATCATACTAAAACATTTTTTCTTCTCCCCCTTCAGTTTCTCCTTTACTCGCCTTTTGAAATGAGTCTTCAGAATCACTCACAATAGGATTCCTATCACGCTCTCACATGTCTGTAAAATATTACCGCTCGACTTATCATCACTGTTTATTTTCAGAAAAACGTTGTTTTCTTTTACTATCAAATTATTATCTTTTCCACTTGTCTGAACATTGCCGCTCTTTCATTGTGTGAAGTTGTGAATACTTTTTCGCATTTACAACTTCTATATTTTATGATCGTAATAACACACGTAACATTGCAGAGTGTACGCAAGTTTCTCCTATATTCAGGACAAGTCTCCGTAAAAAGCGGATAATACGTTCTAGACTTGAAATTTAGCGTCTCCATTTCTGAGATGGATGCTCTAATGTGGTACCATTAGGACCATGTTCTTTGTTTTCACGCGCCCACATATCTAAAGCTGCCATTGAGAACTCGGCAGATAGACGGGATAGTTGAATCGGAAATCGGCGAATTCAGCGAGGCTTTAACGCTGAACTTACTGGAAAATAAAAATTTCGTACAAACAGGCAATCAGCAGCATTTGCGAACTCTCGCTAAGCAAACACGCTCCGCCCGGCCCGAGTGCTTGTCAAAGACTCCTCCGATTCGCTGTATTTTTATACTAAATCGCATTAGGCACTATTGGCACTAAGCACTTTAAGTTGTTACAGGAGGGAATAGCGAAGACAGCGTGGCTTCGTGGCAAAACTTCCACTTTTAAATTGAAACAAACGGAATGAGACTTTTTGTCGTTTAAAGACTCTTCTTCTTCATCTAAAAACATGCGCAATGGAAACGTGAGTAATATGAGTTGAGGTATTTTAGAACTCAGACATGACTTAAATTGTATTGTAATTATGATTGTTTGCTTCGCAAGTAAGTACCTACTATGTTTAATTAGTGTAAGTTATATTAATGTAAAAACAGTTTTTTTTCTTTTAAGTAATAATAGTCGTGTTGAAGTAAACATAAAGTTTTAATTAATGGCTTCCCGCAAACTAAACAATAATAATTCACAGTATGGCAATATAATGATTTTATTTCTGTTATTAGAATTAACTTTGGTTTTGGAACATTTATTTTTGAATTAGTATTAGTAGTTTTGGAGATATGTCATATATTAACAATAAATACTTGTTTGTATCAATTCCTTACGGTCACGACTAAATGCGTTCGCGGCGACTCAAGACCGTTTCGGCTTTGACTAGTTCAGTCGAAATTTCCCGAATTATCTGGAAGCGAATTCGACGAGCCAGCCGACTGGGGCCTATTCAGCCGTAAAGGGAAAAAGGAGTCGGCAAACAACATTCCATCGGCAAATATGTTGTGCCTGTGCCTCTTTTATTTTCTGATATTTTGTATTTAAGCGTACAAATAAAAGTAAAGCCAGTGTTGCGTGCTCTACATCATACGCTAAACTGCGATACACTTGTATATTAACTATACATATTATATAATACTCGTGTGAGCTACTGAACCGAACACCCTCGGCAAGACTACTAGATTAATATTTTACTTGTACATCTTTGGACATAGAATTTAAAAATTCAATTTTCAAAATAATCAATTGTGTCTAACAACATAGTGGTGATGTGAACAATAAGTACATCATCATCATCATCATTTCAGACGTCCACTGCTTAACATAGGCCTCCCCCATTTACTTCCAGATTGGCCGGTTGGAAGCGGCTTGCATCCAAGTGTACATAGAAATAAGTACATAGTGTAGGTAAATACAAAAATTACCTTATCATAATACAATCAAAAGAAAAAACCTAAGGATGGACATATGAAAAATGTTTTTAAACAGATAGATATAGCTTTTTATTGTACACCTTAAACGACAACAGTCTCTTTGAAAGTGAAAGATTATATTTTAAAGTAGGTACAGTGAACAGTTCGTCAACCGTTTACTACCAAACGTCAACTTTTCTCAATTGATATTGATCTCTACGTGTCGGACTTAAAGTTGAAAATCGGTTTAATGACCTTTAACTTTTTGGGTAGGTTGACCTGCCGTTGACTGTACCTTGAAAAAGATTTGCAAACTTTAACCACCGTCAGGGATAAGTTGAGAAGTTTGATCTTTGCCCAGCAGTAAGACAGAGGCAACCTAATAAAAAAAAGTGTTCTTAAAGTCATAAGAAATTAAATTTCGTAAAAAAAGATTTTGGCGACTTGAGAACCTCCTCCTTTTTTGAAGTCGGATAAAAATACGTTGAAACTGTTTGTTTAAAATATTTTACCGTAAATCCTCCAAAAATCTTGATTCTCTCTCTCGTTATGCTTTTATAAAATTTGGGCACGATTTTTTGTCACTTTGCCACGAAATGCGTTTTTCATCGCAGCCAAAAGCTGCAATCTTCTGCAAGTAAAAGTATCGCCACTTATGGGTTCGATCTAAATTAGGTCGTACCGTTTTCTTGGTCGACCCAAAAAATCTGCCAAGCACGAGTCTTAGACACACACTGAGGGTTCTGCTTGACTATCGGGAAAACCTACTTTGCTTGAATTACTAATAATTTTCAGCTTTTGTTAAAGGAACTATGTTATAGAATTCGTAAACAGATTTGATGAGGTTAAAACAAACGATTTTAGTAAAACATTGTGGTCCCTGTACAATAATATATATATGCTCGGGCAGAGTGCAGGCGATATCGCGCGATTTCAGTCGCACCCGACTCGCAGTTTTAACTTTGAAAACAGTGAAGTGTGCCAGCGAATTAGTTACTTTAGCTTAATTATATTGTAAGTAAGGGTTGTTCCTATGATTATGTTATTAGCTATCAATTTTATGTGGCATAACCATTTATTGCTGCCAGTTCAAGACACCGTGGAATGTTAAACGTTTTCAGAAAGTTTTTTTTTATTATATTACCTCATAATCATTACAATGAGCACTGTAATCTCATGTATCTTCATGTTATTTTATAAATATCCTTAATTCACATTTTTAAAATATAATAGTTTTGATACCTGTAAGCAAACAATCAGAAGCCTAGCTGCCAGGTGAGGTTGCCTACAATAAAGTGCCGTCTGAACTCCTGGGCTACGTGACGTAACCCTAAAAATTATCATTAGGTACCTTCGGAATGCAATAAAAAGTTAATGTGGATTCGATCCCCATCGGTGAGGATTTCCCGCGAAGCGCGCATCCCGCCAATACGTCAAGCAGGAATAACATATTTTTTTCAATTACACCGCAATTTCCATGAATCATTTTGTACCGCTGAGCATTCTGCACCGCGCTGCGATTCAGTGACCCAGATTGGAAATATTTATGCTCACCTTGCAAAACGGCTTTTCCAATTTCAAAATAAAGCGCTGCTTTATTTTATTTTATTAGCATAGTTGCAAACACTTATAAATAACATAAAAATACACGGTTAATTTTCATTGGATTTGAAGCCGCAATGCAAATGTAACATTCTTTGACTCCAACACAACTCTTTCTAAAAGCGATCAAAAAATCGGAAATTGTCTTTTTTTTATGTTGGTCTTTTAGAAAGAAATGTTGTATTTGAGCCGGAAAATCTAAATTTTGCGGCTCCCAATAAAAGTTCACCATGTATCAATAATGTTGATACCTACTAAAGTGCCCTCGTTGCGAATCCAGTGCATGTGGTCAAAAAAATGACACAATATGGCATGTAAAACAATAAACGTGTACTACATACACTGTGCACGACAGGCAATATGCGGTGAACTATTGTACTACATGTAAATGAAGACAAAACGAATTTTTGATATTTTTCTGTTTGAAAGGTAATACTTTCAGAATGGTCCCATATAAATTTGGGTTAATTCTGATGATGGGATCTATAAGAAAATCATCAAACATTGCATAAACTCCGTACCACGCCAACTGATTTTAGTATCTATTTTACCTATATCTCTGCCAAATGTGGACCGATTTTGATGATTCTTTTTTTAATGAATAGCTTATACTTCAAAGATACTAAAATAAAATATTTTTGGAAAAAAATTCACCCCTAAGGGTGGGAAAATAGGAAATGAAATCGGTATTCAGCAGTTAAATTATGTTTGCACTCGTAAGATTTGTTTTGATTAGGATTTATCACTAAAATGGATGAAAAAAGTTAATTTTATAAAAAAAATAAAAACCGACTTCAAAAAACTAAAACGCTAAAAATAATCTTAACACTTAAGTACCTAATCAGTTACTTTTGGAGTCGGTGCCAGACAATGAGAGACCAATGTTTTCGTTTGCACCGACTCCAAAAGTAACTGATTAGGTACTTAAGTGTTAAGATTATTTTTAGCGTTTTAGTTTTTTGAAGTCGGTTTTTATTTTTTTTGTGCGCAGAAATCTAATTGCAAAAAAGACGCCTTTGGAGTTACCTCGTTTGGGCTGTCACAGTTTTTTACTAAATCATCAGCATCTTTTACTGATAGCCATTGAAGAAATCTCCACTTACTTCCTCCTATGTGCATCATCTTATCAGCTCCATAGTATCAAATTATTGTAAAGTGGTGTTAATGTCACATACATAGTTTCAAATCGATACGATAATTAAAATTAGGTTAAAATCGACTTCCAATCTATATATGTATAAAACAAAGTCGGGTTAGTTACACCATTTATAAGTCAAGAACGGTTGGACCGATTTTTAGTATCTTTGGTTTGTTGGATTCGTCTCCGTCCTGAATAGCGGAATAAATAATAAAATATTTTTTTTTTTTTTTAAATCTGAGGCGGTACGAAGTTTGATAAAATAGTTTATTAGTTATAAAACGAAGAACTTCAACGTGATATAGATAAGTAATGTGATAAATTAATACTTAGTTTAGTATTGTACGGTCGATATTCGTGTAATTTGTAAAACCAAAATACTTAACAGATCTGACAGAATTTTCACAACTTACATATCTAGAATATATTTTTTTCGGTAGGGTTATACAGGATGTTACTAGATTGGACGAGAGATAGACGTCTACAGGTTGTTCTTCTCATGAATATCATTTAAAACTTTTACTATGGGACAAACAATTAAATCGTTTTTTTTTTAAATATTATGTACAAGGTTAGGTTAAGTAGGTACCAAAATATGAATGCGTGTAGGTGCGCTCCAAAGCTAGACGGATAAAAAAATAAGACCTAATTTTCCTGTCCACATACGCTCATGAGTAATAAATTATAGACACTAGCATTCAGGTTTGGTTCGAACATCAGTTGATTAGGCTGTCAGCAGCACAATAGTGCCCTTACAGCTCCGTCAACCAGTGCCTTACAAAGCGGCACCAATCAGCGACGATCATCTAATTCCATCGGATATTCGCTGTTACTGTTCCCGCCAAACGACTTATTGAATTAATTTCTAATCTACCCGGCGACTTCTGTAATCCGAAAATGAAAATTATTGCAAACAATTTCTTCGTAAATATGTATTATAATTGTAAATAATTTACATAACACAGTTTTCGGAGGTAACGAAGGGAGGCGACGACACTGTTATAAACTGAATAGGTATAACTCGGCTACGGTGGAAACTTGTTTCATTAAATTTAAATTTACCGCCCGCTTATTAATTCAGAGAAACGGCCGCGCAGTCTTCGCGAGTGCGAACGTAAAATACTTTCTTTAAATTCGAACATTCCTTCCACAATTTTGATGTACGAGACAAGGTTCTAAAATAAAAGCTGATTCAATTTCTGTTCACAGAATTTATGTTAACAAATCAGTATACTATGTTAAAAGAAATGTAGCTATGTTTGGAATGAGTAATAGAAGAAGTGACTACGTATTTCATTTAAGGTAGTGTTCTGGGGTGGCCCTAATAAATAGATACTACTTCGCGAACTAAAACGTATTCAAGTATTTATTTTACTCACTAAGTTACAGTGAACTGTCGGTCTATGAGGCAGAAAGGCAAGAATAGCGTATGACCCACAAGGTGGACATACGACCTGGTGAAGGTTGCAGGAAGCCGCTAGATGCAGGCCGCTTCCAACCGGCCATTCTGTAAGTCATTGGAGAAGGCCTCTGTTTAGTTGTGAACACGGCTGAATTGATGATGATTAACCTTACATTTAAAGACGGGTGTTGAAATTAGAAATCTAGGTCTGTATGTTTGTCTGTCTATAGGTATCGTAAAGGATAGACCGATTTAGACGCGGTTTTTGTAAAAAGAAGCTAATTTATCTTGAAAGGTTCTTAGCTATGTGTGCTAAAGATTAGGTCTACCGATAAGAAGATTATGAGCACTATTCGTTTTGGTAATGGGATCTCGGCTTCAAAACGGTTTAACATTCGTTCACTGCAAAGAACAGAGTACAGTAGGCCTACTACGAAAATGTTTCGTCCGTTCGGATGTATAAACTTAAGAAATGAAAATAACCATTAACTTGTATCAACCTTTTGAAGAATATGAACTACTAAAACTAGCCCTGTAAAAAACACTAGCAAGGAATTTATAAGTACGTAATACTTATACTGTTGTACGTAGATGGTAATAAGAATTTATTAGGTTTCCACGTCTGAACGAACAAAAAATTTTGGTGGTAGACCTTCTGACCATAAATAAGTTACTCGTATCATACTCTTAAAAATCCTGAAACAAAAGTATGGCTTTAAATAAAAGACGGATTTATTTTTTCACTTTTTACTGTTTTTTTATTTACTTTAAGGAATTGGCCTTGTGAGATTAATCCTGTTATTATAGTATGGTGGTCCCCAAACCCAACGCCTGTAAGTAAAATAATATTTTTTTATTTCTTTTTACGGGTTATTAAAAAGTCTGGGGTTTATTACATTTTGATTTCAAATTTTTAAATTAAGGGACTATAATGTATACAATAAAAACAAATAAGGTTAAAATAATACTGCTAAGAGATTATAGTAAGCGCCTTAGAATCATAATGACATAATATAGTGTTGAAGCACAAACGTATACACATATACTTACTCGTATATGGCTTATAAGAGCTCATAATCTCATTAAAATAACGTAAAGTTTCAACGGTTAATTAAACATCAACGTTATTTAATGAGGCTCCGTATTACCTAATTGTGTTCATAAAAGTCATTACTTTTTTCTTGCTAAGGGTCTGCATTGCCCTGTTAAAACTTCAAGCTTATTACTTTCCGAGCTTAATTTTTGAATCCGTTTAATTAATTCAGGCCTTATTTAGGACTGATTTTGCTTTTGTTTACATATTTTAGCAAGAATTTATTCAGATTCTGCTTTATGCCTTGGTATTCTATTAAATGTTTCTAATTATATAGCTTACTGTCGATTATTTGGGATTTAATTAGCCTTAAATTGCACGAGACAATGCATTTTTGTGCTATTGATATTATGTTTACATTATCAGAAATTATCAGAAAGCCTCTTTGCGTAAAAGTGCTGAATTTTTTATAAAAACGTTGTGTTACGATAGAAAAATACATCAAACAAAGTCACTGTAAGCTTAAGTTTAATATATGACCAGTGTCTGGCCTATGGTTCGCGCCCCGGACTAGAAAGCCAGCGGTCGTGGGTTTGAATCCCGCAAGGGGCAAATGTTTGTGTGATGACCATATGTACCTAAGTCATAGATGTTTGTAAATGTATTAGTATTTCCGTTAGTTTTTAGTTTATTTATTTAGTTTATCCGTTATCTAATTGCCATAGTACAAGCTTTCCTTAGTTTGGGGCTAGAGATAATTGGTGTGTGGTTCTGGAAATAATTTATTTATTATTATTTGTATGCTCTTTGCGAGTTCACGGGCCAAGAGTGACCCGGTCTTTTAAGGCTTGCGTGGAGATAGAGATCCAACTAAATAAAGTAAACCGACTTCATTAAATCAAAGCTTACGTAATATTACCACATAAGTATCTTATGAGTTATTTTGGAGCTTTTCAGTTTTTTGAAATCGGTATTTTATAAATTAGGAAAATTTGTTTGGATGGAGGAGGTAATCTCTAAAGGAAAAACTTATTCGATTAAAGTAACTCTTTGACCTATATAAAATAAACCTTCCGTAAGGATATATGATATTCTATTTTGATCATTTCTCTGGAATGCGAAATAAATAGCAATATTGAGTGCGTCAAAAAACGCAGATATGTCGCTGTTCCGTTGACAACTTTTAATATGCAACAATGATATTATTTACTACCCGTTTTCGTTTTAATAATTACATGTTCAAAGAAACGAAAACACGGTTTATCAATTTCAAAATTAAGAAATGACATACATATTAAATGGCATCGAACCTTATTGGCAAGTTTCGGTGTACACCTATGAATCACACGTTAATCGAAAGGGAAATTAATTACAAACAACAAATACTCTTTGACAAAATGTCGTAAATGATATTCTTTGTTCAGAATTTCAGTTTGAATATGTAATATTTATGTTTATTTGCATATTTAAATTTGAGATCGAATCAGAAATGAAAAGATCCGTAAAGGAACAAAAGTCGCTGACATAGCCCAACGGATTAGCAAGCTGAAGTGGCAGTGGGCGGGGCACATAGCACGTAGAACTGATGGCCGATGGGGCAGAAAGGTTCTAGAATGGAGGCCGCGTACCGGCAAGCGCAGCGTAGGACGTCCACTCACAAGGTGGTCAGATGACCTGGTAAAGGTCGCAGGAAGACGCTGGATGCAGGCCGCTTCCAACCGGCCAATCTGGAAGTCAATGGGGGAGGCCTATGTTCAGCAGTGGACGTCCTATGGCTGAAATGATGATGATAATGATGACATATTTAAATTACAATTCTGAACAAAGTATATCATTTACGAAATTTTGAAAAAGAATATTGGTCGTTTGCAATTATTTTCTCTTTCGATTAATGTATGTGTCATAGGTGTACACCAAAATAACGGTATTTTCGGTTACTTGCAACTTTAGGTATGCCAGGCTCTATACAATAAAGCTCGAAGACTTTTGTATGAAGATAAATATTTTAACGTTCCAAAATGCACCACTGTATCGGTCCATCTAGGGCGACTGGCGAGTATCGGCGCTAATCGCGCGCGACTTCCGCGGCGGATATTGGCGCCCAGCTGATCCGGCCGCTCTCGCCTCTTCCTTCACTGCGTTAAATTACCACGACAACTTAGGGTTTACCCCAATTAGTTATGTATAAATTTTTATATAGTAAATGTTTGAAGACTTTATTTATTTATTTGTTTGACTAAGTTTGCTAAACTTAGTCAAAAAAATATCTTCAAACAATAAATGGTTTTTTTTCTAAAATAGGACGTGTTATTTTCCTTATTCCCCATTTTACCATTTTTTTTACACAGAAAACTATCATGCATGAATCTTAGTTGTTTTTTTATTAATGTAATTTTTTTACAACATCACATACATCGCTCTGATCCTATGGTTAGTAACCAAAGCACTTGTGTTACAGAAATCAGAAACAGCGACGGTACCACAACAACCGAGACAATATAGAAAAAAAATATTTCCTACTTTAACTGACCGGGAATCGAACCCGGGATCTCAGAGATAGCGACATTAAGTCCGGTCTAAGTCTTTTATAATAAATCTATTAAATATAGGACAATGACAGACCCGATGGACTGATGACTGGGGTTTATTCGTTACAAGGAAGGAAGGATAAGTTAAGTAAAATAAGAAAAGTTGTGAAAAAGCCAGTGTTAAACATTTAGTTGCGAATGAAAATATGCGAATGAGATTGAAATTTGAGGAGATGATTCTGTCAGACAGAACATCAAAAAATGGATTAATATCTTTTTCTGAATATCCTGTCTCATATTGTACTTTCATAAAATAAAAACAGTAGAACAAAGAAAATATGTGTTATTAGGCTCTTAAACGGGTTATAAAAAACTAACTACTTAGCTATTTAGTTGCTATAAATTAGTATCATTATTAGAAGGATGCGTTGAGATACGCATACAATGTCCAAACGCTTAAAAAGCTTAAAAAAGCAAATGATCTAAGGTCATACTATAATGTAATCGATAGGTACAACAGTAATTGTAACTACGCAGTTGTAGACCGCAGGCGAGAATTTTAAGGCTTAAGTCATAGTAATAATTTTAATACTTTACGGGTGTGTACTGATTCTAAAAGAACAAAAATAGCTAAGTGTTTTTTTATAACCCTGTATTTCTCGTTGGAACTATCGATTGATAACAAATTCCTGTACCTACGAGCAATTTACAAATCCGTCGCCCGAATTCCCACCTAAACGCGATCCAGTGGGAGCTTGCAACCTGGCATTCCCGATAGTTAATCGCGGGCCTTCCGCCGCCGCCGGAAATTGACCGGGTTCGGTGCTCCGGTCGGTCACCGCGTGTCAGCCTTTTGCTAATACTCGCTTACTAGTCACTACCTATATCGATTACATACATGTTATGTCATATTAGCGTCGGGTTCTGTGGGAATGGAATGGGGTACGCTTCGTCCTTATAAGAGGCTAATCTACAATGGTAAGTGTAGAGTGTAGAATATAAGAAGTATGTTTGCTATAGACTTAAAAATAACATGTACGAGTACATCTCTAAATTGAATTACACTTGATGGGTTCTGATGTGCTTTTTATTGTAATTTGGATATTTTGAAATGTTTTTATTTGTATAAATAATTAAACTTTTGATTTCCTTTAATTTATGGCATCTTTTACCATTGCACTATCAATCGTTTCTATCAATTTATTACTAATTATTGTATAATATGTTTGTGACGACCGTCTGGTGTAATGGCCCGCGCTCCGGACTACAAAGCAAGCGGTTGCGGGTTCGAATCCCGCAAGGGGCAACTGTTTGTGTCATGAGCACGACCTTATTACAGAAAGTAGGTCAGGGATTGGTCGAATGAGTAGTCTGTAGTCTGGTGACTCTTTATTCCGGCAGAGCTTCGCCTTACAATCAGTTCAGGGTGGAAGAATCAAGGAATGAACTCACATCTCGCTTTTAAACAAAAATAACCGAAGTGATATGGGAGTCAAAACAATTACATTCAAACTATAAGACAAAATATTCTAACTATGAAACTATTACAATTATCCAAATATAAATAATTAAACAGGTTTTACGAAATGATTTTATATCTAAGGTAATTATATACGTTTTAAATATAAATGAAGTCGTTGTGATAATTTAATATGATGGCGCTAGTATTCGATGTCCGGTTGTCATATTCTCTGTAGTAGGCGAGGCGTACACCGGCTGTGACGTCGAATGACGGTGGTAGATTGTAACAAAATATAACCACTAAGCTGCGGTTCAAAATTTGACTGCTGAATAATTTTGATGAACAACCCAACCTAAGTATATTTTTATGTTCTTTATAACACTAACAACGGACAAGTTGGTACACTTTTGACGACGCTGCTTGCCGGCAGAATATTCCTCAAGTTATAAACTACAGTTGTGGTATGAACGCGCATACTGTGCTGTACTACACTGAACCATAATTTTCCCGTCAAACTGCAAATTATGAAACTCAGCGTGGCCCCGAATATTTAAATTTAATTTGCTGCCATTAGAAGTTCGTAACTTCAAAACGTTGAGTTTAAACCACCAAACTCGGGGATAAATTATTTAAATAATCATGTACTTTTATTATGCATACAGGGTGGCTGGTTGTAGGACGTTAGTAACTTATAGAAGCTGCTCTACTTATAAAAATGGACTACATTTATTCTATTGGGTTCCCTAACTTCAATATTTATTATCAATATAGAGATTTGCTTCACTAATTTAACTCTGGGCATCGCAGTTGGTCTATGCCAAAAATAAATAAATATCATATTATAACTTTTTTCACATGTGACAAAAAGGCAAATGTATTTTATGTCATTTGAGTTGTCATTCGAGCTTGTCGTACCTAACTCTTAGGTTCAAAATAAATGTTTCTCGTTCGAAATATCATTTTTTTTAAACTAGGTTAATCCCTACATTGGAGATAATAATGATAGGGAAGCCAATAATAAAAACAAACAAAAAAATCTACCAACTATTTCGATTACAAGATTAACTACCTACTTTACTACTTAAATCAATTGTGTAAAGCACCTAATTTTTTCTCGAATTTGTTACACATTTGGTTTAAAAGTAAAGGTTGTTCACATTAATCATGAATACAGCAGCCTGTAGATTGCGTCTGGTGTTAAACCAGCGACCCCGTATACCGGTCGAGTAAAATCTTTAATATTGGACTTTCAAAATGAACTCCACTGAAATGGGTAATTCTATCGCGCATTTTATTAAAGTTTCTTTATGGTTCACACACACTGTTTTACTTTTATACCTATGATTTTTTATTAAGAGTTCGCAAAAATTACCATATAACTTTGTTTGGGATTTTATTATTTCACTTCAGCGCGTTATATTAAAAATCGTATCCAATAACAGTGCCGTGTAGGGACAGCCGTAAAGAATACACTATCCCACCGCTAATAGGAGGCATGTCGTAAGAGGCGACTAATTCCTGTTGCACGAGACGGCAGAAGCGTCTGCGTGCTAAACGTTATAAATAACGCCAACCCGCCTGTCAAGCTTGGCGAGCATTTACATTTCCCTCCGATGAAAGTCATTGGGGGAGGCCTGTGTTCAGCAGTGGACGTCCATGGCTGAAATGATGATGATGAGTGATGATCCAATAACAGTAGGTACCTAACGATGTATGTACCTAATAAAGAGATCACTTATCCAAACTAGTTTGTGATTGGCGATAAACTATAACTAATTAGTGCGATCGGATTGCATGCAGTGCGCATACATACAATGATTTCATTAAACATGCAAATGTGCGTCCGCACTTGCGCGCTGATACATAAACAACTAGTTGTTTGTTGGCCATTGACGTTTAAATAACGCAGTAATACTCGTATACAATTAAGACGAATTTGGCCAGATATTAATGGGGACCAAATAATAAGTGGAATCTGCTTAATAAGCTCATTAAAGATGGATTGGATCTAAAAAGACAGCTGGGGGCCCAATGAGCTCTGCATTAATTGGATTACGGAAGACCACAATGCCTGGCGATATCTACAGAGCCAACACGTCAGCCAGCTAATGCGACTCTCCGTAATTAGCAACAAATGTCTCTTTTGCGAAATTTCTAGTCAAACTAAGACCATTAACAAAGTTTGCAATTGAGATCGTCAGGTAAAAAAAATTGCAAACTATAGACGAGTCATCATGGACATGTCAATCATTAAAGTCAGTTAGTATGCTGGGAATGCGGTGGCGTGCATTGGGATAGGCCTATGTTCAGCAGTGGACTGACGTGGGCTGATTATGGTGATGCTGGGAATGCACACCACCGAACCCGATTCTGGGCTATTCATTGTCTATTCCTCCTACTCGCTTAAGGTCGCCATACACTGCAGTTAGCGAAGTCGTGTTCTTCACTGAAGAACACTACTTACGAGTACCTTGGTTAGCATTTATACGCAGTAGTCATTTCAACCATTTTAGTTGTCAGTGAGTACATAGTCGCATAATTTTAATTATAGATTCTAGCGTGTTACCAGCCCGTGTTACGCTATTGATTTATACGTTGACGAGATAACGGTACTCAAAACCACACCAAAGAAACACCCCGAAATTTCGTGGCAAGTGGATGATCAACAAGACTTCGGCACCTCTTAACACTATAATTATTCAGCACGGCATAACATCTGCATTATTCTACATGATGAATACTAATTTTATTTCCCACGCCACATTATCGCCGTGCGAGATGAACACGTACTGTATGTATTTTCATAGATTATCGCTTCTCTATGCCCCACGCTTTTGATGATGATGATGGGAGACGTTTGCACACAGAGGATATAATATTAATCAATTAATAGGGTTCTTATTAAATCTGAACTATTCGTATTTAAAGTTCCATTAGCAGAAGCTGAGTAGAGAATTAGAGATTAGCACGTTACAAAAAAGTGTGTAAAGTGACGCGGAAAATATTTTTTTTTATTTGAGGTTGCTTAAAAGAGATTGCTTCTAGCGATAAAACCACTTAAACTGTGCAATTCTAAATATATATATATATATAAATATATTATATATATATATATAAATATATATATATTTATATATTTGGAATTATTTCCTTAAATTTTTCTGTGTGGTGTGTAATAAAGAGTACTTACCTTCTATCTATTTATCAAAACAAAAACATACAAATAATGCTGCGTTGGCTAAACTTACAGGTATAAACTGAAAGAAAATATATATAATAAGGACATCATATCTTATACAAAGCAGCAAAAATAAAAACATGATAAACTGGACCATGTAGCTTTATCATATAAAAATTGTAACATACATTTTACAAAAATACTGTTAGGTGACTGGTCCAACAAGAGAACACTCAAACCAAATCTTTAATTTACCAATTTTACTTTCCTTAGAAAATACCTTTCCATACAAATGTATGGAGAAATTGGATTGGATTGAATCACATATTTTTCATAATTCTGACGTTAGTTCCGGAGTTCTTTAGTATTGAAGCGGTTCTCTTGCTAAACCTGTCACCCTGTATTAATTGTATATATCTTAAATAAGTTAGCGTTTGTAAAGCCAACACCAAGGCGTATGGTAACCAAACGTAAAATTTCGATGATAGTCCCTTTAGGCGGGAATATCTTGACAAATACCCTAATAAAAAGGCTCTCCGCGCGCCCGGGACGTTTGGAAAACCATTTACAAGCTTTATCGCCGCTATGGAAATAATAACTGAAGCCGTTATCGTCCTAAATTGATCTAATTTAAAATTATTGTTATCGCAAACCTTTTACTTTTATTACAGAGGATCATAATATTTTATCAGTGGCCACTCGGAAAAATCTTGTGTGTTAATCTGAATTGCCAGTTTACTTTTATTAATATACACAACAATATTGCGCACATTGCGGTTGAGCTTCGCCATCAAAATAATTTAGCATTGTGGCCAGTTTGTTGAATTATTACACCGGTATACCTTCTCCGAAACTTCGCTAACTATTACAGTTATCAATATAAATTACGCAAACTCCATAACCCCAACTTCCTATCCAATTAGTCGAGTAATAAATAGCTTTGAAGTCAAAGATTGCGAAAACCAATTATGTTTAAACCTACCTCTGTTGATAGATTTTTAACAATGTTTTCGAAAGCAAAAGTCTTCGTATTATTTGAAAACAATATCTACTGGTTGTATCAGTGTTCATTTTGCCTGCCATCTCGCACTCGCAGTCACAATAATTGCCTTTTGAGACGAGAAAAACATTACTTCGACGATAAAATATTATTTGTGTGTGACAGGCTTTGTGGGAATGTGTACTGCCATATCTCAAAGACACCCGTTGTAATTAAGTAGACAATGCGAGTTCATATTTGGTGGGGCTGGCGGGGCGCTATTGTACGCCGCCGTTATCTGCAGACCAGTCTTTTTAGCTTTGCACAACAAAGTGACTTCGTTTGGTTGTAACTGTTTATTTCACGCAAATTTTTCTCGTCTCAGATTATGACAGCGCAGTAAGTAGAGTTGGGCTTCATCAAATCGCTACAATGATATATTCGGTCGATTAACGAGATGTAGGTAATCGAGTGTTATATTTTTTAAATGCGTAGATAATTTACGTTTAAATCTAAAATGGTGTGATTTTAAAAAAAAACTCTTATTTTATGTTTGAATGAAGCTATGAAGTTTGGTGACTTTATTGGATAGATAATAATAAAATAAGATAAAAAAAGAACCACACTTTTACATCGATAACAGCTGTAATATTTAGGGTCCACACCAAAGTTACGTCACATGAGTACTGCAGTATAGTAATAACATGATGCCACAAGAAAAAGAAAAAAGTCTCAGAAAAATATACGCAGAGTATTAATAATTGCATTAACTTGTTGCAAACACCTAAGTCTGAGTGGTAAAAGTTTATCACAAATTCAAATCTCTTTGAAGTAAGTTATCGATTGAACCCTGAACGAATAAAAGTCCACTCGACTAAACCAGCGGAATGGCACAGCACTAATACTGCCGCAAATTTGGAGCAGATGGCTCTGTGGAATCTCTCCAGCGCGGCACCTACTTGGCATCCTATTTTGAGCTCTTTTTGTCTTAATACACTTGAGAGAATTCAATGGAGAGAATACTGTATTCAGGAAGAATTTATCAAACTGTCTGCGTCTATTGATCGTTTTATGGTTTCAAACCAATTAACAAGAAACGAAACCCTTTAACTTCGACCTCTATAATACGCCAGTCTGTCCTAATATACTGCCATTTTAGTCGCTACAGACAGTGCAAGAAAACTGAAAATCGCTATGACTAAAGATTTATAAAACAAAATTATGGAATAAAGTTATATTTTATCATACATTTCAGGGTACCCCGTCTTTTTAAATTATGTTTCTGATAATGCTGTAATTGTCTCTGATTTTTACTCTATTGATAATAGAATCACCTTCCAATATCTGAAAACATCCGTGAACAAATTACCAACATATTATTGTCTCGCTGAAGAAGTCATGTTAGTCATATAGCCGTTGGGTTACCTTTGTGACTAAATCTAAATAAATAAAACTATTTATCTCATACTTGACCCACCAGCCTTGTATTAGCTGGCGCCCTTAACAAACATGGGAATGCAAAACCGGCAAGCGACCACAGAAGTACAAAATCTACCCGCATGTAGGTAGTCAGTTAAAAGCTGCGGTTACAGGTTCAGCCATGCAACTACCCACAACTAACTACACTTGTGTAGGTAGTTCTAAAGCTTTTTGACATACATTTAAATACAGGGTTATTTGTAAAACATAAACAACCTCCTAGGGCCTGATTCTGGTGCTCAAATACAACAACTTTTTCTAAATGACCAACATTGAAATAAAATAAAAAATATTATTGCCCCATACAAACTGATGTCAGCTGGTGGCGGCTTAGTACGTGAAAGTGTTTTTTTTTTTGCGATTTCAATGTTGGTCCCATAGAAAAAGATCTTGTATTAAAGCACCAGAATCAGCCCCTAGGAGGTTGTTGTTGTTTTACAAATAACTCTGTATACATTACATAATTCTGGCCAATCTGGAAGTCACTGGGGGAGGCCTATGTTCAGCAGTGGACGTCCCATGGCTGAAATGATAATTACATAATATAGCCATAATTGAATTTAACGTAACTTAACACCTTTGCCTAGCAGTCGGATAAACGAAGAAAATAATAAAGTTCATATTTTGCCGTTGGCTAACGAAATACGTGTCACATATCTTTATCTTGTTTTTCAACCGACTTCAAAAAAGAAGGAGGTTCTCAATTCGACTGTATGTATTTTTTTTTTGTATGTATGTTACGCGATTACTCCGCCAATTATGAATCGATTTTAATGATTCTATCTTTTTTGTTTGGTAGATCATACTTCAGAGGTGGTCCCATATAAATTTTATCAAAATTGATTTAGAACTTTTTGAGAAAATCAACAAATATATATCCAGATAATATTTTGGTTGTGGTTCTTGGTACCTATCTTCGACAAATATGAGCCGATTTTGATGATTTTTGTTTTATTGAATAGCTTATACTTCAAAGATGCTATGATAAAAGTTTGAAAAATAAAAATCACCCCTAAGGGTAGGAAAATAGGGAATGAAATCGGTGTTCAGCAGTTAGATTAGGATTTATCACTAAAAATAGATGAAATAAGTAAATTTTATTAAAAAAAATAAAACCGACTTCAAAACACTAAAATGCTAAAAATAATCCTAACACTTAAGTACCTAATCAGTTACTTTTGGAGTCGGTGCAAACAATAACATTGAATCTCTCATCGGCTGGCACCGACTCCAAAAGTAACTGATTAGGTACTTAAGTGTTAGGATTATTTTTAGCATTTTAGTGTTTTGAAGTCGGTTTTATTTTTTTTAATAAAATTTACTTATTATCAAAATAGATGCGGCTTAAGTTATGTGATGTTGCTAACTATATATTTTTTATTACGACTATTATCAGCTATCATTTCAATTCGTCTTAAATTCCATTGTGTATTTCCGAAACCGGCACTTAAGTTGTTTTAATTGCTTACAGCGCAACGAATACATCGTCGCTGACTGGTAAAAAAGATATGACGCATCAAACAGCCAATCTGCGGAATAAAAAGTTTATTTCTTTCATAAAGCAGATACAAAGGGCGAGATTATCCGGGTCTTAGGGCCGCATCGATTCAGAGGCAAACAATCGTCTTTTGTCGGCGCCGCCATTGAAGTTCGGGTAATTAATTATAAGGGCGACCGTCATTTCGCAGATTCACTTCTCCGCCAGCCCAAGATTGACTGATTACATCCCTCACACCACGCGTCCTAGCCCCTTCTTATATTTGACACAATGTGTATTTATAGCGCAAGATTAATCGAATTATCTATGGACAGTATAATAAAAAAGTATCAAACACTCGACTGTAAATGTCAAAGCATAAAATACAACTCGAAAGAAAACGAATTACGCAGACTAAACAAGCGAACGACATTAAAAATACACGGGCCGCTCGACAGGCCACAATAAAGCCGCAAAATGCAGCCGGCATTCCCGTACCTACCTGTTGTGCACTCGTTTTTCATGGCGCTGCAACGATTTATCACAGGTATACCTATAACTGAATATTGAAAAAGGCGGAATGGAAAACTGCGTGCTAGAAAAGTCCGGGGCAATACCTCTCCGGCGCAGAAACAAAGTAATTGGCGAGGAGAAAAATTACGGTAGAGAGGAAAGCGGTGTGTTTAAAAAAATGGAAAAAAGAAATAGCTCGTGTTATAGGTGCGGAGAACAAAGGCTCGTTCCGCTCATTCGTACAATGACGCGCAGCCAGCCGGAGCGGCCCTGATTGTTACTGCTGATCGTTTGCTTTTGTCTTCAGCGTGAGAAACTTGGCCTTTGTTTGTTTTTCACGATTTAAATGCCTTGATTCGGCACTTAGTTTTCGTAGTTCACCAACTCGGTTTGTTATCGACGGCGCTGCCCGCTCCCAGGAACTCCCGGAGCGGAGTTTCCAGACCAATGCATCATTTATGGGTTTATTTTTAACTCCCCTGCATTGATTGTGCGGATGACCAGTTACGACACATTTTGTGGTGGTTTATTCTGTTACTTTAGGCAATATGCGTATACTAATATTTAGGAACAATCTTGCTTAGATTTTTAGGGTGTGTACAATGTAGTTAGTATGTATACTTTCTATGATACTTATCTTGACTTGATTACTTATTCACTCTACCCTTACAGGGGTTCAAAATGTCTCAACATTTTTATTTTTTGTCAGTCTTTACACAAAATATTTCTATCAAGTAGCAATAACATGCTAAACTTTTTAATTTCAGACGTTTTATTGTAAATATTGTGGGCTTTGATTAACCACACTCCATGAAATTGCAACAGCTGCCGCCTCTCAGCAACGGCACTAAAAATAGGCAGATTCCAGAAATTCAATGTAGGAAGCGATTTTTAATTGGTATTTCCATTCTGTCATTTCACATTAAAGACACTTCAATAGTTTAACGAAAACTCTGTGTCACATTAGTTACCAAACTTAGAAGGAATAATGAATTTTACAATATAAAAAAAAATTTTTTTAGATTCTAGCAGTACTTAAGTCTTTCGAACATCCAGTTAAATTTGAGATGCAAAAAAAAACTACATTTTGATTTGATTCTTTAACTTCTGAGACGCAAGGCCACTTTAAATAGTTTTTCGCGTTGACCCACCAATAACAATGAAAAACCAATAAAACCAATTTATTTCTGCAAATAGACCTAACTTAAGCTCTTTTACGCGTCCCAATTATTATTTTTTACCCTACTACTGCTTCGGGACAATTGTGGGCTAGCGCCAAGAAAAAACAGCGCAAGAAACTCAGTCGCTATTGTGAGCCAATAACACTGTAACAAGTTAACATAACATTAAACAATACAATTATTTTCTCATTTCTGTCATCGTGAATTCAACCGACATGTCACATAAAACTTTTTAAGCCTTCTAAAATGGAATCGTTCGTGGATATGAAAAATTACTCTATCCTTGAAAAATATTATAGGGTCATCTATTTAAAAGTTTTTTCCTTTCTACGAGATTTCACGTACTGAGTCAACCTGGGTTAGTTGTAGATTTATTACAGCGCTTAACTTCTAAGGCTCTGGGACCATTTTTGAATGAACTAGACTCCTTTCGAAGCACCTACTTTATTAAAAGGATGGTCGACGTCGACATTTCACAAAACGCGGAAGCCAGCAGTTATAGTACCTACTCGTACCTAAAAATCGCAAGCACACTATTCGTACTCGCGGCTAATATCACACCCATTGAAAAGATTTGTAGCCTTTGCCAGGTACATTCTGGCTTACGCACGGGTGCACTGACTTACTACACCTATTCATCCTTATTACATGCACCATAAAGCCCACATTCGAACGAGATTCAGCAACACACTTATACACCGAAATAAACGATGAATATTTTTTTATTCTATTCATCCCATGTCATTTATCAGAAATAGCAATATCATCCGTAATATCGAAAATTGGATAATATCACACATGCATTTCTCAACTCGTTGGTTTTTATTGTGTCATGTTAAATTTCGATTGCGCAGATATATTAACGACCTCCGTAGCCGAAAGGCGAGCACGCCGGAATTGGCGTCGCCATCTCTGAGGTCACGGATTCGATTCTCGGTCGTGTCAATATAAAAAACAAACTTTTCTATATTATCTCGGATTAAGGTGTTGTGGTACCTTCGTTGTTTCTATGACACAAGTGCTATGCCTACTTACCTTAGCATTAAAGCAATGTAATGTTGTCCAATATTTATTTGTGTTTTATGTTAAAATTTTATTCCTGAAAGAAAACGTATGCACATACGCAAATAAGTAGGTACCAACCAGGAATCCGTAACGTATCTTTTGGCTCTTTCAATAAAGATTACTATATAGGATAAAGGATAAAGATTACTATATAGGATCTATACTCAATACTCAATCATAAATAATTTATTTTATAATGAACCTACATAAATACTATATAGGACATTATGGGCCCTGTAGGATAAGGCAATCAGAAGAGGGGAGGACAATTAAGAATCTAGCGGAAACTAAGTATTAGTTTTTTTTTGTCGTTTAGGCAGATCACATAAATCTTATTATTCTATAGAACCCATAAAGGATGGGGACGATTATACTCAAATCATTTAACCCCTCAGCCCTACAAAAAGTCACACAACATTTTATTATTTTTTGTTACGCAGTCTTACGCAACCTCGATAGCCAAAAACTTAAACATCTATTTTTTAAAAGGTTTTATTTTTTCACTATTTCGATGGTACATAGAAAAAAAGCTCGTATAAACTAGCAATAACGGTGTTTTAATTTATTGCATGGTCCTCTACATATAAAAATAGCTAAAGTAATTTATCTACTTTCATCATCATCATTTCAGCCACAGGACGTCCACTGCTGTCAAACGCCTCTTCTAGTTATTTCGAGATCCGGTTGGAAGCACCTATTTTCACTGTTTTTATTTTTTCAGTATAGACTTTGTCATAAAAACAACACTGCTTTAGGTAAGTTATGGATAGGCCCCTGGCATCGAAAACATCATGTCAAGACCTATGCAATTCATTCCATTCAGTTATTTAATGAAACGATTGTTGCTTCGTCTGATAACATAAAATCTTCAATAACGTCCCAATTTACAGTTATGTTGTATTCGTCAGAGTCAAAGCCACGCCAAAAAAGATTTGAATGGAACGCAAAATGGGCGACAGAAGCCGCGCGTCCGAGATAACGGCTCCTCAAAAGAGGGAATGTTAAAAACAAAATTCAAGAGGGAGCGAGTGCCTAAGTAAATTATAAAAGTGCGACCAGGGCTGCCAACCGCTCTTTTAAGTCCACTTAAATCAGGCACAGCCTAGAAAATTTTAACAAACGTACCGCGCCGTCTATTTTGCCTTACACGACCTCTGTTTAGTGGTTCGAGCTCTGGACTCAAAGCCAAGTGGTTGCGAGTTCGAATCCTGCAAGGAGAATGTTTGTGAGATAAGCACGACCAATTGTATACCTAAGTCATGGATGTTTTTAAATACATAAGCAAGCCTAAACAAGGTTATTAAAGAGGCTTTGCTTAGTTTGGGGCTAGATAATTAATGTGATTGTTGAAAGAATGTATTTATTATTTAAGCTTTTCTACAAGCTATGCATTTTTAAACGTTTCTATAATATTTTAAAATCAAAGGATCGACGTTAAATGTTTTCCGCAGAGTCTTCACTACGTCAAAGGAAGAAAATCTCTATGGATATTGCTTAAACCAATAATCCTTGATGTTTTTTTGGCTCTATTTGTTTCTTTTGTTTCGTATTTTTGTCAAAAATGTATCTAACACAAATTAAGTTTTTTTTTAAAATTGAATTTAAATTTTAAAAATTAAATATTTTCGGAATCCGACTCTGGGACGTGCAGCAAAGAGAATTCCAAATCTCTCCAATGAATTCTAGGCCGTGTACCTGTAAGTGAAAGCGCAGTATCTATCAGATAAACCCGACAATCCTGGATTGTTTTATGATTTTTCAGCGAAAAAACTATGATATTTTCGACCTTGAGGTTATTTTAATATTATAATATTTGGTCTTTCATGTAGTCAGGTTTATATTATAAGCAAACTAGTGCCAGTTTAAATCTAATTTAATTTGATCCAGCATCGGTCTGCTGCAATGGGCCTCTCTTCCCATTTTCCATGCGATTCGATGTAATGGCTTCTGTGAATTTGTCCAGTTTATCCATCCATTGACAGATAGATAGTCTTTATTGCACACCACACAAAGTAAATAAGGTACATGAAATACATTCAAAGCTGCACAATTTGGCGGTCTTATCGCTAGAAACGATCATTAGAATTTATTTTGGATGCACACAAAAAGCTAATTTTGTAGAACAAGGAACGGAAGGAAGGAATAGTAAATCAACCAAATCAAACCAGTTTTCAGGCACAGATTGTGGTAGCTATAAAGGTCAAAAAATCATATCCAAAACTAAATTTGAACACATAAAAAAACTATTTATTTCTGAAAATACGCCTGAATTATGCATTTTTATGCATATTTATGTCCTAACTTCCTAATTACTATAAAATAAAATAAAACTGTCGTTGTAATGTTTTAGTGGCAGCCCTAGGCGCCTTTTGTTTACGTCGCCACAGTCGCGGGCCATCCCGCGACGTTTACCAACTCCCCGATTCTTATAACTGACGCAGATTGTGCGAAATGATTTTTATTAAGTTCAAAATGAGCTTTGCTGGCTTTACTTGGTACACTATTTGCAATAGCGCGACATTTTTTATTTATTTAACTGGGGTGAATGTATACAATATTGGTATTTATTTATTATACATAATTATACAGTAAGTTTTCGTTGGTTTTGCAGCCGAAAAATTCACACTTTACTCATTCATACTTAACCGCTGACCAGCTGACACCGGTTTGTACCTATAGTTTTTTTTTTTTGAGACTGTGATGTTGGTCCTATCACAAAACTTGAATCTGTCTGTTTCGGCTTCAAAACCGATGGAAATTCACAATTTGTTTGCATAAAAACAAATAAAACCAATTTATTTTTATAAATAAGCCTAAATTAAGCACTTTTACACGTCCCAAGTTTGTCGTCCAAGTCCCACTGCTTCGGGACAATATTAGGGGCTAACGCCGAGAAAAAGCAGCGCAAGAAACACGGTCACTGTTGTCAGCCTCTCTTTAAATACATACTATAGCCTCTAGCTGGGTTTATGGGTACGTTTCTGCGAGACAGAAAAACTTTTTTCTAAATTGCCTCGGGTCTGGGCGTGCTGGGAGAAAACCCTGGCAAATGTAGCAGGTATCTCGTTCACAAGGATGTTAATTGCTTACTCCGTGACGATGACAATGCTGTGTTGTCTGAAAATTCCATGTGACTATAATTTTTTGTCCTACAATTATTACTATCTTATTTTTTATAATAAATTTATTTTTAAGCTGAGTGTTCATGTTTTCATGTTTTTTCATTTTGACATTAAAGTTTTTGTTTATATTAATATATCTATTAATATTCCGTGTAACACTATACACATAATACACTGCTCTTCTCACCCTACATTATGTTTTAAGGAATATTTTTGCAAGTCAAAATAATTAAAACGTGTTACGTCCGTAATTAATTTTTTGATCCTGCGAGGTCTAAAGCGGTTTCTCCTCTTTTAACAGTAGGTGTGTTAATTTTACAAATACAATTCAAAATTTTAATTTGCAATTTAAATTGTAGGTACAAAATAAATACTAAAAACTAATCGTATGAAAGAAAATGTATGTACAAAAAAAAAATCTTCAGAATCGCAATCGCATTTCTTATAATTGATTTTGTTGTTATACTTCACATAGAAACATAGTTAAAATTTTACTCATTTAATTAATGTAAAATTAACGCTTGGATTAACTTAAAAACTAAGAAATTTGGTTCACATATACGAGTACCTAGATATTGACAAATTCAATTCAATAATTTATTGCATGCTACATTTGTGTACACATAGTAGTTTTACAGATAGGTACATGATATTCGGAAAATACAATTTAACTACCTACCTACCATAGACTTAGACTAGCTTAACACATAGGACATGCATGTATTTATTCATTCCATTGCATGGTCTTTATCTGAAGTCTAGACAGACAAAGTCGCGGGCAGGTGCTAGTTTCCGATAAAATTATGTTTCTCGACTTTTACAGTATTTATTTTAGAATGTCCAAAAAGTCAAAAGTCAAAGTCAAAAGTCAAAAATCAATTATTCAATTCAGGACAAAATTGACACTTATGAACGTGAATAATAACATTGTAGGCCCTTAGGGGGCCAGAACATGTCTCCTTATTTTTTGGGCCCTACTACAAACTTATCCTTAATTAAGTAACCATATTCTATGAAATTATTAGTACTTCACGTGTCCGGAGACATCGATTGCGACGTCAAAGCATTGCTGCTGCGTGGGCCAAATGGCGAGAGGTGACTGGTGTCATTTGTGACCCCAGAATGCCGGTTAAGCTTAAAGGACAGATCTATAAGTCCATCATTAGGCCTGTTCTTTTATATGGCAGCGAAGCATGGCCGCTACTTGAGCGACACAAGCAGGAGCTGCGTGTCACGGAAATGAATATGCTGCGGTGGATGTGCGGAGTCACGCGTAAGGACCGCGTGAGGAACTCGCGCATCCGCGGTAGCCTTCGTGTCCGTGATATTGCAGACAAACTGCAGGAGAGTCGCCTACGCTGGTACGGCCATGTTTTGCGGAAACCGGCAAGCTACGTAGGAAACAAATGTCTGGCCATGCCGCCACCGCCAGGCCCTGGCAAAAGGGGTAGACCCAAGAAATGCTGGCTTGACGTTGTGAGATGATCTCACAACTAGAGACGCTCAAGACCGCGCGAAGTGGAGGAGCAAATCAAGGAAAGCGGACCCTGGGCTCCAAAGCAATGGCTTTGGACGCAACCGGGATTGACCGTATAGATGATAATGATGATTCTATGAAATTATTGATTAGATTTGATGGACTATTTTTATTTCAAACTAGCTGTCTCGGCGAACTTCGTACCGCCTCTTTTTTTTCTTGAATTGTTCGATGTTTATTCTGCTAATCGGAACGGAGACAAATCCAAAAAATCATAAATCATAAAAATCGGCCCTGCCGTTCTTGACTTATAAATGGTGTAACTAACCCGACTTTGTTTTATATACAGGGTGTAACGAAAAGGTGAAATAAAACTTTAAGGGGTTATTCTACGGCTAAATTACATCAACTTTTTCTATGGGACCAACATCAAAATCTCAAAAAAAAAAAGACTTTTCCATACAAACTGATGCCAGCTGGTCGCGTTTTAGTATGGGAAAGTGTTTTTTTTTGCGATTTCGATGTTGGTTCCATATAAAAAGTAGTTGTGTTTTAGCCGCAGAATAACCCATTAAAGTTTTATTTCACATTTTCGTTACACTTGTATATATATAGATTAATTTTATAAGAAAATCTTCGATTTAGTTCGTAACATATAACCCGTTGACACATCCACGGCTAAACCCGTGCTAATCTCAGCGCTGAATTGAATTTGTTAATTGAAATTAATATTAATATTATGTATGATATTATGTATGTATTCGATCGATTGAGTAAACTACAACAGTACATCAGTTCCGATTTGAATATTCACGGATTAAGTTTGATTAGGCTTTGTATTATCGTGCGTAGTTAGTTAAGGACATATTAAAGTACCTGAACTAAAATTCATAAGATACGTATCAGTCATCATCATCATCATTTCAGCAGTAGGACGTCCACTGCTGAACATAGGCCTCCCCAAAAAGGGGGGATTGCCAATACTCGCCACACTTGGCAGGCGGGTTGGCAAGCGCAGTTTTTAACCGACTTCAAAAAAGGAGGAGGTTCTCAATTCGTCGGTATCTTTTTTTTTTATGTATGTTCAGCGATCATTCTTTACTGCGTTGACGGATTTCGATAAATTTTTTTTTGTTTGAAAGGTAATACTTTCAGAATGGTCCTATATAAATTTGATTAAATTCTGATGATGGGATCTATAAGAAAATCATCAAACATTGCATAAACTCCGTACAACGCCACTGATTTTAGTATCTATCTTACCTATATCTCTGCCAAATGTGGACCGATTTTGATGATTCTTTTTTTAATGAATAGCTTATACTTCAAAGATACTATAATAAAACATTTTTGGAAAAAATTTCACCCCTAAGGGTGGAAAAATAGGAAATGAAATCGTAGTTCAGCAGTTAAATTATGTTTGCACTCGTAAAGATTTGTTTTGATTAGGATTTATCACTAAAATGGATGAAATAAGTTAATTTAAAAAAAAAAAAAAAAACCGACTTCAAAAAACTAAAACGCTAAAAAATCGGTTTTTATTTTTTTTATAAAATTAATTTATAATATTTCTGCTGCCCGTCTCGTGCTATAGAATTAGTCGCCTCTTACGACACGCCTCCTGTTGGCGGTAAGGATGTGTATTCTTTACGGCAATCCCCACACGGCACATCGGCACGGTACGTATCAGTGCAATGTTTCATTTCATCTTCATTTATGCATATAAAATTTACTTTTTGTTAAATCTTTTTAATGGAGAATCATAATAGGGAATTATGATTGATGATGATCAAAATTTCCTATTAAGATTCTCCATTACAAATATCTTACAAAATCTTAGTAAGGTTTTGGATACCAACGCGTGACCATTAGGTTCATAACAACAAGTCCAAACTACAGCCTCGTCTAGACTTCATCCCCGCGGGGCGAACTTCACCAAATGCAACTGAAAGCAACAATGTTTGCTAAACCCAAACCCCCACTGACAAACATTTATTCATTACCAAAATCCGTAATACATGTGTAAGCATGCTCACGAACAGACTATTATGTGTTTGAAGAATTAAGAGCTCTCAAGAAGTTATTAAACTATAATTATGACGAATACTAATTAAATTCTAGCCGCTGTGAAGTTTGCAGCGCAACTTTTGGAGCGCGCGCACAATGACACGGCACAATAAAAAATTCAACGGTGGCGCGGGACCCACCAAATGTTCTCTTCGTTGTTTCCGCCGCACATTTTATTCTGTACATTCTTCACCCGACCGCCGCGAGCTCTTTTAATGACGGTACCAGCATCGCGTTCATCTAGTTAAATTTATACTTGAAATGCACCAAATTCTAGTTCAAAGTTTCGGTATGTTTAATATTGCGGGGCGCGCCGTGCAACACGCAATACGCATACCTCTACAACGAGGATCGTAAGCAAAATATTCAGTTCGCTCGCACCCTCTTATGCTTATCGTCTGCACTGATTTATTCAATAACGCCGATTTGTGTTTTATATCTGATGTTTATTTAAAAAGTTGGGCATCCCAGGGCCGTTCAATAAAAATATCCCCTAAGTCAACAGTGGAAAGCTCAATTTGTATTCAGGCGCCTCGGGCGGGCCGCCTGTATGTAATTTATTTTATGCTATTCAAACCCCCGTATTGATACGAGATATTATGCAGGTGTATTGAGATGTTTGCGGATATAAATTCGGAGCTGCTTTTAAGAAATTGCCTCTATCCTTAACATCTTCGTTTAGTTTTAGGTATAGGTAGTAAAGTTTTCTGAATTTTTGTAAATTATATAAAAACAAGTAAACGAAAATAACAGACAGTAGTTATTTTTTAATACTACTACTTTTAGCGTAGATAAGCACTTTATGAAGTGCTTACGTCGAAAACATATAAGTTAGTTATAAGTTTAGTTTCCAACAATATTTTTAACGCATGTCGTGGCAGCCTTTATTTAAGGTCACACTTTATTTCATTGAAATTTATTTTTAACTACCGACTGTTAATGTTGTTGAATGCTTTGTTGGTTTTCCTAAAATAAATAAATCAAGCCAACCTCACCTGAAAGTTGTGCACTATTCGCAACCGAACAACAAACGAACTTACCGGTAGTAGAGCTTTCTACAAGGTCGCCCTTAACCTATTTCTACCGTCAAACAGGTTTGCTGTGTTGTGTTAAACAGCAGAAAATATTACAAACTACGGAAAAGTTTACCTTTGCGAATATTGTAAATTAAAGCATCGTTATTACTAAAACCCAAATGTTAAAGATCTCACTTATAAATTTGTTAGACACATCCAAAACATTAGGCCAATTTAAAAAAAGTAAAATGATTACATATCATTTTCCTACTACAGTACTCTGTATTTTATAAGAAGAAGAAGTTATACTTAATTATACAATTAAAAAGAAGTAAATCGTTCATAGAAGAGCAAGAGGCAGTTAGTTAGTTTGTCTGGGCTGTTTCCGCACTTAGCCTCCTGATTGGGCCATTGTGCGTGCTACCTTTTCCTTCTTACTCCAACCATCCTAGATCATCCCAGAAGGTCAGCAATCTTTTCAGATTTTTGCAGGCTTCCGGGAGAGATCCAGGCGATTGGAGGATCTGATGCCGTTGATTTGCCACGCTCCTACATTCCATAAGCACGTGCTGTGGCGTTTCTTCTGCCTCCATGCATCCTCTGCATGTGGGGCTGTCAGTCACACCTATGTTAAATAGGTGCTTGTTTAGAGGACAGTGACCGGTTATAACTCCTATAACCTTGCGGATTTTGTCCTTTTTTTGTCTGATGAGGTTGCAGGTAAGCTTATTTGATGCTACCGGAACTGCATTTTTTGTTTGCCTGCATCCTTCACCGTTTCTCCATTCTGTTAAATGCGTTTCTCTAGTTCTTTCGCGCAACCATGTTTTAATTTGGGCTTGAGGTAAAGGCAGTAGTGGTTCCGGTCCGTGAACTACTGCCTTCGATCCTCGTTTTGCCAGCTCGTCTGCTGCGTCATTACCCAGTGAGTCACTGTGTCCTTTGATCCACTGCAGAGTTACTCTGTTCGCTTTCGCAATGGATTGGAGTGCGTTGTGGCATTCCAGTATGAGGACCGAAGTTATTATATTGTTTTGTAGGGCTTGAAGCACGGATACACTGTCTGAGATAATTTTGATGTTAAGCTCTCGGACATCTCTGGCTACAACCGCCTGTGCCGCTTTGGTGATACCAATGCATTTCGCTTGGAAGATTGTGTTCAACTTGTCTAGGGTAGTTGATATTCTTATGTTTATCAACTAGCAAGAGGCAGTGTAATTACATCAAATTAAGCCGAATATGGTCAATCAGGATAAATAATTATAGTAGTTTTGTAAATTGGTACAGTTATACCTTAAGGTGTCCATCATAAAATAAACGGCCTAAGTTAGTCCACAGCTGGACATAGGCCTCTCCCAATGCGTTCGCCACTTGAGCCTTGCGTACATCGTCGCTCCACCTTAAGGTGTCCAAATGATCATACAAATTTACTACACAAATAAACAATTTGTGTTTGTATATTATTATTTGATTAACTAGTTTATTTAATCAAGTAACAATGATGCAAGAATTACAATATTATATCTAAGATATTTACAAAATAATATAAACAATTAACCTAAACTTAAACAAATACTTTAAATAGAAAATAATAATAAACATACATACATAAAATACTATAAAATGTAAAAGATATCAGCCCCAGCGCTGCCAGTAGGGATGGTGCCCAAAAGGCTAGCATCATTGCCTCACTGGATAGCGATGCTAATCCTTTGTCCGAGGTAGCTGCCAGCCCTTGGACCACCAGTGGCTTGAGTTAGCCTTTTAGCTAACTCTTTAAATAGAGCTAGGGCACTTGGGCCCCAAGGACAAATGGTCTCAACGCCAAACGGCGCAAAAATATAGTTATCACTAATAGCTGCATATTTGCGCCGCTTCAAACACTCAGCAGAGGCCGCGACCGCACCGGCAACAGAGGAAGTACTACTTATATGGGACGGTGCTAGAGTATCTACGCAGGGTGCGTCCCATATAAGAGCACGACCTTGTTTCCAAGGAATGAGCGTCATGCCATCAGGTCTCTTGCCATCGTCACGGAAAATCCCAGCAGGTTCAAGTACTGCTGGCACATTGGCAGCGACAAGAGCTTTGCGGATGATGTCATTAATACAGGCGTGACGAGAGACACAGCCAGCACTAAGTGGGCAGGAGAGACCGTGGTGCCCCAACTCATTGACGCGATCACCACACCGGCCACGATGGGGGTGGTTTGTCATGGCGCCAACCCGTAAACAAATAGAAAATGTGAGAGTGGTATTGTCAAGCAGGGTCCCGATATTGGCTGAAGGAAGAGCGTGCAGCCAGAATCCTGCCTGATTCTGCTTGAAAGACGGCGAGGAAGCGAACAAGCTCTGTTGAGCCCCCGGAGGAAGCTAAAAGCTCACTCTGAACACGCAAACAGAGAGGTTCATCCCACTGCCTCTGGGAGGATAAGAAACATGGTGGATCAACCCCCGGGCAAGCCACAGACCAAGCACTTCTTGCTTCTGCAAGGTAAGCCAACTCAACAGAACCCACTGAAGGATGCAGTATTTTATTAAAAAGATTGGAATTCGGAAGATTGTATGCAGAAGAAAGAAATGCAAGCAGGGCAATAGTGGAGATTTTACGAGTACCTAGTCCTCCGAAACGTATGGGAAGGGTGGCCTGTGCCCAGGAACTATTTGAGAAGTTGCAGTTCAAAATTTTTGATAAGGTGGTTTGGAGACAAGTGTCCATGTTAGCTAAAAGGTCCGTAAAATTCCAAAAATGAGTACAGCGAAGAAAATACATAAATTTAGGTGCAAAATTACAGAATCGGATAATGAATAACGCCATATGTGGATTAATTTTGAAAAAAACCTAACATCTCATGTCACAGGTTAGGAAATGCATTAGCGGCAGAGCTTTGTCTGACAGACTGATGTTGATGAACAAAAATACCACATAACATCAGGAGCCTGACTATGAACTCAAACAGTATTGTAGCAGTGTTGTTATATTGTCAAAATAAATAAAAAACAAAACATGGTTTAAATAATGCTGTTTTATGAGCTCAAAGTTAGGCCCCATAAAAAGTGCTGATGTTATTATTACCTATTCAATATTCCATCAAATAAATTAAACACATATAAGTTGATAATCAAAATATTAATGATATGGAAATCAGCAAACACCTCATTGTAACAATATGAATTGGGTGATCCTGATTGACAAACACAGTCATGTATTCGGTAATTAAATTCGCGGTGTTGTTTTATTGAATTTTCGATTGAATTTGCAAGCATTTGGGTTTTATTTAATGTATGTAACTGTACTTAAACTACACGAGGAGACGTTAATATTTTAATAAATGTAAAAAAAAATGTGTCACTTTTGTATTCTAAAAATTATTCTCTATTCCCCTTGGTCATCCCATCACGCGTAAACGGATAGAACAATTTCGCTAATTCTTTTTTTGTTGTGTTAGATGTCAGGAGAAGGTTCTTTTACAAGAAAAAATTAAGTAAGAAGCGCATAAAATCCTTAATGAATAAACTAAAGACCACGCGAACGAAGTCGCAGGCAACAGCTAGTTAAATATGTTAAAGTATAAAATATTCTACGTAACTAATATTACTCGGAATAGTTACAATACGCAAGTAAATGTTTTGTTTTTGTTTGTCAAACACGCAGAAAAAATGCACAGATTTGTATATTATCTGCTATATGTGACACCTACACACTATACACTGTGTAACTCTAAATACGTAAAACCTCTTAGGCTCTTAGGGGCTGATTTTAGTGCTCAAATACAACAACTTTTTGTATGCGTAACAGTGAAATCTTTAAAAAAAACTTCATCTTTATACTAAATGTTCAATCAGCTGTTACGCTTTGTATTGTAAAATGATTTTTTTTGCGAGATCGATGTTGGTCCTACACAAAAAGTTGTTGTGTTTGAGCACTAAAATCCCCTAAGAGTTTTTACGTATTAAGAGTTACACGGTGTATATAAAACCATTTAATGACTTTACCTTCCATCCTGAAAAAATTCAAAACAGTTCCTCAAAACGTATTTCTATGATAAACCAAGTTCCTCGCAACCGGAGCCGCGGGAAAGAACTATTTATAAATCGGAACTGTCTCTATTTCCCCAAATAACTTTTCCGACAAAATCCATTGGGACTGAAGTACTACTAACTAGAGCGTAATGTGGGCCACTCGCGTACCCATTGAGTGGTGGGCCAATAGTCTGCTCGGGCTGAATGGGCCCGCTAAACGGTCGCGCTGCGGCCGCTTAGTTAATGAAACGCCACGAGCACTCGTCCCGGCCTCATCTGCCGGTAAATGTTGTATTCACGGCTTAACATCGTGCGCTGATAGAACGTTTACATACATATGCTGCCTTACTACTTAGACCTTGCTAGGGACCATGCGACTTGAGTCGAAATGGTCCCGAAAATAGAGCGGGCTGCGTTGCAACGCATTGTGTCCATGCACGGTCTTAGTATATGCGGAGGGGCTTGTGAACAAGGATGGGCGAACGGCGGCGAACGACAGCAAGCAACGTTCGGTTCACGAGCGAACATCGATGTTCGGTCGAACACTCCCTTCATAGCCTTTCAAGTGTGCAGTCACTGTATCTAACTGTACTAATCTTGAATTATACTCTTTTTTATCATACAGTCCGCTTTTTACTATAATTAACATCTCCCACCACCGAAGGTCCTAATACATTGTAATTATCGTCCTACTTATGTTCTTAGTTTTTTGTGCTTTTTTTCATGCATGAAACCCACTTTCACTGAGTTTCTAAATACTATCTTGTTTGAACCATTGTGTGTATTAGCACCGCAAATTAAATGCGTCGCAGTGCGGTTGTAATGTGCCAAATAAGACCTAAACTTTATGGTTCGCTTAATTTTTTAAATCATAATAAGGTGTCGTATGTTTTATGCATGTTGACAGCTGCTTTCTGGAACTTGAATACGGCTTGTCACCCTCTATTTTACTTACTTATGAGGTGAATTTAAAAAAAAATAGACTATGTCATTCTCTAACCGCTAAACTACCATTATGCAAAAAAAAAAGCGATCCCTTGCTCTATGAAAAACAAAAACAAATTTATTCCACGTATAGTTTTCAGGGATAAAAAGTAACCTATATTAGATTCCTTCCAGATTAAATTTATCTCTATGCCAAATTTCATCCAGATCCGTTTAGCTGTTCTGGTGTGATTGAGTAACAAACATCCATCCATCCTAACTTCCACATTTATAATATTAGTAGGAAAGTAGAATTAGCATAGTAATTTTTACTTCAGAATGATTTTAAGGTCATGCTTTGCATGCATTACTTGCTGTAGGTAATATTATTCGGTATAAAAATTAAAGAGATGTTGAGAAATCGATTATGTATCATATAAAACAAAGTCGGGTTAGTTATAAGTCAGAAATGGCTGGATAGATTTTTATGATGTTTGGTTTGTTGAATTTGTCTCCGCCCCGAATAGCAGAATAACTATTACAACATCGGAAAAATTCACGAAAAAAAATATTCATAAATAGGCGCGGGCAGTACGAAGTTCGCCGGGGCTTAATCTATATATTTAAATATGTATAAGTCGGGTTAGTAACACCATTTAAAAGTCAAGAAAGGCTGGACTGATATTTCTGATTTTTAATTTGTTGAGTTTGTCTCCGCCCTGATGTAACGTTGTACGTACATTTTGTTGTAATTATTTCTATTACACACATTAAAATACTATTATGAACATATTTTTTAATTTATTAATATCCTAATTATTACTAATCTGCATATTATTAATCAAACAATGACCCTTATTAATCAAAAATAATATTTACAATTAAAACTGACTAAATTAAAATATTATCTGTGACAATAAACCGTTTTACAATTTCTCGAATTACTGCGCGGGACCCTAAAACTCGCATGGAACAATCTATTGTTCTCTCGAACCTTCGAGACGGGCAGCGGTTGCGGGATGCTCCGCGACCGTCGCCCAATCACCTGGACATTCACTCTCGAGCTCGCCTTCTGTACGCAGGAACAATGTAATTATTTTCATATGCGGACGTCTTTCGCTATATGATCTTTCACTTATTATGTCGACTTTTTCGGTCACGTATTGACCGTATCGACTTTAAGTACTCGTAGTTCTTTACAAGTGCGTGTTGTGCTATTCCCCGATAGGGTAAGTGATGAACAGTGTTATTTTGCTTGTTTTTGTAGGTAATTGCGTAGTAACTTTGTGTACGAACAATATAACGGTTTTCTCTTTGAACACTTAGTGTTAATGTTTCTCTTTCGCACTTTGGCGTAATTACATAATAATTAGTCGTCTTGTATTTGCAATTAGCGTAAAAAGTATTCGTAAATATTACCCGTAAGATTATTTTTATTTGTAAACTCCGCACTGATTGATTGCGATCACAGCCACTTCACCTTCTACTTATTAGGACATTCTTCCTGAGTGGCTTGGCTTGGCTTGGCTTTGCTATGCTGGTGTGATCGTAGTCGTCAGGCGTCGTCAACTGCCTGGCTTAAGCTGGATCCTCGTATCTTCCAGGAAACAAAATTGGGAGTTGGCGATACGGAGTCGGGACTTCGGACGCGGAGGATTGCACCGGCACAGTCTACGGCCAGCCATCTGCCATCTCCGGTTTTCACCACATCAGGGAAGTCCAGACCTGCGGAAGTAGTTATCAGTCGGGCCCTTGTCAACCCTAGTACCCAAATAAATTATTGTGTTTATGTTGTGGGTTTCTTTACACACCTTCATTAGGTAGGTACCCACACGTAAAACGTAACACTGGCGCCTACGTGGTATTTATGGGCTGATAGCTTGCTTCCGTAGTGAGTAGTTGTGTGTTGTGTGCTTTTTTTTGTGTACTGTCCTGTTTTGTTTTTTTTTCCAGCTTCTAGTGCTTGTAGCTAGTGCTAGTGCTTGTAGTTTGTTATTTAGTTTATCTTGTATCACTCATCCATCATCCATTATATTTACTTGTAATCATATTCAATTCATATATTCATTTGTAACAGTCGGAGTCTTTAAGCATTATTATCAGTTCTTTGTCAAACACTGTATCATCATTTCCCCTGTTAGGATTATAGCGTTTCGTCAAATATAGAAAATTTAAACTACTTAGTACAAAAATTTATCAACCTACCCACATAATTTTTTCCTTGGGTTCCGTATCTTATATTACTTATTTAACAATGTCTATTGTTACTATTTTTTTAATGCTTGAGGAATGAGGGGTAAATGTGAGGGTAAATAATGAATGAGGTTAAATGCTAACGTAACTTTTTTTTTGTTAAAATGTGGATTTTCTTTAAGAAATAAAATCCTTGGTGACACGGGGGGGTAATGTAACGTTGTACGTACATTTTGTTGTAATTATTTCTATTACACACATTAAAATACTATTATGAACATATTTTTTAATTTATTAATATCCTAATTATTACTAATCTGCATATTATTAATCAAACAATGACCCTTATTAATCAAAAATAATATTTACAATTAAAACTGACTAAATTAAAATATTATCTGTAACAATAAACCGTTTTACAATTTCACGAATTACTGCGCGGGACCCTAAAACTCGCATGGAACAATCTATTGTTCTCTCGAACCTTCGAGACGGGCAGCGGTTGCGGGATGCTCCGCGACCGTCGCCCAATCACCTGGACATTCACTCTCGAGCTCGCCTTCTGTACGCACGATCAATGTAATTATTTTCATATGCGGACGTCTTTCGCTATATGATCTTTCACTTATTATGTCGACTTTTTCGGTCACGTATTGACCGTATCGACTTTAAGTACTCGTAGTTCTTTACAAGTGCGTGTTGTGCTATTCCCCGATAGGGTAAGTGATGAACAGTGTTATTTTGCTTGTTTTTGTAGGTAATTGCGTAGTAACTTTGTGTACGAACAATATAACGGTTTTCTCTTTGAACACTTAGTGTTAATGTTTCTCTTTCGCACTTTGGCGTAATTACATAATAATTAGTCGTCTTGTATTTGCAATTGGCGTAAAAAGTATTCGTAAATATTACCCGTAAGATTATTTTTATTTGTAAACTCCGCACTGATTGATTGCGATCACAGCCACTTCACCTTCTACTTATTAGGACATTCTTCCTGAGTGGCTTGGCTTGGCTTGGCTTTGCTATGCTGGTGTGATCGTAGTCGTCAGGCGTCGTCAACTGCCTGGCTTAAGCTGGATCCTCGTATCTTCCAGGAAACAAAATTGGGAGTTGGCGATACGGAGTCGGGACTTCGGACGCGGAGGATTGCACCGGCACAGTCTACGGCCAGCCATCTGCCATCTCCGGTTTTCACCACATCAGGGAAGTCCAGACCTGCGGAAGTAGTTATCAGTCGGGCCCTTGTCAACCCTAGTACCCAAATAAATTATTGTGTTTATGTTGTGGGTTTCTTTACACACCTTCATTAGGTAGGTACCCACACGTAAAACGTAACACCGAATAGCAGAATAACAATAAAAAACACGAAAAAAAAATGAACGGGTGGTACGAATTTCGCCGGGACAGCTAGTAGATATGCTATAATGTAAGCTGCACTTACTATTCTGAGTCTAACCTCTTTGCCAAGTGCACTTGTACCAACGAGTCTCCAGGCTTTGCCGATAAATGTAATTTACACAGCTTGAAATTGCTCGTCAATGGAATGTTTCAGTTTCAATATGCACCTACTTACATGCTTTCTGGGTAGGTTCTCAGAATTGGCAGAGGTGTAATTTCTCGTTTAGATTGTTAAATGCAGTCAGTCAATTCCCGTAATTTAACAGTAGTCGTATTCCAGTGTTGATCCGTAACCTTTTAATTTGAAGTAAAACTATCCTGAAAATTAAACAAATAATCTGATCATGATTTCTTCCATTTTCAGTTGCATTACGAACTATAATTGCATGTTTTGGGTTTACAAGAAAGCCGTTTTAGATAGTAATACTGGTACCGGATCGACACTGGATTGCAACTTTTGTTAAATTACGAGAATTGGGCCTCAGACTCAAACTGAAACGACCTTGCCAAGGAAATATTCAAGGCTTCAATTATGCGCTAATGGAACGCTTACTTTCTCGTGTAACTTATTAAAAAAACTCTATATGCAATGCGTCGTACGCAACTGATGGATCCTACCAAGCCTGCTACAATGGCTTCTTAATTGTTATTTAGGGCTATACACATGCTTGCTTTTGTTATCCATTTATATCATGTGTATTCCTTGCTTTACTTACCAAGAGGTCAGAAACTTAAATATTACTTCGTAACAAGAGCATGCGTCCTTGCAATGCGTAATGCTTCCAAACTTAAATTACTCGTACCTCGTTTGGCAACTTTTTTTCCGAAGGAACCCTTAAGCAACTTAGCAAGTATATCAAGTATTTTATAAATTGGCAAAACGTTTAAAAAAAAGTTTAGAAAAACCGTTTCAGAACACCTATCGACCAACGATGTACCTTTCAATGTTCAGTCTATCCTAGCAAACACCGGTTCATCCCTAGGACTTTACGAGGCTATTGGCAGAGCCGGATTAATCCAAATTGAAGACCTTAAGCAAGGTAAATCTCTAACACAGAACTGACCATTGTGTTTTTAGATTCGATTATTCAGACGTATGAAAAGATAATATTTATTTATAATCAAACATTTATTTATTAAATTGACCATTCAATAATATTCAGATAAAAAATTACTTAAAGTAGAAATAAACAAATATTTTTAGTTATTTCAAAGAAAGAAAATAATTGCTAGTATTTTTAGCCTCAAACATCACAAATGCTGTCTCCATCCCGCCCTGTGTAACGAAGAAAACAATATGAATTCAGTATTTTCAAAGAATAACATGTGGAAACTTCGTTCCCCTTTTTAGATTCGTCGATAAATGTTTAAGAGCCGCCCGCCCGATCGGGAAGTAATAAATATGGCAGCGGAGGCTCCGAGTTAGCGCACTTCCGACGATACCACACTGCACACTGTTTGAGATACGCTGAAAAATGCACCGCGCCGAACAACTTACTGATTTATTACCTAGCTGTTGCCCGCGTGTCTGCGTGGACTACCAAACAGATGAAACTGACTGCTTTCTTTATTTAAGCTGTGAATGGCAAAAGAAAGTGTCAGACTCAGTGTGAGTCTGTGTGAATGCATGCCAAAGATTTGTTGCATTCTAAATTATAATCCTATATCCTAATAAATTGTACGTATGTCTATAAAAATATGTGTAAGTTGTATGGTGTGCAATAAATAAAAAGTATCTATCTGACTGATATTATATAGCTCAAGAGTTTGTTTGTTTGGTTGGTTGGTTCAACGCGTTAATCTTAGGAACTACTTGTTCTAATTGAACAATTTGGATAGTTCATTTATCGAGGAAGGTTGCAGGCTATATTACATCACGCTACGATCAATAGGAGCGAAGTATTAATGAAAAATGTTGCAAAAACGGTTAGAATGATTCCTTTTGATAGCTTCAATTGCGTGCGCTGCGGTGCTGCGAAGTTACACAAAAATCATAATATGACGGAATTATTCCCCTTTAAAAGTTAAAATTCATGACAGCTTAAGTCTATCTTTTAAGCTTGGCTTACTAGTTATGGTAATCAAATTTGTTCCAAAATAATGCATCGGCGATAGCGTTGCTTTTTCTTTTACTTTTAGAGCGAGGCATTGATGTGGTTTATTGTATCATTGATTTATTTTGAGCTGGGTAGTGACATAGGTTAAACTCCACGCGGTCGTAGCCGCCGGCGGAAGCTAGTCTATAAGTATAGTCTATAAGTGTATGATGTACTTATGACTTAAAGCCTGAAATGTTAACTTTTTTAAGCTAAATTCACTACGTCAAACAACTTACTGATTTATTAACTAGCTATTACCCGTGTGACTGCTTGAATTACCAAACAGACTGCTTTATTCCGCACAGGGGGTGGTTAAGTAGAGGTAAAGTAGGTGTCTGATGACAAGAATGTATGGTCAGCCCAGCCTGCACTAAACTGATGTACTGATGTGCCTACCTTTTTATTTTGATTTTGTTTTTTTGTGGCTGCCAAGGTGACTGAGTTTGTTCTGGCGTTTTTTCTCAGCACTTGCCAGATTGTCTGTGTCTTGTCTCAAAGCGCTAGTAGGGCCCAAAAAATAAGGATGGGTGATTTTCCCAGCACCAAATCGTAAACGGCATGGCTGAAACTGCTAGTGCAGGATGGCACTTTTAACTTGTAATATTTTTTTTTAGATGAAAAATGTTGTCTCCTACAGCAGCCTACAAATATTTTTCCATTATGATTGTTGCTAATAAGGAAAAAATATATATAAACACCTAAGTTTTTCATACCGGTGAAGCGGCACAATTTGTTTTTCAGTATACTTTTAATCATATAATAAAAACAGTTGATTTTTTAGGGATTTTCTTTTTTAAATTTAAATCCTGAATAGTGGCAGTACTTTATTGCGGAAACTTCATTACAAAATCTGTTGTATTTAATGAATGGTAAGTACAAATTCACGTGTCCAAATTTGATTTTTCACCGCGGTGAATTTTCGTTGTACGCTAATATCTAGGCATCCAACAACACTAGCTTCTCGCTACTGCGCAGTAAACTTGCGCACCAGGGACGCCTAAGCGCTTGATGTGAGAGGACGCGTGTTGCTTGTCTGGTGTTCCCACCAAAAACGTAAGTAGTGGGTTCCGGTGACTTGGGACCGCTTTTTTTTTCATTCACGTGAGTGGATAAAAGTTGTGATCCAATGATCCGATATGTTTATTAAATATATGTACTTTTACTTAATGTCGCCCGATCAAGTAGGTAGTATCAATTTATTTCTATCATAAATACTGTGCTTGTAGTGTTAACTTCTATTGGCTGTTTTTCATGACGGTGATCTCATTCCGGTGAATTCGGTGACCTAAATTGACACCGAAATGAGAAAAATTATCATTTCGGTGATTTTTTTTCATTTCGGTAAGAAGTTGTTCATTTCGATGATTTTTATCTTCATCTCGGTGTTTTTTTTTTTCATTCCGGTGACAAATTATTTCACTTCGGTGAAAAACAGACCATAATTTCTTTTGTTACATTTTAGTTGCACAAGGAATATATTTGTTTTGGGGACTAAAATGTAGCAACTAGTTAAAAGAATAATCTCAGTTGTTGCTCGCGTGGGCAATAGGCTATTTGACTAAATTATGATAATTAGTCCACTTTAAACGTAATTCAAAAATATTGAACACGTGCTTTTTTAGGTTCCGTACCAAAATGGTACAAAAGGAACCCTTATACTTTCGCCATGTCCGTCTGTCAGTCCACGGCCTAGCACAGATACTGTTTGTACTAGGAAGCTGTAATTTTGCACGAGTATAAACATTAAACACGCCGACAGAATGGTACAATAATATCTTGAAAACAAAAATTCTAGGGTATCTCCCCTACACGTAAAGAAGGGATGAATTATTTATTTTTAGTCTACCCCATCGTTTGGGGTATCGTTGGATGGGTCTTTCAAATATATTGCGAGGTTGTAAAGACCATTTTTCGATTCAGTGATCGGTTTCCGAAATATTAACCTTTGTTGTTTAAATTCTGAAATATTTTTGCTAGAGTCGTGTCCCCATCCAAAAGATAGATTTTTGTGCTACCTGATTTATTAATGACTAATACACAATAAGATTTTGTGAAGACAAATAACAAGAGACTACGTTTGTTTTATTTTACATTATACAGTGTGTAACGAAAAGGTGAAATAAAACTTTAAGGGGTTATTCTACGGCTAAATTACATCAACTTTTTCTATGAGACCAACATCAAAATCTCAAAAAAAAAATTGACGTTTTCATACAAACTGATGCCAGCTGGTGGCGTTTTAGTATGGGAAAGTGATTTTTTTTTGCGATTTCGATGTTGGTCCCATAGAAAAAGTTGATGTAATTTAGCCGTAGAATAACCCCTTAGAGTTTTATTTCACCTTTTCGTTACACCCTGTATATTACAGTATCTTTGTGTTATCAAAACTAATAATTAAAATCTTTTAAAATAAGAATCTGAAAAAGTTGTAAAGATATACAGCTTGTCCCAGAAACAATGGATGAACCTTTAACTGTCGATAGGTTTCGTCAAGACCTCTCTAATCTCAAATTTTGACTTTAGTAAAAATATCTCGGTTTTCAAGATAATTGAGTTAGTTTTTTTTTTAAATGCCACTTTCGGTTAGTTTTTAATGTGCCATTTTTACAAATATGGACTTTTTCTAATTCAGTTTCTTTTTATTTCTAAAAGAATAGTTTAGCTATCAATAACAATGGTTAAAATTGAGCTAGCTAATCACGAAGTGCTTCAAAAAAACAATGTTCCAAAATAACATAAAATTATTTTTCCTCATGTTTGGTCAACTACCATGTTAAAAAAATGTATGGCGCTCATCGTGCCCATTAACTTAAAAAAAATCTTAGTTATTCTATTTTCCGAAAAGGTATAATAAGCTTATGTTTTCTGTATCTCTTAAACTTTGTCTGGTTTTTATTAATTTTTTATTAAAATTACAATAAATGTTCGAATTGGCGTCCTTGCGCTCTGATACACGCCCGGCATCTTTTTATAAAAGAACTAGCTTTTGCCCGCGGCTTCGCTCGCGTTAGATTTGATTTTAAGTGAAGTATGAATGTCAAACTCAGTAATTTAAAAAACTAACAAAACTTCTAGACAATATTTTTAGCATGACTATCAAAACACGATATGATATGATTTAATATAGCGATTTATCAATTTTAGGAAAACGCGGGTATACATCAAATGCAAAAATAGAACCTTTGTGTTGGGATCACGTATGGCTGTCTGTCAGTCCGTCTGTTACAACCGATTAGCTCCGAAATTACTGGCCCAATTGGATTGCAATTTGGCACAAATAATTTCAAGAATTTTCATGTTCACAATATTCATTTTAAAATCAAAGTTCCAAAAAACCATAAAATCTACACCCATATTGATAGACATTTCAACCCCATCGCATCCCAACAAGGGAGATGGAATTTCACGTCCGCAACGTTACATTTTAAAATCGTTGTTGTTTTCGTAATCAGCGACCCGATAAACCATAGAAACAATACCCATGTTGATTTTCAGACTTTGTCAGCCCCCTTCCCCTTTTTAGGAGTTGACTTTTCAAAAAATCTGAAACACGTTTACTCATTTATCGTCAGGAGAACTCACTCCTGTGAAGTTTTGAATAAAAGAGTCTGACTAATCTTGTTTCCCCATACAAACTTTGGGCCCCCATTTCACCCCTTTAGAGGGTGAATTTTGAAAAACCCTTTCTTAGTGCACCCCTAGACCTTATAAGAAACCTACATGCGAAATTTGGAATCTCTAGCACCAGGTTTGGGCTGTGCGTTGATATGTCAGTCAGTTAGTCAGTTTCTTCTTTTATATATATAGATGTTTGATGCGGCTCGCGTAACCAGACGTTTTTATGTATGCAGCTGCATTTTGTATGCGAGTCCGCAACTCTGTTATTGAGGATACTGGTCTCGCGTAGACAAGGTCTTTCAGACATCCGCAATAAAAAAAAAAACAAGGGATTTAGATCCGGCGATCTGGGTGGCCATAAAATAGGGCCGAGCCGGCCTATCCACCTCTGTGGGTAGTGTTGATTCAAATAATTTCTTACTACTATTGCGTAGTGAGCTGGGCACTCATCATTTTTAAGCCACATTCTCCGCCTCACTTCTAAACTGATATCTCCTAGCATGCCGGGTAAATCATTTTGTAAAAAATTAAGGTAAATTTCACTATTCAGTGTAGCTGGATGTTCATAATTATAGCCCGATCACCTGTCCGCCAATAATCCCAGTCCACAAGTTAACTTTAAATTGAACTTGGGACCGATCTTCCCTCATCAAATGTGGGTTTTTTACTTGCTAGCTATGTAGATTGTGGATGTTGAGATATCCATCTTTCCGGCATGAGGAATCATCCGTTCACAACATTTTATTGAAAAATTGCAGGTCCTCCCTTATTTTATTTAACATGATTCTGCAGAATGCAATCCTGCGCGGATAGTCAGCAGGCTGTAGAGTTTGGACCCTTTGAACATGGAAAGGGTGCAACCTGTATATTTTTAACCGACTTCAAAAAAGGAGGAGGTTCTCAATTCGTCAGTATCTTTGTTTTTTTTTAATTATTTTTTTATGTATGTTCAGCGATCATTCGTTACCAGGTTAACCGATTTCGATACTTCTTTTTTTGTTCGAAAGGAAATACTTTCGGAATGGTGCCATATAAATTTGATCAAGTTCTGATGATGGGATCTATAAGAAAATCATCAAACTTTGCATGAACTCCATCCGTGCCAACTGATTTTTGTACCTATGTTGCCCAATATCTTCGGCATTTGTGAACCGATTTTGATGATTCTTTCTTTATCGAATAGCTTATACTTTAAAGATGGTATATTGAAAATTTTTTGGAAAATTTTCACCTCTAAGGTGGGTAAATAAGGGATGAAATCGGTGTTCAGCCGTTAACTTATGTTTGCACTGAAAAGATTCGTATTGTTGAGGATTATCACTGTATGTATTACTAAAAATAGATGAAATAAGTAAATGTTATAAAAAAAAGTAAACCGACTTCAAAAAACTGAAAAGATAAAAATAATATCAACACATAAGTACCTAATCAGTTACTTTTGGAGTCGGTGCAAACGAAAACATTCAAACTCTCATCGGATAGCACCGACTCCAAAAGTAAATGATTAGGTACTTATGTGTTGATATTATTTTTATCTTTTCAGTTTTTATGGTTGATTATTACAATATATTTGTTATTTTTGTTGTTTTATTCTCACACGTTTCTAAATGAATTTAAGTTTAAATAAGTTAATATCCATGTATGGTACATTTTAATTAATACTTTCAATACCATTATAGTATAGTCAGAAAAGGATAACCTGTACTGTGTGATAGCACTCTTCAAAACGTAGGTAAGTAATTATGAAACTAGGATAGCAGCATTTTAGGTGCGTTGCGTGGTAACAGTTTAGTTTTTTTCGGTGACTGCATAAGTAATTTAATTGCGGTGACTCGCGTTTTTCATTTCGGTGATGAGAAGTTTCATTTCGCTGAACTATTCTTTAATTTCGGTGACACCAAAATTTTAAAGTACTATATCTCCTAAGTATATGAACTCAATTTGATGTCGAGTAAAGATTAATCATAACAATATCATAAATAACAATACTACATGGTTTTATTTCAAAAAAAGTTATAAATAAAAAAGTTCACCGTAATGACAAAAAAAATGGACTTGTTGAAATTGACCCGGATACATGTTCTGCCCCCTATGGGCCAATAATGTTATTATTGACGTTCATAAGTGGCAATTTTCTGTCTTAAATTGAATAAATGATTTTTGACCTTGACTTTTTTTGACTTTGACTCTGACTCAGTGAGATTGGATGGCAAAGGTTGGTTGAAAACTATATGATTAGATAAGATTATAACTCTCTAAAAATAACTCAAAGCTTATTTCTGAATCACGATATCACACACAGTAAATTGTTTGAAATTACGCTAAAAATTCATCGCGTCGAACAACTTACTGATTTATTCCTTAATAAGATGCTCTAATCCGAAACAGATGGAACAGACTGCTTTATTCAAACAGGGGATGGCACAGGAAAATGACAGAACACTGTGGAGTTGGTGTGATGGATAGCAAAGATTTGCCAGTGGCAGGCACTTCAACATTCGTGCAACTGTAGGCCTTTGCACAATGTAAAATCAACAATTTTCACCTCTAAGGTGGGTAAATAAGGGATGAAATCGGTGTTCAGCCGTTAACTTATGTTTGCACTGAAAAGATTCGTATTGTTGAGGATTATCACTGTATGTATTACTAAAAATAGATGAAATAAGTAAATGTTATAAAAAAAAGTAAACCGACTTCAAAAAACTGAAAAGATAAAAATAATATCAACACATAAGTACCTAATCAGTTACTTTTGGAGTCGGTGCAAACGAAAACATTCAAACTCTCATCGGATAGCACCGACTCCAAAAGTAAATGATTAGGTACTTATGTGTTGATATTATTTTTATCTTTTCAGTTTTTATGGTTGATTATTACAATATATTTGTTATTTTTGTTGTTTTATTCTCACACGTTTCTAAATGAATTTAAGTTTAAATAAGTTAATATCCATGTATGGTACATTTTAATTAATACTTTCAATACCATTATAGTATAGTCAGAAAAGGATAACCTGTACTGTGTGATAGCACTCTTCAAAACGTAGGTAAGTAATTATGAAACTAGGATAGCAGCATTTTAGGTGCGTTGCGTGGTAACAGTTTAGTTTTTTTCGGTGACTGCATAAGTAATTTAATTGCGGTGACTCGCGTTTTTCATTTCGGTGATGAGAAGTTTCATTTCGCTGAACTATTCTTTAATTTCGGTGACACCAAAATTTTAAAGTACTATATCTCCTAAGTATATGAACTCAATTTGATGTCGAGTAAAGATTAATCATAACAATATCATAAATAACAATACTACATGGTTTTATTTCAAAAAAAGTTATAAATAAAAAAGTTCACCGTAATGACAAAAAAAATGGACTTGTTGAAATTGACCCGGATACATGTTCTGCCCCCTATGGGCCAATAATGTTATTATTGACGTTCATAAGTGGCAATTTTCTGTCTTAAATTGAATAAATGATTTTTGACCTTGACTTTTTTTGACTTTGACTCTGACTCAGTGAGATTGGATGGCAAAGGTTGGTTGAAAACTATATGATTAGATAAGATTATAACTCTCTAAAAATAACTCAAAGCTTATTTCTGAATCACGATATCACACACAGTAAATTGTTTGAAATTACGCTAAAAATTCATCGCGTCGAACAACTTACTGATTTATTCCTTAATAAGATGCTCTAATCCGAAACAGATGGAACAGACTGCTTTATTCAAACAGGGGATGGCACAGGAAAATGACAGAACACTGTGGAGTTGGTGTGATGGATAGCAAAGATTTGCCAGTGGCAGGCACTTCAACATTCGTGCAACTGTAGGCCTTTGCACAATGTAAAATCAACAATTTATCAACCTACACCGATTTGCAACTTAAAATTAAAGTTTTTTTTATCTGTTTTAAATCCAGGCAAAAGTACTTCATTTCGAAATAAATATTTTACAGTAACTATGTACAATTTTTAATAAATACCGATATGATTCGGTTCCCTATGGTATTATCTATCAAAATAAATCATTTGTTCAGTAAATGGTACGAGGAAAATTGCCTTGAATGTTTAACTGATAACACTGACTGACACATTTATTATTTGATTATGTTTAATCTTAATTTAATTTAATTTTTGCACATCTGCGAGCACATTAAACACGTGAATAAATACGTATTGTTACTTTCGCTTAATAGTTGTGTTTTTGCAAATAAACTCATGAACTTGAAAATGTGAGTTCGATACGAATTGAGAAAGCTGTTTACTGTAGTCATGACTGATCGATAAATAATAGTCTGATTTGATTAAAATCGCTGTAAATTGATTAAAATTCGTCTAGTGAATTCAGTACAGCTACCTCATGTGAGATTCAGATGTGAATCGAGTAAGGCAACGCATTGATCTTGCTCAAGCCTATGTTAGGTAAACAATCGCTGATTGTTCGACAGCTCACGCGCCCGAGGCAATATCTCTGATTGGGGTTGCATTACTGGATCTAAACTGAGATACATAGATAGACAATATTATTATAGAAAACTTACATATCCTTATTAAATATTTGTATTAAATTGCTGGGGCTTACTTTAAAGCGTCTATTTCTAACGAACCATAAATAAACAGAGAATATACAAGTTATTCAAAGTTTCATTATCTATAGATTTAATTTGTTTTATTTAACAAACTGGTGCTTTTCGAATATAAATTCACTATTAATAACTACCTAATTGAGAACGTTTTAGGTTTTAAGAGAGTTTTTTGGGAGATGGTGTTTTAAGTAAAATGCGTCATGCTGTTTACCGATTTTTTTTTATTATCCGAGCAAATGCCGGCTTCATTACGATTCAACAGATGTCCTTCCGAAATGAAATTTAAAATCGAAGTAAAGTGCATGGTAGGAAACGTGACGAAAATTGCCAACGCGGGGTAAGCCAACAATATTTTATAGCAAACAGATGCTTCCTTTCATTCTGCGTGTTTAAATCCACTTTCTGTGTATCTAATTGAGTCAAAAAGACATTGGCAGATTCACCGATCTTCATAAAGCGGGATTTGTCCTTAAAAATTTAAAAATATTTGCTTTGAAAACTATTAAACACACTTTTATTAACACTACACTATTTAACAAGATGCAAACCCATTAACATTATCAATATCATTTGCAGAGCAGAGCTAGATGTAAGCCTAAGGACGTCAGATCGACCAAGAGCACGATCTCCCGCTTTTTTCATCCAGCCACTGCCAGCCATCTTCCTAAAAAAATATCACAAAATACTTTAACTTTGGCACAAACAATCAAGATCGAAAATGTTTCTCTAAATTTTTTCATGTACATATCGGTGACACGGGAGTTCTTGTAGCTATTCCATGAAATGTTCCATCGATTAAATGACCCTTCTTCGGTTACCTTAATAGGTCTTCGGTGTTATGGCGTAGTAATGGGCTAGGAAAAATGTCTTTTGAAAATGAGTACAAAACCTAATTGACGATACCTCTACAACATATTTATACTATATTAACAAATAGAATACCTTACTTACCTACTAGGTATCTCTATGATAATAATAAGACATTGTATAGTAGAGCATCACGTTATTTTTCACGATTTCGATGTTGGCTCCTTAGCAAAAGTGGTTAAAAGTAAGTACACATTATAATTAAGCAGCAAAAGTTAAAGCTACTTTTGTTTCGATCATTTGTAAGTACTTTAATATTTACTATAACGGGATGATTCTCATGAACAGACTCAAGAAACCGCTTAGCTCCCAAACTGACGTTCGCATGCATCAAAATCACAAAGCGGCTTAGCCGAGCGGGTGCATCGCATACCGGGATAAGGCAGGTGCAAGTGAGCGATAACGCGGCGATGTTTGCCCGGCATAAATCAGCCGCATCGACTCGCTCGCCCTGTTTACCCGAAGGCCTAATAGTAGGGTACATGCCGCACGAGTCGCGATATGGAACCAGAATTGCAGATATTGTAAAATTACAATACTACACCGAAAGCCCTAGAAGTTAGAGTTTATCGAAATCCAAAGAATCCTACACGGAATTGATAAGGATATCTAAGGTTCTAGCGATTTCGAATGCGAACTAAAATTTCTAATGCTTCAAAAATACGTACACTGACTACGTACTTGTCAGAGGATCAGTCGCCATTTAAAATCAGTAAAAAAAGGTCCTTACAAAAAGTACTATGCATTTATTGATATTATTAATTTTAGAAGCATAAAGCGATTATGATAAGTACCATTTTACTAGCAGGCTGTTTAGTAAGGTTTCATTCTAAGTGTTATTGAAAGCTAGAAGTAGAAAACATTTAGTTCGACTTAAATTAAATATCCAAATAGGTACTTAGATAATCCGAATCACTTAAACAAAAAGACGTTCCTTTGTAACTTGACTCCCCAGCATAAAGCTATACTATTAGGCTACTAGTAGTCTTGTTCCTCGGATAGTACGTCCTGAAGCCCATGACGGGTACATTCGGGTTTGGCTAAGTCGGGCATCTGTTCCTGGCGTAATCCTGCGGCCGCCGACAAACGGTGCAGAAGGCCTACTACGAAAATGTTTCGTTCGTTTTGACGTATAAACCTATCGAATTAAAATACCATTTACTTGGGTAAAACCTTTGAGAATTAATTAACTATTAAAACAGTCGGGTTTTTTTACCCGGCTAGCTTCAGATGCTTATATTTTTTATTGAATTGGCACAAGTAAATGGTTATTTTAATTTATTAGGTTTATACGTCAGAACGAACGAAATATTTTCGTAGCTTAGGCGCTGCGGAAACATAGACACTTTTTGTTGCCGACACGACACACCATCACAGGGAACCGTAGTTGTGTTCTGTAGCGTTGATCGGACACAGTCGCCCGTTGCTACTACTGTCACTGGTAACCGTAGTTGCTGTGTCCGGTGGCGGCAATCGGACGCAGTCACCGGTCGCTACTTCTGGCCACAATTGGTTCGGCCTGCTCGTCTGTGCCCCTGCGTCAATCGCGCTCGTGCGCCACCCATTCAGTGTGCGTGGCTTGTGTCGCACACAGGAGACGGACACCAAAAACAATTCCTCCGTTTGCGCAGCTCAGTACAATTGTAAGGAAATTTATTAATTTTCAACTGGTGACTTTTAGTTTTCAGTTACTGACACACCAAACACTTTTTGATCGTCATGAGTTTGTGTTAAGTGGAAGCAACTGGACACAAAAAATGTCGTATGCGCAGGGAGTGGATGATTTCATAATGGTTCTATAGAAATTATATATTCATCGGTAGCTTGTATCTGACACAAGACACAAAAGTGTCCACATTTGCGCCCTCGCTTAGGCGTACAGATCACTGGGACTACAAGCTACATCTTCACCGTAGGCAGTAGATGCACTGCAACCGCCTAGATTAGCATCTTGTGTTTAGCCAACTCCTAACAGACGACTGACGACCCGGTTGGTGTGGCGGCGCGGTAATTCGCAAACGCAAAGATTCCCCGGTTCAAATTTCGGTTCAGGTAAATTCAGAAAACTATTACCTAAATTGGCTAGAGTCTGGGTGTGCTGGGTGACCCCCTGGCAAGACATATGATTCCACAGTTTCGATCTGGGCCTCAGTAACGTAAAGATAAACTTATAAATAAAACGTATAAAATTATCAAAAAGTTCGTAATGCGACTAAAAATATAAAAATAAACTCGTTCTTTTTTTAAATGAAACCAAAAAAATTTTTTTGCAACAACATTTTCGGGCAATATTTTTGCCAATAGTTGACAAGACTAACTAAATACGCTAGCGGCATCTGAGTTAACCATTGCCTGTGCGTCCCTATGGGCTTCTGTCTGGGCATCTGCTCTTAAAGTAGTACGTAATTTGAAGCCACTAAATTGGAGTCACAGAGGGCTCCGGCCTAACAGCTCCTAGTGTTTAATGTCAATCTAGATGTAATTAAGCATTGTTTTTATCGAATTTTCCCCGGTTATGGGGAAAACCACTATTGTATTTGTGGTATGTCTGTGTGTAAATGTTTGCACACAAAACTGTGTTGTTGCTTTAATTTTTATATCGCCGTAGGTACTGCACTATTATTCTATGTGTCATTATTCAAAGTGATTGGGTTACTTTCATATTATCGACCCCACCTTGCTTCCAGGTCCGCCTATCTATCAACGAAATCGACGGAAATTGCTAAAAAAATGAATAACCTACTTACACTGACTGAAGCCGCCTGTTTATTGTAGGTAAGGTATCCATGTTTCCATCCATCCATGTATCCACGTTTCGTTTAAAATAAAAGCTTATTTAGTATTATTTGCATTGCACGCAGTCTTTATATGTATTACCCACTTAGATATGTTGTTTAACTCGATTGATTGTCGGTTTTATTGTGTTTTTAACAATTCAGACAAACGGTAAATCAAATTTCAATCGCTCGGACGTTCCGAGCTAGTTCGTATTTTAACTATACCGTCCCCTTTTTAACAAGTTCACAATTCAGTTACAAAAATGCTTTGTTTTTTAACTTCTGTCCGCGGATTTCATATAGTCTAAAAACGCACCGATTGCCTTTTACCTGTTTATTTTCATAGCAGCAGTCGTCGCGTAAAAGCTCTATTAATGCGCCAAATAGAAGCAATTGAGGAATACTACGGACACAGTAACGTGCTAATTACGTTATTACCTTCTAAATACAGAGCTAAAAGGGACAATTCCACTAAACAGAGACATAATAGTTGGTCGTGAAAGCCGTGGAAATCACAATGGTGGCTGCGTAGCGAGCGGCCGTCAGCACATTAACGGAAACGTGATACAGTAAATCGAGGTGTTCCAAAGAAAGTTGGTTCAAGCCGGTCGGATTACGGACTCCGAATGAAAACGGTCTGCTAATGAGCATCGCAAGTTAATTGCCGCGAGGGGCCGCTTCGCCACCCTCGCACTGTTTAAGGGCGCCCCGATAAGAATACAATGGTGGACGCAGCGCGACTTCAAATGAATGCACGGGTCACGAGTGAAATAATTTCGAATAACCTGACTGTAGGAAAATTATCTAAAAAGTTTTGCTCTATCTAATGAGGTGGTTGTTTTACATCTTTTTTGTTTACTTCCAAAATAAATTCTTCATTTAATTTCCACTCTAACCCCTAGGTATAATAAAGTCAATATTATTATTATTAGTAACCTTGACTGGGTATTCATATAGTTAGGTAAGCAGGCACATAGCTAGTAGAGTTCGAGCTTCAAGTGGTTTAACCCTTTCCATGTATCACACCATTAGGTTCTGTATTTATTTACTCGTATACACAAAATAAAAAAATAATAACATCCAATCACGAAATTCTATTTGGTTGTACAAATAAACGTACACTCCGAACGGTTCGGCGAAAAAGTCCAACAAGAAAGTATAATGACCTCACAAAATGTTTACGCAAGAAATCGGCATTGGCCGGCAATGTTTGGCAAATGCCTACGGTCTGCGGGCGGGCCTGCGTGTGACAGGAAATCTAATAACCCTTGAACGAGTGCCACGTATAAATTTCTTACACAATCGCCCTGCTTGTCCCTTTTCTGTAGTCCAGAGCAGCCCTGTTAACATCTCTTTGTCCCCCATCTGTTCTACTGCAAAGTACGAGGGAAATAGAACATTTTTACAAAAAAGACGTCGGCAAAATTGGCTTGCGGACTCACCTCAATTTATCCCAAATGTCTGAATATAAGCATCTATACTGCGTGTTCGTACTTATAGATGATAAGATTGGCAAAAACTAGAAGATCTCAGACAGGGTAGAAAGGGACGTTAATACTTACAACGCAAATAGGTACTTGCCCATGTCAGCTACAAACAAATGGATAAACTAAGTAGTTGGGTTACTAGAGAACAGATACATTTTTATTTATATTTTATTTCTAGGAAATGTATCTGGATAGCAAGTCACGCAGAAAGGATTACTTATGTGAAGGTTGATAAAAGTATTTATTATAAAACCCTTTATGCCTTATGCTATTACCCTGGACCTACGAAATTCTAGGAAAGACGAACGTTAGGAGAGATATTTTACTTATTTACAGAACCAAGGCAAATCATTTTCATATTCAGATTCAGTGCTAACATTTACATGGAAATAATGATAATTTTATGATATACTTCCATATTTAAGTAGTAAGCTATGACCGTTATTAAAAAAACAACCTTTTGCCCGCGAAGGCGTATTATCCCGACGAAACAATGTTGATAAAAGAATTTCTCTGTTCGAGGAATGACGTGTCCCTTGATCGTAACTCATCCCGGGCTCCTCATATTACTTTCATATGTTGCTCAGAGGTTTATACAGGGTGACTAAATCAAGAAGATTTTTTTATGGTGGACCGTAAGCATCTGCGCTGTATATTTTGTGCTAGTACTTTCATGAATAGTAAACATATATTTTTCCTCAAAACTACACCAGTTGTCTTGACCCAGGCCAAGGTATTCTGTACCTCACTCATGCTCATCACAAAAGGACCTACCTGCCCCTTGCGGGATTTGAACCAGCAACCGCTTGGTTTTTTAGCCCTCATCGCAAACCACAACTACCAGGAACCAATATCCTATCCTAGATATTACGGTTAGCACAGTAACCAGTTCGCCGTAAGTTACGTAGTTAACTAGTACCTATGTTATAGCATCGGCTCCTCTCGTCCTCGATTAGCCGTAGTGATTGGTTGATGCACCTCCCAGTACTCAAAGAGCAGCAGTTTTTTTTTTTTTTATCGCTATCCTACAGCCACAGCTGAGCAAAGGCCTTGTCCCTCAAACTTCTCCATCAAAAAATCTAGAGATCTACTGAACAATGTGTATGTTTATTTGATAGCGCTAGCTAGAACCAAAATGTAGTGTGCGATTTCTTATCTTTGCAACTGCGAAGCAAGTCCTGAAGTACAAATAAAGTATTTCAGAGAATTGTTGTCAAATTATTAATAATTTTTGTTGTTGTGAAGAGGCCTGTAGGTACTTTTATTCCTCGTGATCTCGTCTTACAAGTCAGTCACCCTGTATTAAAACTCGCCGCAGCGCACTACAAAAACCGAAAACGATGTCTCATCTACGCACTCCACACGAGTTCTAAGAAAATAATTTTCTAGGTGACAAAAAACATTTAAACAGCCGCAGTAAACTCCTTAAATAGTAAGGTCCTCCTCGAATGTGAACTATTATTTATATTACACCCTAATAATGTACCTAACTAATATTAAACTTTACCAAGGTGATAGCAATAAAAGATTAAATACAAGATTTTACTCGTACTTTTATAATGATAATATTAGGTAGTATTCAACCGGTTACCTATGTCAAATTCGAAGCGACTTATAATACACATACTTACCTATTACATACTTTGAACTAAAAAGTAAGCTTGTTGGTGTTGATAGCATTATTCCCATTGATTTTAATTCATGGCAATGATTACTTATTCCGTTTGAAAATGTTTGTACTTACTTAAAATTAAAATAAAAAATCTTCGTCTTTCTTATTTTCTAAGTAGCTTTAGAGAATGCGCTAGACTCTAAGCTTTCATAATAAAAACTAAAACGCTAAAAATAATCTTAACACTTAAGTACCTAATCAGTTACTTTTGGAGTCGGTGCAAACGAAACATAGAATCTCTCATCGACTGGCACCGACTCCAAAAGTAACTGATTAGGTACTTAAGTGTTAAGATTATTTTTAGCGTTTTAGTTTTTTGAAGTCGGTTTTTATTTTTTTTATAAAATTAACTTATTTTATCCATTTTCGTGATAAATCCTAATCAAAACAAATCTTACGAGTGCAAACATAATTTAACTGCTGAATACCGATTTCATTTCCTATTTTTCCACCCTTAGGGGTGAAATTTTTTCCAAAAATGTTTTATTATAGTATCTTTGAAGTATAAGCTATTCATTAAAAAAAGAATCATCAAAATCGGTCCACATTTGTCAGAGATATAGGTAAGATAGATACTAAAATCAGTTGGCGTGGTACGGAGTTTATGCAATGTTTGATGATTTCCTTATAGATCCCATCATCAGAATTTAACCAAATTTATATGGGACCATTCTGAAAGTATTACCTTTCAAACAAAAAAATAATTATCGAAATCGGTCAACGCAGTAACGAATGATCGCTGAACATACATAAAAAAAAAAAAAAAAAAAAAAAAAAAAGATACCGACGAATTGAGAACCTCCTCCTTTTTGAAGTCGGTTGAAAAAGGAATACTTCATAGGATTCATAGGCTATTAAAAAATATCGTAACTGTACTGTACTATTGTATACTTAGAAGACTTCGCTCTATGCGAGATTCGAAACCACGACTGCTGGTTTTAATAGGCAGCTATGGCAGTTTCATTTCTACAGAATCACAGACGGTCTGCCGTATAATGTGACGTATAGCGCCATCTAGTACTATAATATCTAACTTTTTATAAAATGCGTAAGTTTTTTGAGAACCATGTTCTGTCTTTCTATCAATTTGCGTTATGTTAACCTAGATGGCAGGAGCATTATATATAATTTGACCTGAAAAAGCGAGATAGACGATGTTTTAGATCAATCAGTAACGTGTGGAAGGGAGAAGGCATGATTTTAAACATTACGTCATATCATATGACATTTCGTCATGACATGTATGTTTTCAAATGACGTCTTTCTTCTTTCTACTACAGTGTTTTTTTCTGAATTGAACTGTGCTGTGCGGACCTAAAAATATGGCTGGTGGATTTTACAGCGAAAATAGTGATGTTTCTGCTATATTTTTTGACTTAGACAACACACTTATTCAGACAAGAAAGGCAGACACGAGAACATGTAATAAGGTAATTTTTTTGCAATTTTTAATCGTTTGACATTGCCACGGTCATGGATGAAACTTCGGAACGAAGTGCGCGCGCTGTCATCGCAGGTTTTCTACGTCGTTGATGTCGATCTCGATAGTTTTGCGTGCTCGTTACATCGCGTGTTGAACGTTCCAGTGTGGGGTTATAAATAGATTTCATAGTTGGAGAACGTGAGCTCGACGTCCAGATTTAGATATTTTGGAAGAGAGTCCGCTCTAATTATAAACGTGATGTAGATCGAACCGCCGTCAGACGATTCAACTGCGGCACCCTGCGCTCAGTGGAGCGCGAACTGCTGCGCTTTGTGATCGCATCTAGATCTAGTGTTTAGTTTCGTGACAATGGGTGACATATCGGAGCCAATAAAAAAATGCGTACTCATTCTCAAGTCTGCAAAGAGCGACACAGAAAAGTTCGCCGCGCTTTTCATGGTGACCAAGCTAGTGAAGAGCAAGGATTGCAACACCACCGCCAAGAAAGCCTTGTTTGAAGCTATAGGATTCAATTTCTTGAAGAAGCTGCTGACTAGCAACAGTGTGCAAGATGACTGCCCACCTTCTGTGTACAAATCAGTTGCACTTTCAGTCCTTACAACATTCTGCAATGACCCTGAGTTATCAACCCACCCAGAAATGTTAGCGAACATACCCGTATTTCTTGATATTGTGCAAACATCTGACAATGATGATTATGATGATAACCTCATCATTATTAGTGAAGCATATACATGTCTTCAATGCATCGCTGAACATGAAGCCGGTCAGAAAGCTCTTATTGAGGTGGGTGCAATAACCAAAATGTCTGAAATTTACTCACATCAAAGTTTCCAGACAGATGAGGCTCTCAACATTCTAGTAAAACTTGTGAGCCGATATGGCCCCATTGCATGGGGAAATGATCCCAAACCTTTCCATGCCTTGGTCAACAAGATTGCCCTCGATTTTGCTACAGATCAGTCAGAAAGGAAGTTTGAATTGGCAACTATTCTCAGTGCACTGCTTTACAGTTGCAACAAAACAACTGTTGTGCCTACTTCACAAGAAGAGACTTGGCCTCAGAGTATTTACAAAGCCCTGCATGACATCCTTACAAGCAAAATTGGTAAAAATCAAAGAGATCCTGCTTTGAAATTAGCAGCAAACATACTTGACCTTCTAGGAGTAGAATGGGCCATAGAAAGTGGTGATGAAGAAAATCCTAAGAAATTCTTTCTTTTACTATTGCAATTGTGTGCCATTGAAGTCAGGATGCAGTTGGAAGACAGAAGTTTTAAGCAGGCATTTGCTAACTGTGATTTAGTTACCGCTTGCTTCATTGTACTTGAGCTGTCCATTAATTATATGGCCACTGACCAGCTAGATTTGGAACAGAAAGAGAAGCAGTCTGTATATACAAGTCTCAAAGGTGCATTTAATGCAGTTGTGTCCATTTTGACTAAAGTTTCAAATGATAAGAACAGAGATAAATTGCCTGATGCTGAAAAAGTATTTGTTTGTGCCATGGTGAGGGTGCTAGTTGCATGGATTGCACAAGAGACTACAGCTATGAGAGAACAGATATATGTCCTACTTCCATTTATGTTTACACTTGCCAATGATTCATTCCATGCATACCGTGCTAGGAAATTGGCTGAGAAAAATAAATCAGAAGGTGAACCAATGGATACTGATACTACTCTTATGGGACAGATTGATTTACTGCGTTTGATGTTACCAGCTCTCTGCCACTTAGTTGTTGAAGACAAGGCTAGAGATATTGTATTAAACTTAAAACAAGAAGATATTCTTTATGAGGCCATGAACTTCCATTGGTCAATTGTACATTACAAAAAACCTCTAGTGCCAAAGTCAGAGAGGGGTAAGGTAAAGACTCAACCTGAACCTGAACTTGACCCCAAAGTCTTGGAAGATATGAAAGATTCCAGAGCTGCTATGGTTAGCCTTTGCAACACTTTTATGAACCTTACAGTGCTAGCCCCAAAAGTGGTAGAGAACAGTATGCTGTTCAACACTCTCTTAAAATTCATTTTCAATAATTTACCAGAATTGAAAGATATCCCTGAAAACCTTGTTCTTTATGGACACCTGGCTGTCTTAGGCCTGTTATTACTCAAACAGCAAGCAAGCAAAGTCAAAAAGAATGACTTCTCTATATGCAGATATATTCAGTCAACAATAAGGTTCCTTTGGGATGCATACAACATTGATGAATCTAATGACCCCACTGCATTGGTGGTATCAATGACTTACAGGGAACATTGGAATGAAATAGCAGACTTATGGTTCCTGGGTATGCAAACAATGAGTGGTGTTCTAACTATAGTGCCATGGATATCTGAATTTGCCATAGAAAGTGGATGGGCTGCTGGCATTGCTGAAATGCTTACTAAAGTGAAAGTTGGCACATTACCTCCCAATGTAAAATCAGCATTTGAAGATTTCTTGTGTAGGCTAGTAGATTCAAATGAGGCTGTCATTCCAGTCTTAAAGAAATCTGGAGCCTTAAAGATGTGCAGGAACCATAGGTTGATGGACTTGGGAAAGAAGTTGTTTGGTGACTAAGCATTGTAACTTGTTGTATGTCTACTTATGTTTCCTATGTTAATTACCTAAATATTTGTTTTTCATTTTTCTAGTAAAAGTACTTAATGTTATTTTTGTCTAATTTTCTTCAACACAACCAACATTTTTCTATTATACATTACATCATATCACATATTTGACACATTATTCTGTAAAAAAAACTTGATGTTATAAAAACATATTTGTTGTCTGCTTTAAGCTGTCTAAATACATTTGCAAAATAGTCATTTAGGATTGGTATTACAAGATGTTTTAAGTAACTAAAGAATAAAATTAATTCAATAAAGAAGTGTTGCAACTATAAAACCTTTTATTTGATATTCGCCATTTTTTATTGTATAGGTCAAAAGACATTATCTTAGAGAAAGAGGACACACACCACCACCACTACACGTAAATCATAGCCTATTTCCAATAGTTTCAACCCTTGTAAATGTCCACAAAAGAAATACACACGCAATAAAATCTAGCATAGCACAAAACATAGTAGTTATTGTGAATAGACGTGTATCAGCTTACATCGGCGAAGCTGTGCCAACGCAGCAGGTGAGTGAACGGGCGGGCGGGCGGCACGTTGACCCCTTCTATTCCTGGACCAGAGATACTTCCTTGGACTTGCAGCTAATAAATTGACCTAAAAAGTCCTTCACATGGTTCCTATTAAACTTCCTACTACTAGTTCTACTAGTAATAATAATAACGATTTGTTTTTCAACTACCCTACTAAAACACTTAATGAAAAAATCAGGACAGCTTCTATTAAAAAACAATAATATAAGTAGTCTCTTGAAAAACATCTGTCTGTTTCCTAGGGTACATGCTGTTCCAAAGGCATCCTGGTCTAAAAGCTTGTCGATATTTTTTCAGTTAGTAGAGGTACTCCAGCAGGAGTATGGGCTGCCGCAGGATGGCGCAGTGGAGAGCGCCACTACGTTCCTCCGCGCCTTCCGCGCCCGCCCTGACGATGACTCCTTCGCGCTGGACGAGTGGCCCGCGCATCTTTGGCGCAATTCACTACCAAAGAACTACAGGCATATCGCAAGTGAGTTGAGAAGTTGTTTATTTACACAAACATGTCACAAAACATAGCACAATTTTAGTTACAGGAACAAACAAATGGTACGAAACTCATTTGTTTTAGTTACATAACCAAGATCATAAATTAATGTTCCAAAAACCTCTAGGGGTTGGGACTCTAGGGTCCCTTGACACTCGTTAACTTTGCTACATACCTACCTATTTATTATATTGAAAATCTTCGCCGCTTTTGTCTGAAAGATCCAAAAGCCCAATTCACGTAATTTAACAGTAGTCGCAATCCAGATTCTATCCCGACCTACTAGTAAAAGGTAAAACCATTCTAGTTTGGTCTCATTGAATTCATTTTAACAAGTCTCATACATACATATAAAAGCGTGATTAATAGTTTTAAAAATAAATTATTAATTTATTACTAATAGGACTAATTCCTGAGGATAGATAGATTTGTGATAAAATATATCCGTAAAATACTTAGTGGTATCTGTGCAAAACGAAACGGGTCTCTTTCTAATCAATCATTCATAAAACACCTATTTTTTTTTAAACTAGATTTTGCCTGTGACTTGGTTTGCGTGGTCTTTAATTCAAATTATAAGACTCCCGACGTGCGCACGACGGTCACTAAAGGTTCATCGCAACGCAAAAAAAAGATAAATGATTTAGCCACGCATATTACGCATACAGGATATACACAAACAAAAAAACCTTTTTGTAATAAAACAATAAAGTTTCAAATATCTTAAAACTTAAGTTTCGTACTCCAGTTCGATCTAGACACGCGGCAGCGTGTCAAGCCAAGTTCAAGCAAAAGAACTGGCTAGCCAGCGCCAAGTGTAATATTACACGAACCACTTGGTGCCACTTTTGACCCTTCTATAACTCAAAACCTCTTTAACGTAAACACATAAAACTACGTGTGTTTAATTATACTTATAAGGACATCTAGAAGCCCAAATTTCATAAAGCCTGCTCAAACGGTTATAAAGATATGAAGGTCCAAAAATCGTAAATTTTAGCACTGACTGACTGACATATAGTACCTAAACATAACCTACTTCCAGATAACCTAGAAAGATGAAATTTGGAATCTAGCTCGGTAATTGTGTGTAAGTGTAGGAAAAAATCTAAAAATTAAAAAAAGTAAAAAAATAGGGGGGGGTGGATTTTGACTCGGATTTGAATTTTATAAGAATTAAAAATATGTTATGTTGAATAACTTTATAAAATGACTGATGTAATGTAAACTGGCCAAATCAAATCTTACCTACTTTAAGATCTCACATTTTTAAATAACAGCAATTGTTATAGGTATCCAATAAAGCAAATAAATAGAGTGTAATACTTGTTCATAATGTTATTTTGTTCATATAAATACATATTTGGATTTTGCATAGAACTTGGCACTCATTTAGATCTCCATTCTTTTTGCGGCGAAGCCAAGCATAATTTTTGTATTGAACTTGGCTCTCCTTTTTTACATTTATGTGTTTGGTGGGATTGACTTTGCCTCGACACTCGTTACCTCGATGGTCGTCGTTATCTCAAAACGTTGTTGGTACTATTTGGTACTTATAACACAGAGTGTAACTAAGGGCCAGTTTCACCACTTGCTGATAAGTTCCGGATAACCTATCTGGGACTTGTTTTGACAGACCCATACAATTAGCTGCCAGATCCAAAGCCATTCCAGGTTATCTGGAACTTATCAGCACGTGGTGAAACTGACCCTAAATGTGTGAAAATTATTGTACACATTATTACGATATTTATTATGCGAACAATACTAAAACGAATTGTTATGTACTGAAATTGTACTTTACTACACTACTTATATATTTATTTTATAATAATTAAATGACAATAGAAGTATCTTTTTTATTACAAAAAATATCTGTATCGGTGTACAATAATGCTATACCTTTTATCTACACTATGGACAGACAAAAGCACGTCAACCTACCACAAAACGTCAAATTTTCTCAATTGATTTTGATCTCTACATGTTGGATTTAAAGTTGAATATCAAATCCTTTAACTTTTTAACCCTAAAATGACCTTTAACTTTTTGGGTAGGTTAACCTGCCGTTGTCTGTACCTATGCAACGACGACTTTTCGAGGAGCTTTAACTTTACGAACAACCCATCGAGGCAAAGACCCGTCGAGATAGTTACCGTCGAGATAGTTACCGTTCGAGATATTTATCTTTCGAGGTAACGAACGAGATTTTTTTAAACTTATAACAATTCCCCAATGATTCGTAACGTTTTCATACTCACTAATACCTAAAATAAGAAGAAAACGCTGCTTGAAAATATGCACATATAATACAAGATCCCTGGCAACTACTACAAGAATGCTGGAACTAGATAATGCAATTGGAAAAATAAACTGGGATATAATAGGTCTCTCTGAGGTTAGAAAAATGGGATGTTCTATAGAAGAACACAAAGACTATATCTTTTGCTACATAGGCGAAACACCCGGATTACATGGAATGGGATTCCTAGTAAAGCAAACATTTAAAGCCAGCATTGTGAGCTTCTTCGGTATCTCGGAAAGAGTTGCTCTGTTAAAACTTAAACTAAATGACGAGACATTAACTCTAATCCAGGTTTATGCTCCAACCAAGAAGTCAAGCGAAGAAGCAATTACAAAATTTTACAAGGATCTAACGAGGGCGCAAGAGATGGCAGAAAAAACTATTCTAATAATGGGTGACTTTAATGCAAAAATAGGACATCCGAAACCTCATGAGAATATAATACTGGGAAAATATGGATACGGTGAGCGGAACAACAGGGGCGAATGCCTATTAGAATATGTTAATGAGAAGAAACTATCAGTGATGAATACATATTTTAAAAAGAAAGATTCTCGAAAGTGGACTTGGATATCTCCTGACCGTAAAACTAAGAACGAATACGACTTTATACTTAGCAACAATCCAAAATCAGTGAATAATATAGAGGTAATAAATAGAATAGATTTTCCATCTGACCACAGAATGGTAAGATGCTCCCTAAAGATCCAATCATCTAAAACTAGTCGAAGATCATTCAAACCTCGAACTAATACAATGAAGTCAACCGAAGAGAAAGAGAGCTACATACAAAAATTGAAATACAACACAGCAGCACTATACAAATCCACAGAAAACAGTGAAGATGTACAATTCCTTAGTAATAAATTAGAGGAAAAAATTTTGGAAAGCATGAAACTAGACGAAGCCACAAAAAATGTCAGCAAAAAACAAAGAATTATAAGTGAACAAACACTCGACCTAATCTCAAAAAGAACAAAATTGTTGGCCACAAAACCGAAGTCAAAGGAAATGAAAAGCGAACTAACACAGTTATACAAAACAACCAACAGGGCAATCAGAAACGACTATCATGAACACAGAAGATCAGTGATAGAAAAAAACATGCTAAAATTTCGTAGTTCTAAAAGGGCATATAAGGAACTGACAACACACAAGAACTGGATACAAAAATTACAAGATAAAAAAGGCGAAACGGGGAATAGGAAAAATATAATAAAACATGCAACAACCTTTTATGCAGATCTATACAAAAAACCTTCCCAAGAGGCAGCACAAGAAAAACAAATCAATGCAGAATGTACTGATAATTATTTAGAAACACCAGCTGACCCTATAAGCGAGGAAGAGATCATCAGACATATTCAAAAACTAAAACCTGAAAAGAGTCCGGGACCCGACCAAATCACAAACGAAGCTCTAAAAATCGGTGCGCCTCTCTTAGCGAATCATATGGCTAAACTTTTTAACTTAGTTTTGGAAAAAGAACAAATACCAACACAGTGGTGCCAATCAAGTATAATTCTGCTCTATAAGAAAGGGAACCCACTTGATACAGGCAACTATAGACCCATCAGCTTATTACCTGCAATATACAAACTTTTCTCATCAATAATTCTGTCCAGAATAGCACCAGAAGTTGATAATAATCAACCAATAGAACAAGCAGGCTTCAGACCGTACTACTCCACAATGGATCACATACACGTTATAGAACAACTAATAGAAAAATTTAAAGAATTTCAGAACCCACTGTTCATAGCATTTGTAGATTACTCTAAAGCATTCGACAGCATAACACACTCCTCTATATGGAAAGCCCTAAGAAATAATAGCATAAATGAAAAATATATTCGAATTATAAAGAACATATATTCCTTAAGTGAAAGCAGAGTTAAACTGGAAAGGCAGGGGGAGGCTTTCAAGATCAGTAGGGGTGTGAGACAGGGGGAACCCCTCTCTCCCAAACTATTTATTGCCGTACTCGAGGAAATCTTCAAAAAAATCAACTGGAAAAATAAAGGATTGTGGATAGGAAACAAAAGAATTTCCCACTTAAGGTTTGCAGATGATGTGGCTATTTTTAGTGAATCAGCCTCGGACCTAGAAAAGATGCTACAGAGCCTGGATCAAGAAAGTCAAAGTACCGGTTTACATATGAATGCATCGAAAACCAAAATAATGACAAATAGCCACAAAAAAAGCATCAAAATTGAAGGAAGGGAAATCGAATATGTGGACGAATATGTTTACCTGGGCAAACTGGTTTCATTCGACACAAAAAGCAACGAAAATGAAATAGATAGGAGAGTAAATTTGGCATGGAAAAAATACTAGATGCAAAAAGAAATACTTAAGGGAAACTATAACTCGCAGATGAAAAAGATAATAATGGATTCCTGCATTCTCCCATGTCTAACCTATGCTAGTCAAACATGGGTTTACACCGAAAGAGTCAAAAGAAAAATCTTGTCCTGTCAACATACCATGGAAAGATCAATCTTGAAACTGAGAAGGCTACAGAAAACAAGGAACATAGATATTCGCAAGAAGACAAAGTTAACAGATGCTCTTCAGTATGGTCTGAAACAGAAATGGAAATGGGCTGGACATTTAGCAAGATACAAAGACAAGAGGTGGACTCATCAAATAACAAAATGGCAGGGCCCGTCAGGCAAAAGGAACATAGGAAGACCAAGGAAAAGATGGGCTGAAGACATAGAAAATGTAGCAGGAAAGAATTGGATGGATGCAGCCAAGGATAAGCAAACATGGAGAGAGATGGAGGAGGCTTTTACCCGCAGGGGGGCCACATAACAAAAAATAAAAATGAAAGGAAACATTTATTTATACATACTGTATATATTTTGTTAGAGTTATGTGGAAAATAAAGCTGTAATAATAATAATAATAATACCTAAATATTAAGGTAATTAAGATTACCCCATTCAAACAAATGATAACATTCCTTCATGTTAGTAGAGATAACTGGTGGAACTTTCCGACTATAGACAACTGTCGTATTAGACTGCAAGATACTAACACTTGCTTTTCCGTTGACTACTTGCAAAGTAGGAAAACATTATCAAATTTTATCCTGTACCTACATCTGTTCTTAACGCTGCATATTGAAATGACTCAATCTACAAAAACCGTGTACATCATTTTTGTACCTTATGAAACGTGCAATAGAGTTCTAACTTCTTAATTTTGTAGAAGCTCACGGAATGGTATGTGTGCCCTTTATTTTACTCAAAATGTACCTAATCTCTTCACAGCTTATTCATGTATCTAGAAATAGGATGAAATAAACATGTCTGTTGTCAAAAATTGTTAAAGCTTTGCCAAATACCCTTGGGTAGGTAATGTTAGCACAGAAATGATATTATTATAGTCTAAAATTCTCAATGTCATTTTTGTTTACCAATGACCTAGTACAATATAAAAATAACATGACCGTGTTATGTACCTCTAGGACTTGTTCCTATTATACATATATTCCGTGCACTAGGTAATGGTATATGTATTTTTAAAGAGCTGGCAGGAGAGGATTGAATACATTGAGCGAGTAAACGAAAAAAAACCGCCAAGTGCGAGCCGGACTCGCCCATGAAGGGTTCCGTAGCAGCAAGTAACATAATGTAAAAGTTCTAAAGAGCTAATAAAGCATTTTTTTATATTTTTATATTTGAGTTGATTGAATGAAAGGCAAATTGCGGTTTACGATTTATGACGTATTAAAAACTACTTACTAGATCTCGTTCAAACCAATTTTCGGTGGAAGTTTGCATGGTAATGTACATTATATTTTTTTTAGTTTTATCATTCTCTTATTTTAGGAGTAACAGGGGGGGGGGACACATTTTACCACTTTGGAAGTGTCTCTCGCGCAAACTATTCAGTTTAGAAAAAAATTATATTAGAAACCTCAATATCATTTTTGAAGACCTATCCATAGATACCCCACACGTATGGGTCTGATGATTTTTTTTTTAGTTCTAAGTATTAACCTCAAAATTTATTGATTTTTTTTTTCTATTTTTGTGTGAAAATCTTAATGCGGTTGACAGAATACATCTACTTACCAAGTTTCAACAGTATAGTTCTTATAGTTTCGGAAAAAAGTGGCTGACATACGGACGGACGGACATTGCAGACAGACAGACATAACGAATCTATAAGAGTTCCGTTTTTTGCCATTTGGCTACGGAACCCTGAAAAGCAGAGACGACAGAACTAATACACTCAATAATTAAATTATATCGTAGTTAGTTCAAGATTCATGTGCGAGTGACGTAAAGCGAGAGCGATCTCAGATAGAAGTAACCAAACTAATCACAACATTAACAATTCTTATCAATCTAAACGTTTAATGAATCTTTAATCACGTGTTAATGTGGGTAGGCGTCACGTGTACGGACTAATGAGAAACAAATCTCTTTTCTACTTATCTTCATAATTACAACTTCGGCAAATCATGTTTACTCATTGGCTCCGTGCCCAGAATGTCAGCATGTGCATACTACTTACTCTCTGCCACTGCTGGCTGTTTCTTTGTCACGATGAAAATATAATAAAAACAATTACACATCACAACAACAGACTATCCCTCACAATTTCTTTACAAATTATGTTTACACATGGCCTCGTTTATTGTATGACGTATTATGTAGTCCAGAAGATAAACAACTTTGAATTAAATAATATGTTTTTTTTTTAAACTAGCTTCTGTCCGCGACTTTGTCGAGGAATCATGCCGCTAGAAAACACAAAAACAGAAACAATTTATGTTAACACATAGCTAGATAATTATCTATATGTGTGTTAACCTTCAGCTTATTCCGTTCAGCCTTTAAACTTTCACATTTAATTTTATAAAATTAGTTGACTTGCTATTCGCTATGTGCGCGTTGACAGCGCCCCTAGTGACCACAATTTTAATTATTGTGGACTTGAGATCTCTCAAATTATGGCAACTGGATGGTTTGAGAATGATTTTCGGGTTGTTTTTCTTCGAAATTAGATGAAAATATCTAAAAAGTGTCGTGTGGGGACGGCCGTAAAGAATACATTTCCTCACCGCCAACAGGAGGCGTTTCGTAAAAGGCGACTAATTCCTGCAGTACGAGACGGGCGCTCGCCAACCCGTCTGCCAAGCGTGGCGAGTATTGGCAATACCCCCCAAATGACGAGAACAGATAGGACCAGGCCCCCAGTCTCCGGTGGTCCCGCTGTCCCTGGCTACGGTAGCGGTCAGGGTGACAGCGGGGCAGGGGGTGCTAAGAATCCCCGGAGTCGATCCGGCTACCACCCCAAACAACGACTGGCCCTGGTAACATACAACATACGCACCTTGAGGACTGACGAGAAGATCGTTGAGCTGGAAGATGAAATGGGTAGGATGCACTGGAGTATTGTGGGGCTATCAGAAGTCCGGCGAGAGGGCGAGGACACCTGCAACCTACTCTACTACCGGGAGGGCGACCAACTGTCCCAAGGTGGTGTCGGGTTTCTCGTCCACAAGTCCCTTCTTAACAACATCGTCACCATCGGAAGTGTGTCGAGCAGGGTTGCATACCTGATACTCAGAGTATCTAATAGATACTCGCTGAAGGTCATACAGGTATATGCACCGACCTCTACACACCCAGATGAGGAAGTAGAGGCTATGTATGAGGACCTCAGTAGAGCCATACATACTAATAAGACCTACTTTAATGTTGTTATGGGGGACTTTAACGCGAAACTGGGTATTCGAGGCGATAATTAGCTGAGAGTGGGGCAATTTGGGTATGGGCAACGGAACCCCAGGGGACAGAGGCTGGCCGAATTTCTAGAGAAGGAGGACCTCTTTGCGATGAATTCCTTCTTTCAGAAGCCGCCTCAGAGGAAGTGGACCTGGATGAGTCCCAGCGGTTCCACGAAAAATGAGATTGACTTCATCATGACCACAAAGCGACGAATATTCAATGATGTCTCCGTGATCAACAGGGTGAAAACCGGCAGTGATCACCGAATGGTCAAAGGCACATTGAATATCAACGTCAAGCTAGAAAGGTCTCGTTTGATGAAGTCTACGCTCCGACCCTCCAATGCCCATATTTACAGCCCCGAGAGCTTTCAGCTCGAGTTGTCTAACCGCTTTGAATGCCTGGAGAACTGCGAGTCAGTGGACGAGATTAACAACAGGTTCGTAGAAACTGTCCAAGCGGTCGGGTCAAAATTTTTGAGACCCCGTCGTAAAGACAAGCCGCAAAAGCTTACCGACCCTACCCTCAACCTCATGGCAGAACGACGTTCAATGGCACTGCAGACCTCCGTCGACGCTAAGGCATATCGGCAGCTCAATAGACGGATATGGAAGTCCTTGCGACATGATATCCGCAACTTTAATACCAACAGTATTAAAGAGGCGATAGAGCGGAACCAAGGCTCCAAAGTTTTCGCAAGAGACATGTCTATTGGGCAAAGCCAGCTGACGAAGCTGAAGACGGAGGATGGCAGTATAACGTCGACAAAAGCCGAAGTTTTGGGGGAGATCGAGAAGTTCTATGGGCAGTTTTATACATCGGTCACTAAACCTGTAAGTAGCTCAGCCGAAGATCCAAGAGCTAAGCTGACCCGACACTATACCGAAGATATCCCGGACATCAGCCTATACGAGATTAGGATGGCCTTCAAACAGCTTAGGAACAACAAGGCGCCGGGTGATGACGGAATCACATCAGAGCTTCTGAATGCGGGTGGAACACCGATACTGAAAGTCCTTCAGAGACTCTTCAACTCCGTCTTGCTCGAGGGAATAACGCCAGAGGCGTGGAACAGGGGTGTGGTGGTGCTCTTCTTCAAGAAAGGAGATAAAACCTTATTGAAGAATTACAGACCCATCTCACTTCTAAGTCATGTCTACAAGCTGTTTTCGAGAGTCATCACGATTCGTCTCGCGCGTAGGTTCGATGACTTCCAGCCTCCCGAACAAGCCGGTTTCCGAAAAGGCTTTAGTACCATAGACCACATCCATACGCTGCGGCAAATTATACAGAAGACCGAGGAGTATAACTTGCCACTATGCTTAGCGTTCGTGGACTATGAGAAGGCCTTTGATTTGATCGAGACCTGGGCAGTGCTACAGTCTCTCCAGCGGTGCCATATTGACTATCGGTACATCGAGGTGTTGAAGTGTTTATACAGAAACGCCACCATGTCGGTCCGAGTACAGGAGCAGAGCACGAAGGCGATTCCTCTGCAGCGAGGCGTAAGACAGGGAGATGTTATATCTCCGAAACTGTTCACCGCTGCATTGGAAGACGCTTTCAAGCTCCTGGAATGGAAAGGATTTGGCATCAACATCAACGGCGAGTACATCACTCACCTTCGGTTTGCCGACGATATTGTGGTCATGGCAGAATCGCTTGAAGACCTCAGCATAATGCTCGATGACCTTACTCGAGTCTCCCAACAAGTAGGCCTGCGAATGAACATGGACAAAACCAAGCTCATGTCGAATGCCCATGTTGCGCCCTACCCAGTATCCGTTGGGAGCTCTACTCTCGAAATTGTTGACAAATAGGTCTACTTAGGACAAGTTATCCAGTTGGGTAAATCCAATTTTGAGAAGGAGGTCAATCGTCGAATCCAACTCGGCTGGGCAGCGTTCGGGAAACTACACCACGTCTTCTCGTCCAAAATACCTCAGTGCCTCAAGACGAAAGTCTACAACCAGTGTGTATTACCAGTGATGACATATGGAACTGAAACGTGGCCTCTCACTATGGGCCTCATAAGAAAGCTCAAGGTCGCACAGCGTGCTATGGAAAGGGCTATGCTTGGTGTTTCCTTGCGAGATCGAATCAGAAATGAAGAGATCCGTAAACGAACAAAAGTCGCTGACATAGCCCAACGGATTAGCAAGCTGAAGTGGCAGTGGGCGGGGCACATAGCACGTAGAACTGATGGCCGATGGGGCAGAAAGGTTCTAGAATGGAGGCCGCGTACCGGCAAGCGCAGCGTAGGACGTCCACTCACAAGGTGGTCAGACGACCTGGTAAAGGTCGCAGGAAGACGCTGGATGCAGGCCGCTTCCAACCGGCCAATCTGGAAGTCAATGGGGGAGGCCTATGTTCAGCAGTGGTCGTCCTATGGCTGAAAATGATGATCTAAAAAGTTTGTGTATGTTATAATAAGTGATTTTCTTACTTGAACTAAAATATGAATGTTTTAATCAGTGATCGGAATAGATATATTGATTTGGGGTTAATGATCTCAAACATTAATGTTAATTAATATGGACATGCCTCCCGGATTTCGGATTTTTTTTGTATCAGTTTTTTTTTAAAAAGACATCCATATTATGCTACCGCATCGCATGCACTACCAAAGTAAATCAAATCAATCTACCTATTCCGATCACTGGTTATAATACATACGGGATTTACATCGATACATGATATAACTTTCCAACCTCAAACTCAAAAGTCAAAACTCAAAGGGAAAAAAATATTATTAGCACAGCATGTAAGAGACGTTGAAGAGCTTTGAACCAATGGACAAAGCTGCTTAATAAGAGCTGTGATCATAAGACAAACGTCTGTGACACAAACTCCCTACAAACTTTTACTTTTTACATCTTGATGTTGAAAACGAATAAAATATGCACGAACTGTTTTTCCCATTGTTTCTACACTTAATACAACACGTACTGTGACCCATATCGCGATTTTTTACGTTTTTACATAAAAGTACTTAATAACGTTAGTATGGGATTCTATAGAAATATAGCAATTTGAAACATAAGAGTTATTTCAAATTTCTGCCACATTGCGTGCTGCGATCGATTTGACGCCCCCCGCCACCCACTTTGCACATAGCGAATACCCAGATTTTTTTCTAGGATTTCTTAGCTACCTATGCCATTATAAACGATGCAGCGATGAAGATATCCTATTAAACGTTTAAAACAGGTAGATGCATTATTTTTTATATAAATAAGATTTCATGGTAACAGACTGTTATACACAACTCCTACGCAGATGTGAATGAAGAATGACGACATAAAACCGAGTTTTAGAATACTTAGCTATATTTTATGACTTCAAGATTTGGCCCGTTGCCCTTGTTTTTAATAGTAAACTGTTTTATTTATTACTAGACTTTTAAATAATATATTAAGTACACAGGTTGCAACTAAAATCGATATACACAGCTAATATGGGTAGTACTGAGATATAAAGTATTCTGACTGAAGTAAGAAGGCTACATAAATATAGTATTTGTTTCAATCATTATGCTACCGTGCAAATAAACATTAAACATTATTTTGTGTTCACAAACATTTTACGAAGCATCATAAAACTAATTAGTGATTGCTCAATGCTCACATTAAACGCTCGCTTAACGGAACTAATGAAGATAGTATCATATGACCTAATTATTTATTTTTATAAACTTGGAATAGAAATAATCCAGTAGCCCGACCCCTTTGCTTCTAGGCACGTTCCTTATCCCTAATAAGCTGCCCCCTATTAACGCGAGAGCAGTCTATTTTGAAACCGGGATGTCTCATTCCAGAAACTGTTTTCAGTAGTATTCAAATATCTATTACTGGATTATTATTATGCACGTAATATGAGATATCACCCGCATAGTAATTTATTTTGTTGCAGAAAATATTTCAACAGAATGGTTAAATTTGAGATTCAAAAATTTAGCTTTAACAAATGATGTGATACATCTACTGGAGACCCTGCGGTACGTTAAATACTTCTTTGATACAATTATTAAATGTTATGCAGAAATATTTCAGACAGGCCAATAAAGTATATCCTGAATGTAAAAAAATATTTCTTCATGATATAAAATTAACATTTATGAATATTTTACAGTGTTAAATTTCAGGCTCGTTTCTCGGTTTTTATTACACAAAATATGCATTTACTAAAGTTTAATTAGAAGTGTACACAATGAAGAGGGTGTGATGTAATAAAAATTGAGAAAAAACCATATGTGAATACACTTATATTGCACTGGGTAAAAGGTTGATCCGAGCTCATAATGTAATACAAAAGATTTGGGAAAAAAGCAGCTACTTTAGAGTTCAGAAAGTTTTCTACTTATCGGATGAATCTTTTCGTGCTGAATTTCTGCATGGTGTTATGTGGTACACTAAGATGTTTTGTTCATTTTGATTCCATCGTAAACGTCATCCTCGTTTAAATAATGTTCACTTCACCGCCCATTGCGCAGTGCGTTCGATGTAGACAATGTCATTACACATGTTATTTTTGTTGTTATTCAAAATTTCATTCATTAATATATTGCATGCCACATAATACTATGGATATCAGTTAAGTACTGATTAATAGAATCTGTCATAAAAGTCAGCATCAAAGTATTGGGAAGGCATTGAATCGAAAAGTGCAATAATCAAAACATGTTATACTTAATAAAAAAATTGCAAATGTCTTCGCAATCGTGTTGAGCTGGCTTTAAGCGCATGTTGCTAATAAATGACTTGTTTTTCAACAGTTCAGTTGTTGCTCAACGAGTGACTAAACTCGGGGCGCCGCGTGCGCAACACTTAGGTTTGAATTGTGTTTATAAAATTTATGAGGGAGAACATCACGGAGAAGGTAATACCGTTACCTCAACAATGTTTATGCAAAACAGTGGACATATTTCATGATCGGAGTCCGAGACTGGAGTGATCAAGAACCTAATGGTTTGACTAATCCAATCTGAATATCTTATAAACACAAATGTCATAGAACAACAAAGAAATGTATCAACTGTTTTACAATTACCTATTTTTAAACAATCACGCTATGTTGAAGTTTTTACTGGCTTTCCAATTTAGTGCTTCATTTGAAAACTTATTTAGTAAAAACACTTTTTTTTAAAGCTACTCAACATGGTAATAGTTATAAGATTCATTTCATTTGCAATTTGTAGACGAATGTTGCAAATTGTTTGTGAAAATTCACCCTGTGTGTGTGTGTCAATTCAAGTTACGAAGTGGTCTTGCATGATTCGTAAATAACAATTCTTAAGCCAAATTACAAAGTAAGATCGTGTGCATGACATTAAAACTATAAACGGTGTCACGCCAGATCATAGCGATGTGTTCGACGAGTTTAAATTTTTATAAGAATTTAATATCTGCAAGGTCATTTGCCTTGAGTTATATCATGTGCTGAGTTACAGCCATAGTATGGAGCTGAAAATAACGAAAGGCTGGTCGATGAATGTGGTACAGGGAGGATTACCTTCTCGGTCTGATCACGAACGGGCCTTCGCGCGCCCAGTGGCAGAAGATCGAACGGCTGGGCCTCCGCAAATACTTCGACTGCCTGCTGGTGTCTGGGGACCTGCCTTGGGAGAAACCAGACCAAGAAATCTTTCTCGAGGCGTGCAAGCTGCTCAACGTCGAGCCCAGAACTTGCATTATGGTTGGAGATAAACTGGAAACTGACATCAAGGTATAATAACCACTTATTAGCTAGTAAAAAAACCGGCCAAGAGAGACTTGAACTCGCTCACTGGAAACCCTCGGTACCGTATCGTTGGGGATTCTTAGCGCAAATCCAGCTAGGGTGGGTTTAGAGGAAATGTGTTTCATTTGTATGTGGAAAGACATTTTCTCACCTCTCCGCTTTGGTAGAAACCTACACTTGACCGGTTGTTTTACTTCAATTTAAAGTTGAGTAGAAGTCTAATTGTACTTGGGTTAATACGCTCCATCGTCTTAATAGTTTGATACTTGCAAGTATTACCGTTGTTAGAGCAAACAAACAGTTGCTTGTGGCTTGGTTACTGCGTAGGTAACGTAATTTAGAAAAAACGCATCCTGTTGTCCTAATGAAAAATGATAAAGACTAAAAATATATGCATTTTCTTACAGTTATATATAAAAAAACTGTTTCACTCTTTCCAGGGCGGCAAAGAAGCTGAACTAGGTGGTACTGTATGGATCCCCTTACAGAAGGATGAAGAATCGTCCGACTTACCAGACTTCACTATTAAAAAAGTAACAGAGCTACCAGAGGTTTTGCCAAATTCACCCAAACTAAAACGCTCGGCTCCCAAAGTTTGTTGATAAGAAATTTGGTACAGCGTTTTTTTTTTTACATTTCTTTATAATAGTTACTTTTTTAAATCTCAGACGTCCACTTAAAATATGGGTATATTAGGTTAGAGGAAGTTATTTATTTGGGCATAATCGTCAATTCTAATTGTTCAGCTCTGCCTACATTTGTGACGTTTTACACGTTACGTTTTACGTTGTGACGACTTAATTACTGTTAAGAGAGCAATCATTAAGCGAAACAAATCTAAATTTGCCAACTCATTTCGTTTTTGGCCTGTTTCTAAAAGAAACAGTAGTTCAATTACTGTTTTTTTAATAATGAGCTAAATGGGCCCATGAACAGGTTTAGAGAGTAAATACTAAACGTGGATATTTTACTAACCAACAAAAACAGACGACTTAAGTTAGGATTCTGTTATTGTGACATATCGTCAATATGATTTTTATATTTATGGACAAGGAGACCAAGAATGAAACATGAATGTGACCATATAGTATATGACCTTATAGTATATATGGTCACATTCATGTTATGACATGCCAATGACATAAAAAATAACAGAGCCTTAAGTCGTAATGTACGTTTAAAGCAAATTGGAACAATAAGAATTGATGACTGTGCATGTAAGTTGTTGTCTACTGACGATCTATATAAGCAGTATTCAAACAAAGTACAAATAGTTTTTTTTATGATAGTTTGAGAATCATTGTGCTACTATTTTAGTTACCGTTTAAATTACGCGGAGTTGAAGTGCATAAATGCCTAATTGCTTTCAAAGATAATATATTTTTAATTGCATTGATCTTTTAAGTGGGGGGTAGTCTCAATTAGAGCACTTTTACTTTCATGTCCAGATTAGAATCGTTGACTAATCAGTTACGATTGATCGATGAATCTTAAATATTTTTCATTTACGTAAATTATATCCTTCACAGCTTTTTATGTAAGTACCGAAAGGATATCTATAGAGTGTATCTATTTTTCTTTTTTTTTTTCAAAATAAGTGATCTGATAACATCTTTATCAATATCTATGGATAGAGTGTATCTGTTTAGCTTTTTTTAAATGAGTGATAATATCTTCAGAGTAATAATATGTTAATTTTAAGATTTCGACAAGGGTTTAAAGTAAGTATAAAGTATTTTTATACAAGAAGTATATTTTTATTACCTGAAATATAGACCCAATATACTTCAACGATAGAGTATATGTACCTACACATATTATTATTATAAAGTATCTTGAGATGATTAAGTATATACCACATAATTATGTATCTATTCATGAACTAGTTGGTGTTATGGTGGAGCTATCATATTTCGATTGTACTCTTAAGTATTTTCTCAAGAGACTGTTTTTCATGTGATATTGATGTAAGTAGTTGTTCAAATTTGTTTTAGTTTACTTGCTATAAATATTAGATTCTATTTACTATATTCGAGTCATTGTAAATAGATATTTCTAACTTTTATAATAATGTTCCTTTGTTAACCATTCTTTTTAGCTTTGACCTTTGTTTCAGAATAAATGTAGGGAATTCTCAAAGTAGTTGGATAAGGATAAGATAGATTGCAATTTGCTACTACCTTATTTTTAAAAGAAGTAAATAGACATTTGAGGTAAATAAAAAATTGTTTAGTAGTAGACTTTTGAGACTAGTGCCATTTTTGCTGCCACAATAAGAAATTTTAAAATAATTCAAAATTCCCTGTCATTTAAGCATTATTTTTTTAATAAAAATTTAGGAATATGTACTTTACTGTTTTATTACCTTTACGTTTTTCCTAAAGCTCCTAACATTAGAATAACACCACAGAATAAAAAGTAGATATCAGAAGTTAAGCATCATACAATACGCGCTAGAGCAACGCACACCGACACAGACAGAAGTCTCGAAATGCTTGCGAACTGTCGGTGTATGCGTTGTATTAGCTTGCATTGTAAGATGCTTAACTTCTAATACCCATTACTATTTTTTATTCTGTGATAACACTGTAAATAACTTAAATGATGTTTGAGAATAGTAAAATAAAATTGAGGAACTATATCTATTTTAATATATCTACATAAATAATAACAATGGTAATGATAACATACTATGCAGTTCTTAACATTTTTGCTTCTCGTTTTTCTTGTAGCATTTTTTTCTGTTCTTCTATTATCTTTTTTCTTTCTTCTAAGAACTCTCCATATTCCTTAAAAAAGTAAAAATAACATTATAAAAGGTTTTAGATTTTTAAAGAAACATAATATAGTTTTATCTTTACAACATTGTTCAAGCAATGTATGTTAAAGTAGTAGTATTCCAGGTAATTAGGGGCATGGAGCCAAAGTATACTAATACTAATAGTATATTATGTATAAAGAGCATTGGAGAAATTTCAGGATAAGTGACCATTACAAATCTCGCCTATGGCGTCGTTATTTGCCAATAGCCAATGCCGGCATGTATAAATTACATGTTTTCATAATTAGCATAATAGGGACAGAAGAGATAACATTTAAATTAGATGATAAAAAGTCTTTATTTTACCTTTGGATCTAGCTCCTTCACTATTTCTATTCCACAGGTCCTAGCAGTTGCTGTTAGCATTGTGCAAACTTCTTCTAAAGTCTTCCACTCAAGAGTTGGGTCTTGTGATTTGATTCTAGCTATTTCATACAAATGTTTCAAAGTAATTTTTCCACATATTTCCTTCACTACAATAAAAGTGTTAAATTAATTATATCTACAACAATAGTACAGATTAAAGAGTACTTTATATGACAAGGCTTGAGGTTTTTATGGCACACGGGTACAGACCCTAGAGGGGCTCTCAGTGGTGCCCAGGCAATGGACAAGGACTCTGGCTCAGAAATAACACCAGACCATATTTTAGGCAAAACATGCACAGTTATTGAAGCTTTCACTGGGTGCATAAAAAGCTAGTTCACATTAGATAATAGTTGTGTACAGAAAGGGCACTTAAGCTAGTAGTAAAAAGTTTTATAAAAAAAACAGCATCCTTAAATGATTGGATCATTAATAATAGTGTTTACTTCATGATTGCGACAACCAAGTTTCAATACCTGCTAAACCCAGAAGCCAGTATTAACTTATCAATAACATACAATCAGTAACAAAATTATGATAATTATTATGTTGAATTGAACTTAATGTAATGTAAATTAGGTTCTATTATAACATACCAGGCTCCATGGCTCCTCTATTAACTCCAGCAGCCTGCTTTAGGAAGTATGAAGCAGGAGGTTGATGGATAGTGAGTTGATAGGATCTATCAGAGTTCACCTTCACTCTTGTAGGTAATGGTATGCCGGGTTTTATATTTGCTGTACGTTCATTGAAGTCTTTGCAGAATGCAGCAATGTTGATGTTACGCTTAAAATAAGAAAATAAAAATAAGTATACTTAAGTCGTAAGTTTTTTTTTAGGTCACAAAGCTAAAATTAGCAGGTTTAATGACTGAAACTCAGTCAATCTGTATAATTATTTCAATACAGGACTCACCTGCCCAAGCATTGGACCCAAAGGAGGACCAGCAGCAGCCATTCCTGCTGGAATATTGGTTTTCAGTTTGGACGAATGATCAACCTTATCTGCAACTTTTTTCATAGATTTTAGTCGAGCCACTGATTTAGACATTTTGAATCTTGATGTTTTATTAAATAATTAATGGTGTAACGTTGTTTTTAAGTGGCACAATACAATTAGATGCAATCCTTAAATTCATAACCTAAAAGTTTTTTTTGACGTTTGTTTGACCCACAAATTAATATATTTATATGTCTAAAGCCATAGAGTACAGGAAGTAAGTTTGTAATACATGAGTCAGGAAACCGACTGGCTGGAAGTACTGGAACCACTGATCAAGTAATAGAACTACGTTAAGATGGCGACGGACGCGGCTGCGGACTCGTCTTGACATTGTAAGGTCAAACACTGCCATTGGTCGATTCTTGGGCTGGTGGAAGTTGACTGAAGAATAGACCAATGGCAGCGTTTGACCTTACAATGTCAAGACGAGTCCGAAGCCGCGTCCGCCGCCATCTGTCACCGGCTTTAGAACTGGAACACTCATGAAGTCACGTCACTGCAGCTGATGCATCCAGCAAGATCATGGAGTACTATCCTATGGTAGTAGAGTAGGTGCTCGAGCACCAACCGTGAATATACGGCGTTAAACCGACGCAAAATAGAAACTGCCGTCTACTTTATTTTGTTAGCTTTTTTCCTCATATTGCCTTGAAATAATTCATTGTGTACTTAGTACTGGCCGGACGTGTATAATTCTTATCAATAATAAATTTAAAAAATAAAAGCTGATTCTGATTGCAAGTAGTTTAGGGTTAAAAATCATTTGCCCAGTCTTCCTGATTGTGGTGCGTGATCGTAAATCTGGATACAAACGGGGACGGACGCGTCTTGACATTGTAAGGTCAAACGCTGGTCGATCCTTGGGCTGGTGGAAGTTGTATAACGTAGTTTTACTTGATCAGTGGAAGTTGACTGAAGGCAGGCACTGATCAAGTAAACTGAAGGATATATAGACCCACTGATCAAGTAAAACTACGTTAGACCCGCTTGTATCCAGTTTAAAAATCTGTTTTTTTTTTATTAATGTTACACGGCTTTGGATGTGTTCATACGGCCAAAAATCTGTGAGACTGATAATCACAAAATAAACAGAGTATGATCTGTCAACCTCAGTCAGTGCAGACAAATGTCATTCTAATTTGTCACCACTCACCATCAGTTTTTGTGGATGAGATTAAATAATTTTTAATAGTACCGTAAAATCGTGTTAGGTGTTGTAACGTTCAGTAGAAATATAGCATTTTCTATTATTTTCCACATATTTCGTTCTGATTATGTGACAGCAGGCTATTTTTATTGTGAATCCATGCGAAGACATGCAACATCTATACACGCAAGTTTTAAATAATTAGTGAATCAAGTGCAAAATGTGGTCATTTTTCTCAAGAGATCCTACAAAGGATTTCCCTTATGAAGTGGGAGATCCTGTTCGTGGCTTAGAAGATAGATCTGTATGGTCGTTGCACAAGGGTAAAAAGAGAGGCACTCAGGATGAGGTGTCTATATTCTTATTTGATGTTCAGAAAAATTCAGAGACGCTTTTTGACATAGCAAAGGCCTCTCTTAAAAAACTAAAGACTATGAGACACCCTAGCCTTTTACATTATTTAGATAGTTGTGAAACTGAGAAATTTTTATACGTAGCTACAGAGTATGTACAACCTTTAGCCACTCATATAGAAGATATGAAATTAGAAGGCCAACAAAGAGATTTATTTCTCGCGTGGGGCATATTTCAAATTACTGTAAGTATATTCATTCACCTGTGCTAATTCTCCAGTATTTAACAGGATTCTCGACCAATATTTTTGCTATGTCATTCATTATTTATCTGTAAAAAACTTACCATTAAGTTTATAATTCATGTTTCTTACATAGTAATTATAGTTGTAATTGTTTGCAGAGGGCATTATCATTTTTAAACAATGATGGGAACATGAGGCACAACAATGTCTGCCTCTACTCAGTGTTTGTCACACTGGCTGGTGAGTGGAAACTCGGGGGCTTTGAATTCCTCACTTCACAAGGACAGGATGGCTCTAATCCTATACCTTTAAAAATAATGCCAGCACTTGAAATTTATGATCCTCCTGAGAAAAAAGATCCAACAAAATTGAAGGCAATTACAAAATGGTAAGTTATGTTAAGGCTGCTTCCAGCTAGCCAATCTGGAAGTCATTGGGAAAGACCTATGTGCAGCAATCAAATTATCCTATGGTTGCAATGGTTATGCCAAAGTTAAGTTGATAAAACAACCTTATTGTCTTTTTTCTTGACTGGTTTTGAATTACCTCTAAATAATAGAAATAAAATCAAAGCATTAATGCAATTTTAAATCTTTTCTATTTAGGCACTTCTTGATTAAGTTACAGACTTCATTTAGGTACAACAAAAAAAAAATGGTTATACGCACATTTATTGACTAGTGGTAAACTTTATGCTAAAAAGCATTTTTCACCAGTCCACCAGTAATCAAACAGAAGTACAGGCAGTGCAGTAATTAATAATAATGTATTTTATTGAGATTCCTTAAACATCATACTGTAATGTAATAAACTTTTTACGTTTTCTTTTAATCTTATTTTATAGAGGTTGTTTCACAATAGAAGAAGTCACATTCGTAGAAAAATCAATTTACATGTGAACTTATTAATTTTTCTGAAATTTATAACATTAACTACTAGTTTATACAGTAATAATGTGTTTACTTAAGTTCTTCAGACATGTGGGGCTTAGGGTGCCTTATATGGGAAGCCTTCAATGGTCCATTGAAAAATCAGCCAGCACTCAAGACAGTTGATAACATCCCGAAACAGCTGTGCACATTGTACTGTGAGCTAGTCAGTGCAAACCCAGCATCTAGACCGAATCCAGCTGACATTATTACCAGGTATTCTGACTTTATTTAACACACCATTGTTAAGAAGAGTGTTTTCGATACGTAAAAAGAGGACTGTACCAATGGACAAGTTTAATAAAGAATATTAAAACAATTAATGACAGTCATAACAAAATTAGTAAAGTAACAAATGTTTTCCAAAAATGATGAAAAAGTGGGAAATAATAGTTTATTTTTTAACCAGAATAGAAGCTAGTGAATGTGAAAGCAGGGAAAGCTAATGACTATGGTCACAGAATAAATATGGTTAGCAAAAAATGTTCTATAAATTTTTCGAAAAAGGATAATATAGATTCTTAGGTTTACCTTTATTTTGAGATTTATATGTTGATAAGAGCAGCAGAATCACCCCTTAAAGTGAAGTTATGTATCCAGAGAACTAATTATAGTATAAGTTATGTACCAGACCACTACTACTGATCAAATTGTCATAGTAAAATAGTAAGGTATTAACAACCTTATGTACTAGGTAAGACATAATACATTTTTAGGACAACCAGCAGATTGGAACCAATTTTAGAAAAAAAAATTTCTTTATTGACCTGAACGGGGATTAGAACTCAGGACGTGCGGTCGATGTGTTCACTTTTAAGGCGAACAATCTTAATCATTTAAATATATGAAATATGAGTGTGATATAATATAACAATGTGTACTTTTTTGTTATAGATGTCGTAAAATGGGAGGCTATTTCAAAAACGACTTGATTGATTCAATGCTGTTCTTAGAAGAAATCCAAATCAAAGACAAAGTGGAAAAGGGGAAATTCTTTTCGACTTTGACAACTCATTTGGATAACTTCCCTGAAGCTGTTTGTGTACACAAAATCTTGCCATCTTTGATGACAGCTTTCCATTACGGAGATGCTGGATCGGCGGTGTTAGCACCCATGTTTAAGGTATTACTTGTCATTTTTAATTAGTTAAATCCTGAAGTAAGATTTGATATGTACCGTATTTATTCATTGTAGTACTATGTGACTTGGGTTCGGGCTACATGCACCCGGAATTCTTCAAAACCCTTTAAAACAGCTCCGGACAACCCCGGATTCAATCCGTCGCTCAAGTAAACATTGTTATTTTTCTGAATTGACTACACACAATCCGGTGCCGGAGCCCGTTTTTTTAACGGATTCTTACAAATTCCGAATAAATGTAGTCCGAGCTTATACTTTCATGCTCGCTCTTCGCGTCATTAAAAAAAGATTTGTTTTTTCAGTTAGGAAAACTTTTAGATGATGCTGACTATCAGAAACAAATTGTGCCATGCGTAGTAAAGCTGTTTGCATCTAATGACAGGACGACCAGATCGCGGCTCTTACAACAACTAGATCAGTTTATTATGCACCTTCAAAATTCCACTGTAAGTACAAAAAAAAATATGTTTCTTTCAGATAATAGAAGTAATATTAGGAAAATAGAAGAGTCATAGTTTCCCATGAGTAAATTCAACCATAAAACTTGCATCCAGTCTCATTTATCAAAGTACACTAAAGGTCAATGTACTCTTAAATACTCGTGCGATGCCATCAACAGACTGATTAAATCTCATTTCGAACTACATAGCAACTGTGTATCTAGTATAGGTACTACACAAACGCTTTTTATTGCGATTAATCTGGTCAGAACTTCGGAAGTCGTTGCCCCAATTTTATTTAGTCCTACTATCATACTGTATGTATGTAATAAAACATGGTTTAAGAACTTTATTTTTCTTATTATAATTTACATAACGCACTTATTATTAACATCTAAGTGATCTTTCGAAGAACTTTCAGAACGTATTTTGAAGAGTTACTTATAGAATAAAGATGATTGTTAATTAAAAACAATCCAGGCAACAAAAATGTCGGCATTTCGTCGAATCTTTTAAGAGAGAGTTGTAGTTTTTTAATTGGTAGTATATCAAGTCCCAACTAACTGTTGTGTTATTACGGCAGCTATATAAGCAAATATTAAAAACACCAACAAGTTAAAAAAACAAGAAGAACTTAATAAAAAACAAACAATAAAATTTTTTTTAATAACTTTACACTCAACGTTAAACTTAGTCTAATTTTAGTGCAGACCTCGGGCTCACGCTAAGCACTCTTTAACTACCCACATAACGTGTGATATGCGTTACGCATTTTGGTGACGATTAAAAAGGCACTTAACTAAACGAGGGAAATCTCAGTGATCATAGAAAGCAAGTCCAACTTATACTTGACCAGTGTCTTGTTATGATTTTTTATCATGAATTTTCATATTTATGACTCGTATCTCGTTTGTTGCACCGCCCACAAAACATTTCTGTTTAGCCTAAAGACCTGCTGGCAGACAGGGGCGCCGAAACGCCACAGGGCATTAATAAGTCCACAGTTTGTATACCTATTTATTTTTTTGTCGATCTGTGTGATAAAGTTAAAATAAATAAATAACAATGTATGTATTACAGGTAAATGACCAAATATTCCCACAAGTAGTACACGGTTTCCTAGACACGAACCCGATAATCCGGGAGCAAACCGTCAAGTCGATAGTGCACCTAGCGCCGAAGCTCAACTACAACAATCTGAATGTCGAGGTGCTGAAGCACTTTGCAAGGCTGCAGGCCAAAGACGACCAAGGAGGGATAAGGTGCGTAAAAGTGTGATACGCAATGTAGATTTTATTATTACCCTCACAAATCTGTCCTGGCTTCCGATTGAGAACCGTTCGATAACAAATTGTCGAGTGAAAAACCACGTGACGAGGATTTAGCATAGTGTCACGTCACATTATTTATCGATTGTCAATTCGTTATCGAAGCATTCTGAATCAGGGAGCTGTCCTGAGTATAAATGAATAAATCATTTATTTCATGTAAAATTGTCACAATTATACACATTGACCAAAACTTCCTTTTAGATAAGAAATATATATGGCTCTTCAATAGCTAAAATTTATGTTTTTACACAAAATTTTAATAATAACTCGTTACAGAGAAATCAGAACAATACCACCAAAAAAACGTTTCAACACAACAATAGTAATAGAACAATAGAAGTGCTACCATAGGTTTGTGAAAAAAAAAGTAAATGTGTTTTCATACGAATGATAAGCCGAGCAGTCAGCTGAAACCAGCTCATTGGGTAATACTACCGTCGTAAAGACGAAGGGCACATCTAACTTTTTTTGTGAAATACATATTTGTGATCAGAAAAAAAAGGCACATACATTTAATCTTATTTTTCTCGAGGTTTGAAAATGTATCATTTACCTTTTGCGTTACGACGATGGTTTTATAACACCTTTAATAGCTTCACTTTTTACTAATTAACTTTGTAATCAAATCTTGGAAGTAGTTTTTAACTTGCTTTTAACTGACGTCTCGACTTAAAACTTTGTATTTGACTTTCGGATGGACAATTCAATAATTTGGAGTGGAGTCAGAAGGTGGGTAGTGGAACTCTTTAACAACTACTAGTAAAAACTTTGGGCTCATATGATTCGTTTCGACGAGTTTAGTACATGTAAAAGTATTATAGTTGTATGCAGAAGCTACAATTATTTAGCTATTATATTTAATATGCGCCAGACAATACACCAATTGTTAGTCTTGAAGTAAGGAATCAACTTAATTCATTAATTTCATAGCCATTATAGCCCAATATGTAAAAGCATTTAAGCACAAGTATCTGACTCTGGTACCTAAATACAAGATCCTCCATGTGTGCAATATAAAAATCGAATAAAATATTACTACGATTTGTATGGCGCACAATACTTTTGATATTTTTCCTGTAGATCGTAGTCACTACTGTGTTTTAATAATAAGGTTTTCGAAATACCAAGACTTGTATATGTTAAATGTTTCAGAACTAATACGACGGTCTGCCTAGGCAAGGTAGCGGCACACCTCCATCCACAGATTCGACAAAAAGTTCTAGTTTCGGCTTTTGTGAGGGCTACCAGAGACGCTTTCCCTCCCGCAAGACAGGTAATACAATCACACTGTTTTATGCAATAACGTATGTAGTTTAATAGTATAGATTAGTATACCCTCAAGTTATTTATGTAGTAGTAGTGAAGTAGGTGTCCCAAAAAGTACTGTCGAGATATTCGCTGTGTGCGCGATGACAGCGCCCCTAGTGACCAAAATTATTGTGGACTTAAGATCTTTCAAATTATGGCAACTGGATGGTTTGAGAATTATTTTCGGATTGTTTTTCTTCGAAATTAGATAAAAATATCTAAAAGGTTTGTGCATATTATAATAAGTGATTTTCTTACTTGAACTAAATATGAATGTTGTAATACGAACGGGATTTGGAACAATACAACATGATATAACTTTTCAACCTCAAACTGTGCAAAAAGGGAAAAAATGTATTAGCACTGCTGTGCTATGCACATGCTTGTGAGAGACGTTGAAGAGCTTAGAACCAACGGACAAAGCTACTTAATAAGAGCTGCGATCATAAGACAAACGTCTGTGACACAAACTCCCTACAAACTTTTTTCTCTTCACAACAGCTATGCATTTATGTCGTTGCTCCAATTTCCATCTTGATATTAGAAACGAATAAAATATGCACGAACTGTCTATCCCATTGTTTCTACACTTTATAACACAACACGTAATGTGACCCATATCGCGAATTATAACGTTTTTACTTAAAAATACATAATAATGTTAGTATGGAATTCTATGAAAATATAGCAATTTGACACTGACAGTTTATTCACATTTCTGCCAGATTGCGTGCTGCGATCGATTTGACGGCCTCTACCACCTACTTTGCACATAGCGAATAGAGAAGCACAGGCCACAGGCAAAGCTAATCTCAGATGGCGCAAGCGTGTTTGGTCTTGTCAACCTTTGTCCACGTAAACGTGTGTTGTTTTATATATTTTTGTGCTCGCGTGTTTGACGCAAGTTTGACAACTTAGCATATTTGTAGCGGCAGAACCATTGATCAAATAATCACTACGGGCAAGACCAAACACAATGCGACATCTATCGGGATAAGTGTGCAGTGTGCGCCATTGCGCCAAGACCGCCTGTATGGAGCTTTGGTAAAAAAAAACATTTCGTATAGATTTGTCGCTTTCACTCACTTATCATTTTTACAAAACTAAGCCAAAAATGTTTTTATTTTATAATTAAGAAATAATTTTCACACTTTTTAATAGAGATTTCCGTGTAAAAACCCATCGAAATACGAAAGATCCCTATGCGAAAGCAAATTGTATGACCCTTGACCCAAAACTAAAAATTGTTTAGTAATAAAATAGATTATTTCAATAATTAGTTTGTAGTAGCTAAATTTGATGAAAAGTCACAGTCTATGTGTATAGAGTGACGCCATAGCCTAACAGATATCACAATTTACACAATACAAAGCCCTAAGGGCTCTTTCAATTAAGACGTTTTTAGCAGGACATCTAAGGTCCACTTGCGCATCTTAGGATTAGCTAATTTAATCCCGAACTATCCACTAACACGGTATTAAACATCATTCTGTAGCTGCCAGGTTATATGGCGTTGACAGAGACAGATATATGTCTTAATCCCTTGCTAAACTAGTTCAGTGGTGCGCAAGTGGACGATAGAGTATTAAGATTAGTATTACTATCTTTACCCTAACAGGCTGGAGTGCTCGCTCTAGCGGCCACACAACAATACTTTCTGCTGGTCGAGGTCGCCAACAGGGTGCTGCCTGCGCTATGTCCGCTCACTAATGACCCCGAGAAACAGGTATTTTAAGATCAGATAATCTCTATCAAATCATTCTAAACTGTGTCAGGACTCGTTTACACAATTGGGTTCCCGCGGCTCGCTGCAAGGCGAAAAACATCTCACTTAACCCTTGGCTGGATACTGCGTTGTAGGTAGTGTTGGTAAATCAGTTTTTCCAGATATACAATTAATTAATTAATATAAATTTTCATTTAAATTTTAAAAAGCGGTGCTGGGACATTAAACAACCTAAACAGCGTTGCGCCTTAACGCCTCGTGCGTTTCTTCGTTAGCTAACTGTAACTAAACATTATATTTTTAATGTTTGTCAACTTAGATACAGAACTGGATTTTAGCCGTCCCACTCGGAGTCTTAGCAGGACGCGTTCTGACATGGTTGAACAGTGTGACGTCCCGCCTTTTCCGCCAAAAGCGAGACATCTGTCAACACTAGTTTAGGTCTTAGGATTATAACCGACAAGAAATTGTATTTATCTGACAATTGCCTTAAGGTTTAAAATTGTTATCATTCAAGCAAAAATTATCAATTTGATCTTGATGAACTTGATGGTAACTTGATATGCTTTATATTCAACCAACGTTAGTAAACAGTTTCTTTGCCAGCTCTACTACTATCTGTGCTTATTATTTTAGGTACGCGATGCTGCGTTTAGGACTATAAAGGGCTTCCTTGGCAAGTTGGAAAAAGTTTCCGACGATCCAAGCTTGAAGGAAGGAATGGGTAAGTTGCGCGTTAAAAGTTCTTTGCAATTCCCTACTTGATACATGCGAGAGGACCAAGAAAGAGAGATACCTTGGTCTGTGTCTGGTGTTCTAAGTTATTTTAGATATTCTGTCGGATCTTTCTTTAAAATATTTTACGTTTATATGCCCTTGAAGCATTTTATAGCTCTTTTATTTATCTGTACCCGACTGGCGTAGTAGCATGACGAATTTACTTGAACGCAAAGGGTCAAAGGCCCCGATTCAGAACTGTTCGATAACAAATTGTCGACCGAAAAACCACGTGACTTTAGAATTTAACATTAGTGTCACGTGATTCACCAGTTGACAACTCGTCATCGAAACGATCTGAATCGGGGGCCAGATTCGATTTCTGGTCTGAACCAATTCAATACACAGATTTTATTTCATCGGCTCGGGTCTGGGTGCGCTGAGAGATGCCCCTGACAAGAATTATTGTCCAGTACCTCGTCTCAAAAGGATGCTAATTCCTAACGTCGAAAATATGACAGTTGGTATGTGGCGCATTTTCATTTATATGTTTTATGAACGCATACAGAAGCGGACGTACACACGGCAACACCGTCACTAAGCAACGCGGCGGCCACGTGGGCCGGCTGGGCGGTGACCGCCGTCACGGCCAAGTTCTACCGCTCGCACTCCGACACGGCGCGCGTGGCGCACTCGGCCAAGTCGGCGCTCTCCAAGCCCGGCTCGCTCGGTGCGTATGCCTTCTCACTACACGCCGCTGACGCCGCCGACTTGAGCGGCCAAGTTCTACCGCTCGCACTCTGATACTTTCTATGGGGACACCTTTAAAATCCATCGCTTACTCCAGGAAGACCTGAACCGTTTTTCGAGTTGGTGTGAGTCTAACAAAATTAATCTGAACGTTGACAAATGCTATTTTGTACACTTTTCACGTCAACTTACTCCTAATTCAAATTCTTACAAAATTGGTGACCAAGTCATTCAGGAAGTTGACGTAATTCGGGATTCGTTCACATTGATAACAAACTTCGATTCCATGTGCATGTTGATAAAATCGCTAAAAAAGGCTTTAAACTTTTAGGCTTTGCGTTACGTAATTGTAGACATTTTAAGCATGCTTCTAGTAAAATAGCAGTCTTCAATTCTCTGGTACGGTCAGGCTTGGAGTACTGCAGCGTAGTCTGGACTCCTTTATATGAAATCCACAAACAGCGGTTAGAATCCATTCAGAGAAAGTTTCTTTATCACTTGTCTTATCAATGCAAGTTAGCAAAGCGATTGCCTACATATGAGACCCGATTAGAATACTTTGAACTTTTATCGTTGGAGGATCGTAGAAAAATATTGGATTCTCTGTTTCTGTTCAAGTTAATTAATAATAACGTTAATTGTGCTGACCTTTTGAGGAAGATTAATTACAATGTCCCAGCCAAATTGGCTCGGTTATCAGGCAAATACTTTTAGGACTAACCTAGGTAATTTTTCCGCGATTGATAGGATTCAGTCCCAATTCAGTAAGCTTTCTCGTTCACCCGATACCAATGTTGATATGTCATCGCTACGTAAATTTAAGTCCTAACTCATGGATTCATTTGATATTAAGAGGTTGTAATAATTGTCAAGTCATTTTGTTCTCTTTAATTTATTTTAAATTAATTCAGACATAATATCTGTTTTCGGCAGTATTGTTGTGAATGTCGTGGCAGACTATAAGTAAGGTATTTTAATTTTAAGTATGTTAATGTGTGGTGTAATGCTTTGTTGGTTGTCCTAAATAAATTAAATAAATAAAAGGCCCAATTTTATCTAAAAGTGGTTTGCATTTATGATTGCATTTGCCTCCTTTTTTAAACCAACATGGCGGCCAGCAACTGCAAAGTTTACCCTAATTGGAAAAAATACATTGATCCCCGCAGAACAACCGTCATCGAGCAGCTTGTCGACGACGACGTCATCGGTGACCTCGATGACGTCACTGGAACGCAGCGAGTCCGCCTCCGACTACGACCCCGACCACTGGGACATGGCCGCGTGGGGAGAGATAGATTCAAGTGCAGGTTAATATTATTAGTATTGACACAAAACGCCCGCTTATTTCAATACCTAAGGCAGTAGATGAGATACTTCTCATTAATATAGACAACCAACAATGTGGTAGTCATTGGGGGACGCCCTGTGGCTAAATGATGATGTTGATGAATAAAGATAAATTACATCACACGTTAAGGCGGAGGAAATGGGTCCACAAAGTGGGAGGTGGAGAGTCATATTCTTTGTGACGATACATGTATAAAACTTAAGTATTTAATAATAATAAATTGCTTTACAATCAAATTGATTACCTAGACCCAAACTAAGTAAAGTTTGTACTATGGCGACTAGATAACGGTTAAACATACTTAAATCTGTTTATAAACATAGGTTCATCGAACAACTTAGGTTCAAATTCTCCATAAACATTTGCCCCTTGCGGGATTCGAACCCGCAACCGCTCGGATTTATAGTCCGGAGCGCGAACCACTACACGGTCGTCATTTAATCTCTAAAGCAAGACTTTAAACTTAACTTTATAAATAACGTAGTTTCTACTAGAAACAAATACTTTTGGAATCTCTAAATTGCAAAATATGTGACGGCTAGGGGTGTGACTACCAAGGAATTGAATGGGGAAACTTCAAAAATCATAATAATCGTGTGACGTAATGTCCCTATCATCATCATTATTTCAACCACAGGACGCCCACTGCTAAACATAGGCCTCCCACATTGACTTCCAGATTGATCGGTTATAAGCGACCTGCAATTGGCGTCTTCCTGCGACCTTTACCAGGTCGTCTGTCCACCTTGTGGGCGGACGTCCTATAATTATAAATAAATAATACCGTGTCATATTTACAGTAACAAAATCCAATTTTCTGTACCAACTATTGGATTTATTTAAAGCCAAACATAAAATTTTACACAATAACCATGCCTTTATATTTTTTTTATTGTATATTATATTTACACAAAATTATGTATGATACGTACATTTAAAACCACTATAATAATAAATAATATTTATTTGCATAAAACATGGACATGGATGGATAATCATTGCACTTTTTCTCGTCATTATCATGGCAGATAATTGGAACCCCGACTAGAAACAGAGACTTCAATCGAAAACAGTTTTGTATTTCCACTAAAGTCGCGTTACTTCCCCGCTCACCGAATCAGACCTGAAAAGAAAATTTAATTACACATTCGCGTCCTCTCCACATGACCGAGTTGAAAACAAATTTATTCATTGCGCAAATTTAACTGTTTCTAAATTGCATAAGTTATCCCGGAAAGTAAAATAATTATCAGCACATTATTTGTTTTTAGAAACGTATTAAATTGTTATTTAAATTATAAAAAAATGTTACGTTAGTCATAGTTTGTTTTCAACATACATTTTTTTGTGCATGTCGTGGCAGCCTTTAACTAAGGCAACACTATAACCTGTTGTTTAATATTGTATATTGTTGAATGTAAGGTGTATGCTTTGTTGGTTGTCCTGAAATAAATCAATATCTGATGGATACAAAACAAAAACTTGAATCAGAGTTTCGATTTAGTATCACTATTCTTGAGTGCAAGGTAACCAAATAGTACAAAATAGTCATTCCTAAATAATTAAACATTTAATTAAATGCAGCACAATAATAAATTATTTTCTTAATTTAAAAATTGAGTAGGTAATGGCATTTCTTTTTCTAATTTAAAAAATTTGGTAATGACAGAAAAATACATAGAGCAGTTTAAAAATAAAAATAAAAAGTAAAAAAAATACTAACTTTTGTTTTACATGCTTGTTTTATTTGATACGACTTTGGCAAAGTTTTAGGACTTCCTAAATTCCTGAATTTGTGTAGTTCATTTTAGGTTTATAAGAATGTGTCTTGAAGTTTTTGGTCGTCTATAATAATAACGTATTTCTAAATGGGAAGAAAGGTTCTAGAATGGAAGCTGCGTACCGGCAAGCGCAGCGTAGGACGTCAACTCACAAGGTGGACAGACGACTTGGTAAAGGTCGCAGAAAGACGCTGGGTGCAGGCCGCTTCCAACCGGCCAATCTAGAAAGAGCCCTATGTTCAGCAGTGGACGGCCTATGGATGAGCTGATGATGATGATGATGATTTCTTAATGGTATATTTTGTCGTAACAGCCACTTGCGCGAGCGTAAAGTCGCCGCCTAGTAGCGACAGCGCACAGGCTCACTCGACCTTGGCCGCACTCTGCGAAGACGAGTGGGACAACGACGAGTGGGGCACGCTGCAGGAACAACCGGTAAGTACCTAGACCTACATGCTTTCTTACAGTAGCTTATTGACTTTGTGTTATTCAATTTTGACCTTTATAGCTGTAAGATTTAAGAATAGTACTAAGTTCAAGCTGATGCTTGCTTAACCGGTCCACAGTTTTACATTGTTCATGACAGTATATTTTGTATTTCCGTGTAAAATAATTAAAAAGCACTTGACTAATGTATAGGAATACTTGTAGTCTGGTCGTATTTTTCACGAATATTCTTGACTGAGGGCCCCACCACTGAGGCCTATGGCACTCATAAACAAGCCCTCAATGATTTACAGAATTACCCTTGAACGATATAATTGTTGTTGAATATATTTTTTTTACCGACAACTCGGTTCGCCGAAAGAATGATTCCTTAGAGATGTCGGTAAAATAAAAATTGTATCGATGAACGATGAACAGTGATTTCTATGTACAATTATATCGTTCAAGGGTAATTCTGTAAATCATTCGGAGCCCCTCATAAGCATATTAAAATATTTAGTATTCGATATTGTCAATATCATATTCATATGGTCCGCTATCATTTATTCGTTTTTTATTATTATTTGTTTCCGCTTCTTCTCGGCGCTAGCCGACAATATTGTCCCGAAGCAGTGGTAGGGTAAATTATTAAAAAAAACGACTCTAGCTCAAAACTTAGAATATACCGTGTTTATAGTGTTTAAACAATGCCTGCTTGGTTACTGAAAACTCAAGCTTCTAGTTTTATCTACAACGAAGTTATAGGTGGTCGAAAATAGCCTGAATTGCTTCGAGAAAAGTATGGTACGGCCGTGCCGCTTTTTGCTCGACTTGACATAGTAAAGTTTACAAAAGTAAACTAACATATATTTATATGGCATTAAATTGTGGAAGGCCTATGTTCCGCATTAGACGTACTACTATCGCTAAAATGATGATAGATAGCATTTATTTTTTATTTTAGTATTATTAGGGCAACAAACAAATGTCACAATAAGGTAGTACAAAAATCTGGTAAGTTTCCACAGTTAATTAACAAAACAGACATATCCAAATAAATAAAATTAAATTTATAAAACTGTATTTCAAACCAAACAGATCGCGGAAACCGAACTAGCCAGTCCATCCGAGACGTGGGACAACACGCAGTGGAGCGACCCCGCGCTCAACAACGCGAACGCGACGTACGTGCGCCACGCGCGCCTCGAGCACCGCCCCGCCGCGCACCAGAACAGCAACGACTCGCTCGGCGGCTGGGAGGACGGCGAGTTCGAGCCCATCGAGGAGAACGCCGACGGTAGGTGGACGAGCGAACAGCTGGCCGGTGCGCCCCTTAGCAGCCGAGCGAGCGAGCGGCAGCCCCGGGTGTACGGCTGGGAGGACGGCGAGTTCGAGCCCATCGAGGAGAACGCCGACGGTAGGTGGACGAGCGAACAGCTGGCCGGTGCGCCCCTTAGCAGCCGAGCGAGCGAGCGGCAGCCCCGGGTGTACGGCTGGGAGGACGGCGAGTTCGAGCCCATCGAGGAGAACGCCGACGGTAGGTGGACGAGCGAACAGCTGGCCGGTACGCCCCTTAGCAGCCGAGCGAGCGAGCGGCAGCCCCGGGTGTACGGCTGGGAGGACGGCGAGTTCGAGCCCATCGAGGAGAACGCCGACGGTAGGTGGACGAGCGAACAGCTGGCCGGTGCGCCCCTTAGCAGCCGAGCGAGCGAGCGGCAGCCCCGGGTGTACGGCTGGGAGGACGGCGAGTTCGAGCCCATCGAGGAGAACGCCGACGGTAGGTGGACGAGCGAACAGCTGGCCGGTACGCCCCTTAGCAGCCGAGCGAGCGAGCGGCAGCCCCGGGTGTACGGCTGGGAGGACGGCGAGTTCGAGCCCATCGAGGAGAACGCCGACGGTAGGTGGACGAGCGAACAGCTGGCCGGTACGCCCCTTAGCAGCCGAGCGAGCGAGCGGCAGCCCCGGGTGTACGGCTGGGAGGACGGCGAGTTCGAGCCCATCGAGGAGAACGCCGACGGTAGGTGGACGAGCGAACAGCTGGCCGGTACGCCCCTTAGCAGCCGAGCGAGCGAGCGGCAGCCCCGGGTGTACGGCTGGGAGGATGGCGAGTTCGAGCCCATCGAGGAGAACGCCGACGGTAGGTGGACGAGCGAACAGCTGGCCGGTACGCCCCTTAGCAGCCGAGCGAGCGAGCGGGTGTACGGAAGTCATTAGAGCCGCCCCGAGCGAGTCATATCTAGCATTTGCACACAAACAAATATCCCAGCGAGAAACAGTGTAAGGTGCTCTAAGGGATTCGATTGTAATAATATCATATAAACTAAAACTAAATAGACGTTGCAAACTGAAACAAATGACTGCTGCAGATCAGCCGGTCGATCGTCGTCTCGGTTATGTTAATGCACCTTGACCTTGAAATGGAATGGTCGAGTTTAGACATGAGCGTTAAATAGACGGAAATTAACTGTCGACGTGCAATCAACGCTTCGACGATCTACCGTTCTCTGATCTACTAGTTAAATTCGTAAACTACTAAACGAGTAGTCCCCACGTTCTTATCAACGCGCAATACTACGTCGACTCTTTAACGTGGCCGCTTATTACGTTACTTCACGTTGAAACAAACTAAAGTAAACTCTAACTCTAACGCAATAAGTACGTTATTATCACAAATCAACGGGTCGCCGCGACGGGTCAGGTGTTCCAGTTGAAACAATCTAAAGTAAACTCTAAACTTATAGGAATAAGATCTTTATTATTAAAATAAACGCTCGAAGATGATAGGACACTAAACCAACCGCAACGTATCTGTCTAAGTTAATCGTCAAGTCTAACGTTTAATACGACGATAATAGTCGACGAGACGACACGTTAACTAGTCGAAGGATTTAACTAGTTGATCGACCCGTCCATGAACGAAATTTTACGGTCTAGTTTCGTCGACTGTAAAAACGTCGACGACCCATCTCTAGTCGAGTTCAAAAGATCAAACTTGAATTTCACAGTACTCCTGGGATATATTACTGGCTATCAAAAGTTACGTTTCAATTAGTCAAGGGATCTTTATCGACTTGACCCTTCACGAATCCAAGATGACTTTTGTCTGAACGTTTCTAACTTTATTTCTCTCACAGTCAAATCGTTCACAGAGAACAACGCCTCAAAAATGGAGGAGATGCGGCGGAAGCGCGAGGAACGCAAGCTGCAGCGGCAACGCGAGTTGGAGGCGCGGCGGACGGCGCGCGCGCAGGGGCCCATGAAGCTCGGCACCAAGACCAGCGCGCCGCCCTTCTAGTGCCCAGCCTCCCCTCCGGCCACGACCACTGAGTGACAGGATCAGTAAGCATATCGACTTTGAAAACAGTGATACACATCTATAGAGCTCGCGACACACGGGCCACTCGCAACAGTCACAACGCCGCCTCTGAACTGCAGACCGAAGTCTTCATACGTTTAAAGAACACACTTTTTGAGGCGTGCGCCGCATTGTGTGCACCTTCATATTCCTGGCGAGGCATGTGATACGCACGCATGCCTCAGTGCGAACAGTACTTTACGTGTGGATTAGCCAGTTAACTCGCAATTTACGAGACAGCAGGCTCGGGCTCGGGTCAATTATAACAACTAATTGACCCGAGCCTGCGCCGTTTAGTATTTTTTTACCGCGCGGCGCACTCCTCGCTAAGTGTGTATCCGGCTTTATCTGAACTCGCCGCACGTCGGGATCGCTGCTACTCGCTTCCTGCGGCCACTCGATGTGTCGACACTAGCCACTCGTGAGTTCTCCCTCTCACGTGAAGGACTTCAAGCTGGTACTGATTTAAGGCGAGTATAGTCGCTAAATGTAAACTAGCATGTGGTTACAAAAGCCTACTACTTAAGCCCAAACAGTCAGAAAATATATATAAAAATATGCTAAGGATTGTCAAAACCTTCTCAACGTTTTAAGCATAGCATTTGTTTCTACCATGTTATTAATACTTCAAGAGAAAAAAACATTGAAATCATTGAAAAAAACAATCAAAAATTATGCTTATTATCTTTGTTCTTTGAACCGCTTGGCCGATTTAGTCCGTTTATACGTCGATTGATAGGCGAACTTGATAGCTATAAACTGAGCATAGATATGGTTCTTGAATCGAACAATTGTGCCCATGCCTAAAGTAAAATTATCCCCAATTTTTGCTACTTAAAGACGCAGCGACTGTCGGAACAGGCATGTTTCATTGCGCGTTGTTATGAACCGTATGTTAATGATATTTGGTGCGATATTCGTACTAACAAGGGTCGAGTCGCTAAATTAGGGACACTCGCCTTAAAAAGAAGCGGCCATCGACCACCAGTTGCTGTCGCGGCATTTCGCTAAATAGTAGCTACTTCCAGCGGCGGAGTGTGGATGTCGCGAGTGGCTCGTGGTCGCCGAGGATTAGATGTAAAATGGAGATTGTACGCAGCAGCAACGCTATCTTACGTCTATAAGCGGTGTAAAACGATTTAGTCTTCTACTGAACGCGTGTTCAAAATGAATACTCGCTAAGAGTCTGGATGGTACTCTTTAGAATCACGTGATCTTTGATCTTCGTCGTCTTTTGAATAAAACCGTGTACAATATTTGCTGTTTAAGCAGGGATCGGAAATCGGTTATTTTACTATGAAACCTTAACCAGAATAATACATGTTTTACATACTCCAACTACCGCCTAAAAACTAAGTCAAATTTAGTTTCACGGTCAAATCTTTACAACGAATCAAATATTGGAAATGGGTTTTATATATTCTAAAATTAATATTAACCGGTTTCGATCCTTGCTTTAAAGTTGTTCTCAAGCTATACTGTTTATGTCATTCCACTCAATTAAGAACACCATTCGTCATTTACCTCTCGCTCGCCTGTTATATTGAGAAAGCGTAAGAGCACTATATGTTTATTAGCGGTGGACGCGGTGGTATATAAATTGCTGGCAGTTTCAGAAACAGAGCATTTTCAGCAAAATGTTTTTTACTTATACTGTATGGTGTATGCTACTTTGTTAATTTTAGCTTTTGGAGACTACATCTCATGAAGACAGTATATAGCAAAATATAATACATTATCATTAATTCAAACCCAGTATGGGTAAAGTTTATAAATTTCGCTTATCATCAGTAACTTGTATTTTGTAACAAACCTGCACAAGCCGTTTTTACGTCATACTCTAATACCATACCTCATACACTAAAAACAAAACAAGATTCAAGTAATACTGCTTTAGGAGGTCATAATATAGGGTGTTTAAAGAATTACCAGCCTTTATGAGGTCATTTAAAATCGATTCTAGTATGCAAGAAAAATATTTAAATAAACACATTGTTATTTATATATAATTGGGATGATGACACCAGTCAACAATATTTCCAAAACACTAAGGGCCTTACTACAAAAAAGATAGACTAGGTTTAAACACTGCCTAAAGATAAGCCAACCAATTAAAAAGTATGGTGACAACCGAGACATGTGTGATGTCTCAATATTCCAAATTGTATGGCTATTCTTTAGACATGGTTTAAACCTATTCTATCATTTTTGTAGTAAGGCCATATTTCTTTATTATAACTATTTATTTGTGACATTCTTTCATGTCCATGGTACGTCGTTGTATGTATTTCAATAAAGAACGCGATATCTCCAGAGGGAGGTATCGCGTTTTGACAGCTTGTAAAAAGTACCTGAATTTATTAGAGGTGTCATCGTCCGAATTGAACCCTAGTCCGGATTTTTTTTATTTTTCCTTATACCAGAGTCGTACATTGTTACCACCCTGTATAAAGCTGCTGCTGCGTTCCACAGCTATTTCGATTACTGTTCTAAAGTCCATTTAATCCAGTGGTTCTTAACCGGTAGTCCATAAAAGCACCCGAAGTGATCCACGAACCCATTATTAAATTATAGATAGAGCCGAGCAACCCTTTATTCATTTACAATTACTTTATAATTACCTCTAAACAAAGGTGGTATATGGTAAGACGTAAATTTTATCTATTTACTAGCTGTTGCCCGCGACCACGTCTGCGTGGTCTTTAGGGGTATGAAAAATAGATGTTGGCCGATTCTCAGACCTACTCAATATGCTCACAAAATTTCATGAGAATCGGTCAAGCCGTTTCGGAGGAGTACGGGAACGAACATTGTGACACGAGAATTTTATATATAAGACTAAAAGGTTAAGAACCACCGATTTAATCAAACTGCTTACTCTTTATGTTCACTCCATGGAACAGGCATGATACTAATGTGTCTAAACGTGCGATACCGCGCGTCTCGGCAGGCGTCGCTTGAATCGAAGGTGTTCTGTAATGCTTATGAATTTATACAATGTCTACTATCACAATTTGTTCCGAATACTCAATCATAATAATTGCGAAACTATTTGGTTTACGGAAATGTGTATTATAATTAGTTTGTACACACTCGTGTGTTTATAATATATTATAAAGTATTTACAGTTTGTTTATGTATTTGATCTAGGTCTCTTATTTTAAATTAAAGCCATAATATTATCATCATTTACAAATCCTGATTGTTTACATGTTTATACTCCACTAAAACGAGTAAGGAGATAATTACTTCGTGTAATAGGTGAATGCCTAACAATTGTTGTTATAAAAATATCGTAATTATCAGAAAATTAGCTATATCGATGTCTTGTTTCGTAATTGGTCGACATTAGGGAACAAGTTTTGTAAATTAAGATGCACCAAATATAACTGGTTTCCTATAAAGAATGCTGGATTTGATTTTTCAACGTTTTTTATTTAGTTTAAATATTACATGTGATTGTGATTGACATAAATTACAAAAAATTCTGTCCATAGTCCACAAGTGTTCAGAACAAATTAATGGTCGTGCGGACTTAGCAGATATTTTTGACACAACAATGAGACAAAATTCAATTGGTCATCATAATAAAGAAAACATTGTCAAATTAAACTCTGCGTTATTATAGGACACCCGTTAGAACGCTCAAGTGAGACTAGAAGCCAATAAGGCTATTAAAAAGAATATTTTCGAATTGTACTTAGAAAAGGTAGAGCATAATTAACGAGATCGATCGAGACGATGTGGTTTTTCTATTGTTTTATTATCAATCAAATATCTGTTTATGGATATGTGAATGGATAACTCCTTTCGGCCGCTTCACGTTTCTATAAACAGCTTAAGTAAACGTAATCCATCGCAATGTTTTCCTCTAGCTTGTAACTACGCATATAATAATCAAAATATTTAATGTACAGATAAAAAAACAACTTGCTTTTTCCTACGAAGAAATTAATGGGAATGTGTGCAATCGGCAAATGAGGGTGTCAATTTGTTGTAAGTGCGTGGCTGTTGACGAATGTATGCTATACTGACATTCCAGCACCGATACTTGACATTGTGCAAAATAAACACGAGCCATATCTTTCTGAAGATCTTAGATACGATGATTATTTCAATACGATATCAAGTGTCGAGAACTGATTATAGCCGTTAGAATGAATACGTCATGTATTTATTTAAGTATTATTGTGTATCTATTTTATATGTAATTTAATATTTAACTACTAGACTGAAACGGTCTATGAATTTTTACCCAATATCGAATTGGGTTATAATTGTATTTGATTGTTATTATTATTTACGTTTTATAGTACATATTAACATTCAAATCAATCGTATTCTAAATCATTGTCATTCAACATTTATGAAAATGTGCCCAAAGTAAAGAAACGGTTGCTCATTTAAATTATTTAATGTCCCATAGACGCTTTGATGTCTAAAGGTCCGGTCAAACTAACTCAGTTAATCTCGCGTCAGTTACTGGCTACTGCAGTAATGCTCGTATGAATGGGTTCACTCCAACGCGATTTCTAATCCAAAGTTGCAACGATCAGAGGGCCTAGTACTTTTGTACAAGTCTTTTTGCATAAATTGATCGAATAGTAAACATAATTTGTGTTACTTTTCGATCGTTTTATGCGAAGCGATTGTTTTGTATAACCAGGCCCTTTGCAATCTGTGCAACGGGTGCCGCCTGAGTCGACATGTTATACAGCCATGCCATTCTTTTTAACGGCGCTGCACGGTGTATGCCCAGCAAATGTAGATGGAAAATAAGGGATTGAATTTTATGGATATCTCCTGTATATATCGTTTTTAGAACTTGTTTAGTAAAACAATCTGTGTAATGGAATAAAAGAGGAGAGAAGTACGTTTTAATTGTATTTTCTTAAACTAGACTAACGCGTTAAAATTAGGGTTTGGCTGTATGTGCATAGGTCCAAGTCAGTAAAATGTATATTTAAAAATAAGACTAGAATCGCCTAGATCGGGTTGCAATGGTATAATATTTGGCTTAGGCTCGCGATCGTTACCGTAGAATGCCTGAATTGGTTGGGCCGGACCTTAATTTAAACCAAAAGAAAATAAGCAAAGCGTTAAATATTGAACGTTATTTTAAAATGTTGGTTGTACAAACAGGCAAGTTTATTATCTGACACTATGATCATTAGGTTGACTTTAGGTTGATTGCGTGTATTAGTTACGTTCGTTTTACGTTATAAGTTAGCCAATGATGAAATGAACACAAAGTCGATATATTTCAATTGGGTCCGATTCTCTGGCAACACTAAACACGTTTCACTCCCTAAAAAAAGAAAAGAGGCAGACATATAAACAACAATTTGTCTTGTTTGTCATATGTTTGAGTCACATTTTAATCGTAATGGTTTATTAGTCCTTATACTATTTATGGATGCTGTTTGACATCTCCAATTTTTTTTTAAATAGTCTCTTTACTTTCTATACAAAGAGAAAGAGACAGACATACTTAAAAACGGAACTTAAAACAGAGCAGGGAATGGATCCCCTTGTAACATATGCAGCTCTCGTATTTATTTAAGTTTATTTAGATAAATTGTTTGAAACTATCATTTTATGGCTTGATATTGTAATGGAAACGAGTGGGTAACAAAATTCTTATTCTGTCTGCTATAAAAATTTACACTTCTGTAAATAAAAGTTTAAAAAATATTTCTTGTTTTATTGGAACCTAATACATTTAAATGAAACTAAAACATTAAGCAAATAGTTTTAATGAGGCAATGAAATGTAATATAATCTATTCTATAATAAAGTTAATTTTTGACAACAATAATCTCATATACAAATAATACAAATCAAGCAACAAAAAAAAGTTAGTGATGTTATTGGCAATATAAAAAAAACTTAACTAAACAACTCAAATTATGTGCTAGGACACCCAAAATCAAATTACCACCCCATCAAACGTGGCAGTCGCACATAACGTTAACATGGATCACACATTTTTGATGGATAGGCAAATTGACCCTGCAACTGTAGCATACCAACCAAGCAGAAACCACAACATAATGATACATATTAAGAGGCAACAAATCAAAAAACATCCAATTATTCTAACGTCCTTAATTTTGAATTAAACATTGTAGTAAATCAAAATGATAAAGGCCCGAGCAGACCAAAAGCGCAAAAACAGGCGCGGCTGACGGCACAATAAACGCATCGGGTATTTCAGGTATTTTGAACCTAGAAAATCTAGGACGCTACTCCCGGTGAGACAGACAAGTTAAGCTTCGTTGATAAAACATAGTTGCTGCGCAAGTTAATTCAAACATTGTAATAAAATGATCCTGCTGCCCGAGCTGTACTGCGAGGGTTTGCGCGTGTAATAGATACGCGACTTGGTTCGGTTTTAGTTTAAATTTATTGACCTGTGATTAATTTAATTTATTTAAGGGCCTCTAGAAAATTATAGTTAATTAAATTGTGCTGTTCTGCATGAGGACTAAATGGTGAATCAGTTTTCAATTCCCAAGGACCGAGGGCCCCGCTAGGAGTACAATATAATATACCCAGATTATACTTTTTTAAATTAATATAATTTACCCGCGGGTGCGCGTTCAAACGGCGCTTTTGCTGCTTTGCGTCTGCCTGAGCCTTAAACCAATAATGTGGATTTGTTCAGCGTTAAAAAAAAACAGGGACGAATTCGTTTGAAATTTGAGTAACTAAGGTCGTTTTTTATTTCAACATAATTTAAATATAAGTGCTATATCCAAACGGGTATGGAGATGATCAGGCGTGGTCTGGCGGATGCTGCGAAGTCTGCTCGGCCGCTGTAGTACTTACAGTTTGGAGCGCAGGTCGGATGTCCCGGCGGCTAATTGTCAGGATGGATCGTCGAATCTGAAAACGAGTTCAATTTTCAAATAAATTAATTAAAAATGTTGTAGCGTTTCTTAGGTTATGTGATCTATAAACGAGCTATTTTATCTTAATTGCGAAATTATAAAGTATACAGAGTGTCCCCTAACTCAAGAATAACCTTATAACCACATATTCCATGCATCATGGTAAATATTTTTGTTCTATGACTTTTACAAAAGACATAGAACCTAATTGGTATACCTCAAGTTGCAAGTAACCTTAAATAACGTTATTTTGGTGTACACCTATGAAACATACGTTAATAATAATTACAAACAACAGACACTCTTTGACAAAATTTCGTAAATGATAAGCTTTTTTCAGAATTTCAGGGTAAACATGTAATATTTATTTTTATTTACATAATCAAAATGAAATTCTGAAAAAAGCGTATTATTTACGACATTTTGTCAAGGCGTATTTGTTGTTTGTAATTATTTTCTCTTTCGATTAACGCATGTTTCATAGGTGTACACCAAAATAACGTTATTTAAGGTTACTTGGAACGAGGTATGCCAGGCTCCATACAAAAAAATTCGAAATCTTTTGCATGACAGACAATGTATCGACTTCCCATAAAAAAATACTAAACAGCTGATTAAAATTGTATAGAAAGACAGAAATATATGCATATTTTTAAAAGTCATCAAAAGATGGTTCACTATGATGTAAAAAAAATAATGTGGTTACAAGGTTGTCCTTGACTTACAACAGAGCAACCTGTATAACCATAAGACAACTTCGGATAAAGTAAGTAAGGTACCTATCAAGGGCGTCGCCAAGGGGAAACAGGGAGGGGCAAATGCCCCCCAAAACATTTAAAAAAATCCAAATGGCCGTGTGGAGCTGCTTTACACATTAGACTTTTTACCGTTCTTATAACAATTTACGTAGAGGTAAGAGCACTACAAGTGTGAAGCTTCATGGGCGCAAGATTGTCACAATTTATCACCTCTCATTTTTAACAACTTGCCCCCTCCAGAGACGCCCTTAGTACGTTTCGTGTATCACTTGAGGGTTTACCCTTAAGGGTCCTTTGTTGTTTGTTACTATTTCTTCAAATTGGTGCCGTAAAGAAGCGCCACAGTCGCGCAACTGACTTGCGGAGTTGCGGTAGACGCACTATGCGTATATCTAAAAACGCTGCAGTTGCGCCACTATGACCTTATAGTAGGTCGTAGCTACGACTACCTTGCAGATAGTGTATAAAGTAATTACTTAAGTTTCTTTTTATAGTGGCGTGTCTACACGCGTCGGTAGCTATGATTTTAAAGCGCTCTTTGCTTACGATGCCAGTTTGTCTGTCCGCCTTATGAAGGGCTGTAGCCTTTGAATTATACAACATACAAAGTAGCCTTGAAGTTTTCAAATGTTTTTTAAGTTATTCGTACATAAAATAAAAACTATAGACATGTTTCTTGTGTAACTTGTTTCTTACTTATCGGTCAATCATACAAGCATCATATTTGGTGTGTTTATGTAGTGCAAGTACCAAGGACTTATCCAGCTCTAAATGTTACCAAGACTTTTTCAAAAAAATAGCAAATAATAGAGATGATGACACCACACACCACCATTAATTGACTTACTTTTTATGAGCTGTCAAAACCCGATATCCCATAGATTTTGTTGGAAAATAAATAGTCTACATAGTACTAAATATTTATTTATTTATACTTTATCAGTCAACCATTTATTTATTGATTTCAAAGCGATTAAATCGCTCTTTCAAATAATTGAGAATTATGAATGAAATAGTCTTAAATAAGGTGGACAGACGATCTGGTAAAGGGTGCAGGAAGCCGCTGGATTCAGACCGCTTCCTAACGGTCAGTAATCTAAAAGTCACTGGGGGAGGCCTATGTTCAGCAGTGGACGTCCTATGGCTGAAATGATGATGATGATGGTGTTGAGTTTTTTTTAGAATTAGTTACTTAGATATTATAGTGAAAAACCTCAAGATAACATTTTTGTTTGGTGTGAGAAATATTGTTAAACAGTAACCTCATGTTCATGGCGTTAGAGTTCCCTGGCTCCATCTTGTAGCCCAGGGTCTCGTAGAACTTGATCAGCTTGTCTTTGCAGTCCAGAGACATCTTGTAGCAGCCAAGCTCTTGCGCCAGCAGGGACACAGTCACCACTATCCTATAAATAATATGTTATTTTTTTATAAATTAATTACTGACAACACTAAGTATTGTTGGTAGTCTCGAAATTCGAACGGGAATCGAACTTGTCTTTAGCTCTTTTGGCGAATAACCGCGTCAACTGGGTCGTCAGACGCAATCAACGTAAATATTGATTATTTGTGATCGGCCCCTTATAGGAACTCCGAAATTGTTTAGTCGTTTTATGCTCGCTGTACACTCGTGACTGCCACGGATACGGAGCTACGGATTGATGTATTCATACATTTTATATAAATTGCCCCTTTAAAAGGCAGCGTTTGGTGGCTGTCGCAAGTGGCCCGTATTAGAATAGCCGTTCTCCCACCATAGCAGTCTTTGTCTATCTAACAAGGCCCTTGTAAAACGGCATTCCCAACGTTTTTAGCAGTAAATCATATCAACGCGTTAATCTTTGCCCATAAGCTAGAATTTTAGCTATAAAATATCTGGGAGTAAAATACCTGTTTATATACGTCTATCGGCTGTCTCAGGGATATGTGGGATTAGAACCGAAAACCCGATATTGTAAACACCCGTTATAAGGCTTAAAAAGGTTCGCTGTAAGCCTTGCCTCTACTGACCCACTTCCCTTTGCTCTACAGTGTAGAGTCTACACCGATCCGCTAATACTATACGATATGCATACTGGGTTATAAGGATTTAGTAAATACTTACAGCTTCCCAAGTTGTTTCCCTCGGTAAGTGTCGTTAACGACCACATCTTCCAAGCGCCCACGCTATAAAATAATAAGCAAACAGCATATAATTAACATCATAAATCATAAAGTAAATTAAAAATAGAAAGTTGAAAACTTACCAAAGAACAGTTGTGTATAAACTTTTGTTCGATAGTGAGAGTCGCAGCGCCAATGATTTTGGAAATACGCGTATCTTCTATTACGGTTACGTAGTAGCCTCCAGACTGTTTCATCTGTGTAAACCGCTCTGAAAATAATTAGATTCTTAATTTAATACATATAGCAAAAAACAAACCAAACCTAATGTTAAATATCCATACAAAAAGAACTTGGTTCCGCCAGCGAGGAATTAGTTCCATCGCCAAAATAATAAACTATCTGCCATGCTCTGTGCTACCATGTTGGTTGTAGGGTGATGCAATATAGCCTAAAACCTTTCTCAATAAATGGACTATCCAACACAAAAAAAATAATAACCAGTAGTTCTTGAGATTAGCGCGATCATCCAAATAAACAAACAAACATTGTCACACTGGCCATGGCCCGCTGGGATCACCGGGACTAATGACGTGGCTGGGACTCCGGCAGACACCTGTTTAACTGTGTACGATAGTAAGCTGATTTGAAGCATTAAACATGAAACTCATTTGATAAAATACTTTATCGCGGCACTGCACTGCTTGAGGACAAGTACCTATGTGGGCTTGTGCCGAGAAGAAGCAGCGCGAAATACTCAAGTAAGTATAGAGTCACTTTTGTCTTTGTCAGCCTTTTTTCTTAATAAAGCAAACTATTCAAAATTCATTTAAAAATCTTAGTGAAAGTCCGTGTAAAATTGGCATAAGAGTCTTTGTTCGCTGTTATACATACCTATATCGGTGGTTCATATCAAATAACCGATTTTTTAAATAAAGTACTTATTTATTATAAATATCAGATTTTTACGAAAGCTGATAAGAATTTAAGCCTCGCTCATTAGAGTTAATCATTACGCCACGCCGCGTAGCGTAACATCGATAGTAAGTAAACACAAACATATTTTATTCAGTACATTATTACTTTCACATAGTGCGAAGTTTAAAAGAACAGGAACAAAACGAGGCCTTTGAAAGGTCAGTAGCTTATTAGCAAAGCGCTATGCTTGCTCGGCTATTTGAAGGCCGCGCGATGAAATGCCGCTAAAAGAATTTAACATTCTATCTTCAGTATCATATCTTTCAAACCGGTTAAGCTGTTTATTGACGCGACGAATTATTTCGTATATTGTAAAATATACTTACATTTATCAGATTTATTAACACGATATAGGTAACGCATATCGCAGATTTGCGGCGTGATTGGAATTTAACGATCCGTTCAGGATTTACATAAAAAGTACACAGAAAAATAGCCTCGATTAATACACAGAACTTTTACAGAAGACATAACATAGTTTTATTTAAGTATCGCAGGAAACACTTCAGTTAAAATGTATCTGACACCTATTTCCTAAACCTATTTCCACGCTGGAACAATTTACGAGTTTTATGATACTTATTAAACTCATGACCAGACTGGTGTAGTGGTTTGCGCTCCGGACTACAAAGCCAGCGGTTGCGGGTTCGAATCCCGCAAGGGTCAAATGTTCGTGTGATAAGCATAAGCATTTGTACCTAAGTCATGGATCTTTATAAATGTATTTAAGTATGTTTATTCGTTATCTAGTCGCCATAGTACAAGCTTTGCTTAGTTTGAGGCTAGCTAATTGGTATGATTGTGGAAACAATTTATTATTATTTTATCACTGACGCTTTAGTACTTGCGTCACTTGCGTGTTGGACGAAATTTAATACGGTCTATATACAGTCTATATCTAAGATGAGGTCTTACAAAAAAGTCATCACCTTTTACCAGACACGATTGATGTAGGTACTGTCTGTATCGCGGTAATTCAAGTTACACGCTATTCCTGTTTCAATATTTACCGCCGGGTACTGTGATCCTTGAGTTACGGGACACCCTGTATACATATTTATTCATTTTTTATCTGTTGCGTCCCCTAAAACAAGCGAGTGCACGCGCCTTACTCTTAGATCAGTGCCTTGGGTCATTGATAGCTCACCCTCGTCCTATGCTAAAGACCATGAACCCAATCACCTCTATGTTAACCCTTAACCAGGCACTAGCACAGCTTGTCACAAATATTATTATTATTATTATTATTTCATTAAAAGGAGGCAGTTGAAACAACTGATGATTGCCCGTATCAGGTTGTTCTTCTTTTTTTTATTTTTTTCTATGTATGCAGTTCAAAATGCTTTTCTAGCCTGTTCTTAAATTGGTTTACATTCTGTGCTGTAATAATATAATAAGGAAATATAGTAAGGAAATAAATAAATATTGGACAATATCACATACATTGCTCTGAACCTCATGTAAGTAGCTAGAGCACTTGTGTTATTGAAATTAGAAACAACGACACGACGGTGCCATAACATCCAACTCGATATAATTTCTATAAAAGTTCATTTTCAACATTGAACCCGCAGGGAATTGAACCAGGGACATCAGAGATGGCGACGCCTTGCCTCTCAACTACGGAGGTTAAACAAGAGGTAAAAGGTTTAAAGTTACCTTTTGCAATCCAGAGTTAAAAATATGTTTTCAAATTTTTTAGTTTAGGCTTACTTTATAAATACACATTAGGATTCAGATGTACCAACTACTAAACAAGGTCAACAAAACTAATTATGATGCAAGTTATTTAAAAATACTAATCAGTATTTTTTTGACTTGCTAAAAAAAAAATTTACCAATTTATTAACAACAAGTTACTTAAATAAAATAAAACCAAAAAATTACTGAACTGAACCATTTTTTTTTACTTTTACTTTTAGTAAAAGATACTTAATCTTTAAGCTAAATTGATGACATTTGTCATATTTATGTCCATGACCCGGATCAAAACTTACTATATTTTAAAATAAGTTACTTGTGTTCTTACCTTCAAACTGTTTTCTTGACACATTTCCAACACTAGTAAGTTGGCCCAGAAGGTGAAGGAAGCCTTTATCGTAATCACACCGTTGGAGCGGCCGCACAACCATCCAATCCTCACCGGGTTGCGCTGCACTGATCTTAGGCTTGAATATTGCTGGACTCTTGTTGAAATTCAGCCTCTGAAGTATCTCAGGTTGGTAGAGATACTCTGATGATTTCCCATCCTAAAATAGTTTTAATTTAACTGACCAGAACCAAATCCTTTTACATAACTTTTTAGTCTTTGCCCACACCAGTTAGTTATAACTATACTTAAGTTTCACTTAAGAATTTAATTATAAAAAACATTAAATCAAGCTCAATAACCACATGGAAACTGCATCAAATAGATGAAAGAAAGCTGATGCATGATGAATGTTAGAACAGATTTTATCATTTAAATTTTACAGGGTAGTTTTGTTTTGTAAGAAATGTAACAATTATGTTTTTGGGCTTTATAATTTAAATTTATGACCTTACCTCATTGGAGTTGAATTTATCCATTCCCATTTTTTCACAAGTTTCTATTTGTTCAACAAGACAGAATTTTAATTTACTTTACACTACATAATTATTTGTTTTCTAGTTTGGTGGTGCCCGTAGAAGTATATTACTCCTGTAAAATACGGGACAAACTTTTACGAATATTAGGTGACTTTTTGATACGTGGTAACTATAACTCAACAAGAAAGACCGCTTAAGAGGTTGAAGAAAACTTGAAAAAGTTAAATGGAAAAGTGAAAGACACCTGACACAAGTGACACACAACTGACAAGACCATCTTATTTTGGTTGGTTTTTTTCGCCACGCCATTTTTTTTTTTTAATTGGGTTTTACGGCTCTGGGTTCCAGCCCTTTTAAGCCAATCGTTGTTTTCATACAAAGAGTTAAAAGTTTATACAGTTCATTTTTAGATAAAAATTATCCGCTTGGAAGTGTGAATATGTTCAATGTTTTTCATAATTATTGTTCAATCATTTCACTGAAATTCACTTTTTCACCGAACGAATCACAGAGTACCGAGAGATGATACTATGAATTTGTAGAGAGCCTTGAAGAATTTGGGATCACTAAGAAGTACGTGCGATTCTGAGGCACAGCCTTACACACTTCTTGAAGGTCGTTGATCATTACAAATTTACAAGTCTTTGTATGCCGAAGCTTCTACATTTCATAATTATGTGTTCTAAATCAGCTGCTGGTTCTTCATTACAATGTGGGCATTCGGCACTCGATATCAGGTTAAGTCTCTTCAGGTGAGTGGGAGTGTGACAATGGCCAAATCTTAGCCTATTGATGATGGTTATAAATTGTCTATTATCAATATAATCATTCTTGCGATGGTACCAAGGTTTGGCGGGCGGGCTTCCTTGGATCTTTGCATACCATTTTCCCTTTTCTGCACTTTTAATAGTCCAATACTCATGCCACAACTTTTTCAGATCCTTGCTGATCAGTGCTTGGTAGTCAGTATGAGGAATTTTCATCAAAGCAGAATGATCGATATCAAAGCCATTTCTCGCAGCGCAATCCACTATTTCATTCCCGCTGATGCCACGATGCGATGGTACCCACAAGAACTGAATATTTTTACTGGTAAGTCTTATTATATCATACATTAGTTTTTTTATATTATAGATTAAATAATTTAAGCTAAACTTTTGTGAGTTGCATTCTAAGGCTAGAAGTACACTTTTAGAGTCAGTCAAAATAATGATATCTGTTCGTGTTTTAGAACTAATTACATGTCTTAGGGCTAAAAGTATAGCATAGCTTTCAGCTGTGAAGATACTACTGCGACAATCAATTTTATAGCTTTTGACTAAGCGAAGTTGAGGATCATAGAATGCTGAATTTACACTATTGTCTGATTTAGAACCATCAGTATACACTTTGTAATAGGGCTTACTGTTTAATAATTGGTCTAATTCAGTTTGATTATTTACTTTATCCCATATAATATTAAAATGTTTGCTGATAAGAACCTCGAAACTCACTTTATAAAGTGGCCATGGCTTATCTATATACATATTTAAGCAAAGGTTATGTATGTACATAGCAATTCTAAGTAGTTCAGGTGTGTGCCCAGATATTAGTTCAGAACCTGATATCTGCGTAGGAGGAGTTGAACTTATTTCAAATGATTGGGGTGGTAATATTTTATGCATTACAGATTTGTTATCAGAAGAAATAAGTTTAAGACAAAAATTGTAGGCCAGTTGTATGCGTCTTACAATTAGTGGAGGAATACATGATTCACACTGCATAGCATTGATGGGAGTTGAGCACATAGCTCCTGTAATTATTCTAAGTGCTTTATTCTGGATGACATCTAATTTTTTTAACAAAGTTACACTACAATTCATGTATGCCAAAGAGCTGTAATCAAAGTGACTGCGAACAAGACTTTTGTAAAGCATGGATAGTATTTTAGGGTCTGAGCCCCAGTTTACACCAGCTAGTGAGCGCAAAATGTTTAAAGCCTTAGTTGAATTTTTAATGAGTAGATTTATGTGATCTGCAAATGAAAGTTTTTTTGTCCAGGCACACTCCTAAAAACTTTTTCTCTTGAATCCAGGGAAGAGGATTGTTATTATAATAAATTTGAGAGTCACAATCATCATATTTTTTGGAAAATAACATAGCACCACTTTTATTAGGACTGATGTCAAGTTTTAGTTTGTTGCCATAAAAGTGATGGATCTCAGCTAAGGCTATATTTAAACTATGTACAGCAATATTTACATTCTTAGTTACAGTATAAATTAACAAGTCATCAGCAAATTGAAGAAACTTTACATCAGTCTGTTTTAAATATTGATTTATTTGACTAGTATACAAATTGTATAGCAATGGGGAGATAGTAGCTCCCTGCATTGTTCCTTTATAAACATGCTTCGGTCCATGAAGAATATTATTGAATTTAACATACATTGTTCTATTATATAAAAAATTAAAAATCCATTTACAGACATGACCTGGTACACCAATGTCGCTCAAGATGCTAATAAGAATTGAGGGATTCACATTATCAAAAGCACCTTTCACATCAAGAAAGACACAAGTTGTTGCAGAATGACAGTGGAAAGATTTCTTAATATCAGAGATCAATGATGTAAAGCTTTCTGAAGCACTTCGACCTTTCCTAAATCCATATTGTTCATTAGGTAAGATGTTATTTGATTCGACATAGTGATCTAATCGAATTTTTAACATGCATTCAAATATTTTACCAATACAGGATGTTAAAGAAATGGGACGGTATGAGTTACTGTCATCAGCAGGTTTATCTGGTTTTAAAATAGGAATGACACATTGAGTTTTCCACGACTCTGGAATGACCTGTTCTTGCCAAAGTAGATTATATACTTGTAATAAAAGTTTTTTAGCATTAATATGGAGGCGACGAATGAGTTCATATGGAATCTCATCTAATCCAGGGGTTGTGTTCTTACGTAATTGCAAGGCTGTGACAAATTCTTCCCAAGTGAAAGGTTGAGAGAGAAATGTTGCTTTTGTATCACCATTTTGAGAAAAATACTGTGTTAATAATGAGTTGTTTATATCTTTTTCAGGAGGAGATGAAGGGGCATACTTGTTGAAGAAAGATGGAATCCATTCATCATTCTTTGGCAATTTCTGAATAGACGAGCGTTTAAACTTCTTCATGTAGTTCCATACTGTGCTAACAGGAGTGTATCTATTAAAAGATTCACATAGAGACTTCCAACTAATTTTCTTTTTTTCATTTAAAGTTTTCTTTTTGATGGCATCCAATTTCTTGTAGTTAACATAATTGTCAATGCTTGGATTACGTCTATAAAAATTTAAGGCTTGTTTACTTTCTTTTACTACGCTACTGCAGTCATCCCACCATGGTACTGGTTTTTTAATTAAATGAGGAGTAGTTTTAACAATTTTAGGTACGGACATGTCTCTAATATTAGTTAAATGATTGTAAAAATTATTGTATGTTAACATAGGATCAGAAGTATCAAAGTTAACACATTCAGACATTTTTTCTGTTTCAAAATGGAATTTAGACCAATCAGCCTTACTATAAACATACCTATGTACCGGATCACCAATTTGATATTTATCTACAGATGTCTGAATGTCGGTTATAGTGGGATAATGATAACTTCCCATAGGATCGTCGTGAACCTTCCAATCACATAATGGAGCCACTGATGGACTGATACAAGTTATATCAATTGCCGAAGGATTATGAACAGACCTACCTACTGTGGTTGGCGCACCTGAGTTGAGGATGCAAAGGTCACAGTCGTCCAAGATGTTATAAACTTCATTGCCACGACTATTGCAGGAAGCGCACCCAAATGCTATGTGGTGCGCATTAACGTCACCACAAAGCATAAGTGGTTTCGGTAATCTTTGAATTAACTGTTTAAGTTTATTGGCTTTAAAGCGAGGACGACCTTCTTTAGGTGGAGGACAATATATACATAAGATACATAAGTTTCCCATCTTCGTCTGGAGATTTATAGCGACAGATTGCAAAAAGTCATAGTATGGAACATCTATGATGGTGTATTTAAAAACGTCCTTTATCAGGATGGCTACCCCACCCCGACCTTCCTTTTCTCTACCTATTTGATTTATTATATTGTAATTTGGAATAAAATAATTATTGTAATTTTTAAGCCATGTTTCATTTAATAAACAAATGTCAATGTCGTTTTCACATAAAAAGTTACTGAGCAACGGTTTTTTATTCATAACACCTTCGACGTTGTAATGTGCAATCCTTAAAAAACTTTTATCCATCTAGAGAACTTCCTCTGAAAATTTTTATAAGTATCTCTTGTATCACAGTATTAGTGATTTCCCTATTTTCGTTGCAGATAGCGACCAAGGCGCCGACCAATCCTTTACGGATGTAATCATTCGACAAAATTTCTTCAATTAACTTATGATTAGGAATCTTTTCCTTATGTTCCGTATTACTTACAGAAGCAGTTGAGACCGGGGGGGTGGGAGTTTGTGTAGCGGAGACAGCTTGTGTCTTCCTTGGTGGCAAAGGCTTTAAGTTTGACTTTGGTGCCGGCAGTGTTGGAAAATCATTTTTGTAATTTTTTGTAATGATTGCACTATTTGAAGTATTTGAGCTCGATATAATATTTGCGTAAGTCAATTTATTTTTCTTTTCCTCGATTTTTTTGTTTTTAATTGGACAGTCGCGTGAAATTGCTAGGTGAGCTCCCTGACAATTAATACACTTAGCAACTTTGTTTGAGGTGCATTCGCTAAAGTGATGCTCCTCTGAGCAAATAGAGCATTTTTGAGAGGATTTACATATTTTTGCACCATGGTTAAACTTAAAGCATTTGAAGCACTGTAATAACGGTGCGTTATATTGAAATACACGGAATCTGAACAGGTCCAAGTATACATAGTCCGGTAATGACGTTGATAGGAATGTTACACTTACAGTTTGAAAGGGTTTAATTTGACCGTTTTCTCTCTTTGTGAATCTACGTACACCTATTACTTCAAATGAAGAGGAAAGCTTTTTGAAAAGCTCCTCATTACTGACGCTTGTGGGTACAAAACGGAGCACGCCGACCGTCTCCACTGCTGTTGCCGGGATGTATGCTTTCAGTTGATGTTTGGACAGGAAGCTGTCGTGCTTTAAGAAGTTGTTAGCATTGCTGGACTGAGAAAAGGTAACGCAGATCTTATTTGCATTTATTCTCTTTATATTGCTGATTCCTTTTATATCGTTTTTAAATAGGTTTGTTGTCACTATCGGGTTGTTGTTTCCAATTTTCTCATTCTCTTTGGTGCTCTCTACAAAGACGCAAAAATCCCCACTCACCGAATTTTCAGGAAATAGCCTTTTGTAGCCTTGTTTTACATAGGGTTTGTAGAAATCATCTTCCGTTGATGTAGTATCTGGATTTCGATTTGGAGTTTTTCTTTTTTCTGTTCCCCCAGGCGGGTCCTCGCCGTCCCCGTCCGGCATAGTTATTAATTGCTTAACTTTACAACTTTTAGTGCAAGAATAAGCAATTTGACAACAAAATAAATAATTATTTGAAAATTGCTTTGAAATTCGCGCCTAGTGCGTTCAAAAGCCCGCCAAAAAGTCTTCGCCACGCCAACGTGACAAATGTTGCCAACATAACCTTTTTAAGGCTTTTTGAAGAAGAAGTCTCTAAATGTGCACCTACCTGTAACCTTTGAGTATTAACCTTTATTCAAACAAAGGTATCACCAGTGCTGCCAACTCTAGACCAGTCCAAGACGCCAGAAATATGGCGCCAAGTTAATTAAAATCTCCGATTTCTTTTTTTCTTTATAGTAGCCTAAAATCGCCTAATTTAAAGTCAGATAGCATAAAATGCTACTTTTTTAAGTAATAATATTGTTTTTGCAATTTTCTTCTTTTATCAACTCCAACTCATTTTAAAAATTAATTATGAACATTGCTGACATGGCAGCAGAGGTATCGGCCAAAGCAAACTATTTGTCACAAAAACATACCTTTCATTGAGTACCAACATGCGTTTTTACAACTTTATTTACTTTGAAATTATGTCGCCCCTTTTTTTCCCAAAGTAGCCTAAACGGCGACCAGTCGCCAATCGCAATTTTTGGTCGCCCTGACACCGTTTTAAAAGGCGAAAAATCGCCTAAGTTGGCAGCACTGGGTATCACTGAGTGAATATCTATCTCATATGAAGAATGTAGGTATACATACTACATACATTCATACAACCATTCATTAATTTTCATTCATTATGTGATTCATTATATCTAGCTGTCACTGTCGATGTCAATTGTCAAACACTGACTATGTTGTTTCGCTAAAAACTAAAATTATTTTTGTTCCTCATCGATCTTATAAATAATCACGTAATGTTAATATAAAATGTTACAAATGATTTCGTCAATAAACATAGGTGTACAGAAGTGCTATACAAAATGTCGTTATTTATCAACTTTGTGTAAACAAGTAAATAAGAGTGGAGAAAATCTAGTAACACAAAATGTAACAAAACGCTGGTTGTTCTGGGAACCAGACAGAAAAGGTGGATATGATACTATGATTAAGGTTCCCTTCAGAGAACACCTAAAGAATGGCTTTAAAGAAATAAAGAATGAATTTCGTTTGCTATCTCAAGAAATGAAAGAACTCGTTGAAACCGACCCCCTTCTTGTTGCCCGTCCAGGTAGGAATTTACTTTAATTTGATTTCAATATATTATTAAATAAATTAATTATGAATTTCTTCATATTTAATTTATTTAATAAAAATATAGTTACGTAGAATATTCATTAAATAATAAATAATGCTCGATAATGAATAAAGCAAAAATGTAAAACACAAATGTACAAATTCAGAGGTTTATTTGCCAAAACATAGAAAATAACAATTATTTATTAAGCCTAAAAGCCCTAAAATTTTAAGCTTTCTAAGGAGCATATTATATGTTACAATGCTTATGTTAAAGAAGGCATTTCTTTTATATTTATTATTTTGTGTAATTTAACATGTTATAGTTATGAATTTTGCCTTGCTTTGATAAACCACAGAAAAATTTTAGAACTTTACATTACAATTACGAGTACAAGGCACAGGCATATTATGTCATGCAAAATATTGTCAGTTTGGTTTTGGATCCCTCATATATGTATGTATAAGGGTTTTTTTCCTTTCCCCTATCTCTTGATTTTTTTTTCCATTACTCTGATCTTAAGTTATGTAACCAAAGCATTTGTGTTATAGACATCAGAAACAAGACAGTATCAGTAACCGTCAAAGTGAAGGGACTAAGTCTTGGATTTCTAATTTACATACATAAAGGCCTAATACTAATAATCTACTATTTGCTACTTAACTGATCAAGTGGATTCAAGCATATGAAAACGAGACACAATAGAAATTCTATTATTGTGCAGTTTCATGAGACCGCTAGGATGTTAACGGGTTAAACAATAATTTTATCTACCTCAATAAATACATTATTACCATTACCAGATTGATAGTCTGGTGAATATCCTACCTATTCAGTGTTACAATACCTTTAATCTACCTATAAAATATCAACTTCGTTTGCCTCTTGCATGTCAGAACCAAAATGGCGATAATAAATATAAAATCGCATACAATTGCTCTATTCCTAATTCCTTCCTATGATACGTAGCTTAAAAGCACTTGGTGTTACAGAAATCAGAAACAACGACGGTACCACAACACCCAGACCAGAGACAATATAAAAAAGTTATTTTTCTATATCGACTGACCGGAAGTTGAACTCTGGACCTCGGAGATAGCAACACCAAGTCCGGTATCCAGTCCTCTCAGCTTATCATTGATCAAATAAATATGAATTTAATTTGAGTCAGCCAGCCAGCCAGTCCAAGGTTTTAAAAGGTCAGTGTACGCCACTCACTTTCATTCTTGCTTTGTGTTTGTATTTTCTTTAAATCATTCATTCATTCGTCGTACTTGATTCAAAATAGAAAATCCGTTGCCCGAAAATCGTTGCGATTTACTTTTTGTTTTTAGTTGTGTCCTTTTCGTGATCAAAATAGCACCGACGAATACTTTTATAGTTTTATTATTTATACTTGTGTATTCCCAGCCCTTAAGAGGCACCACACCAGAAACGAATGTTTTCAAATATCTTGACTGTGGATTCCTCGTCTGCTGTTCCTAATCAAAATAGTAATTTCAAGAATATAATATATCAAAAATTTCAAAGTTTCTTGGGTCGTGGAAGCTGTGGTGAAAATTTAAAAGAGATGTTATCTGCTCGAGGGAGTGCAGCTACCTCAGATGACAGTTTCATTACTCCTGTTTCTTCGATGGGTGATTTAATGGCAATGTCTCCGAAAAAAACTACGGATCTGAAAGATCAGCCTGACGTCACGAATGATCTCCTCACTGGATCAGAGTTTGACAGTATCTGCGACGTTACAATGCAAGAAGTTCCAGCTTATGACGATATGTTCATCGATGCTACGAGTTTAGATTATCTAGTAAAATGCGCAGAATCCAACCGTAACCACAATCTCATAGACAGAGGCAAGGAAAGTTTATTTGTTAAATTCGATCCTCTGTACGCTGTTAAAAGAGAAACAATGGGCTCATCTCAGCACAGTGAATCTATAGCAGATTCTATCGAGGGAGACATTGGTTATGAGACTGGCAGCGCCGCATCCGGTTTTACCGACAGTCACGTCGCTTCGCCTAAACATTCTATGTCTGTAGGATCTATCCAAGTATGTAATGTGAGAGAGAAGCCAATGCAAGTAGTACCACCTGTAGTGAACTGTGAACCAACTAAATCTAGTGCTTCACACACTCGATCCACTCCAGCTCTTATTCGCAGTGTATCCGCGATCCTCACTCCTACACAAGTAGCCACAGACCGCCTGATCAGCATATCAGGTAACACACCTCCCACTGCAGCCCCTCGCAGCCCTCGCTATCACAATTATAGTGCCCAAGAGGTGGACCGACTTCAATCACTTCGTGTCATACTTCAAAAACAAGACCAAGAGGTCCTTCTTCTTAGACAAGAAAATAGAGAATTAAGATCTGCCCTGCAAGATAAAGAACATAGGCATTTGCGAACTATTGAAGAATTAGAGGCAAAAATTAAGAAATTGACTGATGAGAGGGACCGGTTGCTTGATAGGGAAAATAAGTTAATGCAGCAGGTCAATGACAAAAACCTAAGCAATAAACAAATGAGCATTGTTATGGAAGAATATGAAAAAACTATTTCATCTCTGATTGGGGACCAACAGCGAGATAAAATCCAATTCCTAGAAAATCAGGAAAGATTGGTCACAGAAAGGGATCAAGCACTAAATCATCTTGCAAGCATGGAAAGCTCTTTCAATGATTTACTTTCTAAATATGAGAAATGTAAAAGTATTATATTAGAATCTAAAGATAGAGAGAAAATATTTGAACAGAACATTTCTGAGTATGAAGTTGGCATTAAAAAATTTGAAGTGTTGTATAACAACCTAAAACAAGTGACATCTGATAACTTAGCAAAAGCCAATGAGACTTTGGAAAACATAAATAAAAATCACAATGTGGAAATAACTAAGTTGAATGCTACAATTAAAAAACATGAGATAACTATTGCTTCGTTACAGGAATCTCTTGTGCAGAAAACAAGAGACAACGAGGAATTGACTAGAATATGTGACCAGCTAATTAATGAAGTCCGTTGAAGGACAGCATGCCTAAACTATTGTCTACATTCACTATTTATTTTTCATACTAAGTTTGGTATTGGTGCTCTTTTTGTATGTAAAAGCTTTGAAGTGTATGTATTATCATGGTCTCAAAAATTTCTGCTGTGATCTTTATTATTACTTATATGTTGATCTGATTAATCTTGTTAATATTACTAATTATCGCCTTAGGAATGACATTTATTTAACTTTTATAACAATATCGTCTTGACTGGTATTTGTAGTTATAATTATATGTATAGAAATAAATTGATTAGTATTATTTAAATATGTAAGCAAATGTTGTTTTGCTGTCCAGTTTAGGAAGGGCCAGTCTATTGAATAGTGCCTCAAATAATGTGACATTTTATATATTCTTTTAAGTCATGACAATTTGCTTAATTTTAGTTATCACTGAGTAGGTAGCTGAAGTAGTTGGTTACATTGGAATTGTAATGGTGGCTTTACTATCGAAACATTTGCTAGGTTAAAACAAGTGTAAATCATGTTGATAAAATAAAAATAATCAACTGGTCATTTAAATTATATCCTAGTGCCTTAAATAGTAATAGTGTAAGTCACCATGGAATTTTAGTTGTTTTCTTTAACAAATGGTTTGAAATAAGGTGGTTTTACTTGATGTACTTTAGACTTCTGGATCTTTTAAATAAAGTGCTATTATAGATTTTTATAAAAATTACTTATTTTTACATTATTCAAAACACCCGTTTTTAGTAAATTTTTATCAGTAAGTTGACTTTGCGTCGCCATCTCTGAGGTCCCGGGTTCGAGTACCGGTAGGGTCAATTCAGAAAACGATCTTTTCTATGTTGGCTCGAGTCTGGGTGTGCTGGGAGACGCCCCTGGCAAGATACATTGTCTGTGGCGCCATGACAATTGGTGTGTTGTCTGGCACATTTTTTTAATGGTATTTGCACCGCTATTGTCATTTATAAGGACCCTATTGATAGTGGCGCTATAATTCGCCTTCAACGCTAAGAGTCTGAGAGGGTTCGATTCCCAATTCGTAAAAAGGTCTTTTCTAAATTGTCTCGAGTCTGGGCGTGCTGAGCGTGCGTGCTCCTGGCAACTGGAACCTCGTAATACAAGTACAGTAGATAGTACTATAGAGAACATAATTATTATAAAAATATCTTGGTACATAAATGCTAATGTGTTTTCAGAACAATACATACTTAGCCATTTACTGTAATGGGGCAGTGCAGCCTGGCATCTGTTTTTTGTACAGTCAATTGCAAAAGTATGATAAATAAAAAATCCTAATCCTGACCCTCCGACCAAGAAAACGTATATTCTTGATCGAAGTGCTGACCCTAATATTTTTAAATTGAATTCTTTTATTTACAGGAGAAACTGACCTTATCTGGTGTTTCAATGACCAGTCGGTCCTGGATAAGTTCGTGACGACAAGCGACAGCGACCACAACGAGGGTTACAGCACATGTAAGCTGGAAATGAGCGAGGCCGGCAGAGCGCAGTTCTACGGTGTCCTGGACACAAGAGTCCCGAAGGATGGAAGGATAAAGAAAGCAGGATATTGCGCTATGAGATCCCACAGGGTTAGGGTGAGGAGATTTTATGATCATTTTCTACTAACTGATAACACCAGCAACGTGCGTGGGCGGGCGGTCGACAATCGTGGGCGACAGCAAGAGGTGTATTTCCTCGAGCAAGAGTCTCTGAAGGACTTTCAGTATCGCTGTGTCGGCCGTATTCAAAATCTGATCACGATCACCCGGCGCCTTGTTGTTCCTACGCCAGCCTAATATCGTATAGGCTGATTTCTGGGATATCTCCGAAATAGTGTCGGGTCAGCTTAGCTCTTGGATCTCTAGCTGAGCTACTAACAATCATGGGCGCCGGCAGGGGGTGCCAGGTGCGCTTGCACCCCTTGGGAATCTCGAAATCAACATTACCAAGAGCTACAACAATTGTAATGAAAAACAAGGAGGTCCGTGTCTATGTTTAGTCTACTGTTTTTTTTTTTGTATAAACGTCGACCCATCATGCTGCCTCTAAGTAGTACATTTTTTATTCCTATAACTTGGTTTCCAAAGAGTGCGCGCTTTTCAGCTCCATATACCACTAGAGTCGCGTCGCGCACCGCTCATTAATTACACAAAATCTACCTCATCTCAACGATGTGACGGCCCAAAGTTCATCATTTAAACGAAATATGTAGATATTTTTCTATTTTATGACTCTCCTGCATCGCACTGCCTACAAAATATTTGTTTAGCCTAACGGTCCACTGGCAGAAAATGCTGCATGCATGACATTTAGTCCATCTTTTGTACTTTATAATTTGGCATCATATGTATACCATTATATTAATCATGCCGACCAGTGCCAAAACATTTTAGGGTAACTTTATTACACGTAAAGTGGGGCTGTCAACGTTATAAATTTCTATGATATAAGAAACTTTTGTTTTCTATTCAAACCTGCCAACACATGATTCCTACTATAAAGTACTTACAGAAAGGTCTAAACCCTTCCAGTCCTATGTTCCAGTCCTTACGCAAGCCAATGATGTGTACTTAAATAAATAAATTGTTTTTAAAATTATCTAGCCCCAAACTGAGCAAATCTTGTACTATGGCGGCTAGGTAACGGATAAACATACTTAAATTACTTTAATAATCATCCATAACTTAGTAACAAATGCTCGTGCTCATCACACAAACATTGCCCCTTGCGGGATTTAAACCCGCAACCGCCTGCGAACTAAACCAGACGGTCGTCATCTAACTTAACTAATTAATAAAGATTGTTTTCTCCATGGTTTCAGAAATCTTTCAAACGAGAGGCTACATATAATTGGAATTTATACAATACACTGGTATTGAAGGTTAGAGGTGATGGCAGGTCTTACTTATTGAACATTTCGTGTGAAGGGTACCACGACATAGCATGGAATGATATTTACCACTATGTGCTTTACACCAGAGGAGGTCCTTACTGGCAAATTGCTAAGGTAACTTTTTCCATTTACAATAATGCTAGTTGCTTATAATTTCTTACCAGGCAGTTGAAATTTTTATTCATTTGAAAAATGTTGTCGTTGCTAAGGTAAGTCTTTAATTGCCTGAAACTAGACAGAAGAAATCTGTTGTATGGAGGTCACACTAGTGCATAATAGCATTTAAGTATTATGCTTGGTGTGAATAACTAACAACGCCTGTCATTAATAGGCTAGTTTCTTGAGTCAAAGAAGATTATTCTATTTAGTCCATTAGTTAAATATTGGACCCATATTTTGTCTTTTGTCAATCAAACAAAAAATGACGAATATAAAGCTTATCAAAGTTTAGGAATGGGATAACACACGTGGGAGCACGTGACGTCACGCCGTGCTAAAAAGGGTCGCAAGGCGTGACGTTACGCGGAACTATAACGGCCTATATGTTTATGTTTTTTTGTATAATTGAGAAAATAAAAAATACGTGTCCAATATTTTCTGTTAATCCAACTTACGGACTTATTAGATTTTTTCAGGAAACTAGCCCATTGTACATGCAAATCAAACAAAATCTATTTATTTGCTTGATATATGGTACATAAGACGAAGACGAAAGTCTACAATCAGTGTGTGTTACCAGTGATGATATATGGAACTGAAACATGGCATTTCACTCTTACTATGGGACTCATAAGAAAGCTCAAGGTTGCACAGCGTGCTATGGAAAGGGCTATGCTCGGTGTTTCTTTGCGAGACCGAATCAGGAATGAGGAGATTCGTAAACGACCAAAACTCGATGAGATAGCCCAACGGGCAAGCTTAAGTGGCAGTGGATGGGGCCCATAGTATGACGTTGAACTGACCGCCGATGGGGCAGAAAGGTTCTAGAATGGAAGTACGTACCGGCAAGCGCAGCGTAGGACGTCCACCCACAAGGTGGACAGACAACATTTAACAACATTTATTCATTTAATTTTAAAAAAATTAACATTTTTAGTAACAAGTACTCTGGAACTCTCCTTTTAAGTTTAACACTTGTATTAGGAGAGAACCGCTCTCTCTACAGGTTAAATTAACATTTCTAAAACTTAGTGCTTTTTTCCTTGTGAAATAAATAAACAAGCTAACAAACCATTTTACTGAAACTGTGGGTAGGTGAAGAATAAATAATATATTAGATAATGGTGCAAACGACCTGGCAAAGGTTGCAGGAAGCGGCCAATCTGTAAATCACTGGCGGATGCCTATGTACTGCAGTGAACGTCCTATAGCTAAAATGATGATGATGATGGTGCAGAAGATTACAAATACTTAGTAAAATGGGAGTGCCTCCGTTGCCGGCGCCGGCTCCTAAAAATATGGCGTTTGGGAACCGGCGGTAGCTGTATAGCTATTAGTAGTTAGTAGCCGGCAGTATTGCCGGCAGCCGAGATTTAAAACAACGGCTGCCGGCGCCGGCACTCAAAATAGCAACCTGCGACTTATTGTAATGCGCAAAAGGATATATTACAATACCGGTAAACAAACACACAAAAAATACAAATGCTCAAATACAAACAACTTTTTTTGGAAAGAACATCTTATCAAAAATGATTTCTTCGTACAAACTGATGTCAGGGCCGTTTGGTAACAGACGCAAAAAAAAATTTGCTAGAGCAACGCGCACATAGACATCGCTCACGTACACGATCTCAGAACACTTGGGCGTTCCAGAATGTTCCAAGACTTCGAGAACGGTGAACATACATGGGGGTTCAATCGATACATAATAGTGTCCCCTAAAACCAGGCTCCTGCTGGTACACCCTTCTTGGGACATCCTTTAAAGTAAAAAAAATTTAGTCGGTGACGAATATTCGTTTTACGGCGAGATAAGTAAATATTAGAACAAATAAATCTAAATATTATAAAAAATCTTGCAAAAAATGAGAAAAAGAGGTCAACCAAAGGGGTAAGGTAATACTGTTATAGGTTTAAACCCTAAGAAAATGATTAAATAATAAACATAAATGTTGGACAACATTACATAGGTAGATTGTTCTGATCTTATTGTAAGTAGCAAAAGCACTTGTGTTAAAGAAATCAGCAACAATGTCGGTACCTCAACACCCAGACCCGAGACAATATAGAAAAGTTATTGTTCTACATTGACTGACCGTGAATCGAACCCGGGACCTCAGAGATAGCGACACCAAATCCGGTATGCCTCTCTGCTACGGAGGTCGTCAAAGACGTAAAATATACTTTAATCAACATCTTGAATAGTACTAGTGCATCTAATACCAAAATAAACTAACCTAAAATTTAAATCTACTTACTTAAAAAATAAAAGCGTATCTATGAGGCAATGAGGCAAGAATGCTTGTAGCATTTCCTCCCTGAATAACTATACTAAGCCTTTGAGCGAGTAGCTCGTTTGAGCCAGCATTTTTATTTTTAAAACTTAAGTGATTCTAAAAACCTAAATAATCTTTTTTTTTATCTTGTCCTAGTAGTTTATTATTTCTACTCGCTTTTGTATAATGCCAGTGCCGGTAACCAATTCGGCAACCGGCGCCGGCAGCCAATTCGGAAACCAGCGCCGGCAGCGGAGGCACTCTCTAGTAAAATAGTTGGCATTACAAACCGCCGGAGCATCCATCTAGCGCTGAGGTCTCTCTCTCTCTTTTCCATTTAGACATATGAATTATAACTATACAGGTGACTTTTAATGTATTCTAATTTTCTAATTATAAATATTAACAACTGACAGAGAATGCCACATGCCATTAAGTCCAACTTTTGCAAGTTTTTTCTTTCGATATTAAAGTGCACTCATTAAAGTCACCTGTACAGTTAAGTTAACACGAAACTTTTTGCAAGTAAAGCAATACAAGCATTTGCTGATCATTCAAATGATAAATCTTTGATAAAACAAAGTAAAATCAAATAAGTTTGTAACACTATTTTTGGGTAATAATGGACAGAAATAGCGATTTACAAATAAGTGGCTAAGTGGTTCACATGTAGACAAAATATAAAGGCCGCTTTATTGGTATTATTGTTCACACACAGACACCCGTACCCGAGAATATTTAAAGAAGTTAAACTAACTTGACCTGACCGACAGAGGCGACGCTAGGCGTAGGCGTCGTGGGCCACCGCCTACGGCCTCGCGGTCCGAGGGGCCTCGCGCCTCAAATACCCTACCGCATAACTCGGACGCAACGTAAAATAAATAGATAAATTCGTTATAAAACGATAATTAATAGTATTAAATGAAATACCAGTTTTCTTTAGGCTAGCAAATTTTTTTGGCGCTGCGTTGTCATCGCGAAAACGAACGGGGAAGCGCTTGTCTATGTAAGGTACTTTACAACTCCAGCCGCTCCTTACCTATGTGATATTCGTGTTTTTCTATTAATATTTCATGTGAGAATAAGTGTAGTATAGTTCTTTTTTTTTAACCAATAATACAAGAATTAAATACGTAGCTATAATAAAGTAGTAAAAACTGATTTTTTTATTTATAACATTGCTTCTTGCACCACCGGAGGGCCTTGCTACGTGTACCTTGCCCACATAAAATTTTGGTCTTGCCCTGCCACTGCTGACCGAGAATCGAACCCGGGACCACTCTCACTTCGCATTTAAGGCGAAAGACCGTTCCCGGAGCATTTCGGTCGTTTAATACCGCCAATAATCGCCCTACGTATATGTGTAAAGTCGACTTACGCAAAAGTCTGTATTGTTTCTGTAATTTAACTATTTTTTCCAGATACCTTTTTCGAAATTCGTTTTCGGATCAAAAGGCCGCTTGCAAGACAAACAGGTCAGGATGCGGCTAGATAGAGTAACGCACTTCGGAATAACATGTGGCGATAAAATTCCCGGTAGATTCAATTTAGAAATAGAATATGTTGGTAAGTATTAGTATGTTGGTAACTTTTCAATCCAGCATGACCACCAGAACATGAATTGGTATAGCGATTTATTGAGACCAACTGTAAAAATATGATAGATATTAGCCGCCATGTTAATTCACCGTGCTGGTGACGTCACATGTTATGATCACTGTTTCGATAGAAAAAATAACACAGCTACTTTATCTATCACATTAAAAAAAGATGACAGTTGGTGTCGATAAATCGGTATATCATATTGTGTTTTGGTGATCACACTAGCTGTATGCCTAGCGCATACATAATAGTCTTAAGACAATTTCCTTATTTGGTTAAAATTGCCGGCCGCCTATTTAAGTGGTAAGCACCACGACGCCAGCGGTTATGGGTTCGAATTCCGCAAATGTTTATCTGGTGACCACGAACGTTATTTAGTATTTGATTGTAATGATTATTAGAAGAGAATAATTTTAGTTATTATGATTTTCGTATTGTCCTCTGAAATATCTATATCTACACATACATCCTCAATACAATACATTCTCTAAATACACCATTTAGAGAATGTATTCAAGAGTCATGGATTTTGAATATATGTTCATCCGTCTAGTCGCTAAACTATGGTATTTGCTTGCTTAGTTTAGGGCTAGATAATTGGTGGAACAATGATAAATTATTATTTAATGTGTTTTTTTTATTCCAGGACTCGAGTTTGACCCAACACACGAAGAAGAATTTGCTTATGAAATGTATAAAACTGACAAATACATTGTCGCAGTTTAGGCTTGCATTAAAATTAGACAGTAAAATGACTAGGAAAATTGAGTTTGGTTCTTTTAATTTACGTAAATAATTTATTTCTATCTTATCTCCTTCAGTTAGACATACTATTTCAGTAGATTCTTAAGATTCTCGTCTAGGTACTCTGAGCTTGCATGGAGCCGTATTTTTGAAACACTAGAATTCCTATTTGCATACGAAATTGCGAGAATTGTTCACAATTTCCCAATTAAAAAATAAATAAATTTCGTATGCGAATTTAAATTGTAATGCTTTAAAAATACGCCAACTGAACTAGATGTAGCAGCACTTGTGGTATTATGACTTGAGGTTGAGTGTGCTGCAGCTACTTACAGCCTGCATCTGTAAAGTCACGCACGGCGCGATTGTTCTGTTTGTTAGTGCCCTATAACCGCGGCCTGCAGCTTGATTTTATTTTACACTGATCCCGTGTAAAATCACGCTGCGGGCCGCACGCTGTATGAAGAGTAGAAGATCGCGTGCACGCACGCGAATGCTACGCATAAGTATTGTGTGCCCGCAGCCAATCCACATTCCCCGTGCGTGCAGTGTTGCCGCAACTGAGTTCCCAAAAGGTACATAAGCAGCGCTAAAAAGGTACATAAGCAGGGCGGCTCTAGCCTTCGAGTCTGGTCCCGGCGGGAGATTATCTACGTAACCCGTCATAATTGGACTCAGTCGGCAAAATCAGCGCGAGCTAAGCGAGCGCGAAATTTCTTTTTGCTTTAATTTTTTTAAAGAAAACTGGTGAAAAGTACTATTTTAATGTACATCATCATCGCCCATAATATCGTTTGACACAGATATTGAGTAGGTTAATAAGGTACGTAAATGGACAAAATTACACATTACACATGAGAAGCTAAAAAGGTTCGTCAAATGTGTAAAATGTACACTACACGATAGGAAAAACTTGTATGAAATATTTAAATGCGGACAGCCTGTATTACCTGCGGATCAAATTCGCACGCGGGTGGCATTACAGGAAAAGTTAACTTAGACTATGCTCCTCTTTGGACTATGCTCAGCCTGTGTCCAAATAGGCAAGAGAGAATAGTAAAGAGTGCACAGTCTGCATAGAATGTTGTCAGTTCAATCCGTGTAACCTTGAGCTGATACTAATCCAAACAGTCTTCCGGCATAATTAATTACATAAGAACTAATCTACAGCATCACGGCGCCCGCACCGGTGTTACCGGTTTTATATTTAAAATTTGGGGCGGAGATATGGTGTTTCAAAAGAGTCCTTAGATTTATTAAACTCATATCTCACAGGATGAACTCAAAAAGTAGGTATAAATGGAACTGAATCTTCAGGGTCGTCTCTTACCATGGGTGTACCGCAGGGATCAATATTAGGACCCCTGCTATTTTTAATTTATATCAATGATCTTCCTTACCTTGCAGACGACCTATGTGAGGTGGTATTATTTGCAGATGATACATCACTGATCTTTAAAATTAAAAGAGGTCAAGAATCTTTTGACGATGTCAATAATCTCGCGGGTTCTGCATTGGTTTAGTATTAACAATCTTTTGCTCAATGCAAACAAAACGAAATGCATAAAATTTACTATGCCAAATGTGAGGCAGGTCTCAACACATAATATTATTATAAAAGGTCAACGACTGGATACTAGTAATTCCACTACCTTTTTGGGAATTACTTAGGATTTCCGTCTGCAATGGGGTGCTCATATTGAGACTGTCAGGAAGACTTAGTTCAGCTGCTTATGCTGTGAGAAAGATAAGACAATTGGCTGATGTTGGAACGGCAAGATTAGTATATTTTAGCTACTTTCATAGTATAATGTCATACGGAATATTGTTATGGGGCTCAGCAGCAGATATGAAAATGTTATGTACATTCGCAAAAACCTGCTTCTAGTCCCTAAGAAAAGTGACAAACATATTTTAATACCCGGAATAAAGTCAAACTTGCTGTTTCAAATTTCAGACTGCACAAAGTGAGTAGGTAGTTTGTTCATGGGGAAATGTATTCGCTATTTTAACAAATTACCAGTCTATTGTTGAACTACCCATATTTGAGTTTAAATCGCATGTTAAGATTATTTTAATGAAAAAGGGTTATTATTATACTGTTAATGACTATTTAAATGACAAAATGTCTGGAATAAATTGTACTGCCCTAATCGTAAAGGTAATATTATCTTTTTTTTTGTGGCAGCTAGTGGTGAGGTGACTGAGTTTGTTCCGGCGTTTCTTCTCAGCACTTGCCAGATTGTCTGGGTCTTGTTTCGAAGCGCTAGTAGGGCCCAAAAAATAAGAAGACATGTTCTGACTTCTGCCCCATATGGGCCATTAATGTTATTATTGACGTTCATAAGTGGCAATTTTCTGTCCTTTATTGTATAAATGATTTTTGACTTTTGTGTTTTATTCCCCTTTTTGAGTTTCAAGTACCGCGTCGTCCACCTTCTGGCCATACCGAATGATTCTTACCACGCACGCACTGCTTGTACGCGTGGTGCTTGTAGCTCAGTGGCGCCAGCGCTTTGGTAGTGATTTATACCGGTGACAGATGGCGGCGGACGCGGCTCCGGACTCGTCTTGACATTGTAAGGTCAACTCTGCCATTGGTCGATCCTTGGGCTGGCGGAAGTTGTCTGAAGGATAGACCAATGGCAGCGCTTGACCTCACAATGTCAAGACGAGTCCGGAGCTGCGTCCGCCGCAGTTTGTCACCAGCTTAAGTGATTACGTCACTTAAGCTGGTGACAAACTGCGGCGGACGCAGTCAGTCAGTAAGTCACTAAATGTAGTTGGAACTACATTTAGTGACTTTTATCACAAGCATCTCTGTGCTTTGGAAGGCATGTTAAAAGTTGGTCCATATATTTACAAATTTCGCCATAATGTTTGTCGCTGCGGTGTCATTCGACCTAGTGGGTTTCCCTTTAATACTTTTTCGCTCCAGCGTACCACGCTGAAAATTTGCCACAGCGTGTGTCGCTACAGCGTGATTCGAAACTTCATACCGGACCCGTTCACACACCGCAATATTTTTCAACAAATAAGAATATGACCTTCCTTTTCCGTGACTGCGATTTTCAGCAGTCAGTAATTACTTTATAACGATATTTTGATATTTCTTAAACCAATGAAACTCCTGAACGATGTAAGGTAAAGTTTGTTCAGCGAAATTAAAAAAGGTAATGTCAATTGTCAAAACGAAAAAGGCTAAACTGATGTCATCATCGTTGTTCATAAAATTAATTAAATGTTTATTTAATTGATATAGGCAATTTAATATGCAGCTGTTACTTCCTGCAAACAGTTTCGATTGTTAAATGATATTTCTCATCCTCAGTGCAGTGCAAGTTAGTCGAGGACATTGCGGTGGGTTTCATTGCCTAATTTGTACGCAACATTCCTTTTTGTTCGAATTCGTTGCACCATGCGTGGGATGTAACAATTTTTATTTATTACTTTCCATAATATAGAGCGTAGTTTAAATAATTAGGTACAGTGCGTGTTATTTTAATTTAATGACAGCCCATAATGTTTGTGTCAACTGAACAAAAGATTGCAATATCTAATATTCAGATAAAAGTAGGTGTGCGACATGAAAATATAACAATAAAATAACAGTGTATTTCATACTGTTTCAGGCAAGATCATGTGTTCACTGTTGGATGTAAAAGTATAGAACTATCTTGAACAGTATCAACTGGACAGTACCATGTCAGGTACAGAGCAGAATATAGTGAACTCAATGCAACAATTGTCTGTGCAACCTGGTAACAGTGGCCCAACTGAAAAACCCACTCAAGTAGTTACACCAGCTGTTAAACCATCTGCAGCTAAGACAACCCCTCTAAAGGCCGGCACAGTTTCTCCTGCTATAGCAACTATTGACCGCCTTCTAAGCCTCGGTGCTAACATACCCCCACCACCACCAGTCATTTCTCGATCTTCAGACATGGACCCACACACAGTAGAACAGTTACGGGCAGTCAAAGAATTGCTAACTACTCAGGAAGAAGAAGCTCAAAACCTAAGGGATCTAAATCGAGAATTAAGAGACCGCCTTGAAGAATGTGAAACCAAAATTAAGAAGCTGACTGAACAAAATGATGAATACGCTGAAAAAGAAAAAGCTCTCTCACAACGTGTTGCTGAAAAAGTAAGGAACAATAAACAGATGAGTGTTGTGATGGAAGAATATGAACGTACAATTTCATCACTTATTGGTGAGCGTGAAACTGAAGGAAAACGGTGGACAGAAGAGAGAGGTACTCTGATAAGAGAGCGAGATGAGGCTGCTGCACATCTGGCTTCAATGGAACATGCTTTTAATGATGTCCATACGAAATATGAGAGGTGCAAAGTTATTATTCAAGGCTACAAAAGTAATGAAGAAACATTAAAACGTACAGTAGAGGAGAATAATGATGCTATACAGAAATTGGAAGCTAGATATGAAACACTCCGACAGCATGCTATGCAGCAACTCAATAAAGCAAATGCTGAACTGGACTCAGTAAAGAAAGTTCACCAATCTGAAATTCTAAAACTTAATGCTATGCTTAAGAAAAGTGAGGTACATGCATCCTCTTTACAGGAATCATTGGCACAGAAAATTAAAGATAATGAAGAACTGACAGCCATTTGTGACGAATTAATCAACAAGGTTGGTTAAATTTTCCTAATAGTTATTTTCATTTTCATAACATGCATTTTATATTTGTACGCAGTTAGTTATATAAAAAATGTGTAACATTACTTTGTAATGAATATTCTTAAACAATTGAATACATACTCAAGTGTATAAAAAAGATGCTAATGCTGTTACCAATTTTTATTTCAGAAAACCATCCTCTGTAACATAGATCTTTAAATATTTGTGCAATCTTTGTGTCACTTTTTATTTTTGTACAATTTTATTATTTAGAGTTTAAGTTTTTAACACATTGTGACATTTTTGCTGTTGTTTATTTTGTAGCCCACGAGATTTACATTATTTTGGTAAATAATTTGTGTAACTGGTGTCTAAATTATTTATTATTTAATTCAATATGTTATGTAGCTTTTGCTGAAAATTTTGAAAGTTGCCTCTTACATACTCACAAGCCAGTTACAATAGTTTGAGATAAAACTCATTTATTAATGTATTTCAAAATATTTGGTGTAGAACGCTTAAACATCCTCAGGGCAGTATTAGTCGAGATTCAGAGTGTCTTAGGAATTAGGATAATTATTTTTGTATGGGATACTCCTATTTCCTAATAAATCCTAGCTGCCATAATTCATTTTAAATCTCTTTCTTTGTATAAATAAGTATTAAGTATAATTATGATGTGCTTAAAATTAAATGTAGTTATGATCATCCAATAATATGTTTAATGTCATGTCTAGAGATAGATTTAAAACATCGACATATATTTAGTTATCACGACATTTTCAGACTAACATTTCTTGGTTCATCTAGTCTTAAAGCATGTTATCTTTTGTTATGACTAACACATAATACTAATAACGAATAATAGTACAGATGCATTATCAACTTTGAAAAAGAAATGAGCTACATATAAATTTACCCATTACATAGTAATAAAATAGCTATTCTAGAACATTGCACACTTGCTTGCCGCCCTCTGCCCATTTCAATTTGTTAAAGTGCTTACGCTGTTATTAGATTTATTGAGATGAGACAGTATACCAAAAATGTTAACGGTACCTAATATTTATGAAAATAATTTTAATTGGTCATTAGTTTCTTAATTTATTAACTACTAACTTAGATAAACCTGAGATTAATACATACGTGCCTTTTGGATCTAACTTTCACCATCCATTCAGTCCATAATTTGAGATTAAATTGTAGAAATTACTTCTAGATATGAAAACATCAAAGATTAAAAGTAGTTTCTCTGTTATTTTTCATGGTAAATAAATGAAACCCTAACTAAACTTTGCACTGTGGATGAATGATTAACTTGCTAAAATTGAACTTAGTATTCAACATTCCACAATATTTTTTTTTATGTCTATGTGAAATGTTTTGTCCTAGAAATGATTAATTTGCCTAAAAGTATTCTTTTTGCTTCTTCATGTAAGATTGGAAATGGCTTATCAGAATTAATTATGAATATTATCAGTATATTTTTGTTATTGTAAGTATAATTTGTAATTATATTACATTTTTTTATAAATTTGTGTAACTCATATGGTGAATTACCCACAATTTATTCATGTGAATAGAATGAATAATAAATTGATTCCATTTGTATGTTTTTTTTATATTAATTCATAATGCATGCATGTAATTGTATGAAACCTAAACCTAGTTAAATGTAGAATGAACAAGCATACAAGGCCAATGTCTTTTATCAAAAAAAATAAAAAATAGTTTGAATTACAAGTCAGTTATTATGAAGTATTGTTTGTATATTATTTAAAATAAATGGAAATAACATTAAACACATCAATTATCTACAAGTCCTGATAAAAATACAATAGAGGCAGGGAAAGTAAAGGACTGTGGAGATGTCAATTCAAATAAATAAACATTTAATTATTATTTACATTTGTACAGGTTTTTTTATTAAACTCATTAATATTACAAAACCAATTTGTATTGGAAGACTAACATTTACATGTGCGCCAAAATAATATTTTGAATAAAATAATAAAATTCACATAATTCACAAATTTTTCTTTAAAAACTTGTATGTGTCCTTACTAACTAGATAGCTAATAGCAGATACAACTGTGGAGACAGCAGTGACACCACACAGGGCGTGTAGTGCAGGGTGGTCAACATATCCAAACACCGGGGAAGCTAGGGTTGACCCAACCTGAAACATTTGTTATTTACCATACTTTATGTTGATAGTACTTTTATGCCCCGACATGTCCTTAATTGCTTACCAGTAATAGTTGTATAGCAGTGTTGAATTTGCTTATGGTTGTAGGGGCTAATTGTGCTGTAGCATGTGTTACATCAAAATATCTGCTAAGTGTTCTCTGAAAAAAGTTTTCTGTAGGAATACAAGCTATAAAAACAGAATCACACATAGTTATAGGTCCAGCACTTGCCTAACTATGAGATGATGTAATCAGTATTGATTAGTTACTTACAGGTGGGGGTAAACTCATATATCGAATAACAAATCCAGCAGCCACAAGAGCAGCATCTCTGCCCACAATGAGAAGGGTCAGACTTAGTGGTATTAGGTTTTGCCAAGTTAGTGAGATGAAAAGTGTGGCAATGAGTATTTTGTCTGCCATTGGGTCAAGAAATGAACCCATTTTTGTAGATTGACTCTTCCAGGTTCTAGCTATCCATCCATCTAACTGTAAAAAAAAAATATTTATTTAATCTATAAATACATTTAAAACCTTAAAATAATTTAATATGCCAAAAATTACAAGGCATAGCATGAACAATTATTTATTACTTACTACATCTGTCACTCCAGCAAATACTAATAAACCCAAAGCCAATGAATAGTTGTCTTGCAGGATTACATATCCCAAGTAAGGAGACATTACTATTCTTGCAACACATAATACATTTGGCACTGTAAATGCATTTTCCCTCTGAAAAAATAATTACAAAATAAAGTACTAGAAGTAATAACATAAAGCTTAAACTTATGTATAAAAAGAGATAAAAATTTACCTCAACAACTTCTTCAAATCTTTCTTTGACTTTAGCTTTAGTTTCTAATATATCTTTAATTAAATGTTCCTTCTTTACTCTTAATTTCTGCCCTGTTACTTCTTTTTGATGCTTGATATCCCTAACAATCTCTTCACCTCTCTGCCTAATCCTCTGTTCTGTATCTTTTAACTGTTCTTTTCTATGTTCAATAACATCTTTCAGTGCTTCAGTTTTCTTTTCTAAATTTATAAAATGTTTCTTACTTTCAGAAGAGTAGTCCAAGCAAGTGAAGGATACAAGAGTCGTAGGATATTTTGTCAGAAGCCTCTTGTTACCAATGATAGTCATGTATTGGCGAAAAAGGTTCAAATTTTGATCACGGCTCCTACTCACAGAATTACTGATTAATTTGGAAGCATGAATAAAAACACCACTTCTAGTAATAAACCTCATAATGACAAGTAAATAAGGGATTTATATACAACTTTATCAGATAACGACCGTATTACTATTTTTACTAATAAATAAAATTTTATTTCTCATAATATTTTTTTAACCTAAAAAAATAACTTTTTTGACGTTTTTTTTTTAGACTAGGTCCACAGAGCGTTAACTTAGGTCCTATGGCATCTTAGGCCGGTGACAGATGGCGACGGACGCGGCTCCGGACTCGTCTTAACATTGTAAGGTCAAACGCTGCCATTGGTCGATCCTTGGGCGGGCGGACGTTGACTGAAGGATAGACCAAAGCTGGTGACAAACTGGGACAGACGCGTCTCAGGACTCTCAGGCCATCTGTCACCGGCTTTAATCTGATAGTGATGACAAACGGCGACAGACGCGTCCCTGGACATTGTGAGGTCAAACGCTGTCATCGGTCGATCCTTTCGTCAGCTTCGCCAGCCCGTCGGCAAGACTCCGCCCCTTCCTGTTCCGAAACTGGCGTCCAGGAGCCGTGTATCACCGGCATTAAACCGGCATGTCTGGGACGCGTCTTGACTGTGTGAGGTCAAACGCTGCTATTGGTCGATACTTTCGTCAACTTCCGACAGCCCGCCCAGCAAGACACCTTTCATGTTCCAAAACTGGCTATAATTGATATTTGTGATTTCAAACTTAGTCCGATTTTATATTCACCTACACGACTCCACGTGTTGACAGGAGCAGGGCGATACGTCCGGAACGATGTTATTGCTCGAGACATGCGGATTCCGTCAGTTAAAGAATTTGTTACAAGTCTGGTGCGTCGTTTGTTCGATCGTGCCGACAACATCACCATCTCCACAATATTGCACCACTGCATACTCGGCCACCGGACGCTGCTGGAAGGCCCCTGCCTCAAGATCTCCTGCCCAATCCCACAGCGGAATCAAGTACCAGTAAACTGGCAACCCGTTGCTTCACCGCGACGATGTGTTACGAGTATCCCCCAACCAAGATTTCATATCATCTCAGCCCGGCCATAGTTCGCCGCAAGCTCGAGCTCCTGGGCATTGATGAATTGATAATACGAACAATAACCCGCCTAAAGAACCGGCTAGACTGCCGGGACGCAGTGTGAAACTCGTGGCAATCGTTAGTCACCAAGCCGGCCTAATAGCAACCGTGCTATTACTACCAACCAGCCGCAATCGCGGCGATCAATCACCAGTGGTGTCAATGGACACTGAGAAGACGCCCGGGCAAAGGGAAATCGCCCGTGTCCCGCACCAACCAGTGGCTGAAGAAATCCGACGGACGACGACGGAGGCCAGCGCAGCAGGTGGCAGTATTTTTATTTTCTGACAAACTTTTAAACGCTGCTTACGTGATACTGGCGGGACAGTGTAATCACAGCGGTAAAACACAGGTTCATCGCCATTAAAAAAGAAGAAGATTTTCTGACATTGACAAGCACTGACCTGAATATCAACTGGATTGATTACCGTAGTGTTTTACATGATCAGTGGTACTCATATATTAATCTGTGGTGGGACTAGCTGACTGATCAACATACTCTGTCTAATCTGTGTGACTGATCCTTAAAATGACAGCAAATTTTGATTTGTTTTCTTTGGAAAAAAAAAGCGCGGGAACTTCGAAGAGTAAAGGCGGGCTCCTTAAATTTTTTAACTTCAATAATTAAAAAAGTTGTTAAATTAAGAGTTTTAACCGCAATTAAGACGATGGGGAGGCGAGCAGGGAAAAAAAGAAAAAAAGATGATGTTCCTGATCAGGATTCGGGGGGTCTCAACCGAGACTCTACCAGCACAACATCAGAGTCGGAGGACGAGGGAGAGCAGGAGAGTAACCATGCCCCATATTATGTTACCGACTATACTCGAATGTATCCAGAGGATTCAAATGCAACAGAGTTTGTCGTCTTTGTACAAGCAGTAGGCAGTGAGACACCAATAGGCAGCAGAGATCTTCTTTCCATTTCAAACTGCATAAGAAGATATAATAAGGGTATTAAGTACTTAAGGGCTCTCAATAAATACAAAATCGGCGTATATTTTGAAAAACCAGGATTGGCCAATGCATTCTTAATAAATAAAACATTTCTAAAAGAAAATAACTTTGCAGCCACAATACCAGCAACATCAACAGAAACAACTGGCATTATTCGTAATGTCCCAGTAAAGTACACAAAAAGAAAATATACACTCTTCTAAGCAGCACTAAGAAAATTATAAGCATCCGTCGTTTTTTCAGAAAAGTTGCTACAGCAAATGGTTTCGTCCGTCAGCCAACTCCAACAGTTGCCATCACATTCGCAGCAACCTCCCTGCCGGATTTTGTGGACCTCGAGGGATGGAGACATAACATCATGCAATATATACCACCGGTAAAGCAGTGTTATCGCTGCTTGAGGTATGGACACATTTCTAAATACTGCAAAAATGATGAGAGATGTTCAATCTGCAACAATAACCACAATTATAAAGACTGCACAATCACCAAAGAGAATGCTGTTTGCGCTCATTGTAATGGTAATCACATTAGTATTTCTGGTCAATGCCCCATCAAACAAAAGAAAATTCAAGAGAACAGAATTAAACACAAAGCACCCACTTATGCAAATCTGTTTGATAAGAAAAATTTCCCAGAACTAAAGACCACTGTTAAAGATTACAAAAAACCTCAAACCAACTTACTTGACATACTAAATACTGATGCATCAGCAATGAATCTTTTAATAGAAACTATAATTAAAATAATTACTTTGAACAAAACAAATGAGACAATAATTTCATCAAAAAATATTTTAGGTATTCTATCAGAAACTCTCAGTAAGAAAGAAAGGTTACTAAGTTCACAGAACAATATTTAAATATAATGCAATGGAATGCTCAGAGCATACTGAGCAGTCGCAATTTATTTCAAAAATATATTTATGATAACTACATAGATATAGCTTTAATATCAGAAACATGGCTCAAGCCTCACCAAAAATTTAAAATTAAAGGTTATCACATAGAACGAAATGACTGTGGAAATGAGCATAATGGGGTTGCTATTATAATTCATAAAAGCATTCAGTATGTCAGGCTCCCAACTTTTTTTGATAATTCTTTACAAAATCTAGCAATCCAGGTAACAATTAATAATAAGAAATACACAATAGTTTCAGTCTACTGTCCAAACAACAGCTCACCAAGATTTCACATTAAGAAGTTCAAAGATCTAATAGATAGTTTACCAAAACCTATTTTTGTAGCTGGAGATTTCAATGCTCATCACACAATTTGGGGATGCAACTCCATAGACCCTCGAGGTAGAAATATATTTGATAATTTAGATGACTGTGACTTAGTACTGTTAAATGACCAACAAGTAACAACTGTAGGTTCACACAGTTGGAGACCGAATGGCTTGGATTTAACTATGGTGAGCTCTTGTTTGGCATTAAATTGTGACTGGAAAGTCTATGATGATCCTTTAGGTAGTTATCATTTACCCACCTTAACTTCAATGCAACTATTTGCTGTATGTACACCATTGCAAACATTTGTTGCTTCAGGAACTGATATTCCTGATCATCCCAACCTTCGATTAGTAAACTGGGAACACTATTCAGACACAGTCAATGAAATGTTAAATGATTTTCCGACTTTTAATTACAACAATCGTCCTCTTGAAGCATACAATTTTTTTTGTGACACAATCAAATCTGCTGTAAATATGTCAATGCCAAATTACAACAAAAATAATACCAATCGTTCCGTTTCACAAACGTCTCGTAGTAACTTTAAACATCTTTCGGTTCCTTGGTGGAATGAACGTTGCGCTAGCGCTGTACAAAACTCTAAAGAAGCTTTTATAAAGTTTAAAACTGACCCTTCGCCTGAAAATTATGTTAATTTTAAAAAATTACAGGCTTTAAAAAAACGCATAATTAACACTGAAAAAAGTGAGAACTGGAAAGAGTTCTGCTCAAATATTAATAGACTGACTCCAGTATCTCGAATTTGGAATACCCTGAGAAAGTTTAATAAAAGTAGCGATTCTAGGTTTCTACAGAATAATGAATGTCCACCTTGGGTTAATGAATTTTTAAGGAAATATACCCCAGATCATGTAGAAGCTCCACCTCCTAATAACTATAATACTTCAAGCAATAATACCTCAGCTAACAGTTACTTAACAGACATTTTTAGCTTATCTGAACTAGTCTCAGCTGTTAAGTCGCGAAAGGACACTACTTGCGGTTTAGATTATATTTCTTACAAGATGTTTAAAAAACTTACTAAAGATAATTTATCAAAATTGCTTTCTATTATTAACGGGTTATGGAAGAGTAATACAATCCCTGAAGAGTGGAAGGTGGACTGTTTAGTTCCAGTTTTAAAGCCAAGTAAAAATAAAGATAGTTCCGATTCATATCGTCCGATTGCGCTCACGTCATGCGTAGGTAAAGTATTTGAGCAGTTATTAAAGCAACGTCTAGAGTTTTTCATTGAAAGCAATCACTTACTTCCTAACAATCAATTTGGTTTTAGACGTGGTCGTTCGGCTCGTGAGAGTTTGGGATGTTTATTTACAGATATACAAAAAGCTTTGACTGAAAATAAATATTTAGTATGTGTATTTTTCGATATTATAGGTGCCTTTAATAATGTAAATCTTTCAGTTTTATCAACTACGCTACTTTCTTTAGGAATTCCCAATAAAATTGTGACATGGTTGTACCAATTCCTAAATAAACGTAAGGTTTTTGTGAAGATAAACAATAAATTGTATGGACCTAGGCTGTCTTACAAAGGAGTCTGCCAAGGGGGTATTTTGAGCCCCTTGTTGTATATTTTATATATTTATAGATTAAATGAAATTTTAGGACCTGATCCTGACATAACAAATTTGCAATTTGCAGATGATTTAGCTATTTATACACAAGGTTCAAATCTTACAAATCTTATAGACAAATTGAATAGCGTGCTTGTTAAACTTCACTCGTATTTAACTTATTTGAACTTAGATGTAAATGCAAGCAAAAGCAAAGTTGTAGTTTTTAAGAAACGTAACATTCAATTGCCTATTTCTAACATAAAATATAATAATGAAGAGTTGCCAACAGAAATGTGTGCAAGATTTTTAGGTGTTATTTTTCAACAAAACTTCTCCTGGAAAATGTATGTCGACTGTCTCATAGAACGATCCCTCAGAGCTACTAATATTCTTAAATCTCTAACTGGTACTCAATGGGGCGCTGACCCTAAAATACTGCTGGTATTATACAAATCTCTGGTGAGAAGCCATTTCGAATACGCTTTCTTTTGTTTTGCATCAGACAAAAAGCTCGTCGAGAAACTTAATAAAGTCCAAAATAAAAATTTACGCATTATCTTAGGTGCTATGAACACCTCACCGATTAATTCAATGCAAATTGAATGCAATTTGCCTCCATTAGATATACGGTTTGATTATCTCCGGAAAATATTTTTGATGAAATTATTGGTTGTAAATAATAGTATATTATTAAGTAAGTTATTTAATGCTAATTTCACTTCCTATTTAAATATAGCATTAAGAGATGTTAAAAAGTTAAAAGACGAAAACAATGTTCATACAAGTGATGAATTACCATGTTATAGTGGTCTTTATCAAAGTAAATTTTTTGAAATGAAGATTATTATTAATAAAAAACTGTTTTGTAAATATGTTGTACATAATGAACTTAATGATTGGGAAGGATACAGGCAGATTTATACGGATGGTGCAAAAACGGTAGAAAATGTTTCTATGGCATTTTATGATCCATGCTTAAAGACTGGTCATGGAATAAAATTACCTACTGTTACAAGTATATACACGGCCGAGGCATGTGCCTTATTAGCTGCCTTACAGTACATAGAAAAATTTGACAGTCAAAAGTGGATTATTATATCAGATAGTATGAGCGTTTTAGAAGCACTGTCTAATCCATGCCACAATGCTAAAACAAATTACCTAATTATAAAAATCAAAGAAAAGTATGTCGAGCTAATTAATGAGGGTAAAGATATTATATTTTTTTGGACTCCTTCGCATATAGGTGTGGCTGGCAATGAGCAAGCAGATTATTTTGCTAAACTTATAACAAATACTTCGGATCTAGTTCCTGCAAAGAATATTAAATTACCACATTCAGATTGCACTACTCTTATAAAAGAATCGTCACGGAGAGAATGGACAGAGCATTGGCAGGAAACTCTTCAAGCAAAAGGAACCTGGTATAGAGAAATAAATAATGATATAAGAGTGCCCTGGTTCTTTAAAGGAACTTTCAAGAACAGAAAATTTTACTCATTAATCTCTCGGTTACGAATTGGGCATGGTCGTTTTAACGAACATCTGCATAGAATGAACATGATTACCTCCCCGTCATGCACATTTTGTAATGAACCAATTCAGTCTCTCCATCACATTTTCTTTGAGTGTTCTGAATTCTCACTTCAAAGAATTATCTTGATTGAAGATTTATTAGAAGTCTATAAAAGGCCTGAAGACATCCCGCGCCGTCTACAGGAACTTCTCAAGAATGAAGAAAACTATAAAGCCCTATATAATTTCATAATTTCAACTGTAGAAGAGCTATAAACATTATTTGTGAAACGGTTGATGAACGTCTCTAAATTAAAAAAATACATTGAAGATACATTTTAACATAAGACCTGGCTGTATGGCGAAAGCCTTTGCCTTTTCCAACCATCGAGGAAGGAAAGAATGGAACCAAAAAAAAAAAAAAAAAAATTGTTTTCTTTGTAAAAAGTACTGAAAAGATAAGTTGTTGATGTAATTTAAAAAGGAGTTTATTTGAGGGTTGCTTAAATTTCGATGTTGTTCTACTTTACAATAAACATAACTCAAGGTAAGTTTCGTTCTTTGATTTGTAGATTCTTAATGATTTGTAATAATTGTAAGCAGTTAATATTATTTTGAGGGTATCTTTCTGTTTAATATAAAAAGCAAAGCCAACTTTTTTGTAGACATAATGATAATGTTTATATGTTTAAAAGTCTGGGGCCATAAAAATCGCATCTTATAGGTGATAGTTAAAAGCCTCGCCTTCCTGTTCACTATTTTGACTGTACCCTTTGTTGAATTTTTAGCAAAGTTATTTTCTCTGTGAATTTTAGATGCAAGAGATGCAGTGCAGCTTCGCTCCTGTTACTTTTGTCAGTAGATTTTTTAGGTCTGTTCATTCAACAATATTTTTCATTTCTAATTCAGACCTTAAAAGTTTGTACCTTTATTTAACCTTCATCTTTTGTTGGAAAACCTTTATCCGCTAATAATATCTTTAAAAACAAAAATGAAATACAAATGCACAGGATTTTAGTTATAATACCTACCTAGGTGGGACATACTGGTGCCTAAAATGTTACAATAGTTACAAAAATTTACCAAGTAGGCCATAACTATTTTTGGTAGTTAAATCCTTTGTTTAATTATGTTTTTTTGGTGCAACATTAATATAAAAACAGTATTGTTTATCTGTTTCATCAATTAAGAAAAGGTATTGACAGTGAGCCTCACATAAGAATATTTCTGGCAGACTGAACTTGGATGCATGAAAGATGCTAAGGTTTCTTTTAAGTAGTTGTAAGGAATGCTCTGCAAGGTGTAATGGAGGCTTTGGATACAGATTTATCTGTTCCTCCTAGTAACTGTTTACATGAAAAACAGTATCATTGACTTCTGACCTAGCTAGGTCAGTAACACAACTCAGAGATAACAATTGACATAATATTCTAATCACATACACAGCTTACATTAGGTATATGATTAATTAATCATTATGCATAAAGGAATCTTCCAGGAAGAATAATACCCACTAAATATAAATACCAGTCACTAATTTGGCATTTTATATCTAATTCTATTGGACTCCACTGGTCATAGAGAACACCTGGACACTGTTTTTAATTTTTTCAAGTCAATGTACAGGAATCAACTTTTTAGTTTTATTCATCATCATCATTTCAGCCATAGGAAGTCCACTGCTGAACATAGGCCTCCCCCAATGACCTAGATCATCAGGAGGGATTGCCAATACTCGCCACTCTTGGCAGGCGGGTTGGCGAGCGCAGTTTTTTTTATAAGATAAACGCCCGTCTCATGCTACAGGAAATAGTCGCCTCTTATGTCACGCCTCCTGTTGGCGGTGGAGAAGTGTATTCTTTACGGCCGTCTCCACTCTGCACATTTTTAGTTTTATTATATGTATAGATTACTTGTACAATATTAAATCTACAAAATTTTGTAAATGATGTTCAAAATCGAAAAAATATTTTATAGTTCTCATTGTATGTGAAATTGTGACTTGAATTAAATCAAGAAATATTTGCATGTTACAGTTGTAACAATTATACCATGTTCTTAAGCAAATAAAGAATTATAAATATGAATATTATGAATAATAATCTAAAATAAGAGATAATGCAAAGTTTATTTACTTTTGTGTTAATGTACATAACAAAAATCCATGGAAAAACAAGTAGGTTGAACGACAGACATACTTCCTCAGTTTGTTCTTCTTATGGGAACAACTTATACTATTAGGACCCTAATAAAAAAATTTAAAAAATGCTGTTCTATATTAGCCCTTTTACAGCGACGGATCGTTATAAAGATTTAAAAAAAAAAACTTTATTTTTTCATGTTTAATATCTGGATGAAGCTAACAATATTAAAAAATTACGGTGATACGAGACAAAAAATTGGTTTAGTAACATCTGGGCTAAAGTCTAAGTGCTACTCTACCAAAATATATTTAAATAAATGTTGGCATTGCAAGGAATGCTTATAAAATACAAAATTTTAATCTTCATGATACAGTTTTAAATACAAGTACTCTTTATTCAAAAAAGGTACACAAAGGCAACATGAAGGAGGAAGAATTGCAATACATGTTACAACTGCTTGATGACCTCTCTGAGGATGTATTTGAGGTAAGTAAAATATTTAAATTATAGCTTTTGTCTCTTTTTTTCTATGATTTTTTGTGTTGTATTGTATGTATGTACATTTCAGGAGATTATAAAATACTATGATGACACAGAAGAATCCAAACCACAAGCAAATTTATCAAACCATACTTTAGATTTTCTGAAACTCAGTCTAAAGAATAATCCTGTGACAACATCCTTAATATTGAACTACATACAAAACCTTTCAAAAAATCAAGTAAATACAAATAAAATACAGAGTATTTTTTTGCAAGTTTTAAAAACTGAACTCACAGAGAACAACTGTTCTGATAAACTGATTTCCTTGATATCACTAGTCAGATGGCAAGAAAACTTTATTAACCAGTTTATACAACAAATATTAACTCCTTTGTGTGAAGATTCCTTCAGACAATATAGAAAACAAATATTGCTAAGCCTCATACCACATGACAAACCCCAATTTCTATGTCTTTCTTCAGAGGCTATGCAAAAGAATGAGCCACAAAAAGAGTTTAAGCTGACACCAGAGTACATGTTAGAGCTGTGTTATCAGGACAAGACACATTGGTTACTAAAGGCTGCTGAGGTGTACAAACATCAGCTTCATGACATGGAAAATGTTACATTTAAAATAAACAACTTTACCAAACAAATACTCATAATGGTACTCATTGATCTCACAAATAGTGCTAAAACATATGATTTATCATCACTTGTTCATCAGCTGACAAATATATTTTCTATACTGGACACATACAACACAGCAGACGAACAACTGCAGTTTTACCTGACTGAAATAAAAAGAGAGTTAACTGTGATAAAATTTTGTTTAGAAAACAACTGTAAAATTATGACTACATCTATATTCAGTCAAGTTTTACAACAGAGTGCTTTGACTGTGATATCTCAAGTATGTAGGCTCTCTAAAGTTGACAGATATAAAGTATCTAGGCTTTTGAATAGCAATATCGACTTCATGACTGAGCTCACTATGTTGAGTGACAAATCTGATGTTGTGATGCAAAGTGAATGTGTTAATTGGGATGTTTTAACTTACAATAGCTATTGTGCAATAACAAAGATAATAGATGTCGTTCTGAACTCTTCTGAGGGGGTAGAAGACCCTCAAGAAACAACTTCCTGTTTGGAAGAAATTAAACGATTGGTATTGTCAATACAACCTGTACAGTATTGCATTGAAGTAATTGAGAATATATTCGCTTGCCTATTTTTGAGATATGAATATTTTTCCTGCTATGAACACAACCAAGAATTTCCATATGGTACACACTCTGAGTGCTCTTACTTTTGTTCCAAAAAACAAAGCAAGAGCCTCAAGAGCCCAAAAACCAACAATGCCGGTTTCATGTGTAATGCTTTGACGACACAAATTGTTCTGAATACATTAAAATTATGTTTAGAGAAACTAGAAGCCGATTACAAACTTAATGAAATTGATAATTCTATCACTACACGATTTAGGAACCTTGTAAGAGTTGTAAATCACTCAATATGGAAACTGCAGTTAGTATCAACTTTATCTCCAGAAACAAATCCACTACAGTTGAAACTCTGCTTGGATTATGTTGAGGTTGATGAGAGCAGCGAAGACGACGACCGGGAGTTTGAATTTAAAATCCTAAGAAAAAAACCTAGGCCAAGAAAAAGGCATAACCACCCCAAACATGATCCTGAGCAAACCATGTTATTATCCACCATTTCGGCTAATGATGATGGTAAGTTTCTTCTATCGTAAATTCACGTTACATGAAAGGTAACGCTATGTTAATAAATATGTTTTAAAATGTTTCAGCAGTTATGTCGACTAAAACTGTCAGTATTGACTTCATCTCTATAATGTTGGCAAAACCAAACTGTTTGGTGGCTCTGGCTCTCTACAACAATGACTTCTCCAAAGCCAATCAAATTTTAGAGGTATAAACTTTACTTTATTTTAATATAGTTATCTGTCGATATTTTTACTATCTTATTCTAAGCTATCCTTCCAGCGGCTTAGCGTGATTGAGTAGTCATTATCATCTCCTAGCAAATTAATCTACCACCTGACATGCGACGACGCCTTTTCCTTTTTGGTCCATGTAGAACCATCCAGGTCTTCCTCTCTTCCATAACATAACAAACTCTGAGACGCTCGATCATTTTCCTTATTTGAGTAGTGGGTAATACATTTTTATATAGTTCTTATTAAATGCTCAAACTCTTCATACGTACATCTTTCACTTTCCGTGGGTTCATAAAGGACTTCATGACCTTTTGTGGTTTTTAACAACCCTGGGGGGTTCATTATGAAGTACCTCTTAGCTTCTTCAATAGTTTGGTGTGGTTTAAAAAAATTGCAGAATAGGCAACAACAACATAAACCTGAAAATAAAATAATTACCTGGCTTTTTATTTACTGTATAAAACTAGAAATTGAATCTGACACCTTTATCATTAAGTAGGCGGGACAGCATTTATAAATAAGCTGCCGATAACACAAATTGCTACGATTTGAAACAAAGCTGTTCATTATTATATGTATTATTGACTATGAGTAACAGTATAAATACTAGTCGATGATAATGGGTGTTAGTCAAAATGAATTGATTTTATTCCAGATGTTTTAGCTGCAGAAAATATTTTATAGCGTGTCCTTTGAGGACTTCGTTTAAATTTAATTAAAAACGGACCTATGCGAACCCCGGTTTAGTAAATGAATGATATTTTATAAATTCACCTCTTGTACACCATAGTGGGATCGCTAATACAATGTATATCAATAACCACGTCCTTATTATTCTCCACAATCGGTTTAAAAATACACAAAGGGGTTGTTTTTGTTTGTGGTAATCTGAAAATAGACATTTGATCGCTTTAAAACCAACATCTCCTTGTGAGCACTTTTTACCTTCCAAATCCAACATTTTTCGTATCGTAGTTATAACGCTAGTTTCTGCAGCATCTGTAAAAGTATGATGATAGAAATAATAATATTAGATACCTACCTACCATAAAACAAGGTAAAGGTATTTATGAGTGTACACACCTGCGTTATGTACTCGATAATTTGTGCTAGATTCGGTTTCATTTAAAGCTTCTTCATAATATTCATCCAGTAGGTATTCGTAATCATAATTATTTTTGGTTTCGATATTCAATACTGTCTTGCGAGGTGAATGACTGGCAAGCTAAAACAATAGTATGATGTTCTTATTTGTTTGTTAAGTCTGGCTGGAGCACGTGTATGCCGATCACAATGAGTAACGGACGATTCTGATTTTTTCAATCATGTCAAGGTTACTCAAGTATTATTGATTCATGAATTAGCCAAGCTGGGAGCTTATATCCCAAGCAAATACACAGCACAGTTCTTTATATAGGGTTAAACATTATTCTGTAACAGAACAAATTCCACGCAAACAGATTCGTGTGAGGCCGAAAGATAGTTAGTGCATATTGCCTAATATGGCATGGTAATATTATATTTGTATTCAGATTTTGAAAAATACTAACTGACGTTATCACCTTATAGAACACTCCGTAATAATCATTCAATTCTTTGTTACTATTTTTCTTGCTACAAGTTTTCCCATTTTTATCACTGTCAAATCTGAAATATGATACATCGGACATCATTTTTTTAAAGAATTCGTGAAGAGTATACACACTTTTAACTTCAAGTGCAGAAAAAATAATTATGAATATATTACAGAATAATTGTAAGTGTAGGCACCATACAAAGTTGACACCGTTAATGTAATTATTTATCTTTTATGGTAAACGTTTGGTTTCATTAAAATATTATCCTTGAAGTCAGTCAGTTCAGTTACTTATATCTTTAATCTTCATCAGCCATCAGTTTATTTGTAGAATGTCGAGAATATTATTAAATGCATAAAGAAAATAAGTTTCATAAGTCTAGGTACCAATAAGCTTCACGTAAAGCTAAAGTATATGTTTCACGAGTCTCAGGTCCAAGATATATTATTTTATAGCTGTCCCGGCGAACTTCGTACCGCTTCCTGATCCGTTTTTTTTTCATGAAGTTTTCTGATGTTTTAGTAATTATTCTGTTATTCAGGGAGAAGACAAATCAAACATCATAAAAATCGGTCCAGCCGTTCTTGATTTATGAATGGTGTAACTAAACCGACTTTGTTTTATTTAAATAGATAGATTTCGATGTGTCTGAATTAGATAAGTCACGAAAATCCGTTATCGCGCATTGCCCGGATTAGATACTAACTCCGATATAAAAGTAACCAAGCTTGTATCTCACGACATGGTCTTACTGTATGTCCGTGCTCCAAATCCGTTTACCACATTGGCGTGATTGATAAACAAACATATAAACTTTAAAATTAATAGAATTAGAATAGAAGAACATTGATTAACTTAATTATTAATATACAGGAATACTTTTTTACCACCATCAAAATGTTTTCTAGGCATTAGGATCATCCTTCATAGAACCCATTCATTAAAAAAAATTGGTATGTCAAGTTTTTACCATGAAATATTTTTCCCAATATAATTTTCAATTTAATGTGGTTACTGCTTAACGTAAACATTATGCGTGCCTTATTACTACGTTTCCGCCGTCCCGCGCGCTGCGTACCTACCATCGCGAAAATATGAAGGGAAAGGCAACAACCTAAGGATCGTAAAAACATCAATGAAAAGCGGGTGCAGGGGGAGGCGTCGACGCTAACGCGTAGAGTAGTTTGCGTGCCGTGTCCATACTCTTAGTATTTGTTTAGACAATTTCCAGGTGCTTTATCTCAACATTTTGGGCGATACCAAAAGAAAAAACACGTGTATTGTTTTTTTCCTCATAGATTATTATATTTAAATTTGGATGGTGATAAAAAATTCTTCCTGTATAACCATTATGGTAGGTGTTATGTATGTAATAGGTGTTATGTAGATCGTTTTTTAAGTAGTTTAATTTTAGGATACCTGTTTTCGTTTTCATTAACGCTGATCGTAATATCTTTCCCAATGTAGTCCTCGCTCTTTCCTATTTCGTTTATTTTGTAAATAATATCACTGGTTTTATGCCGTGGAGTCCGTAATACAGCGCTGTGTATGTTTGCGAGTTTTATTACCAATACTATTAAGTATAATTTCATCTAATGCTAAAAAACATAATTAAATCTCTTTCCTGGGTTCTCTGTTATTTATTTGTCAACAACATGACTTGCTGTCACAATGATTTCCTTTGTCAGTTAGTCAGTGCGATTAATCACACAGTACACAAACAAACCTCTTTTATTATTACTAGGGACGGCCCTGTACATAACTCCCAACCACAGCTTGCGTATATTTGTGCCGTGTACGCTAATTTGCGGGAAATATATGGCATTATGTGAATGTTATAGCTTATGCTTTAATCACCACTATCAATTCGAGTTTAAATTTAAATTCTACTCTGTATCCATGAACTTTGGTCATGATGCGTGTTTTCTTTCCTGTTTACAGATGTTCGATCTAGCTGACTCTGAAATCGCAACAGAAGTAACATTTACAGAGCAGCTGAGACATCTTGTAGCTAAAATAAAAAATATCATCTATTATAGAGATGACACTCGCTATTCAACAAAAGAGCTCTCAGCTTTATCAGTGGTGTCCACTGAGGTTATGGGCCTCGTAGAGGGATTTTTAGCATCGAATAGAGCTCCGAATTCCTTTGACATTATAGAACTAGCAGCACGGCACCCACATTTGCAATTATACAACCACCAAAACGCGCCGTTTATAAACGCCGTGGATATTTTACTCAGCAGCGGTCTCAATAGAGAAATAACTTATGGCCTCATAAATGTAGTTGAAAGAAAACTTGCTGAAGTCAGAAACTTAACAGACGTCGCTGCAGTCAAGAAAAATAACTACATTCGATTTGTGGAAGATATAGCCAGCGTTACCTTCGAAATATTTGGTAACACAGAGAAATCATTTAACTTCGTTGATAATATTTGCGGATTGATTACCGATTGCCGAATCCCCATAAAACACAAAGAGTTCTGCAAATTGAACCAGCTTTCAAAAGAACTGAGACAATCGTGCGATGATTTAGCTGTTCTTGTTGATTTAAAGGGATCTACGGAACTTGATCAAAATTTATTGCAGAAGTACCACCAAATTTATATGAACGTTGTAGCTGCGTCCGATAAGGATTTATGTAATGTTAGTGACGTAACAAGACACGGAAACAGAAAAACTAGGATTCCTTATTTGAGAATGTGTTACATGTACTGTAAAACTGTGTCGCAGTTGGAACAAGAGGAAAATCGCGTAACTGAAGCAACAGCAGACTCTCCTTACTTCTCTGTTTTAGGAAGACAGCTTCATGATATTTTCGGAAATATGATTAATAATAAAGAAATACCTGTTACTAACTTGGAACCGATTTGCAAAAAACTAAATGTCAATCTTATTCCAAAACTTATTTTGAACTTTTGCCCGTCTATTACGTTGACTGGGCCACACAAAGAAGCCAGCGAAGTTAACTTCAATAGTCTTCTTCAAGCTGTTTATGACTTTAAAAATCCAGAAGAGAATCTATTTTTAGATCCAATAACGAATTTTGCTCCGTTGCCACGCTCTCCGGATCCTCAATGTCTCACCTATGTTGTCCTCCACAATTGGGTGTTGGCTCACATAATAAAGAAGATTCACACTTCCCCTAATGAAAATACTTTGCAGCAAAGCATGGATGCGCGGACCAAAGCCTTGAATAATTACATGGAGCTAGAAAGGTTCAATTGTATCAAGGTTTTATTCGGTGGTAACAAATACTTAGCATCCATGCACACCACCATTGATTTGGACAAGCTGTTTGTGTATATGCCGCAACTAATTAGTTCAGGCAAAATTCTGAAATGTTTAAACATCATTGATTCGCTGTCAGAAAGGCAGCAAATGTGCAGTGCAAACCTGACAAACCTAAGGGATTTGATACTGTTTAAACTGGCGACCAATCCAAAGATCAGCAACAACTGGAAGTACTGTCAGTACCTCAAATGTCCTGAATTGAAAGTAGATCTGATTCTGAACAATTTGTGCAGCTGGCCCGCCGAGGGCGCGATAGAAGTGTTAGATTACTTAAGATTTCTTTTAAATCAGGAACTTCTGGAAGAGGGTTTGTATGAGAAATGCACGGACTGGATGATCAAAATACCATTGTATGATCAGGTAAATCGGTTTCTAAAGTATTGTTAATATTCAAGATGTTATGTAGGAAATATTATAATTAAAATAATTGGATTTTAATCTAACCTGTTGTTATTTTTGTCCAAAATAGAATATTTTCTATTTTATTTACTTACAACCAGTCTTTATTTTAGATATCATCTATAATGGGCGTCAATCATTGGTATGATATTTATGAAAAGTCCGTCGAAAACTCTGAAAACGTTATTGAAGTTCTATTGGATAGCCAACAGGTAAATATTTTTCTTTTCTATGATGATCACTGTGACGGTGATGATAATGTTATTGTAAAAAAAAACCTGTTTTTTTTAGTTTAAACTATGTTTGGAATGGGCTGACGTCCACGAAGTATCAGAAAACATGAAGAATTTGATTGTAATGAATCTTTTACGACAGCTATTTGAGTACACCAATCAAGCCACGCCAGACTTTGTCAGCGAACTCCTCGCGAGACTCCCTATGAATCAGGCCATGGACCTGATTCAAGAAGAGATGTCTAAAATCAGGAATGTTGAAATTCTCCAAGTTTGCATAGACTTTATTTCTGAAAATTCGTTCGACTGGAAATCTTTCGAAAACATCAAAATCGGTCTGCAAATAATGGTTGAAATCGATGTAAATATACGACACATGTTTTGGGATTTGATAGAAAAACCTATGCTGATGATCGAGCAGTTCCTGATGAATGCAAAATTGGACATGCTGGCGAATATAATAAATAAAATATCGCCTAATTTGAAAAAGGATTCGAGTGGGGATAACCTGTATTACAATATTAAGACGATAGAGAATTTGGTGATTTCGAGGAACGCTGTGGATGCTCTGTTGAGATTTTACGCCGAGAAGGCGTTGGATATGAAGAATCCTCGGAACGTGTGCGCCGCGCCGCCGAAGCCTTCGGACGACTCGCTGCTGCAGTCGATCGACTCGATCAACATCGAGGCTGCTACGCGGCCCTTCGTAATGCCAGAACAGGTGCCCAGCAAGGAGCAGTGGGCCGAGGACTACTCGGCGGACCGCTGCATGCTGTGTCGCACGTCGATATTCTCCATGATCATCCGCCGGCACCATTGTCGCCGGTGCGGGAGACTGGTGTGCCACGCCTGCTCGAGGCATAGGATGCAGGTATGTCTAGTACTTTATTATAAAGTTTTAAAATAAGCGGCCGAGTGTATGTCAGTACACGCGCAGTAGAGAGTTCCGTATATAAGTATTAGGTTATTGGTGCAAGTTAGTATACCTAGGTGAACGTGTTTAAAACAAACTTACTCGTATATATTTGCGGTCGCTTTCCGTACGATTAAAGATATTTTGAAGTTTCCTATAAATATTTATTTTCGTATAACAAAAGGCCCTGATTTAATATGAAACTATACATGGATTATGAATATGGGTACCTGTAAATAGCTTTGCCACACTATTGCAAATAGCAAAAGAAAATTTTTGAATATTAAAATATAATTATGCTAAAACCTAAACTCATTTATTGATAGTAAGGATTTTTAAATGACACTTCCAATACCGATCTAGCCAAATCGGGTGCAAGTAGGTAGGCTGGTATTAATCAGTGCCGCCTGCCGGATTATTAAGAACTACTTCATTTCTAAGGTACCTTCCTATCCCCCCGGTGTGAAATTCCGCGTCTGTGACGACTGCTACACTCAAACGATGAGCAAGAAAGCTACGTCGGACAGCGACAACCTGATGCTGAGTAGCAACTCAGACTCCGTGGCTAGTGGCATCACTTGCATGGACTGGTGTCTGTCCACCAACGCGGGGAGGAACGAGGCCGTCAGAGCGGAGTTTAGCTTCGAGTTCACTCCTAACGTGACGCTTTGCCTGACCATCATGAAGATGCACTCGATTAACCTGGACTATCCAAGGTATGTCTTTGTATACCCCGTTAACTTCTGCTTGGTATTTTACAGGTTTCTAAATAAAAAGTTTTAAAGAAGTTGCAAAATATTTAAATATTTATTTTCTTTAATTTTCGATTTTCCTTGCTTTTTTTTCCTCTGGACTTTTTGCGAGCCGTCGAAGAAAAGACCATAAAAACTTAGTAAATGTACAATATCATTTTTGACGTGTGCGGAAATCGGTTGGCTAGAAAAATAAATGCTCAAGGAAAACCATTTTCCGCTTTTCTACAAAAACTAGTAAAGTTTTTAAAGCTGATATTTTGCTTATTTGCTTCCAACATGATCATGCGGATGGGACAGTATCTTTAATTTTTTAATTTCTAAACAAAATTGCTGGCCGTTATAAAAAAATACCAAACTTATAATGACGTCTGTTTATTCATAAGTAATGTATTGTGCAGGTTCCTGCTAGACCGCAGCGACGAAGTGGCCCGCGAACTGTCGGGCGGCGGGGATGCTCGCCTTCTGGTGCGCGCGCGCCGCTCGCTATTGCTCGCGGCCGCAGAGCTCTACTCGCGGACGCCGCAGGAGAAAAGGTACCCTTAGTGTGACTAACGCGTGGCGAAATAGCCTGCGACCGCTACTCGTTGCGTTGTTGTGTGTTTGTTTTTTTGTTATTGGACAAGAGATACGCATGTTCAACTCGTTGCTCATTTTAACGCAAGGGTAAAGGTGCTATACTTCCCGCATCGCCGGAGAACAGCAGAATCGTAAGATCATTAACTTTTAAAGTCACGAAGCCCTGATGTCAAGGTCAATGACCCTTTGAATTTCAGTTATAGCTCTATGTGCAGTGTGCACCATTTTCTACCCTTTGAAGAACCCGTTTACTAGATCTGAACTTTTCATTTTTTGTAATTTGGTAACAAATAACACTACGATTATTTCGTTAATAACATGAATTTGTAAAAGGATTCTCTGGCGTAAATAGAAACTCGTATAGAAATCAGATACTTAATACGATACATTTACAAAAGATACTCTTTCCCAATACTCTTCTCTTTGGAAACTGTTTAGCATGATTCTCTACTTCCTCTAGCAATTGCGGCAACATCAGTCGACTGGCCGAGACGGGCGCTGCGCACGCCACGCGCTGCCTGGCGCACGCGGACGCCATGGCCACGCTTGTTAAGCATCAGGCACACCATCTTATACCTCAGCAGGGCGCGCACCCCAGTGAGTAAGGCCGTCTTTAGGTTAATAATTTGTCCCCATGTGTGTCCAATACAAATAACATGCGCTCACTCGTAACAAGCACGCCACCACCCGTCCGCCCGCCACCTATCTGTGACGGCGGAAGGGCCGTGACCCGTTCCGCGCACGACCCGCTGCCGTTCCGCGCACGCTCGCTGTCTGTGGGCGTCCATTTAAACCTATGTTAATAGACCCGTCGTACTCCCGTCGTGACCCGTCGCCGACCTGCGTACGCTCTCTGTGTGTGTTACGCTTAATAGTTACCGTGCAAAAAAAATGCTTACGAGCGAACGTGAGGTTGACATTACGTCAAGTATGTGAGCGAAGCGGTTCAAACTGCCCACGGGGTTTTGGTTAATAAGTTCAGAAACTAACGCGCGCAAAGTATTATTGGCCCAATCACGCCTGCTAGCATGGGGCTCTAAAAAAAAGCGCAAAGTATTTTATTTCTTATACCTTATACGTTTATGTATATTTTAGACTTGTGCAAACTAAAATTCTTGGCATACTCCCGTTATCATTTGATTTACCACATCCACCGCTTAAGAAAAAAACATACCGTCTCATATTTATTATTTTTAAATTTATTTATAGTCACATAAAATAATTATACAATTCATGTTATTTAACATAACGTTAGTATTATAGTTATTCAATTTAAAAAAAAAACAGTTAATTTTCCAAATAAGAAATAAAATAGTCACAAGAACATAAGCTATCCAGCGTAAGAAGCTGTATCCCTTATCGTTTCTAAAGCGCATTTGCGCACGCACCTCAGGATTCGTAAATTTAAGCCTAAACAACCCATAAACACGAAATGATGAAATATGAAAAAAAATCTACAGCTGTAACATTCTATAATGTTTAAAGTAAGACAGAATGATATCTTAATCCCGTCTCGTACTAGGCTAATTTAGTGGTGCGAAATTAAGCGTTACTGGGTACCCAAGACAAAGAAAGAACATCATAATTTAAAGTTGGTCCATGTTTCCATGTTGCCAAACGTTGCTCCACCTACTAAAATAGTGTGCCACCATTATGCATTCATATTATGCGATAATTGATTGCTAACATTAGCATTTAAGGTGTTTTATTTACTAACCACAATATGAACTGTACAGTTGTTCGAAATAAACACTTTTTATTTTTTATTATTTGACGGAAGTAAAATAACGCCTAGTTTGGTCATGTTGTGCGATGATTTTTCAATCTTCATAAAATATTTTTATCGCAGGTCAAATAGTGAGATCTCTACTCGAAGCGGAAAAATGGGAACTGGCTTTGGAAATAGCTACCAAGTCGGGACTTCCCCGGAACAGCGTCCTGGCGGCATGGGGCAAGGCGTGCCTCAAGGCTGGCTGCTTCAAGCAGGCGCGCGACAAGTTCGCGCACTGCTTCAAGAGCGCTGTCAACGTCTGCGTCGAGGTGAGCAAGACACGTGACGACCATAAACATACTACGTGATCAAAATAATTAGCGCGCTCGTCCACTACTACTGAGTAGCGATTTTGTTAGCAATTCAACGCACAAGTCCGTCACTTTGTCGCTGGTTTTTTTAGTAACACCGATGAACTGCAACCCTATAAAGAAACTTTCTCATACTGTTTTCTGGCTATTTCGTATCAATTCTCAATGTATCTGTCTGCCTATACGTCGGGGGACACCTGTCCCCTGATTCGAGATCGCAAACCGAAGAAGTCGAAACCGAAAGAATCGTCGACCGAAAAATTACGGAATGATTTTGCATTAGTGTCACGTAATATCAGTTGTCAATAAGCTATCGAAGGGTTCTCAATCGGGGGCAGATGTACTATTAGGTCCTTACATATGAAATTGGCGATACTCAATACTGGCAACTTTAACATTAAATATCTTGCGTTTGATTAGGAATTCCAAATTCAAATGTATTTCGAGCAAAGCGAAAATTGACCAAAAAGAAGATTCTGGTTAGTGTTTGGTGGACCAGTGCTGGTGTTATCCACTACAACTTCTTGAGATCAGGCCAGACGATTACTGCAGACTTGTATTGCCAACTATTGCAAACAATGATGGAAAAGCTCGCCATTTAACAACCGAGACTCGTGAATTGCTCTAGCCCACTGCTCCTTTAGGATAACGCTAGACCACACACTGCACATCAAACGGTCGCCAAGTTAGAGGCGTTGTGACTGGAACCTTTGCGTCACCCACCATACTCTCCAAATCTTGCCCCAACCGATTACCACTTTTTTCAAAATTTAGATAACTTTTTACAAGGAAAAAAAATCAAATCTGATGAGGCAGTCAAAACCGCCTTCAAACAGTTCATAGACTCTCGCTCCCAGGTTTTTTTTTCCAAAGGGATCAATGATCTGCCTATAAAATGGCGGAAGTGTATCGATAACAACGGCGCATACTTCGATTGATTAAATAATAATTTCATTTAAAAAAGTTGATTCACTTTTTTGATCCTGAACGGCAATTTCATATGTAAGGACCTAACATTTTATTAAAATGATACTACATATGTGTAACTATTTTATTTAATTAAGCTGTATTACAACTTAATTTCCTCTGCCCAAAGGTTGTCTGGAAGAGATCGCTTTTGGCGATAATACCGCCTGATTGTACATAACTGTGTCTTGTTTGTAATAACTTTTAATGTTTTTTGCAATAAAGTGTCTATCTATCTATCTATCTGTGAATTTAAACAAATAAAGACACTTTATTAAAGGTAACCGAGGACTGTGAGTATGGAAGAGAAGCCTCAGAATCCCACTTCATGAACAGAAGACTACAAAATCTGAGGTACTCTGAGAGATCTAGCTCTATGTCGAGTGTCCAGTCGGACGGGCGGCCGCGGGCCAACCCGCCACTTTTGAACGAGATCGTTAGCATGCTCGAAGACATGAACTATCCTGTAAATCAGCAGCTCCTAAGCAAAGCGGAGACGATTAAGGTAAACAACGTGGAGTTATTTGTAACAAAACACGTTCATTTAATATTATTTTAGTTTTTTTCTGTCTGACAAAATAAATCTCATAATTTTGGTAGGTTAACAATTTTCGGGATTAAATGAGGCTAGATAGGCTGATGAACAATACCAACTTTTCTAAATTGGCTAAAATAATAAAATATTTCCAGACCACAAACGAGAAACTAACGTCACTAAACGTAAGTAAGAAGAAAATCCAGCTAACTGAGCCAGCTCTGAACATAATGCACACCCTAGCTAGCGTGAAGAAAATCAAACAAGGGGACTACAGCGACTTCCAAACCGCTGTCATTCCACCAAAAAAGAGTTTAGCCCAAGGCTTGCTGCGAAGAAACAACCACACGGAAACCAAAGTTGAGCAGTATCACAGAAAGCTCGATCCGTTTTTCTACAAAGAATGCGTGTACTATCTAAGCAATTACGGGTCTCATGTCGCGAACATAGCCTTCTATATGAAACACAGCAACATGACTGAAGTCATATCATACTGTTACGACAATATGGTTGAGAAAGAAACATTCACTGATTGCGTTTATATGGAGTGCCTGAAAAAGGATAGAGTGAACGAGTTGCTGAAAGCAATGAGCGATATGGACAGCACGTTGGAAATGTGGGCGGTAAGTATTTTACTTTAGACATCAAGAAGTTAAGACTTTGACCTTTTTAGAATGAGAATACGTACTGATGATCAGCTAGAATGGTTTAATAAAGCAAATTTTGGATCGTCATCATCATTCGCCTGCCCTGTTCCCAGGTCATCTGGGGTCGCCGCAGTATGTCTTTCTCTTCCATGCAATCCGGTTACTCGTCATCGAGTCATTCACTCCTATCCTTGTAACGTGCCCACTCTTCCTTTTTCATCACATGTCCGGTGACCACCAAGACATACGATTGATTGCCTTTCATCTTTTCTGTTACAGGTACCTCTTTCATACTTCTAATATATTCATTCCTTATCTAGTCCATTCTTGTCACCCCACACAACCTTAACATTATTTCTGCTGCATGCAATCATTTTTCATACACCTTAACGGCTCAGCATTATAGATCCATATAGTAAAACAGGCCTTATAATGGTTTTGTAAATTTTGCCCTTTAGCTTTATGGGCATCCAATAAACTAATAAATCCAATTTATTTCTGTAAAAAGGCCTAAACACCGTCATGTTGTTGCTGTGATCTGTCGCCATTTCATCCAACCTGAATTAATCCGATGCCTAACGTCCCTGACAATGTCACCGTCGCTCTGTACGAGAGACCCGAGGTACGGAAAGTCTGAACAGACCGGCAAGGACATTCTGGCAAGTGTTATGGGCAAAGGGCTGGAGAGACCGCAGAAGTCATAGAAGAGATATTCTGTTTTAGTTCTACTGACTTTTAGGCCTACGTTTTCCAGTCGTTGCCGTCACTCTTCCAATCTCTTTTGGACTTCTGTGTGACATTAGCTTTATTCTCTTTAGTTATTACATTCTTGCACATCACCCTTGTTCTTAAAGATAGACCAGCAAGCTGTTGCACAATTCGTTAGGTATCACTTCTGTGTGCAGCAACTTATTGAAGAATTAAAGCTAACCACTTCCATCCCCCCATCCTTACTAACGTCCATACTGCAACCGGTATTCACCCCGTTCCTACCGCTTTCCCCCATTTCATTTCATTTACTGTTTTGGATATGACACTGAAATTTTATCTTATCTTAAATCCCAATTTACTCTTCTTAGTTCGACGCACTCCCATCACTTGCGTTCCTCTAATAAACTGACACTCTCCACCCCTTCTCACCGCACTAGTTTTATTCCCAACTCTTTTCTTCTTCAATCCATTCGGCTCTGGAACTCTCTCCCCGAGAATATCAGACAAGCCCCTTGTAAATACTCTTTCAAGAAACTTGCTCGTGCTCATTTTCTTCATAAATTTAAATCACCATCTTGAATCCTTAGGTATTGTAGTCTCATAATCGTCGTCGTCGATATTTATTTATTTTGCCTACGTAATCTATGTATGATAGTATTTTGTTTATATATAATCGTTATTACTGTATGTGGTTTTATGTTTTTAAATAATGCATATCACCATTTTATTTGGATTTGTCTCGCCTTTATCGCACCGCCCAAAAAAATCGCTGTTTAGCCTAATGGTCAACTGGTATAGATCGTCGTTTTGTCGAGGTTTGTTTAGGATGTGTATGTTATGGTTGCAATCTGACAATATCAGGCTTCAATAAACAATTCAATGCCTTAATCGTCCACCCCGTCCAGTCACTCCGTGAGTAGACTACTTGTTTTATAAGAATCACCATTCGTTTATTACATTAACCTTATTGCAGGAGTACATAATGCACATTTGCCGCACATTAGAGATGAGCAAACGATTGGACGCGCTATACGCGCTGCAGTGCGGCAGCGGGCAGCACGCGCGCGCCTCCGCCACCTGCGCGCTCCTGTACTCGCGGCCCATAGCGCGCTCGCCCGCGCCCTTCGCCGCGCTGGGGCTGCGGCAGCACCACCTCAACGCCGCGCTGCACCACCTGGGCCAGTGCGTGCCTGTCGCTACCAGTGAGTATGTTGTACGCGCTGCAGTGTGTCCGCCACCTGCGCGCTCCTGTACTCGCGGCCCATAGCGCGTTTGCTTAATTCCCCTGGCATAATGTTAATTTGTTACTACCCAAATAGGTGTGTTGTTTAGTGCCTATTTTTTATTATTTATGTAATTAAAACCAAAATTTTCGTTTTCAGAAGTAAACGATCCAAAAACGTTCCAGTTCAACTTAGACAAGGCGACCATAGACAACCTTATGACAACAATGACGCGTCAAATCGAGTTGACTAAATACCTGGCGGCATGCGAGGCGAGCGGTCGGCTGACCGAGCGCGTTCTCAACGAGGTCATCCCGGCTGCGGCGCGGAGGGAACAAGAGAGCAACGACTTTAGACCCGTAACTCTGTTTGGGTCTAACACTGACAAGATAAGGCTAGTCGCGGTAGTGTTGGCCACTGGACAGTCTATCGAAGCTGGATTTGATTTGGCTTTAAAGTAAGTATGCTTTCACTCATGTATTAAGGGCATGTACGCTGCCTAGAGCTGGGACCCACGAGGCTAGGACGATAAGTCGATTCACTCGTGTGACTTGCAGAAATAAGCCCGCGCGGTGTGATTGCATTAAATCTAGCTCCTGCTTGATACAGCACATGGTCTTAATCTCTCATCCCGAGATTACATAATTTTATGTTTTTTACTTCAGGATTTAAAATGTTTTGATATTTTAATAGAGCTAGGTAAGGGACTTTTAATTAAAACATTTTTTTTTTTCAGAATTATCACAGAGCACAAGTTGGATTCCATGAATATTTACACTCACGTAGCAAAGTACCTGGTCCAAGCTGACAGGTTTATTGAAGTCAAGACTTTGGCAAAATGCATTCGATTATCAAAAGAAACTGCAGCAAAGTAAGTTCATCTTATATCTTAGATTACATTAGGGTCATTACACATTTTCAACGCGAAATCTAATATTTCCAGCGCCTAATTTGGGACCTTAGGAATTATTTTAAAACTGTTAACATGCAAAAACAAACCCAATCTTTTGTTTAAACGTTTAATGTTTCACATTTGCCAATAAACATTTTTTTATTTATAAAATGATCAACCCTGTCACCTCGATTTACGAAAAGTGTTTGCCTTGTCAACTTTAACCACTTAAATCTTTCTTATTGTGGAATGGGTCTTAATGTAAGCGTTAGCTTTCATTGTAAATACGCATGTAGACTTGCGGCTACCGGTACTCGTGTACCGTATAATATAATAATATAATACTTAAGTAAAACATGAATAAAAAGAAAGAAATATTAATTCTGACAATAATTACAAGGGATATCCTCCGCTGCCGGCGCCGGTTGCCAAATTGGTTGCCGGCGCCATTTGGCGAATTGGTTACCGGCATTGGCCGTATAACATTATACAAAAGCGAGTAGGAACAATAAACTACTAGGACGAGATAACAAAAGTATTTATTAGGAATCACTTACGTTTTTTAATCATTTTCTAACCTCTTAGGTCGACCCCTTTTTCTTATTTTTGCAGGATTTTTTATATTATTGAGATAAATTTGTTTTAATATTTAACTCTCCTTAAGACGAATATTTGTCACTGACGATTTTTTTTTACTCTAAAGGGTAGTGTAAAAAAAAGCAAGCAAGGACTGGAAAACCACTTTTTTGTTTCTTCAAGGTCTCTGTAACGAAAGGCTAACACTGGAGTAGCTTATCAATAGGGTAACTCTATCTTTGGGTAACCTTTTAATAGGGTTTCCCTAACAATCGGCTCAATCAAAAAAGGGGTTTTCCGGTCCTTGCTTACCCGAAATAACTGTATTCATTTGGTTAGCCTTTTGTTGGAGTAAGTCGACGATATGCTTACCGAATTGATAGGGTTTGTGGAAACAAGTCTATGAAATACCCAATTAAAAACCCTTTTATTGGTAAGCGGTTCCGGTCCTTGGTCTTAAGTACCAGGTGTTGGAGGTCACCATTATCTATTGATTTGACCCTCATGTAAGTTTACCGTTCTCGAAATCGCGAAACATTCTGGAAACGCCCAAGTGTACTGAGATTGTGTACCTACGTAAGCGATGGCTATGTGTGCGTTGCTCTAACGCAAAAAAAAATTTGCGTCTGTACTAAACGGCCGAATAGCTGACATCAGTTTATATGTATAAGATTTTTTTTTCTAGATCTAGATGTTGGTTCCAAAAAGTTGTTGTATTTGAGCAAAATTAAGTGTATTTTCTGTTAGTTTACCGGTACTGAAATCCAGCCTTTTGCGTATTACAATAAAGGCGCCGGTTGCCATTTTAGAGTGCCGGCGCCGGCTACCGCCGGTTCCTTATAGTCAAATTTTTGGGAGCCGGCGCCGGTAGCGGAGGCACTCCCTAATTACAATTATAAAGTCCATTGTAAAAGATTGCTTATTAATTGAGACAGCTTACGGCAGCCACGGAATATCGCGGGAGCCAAAAAACCGCTGCAGCTATTTTATGCGGACTATTTCCGCATAAAATAGCTGCAGCGGTTTTTTGTAAAACTCTTAGTGTACGCAATGGTGTGTTTCTAGTTTAATGAGCGACCAAGTGCTAGAGGCGGGCGTGGGCGCGGTAGTAAACCGCTGCGAGGCGCGCGGCCAGCTGCACGACGAGCAGGCCGAGATACTCATCGCAGACATACACAGCGTCACCATCAAGGTGCGTATACTACACAGCGCGCGGCCAGCTGAACATGGGCCTCCCCCAGTGACTTCCAGATTGGCCGGTTGGAATTGGCTTGCATCCGGCGGCTTCCTGCAACCTTAACCTTTTAATTGTGTGAATAAATGAATATAACTCGGGTTTTTAGCCCTCTCAAATAAGGTTTATAAAAAAAAACTTTAATTTTTGTGTTTCCAGTAATACAATAGTGAATCCATTCCCCAGATATCCTGCTACCTGGTGTGCCGCAACGTGAGCAGCGCGTACATCCTGGCGGCGCGCGCCGACCGGCCCAGCGACCTGCGGCGCGTGCTGCACGAGGCCGAGCGCCTCGGCCACGACCAGGTGCGCAGCGCCTGCCTCAAGCGGCTCACCTCCAAGAACCTCGTGTAGCACACGCGGCGGGGGGGGGTGCCAGGAAGCTGACAGGTCAAAGATGGTCGTTATTCAACCTTATCTCCACTTACGGAGTTGTTGCGCAGCGGCTCACCTCCAAGAACCTCGTGTAGCTGACACGGCGATTGGGGTGCCAGGAAGCTGACAGGTCAAAGATAGTCGTTTTTGTAACCTTATCTCCACTTACGGAGTTGTTGCGCAGCGCCTGCCTCAAGCGGCTCACCTCCAAGAACCTCGTGTAGCACACGCGGCGGGGGGATGCCAGGAAGCTGACAGGTTAAAGATGGTCGTTATTCAACCTTATCTCCACTTACGGAGTTGTTGCGCAGCGGCTCACCTCCAAGAACCTCGTGTAGCTGACACGGCGATCGGGGTGCCAGGAAGCTGACAGGTCAAAGATGGTCGTTATGCAACCTTATCTCCACTTACGGAGTTGTTGCGCAGCGCCTGCCTCAAGCGGCTCACCTCCAAGAAACTCGTGTAGCTGACACGGCGGTTGGGGTGCCAGGAAACTGACAGGTCAAAGATATTCGTTATTCAACCTTATCTAAACTTACGGAGATGTTGCGCAGCGCCTGCCTCAAGCGGCTCACCTTCAAGGACCTCATGTAGCACACGCGGCGGTGGGGGTGCCAGGAAGATGACAGGTCACAGATAATCGTTTTTCAATTCGTTTTCACTCGTGGGATTACGTTCCTACTGATCATGATATACGCACTATAAACCTATTTTCACACGAGGTGGCTAAAACTAAAATTAGTTTAACTACTACGCAACAGTCTGTTTTGCGTGAACAAGGATCTTAAATTGTACACTTGTGCAAGACACATTCCGGGCAAATGTCCTTATATCTGTTGGTTCATAGTTGGTATTGTTTCAGTAGCCTCGTGTGAGAATGAATGGGCTAATACAAGGCACTCGTAGAATTCCCTAGTGTGTGTTGCTGGCACAACGAGGTACTTTGGTGTGCATCCCACACCAACATACCGACTACCGTATTATTATGTCTCACTCCAAGAAAATTTTACGCATGTTCTTAAATGCAAGAACTGTATAGCAAATTGGTTACTTACATACTTCCGACTGATGTGAGCACAACGTTGATGTAAATAATAATTATGTAATCTACTTTAAGATATAAGAAACCAATTTAAAATTGTAAGTTTTGTAATTTTGTAGGATTTCAGAAAAACATTAACAATTGTATATTGCTACGTAGAGATTAATAAAATTATCATGTTGATGCTTTGCTAAATAAATTTTTTTTTAAATGCAAATTATGTATCGTGTTGGGATGAGATTCCAAAGAATAATCTTGTTTTTATTATAACAAAAAGTATAGTTTTATTAATTGTGAAATCAAGGGTCTAACTAATTCTTTAGTTAGACCCTTGATTTCACATGAATTAATTATTAGTTTTAAAGGTATTTAAAAAAATGTTATGGAATAGTTACTAATTGAAAATGGTGCTTGAAATAAGAGTGAACCAACTATCAATGTGATGGAAAAGAATGTTATTATATACTATTTTAAAGTTTAATTAGATGCAGATGTTTTTAAACAGGGTTTATGGTAGGCAAAAGAAAAACATTATTTTGTGTGTGTATAGTGTATTTTGTATATGTCGTGGCCAGATCGTAAAATTGATCATTTCTTGAGGTGACCGAACAAAGTTGTGGTTTTTTATGATATAGAATGAACCCATTGTCCACATCATGATGTGGTCTAGCTCGATCAAAGAATACTCGGTGTTTGACGATATAAACAGCTAAACGCACAATTACTTCATTAAATCGTCAAACATTAGTGATCATATCGTGAAATCGTTACATTACCCACCGGTAGAGGCGCTGATGTTGCTTTGTTTTTATGATGAATGGCGGCGGACAATTTTTCTATTCTAAAAGTTAATAATGGGTAAATTGAAGATGACAGGCAGTGAAATATCGTTACGACACCAAGCTAGGCGGTTTTTATGAAAGTCACTGACAAAACGAGCGCAACGACAAAAAATTTAGTAGTTCGGAACGTAATTTGCCAGGTTAGTTAGGTTATTTAGCTATTCAAATCTTTTTATTCATTAGTTTTCTTTCAAAACAATAACTATTTTAAATGTTAAATGTTTCTATTGACCAAGATAAATTATATTAAACAGATTCAAGTAACTTGTAAACATATTTTAATTTTAATGATATGGCCAAATGTGGATCGCCATATCATCAAATGTTGACGTTTTAGGAATATGGTCAGTTTATTTGGCCATATCATGAAATACCACCATTTTATGAAATGATCGGTCACTTCATGAAGTGGTAAAATTTACAATCTGGCCATGACATAATCAATTTCTATGGGTTACAGTATTAGCCGAAGTGTATTGGATATCACTACTATGCCAAAATTTAATGTATTTTTAAAGTATTTACATAATTATCCTCAATGCATATTATTGTGCTAAAAGCAAATCCCTTTTATCATAAATAAATCTTACATGTTTCTTACTCATTTTGTAAAAATAGTGATACATCATCGCACTAGTTGCCAGCGCACCTCGACGAAAATTTTCTAATGTGATTGCTTTCATGAGATACTAATTAACTATAAATTATTAATGCAAAGAATCTGATATTTTTCATACTGGTCTCATTATGTGATATTGAATAGTAATTATGTTATTGGTGTTTAATCTACTCTCCATTAAAATTATGTTGATTTTGTTGTTAAAGGCAAGTTGAATTAATAAAGTATAATGAAAAAAAATGAGTTTTTTAACCCAAACAATAATCCTTGAATATTACAAAAATGATACATTTTAAAGTAAATCCATATTTATTTTAAAACTTTAACTTAAGCATATGTATAAAAGATTAGTTTCATTGGACAGATGGTCAATGACTAAACTGTATTTGAATCACTAGCAACAGCAAGGACTCCTCCCAACTCTTCTTATCTCACTCTGAGAGAAGAGCATAGTTCAATGGACCTCGTCCCACATGCCAGGATATCACGGTGGTACACTGATTATTTCAATATTGTGTTCATACACTAGGTCACATTTTTACAGTCTTGACACATTGCCTTCACGATATTCCGTTTTACTGAGTAGCCACTGCTTTTTTCTTAGGCTTTTTTAGACGTTTTAATCCATTCACGCTCATTTTAAGAAGATTAGAATATGCTGTACTGAATTTTTCCACATCCCTCTGCTCCACAACAGTTGAAATTTTATTGCTTCTAAATTGTGCTCTTATTAAACATTTGTAACTAGGATTTTTCACAGCCGGAGTACCGTCTCGCGGCTGTGGTTTAGCACGCCCATCATCTGTAATGTACGATAATTTTAAGAAGTTATCAGGAAAGTTTGATGTAAGAAAAACATAGGAAGGGATTTTTAAAAACTTACATCTTTTCATTGTCATAGTTACTGACCCTTCACCACGAGCTTTCTGGAATAGTTTTGTAAGTTCTGCTAAAAACTGAAATATAAAATCATTTGTAAAATTGTATTTAGCAGGAGTAAAAGTAAAACCCCAAAAAAAACACGAAATACCTCGTCGTTACCCAACAGAACCATAATGATATTTTTTATAAATGTTCGTTAGTTAATGGCATAGGTTTTAAATGGATACTCAATAAATAATGCACATTTTAACGTGACAAAACCATCTACAATATCCATAAAAACCAGAAACTATTCCAAATCCACGAGTGAAGTGACACGACACGTTGACATACTTCAATGACGTTGTTGACATCTGTCAGTGTCAATTTAAGAACTTTTTAAACACCCGACATTGGCAAATTCACCACTGAAAGCAAAGCATTATTGGATTCATAAAAAAAACATAACGGTATCCTTTTAGGAAACACCGATCTAATAAGTAAATAATTCTTTATTTTAGGCTCATGCAGTTTGTTTTTTCATAATTCCTTTCCATCTACTCTTTTTTAAACTCAAATGTAAATAAGTCAAAAATACTAAAGGACGAAAATAATGGGTATGACACATGGAAAAGGTTTTGACGCAGATGGTCATTTTCGCAAATGGTTACTTTCGCAGAATGAAATTTTCTTAACTGGTCATTTTCGCAACATGTCACTTTCGCGGAATGTCATTCAGTTTTCTTTTCCTGTATATTCCTTGTACAGACGACAGCTAAATACTAAATATTTGTGTTGTTGAATTTATTTTGTTAAAATTCAAAAATAATAGTTTTTCTTATTAAGTAGGTATACTAAGAAGATATAGTATTATGTAGTGGATACCGTAATAAAAATTTGACTGACGATAAATATTTATATTTTATTAATATTTATTTACCTATTTGGTTGTTAGAATTTCCTTTACTTTAATGTACAGTAGACAGCACATCGGAATATATTTGTAATTGCAAATATATTCCGATGTGCTGTCGCGGTGTTTAGCTTGATAAGCTGTCGTCTGTACAAGGAATATACAGGAAAAAAAAACGAATGACATTCTGCGAAAGTGACGATTTGCGAAAATGACATGTTGCGAAAATGACCAGTTGAGAAAATGACATTCTGCGAATGTAACCATCTGCGTCAAACCACATGGGAAGCCAGCCTCCTCTTCCGGTATCACTTCCAGTATCACATTCGTTAAATTGGCTCTTCGCTTCTTGTTCCGGATCGATCGATTTTAGCTTACTGAAACTCGAGTGATGATAGCGAATATAAACTCAAGACTATGTTAGAAAACACTAATATCGATTGGGTAATTTCGGAATAGTTTCTATTCAATAAGGGTCGTAGTCTGGGGAGTGTTGGATGGAGGATCTTCCAATAGCAGCGGGCGTTTGACGACAAGGAAAGCAGAGTAGGGGTCGAGGTCAAGGTCGAAAGTTGAGCAATATCAAGAGTAGTCCGTCCTCCGTTTAGCAAGCGCTTAAGATTCTTCGGAATCATTGTGCCTTTATCCAAAGTATTACTTGTTCAATGCCTTTATCGTCAGCGACAATAAATAAGCGCTTAATCATGTGTCAAAGGTTGTGAGCTGCTACTACTTACAAGGCCATCTTTAACCTATTCGGGGCCCTGAGCATATAGGATAATGGCTATAATGGATAGATGGATATGACTTTGACAGAGGATACTATTGAAGCAGGAACCAGGAAGGGCCATTGATCGCGGGAGCTCAGACTGCCCCGTGGGAATGGCGGCGACTGACTGCTTGCTAGACCATTCGGATAGCCGCTTTTTTGTTCTGTTTCTGGAAAACGAAGATCTATTTCTGCCAGAACTTTTAAGTATTAGGATTTAGGTCTGAGGTAGATTATCCTATGGGTATGCAGGTGATCGTCACACGCTGCACTTGCCTGTACGTCTATCTATATCCCACTATGACCGTCGTGGACCAAGTTTGAACTCTCCTTAAATGTTTAAGTATAAATAATTTAAACAAATACTTACTTGATAGACAGTTAGCCCTTTGAACGTCGTAAATTTGAAATGCTCAAAATCTTTTCATTCTTTTTTATATCTTTAGCATATAATTTTACTTACTAACTAAGCTATAGTCATACTTTGCTGTTTGCGTCGAGTAGACTGGAGCAGACATCTTGCGCGACATTCACCGAAACACGGTCGTCGTTGGCTCGTTGCACTCCGTTTCATTAGTTTTGTTGCGCCTTTTGCGTTGGAAGCCTGTCTTGTCGGTTCAAGAATCAAATATTTTTATTTGATAAAATTCGCTAAGTGATTTTATTCAACTTGAAATAGTACTCACTAGGCCACTATAACTACTATGTCAAACCAGGGTAATTTTATATTAATAAATGGTAATGTTAGTTATTAATTTAGTGTGAAATAACGATGAACTGTAGATGTTATGGTAAAGAGTATCGGTGACGCGGCGCTGCGTGGTGATAATATTGACTTAGGTGGATGAATATATTACGAGTAGTATTGCTTTAGCCCGCGACGTTGCCCGTGTGATTTGGATAAAAAGAAAGAAATATTATCCTCAATAAACTCAATTTTAGTTCTGGATTTCTTCAGTGTCCTGTGTCAATCAAGTGCCAGACATCCAAATCCGTTCAGCCTTTTATGCGTGTTTCAAAACCGAAAGTTATATTTTTAATTATGTTATTTGGATTCTAGCTCAGTATATGACAGCGGCGGTGGCAGCAGCCGGTGTGGTGGGCGGCGTTTACTGCGCCTACCGCGTTTACCAAGAGGCGCGCAAGACCAAACTACCGCAGAAGTGGACTCAGGTGGGAACCCTGAAGAACCTTTACGCGTACCCTATCAAGTCGTGCGCCCCTGTCGTGTTGAACACTGCAGAATGCACATTTCTAGGATTGAAGGATGGTTGGCTAAGGGATAGGTAAGCACGAAACAGTTTCGACAAAGGTAGCGATCGCAATGTGATCGCTTAACTTCAAATGAATATAATGAGTCTTGCTTAATATGCCCTTAAAAACCATCGGATCCAGAATACCTTTGATATTTAAAAAAAAAACCTACCATGATCCTACGTACCGTATCTTGAGCTGTCTTATTTCTTACAAGCTAAACCAAAGCAATAAATTATTTTGTTGATATCTCAGCAAAAGTGGTACCTACTTAAGTACTATCTCTCTCCACAACTATAAAGAACCGCATAGTAAGTAGGTATATTTAGTACATGATTAATGCACTGACCCACTATCAACTTATCGCAAAGCAAAAAAAATCCTCTACTAAGTACTTGGTGTCGGTCTCTCTGAGGTCCCGGGATCGATTCCCGATTGGTCACTGTAGAAAAATAACTTTTCTATATTGTCTCGTGTCTGGGTGTTGTGGTACCGTCATTGTTTCTGATTTTAACACAAGTGCTTTGGATCCATAGGATCATATTTGATGTTGTCTATAAGTATACCTACTTATTGGACAACATCACATACATTGCAATATTTAGGTATGCCTGTTACTTTATTTCATTTATTTATTTTTGCTGTTTCTTTGCAGAATACTGATGATAGTAGATGACAAAAGTAACTTTCTCACTGCTAGAGCATGCCCTGAGCTACTATTAATAAAAACTAATGTTAGAAATTCCATCCTCACTTTGACTCACGTTGACATGGAACCTTTGCACGTCAACTTGGCTGAAGTAAGTCTATAGACAAACTTAGGTAGGTTTATTAGTATTAATTAGTATTGCGAGTACCTAGTGAATATTGCATAATATTGCTTTGAAATTGTAGGTAAATGCTTTAAAAGAGCCAAAATCTGCGTTTGTATGGGGCGTCGAAGTTCCCGTTCGCGATTGTGGATGGGAAGCAAGTGAATGGCTTTCTAGGTAAGTAGAACACTTGCTGGTGTGTATTACAACTATCTAAATGCTACATACAGCAAAGGTAATCCAAGAGGTTCTTAAAACTTAATGTTACTTTCTCATTTGTAGTGTAAAATGAATAACATGCATAGTTTTCCACTAAAAAAGAATTATTTTTACAGATTAATTGATAGATCCGCGATCAATTATCGTTTGGTGTATTACGCGTCTCAGAACTGCCGCAGCTTAAGGAGCTCCACTAACAAAATATATAAATTCACAAAAAATGACATGGTAAATTAATTTCTTTCAGCATACAAATGAAATAGAATATCTACCGCGAAATAGCCTAATCTGTTTATTAATTCATTTGCAGGGTGCGTTACCAGATGAAGTTCCATTCAACCTCATCAACGAAGCGTCAGTAGATGACCTAAACAAACGTTTGTCAGATTGCCAGGTCACTCACCGGAACTTTAGGCCTAATTTTGTACTGTCCGGCACAGCTAAACCTTATGAGGAAGACAACTGGAAGTTTGTCAAGATTGGAGACAATGTCATATTTGAAATAATCAAACCATGCACTAGGTATTTTTTAACCCTTTACACAACCCAGTCCTAAACTTTATTTTAGTTCAGCTAAAATCACCAACTTTTCTGACGCCTTATTTTTCTTTCAGGTGCATATTAACCACCATCGACCCAGAAACAGGGGTACGAAACGCTAAGACTGAACCTTTGGAAACACTGAAGAGGTAAGTAAGTATCTACTTTGCAAAATGTTTGCAACATGCAGACCTGAGTGAAGACTTTTTATTTTATTTTTAGGTTTCATATTTTCAGCGCTTAATTTGCGAACTTATATTTTATTATAAATGCATGCAAAACATAGCCCAATCTTTTGTTTACTTAGATGTTTAAATGTTTCCCATTTGCAAATAAAATTTATAAAATAATCAATCCCACCACCTCGATTCACGAAAAGTGTGTGCCTTGTCTATTTCATGCAACTAAATCCTTAATATAAATCCATTACAATTAAATATAATTTTCTCGACGAATTTTTTCCCGTCATGCCTGTCTTAACAACGTCATCCTTCGGCATCGAGTACGAGCGCAGCAGCCGTCATATGCATTTTGGCGGAATTCTTCGTCGTTAATGACATTTCTACTCTATTTGATATATGATCGATGTTCGTCGGGCACTTGTCAGCGCGCGTATTCCGGCCGTTCTTGAACCGAACGGCTTTTGCACGCAGCGATGGCAAGCGTCCTGACGGCATGACCCTCGTTCCATGGAAGATGGGTAGGCCCTTAGTGTGGGACGCGACTTGCGTCGACACTTTGGCCCCTTCGCATCTTCCATCGACTGGCAACCAAGCGGATTCTGCAGCAGCTTCTGCAAAGGCCCTAAAAGGGCGCAAATATGAAAGTCTTGGCGAGACTTACATATTTGAACCATTTGGGGTGGAAACTTTGGGACCGTGGGGACCTAGTGCCCACAAGCTATACCGTGAGTTGTCTAAGCGTTTAGTTGAGACATCTCACGATCCAAACGCTGGCTTACATCTTGCCCAACGGGACCTAGCTATCCAGCATGGTAATGTTGCCATCCTTTTGGGCACCTTTCCTTTGAACGGTGATCTCAGTCAGATATTTTATTTATAGGATCTTTCCTATGAATAAAATATCTAACTTTGTATAAAGAGTTTAGTTTTAGAATATGTACAGCATATACTTAATTAGGTAGGTATTTAATTTTTATTTGATTATTTATTTGTAATTTAATTATTTTTATGATGACAATAAAGTGTTTTCCCAGTAACTTAATCGAACTATGTCCAAGGATACCTAATTTTATCATAATTATTAACTCTTTTTTTTTTTTTAACAATTTATTATTTATATTTATTCCGAATAATGGCGCTAGTTTACTACGGGTTTTTGTTTTAAAGTAAGCATATTATTTAGGTTATATCAAAAGTTTATGTCAGAGTACCTTTGATCTTTATTATTGACGATCCAATCAGGTAATTAGACACAAAAACGTTATGAAAACTCACCCTAAATCCTAATTTTACAATGCACAATCGCGCGCTCCTAATAACGGCGCGATTTTGTGAAATAGCTACGCGGCTACTAGGTATTAAAATGTAACACGGGTAACACACCTAGGTAATTGTCTCACTAAAATCCTAACCCCACTCAGTTGCTTTCGTGAAATGCACATTGATCTAAAACTATTCTGTGGAAGCAGCCAGTTTTCAGTGTTGTATTATTTCCAGTTACCGCCAGATTGAAGACCCAGAGGTCCGGAAGTCAGCAGGGAACTCCCCGCGAATGGGGCTGCAAATGGCGCTGCGATCAGGGTCAGGGCCAGTATTCCTCAATGACCCAATTTATGTTGCATAGAAAAAGTTCTGGATGTGATTAATTAATGGAGTTGGTACAGCAACGGCAGGCCTACCCAAAAAGTTAAAGGTCATTGAACCGATTTTTAACTTTAATTCTGACACACGTACACGATGACTTATAGATCATTAAAAATTGAGAAAATTTGACGTTTGTGGAAGGTTGACGAGCTGTTGTCTGTACTTTAAATAAATAAATAAAATAAAAATTGCTTTATTTCAAGATTACGTTTTACAATGTTTGTGGAGGAGTCTTCCCAGTAAGTAATCAGATACTTTGTTGGGAATGACTCGCTTCTTGCCTAGGATACATAAAGTTGTTAATAAATTATTATTTATTGTTATTGAAAGTAAAGCCTTTATAATTTAATAATTTAAGCTAAGTTACAAGGTTTTGTCATGTACGTATGTATGTATGTATGTATGTATGTATGTATGTATGTATGTGTGTGTGTGTGTGTGTGTGTGTGTGTGTGTGTGTGTGTGTGTGTGTTTGTGTGCGTGCGTGCGTGTGTATGTTGCATATTCCTAGGGTTTGGTTGTGGATTACCAATACCACATGCTGTTTGGCTAAATACAAGTTGTAACCCAATAATTTACATGAAATTACGTCATTAAATTACGTACTTACTGTAGATTATTTATTTTTAATGCCTTATTTTAGGCAATAATTTTCTTTTATCAGTTGTTTGTCAGTCTTTTGTTTTCTTTTTATTAAAATGATTTGCTTAATATGGGTTTTTTTAGGGTCCCAAACGAAAAAAACAGGATCACATTGTTGTCCGTCTGTATGTAGACTGTCAATGTCAAACAAAATGTATTAAATTCACAATGCCGAACGTAAAGCTGGTTCCAACATATCTTACTGTAAAGGATGAACGACTAGATACGTCTAGTTCCACTACCTTTTTGGAAATAACTTTAGATTCCCGTCTGCAATGGGGTGCTCATGTTGAGACTCTGTCGGGAAGACTTAGTTCGGCTACTTATACCGTGAGAAAGATAAGACAATTGACTGATGTTGGAACGGTAAGATTGGTGTATTTTAGCTATTTTCACAGTATAATGTCATATGGAATATTGTTATGGGGCTCAGCAGCAGATATTGAGTCTCTCTTTGTACTTCAAAAACACTGAAATGCTAAAAATAATCCTAACACTTAAGTACCTAATCAGTTACTTGAGTCGGTGCCAGCCGATGAGAGATTCAATGTTTTTGTTTGCAACGACTCCAAAAGTAACTGATTAGGTACTTAAGTGTTAGGATTATTTTTAGCATTTCAGTGTTTTGAAGTCGGTTTTATTTTTTTTAATAAAATTTACTTATTTCATCATTTTTTAGTGATAAATCCTAATCTAACTGCTGAACACCGATTTCATCCCCTATTTTCCTACCCTTAGGGGTGATTTTTATTTTGCAAACTTTTATCATATTATCTTTGAAGTATAAGCTATTCAATAAAACAAAAATAATCAAAATCGGCTTATATTTGTCGAAGATAGGTAACAAGAACCACAACCAAAATATTTTCTGGGTATATATTTGTTGATTTTCTCAAAAAGTTCTAAATCAATTTCGATAAATAATATATGGGACCACCTCTGAAGTATGATACTACCAAACAAAAAAAGAATCATTAAAATCGATTCATAATTGGCGGAGTATTGGCGGAGAGTAATCGCGTAACAAACATACAAAAAAAAAAAAAAAACATACAGTCGAATTGAGAACCTCCTCCTTTTTTGAAGTCGGTTGAAAAGAGAGCTGTACGGGCAATTTACGACCCTTACCGACTTAGACCCCGAGACTCGTTAAAAGATCTGTTCAAGGAAATTAATATATTAACAGTGGCTTCTCAATTCATTTATGATAATATTATGTACATTCGTAAAAACCTGCATCTATTTCCTAAGAAAAGTAACATTCATAAATTCATAATCAATACCCGGAATAAAGACAAACTTGTCGTTCCAAATTTCAGACTGCATAAAGTAGGTAATTCGTTCATGGGAAAATGTATTCGCTTTTTTAACAATTTGCCGCAGTCTATTGCTGAACTACCTATACATAAATTTAAATCGCAAGTCAAGATGGTTTTAATGAAAAAAGGTTATTACACTGTAAATGACTATTTGATTGATAAAAATGTATGGAATTAAATACTGCCCTGCTCGCACAGGTACATAATATCTTGTAATGTAAACATACTATTTAAAAAGAGGCTAACAATAGTGACCGAGTTTCATGCGCTGCTTCTTCTCGCCGCTAGCCCACAATTGTCCCGAAGCAGTGGTAGGGTAAAAACAAAATTGGGACGTGTAAAAGAACTTAATTTAGGCCTATTTGTAGAAATAAATTGGTTTCATTGGAATCAAGAGTTCAAGACTCTGTGTCTTAGGTAGGTATTAGGAGGGGTATAAGGTGAGGGGGGCGAAGTGCGCCATACTTTTTTAATTGTTGACCTTGGTGCAAAATATCTTCTCTTTATGTTCACCGATTAATCTAAATTTATTATTTTCAGAATCAGTGGTATTTTATAAATAACATCCAATATCAAATTATTTCAATTTGACATGAAAGTAATGATTTTTGGCTTGAAAACAAAAACATGCACTCCAGGCGCACTGGCCCTTGACCAGTTTTTTATCAAATATTGTTCGACAACCTTTCTTTTCTTCATTAATTTTATTTTATTAGGACAACCAACAAGACAAGCACAATTACAAGCAAATTGGTAAGACATGCAAATATTGGCTATAGACTAAGTGCCTTCTTAATAACAGGTTGCCACGGCATGCAATAATGGACTACATAATTTTATTAAAAATATATCGTTAATGTAGGTAATAATTACTTATCAATCGTAAATCAGTAAAACATGAAGCCCATCAATATTATCGTAGGTACATAATCGAAGACTCTTAATTAATTATTTCAGTACCTAAATATAGCACGCAATTCAAGTAATTTTGAAAAAGAAAAATTGCGTTATTATCTAACTAAAGTGTCGCTCACTACTCGCTACACTCGTCGCATCGTCTAGTAGGTATCACTGTATACATACTATGACTGTATGAAGTTATGTTAAAGCGTTTGCATTGGCAGTCGGAAATTCGGAATCGGAATTCATTCCGGCACCGATGCGCAAACCGTGAAGACGTCGCTCTAACGTTCTGTTTTTTACAGTTTAATGATCCAAATTTCTAAATCCCTTACCAATTACCATGTCTAATAACGGTAAGTTCTTGATTTAATAATAACTAATTTGATAAGTAGGATTGATTTCAACTTTGATAATCGTGTTGTAAACAAACGCTATGCGCGCCTCGTTGTCATAACCTGACCTCGAATCCATTTAATATATTTACTTTTATATTATGTAGGTACCTACATAGTGATACTATAATGTTAAAATGTCAATATGATAAGTTTCAACCGTCGCGATAGATAATAGACAGACTAAAGAAGTGATAGGTATTGCAGAGAGCTGAGACGTAATATTATTAGTTGTCCACTAATCCTTAAAGCAGCCAATGTTATTTGGGAAATGGGAATACCGAAGTAGTAATATCCGTAGTGCGATTATATAATTTCTGTTTTAAGACTGGTGGCCATAATGGTTGTGATGTAGGTAGGTACTACCACACTTTAAAGAGATCGATTTTGGAAATAACGCCGCCTTATACTGAATTATAAGTCCGTTTTTCTCTGCTTGTCTAATATTGTAAAACTTGATAATCATTCATTAAAAACTAAGATAGACACAAAAAAAAAACCTGCTATTGTGATTTATTATTTAACAGAAAATCCTCTTATTCTAACAGCTCGTTGATATGTAATTCAGATATTTTAGTAAAAAGGAATGCCAAGATTTTTTCTCAAAAGCGAATGAAAGAGACAGCCTACATTTGGCTATCAAACATAGCATCCACAGACCATTAATAAGGCATGGCAAGGCAGGCAATAGGTAAACATATTTACTTTAAGATAAGGCAAAATACTAGTTTTCATAGTCTATCGGTTTTTATTTACCAAGGCCAACCTACTTACAGAACCATCTTCAATCTAGATTTAGCCTACCCCTGGGTTAAAAGATCTTTCAGCCTGTGTCAACTTCAAACAGAGCGACTGATACATCATTACATAATTAGATTATGTAATAAATCTCAATACTATGAAGGTTCTGAATGTGAGCCTAATGAGCGAAAGAGATAGGTAGTTTAAAGTGGCACAACCAAATCGCTATCGGACCTTTGATGGTAGTAAAGTACCTATTATAACTTTCCTATGACACCAACATCGAAGTCTCAAAAAATGAAAAAGACTTCTCCTTAAACCGAAACAGACTGAACGGTGGTTTAGTATGGGAAGAAAGTGTTTTTTTTTGCGATTTTGATGTTGGTTGGTCCTTTAGAACAAGTAATAATAAACTATCGGAAATCACTCAATTATTAGCCCTAAACTAAGCAAAGCTTGTACTATGGCGACTAGATAACGGATAAACAACTTAAAATTAATTTATAAACTTCTACGACTTAGGTACAAATCGTGCTCATCACACAAACATTTGCCTTGCGGGATTCGAACCGGCAATCTCATGGCTTTGTAGTCCGGAGCGCGAACCACTACACAAGACGGTCGTCAAAGTAGCTGTATTTAAGCAGTAGAAGCACCCTTAGATGGAAATTAACTAATAAACCTTATATAGCATAGAGCGATAAGGCGTTAGTTTAATTGACTTGCTAACTTATTTTCCTTTGTAACTAATTAATTTTATAACATTATACCTTCAGCTTAGTTTTTTTATGTTTTTGTCTTGCGCGGCTTGCGTTTAGCCATAACATTATGGGCAAAAGGTAAGGAAACGTTTTGAGACAAAAAAATACCGGGATTTAAAAAAGGTAAGAAAGTATCAGGGCAGTAGGCGAATGAAGAACATGAGTAATAAACGGTTTAGGAAATCAGAAAATATGTTTGTGAGTTTAAGCATAAGTAATATAAGTAATAATTTAGGATATATTATTTATAATTTAAAATTAAATATATAGATATCAAATATACACTTTCAAATATCATTATCACATTATATAGAATACAGGATATGGATGTAGGAAAAGGGCCACGGAGAGATAGCAGTAATGAAATAATAAGTAAATTTTATTAAAAAAAATAAAACCGACTTCAAAACACAAACAAACAAAAACATTGAATCTCTCATCGGCTGGCACCGACTCCAAAAGTAACTGATTAGGTACTTAAGTGTTAGGATTATTTTTAGCATTTCAGTGTTTTGAAGTCGGTTTTATTTTTTTTAATAAAATTTACTTATTTCATCTATTTTTAGTGATAAATCCTAATCTAACTGCTGAACACCGATTTCATCCCCTATTTTCCTACCCTTAGGGGTGATTTTTATTTTTCAAACTTTTATCATAGCATCTTTGAAGTATAAGCTATTCAATAAAACAAAAATCATCAAAATCGGCTCATATTTGTCGAAGATAGGTAACAAGAACCACAACCAAAATATTATCTGGGTATATATTTGTTGATTTTCTCAAAAAGTTCTAAATCAATTTCGATAAAATTTATATGGGACCACCTCTGAAGTATGATCTACCAAACAAAAAAAGAATCATTAAAATCGATTCATAATTGGCGGAGTAATCGCGTAACAAACATACAAAAAAAAAAACATACAGTCGAATTGAGAACCTCCTCCTTTTTTGAAGTCGGTTGAAAACAGAACGAGAACAGAAAAAGATGTAGGTAATTCAAACATGGAGCACATATCTACCTTAAAGAGTAGAAATGTCATGGTTTTAAAAAAAACCCCGCCAATTTTTTATCTGCATGTGTACTGTTTTTGTATGGGCGAGAGATGACAGGATTTCGTCACTTTATACTAAATGTAAGTAAAATCACTAACTAGTTTCGGAGAAAGATGGCTCGTATTGCTCAATGGATTGAAATCACGCACCACCTCACCGCACTCGCATACATTTTCAGCTCAGTTGGCAACTGCAGCCGTAGCCGCGGCCGGCGCGCTCGGCGGCGCGTACTGCGCGTACCGCATGTACCAGCAGCAGCCTTCTAGGATCCCGGACCAGTGGACCCAGGTCGGGACGCTGAAGGAAGTATTTGTGTACCCAGTGAAGTCCTGTCAGCCCGTGCCCATAGACAAAGCCGAGTGCACATTTTTGGGGCTGAAGAATGGGTGGCTGAGGGACAGGCGAGTATTACTGTGACAAATGATACATCCATGTCCAAATAAATATACGTGCAAAATTCTGTGTCAGCTTATGCGCCAAAAAACATTGGTTTGCAGCAGTCTCGGAATAACATCCTGTGTTACATTACGAGGAACCAGAATCAATTTGTCAGGGGCGTCTCCAGCGCACCCAGACCCAATTTATAAAACCTTTTTTGTGAAATGAACCAAACCGTGAATCGAACCCGAAACTTTTTCAGTTAAAAAGCGAATCACAGCGCCTTTAAGCCAATCGGGACGTCATCGTTTGAGCGAGAGGAACATTTCGTGTTTTTTTTGTTTTACATGTTTAGTAGAAGGATTTTAAAAAGTAGCCTATTTCCTTACAAAGTAGTCTCTACAAAATATTATCGAAATAAATATAACGTACTAAAAAGATGGGTTTCTTTCTTTACAGAGTGCTTATGGTCGTGGACGACGCGAATAACTTTATCACGGCCAGAGGTTTGTCAGAACTGTATTCGGTCAAGCCCTCGGTCCATAACTCAATTCTTACGTTAAGCCAGGCTGAAGAAGGATCTATCAATGTAGACTTGGCAGAGGTAATACTCACCACTAGAGTTGTAAATTGACGGTCATATGCTATAAGCGTCCGTCATTTATGATAAATGCTCGGTCACATTGGACATTTATTGTCACGATGGTCACATATATTTTTTTAGTGTAAACCAAAAAAAAAAGAAGAATTCCTCTAAAGTAAGTCTTAAATGTTATGTATTTGACAATAAAAACATACAATAAAACATGTAATTTGATCTGGATTGAACAAAAACAAAAACTTGCGCGTGACGCTTTTTAGCTTGTTCGTGCAGAAAGATAAATTAATTTTAGAAATTTCATTTCGATAAAGATCATCACTACTAAAGCCTGTCTTTCTTAAATAACACACTTATTTGTGACCAAATTTTTTTTTCATAGTTTGTCAATAGAATTGATTGTGACGTTAGTGACAATAAATGTCCAAAATGTCCGATCACATTGAGAAAATGTCCAATTTGCTCGGTCATATTGGTCTGACATTTATAACTTGACGGACACTTTACAACTCTACTCACCACGTCAGTGTTTCATATATATCCCCAATCCAGGATCATAAAGTGGAAAGAAATATACCCCGTACCGCTACTCTCACCGTCAGAGAGCCTCCTACTAGGCAAAGACCTCCCGTGGCCGACCTGGAAAGCCTCTAACAGGCTGCGAACACAGGTCGGCCGTTGTAAAGATATTCTAAAACAAAGTGTGTCTGCGGTGCTTCCCCCCAAACCATGGGCCACCTTCTATCATGTTCCGCGTGTTTGGACAACTGCACACGCGAAGGCCTGTTACGCGCCACCGACAGAATACTGGTCATCAAAAATTTGAGAGCATTGCCTTGTCATCGACACGAGAAGATGAAGTGTTTTATATTAAAAAAACAAACTATAATCGGCATTATCAAATATAGTTAAGGCACGGAATAAATAATAGGCGTGCCAAATAAATGATAGTTCCATACAATGCGCTCTCGAGCAACGCACACATAGACATCGCTTACGGACACATCTCAGAACGCTTCGGCTTGAACTACTGTCAGAGTGTTCCGAGATTACGTGTCCGTGAGCGATGTCTGTGTACGTTGCTCTAGCGCGCAATGTACGAACCTTAACTTCTGATACACCTCTATTATTTATTATGTGGTTAAGGCCCAAGACATGCTTCTAGGGCCCAAGTTCCATTTACGCAGACGACTGTCTGTCGCGTATGTCAGTCATCATTATCGAGTGCAATCTTCTTAAAAATTTGGAGGCGCCGCCAGTGGCACAGTATTGTTTCATACTGTTTACCTACTTACCGACTCAGCGTAAGAGGAATTCAGGTCGAAAAAAATTTTTCAGGTGGTAGCAACACAAAAATCCAAAACAGCCACCGTTTGGGGAACCGAAGTTCCGGTATACGACTGTGGAGATAAAGCCAGCGCTTGGTTAACCAAGTAATTATTTCTGTTTTACATTTATTTAATTGTACTGTTTATTTAAAAAAAAAGACTTCAAAAAACTAAAACGCTAAAAATAAAACGAAAACATAGAATCTCTCATCGACTGGCACCGACTCCAAAAGTAACTGATTAGGTACTTAAGTTAAGATTATTTTTAGCGTTTTAGTTTTTTGAAGTCGGTTTTTTTAAAATAAAATTAACTTATTTCATCCATTTTAGTGATAAATCCTAATCAAAAAAAATCTTACGAGTGCAAACATAATTTAACTGCTGAACACCGATTTCATTTTTATTTTTCTACCCTTGGGGGTGAAATTTTTTCCAAAAATGTTTTACTATAGTATCTTTGAAGTATAAGCTATTCATTAAAAAAAGAATTATCAAAATCGGTCCATATTTGGCAAAGATATTAGGTAAGATATACTAAAATCAGTTGGCGTGGTACGGAGTTCATGCAATGTTTCATGATTTTCTTATAGATCCCATCATCAGAATTTAACCAAATTTATATGGGACCATTCTGAAAAGTATTACCTTTCAAACAAAAAAATAAGTATCGAAATCGGTCAACGTAGTAACGAATGATCGCTGAACATACATAAAAAATTTTAAAAAATGGTTCCGACGAATTGAGAACCTCCTCCTTTTTTGAAGTCGGTTAAAAATAAATAAATAATTATGGCGACCGTCTGGTTCAGTGGTCTGTCTTTGACGTAAACGTATTCTGAATAGGTTGAGCGATAGATAACCTCTAAATAAAGCAAAATTAAAGTTTACGTTTTGTTTACATCGTTTTTCCTAACCGATGATAACTTTAATTCCAGGTTGATTAATCGTCCTACAAGCACTTATCGATTGGCATACTACGCCTCACAGAACTCTCGCAAACCTCCAACTGATCCTAGGACCAAAGTTTTCAAATTCACCAAAAACGACTCGGTAAGATTGAAATACCCTGCTCCAATAACACCTCGATCAAAGTAGGTACTTAAACTCATTAAAAATCATCAGGTTGATTCATCGACTTGCAAACTTGAAAGAAATTCTGTTTCATATTCAAATGTTTCTTAAAACTATAGTTTCTGGCAGCTAAAAATCCCTTGCTATTGGGAGGGAGTGGGTCGAGATGTAGATGAAATTCATACTTAATTATTCTCGTATCCTTAGTAATGCAATTAATTTTTCGCGTGCCACTTGCCCAATATAGACCGGAAAATATCTAAGAAAAAAATAGGTATACGCCTCACGCGAGCGGGGAACAAAATCATAAAAAAGCCCATTTTCAGATGCATTACAAACTTTTTGAAAATGTTATGTAATAAGTTTACGAGAATACCAATTTTGATAGTTGTGTCGATCGAATCGAATCAAACGAAACTAAATGCAACAACTGCCAAATTAGATTAATTGTGTTGCAGAATGGTTGCAAAAACAGATAATAGCACAAGAGAAAGAGAAAGCGAGATTAAGACATAGTCACGAATAATCATTTGCTTTAGCCGGGAACCAAACAATATATAGGTACCTATAAAACAAGACCTTTATTGTTGCAAACACCTAAATGAAATGATAATAACTTTGACTATCTATCCTATACTCAAAGGAGAATAAGTGGCTTAATTTTGGCATGTTGATGTAAGATATTCAGTTTCATAATCAAGAACATAGTATAAGTTATAAACTACATTTAGAGTTTTTTTTTTTATTATTCCGAAACGCAAAGGCTCTTCGTCGCCAGACTATTTAAATTAGTAGTACAAGAACACAATTTAAATAATTTTTATGTAGGTGCAGATAACGGCAGGTCAACCTACCCAAAAAGTTAAAGGTCATTGATTCGATTTTCAACTTTAAGTCCGACAAATAGAGATCAATAACAATAGGCTATTTGACTAATTTCTGGAATAGAGCTATTATTGTTGGTAATATTTAAATAAAGCGTCAACAATTTTATTTTAATTTTTAAACCTTTGAAAATAATAAACATAGTATTTCATTCTTTGTTTTTAAAAGCCAGCGAAAACGCCGTCGGTCGTCGATGTACTTGTTCGTTGACGTCACGAGCCTTCACATGCCCATTGAGTTATAAAGTACTAGAACAGGCATGTTAAAAACCTTCGTCGACGGTCACAGTACTCATACAAAGTGCGAGCGTAGCGTATAATCTAGCTTTGGGATGTCAGTTCTAGTACAAAGTTAGTCAATGGTGACGTACCTGTCATTGTTGCTGGCGTTTTTGACAATGTAAAATACCGATAAAAATATAACATTCGAAAATGTATTTTTTACAGTAATTATGTATTATTTTTAATAACTATTAATATGTTTCGGTTCCATATGGTGCAATCTATTAAACTAAATAATTAGTTGAGTAAATTTTGGTACAAGGCAAATAGCCTATTGAGAAAATGTGACGTTTTGTGGTAGGTTGATGTGCTGTTGTCTGTACCATAAAATCAACTAAGATATTGCTGGCCGGTTTATCATTGAATCATTTATTGAAATATTCCAGGGAGCATTTGGCGATGATACGTCTTTCAACCTGATCAACGAGGCGTCGGTAAACGACTTGAATACACGCGTGAAGGATGTAGACATTACCGTAAGTCGGTTCAGACCGAACTTCGTGCTCTCTGGCGCAAAACCTTACGACGAAGACAACTGGAAGTTTGTCAAGATTGGGGAGAATGTTTTTGAAATAGTTATGCCTTGCACAAGGTACTTACCCATTTTTAAATACAGCTTTTGTAATTTACAGGCACGCGTAGTTTACTTGAGGTTAGGGTGTTAATTTCGCTACTTCTTCTCGGCATTAGCCCACAAATTGGCAAGCATATGGTAATAACATTAATTAGTAAGTAGGAAATAATTGGCCTAGTTGAATAAAATATAGAAAATGTATACTTGTTCCTCGAGCAGCACTCTGCTAAGTGCATGATTTTGATTTACTTTGCCTATAGTAAGTAAAGTCGACCAACACACGTTCGTGAATTTCAAGAACTGTAACGGACGGTAACAGACCAATTGAGTGAATTCTAATTTCGAACTAGCCAAAAATATGGGTTACTTTGATTACTTTATTAAAAATATATATTTAATACTTTCAGATGCGTAATGACTACTTTGGACCCGGAAACAGGAGCACGTCATCCCGGTAATGAACCGTTAGGAACTTTAAGAAGGTAATTAAAGCAAATAAATACGATGATACGAATCGTTAATGTTTGGCAAACTCATATGTTAGTAACAAATGTATTTGTTTTCAGTTATCGATTGGTAGAAGGAGAGAAACTACGGAAAATAATGGGCACCTCACCACGCATGGGGTTGCAATTGGCGCTACGGTCGAGCCCCGGCGGAATCATTACTCTGAACGACCCCATTTATGTAGCATAAGGACGTCCATGGTGCCTGTGCCTACCCGAACTATTCCTATACCTACCTTATCGTTAGGCAACTGCGCTTCACTTTTCGGCGAAATTCATGAAAAACCGCAGACAGCCCTGGATTTTTTTACAGAAAGCAACATGCGGTTATTATTAGCCACAAAACACCAGTGCATACTAAGTCTTGCCCACACATCTGTCATAAATCTTGGAGTATCATCAGTCCGTGTTAGGACTCTTTTAATTAAGAAGTTTTAAGCAGGACGTCTGTCGTGCGTTTACAGGACCCCACCAGGAAAATTAAATGACAACTGCGTTGGAAAAAATATATATCAACTTAGTCTTATCTAAGCCCGAAAGGATCTTTCAAATAACATCTTAATTAATTGCAAATTGAGCTGTTGGTATGTGGCAATTATTTAGTAGTATGCGGAAATATATTTGTTATACAAGTGAAACTACATACCAAAATTTTATAGAGACCTATACACAAAAATATAGGACACCTTAAAACCTGTGTATATACAACTTTTAGGCAGCGTTTCCACCAGAGCTGTGCGGGGAAAAGCGAAAACAAGTTCGCTTGGCTTGTCATTCTTATGAAAATACATTTCCTTTTTTGCTTGCATAGCTCTGGTGGATAACCAGCCTTATTATGAAAACAACAGTTGTTGGTTTCATTATCCACCAGCCAACTAGTTAAAAATGTATAGTTTTCTTACGTCTCCACACGTCTTGTTAGGCAATTGCAATAATTTTAATTGATTAAAAAATATGGATTAGCAAACATGAAAATTTAAATAGATTATTTCTAGTACTAGTAAGTAAATAAAAGTGATGGTTGTAAAAAAATTAGTTTATTTGTACCGTTAGTGTTAAATGCGTAAGATCTGAGCGGCGACCTTCTTCGTGTCCTTTTCCACGGAGATAAGCATCCGCGCGAACGTTCCTCCTCCAGTTCCTTTGGTCAGATGCTCTGGGTTCACCACCACGCAGCCGTTAACTTCCTGTGATAAAATAAATAAAATTTTGCATATAGTCTGTGCCACTTAATACAGTAATGAACTTTTGAACCACTCTTTTTATAACAAGTTGAAAACGAAATCTACTCTCCATCTTGAGTACTTTAAATTTCGCAATGTTCTGCTGTGGGATTAGTAGCGAGTCGTCACGCTAGCGCAACTCGACATAAAAGCAACTCGTCATTTTCGCAATTCGTCATTTTCGCATCTTGCTATTTTTGCAATTCGTCATACGAACCTAAAGCGTTCCATTTCTTTCATTTTATAACATTCCTTTTTATTGCATACACCCTGTAGTATATTTTTTCAGATAAGTCCTAATGCGACACAGTGAAGTAAAAGTAGGTACAAATACAAAACATAACAAATCTAGGCTTAAACACTTCTGTAGCTGATAAGAAATAAGGCTAGGCTGCCTTTATGAATTCACTCACAGAGTACAAGAAAATATATCATTCACCTTAGCAATAAGGTTAAGAGTGCAAAGTTTACGCGTCAGTGGCGCTTTATTCAGCAAGTTAAAAATATACAAAGCCAGCGCTAGTTCATAGATAAGTATAGATAAGTCCACTAACATCATAAATGTAAAAGGGCGTGTTTGTTTGTTACCTCTTCATGCCTAAACCGATGAACGAATTTAGATACAATTAAGTGGGTAGCTAGATTATGGCAATAGTAGGGTTTGGAATAAAATCAAAAATCTAAATCAAAAATGATTTATTTATCATAAGTCATTTTTAACTCTAATGGTTGAGTTGAAAAATTATTATATTAATCAAATATAATTAATTAAATTTTAAAAAAAACGACTTCAAAAAACTAAAAAGCTTTTGTTAAAGTTTATAGTTTGTGAGCTGTGGATTTCGTAAATAAATAAATAAAATAAAAAAGCTAAAAATAATATTAACACGTAAGTACCTAATCAATTATCAATCAACATACAAAAAAAACAACATACAGTCGAAATGAGAACCTCCTCCTTTTTTGAAGTCGGTTGAAAATAAAACAATCCACTGTAGAAGTTACATAAAAATCAAGTTCGAATGTGGCAGAATTACAATATTATTTTACTATTGTAAATAAAATAACTTTTTTGTTAAAGTTTTCTAATGAGGTTTGATGTCTCGGCAGCTTTTTTAAATACAAGTTATAGTTTTTATCAAAATAAATATCTTTAGCTTTTCTGTTGTTTCTTATCTAACTTTTGGACAAATGTTTTTTATAGGTTTAATGAATATTCTAATCGGCGACAACATACTAATATTTAATTTCATTCAAACTACCAAACTTTAATTATACTAAGTGTAGTTTTGTAATTGAATTTTTGCATGTCTGCGAGCAGACTGAACACATGCGCTACTTCCTTTTAAATGCTATCTTTATTTACTGTGTTCTTGGCAAATAAACGCTTGAGTTTGAGTTAAAATGAAAGAAATGCTTTAGGTTCGTATGACGAGTTGCGAAAATGACGAGTTGCGTTTATGTCGAGTTGCGCTAGCGTGACGACTTTGCTTTTATGACGACTTGTTACAAATCTTTTCTGTGTAGCATTTTTTAAATTATATTTTTTTGCATAATATTTGTCTTATAATTTTTAGCATAATATTTGTCGCATTTTCGCGATACACTTTCGGCTGTCGGTTCATTTTGAAATAATGTGAGTTTCTTCATTTCCACAAGTGTGAAGCGCAAAGTAATGTGTGTCAAAACTCACTCTCATGCCATAAGATTCTATACAATAGAGGGTCTGTCAATCGTAGCGGTGGTTTTATTTTTCCAAAATGTCGATATTTCGACTGGCACAGAATGCATTAAGGTGCCATTTGGCATTAAGGCCCACCTTTTATACGATTTTAATTTGTGCAATAAAGTTTGAATAAATATGTTTTTGAATATTTTACGTGACGAAATATATGTGTAGCCCCCATATGTGTTTTACGTGTGTACTGTAAGTACGGCTCACCTTGACGAAGTATCTGAAGCTGGAGGGCAGCAGCAGCACGTGCGGCGCGGCGGGCAGCTGCGCGTGCGCCGCCCACAGCGCCGCGTCGGGCGCCAGCGCGCCGCCCGCCAGCGGGTAGTGCGTCTGCTGCATCGCCACGTGCCCCGCCAGCCGGGACAGACGGTCCCCGCTTACGCCCCTGCACAGTACACCGACTTTTGACGAATATTTATTATAAAAAATATGTCATAGTTTTAAGCGTACACACAAACATTGCGTGTGCGCGGAACGAGTCGTTTCTGGGAGCGTGTCGCGCGGCTCGTCGTCGGGTTTGGAGCGGATCGAAGGCGCGGCAACAACCTTACCAAAAAGTTTAGACACGAAATGGATGGGTGACAGTGGCTAAGTAACCTGAAGTTTGGTCACATATGATTAGGTGTATCTTTATTAACTACTACTACTACAAACACTTCATTTCCTCACACATTTAATAATTTCTTCAATCAAAATAATAGCGAAATGATAGGTTTGTTAAATAACAACAGTCCTACGACAGTCATATACCGGGACGGTATAGTTATAGACAGCCGATTTGCTGTCGTAGGACTGACAGCAAACCGGCTGTCTGTGGGCGCCCTTTTAAACGTTATTAACATAAATACTCCCGACCCGACCTGTCGCCGTCCCGCTCACGCCTTCTGTGTGTGCTACGCTTGAAAAACTATAAACATACTTTTATATGCATTAGATTGTAGTTAGAAGTTGGTTAACAACTACTTCCAAGATTTGATTACATAGTTACAAGTGATGCTAATACAAGTGTGCTAAAAAAAAGGCTTTACACGTATCCTTACGTGGTCAAGGGCTATTTAAAAAAGAAAGAATGGAATCTGAAGCAAAATATACTGTTAACAGAAAACGGTCAAAATAAATTGATATATTGGTCATCATTGATAAATTGGTAATCATTGATATATTGGTAATCCCTTGCAGAGGATGAGGAAGTAAAAATTTAATAACTTTTCTTACATTAAATCAACATTAAATCTCCAAAACACATCTTCCTGTACAAATCGCAATAGCTGATTAGTATTTTTTGTATATTTTTTTCCCTTACGAAGTTATTCTGATAGATACATTCTTGCATTTTCGATTCCCCTTCATCTCCTGCAAGGAATTGGTCAAATCAAAAACTCTGTATTGAAAAAAAAAATCCATAACTTACGAGGATATTTCCTCTTGACTAATATGCATGAGGACGTCAGTGCTGGTGACTCCGACGACGATGCCGCCCACGTTGAGCGTGCAGGGGTCCGGCAGGAAGTGCAGGTTCGGGTGCTTCCGCCGGCTCGAGTACGGCGGCGTGGGGTATACGTTCACGTGGAACGCGTCCTTAAGACTCGACACGATGTATAGCTTCGTGTATGGACTGAAATAAGAGTCTTTTATGCCCGGGTTACACAAGGCTGACCCCTTACCCTTTATCGTGTGGCAAAGATATTTTCGATTGGTTGTCGATTGTATAAAAAGTGAATAAGGTTTAATGTATGGTGGCACCATTTTTGACCCAGCCGTGTAAAGGGTAAAGTAACAAGTGCTCTACGTAAACAGAAATAGCAAGCAAGCAAGTATTACTTCTATATCGGGTGTAAAAAAAGGCTTAACGAAGCCGAATACCAAATATTCTACGTATTATTACGATCATTTTTTTCTTTTACACTATGCCTGGGAAATGATGGGTTACCGAGTTATTGACAGTCAAAGTTACAATTTTTTTTCATAGATTTTTACAAAATTGACTTCTGTTTGATAAAACTAAACTTTTTTCCAAAGAAACATAATTAAAGTTTTCAGTACTTCTTTCATAAAAGGCCTTTAAAGGGCACAGCCGGCAATGAATCGTGCGCACGCACACAACTACGCCGTCTTTCAAATGTGCATGCGCGCTCGCTGTATAGCGCTCACTCGTGTGCGCGCAATCAGCTGTTAGCAGTTATCAAGTTCAATGACGCCTTGCTCGCTCATAGTCTTAGATCGATTGGTTTAATCCATCTTATGAAATTGGTCGAAATAAGGAATTTTGTGACTGGCAATTCATTATCTGTTAATTAATTATTAATTTTTAATTATTTATTTATTGAATAACAACAAATCAAATCAACATATCATTTTACGTACATAAACAATTTGAAAAGAAAAAACAAGTTTAAAAGATTATGCCTGTGCAGGTGCATACACAACACTTTTACATTAGTACTCGTACGAGATCGACTCAGAAAAAAATACTTTGTAATTAACTTTTACACAATACAAATTATTTCAACAATCCAAATTTGTGGTAGGTTGATGAGCTGTTGTCTGTACATCGAAAGGTCTTACATTTGAGACGTAGTCCGCTTCTCCTTATCGTGTGGGCTGCAGAAACTGATGTTAGAATTTAAGCCTCCGTAGGAGTCTGACATGACTTCTGTAACGACTGCTGCCAGAAGAAGCAATAGCCAGGATCCACGCCGAAGCACGAAATCTTGTCTTATCTATCAGATAATCAGGTTTATTTAGGCCTGTATTCAATTCTAACCAAATTTTATTAGTGTGCCCACTTGGAAATCAAACGCAGGAACTCCGGATTACGAGCCAACACTCTAACCATTAGAAAACTGAGGCGCGCAGTTTACAACAAACTCCTCAACACAAGTTGTTTGTTTTATTTTCGAATACCAATTAAACGTACCGAAAACAAGCCAGTCAGATAATCGAGTCTAATATTCAGGCCTGTAATCAATATTCTAACCAAACTGGGAACCACCTGACCCTGAAAAAGTATTTATTGCTAACTTGTGTGCCTACCTAAGAATCGAACGCAGGTCCTCCGGATCCAGAGCCACCACTCTAATCATTAGAAGATTTAGAAGACAGAGGAGTGCAGTCTACTACAAATTCCTAATCACAAGTTGCTAGTTTTATTATCGAATATTAATTAAACGTACAACAATTTATCGTTTTAATTGTTGAATACGGCATTAGCTATTTTACGATAAGTACCTAAGTTAAAATCTAACTGGCAAAGGAATAAACGTTCCAAGTTCTGTTGATAAAAACCCCTACGAAAAAAAAATAGAAATTCTTTGTAACGGATAAATCAAACTAATTTCTTTTAGTTAGGCTCGTACTTTCACATATCGAGCTATTTTTATTTACTGCTACAGTATGGCCCATGGCGCATCACCCTCGTGATCCGCAAGTGATCACTCGGGCTGTTCAGCGTTTGCTGGACAATCAGCCGATTGTACCCGTTTCGGAGACAGGGCGCGGGTCAATACGCTCTACCACGGAACAAGCCATTTTAGACGTCATGCGGGAAAATCCACGTTTAGGCGTGCGAACAGCTGCTAAAGTGCTGCGGAGAAGGCGAGGTTAGCTTAATTAACGGTTATGTAACGAATACTTTAGAAGACATGCCACTAGTCCAGCTGCGAGAGACGTGGTACCAGCATGATGGAGCGCCGCCTCACATTGTGAGACCGGTTCGAGAGCGGCTTACGGAGTTATTTGGTGACCACTGGATCGGGAGGTATGGGCCTCACGCGTGGCCTGACCTAACTCACTTTGACTTTTTTTTGTGGGGTTTCGTCAAAGACAGGGTTTTTGACCGTCCTTGTGAAAATAGTGCTCAAATGCGTCAAAAAATTATCGACGTATTTGATGAATTAAAACAACGATCAGTGCGTAAAGGGATTTTGGAGCGAGTGCATCAAAACACGCTATACCGAGCGCGTGTTTGTTTGGAAATGGGAGGTCAGTTCGAACCACAACTAATTCGTATGGAGAGGCCTGATTTGAGAGGTAAGTAGCTAAAAAATTTACAAACATAAGAGGTACCTAATTTAATTGAAACGTGATATTCGTTGTTGTGTTTTTTAAGTAAATTTATACTCATTTGGTGCGCGCGCCGTAATCGGGCGCAGTGCTCTCGCGCCGCCCGCTCGCCCGCCGACCACTTACACACACAGGCATAGTCTGTGGCGTGCGCGCTATACATTGCGGGTTAGAAATAAGTTATTTTTTTTGATACCCAAAAATAAAAGTCATTTCCCAGCAATTTTATTTTTTGCATTCTACTTGTTTTTATGTATAGAATTCGTGGTTTTGGGCTTCGTTAAGCCTTTTTTTACAGCACCAATTAGGCGCGTGACAGTTAAGATTCGAGGCAAAGAGCCATGGTAGAGAGAGAGATATAACGTCTTTAGCGCGTCTATTGGGCATAATTTTCGTTTCGTTATTATGTCGTTTTGCTAGGCTGAGGAGTTACATAATTATTACATTCATTGGAATTATCGTCACTTGTTCCAATAAAGTCTTGCTGGGATGCGAAATTGTTAAATGCATAATTGTTGTGGTCGCGTTGTGGCATAAGATACTAAAAAACTAAGTACATACCTACATCATGTCATAGGTGACTATTATCTTACCTGCTGGTGTTAAGTTCTCCCAAGCTGTCGATCAACTTGTCAAAAAAAGATTTGTATGTTTCAGCCATGGAATTGTCTTTGACCTTAGCATGATCACTGTCCATAAAAGGGCCAGTCATTATGACCATATGTGGCCTGTGTGTGCTGATGTATGTGACCAAGTCTTTTAGCGGCTCATAATTCATATTGTCCGATGTTGTGTATGGGCCAGCTACTAGTAACATAGACATCGTACCTACGCAATAAAATAAAACATTCTTCAGTTTTGAATGGGTGAATGCAGAACGCATTCACGGCATAGACACTTAGACAGTATACAGGGTTACATTTCACGGTAGTGCCAATTTTTCAGAGACTACTCAGAATTAGTGACTAAATCGATCTACTTAAAAAACACTCTTTTTTTTTTCATTTTTAATTCTTCTATTTTGCATTTAAAAAATAGAATTAGTAGAAAATTTACGATAAGGTACTCGATTAAATTGCACCGTATGTGCACTGCACGAGGTTCTTGTTGGAGCGGCGTCGGCGTATGCCTGTGATCTCTGATGAATGACGGCGCATCTCGCGCTTTCATTTTTTTCGGAAATTTTTAAGTAATTTTACTCCAGAAATACGACGACTCAAATTGATTACGATAAATTATAAGTATACGTTTATAGTTTTTCTTGTTCTATAGACCTTATTTTTTAAATTTGGCACTACCTTGAAATGTAACCGTGTATAAATAACACACCATTTGTCAGTCTCGAAGTAGACAAGGATGTTAATTCCTAACATCCATCTTACAAGTAGAAGGTATGTATGAGACAATTAAATTTTGTCAGAGCAGGAGTCTCTAGAATGACCCGAGCGAGCGGAATTGAAACACCATGCCACAACCCCAATTAAAAAGAAAATTAGCTCTTAATCCTATTCGTCCACGCAAACGAAATCGCAAACAAAACTTAGTTTGAAAGGAGAAAATAAATAAATTGTATAAATAATACCTTCTAAAGAATTCATTATGTCGGCTTTGTGGTCCGGTATGGGTTGTGAGGCGTCGCAAAACATTTCGTGGGCGATGAATTTGTCTCCTCGGGGGTTGATGCCTTTCATCACTACTACTTGGCCCGGAAATAGTGAATATTGTTTTAAACTAAAAGAAATATACAGATTGAAATGAAAAAAATAAATCTAGCCAGGTAAATAGCAAATTATTTACTATAGAAATAATGAAGCAAGCTTTGTAAGAACTATACTAATAAAATCGCAAACAGGAAAAGCTGTTTTAATTTTACAATCTTTTGAACGATCAGATAAGAAAAATCTATGCTACGACCTACGACCTCGCTTTTTCCTACAAACACAAATCTTATCTAACAAGTATTTCGTGAAAGAACAGTGCTCTTTAGGAGCCTCCTCAAGAGCACTGTTCTCTCTTGTCCCTCTCTTCATCTTCTCTCCTGTCCTTCCCTTCATCCTTGCTGTATAGTTAATTTAATTATCCAATACCGCGCCTGCTTGTAGATAAAAACCGCGTCATGACTAATGAGTTTGAAGGCGAGGGAATCTACCATAGCCAGCTAGGGATATAAGAAATGTGTAACACTGCAGTCAGTGCGACTCTTACTTGTCGATGTCGACGGGTACAGCTTGGCTCAGCGAATCCTCCCACGTGCCCTGGAGCATCACACACTTTGGGTTGAGTCGGGCGTCTGCGTCGCACTCTATTCGACCTGCTACCACCACTTCGGTCTATAATACACACATAAGATGGTTTTTGTTAGTGTCTTCAAATGTGTTCATGACATGAGTCCACACACGAAAGCCAAAACCACATAGAAGGCACGAAAAAATAGCAGGCATAGAATATGTCAACTTTAAGTAGGTTACTAATTAAAAGCCTAAAAAAGAGACATGCAACCTCAAGATATGGATCTTAAGATAGACTTTAGCTTTCTGGAACTAAACAAAATGTTTTCGCAGAGGTGGATGTATCAAAGAGAGATGTCGGGATCAGGAACTTCAAAGATTTAGTATTTACCTGTGTTTTATGCCTTACAGATGATGCACCTGACAAGCCAGCTTTTTTCATTATACATTTGGATGTGTAACTTATATGATTGTCGACTGTACTCGCCTTTTCGTGTAGCAGCTCAAAACCAAACCTGTACACACGAAGTTATTAATAAATTACATAGCATGTTAATATAAGATTTAAGAATACCTTTAGGACGCCGTCAGTAATGAAAATAAAACCCTGTACAGCACGCATGATGTCGCAGGGCTCTGTATTTTTTTGTTGAGGGAGTCTGCACGCTTCGAATTAATCTGTTGGCTACGTACGGTAGACTAAGTGCGAAAGGCAAAATATTTAGGCGCAGCTCCGGAGAAGCCTACGTTCGGCAGAGGTCGGTGATGGGCTGATCAATCGACCAATGCAGGTGCTCAATCTTGTACCAATGCGCTAAAAAAAGGTTGAATCCAAAACTTTGTTAAGATGAAATATATGATTCGGATACCGTTTCCCGTAGGAGTGTTTTAGCGTCTACCACTAGACTTCCACCTGCCTGACCCTATTTTTGGAAAGCTGTATTTATACAGGCTGCTGCTGAAGCTGTATGTTTAAATTCAGAAGTTATGTATAAATTATTTATGTAAAGGCATCTACAGATCTAAGCTAATCCAATAGATCTGAATGCTCTATAAAAACTAATAAGGATGACATAAACAAGATAAAACCATTGAAAGCAACTAATAAGTAGGTATTTAGCCAGCTAATAGTATTTACCCTACTTTGTGGTTACTTACATAGACTTTGTATATAATTCTCCTTCATCGTTCGGCATTTGAGTAATATTGAGGTTTAAGATATCAATATGGCTATTTGGTTTTCCAATCACTTGCAGTAAATTGTCATCCCCATATGAATGCACGACTGTGCCTGGGTTTGTTCGGGAGGCATATTTAGCAGAACGATCACTGGAAGATATCAACTAAATCAAAATAACAAACCAATTGAGAAATAAACTGGATTAAAAAATATAATTATCAATATTGAGTTTTTATATTTATGTAAGGACCTCCGCTGCGTGAAGCGGATGTCCGAGGAAGACAGCCCGCGTGCGGGTGTTTCTGGAAAAACAAAGAACACCATGTTGCTCAGGCCTGCCGTGGCCGTAGTGTAGTTGTAAAGGACAAGCACCCGCGACAGTCGCGGATGTCCTCTTCACGTTGCGGAGTTTTCAAATGATTAATAAATAAGGTCTCCTTCAGCATAGTGAATACTTACACAGTTGGCGAGTATGTCGCAGGGCGTAATTCAATTTGGTGTGAAGGAGTTGAATCTGATTCTATTTTTACTCTCTGAAATTGTTTCGTAAATTTACAGTTAATATTTTATGTTGTATTAACAATAATGAAATATGTTATTTGGCACATAATATCATCTAATTAAAGCAAACACGTATGTGTTTAATATTTAAAAAAACCTAGAACATTGATAATAGTGTGGTAGTAGTGAAGTAGTAGATTGAGTTGATGGCTGCAGACGAGTATGGATCTAGTCATGATGCAGAGGAAACATGAACCAGAAGCAAACTCGCCCACAAATATCATCAAGTCAAAGTCACCAGCTATGAATAAAACAAGAAAATAATAATTATTATGCTGGAATACCTAAAAACTAAAACCGGAACAGAAATCCAGCCATTTTGGCAGTTAAATACAGAGTACAGTACATACAAGAAAGCAGATAAAAACAAGATTGAATAACATTTTGTAAAACAACTACAGTAAGCTACCATTATCACATTTAAACAAGACAAGCAAATAAAAGGAGTGTGTGATTCTAATACAATGTTTCATTTGTGCAGGATGTAAGGACCACTGAATTTATGACTTTTGCATGAAATTATGAAATAGTTTCCAAGACACTTCTGTTTAATAAGTTCCTTTATTCTGTCAGAAGTATTCTTCTGATATTGATCAGTCTACCAACAATCAATGAGTGTAGATCTAGTCACAAGTTTAAGTATTGTGCCTCTAGACTTACACCCATTTACTGTCAGAGACAATCTTCAATGCTTCAGTCTTCTTTCGTGTTCTGTAAGCCTAAACAAGATTTACACCAAGGGCTAATTTATGGTAACAGTCTTTCATTACCCCTTAAGAGGCCGTTCTAGAAATTGTCTTATTTCCGTACATTTTGTTCTCTGATTGTAAAGACGTGAATGCTGATTGAATCAAAATAACACGAGTGATTTTAAAAGATTAGTTCTTATTGTTGCATGTGGCGCGAATGAATTTTTCATATCATTTCAGAAATAAAGGTAAATCACCAAAAGAACTACCCTTATTTCTGAAAAATGACGTTCAAGTTATGTTTGAACATCGGTTTACAAGAGACTACAAGTTATCCTGACAATTCGATTTTAACATTTACCTAATTGAAGCTATGGTCTATTTGCACATGGATTGATTACTTTTTTACTTTCTTATTTCTATATTTTGTAAAATTAGCAGAAAAAAATGGTAAAATAATGTAAAATTTTAGAAATTTACAATCAAATATCTTTTTTTTTTCGTCGTTATGTTTAACTACTATAAGATTTAAACACTACACAATAATCTTCAGGTATACTGTTAAAATAATATAGATTTTATTTAAAGAAAAAAAACAATGAAAAAACAAAAATTAAGTACCTAGTAAACCTAAGTCAAAATTAACTATAAAATCAAGCGCGCCAAACGTCTACTACCTACTAAATTATCAATATTACCTTGTAGACACACACAAGCATAGAACTGTATTTCAATTTTAAACAGAAATTAGGTGCACGGCCTCTTAAAGTCAGCCACCTGATAAGTACATTTTCTCTTCATAAAATAATAAAAATTAGTGATGCGCAATTCATGTCTTTTAATGGATTGAACCTGGAACGGTTCCTTTACATTTCGGAACTGGTTGCGTTATCATGTTCGCGGAAATATATAGTTCCTCTGATTAGCACACACCTTAACAGTTCGTCGGTCCATTGGACATGTGTTGTGTATGATAAATACCTAAATATAATTCAATTCCTACTCAATTGGTTTACCTTCATACTTTTTTGGCTTAGGACTGTCAACCAAATAATTTTATTAATGAATATTTAGTTTTTTAAGTATTTTACTTGTAAAAATGTTTGTACTAGTATTTATTAAAATCTAGAAATTACTATTTTGGTTGGCATACTTTTAATCAAATGATTGTATGTACATAATTTTTCAATATATACATAAACCTTTTTGTTTCTTTTTAATTTTCGGCATGTCTCAGACCTCAGCAGCAGTTCGCTTGGAAATGCGGGGAACTGTGAGCATGTTTATTTAAGCAACTCGAGAGGAACTATATTGTTCCAGTGTTGGACATAGTTCCTGGAACTATTAGGATCCGGAACGACACATGTCTAATAAAAATACTACCCAGAACTAAACTCAAAAGCAGAGATCGGCCACCGGTTATTTTTCTATGGAACCTTAACTGGAATAATAAAGGTTTTCGCTGAATTAATTATCACATACTCCAACTGCCGTCTTGAAAGCTATGCCAAATTTAATTTATTGGTCAAATCTTTACATCTACTATTTAATATTAGAAATAGGTCTTCTACATTCTGAAATAAAAACTAACCGGTTTCGATCCTTGCTCAAAAGACAAGGGTTGTCAACAAATATAATAATTTACAATTAGGATTATTATAACATTAAATTGATATTTAACTTATTTCACATGCATAATCGAGACACAATAGAAATTCCATTGTTATGTAGTTTCATGAGACTGCTTTGATGTTGACGAGTTAAGCCACATTCTGTCAAGCTCATACCACACACATGTGCGTGAATAATAATTTTCACTGTGGCTTGTTTCAGTGGGCCAACAGGTTGTAGAGCAAATGATATTATTACATTAAACTAGCATCATAATAAGTGGCTACTGTAATCCCTAATTAAACATTGTCACTACATGTTATTAATTTAAATAACATTTTAGGTAGGTACTTACTTCAAATATTAGGTTAAATATAACAACCCGTTGAGGATTAATAGACCGCCGGCGGTCGCATAACAATGTAATTTCTATTGTGTCTCATTCACACATGCTTGACAGGTTAAATTCATAAAGAACATACCTTGGGAGTTGTAGACATATAATTTGACAGGACCGCATTATCTGGCCTGGATATTAAGGTTAACTACTTAACTATGATGACTGGTATCAAAATATTTATGTTTCGTAATTGAGTAAGGTAACTGTCTCATAATCAGGCTGATTGGTGTTGACAATCAATGAGCAAAGCTACTACAATGAATAGAAATCACAGAACAACCTACAGAATACAATTTTGATAAGAGCCTTGCTTATTTCAGTGCTTCCCGGTACAAATGTAGCACGTGGGAAAAAACATGATAAAAAGGATACTGAACAGTAACGGGTGCCCCGTAAACCGTCAATCCTGTACCGGCACCTTGTGAAGCTTCTTTGACAGGAGCGTTAGTTCGGTTTGCGGCTCGTTTGGAAAATTCCTTTCTCGCAAGCGTGTCTAAATTCTCCAGATTAGGCGGCGCGCCGTTCAATTGATTAAGGCTGAACGCCATCCATTGTTCAATTAAAGTTTCCGCGTCCACATCGTATTCTTCACACAAACTTACACCTATACAAAAAGTGATTAGTGAAACAACCTTGAACATTTCATTTCTGTGGTAGAAAATTTACAAACAATGTAGATGTTAATAAAACAATGTACTAAATCATATTTGGTAAATTAACTTTTAGACCGATTGGATACTCACATTTTACTACGACCTCTTTTGAAACATCTATACCAAGAAATTGAAATTGCTCAGTCACCAACTCTTCGGTAGCCATTTTCTGTAAAATTAAAAATGAATGAATGAGTAGCTTAAAATGAGTATGTGAATGTAAATGCTTCAAGTGAGTGTATGAGAGAGGAGGCAGGTCAGGCTTCAAAGAAAATACAAACTACATAGACAATGTTTTTTTTGTACTTAGCTGCGGCCACTGATCAAGTACCTAAAGCCATGAAGATGAAGACCGTAGGCGTATACCTTCATGAGAGACACTACGATAGGTAGTTAGCAATGTGCGACTGTAGACATGAGCGTTAAATAGACGGACTAGTTAAATTAACCGTCGACGTGCAATCAACGCTTCGACGGTCTACCATTCTCTGATCTACTAGTTAAATTCGTAAACTACTAAACGAGTAGTCCCCACGTTCTTATCAACGCGCAATGCAACGTCGACTTTTAACGTGGCCGCTTATTACATTACTTCACTTTGAAACAAAATAAAGTAAACTCTAACGCAATAAGTACGTTATTATCACAAATCAACGGGTCAGGTGTTCCAGTTGAAACAATCTAAAGTAAACTCTAAACTTAGAGTAATAAGATCTTTATTATTAAAATAAACGCTCGAAGATGATAGGACACTAAACTAACCGCAACGTACGTGTCATCTAGTCTAAGTTAATCGTCAAGTCTAACGTTTAATACGACGATAATAGTCGACGAGACGACACGTTAACTAGTCGACGAATTTAACTAGTTAATCGACCCGTCCATGAACGAAATTTAACGGTCTAGTTTCGTTGACTGTAAAAACGTCGACGACCCATCTCTATGCGACTGAGCGTATTTACTTAGGGTATTACCCAGTTTATGTAAAAACCCCATTCATACCTATTTTTGGAAGGGTTAAAATCATAGACATTGAAATAACTATAGACTGGCTGCTGTGACCCTACATTCCTGCCTATTTGATTTTCGCCATTTTGGCGCTGTAGGCTGTAGTGTTTGAACATGGAACTAAATTAGTGATGTCCTCAAGTCGATATTCGTAACGTTTTTCGATCTTCATGATTTATTAAAGTTACAGTGTGACTGTGGGTGGTTGCCTAGAATAGAATACCCAAAATTTCCTGTTACGGTAAAACTTAAGATAAAATGTACAGGGTCAAAGCAGTGCTAAGACGCGTCAGTCACCGTGTATCACCAGTTTTAGACTCGATTCTGGACCACAATCAAAAAATTTTACAGTTAATTAATGCAGCCAATCGTATGCCTCGTCTATGTGTGTATGAACGAAAGTTTGTTTAAAAATTATTAATAAAACTTTAATTGTACCTAGTTCAGATTTCACGTACCCCATATGTTTAATGTTACTAAAAAAAAACTCTTAAACCGTTATAAAATTATACACAATGATATACATATATCATATTTATATCTAATATCGTATCGAAACGTCGAAGTATCACAGCAGTGTGTAGTTACGAAAAATATAAATTTTAGAAAATATATATTTTTATAGTTATAAAATTATAAAAATATTAAAGCTATATTACCCACCCATTGACTTATATATTACTTCCTAAGGACCGGGCGGACCGCATGTTAAACTGTTGCCACTAACGTGGCCCTAAAGTGATCCTCTTTAGACCGAAGTGACGTAGTCGGCTGTCGGCTGTCGTCGAGAGCGAAGATGCGTTAAAATTAGGAAAATGATAAGATTTGTCGTGTTCACTACGACAAAAGCACAACTAATAAAAAGTACGATATTTAATATTTCAGGTAAGTCGAAAATATGTTAAATAATAAACATACTTACATTGTTTTAGAAATTTTGTTTCTATAATCTTAACGTTTGGCATAATAGAAAGCAACGAATGGTGTGTTGCTGTTTAATCGTTTACGACACAGTTTAGGGTAGTTCTAATAGATGGCGTTAGAGTGTCATGTATGGTAAACGTGTAAAGTGATTTGTTCTGTAAGTCGTATCTTTACTATTTAAATCAATGTACCCACCGCTACATACGACGAAATTAGTTCTGGGTTCTACAAAACAATCTTGAAAAAGCTAGTAAATAGTAACTTTTTTCAAGATGGCAAAAGTGACATTAGAGACGTTCAAAAGACGCTCAGCTGCTATCAAACGACTTTCATGGTACGAAAAGTCTATACAAAAGAAAGGTGAATGTTATCTAAACGTCAAAATAGCAGGTGCGGAAGTCCTGCTAATAACATGTCTTAGCTCATAGTACGAATTAGCAGGGCAGTTCAAATGCAGGCCTGCTATAAGGGGTCATGGAAAGGGCCCTGTATAAATAAAACTCTGAGGGCCGCTTTTTCAAGTCAGAGAAAACTTTTGTAAGACTTTTCGTATCGAAAATATGTCAAAAAGTCAATTTATTCGTCGGATGAAGGTTATCCGGCATTTGAAACTTAGAGCCAATTTCACCACTTGCTGTTATGTTCCGGATAACCTATCTGACACTTGTTTTGACAGATAACCCATACAATTAGCTGTCAAAAAAGTGCCAGATAGGTTATCTGGAACCTAACAGCAAGTGGTAAAGTTAATTTCTCTGTGGCAAGTGGTGAAACCGGCCCTTAATCACTGATCAGGTCATAGGATCAGGTAAAACTACGTATGTGAATAGCAAAATACAGAAGCGTAAAATCTCAGAATAGTTTTGGAATTAGCATAGATTATAAATTTAAATATTCGACAACATACAAACATTGCTTTGATTCTAGGATAAGTAGCTGAAGCCAGGGCTCTGAATAACGGTAAAAATCAGGTATCGTTACCTTCATCCATCGAGTACATACCCTAGCCCCTAGGGTATGTGCTCCATGCCTTTATCATACCGTTATACTTGGTAACGATATTTGGCCGGCCTTTTACCGGTAAACTGCCTTAACGTTATGATTTTATCGGTAAAAAATAACTTTACCAAATAAATACTTATTACAAGTACCGTTGATTAACGTCATTAGTTTTCATCTTTTTCTTTCGTGGAGCTAAAAAATATACAAACATTTTGTAAAGAAAACACAGCCAAGGTAATCAAGACTACGAAAGAAGCCGACTATTCTAATAAGTTGTAAAACTCTAACCGTATGGGTTGGCAACGATGCATTAGGTAACGGGAACTTAATTATAACGTTAATTTTAAACATTATTTTGGAATCGGTACTACTAAGCTTCCGTTACCTGTACGTACCTGTAAAATATTGTTACTTAACGATACTTATAGTGTAAATTTGGTAACGTTAACAAGCCCTGGCTGAAGCACTTTTATTATAGAAATCAGAAACAACGACAGTACCACAACACATTGACCGGACCGAGAATTGAACCCGAGACCTTAGAGATGGCGATGCCGAGTTCGGTACACTCGCATCTCGGCTACGGAGGTTGTCGACAGGTTATATTATACTTTACATACAGAATTTTTTTTTTACTTAATATGTTCATCAACCAGTCTTAGCCACGATAACCAATTCTTTTTTTTTTTGAGGTAGCTACTTCGAAATTGATCCCCTACTAAATTGTTTAAGTTCTGTTGATAAACTGTCCATAAGAAATTCATCTAGCATTACATCAACTCTTATATTAAATTATATCACGACCTCCGTAGTCGAAAGGCGAGCATACCGGAGTTGGTGTCGCTATCTCTGAGGTATCGTGTCGGATCGGTCGGGTCAATGTAGAAAAATAACTTTTCTATATTGTTTCGAGTCTGGGGTGCTTTGGCTACATACTACAGGATCAGAGCAATGTATGTGATTTTGTCCAATATTTATTTATTTATAACAGACAATTTTTTTTTTTGGTCAAAAATAATTGGAAGTTTTTGATATTAATGTATTGTTGATTTAAAGTTTTATTAAGAAAACAAACTATACTAAATAAATATTTTATTGTTGCTCAATATAGTATTACCTTACCTTGCATTGTAATCATGCGAGTGTTTATACCCCACCCATTTTAATACAAATGTTGATTCTATTTTTGGTGAAAGTAGGTAATACCAGTCTTTTAAAGCATTGTGAGAACTGAAAATCGTTTTTGTTACTTCACATTCAATCTTTAAATAATTCTCAAGTTCAATAGGTTCGTATCTGCCAATGCAGAACTAAATATAACTTACCAAAATTTTTACAATATAACAAACCTACTATAATTTATTCTATTACTGCTAATAAAAATATGGAGAAAAAAAAAAAGAACAAAGTTAACTGGGTTAAAAATGTATGCAATAAATTATTTAATATCACCTAAATAAAATGTGACATATTTTAACTAACTGCCCAATTAATTTAAATTATAAATCAAAATAAAAATGGCTACCTATGATCTCTGGACATGAATGTGAAATTTACAAGATGGCATAGACTGGACCTCGGCTGTGACAACACTATTGATGCAGAGATTAGCTAATCCTCCTCTTATAAGCCCACATGTGTAGGCAACATACTGCAAAAAAATAAGAATAAATGTAAAATATTCATTCTAATTAGAAACATGATATTATTATGTTAGATAAACCATTACATACCCTTGGAGCAAACTCTAGATACTGATGCCCATTTGAGAAGTTAGTGAGGAATCGAAATGTATTATCTTGCAAAACATAAACACCCTGGTGGTTTGTCCGCAGATTGTCTATTTGCTTCTTGTAAATGCAAGTCCAGAAATCAGTACATATAAATTTCATTGTGTCAAGTTCATCCTTAAATCTAGGCCATTCTCTAGTCAGTCTTTCCATTATCTTATAGCCAGCAGCAAATCCGATATATTCAACAACTGATAAATCCACCTCCTGGAATTATGTTAAACGATTTTTTTATTTACGTACATTATTTATATATATTAATTAGCTACTCAAGAAAGTACCTTTTTATCACTATTATCCTTTGATTGCTCTAATGCATAGTTTATTATTTCAGAATGCAATAATTCAAACAAAATATCATCAGCCATTATTTACTTCACTTTGCACCGAAACACTAGGTTTATACGTGTGTATTTTTAGACAAGACAAAAAGACAGCAAAGAAGTTTTTAATCTTAGATAATTAACAGTTGAAATAAGATTATCAGGAAACCTAATACTTAAATTTGCAAAATTATTTCTTTTTGTAACTACTCGTGTTTGATCACAGATCAACTCAGTACAGCTCACTCACTCACTCACTTACAGCAAGTGTTGCCAGATTCATAGGTTAAGAATTATCCTAGTTTTACTGCAAAATTATCGTGTTTTTATCGCATCCCTAGTTCACAAAATTATTGTTTTTGTAACTCTACCGAACCTACAAAAATAACCTAATAATGGCTGAAAAGTTTGAATCTTGTTACCCACTAGTTTACTTTTTTAATTAACATGTTTTTGTTAACTGAACTGCAGTACTTACTGCACAAGTAAACCGGTTTTTCTTGTCATGATGACTGACACCAAACTGACAATTTTCCCCTTTTCAAAACTGACAAATTTTACGCTAGCAAGAGTCTGTTTCTTTCTTAGAGCAAAGAAATTAAATTCGCTATCCTGCTGCATTTAGAGTCAGTTTTGTCCAAATAAACGTTAAACGTGTTCAAATACACAGATTAAAATTATTTCTAAAAATTATCTTCTAACTGAGTAAAATATCATGGATTATCGTAGATTTATCGTGCTATACATTATTATTTTTTCTGTTGAATTACACTCAAAAATATCGTGGATAATTATCGCACGTCTGGCAACACTGCGAGTCACAGCCCAACCAAACAAACAGACAGTTATCTATTTTATGTCAGACATACTCTGTCCGTCTAACTACTCTGTGATGTCATCAGTGCAGCCCACATAGCCAACTATCGATAGTTTCGATTGTTAAATTACAGTATTATAATTGATTAGGGGCCGATTTTTCAAGATAAAAGTTATCTGGCTAATGAAAAATCGACCCTAAACCCAAATATACTATCGTTAGTAATGATAGTTTTGTATTATCGACAGTCTCCTATTCTATAGTATTTCAATTGTAGCGTAGTAATGACGAGTAATATTAGATAATTTGAATTACTTTTCAATTAAATAAAATTGCGATTCGCCATTTTTGTCATTTTATGTAAGTGCCAAATAACTAAGACAAAAGTTCCGAAAAACGCAAGGTCAGGTAATTACTATAATATTTAAAAAAAACAAAAGTGACCACTAGGTACACTTGAAAATGCTTAACCACGGTCACCCTTCTATTTAGTGCCCACACTTTAGGTTGCTTGACGAGGGAAACTTCATGTTGTTTACCTGTACTAATTTGAGTCAGAAGCTGCAACCATAAAATTAACTACCTACTTTATTGAACTTTATTCTGTGATACGAATTTGTGTCAGTATAAACATTAGTCTAGCTTGACTGACTAGACTAAACTGAATAAACTAGATTAAACTGACTAAATTAGACTTGACTGACTAAATGGACTAGACTAAACTAGACCAAACTAACTAGATTAGATTGACTAAATTAAGTAAGACTAGATTAAATTTACCTAATAAGGCTAAAGTTTACATAAAACTCAATTAGACTAAACCGACTAAATTAGACTAACTGGATTGACTACAGACAGAATAGACTAACAAGACTTTTTAGACTAAACTGACTAAATTAGACTAAATTGACTTACCTAAACTAACTAGACTAAACTGACTAAATTAGACTGAACTGACTAAACTAGACTAAACTGACTAAATTAGTCTAAACTGTCTTACCTAGACTAAACTGACTAAATTAGACTAAATTGACAAACCTAGACTAAACTGACTAAACTAAGTAGACTAAACTAGACTAAACTGACTAAAGTATACTAAACTGACTTTCCTAGGCTAAGCTGACTAAACTAACTAGACTAAACTGACTTAACTAGACCACACTGACTAAATTAGATTAAATTAAGAAGCTAGACAGGCCAAGCTGATTAGGCCGACTAAACTGACTAAACTAATCTAGTCTAGTCAGTTTAGTCTAGTTTGTTTAGTCAGCTTAGTCTAGGTAGCTTCGGACAGCAGTCCATACGGCCAATTCTTCAGTTTGTCTGTCTTCCATTTGTGATTGTTGGTTTGGTCAAAGAAAAGGATCTTTGGTTTGGTAGATAATCATGTGAAGAAATACTTCTATTCTAGGCAGATGTATGTAATAGTAGTGATCAATTTTTTTTAACGCTTCTAAATATCTTCAAAAGTTGAATGAATATAATTGTAGATATATTCATACGTATCTTCATTTGCTAGTAGAGGAGGTAGGAGGCGGGGAATGATTTCGTCTTTGTATGTCTTGATTAGGCCGTCTACTAGCAATAATCTTTGTACGCTAATGCATGACATTGTAGCTAGTGGCTTAAAGGCCTATCCGCACACAACAGTGCCGACACGTGACCGACAGTTCCGTACCGTACAGTTTCGTGACGTGCTATTCATACATGTCAGTACCGACTATGACGCGTGCAGTGAGTTTGCAGCAGTTTCACGTAACAGCGTAGCAGCGATTGCTTTAATATTAGATGAAGACGAAGAAATGTATGTGAGAAGAAGGCAATGGGTTCATAATGCGTGGAGGAAAAGAGAAGAAGAAGGAGAGTTCGCCACCCTATATAAACATCTGATAGATGATGAGTCAAAATAGATTCCGACTCACCCCCAGATCGGGCCCGCTAGAAAGGAGCCCGACAGCGGTCCAGCCTGTTTCGGCAGTTCCGGTCCCGTCAGCGCCACCACTAGCGGGTTCGCCGCTTGGTAGGGTGCCTTTTGCACTCCACATTGGCCCGATCACGCCTGCTAGTATGAGGCTCGACACGTACGAGTCTGAGGCTTCGCTGCGCGAAGCCTCACACTCGACCGGGTCGCGGCGACCGCTAGCGGGGCGGACCTAGGCTGTGCGCCTTCAGCGCACGCCACAACTGCCCGGGTAAAGCTGAAGAATGTCTTCCTCAAAGGCACTCAGCGATAGGTCGGTCCATAAAAATAAAAAAAAGATGAGTCAAAGTTTTTTTGAGTACTTCAGTATGTCAAAACATTGTTTTGACATACTTTTATCTAAACTTACTGAAAAGTTAAGAAAACAAGATACTCATTGGAGAAAAGCTATACCGCCAAGGGAACGTCTAGCAGTCCCAATATTGTTCCATATGTTTGCTTTAAAATTTTTGTCCATGTATTTTCTATGTGAAAGGTCATACATTGCAGGATGTACACGAACCAATTCAATCAACTTTTCGTCGTCCATCTTGAAATACTGCGACCGTGTCAGGCAAAATATTGTCCGCTAGAAATTCACGTCGGATCACGGCAAGCGTCGGCGCAACACTGACATCACTGAACGTCTCTGTCACTGACGAGTACGGATAGCGTCGTACAAAATGTATGCTACAATATCATTTTTCCCTGACACTGATGGATACGTTACTGATCGGCACGTGGCGGCTCTATGCCGGCACTGTTGTGTGCGGATAGGCCTTTCTTCCAGCATGTCATATATCTAAACACCTCAGGGTTTGTTCTGCAGGCTACCAAAAGCTGTGGGATGAGCATAATATTCTTGCGACTTTTGACCTTTGACCTGAACGAGGAGGACAGTACTTATACCAAGAATAGATACATCACCTAAGTTAGTTTTAATAGAAATACCTAAACTCTGTATGCTATCTTTAAATTGAGTATGAATCAGTGAACATTTGAAAGTCTCTTTATAAAAAATAGCTACACCACCGTAACCATTTGTTGTATCTTTGTGTAGAAATTTGTATTCTTTAATATTTATGTTTCATTCAGAATTAAGATGTCTATATCATTAGTGTAAAGAAAATCTTGTACCAATGGTCGACTGGTAGAGAATGCCTCATGGCATTAAGTCCACCTTTTGTATGATTTTTTAATCTGTGCAATAAAGTCTAAATAAATAAATAAATAAATACCAGAGGCGATTCTGGTTTTAATTTAATGGGAGACCTTCCCATTATGAATTTACATTTTCAATAAAGAGCTCCTTAATTGTTTGAGAATTTACTGGTAACTTGTTGTCCTTATGAAAAAGTGTTGTGAAGGTTTTAATAAATGCATTCATAATTTTATCATTGTAAATAAATTCTGTTACAAATCTTTGCTGTCTTTAATTTTAGATAGGTTGATGTGGCTTAGGTTGTTGTTGTTGTTGTTGTTGTTAAGGTGAATAGGCAACTTTTGCAAATGATGGCTTGTTCAGTTGTGGAAATTCAAAGTTTACAGACTGCCTGTAAATAATTTTACGCTTCTTTTCCTTAACTTTTTGCATTTTAATGAGGCAGTTTCCTGAAATGGCAATATGATTGCCTTTACAATTGACACAAAATGGTTTATCAATGTTGTCACATTTAAAATAATGGGATCCTTCGCAAATTGAACATACCGTCATTTTTTTACAAAACTTGGACATGTGTCCAAAGCCAAGGCATTTAAAGCATTGTAGCACTGGACGAATGTAAGGTTCCACTCTTAACGCACTCCACTCTTAAAAGTTCATATGTTACAAAATCTGGTAAAATGTTTCCTGCAAAAGTGATGGCTACAGTTCCAAGGGGTACACTGCCTTCTGGTGTCTTTTGGTAACTCTCCTTACACCAAGGATTTCTTGAGATGTAACAAGCTTGTCAAAGATGTTTATTACTGAGTTGACTTGCAACTCCAACTGATTCTGCGTTTGTAGCAGGAATATAGGCTCTTAAATTGTGGTTTCCCATGAATGTGGAGTTATTTTACAGTCCGTTGGCGTTTTTGGGACTGTCAAAAACGGCTGCATACTTACTGGCATTTATTCGTTTCAATTGCTTAACACCTTTAGTAAAATGGCTGAAGATGTTCTTTAGGTAAACTGGACTTTTGTTACCTAGATTTCCATTTTCCTCTTTGCTTTCTTTGCGTCTCATCTTCTTCGTCTGAAAACTCATGGAGCGGACCAGATGCTTTCCTTTTCTTCTTTTTATCGGGTCCGTCACTCTCCGTACTCATGTTTTTGTGTTTTATTTCGAATTTTCTTATGAAAACGCGCAATTAAACTATTTTTGAATAAGGAAAGAAAATTCAACTCCCCGCCCACTTCCCCGCCTTAATTGAAGTTCCCGCCAAAAAAAAACGACTTCACTGTTGACACAAATAGTGATGTGCCCTAACGAAATCCAACCGATTCTTTTTGAAAATCGAGAAAGTTTATAAAGAAAGTTTAATCGATTTTTATTCAAATGAACTTATTTAAAATAAGAGATATACTGCAATGTTCTACCGCCAGAGTGCCGTATATAGCTTTTTGACAAGTCTTTTCCTTTTTTTTGATTTTACCAAATCAAAGCAAAACAATTATTACGAAAACTTAACAAAAACAGAAACAAAAGTCAAAATAGAAACTATGCTAAAAATAACGATAACACAAACCGCATACAAGGCAGACACTATCGTACTACTGACGTCAACGCATAGGTTTTCACAAGACGACCGAACCGATTCATCGATTTAGTTCCGATTACGTATTGTCAATACCTAAAAGTAAACGTACCGTTTAACGCATCAAGTATTTGAAGGAAGTCCTATTAATTTATTTGTTAAATCATTAAGATATATTATTGGGTTGCAATGTTTGCTTAGTTTTTAAGAGGCAAAGAATAAAGTGTTTATGCAATGATATAAATTAAAAATTAAAATTATATTTTACAAAATATTATCGTAAGTAGTATGGGTGGAAACGGAAAATGCCAAGTGTCTTATGTATTTTCTTATCTTGAAAGGACCATATTATTATGTCACATCACTAACATATTGCATTTGTAGTCGTATATGAAAACTCGTTGTTACATGACATTTTTAAATGAGTGTGTGTTTTCTTTATTTGTTCTTCATTTTTTCCAAGAGTTTCTATAACACACTATAACAATAGATATATTATGCTGATCAAGTAAAACTTATGCTTGTTGTACACGTAAAATTTTGAACAACTATGAAAACTATGAACTAAGTAGGGTGACCAAATTGAGGTTGAAATTAGCTTGAACATACATTTAACGAACCTGTTATCATTTTATAAGACACTGACAGTCATTGACAAGGCTATGATCGCTATAAAAAGAACGGAGTGTTAGAGTACTGCACGAATATGTTTATATGAAAATCAGCGAGAACTTCATTAATTTCATGTGAGAAGGGTTGCAATGCAAAACACAGGTAGGTTCGGGATTCGGCGACAGCCGGGCGGCAAGTCGGTACCGGGAACCAGTTTCTTAATAAAAGCACAGAATAAATAAATAAAAGTTCCATTGGAACTTGTATTAACTTGGTAAAGTGAAAAATAGAAATTAACTACTATAATTTTTTTGGGGTGTGATGATTTAAATAGTTTGGTTCTGTGGCATTACTACTTAATTAAACCTAAAACCGAGTGTAACTACCATTTCTTTCAATAACGTCTAACGTCGGTCTACGTATCTCGAGATTTGGAGGACCTGCACTAAAAAGAAAATGTTATTAGAGGATATGGTTAAATCATAGGTGTTAAGCTAATGATCAGACGTGAGCTTGAACACACCCAAATACCTACACCATGGAGCACATATCCTATATATATAATAGAAGTGTCATATGATTTATTTGACAAAATTTTCCGCCATTTTTTAATCTGTATCATTCTGTACTGTTTTTCTATATTAAATAATAATAAAAAGATGATTCGAATAGCTGCTTTATAAAGTATGTGCTCGATGACAAACACATTCTAAGAAATTCAATGTCTATACATTATTTCACTTAAATAACTAAAATTCAGTAAAATGGAGCCCTTGATACCTAACTACCCACTTTTATAAAACCTTTTTTACATACATCCCCTATTTTGAATAGTTGTAACTTATAAGCGACCCTTTCGGTTAACGATTTTTAAAATTATTTATTGCAGTCCCGCCTAGACTTACAATTTGGTCACCCTACTTAGAAAGGGACAAAATCCACCAGTTGGTTGTCTATATCGGCACGTTTTTTTCACAATCCTTATAAAAAGAGTGTTAAATCCATGGTCATGATTCAATTTGGTCGACTGTACATACAAATTTATTTGACACTAACCGAAAAACATTTTTTGTCACTAATTAATCGACAATCAGTGATTGAAATCATATGCGATGCCCTAACACTATTTGCAATGGTGGAAAGGGTTAATAAAAGCTTGTCCTTGAAATAGCCAATCAAAGCACCGTTGACCCGCTCTCCGCAACCCACTTTCCTCTTTCCTCAAACTTCAATCTGATTTGTATGGGGTTCTGAAGAATGTATGTAGTCCGAGCCTTAAGCTGGTGACAAACTGCGGCGGACGCAGCTCCGGACTCGTCTTGACATTGTGAGGTCAAGCGCTGCCATTGCTCTATCCTTCAGACAACTTCCGCCAGCCCAAGGATCGACCAATGGCAGCGTTTGACCTTACAATGTCAAGACGAGTCCGGAGCCGCGTCCGCCGCCATCTGTCACTGGTATTAGTAATCTATGCCGGAAGTGAAGGCTGGTTTCTAGATTTATGTAGTCCCAGCCTATGATGTGTCATCATTACCCATTGCACTGAACTTTGACGAAACAGGCTACTTTGAGCTTTTTAAAACGGCGGTGGACGCGTTTTGACATTGAAAGGTCAAACGCTGCCATTGGTCGATCCTTGGGCTGGCGGAAGTTAACTGAAGGATCGACTTAAGGCTGCGTTTGACCTTACAATGTCAAGACGAGCCGCGTCTGTCACCATCTGTCACCGGCTTTAAGCAGGCTTGCTTTACGCTTAGGCTCGGACTACAAACATCCGAAAAATTCCGGATGTATGTAGTCCAAGTCTTAAACGCTAATTACGCTTAATAAATGATCAAAAAACCAAGATACGCTATCGTCCAATTGAATTTTACGCACCAAAATAACAAGTCACGTCGTAGTCTCGAACCCTTCGATACAAACTCCGTTTTCTTTTTCCCATAGGATACCATTCCATACCTTAGGTGGGCGTAATTCGATAGACCTACTTTACTTATAATACTTTTATAAACTAAGGGAGACCTATAATTAGCCTTACTAATTGATATTGTACTTTGTTTAATTATTGTTTGTAACGCCGTTGGTTTTCTTGAATAAATAAAAAAAAAAAATACGTTGTATAATTACGCATATTAATCATCCATCCATCGTGCCATTTAAACTTTATTTTCGACTACGGAACTTACGTTTTGTAAACTGGCAACATCTTGACTCAAATCATTAGTAAAAAAAAGAATGAATAAATAAATAAAGATGGCGGAATTGATTTTGTCCAGTGCGGTTCTCTCTAGTAATAATTGCAATTTGATAAAGTTTAAATAAGAGTTTGTGACCTTTAAAGTTCTTAAGACCTAATTCGTGTTTATCTACAGAGATCTGCTAAAGTTGTAAGTTTTTTATATCCACAATCTAAAAATAATGGATGTAATTAACATATTATCGGAAATAAAAGATGGCGACCCGACGCGACCTGTGCTGGAAGCGCCATCTGTACTCGAAATGCTTAATCCTAAAGAGGGCAGTGCTAAAAAGAAGAGGAGGCGCGGGAAAACTAAACGTAAAATTATGAAACCATTTTTGAAGATACCGTGGCAAGAGCGAAGAAAATACGAAAAATCTAAAAGGAACAACCGATTTCGTAAAATTGTTCTAGCTAAATCACGAGCACCTTTCAACAACAATCAATTTTTAATGGAAATCCACAAGCCAGAACCAGAGAATACTTTCATCATGCGAACACCGTCAGCTCGTACTCGTGATTCCAGTTTCAGCATTGATTCTGAAGACAATTATTTCTTCTCACTTCCAGAAGATGAAGAGGAATACTTGACAAAAGAATTTTCTAGCGTTTATGAGGATGCGCAAAGTGAACGTTTATCGAATATGTCCAAGAACGAACTCATTCAAGAGTATCTTCTTCTTGAGGCAAAATATGATAATCTTGTTAAAAGGACTGAACGTTCTAAGCCTAAGTATTCAGATGACAAGGATTGTACCGGGACTGACAAAGATACATCTCTTACAGATAAAGATAGTATGTTAACAGACAGGGATACCTCCGGCACCTCAATTGAATCAAATACAGTTTATGAGCCACCTGTAAATGAAATTATGCAACGCCTTAAAGAACAAGAAGAACAAATACGGGAGCTTAAATTGGCCAATGAAAAGTTACAACATGAAAATGAGAATTTACGACAAACATCACATGGATCAACGAGTGAAGATTCAGAAAGCGACAGCTCATCTAGCTCTGGCAGTTGTAGCAGCTCTAGTCGGACTATGAGTCCAGTTAACAACTTGGAGATAGCAGAGACTGTAAATAATGTTAACGAAATTCACACAAATGGTCAAAATGATGTGGCTGAAGATTTGGAGCCCATTTATCCTCTTGTCAACGGTTTTCATAGCCCAAAAGAGTAAATTTTAAGGTTCATAAAATGAACATTATATTTTAAAAATAATTATGAAAACATTCTTAGCATGTAAATTAATTTTAGAAATGTACATTATTTAATTTTTTTATTTTGTTTACCCCAGTTTAATTTAAGTTTACACCTGAAGGGAACATGTTAAGCACGATGCATTTAGTTACTTGTCTTATAATATTTTAATACCCTGTTATTGTACAAATAATTTTTTCATCACTGTGGGAATGTAACTGTGAGATCTCATATTAGGTTTAGTGAAAATTTTCTGTGATATCCTTGTGGATATTTTGACTGTAGTGGCTTTTGAGGCATACAAAAAGGAAATGTATATATTATTCCAGTTCAAGATCTCACTTTTATGTTTGAACAGTGAGCAATTAGCTCTAGCTGTAAGACGAAATGTATAATGTATGAATGAAGAGCTCTAATATAATACTACAACTTACATTAGATATGCATGGACATTTTTCTTAGGATTTTGTTGGTTTTTGAAATTTCTTACTAGTTTTTTTTTTTAGCGTACCTACATATAATAAATTGTTTCAAAATATGTGTCAAATAATTAAGCAAGTAGGTAGGTAATGAATGGTGCATCCATACTGCAATTATTGTTGATTAATGTTCAAATTGTTACTAAGCATCATCCAAAACAAGAAAGTTGCTTCATGTTACTGTATGTTTTCATGTTGCTCTTCCTTAGTAACTACAGTAACAGCATAGGTGCACTATACATAACACAGATTATTAATAATTATTCTTTTTACTTAAGCTTAAACATTATAAGTGAAAAATACTATAATTTAACAGGAATTGTATACATTTCCTGCTGACCTAATAAATATGGTAATGTTATGGAATTTTTTTATTTATTAAAAACTTGTAGACTGCCCATCTACAAGTTTTCAACTCAGTTTTCAGTAGCTTTTAACGGACTTCAAAAAAGGAGAATTGTTCAATATAAACTTGGTCAAGTTCTGATGATGGGATTTATAAAAAAAACATCAAACATTACATAAACTCATGAAATGAAATTTTGCAATCCTAACTGTAGCAGGTTAATTTAAGAATTATAAGAATACTCTGCACCATTTTCCCCTTTCTCTAATGGTTGTCCTTTACCTGAAGGTTGTCTGGAAGCTATTAGCGATAAGACCGCCTAAATAGTACATCATTCTGTAAAAATCATGTGTAATTAACTTGTATGGTGTAATAAAGAGTATCTTTCTATCTTATATATAATAATAATATTAATTATTATTATACCAATGTTACCCAATATCTTCGACAAAATATGTTAACAGATTTTGACGATTCGTTTTTTATTGAAATGTTTATCCTTCAAAGATAGTAAGTATACTTACTTAAAATTTGCGGAATAAAATCACCTCTAACGGTGTAAATGGAAAATAGGGGATGAAATCTGTGTTCAGCAGTTACCTTTTGTTTGCACGCTTATTAGGTACCTATTCGTTTTGATGAGGACTTATTACAACAAATAAATGAAATAAGTAAGTAAATTTTATAAAAAATTAAACCGGACTTCAAAAAACTAAAAATTATATTAACACAAGTACTTAACTTACTTTTGGAGTCGGTGCCAGCTGATCAGAGTTTGAATGTTTTCGTTGCACCGACTCCAAAAGTAACAGGTAAGAAGATACATATTATGTGTTTATATTATTTTTAGTTTTTTTTAGTCAGTTTTATTTTTTTTGTCATCCTTTTTTCCAACTTTATTACAAAAGTGCGTTATCAGTCTGTCCCCTCTAGCATGACCACCAAAACAAGGTATGATATAGCGATATATCGACACTAGCGGTCAATATTTTTTAAAATATGATAGGTACCAAATCAAATCAAATTATTTATTTGTGATACACAGGTAATAAAATGTTGTTAAATTAATATAAATATAAAGCACACTGCGATCAGCCATGTCGGCATACAAACAAAAATTAATTTAACTAAATTAACAATTTGAAAGTTATGCCAATGTCAATTCAATTACAAAATAAAATTCATAGATCCATAAAATAATACTCATTATAAAATTAAGATTTTAAATTAATGTCATAAAATTGTAAAAAACATTTTAAATGTCAAATTAACCTACAAAGCAGTAAACGGATATTTTATAACAGAAATGTCAATACTATTTAAATTTAAATTCAAGAAATTCACTAACTGAATAAAATGAGTGATCTATTAGAAACATAAATAGTCCTTGTTTAAATGTTTGGAACTCCGTACATTTTTTAACATTGTTGGGTATTTTATTATACACTCTTGGGGCCATAGCAAGAACACTTTTGCTGTAGAGGGCTGTTTTATATGAGATGTGATAGCGGCTATATCTTTCTTACTTTTAAAGACGCTGTATCTTATCGTGTTTTGGTGGTCATGATACTAGGGGGGCTAGTTCAAGTCTATAGACTCCCCAAAGGCGCATTCCTAGTATTCCTACTGTGTGGTATCTCGTGGTATAAAGGTTGAATTTCTATTAGTGTAAAATAAGAAAACAGAATAGGTAAAGAAAATTATTGTGCCAAAAAAGGTAAAGGTGCACACTAAACACTGTCGTAACAAATAAAAACAATTAAAAATAACAACAATAATAAATAAATGATACAAAAATCTAGATTTTCGATAACATTAAAAAAAGTTAAAAGTAATAGGGAATATACATGAAAAAATAAATTGTTTTTTCTATATTTATAGAAAAATAAATGAAATTATAGTGCCAATAGTGAAAACAAAATTGATTTTAGGTAAAGAATAACCGTAATACAGTAATTAGAAATTGAGGTATACCTATCCCTTACTAAAACAACTTTTACTATGAAAAATGTATGGCGGGCGTGTAATGTGACGTCAATGTACATATCGGATATCCTTGTCTAACACGCGACTTTTATGGGCTGTAAGTCAGTTATTTATAAATATTTTTCGAAAATTCTTAGTTTTTTTAAATTATATTAAGTACTATTTATTTTAAGACCAAATAAAGAAACATGCATATTCCCCATTCAATTGTATTTATAATTTCATATTATTATTTATATAACATTTAGATATTATATTTTTTGTATAGGTACTTTAGGTTTTGTATAAGTCGTCGGCATATTGTATGATTCGTCATTATACAAATGGCGTCGTCCGTTTGCAAACGCTCGCTGTTGTAAAATGCCAGAATGCCTAGGCAAATTAATGATGCTTCTAATCGTATTCATTTCGTCAAGATTGAAATTAGAGTAACCATGGTTTAAGATCAAAATCATTATTTTATTTTATTCATGTAACAAAATATTAACGTCATTAAGAGGAAGGAAGGAATTTATTTCCTAATTAACAAATATATTTACTTACATGAAATAAAAACTTAGTTAAAAACATTTACAAATAGGTATGTAACAAAATTTAACTATTTTTATTAGCAGTTAAAATTTATTGCATTAAGCTATTTTAGATACAATAATCTTATTAGGACCTATTATATAGGAAAACGTCATAAAAACACTTGTTTCTTGCGAAGCATAATTATTTTCACTTTTATTTTTAAAATCACTTCCTCTACTTGACGCCATATTTCTTGTTATAAGTAGCGCCTCTGGTGGTAGAATAAAGAACCAGTTACTACATTTTGCCGCGGCATATTGTAAAGAGAAAAAATTAAATGGTCATCACTTATAAAATTTGGTTAGCCACAAAAATCAGTATTTTAATCATTTGGTCAGCATTCAAAGATTTTGCAAGCAAGAAAAATAAACAATCGGCATTCCTTGTTTCGCAAATAATCTTGATAATGATCAGTAATTTAATCATAAATAGTCAGCTTAAAATAATATGTGTTCGCCAAATAAATAGTATATCCGCATAATAATAACTATTACTATCATATGTATCAGCAAGATTCACGATTGGTAAGCAAAGAATACATGTCTGGTTAGCAATTTATTTGATCGGTATGCATATTTAAAGCATGGTTAGCAGAATAATGTGCTTGCATTTTTATTGAAAAGTAAAAAAAACTTAATTACAAATGTGTAATTTTTTGATTATACAGGAATACTTTTTTACCACCCGCCAAATTTTTTTTAAGTATTAGATATCCTTCATAGAACCTATTTAATAAAAAAAATTGGTATGTCAAGTTTTCACCATAAAATATTTTTCCCAATATAATTTTCAATTTTATGTGGTTACTGCTTAACGTAAACATTACGCAAGATACATGAATGAGAGGGTGGCGCGAGGGTAGCGGCACGCGGGCAGCGGCACGGGGTTGCTATGACGGCCTTGTGTCGGCATCGGTGGCGCGCCGGCCGATGTCAACAAACACACAAGTCAGTCGCCCGCGCAACCCCGTGACGTATGCGTGCCTTATTACCGCGTTTCCGCCGTCCGGCGCGCTGCGTACTATCGCGATAATATGAAGGGAAAGGCAACAACTTAAGGATCGTAAAAACATCAATGAAAGCGGGGGCGTCGTCGCTAGCGCGTAGAGTAGTTTGCGTGCCGTGTCCACTCCAAGTATTTCTTTAGACAATTTCCAGGTGCTTTATCTCAACATTTTTGTACTGGGCGATACCAAAAGAAAAAACACGCGTATTGTTTTTTTCCTCATAGATTATTGTATTTATATTTGGATGGTGATAAAAAATTCTTCCTGTATGGTTTTGAATCGATCTCAATTTTTTTTAAAGAATAACCATGTGTAATCTTTAATTTATAACATCAAAATTAAACAAAATATTTTAATAAATCATATTTGTATTATTTCATTTTACCAAACACATCCACTCAGAAATTAATTCCATTACTATAAATACCCATTAATTATTTTTGTAAGGAATGACTTAGACAATTTTCTCCAAGATTGGCAGGCCCTAACCACCGACAGGGATAAGTGGAGAGGTTTGGGGGAGGTCTTTGCCCAGCAGTGCGACAGAAATGGCTAATAAAAGAAAGAAGTAAGGAATGCGCCCATTGTGCACATGTCATTATTGCTATTTTTATATGCTGCACAAAATTTGATGAGTTGCTTACCCTCTAAGTGCTTATCAAAATTTTAAACATGAGTTACTCATTGCAGCTCATATAATTATCATGCTGGTAAAAAGTTTTTACAGCCGTCCAGAATGTAAAAAATTGCCGATTAAAATGATATTGTTTGCTTGCCATGGTCTGCTGACCAATCATATATTTCTGCTGCCAGAATACATTTTTCTGCTAACTAAAACATGAATACTATGCTAACCCGTTAAATAACACCCTATTGTGAACGGCACTCGAATTGACAATTAGTTTTCATGGACTATTACAAACTGACGAGGCATTTTACAAAACAGCGAGCGTTTGCAAACGGACGACGCTTTTGTATAGTGACGAATTACACAATATGCCGACGACATATTATACATATTTTAGGAACCAGGAAGGGATCTTATTTTTAATAAAGAAAGCGACCGTTACAATTATTCCAAAAATACCTATAACGATAATTAACAAAATAACGAATCTTAGGTACGTCTATCGCATCCGAGCGCTTGAGGTAAAGTGGGCAGAGTGCTCCGTTGCTGCGTGTCGGGTCTTGTGCTCCGTTGCCACCACCCAACCGGATCTACGTCACGATGACGTAGCGCTTGGCCCGCCTTTTCGCTGATTACTCATAACACATAATTATGTTATCAAACAACTTTGCCCAAGAAACTCAACTCTCAACTGAATATTTTTTTGTTTTTGTTTGTGTAAGTACGTAAGTACTTTTTAAGCAATACATTAGTTCATCGAACTCCACCAATATGACCAATATTAACGAGCAAATTGGACATTTTCAATGTTACCGGACATTTTGGACATTTATTGACACTAACGTCACATTCATTTCTATTGACAAACTATTTTAAAAAATCATTTGGTCACAAATAAGTGCATCAATATAAGAGAGACAGGCTTTAGTAGTGATGATCTATAGAAATGAAATTTCTAAAATCTTTCTGCACGATCAAGTTAAAAAGTGTCGTATTGTTACGCTCGAGTTTTTTTTGAGTTCAATCCAGATCCAATGACATATTTTATTGTATGTTTTTATTGTCAACTACTTAACATTTAAGACTTACTTTAGTGGAATTCCTTTTTTGTTAAACTAAAAAAAAATGTGCTTATCGTGACAATAAATGTCCAATGTGACCAAGCATTTATCATAAATGACCGACGCTTATAAGCATATGACCGTCAAGTAGTAATAGTGCCATATAACCTCAAAGAGCTTTTTTCTTGTCCACCGCTTTCTCACTGTTTTAGATTCGGAAATCTTATGATAACCTCTTAGGTAAAGTTCTAAAATACTTGTTTATTGCGTTTCGCGATTGTTTTCACCTTTAGTTTCGTAAATACTTCCATTTTTGTTGTTTCGATTAACACCGCCTCTAGTGGCAGAATATAGAACTAGTTAGGCACTACAATTTGCCGCGGCATTTTGTAAACGGCGCTTGAAAGGCATTTTACAATTTGCCCTAAGTAAGGCATTTCAGAAAACAGCGAGCGTTTGCAAAGGGACGACGCCATTGGTATAATGACGAATCATAGGTACAATATGCTGACGACAGGCATATGATTTCATATCTAAAAACGACAGTCGTTCAACTAGTTGCTAATCGGAGGACGGACTCCTCTTGACATTGCTCGACTTGGCCCTACTCTGCATTCCTTGACGTCAAACGTTCTTGTTTGGAAATCATTCCAAAATTGTGTCTCTTCGCTTAGCATACCTACTCACCATAACGTAGCGGTATTTTAGAATGCCAGTCTGGTAATTGATTCCCAAATAGCTTCAAATGGTGCCCAAAGGAAATAAAGTTCCCTTGTACTTACGAAATTATAGCCTTGGCGAGGTTTTTGGTTTCATGATTCTGATCTTGATCTTGACTGATTGATGATCTTTTAACGGCATGTCCAATATTAGTTTCCTACATACCGTGCCCGTGACAATGACCATATAAAGACTTTATGTTATGTATTTATAATAAGGTCATATTTCGTTAGTTTAATTTACTTTTTAAGAGGTGATTAAATACTAGTTAAATACAAATGTTGGGAGCAATGTCGAAATCATGAAAAAACACTTTCTGAAAAATTCTGAATTGATTATCGGAGCATTAAACATTCACACGAAAGAACACGAAACATTCACGAACAAGCATAGCTTTTAAATTCCGACCGAGTTTAAAGGCTATGCTTGTTCGTGAACTGCGAGAAAAATACAACAGGAAAATAACGGTAATGAGAAGAATGTGTTTAAAAAAATTGTGTTTATTTACTAAAAACTTACTTCTTACATTTTTAATCAGAATCTTTCTTCTTTTTAGCTTTGGACTCTGGAGCGTTTGGATTGGTTCCTTTGTAGAATTGCTTTAACAATGACATTGCTTCCTCAGCCATCAAATTGCCGGTCAATGTGTAACTGTTGCCGTAAAACTGAGTAACATCTAAAACTGTTTTACCACCAAATCTGTCGTTGGCACACCCATAAACAACTTCCAAAACGTTTAGATTATTGAGAGCGGCAGCACACATAATACATGGTTCAACAGTTACGTAAACGCAGACCTTCTTGAAATAAGTTTGGTGATCAATATCGTTGGTATTGCAGTGTTCAATGACTTGGTCTATACAGTTTAATTCTGCATGTCTAGTTGGGTTGCGAGTGAGGTTTACACAGTTGCGTGATTTAGCGACTATGATCCCGTCCACGGTGAAGACACATCCAACGGGCACCTCTTTCGCCGACAAAGCTTCTCTTGCTAGCTCCAACGCCTGATTCATAAATTCAACCATAGTTTAAATATCACTTTTCGAAAACCTTATCAGATCATCAAAGAAGAATGGTTGGTTACAATAGTCTTTTAAATTCAGTCATGGATATACAAACTTTTCTTCCTTAGTCTTTATGGGTCAAATGATCCACTACTACCTTTATAATTAGTGTAGTATTTTAGTAAATCCAGGTTCTTTAAACAGTCGATCGCTTTTTTATCCCAGTTATTGTTGTTAACGGTTCTCGGACTCGGATGAGGTAAATACAAAATCTGAAAATCGAATTTAATGAAATCAGATACCTATATATTACATAAAACAAAGTCAAGTTAGTTACACCATTCATAAATCATGAACGGCTGGACCGATATTTATGATCTTTAATGTGTTGGATGTCGTCGCCCCGAATAGCAAAACAATTCTAATAAAATATCAAAAAAAAAGTCAAGTATTTATTGTATGAAACGTATTTTTATGAATTCTGAGGCGGTACGAAGTTCGCCGGGACAGCTAGTTGTTTAAAAATATTAAACTATTTACTAACTTTTAGAATGCTAAAAATTATCTTAACTTAAACATGATTATATTATTTGGCGACCTCCGAGAGGCGATTAAGTCGGACTTGGGGTCGCCATCTCTGAGGTCCCGGAATCTATTCCCGGTCGGGTTAATCTAGAAAACGAAGTTTTCTTGATTACCTTGGGTCTGGGTGTTGTACCGTTGTTGTTTCTGATTTCTATAACACAAGTGCTTTAGCTACTTACCTCAGGATAAATGTATGTAATGTTGTCCAATATTTATTGAATTAATTTATTAGGGAGTTGGTGAAAATGTCAACAGCAGGTCAACCTACACCCAAAAAGTTAAAGGCCATTCAACCGATTTTCAACTTTAAGTCCGACATGTAGAGATTAATATTAATTGAGAAAATTTTACGTTTTGTGGTAGGTTGTCGAGCTATTGTCTGTACTTTGTAAAATATTCAGCGCATCATTACCGATTATCAAATTTTAATCGGTTTTATTTTTGCGAAAACAGGCCGAATTGCGATTCCGATTGATTACTTAGACACTGCAGCGTCCTTAGATAGCTTGGCTTTGTCTAACAATTTTAGTATTTTGTTTCTTCAAAAATGTGTTATTTATATAAATAATTCAGGGTCATTCATACTTAACAGGGTTGCCTTGCCAGGAATTATATTTTGTTCATTTCCATTTACCGTTTTCAATCTCAAATTGTTCTTAAAAGAGTAGTATGATGTTTTTGTACTTTCTTACATAGAAACGAATCAAACGAAAACCCGAATATGGACCATTTTTGCCTCCAATATCACAACAACCTGAAACATAGGCCAAATTTATGGCTTGACGTTTTTAACGAATCACTGTTTGTTTACTTTTTGTGTAAGTATTTATGTTATTAAGCAGACATCAAAAACGTTTGTTTTAGTTAAGTCTAAAAGAAAGGCCGTATTGTTAACGCATTAACAATCTTATTTTTCGCATTTTATTAAGAAATCGGCATATAAACTGAGTTATTCAGCCGAGTACGAGTAGTTCACAATTGCCGAGTGTGCCAGTGCCGAGAAGGTAATAAAAAAAACATTTATTTCAGGACTTGGTTCCATATTCTGCATATTGCACAGTTAAAACTACAATATCACTAATTCGTTCTTTTGCAAATGATAGAATAGTACAAAATAAATATATATTGGTTGGACAACATCACAAAGTGCTCTGATCTTAGGGTAGCCAAATCATTTGTTACAAGGACGGTACCAGTACCACCACACCCACACACTCGAGGTAATACAAAAGTTAGTTCTCTACATTGGCCCGATCGGGAATCGAACCCAGGACCTCAGAGATAGCGACGCCGGGTTCGGCGTCCAATTCCCCGCATAGGGAATGGTTGCCGGGAACGGAGCATATCTAGGCGTGCTCGCCTATCAGCTACGAAGGTCACCGATAATATATTATATTAAGCAATCGGATTTAGAGAAGTTATTTTTGCAACAAATAATTCGATTAATGAAATGTGTAAGTATTAAATTACTAACCTGAATAGAATTCCCGGGCAGATATAAATCGAGTGCTTTTAGTGCTCGGGTTTCACAAAACTTCCCGATAGCTACTACTGTTCGAACATCATACAATTGTAAGACTTTGATGAATATTGGATCACATATTTTAAATAAAGGTTGCATTTGCGCCACCTGAAAAATAAAAACAAGTTACGAATGTGATTGTTAATTTTCACCGCTCAGCACGTGGCCCTATGTGGTGAGAATAGCCTAAACTACCTCATTGTTGGAATGAGGCATTGAGGCCTTTGCCTTGCAGTGGAACGTATATCTCCGACATCTTCGGAATTGGGGAATAGGGATGTTGACAAATTTTTGGAATCGTTTTTATTTTACAGATATATCCTCTAAAAACATTTAAAAAATATATATTTTAAAATAAAATATTACAAATTTCAATAAAAAATGCGTACTTAAATAATAATAATTTTCAAAAAATTCCGCTAAGACTAAGGTTTAACTAAATAAGGTTTGCGGCCGGAAGGGATCTCGCGAGTGGCGCCTATGAAGAACTCCCTCCCCGCACATACCCCCGACCCCCGCGTCTCCAACAGTGTACCGGAGGAGTCCTGATACGAACGACGACCCTGACCCTGGCAGGATCTTGACCCCAACATCCTCTCCTCAACCGTCCGAGAAAGAAAGGAGGCTTTTACTGTACGGACCCCCTGAGATAGGTCGGCAGACTGACTGTGACTTTTAGTTGTCTTGCCTTTCTATAACGGCTGGCTAATTTTAAACTGTACGTATTTTGATACGAATTCAAGTGTTTGTTTATGTAATCACCTGTGATGCAAATAAACGATTTGATTTGATTCATAATTAACACGGAAACAAATCCATCTAGCCGTGGATGCTTAGTGGACCCGTGCTGATGTGGAGCAAGTCACTAATTATTTAATTAATGAAATGATAAAAATGTACCTACCCGAAAATCGCCCGGGGTCAGATTGCACCCATTGTTTTTCATCCATTGCTGCGGTAAATAGTTGTACACGAAGCTTGTACTGAAAAAGTTTTCAGGTGTCCCACATATACTCTTGAATAATCCCCAGAATCTTTTCCCACTTATCTAAAAGAAGAAAGATTAAAAATGTAATAGAAAAATAACCAATCAAAACAAATTATTATGCATGCATTGCAAAAAATTCATATTGGGACGTGTTACATTATTAACCTACTTACAATAAAATACATGTGAAATTATTTACTTGTCGCATTGCCGTTTGATCGAATAGCAATTGCTCGATAACTGCTTAACTCGAAAGACCATCAGATTGACAAATAACTAACTCGGAGCGTGTATGAGCTTCGATCCATCATCAATGCATCAAAATCTCAAAAGATTACAAGCTTGATGGTTCAACAGCGTGAAGGTTTATCATTATCTTGAAATATGTATATCGTTTTTGAGCATTAAAATTTGCTATTTGATGAAACGGCATTTGGTTTCAAATAGGTACCTACTTAACCCGAAATTAACTGACTATTTTTAACAAACTAACTAAGCAAATACGGATGTGTGAAACTGTTATTTATTTACTATTATCGCAGCGTTAATAATTACAATGGTTTAAATGTTAATTAAACTATGTTTATGAATGTTTGAGGATAAAATATTTAACAAACAAATAAAGATAAAACAGTTATTTTTTTAAATTTCAAATGTTTTTGCATAGCTTGCGTGATTCGCTCTTTAGGCAATGTTTAAATGGTTTAGGTTTTAAAAGACTTCGAATTATTTTGTATGGAGCCTGGCTACCAAGTAGCCTAAAATAACGTTATTTTGGTGTACACCTATGAAACATAGGTTAATCGAAAAAGAAAATAATCACAAACAACAAATACTCTTTAAGAAAATGTCATGAATGATATACTCTCCAGAATTTAAGTTTTAATGTATGTATTTTTCTGTGTGTCGAATAAACGTTTCTATTTCTATTTATTGTATTTACATATTCAAACTGAAATTTTGAACAAAGTACGACATTTTGTCAAAAAGTATTTTGTGGTAGCTTGATGAGCTAAACTTATTGTTGACTAGGTACATATCTATTGACTATATGTCATCCACGAAAATGAAGTCTCACTAACTCATAAATTGTAAACATACCTCAGTCCTCTTGCACTCAAAGCCTTTCACTGGTCTAGGAGTGATTTCTCCAGGTGGTTTTTCAACTGGCCCTTCTATTTGTAACCAATCTCTCACTGAACTAATTTCTCCAAAGGGTACCTTAAATTTAAAATCATTCCTGAAGCAAAAAATATATCTCTATATATATTTTAACTGGACATAATCATATAGGATAGACTTCATAATTTGTGATAGATGATGACTATGACACATCCGGTTTATTTTTATTTATTTACCTTTACTGCACAAGTAAGTACAATTGGCGGACTTAATGCTATACAAGTCTTCTCTACCAGTCATTATCACTATCATTTGGATCTATTAATAAATAAGTAATGAACTTTATAGGAGTAGGAATGCAATTAATAAAATAAATAATACTATTTTTAGCCCATCATTGTGAATGTTAGTAGCTAAACAAAGTACAAGCCAATAGTAATAATAAATAATAGCACAGTGGGACCTACTGATTTTCTATTCATTTATGCATTCAATTACCATTAACTGACTTTAATTTGTTCAATAAAACTACAGTTACAAACATAGTTACTTATCTACCAAGCTGATGGTCCAAGCTACTTGAATTGTGTAAAGATAAAACCATGTTTAATGTACGTAATTATACTGTTAGAGATGTTTACTAAGTATATTCATGCACTGGTTTTGTAAGCACATTAGTCAATTTTGGCGGTCCACTAGTTTGTTTAAAATAAATCGCTTGTACGCTGCTTTACTCACACGCCCGCCTCCGACACTCATACTATCTCAATCAAGGCCGCAAGCAATGTTTAGGCGCCTTGACGACCGTCTGGTGTAGTGGTTCGCGCCTCGGACTACAAATTCAGCAGTTGCGGGTTCGAATCCCGCAAGGGGCAAACGAATGTTTGTGTGATGAGCAAGAGCATTTGTACCTAAGTCATGGATGTTTATAAAAGTATTTAAGTATGTTTATCTGTTACCTAGTCGCCATAGTACAAGTTTTGCTTACTTTGGGGCTAGATAATAAGTGTGATTGTGAAAACAATTTATTATTAATTATTAAGTAGCTTGGCCCAAGTTCTATCAAATAAAACAAACATCTAGGTATATAAATATATTTTTATTTAAATAAAAAACAAAGGTGGGTTAGTTACTTCGTTTATAATTCAAAAACGGCTGAACCGATTTTTATGATATTGGATTTGGCTCTGCTATAAATAGCAGATAACATCGGAAGAATATATAAAGGTTTATTTTTTCATACATTTTGTACGTTGGAATAAATTTAAGACCACGCGAATGAAGTCGCGGGCCACAGCTAGTACTTAGTTTATAATATGTATAGAGGATGCTTGATTTTGGTGTACTGATCATTTTTTATAATTTGTTAAACTGCTGCTCGTAGGTTCTTTAGGTAAAGGCAGTCAGTCAGTGCCCCATTCCAAGAATTTAAATTAAATTAAACCTTTTTATATGCTAAATTAAATATGAAAGTTTTTAAAAAAGTATTCCATTCCCGCCCCATATCTTTTTTGACCTAGCATGCCTAAAATTTGACATTTTTTTTCTACTAGACAGTACTTTAAAAAAATATGTAGCAAAATAATAAGGCAGTTATCCTTAAATAATAATTTATCAAAAAACTTAAGATTTATTGAACGTTTTTAAAAAATATATATATTTATTTTAGTGTAAGATATATTATATGCAAGAGATTTGTGATTATAATATATCTGTTTAATTTTCTAGAATGAAAAATTAAATAATGGCAACCAGAAAAACACCTGTGATGGCTAGACTGTTAGTGCTAGTCACAATTTTTTAAACTAAAATAGTCCATAAATGTACTTTTCTAAATAAAATATAGGTAATTTAAACGCTAACATAAAACAGTGTTTTTTTTTAAATCTTTTATCATTTTGTTAATTTCGATAATTTATCTGTAACTAAAAGTTCAAAATAATGCACAAAAATATTTTCTGTTAAGTATCTTAAAAACATCCTTACTTAAGTAGTTGCTTAACAGCTCTACTCAGCAACATTTTTTAACAAACAAATTTTCATGAGGTTCAATAAAATATAGCGAAACGAATACGATCACAATAAACTTTTTACCCGCGAGCGAAGCGAGCGCAAAAAATTTGTGAATGCTAGAATGCAATATCTATCCTTTAACTGCCGTCCAGCTTAACGAACTATAATTGAAAAAGAGCGAAGTGACGCCTAGTAATAACTTAATCCAAGATGGCGGACAAAAACCTTGAAAAGGATAATGCAGTCTAGGGTAGGCAAAGAGGATTTTTGGGTGGGCGTCGCATGTATACACTACAGATATTAAATAAGTTCAAAAGGTACGTAAATGGACGAAATTACACATTACACAGCTAAAAAGGTATGTCAAATGTGTAAAATGTACGCTAGAGGCAACGCTGACACATAGCAGACAATATTGGAACCATTTTTCTGGAAACTAAATCACAACATTAATAGCTTTGGCAAATGTTGATCAAGATTTCAAGACATATAAAATTAAAAAAAGAATAACAATAAAAAATCGGAATATCAGCAATATGTCAATTGTGTTTTCGGTTTAATAAAAATATGGAAAATGAAAAAAGGACAAAACATTTTCGAAGAAATAAAATTTCTACTAAAGCAATTCGGATTTAAAATAGGTAACCATTTCTGCCAGATTTATACCACTAGTGATGAATCAAATGAAAGTACATATTAATAAACTATTACGGATAGTATTTTAAAGAAAATGTTGTAAAAGTATTGAAGCCATTTCAGGTAGTAATTTTGAAGTCATAAATGCTTAATAAACTTATTTATGATGTTTTAATATCTGGATAAGATTATATTTAAAATTTACTGAGTTGTTAGTCAACTAAGTAAGGAAGTTTTTAAGATGCATAACAGAAAATATTTTTATGCATTATTTTTAACTAGAGTGAGACTAAGTTATAGATAAATTATCGAAATTAACAAAATAATAAGAGATTTGTGACTCTAGGCCTAACTGTTCATAACATACATGGGATTCTAATCGATAGGTGTTAGTGTCCTCTATCACCTGGTACCCACTGGTACACCTTTCTTGAGACATGCTGTATAATATAATACTTCATTCATGTATGCAAGGAAATAATGTGACCGACAATGACCAGTATTAATCAAACAATTTTAAACATAGTAGTAGGTTTAGTGTGTTAAAGTTCAAGAGCTTTAACCTGACTTTTGAAAATTGCAAATTACTTTGATTGCCATAATGCTAAGCATAAGGAGTTCATAAGCAGGTAAATCTACCATAAACATTACTACATACCAAATCAGCATGCAATATACAAAAACAACTCTTACTCCAGTTTGGGACATTCCCCATGGGCCAGGATTCATACCAAAGTACATTATAGATTTTTTGGTATTGCAATATTTTTGAACATACATTTCAAATGTATGCCTAGCATAAATAGTTGGGTTATACACACATTGAACTTCTTCAGGAAGTTGAAATTCTTCTAATGCGTTATTTAATTCATGAATTAAATCAGTAAATTTTGTAGATATGGGAATTTCCCTCAAAAAAAATTCTGATATAACTTCCGAGGTTTCCATCATGAAGTAACAATACCCATAAGTAAATAATTGTATTTAATGACACACAAGGTTAAAATCACAAAATTTAATCACACAAGCTGTCCAAACTGTGGACACTATTATCAGAAGAGCAAACAGACGACAAATCAGTTCCAATCAAATCTTTGTCTAGAAATTACCATAAATTCAGGTCCTAATTCCAATCCAATCTACTGCATGGTTTTAGTACACCAAACATTTAATTTAATATAGTAGTTCACACAACAATACTCCTCATCCTCATTAATCAAGTAAACTATAGTCCACAGATTAGACAGAGCAGTCTTTTCAAGCTAAAAGAAGATACCTTTGAGTTCCTATCCTGACACTTGGCATTTTCCGTTACACCCATACTATTTACGATAATATTTTATAAAACATATTTTTAATTTCAATTTATATCATTGCAAAAACACATTATTCTTTGCCTTTAAAAATTTAAGCAAAAATTGCAGACCAATAATATACCTTAATGATTTAACAAATAAATTAATAGGATTTCCTTCAAATACTTAATGCGTAAGACGGAACGTTTACTTATAGGGATTGACAATACATAATCGGAACTAAATTGATGAATCGGTTCGGTCGTCTTGTGAAAACCTATGCGTTGACGTCAGTAGTATTAAGAGAGCGTCTGCTTTTATGCGATTTGTGTTAACGTTATTTTTCGCATAGTTCCTATTTTGACTTTTGTTTTTGTAAAGTTTTGCTTTTATTTGTTAAAATGCCAAAAAAGGAAAAAAAGACTTGTCAAAAATCTGTATACGGCACTCTGGCAGTAGAACATTGCAGCATATCTCTTATTTTAAATAAGTTTATTTGTATAAAAATCGATTACACTTTTTTTTATAAACTTTCTCGATTTTCAAAAAGAATCGGTTGGATTCAGTTAGGGCACATTACTATTTGTGTCAACAGGGAAATCATGTGAGGTGTCATAAGTTTCTTCTTAACTTGAAAAGGGTATAATTTTGACGTATATAGCGGTGGATAATATCGGTTTAACTATAAATCGATATTTAATATCGGATTTAGAAACTATACTATTTTCTAAAACTGTATATTTTTCGTAATTGCATTGCACTGCTGTGATACTTTGACGTTTCGATACAACAATGGATATACATATGATATAATTCATTGTGTATGATTTTATAACTGTTACTAAGTTTTTTTCCTAGTAACAATAAACTATTATGTTTATTGTTACTAGGAAAAAAACTAAAGTTTTGTCAATAATTTTAAAACAAATTTTTGTTCATATGCACACATAAACTAGACTGTCTGCATTATTTAACTGTAAATTGTTTGTTTGTGGATCAGAATCGAGTCTAGATAGAATATAAAAAAATAAGTAAAAAACAGACCGAACTGAGTGTACTAGGTAGACAATAATAATCCACTGCCTATCTACCCATTGTAATTAGTTTAGTATTATAGCTAAGCCGCTTTGACAATTTTGGATTCACGTAACTCCAGTAGTGTTCATTGTGGCTGTTGAAAACACCGATCCGAGTAAACAAACATTCATCGGTGAACAAAATGTTAGCGTTTGGGTTTGCTAACACCCACTCGCAGAACGACACTCGCGGCTGTCTGTCACTGTCACAGGAGACGTATTTTTGAATCATGCGAATTCCAATCCGAATACGAAATCGCAAGATTCGAAGGCGAATTCCTAAAATCACTATTTTTGAAAATTCATTCCGTGAATTCTGCAACGACCACTCGTTTTTGTTTTCTACTAGTAGAAAGTACGGAAGAATTACATTGACAAGTAAACGTATGTTTGACAGAAATTTGACATAATAACTTTTTATTTACGTTCTTTAGTGAGTTTATGCTTTATGGTATATGATATTTTCTGCGTGAAACTAAAATAGTTACAAGATTTCAATCTAATAGCGACACCTATTTCGAGTGATTCAAAAATGCATAAAAGCGTGAGCAATAGAAATGAATTTCATACACGAATTGTTTTCGTGTTCGAATTCGAAATTCATTTCTAATGCTTCAAAAATACGTCTCCTGGAGACGTATTTTTGAAGCATTAGAAATGAATCTTGAATTCGAACACGAAAACAATTCGTGTATGAAAATGGTTTCTATTGCTTCCGATTTTACGCATTTTTGAATCACTCGAAATAGGTGTCGCTATTAGATTGAAATCTTGTAACTATTTTAGTTTCACGCAGAAAATATCATAAACCATAAAGCAAAAACTCACTAACGAACGTAAATAAAAAGTTATTATGTCAAATTTCTGTCAAACATACGTTTACTTGTAAATGTAATTCTTCTGTACTTTCTACTAGTAGAATACAAAAACGAGTGGTCGTTGCAGAATTCACGGAATGAATTTTCAAAAATAGTGATTTTAGGAATTCGCATTCGAATCTTGCGATTTCGTATTCGGATTGGAATTCGCATGATTCAAAAATACGTCTCCTGGAGACGTATTTTTGAAGCATTAGAAATGATTCTTGAATTCGAACACGAAAATAATTCGTGTATGAAAATGGTTTCTATTGCTTCTGATTTTACGCATTTTTGAATCACTCGAAATAAGTGTTGCTATTAAATTGAAATCTTGTAACTATTTTTGTTTCACGCAGAAAATATCATAAACCATAAAGCAAAAACTCACTAACGAACGTAAATAAAAAGTTATTATGTCAAATTTGTGTCAAACATACGTTTACTTGTCAATGTAATTCTTCTGTATTTTCTACTAGTAGAAAACAAAAACGAGTGGTCGTTGCAAAATTCACGGAATGAATTTTCAAAAATAGTGATTTTAGGAATTCGCATGCGAATCTTGCGATTTCGTATTCGAATTGGAATTCGCATGATTCAAAAATACGTCTCCTGGAGACGTATTTTTGAATCATGCGAATTCCAATCCGAATACGAAATCGCAAGATTCGCATGCGAATTCCCAAAATCACTATTTTTGAAAATTCATTCCGTGAATTCTGCTACGAGTGGTCCTACCCACTCGTTTTTCGATTTCTACTAGTAGAAAGTACGGAAGAATGACATTGACAAGTACACATATGATTGTCAGAGATTTGACATAACAATTTTTTATTTACGTTCGTTAATGAGTTTTTGCTTTATTGTTTATAATATTTTCTGCGTGAAACAAGAATTGTTACAAGATTTCAATTTAATAGTGACACTTATTTCGAGTGATTCAAAAATGCGTAAAATGGGAAGCAATAGAAACCATTTTCATACACGAATTGTTTTCGTGTTCGAATTCAAGATTCATTTCTAATGCTTCAAAAATACGTCTCCTGGAGACGTATTTTTGAATCATGCGAATTCGAATCCGAATACGAAATCGCAAGATTCGCATACGAATTCCTAAAATCACTATTTTTGAAAATTCATTCCGTGAATTCTGCAACGAGTGGTCTAACCCACTCGTTTTTCGATTTCTACTAGTAGAAAGTACGGAAGAATGACATTGAGAAGTTGAAGCATGTTTGACAGAAATTTGACATAATAACTTTTTAATTACTTTCGTTAATAAGTTTTTGCTTTATGGTTGATAGTATTTTTTGCGTGAAACAAAAATAGTTACAAGATTTCAATTTAATAGCAACACTTATTTCGAGTGATTCAAAAATGCGTAAAATCAGAAGCAATAGAAACCATTTTCATACACAAATTATTTTCGTGTTCGAATTCAAGAATCATTTCTAATGCTTCAAAAATACGTCTCCAGAGCTCCTGCACTTTGCGGTAGTGAAACGGGTGCATGACTGATGAAATTATTTTCCATATGCAGTACTGGAGACGTATTTTTGAAGCATTAGAAATGAATCTTGAATTCGAACACGAAAAAAATTCGTGTATGAAAATAGTCTCTATTGCTTCCGATTTTACGCATTTTTGAATCACTCGAAATAGGTGTCGCTATTAGGAGACGTATTTTTGAATCATGCGAATTTCAATTCGAATACGAAATCGCAAGATTCGCATGCGAATTCCTAAAATCACTATTTTTGAAAATTCATTACATGAATACTGCAACGACTACTCGTTTTTGTTTTCTACTAGTAGAAAGTACGGAAGAATTACATTGACAAGTAAACGTATGTTTGACAGAAATTTGACATAATAACTTTTTATTTACGTTCGTTAATGAGTGTTTGCTTTATGGTTTATAATATTTTTTGCGTGAAACAAAAATAGTTACAAGATTTCAATTTAATAGCAACACCTATTTCGAGTGATTCAAAAATGCGTAAAATCGTGAGGAATAGAAATGAATTTCATACACGAATTGTTTTCGTGTTCGAATTTGAGATTAATTTCTAATGCTTCAAAAATACGTCTCCTGGTGTGCTGCGATGTTCTACTGCCAGAGTGCCGTACAGTGCCGTATACAGTTTTTAACAAGCCTTTTTTGCTCAATATGCTTCAAAAATACGTCTCCAGGAGACGTATTTTTGAAGCATTAGAAATGAATCTTAAATTCGAACACGAAAACAGTTCGTGTATGAAATTCATTTCTATTGCTCACGATTTTACGCATTTTTGAATCACTCGAAATAGGTGTTGCTATTAAATTGAAATCTTGTAACTATTTTTGTTTCACGCAGAAAATATTATAAACCATAAAGCAAAAACTCATTAACTAACGTAAATAAAAAGTTATTACGTCAAATTTCTGTCAAACATACGTTAACTTGTCAATGTAATTATTCCGTACTTTCTATTAGTAGAAAACAAAAACGAGTGGTCGCTGCAGAATTCACGGAATGAATTTTCAAAAATAGTAATTTTAGGAATTCGCATGCGAATCTTGCGATTTCGTATTCGGATTGGAATTCGCATGATTCAAAAATACGTCTCCTGTTATTAAAAAAAAGGTGACTAGAATAAAAATATTTTAAACTTACTTTATAAACTTATTCGATTCGATTGTGTGGATTTCGTTAGGGCTACTACACTATACGTGTCAGTTGGTGTCAGTCAGTCAATCACAACACAACAGTGAGTTGTCACAAAAGTTTAACAAATTATCTAACTAAATAAAAACCCTTCTTACGCTTTAAGAACTAGTTGCGTAAAAGTAAAAGCAATAAATGTTAGCATAGTGCAATTGGTTTAAACATACCGTAAAGATAGAAATAATATGAAATGTCTTCACAACTTAGCGGCGAGATTATACGTAGCTTAGCTGCAAAGAGTAATAAGCCTTTAGTTTTTCGACGTTTTGTTAAAAATTGGCCTTTATGCCAGTGGAATTCGGAGAAGTGGTGCTCGGTATTTGGTGACAAGGAAATACCTTTCCGATGTTTGAAAAAAGACTTCGTCTCTGATGAGCCTTGTTGGGAGAGGAAGTGCAGTTTGAAATCAATGACGTTTAAAACTTTTTTGGAGAGCCTTGAAAGCTGTGATGAATGGATGTATTTTGACTATAAATATCTTCATCAATGGTTCGGTGCTGAGACAGAACTATCCAAGGTAAATCATTCTCATCATAGATTTTCTAATGACTATATGTTATATAATAATAAAAGCCTTTAATCAGACATTTTTGTGTACAATTTTTCTTATTAACTTAAATCTAGTATTGCCTCGACAACCCTGTCTGTGTGTTTCTTTTGAGAAAGGCCTCCTCTAACTCTGACTACTTATCTCTATCACCAGCCACTCTTGTCCTAACTGACTAACTATCTGTTACCAAATAGGTATGATTCTAAAATTGTTATTAATGGTGCATTACACGGTCTATGTGTTTGACAAAATGTCTCTATCTACCAGTGGTAATTCCTGGTGTGTAGTCTTGGGTTGGATCCAGGTTAAAATTAGGTACTTTTTTCTCAATAAAAAACTTAAATAAACTGAAATGAACTTTTAAAAATTATTACAATTTGAGTGATGAATTTGCAAAGTGTTTAGATTACACTCCGAACTACAAAGCTGAGCGGTTGCAGGTTCGAATCCTGCAAGGGTCAAATGTTTGTGTGATGAGCACTAACACTTGTACCTAAGTCATGGATGTTCATTATACATTTGTATATATAATTTGTATGTTTATCTGGTAAGTAGTCGCCATAGTAGAAGCTTTGCTTAGTTTGCTGCTAGCTAAATTGGTCTGATTGTTGAAACAATTTATTTATTTATCTTTTATACTAACCATGTTTTAAGGTATACTGATTCTTTTTTGCAAATTTCTTATAGGCGCCTTTTAAAGCGCCAACCAGACTCATTATTTAATATTATTTATTATTATTATACAAACAACAAGTAATATAAAAAGCGTGGGTCAAATGCTTGAATGAAATTTGTTGGCACTGATGAAATCGTCAATTGTAGTTGTGAGTGGTGGCGACGAGATTTCGTATGCCGGACGCGCCGCGCGGTAATTTCAAATATGTGTATCTGAAATAATTTATTACTTTGGTATGATTATTTGTTAAACGTGTTAACTTTATTTAATAAAGATAAACCTCGCCAACTAAGAAGAATCGCTACTGCTATCAATATAAAGTAACAAATAAAATAATTATCATAGCTTGATATGGCCTGATCATCAAGCACACCTTATAGAGCAGCAATACGGACCATCTTCCTCTGAAACATGTTAGTGATTTTTTGCTTACACCTAATTTTCTGATCAAGTAAAACTACGTTAGAATTTTAGTATGAAATGACAAGTCCTGTCAACTCTCGCCCATAGTAAAACAGTACAGTCACAGATTAAAAATAGGCAGAATTTTTATTGAACAAAATAAATTATATTTGTACCATATAATGATGTGCTCCATGCGCCTGATACACTGATTGCATGGTAAATAATAAGTGTTTGATTTTGATAGGCAGTTTCATGGAAAGACTTCGGTTACCCAGACAAAGGAGCTCCCGAGACTACACTGTGGGTGGGCAGCAAGGGAGCCCACACTCCAGCCCACCAGGATACTTATGGGTTTAACATTGTAGCTCAGCTTCATGGCACGTAAGAGTCTATAACAAAAATGTTTAGGTACCTAATTTTTAAAATAGAGGAGTATTATAGTATCCAAAACTGCAAATACTACTATTACATGATTTTTTCAAATTAAAAATTATAGTAAGTACAAAATTGTTGCAATGGATCATTAAAAAAATTGCATATCAAAAACATCCTACACACATTAACATTCCATGATATTTTAGAGTGTTTTCTTTACATCACACTTGTCCACCAATTTGCCTATATTTTAGCATGTTTTGATATTTAACTTGGTTTAAAAATAATAATAAAATAATGTTTCAGTGAAGTTTGTTACAAAATCATTAGTGGATCTCAAGTGCAAAATTAGTCTTTATTTATTTTAGTAGGTTTTATACTATAATACCCTAATTCTAAATGATGATAGTGTTGCTTTTTCAGAAAACGTTGGATATTGTTCCCTCCGGAGACTGGTGGATTGAAACCTACGAGAGTGCCTTATGAAGAGTCAAGTGTTTACAGTGAATTAAACTTCTATTGCCCAAACAATCTTGATGTATTCAATGGTAGGTATGTTAAATAAAGTTGCATAGATACTCAACATTAAGGATTTGTAAATAAAGTATCTTAATCCAATAATTTTGTAGTTGAATCTGAATCATATAAAAAAGTAGGATGTGGATGGAAACCTTTACCATCAAACCATAAGATTATGACATTCTATTGAGTACTTAGAATTGCTCATTGCAATTAAATGTAATTATTATACATAATTATTGATATTGTTTCTACATGTACCTGAGTAATGGTTGTCCATTTATTTACAGGTTTGACCGGTGGTCTTATGGTAGAACTATCAGCTGGTGATGCTCTCCTAGTGCCAAGGGGTTGGTGGCATTATGTTCAAAATACAGACTTGTTAAATATCACACTTAACATCTGGCTGCCTCATGTAAACATTTTTTGTGATCTTATTCTTTAGAATGAAATGAATGAATGAAATTAATACCTAGTCTTAAACATAATTATTATCTGCTGTATATTAAACTGGTTGTTATTATTAATATGTGTCAAATATTTTAAATGTCCTTACAGGATAGAGATGGTACGACGCAGGTGTCTGAAGCATTAATCAAGATATTGGTAGCACAAATATGTAAGGATTTGCCTCAGGAGACAGCTAAGCTACTTGTCAACCCAAATGAGGTATGTTAATAGATCACTCGCTCTATTTATAGATTCCATCCATTTATTGGTTGGTTGTTTCAATATGTATATAGGTAACACTTTTAGGTATAACGTAGTGATTCAGTATACTTACGTATTATTCAACCCTGACACTGCAACACAAATAAACTGTGACTCATCAGTGAGATCAGACAATATGCCAGGAAACTGATTATTTCAAACATACTTTATTAGTGTCTGCAATGCACCTACTACATGTACCAATTTAAAATCAGATTTAATCTTGATTTCACCTGTTTCTCCTTCCACCAATGCATACTTTAAAATTAACCAAGTGGTTCATAAAAGTTTAGAAGTAAGTGTTATCGATCAAGCACAAGCCTTAGGCTCGGACTAAATTCATCCGAAATTTGTCAGAATCCGTTAAAAAACGGCTTTCGGCACCGGATCGTATGTGGTCAATTTAGGAAAATTACATTATTATGTTTGCTTAAGCGACGCGGCCACGGATTGAACCCGGGTTTGCCCGGGACCGTTTTTTAACGGGTTCTGAAAAATTCTGGGTGTATGTAGGTAGTCCGAGCCATAATTATAGTCGCAACTAGAGATGTGCCGTTCCGGGAATATTCCCTGTACGGCACATCTCTAGTAGCAATCAATATTTTTTCAGGACGACATAGCCGACACGCCGTTAGCTGTATTATTCTTGCAATTAGAGTCAGTCGCGAACACGTATTTAGACAACCGGCGGAAGACACGCCGCGTGAAACGTCAGAAAACTTGCGATGATGACGTGTCGGCGCCCGTTATCGAGGAATACGACCTCAAGACTTTGCTAGAAAACGAGTCGAACAATCTGGAAATAGTTCCTAATATATCTAGTGATGATCTGATTAGTTTAATCAAACAAAACTTAAAGGAGTACGCTAATTCTAATAGATCGTTGGACGACGACGAGGTGGACGGCTCCACGACAAGTTTATGCCTAACCAAAGCGGTCATAGACGCATTTAGTCAAGGCAACGTCATAGAACTCGTAAAGCAGAATTTGTTTACGCGTCTCAGCCAGTCCTACTAGTTTTTCCTTTTTCAAGAAGCGGTACTTATAATCTATCGAAAGCAGAGATAACTGATACTGAGAGAGTTCTGAAACCAGGTAGTTTTTAGTGACTCTGAAGCGATAGCGGTATGTGATCGGAGCGCAGGTGGACAGCGAAGGCAGCTCTGTTGACTCTGTCTAGCTAGAATATCTTGTGGGTATCCTCCAATGCGGACTCGTGGTCTATATGGTTGTCATTTGTATAAAAACAGCTTCACACACTGCTGCTATTCTCTCCTCTCAACTTTGGTAAATACCTACCTTTACTGCACGCCTTCGTTGCGACTTCTTTGTGATGGTCATCTATTTAAAGTAGCTAACCCGCTGAAGTTGAGTTCGCGGCTTCATGTGTTATCGGGAGGCTGAGTAAAAGCCTTTGTTAACGAATGACCACTGATAACCACTGACCCATATGTTAAATCATATAGTGGTACGTGTTCATTGATGGACAATTTGCTATCGAATGGAATTTGTTCTTTATTGGAGGTTAGGCAAAAATCCGTCCATTCGTAAGAATTTTGATAATGGTCTTTAAGTTATTAGATACTTATAGCATCGATTATTACAGAATCTTTCATTTTAATTTGTGTCGAAAAGTTACATTGAGTCCTAGTTGTAGTTAATATCCCTTAAAGCTATTTAATGTGATATTATCATTGAACCCCAGTCCGACTGGCTCTATGATGATAAGTAAATGTAATTTATGTCAATAATAAGGTTATTTTTGTAGGGTGATGTGATAAAAATAAAATTGTTCATACTGTTCGTTCTAAAAATATGTTTTATTATTTATGAATGTATTATTTTTTTCTTATAATGTGTATATTAGAATTATATTTATTAATTATTGTTTATCAGTAATAGATATACGGTAGCTCACTGACAAGTGAGGGTATGTCGGCGACTCGCGCCTGTGGATTGGCATTAACGTGCTAGCGACAATCGCCTCGCCTACCATTGTCCCAAGGAGTCGCCGACATACTGTCGCCGTCTGTGAGCTCTATAATAGTGCAGTAATATGAAAAGGCACGTGTAATATTTCACATGTAATAAATTGATTTCACGCTAAGCGATACACTCGTGATTAGTTTAGAGTTAGAGAGTAGTAACATTGATTGTTTCTATGGGGATTGGAGGCGCAAAATTATGTTTGAAGACTGAATTTTAAAAATGATTTAGTAAAGTCCACCATTACCAATATAGATAGAGCTTAAGCAAATTAATCAGTATAATAAATAAATAGTAATAATAAATTAAGTTTTCAGTTGTAACGCTTTGCGATTACCTCTATAGAATGCTTAATAAACGAAAAACTATTTCAATATTACAAAAATAAAAAGGCCAAACCTAACGACCTATTGGAGTGTAGGTATTTATCTTAACAAATAGGCCTCGTTTTGGTAGTGCTTTATTTTTTTGACGATTTGAAGAAAGACGAAGAAATAGCTTTACCAGGATATTTTTCCCATTAAAAAGAATAACTTTCCTGTGGCACTGATATCGAAATCGGACGAAAAAAGTTTACTTCTCCATACAAATTAGTAATTTACCTCGACGATAAGATTCAAATTCAAAATTATTTTATTCATTTTACAATTATTAGTAATAAGTACATTGGAAAACTCCTTTTAAGTTTAACACTTGTATTAGGAGAGAACCGCTCTTTCTACAGGTTAAATTAACATTTCTAAAACAAAGTGTTTTTTTCCTTGTGAAGCTAACAACTTCCCAGTCACTTTGTATACTGTGTGTGCCACGAGTTGACAACGAGCGCGAACATGCCGCGAGCGGTAGTGCTATTAGGTATTCTATGCCGCGAGTGCGCAGAAGAATAATAAATAATAAATATTGGACAACATCACATACATTGTTCTGATCATAGGATAAGTTGCTTAAGCACTTGTGTTCTAGAAATCAGAAACAACGACGGTACCACAATACCCAGCCTCGAGATAATGCGGAAAAGTTATTTTTCTACATTGACTGACCGGGAATCGAACCCGGGACCTCAGAGATAGTGACACCAAGTCTAGTATGGTCGTCATCAAGAATAAGTTTTTTTCCATAAATTTAGTTTCACTTTTCAGTAATAGTTCTTGCAGGTCCCTCACGAGGCTAAAGACTGTCCTGTAGGGAAGGATCCACGACGCCATATCGCTTCGCTTTGATTGAACTCGCTCAAACATCTCTAGTGTGATAAGGCTCAAAGAGTTGGAATTATAAGACGATCAATTGTAACATTTACTACCTACTCCATAGCTTATTAATACATATTGACTGTATTGTGTTCATGAGCGAAGTCTACTGTTAGTGTTATGTGTAGATAATATAAAATATATCTATTTTATTTACAAAACGGATTTTTTATTGTTTTTACTTATTTTTAGGGTTCCTAAAAAAACCGAACCATTAATGATAGGGTGGGTCACTCGTGTGTCTGTCTGTCACAGCCAATTTGCTCGATCTACTGGACCGATAAGTTGAAAAGGCATCGAACCTAATTAGCAGTTACCTATCGTATGTTCGAAAAGTTGTTTACCAAATTTTATTTCACCGAAAACTTTTCGACTAATTTCGTTTCGCCTTTTTTTATTTCATAGAAATGACCTTTGCCACTGTATCAGTTGACCTATTATTAATTCGTTTTTTATTGTTACCCCGACGTTTCAATTGTTCGAAAAACTTATTACCGAACTTGGCTTGGCCGAAATAACATTTGTTCGAAGTATTATGTTTCAAGTATGTATTAAGTATTTTATTATGTTACTATGTCTAACAATAATAGCTTTGGCAAATGTTGTATACTATGCCAAAGCTATTAATGTTAGATGATTTAGTTTCCAGAAAAATGCTTCCAATATTATAATAATTAATCCTTCATCCTTATCCTTAAAATCTATCCTTAGTTTTTAAGCGCTCGGCGGCCGCTGCCGCGGCACGCTCTCTCCGTCCGCTCGCCTTCGCGCTGTGTGTGGTCACTGTTCTCACCTAACCTAACCAATTTAGTCTTAATATATACGCAGTATTCTGGTAAATAAAAAAGGTTCAAAAGAGACTTCGGCCAACAGTAAAAAGTCTTTCTGAAAATCGATGAAACGTTCGATAAAATTATACTTATGTCAAGAGATATTTCGATGGACTAAAATTAATATGTCAAATGATACATAGCAAAAGAAATGTCTGTCTATAATTTTCGACCAACTGAAATTCTGTCAAGTAAATTGCGGACAAGTAATCGGTTACCCTAATTGGCATACTTAAAGTTACAAGTACCTAAAACAAGTACCTTATTTTGGTGTACCATGTGAAACATACGCCGATCGACAGAGAAAATAAATACAAACAACAAATACTTGCTCATTAAAAAAATGACGTAAATGATGTAGGTAGGTACTTTGTTCAGAATTTCAGTTTGAATATAGGTACATTAAATGTAATATTTGCTTTTATTTACATATTCAAATTGAAATTCTGAACAAAGTATATCATTTACGACATTTAGACAAAGCATATTTGTTGTTTGTAATTATTATCTCTTTCGACTAACGTATGTTTCATAGGTGTACACCAAAAAACCGTTATTTTAGGTTACTTGCAACTTTATAAATCTATACATATATATAAGTAAAAAATAAATCTCTATTTCCCTTAGTCATCGGATCACGCGTGAACGGATGGAGCAATTTCACTAACTCTTTTTGTTGTGTTAATTATTGTCAGGAGAAGGTTCTTTTGAACGAAAAAATATAAAAAATTGCGCAGAAAATTCTTGATGAATAAACTGAAGCCCACGCGAACGAATTCGCGGGCAACAGCTAGTAATAAATAAATATTGGACAACATTACATACATTGCTCTGATCCTATGGTAAGTAGCCAAAGCACTTGTGTTACAGAAATCAGAAACAACGACGGTAGGTACCACAACACCCAGACCTGAGACAATATAGAAAAGTTATTCTTCCTATATTGACCGACCAGGAATCGAACCCGGAACCTCAGAGATAGCGATACCAAGTCCGGTACGCTCGCCTCTCGGCTACAGAGGTCGTCGCTTTCGTATTTTTCGGTCGAACTTTAGGTATGCCAGGCTCCATACAAAAAAGTTCGAAGTCTTTTGGTACATACCACCATTTCTGTGACTTCAACACGGACGTAAAACGTAAATAAAAGAATTTTGAATATGGGGTTCACTTAAGGTTACACACAACACATGTATGTTCTGTTTAAACTTTCTTTCATTACAATATATCCATAACTTATACATAACGATAACATAAGATCGGATTTTAAACACTTTTAGGCTTCTTAATGTAAGCTTTGTAGTAAAAGTCACAGAACAGAATGACCATGAATAGGTTTTGTGGTATGAGGATATAAGCGGGCTGCCTTGGGAACCCACAGTCTTTGGCCATCACCAGCAACAGGAAATGAATCAGCAAAAACGTGAATTGAATCTGAAAGAGTTTTTTTTTTTTGTTATTATCATAAAATAAGTAAAATACTAACTAATGAGCATTAATTACTACTGACGTATCGGTCGCATTAGTTATGTGGCTTGTGTCCACAAGAGAATCCTTAGTTACGAATGTTTGCCATTTTATGCGCCCGTATATATTGATAGGTTTTGTTTCAATTCATATACCTTTGTCAGTTAAGTGTCGTACCGTATGTAAGTGTTATTCAAACGTAGTCAAATTAGGTGTCTGCCTGCCTATATAACCAACCTACCAACTACAAAATAACTCACGATCTGTATTTGCGTGACGTGTCTCTTCCACCAAAGTGATTTCTTGTAAGACTCATCCCATATAGTGAGTAGGTAGTACATGTACATTATTATGTGGACGAAACAATTTGCTGTTACTAAAAACGTCACGTGACCACCTGAAAAAACAAGCTCCGTTTTAATACAGTAGAGTCAATAATCCGGCATGGTACCTATATCGGCACATCCAGTAATCCTCCCACATTCCCCCAAAGCATCCCACACCCACTTGCACCACTTGTGTTACAGAAATCAGAAATAACGAAAGTACCACAACACCCAGACCCGAGATATCATTGAAAATGTCGTGTTCTGTATTAACCCGACCGGCAATCGAACCCGGGTGGGTTTAGAGATCGCGACGCCAAGTCCGTCGTGCTCACCTCGCGGCTACAGAGGACGGAGATCGAGGTCGAATTGCAATTAAGATATTTAAAAAAAAAACGAATCGAGTTTTTTTTTTCACAATTACGTACAAACAGCCTAATTGTAAATATAGCGGTTCTGCGCTCCCAGGCGGCTACAGGGCCCTACTGTTACAAGGCTACGACGTTTGTCCGTTAAACTTAATATTTATAAGTACATAGAACATTTTGTGAAAATATATCAATTTCCCGTCTAGCTAGATTATTTGAAAATAATTTACCTGGTACCCATTTGACAATGCCCCAAGAGACTGCAACCATACCAAAGTGGTGATACACGTGTAGGAAGGTCACTTGATTTTGTTTCTTTCGAAGCACAAAAAAAAACTGTAATAAAAAAAACGTTGCCATTTTACCGTTATGTAGTTGCTTTGATAATAACGATTGTCGTAATAAATCAGTATATAACCAGTGAAAAAATAATGGCATTTGTTTTTTATGTAATTCAAAAAGTTCTACGTGTCGTGGTTTTATTTTTAGTCACCGAAATTCGCGGCCTTTAGCACAGTAAAAAAATACATAAACTGTGCCTTTAGTGTCCGTCGTTTGTCCAACCCTAAACTTCACTTACCGTATCTAATAGATCCATAAACTTAATGACAAAGTACATGTAGCAAACTCTCCAGGCATACTCGATATTGTACGGCCCTTCGTCAGCCGGCTGGCAGACGAACGAATAATGATTCAGCCATCCTAGCACTAAACTCTGCAAAATAAAAACGATTAATGATAGTCTCGAAGTAAGGAACTATTTTTTATTACCTTGGTTTCAAAGTGCCAGAAAACGATTTTCGCTGAGTCCGTCCTAGCACACGAAAAACTAGAAACCGAGTGAAGAAAGTTTTCCAAATTGGCTTAAACGGGAATTGAATGGACCTCTAGCGCTTGACGCTCTCTGAAAGTGCAAATGTACTCGTAGTAAGACTTACTAAAAATCCACAAAATGCTACGGACGACCAGCACACAATCGAGACCAATGAATGCTAGAAGAATAGAGTAATGTTTCAAATATATTAATGCTAGTATACAACGTGTCAATGAAATAACGCAAAACTTCTTAAGAGCTGATTCTGCTGCAACATCGAAATTGCAAAAAAAGTTTTTAAACTGCGACCAGCTGACATCTGTTTGCATGGAAACGTAATCTTTTTTTTTGAGAATTTGATGTTAGCCCCATAGAAAAAGTTGTTGTAGTTGAGAGAATCAGCTCCTAAGAGGTTTGGCGTTAATTCATTAACACCTGCTTAACTTACTTGGTAAACGACGTAGGAACACCCGATGATTTGTATAATATTATAGATTGCTATGACGGCTCGCAGGTCATACGCTGGCCGCTTGCTCATATAATTAGGGAGCCATTTGAACACAGCTATCAGGTAAAGAATCATCAGGGCCAGTCCTGGCCATGGAGTCCGCATTAGGAACCAGTTTTGCGTTCTAGGATCTAAAAGTAAATAAATATTGGACAACATCACATACATTGATTGATCCTATGATGATAAGTAGCCAAAGCACGCTTGTGTTAAAGAAATTACAAACAACGACGGTACCACAACACCCAAACCCGAAACAATATATAAATGATATTTTTCGAATTGAACGACCGGGAATCGAACCCGCGGGACCTCAGAGATAGCGACACCAAGTCCGGTATGCTCGCCTCTCGGCTACTAAGGTAGTTCTAATAATTCTAGTTTTTTGTGTTTTGTCGTTGTTTCACAATCAGAAATGAAAGATGATGATGAACTGTGTCTTACCTGTTATTTCTTCATTTAGATAGTAATATAATTTAATAGCACCGCTTAAAATTACCGACATTGTTTTTAATTTAAGACTACTTAGGTAGTGTATTATTAACAGCAATGCTTAATTTACCGCGCGTTTAATTTAGAAAGCACTGCACTCGCAGGGGTCAATGCGCATACACATAGTCACGGCGAATACGATCAAAGGCAAAACTTGATTAACATAATTGCATGAATAAATGCAAGATTATTAATGTTACATAAAATATACTTTACGTTTCCATTGCTTCTTTTTTATGTTATGTTTGTCTTATAAAATCCTTAAAAATATCATCTTGGCCTATTTCAGTCCACTGCTGGACGTAAACCTCCTTCAAACAGCACGATCTCCAGCTATTTTATCCACCTACTGCCAGCCATCTTCCTAAGGTCGTCCGTCTATCTAGCTGAGGGACGCCCTACACTACGTTGCCAAGAGAAGTTCCATGCTTGTTAAATTTTTGGATTATGTCAATTACTTGGACCTTCTGCCGGATGACCTTGTTTTATCCAAGCTTTTCATAGCTCGCTGAGTGACGTGAAGTTGGTGGGCCAGCTTTTTCTCATGTTCCACGTTTGGGCTCCGTAGAAGATACTTATGGCGCGCAACTTTCCAAATGCTGCCCAGACAAGCTGCAGTCTCCTAGCGATTTCCCGCTCAAAGTTGCATCTACTAACTAAAAAATATACAAAAATTTAATTATGATAAGATCGATGTTTTTAGTAGTAATTAAGACAAAATTACTCGAAGCCCAGCGTTGACATGCCAGTGAAACTGGCGCCGGCATGTTAACATGCCGATGAGACTGGATTTGCTCGAAAGAGTTTTTGGGCCGCTGCAATGTGCACTAGCACGATAGTCTGCGTGATGCGTGATATAATAAAAGATTACCTTAAATATATTTAAGGTAATCTTTTATTTAGGAATTTAAACCAATTTAGTACCAAGCAACGTGGGAACGCGTAATCACAGAATATATAATAGGATAAATTGCTTCACGTGGTAGGCTGGAAGGTAAACACGACTTCTTTTAATGATCCTGGTTAATATTTATTAATATTATATACATCTAATAAGTTTACACATGTAGCTACATTGATTGGTAGCTACATACTTAGCTACTTACTAGATAAGACCGCCCAAATTGTGCATCTTTCTGTAAACACAAATTGTAACTTCTTTGTATGGTGTACAATAAAGTGTATCTATCTATCTATCTACTCATGATACGGGAGTCGGTAACATGCACCTACCTAAATACAATGGAAATATATCCACTGGTCAGAGGTGTCGCTGACGCAATGAAATTGTTGACTTCGGGTTACACCTGTCTGTTTGTATTAAGTTAATACTTATGTAATTCCGTTTATAAAAAAGATTGAGTCCAAGACATCTGCAAACAAGGCTGAGTACGTATCTTTGTACGAAAATTTTGACATACAAGTTAAGAATCAAGAGACATACAAATTAAGAATCTTCACTTTTGTCGAAAGCATTTACAACACACCCCTAGCCACCTCCAGCCATAGAAACGGTCGCTCTCCTCGTCCTCCTCACCTCGCTTGTCCGGTAAGTAGGTAGTTGAAACTTGTAATTGCGGTCGCGGGTTCAAAATACTTAAGTACCTACAGTCCCTACAGACAACGGCAGGTCAACCTACCCGAAAAGTTAAAGGTCATTCAACTGATTTTCAACTTCTAACCCGACATGTAGAGATGTTTTGTGGTAGGTTGACGAACTGTTTTCTGTAGGTACTAACTAAAAACGTAGTTCTAGAAAACAAAATAAAACAGGGAATATAATATCTGTAGTTTTGTAAATATAAGTATGTTTATCTGTACTTCTAAAAAAGGTTTAACCTGTACCAATTTACAAAACCATAGGAGTTATTTCTTACGATTGCCCATACTTAGCTTAATTTCATCTTATTTTTTTTTGCGCGTGTGACGTAACCTCGCAAAGAGGTTACGTCGTTTACTTGCAAAACACGTCAAGTGGGCACCAAAAGGTTTTTTGTTTTTTTAGGAGCAGGCTAGTTGGAAATTATTCCAACTAGCCTGCTCCTAAAAAAACCTTTTAAGGCCTATTCGCCTATTAAGGCGAAGACCTGTCAGATAGGGTTGTTCCCTGAATAAGTTTGTTGTTTGCGGCAAAAATGAAAAACTATATTTGGGGACATTTTGTATTTCCTTTAAACATAGGTAATATGACTTTATTTTTAATAATCTTAATCCACAAACAAGCACTTGAGTACAGTCGTAGATATAAACATCGAATTATTTCTTAAACGGGAACTCTGGGTGTTTCTCGATGCCTGGGAAGAAAGCGAAGTCGCAGATGCGACCCGCCTCCCCACGGTCCAGTGCGGCCAGCTCCTTCATCTCATCGTCGCTCAACTCGAAGTCCCACAATGTAATGTTCTGCAATAAAAACATAATTATTTTTATTAATCTTTTAAAAGTTTTCATTAATCACAAAATAACAGAGAAAGTTGCATTACGCGATTACCGGAATGTGTGTATTTTTTGGGTACATTTTCCGGGTAAAGCGACTTATTTCAGGAATGGGAGTGCCCATCATTAGTTAGTAGTTAGAGAGTGGTTTTTCGCATTCAGACAAGACATTTATTAACATAGCACTTAGGAAGCACAGCTTAGGTGGCGCTGGTGGTTATGACTTTTTTTTTACAGATTGTATACCAACAGCAATAGAGCAACGGAAAGAACGACGTAATTTATGGGTCGGAGCTTTCTCCTTTCGTTACAATTAAATGGTAACGCTTTTTTTCAGGAAAAATGAACAGTTACTTTGGGCTAGAGAGGTGTGGCGTCTTTTTTGTGACAAATAAATTCTACGCGGGGCGGAGTCGCAGACAATCGCTAGTAGGGCAAAGTTATTTATTTAATCAATTTCAAATACACACTCCTAATAGCTTTTAGCCGACGCGTGGAGTGGTCCCGTTACAGTTTTAGAGCAATTTTTAAAAACTTGCGTAACTATACTTCTGAGCTTAAAAATTTAACACAAGTATTGTTTGACGACCTCCGTAGCCGAGGCGAGCATGCCAGACTTGTGTCGCTATCTCTAAGATTCCTGGTCGATCAATGTAGAAAATTAACTTTTCTACTTATATTGTCTCGGGTCTTGACGTTCTAATATCGTCGTTGTTTCTGATTTCTGTAACACAAGTGTGCTTTGGCTACTTACAATAGGATCAGAGCAAATGTGATGTTGTTCAATATTGTAGTGGATATGAGTGGAATATATTGGGTGCTGGATGCAGGCCGCCTCTAACCGGCCAATCTGGAAATCACTAGGGAAGGCTATGTTCAGCAGTGGACGTCCTGTCGCTAAAATGATGATGATAATATATTGGGTGCATAATTACTTGTTTGATTCGCTCCGGGTTCGTGCTCTTAGGGATGGCCGCGAGCCCGCGCTGGAGGTGGTGGCGCAGCAGCACCTGCGCGGGCGCCCGCGCGTGCGCCCGCGCCGCGCGCCGCACCGCCTCCAGCTGAAGGAGGTCGGGGTACGAGCGTCTGCGAACATCACCTCTCTCAACTTCATACATAGATGATGTGTATAAAAGTATATGTATGTTTATCCGGTATCTAGTCGCCATAGCACAAGCTTTGCTTAGTTTGGGACTAGATTAATTGGTGTGGTTGTGCAAACAATTTATTATTATTATTGTTATAGATAAAAATATTATATATTAAAAATATTAAAATATATTATTACAAATATTTATGCTCGTGACTGTACAGACAACAGCCCGTCAACCTACCACAAAACGTCAATTTTATTGATCTCTATAAAGCGAACTTAAAGCACAGAATATATAATAGGATAAATTAAAGTAAAAAATTAGTTCAATGACCTTTGACTTTTTAGGTAGGTTGACCTGCCGTTGACTGTACGTCTGTAACAGTCAATCTATTGGACCGATTAAGTTGAAATCTAGCTGATAAAAATATGGATTTCTGTCACAAAAATACGGACTTGTCGTAAATCATGGGACGACTTTTAGTGGGCAAGTTAGAAAATTAAAAAATAAATGTTATTTTAAGGTTTCATAAGTTTATCACAGAAAATTATTATATTTATTTATTATTTATAATAGCTCAAAACTAACTCAACTGATCTCAAAAACTTCTAAAATTTCAAAAAAAATTAATCTAATACGTTCGGAACCCTCTCCACAAGAGCTCAACTATCACATAACCGGGTTTTTATTTATTTAAACAGCGCGAGGTGATGCAACGCTTGATCAACTCGGTGCACGTTAACTCTTTCCGAATTTGAGGCTTTAGTCTACTATTTCAATATTCATGATGGGCTTGCTCTTGACCACAATCTGCCCCAAAGAATGTAGATGTGCCACAGATATGTGGTCTATAATGGAGCGAAAAGCTTAATTATATTACGCGCCTATTCTAATATGTCAATTATTCCATTAATCATGAATTAAAAATGATTTACGAATGCAGGTTGTCGGAAAGAGATCGCTCTGAGCGAAAAGACCGCCAAAATAGTGTACCATTCTGTAAAAATCAGCAGTAGGTAACTACTGAATAAAGAGTTTATATCTAAGTACTTACTTATTTCCATTTATACTAGAAGACTGGCAGAACATTTGACGAAATGTATATAAACGTGTTTGTAATTTCGTATTTATTTTCTTTGAACCTCAAACTTACAGGAACAATTCCATACTAGTACTAGTAATAATGCCATACTAGTAAAAGTCGTTCAAAATACGAATAAAATCTTACTATTTGAAAAAAATATTGTACACATTGCATTCGTCAAATCCTCGCCACTCCAACAGGTATGGCATTATCAGATTTATATTTATGATCATACAAAAAACTGGTAAAAAAAATATAGGGAGGTACAAATCGTTTTGAAAAAAAAAACTTCTATGCGTCGGTATAGCGGCCATTTGGAACCGTCTGGAAAGTATAGCATGGTGATTTTCGTGACTGGTTATCTCGACGTTTAGTTGTGCAAAAATTTGCCTGGCACAAATGGTTGAATTTTTCTTTTTAATTAATGTGCCATGTTCTCATCAATATGGCGGGCTGTAAGCTGTCAGTCACACCGGAGAAGTATGGGATTACGCTACCGCCTACTTCTTTTTTTATTGACTATCGGAAAGTACAAGAAATTTTCTGGTACAAATCGTTCAACACTCGAAATTTATTCGACACGTTTGAATAACGCCCACAAGATCGGCGGTACCGCTATGACCATCATTTTCCTATTCGTCAACACGTAATTAGACCCCTGAAGGGTCACCATACTTATATAAATGACTAGAAATTTTGTGTCACCATCTTCCAGTCTATCATATCTATTTATGTATGTATTTTGCCAATGTTATATTGTTATTAGATTCTGTGTAGCTTAAGCTTAAAAACATAGGTACTTTTTTTTTGTAGAATCATACCTGTCACTTTTATCGCACTGCCCACAAAACATCTCTGTTATGTAGGTACACTTAAAAATAGAGCATTCATTGCGCAAAAGAGTTGCATTAGAGCTATATGTGGGATCCCTCCCATAGAGTCCTGTAAGCCACTATTCAATGACCTAGGACAACTGTTACTCTCATGACTCTAAGATACTTATACGAGGTTTCCACATTTGTTCATAAAACACCGGAGCTTTTTATCTGCCCCCAAAGATTGATACTCAAAGACGTACCGGGATCAAGTAAATACGGGAAGAGTAGCCTCTGCATGTGTGTGCGTATCTTTAATAAGCTACCAAATGAATTGAAAATGCTCGCTATTAATTTATTTAAGAGTAGGCTTTATAAATGGCTCAGTGAGCGAAGATTCTACGACTTAAGCGACTTTTTTAGATTATAATGACTCATTTAACTTTTGTTTTTTTCGACATACTTTTGCAATATATTTATTTGATTTTGCCTAATTTAATTTATTGCTATTAATTAAATTTAACTTTTATGATTGATTGTATTATCACAAATTAAATGTTATTAAGTTTGCATGCTATCATTATGGAGCAAAACATGAGCACACAATGACTGTATCAACTTTTACTACCATGTTTTATGCAAATAAATTATTATTTCTAAATTCTAACCTAATAGTCGACTGGTAAAAAATGCCTCATGATATTAATATCATCCACTTTTTTATGGTATTTAATAAACCTGTGGAATAAAGTTTAAATAAATAAAGCGCTAAGAAGTAGCCTTACCCAGTTTTAGCAGCAAGTGCATCAGCCAGCGCCTTGGAGCCCAGCGGAGAGTAGGCTACTACGGGCACGTCCAGTTTGCTAGCCGCCGCGATCAGCGCTGTCTGCTGGCACAGCGCGTGCACCTCCACCTGCAGGCACGCCGGCTTAGCCACACTCGTCAGTCGCGCCAGCTGCTCTCCATTCAGGTTCGACACACCGACGTGCTTTACGCGACCGGACTCTTTCAGCTTCAAAATCGCCTGAAACGCCGTGATTAATAATCAATATTATCGATCCTAATTAAAAACATTTATAAAATTAGTGGAGACAGTTTGACACTTAACTATCAAATTTAATTAATTGTCTTATCAATCTTGAGCAGAAGGCTATACCGAGAAACTACAAATAAATAAATTTCATGAATATTCAGATTGTTTTATTCGGTTTCTTCAGGTTGGTTGGTTTTTTTTTTCACAAGTACTTCTCCTGGTCCGCATATCTTTTTGCTAGGTCGTTTAGTGGGTTCGATAATCAAGGTCTGTGAAGACTCGTTACTGATGATTAGAGGATCCTCATTTTTAGAACTCTTGCGAGTGGCGGAGGCCGAACCCACCGTCGACGTGTAACTATAATTTTTTGGCACATGAAGAACAAGTAAATTCTTTGTTTCATGTTTTTGGCCTGATTCGCTTTTTTTCTTAGTGCCTTTGAATTTTCTAGTTAAACTGGATAGTAAACTTTGAAAAATACTGGGTTGTTTTTTATATCTTCCGAATCGTCGTCGCCATCTGATGCTGTAAATACTGTGTTCTGGAGAAACTTGTAAAGATTTTGAAAGTGCACGTGACTTTGTCGCCAGAATTTGGTATGATTTTAAATTGTTTTGGCAGCTGAAGTCGCGTTTATTTCTAGCTACAGACATTCTAAGACGACAATCGAGTTTTGGGGTATGTGTCTTCCGTTTACACAATAAACCAGCCTCTTTTGAGGAAGTTACTTTCTGTCGAAGTCTGTTGTTATTCATTACTCCTTTTCTTTCTTTATTTCCTATGCAACAAAAAAACATAATTTGGTAAAAAGGTACTTTGAATATACTGTTTTCATAACGCACAGTCTTTTAGGGGGGAAAGTTCAGTTCACTCCGCGAAATTAAACATTTCTTACGTTAGGTAAATTAAGTATACAAGTAGGTACTTATTGCAGACATGAATCACATTTTGATTAGTATACAACATAAACCAGTCAGAATTTAAAAAAAACGATCAAGTGCGAGTCGGACTCGCGCACGAAGGGTTTCGTACTATTTCTATACAACATTAGACACTATATTTTAACCTTTTTTTTTAGTTTCACCTGTAGTAGTTGTTAACATCAAGCAGAAACGGAAAAAAACACGTTTGTTGTACAGCCCCCCTTAAATATTTATTTATTTAAGGGCCGATTTTTCCAGAATCGCCAGATAATTTTTATCCAACGAATAAAAAAGACGCTTTGACACATTTTCTACACAAAAAGTGTCAACGTGTCAAACTTTTTCTTCAAATAAAAGTTATCCGGCTTCTAAAAAATCAGCCCTTAATTTAATTATAAATTTTTAAAGTAAATATTCTGTATATACTTTAAGCGTCTACCTGTTGCCGTTATTAATTTAAATAATTTGTTTTAATATTTTTTTAGTATTTTTGTTGTTATAGAAATACATCATCTGTGAATTTAAACTGTCTAGCTATCACAGTTCATGAGATACAGCCTGGTGACAGACGGGAAGTGGAGTCTTAGTAATAGGGTCCCGTTTTTACCCTTTGGGTACACAACCCTAAAAAAGGTCAATCTCGCGGGCTCTACTGAACGATCTCCCTTAATAGAAGATATGGATTGTATGTAACCGATTTTAGAATCTGAAGTGGTTATTAAAATATTGGTTTGAAGGTAATTGCATTTTAATGTGCGATATTAACTAATCTTTTACAAAAAAGTCACAAATAAATTGTATCCCATTCGCAGTACCTGATGCTATTAAAAATTTAGCTGGCACTATAGGAGGGTGCAGCTTGAGACTATTTGAATTGAAATTTATCAGATTGTCAGTGCAGAAGTAAACTTCCGTTGCATATTGTAGTGTTTTTGACACCGTATCTTTTTTACGTTTCCCGCCTTTCGGGGAGGTCGTTTCTTCTTCACGTTTCCCGTCTCTCGGGAGGTGTTTCTTCATGTACTCCACGAGTTCATCGCTTCGAGTGATTTTTGGTGCAGGTGGTGGTTCATACATTCTGTAAAATTCTTCATCGCTCAAGCAACACAACATTTGCATCCAATCGCCTGACAATATTTTCAGATGCATAGGCACCGATAACATGACTTGCCGTTCCAACTGTACCCAGCCTCACTACAAGCACTGGGCATTGATGATGATTTCGCCATGACTGTAGCGTCATAATTGTTTTCAACGGGACTGTAGCGATCTTTTGATTATTATAATATTACATTAAGTAAATGTTTTAAGAAAACAATCTAGTTTATGAATTCATTGTAAAAAAGTTGGTTTAGTGTTCTACATGTTTGACAGAAAATATTGTCAAAATTTTATACGTGACGAGTGTATTTTTGTTTCTTCTATGACACTTCTGACACTCGGAAGATTTATTTTTTAAGTTTTGATTAAATTAAATGTAGGTTGAATATTTTATTTGTTTTATATAGAAACTAGAACGATTGTTTTCTTATCCCAATCACTCCCTTTTTAATCAATTTAAATAAATTGATTTTACAGTTAAATCGCTTTTAGAGTCTGTATAATTGTTAAAGCATTTTTGTATGTATTCTGTAGAACCCTTTTAATTATTTTAATGTCAATCTTAGGGGTTTTCTTTGCCTTTAAATGTTGGTGCAGGCGCAATATGCTCATCAGCGATGGGTCCAACTCCAAAGAGGGAAAAGTAGTTTTAGAATTAGCCTTCAGATCTATAGTTTCATACGACTCAGCAGCACTGCGGTAGCAATACTCCGACTCCACCGCGTCGCTCCCGCCTCCTGTACAGCACGGACATGATAACTTCGGAAAATTCAGTATTGGCCAAAATTTCACTTTGTTGCTTCGCATTGGTCTCAAGAATGACGTCACTGAAGTGCCTATTGTTTGAGTCGTGATACATGGGACTTCAGTATTAATTGAAGCATTATCATTTTCCTGCGGTTCAGGGAACAAGAAACTGAAATCTGTGGGAGCTAAGGACTTATCTTTGACGATAGCAGTTTTGGTCTCTGGTCTTCTTGTTGTTGGTGATTTGTATACCTTCGACCAGAAGAAGCGGTCATTGATTGTTTCGGTTGCATTACCAAGTGCTTTTTTGGCCGTATTTTTTATTTTCGAAGCTTCTTTCGCTCTCTTTCTCTTAGGAGTGTTTTGAGACGTGATTTTAGGACAAGTGCAATCTTTGTAAATAGAATTAGATCTGTAAATAGCATTTGCACTATTGTTTTTGAAACACTGTGATTTTTCTTTGACGTTGTTTGAAAATTCCAAGCAGTTTTCTGAAAATGTATAACCCATTTTCTTTTCTATGAATCAGACTATAAGCTTCTCAGCACTTTACTGATAATTTTGCATATTTGTAACAGTGACTTAAATTTATGATGGCAGATGACAGAATCTTGAAAGGTGACAGTAAGCCAATGGAACGCCTCGTTTGAGTTGGGCATGCATACGCATTTGTCACGTGAAGTACGATTAAAGTATTATACTTTCTGGATTAAAGGCTACGGAAGTAAGAACGCACGGAGCGATTTTATAGCAAAAATTTGGCAATTAGAGAGTAGTAATTATAAGAGTAAGTAATGCGTGGCATTGAGCGAGGTTGTTTGCGTTGCGATTCCTTTTTCACCGACGGACGGATAACTTCGCACGTCTTGCGGGGGCTACGCTTTCTGCAGTTGGACTCGGATTGCTGATTCTGATTTTGAACTCTTCATATGATTCAATGAAATCACGCATACATAAACCGACTGATCGGCCGTTTTTCCGATAATTCGTTCGACGCGATAGACGTTTAAAACTTACCTACTTATGTAGTGAAACTAGTGAAAGTGATTTATCTTCCCTCTGCTTCAAAACCTCAGGACTATAGCCTATACTGCAGAAAAAACGAATTTTTTACGCAATTCGTAACGTATGTCATGGAATCATAAAGTAGTCAGTTTATATATATTTATATGTTTATTTAACAATTTAGAAGTATGCTTACAGAATAATCCAAAGCGCACAAAGATAAATAATATTATTACAAATTAAATTTATTTCAAATGGCAATGCCCATAAATAATTCTAAAAACAAACGTCAGAATAATTTAAATAAAAAAATATTATAGTCAAATTAAATTATAGTCAAATTAATTGGCACAGAAGCGTGATGCGGATTCAATTCACGCTACCCTTCGCGTTCCGCTTACCCGTGGCAGACCGGAAAAACAATGGAAAACAATGGAGATTTTTTTTTGTGGCACGCGAAGGCATAATGTGCAGTATGGGATTGTTGTACCTATCTCGCTTACCGCTTCCGCATAACGCATTGCGAAATAATATTCGCGAAAGCGAAAACTCTTTTCACAGGGTTCACTCAAGTACGAGTACAGCCTGTATGTAAATGGGGGATCATGACATATCTTCTTGATACAGTGATACCAAATATTTTACGATGTAGTAATGTAAAAAAATATATACAAGGTTACTTTGCAAAGGGGTGCCAAATCTTTAGGAGTGGCTCAGAATCAGTAACTAAAATCAAACTATGCAAAGGAAAAAAAAAACACATATAATTCCTATCCGCTGTTAAAAATCGAACGCGTGGATAATTTAACTCATTCATGAAAAAATTGCACCGTATGTGCACTTCGCCGTACCTACCTACGTCTCTGATGAATGACCGCGCGGCTTTAGTAATCTCTCTATTGACTTTATTTTCGGATATTTTAAAGTTTTTTTTTTTCGTAACATACGATTATTAAAAATAAAAACGATTAAGACGCTTCTTTATAGATCTTAAACTGATACTGATCTTTATAGATCTGAACTTCTTTATAGTTTCCTAGATCTTATTTTTAAAATATTGCACCCCTTTGCAATTAAACCCTGTATTATGAATAGGTGAATAGGTACTAGTACATACGTAGCACTAAATCCTTGGGAGTAAATTTCCTGTGCCTCAGTGCCTGATCAGCGTTTCTAATTGGGGAAAGAGGCGGGACTTCGAAGATTTTGGCATACCTATTATGTAGTATTAAAAATCGCGCGGTGAGGTTTCGCACTAAAAATTAATTAATTAATTTAAAAATTAGGAAAGACGCTTAAAACCTTACTTTCCAAACAGCAACGAGGTCAGTGGAGAGGTCCGCTCTTATGGTTCCGTCGGGGTTCTTGGGGTGCAGGTCCCCGGGCACATGCTCGAAGGCGAAGGGTGTGTGCATAAGGTACAGGTCTACGTAATCCAGGCTTAGGTCACGGAGTGACGCGTCGAAGTATTCCTGAACTAAGTCGGGACGGTTACCTGATAACAAGAAACAAAATTGAGGGTTGGAGTAGTTACGAGCGAACAAGTTACAACCTCAAGTAGGAACAGATATCGGATAGGCCGATTTTACGTATACATGGTTATTTGTAAAATGTCAACAACTTCCTAGGGGCTGATTCTGGTCCTCAAATACAACAACTCTATAGAACCAACAAAGTAAAGAAACTAAAAAAAAATTTCACTGCTTCATACAAACTGAGGTCCGCTGGTCAGCGGCGGCTTAGCGATTTCGATGTTGGTCCCATAGATAAAGTTGTTGTATTTGAGCACCAGAATCAGCCCCTAGAAGGTTGTTGATGTTTTACAAATAACCCTGTATAGGTACATCTTTGTGTAGGGGATGGAAACATTTTGCACGTCTTTGTCACCAACTTACAGACTCTTGCTAGGGTAGATCATCTTAGGAATTTACAAATACGGGCCTTAAATACTTGGCCAGTTTTTTGGATTTGCTACCTGTCTGAATCTGAGGCCACGCTCTACCTCTATTCGAGGCCACGCATCTTCGCCCTTTTGGCCCGAGCCTGATTGGCCGACAAACATTCGTTCTGCAAGGTATCCCATAGTACTATAGCACATACCCTGACCCTGACTTCAGACTTACGTTATTAAATTATAGTTCGAACCTTATCAGCAGTCGGTCAGTGTCTTAAATCATTTGGAATTCTTACCTCCAGGTGGCAACTTAGTGACGACAAACAATTGCTTTCTTTTAGCAGGGTCCCCGCCTATCCAGCGGTTGAGGGCACGCCCCAGGGCCGCTTCGTTTTCGTACGCTCGCGCTGTGTCGAAGTGCCGGTAGCCGGCATCCAAGGCCGCACTCACGGCCTTTTCTAACACGTCATCAGAAGCCTGGAAATTGCAGAGATTAGGTTCATGGTTTTTGACTAGCGTGAGGCAAGCGCCGTAGCTTTGTAATATCTTTGGGTGAGGTGACTTGAATCTGATAAAGGGGGCAGGTAGGGAGCCATTTGATGCAGGTCACTATAGATCGATGTGGATGGCCTAATGTATACCCAGAAGTGTACTAACTTAAGTTATTTTTACTGATAATATATAGTATAGTCTGAATTACGAATACCTATACATTTCACGCCTTCATGGATGAGTGACTACTAATAGTACTTGGGTCATTTCGGTGTCAACCTCTTAGAAGCTACTAGTTCAAAGCGTAGGAAGTTGAGAAGCCATTGTCACAGCGTATTTTACTTGATTAGTGCTCACAGCCAACGTAACGTTGTGTTTTACTTGATCAGTGGTCACCCTGTGGTACGGAACCTAAACAATTTAAAAATACAGTACTTATAAATTCCTTGACGGAACCATGGTTATTTGGAAACATTTTTTATTTATCGTAGCGTAAAGTGACATTGAATGACGTAATCACGTCAAAACAACAGTCACAACATTATTCTCTCATAATTTAATTTCAATAGGTAATTTTTCCATTAAAATGGGTTTGGAATTGGCATGGGTATGGCATTGGCATGGGCATGGTGATAATTACGCATGCGCAGTGGTTAGTCACTCTTGCCACAATGTGAATTATGTCTAGCCAGCCACCGAAGCCAGGCTGTGAGAGTAAGCAGGCGTCACTGGTGGTGGATTGGTCATATGAGAGCAACGTTTGCCACGCTTCCACCTCCAGAGGTCATCCCTCACAGTCCAGCGGGGACAACGACGAAGCTAATTCGTATACTGACAAGAGTGACATCTATTCCTGCGACTCAGACCACCTTTACGAGAGACCCTGCGTCATTGTCGACTCAGCGGCAAAAATAGTACACAAATCGAAATGGTCAAAATTTAAAAGCTACTTTAGACGACATTTTAAAGGAAAAGGAAAATTAAACAAGATAAATGCGAACAAGGAAAACAGTTAGTTGTACAGTTATTATGGTGTAAACTAAACTAACATAGTTTGAAATAGTTTCAAACAATACCTGTGAACCTTTTGGGTCTTCCCACAACTTTACTGGTCACTTAAGTCTACTTTAAATAATTGAATAAGTAGAGCTTTATAAAATGACTGCTATAAAAATTGAAAAACATTGATTTCTACACAGGTATATATTGTCTAAAATGTACTAGACTATACTTAGCTTAAACCTTAAATTATTTTCGCGAACCAAGTCCTAAATTTTTTTTTCGAAAATAAAATGTTTTAAAACATGTTGTAGCATAATAAATCCATTTCCGTAAACCTAGTTATTTTTAATTATTCCAGTTACAGTGAACCTTTTAGCGCCCATCCATGAAGATTTTGACTTTTGCCAGATTGGTCAGTATTATTTTGACAATTAAGTAGGTATTTAATCGCAAAGCACATACCTGCCATGTGCCAAAGCCGATGCGAGGCATCCGATCGCCACCTTCCAAAACAAAATACTCCGTGTCGGACATAATAAATGTTTGTTTACAGTTTACCTTTGAACTATCTAATCTAGCGTTAGGAACCGTCGCGGTTGCGTGACGGCGCAGCACTGCTGCGGTGATAGGCGCCCGCGCGCCGGCCAAGGCAACTTATTGTACTTTTAGGTAGGTACCGGTTTTTGCAAGCAATCAACCGTTATACTCGCGCAACAATGTAGTAATTTTATTAAACGATGGTAAAAGAGCGCTATAAGTTAGCTAGCAACAACAAAATTGATAGGTACGTACTAACCCTTACCTTACCTATCGATTTTGATCATGATGATCAACTTTTATAATAACACAGATTCTACCAATTAAATACAAACAAATTTTAACATTATCTTTAAAATAAAGTGTACCTAATGATTCATTTTCCAGTTAAATTCTGCATGTCATGATCAGCATGTTGCGGAAAAACCAAATCAATCAGCATACGTGTCCCATTTTCATTGTACCTGACGGACTAGCCATATCATCAGTCCCTCCCACTAGTTAATCTCTAGTCATATAAAAAGCAAATTAGGTAGCTATTTAATTACCTGTTTAATAGTATATTAGGCTTACATGGTCTTAAAATGTAGGAACTTAATGCGTCTCAAGGTCCCGTTAGGAAAAACTAACTTTACTCGTGTTATGTAAAGCTAAGTAATATGAATCTAATTCTTCTCTATAAATTAGGTACTTACCTAATTGTAACATTGAAGCCCAAAATCTTCGTAGTTAATTCAAACTAATAAATAAAACCGGCCAAGTGCGAGTCGGACTCGCGCACCGAAGGTTTAGAAGTTTGATTTTGTTACAGCTTAATGGTATTATAGACCTGAGTATTGGATATGAATTTCAATTTAATACTTCTACGCGTTCATGAGGAAAGGGGTAGTAAGTTAAAAATTATTTAAAATATTTTTATGGTGATGGATGGATAGATGGACGGACGGACGGACAACAAAGTGATCCTATAAGGGTTCCGTTTTTTCCTTTCGGGGTACAGAATCCTAAAAATTAAGTAGGTACTTACTGAGCGTTGATTAATTTTTCGCAAAATAGTATTATATACTAGATCTAGGTAAGTATCTATTTTTAAGTTAGACATTTCTAAAAGGTTCTTTACTAACTTAAATTGGTAGATAGGCATTAGGAGGTATTTATTATGCATTTACGATTCAGGACCTAAGTTTTTTTAGTTATTTATATATTCTGTGGTTATGTTTGATGAATGCTGTGTGCCGATAAAGCTCTTTGATTACCTAAGATTAATAAATTCCAAACGAAGTGAGGAATTAAAATCAGATGTGTTACCGAGACAATGAACCAGACTTATAGCACATCCAGACCTCAGTCAATATAGAAAAGTTTCCAGATTTGACCCAAACCGGAAATCGAACCTAGGAAAGCGTTCAAGACGAATGATGTGCCACTAAGCCAATCGGATCGTCAAAATTGAAACGGGACACAGCGCTATTAGATGGCAGAATAATAAAATACTTTTTATCAATGAAATCTGCAATTTGCTCGTATATTGTTATCTTTGCGGTTATCTGCGGCTGACATAGTTGCTGCAACTCGCAGGACATTGTCTGAAGGACCAACAATAATTGTTTGTCCTTCCTATCTATTGTGTTGTAATGTTAACAATAAAGCGATGTGCCACTTGAGGTGAGGACCACGTCGGGGATGCGATTACAAACGAATGGAGATAAATTGCACTAGAGATTACAGATAGCGGTATGTAACGGTTTGTAAGTTATTGTAATTATCGTTACTAAAAGATGCTTATTCTAATTTCTATCCAAAATGTTTCCTATTTTTTACGTTTCGTATGATTGGTGATGCAAAATATAAATGTTAAAATGTTAAGAGAACATTTTTGATATAAATTTTAATAAGTATTTTATATTTACTTCAATAGTTGATTGGCAAATAATGCCTCATGGTATTAGGTCCACCGTTTATACGATTTTAATCTGTGCATCAAGTTTAAATAAATAAAACAACTTAAAAGGAGACTCGATCCAACCATTGTGTTCAACAACTTGATTGCTAATAAAGTTATTTAAAAAAAAAAACTACCTGCTATACTTTAAACAAGTAAGTACTGAGACGACCAATAGGCATTATATTTTAATTCAAATGTCTTTATCTATTTACTTCCGGAACTATTTACACAAGCTTTTAGTTAGTCCAAATTTTAATTCCCTTTTTGTATCAAATAGTCTTGTGGTCATTAAATTAAATCGACTATCAAATATCCATTAAAAACGACTCGCCCATTCAGCCCATAGCGTATCACGAAAATCTAGTTAAGTTTTAATATGTTATTACAATAAGATATCACGTTTCATAAGTCCATAGGCTAATATCCTCGACAATAGCATTATCATTCTGTTACAAATTAATTTTCCCACATCCCCTTAAAGTAATACCAGCCTTTTGTGTGTAAACAGTATCCATTTCTCATTCAATTTGCAAAACGTATGAATGAATCTGCGTCACAACACTCGTAAGCTCATTGGTGCGTGGTTTCCATTGATTGCGGTGGCAGATAACATCTACAAAGGGATGAGCAGTCATCCCCTTCCAGAGGGCGTGACCAGGGATGAGCCCACCCTTCTTTGTGCTTACCTATTTTGTGGTAAATTCTTTTTTAATTGTAACTAGTCGAGGTCAGTGTAAACATGGACGTTTCCTCTGTCCAGTCCAGTGCGAAGTGTGGTTCGGATTTTAGCATAGAAAGGATACTAAGCAGTGATTCCGGGACCGGCAGGAATTCTAGTGCGGAGCCACCAAGCTGGCTGTGTTGCACCCGGTATCAACCACCTCGGTTACCACGTTAGTTTCTATTTTTCTAGTAACTCGGAAGTATTTTTTTTAGTGGTCCAAGGAAAGTGTGAACAGAAAAACCTTATTAAAAAAAATAATTGGTCGGCACCTAACGTAAGACTCGTTACTAAAATAAATTTAAATTCCGAAGGTTGAATACGTTTATATTTAGAATTCAATAGCAGTGAACGGGCGAGTGATAGGAAGTAAAATACCTGACACCAATTCAATTCGTACAGCTTTATTCATAAATGCGTCTTGAAGCACAGGCCGCTAGATATGGCCTGAAGAGTTATCATGTCAAAAAAAAATTTATACTTAAGACTACAGGGAAAACTTAAAAAAAAAACGTGTTTGCATCATGATTTGCATGTTTGCATTTTTATTCGATTAATATTTGTTCTTTATTTTAAATTTTGTAAGTATCTATGAGAAAAACAACTTGTATTGATGTCCGGTAATCCATTAATCATACTTTATTTGTCAACCGTCTGTTGCAGTAGTGCGAACTCACTGCGGACTACAAAGCTAGCGGAGCCTCGCGGGTTCGAATCCCACAGGCGGCATTCGTTTGTGTGAATAGCACGAACATTTGTATCTGAGTTATAAAAAACATATACAGGAAGAATAAAAGAAGGAAAAATTTAGGAAAACCTGAAACAAGTGCTAAAATTTCCTAGTGTTCCGAGCACCATGGGGGTAGCACAGGATTTTCAGGGTTGCAAACTTGAGTGTAAACTACTCTCAAGGAACCTAACAACGTATTAAAAAATCGTAGATACATGCGCGTGATACAAGCTTTGGTTTGGGGCTAGACAATTCGTGTAATGGGGAACCACACTACACATTAATCCCGATAGGTGACGCATTCTTTGTGAGATGGTATTGTTTGCAGATGATACATCATTGCTTTTTAAAACTGACAAGAGGTAAAGCTACCTTTGACGATGTAAATAGTGCTCTCTCTCAGGTAGTACGCTGGTTTACAGCGAACAACCTGTTACTAAATGCAAAAAAAACTAAATGCATTAAATTCACTTTGCCCAATGTGAGGCAGTACGCATATTAATATGTCAGATGATCATATAGATGCAGTCGATTCTACCACTTTTTTGGGAATCACATTAGACTCCCGGCTGCAATGGGGTCCCCATATAATTGCCTTGTCAGGAAGGCTCAGTTCAGCGGCTTATGCTGTGAGGAAAATAAGGCTTTTAACTGATGTCGAAACGGCAAGACTAGTATACTTTAGTTATAGTTTGTTGTCTTATGGTTTACTGTTATGGGGTTCTGCTGCTGACATTGAATCAATCTTTGTGTTGCAGAAAAGAGCCGTACGCGCCATATACTGTCTTGGACCTCGTGACTCACTGAGGGAGATTTTTAAAGATATTAATATATTAACAGTAGCCTTCTCAATACATTTTTGAAAATATTATGTACGTTCGAAAAAATCTTAGTTTGTTTAGCCTAAAAAGTGATTTTCATCAATATAATACTCGAAATAAAAATAATCTTGCCGTTCCGAGCTTCAGACTACACAAAGTTGGTGATTCATTCTTGGGGAAATGTATTAAATTTTTCAATAAAGTACCACGTACTCTTGTTGAATTACCTGTACATGAATTCAAAATTCACATTAAAAAAATCTTTATGAAAAAAGGATATTATAAAATAGACAATTATTTAAACGACAAGAGTGCATGGTCTTAACCTGCTTGGCTCACACTTACTACATGTCTTGTAAACTGTATTTCATGTAAAATAAGGCTGACAAAGGTGACTGAGTTTGTTGCGCCGTTTCTTCTCATCACCAGCCAATATGTAGTCCCGAAGCGGTGGTAAGACTAAGCTATATTTTGGGACGTGTATAAGTGCCCGGAAGAGGGCCTATGTACAAAATAAATAAGTATTATTGAGTATTGTGTTTGGTCTTGCCCGTAGTGACTTCTTGATCAATGGTATATAGGTTGGTGGATATAGCTAGGTCAGACAGCCCTCTCTGCAGGGTATGAGTTACTACAGATGAAACTTCCAGACACGTAGTCCTGGCATGCGAGGCGGTTGCATCACAACGCAATGAAATCCTTAACAACCCAAGGTCGCTCCGCGAAGCCTGTGAAAAACCCAGGAAACATCTGCGCTTCTGCATAAAGGACCGAATTTAAGTCTAAGTGCGCGGAAAAGGGAGTCCACACTCATACTCATATTCATACTGTGCTTCCCCATTGTTGGAACAGTCTTTTCATTGCATACTGTTGTAGGATCAGTGAGCGGCTGCCGCTCGCGGCGGTCGGGGCGTCACGCGCGGGTGCCGTTCACGGCGGCGCAGGCGGCGGCGCTCGAGGCCGCGTACGCACGCGCGCCCTACCTCGCGCCGCCCGCACTGAGGGCCCTCGCCGCAGCCTTGCAGTTAAGAGACGACAGGGTAAAACCGGAAAAAACTATCTTTCTTACTCAATGCATTATGCACTGATGATTGGTTTTCGTTCCTCTAGGGCAGTGGTTCTTAACCTTTTAGTAATGAAGGACCATTTGACAAAACGCCTCTTCAAGGAGGCAATATAAAGTACGTTACCCTACACCAGTACCTTAATTTACTCTACCCAAAGGTTGTCTGGAAGAGATCGCTTTTGGCGATAAGGCCGCCTGATTGTACATAACTGTCTTGTTTGTAATACCTTTAATAGTTTTTTTTTGTGCAATAATGTCTAATTTATATCTAAAGTTATTGTAAATAAAGAATGAAGGTTTGGTCTATCTATAGTTTTAGGGTGGATTAACTTGCCTTCGGGTGCTTCCAGGAACCATCGGTTAAAGACCACTGCTCTAGGGTAGTTCTCTAAATTAGTATAAATAAAAAGTAAGAGTGACTGTGACTGGAAGTACTTGCTGAGCATGACAGCAGTTTGATAATAACATCTGAGTATGTCGCTTCCAACCAGCCAATCTGGAAGTCAATGGGGGAGGCCTATGTTCAGCAGTGGACGTCACATACTGTATGTGCCTCATTACTACAACATCAAAATAGTTACTACATTATTAATGTAAGTTGTACTTACCGTAAGGCGTTTTTCTTTCGTTCCATTCTGTTTGAATAGGCTGATCTCAGAAAGTAGTTTAATTGGTGCGCAAGGTTTTTGTGAGACTGAGGCTGGTCTCTTGTTTAGACTTTAGACTATGAATGGTGTTATTATTAAAGTGTACATAACAGGTACGTAGTTAAGGTTAATTGGTCTGTGGTCTGTGTACCTGTAGGTAATGATCGTACACAAACTGCGTAATTTTCATGTTTTAAAATTGCAACATAAGGATAGGTATAGTTGGCGCTAGCTGGCAAGATGGTTCTTAAAAATACATTTTGGATGTTTTGATAGAATAAAATATGTTTACAATATTGTTTTACGAAATAATTTCGAGCAAAGGCTTAAGCTTTTTTAGCTTCGGCCTGGTTTTGCCGCCACTCTTAATAAAATATTTTTTTATTAGTGTAATATACTTAAGCTCATGATAACAACTTTACCCAAGAAACTACTTACCTATCTCAACTTAATTTTGTTGATATGCGAAACTATTTCTTAGCAAAAACGCATACAAAACGCGTAAAATTAGTTAAGATAGGCAATTAGTTTCCTGTATGTAATGAATGAAAAGACACAGGCTTCAGAACTGTGCACTGTGCCTTTGTTTGCATATATTTCTGTCATATTTGACGACCGTCTGGTGTGTGGTTCGCGCTTTAGACTACAAAGCCATATAGTTGTGGGTTCGAACCCCGCAAGGGGAAAATGTTAGTGCGATGAGCACAAGCATTTGTAGCTAAGTCATGGATGTTTATAAATATATTTAGTATGTCTATCCGTTATCTAGTCGCCATAGTACAAGTTATACGCTTAGTTTGAGGCTAGAGATTTGGTGTTAAAATCATGATGATATAATATTGTTTCTAAAATGAACTAACAAAGCCGTTTGATAGAATTTTCTTTGCCATAAGACACAAGCGAAGTTAAAATGTGGTTTTGATACTGCCTTCCTTGAATCGAACCCTGCATTGTCTAAGACTAGTAATTTTCTAGAGGCCCCTAGTAAGCACATAGGATGTACGTTGCATGGACATTTATTTAAATATACAATCTACATAGCTTTAATCACGCGAACAATTGTTCACTAACATTATTTATTGACTGCATAATTATTATTATTATGCAAATAACAAGTATATAGGTATTGCGCTTTTTTTAGATTATTATTGTTTAGGTAGATTGTTATTATTACTACTAATCATTCTAATTACAAGTGCTTCGATTAATTACTTTTGAAAATGTGTTCTTCTGTTTTTGTAGACACTTTTAATGGTTTTACTTTTTAGATTAAAATATGGTTTCAAAACCGTCGAGCACGCGAGCGAAGAGAAAAGAGTAGCACCATAACCCCACCGAGAGAAGTAGCGCTGCCAGCGACGCCTCACTTCAACCCCCGCGGGGCAGTGACTGGAAGCGCCTGGGCATCCCACGTGACCACGGATACTGACACATTACCGATTAACGTAACTCTTTCTCCTTCACTAATAATCGAACATCGTTCACGTTTTAAAGATTCCACGGAGTTTCCAAGAGACTTTACTAAAGCCTCGACTTCAGCGCCACTTTGCAGTTTGTCAAATGATGAAACGTTTGAAGATACACGACCTGATACTCCATTGGATATCGAAACAGTTGAAGATTAAGATGAATACTTATTTGATTATATTATAATAATTTTAATGCGTAAACAGTTACTGTGATAATGTAGCCCTGAGAATATTTTTATACATAAATCTTACTATCGAACTTTTACTGTATTTTATTTAAAATACCTACTCTTTATATTTTTTTCATAAATTCTGAGGCGGTACGAAGTTCTAGCTGTCCCAGCAAACTTCGTGCCGCCTCAGAATTCATGAAAAACATCTTTCCATACATTCTGCTATTCGGGACGAAGACAGATTAAACAAATTATTTAACATCATATAAATCGGTCCAGCCGTTCTTGCCTTATAAATAGTGTAACTAGCTCGACTTTGTTTTATAGAGATTAAATGGCTACTTGGTGATTATAACACACAGTATTTTCGGGTCTGAAACATTACGTGGGGTAGGGTAGTTAATTTAATTTAAAAAAAAAAGATTAAAATATTAATCATAATTTATTGGTTGCTTTAAATTGATTCTAAAAATAACTAATTTTAATCATTTTACATAATCATACACATTCATCACTTATTTATATTACTTCAAAGTAGTTTTAGAAACATGACAATAATATCCGACCGATCTCCGTAGCAGAGTACTTTTCTATGTTGTCTCGGGTCTGGGTGTTATGGTACCTTCGTTGTTTCTGATTTCTGTAACACAATTGCTTTGGCTACTTAACATAGGATCAGAGAAATGTAGGTAAGCGATGTTGTCCAATATTTTAAAAATCTATTGGCTTAGAATTTCTCATCTCAGTCGTCGTACTTCTTATACTTGCATTTATTCAGTACAATTCACTTTGGTGACAGCGATTTTAAAAACGGGTAATAAATTGATAAGAGTATGTTCAAACGTTCATAGCGAATGCACTCGTGCTGCAGTCACGCTGTCTTTTTATACATAAAATATCGATTTTAACAATCCGTAAATATTGACTGTGCGAAATTTTGTGTCTAAAAATATGTTTATCAACATAGTCATTACGAAAAACAAAAGATCTTTTAGTTTTCTATAGTATTATAGTTTAAAACTAGCTTACATTAATTTGAACTCTGAGCTACAAATAATGTACGGTACGAGTATTACGTATTTCTCTTAAGATCTACTAACGATTTCCTAACGTATAAAACACGATTATAACTCACGCTTTTGAAAAGTAGTGACATGAATATGAGAATCTGTTCCATTTAAAGGACCAAGAACATAGCAAGATCAACACAGCTAGTCGATTCTTAATTATTATTCTAAAGTTAACCGCGCAATTTGCACTGTTCGTGTTGAGAATAGCGCGATTTATAATATCAAGTGAGTCCTTATTGTTTAATTACACATCGCTATGAGTCCGCGGCGACTACTTGGACCGCTCGCAGGCCGTCGCTGAGCGAGCACTGGTCGCTTGCTGGCTCCCCATCAGTAGCCTTGCTCAGAATTTCGTAGTGAGCTGCTTCTTCTTTCGGTGGACTCGTCTCGTCTAAACTGTACCTAAAATTTAAAAGAAGTCTAGGTTACTTACTTATAAAAGAAGTCTAGGTTACTTACTTATAAAATAAGTCACGAGATGGAATAAAATCCAGTATTTTGATGAGGTAGGCTTAGGGCTACGTACCGGCAAGCGCAGCGTAGGACGTCCACTCACAAGGTGGACAGACGTGCTGGTAAAGGTTAATAAAGCCGCTGAATGCATGCCGTTTCCAACCAACCAATCTAGAAGTTACTTGGGCTAGGCGATCTATGTCTGAAATGATGATGATGGCTTGGGGCCTGATGGCGACTAGCGTAGTCATACTCGGTTGGCAAACTATAAGTCGGATTTGCGCTTTTTCGCTTGGCGCTCTAACAGCTTAGAGATTGAGCTTACAGAGCTTAGGTATAGCAGCCAACTACTTTTTACCACATATGCTCATTGTTGCTCGTACTATTTTAGAAGGTAAATGTATCAGGATTAAAAAAACAGACCAAGATAAGACAAGACTAATTTTGATAGTCTGTTGCTTATCACTTACAAAGAAAAACATTGCAAGCTAATATAAAGCTTGTAAAAAGAGAAAGAGTGGTACATCGTACAACCGAATCGCCACTTAAAGTCCCACATTGATAAGCTTAGTGTATCAAGGGCGATAAAAGACAGAACTTATAACTAAACAGCAAAATCACGTTTACTTAAAGCTCCGTCTTCATATGATTTACAAATTGATATTAAAGCTGTGGTTGTGTGCAGGTCAAGTCATGACGTATGCGCGTAAAGCATCTAAATAAGTGGCGCCGAATCATCACACATTGGATCAAAGAGGTTTTCTAAAGAGAGAGCGGCGACTTCGCCAAACTAATTATAAGAAAGACAATGCAGGTTATCATCATCATCTTATCAGCCCAATGCAGTCCACTGCTGGGCGTATAAAGATAGATAGATGCTTTATTGCACATCATACGAAGATGATACATTTGATGTTTACAAAAAAAAAATACAATTTAGGCGGTCTTATCTTTAAATTGTATATACATACAAACAGTTCCAATTATAAGCCTCCAAAGAGCGCCAAAGAGCACGATCTCACGCTTTTAATGGAAAAAATGATAGCGATTAATTAAACCTACAAATGTGAAACCGTAGAGTTCAAGCATTGAACTTGCTGATAATAGGGCTAGTAAATATATTGATGACCAATCAACAATAATTTAATTTAAAGTGCTCCCAAAATCATGTCTGACAAAATCTTTCGTCTGACATTAAAGTTTTACTTGATAATTTAGGGGCAATACATCGGTCATTTATCTTACAGGTTATCTTGTTGCACACATTGTTTTAATTGTCCAAGTACAATTCACAAAGGTTATTCAACTACGTGTACGTTAACGAGGTTCATTGGAAGGTAAATGATTGATTAACACATAGTTTGTTTCTATCTACGCGTATTAGTTACTAATTACGTACTCTACCAGTACGAATACCGCTGACCCAGGGCGCCTAACTAGAGCACGCAACAACTAGAGAAACGCTGACACAGCGCTCCAGCGCCGCTAACGTGACCAAGCCGCCGGACAGCATGCCACCGCCATCATCCTCACTTCGTATCTAACATCGATCGGGTCAATTAGTATTAGAAATCTAATCCTCCGGCTGTCGCTTCGTAATTTACTTACTATGTATTATTTGTTTACAATAATTAAGTAAGTAAATACGTAAAATGCTTTTCGGTTAACATTCATCCAGGCTTAATTAGAACACTAACAAAGAGAGAATACATAAAGAAGTCTAATAAACCATAATGATTTATTAGCTCAAATCCTGCGTTGTCTTGTTTTGAGGCATAAAATAGCCTGAAAGGTGCCTACGACATACAGCGTTTCAGAATTAGTTGTGTTCAAGGGGCGATTCACCCGATAGACTAGATCACTTATATATGTATTATTATGTGTTATGTTGCGCCCTACCCAGTATCAGTTGAGAGCTCTACTCTCGAAATTGTTAACAAATATGTCTACCTGGGACAAGTGATCCAGATGGGTAGGTCAAATTTTGGGAAGGAGGTCAATCGTCGAATCCAACTCGGCTGGGCAGCGTTCGGAAAACTACGTAACGTCTTCTCGTCCAAAATACCTCAGTGCCTAAAGACGAAAGTCTACAACCAGTGTGTGTTACCAGTGATGACATATGGAACTGAAACGTGGCCTCTCACTATGGGCCTCATAAGAAAGCTCAAGGTTGCACAGCGTGCTATGGAAAGGGCTAAAGGGCTACAGACGACCTGGTAAAGGTTGCAGGAAGCCGCTGGATGCGAGCCGCTTTCAACCGGCCAATCTGGAAGTCACTGGGGGAGGCCTATGTTCAGCAGTGGACGTCCTATGGCTGAAATGATGATGATGATGATCTAAGTGATAAAATTTAAAGTTTTGAACACGTGTAGTTTTAAAGTATCTTTCTGGTTTCTGTAGCACTTGTGTTATAGAAATCAGAAACAAAGACGGCACCATAACACCCAGACCCGACCTAACATAGAAAAGTTTGATTCCTGACCTGACCAAGAATCGAGTCCGGCGTACTCTTCTCTCGGCTACGAAGGTCGTCAAATCGTAATAAAGTCTATATTATAAAAAATCCCGGTACTTTTTTTTCCGAAATGTTCGAAAAGAAATAGGCGGAAAGTTCGTAACTTACCCGCAAGCCTTGAAGAAGGCGGCAGCGGCGGGATTGTGCGTGAGCGCAGTGAGGCGCACGTAGCGCATGCGCGTGGCGCGCGCGAGCTTCTCTAGCACGCTCAGCACGCGCTGCCCGAGCCCGCGCCGCCGCCCTTCAGCCTCCACCTGCACTTCGTAACTGTTGACAACATTTTATGTTTAGTACTATTATTATTTATTGTGTACGACAACAGTTCGTCAACCTACCACAAAACGTAATTTTTTTACAATTGATATTGATCTCTACGTGTCGGACTTACAAGTTAAAAATCGGTTAAACGACCTTTAAGTTTTTGAGAAGGTTGACCTGCCGTTGTCACAAGCACAAGCAAAGCTAATTTCGAATGGCGTCAGCCTGTTTGGTTTTGTCAAACGTTGTCAACTAATGTCAAACTTTGATTTTTTTTCAGTGCTCGCTAGTATAACGCATGTTTGACACACATTTGACAACTTATTATTATTAGCGAAACATGAACGTTCTTCGATGCTACTATCTAAGACCAAAAATTACCATGTTATTTGCAAGCGCAGATTATTCTTATTCTTATCTTGACCTTTATCGTAGTGATTATTTGATCGGTGGCAGCAGTGACAAAATCATTGATCAAATGATCACTACGGCAAGACCAAACACAACGCGATACCTATCGGGATAGATGTACAGTGTGTATTTGCTTGGCGGTTACTAGATAAGGTCCGAAATGAGGATATCCGAATTGCAAAGCTGAAGTGACAATGGCCAGGACTCATCGCTCGCAGAGCTGACTGCTGTTAGGGAAAAAGTTCTCGAGTGGCGACCATCACGAACTGGAAGACGCAGCAAGGGCAGGCTTCCTAAGTTTCAATCCGGTGGACTGACGACCTAGTCAAGATTGCGAAAGATGCATACCCCGAGCCCTTCGTTATGTGTGGCGTTAGGCCCCAAGCCCAGGCCTATGTCCAGCAGTGGACTTCCAAATGATAATGTCTCTTTCTATTCTTCGTCGAAAGAAAAGAGACATTCTATAAAAAATCTATCATAGCCGTGATTTATTAATTTTTCCATAATCTTTGAAGAGTGGCAGAGAAACGGGGCTTATTGTGCTTGCCTTTTTATAGCAAGAAACGTGCTACAATAAGAAAATTTCATCGTCTAATATTTTTTAAAAGTTTTATTTTATTTTATTTGGAAACTCAACAACATGTGGAATATACTGAGGAATACGGTTACGGTTTAGTTTAATGAAAATATAATTATGAAAACAAGTATGCTCTGAAAATTGTACTTAAATGTATGTATAGTCGACCAAAGAAGTGTTTTATTACCACTTTTGATGACATATCCAAAAATTTAAATTATTAAAATAATAATTTGCTAAGCCTATTGTTTATAAGACTTATCACTTTCAATTTCAAATAATCACAAATGACACTATTGAAACAATTAAAGGTAATCGGAAATAGATCTTATACTTTTTTATGAGCAAGTGATATTCAAACAAAGAACAGTGACAATTTCTTTTTCGACTATACTGGTAGATTTAAGGTTAGATAATTCGGATTTCGCTTTTTAATTGGACAACAAAAGTTATTATGACAAACGAACACGTTTGAAGGAAACATCCTTCAAAGAACCTAGTAGATGATAAAATGATAATAGACTCCACGCGGAACTGGACCAACTGGATGCACTTTCTTAAATAATAATGATAATTCACGACCCTTGGCGGGGTCGGAACAATATGACTGTGTCATTCGCTACTATAATGACAACACCCGATAAACAACAATAATAAAATAATTGGATACATAACGCGTATATATTAATTAAATGAGTAGATGAAGTTGCGGATTTAAATTACGAGTGACTACAATAAATATCGAATATCTATCTGTTTAGGCTATTCTACTCCGCTTGGCGACTAAATATTACTAGCTGTACCGGTATGAATTGCGCAAGATCTCTGCGTTTAATAAATTCGAAAACCTTACACGAGTTTACACGAAAGCACATGACATAGCGGCAACCATGCAACAATTAGAAAAAAGTTTCATCCCAATTAGGTCAAATGGTGGTGACGCAAAAAATATCCGGGCTATAGCTTTGAAATGAAATAAATTTATTTGCTTAGAAACATAATATGGTACATATAAGGTGACCAAAAGAATTTTAAATTTATGCCCAACAGTTTTGGCTGTAATATGCAAATCAGTGGTATGTCAGTAAGACATGCAAATATTTCAATTAAATTATACTACTACTACTATCAAATATTACAAAATACATTTTATGTTTTTTTAAATTATTTAAGATTATACACAACGAATTAATACAATATTAATAAATAAAACGTCAATTAATTTCATTTATAATTTTTTATCTAATAAGAACTTTAACAGAATTATGCAAGATACTGCTTTCTGGCTGCAATAGGCTAGTTTCCGTTCAAAAAAATATTATTCTATTTAATCCGTCAGTTAGATTATCAAAAAATATTGGACCCTTTGTCTTTTGTCAATCAATAGAACTTGTCGAGCTCACTTTTCAATGACGTCATAATAGAAAATTCTTTTTTTGCCCAAAATTGTTTCATGTTGTTATTTAGACATAAGGTACACAATTTGTCTGTAACATTTTTTTTGTTAAAAGTATACATTTTTGTTGTAAATAGTATGAACAATTATGACAAATAATTTCATCTGTATAATTATACAAAAGAAAATTGTATCATTTTGTCCGATGACGTCAAGATTAATAGGACCATTGAGACCCAAAATAATATCTGTTCAATAAAAAAATGAGAAAATAATTTATATGTTTTGTCCGATGACGTCAAGTTCCTTAGAAGAAATGGGACTGACCCTAACGGCCATAAAGTCTAAAATTGGCCTACATAGGAGCATAATGATAAATGAAGAAAAAGTTATAAAATCCATCTTCACAAGGAAGTTAGAAAATGTATTATCTATTTGAGTATAGGTACCACCGTGTATTGAGCCAAGCGGTCGAAGTCTACCTTAGTCGCAGTTTTCCTTTTATCACTGAAAGTCCGATAAAGTAGTTCTTCTAGACACTGTTTAATCCTCGCACAATTTACTGGATTGATACAATTTAATTAACGCAGGTATTCTTATGAAAGTAGGTACGCGCACTCGTACATAATACATTGTATAATTTGAATTATTAAAAATACATAATATTGTTTGTTGCATCTTTTTGTTTTAGTATATTGGGGAAAGCTACCACAACGCTTCATTGACCTATTGATTTATTATTTTAAGGTAAAGGTTTTTAAGTGCAAATAAATAAATTATGTTTTGTAATGTTTTCGGAAAAATATGAGTTTATTATTTAGCGTATTTATTTTATTTATTTCAAAACAAGTTACATTAAAAGCTTATATCTAGTTTTAGTTTCACATTGTAGCAAAAACCAGCTTTGGTTCGAAAATCATAATTCAACCAAATTTTATTATCAGTACTTAAGGCCATTAACACTATTTCCACCATACCTCGAAAAGGAATCCGTAACCGGCAATAGAAAAACTGAACACTGATCTTGGAAAGGTTCAACTTGTGACTGAGGGAAAGTTTATCGTATCGCCCTGGGCGGGCAGGGCGCGCGGGCGGTGGTGACGTCACCGCAGCAGCTTATCTGTGCAAGTCGTAGGGTGGTGAGCGAGTTGGTTCGCTCGCTGCGCAAACTGAGCCGAGCGCCAGAAGGATGCAGGTGCGGGCGTGGGTGACGCTGTGGACAGCGCTGGCGGCGGCGCATGCGGCGCGGGTGCTAGTTGTTCTGCCCACCAACACGAGGAGTCACTACGCGATGTACGGGAGATTGGTGGACGCGCTGGCCAGGAAACAGCACCATCTCACCGTCATATCGCACTTTCCAATGGTATGTATTTCCATTGACAATTAATTTGTACGATTTAACCGATATTATCCCAGTGCTAGTGGGGAAACATAAAGGACTTGAGAAGCATACATGTCTCAAGTACAGAAAATAAAATAGTTTTAGCATATTATTTAATGTCAAACCTAAATTTAGACACAGAAGAATTTTTTTTAGTTTTATCATTCTCTTATTTTAAAAGTTACACACATTTTACCACTTTGGAAATGTCTCTCGCGCAAACTATTCAGTTTTTATTGTTTTTTTGTGTGAATATCTTAATGCGGTTCACAAAATACATCTAATTACTAAGTTTCAACAGTATAGTTCTTATAGTTTCGGAAAAAAGTGTCTGTGACATACGGACGGACAGACAGACATGATGACGAATCCATTAAAACGGTTGTGACAAAAAAATACAATTATTTAAAAACGCAATTAACCTGCTTATTTAATGCAATTAAACTAACAGATAAAAAAATAGGAACTGTTAACTGCTCACACTCGGTTAGGGACTGATTGGATGATTCAATCATCGATGGTCAAATCCAAAAACTAGTAAGGTGCATCGCGAATATGAAAAAATAAAACATAAACCATTGCAAGCGACCGATCAGTGGTTATGATTTGTATGGGAAAGTATTTTTTTTAGATCAGTAGATTCCATAGATAAATAAGTAGTTGTTGTATTGAGGCCTAACCCTTTGACCTAGTCGAGGTTGGTTTCAGCGACTTCCCGCCCAGAGCCGCTCGCTGTGGCGTTTTGGGAAGGCGAATGTCCCAGTTGACTTCCATTAGCTGCTAATTTGAACATCATAATCAGCCTATAAGGACGACGACCCAGCGTTGCCGTTAGCGTACATTTAACACATTTGACGTACCTTTTTAGCCTCTCATGTGTAATGTGTAATTTTGACCATTTACGTACCTTTTTAACTTATTCAATATCTGGGTAAAACGATATAAAACGCTGCATGTACATAGGGTGTGCGACGCCCATCCTAGAAACCTCATTGCCCACCCTAGACTTCTATTCTAGGCGTCACTTCTGTCTCTTTATATTATAGTTAGTTTAGCTGGACGGCAGTTTAAGGACAGGTTTGTATTGTAGCATTCACAAAGTTTTCACAAAACCACATTCATGTTTGCTCATGGGTCACTTCTCAAAATCATTAACAAAAATTTGTAGTTAATGCGAATTAATCAATGGCACCTACAAATTCCTTAATATTTCCAACAATTTTACCGGGAGCTTTAGGGTTGTGAAACTTAAGAAAGGTTCCGAGACATACACACCTTACGTCACAGTGCTATAAAGCCTGAATTGCTTAATATGACCTGACTTTTTTTATTTGTTGATATAAATAAAGCTTCTCATTAACTGATAGCAATATAGATTTATTTATATATCATCATTTCATAACATGGTAGTATTTCATGATATGGCCAACTAAAGCAGACCATATCGTTAAAACGTCAACATCTGATGATATGTCAATGCTCGTTTTTTCAGTGACTTTAATCAATAAAAATCGCCCAGTTTGGTATCTTAGCGATATTTCACTGCACTTTCATCTTCAATTTACACATTAATATTCACTTTAAGAATCGAATAATTGTCTGCTGCCATAATTAATCACAAAAACAAAGCAAACATTAGCGCCTCTACCGGTGGGTAATGTAACCATTATACGATATGATTACTAATGTTTGATCATTTCATGAAGTAGTCGTGTGTTTAGCTGTTCATATCGTCAAACGCTGAGTATTCTTTCATCTGGCCAGACCACACTTATCTGTTATAGACCTTGGGGTTTTAAATAAATATGAACTGACAAAATAAAAAGAAACAAATTCTTCATTTAACTCACATATTAATTGGCCAAGTTCAACAATGCATCGACTTTTATATAAAAGGATGTTTTAAAGACAAGTATCGTGTTTGCAAAATAGTAATAAAAACAAATGGTGACCATACAATTTCGTTATTAATAAGAGCATGCATAGAGCAAGTGATGCAAATAATACATAATCGCACTGTAGGTGAATCTGAGGGCATTGATAACTACCAAAGAATGTAAGCCTTTCCAACTGCACAATACGAGTACTTATTGCTTATCAATTCGATTATAGTAATTTACTACAAGCCCAAAACATCTAGGATCAATCCACTGACTTCATTTTTGAGATGCTGTTGCATAAGCATCTGTTCCAAACTTCCAATTCGCGTAGATCACTAGCTATTATTAACATAATTTCCTCGACCTAAAGTTTGTCTGGAAGAGATCGGTTTTGGCGATAAGAAGGCTTAATTGTACACTATTATATCTAAGTAATTTTTAGGTATTATTTGTGCAATAAGAGTATTTAAATATTTTACACACTATCTAAATTATTGCTTGGTGCGTGAATTCATTCGTCGTACATCTGTGGACTATAAACTATATGCATTTCTTATCTTGTTTCGATACCTACATAAACTATGTATTTTCATCAATTAAATTCTGCGAATGAGATGACGCGATGATCAATATCAGAATGCAATGAGGTTAATGAACCGATTTGGTACTGCACTTTAATAAATTAACGACATGTGTTTTTTAAAATCTTTTTAACATCGTTGTCAGCATAAACTAGTCTTATTTACAGACTACTGTCTTGGGTAAGCCCACGTTCTGCTCTTTTATTTAGCTCACTAACTGTAACGACCGAGTAGAGATGTCTAGTGAGTGCCAAGTAAAACTTTAACGCTTTCTTTTGACACCAAGAGACGAGCACCTAAGTCGCTAAATGCGATGAGCCAAAACTTAAAAGTCAAAACTAAAAAGGGGCACACTAAAAGTTTTGCACTTCTAGATAATCGAAACTATTTGAATTTCGAATGTTATATTTTTTTAAACGTTGCAACCTTCTTAGTAATAAAAAAAAACAATTGGCGGGAAATGTTTTGTCAATTGTTTTTTTATCACACATCAAAGTTCTACTACGCAACGAAAATGGAATAAAGTCGAAAAGATTTTAGACCGATGATTTTTTATGATTTTAAAAGTTCTCTCTCTCCGCAAGACTGTGCCGCTCGTCTTCAAAATGCTTTTGGGAGAGAAGCACCGTGAGGCGATGGTTTGCTGAATTTAAGAGAGGTCGAGTTTCTTTACATAACGAATTTCGTGAAGGGCGGCCTTCAACTGCCGTCAACGAAAATAATGTGGCTACTGTTAAGCGGCTAATTGAAGAAAACCCGCGGATTACCTATGAGACAATTCGAGAACGATTGGGGATTGGTATGAGCCAAATTCAGAAAATTTTACACGAAGAATTGAAAGTTCGGAAACTTTGCTGTCGTTGGATCCCTCATGAACTGACAGCGGAGCAGAAGCGGGCTCGCGTAGAATGGTGCTTACAGATGCTACTGAAGTACGACCATTGACATTCTAATGCTGTTTATGACATTGTCACAGGAGACGAAACGTGGATTTATTGTTTTAAACCCGAAAAAAAAAACAGCAATCTCGTGAATGGGTGTTTGAAAATGAGAACAGGCCAACAAAAGTGAGGCAGGCGAGAAACGTTGGTACAAATGATCTGATGAATGATGAATGAAGATCTGAATGAAATGATCGCGTTTTTTATTCAGCTACGGACCCCATCTGTACAATTCCACTTGAAGCTCAAAAGAGTGTTAATGCCGTGGTATTCTACCATTTGTTTACCCAAGGTGTTAGAAAAAGTTCGCGAAAGACGACCCAAAAGCCGCGTTCTCCTACATCATGACAACGCTTCTTCACACACGACCAACAAAACAAAGTCATTTTTAGCTTCCGAGAAAGTACAACTCATCACCCATCCTGCGCATTGCCCCGACTTACCACCCTGTGATTTCTGTATTTTCCTCAAAATCAAAGATTTGATGAGAGGTTTTACTTTTACCAACTCCGAAGAGGCAGTGATAGCGTTCAATCAGCACGTAGAAAACATGCCTTCAAATCTGTGGTCCTCCTGTTTTAAAAAATGGTTCGATGCATGAAAAAATTTTTAAAATGTAAAGGAGAGTATTTTGAAAAGCAATAAACATAATATTTTGATTATAACATGTTGTTTTTTTAAGTTACGCAAAACTTATAGTGTGACCTACGTACTACCATTTTCACGTTAAAATTGAATTGATATATCTGTACTATCTTCCGCTAAAAAAACAGTTGGCACTGAACTGCATTAAGAACTGCCTTGCCCTATAATAAAGAAGTTACATTTTATGACTGACACAAGAATAAAATGCGATTCCAAGCACTCGCGGTCACGCATTTTATTCTAGTACTTGGACAAAAGTATTTTTTTTAGACAAAGTCACGGGAGGTTCATTCATAGATTAAAACTAAAGATTAACGGCGTGGCGTTAATACCCCGGGCAATAATACTAATTTGTCATGTGGTGCAGACAGCTTGTGCGCTGCCCTCTCACCTCGTCTGCGCGTTATCGCGCACGCGCGGCATCCTCTGCGATTTCTCATCCACCGGTAAATTTTTACCATGTGTCTGACATGCATTTACGAACATACATATTATTTTAATGAATGTTGTGTACTTTATAAATCTAAATATAATAAAGATAATACGCCAAGTGTAACAGCATTTCTTATTAATAAAAGAAACAATGCGTAATATACTCGATACTCCGCTTGAGACGACCTATAATACAATCACAATATACAATGTCATAGATATAGCTGCGCGTTGGACTGACGACCTGGTAAGGGCTCCTGGTGCTGCTGATATGAAGTAGGAAACCTACTTTCAGCAATTGGGCAGAAAAAGGCCGATGATACTACTTGTATACATATTATTTATTCTTTGAATATACTACTAGTATAATACTATATGGATGTTTTTAATGTTACAGAAAAATCGACCATCAAATGTTGAAGAAATAAGCCTAGCGGGGACAATACCAGACATTTACAACAATCTTACCAAGCTAAACTACTCCCCGAAACCTGACTTCGTTCAAAACTTAGAGCAAATTATGGCAGAATGCGTTCATGCCTGTGACACTGTTTCCAAGATGCCAACTGTGAAGGCTCTTCTTAACTCAACTGTCACATATGATTTAGTTATTGTAGAAGTGTTTGGAACTGAATGTTTCCTTCCTTTAGGGGAAAGATTCCAAGCTCCAGTTGTTGGGCTGCTTTCAAGCGTAGCGCTTCCATGGTTCAACGAACAGCTGGGTAATCCCGAGGCAACTGCATACGTGCCAGCTTACATGACTGGATTCGGACAGCACATGACTTTTATGGAACGATTTGCCAACACAATTTCTGTGCTTTGGGCCAAGATTTTGTACCGATACAAGTCGCAGATACCGTCACAAGTAAGTATATGAACAATCAGTGCAATAATTCATAAATAAGATTTACGCGATTACTCGTAGAAACTTGAGATGACGATTACCAATTATTATTTTTCAGATAATCGCGGACCGCCTCTTCGGTTTTGGATCCAAATTAGATAGGTTGGCTCAGAACTACAGTTTGGTCCTCTCAAATAGCCACTTCACCATAAACGAAGTGCGGCCGTTGGTACCTGCTTTAGTGGAGGTTGGAGGGTTACATTTAGACGAATCACAAAAACTTTCAAAGGTACGTCGTGTTTTATTGATGACGATTAAGTGGAAATAGAAAGTAGCACCAATGAACATTACATCAGCTAGGACTGAGATGTTCATCCGTATCGTGAGGTTTTGCAATATGTATCACATGGTTAATAAAGTAATCTAATAAAATGTCTTAGAACGCGTAGTGCATATCTTACACGAGTCACTAGGTCATCATAGTGTAGCCTGATACTTTAGTGCAGTTATTATATTAATATTTCTACAAGTCTTTAAACTCTCCGTGTCACATCATTTTCCTGTTTATCTTTAAATACCAATAAATATTGTATGTAAAATCATATCAGTTAACGAGGTGCTCGATATTGATCAGTCAGATACTCAAGCCAGATGGTTAATGAATGTCCGCTTCAGCAGCCTGCAGTTCAGTTATTTGTTCAAAAGGAAGGTTCTCGTCTTTTCAGCAATTTGATTTAATATAACGAATTGTAATTACGTATGTTTGCTATCAGTAGAACACTTGTTAGATAAGATGTATTGTCCTCACGCTCCAGTTTTATTAAGTATGCCTATAGCAGTCGTCTATGAACTGCAGACGTGTGTGGCGCGTGGACTCTTAACAATGCTATTAACCTATATTTCATGTAAAGGAAATCCGACTATCGGTCGATCTAGGACCTAAGACCCTTTAGGCTGATAATTTCAAATTGATTACTTTATTATGCCAAATTACCTATTATGTTCTCATTAAGTGCCTCTGGTAAAGTTCAAGTAAACAATCTGCGACCTACTTCATTAAAAATGCTTCACTCTCAGTTGATTGATGTTCATTATGTTGACAACATTTCCAAGAAATAAGATGATATCATTAATTTTTAATTAAAATTTAAAAATAAAACTTTGTTAATTTATTGTTCGACGATTGCATGGTCTCACTAGACAATTTTTTCAGGAGTTAAAGACGCTTTTAGACGCGTCTACGGACGGGTTGATTTACTGGAGTTTTGGTTCGATGTCGAAGATCGAAACGATCCCGAGTGAGGAGCTGGCGCAAATATTCGAGGTAATATCGGAGCTGAGCCAGACGGTGCTGGTGAAGATGAACCGGAGACGACTATCGGCGAACTTAACGGTGCCCGACAACATCTATACCATGGACTGGATACCACAGTATGCTACTTTATGTAAGTAGAAAAGTATTTTAGGCAAAGTACTTTGGATGAAGAAATAAATCATGACCGGTTGCGTCTAAGAATAACCCAGATTTAAAAAATAAGCAATTGATTAATATTGCACTTGTTCAATGTTAGGTTAGGACACCTATGGTTGAGGATTCATTTTAATTTCTTACATAAATAACGCCCCTCAGCGTAATTTACTCTTATTAATTTTCATAACATCAATTGGCGCCACAACAGTTTTTATTTCACTGACAGAGACTCAGTGACGTGTAGAATTAATAGCATACTGGACATGCACCAGTCAAAAGTATTCACAATATAAAACCAGCTACGTTAAATTAATTGCGATTTGTGTGATTCTGTAGTTATAATTTCTTTATGGGTGTGTTTGATGTCGCCTACCAAATTACCAACGTCATTAGGACATGAAGCTTTATGTTGTCGATGAATATCAAAATTCACAGACTATCTGTTCAATCGTCTTCATCAGACGTAGAAATTTACGCTGCTTTAAACCTAGATAATCGCATGGATTGTGGAAAAATGCTGCTGGTCATTACAACATCCATGGGATCGCGTGTTTGATTCCTTATAAAAAATGTATTCTTGACTTAAGCCGGTGACGTTATAATGAGTACTCTTAATATAAAATAGTTTTCTACTCATGAATATAAACTATGGAACGGTCAGCATCAAAAGTCGATGACCACATTCATATATTCAATATCGCTATAAAGTCCATTTTTCTTTGCATGTGGAATATTGTAAACAACTTTGGCATGTCTATAAAAAAATATGTAATACAAAAATAATAAAAAATTATCAAGGTTTAAAATCAACGAACTGTTAGAATAAATATGATTTTGTGTTAAATGAGTAATTACATAAATTTTTGTTTCTCTTATTCATTTTTAAGAAAATTTTCTTTCATTCTATATTCGACAAGGTAAGAAAAACAGACTTTACACGGTACACCATATTGTACCAAAATCGCTCAACATGACAAGCGCCAGAATTGGCCTTATGATAATCATCCAATTCTGGCGCTTCACATGTTGAGCGATTTAGGTACAGATAATATGGTGTTATAGCAATTATAATTTTTATAATGTGGTCATCGACTTTTGATACTGATCGTACCAAAAGTAAAATCCTTTCAGCTGTTCCATACATCTTGGTCGAATAGCACAGTGTCTTTGGCATGGAAGAACTAATACATATTTTTGATTTCTGTAACACAAGTGCTTATCATAGGATCAGAGCAATGTATGTGATATATGTGATGTTGTGATGATGTTGTCCAATATTTTTTAAAATATTTATATGTTTTTAAATTTAATTAATTTGATTCATGAGAAGAACACTGTATAAATCAAATTTGTGTACTCCTCATTGAAAAGTCATTCTGTATTATTCCACGGGTCGCAACAAAGTTCATGCAGCATTAAGAAACGCAACTTAGGTCAAGGCTAACAAGGTTCACTTGACGTGCATAAATTGCCACCATTTTTTTAGTATGCCATTTTGCGGTTGTTTATTTCTACCTTACGTTTCTGTTTTCATCTAGGTCACCCAAATGTGAAGTTGTTTATATCGCATGGAGGTCTACTAGGCACGCAGGAGGCGGTCGCATGTGGGGTGCCGATGTTGACGGTGCCCCTGTACGCAGACCAGGCACTCAACGCGCGAGCCATGGCCGATCGAGGTGTGGCGAAAACAATTACTCTCAAGGACACTAACAAACAGTCGTGGAAGGAAGCCTTGCACGAGTTACTTAATAATGCCAGGTAGTTTTAGTATTTTAACCTAAAAAGTAGTTTTAATAATAAAATCTTTATTATTAATCACCAGCACAATATTATCTTTATTATTATTTACAAAAATACAAAGAATATAATAAAGTCTACTACTTGGGTTTCGTCGATTTTAACAAGGCATTCGATTCACTAGAGCATGATTACATATGGGTCGCCTTACAAAAACAAGGAGTACAGGCAAAGAAGGTACATTAGGATACTCAGAAACATATACTTGAAGAGTACTGCACAGGTTAAGTTGGAGAAAACCCCCCGTTTTCTCCAACTTAACCTTACTTAACTTAACCTGTGCAGTACGAGTTCCCCATAAAAAAAGGTGTTCGCCAGGGACACCCTGTCTCTACGAAACTATTTTCAGCAGTACTTGAACTGATCTTCAGGAATATGGATTGAAGTAAATGTGGACTCAATGTAAACGGCCAATATCTAAACCACTTACGCTTTGCAGACGACCTGGTCTTGTTTTCGGAATGCCCAAGTCATTTGGAAAAGATGCTGCAACAACTCTCAGATGAAAGCGCTAAGGCAGGGCTATCAATGAACAACAGCAAAACTAAAGTAATGACCAACTCTTGCCGTCCAGTCACTATCCAAGTAAACAACGAACAAATTGAATGTGTTAAGGAGTGCAAGAGATAGACAGAAGGGTCGCCAATACTTGGAAAAGGTACTGGTCCCTAAGCGAAACTATGAAAAACAAAGAGATGCCTATCAAAGATAAACGTAAAATATACAACATGTGCATCATACCATGCCTTACATATGGCTGTCAAACATGGGCACTGACAGAACAACTACTGAAGAAAGTAAATGTTTGCCAGAATGGAATAGAGAGAAGTGTAGCTGGGGTTAAAAGAAAGGATAGAGTAAGACTACAGAAGATTAAACACTACAAAATTTAGAAACGTGGAGAAAGTGTTTAAGTCATTGAAGTGGAAATGGGCGGGGCACATGAATAGAGACACAAGAGAAAAATGGACTAGACTAATAAGACTAGAGAAGTAAAGGTCGACAGAGCAAACATTGGGAGGATGACATAAAGAAAGTGGCTGAGCCATTATGGACCAGAATGGCGAAACATAGAAAGAAGTGGAAATCTTTGGAGGAGGCCTTTGTCGGAAGACAAGCTGATAAAACAGCATTAAAATGAAAAACAATGTTAAAACATATAAACAGCAATAAAGACTATTTTATTTTATTTATTATTAAGCACCAGACCACCTTTTTAAAAAAAAATATCTTGGTAACAGTTTACCGTTTAAATAACTCCGTTTTCCGGGTTACAATTAGCTTATGTTTTAATCTTAGTCTTGTTTTGAGTGCCGCATACAAAGTTTAGCCGTTTAAATGCGCTCTGGTGGGCGAGAGAACGACAAAGGGGGAGAAGATAGGTGACGAGCACGACGTAAACAGTATTTCCGTTTTTCTCTAATCAAAACAATTATTAAATTATTTCAGATACAAGGAGAATATGCTGAAACTAAGAGACGTATTCCTTGATCGGCCGATGCCTCCTTTGGATACAGGCATTTACTGGATAGAGTATGTCCTAAGACATAAGGGTGCGCCTCATCTGAGATCGCCAGCTTTAGATTTAAGTCTCGTTCAATATTTGTTATTAGACGTGATAGCTCTTAGCATAGCAATATTTGTGACGACCATATACATACTGCACATACTCTTTAGATATCTTTGCACAAGATGCATAAAATGGTGGCCCAAAGAGAAACTTGTTTTTGAAAAAAGGCTATTTAGAAACTTTCATGTTTATCTATGTTTATTGTGGAGACATAAAGAAAAAGCCAATTGACTAATTGTGTGTATGATAAGGTGTATCTAAATGTAATTATGAAATGCAAATGTGAATAAATGTATTATGTAGGTGTAAATAATATAATAAGTAAGATATTTATAAAATACATCATTAAACATTTTTCATCTCAGTATATGTATTATTAAGTTCTGTTCTGGGTCTCTTTAACTATAGCCATTGACACAGACGAGAGTTTTTCCAAAGTTCAGGTAAAGAAATTATAATTACATACAATAAAATTAAATTTCTACAATTTTTTTTACTATAGTTGGACAAGGACCTTTTGGGCTTAAGTCCCAAAATTGTATGTTAATACTCTTATTTATGCAAAACTAGTGTCCCGGCGAACTTTGTACCGCCTATTCATAATTTTTATTTTCATGAATTCATAATTTTTATTTTTTTCCAATGTTTTTATAATTATTTATACAAATCCAACAAATCACAGATTATAAAAATCGGTGCAGCCATTCTTGATTTATAAATGGTGTAACTAACCTGACATTGTTTTACATTTGATGTAATTATAAATAATCTATAAAATGAGTATAAAATTTATTAGTATGGACAGGCTCTTTTAGAAAAAGGACTAACTACTAATAGGTATTTCCCAATATCATAAATAATACTAATTAATTTTGTTGTGAAATATTACCTTTGTTTTATTTAATTGTTGTATTCTTAGTTGAATTGAATAAATTTGCTATGTGAATAAAACTTACCAGTACAATACAGGCTCCCCAAAATCCAAATCAAATCTGAAGTGGGAGAAGGCTAGCAGTGATCCGCTCTTGTTCTTGGCGATGAGGTACCAGGCATTGTCGTCTGTCATCTCTTCAACTTTACGCTCTTTGTTCCACCCCCAGGCGCATGTTTCATATCTGAAATCATTAAGTGGTTTGATACAGACCACATTTTGTTTAAGTAAATCAACTATCAAGATTATCAATATGAATTGAGACTTTAAGAAAGATAAATTGTCTGTGATGTTATGTACAAATCAAGTTTATTGCTAGTGCAATAAACAACTAGATTTTTATGAAAATTTGTGATGCTCAGTTCATGTCTTTTAATGGATTAAACCTGGAACAGTTCCTTTACATTTCGGAACTAGTTCCGTTATCATGTTCGCGGAACTATATAGTTCCTCTGATTAGCACACACCTTAACAGTTCCTCGGTTCATTGGACATGTGTTGTGTATGATAAATACCTAAATATAATTCAATTCCTACTCAATTGATTTACCTTCATACTTTTAGGCTTAGGAATGGGTTGGACTGAAGGAAAGGGTGCGCAGGACTTAGAAAAATTTTCGTCGAAAAATTGACCCTATATAACACCGTATTTTTATTATACCATTGGGTGGGGGGTCTATAGGAGACCAACTTTTGTCAAGGTTACAGGGTCACACAGGGTTAATAAAGTAAGGTTCGGGTGAACGCCCTACCCCGGAGGAGTCAGCCCGCATCAGAACCTGCGCTCAGCGGCATCTGATGCCGCCCTGGGCTCTTAGATTGGAGTCCGGTCGCTTCGGGGGCCTGGCGGACCGCACGATTAGAGCGATCCGTCCGGTGCTCGAGGACTGGATGACAAGGCGTCATGGCTCTCTCACTTTCCGTCTGTTGCAGGTCCTAACCGGGCATGGTTGCTTTGGTTGGTACCTGCATCACATAGCGAGAAGAGAGCCGACCCCTGAGTGTCACGAATGAGGTGCCGCCACATCCTGCCAGCCTTGGGGTGATCCTGTGTGTACTGGATCACCTTATTCCATATGCCTGAGGCCCGGCATAGCCGTACGTGGGTGATGCATGGAAGTCATACATTGGGTCCCCATGCATCACCAACATACGTTGAGGTGTACACCGCAGGTTTTTTTAGTATGGTATGCTTGCTGAGAGACAGCGACTAGCGTTGCCTCCCGGCAAGAGAGTCCTACATAACCTCCCGCTTACCCTGACGCGGTTGGTATGATAACGCATTTTCTCCTGCGAAAAACGCATTTTCTCCTTGGGGTGTGCGAGGCGCTCCCGGCGGGCTAGGGCAGCCCGCTTGTGGATGCGTGTTCGCGAAAGCAGCACGTGTGGGGGGGTGAGCACTCCCTGCTCGTGCGGCCTAGACGGTGGCCGCGGGGTCCTGATCCTGCGGTTGGTGGAAGTTTCTCGCTTCCCAGTATGGTTCAAGTTCAAGCTATACTGGGCGGCGAGAGGGCGTGGGACATGGGCGGCCTTTTGTGGCGGCACCGTTTCGTCGCAAAGGGTGGCCGCGGATCGGGCTGGGAAGGATGACCCCTGCTGACCCGATCCGAAGTCGAAAGAGGGGGGGGGGGGGAAGGGGAAGGTGTTTCGCCGAACTTAGCTTTTCCCCTCTAGTGGGGTAGTGAGCGCGGGGCGGGGGCCCCTTGCTTGCATTGCACAGCCTGCCAGACTGGGGTGATCCAGTGTGTACAGGATCACCTATATCCTATGCCTGAGGCCCGGCATGAGCCGTACGTAGGCGATGTATGGAAGTTGTCCTTATTGGGTTCCCATGCATCGTTAACACACGTTGCGGTTTTTTAGAGGATGATACCTCGTCGTTTTGACGAGGGAGTCCTATATAATCTATCGCTGCCCCCGCAGTGGTAGGTATGCGAAATGCATTTTTTCTGCGAGAAAAAAAAAAGGTTAGGTTAGAACAGTGACCTCCAAATATTTTTGCAAACCTAGGACCCAGTGTACGTAAGGGTCCGCATCAGGGACTCTTGCCGATTTCGCGAGGGTAATGAGGTCATGATGACCCCCATTTTTTGTGGCAGGATTGGACAGTGGAGAGCAAGCGTAGCAACGTTTGTATGCCACTTTTGCATCGTCTGACTTCTTCACTTAAGGTCAAGGTCATTTAAGGTCAATGACTAGTCGAACTTTTGAAGAAATCCAGGGTTCTTGGTCCTCAAAAAGGTCAAGGTCAAGGTCACCCGGTGTAACTTCTACCCTAAGGTCCCCCTTCAAGTCCCACTTCCACCCGGGTCCCGAAGGTGTGTCTAGGCGTTTTTTTTTTTGCAATTTTTAGTGTGCGCACCCTTTGCGACACTGACCAAAATGTTTGTACTTAGTATTTTTTAAAATCTTGAAATTACTATTTTGGTTGACATAGATAAATCAACTGATTGTATGTACATAATTTTTCAATATTTACTTTATCCTTTTTTCTTACATTTGTTTTCTTTTTTATTTTCGGCATGTCTGGGACTTCAGTTTGCTTGGACATGCGCGGAACTGTGAACATGTTTATTTAAGCACCTCAAAGAGAAACGATATCGTTCCAGTGTCGGACATAGTTCCTGGAACTATTACGATCCGGAACGACACATGTCTATGAAAATATATTTCATATGCAAAATTTATCATCAACATGAGTTTTACTTACAATTTTTTCATATTTCTTTCAGTGAGATCAATAGCCCACTGTAGCACATTCTTTTCAAGTTCACCGACTTTCTGGATGTACATGTCTACCTCTAGATCATTGTTCTGGTAGATCATTAGCTCCTTACAGAGTGGTGCTAAATCAGTCAGTTTATTTGCTGACGTTACGTTGGACATCCCATCAGCAATCCGACGTTGTTCCAACTTCCTGGCTTGCCGTTTCTCTTTGTTCTTGTTCGTAGTTGCAGCTGTTTTCTTCTTCAAATAAAATATATTATCAGAAGTAAGTTTGTAAACAAACATCTAACCTCAAATAACGGTAAACGGTAAAACTGAAGAGGTTTATTTTTATAGTATGTTTAAATATAATAATTTAAAGAATATTGATAGGAACGATCAACAGGAATATAAATAACAGTTATTGTAGTGAAAAATAAATAATATTACTTTTGATTTTAGAAGAATAATATAATTTACTTACTCCCATTTTACTCACTAAACCTGTAGTGAATTGTTAGATTTTAATATTGTGATGTCGCAATGAATTTTTAATTATACAGTTATATAATTATTTGTTAATTATTGTACACATTTAAAACTATTCACACAAATTCACACGAACAAAACCAACCAAGACGACGCGGCGGGAGTTTTTTTTATAAAAAAATCTGTTTTCTTGACTTACTTCCAATATTTTTTTAATTGGTTAGAAATTAAATGCAACGACGATTAACCAATGATAAGCGAGATTTTTTTTATTGGAAGAAGGTAATCTTTAACTTGATTGGCTAAAAGAAGCGTAACAGAAAACAAATAAAAGAGTATTGATTTGACTGTTGACATCTATTTGACAGTAGAGTATGCGTCCTGAAACTGTAGTCGTGAAGATTTGAGGAATAATAAAATCCGAAAAAAGGATTAATGTTATTATTTAAAGGCAAATTGAATGTATTTATCTAAATATATTTTTCAACAAGTTTCAATTCTAATTTTAATTTGATATTTAATCAGAAATTTTTGTACAAAATATTAATTTAGAACGACCACGTACCCGCGAAATTCAAAATGTTTTGATTACGTCACCGAAAAATCAATATTGCAAGTCTGAACAAAATTAGTGTTTTCGATTTATTATTTTATACAGGTAGCTAGATTGTAAACAAAGAAGCAAATTCCTTGACGATATTCGGATTGCTTGGCTAGTTGCCAAAAGTTTTGTCTGTTGAGTTTTTCTTCAGTCAAAATTTATGAACGGTGGGAGTAGTGTGCGGCTAATTTTGCGGACTTCATTGCGTTATTATCACAAAAATATCAGAAACATGAAGTTCATAACGCTCTCACAGACAAAGGATTTAATGCCTACTTTAGGTTTAGGAACGTGGCAGGTAAGTATTATAATTAACTACAAAGGTAGCGGCTATTCTCATTTTAGGGCTTACCAGGTACACTCAGTCAAATATATCCTCGCGCTTGCAAGGCCAAGGTGTATTTTTTTAAATAGTATCGCTGACTGTTATTGATGTTTTGTTTATTATGATAAAGAAGCCGTGATAGTCATATCTACTTAAGTTTATAATATATTCGTTTCCTTTAATTTCAGGCTGCTCCAGAAATAATAGAAACCACGGTTTATAAAGCGCTAGACCTAGGATATAGGCACATAGATACTGCTTTTAACTACAACAACGAGGAGGCGATAGGGAACGCGATAAAGAAATGGATCAGTGATGGGAAAGGATCGAGAAAGGACTTGTTTATTACTACTAAGGTAAATTTAAACATTTACAATGTATCTCCTGATAACCAGGGCCGTAGCCAGAATTGTATTTAAAATAGGGCAGCGGTAATAACGGGTAGAGCTCATTTCAGCGCAAGTAAAATTTTAACGAACAGGGAGACGTATTTTTGAAGCATTAGAAAGAAATCTTGAATTCGAACACGGAAACAATTCGTGTATGAAAATAGTTTCTATTATTCTCGATTTTACGTATCTTTGAATCACTTGAAATAGGTGTGGCTATTAAATTGAAATCGTAACTATTTTAACGTAGTTTTACCTGATCAGTGGTAACTATTTTCGTTTCACGCATAAAATATTATAAACCATAATGCAATTAAACTTATTGATTTAAATAAAAATGTATTGTCAAATCTCTGTCAACCATATGTTTACTTATCAATGTCATTCTTCCGTACTTTCTACTAGTAGAAATCAAAAAACGAGTAGGTAGGACCACTCGTAGCAGAATTCACGGAATGAATTTTCATAAACAGTGATTTTAGGTATTCGCAAGCGAATCTTGCGATTTCGTATTCGGATTAGAATTCGCATGATTCAAAAATACGTCTCCAGGCCCCCGATTCAGACCGTTTCGAGAATGACTTGTCAAACGGTGAATCACGTGACACTAATGTTAAATCTTATAGTGTCACATGGTTTTTCGGTCGACAGTTTGTTACCGAAAAGTTCTGAATCGGGGGCCTGATCTGGTAAATCTATTTTCGTTGTATGATGATTAAAACATTTATTTACCAATCAACAAGGATTACCTTGTTCTTTCACCAGGTAGGTAAATAATAAGCAGTAGCGGATCCAGGTATGGCTAGGGGGCTTAAGCCCCCCCCCCCAAATCATCTAGTTTGAACCCTGACAAATGTAAAATTTGAACCTAATAGTATACTAGGACACCTTACATCATTTTCTTTCCATGATCTGAGGTAACAATAACTAGGTACCTACTATCAACACGAGTGAGCGTATGCTGAGACGCAGGAGACGCAGTGCCTTACGGCGTAGATTTTGTTATTTTGTAAAGCGTAAGCGACCCAGCTTTATGTTTTTAGCTAGATTTCATAATTTTGGTGCCAAAATAATAGAACATTTAATTGAATTAGTCATCCTTATCTGTATAATAAAAATCATCCACCCTACCAAAATTGTCTATTGCTTGTACGTAGGATGTAGATGAGTGTACTATGGCATTTATGCAACTTGAAAGGGGGATTTATGAAATTTTAAATAGAAATTAATCTGAAAAACAAAACAGTAAATTTTACAGTTTTACATCTACGACCCCGAAAATAAGAACAGACAACATGAGGTATCAGACAGATTTCTTCGCCATCTCAAAAAATTTTGTAAATTATGTTTTCTCTCATACCTCATTGTCTTTAAAAAGTTTTCGTCCTCGCTTCGCTTGCGGTTTCTTTTTTATCTACAAAAGGTAGACAAAAATATTATGGATTTATACTACGCGATTTCCATGTTACAGAAACTAGTGTCACCGCTGTCAACATTGCATTGTCTAGTGTAAAAAACACTAGAAGTATCTCAAAACTTCACTCGCTGCGCTCTCAGATTTTAGTTCGTCTTACATTATCTTTTACCATGTAATTTACCACAGGTTTTTGCGCGCTGCTGCTGGTTTGTTTGGTTGCGAAGAAATTAAAATACTTTTTACGAAGCGTTGTCTATAAAAAAATTCGCTTGTGAGTTAGTTATATTGTAAGTTCATTGTTTATGCTACTTGCTAACACCTACTAACTACCTAACTAACTACTAATTGTAGTTACAATCTGCCATCTATTTATTTAGTAGCCATGGTAAAATTGATGTCATAAATGCGGCCAAAAAAAGGTTCTCATCTTCAAGTACTTTTGTCAGTCGTTCGAGATCTTCGTTGACATAATGGTCAGAAACGCAAAAGGGGTATCATAATGGTAGGTATCTTGCTTCACCCTAAATGAAACCCTAAATCGAGCGCTGTATGCCTTGCGCTGCATGGAATTGCGTTATCCACATCTGAGTATACGCTTAGCCTTATTCTTTGACTTACATATTTCATTCGACCCAAGTATCCGCGACTTGCGCCCCCCCCCCCCCCCGCTCCCATATTTCCGAAACAACTAAGCCCTCTCCATAACTGGGTCAAGCAAGCCAAAACCAAAATTCTGGATCCGCCACTGAAGCACTGAAGTACCAAAGTATTTGTACCTACACAAGTTTTATTTATTTATTTAGGGTAATCTTTGATCATTGCTAGCAATGAACTTCCAAAAAGTAACTGCAACATTAATAAATAGTTTGGCAATTAATTTAACGTTAATTGCGTAAAAGTGGGGGTGCATCAAGATTTTTGGTAGTTTTAACTGCTGTAACGACGATTCCATTTTTATCGTAACGTATTGCTATTGCAATGTTTTCGCGGTTATTTTATCTTTCGTGCCTTGTTCCATTAGAGTAAACCAGTTCACGTCAGATTTCTAAATATATCTTTAACAATAGAAAATCGTACTACTTAAGATTATTTGATTTTGAATTTCAGGTTAACGTTATGTTGCATTTTGTAGTATAATAATATGACAGAGAGCCTCCTTCAAAATTGAATTTTTCATCCACGTGTATTCAATTACTAATAAAGTTTGGGAACTAACACTGGTGAGAACATTCGAGAGGATGAGCGCACCCTCCAAGAGCAGAATAAAGAATGAATTTAATATGATTCCTTGGTTTATTCAAATTCGTTTAGATGACGCTACGCTACACGAATAGTATTTACTTTTCGATGGTCGTTGGTATTTCTTAAGGTAGGGCAATTGTATTTTGCAAGGGCAAGGGCATAGCCCCATAAAAGCCCCCCCCCCCCTCCCTACGGCCCTGCTGATAACATAGTCTATTAAAAATTGACCCCTGAGAATAGAGCACATTGGATGCCCCAGAGTAATTCTATTAAAAGCTTACTACGAAGGAAATGGGATTCCCGATCGATTCAATAATGACATTGAAGGATTTTTTTCTCATTACTTGCTAAAACGTGTCATGTCATTTCGCCAAAAAAGACGCCTTTCTCACGTTAAGTACTAATATGTAAGTAAGCCTCGCCGAGACTCATTTTGAGCCGATTTTTCTTCGAATGAAAAAGTAAGAGGCCATTTGCAGACACACTGCAAAACCCGCCTTGTGTGCAGTCGAAGAAAGAAAAATAAATCAGTAAATATAAGACAACATCACATACATTGCTCTGATCCTATGGTAAGGAGCCAAAGCATTTATGTTACAAAAATTAGAAACAAACAACGACGGTATAACCACATCACCCAGACCCGGGACAATATAGAAAGTCAAAAAAAGTCAAAAATCATTTATTCAATTCAGGACAAAATTGCCACTTATGAACGTCAATAACAACATTATAGGCCCCTAGGGGGCCAGAACATGTCTCCTTATTTTTTGGGCCCTACTAGCGCTTCGAGACAAGACACAGACAATCTGGCAAGTGCTGAGAAGAAACGCCGGAACAAACTCAGTCACCACTAGCTGCCACACAAAAAATATAAATCAAAATAAACAGGTAGGTACATCAGTTTAGTGCAGGCTGGACTGACCATACATTCTTGTCATCAAGATAGTCTTGAATTTTATAATACCCCTTAGACATCAGTGTAGTTTTGACATGTGACTTAAATTTATTAATAGGAAGTTTGGTAACATTGTGAGGTATATTATTGAAAAATTTAATACAATTTCCCAAGAATGAATTACTTGTTTTGGCCAATCTAAAGTTTGGAACTACAAGTTTGTTTTTGTTTCTGGTGTTATATGAATGAATATCACTTTTCTTTATAAAAAGATCTAAATTTTTGCGTACGTACATGATATTATCAAATATGTATTGAGAGGCCACAGTGAGTATGTTAATTTCTTTAAAGAAATCTCTCAGGGATTCACGCGGACTAAGTTTGTATATAGCACGAATAGCTCTTTTCTGTAAAATAAAGATGGTATCGATGTCCGCAGCAGAACCCCACAAGAGAAGACCATAAGACATAATACTATGAAAGTAACTGAAATACACCAGCCTTGCCGTTACAACGTCAGTTAGATGTCTAATTTTTCTAACCGCAAAGGCAGCTGAAGCAAGAGTGTCAACATGTGGTCCCCATTGCAACTTCGAATCCAATGTAATGCCCAGAAAAACAGTGGAGTTTGATAGATCAAGTTTTTCACCATTTAGTAAAATTACTGTGTTAGCTTGTTTCACGTTAGGCATAGTAAATTTAATACATTTGGTTTTTTTTGTATTAAGAAGTAAGTTGTTACTTGTGAACCAATTTAATACCTTAGAGAGAGCTCCGCTTACATCGTCAAATACCTCTTCGCCTCTTTTTAATTTGAAGATTAAAGAAGTATCATCAGCAAACAGAACTATCTCACAGGAGTCTTTAGAATAGAAAGGGAGATCGTTAATATAGATCAAAAATAGCAACGGTCCCAATATTGAGCCCTGGGGCACTCCCATTTGAAGCGGGGCGCCAGAAGAGTTAGTACCATTAACGTTTACTGTTTGTAATCTGCCTGAGAGGTAAGAATTTAACAATTTTGATGCGTTATTAGATACACCGTAATGTCAGAAAAGTTATTGTGCTACATTGACCGACCGGGAATAGAACCCGGGACCTTACAGACGAAGCGACATCAAGTGTAAACTCACCTGTCAGCTACGAAGGTCGTCTTGAAGATGTCGAAGATGGAATGGGACTCGCATGTCGCGTTCCGCAGTAACGGCCTATCCATCTTCAGAAAAACAAGGGTCATGCCGTCAGAATACTAGTCATCGCTACGCACGAGGCCGCTCGGTTCTAGAACGGCCCAAAAGACATAGACAAACCAGATTTATTGCATTATACTTTTCAGCTCCCTCACGTAGGCAATCGTGCGTCTGACGTGCTGAAATTCTTAGACCTGCAACTCTGTCGCCTGCAGACCGAGTATGTGGATTTGTATTTAATACACGTGCCTTTCGGGTTCCACTGCGATCCCGAGACGCTCACGCCGGTGGTGATGGAAAACGGCGAGTACGATTTAGATATGGAAACTAATCATATCACTACTTGGAAAGTAAGGAACGTCTTTGTATTTTTCTTAAAACTAAATTTATTTTATTAGGGCCCTGAAGCTACCCTTAAGTTTTTCTTTATCCGTTTATCTCACTTACTCTTTGCATCCATCATAGGGTACGAATTCCGATGGCAATTGTTTCATTTGCGATAGGTTTCATAGAAACGCGATCGTAAGTTTCAGGTTTTATTAATATCTTCTCACACAATGACAATACATACAGTCTTGGGCCTTGGGCAGAGAGACTGCGACCGCCTCTTTTTCTCGGGGTTGCCATAGGTATTTTTTAAAGATATATTAGTGTTACCACTTATAAACTACATTACAGCAATATAAGAGATGATCAACCCTAACGCCTTCAGTCTGATTCAGGAGGCTCTCGCAGGTGAACGAGGCAAGATGTTGTTTTTTAGAGGATGAAACATACAGCACCATACACAGCTACGTAATTTTAGGCCTCCTCCGCGAAGTTACTAGCTTCATTACTTCGGGAAGTTGCAATGTTTCGCAAAATCATAGAAGCTAAAAAATCATATTTTTCTAAGCACTTAACTACATTACTATTAACCGTTTTATGCCACTTCCAGGAAATGGAGAAATGCCAGAAGAACGGTCTCGCACGCAACTTAGGTTTATCAAACTTCAACGAGAGTCAAATATCGAATATAATGCAAGCGGCGACGCTGAAGCCGCAGGTGCTGCAGGTGGAGCTGCACGCGCACTTCCAGCAGCGCGCGCTGCGCAAGTTCTGTGCCGAGCGCGGCATCGCGCTCACAGCGTACGCGCCGCTCGGCAGCCCCGGCGCCAAGGAGCACTTCGTGAACAAGTACAACTATAGGTGAGTAAACGTGCTACTTGAGACAGGTCAATCATCGTATGCTAAACTATTTGGGTTAGCACCCTCCATTGGATGTTATCTTTTTGGCTACGAGCGAGTTATTTACTTCCAATAGGCATGCGGTACGGTGGCGAGTTCATTAAGGCGAAAAAACATTTATCATTGAAAAAATTAACAAAAGAGATGCTAATTGTCTTTCTACTTTTAAACCGCTTTACCGATTTAGTTCGTTTATACGTCGATTGATAGGCCAACTTGATAGCTGTAACTTGAGCCTGAGTCCGAGTTTTTTTAATCGAACAATTATGCCCATGGGAAAAGTATTATTTTCCCCAATTTTACCTACCGCTACTTACAGACGCAGCGATTGTCGTAAGAGGCATGTTTTATTGCGCGCTATGAGATTTCGTATGATATTCTTACTAACAAACGTAGAGTGGCTAATTTACTTATGGGATATAATTATCCCGGATCCAAATCCCGTTTCGTTATTCAGAAAATGATATTTTGGGTGTGTCACAGCTGTTAATTCCTTAACTTCGTGACCTCGACAGTTTGTTTCTCTGGCGAATTTAAATTTGACATAATATTTCTTTAGCAAGGTAAATAAAAATAGACCCGACTAAAGGTCCGCTCACATATCAAAAGTGAGTTAAATATAATATGCAGCTTACTTACCATCACCAGTGTTAGCGTTTTTGTTTAGAATTTCTTATGGTACTCAATTAAATCGAACTTTACTTTCAGTCCTGATGCTTTTCCTGACTTACTAGGGCGTACTGAAGTGGTCGCGATCGCTGAAAAACATGGAAAGACGCCAGCGCAAATACTTCTTAACTTCCTCGTGCAACAGAAGATCGTTGTTATACCAAAGAGCACTAGCGAAAACAGGCTAAAGGTATTTATTCAGTTCTACCGTTTATCTGGTCTTACTATATAATATATCAATATTAGTGTAGAAGGCTTGATAAGCCTGATACGCATGTGTTTTGTCTCATGTACCACTCCCGTATTGAAGAGAAAAGAAATATGGCAACACTGCAGTAGCGATAATATATCAATCAGGCTTTAATTAAAATTAGATCAATCTTATAAGGTTTTGTGTGTCTTGTAGTTGTAAAAGTGGTGATAGCGGACAGCCAGTAGTAGCGTGAACCAAACTAAAAATACTGATTAAATACAAATATAAATAACTTATTTTCAGGAAAACATGCAAATTTTTGATTTCGAACTGTCGTCTGCTGAAATCAACCGTCTAACCAAGTTGGATAAGGGCGAAGAGGGTCGTGTTTTCAATTTTCTCTTCTGGAAAGGAGTCGAAAGACATCCCGAGTATCCATTCAAGATTCCTCTTACTGAACCCGTCAAGGAATAATCCTTGTAACATGAATAAATTCTAGAAGTACTACCTCTGAGGTAACACAACGTCGCGTACGACCAAAGTTTTCTGCGGTTGGACACGCAATTCACTCAAGAATTAGCTTTAATACAAATTAAATCAGTGAAACTGATGTTTTTTGTATGCTTTGAGCGTTTAATAATAACGTAGTATTATTTATCTTACTTAAATGAATAAAATTCGCAAGTGAAATCAAGTTTTTTAATTATATAAAAACACAGATTACTACAACATTATAGTCCGTTTTTCTTTGCTTGTCGAATGTTATAAACAATCTTGATGTCTTTAAAAAAAAAAACTATATTTAAATTAAAGATATCTTATTTTTAAATGAATAATTTCGTTAAAAAGGATTGTCAAGATTGTTTAAAATACTCGACAGGCAAGAAAAAAGGACTAAGATACAATTACATAGCTTACATATAATTACAACTCAAATGATAAGAAAGACATTGTTTATGGCGGACAATGATATTTAGTGATTTGATTGGAGTGATCGTGCTCGCCGTGTGGCGTGTGGAGACGGCCGTAAAGAATACACTTCCCCACCGCCAACAGAAGGCGTGTCGTAAGAGTCGAAATCTTATAAAAAACCAGCGCTCGTCAACCCGCCTGCCAAGCGTGGCGAGTATTAGCAATCCCCCCTGATGATCAGTCATTGGGGGAGGCCTTTGTTCAGCAGTGGACCTCCTATGGCTGAAATGATGATAATAATGATCGCGCTCGCCGAGAAGTTCTGATCACAAAGAGATTCTTTTGGGAGGAGTAACAAGTTTCGCAGCACTAAGTGATCCTAAATAAGGTACAGAGAGTTCACGACAGCCAGGTCATGGAACATTGGTTTGTGGAAGAAGCCCACTTGTGCAAAGGGATTGTTAGGCTGTTTTGAAAGACCACAATACAATACGAATTGGTGTTAGAGGAGTTTGTGATTTAGGGTAATTAAGTGATCAGGAGAGCCGGTAGAGCATCTTCCGCTGCAGGCGATGCTGCAGCTCGCCGCGGCGGATCATGGTGTGGATGACCTTGAGCACGCCGCGCTCGGGGTACTTCTGCCGCAGGAAATCCGCCACCACCGTGGCCTCCGACACCTGTGGGACCAAACAAACATTTGAAAACACGTGAAAAAAACACCCTTTAAAATCAGTGGTTCATGCCACACCAAGTAAGAGTTTGTCGTGGAGCTTAGGTGTACGCTGTGTGTGTGGTGACATAGGGTGCGATTCCGTGCAGACACTATCTAAACCTTTTAAAGTTCACTTTATAGAAGAAAAGACTAAAAATTTTAAATTCCAAATTTGACAAACATGCTAATCTATGAACTATTTTAGAAATGTTATTATACCATCACTATTGAAATATTGTTAATGAAAACATAAGGCAAACAAATACAAATCATCACAAAACATAGTCATCATCCCTAGAAATATAAACCTAATCTCCTAAACTAAGAGAGTGGCGGCAGAGAATCAGGCCGATAGTGTAATGATGCCACGGTGTACGACTAATTGTTCACAAATTCGGTCAAGATTGAGAACGCATAAAAGCGGTAGTTTATAAAAAAAGAACCTAAATTGCAAACGTCAAAAATAAAAATAAGGTCACACTGCTTGATTCAACCTACGCTACTCAGAAAAGGTAACACCATGCGAAGCTCCTACCTGTGCACTGTGGCTTGTGCCTGTGACAAAGTTTATTACATTCTCGAAGTAAGTAAGTATGTCTATACAGAGTGTAACGATAAGGTGAAATAAATAATTTAAGGGGTTATTATACGGCTAAATTACATCAACTTTTTCTATGGGACCAACATCGAAATCGCAAAAAAAAAAAAAAACACTTTCCCATACTAAAACGCGACCAGCTGGCATCAGTTTGTATGGAAACGTCAATTTTTTTTTTGAGACTTCGATGTTGGTCCCATACAAAAAGTTAATGTAATTTAGCCGTAGAATAACCCCTTAAAGTTTTATTTCACCTTTTCGTTACACTCTGTATACGTCCCACTGCACGGCACTGGCCTCACCTCAACTATGAGGTGGTTTGGGCCATACTTCACCACGAGGGCCCTGTGCGGGTTCGACATTCTCAAATAAATGATAATTATGTCCATGCTTACCTGCGAGCCAACCGCGAATCGACGCTTCAGCTGCTTCTCAATGCGGGACAGCATCTCATGGTCTTCCTCTGTGGTAAAGCCTTCAGCTCCTGGAATTATCAATCTAGTTATAGTAGTCTTAGTCAAAACACCTGAGAATAAACCTGGAACTATGTTAAAATAAATAACATAATTTCTCTATCTACTATGTTATGACAGGACTCATAGCCAAGTTTTAAACACAACAAACAACAGAAGATCATGAATAGGGCGTATGAATTCTTTTTATTTCTTGGTCAACCAATTTTTTTCCAACCGAGGCATTTACACCAGGCTTGTGCGCTTAAACAAAAATATGTCATGAGTTTGTATTAGCCACTACCCAACTAAAGGATAAATAAAAAAATTGGAACGTGTAAAAGAGCTTAATTTAAACCTATTTGCAGAAATAAACTGGTTTTATTGATACTAATGCCACAATTTTTTATGTTCCAAATGAAGACAATCGCTCGAACCATAAACTCACTGTATTTTAACTTGGACAATCTATGGAAAAGAGTAAGTTATAATATTACAAGCTCTAATAAAAATATCGTACCTGCAAGGCTCCCAGTCATAGCAGCGTCCAAGGTGGACACCTGGAACAAGCGAAGAGCCTCACTGACGTGCACCTCTGTCGCGAACGGTTGTAACTGCATCTTGGCCAGAGATTCTGATATGCGGACAATCGCTTCCAACTGTCTGTAAATAGAAAAATTGCCATTAAAAATAACATTCTGATTTGACTTAGAAAAGTCATAGCGCTAACATGCCCGTGAAATTTAACCGACAAAGGATCATGGTCTGTTTGACGCACGTCAGCATGTTTGAAGCTATGATTGAAGGGGGATATTTTGTACGTTACTTATCAATATAAATAAAATGTTAAAGATCTTTTGTCGTAGTCAATTTATTAACTGATTCGTGACTCGTGATCAGTATTCGATACTTAATCAACTCCGTAAACATGGCGGGGATTGACATAAGCCCGTTGTATAACGAAGTTAAACGGAAAACTATCACAGCTACTTTACATTTTACCGAGTTAACTAATAAAATGTACTTGGCGAATTAAAAGACAATTACTTAGATTTTTTGTTTTTTTTGTTTTGCTAACTTGATCTGCGATCAGTCAACGTGACTTTTAGCTGATTTGTTGTCAGAAGTTTGGCGTTTGGGGCTGAGTCCTTTTAGTGAACCATGTCCTTCTTTTCAGTCAGCCTATTCCTAAGACCTGTCTTCTTTTCAACCTGCCAGTAGCGACATTACTCAGCAGTGCTCGCGCAAGAGGGTTTGTGTGCTTTTTCAGACGATCCAAGTAGTTGCGTCCTCTGCGTTCAATTTCCTCGTTTACAGATGGGACTTCCAGGTAATCGTCGATTTCTGCATTCGTTGTGTACCATGGACCGTTAGCTATGGTGCGCAGGATTACATTGTGCACGCTGAATAATAGCTCGGTTGGATTTGCTGGTAGTGTTCCATATTTGAATACCGTATGTCCATATCGGCTTCAGGATACTATTGTAGACCAATAGTTTGTTGTTAAGGGATAGCCTGGATCGTGGTCCCAGCAGCCAGTAGAGTCCTTTAAACCTAGCGTCAAGTTCAGATCTTGGCTTTTACTTGGTATTTCCAGGTTAGACGTCGATCAAGCGTAAAGCCCAGGTATTTGACCGTGTCCTTACTTGGAAGCTCTTTGACACCAAGCTTAACTGGTGGACAGTTACCTCTTCGAAGTGCGAATGTAACTTGCGTTGACTTCAAGGCACTGGTGCGTATTCTCCACTTGAGAAGCCATTTTCTTATTTTCTCCGGTTGGTCCTGCAGGCGCTTCGACGCCTGGTCTGGGGAGCTGTGACAAGACAGTAAAGCAGTGTCATCTGCGAATGTGGCGGTAATCGCATCAGGAGTCTCGGGCAGGTCGGCAGTGTAGATGTTGTAGAGCACAGGGCCCAGGACTGAACCCTGCGAAACACCAGCTTTGATGTCGTAGGACGATGATTTGGACTCACCATACTGTACTTGGAAAATTCTGTCCGCCAGGTACGACTGTATCATAGGCAAGAAGACGTGGGGTAGCTGCTCTTTGACCTTGTACAGTAACCCCTTGTGCCACACCCTGTCGAAGGCCTGCTGGATGTCAATAAAAGCCGCTGAGCAGTATTGTTTACGCTCAAGGCATTCTCTAACTACTGAGTAGACTCTATGCACTTGTTCTATGGTTGAGTTCCCTCTCTAAAGCCGAACTGGTGGACAGGGATTGTAGATAGGACGCTTTTCAGACGCTTGACAAAGAGCCATTCCCATAGCTAAAACTGGGAGTAGGCTTATTGGTCTATAAGATGTTCACAGCATGGCTGGGTTTTCCTGGCTCCTGTATCATAATGATCTGTGAGACTTTGCAGAGCAGCGGGAAGTATGAAAGTCTGTAGGTGGCGTTAAAAAGTAGAGTTACAAAAACTACGCCCTTTTTGGGCAGTTCCTTTGGTACTTTCGATGCGATAAGGTCAAATCCAGGTGCTTTCTTTAGGTCCAGTTTTTTAATTTCAAGTTTTACCTCTCCAGGTCGATCGGGCCGCAGTAGGGGGTTCATCTGATATGGTTGGGTGAGTATTTGATTTATTTCCTGCGCTTCAGCATCATCCCCCCTCATTTGGTTGGAAAATCTGGGATAAATGGGCTGCGAATGTTTCCGCTTTCTGTTGATTAGTGCGAGCCCATTTGCCGTTTTCCATTTTTATAGGAGGGTTTGGTTGTTGTGGTCTCCGAAAGTGTTTTGTGGCCTTCCACAGCGAATGACGGTTTCTTGCGAGTGGAGAGAGTGATTCTAGATGGTCGTTAAATGTGATATTCTCGTGTTCCTTTATTTGATGTTTTAGTTCTCTACTTGCACGGTTAAAAGCTCTCTTATCGCATGCCAACCGACTGTTGTGCTATATAGCCCTCATTCTACTATTCTAGCGTTTTCAGCATTTTTTTGTTTTATTGCTTCCGAAATGCTTTGAGCATTGGACAATGACCCAAGTGATTCCTCTGGGGTACTTTTCCAAATTGCGGTTTGCAGGAGGTTGGTGAAGTACGGGCAAGCATCTTCTACGTCGTCTTTAGTTCTTATCGAAATATTAAGATTGATGTTAGTCTCTAGATAATCCTTAAAACTTTCCTAGTCAGTTTTAGAGTTATAGAGAGTTTTTCTTCTGGACTTTTATGACTTTTGTGCTTACTGTTATTAGTACTGGCGACGACTGGCGATCACTTAGATGATGTCGTTAATTACGTGCGGTGCGCATGAGCACGTAGCGCACGCGCAGGCGCGAGGCCGCGGCGGTGCGGGCCCTCCGACAGCGACACTGCAGGTGGCACATACCGGACGGTGATAGGGATGGACAGGCGCTTGTCGGCCTGCCGCTCGTGCTGCGAGGCGCCGGTGCGCATGAGCACGTAGCGCGCGCGCAGGCGCGAGGCCGCGGCGGTGCGGGCCCTCCGACAGCGACACTGCAGGTGGCACATACCGGACGGTGATAGGGATGGACAGGCGCTTGTCGGCCTGCCGCTCGTGCTGCGAGGCGCCGGTGCGCATGAGCACGTAGCGCGCGCGCAGGCGCGAGGCCGCGGCGGTGCGGGCCCTCCGACAGCGACACTGCAGGTGGCACATACCGGACGGTGATAGGGATGGACAGGCGCTTGTCGGCCTGCCGCTCGTGCTGCGAGGCGCCGGTGCGCATGAGCACGTAGCGCGCGCGCAGGCGCGAGGCCGCGGCGGTGCGGGCCCTCCGACAGCGACACTGCAGGTGGCACATACCGGACGGTGATAGGGATGGACAGGCGCTTGTCGGCCTGCCGCTCGTGCTGCGAGGCGCCGGTGCGCATGAGCACGTAGCGCGCGCGCAGGCGCGAGGCCGCGGCGGTGCGGGCCCTCCGACAGCGACACTGCAGGTGGCACATACCGGACGGTGATAGGGATGGACAGGCGCTTGTCGGCCTGCCGCTCGTGCTGCGAGGCGCCGGTGCGCATGAGCACGTAGCGCGCGCGCAGGCGCGAGGCCGCGGCGGTGCGGGCCCTCCGACAGCGACACTGCAGGTGGCACATACCGGACGGTGATAGGGATGGACAGGCGCTTGTCGGCCTGCCGCTCGTGCTGCGAGGCGCCGGTGCGCATGAGCACGTAGCGCGCGCGCAGGCGCGAGGCCGCGGCGGTGCGGGCCCTCCGACAGCGACACTGCAGGTGGCACATACCGGACGGTGATAGGGATGGACAGGCGCTTGTCGGCCTGCCGCTCGTGCTGCGAGGCGCCGGTGCGCATGAGCACGTAGCGCGCGCGCAGGCGCGAGGCCGCGGCGGTGCGGGCCCTCCGACAGCGACACTGCAGGTGGCACATACCGGACGGTGATAGGGATGGACAGGCGCTTGTCGGCCTGCCGCTCGTGCTGCGAGGCGCCGGTGCGCATGAGCACGTAGCGCGCGCGCAGGCGCGAGGCCGCGGCGGTGCGGGCCCTCCGACAGCGACACTGCAGGTGGCACATACCGGACGGTGATAGGGATGGACAGGCGCTTGTCGGCCTGCCGCTCGTGCTGCGAGGCGCCGGTGCGCATGAGCACGTAGCGCGCGCGCAGGCGCGAGGCCGCGGCGGTGCGGGCCCTCCGACAGCGACACTGCAGGTGGCACATACCGGACGGTGATAGGGATGGACAGGCGCTTGTCGGCCTGCCGCTCGTGCTGCGAGGCGCCGGTGCGCATGAGCACGTAGCGCGCGCGCAGGCGCGAGGCCGCGGCGGTGCGGGCCCTCCGACAGCGACACTGCAGGTGGCACATACCGGACGGTGATAGGGATGGACAGGCGCTTGTCGGCCTGCCGCTCGTGCTGCGAGGCGCCGGTGCGCATGAGCACGTAGCGCGCGCGCAGGCGCGAGGCCGCGGCGGGCGCGAGGCGCGGCCCGCAGCGCGCGCGGCAGTACGCGGCGTAGCGCCGCAGCAGCGCCAACGGCAGCTCGCCCGCCGCTGACTCGCGCTGCTCGGCCGAGTCGCCGCCCATGTGCACTGAGATTATGTGCTTGGCTAGCGTCTACGGCGACAAATAACACTATCAAATCGCTGGTCAGATAAATATTGTTGCGGAAGTGGGCACAGGACTGGAAGGAAACGACAGTTCTTTCAGGAAGATGCTTAATTTTCCCTTGCCACAAGCCACACGGACTTACGTCCCTTTGAGTGACACAGGCAGGACTACGTTAGGCACTGACGTGGTCCTTTTGACTGACGTAGCCTTTTTGTCAGACAAAGTAACGACCTCTTCACGAACGTTATCCGCACTATATTGCACTAAACTGATCACTCTTCAATACTAGGCATCATCATCATCATTTCAGCCATAGAATATCCACTGCTGAACATAGGCCTCCCCCGGTGACTTCCAGATTGGCCGGTTGGAAGCGGCCGGCATCTAGCGGCTTCCTGCAACCTTACCAGGTCGCCTGTCTAGGCACTCGGTACTTCACTTTACAAACTTTTGCTAACTACCGGTTGTGCGGTTCGCAGCTCCTTATACAAGGTGTTGGTTTCAATCCTCGCCATATCTATTGAGGTGGTCTATTATTTATGCCATATTTATTGAGGCGCGGGTCCCGCTCGCCGGCTGTACAATTTAAACGTATGGTACGGTCGGGAGTACGGCCGGGAGTACGGCGAGTGTATCGCCGTACTCCCGACCCGACCCGTCGCCGTCCCGCTCACGCCTTCTGTTCTGTTTCCGCGCGAAAGAATGATGCATATATCGATTATACCTAGTTATATGAAGGCAAGTACAGGTGATCGCCTCTAGTAAGTTGTAGTTTTTGTTAAAATCAGTTCGCAATAAAATTTTGAATAAGAAACACGCGTTACTCAATTAACACACATACTGCAAGCCATTCTGAACCCTATCCCGTCACCTTAGAGACGACACCTTCTGTGTGTGTTGCGCTTTATTGCGTACGACCAGCACTATCTCCGTGCGCTGCAACGCGACAAGTCGCTTTAGCCACGTTTCCCGGACGACTAAAGTAAGTACGCAGCGAGCTCACACTTTCGGCGCGTACGCACTGCGCTAATTGGTAGCATCTGGCGACATAGGATCGGAGATAAATAAAAAAAAATAATTCACAGTCAATATTTTTCGTGATTTGTAATCAGTATAAGATACTTAATTAACTCCGCAAATATGGCGGGGATTGACAACAACACCCTTCTTCTAATACTTCTAATGGAACCTTTCAGACCCAAATTTTGATAGTCATTTTGTTCATCTTCTTTTTAGTCGGTTCCTAATTTTAATAGAATATCCCAATTTTCATCATATCATCATATTGAATGAAATATCATATTTAATGAAATATAAAAAACATGTCTGGATTTTTAGAAGAAAATAAAAATGATCAAAACTTTATTTCTTGCCGGACAGTCGCGGCCCGTAGACCTACTTACAATATCCCTGTTCTGATCGTGTTCGTCCTTGACGATAAAGATCATGTCGAAGCGAGAGAGGATGGTGGGCATGAAGTCAATGTTGTCGTCGGCCTTGGTGTCGTCCCAGCGGCCGAACACCGAGTTCGCGGCCGCCAGCACGGAGCAGCGCGAGTTCAGCGTCGTGGTGATGCCGGCCTGTGCACGTCAATACAAATAGTTTTATAGACACACTACAGACGTTTTAATCTGACGATAGTTGGGTGGGTCCTTTAATTACTATACTTAAATACTACTTAAGTGAATGTCTAGTCCAGAGGTTCCCAAACTTATTTTGTCTAGCGCCCACTTTGAAAATAATTTATTTTTCAACGCCCTCCCAATTTTACGCTCCCCTAAACGACTACAACACCCCCAACTTTTCTGAACCCCGTACCCCCCTCTAGGCCATCAGCGCCCACAAGGGAACGTTATCGAACACTTTGAGGAAGACTGGTCTAGTCGGTTGATATTCATAGTAAATCACTCAAATTCTGATCTAACTATTAGCCGATTAAGTCTGTACTGTTGTATACGCGGGCTCTTACAATGCGCACAGAAGTTTAGTTAGTTTGTCTGGACTGTTTCCGCACTTGCCTCTTGATTGGGCCATTGTGCGTAATGCGCACAGAAACGAATAAACCTTATGATAGTGTGCGAATGTGATAATAAAGGACGTTTGTCGAGTTTGTATGTCATTTTAAATCTAGCTAGATTCTGCTGCCAGCCGATGAGAGATTCAATGTTTTTGTTTGCACCGACTCCAAAATTAACTGATTAGGTACTTAAGTGTTAGGATTATTTTTGGCATTTTAGTGTTTTGAAGTCGGTTTTATTTTTTTAAATAAAATTTTATTAGAAGTGACGTTATCAAAAAATGACAAAGATTCGGAAGTTCGCGAAGTTCGGAAGTGGGGTTTCGAACTTTGACGCGCTTTACCTTAGTCATTTTTTGGTTTATCGACAAAAGAAAAAATAAGAGTCCATTATTTTTTGATAATCTAACTGATGGACTAAATAGAATTTCGTTTCCTATACCCAGTCGTCATCCCTATTGCCCCGAAGCGGTTGTTTTACCTTAGCGATGGAGATGGTCTGCTGCTCCATGGCCTCGTGTATGGCGACGCGGTCGTCCTCGCGCATCTTGTCGAACTCGTCGATGCACACCACGCCGCCGTCCGCCAGCACCATCGCGCCGCCCTCCATCACGAAGTTGCGCTGCGGCCCACTAGCTTTATTACTACTACTACTGGCACGAATACCATTCCACAATAGAAAATGTGCACAAAAATAATATATCGTTTTAATTTTTTTTATAAGAAATTATAGTGCTAATAATACTCAATAATACTCAATAATACTCATTTATTTTGTACATAGGCCCTCTTCCGGGCACTTATACACGTCCCAAAAGTATAGCTTAGTCCTACCACCGCTTCGGGACTACATATTGGCTGGTGATGAGAAGAAACGGCGCAACAAACTCAGTCACCTTTGTCAGCCTTATTTTACATGAAATACAGTTTACAAGACGTAGTAAGTGTGAGCCAAGCAGGTTAAGTCCATGCACTCTTGTCGTTTAAATAATTGTCTATTTTATAATATCCTTTTTTCATAAGGATTTTTTTAATGTGAATTTTGAATTCATGTACAGGTAATTCAACAAGAGTACGTGGTACTTTATTGAAAAATTTAATACATTTCCCCAAGAATGAATCACCAACTTTGTGTAGTCTGAAGCTCGGCACGGCAAGATTATTTTTATTTCGAGTATTATATTGATGAAAATCACTTTTTAGGCTAAACAAACTAAGATTTTTTCGAACGTACATAATATTTTCAAAAATGTATTGAGAGGCTACTGTTAATATATTAATATCTTTAAAAATCTCCCTCAGTGAGTCACGAGGTCCAAGACAGTATATGGCGCGTACGGCTCTTTTCTGCAACACAAAGATTGATTCAATGTCAGCAGCAGAACCCCATAACAGTAAACCATAAGACAACAAACTATGAAAATAACTAAAGTATACTAGTCTTGCCGTTTCGACATCAGTTATTTTCCTCACAGCATAAGCCGCTGAACTGAGCCTTCCTGACAAGGCAATTATATGGGGACCCCATTGCAGCCGGGAGTCTAATGTGATTCCCAAAAAAGTGGTAGAATCGACTGCATCTATATGATCATCTGACATATTAATATGCGTACTGACCTGCCTCACATTGGGCATAGTGAATTTAATGCATTTAGTTTTTTTTGCATTTAGTAACAGGTTGTTCGCTGTAAACCAGCGTAGTACTTGAGAGAGAGCACTATTTACATCGTCAAAGGTAGCTTTACCTCTGTCAGTTTTAAAAAGCAATGATGTATCATCTGCAAACAATACCATCTCACAAAGGTCTTTAGTAAAGTAAGGAAGGTCATTTATATAGATTAAAAATAATAGAGGTCCCAATATAGAGCCCTGGGGCACACCCATGCGTAATGGAGCTCCAGAAGAGTCAGTTCCATTAACATTAACTTTTTGCATTCTGTCTGTGAGGTATGACTGTAACAATTTTCCAGAATCATTTGAAACACCATAATGCCGTAATTTCATTAATAATGTCATGTGATCTACACAATCGAAAGCCTTAGACAAATCACAAAAAACCCCTATTGCATCTTTCTTGCTTTCAAAGGCATCGTAGATATGCTTAATAAGGGCAACTCCCGCATCAGTTGTGTTTCTACCTTTGGTGAAACCGAACTGCTTCTCATGCAATAGTGTGTTAATTCTGAAATGAGATAGGAGTTGATTGAAGACTATTTTTTCAAATATTTTACTAAGAGCTGGTAGTATTGATATAGGTCTAAAGTTAGAGGGATCACTTTTATCACCGGATTTAAATAAAGGTATAATTTTACTGTACTTCATTAAATTGGGAAACGAACCTTCATCAATACACTGATTAAATATACTAGCAAGATGAGTTGCTATACTATCAATAATATGGTTAATTATTTTAGTCGAAATGCCCCATAAATCTTCTGTTTTTTTCATATTTAACTCTCTAAAAGTTTTAACAATAATGTCAGGATTAATATGTCTAAACGTTAGAGAAGATTTGCATTCATCCACATTCGATTTCAAAAAAGTTTCTGCAAGATCTGTCGAAGAGTTTAATGAACTGGTTGTAGCAATTGGTATATTAGAAAAGAAAAAATTAAACGCGTTTGCTACTTCACTGTCTGATTTAATAATTTTATCATTAACATTAAGGCTAATTGAGCGATCCGATTGTCTGTTTTTACATGCTTCTCTATTAATAATACTCCAAGTAGTTTTTATTTTATTTTTGGAGGTAACAATAACATCACGAATATAATTAGCTTTAGCCACTGAACAGACTTTTTTGAAGATTTTTGAGAATTTTTTAACATATTCAAGAGAATTTTTTAACATAATAGTGAAAACAAAATGATTTTAGGTAAAAAATTAACGTAATACAGTAATTAGAAATTGGGGTATTATCTCTCTTTATAAAACATTATAGAATGTAATAAATATATTGAATTGAATTAAAACAACTCTTACTATGAAAAATATATGGCGGACGTGTACTGTGACGTCACGATACATGTCGGGATTTCCTTGTCTAGAACGCGACTTTAATGGGTTGTAAGTCAGGTATTTATCAATATTTTTAGAAAATTCTTAGTTTTATAAATTTTTATTAAGTAAGTACTATTTATTTTAAGACAAAAAAAAATACGCATACGGATATTGTCTATGTATACATTTTTATTCTCTGCCATTAAATCTAACTAATTATAGTAAACGTCATTCTAGACTCGCACAATTTTCTCCCCACGAAGTGATGTAAAACACTACTTCCATAAGAACTGTGTACTGAACTGTACTGTTCCGGTATACAAGATAAAACGGCTGAACCAATTCTAATGAATTACAGTGCGAAAAAAGCTTGAACTCCAAAGAACCTACCTACCTACTTTTTTAAATCATCCTCTTAAGTGAAAGTAAAATAAGAGGTGACAAGACATAGGAATAAAAATGATAGAGATTTTAGCAAACACTTACGCTTCCCGGATCTCGAATAACGGAGGCCGTGAGCCCGGCCGCACTGGACCCCTTCCCCGACGTGTAGACGCCTATGGGCGCCACCTTCTCCACGAACTTCAGCAGCTGCGACTTGGCCGTGCCGGGGTCGCCCAGCAGCAAGATGTTGATGTCTCCGCGCCGGGTCAGCCCGTCGGGAAGCCGTTTACGGGATCCTAATGGAAGTAATATTTGGGAGTGTGAGGAACAGGGTGTGAAGTTCCTCATCCACCATTGAAAAGGGAGGATCCTCCGACCAGACGGGTGTTGTGTCTGATGGGCTACTGCCCGACGGTTGTTGTCGGGTTCTTCTATATGTTTCAATCGCTCGGATAACTTTAATATCGCGATGTAGGATACGTCAGTTTAGTTCGTATGTGGCGAGATAGATGTCGCTACAAAGCTCCTATTTATATAGTTGGCCCAAAATAGATAAAGAATTTATGAAAACAAATCGCTAACATTTTACTTTATTATATTATATTAAGAATTACAGTTTTGGTGTTATATCAGAATGTTTAGATAACATTTTATTAAAGAATTACAATGTATTTTTAACTAAATATTTGAAATCAAATGCTTTTATCTATAAGTGATAAATAAATAAAGGAGACAACCTACACAAAATGACATTTGCTTTGTTTAGAAACAATATTTGCTATCTGGCCCTAACTTAGTAGGTTGATTCTACTGCAAAAACAATGTAAATCTCCCTTACAACCCGTTACAGCTGATCGGCTATTTAGTATGGGGAAGTGTGTTTGTTGCAATTTCCATGTAGATCCTATAATATATGTTGTTATATTTGAGTAGTAAAGGGTGTTTATGTAAAAATATTGTTTGACATGTAGCGTTGTTCGCATCGGTCATCGCTAGGAATATAAATACTTCAGCTCTATATCGCTTTTTACTACACTATACACAATACAATATGTACGCCCAAACAGCAATGTAGCAATAGCTCTCTTCTTCACATCACAGGGTCACGCTCGTGCGATGGAAATGTTGATTCCGTATAATATCGGGAGATGCCACTAGCTGCCGGAATTGTTCTTCTATCTCAGAAGTAAATTTAATTACACATTTACACGTGTTAGGTGTTAATATCGAGAAAATGTGTAAAGCAACGGACAATCGACATCATATATTTTTGTCGATTGAGGTAACAATTTCTACGAATTGTGACGATCAACAGCTTTATGTTATTTAGGTAAAAGTAGTTATCGATAAAGCAGCATAAACAGAGAGTAAAAATCGAGTTAATCTGCTTAATCTTATTATCTAATGAGACTTAAAAAAAAAAAAGAATCTGAATCTAGTAGCTGACGAATTTAGTTTTTCCATAAAACTCACCGATTGCGAAAGCATTTATTTTACAACATTAGTATATCACTGACGGAGGCCTACGTTCAGCAGCGGACGTCCTATGTCTGAAATGATGATGATGATATATTACATACCCCCGAACAGCAACGTGGCAATAGCCTTCTTCATATCGACGGCGCCGAAGACGCTGGGCGCGATGGAGCGCGCGATGCGCTCGTACACGTCGGGCGCGGCGGCCAGGCGCCGGAACTGTTCCTCCTCCGCGCCCGTGAAGGGGCGCAGCCCGCCCGTGGCGCCCTCCTCGGCCGTCAGCCCTACGGCGCGCAGGTACGACGACCGGACCCCTACGGAGCCTTTGTCGCGGTTTTCTCTCTAGAATATCGAGGATTATATTTTCACTTGAAAACATTTTTCAACTGCCTCTGGTGGGATTCGAATCCACAACCTTTCGCTATCCGGGCGACCGCTCTTTCAACTGAGCTACGTTGGCTAATATTCGCCAACGTTACTATGTCCTCGGTGTGTAGCGATAGCGAAAGGTCATGGACTATTATCTAAACTAGCATTAATCAATGCAAAATATAAAAAACTCTAAATTCTCTCTATGTAGAATATAAATATAGGGGCACGGCAGTCCCCCGCCGAGACGAGCCAAGCGAAGCGCTAGGGCACTAACAACTTTTTCTCGAAGCGTTTCGTTGTTTTTTAGAACCCTCATAACTTGGGTTTGGATTTTACCAGATAAACAAAATTCTCGAGATGTAATGTAAATGTCAGTGAACTTATTAAACATTAAAGTTTCAATCGCATAGCTCTTAAACTTTAGATTATATTGATATCTAAAAAAACCCGATTTCGTCACTGACTCATTAAATGATCATCAAAATTCATAAGCTACTTCCTACTACTTAAGAGACCCTGCCCTTGAAGGAGGTTAACTAACGAAAGGTAGAATCAGATGACTTCTGTTCTACTGGAAATAATTCCCGACAGTGCGACACTCACCCCAACCTTAGCGATCTTCTTGATGGAGTAGATGCCGAGCACGGTGACCCGCGCGCCGGGCGCCGCGCGCTCGCACAGCACGCGCTCGCAGTACACGGCCAGGTGGCGCGGCATCTCGCCCTGGGGGATGTTCTCGGGTGCTTCTTGCAGCTTTAGCACCTGAGGATGTGTATGCTGATGGTACTCGACGACGCCGGACTGGGCGGCGCCATCTCTGAGATCCCGGATCTCTGAGGTCAGCGATTCCCGGTCCGGTAAATGGGATCGATAGGAAAAGATCTTTTTAATATTGTCACAGGCTGGGTGGTGTGGTACCGACGTTGTCTCTGATTTCTATAACACAAGTGCTTTGACTTACGTTAGGATCAGAGCAATGTATGAAATGCCTAATATTATTTAATGTTGCTGTCAACGGCTCTTAAAAATGGGAACACCCTAATATTCCGAAATATTTAATTTCATATTTTTTTAACCGCATTCTTATTGATTAATAATGCTTTTATTACTAGATCTTATTTTTGCTATTATCACAGGTACGCAATAATAATACACTATAGTGTTATTAACTCGAAAACAGTAATCCGATTATCAACAATATTCCGATATAACATTTAAACATGTTTAATTACTGGCTGTAGCTTTCTTAGATTACTTTCTTATTAGTAAAATCATCACTTTTTGAAGATGGCAGAAAGTAGGTATGCAAGACCCTATACTAAAAACAGTCCCTGCACTTCCTCAATTGCTATTGATTGCCATTTTGTTTGTAGTTGGTTGATGAGCCATTGACTATTATGAAGAATTCCTACATACAGGTTGTAACTTGTAGTTTAGAATGTTGTTTAGTGAAATACGATTTATATAGTCAAAATACAACTCTAGTCCTTTAAATACAAATAAACAGATTAACTATTAGTTGAAGCGTTACCTGATAATCTATGCATTTGCATTTGTCTGGAATTATGAAGTATGGATCCAATGGGCATTTAGGTCTACCAGCTTGTTCTCTGAAATATAAACAGTATTTTTCAAACAATTTCTGAATTATAGTAGGCACTTTAAAAGTAATAGGTGTTGGTAATTATGTTGGGCATAATATATAACAACTTACGTGTTACATTTACGAGGCATTACATAGCCCTCCAGGCCCGGCCTGACTGGCAGGTTGGGTATGATATTGCGGCATGATCTGCATTGTATTGATATTTTCGTTGCTTTTGCTTTGATTCCTGATGCAGATATAACTATGCCAGGTATTTTGACAAGACGAGAGACTGTTTCAGACTGAAATTTAGAATTGAGGAAATGTGAACAAAAAATTATATATATGCAGGCCGCTTCTGGCCAATCTGAAAATCACTAGGGGAGGCCTATGTTCAGTAGTGGACGTTCTTATAGCTAAGATGATGATGCAAATCATAATTATTCACCAAAAGTTAACAAATTGTAATATACTCACTTTGAGTTCTCTCAAGTTAGCAGCATGTGAGTCCGATGACAATAATACTTGTATATCTTCTACTATCTCTTCACCTTCTGGTCTTGGAGCTGTTAACTCATCAGCCAACTAAACAAGTAAGAATTACCTACTTTACAATTAACATCTATGCCATGCCCTTATAAAATGAGTTAAAACCAAGTGTAATGAGAAAAAAGTGTTGAAAAAGATAAGCTTACCTCTTTTGCAGCCTCTTCTAAAATAGGCAAGTGTTCTGTGGGTTTCTTATAAAGCTTTTCCGCTAATACTTCATCAAAACTAGATAAATCCTCAATATTTATCTCAACCCAATACTGGCCTAAATTGTAGTTGCGCTTGAGCGCATCCCTGCAAGAGTGCAATTTATTAATCTTTATCTTGATCATATACTTTCATAATTAATGGTAGGCAATATACTGATTTTGTAATTGTTTACCTGTATTTGTAGTTAAAATTTCCGGTGTGAAACTGACGAATGAATTCTTTAAACTTTTTCTTAACGGCTTGAAGGTTAACTTGATCCTGCGACTCGTTTTCTTCAACACCAAAATTATCAGAGAAAAAAACACCAGGATCGTCAAAACCTTCCATTATTTTAAAGAAATAAACAAATATGTATTATTCTAAAACAAAAAATGTTTCTTTGTACACAAAACACCAACTCTCATTCATTCCTGTCCAGGGCAGGCGGGCAACGGCTTTTTGGCGCGTAATTTTTGACAGTTGTTTGACACCACATGCCACACCACAGTCTGTCACTGTCAAAAGTTACAGTAGTAGTAGTAATATTTATCCTCAAAGGGAAAGGCAATGGTACAGAGCCATACAGCCAAATCTTGAGTCAAAAGTTACAATAACAACTCAACTGTTTATAAAGCTAGGTTTACGGCTTTGGGTTTTGGGCTCTAGTCCAGGGCTACCAGATTTTAGAAAAGTTTAGCCATTTTAATGTTTTATTTAGTGTCGTAAATTGTCGTCGTGCAAGTGACACACAAGCGATAAGTCAATTAGCGAAAACTTGCATTTCTAGAATTTGCAATAATACAACAACAAGCAGTATGTAGTATATTGTAAATAGAAACATTGTATAGATAGGGTAGGCTAAATTACATTAACATGAATAATTTTACATGGATACTCAATATAATAAAACATGTATCACAATTATGTGCATCATTAAGTAGGTGTTTTTTTACCTGTCACACTGTAACTTAATTATTTTGTTTCTGACAACCTCTGTACCTGAGAGGCGAGTACGCCAGACTTGGCGTCGCCATCTACAGGTTTAATTCTCGATCGGGTAAATGTAAAAAACGAACTTTTCTATGTTGGGTGAGGTCTAGGTGATGTGGTACCATGGTCGTTTCTGATTCCTATACTATAACACAAGTGCTTTAGCTACTTACTAGGATCTGACATTCCTCTGAGTGTGAATTGTGATGTTGTTACAATATTTATATTTGTTTATTTATTATTACATGTAAAGCCTTCACTCTACAGTTTATTATTTACTAGCTGTTGCCCGCGACTTTGCCCGCGTGGTCTTTCTTTTAAAAAAAATCTGCAACTTTCTTAATTTTTTTAAAAGATTTATAAGTAGTATTCATTAAACTACTGTCGTTTTAAACTATACTACATAACTATTTATTCTTTGATACACAATAACACTACACAACAACGAACACTTATTGTCTTAATTAATCACCACCTTCATCAGAGCCCTGCATAATTTACTTACTTTTCTTTTTTAAATTTAATCGTCAAAACCTAAACTGAAACAGTTGTATTGTAACACCATTGAATAAGTTTAAGCTTAGCTTTATGAAGAAATACTTAAGCTGGCAGCTTAGTAATACAATGCAAACATGGATTTCTACAATACGTTTTACACGTTTTAATCTTTATTTTTACTGTATGCAGCCTGAAGTCAATATACAATTTTATTTGTCAGGGTATGACTTATTTTACAAGTTATGTTTTTATTTATCAGGTTGTATAATAGCAGTGATCTTCGTTGATACAAAGATTAAAAGAATGTTGTTTGTTCGAAATTTGAAATCGAACCAACTTTTTACGTTACCATGGCTACGCAGTAAATATTATTACCTATACAAAATAATTAAAGTCAAAGTGAATTGTTAAAATGGAAATACATTTATTTTGTATCACATCAATGATCTTCGATTTATACTGTTAGTTTTCGAATTAAGGTTGTATAAATCATGGGTGATGTAAGTATTAAAACGAAAATATACCTATCTGAGTTTTTTGTTCACTATACTTATGTAACTTACATTCATTTATAACTATTTATTTAGAAAGAAGATGTTGATACTCGCTTAGAGTTTATGAGCGAGTATCTCTTGAAATCACTAAAGCAGAAAATTGAAAAATGGACAAAGTTTATAACAGGAGACGAAAGGGTAAGTTGTATCTGAATCGTCATAACTCATATTTATTAGTATATTAATAACAAATCGAATCATACATCGCTCACTATGAACACTTAGGTACTTAAATGTCACTTAGATCTGTTGCGGGTTCGAATCCCGCACGGGGCTTGTGAGATTTACACGAGCATAGTACAAGCTTTGCTTAGTTTGGGGCAAGTTAATATTGGTTTGAGTGTGGTGTAGCGGCATCGAGCACATACCCTATAGAGTAGCAACACCGACCATCTTTCTCCGAAACACGTTAGTGATTTTTGTTTGAACAGAGAAGTCATGTTAACTCTTGCCTATACTAAAACAGTACTGCCACAGGTTAATGGCGGAATTTTGTGGAGCAAAATAAATGTAATTTCTACTCTACAGAGTATGTGCTGTTCATGTGTGGTGGTGACTTCATAAGGTGGGTACTGACCGGCATTACCGGGTGTAAATTGCAGTGCGCATGTTACGTTTCGCAGTGGGCTAAAATCCGTGTAAATCTGGCTTGATTTGATGCTCACTTGTTTCCCCATATGAATGCTCGCATTGTAAGGCTGGCCGCACTTTGGGTACGTTTTCGTACGAATGAGAAACGTGCGAATAAAAACGCAAACGATCGCGCACGCAGCTAGGCTCCCGAAGTAGTTGGAGAATCCGGATCGTTCCTACGTTGACGCACGATTCAAATTCGTACGAAAACGCGTCTAAAGAGCGGCCAGCTTAACATGTTACATTACGTCCCATATCGCGGTCTGTCAGTTCCTTTGAATGACTTTATAGGTTTTTTTTAGACAGCTTTAGAAACACATCTCGTCTCAGGACGGTTATACTGTTTTAATTGATTTTCTTGTTTCGAAGTAACTATTTATTTACATCAAGGATAACCTACCTATCCTAAAACGACACTATTATTTCAGCATGTGCTCTTCAGATTCTTCGATTTACCTAAGTACGACATTATAATATTCCGCATGAACACGGCGGGCCTCCTCACTTGTGCAACCGTGTTCCCTCCTATCAGCAGAGGGAAGATGGTCTACTTCCTCAGGAATTCTGATGAGAAGATAACTCAAGCAAATTTTCGAACGGTTAGTTGTTTGATACTCACAACTTTAAGATTAACACGATCGCTTAATAATGCGTAACCTTTAGATTCTTTGTGTCAGGCAAACTCAGTAAGTCTGACATAAATCTGTAATAAATTATTTTTATTTCTAACAATTTACTCTTCTTTGCTCTTGATAAAGTCAATTTTTTAATATTTTATTCGTAGACGAAAAGGGTAACATCGATAAAGTAAAATAAACCAAATTCTCCACTAATGCCATATTTTTTTTTACGTAGTACGCAGTGCAATTCTTCAAATTGTGGTGTACGTAGGTCAACTCCCTGGAGACGTATTTTTTGCAATCGCAAGAATCGTAATACGAATTCCTAGGAAATTGTAAACTGTTATTGAAAATTCGTATGCGAATTTTAATTCTAATGCTTCAGAAATGCGCCTCTTGGTGTGTTGCAAAGTTATTTCAGTCGCCCATTGTGATATCGGTGTTGAGAAATAAATGAATAAATAATTCATATTATTATGTAATGAAAGGATACCAACAGCTGCTCAGTTACAAAATGTGGCAGTCTTAGAATGCTACGCGCTACAGCGTAGTCAACGTTATTGTTATACGCTACGGCGTAGCAGACTGTAGTGCTACGCGCTACAGTGAGTGCTACGAGGACGACCCACGCGTAGCCAGTTTTGAAGCATTCGAATTCCAACTAGGTATACGAAATCCAAAGAAACATTTACATTTAATAAGATTTCATTTCGTATGCCTATTGAAATCATAACACTACAAAAATACGTCTTTTGCAAAAGTGTCGAGACCGCCAGTGACGGACGCGAGTAGCTAAAATACATGGAGCACATACCCAATAGAGTAGACAAAATTTTCCGCCATTTTTTAATCTGCATCTGTGCTGTTTTTGTATGGGCGAGCGTTAATAGGAGTTGTCATTTCATACTAAATGTAAGTGAAAAATCACTTACTAGTTTCAGAGAAACATGGTTTGTATTGCTACTCTATAGCGTATGTACTCGATGCTAAATTAAAAGAGCTCACACAAACTGCCGGTTGTAAAAATAAATTAAAATTATGTCGGTGGCTATGGTAGCTAAATTGTTATTAACTAATAGCTTTACATTGTTTTTTAAGTTATTCTCCAGCTTTGTCTAGAAAGGGGCAAATTTGCGGAGAAACCTTACTTGCGAATTCATAAGCGTTAACGAGATAGATAAATAGACACATTATTGCACAAAAAAAAATTTAAGGTTATTACAAACAAGACAGGTACATCTAGGAAAATATTTTTCCTTACATTTTTTTTTCAACTTCCTCTGGTGGGATTTTTTCAAGAAAAAATATTTTCCCAGGTACAAAATAAATTACCATTATTGTGAATGTAAAAAAAAAGGTTTAAGACACAGTAATGTACAATCAGGCGGCCTTATCGCCAAAAGCAAAGCGTTCAGGAACGAGGTACACTAGGCGCCTATACTATACATAACCTACATACTTGCACTAAGCTAGACTTTCAACTCGCGCGTATTTTGCGGCAAATTTGCCCCTTCTAGACCTTAAAAATACTTAAAATCTTTACTGGCCTATTTATTATTTTCGATGCTATGAGCTGTATGTTGTTTATCAATTTGCAAATTTTGTAGATAACGACGATCGGAGAAATATCCGGCAACGTTCTGATGGACATCAGTCTAATGGCTGACGAGGTGATCGGCCCCTTGCTCTGCAACCCCGAGAACCAGCGCGGCTGGCCGAAGATCGTGAAGAACGATATGCAGCGACACATCAATGAACTCAGGAATTTGATGCACCAGGTTTGATTTATGCAACGCTTAGTATAAAAAACCGGCTAAGTGCGAGTCGGACTCGTGGACCGAGGGTCAGGTCAGGGCGCATCCATAACATTACAATATGTGATGTAACTAAACGTTTTAAGTTTTTCGGAATTTTTCCTTTATAGTGCTTTAAATTTAAAACATTGCTTCATGGCAAATTTCAAGATTCTAGGTCGACTGGAAGTACCCTTTAGGTTTTGATTTCCTTCGAGTTGTTGCGAGTTTGAAAATATGCGGCTTAAATTGCTGTTTCTTTTGATTGCGTTGACATAGAAGTTTGATTTTGTTACAGTTACAGTTTTGTTAAAGGTATTATAGACCTGAGTATTTGATATGAATTTCAATTGAATACCTCTACGCGTTCATTAGGAAAGGGGTAGTAAGTTTAAAATTATTAGAAATATATTTAATGTAACTAAAAATTTACGGTTTTCGCAATTTTTCCTTTATCTGTGCTATAAGACGTTGCTTTTGTATCAAATTTCAAGATTCTGAGTTCACGGGAAGTAGGTAGTAGGTTTTGATTCCCTTGTGAGTGTCGAAAATTTGCGGAATTTGCGGCATAAACGGCTGTATCTTTTGATTGCGTTGGCTTAGAAGTTTGATTTTTTTACAGATCTAAGGGACAGTAAACTCGAGTATTTGATATAAATTCCAGCTTAATACCTCCACGCGTTCCTGAGAAAAAGAGTGTTGACAGACAGACAGACGGACGCACAGACAACAAAGTGATCCTATAAGTGTTCCGTTTTTTCCTTTCAAGGAACCCTAAAAAACAACAAAATAGAAATAAACAGTATCCATCCAATCAACTAACTCAGGAATTTGACGCTCCGTGTTTATTATTATGCTTGAATGATGACATATTAGAATCAGAAAAAGTTGTCTAACTATGTGTGTACAAAATTTCAACAATATTCCTAATGAATTAAAGACAATGATTGTTAACCAATTTAAAACAAGTTTATATAAATGGCTTGTCTCACGTACTTTTTATGACTTAAAGGATATTTCCTAAATAATAAAAAATAAATTTATTTAATTACATGATTATGGATTATGATGACTGATATTTAAAGAATTGTAATACAATTTTGTTCTCAATTCATTAAATTTGCATGCCTTTGTAATTGGCTAAACATTATTAGTACTTTATTTTCCTTGTAACACCTCAGTATACCATGTTTAAGGCAAATCAAGTTTATTTTATTTTATTTTAAAGTTTCATAGTTTTATTTTGATAATGTCATCACTTTGACGTTTCTTCAGAATGCAAAATTCTTTAAATGGCTTTGCACCTTTCTTAATTCAATATGCTTTTATCAACCTTCTCTAAAATATTTGAAACAGCTATGGCCATCCGTTTGAACTCCTTTTGTGAAAAATATCGTATATTCAATGAAAACCAGCATGGCTTCAGGAAACAAAAATCTTCTATCACAGCAGTATATAAATACTTAAATGAAATCCTCAAAATAATAAATAATAAGCATTACGCCATAGGAATAATGTTAGATTTGAGTAAGGCTTATGATCGAGTATCTCATAAAATTCTCCTTAAAAAATTGTACGAAATAGGTATACGTGGAAAAGCGCATCAGTGGTTTGGCTCATATCTCAAAAATCGTAAGCAATTTGTGCAGATCGAAAAATATGATTATAATAGTAACACAATAAACAATATTAGATCACAAAATCTAGACGTAGAACGCTCAATCCCTCAGGGAAGTATCTTAGGTTGTGCTCTATTTTTAATATACATAAATGATGTAGCAGAATGTATAAGTAAAAAATGCATACTTTACGCTGATGATATCTCAGTCGTATTCCCCTGCACAGATAGCCAAGACCTACAACAAGAACTTCACAATACACTAGAACAAATTATAGAATGGTTACAAGATCACAATTTGGAAATCAATTTAACTAAAACAAAATTAATGCAATTTAAACCTAGACAAAAACATACTTTAGATACAAAAATTTCATTTAATAACAATATAATTAAATTCGAGACCTCTTGCACCCTGTTAGGAATTGAAATAGACTCAAACGTTAATTGGAAACCACACATTGAAAAAATTGCTGCTAAACTCTCAAAATTTACCTATGCCCTATATGAATTGAAAAGATGTACAGACTTAAAAACAGCTACAACAGCATATTATGCCTTCGCTAATGCATGGCTTAACTACGGAATTATTCTTTGGGGAAATAGCACCGACGCAAACCAACTTTTTATTCTTCAAAAAAGATGCATTCGGATACTAGTTAACATAACAGACATTGAAAGTTGCCGACCCCACTTCATAAAACTAAAAATACTCACACTTACGTCGTTATACATATGAATAACGACGTAAGTGTGAGTATTGAATTATGCAAGTTGGTTTGGAAAAACAAAGATATCAAGCAAAAGATTTTTATTCTCAGCCACGTAATTTAAGACATAGAAATAGACTTGCACAACACTTCACTAAACTACATATGGTTAGCTCAGGAACTTACCATATGTCGATAAAAATATATAATAGAATACCTACTGAAATCCAAAGTGTATCGAAAGAAACAGAGTTTTATAGGAAATTAAAGGACTACTTGCTAGAAAAATGTTTCTACTCACTTAAAGAATTTTTCATTGTTAGTTGTTAGTAACTCATAAATCTGATCTCACCTAGTAATTAATGTATAGTATATAATGTTAATAATTGTCAATATGTACCTTGGCTTAGAATATTTATTCATAAGAATGTTGACTCCTACCTACAAAATGTTGCAATGCCCTTACAGGGCCATGTTACGGGACTACATAAATTAATTTAAGATCTTTGTACCAACATGATGCAATAAATATATATGACTATGACTATGACTATGACTATGATGACGAACACCGCGTCTGCTTACAGAAACAAAAATTCATCATTATTAGGGTTGCATAAACACACACTTTTGATTCATTAGTATAATTATATAGAAGCAAGTAGGTTATTATATTATTTTTTGAGTTATTATAAGTGAATCAATAAATGTTTTACTTTTTTAGCTTAAAGGTGAAATGTCTAGCCAAGTGATGCTGCCAATGCCTGCAGGAGTGGAAAACATTTACCATGCAGAGGCTCGATTGAAGGAAAGGTAGTATTTGTTCCAGTTACTCATAGCATTAACTTTTATCGTGGTAATAGGTATTATTACGTCTTTATCCTATCTTATAGTGACAGTGAAGATGTTGACTTGTATTTAAAGACAAATATTGAAGGAGCTATTATCAAATGGGCTCAGCAAGTACACGACTTGCTTCAAGAGGACTCGTATATCGGTATGTATAACAAAAAATAACAAAGGATTCATTAATCAAAGACATAAAATACCTAACAGCATATTGACTTACCCTTAGCCTTCAAAAAGACAAAGTTTCCTCTACCAATTATGGACATAGATTTCTATGTGCACCGTTTGCGCAACCTCGAGGGCATATATTCCCAGCTTCGTGATCCGCGCGTCAAGCGGATGGCACATTACTTGGAAGACACTCGCAGCGTTTACCTTGCATGCTTCAAGACTATGCTCACTAATGTTGTTGCTGGTAAGAAAACCAAGTTACACTATATTTGTTGAAACATTCTTATTATTGATCAATTAAGAGCCGTATTCCTTTAAGAATACCGAGTTGTGTTCTGGTTTCTGGTATGAATAGGTCGTCAAACTGTAATTTAAATAAATAAAAAGTATGGGTATTTTAATGTGCTTGGCTAAACGTACAGAGTCAGAGCTTGAGGATTTAGTTATAAAATTCTAATATTTACAGTTATTGTTTCATTTTAGCTATCGTGGAATGTAGAGACATCTACATTTATCAAAAGCCGCTGCAGCTACACTTTGAAACTTTTGAGGGAACCGACTTCTCGGATGCAAAGTATCTCATCAGGCCAATGTTTCATTGCATTGGTCTTCTGTGGGGCAACTCAAGATATTACTGCAGCGTTGAGAAACTTATACGTAAGCTACAGCTACTCGTATAAATGTTTAATGTTATTTTTACATTCAAAGAGCTAGTCAATTTATCGAAGATATTTCACTAGATTTTTTGCAACTGGTTCAGGTGAGATTTGAACCTACTACCATTTGCTACCCACTATTCCAATTGACCTACGGAGGCTATTAGTTATATTGTTGAGTTTCTTTGTAATTCGTTGTTTAGTAAGTCAGCGTTGTTCCATCCGTGATTTGGATTATAAACGTTCAAACTAATATTATGGCAAATATTTTACAATCAGTTATGATGAAACAGATTGTTCAAATTTAAATGTCATTATGCATGTCACACTTCTTCTTAAAAGATAACTGTTACAATTTCCTTAGCAAAGGTGAATAAGCAGTCGCCCTGATAGCGTAAGGTTGTGCATTTGATTCCTACCTGAGCCAGTCGTTTTTTTTTCAAGTGTATATGATTACGGAATTCCTATGTAACTTTGTTTGTAAATCCAAAAGCCAGTTCATATTGATGTAATTCTAGCGTTGCTCCGTGAGGTTTGCAATCTGGTAATCCAGCAGTGCACTAACTCTGTTGATCCCGCATCAATCTTTCAAGGAGACGCTGAGGAGAATTTGATGAAATTGAGAAAAGCTTTGGGCATTTTAAAACATTTTATGTAAGAATCTTTTAATTTCTTTTAATTAATTGTAACCAGCTGTCCCGGTGAACTTCGTACCGCTCCTTCATATAGTTATATTTTTTTTCGTGAATTTTTCCATGTTTCTATAGTTATTCTGCTATTCGGGGCGAAGACAAATTCAACAAATCAAAGATCATAAAAATCGGCCCAGCCGTTCTCGACTTATAAATGTTGTAACTAACCTGACTTTCTCTTGTATATAAGGTGCTTCATAAATATCTGCAACGGCTGAAATGGGTAAAAGTATTGCCTATATAGATTTCGATAGTGAAGGTATTACGTGCCCCGGATCGGTAATTAATTATTTACGACGACCGTTTGGTGTAGTGGTTCGCGCTCCGGACTACAAATCCAGCGGTTGCGGGTTCGAATCCCGCAAGGGGCAAATGTTTGTGTGATGAACACGAGCATTTGTACCTAAGTCATGGATGTTTATAAAAGTATTTAAGTATGTTTAACCGTTATCTAGTCGCCATAGTACAAGCTTTGCTTAGTTTGGGGCTAGCTAATTGGTGTGATTGTGGAAACAATTTATTATATTATTATTATTTGCGAAAAGACAGTGAATAACCATTTATTTACTGTCTTTTCACTTGCTTCAATTTGCATAACATACTTCGTCATCCGCCCTTGACACTGCGCGGGAGCGATATAATGTGAAACGTTAGCATTTTTGGACAGATGTGGACGGTTTGAGACAGAATAAAGCCTAATCTTTATTTAATATATTTTTTTTAATTAAAAATTAATGATGTTCTGGACATACAATTTCTTTACTATCTTAATCTATATAAGCAATATTTTTACCCATTTCAGCCGTTGCAGATATTTATGAAGCACCTTATATATAGATTATGATTTCAGTAATTGGTTGGTATTCTTCTTTGTAGCGATACATATGAATTGAACCGCGATAAAGTGCACACGTTCTTTCCCGCGGGTGTGATGCCCGTGCGCTGGTCGTTCGATTTTGATCGCGTGTTCATGAGGTTCAACGTATACATGAAGCGGCTTGCGATGATAGAGGGTATTCTAGAAGCGACCGTCGAGATATTGAAATTAGAGAAAGTAGAGTTTTGTGGCCTGAGAGGGAAGACATTGAGTACAGAATGTATGAAGGTAAAACATTTGACGAGGGATACACTTTTGAAGGTATTAAGCTGCCTCTGTAAATTTTTCTAATACGCATAAATGTACAGGTTTTGGACGATTATACCCTTAAATACCAACATCTTGGTAATATAACTTATGATCCCGCTGATCCCGAAGATAACAGGTTCTTAAAAGATTACGCAAAGCATATGGATGTGCTTGATGATATTGATAGAAGGCTTGCATCACTGTTTTCTCAGGGCTTGGATGAATGTCATAATTTAGAACATTTCTTCAAGGTAAGAAAATACCGTTATTTTTTATATGATTACAATACAAAAATTAACTTACTTGCAATTGTTTTCTTTCAGTTCTTCCAAATAATAGGCGACCTATTTCACCGTCCTGTCATCAAGAACGAATTGAAACCAAAATTGATGATTTTGTTAGATTTCATGCATTCAAATCTAGATTGTGTAAAGGAAATATTCGACGAAGAGACAGCGGTAAGCGAATAAAGAAATATATATTTTATAGTGCATATCATAGCGGAAAGTCTTTAGTTTCATCAGCTGTTACTTTGTAGAAATTAACAAAAAGCCCAGAGAGACCTATGGCGGATCCGTATCTACCTCCAATTGCTGGCGTTTTATGGTGGATTTTTAAGCTCCGACGACGACTTCAAAGTCCCATGGAGGAATTCATTCTGTTCGAAGATCCGTAAGTGAATTCAAATTACCTGATTTAATTTACCAATTTAAACTGACGCGATATTAAAACTTTTAAACCTTTAAGAATCATAGAGACGGAGTATGCAGTTTATATGAAGCAAAAGCACAATGAGATGTTGTTATACCTGAACCAGCTAGAAGACCGACAGTTCAAAGCATGGTGCGCAACTGTGCCTGGAATATGCAAGCTTCACCTTGCCAAGAACCTCATTTATCGTGACCCACCCTTCGTTAGGAACAATTTTAGCCCTGAGGTAAGCCAGACTTAGGCATAGCTATAGCCTTCATAAAGGTCGGAAAAAAAACAATGTGTTTTTAGTAAATGACATAGCAGTTTAATAGAATTAATAGAACACAGCATTTGTATAAATCTTTGGATACATTCGAACTAACAAATCTTCAAAGTGACCAGCGCGAACGTAGCTCATAATTTTATGAAGAACGCAATAGAATTCACTTTACTTGTTCACAGTTGGCAATGTTGTTACGTGAAATCCGTTACATGAAGTATTTAGATAAACAAGGTATTCCAGCAGACGGCTTGGAGCTGTACGCTCGTAATGAAAAGTTACAGGTAGGTATTTTAGTTTTTGTTAAGAATATCTTGGCCGCTATCTATTAAATAATATCACAGATAATTAGAAAATAAGTACCTACTTAGTAAATTTTATTTACGATTGGATACGAGATCTATTGAAAACTCATAAATGTCGACATTGTAACGGTCTATCTAAACATATTATATAGTTGTTTATTTGAAACATTATAATTGTGGCATAAAATTATTACTGATAACAATTATTTAAACAGTATGATATGAATCGCCTTAATCGTGCCATCGCGTGGTACAATGCCATCCGCGAAGGCAGCCATGAAACGGAAGTGGCGCTTATTGAGAAGGAAATATCTGCTATCGACACTCTTCTGGGTCGTGGAGTAGAAGAGCTCACGTGGAACGATGATTGTGAGTTAAAAGTACCTGTTCGTTATTATTTATTTCGTAATTTCATGCCTTATTGTGCCAAACAGAGTTTATAATTTAATATATTTATAACACCTGAGAAACATATACCCGCAATAAATAAACCGAACTAAACTGATTTTTGCCAAAGACCAAAATTGATCGCATCAGTATGATTTTGCTTAACCTTTTTTCATCATCATTGTTTTATACCTTTTATAGTTACGGATTGGATGGCAGAAGTATACGCCGCTATTAACACTCTGCAAGAGCGTGTGCTGACAGCACAAAACAACGTTAAGCGCGGACTTGCAAACATTGCTGCATGGGGCGATAAGCCACTTCATAATCGCAAAGAGAACCTAGACAAGATGGAGCTACTAGCTGTTGCTGAAAGACACCCTAGATTTGTGCGCAGGTAAAATTGTTTAAATAAAGAAATTAAATTCAAATTCAAATTCTTTTTTTTTTCATTTCATAAGAAATTAAATGAAGCAATTATTGAGAGAAAATGAGATGACAATTTGGTGTGTTTCAGACGAAATAAAATCCTCGAAAGCCATGCAGAGTTCATCGATATTTTAGCGCGCAATTACAATCTCTTTTTCAACATTATGGATGAAGAAGAAGTATGTGAAAACAAAGTTCCTGTAGACAAAGTGTGTCCATAACTGTTGAATGTTAAACATTACGGTGCTTAAATTTCAGGAAGAAGAAGAGGAAGAAGAGCTAGAAGATGTAGACGAATCTACACTAGACGATGACGAGAAGGCGGCACGTGCCGCTAAATTGCGTGAGATAATAGAACGCCGTGAGGAAAGACTGCTAGCGAGAGAGGAACGGGAAAGAGAAAAAGAGGAAGCCGCTCAGATAAAGTTTGAGCGTAGAGAAGCTAGACGGTTAAAGAGAGAGGCTAAGGAAGCTGAGAGGCAAGAGAGGCAGGCGCGTAGAGATGCTGGTAATTAATCTGTACTTCATGCAAAAGATATGAGTTGAACGCAGGAACTTTTTTTTCGAATAGAAAAATTATTTTGGTGTTGAATAATCCATTTATCGAGGAAGATTATAGACTATATAACATTTATATAACGCTACGAACAATAAAAGTGGAGCATCAATCAAAAATGTTGCAAAAACGGGAAAAAAATATTCCTATTCAGAGCTTTCGTTGTTTGCACTGCGTAAACGAATACAATTAATGTTTACAGGTGAAGATGTAGATTCTCCAGCGGAAGAAGAAGTGGAACTAGACCCTGAAGAATTAGCTGATATAGAAGAAGAAAGACGTGAGATGGAGGAGGAAGCTTTCCGAGCTTCGCGTTGGCCGGCCTACGTCAGATACGTTGATTCTTTGGTAAGAATCCACTTTCATCTCAAACAACATCTGAAATAGAATAGAAAGCAATAATAAATTTATTTCAGGTATCCAAACAAATCATGAAAGCAATACAATCAAGTTTAGACTTGTTTGAAAGGCAGACAGATTTAGAAAAGGGTCCGCAGGTTGCATTTATGGAAATCATTGCTGAATTAAAAGACCCAGGTATGAAATTTAAAGTTTTTAATAATAGATTACACTCTTACGGGTATTTATAAAACAAATTAATTGCAGACATATATTTCTCTCCATCCCTGGATAAGGATGACGAGGATGGTCTGTATGATACATTAAGAGAGATGATGAAAGACATGTTCCTCCAAGCTACACTCTTCCCTCGAATAGATCCGATCGTACCTATTGCTTCTTATGAAGGTGAACCCTATACTTGTATTTATTTTATTTTTGTCATTGTCTAAAAACAAAACTGTTATTGTGGGACTTTGTATGCAGATGACATTGAACATGAAGAAGCGATGATTGATCTTTACCATGACATATTGAATCGAGTTGAAAATAGCATCAATGACGTCGTATCATATGCTTCTGTAAGTTATTCTACTACTGCACTGCAACCATTTATCAAAATATTAGTAAGCTATAAAGATTTTCGTATTTTTTAAAAGAAATATGAGAAATACACTCCGCTATGGCATGAAGACCGACAAGAGGTACTAGCAGGGTTCCTCAAATACGGACGTGTGATTCCACCGGAGGAATTTGACAAGTACAGATATGAGATGGGCTGTGATCCACCGGAAGTAAAGCCAAAGCTCGAGCAATATCAGCTAGAGGTTTGTTATTTTTTAGCTTTTGCCCACGACTTCGTTTGCGTTGACCTTACCCGAATAAAAAGTATCCTATGTGTTAATCCAGGCCATGGGCTATGAGTATGCCAATCAATTTTATCAAAATCTATTCAGTAGTTTTTGCGTGAAAGAGTAACAAAGATCCGTACATCCGTACAAACTTTCGCAATTCATATATATAAGTAGGATATTGTTATATTGTATTTATCGGGTAGGACAATGAAGACTATAAAACATATTGACGTGATTGCAGATCAACAAATACAATACGATGTACGATGAAGTGGCTGGATTGCCCTCTGATTATCTTTGTAATGGATGGCTGAGGCTTGATCTAAAGCGTCTCAACCAAGCGATTATGAACATCATCTGCAAATGGAGTAACCTTTATAAGCAAAACTTGAAAGACCACGTTCAAACTAGGTACTTACTGACTTTATGATTGATTTTGTTGTTTGCATCTTCGAATGGTATGTTTTTATTTCAAGTGATTATTTAACATAAAGTTTTAACGTTATCAATGATAGGTATGTCACAATAAATAAATATGATTACATGACCTTCCACTAGCCCAGTAATTAATCATTTTAGCTTTTCTTTGCTAAATAAGAAATCACAGACAGTCACGCAACCTCTTGCGCCCAATTGCTGACCTTTGTTAGCTGGTTTCTCTTTTCCCGTAGCTATACTGTAGAGTATAACTGAGTCAGCTTCCGGAGGTAGCGTGGATTGCAAGTTGTTAACTGCCGAATGATGGGCTTTTTAATGTGTGTCAACTATGTTCGATTAGCTACATTGACGTGTCAACAACCTCCTGCACTATGCAACTACCCTAGGTATTTACTTAGTTCAAATCAATTCTGGTCTTAGCTTGGATGACCTAGAGCAGTTCATCATATACGCCACCAAAGAGCTATCAGTGGAACTTGCGGAAGACGACTACGAGGGTCTGCTGCAAGTAATGAGGGTGCTCAACGAGGTGAAGGCAAAGCAGGATGCCGGCACTGACACGATGTTTGAACCGTTGAGAGACATTATTGATGTACTTAAGGAATATGGTGTTGACTTCCCAGAAGAGACTTACGAGCAGGTCAGATAGATAGATAGATAGATAATCTTTATTGTATACCACACAAAAAGAACAAATCACAGTTAAAAATACATTTAAAATAGCACAATTTAGGCGGTCTTATCGATAGAAGCAAGCAATACTGGTTGATGTCTATTATTTAGATAGTTAATAGGCTCTAGCCACTTATTTACTAGTCAGGGTCATATCAGTGTCCTTAACGGAAAAACATGCTTTGCAAAGTAAAAACCTGTTCATACGTACCAGGAGAATCATGTGGGTCATTAGTATTCCTGACATACATACACTCATAGAAGTTATGATCCTTATAGCCCAGGAGGATCTATCCCGGAGAAGTGTGGCCCGCGCTTAATTAAAACTTCTTAGATATTAGTAACCTTTTTTTTCCTCCTACGCTTTCTTTGGATTCAGTCAAAGCCTGAAACACACCAATATTCTGTTCACACTTTGGTAAGAAAGTCGACTTTTTATTTTTGACAGAGTATAATAAAACTCTGAGATTTTCAAAGGCAAATTACAAGAGATATAAAACCTACGGAAATTAGCCTTTAAAATAATGGTACCAAAATATTTAGTTGGACTTACTGCCTGAGAGGTGGAGGAACGTGGTGAAGCTGGCGACGGTGATGAAGAATACCGTGGCGCCGCTGCAGGCTGCCCAAGCAGCGCTCATCGCCAAGCGCGTCGCCCTCATCAACTTGCGCCTCGGCATGTACAGGGAGCAGTTCAAAGAGAAAGAGGTAAAGTTCTCGGTAGCAAAAATATATCAATATCCCTTTGAGACCATGTCTGGCTGGCGGACTTAAGAAAATAAATTATGGATATTGTACTAATTACTTAGTTTCTGGGTAAAGTGGATTGCTTCTTAGAAGTTCGGTGTCTATCACTATTTAAATATAGACAAAATGCTAGAGGGGAAAAGGGGCTCTTCCACCTAACCTTTTGTCTTGTTCTTAGTCAGGGTCCGACCATGATCCTGGATCCAGCAAATCTAGTTATTACATTTGGAGCGATAAGCATTAAACTAGTTTTGAACCATGTCTATACACTCAGTGTTATCGGCATATATGCAGGTTTCCTCAGCATGTTTTTTCCTTACCGCCGAGAAAATGGTATGAATCAATTCATAAATTCTGAAAAATCCAGAGTATCATGCTGGGATTCGAACACATGACGTACGTATTTAGAGCAAGTCACTGACCACTAATCTAGCATTTCTCGTCGACAATCTTTTAAGTTATTATATTTCTACCTCCCGATTTTACGTAATGTTTGTAAGTATTTATACCACTAATGATACCAACCATCATTAAGATAATAATCAGAATTGCTAGATCTGGGATCATCTTAGTTCAATTACTCACAACTAACACAACGGAATTGTATGCTTTCTCAATCAATATTAATCTTACTTCATATAGCTACCATTTATCTCATCTCTGGCACCAGATGTTCCTGGAATCTTGCAAAGAGCCGTACAGACAGATCGACAAAGTGAACATAGAGCTTTTAGGTTTCGAAGACATTGTAGAAGGACTGAAGAAATCTTGTACGTTGTTCGATATTCAGCCGCCGGATGAGAAGAATCTGAAACAATGTCGTAGAGAATTGAAACTTATCAAGGTAAGGCTATATTATAAAAAATAAGTTGTTGTAAGAATAGAGTTTGATTAAATTACTACTGACCACTGACTGGGCGAGTGCAGTTTCATATTAAATATGAAACCTTTTTAGCAACTTTGGGATTACTACTACTTGGTGATGGGAACCATAGAGTTCTGGAAAAAGTCACCATGGAAAAAGATTGATGCAGATGGTATGGATCAGGAGTGCAAGAGGTTTACCAAAGAAATGCGACAGCTTGATAAGGATATGAGAGTCTGGTATGGCATTTAAATTATGAAACTTCTTGTTTGTATAGCATAAAATTAAATTAAAATTAATGTTGTTTTTATAGGGAACCATATATTGCAATAGAAGGTATCATCAAAAATTTGATGACTTCACTGAGAGCCGTGACTGATCTCCAGAATCCAGCTATCAAGGACAGGCATTGGGTTGAGCTGATGATGGCGACTAAAGTAACTATTTATTACAAAATATGTTGTGTAAAATTACAATGTTAAGATAGTGTACAGATTTTGTCGCATGTTTTCCATTACTATACAAAATAGGTACGTCATCGACTGCTGGCTTATAACAATTTGTGGGTCCAACATCAATATCAAAGACTTAATAAGTTGTTTCTTACATAATCCTCTTTTTCATGCTCAATATTGCTTAATAAGCAACAACTTTAAGCAGTAAACTGTGTTTCAGCAGCTGATGACGTACTTTCAAGAAAATATAATTTCATTTTGACCTACCTACATAGAATTTGATAGATACTTGGTTTTGATGTAAATAAGTTATTACACAAAGTAGTTTCAATAAATTAAGTAGTTTTAATTTTTTCTTTAATTTAGAAACCGATACACTCATACCTCATGTCCATCAACACAGAAAAATATCATCTCACTCCATACTTAACGAAACACAAAATTGTCAGTCGCGTTTCATTAAAAGAGATAATGCAAGATTTCAAGTCTTTAGAAGATTTAGCTTCTACTGAGGAATTGGATGAAACAACGGAAGAACCTAAAGAGAAATTTCTAAACTCTGAGTTCAAAAAGTATCTTCAAATACAGGATTTTAGAAAGCCAAAAATGCAAGAAAATCATATATCGGCAAACAAATACACAAAACTAAGAAAATCATATACCATGCAAGATTTGAAGGAGATGGGCGTGGAAATGGAGTCACTTAGAAGAGGGTCTCTGCATCTGAAGTTTAACGATCATGCGGTTATATTGTCCGAATTCATTTTGTAGAAAATAAACATAGAAAACAAACAACAAGGTTGTATTCTAATTTTGTCATTCATTTACATTGTAGGTATTTGATCACACTTTCGCTAAGACCTGGTAAGTCATAGAATTTATTAATTTAAACGAATTCCTGTATTGGCATTTATTAATTTTTTCTCCTTGAATAGGTAAAATTCCACATCGACGATGATACAACTCTTGCAGACTTGTTAGCTTTGAACCTCCACAAGTACGAGGAGGAAGTTAAAACGATTGTTGACAAGTCTGTCAAAGAAGCTGCCATGGATAAGACGCTCAGGTAAGCAATTAGATATTTTGTCGCAATTTATAGAAATTACATACATACATATACATTGTACATAGTACAACGCACATAAATAAATTAATTATAAAAATGATAAATATTTATTTCTTTTACAAAGGGGATTTTTAGCAGTGTGTGTTTAACCAATTTCTCACACAGAATCTAATGTATCACCCATAAAAACAATCGCCGTGTCATCTGAAAAAATATGGCCATTGCCTAGTCATAGATTGCATAGTTCGTTAATATACTTACACACACTCCTTTTTTCTTTTTTAATTACATTGGACCTGATTACTTTCTACCGCTAAGGTAGCTTATAGAGATAAAATTGTATCTCTAACATCCATGCTATCCAATAGAATGGAGACGAAGACATTGTTTTTTTTTATCGACTATCAAAATACAATAAGATCTTAACCGCATTTTTAGTTGACAGCTCGGCCAGCCCCTGCTTTATATAATTATATTTTTGTGTTTTTAGGGAATTGGAGATAACCTGGTCTATTATGGAGTTCGACTACACTAGTCACGATAGGACTGGTATTAAACTACCGAAAGCAAGCGAAGAGTTAGTTGAAACTCTTGAAGATAACCAGGTAACAAAATCCACCTAGTGACACCTAAGTATGTATTTTTAAATGTTTCATGCTTTTATTACAAATGATTTTATAATCGTAGAACCAAGTCCAGAATATGATGTCATCCAAGTTCATAGGCTTCTATGAGGCTGAGGTAACGGCATGGCAAAAGAAACTTGGCACAGCGGACGCTGTGATTGCTATTTGGTTTGAAGTGCAGAGGAAGTGGCAATATCTCGAAAGTATTTTTGTGGGCTCCGACGATATTCGAGCTCAGTTGCCAGAAGATTCCAAGAGATTCGATCATATTGATAAGACATTTAAGGTTAGTATATAGCGAGTACTTCTAATGTCTGACCATCGCTGGGTAGATCCTGAAAATCCATATTCAATTGATTTCACTAATACATTTTGTTTTATCGAATTTCTTTGTTTTAATAAATTTATAAACATAATTTATCCAACAGGCATAAATTTTGTCCGGCCTATTTCACTAGTATTATATTAACTAATTAAAATTTTAGTAGCCAGCAAATTGTATTCTTCTTAAAATACTTTGGTGATAATTGCTGGTCTCTATCTACAAACAATAAAACAATATCAAATATCGAAACACAAGTAAATTTATTTTCGTTATTAAGGTGAGCTTTAAAATAAAAATAGTTTACCTCCTCACTACGAATAACCTTTTTATATGCTGATAGTACTTTGTGATAGTAAGCGCGGAAACAATAATTAAACGATTGCTCTAGACCCGCACACTACCGCAATGTGCATGTACACAATCATCCACTAGTAAATCCCGCTCGCCTTCGTGAAATAAACGAACTTTAATCCTTAATTACTAATTGGTTGACTGACAGGAATTGTTAAAAGATATTGAAAAAACACCCAACGTGGTTCAAGCAACCAACAAGCCAGGCTTGCTGGACAAACTGGAGGACCTGATGGCTAATCTTAATCTTTGTGAGAAGGCACTTAATGATTACTTGGAGACCAAGAGGCTGGCATACCCTCGCTTTTACTTCGTGTCTTCTGCGGATCTGCTCGGTAACCATAATCTTAAGTAGCACCACAAAAGTGTTTTTTTTAAACGTAGGTAGGAGGTACATTATTTTGTTTATCATTTACAGATATTTTGTCCAATGGCAATAACCCACCGGCCGTTTCAAAACATCTTACGAAGCTGTATGATAACTTGGCTAAGCTGGTATTTCCCAAACCAGGCAGTAAGCATGCCTTTGAAATGATTTCCAAGGAGAACGAAGAACATGTGCCCTTTAAGGCACCCTGTTGTGATTGCTCTGGAAAGGTAGGTAATAAGTGTTAATAAAATAAAATAATTAAGTACATCTATAAATGGCCTGTATATAAATTTGTTATCAAGTACGTGGTAATACCAATTACGACGTACTTGATAACAATTTTATCTATAGGCGTCATCCAGTAAATTCAAACTGCAATTCAGAAAGATGTACATTAAATTAAATTTTTACAGAAGTTTTTAAGATTGCATATTTTTTATTATAGGTGGAATTGTGGCTTAACCGCGTCACAGATTGCATGCGATATACTCTGCGTGACATTTTTGAGCATAGCGTGAAATCTTACGAAGATAAACCTCGAGATGAATGGGTGTTTGACTGGCCAGCGCAGCCAGCATTGGTTGGTACCCAGATTTGGTGGACCACTGAGACTAATCAGGCTTTCGAGAAACTTGAAGAAGGTGAGAGTTACTGTGCAGTAAAGGCCCAATGAATCATAAATTATATCACAGACCAATACAATTTTGTTGCTTTCAGGTTACGAGGGAGCATTAAAAGACTACCAAAAGAAACAAATTGCTCAGCTGAATGCATTAATAGTACTTTTGCTGGGAGATTTATCAGTGGGTGACCGACAAAAGATCATGACTATTTGCACAATCGATGTGCACTCAAGAGATGTAGTAGCGAAACTTATCGTCTCCAAAGTGGAGAATTCTAATGCCTTCCAGTGGCAGAGTCAGTTGAGGTAATTTTAAGTACCCAGCAGGTTACCAATATATTACTTTTTATTTTTCAGTATACAATTACATAAGTTTAAAACTAGTTCTTATTTTTTGTGACCGATAAATAGACACCGTTGGGATAACAACCTGAACAACTGTTTTGCCAACATTTGCGACGCCCAGTTCCTCTACGATTACGAGTATTTGGGTAACACTCCTCGACTTGTCATCACACCTCTCACTGATCGTTGCTACATTACGTTGACTCAGGTGAGATTGAGATTAGCTTACTGAAAATGCATCCTCTGAGAAAGAAAATGACTATCTGATATTGAAGTATAATTTCATAAATTTTGGTTTAGAGTCTCCATTTGATAATGGGTGGAGCTCCGGCTGGACCAGCCGGTACAGGCAAAACGGAGACTACGAAAGACTTGGGGCGAGCACTTGGCATCATGGTCTACGTATTCAACTGCTCTGAGCAAATGGACTATAAGTCTTGTGGAAATATTTACAAAGGTGAGTGCAGGCCGGAGAGAAATATAATTTGAATCCTGTTATAGAGTCGCCAAAATCCAGAAGTGTTAGTAACATAAAAACTTAATAACTTGTTTTACTTAGTACTTAATAACTAAAAAAGATCGAGTAAGATTGCATAAGTGCGCGGCTAGTGGATATTCCCCACTGTCGGCGATGGTCTTTAGAACATTGTTGCGGCAGCCGCGTACTTAGCGCAAGATTGAGCCGGTTTTTTAGCGCAGTATGGCTGGGAAACTGGCGATCCCTGAGTGCGCGAATCGCGTAATCGCTCCAACGATGCCATAAACGCATTATTGTATTGTATACAAAGGGTTCTATAACGATTTTTGAGTATAGCTGACTCACAGGCTGCTCGTGTAGAAAGGGGTTCAGTAAGCTTTAAAAGGCGTGACGTGACCTATACTGGAGTCGAGCAACGAGCAAATCTGCAAGTCAGCATATTCGCCGTGATCGATAACCCCCTGCGCTCTCGCTCAATGTCAACATCATCCTTTAGGTCTTCTATGACAATATGACCAAGGTACTTGAATTGGCGTACTCTGACAAGAGGCAACCAATACAGCTTAATTACGGAAAAGACTTCTGGTAGGTAGGTATAATATAATATTGAAGATTTAAAATGTCACCTTTATATTATCGCTATTCGGGCGACATCTCTTTCAACTGAGTGAGCTCCCGACTCCCAAGTGAGGACGTTTTATACTATCTTAGATATAACTAGCAAATAATGGCAAAAACAAGTATCAGTTTAATAACATTGTCTTTAACTTCCTATTTTTTTATACTCCACACCACACAAATTTTAGGTCTTGCTCAAACTGGTGCATGGGGCTGCTTCGATGAGTTCAATAGGATCTCAGTAGAAGTGCTGTCCGTGGTGTCAGTGCAGGTGAAGAGCGTCCAGGACGCCATCAAGGCAAAGAAGAAGAAGTTCGATTTCATGGGAGAGTTCATAACGCTCATACCGACAGTCGGCATGTTCATTACCATGAATCCGGGGTATGCCGGAAGAACGGAGTTACCGGAGAACTTAAAAGCACTTTTCAGGTCTGTTTGGCAATATTATTTATTACGTGTGTCTGAATTCATAATTTGAATTCATAAATGAAAATAATTGCTATATTTTTTTTAATCATAATTTAAAAATTCATTTTATTTACTAATAATTAGACCTTGTGCTATGGTGGTGCCGGACTTTGAGTTGATTTGTGAAATCATGTTGGTCGCGGAAGGCTTTCAAGAAGCGCGTCTGCTGGCGCGAAAGTTCATCACTCTGTATACGCTGTGTAAGGAGTTACTCTCAAAACAAGACCACTATGATTGGGGCTTGAGAGCAATAAAGTCTGTGCTGGTGGTCGCTGGATCTCTCAAGGTATGTAAAGTATTTTGATCCACCTAGTTTTCGACCGTTAGGTTTTTATAATTTGATAATTATTTGTGGATTTGCACAAGTTCTATCTGAACTTTGCATTTATGCTAGGTAATGATACTGAATTCCAGAGAGGTGACCGACTTCGGCCAGAAGACCAAGTACTAATGAGAGCTCTTAGAGATTTCAACATCCCCAAAATCGTAACAGACGATACGCCTGTATTTATGGGTTTGATTGGAGATTTGTTCCCTGCGCTTGACGTGCCCAGAAAACGTGACTTTGATTTCGAAAAAAGCTTAGTAAATGCTGCAATATCTATGAAACTGCAACCAGAACCAGGATTCATTCTAAAGGTGTAAAATGATGAGTTTTTAATTGAGGAGTCTTAATTTTGGTTATCGATCGAGAACTGTAATAAATCAATTTATTCCAGATGGTGCAACTAGTAGAACTGTTTGCCGTTCGACACTCCGTATTTATTGACGGATTTGCCGGTACTGGTAAATCCATGGTATGGCAGTGCCTCAATAAGACCTACCATATGCTTAAATTGAAACCCTTCTACAACGATTTAGATCCCAAGGCAGTCACCAACGACGAGTTGTTTGGCATTATAAACCCAGCCACAAGAGAGTGGAAGGACGGTCTGTTTTCAACAATCATGAGAGATATGGCTAATATGCCGGGTGACGGGCCAAAGTGGATTGTACTAGATGGAGACATCGATCCTATGTGGATCGAAAGCTTGAACACTTTGATGGATGATAACAAGGTTGGTGGAAATATCAAGTATTTCTGTGTTGAGAATTATATTAGATATTTTCTTTTTTTTTTGCTATGTGTTGGTAGAGATAGACTTTTAAATCTTTTTATACCTTAACCTAGGTGCTAACTTTGGCGAGTAACGAGCGTATTGCTTTAAATAAAACAATGAGATTATTGTTTGAAATCTCTAATTTGCGTACTGCTACGCCAGCCACAGTCTCACGCGCTGGTATCCTGTATATAAACCCTCAGGATTTGGGATGGAATCCGTAAGTGTTGTCAAAATACAATCAATGACACCTATAATCCTATAAGGTAGACGTGAGTGGAGCTTTCTTTTACTCAACAGTTTGATTAAAGACATTTTCTAAAATACAATTATGTGCAGGTTTGTGGCATCCTGGATTGAAACAACCAGAGACGATGAGAGTGAGAAGGCAATGCTGACGGTGATGTTCGACAAGTATATCCCATCGTTGCTAGAGTCCTGCAAAAAGTACAAGCGAGTCACACCGCTTACAGAACTGCAACAGATCCAGCTTACTTGCTATTTGTTAGAGTGTTTTATGAACAAGTCTCTGCTGCCTACTGACTGTCCAAAAGAATGGTAAGTTTTAGATCTAAATGCAATATGTATTTGATTTTTTAGGATTTATATGTAGGGAGAACCCATCTAAATATCATAATAAATTGGGATGGCAGATATTTTATGGCAATGCGTGTTTTATCTTGCGAAAGTGAAAAGAATATATGAAAAAAAACGACGCCTAATGTAAAGCATTTTAATAAAATTTTGAACACTTCTACTAAAACGTAAGTAACCAAAGAAAATTCGTCAGGGTCTGCCATTCACTGTAATGAATTAAAAATAGGAGAATATCATATAAACTACAATTATTATTTAAAGAACCCTACGTAATTTCAATCAGTCAGCGAATGGCTACCCCCGAGTCCGACTGATTCTCTTTGGTTACTTATGTCCTATTAGTCAGAAGGTATACATGTTTTATTTATTCCTTTTTCTATTACAATGTTTTTATTTTTGAACTTGAGATTTGTTACAAAATATTGTTTTTTTGTGGCACTAGGTTTGTGCGGTGGTTACTTTTGTAAACAACACATCAGTAGTAGATATCGAGCAAATAATGCGAAAAATGTTTACTACAACGCCCCCTGTCGAATTAACACCATAACGTCTATTTAAGCACCATCGCTGATAAATCAACAACTCTTTACAGAAAACCGCATCTGAATCAGTGGTTTGTGTGTATGTCCTCCGTTCCGTCGTGGGTAAAAAATATCATTACTTATTATTAATATCACAGTTATTAATTTATAACAATTCCAGGTATGAAACATACTTCGTGTTCTGCATCGTGTGGGGATTCGGTTCCGCCCTCTTCCAAGACCAGCTGGTAGACTGGCGTAATGAATTCAGCAAATGGTTCTGCAATGAGTTTAAGCAGATCAAGTTCCCATCCACGGGCAACGTGTTCAGCTTCTTCATCGACCCAGAGACGAAAAAGTGGCTGCCGTGGTCCGAGAAAATTGAATCTTTTGAACTGGACCCCGATCTTCCTTTACAGGTAAAGTTAAATCAAGGTTGAGAAAAGTTGGATATAATTAATATTATAGTTAAAAAAATAATAAAACACACTTATGTATGTACTGGACTCGTCAAAACGATTCGAATGAGCCCAAACACGAAGGTTCTACTACTAGCCATTGAAGAGTTCTACTACCTACCTCCTAATTCCATCATCAGATCAGCACGATGCTGTCAAATTTAGTATTGCCATCTAAATGTCAAATACTTAACAAAGTTTTAAATCGATACGTCAGTTAGAAGTAAGGTTAAAACTACTTCCAATATTTGATTACATAGTTATAAGTGAAGCTATATTATGTGTGTTAAAAAAATATAGTTTAGCAAAACTAATTTTTTGGCCAAGTACTGCGTTGATGTCTTTTCTATGGGCGATGTGCTGCTCAGTTTTATTTCATACATTTGGAATTTTTGTTGCGAATTCATTAAAAATAAGAAGTACTAACAAAACGTCTCTGTTTAGCCTAATGGTCGACTGGTAGAGAATGCCTCATGGCATTAAGTCCACCTTTTGTATGATTTTTTATCTGTGCAATAAAGTCTAAATAAATAAATAAATAAATTCATAGAAAAAAAAAAGTATTTTATCTGTTTCTTTTTGTGTTTGGCTTTTCCTTCACCAAACCATACATAGTAAATTGGAAAAAAATACCTGAACATTATACTTAAAGACAAATGTTAGTTTTACCTTGGTGACTGTCTCATCATATTTTACTTAAAATGTTTGCTTCTAGGAAGTACTGTGCATCACAATTATATATCTTTTCTTCTAGTCGTGTTTAGTGTCCACTTCAGAGACGACGCGTATCAAGTTCTTCATGGACCTGCTGATCGCAAAGCAAAAGCCAGTGATGCTGGTGGGCAGCGCCGGCAGTGGCAAAACTGTGAGCGTGGCGGCGAAGCTTAACTCTTTGCCAGATTCGTTTGCCATCGCCAACGCTCCACTTAATTTTTACACTACCTCTGGTAAGTTTACAAAAATGTAAAAAAAAAAGTAAATAAATAAAACGAGCTTACAATGTGACCTAACACTGTAACTTTTTAATTTCAACTGAGTCGGTTCCCGATGACGTCAAAATAGCTCAAGGTACTAATCAGGCGTAAACAAAACCCTATTACTAAGGCTCTGCTGTCTATCCGTTCATCCGTCCGTCGGTCGGTCACAAGACTATTTTTTGAACCGTACTTAATAGATACAGTCCAAAAATAGCGTATCAGTACAGTACACATGAGAGAGAGAGAGGGAGAAAATGTTTTTATTAGACACACACAACGTTACAAAAAATAAATAATAATAAAGAAAATCTACTACAATTTACAAAAAATAAAGATGAATTATAAAATGAGGATCAGCGTATCGATGTAGTGTCCAATGGCCACCAGCTCAGTGAGTGCTACTGAAAATTGCAGCGCTGACTTTCAGCTTGAACGTTGAAACGTTGAAACTTTCACAGAGTTTGTGTAAGTACGAGTAACTATAGCAGCAACGGCAACAAATAATAAAAATAAAAAATGATACAAATTCAATGTGTAACAGAGTAAATGTGTTAACGGCGTTTTCTGGTTAGTCTTGATAGTGGCAATACTAAACTTTGTATAATATTGTACGGAACCCGTGTGCAAGTCGGACTTGAATTTTTTGTTTTGGCTATAGTTCCTTAACGATAAACGAGTAAAGTTTATTAGTATTAGGCCATTTGCTACATCTGAAAACGAATATAATACTCAAGCTACTTTTTCATTACACTAGAAATGATTCAGAAAGTACTGGAGAAGCCACTCGAGAAGAAATCCGGTCGCAACTTCGGGCCACCGGGCAGCAAATTCATGATCTACTTCGTGGACGATCTGAACATGCCCGAGGTCGACACTTACGGTACTGTGCAGCCACACACGCTAATCAGGCAGTTTATGGACTACAAGCATTGGTAAGGAGATCTTCTATGAAACAGTTTCTTTAAAAAGCACTGTCGAAGCAAAACGAAATAATAGTGTGTGCGCCAACGCACAGTCTACAAAGATTTGTAATTTTGTGTTCGAATTCAAATTTAGATGATCGTGCGTTAGACCTTGTTCTTTTTCTTATGGTTTGTCTCATGAAATGCCTAGACTTCTCTTTAGAGGTGGGTTTGCATGTTTAGTAACGTAAATAAAGTGCCCCGTTTAGCCTGGTGTAACTGTATATAATAATTTATCATTCAAATTTGTTTAAAATTTTCAGGTACGATCGACAGAAGTTGTCGTTGAAGGAAATATCGAATTGTATGTTTGTGTCTTGTATGAACCCGACCGCTGGATCCTTCACAATCGATTCACGACTGCAGAGACACTTTTGCACGTTTGCTGTGAGGTTAGCTTATTATAAAAGCTACTTAATTACATAATTTATAGATTTCGCGTTGCATGACATAAATTTTGTCTTAAAATACTTAAACTGGATCTTTTATTAATGATTTTTTATTAATTTTTGAAAAAACATTCCTATAAGATTTTCTAATTTTGCACTTTGTGTTGTTTGATTTGTCTTTCGAGTGTTTTTTGAAGTGGCTCGTTAGCTTTTGCTCACTTTGTTCATGAAGGTTCTAAATTCTTTGCTTTTATTTATATTTTCAAGGAAAAAAAGAAAGCTTAAATGTCAAAACAGTAAATAATACGGAACTAAATAAGCCTAAAGTTAGAAGTTGAAGTAGCTTTTTCGAACAGAAAATTGTTATCTTTTTCAGTTTCCCCGGGCTAGATGCGTGCTTCCACATCTACAAACAGATCCTGTCTCAGCACGTAGCTAATCCCTTGAACAAGTTCGGTATTCCGGTAGTGCGATACGCCGAACCGCTCGTGAACGCAGCGCTGGCGCTCCACAACAAGCTCTCTTCCACGTTCCTGCCGACCGCCATTAAGTTTCACTACATATTCAATCTTAGGGATCTCTCTAATATATTCCAGGTTATTAATAATCATAAAAATACATAGTAAGTAGTGTTCGATTTATAGGTAGAATAATATAATAAGGAAGGGTTTAAATTTTTAGGGTATATTATTCACAACCGGAGACGCAATAAAGACGTCATCTGAGCTTATTAGGCTGTGGATGCACGAGGCTACTAGAGTATATTCGGACAAACTTGTTGACTCAGTCGATAACGAAGCTTTCCAAAAACTCATCGCTGACGTCATCAAGAAGAATTGTGAAGTAAGTTATTTCTTGTTTGTGAAAATCACCTTCACACGCAAGCGAGTTTTTTTGTTACTCAGATAAAAAATATTATCATCGTTTACTGCAAGCGTCAGTTTAAGCTTAGATTTCCTTTCTATTTAATTCTTCTATTATTTGGCCACGGAGAGTACCTTAAAGTAATAATAACACATGACATGACATCATCAAAGAATCTATCCTTGGAACAACTGGTAACGCTAAAATACAATGTAGGAATTCGACGAGAACGTGGTGTTTGAGAAGCCTCTGATATACTGCCACTTTGCGGAAGGAGTTGGCGATCCGAAGTACTTCCCCATCAAGGATTGGCCTCAGATCAAAAAATTGTTAGACGAGTCATTATCTTCGTATAACGACCTAGTTGCCACTATGAACTTGGTGCTATTCGAGGACGCAATGTATCACATTTGCAGGTAAGAATAAACAGTTTATTTCACCTGCATAGTATTATCTGCAAGCTACCCCGTACTATCATGACGTTTAGCTGTATTTTATCAGCAATTACCCTGCATGGTATTATCCAGCTTCGTAGTATTAATTAACAGCAACTGTAGGAACAGTTCCTTAGAAATTAGATCATAATTCAATATTTATTTGGGCCATGCATATTTCTGGTGTATACAGATGATGACACCACCACACTACTTGAACGCGATATTCCTATAGTTTTTGTAAGCAATAGTACTTCTATCTATGTAGGCTTAAACGAAATTAAACGACTAAATATTTGTTGATTTAAAAGCCGATACAGATTATTTTTCACCAATAATTAAGAATTAGAATGAAAAAATGTCTTAATTAAGGTGGTAATTATGCGTGAATGGTATCAGCATTCTAAGTGATCTTGGTGTTGTGATACAAGCCACTGTAGGACTGATTAAGGTCAAATGTTTAGCTTAAAACTTACTTTACAGAATTAACCGTATTCTGGAAGCACCTCGAGGTAATGCTCTACTGGTGGGCGTGGGTGGCTCTGGCAAGCAGTCTCTGTCACGACTCTCAGCCTTTATCTCTTCGCTTGAGGTGTTCCAGGTGCAGCTACGTAAAGGCTACGGCATCAACGATCTCAAGCTCGATTTGGGTAAGAAAATTGACAAATCTGATTGCGAGATTACCTTGCAAACAATAAAACTGAAATGTATTTAACTTTTTCTACTGAAGGATAATTTAGGTTTTCAGGAGGCAAACCATTATCTTATATATTTTTATCTTAACTTTCTTCCAACTTAGGCGAGCTACTAGGTCTATAAAATGAAACGAATTAGTTACAATTTTTTAATATAAGTAGTTCCACGTAATGCCTAACGACAATAGAACCGTTTTTGGGTGCTCTTTCTCTATCCTTTTCAAATTTCTACGTCTATTTTATTCAGCTGGTTTGTACGTCAAGACGGGTCTCAAAAATATCGGAAACATGTTCCTGATGACCGACGCTCAAGTCGCTGAGGAGCGGTTCTTGGTGTTGATCAATGATTTGTTAGCGTCCGGAGAAATACCTGAGTTATTCGCTGATGACGAAATAGAAAATATGATTAACGGTGTCAGGGGAGAGGTGAGCTAATACCATACAAATAAAATAAGTAAAGTACAGACAGTAAATCAATACTACATTTAAAGGAAACTGAAGCATTTGACAGATAGACTTCAACTGCGTGAGTGCACCGCTTTCGCTGAGTTTCTCAGTGCATCCAGCAATATTTTTAACTGTAGGGATAATTTACCTACTAATTATCTTACCTATAAATATAAGCTATCATGAAGTCAGTCAGATGCATAAAACCCGTATTTTTTTCTGTTACACATTAAGAAAAGCATTATAAATGGTGTACAGTTTTTAAGAAGTACTATATGTAAAGATATCATATTTTGGTTTTGAATAAAATAACAAATTAAAATGTTTAAAAATACTAATTTATTTATTTATTTAAGTAATTAAATATTTTCACTTGCAGACAAAAGCATCAGGCGTTCCAGATACACGAGAAAATTGTTGGCGATTCTTCATTAACAGAGTGCGTAGCATGCTGAAGGTTAGTAGACTTTTGGAAGAGCCCGTTTACACCAAAGATAATATTACGAAAAATTCCATACCGTGTCCTCGACTTAATATTGGCTAACGCAAACTAACGACGAATTACTAAAGGTGAAGTCAATGTATTTGCTCAGCCAGCAGATTTTAAGTTGTTGAGATTTCTGACATTTATAGTACTCTAGCCTTCGTTGATCCTATAGAGATTTTTGTATTTCAGTTCATTGAATAAGAATTGCCATGATAACTCTTTTCTGAATCTCTCAGTTTATTTAAGTTTATCTGCTAAACCATTATTAACCCTTCGCGTTCGACTTACCCACGGTAGACCGAAAAAACAATAGAAAACAATAGGGAAAACATTTAGTGGCAAGTGAAGGGTAGGTATAAAATGTGCAAGTTCAAGGACTCTAGACAAAACTTAGAATTTGGATTCAACAATAACTTACTTTGTATTTTTCTTTGCTTTTGTGCAGGTTGTACTCTGCTTCTCGCCAGTGGGAGCAACGCTGCGAGTGCGGGCGCGAAAATTCCCCTCAATCGTCAACTGCACCGCCATCAACTGGTTTCACGAGTGGCCGCAAGAGGCGTTGCGATCTGTCTCCAAACGGTTCATTTCTGAAGTAGAGGCTTTACCGGTATGATTCATAAAAAACTGAAGGAATTTTATTAGATATACCTACCTATTCCAAAGACTTGACCATAACTTAATGTTAAAGTGAATGGTTCAGTTTTGGTTAAACAAACTCTTTTCTAGTTATTTTTCTGAAAGGATATTATGTATATCTGTTGAGCAACGGTCTATTCTACTATTGACTATTTACTACTACTACTATTATTGGGCGACGTCCTTTTTTGTCTTAGAAATTAAACATTTACGCTGTTCCGTTTTTTATTGACTCAATTATAATTATGAGTTGCAGTGGCACAGTTCTGGTGCTAAATAGACTACGACCTTTAACTATTAGTAACATTTTACTGTTAGTTTGATAGTTCATATGTTGAATTTTCAAAGAAATGGGATTAAATATTTTAGGTTCACTTGGTCGAAGCAGTAGCGGTATTCATGGCTCACGTCCACCAGAGCGTAAACCTGATGTCAGCGGTGTACTTCCAAAACGAGCGCCGATACAATTACACGACGCCAAAGACCTTTCTGGAACAGATCACGCTCTACTCGAAGCTCCTGACTGAAAAAACCTCGAATCTTAAAATGATGATATTGAGGCTCGAAAATGGACTCGAAAAACTTGCTTCGTGTGCCGCCGATGTTGCTGTGCTAAAGGTGAAACTGCCACAATATATACTCATAACAAACAAACTAGTTTTGTTTATATTTTAACAGTTCCGCAAAAAGTATTAAATATAGATAATAATACTAAACATGATTAAGTATATAATTTACTTGTAAAAGAACAAAAATCTAACGCAAACTTGGCTCCGAACAGGTGACTCTAGCAGAGCAGGAAATTGATTTGAAAATTAAAAACAAAGCGGCCGAGGAACTTATTGAAGTGGTCGGCGCTGAGAGTGAGAAAGTGTCCAAAGAAAAGGCGTTTGGTAAGTTTAGTTGTTTTAAATTTGTACCTAAGTCATGGATGTTTATAAAAATATTTAAGTATGGTTATCCGTTATCTAGTCACCATAATACAAGCTTTACTTAGATAATTTGTGTGATTTTGAAAACAATTTATTATTATTATTATACCAAAAGCATAGACGATTGTTTTATAAGTAGTTAAATATGATTTCTTGCTAGTAAAGGATATACCAAGGATTTCTTTTGACTATACAAATTATAAAGAATAATTTTATTAAGGTTTGTTTAAAAGAGAAAGCTGTAGGTAGTATTTAAATATAAAACTTTTACTGTATTAATAAATAGCTGCTGAGGAGGAAAAGAAAGTGAAGGTTATTGAAGAGGACGTGACAATTAAGGCAAAGATCTGCGCCGACGACTTGGCCAAGGCTGAGCCGGCGCTGCTCGCGGCGCAAGAAGCCTTGAACACCCTGAACAAGAACAACTTGACGGAGCTGAAGGCTTTTGGGTCTCCGCCCGATGCGGTCGTCACGGTCACTGCCGCGGTGCTAGTACTGTTCTCCAAGAAGGGCAAGATCCCTAAGGACAGGTCGTGGAAGGCGTGCAAGGTTTGTTATATTTTAGGGCTACGTTCCCACTAGAGCTGTGCGAGGAACAGAGAAAGTGTTTTCATAAATGAACAAACTCGCTTATTCGTATGAAAATACATTTAATTTCCTCATTTCCTCGCTTAGCTCTGGTGGAAACGCAGCTTTATACCGAAAAATTTGAATTCTGCCTTCATACATTGACTATGGAACTGGGTTTATTAGCATAGTGTTGGAACGAGACAAATGTACTGAAGTTGGGTGACTCGACCCGATTCGACAACATTATGAAGTGACAGCCCTCAACGTTAAATCTAAGTTGTTTTTAAAGTAAGTATCAGTACTGTAACCGACTGACTGACAACGCTCAGCCTTAAACGAAGGGCCTGGCTAGTGATTTAAATTATTATATAGGAAATATCCCTTTAGTAAATATCCCTTTACCTAAGAAGTGTATTATTATGGGGTGTGAAACGGGAAATAAGTTTTTTTAAATTCAACATTTGCGCACACAAACTTACGTGGAATATGTGACTATAGGGCTTGCAATAATTTCAGCTGTACTTTTTTCAGTTAATGATGGCGAAGGTCGATCAGTTTTTATATGATCTAGTTTACTACGACAAAGAAAATATTCATCCTGATGTCATCAAGGTATGCTATTACAAGTGTGTGGTTATGTAACTAATTAAGTCTGATCTGAGTAAAATTATTTAGTGTTTATATTTCTTTATATATGTGTGATAGACCTAACCTTTCTTATATAACCCAGGCCGTGCAACCGTACATCAAAAACCCAGATTTCAACGCGGAGTTCATAATGTCTAAATCGGCTGCGGCGGCCGGTCTGTGCGCTTGGGTGATCAACATATGCAAGTTCTACGACGTGTACGTGGTGGTCGAGCCCAAGAGGCGCGCCCTTAACGCTGCCAACGCTGAGCTGCAAGCCGCACGAGACAAGCTGTCCATGCTCACTGACCAGATCAAGGTATAGTAGTACATTGTTTGCAATCTCTACAAACCATATGTTAGCGGTATGCATAAGAAGCGAGCTCTTAGACATATACCGATATTTTAATTTTTCACCCTATCACAGGGCTGCGCAGTGTTATTCTGCCGCTCCGACACACGATCTCCCCACTCCGCACACTGCAAGCAGCGCCATGTGTATTCATTATACAGTTTTGTGCATTTTGTGGGCTAGCTTCCGTAGCTCTGTTTCCATTAGAAAAATAGGTCGGCACTAAAAAGGCACTAAAACGTATATATACTTAAACTCGGCACTAAAAAGGCACTAAAACGTATATACACTAAAACGTAATATATTTAAAGTGTATCGTGATTTGCCATGTCTTTGGATAACAACAAAGACATGCGGTCGCAGGCCATGTTGCTGTAACATGAACTACGTATGAAACTTTTGACAAAGACGCTTTTGAACATTTCATTCCTTTCTGTCTTCTAACGCTACAAGTACTTATTACAGTTAAGGCAAATATTTTTTTTTGAATGTTGGATAATATACTTATGAGCTGTTTTTAAACACTGAAGAATTTAGAAAAGGACTTAAGAGATCACCACTGAACACAACAACGTAGGCCGCATTAATGACTTGCAGGGTTTTGTGAAGCAACACTTTCTGCGGGACTGCGAGAGTAAATGCAAGCAGAATCTGCGGGCAGTGCTTTGAGTAAGGCACAGGAGGAATAGACCTTTACTCTGAACAAAGTTAAAAAGGAATGAAAAGCGTGATTGGCGAATGTGAGCGAAAAATAAAAATACTGCACAGCTGCACGAAAGCTAGTGTTAGTGTATTAATGACACAACAGAACAGCAGTTAGCGGTTTGAACCATAGAGTTTGAACCCAAATATTTTAGCTTACATAGCTTAACTTTTACATCAGAGTTGGTTAAACAGGCCTTATAGCGCGCCCTGTTTATGCCTGGAGCGCTGAATGTAAAAGGCAAAGCAGATTGTTTGATTGGATTAAGGTGTAGTGCTTAAGGTAGAATAGGCCATCTTATTAATGCACGAAATGTAATAATTAAGTATACTTTTAACGGCTTTTCTTCAATAGGAACTCGAAGAAAAACTAGGGGTCTTAATGAAAGCTTTCCAAGAAGCCGTCAACGAGAAGATGAAGTGTCAAGCTGAAGCTGATGCAACCAATGCTACCATCGATTTAGCTAACAGGCTGGTCAATGGATTGGCTTCAGAAAAAATCAGGTGCATTAATTTAATGATTAAGTTAATCGAAAGCGTAGCAAATAAGACTTCTTTAAACTATTTACCCACCTTAATAAGCTATAATACAGGGTATACAAAAGAATAGGACACTCCTTAAAACCACGTGATCAGCTGCTCATATACAACAACTTTTACTATGGAAGCAACCACGAAATCGTGTTTTTTTTCAGGTGTTTCATACATTATCATCGAGATAGCACGTTAGTTTGTAAGGAGCATCAAATTTTTACTATTTTGATGTTGCTCCCATAAAAAAAGTTGATGTATATGACTTGCTTATCATGTGGTTTTGTGAGGTGTCCTATTCTTTTGTACACCCTTTATAATCTTTGCTATTACTTTTCTACGAGAGTGCTCTTCTATTTTTATTTTAGCCATGATGATTTCCACGTCTTAGGTATTAATTAACTTAATTTAGCCTTAGTATGCATTTTCTGATTTTAGATGGACTGCAACTGTGGCAAACCTAAAGGAGTCTGGAGTCATGTTGCCTGGTGACACGCTGCTTATTACAGCATTCATATCCTATGTGGGTTGTTTTATGCGCCGTTACAGGCAGCAGCTCATGAGTGACGATTGGGTACCCATGCTAGGAAAGACCAATGTAGGTGTTTTTAGAAATTTAATAAATTATACATTTCTACTTAAACTATTCGTTTACATACTACTCGTCATGATATGTATAACACACCAGGTGGGGTTGGGTATAGGATAAGGGGTAAGACCGTACTATGGCACCAATTATCTACACTAAACATTAAAAAAGTATACTGTAAAACATATTTCAGCCTAAAATTGAGACAACTGAAGGTTTGGACCCGTTATCGATGCTCACGGACGACGCCCAGGTGGCCGTGTGGAACAACGAGGGGCTGCCCAACGACACCATGAGCACAGAGAACGCCACCATTCTCACAAACTCGGCCCGCTGGCCACTTATGATTGATCCTCAGCTGTGAGTTTCTAATAAATTGTGTGTTCGTCATGAATATGATAAATATCAAATAAGTGTTGATTATTCAAATAATATTCAGAACAATGTGCAGAGTGCACATTGTTCTGAATATTATCAAATATTGTTTGTTATTCATAGTCCTTTACACAAAGAACTGAATTTATATTTGTTGGCAGCTGGAGTTTGCACAGATTAAAACTATTGACTAGGCAAACTAGTTCGTAGTATGGGTCATGAATTGTGTGTTACTTTGTAAGTTTGACGTAAGTTTTTTTCCAGACAAGGCATAAAATGGATTAAGTCAAAGTACGGCGACGCGCTGGTAGTTATTCGACTAACGCAACGAAACTATTTGGACCGCATCGAGCGCGCAGTCAGTAACGGCAATGTGGTGATGCTTGAGAATATTGGGGAATCCGTTGATGCCGTGCTTGAACCGCTGCTGGGTCGAGTGCTGATTAGAAAGGGTCGCGTGCTCAAGGTCAGGTATTCTTTCACTACGTACAAGGGGTACGCTATCTATGCTATGGTTAGGGGGAGGAGGAAAGAGCCTATTATTGCTATAGATTAGGGATGTCAATTGTCAATATCTTAGTTGGAGCGTTTGTTAAGTTAACGAAGCGGTTACGTATTAAAATATCTTAAGTTGATTTACCAAAAGTCATAATGGTAATAAACGCTATACCAGCCTTTACATGTACCTACTTAGGTTATTGCAACTTACCACATTTGATCATACAGATTGGAGACAGAGAAATTGACTACAATCCAAATTTCCGCCTCATAATACAAACGAAGTTGGCAAATCCTCACTATCAGCCTGAGATGCAGGCGCAGTGTACCTTGATAAACTTCACTGTTACTAGAGATGGGTTAGTACATTCATCATTCTAATTTTGTTTGATAATTAACTTTAATCATTAAATCTGTATAAATCGTTTTAATAATTTGTTTTATTTGACAGTCTCGAAGAACAGCTTTTAGGTGAAGTCGTAAAAGCAGAAAGACCCGATTTAGAAAGTTTGCGATCGGGTCTTACGAAACAGCAAAATGATTTCAAGATCACACTAAAGACACTTGAAGACGATCTGCTGAAAAGATTGTCCTCAGCCGGCCCTGATATCCTCAGCGATTCAGCGCTGGTCATTAACTTGGAGACTACGAAAAAAACCGCAGCAGACATAGAAATAAAAGTCGAGGAAGGCAAGGTTACGTCTGTAAAGATTGATGAAGCCAGAGAACGATATAGGTAAGTTATTTAAAATAGAAACCTTATAGTATTCTTTAACCCTAAAATATGTTGCCATTTAAAACAAAATATTTTAACAGACGAGCGGCTACCCGTGCTTCTATCTTGTACTTTATTCTGAACGACATTTACCGCATCAATCCAATGTACCAGTTCTCGCTAAAGGCGTACAGCGTGGTATTCAAAGATGCTCTGGCCCGCGCCGACCCGGCTGATGACCTCGAAGGTCGTGTGAGGAATCTGCTGGACAGTATCACATTCTCTGTCTTTGTGTACACTAGCAGAGGGCTCTTTGAAAGAGACAAGCTGGTGTTTTTGTTTCTCGTTACGATTCAGGTAATTTTTCATTACGGATTCACGTCAATTAACTTTCCCTGAAAAAATAATGTTGCATATCTTGTCCGTATATACGGAACACAGCTAAGTAGTGAAAATAAGCAGTTAATAAGATACAGTGATAATGTAATCCAGGAGTTACAAATTATTTAACATTTATCATAAAATAACATGTGGTCTACTTACAAAACTGTTAAATTAATTAATTTTCGTTTTCTTTTGTTGTTTATAAAAAGTGCATAGATATTTCCTAGAATATTTAGATATTTCCTATATGTAAAATTAATATACACATCGTTGTCACAAAAACCAAAATTACGGTCATAGTACTAAAAAGTCCTAATTGATTTTTGCTTTAAGATTTTACAAGCAGATGGTAAAGTGGACCCGCGTGAGCTGGACTTCCTTCTGAAATACGCGGTAGCACCAGAAAATTCCCCATACTCCTGGCTTAACAACACTTCATGGGGCGGCATTATCGCGCTCTCTAAGATGGAGGCTTTTGAAAATCTCGACAAGGATATTGAAGGGGCCACAAAGAGGTAATAAATACACAGACACATGCTGAAGAGTAAAAAAAATACCTATCCTTATTTATTATACTGGACTGCACTACAAGTTTCAGGAATGTAATATTTTGGAGATCTTCTTTGGTAGATATTAAGATTGAACCTTTTTGATTGCCAATGTGTAAAACATAGTTTTAATTAGTACATTTGCAACCTTTGCAATCGAAGAGGCTTAAAGTCAAGACAAAAAGTCAGTTTCAATAGTTTTTTTAAGTCGCTACGGTAAATTATCCCTGAAAAATTAGAGCAATGATTTATTATGTATGTATATAAAAGTAAAATTACACGAAAGCGATGTCTGATGCCTTTAGTTACCTTCAAAGACAGCAATATACAAGTGGTGTTTGGAATTCCAACTTAGCCGACTGGCCGTGTAACCCTCGCAGATGATGAGGGTGTAGGTTGTATTAAATCGGCTGACACATAAGAAAACCTCGATGTCTGCCTACTGATAAAGGAAGACCGTCACGTGATATCGAGAAATTCCAGAGTTTATAACCGACTTAAAAAAAGGCTCTGAATCCGGTTATATGCCTAAGTTGACAACCTTAGCGTGACCGCCAATTGTAGGTAAAATGAAGTATTTACAAAAGTATGTATTATCAAAGGTAACGAGCAGGGAGTAGATCAATATTTAGAACATCTTAACTCGCTTCATCCTTAGATGAGATTTACATATGAGTTGGAGTCGGCCAGGTCGTTGTCATTCCTGGACTGACACTGTGTCTATAGAAAACCAACACACACTGATAGATATCTACACGCAACCTCACATTGACAGCAACTACTGAAGCCACCGATAAGCTCTAAAAGTCCGAATGAAAGCAGGTATCCCGCATTTTTGCCTTACTTGAAAGAAATAACTAATAAGATCGGCTCTTGCTAAAGAAGTTCTTCATTCCAACTGTGTACACCCCGGGGCAAAAGTGAACACTATATACACTAGGCACATCAAAGGATGTCTTGCCGTTACAAACTCCAGGTTTACAAAATAAACTGCAACTGCGGGAGTTCATACATAGGCCAAACATAGCGAACCATCGCTGAAAGGGTTTCAAAACATATAAATGCTGTGAAAAATTGGCTGACTGCAAAATCAGCGATTGCCGAACAGCTTTTGGAATCGGGTACTAAGTATTCACTGGATCGAAGTTCATAAACGCAAGTCCTTTCCACGATTTGCCACTTTTATTCAAAAGTAGTGCGTGAAGCGGTTGTAATCCAAAAGTATAAGAATTTCAATCGGAAAGATGGATTCTGCGACATGGAATTCAGTGATTAAAATTACACAATCTCGTTTTGGGTCGCGATCGAGTAATCAACAGAATACGGACGCGGCAGTTAGTTTGCAGGATAGGAACACAGTTAGACGTGTAGGGTGTGACAGTACTTGGCGTGAAAATAATGTTATGAGGGTAGGTAAAGAATCTACCCCTCATACGGAGTGAAGACATCGCTGTTCCAGTCAGCCTGTGACCACCACAGATTAGACGGAGTACGTCTAGTGACCACGGTCGGTGTAACCAGGTGGAAACGTCAGACAAATAAAAGGTTAAATATGTACCTATAATGGTCGCGTTAATTGCCGCTTTAGTGTATTAAGTTTAAAAGTAATTAGTTTCGGCCCAATATTAAAACTAATTACTTTGGGTTTGCAATTGCATAGGCTATAGTCACGAGAAGAATATATAAAGAAATGAAAAAGAATTAAAAAAAAACAGTATCGTACAACCCTACAGCCAGAGACACTCTACGCATTCGGTCCCCTTAGGTAGGTAATACTTAGGTAGGTCTTTGTGTTCATGGATACCTACTAGGTATAGGAATAGGAACACAAAGACCTGTTTACTGAGGATGTATTCAATATGCAGTCGCCTACATAAAGCTAAAACTGTTACCTCATCGTGACCATGGCCGATGATGCAATTGGGGTGAAACGTCGTCAGACCGCTTTCCACTTTCGTAGTTCCGATTTAACAAAGTTTAACTTTCGACAGTAGTCCACCAGATTTCACTTCTGTCTTTATTTTCCGAAAGGGTTTTTGGAAAATAAAGACAGGAGTGAAATCTGGTGTCGGGTCCATTAAATATGCAGATAATGACGAGCGACTGTTAAAGTTTTCTTTTGGTGAGGTGATATTTAACTAACTATGGTTATGTTTAGATGGCAAAAGTACACGGACGGCGAAGCACCGGAGAGAGACAAGCTGCCCGGAGAGTGGAAGAACAAGACGCCTCTGCAGCGGCTCTGCATTATGCGAGCTCTGCGCGCTGACCGCATGTCATACGCCTCCGGGTAAAATTTTTGTATACCGCCGTGTAATAAACCAGTGGAGTGGCATACCATTTACATCGAATTCATCAAGCCCCTTAAAAAACCCGAGTAAAGACCAACTTCAATTGCATATTGCAATGTTCTCTTTGGCTGTAGCCAACTGCGGCGCTTGGCTGTATCAAGCGGTTAGCCCACCTGCACCTCGATTCAGAACCCTACGGTAACTCTGTTATCAACCGATTCGGTAAGAAATCAGTCTAGAAAAAAATTTGACGGTGGTAAAAAAGTATTCCTGTAAATGTAAATGGGTTGATTGAGGAGCTCAGCAGTACCGAGGTCGGTTGTTCGGTCGATGGCTGTTTCTTTAATAATATTAGCTACGCCGATGACATGGTACTGCTGTGCCCATCAGTCAATGCATTCAAAATATGCTATCAATATGTGAAAGGTATGCTGGGGCCCATCGACTTAAATATAATGCTAAAGAGAAATATACTTGTTTTTAAATCAGGGACAAAAACTTAATCGATTCCGTCTTTAACACTAAACGGTACTCCTCTACGAACCGTCAAGTAATTTAAATATCTGGGTTACTGGGTCACATACGACCTCAGAGATAGCCTGGATATGGAGAGGGAACGCAGGGCACTGTCGGTGAGGGGAAATATGCTATCACGCAGGTTTGCACGCTGCTCTCGAGAGGTAAAAATTACAATATTCAAAACATATTGCCAAACATTGTACACGTGTGACCTATGGAGCAACTACACCAAAAAAGCCTTCAGTGCGCTGCGTGTCCAGTAAAACAACGCCTTCAGGGGGCTGTTGGGGTTGCCCTGGCGCTGTAGCGCCTCGGGGATGTTTGCCAACTGCCGCACCGATGGCTTTCACGCCGCGCTACGCAAACGTGCGGCCTCTCTGTGGGACAGAGTGCGGGGCAGCACCAACACTCTCCTGAAGATAATTGCTAGCAAACCTGATGGCCCTATCCTTGCACATTGGGTGGCAATCCAAGTAACACCCAATGTGCAAAGATAGGATAGGATATAGGACATGTAATATATATTAGAATTATAATTACTAACATAGCTATTAAGTCATACTAACAACTTATATGGATATCATGTGTGTCCGAAATAAACAATTTCATTCATTCATTCATTCAATATTTGTCCGCAAGTATTTCTTAATATGAATTTATATTGATTTACCAACATTCATAATTTAAATAGACTATTTGACTGTTACTTGAAACAGTTTCAAATTGGTAATATCAAAATAAAGCGTGAACAATTTTATTTCAATTTTTAAACCTTTATGAAAAATCAATTCAATTCAATAAAAAAAAACAATCTTTACGTTTTTAAAAGCCTGCGAAAACGCTGTCAAATAAACATAGGTATATTATAAACAAAAGCTTAGGCATATTAAAATAGTTATTTGTTATACAAGAGTGCAAAGTTGCTTTTTAACCGCGTGTTCAATTTTGATGACCGAGCAAGCGAAGGATTCTAAAATTAGAATCCTGAGCGTTAGCGAGGGAATCAAAAGAGCACGAGGTGAAAAATCTTTGCACTCAAGTGCAACACGTAACTTTTCATTCCACCTCAGCGAGGAAATGACTAAATGCAAAAAAAAAACGTTTACAATCACAAGATAGGTACACTTTTATTTCAGTTTAGGTATTAATTACTACATTATGACAGGTAAGTATTACAGAATAATCTTTAAATTATAACAATACTAAGGTATAATTAAGAAAATTTTAAAGTAACGTTGCTACAGTTATTTAAATTGAGTGTAATATTTTTGTTTGGTACTGTAATATTGGTGTTAGTCACTTGTGTACTGCTCATTTGCGCATTATTAACAGTTTCAGTCAATTCTGTTGGCGTCAAACAATCTTCCTCGTCGCTAGAATCACTCATTTTAGTTTTTTCACTTGTTTTCAAGTTTCTTGTTTTTAATATAAGGTTTAACAATGACGTGAAAAAATGCCGCGTAAAGAACCGCGTACAAAGCAAATTGAAAAAAGAACACCAAGAAGGTTCCGAGTCTGAGTTTTTAACAAATTTAAAAAAAGTTGTATGATATATTCGGCACCATAGAGGTAGCAGTAAATAGGTTTAATGTTTTTTTTAATTTCACAAACTTAGTGCACACGATGTTCTAAATTCAATTTACTTTATCCTCTAGAGAATAAAAACGGCTTTTCCACTCAGATATTGAAGATTAAAAATACTCTTTCCGAGATGGTGGGATGAAAAATGTATTTAGCAGGTTTAAAATCTTTCCTTATATATAAAATATTAGGTTTTGCGCTGAAAATGTGAAATGACTCATAAGATTAAGATAGATTGGATCTCAACATCATATTCTAACGTTTCTCATAATGTTCATCACTTTAGCTATTGAAAGCCCGCTTGATTAGGGTTGGGGATATTAGGGTTCCTTGTCTACTACAGTAAAAAATATATAATTCCTCGTCCTCCCACCTTGTCAGAGAAGGAGACGTACAGGGAAGTGGAAGCTCAGGAATTTACGTTATGGATCCTTAGACCTAGTAGAATTTACGCACCGAGTGGACATTCTGGGAATAAGAGCGGCCATCTCATCGCTGCTGGATCAGTTTAGAGCATCAGCCACGTCGCGCGGCCACATTCACCAGTTCGTGATAGTAGAAAAGTTGTTTCGCTACTATTATTTTATTACAAAAGCTAAAGTAAAGAGAAACAGAGAAACGTGATGGCCGCGTACCTCGAATGTGGCCACTGTCCGCTAACCACGTAATCCACTTAACACTTTTATTTTTTTGAAGGTTGACCTGCCGTTGTCTGTACGTAGAGTTATTAATTTAAAATGTTAACAATACCAATGCATTTTTATAGTACGTTCTGTGAAGAGAACCTGGGTACGAAGTACGTTGAAGCGCGAACTCCTCCGTTGGAGATATCGTACAAAGAAAGCACTTCCACCACTCCGATGTTCTTTATCCTGTCCCCGGGAGTCGACCCTCTGAAGGTAGATAGATAATACTGCCACGCATAACGGCAAATTAAACATTTACTAAAACTTTAAAAAAAAATACCTTTAGTTATTTAATTATTTTTTTGTCCTTACCACTTGCACTGAAGGTAAAAGTCTATAAGTAATTCAAATTTTTATGTTGTCTTTTGTTAGTACTGACCATTCTTTGCTATCTCAATATTTTCAGCTCCTTGCTGCAATAGAGTGCAGTGATAAAATAATGATTATGGTGGTAAAAGTCCTGTTCTTCGTCATCGTAGTATTAATGCACTGTTGTTCAGTCATTGACTTACTTACTTTTTTTACTTTAATTTACTTAATAGATATTTTGAGATTTGCAATTCTTCAGATAAAACTTAAGTATAATACTTCGTTTTTAGGATCTAGAAAAATTAGGACGAAAGTTAGGCTTTTCAACCGATAAGAAGAACTTCCACATAGTATCTCTTGGGCAAGGTCAAGAGGTAGTAGCTGAGGAGGCTATGGGAGTAGCCTCTGTTAACGGACACTGGGTCATCCTGCAGAATATCCACTTGGTAGCCAAGTGGCTTGCTACGCTTGAGAAGAAAATGGAGGAGACTTTTGAAAACCCATTACCAGAGTATAGGTATAGTACTGCCAGCCATTAGCTATTAAAGTTATTAAATGTTGTTCGACTTGTTTTAAACTTCTTGTTGCCAACGTAGTGAGTATTGTGGTAAAGTTCTTAGGTGTTGGGGTTTTATTGGTTGATTTATCAATGAATATAATGAACAGGTTATATTTGAGCGCTGAGCCAGCTGCATCAGCGCAATACCACATCATTCCACAGGGTATTCTCGAGTCAGCCATCAAAATCACAAATGAGCCGCCCATTGGTATGTGGGCAAATTTGCATAAGGTAAGTGACTTAAGGAAAGACTAATAATATTTAAAGCCACATTTTACGTGATCTGTCAAGCGTAAAGCCGTGTCACAATCAAATTTCTTTTTAGTCTCATTACCGTGGCCTAAGGGTTAGTAGTAAAAAATGCTGAATTGTTATCTTTCTAAATAGAAAAATTATATCGATTTTTTTCAGGCCCTGGATAACTTCAGTCAGGAAACACTTGAGATGTGCAGCAAGGAAGCAGAATTCAAGTCTGTTCTGTTTGCGTTGTGCTATTTCCACGCTGTAGTGGCTGAACGACGTAAATTCGGCCCTCAGGGTTGGAACAGGTAACTTCAATTATCAAAGTTATTATTTATAACTAAATTATTAGTTTTTATTTATAAACAAAAGAACCCCCAACACAACTGTGCAGCATCAGCTCAAGGCCTCGATTATTATTATTCGACTCATTGAAACCATTTTTATGATTCTAAACACTATACAGGGTTATTTGTAATACATCAAACACCTCCTAGGGACTGATTCTGGTGATACAACAACTTTTTCTATGGGACCAACATTGATATTTAAAAAAAAAACACTTCCATACAAACTGGATGTCAGCTGGTGGCGCTTAGTATGGGGAAGTGAATTTTTTTTTGCGATTTCAATGTTGGTCCATAGAAAAAGTTGTTGTATTTGAGCACCAGAATTAGCAACTAGGAGGTTGTTGATGTTTTATAAATAGCCCTGTATACCTGTCTGCTGTGAGTTACTGAGGACTTGGGAATCCAGTAGTCTCTTTGATGTGCATCACCACTTCAAGGCCTCGATCATCATCTATTTAACACCTACTCATTTACCATGCTTGTGAGCCCAAACACGCTAAATCGGCTGTAAATTGCCAAGTAATTAGGAATCCTGCAGACTTCTTGATGTGCAGCATCAGCTCAAGGTCGCAATCATAATCTATTTAACACCTTTTAATTGAGACTATTATTATGAGCTCTAACATGCTATATCGTCTGTGAGTTGCCGAGGGGTTGAGAATCCAGCAGTCTTCTTGATGTGCAGCATCAGTTCTAGGCCTCGATCATTATTTATCTAACAACTGCTCATTGAGACCATTATTATGAGCCCAAATATGTATCTGCAGTAATTTGCTTAAGAGTTGGGAATCCCACAGATTCCTTGATGCTGCAGTATTAGTTCAAGGTTGTCATGTCTTGGTAATACTACTAAGGTAACAGTGCATCATTTCAAATCAATCGGACCTGTGAAAATTTGCAATAAGCTTTTGTCAAGTAGGAAATGAGCTGATGATGACATTCAAACGGCTGAACAGATCTACATAAAATATAGTAAAGATCCATGTCTGTAATATAAGCTATAAAACAAAAAAAAAACATCAAAATCGGTTCATTCGTTTGGGAGCTACGATGCCACAGACAGATACACACATTAAACTTATAACTCCCTGTTTTTCGTCAGGGGGTAAAAATAGGTTTTTTAAGAAAACTTGATGCATAAATAAATGTTCGTTGTTGACAGAGTATATCCATTTAACTTTGGTGACCTTACAATCTGCGTGTACGTCCTTTTCAATTACCTCGAGGCGAATCCGAGGGTGCCTTGGGAGGACTTGCGTTACCTTTTCGGAGAGATCATGTATGGAGGACACATTACGGACGACTGGGACAGACGCCTCTGTAGATCCTACTTGCTGGAGTACATGCAGCCAGAACTGGTATTTGTTTATTACTGATCATTCACCATTCTGTTCTCTTCACCCAATGGTTTACAATGAGGGCTACATGACTGCGGGACTTGCTTCCCCTAGAAGCAAAACAAATTAATCTGAATCCAATCTATCTTTTAAAAACAAACTCCGTACCTGAATATTTCAGTAGGTAATCTTCTTTGAAATGAAATGAAATGAATATTTATTTGCTTAAAACATGGTTTACAATGGTTTTACAATGTAGTATTAAGGCCTCATGTTTTACCATATGTGGCATGCAAATCTTAAAATAATGTAGCATCATTTAGTATACTTCAAATTTCAGTTAAATCACAATGTCAAAATATTTAATTAAAGAAATGGAGTCAATTCACTCAAGTGGAATGTCAAAATTTATCAAATTCAAATTTGATTTTTATTGAAAATGTCACAAATTTTATAGAAATTCTTCTCTCTGAGCCATTGCATGAGTCTGCGTTTAAATAAAACATTAGGCAATTCCTTTAGGTCACTTGGAATTGCATTAAAAATCTTAATACACATAGCATTACATTGTCTTTGATAGTGAGATAATCTTGGAATATTATAATATACTAATCGGTTTGGATTTCTTAGATTTAGATTATGTATGTGCATCTGTTTTTGAAAGAGGTGCAAGTTATTTTTGACAAAAGTAGCTACCTCTAGTATGTACATACACGGTAAAGGCAATATTTGTAACTGTTGGAATACTGGCTTGCAAGAATCACAGATCGCCCTTAAGCATTTTTTTTGTGTCTTGAAGAGTAGGTCTAATTCAGTACAGTTGCCCAAAACTAAAAGTCCATATCTGAGCAAAGAGGCGACATAGCCATGATATGCTGCGAGCGAAGTTTGCAAGGTAGATATGTGACGTAATCTTCTTAAAACAAACACATATCGATTTAATTTGTCCCTCAGAGCTTTTGTTTGTTGCTTCCAACTACATTTATCATCAATTTCAATACCTAAAAACTTTGTACTATCAACTTGCTCTATTTTTTCATCATTGTGTTTAACGTCAATATTTTGTTTAATATGTCGAATTGTACCAAATTGTATAAATTTTGTTTTATTTAAATTAACAGTCAAATTATTAATCTTAAGCCATGATATTATTTTGTCAATTGTGTCATTTACGTCGGTTTCATATGTCAACGAATCAGTTTTATATGGTATAACTACAGAAATGTCATCAGCAAAAAGTACGCATTTATGGTTGTCTCTACACAATATATATTTTCTGTACGTGTGTATAACACAGAACTTCTTCTAAATTGTGTGTGTTTGAGTAGGTTCAAAATAGTAGTATAGATTCAAAAATTGGTTCTAGAAATATTTTTTTATTTTTTGTTGATTTAATTATTTTATCTTCTTAAGATTTTTGATATTATGCCATATTATGACAATATTAAACACATAATTTCACACAAAGTTTGCTTTCCGCGAGACCCTATACATAAAAGGTTGGCTGATCCAAAATTCAAAAAAACTATAAATGTATGTATTCACTGAAATATTAACGTACATCTTAGATTATCTCTACGGGTTAGATTACGCTTACGGGATAGAGAATGCTTTTAGCGTTAAGTCTACCTATTGAACAATTTTGTAAGTTTGTGCTCTAAAGATTTAAATAAATGAACCTAAAAATTTGTATTTGAACATGAACCATTTAAATAGCTTAAGACGATCTAAGACGAAAAATAAAACTTAGAATAAATTGTTTTTACTATGCTTTTTCAACCGGCCAATCTAGAAGTTATTGGGGCAAACTTAAGTTCAGCAGTGGTCGTCCTATGGCTGAAATGATAATGTTTTTATTTCTGTGACTTCTGGTCCGATGGGATTGAGTGAGGTGAACAACGCACAAAAGCATTTAGTACTAGGAAACTATAGGCCGAACAATGTAAATCTGCAAATAATTCGTATTTTCAAGGTGGACGGAGAGTGTCAACTAGCTCCAGGTTTCATCTCCCCTCCGAATTCGGACTACGTTGGCTATCACCAATACATTGACGACTACCTACCAGACGAGACGCCGTACTTATATGGATTACATCCCAACGCTGAAATCGGATACTTGAGCACTGTGTCCGAGCGTCTATTCAAGGTACAATAAAATAAAAATAAAACGCGTCAGAGAACACACCCAATACAATCATTCATGGTCTGGAAGTAAAGAATTAACATCCTTGTTTTACAAGGTACCAGACAATTAATATTGCCAGTAGCATCTCCCAGAACACACAGATCCGAAAAGTTCGTTTTCTAAATGGGTACAAAACTAGGAATCGAACCCGGGACCCTTTGCGTTCAAGGCAAACCACAGCGCCACTACGCTAATCGGGCCGTACAGTTGCGAGGTTGAAGATATTTTTGACCCGTATCAGTAGGTCACAACTCTCAAAATAATTTTGAAAATCTAATATTTAAAAAAATATTTTTATAGGTAGTTTTCGAAATGCAACCACGTGACACTGGAGCTCAGGCTGGCGGTGGTGCTACAAAGGAAGAACTGGTAAAATGCCCTTACTGTTATTTACTCTTATGATAAGCAACTTGTTAGTTTTCTAACCAATCTATAAATATAAAAATGAATTGCTGTTCGTTTGTCTCGCTAAAACTCGAGAATAGCTGGACCGATTTCTCTAATTTTGATCTTGAAATATTTGTGGAAGTCCGGGGAAGGTTAAAAAGTATGAAAATTTAATAAAATTGCAAAGAAAGTAGTAAAACAACTATTATTTTCCCATACAAACTGTTCGTACCTGTCAAACGAATTGGCGGAACGAAGTTCGCTGGGTCAGCTAGTATTAAATATAAATTCGATTTTAACCATTATATCGATTTCCAGGTGCGATATATACTAGATGACATCTTAGATAGGGTGCCAGAACCTTTTAATCTTCAAGAGCTGATGGGTAAAGTGGAGGAGTTGACTCCGTATACCATCGTGGCGTTACAAGAGTGCGAACGTATGAACCGCCTCATGGGCGAAATACGAAGATCTTTGAAAGAGTTGGAACTCGGTCTTAAGGTAATCAAGTTTGCTTTGACAGCGAACGACAGAAGAATCGATTCCATCAAAATTACAATTTGAAGGTTATGAAGAAGATGTAGACCTAAAAGTACATATCAAATTTAACGAATATTTTAAAAAAACTACTGCCTTAATCCTACCAGCTAGTCTTGAATTTTTGTAATTTTGCTATATTTACAAAGCACATGTCTTCAGGGTGAGCTGACGATTAGCAGCGACATGGAGAAACTGATGGAGTCGCTATTCATGGATAACGTGCCGGACTCGTGGACGAAGCTGGCCTACCCCAGTCTATTGGGTCTGGCTGCATGGTTCTCGGATCTCTGTATGAGGTTGACCGAGCTCGAGAACTGGTCTGGAGATTTCAATGTACGTTACTACTTTACAGATGTCGCCGATTGATTGAAGCTATATTTTAAAAAGTAGTTCAAAAAGATATTGAGGTTAAAAGTATGATACGGCCGTAAAATAAAAAAAATACAGCAAATTTTGTCGGCGCTTGAAATAATTGTCATTTTACTTAAACTTGGTTTTCTATCTAGTCAGCTTATCAGTTGATAAAATGTATGTCAATATTGGTCGTAAAATGTAGTCCATTGGTAATTTTGGGACTTAGTTTAATCTAATCGTGCAAATCTATTCGGTGCAGCTGCCCCCTGCGGTGTGGCTGGCGGGTTTTTTCAACCCCCAGTCGTTCCTGACGGCTATCATGCAGCAGACGGCGCGTAAAAACGAGTGGCCGCTCGACAAGATGTGCCTTAACTGCGACGTAACCAAGAAGACCCGGCAGGACTTCAAGTTAGACAACTTAATTACTCTCTTTAATATTATGCCGCAGCTTTCTGCTTTTGTATTACTACCGCCTTTGTTTACATTGCTGCAGCAATTGGGTTATTTGCTTAATAACACGTCTGTCGTGAAACTAAATTGTTATAATGTTACATTGACATGAAATAACTTTGGCGACTGATCTGGTTATTTTTCTATTATATCCATAATTATTTTTAAAAATATATATGTTACAGTCGTAGTGATTAAATAGCTATTATACTTAATGACTGGTCATTATATATAATAGCAAAATTGACCAGACAATGTGATAAATTAATCACTTTATCCGGATATTATTCACAATAACGGGTCAAAGTTAGCTAAAGTAATAAATATGGTCTAACTATTGACTTAGAAATTAATATAGACTGACAAGACCGTACAAATGACAGCTAAATTTTTATTACCATTTGAAGCGCCACTAGTGTTTGAGCCCAGAACTAATTTCGACATATATAGCGGTGGGTAATATCGGTTTAACTATGTATATATCTAAATTTAACATCCGATTTTGAAACTATAATAAATATACCGTGTGGGGACGGCCGTAAAGAATACACTTCTCCATCGCCAACAGGAGGCGTGTCGTAAGCGGCGACTAATTCCTGTAGTATGAGACGAGAAATAGTTTTATCAATCATTTTTAAACAAACTTTCGTCCATACACACTTAAAATAGGCTTACGACTGGCTGCATGTATTAGCTGTAAAATTTGGCTGTGGTTCTTAATCGAGTCTAAAATATATTAAAAAAAACAGTCCGAACCGAGTCCACTAGGTAGACAATAAAAAGACTATTGCCTATCTATTAAACTGTAATTATTTTAGTAATAACATCTATCAAAGTCATTTATTCAACGTTTGTTCTATTTCATTTCATTATAATTATTACTTTTTAAATAACAGTATAATATTGCTACACATAATAGTTAGGTATGCTTAAGGCAAATTGAAATATAATTTTATAATTTATTACCTATACCTACTTGTTTTATCACATTATCCAAGTCTTCGAAGAAATTGTATAAAATGGCTAGTTAATGTGATTAATTCTGTGTCAATTATCACATTTATCACTTTATCTAAATTGAGTAGACATTATAAATAATAGCTAGATAATATATATAATATCCGGATTTATTACTTTGGCTGTAACATATATGTATATACTGAAAAATCTCTCGTCGTGGGTATTTTATTACCAGTAAGGTTGTATTGTGTGGGACTTATCTATAATTTATTGTCAGTGCCCCGCCACGAGAAGGCGCGAACATCCACGGGTTGTACATGGAAGGTGCGCGCTGGGACACGACTGTCGGCGGCATCGTGGAGTCGCACATGATGGAGTTGTTCCCCGTAGTGCCCGTTATCTATATCAAGGCCGTCACGCAGGACAAGCAGGACACTCGCAACGTTTATGAGTGCCCCGTCTACAAGATCCGGTGAGTTGCTGCATTTATTTACATTTGCAAGTTATAAAGACATTTGTAAGGACAGTTATAAGGACATCAGTGCGCGTGCGGCAAACCACACCTATAAGACCTGATGCCCCTTAACATCACATCATCACAGTCCCTTCAAGATCCAACGACTTTAAATAAACACGCTCAAAATGAAATAGCATTTTAGAAGTATTACTTATAATTTTCTTAATGCCTATGCATTATTGGGAGGATTGTCAAATTCAACAAGAGTCAAAATAAATCCAATCGAGCTGCTTTCAGGCTTTAGGTATGCTTTTGTATGGTGTTTTTCAACCGACTTCAAAAAAGGAGGAGGTTCTCAATTCGTCGGTAAATTTGGTTAAATTCTGATGATGGAATCTATAAGAAAATCATCAAACATTGCATAAACTCCGTACCACGCCAACTGATTTTCAACCGACTTCAAAAAACGAGGAGGTTCTCAATTCGACTGTATGTTTTTTTTTTTTTTTTTTTTTTTGTATATTTGTTACGCGATTACTCCGCCAATTATGAATCGATTTTAATGATTCTTTTTTTGTTTGGTAGATCATACTTCAGAGGTGGTCCCATATAAATTTTATCGAAATTGATTTAGAACTTTTTGAGAAAATCAACAAATATATACCCAGATAGTATTTTGGTTGTGGTTCTTGTTACCTATCTTCGACAAATATGAGCCGATTTTGATGATTTTTGTTTTATTGAATAGCTTATACTTCAAAGATAATATGCTAAAAGTTTACAAAATAAAAATCACCCCTAAGGGTAGGAAAATAGGGGATGAAATCGGTGTTCAGCAGTTAGATTAGGATTTATCACTAAAAATTGATGAAATAAGTAAATTTTATTTAAAAAAATAAAACCGACTTCAAAACACTGAAATGCTAAAAATAATCCTAACACTTAAGTACCTAATCAGTTACTTTTGGAGTCGGTGCCAGCCGATGAGAGATTCAATGTTTTTGTTTGCACCGACTCCAAAAGTAACTGATTAGGTACTTAAGTGTTAGGATTATTTTTAGCATTTCAGTGTTTTGAAGTCGGTTTTATTTTTAGTATCTATCTTACCTATATCTCTGCCAAATGTAGACCGATTTTGATGATTCTTTTTTTAATGAATAGCTTATACTTCAAAGATACTTTAAAAATTTTTGGAAAAAAATTCACCCCTAAGTGTGGAAAAATAGGAAATGAAATCGGTGTTCAGCAGTTAAATTATGTTTGCACTCGTAAGATTTGTTTTGATTAGGATTTATCACTAAAATGGATGAAATAAGTTAATTTTATAAAAAAAATAAAAACCGACTTCAAAAAACTAAAACGCTAAAAATAATCTTAAGACTTAAGTACCTAATCAGTTACTTTTGGAGTCGGTGCCAGTCAATGAGAGACCAATGTTTTCGTTAGCACCGACTCCAAAAGTAACTGATTAGGTACTTAAGTGTTAAGATTATTTTTAGCGTTTTAGTTTTTTGAAGTCGGTTTTTATTTTTTTGTTCTTTTTTTTCGGACAGGACAATGATCTAAATTAGCATTTTTGTTTCCTAGCATGCGTGGCCCAACCTTCGTATGGACTTTTAATTTGAAGACCAAAGACAAACCAACACGTTGGACTCTTGCGGGCGTGGCTCTTCTGCTTGGCGTCTAACTGTGTCTACTGGTGCTTCTTACCAGTAACTCTTCGTATTTTGTAGGATAGTTTTAATTTATTATGCTGTTATATTACGTTAATAAATATAATCAAATCAAAGAGAGTTGTTATTTTCAAAACTTTATTACCAACCAATCTACACTGCTGAGTATTTTGTCAAAAATGTTCAGTGCTAACAACAAGGGACAGAATTAATTAAAATAATATTTTGTGCAATAACTTAGCAATATTTCAACAGGAAGACTACACAATTTGTATTAGAACATGTCGAAGATAAATAATACATAAAAGATATTTTATTGTTTTTCAGACCTATATTATTTTATTACACATTTAAAAAAATAAATATATCCTGCCGCAAGACTTGCATTTGGACAGCTTTTCTCTCTCAGTCTAATCACATATTTTTCTAATATATGATATCAACAATGTGCACGCCTAGTATTTCTATCTATCTATATATAATCTGATAATGATGCTGATAAATCACATGTAAAATTATACTCCACAAGTTGTTCCGTCTGGCAGTGAGTAATAATAAATTACGTATACGTTTTTATGTATTTATACAATCACCTTCAAGAGGTGATGTGTATTGTATTAAATAGCAAAAATAAATATGCATAGATTAACTTGCAAGTAATTTAAGTACAGTACAGTTTTTTGATAAGAACAACATTTAACTTTACGTTAAACAAAGGTAGGTATTTACAAAACCTACTATAACATAGTGTACCAAAAATAAGATTAGCCACTTTTTACACTTTTGGTATTTAATGTTGTATTAGATGAGGTATTATCGTTATCCGATGGGGGCTCAGACCCTTTGACTGTAAACGTAACGTAGTATCTTTTGTTTTTGTCTAGCCTTTCTGCAGGTAAAGCTATCAGTTGCTTTTCACTGCCATGGGACACCTCCAGCGTCACATGCGCTTTGCCAGAACCTAATGGAGGCTTCGAGTTGATTTTGGGCAAAAAACCTTTGGATTTAGAACTGGGACCTGCTGTTGCTGGCTTTGGCATGGTATGGTGATCCCATTTGTACGGTACTGAAAAAAATATGTCAGTAATTTAGTAAGGTACTTTATCTTTTGTAGTTATTAGAACTCTATTTCAGGCAGAAGTTACTTACAGTAAGCTGCACATGGAATACCAGTATACGCATGTACGGCATGAAAGCATCGATGTGTCTTGCTAGTACAAAGGCACGGGTTATCTGGAATAGCACTCATCTTGTACAGTTCACTTTCGCCGTAGTCGAAGTCTATAGGTCTTTCAGGCAAATTGTCTAAGTGCTTCTTACCACTTTTCTGTAACTTTCTCAAACTGTCGTAAAGAAATTTTTCGAAACTGCTAAAAGAATAATCTGGATTGTTATATGGACCTAGGCCAACATTAGCTAGGCTAGATTTATTATACTCTTCGATAGCCCGTTTTACGAGTACAGCTTCATTTGATTTGCTAGTTCTTATTTGTAACCGCTTTAGTTCTAACAAATGCTGAAAAATTTTTCTTTCACAGTAATACCTAAAACAAATAAAAATAATAGTTATGTAGTTATTTTACATATAAACTGCTTTTTTTGTATACATAACATGTTTTAATGAATTTTTTTTAATGCTTTAAAGAATGTTAGGTACCATGAAATCTTTTTACCTCCTCATATTAGTTTGAATTCGTTGAGTAACAGACTTCATGTCTACAGCCCGCTTGTCACCTGGTTTCCGTACTGGAATTCTGCTATCAGACTTTCCTGAATATCTCCCACTAGCATTTCTTTGTTGATAGTAAGCAGCGAGTCGAGGGCTCATAATACGTCGCTGTAAAGCTCTTGGGCTAGGTTCGAAACCGGAATCCATTAATCCGCTAGACTCGTATCCTCTTTCAGAATTTTCACTCTTTGATCTAATCGTGGTCCGACTTTTAGTTCGTCCTTTTTTACGAAATCTCTTTCTACGACCATTTGCCTCAGATTGGCTGTATATTTCATTATCACTGACACTGGGCACTCTTCCAAATGAACCGTCTCGAGTTATATCTCTTTCAAAAGTATCCTTGTCATTTTCTAAAGAGCCGTCTTCAATTTTGCTAGGTTTTTTTAGAATACCTGTAGTTGCTTCTGGTGCACTTGCAATGTCTGAAAGGACCTTATAGCTTTCCGTTTCGTAGATACTGCTTTTTCTGCTACTTACCTGACTATCCCTGGAAGACTTTCTGGTTCGTTTTGGTGATCCAGATAAAGGTAAATTTATGTCATATTCTTCTGATTCATTTTCCATAATAACTTGTTGAACTGCACGCTCTGCTGGCGGAATTTCTCCACCAATAATAGTAACCAGTCCTTTGTCTACGCTTTGACTGATTTCGGTACTACTACCAGTAGTCGAAGCATATTCTTTGCGTTTATCCTCTGAACTTGCTATGTTACTTTCGCTACTTTCTTTATGAGTTTCATCTGGTGCCAAGTTTTCAGATCCTGCAACTGTTTCAGAATGATCGACATATTCTCCCATTAAATGGTCCAACTGTTTGCCCGAATCTTTATTTTCAAAAATTTCATCCTTATTAGCAAAAGATACAACAGGTGAACTACTTTTTTCTTGTGATTCTGTTTGCTCAATACTTGGAGCATCTAAACTTGTCTTGAATTCACCAGACAATTCTTTGCTTTGCATCATAGCTTCATCAGGGCCGGATAATACTTGAAATGATCTTTTACGTATTCTTTCTGAAGTTGAAGTGCTCATGGTATCGGTAGCCTTGTCATCATTTTCAATTAGCGGAGTGGGCTCAGTGTGATCCCTGGAATCTTGTGATAATTGTTGAACTTGTTCTGTTTTTAAAGTGATTTCTACTTCTTTAGAACTTGATACAGTGCTTAGAATTTCTTCTTGGCCAACATTTTCTTTTATGTCAGAAGAGCGCTCGTCTTTTTTTATACTGTCTTCTTCTTTTTTACCATCTTCTTCATTTACCAAAATAGGTTTAGTTTCATCAGCAACTTGTGTTTGATTATCAGCTAAAACTTCAGTGGTCTCATTAAAAGCATTATCTATTTCCTTTACGCTATCCTCTGGTTTTCCTTCAATACATTTTTTTTCTTCATTCGAATCTTTATGGGTAACTGACAAATTTGAAGTTTCGATTGATACATTATTTGAAGAATCGACAGTCACAGTGAGTTCAGAACTACCGTGTTGACTGGATTCACGCTCCATGTGTATTTGAGCTTCAGTTACAACCATATTAGTTTTTACAGAAACCGTATCTGTCTCGGTTTCACTGTGAGCCTTACTTTTTAAAGCTTGACTCTCATCTTTGGTATGGTCCGGTTGTTCATCAGTAACAGCTGTTTCTATCGGCGGCGTAATATCTTGTTTGTCAAGACCAGCGTCAATATTTTTATATTTAACTATGTTTACACTTTGCTTTTCATCGTCGTGCTCAATATGAATTGATGTCTTTTTACCTTTACGTTTTGTACTACGCCGTTCGCTAGATTCTGAACTAGTAGTTTCTGAAGAACTTGATCGCCTTTTGCTACGTTTACGGTGTCGTTTATGTTTCCTTTTTTCTAAACAACTTTCTGATCCTGATGAATTTTCTGTGCCCGATCTGTTGCGACGGTGTTTTTTGTGACCATGGCTTCTTGATGGCTCGCTTTTTGATCTACTTTTTCTTGAGCTACGTTTATGCTTGTGTCTGTACATTTCTTTACCGTAGCCATCAATTTCACTATCATACCCATCGCTAAAACTTTTTTGACTTTCCAAAAGCTTTTTCCGACGACCATGATGTCTATCTGAGTATTTATGGTCTGGTCTTTTTCTATATTTTTTCATATCTATAGAAGAAGAAGAATCAGAAGATTCACTTTCGCTTCTTTCTTTAATGCGACGCCTCTCTGCTACAGGGCTGGATAATTCGACTACCTCTCGTTTTTCTATTCTTATTCTGTCACGAACATCAATTTTAGTACTGGTTACTCGTCGAGTCGGCAGAGCTGTTATTGGAGCACCATCGATTACAATTTGTGTATTTGCTAACTTTGAAGCAGGCATTCCTCCGTGCATTTGCAAATATTTCGCCGTAGATCTATGACCGCGTGTCGTTGCACAGTCTAAAGGGGTTAACGGTTCATTTTTGGATGAACGTGCGACTGGATTGACCTCGGCGCCTCGGTCTAACAATAAACGGCAAAGATCAGCATTGTCAGTAGCCGCCGCTATATGTAAAGGAGTCCGTCCTTCGTGATTAGATGCATTTACTTGTGAAGGTCTACCATCTAGTAGCCATTTCACTAGTTCTCTTCGGCCTGATGCCACAGCCTCATGTAGAGGTAGATCTCCTTTTGAGTTTCGTAGCCATAAATTTGCTCCTCTTGCTCCTGAAATTAGATTTGTCATATTTTAAATACACGTTTTTTTTTGTTTGGAATTAATTATTACACTTAAAAATGCTTAAAGGGCACCTAATATCCGCACAGTCTCAATCTGGCCTTTAGCGGCTGCTGTATGCGCTGGACTTCGCCCCCTTCTGTCCTGGCGATGGGCATCGGCTCCATGCTGCAGAAGCGCAGAGGTAGCGTCTGCATGGCCCAGCGCGGCCGCGTAGTGTAGTGGCGTGCAACCATGCGAATCTGCCACGTCCACTCGAGCCCCACACAACGCTACGAGGGTCTCAAGAGCCTCAGTGTGTCCACGAGCTGCCGCGCAGTGTAAGGCCGTAAGACCGTCCCTGTAAATTTAATAAAAGTTTACATGACACAGTTTGTAACAATCGTCTAATTAAAAAAACACAGTTTGTGGAGTTTAAAAAACACATCTAGTTAATAAGTACTTATGTTGCGTCATTTGTTAATCACCTTAATCAGTTAGGATTTACACGGTGAATTTCCATTGATTTTGGTGCCGAATAGTCACATTCTCCTCCATAGTAACAACTTTTTTTAATACGTTCGCCGTCGTTCGCCGATCCTCGTTCACAAGCCCCCCTCGTCTGTAGCACTATGCCCGTGCGTGGACAAGACCCAAATAAAAATAATAATTAATTAAATTTATTTTTAGTTGCTTCCTTATTTTACTAGACTTTTCCAATTTTAATAGAAATAATTAGGGACAACTCTGGATTTCTAAAAGAAACGCTAACAAAACTTTTCTTTTTTTGTTGGCGGCCAGATTTGAAGTAACCCTTGAAGAAACCTTAGTCCGACATGTCAACCATCTATTAGTGCTTGACAGCCAGCGACGAAAATATTAATCACATGTTACTTGTAGTGGGCGGTTTAGCCATCACGAGAGAATTGAGGTTTTGATACGTAGCATAGATTACTTACTTATTATTGGTCATACGTAATTTTACCTGATCAGTGGTTTTGATGCTAGTTTCATAGAATAAAGTTTTTCTTATAAGAGAACGTGACTGTTTTGGCTTTAAAACCATCTTAAATTCACCGTTTATAAGTTATTATCTGTTAGCGTCAAAAAAGGGTTTGATGATGCTAAGGGGCACTGCAGAGATGTTCCTTATATTAGCGGCGTGCTCTCATCGCACTCTGCGCTGCCTCTCATAGAGCACGCATAAAGTTGCTTAAAAGCACTGGTCTCACAGCTCTGCGTACAGACAAGTACGTGCCGCCCGTATACAAGCCGCTTGTCCGTGTCGCGTTTCACCCGGAGCGTGGCCGGACGTAGGCACGGAGCAATCTGTGTGTCTGTGAAACGATGTTCTAACTAACTGCTCACGCGAGTGTCCGCTCCTGAAGCCCGTACAGGCGGCCCGTATGTGTCTCCTGCAGAGCTGTGAAATTAGCCTAAGATTTTCTTAGAACTATTACCTGTCAGCATCGTCGACTCTAGCCCCGGCCTGATGCAGCGCCAGCACGGCAGCCGCGGAGCCCGCAGAGGCGGCCCACAGCAACGGCGTGCGCCCGTCCGCATCGCGAACCTCTACGCTCGCTCCACCTTCCTTTACTAGCGCGCGTAACACCTCTAACGCTGCACCTCGGCTCTGAATCAGTTATTTACCTCATGTAGATTAATGGTTATTTCTAAAACAGAATCTTAATTAAATATTTCAGTAACTAATTAGTGATCAGATCAACACACTTATTAAATTGACGTAGATTTTATGAGCTATCAGAACGCGATAACCGCATAGGATTTATAAATAAATAAATATAACGTCACATCAGTACTACGTACGTAACTTAAATTAAGTCAAATGCCTAAATATTTCTTTAATTTATTTCTCTAACAATGAATCACCAACTGTTTAGTCTAAAGCTCAGAACGGTAAGTTTATTTTAATTTTATATAGTAAGTATTATAATGATGAAAATCACCTTTTATGATAGACAAACGTTACATTTTTTCGAACGATCTTATTCTTTTCAAACATGTATTTTAAGGCAACTGTTAATATATTACTCACTTTAAAAATCACATTGGTCATAAATGTATGCACTTAGTTTTTCGTTGCATTAAGTAACAGGTTGTTAGCAGTAAACCAGCGTAGGTACTACTTGAGAAAGAGCATTATTTACATTGTCAAAGGCAGCTTTACATGTGTCAGTTTTTAAAATTGGTGATGCTTACCTATCATCTGAAAACAATACTACCTATCTCACAAAGGTATAAGGAAGTAGTTAGGTAGGTACTTTCTTTACATTATTGGCAAAAACAAATCTGCCTTGCTTCCCATTTTACAAAACTAAAATCCTACGTAGTTGTTGGCGTGTGATATTTTCTGGCGGGCATTGCGTATGCGTAGTACCGTGTGTTGTTGTTTCTGATTCACAAATGTATTGGCTTCTTACCTTAGGATTAGAGCAATGTAATATGATATTATCCGATATTTATTCATTTATATTTAATGTGTATTTTGTTAACTACCTGATGATCAGTGGCTGCAGGTGCGCCGCACATCTGTGCGGCATAGTGGAGCGGGTACCCGCCGTGCTGGTCGGGCGTGGCTGGGTCCGCGCCCGCTGCCAGCACCGCCCGCAACGCTCCCACCTCGCCACACACTACACATAAATTCGTTGACATCAGCACAGAATATTATTAGTACAAGTAACAACAGCGTTGCCGTGCCGTGCCGGCATTAAGCGCACAGCGCAACCGCAGCTCCAATATGATTAAAAGATCTATTTATTTAATGGGATATGGTTTTTGAGACTTAGGTACGTATAGTAATTAGTCAATAATAGCAGTTCGGTTGTAGTATCACAGTCTACCTAAACTCTCTCTTTCTCATCAGTGAATGAAAAAAGTTATAATAATACCTAAGTAATATGAAATTTAGAGTTGTCAAATTAAATGTTGTAGTTAATATCGTTATTATGTAGTATTTTTGTTAACCAGGGCTTCTGAAAAAAATATTTTATGTAAAATAAGTTATCAAAACGTTATAAATGTCATAGCCTGTGTATAATTATTATTTATTGATTTTATTAAAAATCTTTCTAATAAAGTTACCAATTGCAAATTACAATTCGTTACGCAATTTACGCGTAGTCATCATTTAAAATATTCGCATTCATAACACACTCGTATTGTTAATTACTAAATTGGTATAATCAAAAGCTAGGTATGATTTGTGGTTACAGATTTGACTATAAATATATTTCTGGTTCTTGTATAAAACATTGACTCGTCAGCTTGACGTGGCCTTTGGGCTCGACTTCTCTTAATGAGTTAGTCCTAGATACGCGGGCAGTCCGACAGTTCAAGGGCGGGACCTTGCTAGCCGCTCAATACCGTCGGAGCTGCTCGCCACCCTAAAATACTATAGTGCTTTACTGAGTCACTGGCTCCTTGCCCACCGCCTCCACGATCCTACTTCATAACCCCAAAACACATATTGCGGCGATCAAATATCGTTTTACGATCCAAGTTAAGTTGGTTGGGCCACCCAAATATATATTTAGGGTCATAATATCCATCGAAAGCATATGTAACGGCAAGACCTCATTAATTCTGTGGTTCGTTCGAGCAACTTGAATTACTCGTACGAACAGAATGACGCAAGCTATAACAATAAACCGCAACCAATTATGTATGGCACACGTAATGCTAGGATCATAATAATTGTGTTAATTAAAACCATAAACGACATTGGTTAAAAATATAAATCCATTTAACTAAAAACTTAGATCATTAGCAAATTGTTTACTGATTGTTTTGTTTGTCAATGTACTATGAAGGTACATAGAAGTAAATAAAACATCTTCTTATCATATCCGACATACTCTACCATTATCATACCCGACATATTAATGACGTCTGATGACTTTTATTTATAATATTCATACTTATACATTGGCCGTTGGTAAACTTATCGTTCCGATATACCTACACTTTGATACTGATTATTGAAAATTAGTAAAGCATTCGGTCAAGAAAAAAATACAGAGAGTAGGTAGAACATACACGCGCGGTATGACCTTCTCATGATAAGCTTTATTTTGGTCTCAGGAAAAGTACATTGTCTCATGCGATGAGGCAAGGTGAAGGCCGTGCGAATGTAGACGGATGTCCGACAGGTCTCAAGGCTCCGACGGAAGACAACCGACCTTCGACCTTGCTGCATTGTTTAACTGTCGCTAAATGGTACAGTGCATAAATAAAGGAGGCACTTTACCTATTACATATTCAGTTGGTACTTTTATGTACATACTTAGTGGAAATATGTTTTATCTGAGGCTTTATATCAAAATCATTTATTTTAGCTCTGTTCCGCTTATATTGGTGTATAATCGAATGTATGACCTGTATAATCTAATTATGGTTTTATAATAGATACTTATATGGGTTTAATGCGCACTTGAGCCATATAAATATATCAAGTTATAAATCTGTCAAACTTTTATCACTTTTCTTCATCATGAAGTATCTCTTCGTGACTTGTGATCTATGCTCAAAAAAATCTTGTGTCGTTCTTTCGCGTAGATTATCGTACTTCCGGGAACTTATGTACATCAGAGCCTCTTAAGTAATCACGCTCCTCTACTGTGTTGGAGTAGAAGGTTAACAATAATAATATTTAGGATGATCGTTTATTATCAAATCAAGGAGAAGACGGTACACGAGATGATTGACGCGCGTGCGAGTAACTAATAGATAGCGTGCAGGCCGCCCGTCAGGCCGCGATGCGCGATAACCGCCAAGGCAACACTACGCCACTGAGTGACACCAGTTAGATAACAGAATTATGGGCCATATAGACCTCCCGATTGGTCGGATCCGACCCTCCGACAGCTTGATTTATTTTGTGAATAGGTAGGTGTGAAAATGCAGTGTTCATTGATGATTCACATACATGCATGGGAAAAGACATCCTCGACTTGACTTAAATAGAAAATAAGCATTAATTTCAACTGGTATTTAACGATGTTTTCCAAAGGATTAGCTAAATCCTGAATCGGTATCGGAAAGGGGCAAATTGTGGTCTTGAGTGTTACGGTAGCTTTGACTTAATCATAAACTTGTTACCATTAGAAAACATAGAGGAAGGCCCCAAGCAAGGCAAACCAACTTACTTGGTAAGGTAAATGATATTATAATATTGTTATAAATTTATAATGATGCAGTCCTCCTTCTTCATAGTCGGTCCCTCAGCGGTTGAGGATCGTGACCTCGTCTATTTAGCCGCCTCGATAATGAGCCGTCTCCAGTCATTACGATCTCGCGCTCGTCTGAATGCATGTGGAACGGTAATAATAATGATGCATTATTCACATTATAAATATTCGCTTTAAAGTAAAAATTTATGCGTTTCAGAGACAAAATTATATTTGCAGTTGCCTAAACTTGGTAACGGATTCTTCGGAGTCTTAAGGGATTACCTACTTGTAATCGTTGACCATCTTATGAATGCGATGGTCAACTATAACAAGTAATAGTAATCCGTTAAGATTTTCGTTACCTATCCGCTAGGACCTTCGTTATGATCGAAATCGAAAGGTCTGCTGCGTAGCCCTACCGAACGCTCACTATCGCGTCCTAATGCTCGCTAGACCGCAGAAACAGATAGAGCCCTCTACCCATTAATATGTTCTTGACTTAAGCGTCGTTAGGCGCAAACTCGAGCTGATAAGTCAACCAACAGAACCGGTCCAAACACGCGGACGTTTGATTTGAAGTCGTGATTAATTATTGAATTAGTGACGTCACACTAATTCTTCCTAGAATACTTTGTATTGATTTTCCTCGTTATAATTTAAAATATAAGAAAAATAATTTTCAATACAATTATTTTAAGAACTTCTGAGCTCAGAAATGACTTATTCATGAATGGTATTTCCATGTCACGGGAAATGAATGATACCTTCATTGATAAACAATTAATTACACAGAACACTTAGGTACTCGATCGTTTACCACACTAAACTTGGTTGAGAAGAGTTTTCCTTATGACGCACCGAACTCCAACACAAAACAGACCAGTTATTTTAAAAATGATTTCAAACTATATATTACGGAACTAAATAAGTAAATTTTATTAAAAAAAATAAAACCGACTTCAAAACACTGAAATGCTAAAAATAATCCTAACACTTAAGTACCTAATCAGTTACTTTTGGAGTCGGTGCCAGCCGATGAGAGATTCAATGTTTTTGTTTGCACCGACTCCAAAAGTAACTGATTAGGTACTTAAGTGTTAGGATTATTTTTAGCATTTCAGTGTTTTGAAGTCGGTTTTATTTTTTTAAATAAAATTTACTTATTTCATCTATTTTTAGTGATAAATCCTAATCTAACTGCTGAACACCGATTTCATCCCCTATTTTCCTACCCTTAGGGGTGATTTTTATTTTGTAAACTTTTATCATAGCATCTTTGAAGTATAAGTTATTCAATAAAACAAAAATCATCAAAATCGGCTCATATTTGTCGAAGATAGGTAACAAGAACCACAACCAAAATATTATCTGGGTATATATTTGTTGATTTTCTTAAAAAGTTCTAAATCAATTTCGATAAAATTTATATGGGACCACCTCTGAACTATGATCTACCAAACAAAAAAAGAATCATTAAAATCGATTCATAATTGGCGGAGTAATCGCGTAACAAACATACAAAAAAAAAAAAAAAAACATACAGTCGAATTGAGAACCTCCTCCTTTTTTGAAGTCGGTTGAAAACTACCAAACTTTAAGCATTTCCTATCAATTTTGTGAAATCACCATCATATAATAGCCTATTGCAGTATTTGCAGTCCCCTGCTGGACGTAAACCCCCAAAGAGCGCCAAAGAACAAGATGTTCCGCTTTTTTGATCCAGTCACTGCTGGCCATCCTGATCTTGGGTCCATCGAGCTGGGGGGCGTCAGACACTACGTTACGTAAGGCGTGGTCTCCACTCAAGAACCCGTTTACTCCACCTTTCATCAGTTCTGCGACAGATGTGTCCGGCCCACTGCCCTGCCACTTTAGCTTGCTACATTTAAGAACTATACTGTAACTGTTTTTATGAAATGTATCATCACTACAAAGTATAAAGCGTATCTTTAAAACTACAAAACGGATTTTGATGCGGTTTTTTTAAATAGATAAAGTGATTCAAGAGGAAGGTTTATATGTATATTACGCATAATATAGAAGAGCTGATAATTTTATAGGTTTTTAATGTGATGTCGTAATTAAAAACACTTTTTTTGAGCTAACATTACAAACGCTGGCTAAACCCTACGAGATAGATCAAAATAATGTAATACAGTATTGTACAGATGTACACCTTAAAAAGGCTTTAAAAAAGTCCGCGTGTGTATAGTGTATCTCTTAGGGATAACCCACAATAACCATTTTTTGTCCTTTACTTTTTACGAGAAATAATGGCTTATTTACGAAGCGATTTTAAGCAATACCTACAGTATTCATCCTTATCTAATTAAGTACCTTAAATACATTGTACATTTAATATTAATCAATATGGCCGTTTACAGCATGTAATTTAAATGAATATTTTCAAAGATAAGTATTACAGATTTGTATTGTCTAATGACAAAAAAGCTGTGAACGTTGTACATAAAGACATTCTGGAGTATATTTAGTATCACCATTGCACCCGTGCGAAGCCGGGGCGGGTCGCTAGCACTATGCAATATTATTATTACTACTTATCTCAGAACTCCACGATTTAAAATCGATTTGAAAATTTGTTTTTAGGGTTCCGTAGCCAAATGGCAAAAAATTGAACCCTTATAGATTCGTCATGTCTGTCTGTCTGTCCGTCTGTCCGTCCGTCCGTATGTCACAGCCACTTTTTTCCGAAACTATAAGAACTATACTGTTGAAACTTGGTAAGTAGATGCATTCTGTGAACCGCATTAAGATTTTCATAAAAAAATAGAAAAATAATAATAATTTTTGGGGGCTCCCCATACTTAGAACTAAAACTCGAAATTTTTTTTTTCGTCAAACCCATACGTGTGGGGTATCAATGGATAGGTCTTTAAAAATGATATTGATATTGAAGTTTCTAATATCATTTTTTTCTAAACTGAATAGTTTGCGTGTGAGACGCTTCCAAAGTGGTAAAATGTGTGCCCCCCCCCCCCACCCCTGTAACTTCTAAAATAAGAGAATGATAAATCTAAAAAAAATATATAATGTACATTACCATAAAAACTACCAGCGAAAATTGGTTTGAACGAGATCAAGTATTTTTTTTTTTTAATACGTCATAAATTGTAAACCGCAATTTAACTTTCGTAATGTTATGGATTGCATTTTGCAATAAAAATACCATAACTATGCCTCGATTGTCGTGATGGGTGAACTTTTACTCATAACGGTACCTACAGGTTTGTACGGAACCCTGGGTGCGCGAGTCCGACTCGCACTTGGCCGGTTTTTTTTTTTATGCTGTCTCTAGAGGCACATCAGAGATATCGTAGAGAATATTATTTATATATTGCGCACCGCCGCAGCCCGCTCGGACAACCGGCGCTGGGCGGAGGGCGACACGCAATATATATTCGTTTTTATAAAAAAAGACCTCTATTTAGCAGCTAAGAGTTTGATTATGAAAAGCTTAAAGCTGACCCTCAACCCAACTCAACCCTCAATCAAGCTCGCAGTGATCCATTGGGATTGCTCGGTTCAGATTTGAGGTTTTTTAATTCAGTACCTAACTAGCCTAGCCAGCCTTGGTAGTAGGTACGCACGTTGACGTTGGGATTATGGGATTACTGCAAGTTTGAGTAAGAGTCGACGTCTGTGACCTTTAGTAGGTTATAAGGTACCAAAAAAGGAGTTAGGTTTACTTCTTACTTGGGACTCTGATGGACAAACCTAGAACTCCTAGCAGTGTTGAACCAGTGAAAGTGTGAACCTAGAATTCCATCAAACTCTAGACCAAGAGCATGATGCTGTAAATAAAGTTGGCTGCTTTGAATGAGCTTATCTTACCTTCCCCTAACCTGAGAGTGGTTGTGTTTGAGCAAAACGTACCTGTAGCCCAATGCACGACTGTGTGGTGTTCGTCGTCACGCGCGTTGACATCAGCACCAGCAGCCAGAAGCGTCTGGACCAGGGGTACGTTGCCGTGAACCACTGCTAGGTGGAGAGGTGTGAGTCCGTCTGCGTCTCTTGCGTCGGCCAGAGCCGGCGCGGCCATGAGCACGCGGTCCGCGCAGGCCGCCCGCGCCGCCTGCGACGCGCCCGCGCCGCTTGACGCGCAGTAGTGCAGCGCGCACCGCAACCCTCGGTCACGCACTCGAACTGATGCTGGCTGGTTTCATATAATAAAATAAATTGTAAACTAAAGATAAACGTACAGTAATATGTTTTCTGTACCAAATACACTTCTCACCATCTTCTTTTCGAAATGAAATTTCGGACAGATAACATGCAAAATATCTTCAACAGAGTTACATTGCAAAATGGTGCCAAATTTAAAATATAAGATCTAGGGAACAATAAAAAGAAGCATCTTAATCGTTATTATTTTTAATAATCGTATGTTACGAAAAAATTTTTTTTTAATATCCAAAAATAAAGTCAATACAGAGAATACGAAAGCCGCGCGGTCATTCATCAGAGGCGTAGGGACGGCGAGCCAACAAGGACCTTACGTAGTGCATATACGGTGTAATTTTTTCATGAATGAGTTAAATTATCCACGCGTACGATTTTTAACAGCGGTGGGAATAATCAAATGTTTTTTTTTTGTTATTTTCATAGTTCGAATGAGCTGATTCTGAGCCACTCCTAAAGATTTGGCACCTCTTTGCAATGTAACCCTGTATGCTTACAAAAAATTAAGGTAAGACAAATGGGTAATGGAATATGTAACATGTATTAATAATGATCACTAGGGCAACGTACGTCGACCCAAACTTATTGGATCGTAAATTCTTAACAAGACAAACAGGTTGATGCGGTAGCGGCAAACACGTGGTACTAGACTTGGGGCGTCGATATAATCGTCACTACATACACGTGGGAGCAGTCCCCCTCTATTGTGTAGGCAGTCGATTCTACACCTATTGATTGGCTATTACCCCCCTTTACACTACCAACACCCATTATCCTCAGGTGCATATCTTTGAAAAACATTTCCATGTTTTGTGGATTTCCGTAGCACGTTCTACAAACAAAATTACTGGTACGAATATTTACTGGTACCTACTAAAGATTGACAATAAATGTAGGCTTTAGTCGTTTCGGATAATTGTTGCAAAAATATTGACGGAAGCATTACTGTGCAGTTTGCCGGCATCGGATTGTTTACAAGCGAGCGATCTTTGAACGAACCAGCAACATCGCGTGCACCGGGTGTGTTCCCTCGCACTAAGCTTTTCTGATTTCATATTCTAACACCTCCCTTAAAGCCAAGTTATAAGTTATGCAGTTCATCCGTTACGATATTTGTTGATTCAGCCTTGTGTTCCATGAATATCTGACCTATGATGAGCCTTGATTACTGCAGTATTGAGTATCATTGATAAGAGATGTTTTGATTGAATGCTGATTCCTTTATCCCATGCAAACTACCTTCTTATTTTTCTACAAATAAAATGATTCAGATAATAGCGCGGACAAGCACAACACATGACTCGTGAGTATCATGGAGATGATGACGATGAACTCACGTCCTTATTGAGTTTTTCGACTACAGCCTTGTAGTCCGCCTGCTGGCAGGCGTACATGAGAGGCGTGCAGCCCTGTGGGAGTGGAGCGCTGGCATCACCGCTCTTCTTGGAGCCCTCCACCTTCTCCCGCTTGATCTTAGTGCTCTTGTCGACCAGGTCGCCCTTGAGGCGGCTCTTGGGTTTCTTGAGGATGCTCGGGATGGGCTCGCCCCGGCCGCTGGCGGCGCGCTTGTCCATAACAAAGAGTTTTATAGCGGCATGAATGCCATTTGTGAGGCGAGCTTCGAGCTCCAACAGGCGAGCGGGCGAGCGGGCGCGCAGGGCGCGAGGCTCCGACTGGCCGCACCGCCGCTGCCCGCTCGGACAGAACCGGCGCTGGGCGGTGGGCGACACGCAACCCGCCCGCCCTACACTACACATCTATTACCTCAGTGCACAAAAGCAGGTCACCGTTTCGTTTATTCTTATAGCGAAATTACTTAAACGAATTGTATTCCAAATGTATTATTGACAACGCAATGACTTTAATAGATGTAACAGGAAGATTGTTTTGTTACTTGAGTATATAATCGTTTAAGTAATTATTTACATTTTTCCTTTTTTTTCCAACAAGCCAATTTGCATGAGGAAAATGTGATTTATGGTAATATTTTGTGTTTATCAGCAGTTCTCTTAGTGCCATAAACACTAGGGACTAGAACGATTAATTTATCACATGACCAACCACATACACAAAGTACTATCTCAAATTAGAATAGAAATGGACTTCGCTATCGTTAACCTTGAGGTAGACAAATCAATGTACCCTTTGCGAGCGTGCGTGGTTTCTCCGCCATTAGTCATCACAACACTCGACTCGTAACACCATACGATCATGAAATGTCAAGAGTTGGTTGAAGTCACCCGTGTTTTAAGTTGCTCAAGGTGGCCGGAATAACAAGAGCTGTTGATTTTCAGTGTTCTCGCTGTACATTTATGATTTATGGGGATCAAGTTTGGCTGGTAGCATGTCATTAGGTGGTTGCAAAGCAAGGGTTGGGGCTACAGTTTGGGCACTATAACGTGTTACGGTGTGGGGTGCGTGACGTCAGCCGCGCCACCCTGGCTCGCCACTGATTGTAATCACTCTAACATAATTTAAGACTAGAAATCTAAAGATATGTTGGTATAATACTTTATATCGCCATTGTAACAAAACTTCAAAGTATAGTAGAAACATTCCGATGACTACCTCCTGAGTCAGTTGCAGTTTTCAATATCCAGAAGCAAACATTTGCGTAATAAGCACGGACATTTGTACCTGAGCTGTAATCTGCAAACATTATTTACCTGTAAGTACTATGGAAGACTATTTATAATAATAACACATGTTCTAGACGTATATAGCTAAGCTCTTTCTGTTTGGTTTGAGATTAAAAAAACTTGATAAAACAAGACTCAATAAACGGGAATTTATTATTTATTTATAGTCTTGGAGAAAGTTTATTATTTAAGTCGGAAAACAAACAACACTATTATTTTTCATGATGGTGAAGTAACTGAATAAGCACTTGAACTATAGTATGGAACAGCAGATTATTTTTTCTCGATTTCACCATTGTTACATTATTAATATTTATTTATTTATATTCATGAGACGAACAACCTGTGAATGTATGTACATCGTTCTACCTAACATCCTGTATATGTTTTTAAGCTGTCGCCATAATACAAGCTGTGCTTAATGTGTTTGTGCTTCACTCCATATTTGTCACGAACAGTAAAAAATACCCAACATTTTCACAAATATAATAATTTGATTTGATTTAGGACTAATAAAGGATGTGATTGTTAGATGTTTTTTTTATATATTTTTAAACTATAATAGCTATTTTCCTTTGTATAATGTTTTTTTACCTATTACATTCGATCAGTAGAAATTTCCGTCTCTGATCAAAGGATACTATTAATATGTCTTAAGTGTAAGGAAAACGGACCAATTCGAAAATGTTCATTTCATTAATATCATGAAAGTATAAGTATAAGTTAACATAATGCTCTTTATGTGTGATGTCCGCAGTTCAGAAATTGTTATGAGGTCATGTACTTTTCTTTCATTCTTTTTAATACTTAAATTACTTCTTGTTTATAATAGACCGCAACTCAGGCTGGCTCTTGGTCTTAAACTCTTAATGTCGCATAAGACTTAAAACAACGAAGGAAACTGTTTACCGGGCTAGACTCAAGTAAAAAATTTGCTCTTAATTTCAATTCAAAATCTCGACACTAATATACAAGGTGTCCCGTAGCTCAAGGATAATGTTGTAACCCCACAATCTATACATCATAGTGAACATTATTTGATAATAATAATAATAATAAATCCTTAATTTCGGATAAAGTGTTACAAGTTACATAGTTTTAATTCTTAACTTAGGTTTCTTGTTCCGTGTGCGCTACGATGGCAAAGGCCTATTATTTGATAAATGATTTTAAAATATGCGTATAACACACCCATAAACAGGATGTCCCAAAACTCGACGTCAACCCGTTGTCAGAAAAATGTTAAAAAAATCATAGTAGCATGTTTTCAAAATTAAAGGCATTAAAAGAAAATCGAAAATTTTCATACCCTCTGACAGTCTTGTCACTCTTGTTGACACAAATCTCTACTATTCCCAACTTTTTTTTATTGTTGTGTAACCCTGAATAATGCTTCTCTAAACTGTTTTCAAAATTACCAAACCAGCTGCTCTAGCATGCTTAACAAATAGGACTTATTTCCTAGAAAAAAATACGAAATAAAAAAAATATGTACTACGCGAGTTTGGCAAGCAGCGTCAAAAGTAGGTAAAGATTCCAAAATGGTAAGACACTCGATAAATTGTAGCTGCAATCGTGTAGTTTTTTTTTTGTAAGAAACCCAGTTTTTATAAAAAAAAAACAAATTGTGTTGAAAAATTTTTTTTTGTGTTTTTTGGATTTTCTCAGAGTAATCACTTTAAGATTCTAGCTTGAGTAAGATGAACGACTCATTTTCACCGTCAAATCACTCATTATTTACTTAATGCTTTTTACATTGTATTTTTTGTACACAAAACGTAGAAGTTAGTAGTTAGATAACTCGATCTCATTTACAAGCATTCTCAACATCTCAGTTAGGTAGGTCGCTATTTATAGTTACGATTAAAATTATACTTATTTTATTAATATTATCCTCAAATATTCTTAGATTAATTACTAAACATCAAAATCAGAAGTTTAGTTTTTTCATTTACTGGCGATTAATATACACGTTCTCGTACTTAATACGAACCACAATAACGTTACATCACGCATTAAATGTTATTACAACATACTTATTTATAAAATCATATTTATGACTCCTGAAAATATGTTAATTCTGGGTGGGTACTTAGTTGTAAAAGCTAATAGAATTGTTTTGTACCAAATTTTTAGTAGCGAACAGTATTTGTGTTGCGTTGCGTGACGCACATTCGCATTGGCCCACTTAAGGAATTAAAAGGAGCCCTTTCTCGTGCCTTTCCGTAGTTCACCAATGATCTGAAGCTAATCTGACCTACTGCCCTAGATTTATTTAGGGTAAAAAGCAAATTTTTGTCGGTACTAAATAAATAATTTATCAGCAATCATGTTTATATCTCTTTATCTTCTTCTGTTGTGTCAATAGCGATTCTGGATGGACTTCGACCAAAACTAGGCGACTTCTAGGGCATTTTTTATCGTGCAAGTGTCTCACTTAAAGGGTAGGAGAGGATAGTTTGTGGGTCCGCACCACAGCCACATCCACTCTGCCGCTTGGTCCTCATCCCCCACCTTACCAAATTTTGTCTCCTGTACAACCTCTGTACGAAGACGGGTTAGCGCCTTCCAGGTGGCCAAGACTGTTCATGCCCTCAAGAGATAATAGGTGTTTTGTAGGTCGTAATAAATTGTTAGATCGAGGTTATGGACGACCAAAGCTGAATTCGATCATCTAATATTCTGGTGCTTGATTTCAAGAAATCACAATTGTTACAATGTAATATCAACTAATAATACTAACTAAATCAACATGACATGAATGACAACTTTTATCCCACACGACGACTCGCCTCCTACGATCTTTTATTCAAAATGTCTATGTAACTAAAGAAGAGACAAGTTAACAATTAATTTCAATGACAGTATTGCGGTGGCGGTAATTCAGAAGTTGACTAACGGACAGACTTCCAACTGTTAATTGAGACAGAATTTTAATGGATATTGGGGCAATAAACACTTAACTAAGTTAACAATCTTTGAGGCATTTAAAGCTAAAAATATCTTTGACATGTGAGTAAGTGAATCGCGCCGGTAAAAAGTAAATCACCGACAGTTCCTTAGCGTGCGAGCATTTACAAAGCGCACTCCCCAGACGCCACGGTATAAACACACGATATCTTTGTTAGTTCACTATACTATACCTAGACTCATAAACAAAGAACGTATGTATACAGCGTGTTCCGTAACTCAAGGATAACCTTATAACCACATATTCTAAACATCACAGTGAATAACTTTTATTCTATGACTTTAAAACATTTTTTTTCTGTCTTTTCAAATTCAATTTGGTAATTTTGTATGGGAAGACGATACATTTTCATGCAGTCATAAAAGTTGTACGCCGTATGCATAGAATATGTGGTTACAAGGTTTGAGTTACGGACCCCCTGTCTATACCGTACCTATGTACGGTAGGTATGTTTTGACGGTCGCTCACCAAAACTGAATATTACAATTGAAAAGGCAGGTGCGCGGAGAGTAAAGCACGTTCGACTCAGTGCCATTAGTAGGTTACTCATTGTAGTATTCGCTCACTATTATTTGCACTTGACAAATAATAATTAAAAATTCAAATGTTCATATTAATTTGGTCAAATTAGACATAGAAGTTTATCAAAATTCGCATAGAGCTAAAAATCGTTAGGAATTTTATAAACGATGAGTTAAATCATAAAAATAATTAATAAAGTGTCATTAAAAGAAAGTCATAGGTTCAAAATTGTTTACATACGAGCAATTAGTTACATTAACTATTGAAGTAGAAGCTATCTTAAATTCGCGATCTATTTGTCCGATGTCTAATAATTTATCAGATTTTAGCATATTGACAACAGTCACTTTTTAATAGGTTTTCCTTTGACCGCACTTCCACAGCCGTCTTTATTAAACGTTCCAAAACCACAACATCCAGACCGGAAACAATATAGAAAAGTAGTTAACCGACCGGGAATCCAACCCGGGACCTCACCGGCGCCACCAAGTCCGGTATGCTCGCCTCTATAAAAAAAGTTTAGCTAAAAATTGTAGATCATGAAATTATATACTTATTCTGGCCATAAATACTGTTACAATTAAAAATAACTGTGACTTTTTTGTTTGTGCTTAAAATCCATTGTAAATTCGTATTGTATTCATCAATACGAAATATATGATGAAAATGAAATATATGAAAGGCAAATCGGGCAAAATTTTAAGTCAGCTGGATTCATGTCGCTATTATATCGCGTAGTTAACTCGAATTGCATAACTTGATACATAATAATAGAGGAAAGTAACCAAATACGGAATACCATTTTGTTTTTGGGTTATAGAAAAAAACGATATTACAAATCAAATACTTTAATTCTTATTAATTATCAGTCATATAATTGCGCTTAAATTACTGACAGTCTTGTTTGACATTTATTAACTTATCAATTTTTTTTTAATCAAAAACAAAATCAACATAAACGTAGCCAAATATGGAATGGGTATCCAAATATGGACTACTATAAAAATATCAACAATTAACCATTATTTTAATGAGATCCACCGGTAACTTTGGTCAATTTCAAAAAGTTACTTAAGTTACTTGCAAAAATCACATATCCAGGTATCGAACTCTGCACCTGCGCAATCACCATGGGCCCACAGGCCGCACATGAGACATTTGATCCATGTCTCTCCTCGAGTATCTTGAGAAAACAGGTTGTTACAGAACATACACTCTGCATCTTCTGAGTCAGGAGCTTCCTGACCTATGGCAACATCAGGTTCAGTGTCTGTGTCAAAATGTATTTCATCTTCATCATCGGAAGCACTGGGACTATAATTGGACTTGGTTTTCTCTTTTTGCTGTTTTTCTTTCGTTTTCTTTCCTTTGCCTTTCTTATTTTTTATTTTCGATAACTTATTCTCTTTTTCATTCTTCTTGCTATTACTGTCAATGAGTTGATTTTTATATGGAGAAGATGTTACTATCGCAGCAGCAGTTGCCTTTCTTCCTCTATTAGACATTTTTCTTTTTTTATCTGGCACTGGGCTAATTTCGTAGGGTGACACCAGATTTAAAGAACTGCGAGCAACTTTGGAAGTTGAGGGTTCTGGATTTAATTCTGTGTCTTGTCCTGGTGTAAAGGAGGTTTCAGTTAAAACATTATCAGGTCCTGCATCGTTTGTTGATGTTTGTTGAGACTGGGAGCTTGATTTTGTTGGAGTGGCATTGATTGTGTAACCATCTTTAACTGCATCTTGTTGGGCAGCAAGATAGTCGATCTCACTGAATATATTTTTATTCAATGGCCAAAGGCCTGTAACGCGAAAACCGTTAGCTGCGATTTCCCCTGTCTGAACTTTCAAGTAAGATCTGCCAAATAGTTCAACAATGTCATAAGGACTTAGTGGCCTGTTATTGTTTCTTATCCACATTCTTATTTCCTCGCTGTAATAGGTTTTCAGTGGTCCCATAAAAGTTTTATCCAGAGGTTGAAGTTTGTGGGTTGTGTGTGGTGGTATAGAAATGATTTCAACATTGTTCTCCCTAGCAAGTTCTATAACGTCGATGTTTCGAGTGTGTGAATAATGACCATCTAATATCAATAAAACTTTAGATTCTGGGGTTGGGTTGGCGTGTTTGATAAAATGCTGGAACCAATCTGTAAATATGTGCATTTGTATCCACCCTGATGGATGTGCAACACCTACGGCACCTGGAGGACAGCCTCTCATTAGATGTTCGCTCATATTTTTCCTTGGAAAAATTATGTAAGGAGGTACAAAGTGGCCAGTAACGTTCATTGCAATAACTATTGTCATTAATGAACCTCTTTCAGCTGAAGTTAGTGAAGCTATTTGTCGTTTTCCTTTATGACCGATGACTTGAGGTATCTTGCTTTGAACCACTGTCAGTCCTGATTCATCAACGTTATATATGCGATTCGGAGTATAGTTGCCCTTAGTGTAGACTTCTTCAAGAAGTTCAAAAAAAGCATCTACTTTTTCCTTACTGAAACCAAAAGCTCTTGCAAAAGAGGTGCCAGTGGGTCTTCTCAATGAAAGTTTTTGCTTGTGTCGTTTTAAAAATAGCTTCAGCCACTTTTTTCCAGCCATTCCAGATTCACCAAATGGATTCTGCAAATGATTGCGTTTGGCCAACATGTACGCCATTCTGCGAACATCATTCCTCGTCAAGCCGTGAAACTTGATCTCCATTTTTAAAATATATTCTACTAGAAGATTTTCAAGCTCATCCCCTAAAACAGATTTTCTTCCTAATTTAGTAGCTGCAGCTTCTTCTGGAGATAACTCATTTTTCTGAGACAACCGAAACAAAGTGGTTCTTGGAACACCAAAATGTTTTGCTGCTTTTAAAAAACCCATTTTTTTCTCTCTAACCATTCGTATAGCTTCTGTCATGTCTTCTGTGTTCCATTCTTTCCGTTTTCCTTTTGAATTGGAAGGCGCCATCCTAAAACCAAAAATTTAATTTTAAATTTATCCGGATGATATTTTGGTATTCAAATATGGAATAGTCCATATTTGGACCCCACAGACTGTCCATATTCGGAAATTTAAAACTACGACAAAACGTACAAACATTTTATTCATCGAAACAAAATGACCCAAAAAAACCTCTTAAACAATCAGACAAACACTTTACCAATACAAAATCATAAATATACAGTATTATTTCCAACTACGTATTAAGAAATATTGAAGCTTTTACGTACCTTTAAAACTTTTTACACAGCGCCAAAACAATACACGCTCACCGCGGCCACAGGCGCCGCCTGACTGACAAGTCAAGACCTGCACGCGCGTATAGTGATGGAAAGAGACGGAAGATGACTTTCTTTAGCTACTAGGAGTATTTGTTTCTGAGAAATGCCGGTATTCCATTTTAGGGATACTATTCCATATTTGGTTACTTTCCTCTATAGGTTGTTTCCTAAGGATTCCAACGGTATACAATACAACCCCCTTACGTGCCGGCTAAGCCACCATATGTTAGTTTGACCCACAACGCGTCAAAATCTGCGTCATGCGCTGCTAACCTGTGCCAAGGGATACCTTTCAAGGGATGCATTTCCGCGCCAAAGGAAGGGTTATAGCATCGGTTTAATGAAAATTTAAAAAAAACTGGGTGACGGCTCAGACGGCTATTAGTATATCAATAAAAAATGGCAGTTCTTTAACGATTTTAACCACATCCTTTTCTCACCACATTACAAAGCCATTTTAAACATAATAAAATAGTTATATGCCGCTTTTGAAGTAGGTGAGTTATTAAGTATGACTGTTCGCTAATGATGTAAACTAATGATGTGCAGAATACGTTAGTTTCTGCAGCCTTGCTATTTTTTAACATAATATGTAATAAAGTTAAGTAAAGCGCGTAATTTATGTGCAAACTAGGCCGTGTATCGACCTAGTTTCGATGTTATTTACTCCGTGTTCACGTCAAGATTTGACACGTCATGGTTCAAGCTCGGACCGTCCAGCCCTGGCCTCGTGAAGAGGCCAGGATTCATTTTTCACGCAAAGTGGGAGGTTGCTTGAACTAGAAGAAACACTACTACAGTGATCGATTAGCCACCAGGATCTTAGGCACACCATTGCACTATAATGATAAGGCCAAAAATGGGTTACAGTATGCCTATAAATTAAAATAAAAGATCTATTATTCCTGATTTTTATTAATAATTAATTTCGAAATAAAAAAATAAAACTTAAATCTGTCTGATGATACGGAATATTTTTTTAAAATACGTCAAGAATAACGAAAAATACACCAAATTGCTTCTAAATAGTATATTTAACAAAACAAATTTTGACAGAGTAATTTCCTTTACTAAACATCCTATTTTCCCATCTATTCTCAAACCTTTTTTTGTTAATAGGCAAGAGCGAAAGTATTCCTCTCGCAATCATTGATTTATAAGAGGCAGTGTTTGCCAGACTCTATAGGTATCTCACAAGAACTCAAACAATACGGGCACGCTATCAAATGATATATGAATTGTGAATTCAGTATATCTTGAATGAATGATGCGTTGTTTTCACAATAAGTTATCAACATACGGGCTAGGTACATTACCATTCCACAGTGTCAAGTTGTTTATCAAAATCAAGAGGCTACTTATCAATCAATTCTTTCCTGTTCGTATTAAACAAAAAACATGTGTAAAATTACTGTGTGATATTCATAATATTGGTACTACGTGATCCAGGGTCTATAATTTTTTGATATGTATTACAGTGCTTAACTATACCTTCGTTCGTTTCTAATTGCGGCCATTTACTTTATATCAGAATCGGGCAAATACAGTAAACCTCTCCATTTTAATTCAACTAGAAGAGATCGCTTCTAACGATAAGAGCCCCCAAATTGTGCATTTGTGTTCATTTTTCCTGTACTTTATTTGTTTTCAGTTGTGTGCAATAAAGAGTATAACTATCTATTTAACTAACCAATGGTCGTTTTACTATTACTTTAAGGGCCAATTTTACTATCGTAAATTAAAAGTTACCGGACGATTAAAGCATAACACGATGTCATCGTCTATTTTCCTAACATTAGGCAATACTGAATGGTATTTATTAATCAATCGCACTATATTTTAATCCTCAAATAAGAGCTTACTTGACAAAAGTAAAATGGGCCCTAGGTCTATTCACGTTAACTGTATGCGCTATAATGTGACATAAGCAAACAAAAGGCTACACGAAGAATATAAAACTGTTGGTTTAAAACTATTTTCGTGACGCTTCAAACTTCTGAATACGTAGAATTTTCATGTCATATTAGTCACTAACCTTTACTTTCTATGCAAGGAAAATGGGTCAAGAAATAACTATTTAGAACAAACATTTAGATCTGTTAAGTGAGTACAAAATAATAAATTAGTATAGGTATTACGGCGCAAGCAAAGCCAGATGATAACCTTGCAAGGGAGCAAACGTAAAGTGTGAATGCTTGTTATTTAATAGGCGTTTTACTTAATTTAGATAAAAAATCGTTTGTCATATCTAAAACATTTCATCATTTTGCTTTTATTAAAACCTTTATACAAATTTCTCCCTAGGTATACTTACATACTACTACTACTGCGTAAAACAATAATAAGCCTTTTTTATTATTATACTAAGATATACATAAGATTTGTTGAATGCTTATTTCAATATCTTTGATCCGAAACAATCTGACTAGGTATAAAATCTATACATCTATACATACAAGGTGATATTTTACCAAAACCAAATAACTTTATTATGTAACCAACTCTGAAAACGCAAAAAATAAATTCTGTTTCATACATTACAGTCGAGTAATTATTTAACTTTTGTATGAAAAGGTCATTTTTTGCGATTTTAGAGATGGTTCCAGAATGAAAGTCTTGTTTCTATGAGTGGAATCACCTATCCGCGGGAAAACCACCACTAAAATGTCACCTTGTGTATAATAAAACTGTATAAAGTCCATTCCTGTACATTGACTAGAAAAAATTAAAAACAGTGTCCAGGCTCTATGACCAGTAGAGTCCAAAAAACGCATTTTTAGAATTCTTGTCTGTGTCTATGTTCGTTACCTATAGGCTCGAAAACTACTAGGCCAATTTTGAATTAGTTTTTACTGTTTAAAAGTAGAAAGTCCAACCTAAAATCTAGGGTATATCTAATCGAAAAATCTTAAGCTCAACTTCAGGTACAGCTTGAACTCTCTTTTCAATGCAGTTCCATATAAAGTAGGGATCAAGATAAATGGACGATTATCACTATCTCACACTAATCATTTTATTAGGTGTTTTTCGGAGATTTATAAAATAAATAAAAAAACCGAATGTAAGTAAGTTATTGAAAAAATCACAGTTACTTATTAGTTTTTTGTTTGAACCAAGACTATAAGTACTTTATTCCACAGGAAAATGTTCGTTGGTTTTGAGGCCGCATATGTCACCACTCTTCTGCTTTTTTCATGTTAGCATTGTCGCTCTTCTGTGGACTATGTTCAAAGATTAATAAACATTTTCGTTTCTATTCTCAAGTAAAACCACTTTTTGATAGACTTCAAAAAACAAGAGGTTCTATGTTCGGCTGTACATATATTTTTATGTACCTATATTTACCGATCTTATTTCAAAATTTCTGTTTTAACAATTTAGGATCTGATGATGGAATCTCAAGAGAAATCAAGAAAAATCCTCAAAAATCTAGGCATGTAGAGTGTGTTTGTTAACTTTTAATAACTTATTTAGGTGTTTGCGCCTGGGAGTCATCATTATCATACTGCTGAACTGATGATGAAAGCCACTGATGACTGAACTCCTTAACGATAAGGAGTTCGTGGATAATACTGTGATTTATCGACATAACTAACGTATTTAGTAGTTTTTTGGCAGACTTAGCGCTTATGAGGTACAGACAGAACTTTTTTTTACTGGGGGCGTAAACCAGCACACCCAGAAACGAGCAAAATTACACAAGTCCTTTTCTCAATTTGACGTATTCAAGCAAGACCTCATCCCATGGATACGATTACAACACCAAAAGTAGGCTTAATTTCAACTAGACATGTCTTCATAATAATAATTAATCTTTTAAAACGACTAGATTCTCAATTGGACTCAAATAATTACGCATTGTCCATACACTAATAAAATTTTATTTAAAAAAATAAAACAAAACACTAAATAGCTAAAAATAATATTAGCACGTAAGTACCTAATCAGTTAGTTTTAAAGGCGGTCTTATTTTTTGTAATAAAATTTATATTTCATCTATTAGCATAACAAAAATAAATACACTACTCCACTTTCGTCACTTCCAACTACACATCTTTCAGCTTTAGTCAAGTATCGGATTGTGATGTTAAGAGAAACATTATGTCTATAGCCTCAAATGCAGTCGGGAGCGATTGTTAGCCGAATATGATTATTTCTTTGCTGGATATCCTTACCCAATAATCCTCTCCTCAAGTTCCTCTCCCGAAAAAAGCCTAACATTTTTCGTTTTCGGACTATTGGCCTATTTCAATTATACCCTTCCTTTCCAAAGTAATGGAGCGCGTTGTCCATCACCAAGAGTGAGAGAAGTGACTGAGTCACTTCCTATCCTCAAAACAACTCTTAAATCCTTACCAATCCGGTTTTCGCCCAGGCCATAGTACGACAGCTGCTTTAATTAAAATAACAGACGACATCCGACGGGCTATGGATAATGTTGTTTATTACTTACTGTACTGGCTACTTGACTTTAGTAACGCGTTTAACACTGTCGATTTTGACATTTTACTTGGATTGCTGCGTTCTCTTAACATATCTCCAACGGTGCTTGACTGGTTCCACAGTTACTTGCATGGTCGCCGGCAGCGCATTCGTTCAGAGGACTCCTCCTCTGCACGGTGTGATATCAGTGCCGGTGTCCCTCAAGGTGGCGTGCTGTCTCCTCTCCTCTTTGCACTTTTCATAAATTCGATTACTCATAACCTTAAATCTTTCTTTCACTTATATGCAGACGATCTCCAAATATATTCACAAGGGCGCCTTGAAGACCTTTCCAGTGTTGTACAGATAGTTAACGACGACCTTAGTCGTATACTACATTGGAGCAAGTCATTTGGTCTCAGAGTTAACCCTACCAAAACGCAGGTGATTATTGTGGGAGGTTCGCAAATTGCTAGGATTAACTGGCCGGCCTTGCAACCCATCACATTTGACGATGTCCAAATTCCTTTTAGCAGAATTGTGAAGAACCTGGGCATTCATATGGATAGCGCACTCACTTGGACCACACAAACTGCGGAAGTCAGCAGAAAAATGTATGCAGCGGCAGCGTCATTAAATAGACTTCGGAATTTCTTGCCTATACCCACTAAAATTGCTCTTGTTCAGGCGCTTTTATTTTCCATCCTAGATTATGCAGATTGTTGTTACTTAGATTTAAATGAAAATCTTCTCAACAAGTATGAGCGTTTTTGACCTACGGACTTCCTACTTATGACCATGTTACTGAATACCGGACTCAGCTTAAATGGCTTCCCATCCGTCGTAGGCGTGACTTGCATATTCTTTCCCAATTATTTAGCATATTATTTAGTCCAAAATCACCACCCTATTTAAAAGAGCTTTAAATTTCTGCAGTCATCACAAGGTCACGACAGGTTTACTGTCCAGTCCATTCGCCTATGGAATTTCATACCCTTAACAATCAGAAGATCCGAATCGATTGCTATTTTTAAAAATCGGCTGAAAGCACTCTTTCTTTCTTTTTAAAACAAACTGCCTTCATATCTTAGAATATTACTGGTCACTGTTGGTCTCGACATTTCCTCTATCAAGTAGTATTAAGTATATTTAGTGTATGTATATATATATTATTTTTATGTGTATGTATTTTTGTGTATACGTCTATGCTAAAATTTTTGCAATTCTATTTGTAGCAGGTAAATTTAAGAATTATAAGAACTCTGCATCACCTTCCCCTCTCTTTATTGGTTGTCCTCTACCTGAAGGTTGTCTGGAAGAGATCGCTATTAGCAATAAGACCGCATAAATTGTACGTTTTTTTTCTGTAAAAATCATGTGTAATTTACTTGTATGGTGTGCAATAAAGAGTATATCTATCTATCTATCTATTTTTAGTGATAACTCCTAATCTCACTGCTGAAAACCGATTTCATCCTCTTTTTTTCCACCCTTAAGGTAAAACCGAAATTTTTGATTATAGTATCTTTGAAGTATTAGCTATTCAATAAAAAAAAATCACCAAAATCGGTGTACTTTTGTCGAAGATATTGGGTAACATAGATACAAGAATCACGAACCTAAACATTATCTGGGTAGATTTTTGTTATTTTCTCAAAAACAGCTGAATCTAGTTTATATGGGACCACCTCTGAAGTATGATCTACCAAACAAAAAAAGAATCAACAAAATCGATTCGTAATTGGCGGAGTAATCGCGTAACATACATACAAAAAAAAAAAAGAAAGTTGAATTGAGAACCTCCTCCTTTTTTGAAGTCGCTTGAAAAATCCATTTATATAAGTAATAAAAAAACTGTTAACGGTCAAATTTTTGGAGGGCATTCTACCATTACTGAATGAATTCAAATGAAACTTGCCAAGATTTGAGTTGATACTGTGAGGTAGGACATAGGTTCCCTTGGGAGAGGGTATGAAATTAAAAATGTGTACATAGTTGTAAATCATTAACGTGTAGTTCGATATCATCCATATTTTTCAACCGACTTCAAAAAAGGAGGAGGTTCTCAATTCGACTGTATGTTTTTTTTTTTTTTTGTATGTTTGTTACGCGATTACTCCGCCAATTATGAATCGATTTTAATGATTCTTTTTTTGTTTGGTAGATCATACTTCAGAGCTGGTCCCATATAAATTTTATCGAAATTGATTTAAACTTTTTGAGAAAATCAACAAATATATACCCAGATAATATTTTGGTTGTGGTTCTTGTTACCTATCTTCGACAAATATGAGCCGATTTTGATGATTTTTGTGTTATTGAATAGCTTATACTTCAAAGATGCTATGATAAAAGTTTGAAAAATAAAAATCACCCCTAAGGGTAGGAAAATAGGGGATGAAATCGGTGTTCAGCAGTTAGATTAGGATTTATCACTAAAAATAAATGAAATAAGTAAATTTTATTTAAAAAAATAAAACCGACTTCAAAACACTAAAATGCTAAAAATAATCCTAACACTTAAGTACCTAATCAGTTACTTTTGGAGTCGGTGCCAGCCGATGAGAGATTCAATGTTATTGTTTGCACCGACTCCAAAAGTAACTGATTAGGTACTTAAGTGTTAGGATTATTTTTAGCATTTTAGTGTTTTGAAGTCGGTTTTATTTTTTTTAATAAAATTTACTTATTTTAGAAAGGGTTCACTTTGAAGGCTCTCTCGTTAATATGTCAATGTCATCGGTTTTGTAGTTCAGTAATTAAAGACTTCACAAACCTCAACCAGGTCCGAATAACTTGAAACCCGTAATGTACTATATCCTTTGAACGTACGACTCATCTTAAGCTGGCGTGTGTACTTTAGCTTATATGTAGGTATAAGCTTAAAATGGATAGGCCTATCGTCAAAGTCAGACCACTCTAAAGTAGTCAGATATTTCCAAACGATATTTTCCATAATAAATATTATATTAGGATGTAATGCTCTTGCAATGTAAATAGTTGTCACGAAAGTGTAGGACTTAGCACTCCCTTAAAAATCCTGTTCCTTCAATTCTAAACATTCTTGCCAGTTGGACAGGAGTGTAGGAGGCGGTTACCTATAAACGCCTTTTGGCTTAGCAGACTGCTTTCCTGATAGATAATACTCTTTATGACATTTTGTTACAGTCTTCAATATTATTTATGGTTTTTATTCATGGGCATTTACGAAAAATCATGAAACTATTGGAGTACCTCGTCGTACGTCTCATTTCCTCAGCCGCATCCATAATTTTTTGTTTTAAAACATCGCCATTTGCGATCGGCGTCATTTGGTCATAAACAAAACTCTTCATATGACCCCACACATAAAAATCCATCGGAGTTAAATCGGGGCTCCTCGCCGGCTTCTGTTGTAAAAAGTAATATAAGAAAAAGAATGAGAATGTGTGTAAGAAATAATGGCGGACATGTGGAACACAAATTATAAAAGTATTACTGTATTTTTTTTTGTTTTATTTACCATTTTAGCTATTTTTACCTCAAACTAAAAATGTATATTCTGCTACCTTTACTGTTATTTTGTCAATGTTTGGCCTATTTAATAGCAAGTGTTATACCTTTTTAAATAGCTAAAAAACTTAGAAGTTTCTAAAATTACTTGCAGGATAAGTATCATACTTTTTTTTTTAAACAGTTCTTCAAAGTTAAAAACAATTAGTGATAATTCTTTAATTTCAACCGTTGTCGAGCAGTTTTATGAAGCTGTTAGTAATAGGTTCAGTTTTTGTTGATAATTTTTATTAATTGACATTTCTTCTAACTGGAAACATAAAAAAACCGGGCCCTAGTAGCTCCAATCGCAAAAAAATCGATACAAAAGCCAAAAAAAAATATTATAAAAAATATCTTTAAAATTCAATATCTCCATAACGGTTAGGTTTCGGATACCATATTATATAAATTCAATCAGAAATGACCTGAATAATAACGTCCTTCAATAATCTGTACGACTTTCCCTGTAACCCTGTATATTAAATGTGATTGCTATTACTATCATAACTAAGGGAGCAGATTTTAATTTGATTATACATACTTATCATAAAAATCTTTTGTAAAATTATCTTAATAATCTTTTGTTAAAGCAGTCATAAAGAACTTTCCATATGAGTCAAACTGTGCGTCATCCAAATCACTACTTACCTAACCGAAGCATAGGTAATTATGGAAGTTTGAACCTAAACTTCGCAAAAGCAATACTCTAACGGCTAATAGATTATTGCTAGTAAAGTATCTAGCTAGATGCTTTACTAGCCAGGTATTCGGTATGAGGCATAAAAGTAAAAAAAACAAACAGAATACCAAAGTTTTTAAATTGTTTCCACCGTTTCCGCTTAAATTGACGAACCTAACCTAACACCATGTTTTACAATATTCCGTATCATAATAACAACAATAACCTAATGGATAATAATTAAATACGAGTAATAAAGTAGACGTGTTTATTGAACAACTAATAAACCAAATTAATAATAAATAAAAACAAGATATACTCAGTCTCATTCCTTAGTTTTATTTATGTGTTTGTTAATAAACCAGAGGCCCAATTTCCGTAATTTGAAAGTAGCCGCAATCCGGTGTCGATCCGCTCCAGTAACATTACGATCACAAACGGTACTCTCGTAAACCCAAAAAATGCAAAATAATTATAGTTCGTAATGCGACTGAAAATGGAAGAAACCAAAATTAGTATTTTTTGCTATATTTTCAGTCGTATCCCAATACGTCACAGTTTTGATAATTTTACTTTGAATTAAAAGTTTACAAGATTACCGTTTGTGATCGTAATATTACTGGGAGCGGATCGACACCGGATTGCGGCTATTGTCAAATTACGGGTATTGAGCCTCAGGTGAATTAAAAACACCACCCACCAATTGCACCATAATGGATTAATTAGAGTACCTTTTTTAAATCGACGGCAATTTTATTCAAAAAGCCAAAGTCCAGTCAGTCCACTGCTGAACACAGGTCTCTCCCAATGCATGCCTGCTGAACCTGATTCTCGGCTATCCTTTTTTTTTATAATCTGCTGCCAAATCGTGGTCTTCACTCAATAGAACACTAGAATTATTATCTAATCTGTGACTAAGTACTTTTTTATCGTGCGTTCCGGACTATGGGACACCTCTTAAATTCAAATTTTAAATTTAATTTTTTTATTAACCATTTCGTTACATTGCATAACATTGGTACGTCAAAATTTACAATTTCCATAATTACATTATCAAATAATTTACGATCACTTAATTTATAACTGAAAAATAATTAAATATAAAAATAAAATAATTTAAACTTAGATAAAATAAACATGTCAATAGAAATTAAATTTTGTGTGTAAGTCAGAAAATGAACATTTCATAAATTCGTTTACATCATATTATTATAACTAGGGTCAGACTACTATAGATTACTGGATTAAGGGTTAATCAGAAAATACGAGGTATAATAAAGCTCTAACCTAACCTGAATTTGAGCTTGCCAATCCGACAATTAACGTCATAACTCATAAATTTTGAAAATCTGGAGTAAGATTGCGGTCAGCAGCCGGGTGAGACGGTAAAAGCGGCGAAGGTCGCGCCTCACAGCTAATCAGCGGAGGTAACTTATTGGCGGTGGTCAGGGCGCGAATCTGGGTCAGTGATTGATCGCGATAGGGGCAAGCTCGCGCCCGCCGGGACTTTATGGAAATTAAACGATCACCTGCTGGTCGTCGCACTAACCTCCCAAGTCAAGCTAGTTTTATGTTCTCATAAACTGTCTAACAGTAAGCGTTATATAAAAGAGTCCAGAAGTATTTTCTGATTAGAATTAGATTTAGCATTAGAATTAGATTAATATTGCTATAGCTGCATAGTCATTAGCGCAGTTATCAATTTTAAATAAGTAAATTTTATTTAAAAAAATAAAACCGACTTCAAAACACTAAAAGCTAATATTTAAGTACCTAACCAATTAATTTTGGAGTCGGTGCAAACAAAAACTTAGAATCTCTCATCGGCTGGCACCGACTCTAAAAGTAACTGATTAGGTACCTAAGTATTAGGATTATTTTTAGCATTTTAGTCTTTCGAAGTCGGTTTTATTTTTTTAAATAAAATTTACTTATTTTATCTATTTTTAGTGATAAATCCTAATCTAACTGCTGAACACCGATTTCATCCCCTATTTTCCTACCCTTAGGGGTGATTTTTATTTTGCAAACTTTTATCATAGCATCTTTGAAGTATAAGCTATTCAATAAAATAAAAATCATCAAAATCGGCTCATATTTGTCGAAGATAGGTAACAAGAACCACAACCAAAATATTATCTGGGTATATATTTGTTGATTTTCTCAAAAAGTTCTAAATCAATTTCGATAAAATTTATATGGGACCACCTCTGAAATATGATCTACCAAACAAAAAAAGAATCATTAAAATCGATTCATAATTGGCGGAGTAATCGCGTAACATCCATACAAAAAAAAAAAAACATACAGTCGAATTGAGAACCTCCTCCTTTTTTGAAGTCGGTTGAAAATTCTTTAGTTTTAACTGACCATAAATAATAGTTGATTCCAGAATTTTAAGCTTTCTCTCAAAACGTGTATTTAATTAACAAAAAATCCCTAAGATCTTTTTGGATGGAAAAAGAGTGCAAGTAAATAAAGCCTAGCTAGGCTTTTAGTAAATATGTAATTATATTTCTGTTAATTATTAATCACTCTATTGAATTATTCTTTGCAATTTACATTGCGATGTTAATTTAAAAGCCGTTTTACAAGTAAATTCAATTCAAAAACTTTAACTTACCTAAAATAATTCTCATAGTTGAAATATAATTCACTTTTTAACACTTCACTTGTTGTTTAAACTGTTTTTGTCTTTTTTTGTGTCACTACCGCAACATCCTCGGCTTATTTTTTAAAAACTATGAATTTCTTAACCAGTATTAAATTTTCGACGTGTGGACAACTCCATATCCGATCAACTAATTGGTAAATAAACGCCATTGACAAGTGCAGGCACAAAAGTTGCCATGGTTACTGTGTGGGACGCGTTTTTCGTTTTCCATAGTTCAACCAAACCCTTCGGTAACGCGCTGCTAATAATCGTAATTACTTTTATTTTTGGGTAGCCATGGGTCGGTACAATCAATCGTTAGTTCCATTCGTGAACTCATTATTTTTATGGTTGATACATACCTTTTATGTATTCATGAATGAATATATACTGTCAGGATTAGTAGGTACTACCTACCATTATCATCTTTAAATATCACGTAAATAGGTATAATGTGTGTTTGTAATGATATCCAAAACAAATCAATAAGACAATTTTATTTTGGAAACATGCTAATATGTATTGGCGTCGGTAATCTAGTTTGGTCTTCTTCTCGATCAAAAAAAGCAATTTAATTAGAATTGTAAAAAAGTGTGTTGATCACACCTAGTTTAATTAAGATATTTTAGTTTGTGTGAATGACATGTTCACACAGTAATCATGCTTATTAAATTAAATAAAAAACAAAAAACATTTTCAAATAAATAATTCCAAGTAACTCTAAAGGCGAGAAATAGTACTAGTCCGCAGTTTATTCCTAAACAAGAAAGTATCGAAAAGTAAGACCGTTATAAAACAGAACCTTTATTAAATACAAGACGTGTATGTCTGTATATATATTTATTATAGAACTCGTTTTTAAAACATAAATAAACAGATTTAGTTAGTTATTTTCATAGTTTGTTGTCTTATGGTTTACTGTTATGGGGTTCTGCTGCTGACATTGAATCAATCTTTGTGTTGCAGAAAAGAGCCGTACGCGCCATATACTGTCTTGGACCTCGTGACTCACTGAGGGAGATTTTTAAAGATATTAATATATTAACAGTAGCCTCTCAATACATTTTTTAAAATATTATGTACGTTCGAAAAAATCTTAGTTTGTTTAGCCTAAAAAGTGAGTTTCATCAATATAATACTCGAAATAAAAATAAACTTGCCGTTCCGAGCTTCAGACTACACAAAGTTAGTGATTCATTCTTGGGGAAATGTAGTAAATTTTTTAATAAAGTACTACATACTCTTGTTGAATTACCTGTACATGAATTCAAAATTCACATTTAAAAAATCCTTATGACAAAAGTATATTATAAAGTAGACGATTATTTAAACGACAAGAGTCATGGACTTAACCTGCTTAGCTCACACTTACTACATGTCTTGTAACTGTATTTCCTGTAAAATAAGGCTGACAAAAGTGACTGAGTTTGTTGCGCCGTTTCTTCTCATCACCAGCCAATATGTAGTCCCGAAACGGTGGTAGGACTAAGCTATATTTTGGGACGTGTATAAGTTCCCGGAAGAGGGCCTATGTACAAAATAAGTGAGTATTATTGAGATATTTTATTAAATAACTTCTCGTTAAAGGAATATTTATACGAACTTAAATTAAGATTTAACAGAAATTGGCCAAGTATTGGGAGGTTCTTGGCCGTTTTAATGTACCTATTATTTTGACATCGAATAACTTAAGTAAATTATAAATACACTAACTTAATTATTTCGAATGACCCATAATATTCTACAAGTCAAATTTTCACTTAGTACTCTATCTTCAGTTACCCTGTGGCGTTTAATTAAACCTAACATTTGACCTACTAACTTATTAAAAAGTTTGAATTTTATCAGTCAACCTCCTTACAGGGGATGATTGTAGTATTGTACTAATAATCACAATAATGAAAATTCATGTAAGTAATTTCTCTCCGCAATGCTGACGATCAATCCGTTCAGGCCACACTAAGATGCGAACGGCCACAGGAAGATGCGAACTCAAACTAAAATCGTTTATTGCAATCATGTGATGTTAAATGATGTATAAACCTCTATATATAGATCACTTTAAAACCTTCTAATACAATTTTTAACACAATATGATTGCAATAAACAATTTTAGCTTAAGTTTGAATTCGCATCTGCCTGTGGCGTAAACGGATTGATAGATTTTGGCGACAGAAGTTTGTTACAGTACCTTAACAATAACCTTGGAAAGGGACATTGTTAAAAAACTTTAAATTACATAATTGCAACTATGTATCAATTATATATCTATTTAATAAAACAAAGTCGGGTTAGTTACACCATTTATACGTCGAGAACGGCTGGACCGTTTATGATTTTTGATTTGTAGGATTTGTCTACAATGTTCGCCGGGGCAGCTAGTTAAAATTATATATATTACTATAAGATATAGAGTTAGTTACATAGTTAAGAATTATTTTCTTTGTCACTTCAGGAGTTCTTTTCTGCAGAGAGATAGGTATAGTAGCATTTTTAGAGAGATGATTACTTAGTTTATTTTTAAGTACATAAATTTTGCTTAGGAATTGCATTATATTTTTTTATTGATATATGTGGCCCTGGATTTACAATTTTTAACTTGTCGTTGTTGTTGCCAACTTACATTTGGGTCTTAATCTTTCTGGACGAGAGTACTGCAAATATGAATTTGTATTATTTTTAACCAAGAGACAAATCTATATATATAATAAATTAAAAGTAAATACTTTTTAAAGACAAGCTTTATTGAGTAAAAAGTGAACTAAAAGGAATAAAATTTGTAGTAGTGTAATAAATTTGTAGATAGGTAAGTTCTATACGTCTTTTCAAAATAAATAATTTCGCGAAAGAAGCGCATTAGAGGCAGCTTGTGGATGATTGTCACTTGTCTAATCGATTTGGGGCCTGGGGCAGTCTTTCATGGTGATCAGTGGTCGGACCGCCTGCCTAGCAAAGGCAGCACCTCATGAGAGCTGAACATCCAGCTCTATTGCTGGGCTCGCCGCATCGGATGCAGACGTTGCTGTGGTGCTCTGCAGCCCTAGAGCCTGGCCGTGATTCATGTCCAGACAATGGGAGCACCTCATTCAAGTTCTAAGAGCTGAACTCTCTTTTTAATAATTAAATAAATTTAATAAAATTAAACTTCTATTAAATAAATAATAAATATTCGCTAGACACCACACCAACATGGTCACGAAGGAAGGAATCAACATCCTTGTGTTACGAGGCACCAGACAATTTATTTTGCCAGAGGTGTCTCCCAGCACATCCAGACTTGAGCTAATATAGATTTTTTTTTCTTAATTGGCCATTTTGCTGCGCCACTGAACCATCCAGGTCGTCAATCCATCATCATTTCAGCCATAGGACATCCACTGCTGAACATAGGCCTCCCCCAGTGTCTTCCAAATTGGTCGGTTGGAAGCGGCCTGCATCCAGCGGCTTCCAGCAACCTTTACCAGGTTCGCTTGCCTATACCTGTCCTCCATTCCTAAACCTTTTTGCCCCATCGGCCGTCAGTGCTACGTGCTATGTGCCCTGCTTACTGCCACTTTAGCCAAATAAATATAAAGTATTTAGGAAATACCCTTTGGACAAGTGGCAAGCGCTCCATAGCGAAACGATATCTAACTTCGTCATGGCCTCTGAGATAACGAAAACAACAATTTCCTAGCCAATGTAACACTATTAATTAATACTATTAATACTATTATTACTGAATATTGAACTCTATACATTCAAGGTGTGGGCGGATTGGAAGTCCAAGACGAAAAAAAGGCTTTAAGCTTGAGGCGTCACGCAAGTAGCACTCGAGGTGGGCCAGTAAGGCGTCAAACCGTGATAGAATTTGATGAAAAAGTTCTGGCTATAATGGGCGCTTTAGCTGTGGAAAGTCAAGCCTATTTATAAGAGGCCGGATTCAATGTGAGTAACAGTCATTGGACCTAATCATAGATTTTTATACTCAAAATGCAATGCTAAAATATTCTTTTATAATATTAGATATTTATTACTATAATACACACTAAAACCAGAATTAACGCGATCAGTAATAGTATAATACCAAATCAGTAGTACATAGGTACATATTTTACCTTTTATTTGCCTGACATTTCGACCGGGTTACACCGACCGTGGTCACAGGCTTTTTTACTTCTACTATATTTGGCGATGGATATGGTGGTCCATATCTCTACCTACAATTCAAGTCTAGCTCTGACTTTGTTAACCTAACCATTACTACCCATTTTCAGAGACCTCAATCATCTGTACTCTCGGAGGTGGAGGTGAACCTGCTGCTGAAGATAATGTTTTATTATATTTGTAAATTATAAATGGTATGTTTTTATATTGTAAGTTTATAGTTAATGCTACTTATTATGATACGTAGTTAAATTATTTTTTTATTGTTTTAGAATCAGGCTAAGTTTTGTTTATTGTTTGTTGATTTAAGAAAAATGTTAGTATCAATTTTTTTTATTCATATAGAGCTGTTTGTGATTTTCCAGACTAAGATGCGTCACCACAACTGACCTCACCACCACCTTCAGCACCAACTAGTTAGCTTTTGCCTTCAACATCACAGGCACCAACACAAGAACTAAGTGCTGCTGGTGCTCGCTCCTCCTTCGCAAAAGGACGGGCGGCAGCTACACCAGCGCTGCCCACTACTTCTCCATGACCTAGGCGTGTACTTGGTGGCGCCACTCCGCCACCTGCCAGGCGTCGGCCGCGGTCGACGACGCCAGCGACGCGACGCCGCAATCCGCCGCATCTCAGGCGGCCGCGTGTGCGCGCGCGCCGTCAACGAGTACCGACCCCCTTCGAGCGAGCGGCGAGCGAGTTTGCGGCGTAGAGCTGAAGGAAACTCGGGCCAGGCATCGTTGGAGATTGAGAACGACCGAAACCAATTATGTATATCTATAATAAACATTGCTCAGTCATGGTTTCACTACTATCGCACAAATACAAAACCGCTCAACACGGAGTGATCACTCACCTAGCTATACCTTAAGTAAGACTGTTGTTAAATTGTTTTCGTATTTAAAAAGCTTAATATTTCAATGGAAAAATACACGTAAATTTCTTTGGCTGTCCTCGGGTGTGATCTGAACCCACGTCTCTCACGTTATTCGGGCAAGTGCTTAAACCATTAAGCTACTGAGAACATTAGTCATCATGAGGAGCAATTTTAGAAATGCTATCGCAATTATAGCTAAGGTCATTTTATCAATGTTTTAGATCATACTAAATTTTACAACTGAGTTTTTCCATTGGACAGTCTGTCGTGATAATTTTATGGTTTTTATGTTTTCGAAATATACAAATGGAGGTATAATAGAGTGTTTTTTTTTAATCTTCTCAATAGGCCTTGTTTTATGTAGATTACACAAACGAGAATTTTTTAAATAAGTCAGTCATTATCATCATAGGTAAATAGGAAATGCCTGATTAAGATCGTTTGTAAATTCTAATAAACTTTTTTAAATGCATGGTTTTACTTCTAAAAAAAATCTTACTAATTTTATAAATGCGAATGTTTGGATAGATGGATTTTTGTTACTCAATCACGCCAGACCGGCTGAATGAATCTGGATGAAATTCAGCACAGACATATTATAGTCTGAAATAGCAGATAGGCTACTTTTTATTTACAGTTTTATACAGATTAAATTTTATTTTATGTTATTTCAGAAAAATGTACGGTTCCCGTGAGCTAGTTTTGTTTTTCATAGATCAAAGGATCTTAAAAAAAAAAAACATAGTGCTAGGTCTGACCAACAGTTCAGAGAATGACATAGGCTACTTTTTATCCCGGAAAAATGCATGGTTCCTAAGGGATAGCATAACAATTATGTCCAAGAGAAGATCATAATACTACTATTTTTATTTTTCTTACGTAGGGTAAAAAAGAGGATGACAAGCCTTACCCCACGTAGGCGAAGCCGCGGACACAGCTAGTACTTCTATAAATTTTAATATTATTATTACCGATGCATTTAAGTGATTTTGAAGCACATAAGATGAAAGGCTAAAATGTTGGGTTACAAAAGGTCCGGCGTGTATTTCTATTGCTTTTAAATGCAGGCGTAACCAAGTGTTTTCGATATGAGCAGCAAAATATGAACTAGCACAACTAGACAAATAACAGCTGGCGAACAAAATCAGCCATATTGCTTCGTTATCTACAGCGTCTCTGCTTTCGCTCCAATCACTAACGAAGCAATGACGAACGATAAAACTGCAGCTTGACTAAGCATTTGTATGAAAGTAAGCGATTAAACAATTCGCTTCTTCATCGTTTCGTTTTCGAATGAAACATTGTTACCAACTTCTTTAACGATGACGATTTACCACGTGATTTCACGAAAGCATATGTCAATCCCATACATTTTATTATTTTCGAACTTTGTTATCGTTTTCACATTGTTACTTTGGCTAAGCCCCCAGGTAAGTATCACTATCTTTTGCCTGTTTAATATGTTTAAAAAAAATACACTTTAGGAAACCTCATCTAAAAAAACTTTATTTATCACATTTCCCACTCACACTCAACTTGGATCCTGGTTTGCACGGCTTTGAAACGAAAGGTGCCAGCGGCCGTTCCTGACCGAATCTATTCTCAAAGTTTAACTTTACGCATTCGACTTCTAATGTAGTCGCATTGACCCCCACAGCGGCCGAAACTGGGTATAGATGGGCGCAAGATGTTACAGACCCCAGGCGCTCACAGCGCCCGTTCCAGTAGACGTACTGATCGGCATTGCAAGGGTTCTTGACGCACTGCGGGATGACTGAATCTTTTGGCAGGATCAGATACTCTCCAAAAACACAGGGCCCGCGATGGTAAGCCCCCCAGCATGCGTCTGTCCCTGGATGGTATAAGTAGGCTGGAAATAAGAAAATAGTAACTGTCAATAAAACTTAAAGTCTCTGTGGTAAAATTAGAGAACTTTTAGAGTTCTATATTGGTCATATCTTCTGTCCTCCTAGTTTAGGGCATGTTACCTGGTCTGCAGTCACAAATCCAGTCATCTTTTTGGTCACCTGGGTAGTACAATTCGTTTACTGAACAGGTTGAGGGCATATACACAGGCTGACGATTCTGAAAAAAAAAAACGTGACAAATTATTTACTAAATAACACTATGCACATACACTTAAATTCAGTATAGAAATTATAAGATAAGTGATTTGCCAAACACAAAACAGTAATTCCCCTGAAGTCTCAGAGATCATCCGGCACACCTTAGTGCTTGCAAAAACTAATAAGGCTTATATTGATGTATGATTGTTGAATCTAAAGCAGGTTCTGCTTATTACGATGCTGCAATCACTCAAAACTAAATTTACATTACCTAACTAAAATATTACAGCGAAATTCTGATTTCTTTTGCTGATTACACAGATGTCCGTGGAAGTAAGGATCAAATCGAACAGGCGCATGGCGGGGGTCGTTCCCAAACTATTTGGCACTATGAATGAATGTAGGTTTTATTTTCAATTAATGTAAGTTGTTGTGTTGGACACCCTGTTAGCGGTAGGTAAACAAGGTACGCAAGCCTATGTATAAAAAATAGTCTGGTGGAGCTTTTTAGGTACACACCTACATTATGTATATGCCTAATAAGTAGGTATCTACTAATATCCTATCGTATCTACAACAAAATCTATAATTTTAAATTGTTCCTTACTGATTCCTCCTAAAATCTTCTCAATTTACAATTATTTATAGGAGAGGGTTATCGGGCATTTAAACATCCATCTCACTGGAAGGTAATACGATAAGATTGTGGGCAAAAAGCTTTGGTTGAATCAACAATTAATAAAATGTATTATTTATTTATTTAAGTACTTATATTTAACTCATAAGTGCAATTGCAGTCAAAAAAATCATAGTACGAGGTAGTAGGTTTGTCCTGTGCCTTTGCCTAATGGAAACATTTAGTGAGTAGGTAATTATGCTTAGTGTCTATTCATAAAACAAAAGAAACCTCACAAATAAATATAAAAACTGAACTTACTTCTTTGTTTTTTGAATTTAAATCTTCCTCTATTTCAGGAAACCCAATCGAATTTTTTGTATCATTATTTTGTGCGATTGTCACGGCAAACAACAGATATCCAACTAAAACGCTTATTAGGTATTTCATTTTGTAATCACAGTTTAAATTTATCTTGCCACTAAAAAACTAAGGTCACAGTCACTTCAGAATGTTGGAGACTAAATAATATTTACAAATTGTCAAGAGAAATCAATTAGAACATTGTGGACGACTGTGTAATTACGAATCTTGAGGCAAACTAGTGAGCGCTTCTCCGATTATGTACAAATGACCGCACGACGTCATCCATACTACAATTCAAAACAAGTTTGTGATAAAAAAGTGTGTGGGTAAACCAAGCCCGCGTATCTTCTGTATATTAAAATCTTTAGGTCGATTCAGAGGAGCGTTGAACCGAAGAGAAAGTATTTATAGGCAGTGGTAGTAACAAAACAAGTGTCTATATTTTAACATTTAGTAGGTTTGTATTTTGTGGTGGAATTCGTTCGCGTAGTCTGGTTTCTTCAGGCCTAGGTTCAAACTAATGAGTGGTTGGGAAGGTATTAGGTACTCCGGGAAGAACTCTTGATTCTCTTGATGCCCCAATGCAATGGGCACCCCGTACAATTATTGTAATTTTAACGATACCGCAGGACAAAAAGGTCACCTAAAGTACCTGTACCAGGGGGGTGTCACTCCGTAGTTTAGGTATATTCAGCGCGCGGCGTAATGCCAGTGGGCTGTCGCTCGGACACGACAGTCGCGATCATGTCGCACTCGCGCATACTAGAAAATATGTTTTTTGCTTTTGCAAATTGAACCGCAATGTCTTCTACTAAGCCTAAACGTCAATATAATAATCCGTATAAAAGATATTGTTGGTTGTACGGTTGTCTGAATAAAACGAATAGTGAATCAGAGCTAACATTTTGTTAAAATTTAACGATATTGAAATATTTATTCTTCTTTAATTCCATGTCCATAATAATTAGTAATAGTTAAAATAAACATTCTTAATTAGTTATATTAGCCCAGAAACAATATTAAGAATAGGATAGGATAATGTTTACAAAGGAATACCTACACCCATAGGAATCGAACACACGACATTCAGATGGAATTTATATGTTTACAGAATCAACGTTTGTAATGCTTAATCAACTTATTTTAATCGTAAAACTAATAAATCAACTAGGTTTGGCGAGTCTAGGTATATTTTTATACCTAAACCTGACTTTTGTTAGGAAGTGAATCTTCTGTACGGTAGTACTATTAGGTATTCTGTGCCTGTACCTCATATCAGTCATCGACTTATACTATTCTAACTCAATGCCTATAGTTTAGCTAGGTGATGCAAGTTTGTACAGTTTTGTTCCTGTTCCTACAGTTCCTGTTCCACTGTACAAACACCCTGTTCCTAAAACTCCTCTGTGTCACTGTTAAATACCAAACCGTAGGTACAAAAAAATAAAAATAAAAAATATTGGACAACATCACATATATTGCTTTGATCCTAAAGTAGGTAAGTAGCTAAAGAACTTGAGTAAAAAAATCAAAAACTACTGACGGTACCACAACACCCAGACTCGACCCAACATTGAAAAGTTCGTTTTTCATATTGAACCGACCGAGAATCGAACCCGGACCTTTTAGCGACGCCAAATCCGGCGTACTCGCGTCACGCCTACGGAGGTCGTCGAAATTAATACGAAATGTAAATTTAAGTATGGTTCAAAAAGTGAATAAGCTTAAAATTTCTTACTGTAAAACATTTTTTCTACATTTGCATTGGGGCAAAACCCAAACCGCAATATCTAATGTGAGCGGAGCAGTCAGTTCCGTACCGTATTGTCTCCGTTCGATACATACTTACATTTTATTATAGGTGATGCCAGAGGAGTGCTTAAAGAGTTGATTGACCCTGCTATAAATACAAACCTGCTACATATAAGTCACCTAGGCTACCTTCAAACGAATAGTACAGAAATTATATTATTAATATATTTGATATTGAATGGATGATGATGAGTTTTGGTTACTTAATTCTGAGGCTTGGTTTAGTTTCTACCTTGTCTCAAACACAACCTATGAATTCGCCCAAACTGTCAACCAGTCCATCCAAAATAATCGCATAATATACACATTTTTCTCTGCTTATATTTCAGGGAAAGCTAATAAAAGTAATCTGGAAAATTATAATTAAATAGCACCAACCAAATCATCTAAAAAAAGCGTGACGTGTAATTTTTGTTTGCGATTTTGATGTTGATTTAACATACTTAATTAAGTATTGACCCTGCATTTACATACTTAACCAACGAATAAGTAGTAGGTACTTAGGTACTTACAGCATTCGTAAAATCGAGTTTGATACTGACTATATGATACCTAATGGTGAGTTTTGGTTAACTCCATAGACTTAGAAAACGCTGGTAACTCATACCTCTGGTTGGTTTCTACTGAGAGTCGAAAGAGGGCCCAAACGAAAACGTATGAAAGTGCTATGTTATTCAGTTTCATTAAAATATACGTAAAAACTAGGTATTTATATATAGGTATAGGTAGGTATAGTTGTTTGGGACCTCTCACCTCACCTTTAACTTGAGTCAAAACTTGTCAAAAAAATCATTTGGCCAGGTTAGGTTAGGTTAGAGCAGTGACCGAGAAGGGAGCCGAACCCTGAGTCCCATGAGTGCGACGAGGCGGAAGACTCAGCTCAGCATACCCTTGGGGTATGTCCAGTATGGGTCGAGCAGCGTCGCGCACTGACCTCAGTGGTTGGTGAGGACCTCTCCCTCCCAAGTTTAGTGAGATCCATGCTTGGGAACAGGAGGGCTTGGGAGGCAGTGGTGTCCTTCTGTGAAGAAGTTGAAATGAATAATTTATTTGCTAAAAACATGGTGAAATATTGGTGTCAACATTAATTTAACGTCAGTTATGGAGCAGAAGTAGATCGCGGAGCGGGCCTGAGAGGAGGATCCTCAGGCTGACCCGCTCCGGCGCAGACGGCCGAGAGGGAGAAGGAGACGATACGCTCGCCTTCTTCCCTATCCCTAAGTAAGACCAGCAGGAGAAAAGCAGGGAGGCTCTTCTCTTAGGCTCTTCTCTTGCATCGCACGGTCTTGCACGTCTGGGGTTGTCTAGTGTACAGCCTAGGGTTGCCCTCCTTAAAGCGCGGGAGGCCCGGCATTTGGCTGGGCCGTACGTTGAGGCGACGTGGTAGAATCCAGAGGGGAGCCTATGTCGCGTTATTAAAACGTTGTGGGTATACCGCTGGGTTTTAGTGGGTATGCTTGGCGGAAGTTAAAAATGTTGAAAAAGTGATCAAATAAAGCAGTAACTTGACAGATTGAAGTAAGCCGAGTTAAAACATTTTAGTGACTTTAAAAATTTAGTGAAATGATTTAAAAATATTTTTAATCATTTCAACAATTCCTTTATTTTTTTACGTCTTTTAAATATAAAAAATTAGCAGGCGTTAAGAAATGGCAATTGACTATGTTTCTTTGTTTCTTATTATTGAAATTGCGCCATAACGGAGACAGAGCGGATGTTCTTTTATCCTAGTTAATTTTTCTAATAACTTTTGGTTTTTTATTCGTCAATATTTTTAACCGCGACGTGAACAATATACATATCTAGAGGTAGATAGAGCAACCAAAAGGTAAAATTTATTAGGTACTAAATCAAACAATTTTATATACCTCCAGTTTTGAGAAAAACATTTCTTTTTTAAATATTGAAATCATGTCAAGAGTTAGTTATCAATTACCATTGCACAATTGTATATGGAATGACTTTCTTGCCTTTTAATACTTGACTTGAATAGAAAAATAAAAATACTTAAAATCTGGCTGTATGGCTCTGCGCCATTGCCTTTCCGATCATGGACAAACATTGCTACCACTGCACTACTGTCAGATGTGGTCAGATGGTAATGTCACTGTCACACATGTCACATGTGACTGTCAAAATTGTCATTTATACAGGATTTGGCAGTCTGACAGAGGTCAGCAATGTCAATAACGTCAGAAAGTTGACATCACAGACAAAAAATAATAAAACAAGTATGTATTTTTGTTGCCATACACTTAACAAATATTTCTACTAACATTTAAACACATAACACGGTGGTGTTTAAAAATAATATTTCTGTAGGTTCATGTATCATATTTTTGTAGCTTTCAAACGTGTGTAATTTCATCTTGGTTAAAATTTACACAAAATAAAAAACCTCTATAAAAAAAGTGGACATCTCCTTTACCGTATTACTACTGTGGTGACTTATAATTTAACGCATTTTGACGAACAACTTTTTCACAATGAAGATAGTACTCCTTACCTTTACCCAAAGGATAAGTTAGAAGTATGTTACATTATTGACTTGACTAGAAATAATAACAATATCAAGTATGTTACATACTTTTAGGTATAGGCTTTACCCTTTGACTGTACTCAAAGGCTTCATGATGCTTACAACTTCATGATTTGATAAACTCCTTCCACTACAGTAGATTAAACCTTTCTAACTAACAGTAAATTTTATTTATTAACGTTAATGCGCTAACATTATGCCGGCTCCACACGCATGGCAAACAACGGCAAACAAGAAACAGCAAACACAACCGTGTGGATAGCTGTTTGTCTGTTTGTGTTTGTGTTTGCCACTGTTCGGCGTCAGTGTCGGTTTTTGTGCCCAAATCAAAGGGTGTTCGACAAACGTGTTTGCGATACATCCACACGCTTGTTTATTAATCAGTATTACGCGCTAGCTAGCGGTCGGTGGACAGCGTAGAGATGAGTCGGATTAGGAAAATAACATGTACTCTCTGTTTTTCTTCTATTCTCGGTAAATAAAATATAGTACAAATATAATGTAGGTATGATATTATGATTTTATTTACTTTATATTTATTGTTGTTTTTTGCGATCCCCGTACTATTTATTTAACTTAACTTAGATGCTGTTTGTTGCAACTTTTCATTTCTTTATGTTAAAAATACCTACTCCAAATACCTAATCCGATATTTATGCCTCACCTCTAGGACGAATTTTCTATAGTTCTTTCAAGGAAAGAAGGGTTTTGTATAAGGAGGGTAATGTCATTTCTTTTTTTTTAAATAAAATAGGTTAACTCGGCAGTAATCGTTGCTACAACACGCTTGACGTCCGCCATGTTTGCCTACACGTTCGCCAAGCATGTGGATGCTCTGTATGTGTTAGGTGTTTGTGGTCGGTGTTTGGCACTTGTTTGGAGTTTGTGGCAAACACCAAGCATGTGGATACCCTGTTTGTGTTGGGTGTTTGGCACGTGTTTGGTGTTTGTGGAAAACACCAAGCGTGTGGAGGCGGCATTACGTTTTAAAATTATTGGTAACAAAATGCTGTTGAGGCAGTATAAAATATAGTGCCATTGATACTTTTTTCTAAAAGAAGTAAATGATAGCTGTTTACGTCAACTTGAAAATTTTTGTGTAAATGAAATGTCAAAATGGGAGAGAAAACTCAAGAAAACAATGTGAAATTAATATTTTTTACAGTCTGAAAATGAAAAAGATGTGTGTTATAACCATATAATACTATTCTCGACATGTTTACCAAAAAATCACACCAAGATGTTAAAAAATCAACAGTTAAAATACAGGATTCGAAAAAGGATTCTGCGACTCGCCTAAAACATCTTAAAATTGTCCTAGGTAAGCTATTTTTCCTTGTTAAATCTGTATTTAGTTGGCAATGATCATGTACTTTTATTGTGCAGCTTTATTCACAAACGTTCAGTCTACAACTCTACTTTCTGTGCTACATGCTAATTAGTTGAGAATAACTGTAGTTGTTAAGTCTCGACTAACAACGCGTTTATCATTAGGAACATTGCCTATTTTTTCAAATTCATGTAACTAGTAGTCGATTTAGACTAGTTTCTAATGTTTTCTTCTATTTAATTATATTCATACTAATGTGTCATATGTGATTTATTTTATTTTATTTACAGAACATTTTGATGCAGATGAAGCAAAGACATATTTCGAGAATAACTTTAGCCATGTCTATTTCATATTGTATGACAACTTTATACAAGCAGAAAATAACCTACGCCAAAGAGGTATGGTTCCTTTTTTAACATGATTTAATGTTTATTGTGTTTTTAGCTTCATACAGTTTATCTATACATGGTTGAAAAACAAACTTTAAAATATTAACTATTATAACTATACATAGTGAACAATCAAGATTTTTGTTTCAATAGTGTTGAGCTGTTTAAATAATAAGGCTCAATTGAAAAGTAAAAATTTTGTGAATGTTTAAAAAAAATATTGACTGCTGTAGCTGTTTTAGTAGAGAGAATGAGCTTTTAACTACAAACATTAATTATGAATCCATAAAAGTTTTATTAGACTCTATTGCATATAAATTTTATGATTTTAATTTTGAATTAAAATCAGTATTCAAAATGTTAAATATTAATTTTATTTGTGTTCTCAAAATTGGCATTAAAACTTATTTGTTATTTTTCTTTTTGCCAAACAGAACTACCGTTCCATCTTGGTGAGTTATGGGAATATTTGGCACATCAAATAAATCATATAAAACATCATTCTCTTATCCCTTTGTGACAATGATAGTCATAGTACCTACTTGGTAGTAATCCGTAATGTGGTAGATGCTGCTATCTTATCATATATCATAGAGCTTGCTTTATATCCATCGGCACTGGATTTGTTATCATTGCACTTTAGGTTAACAGATATTATTATTCATATCATTAAAAATCAAAGCCTTTTTTATGCTACATATAATTTTGTGATAACAGTAATGTACAGTCAGTAACCATACATTAAGTAATGCTTAGTTAACACTGAAGGGTGGTGACTCCGGAGAGAGATAAATAACCAAACCCGACGAGTGTTGATCGTACACTGATTTATTGTTTCCACCAAGTTGCTCAATAACAAAGTGCAAACTAAACTAAATTAATCTAGGTTGACAAAAACTTCATAATAATGTGCGGTATGCCCGTACATTTAATATTACTATTAAAAAATATAGATTATGAATGAGCTATATTATTTGCAACAAATAAAGATACAGATACAAACAATTAAATACTTTTACAATTGTTTACTTCACAATTACTTTTAGATAAAAAAACTTATTATAATAATAACCTTTGCCAACCACAGATGCATGCATTTTTTTCCTCTAAGTTAATGCACAAATTAGGTATGAGTAACTCCTTTTAAAAATGTGTGCTCTTTATGAATCAATAATCATTAATTCAATATGTAGGCCGTCTTCCAGGCACATATATGTTCCAAACATTAAGCTTTGCCCTACCACCACACACAGAGTGTAAGTAACACTTACATTTTGAATAAAACATACAGGGTGTCAATTAAAAGAAACAAAGCCACTTAAGGAGTGATTTGTCTGCTTAAATACAACTTTTCTTATCAGATAATAAGACCAGCATCTTAATCTAAATGAGAGAATAAATCCAATATTCAGTGATTTCCAGTGATGCATTTTTTTTTAATGGAGTGTAATCTGCTTCACGATTCTCAGAAACAACATTTACAGTATTTGCATGCTATATTCCCATTTACAACAAATTCTTAATCTGCCAGTTTATGATATTTTCAATGATTATTTTTTAAGTTTGACTATTTACATCACAACCGATAAAACGAGTACATATTTCATAAAATGGCAGATTTTATTAGGATTCGCAAATCCATGTCATTATATTTCAGTACATTTGTTGTTTAATAAAGTAAATTTTTTAACCACATGATATTATATTTGAATGGCCTACTAAAGTTTGTGGTTGGCTTAATTAACCTCACATGTATTGTTGTTATTGTGTGACTTTTAAGTGTTTTTCCTGTTTCAGTACACAAGGCAGGAAGGGAAGAATTGGAGGGAGCTTTATCCTTATTAGAAAAAGTATTATGTCTTCTGCCAGAGTTAATTGGAAAAAGATGGCAACTACATTCATTGACCAGAATATTTTCAAAACTCCTCCATAGTTGGAATTCACAAAAATTAAGAGCAGAGGCTATAAGGTACACACAAATACAATTCAAATCTTTACTTCTTAGTTCTGGTTAATGATTAAATATGGAAGAAGATGATGAATGGAAGAGAATGCCTTATGGCATAATTTTATTTTATTTTTATTAATTATAATTCCATCCATTCATTCCACTTGTCTTTAATTTGTGCAGTAAAGTTAAAACAAATAAATATTGTTATCCATAGATATTTCCTGTTGTGGTATCAAGCACTAGGAGACAATGCGCCAACCGAAGTACATCGAATGTTCGCATCCCTTGTTCCTGGCTTACCGGAGCCCTGCATACAGTCTTCGGGATCACCCCTCAAAACCAAGCCCTTTGATGCGGCTGCAAACGCCTCTCATGAATCTGGCGATTTCAGTATGGAAGATATTATGCAACATCCAAACTTTAGTTCAGCAGCAGACAATGCTAAAAAAGTTGTCGTAGAACAGACATCTACTGGCATAATAGGGAAGATCGCGAATGTCTCGGCCTCGATATTCCACGACACTAACGCTCTGAACCCTGTACAAACAGTTGAGATCCAGCCATTACTGCCAGCAGGCACCAATGAAAGAGCAGTTGATAATGAAACTAAATATTTCTTTGAGATCCTCCTCGACGGCATGGCGACATCTGTTACAAAAATCCAATGGAGGGATCGATCGCACACAAAGGCTATGAGATGTTTTGCTTTTCTGCTGGAAAAGTTTAAGTTGTATTATTTACCTGTAATTTGCCCACAATTTAACCATAAAAATTCGCTTTACAAGCCGAATCTGGGTAAGTCATTGCAAATTATTTTTCATTCATATATTTTTCTTTTTGGCACACAACTAAAAAAAAAGATTTTTCAGAACTGCCAGTTCAGCACAACATATTGGAAGACGACTTTGTGATCTGCCGTGTTACGCTTATAAAATGGGTGGCGAGTTACGCGCACTTTATGAAGAAGCAGGGCAGCGACGGTGGTCAGCCCTCATCCATGACTAGTATCGGCTCGCACGCCCCACACTCTTCAACGCCAACTCCTGCCGCCTCGATGCACCACGAGGAAGAGACCTCTTTCACTGTAGGACACCCGTCGGACTCTAGCAGAGCCTCGTCGCATGATTCCGCTTCGAACACACCGCATCCCAGTTTAGAATCAGGTACGGCCGTCAAAAGTACGTTAACCCTTTTCCTATTCATATATAGCAAGATACAATGGCAATAACCTAATGGTTGGTATGATTCATATTAATATATGAATCATACGAAATTGAACAAGTAACCTGTTATCGTTCTGTATAAAAAATTTAGGCAGTGGCAATGGCAGCTCTCACCTTCGGCATCATATTGTTGTACATCACATAACTGCAATATGAAAATGTACAGATAAAGAATCGGGAAAGTCTTTTGCTTGTGCTGTAAAAACGAGAAGTGCTTTCGCTCGATCGATTTACTGCAAGTGTGAGAGGGAAACCTTACAGCATATTTAATGCACTGTCTGGACAGAAAGTGCTCATAGCCGATTTTGAATCTCAGTATTTATCACACAAATGACCTTTCGTAGAGTGAAAATACGGGTAGTTTCAATTCTGATAAGTGTTTAATCTTGCAGCGTCGGGCATGTACGAGGAGTTGAGCTCGGAGCTGGTAGTGCGCGACGTGCTGTGCGGCTCGTCGCGCGAGCACGTGGACTTCACCATCGAGGTGCTGCGGCAAGCCTTCCTGCTGCCCTTCGCGCACGCCGCCGCCGGCCGCCGGGTCATCGCGCTCTACAAGGACTGGATACAGATGAACGTGGGTCGCATACCTTACACTTGTTTTTAGGCAGGTTGTCCTAAATTAATAGTCTCAAGTCAGAGATAGAGCACCCAAGAGTACCCGAAAAACCCTAGTATATGAATATTTTCGAGTTTTTTTTTTCAAACCTTGACAGAACAATAATTTTTTGCGATAAATCCTTGATATATTTTTTTCGAAATAAGAATAGTATGCATTACAGTCACAAAAATAATTGTAGGTAGGTAGGTAACCTTTACAAAACATTCAGTCCCAAAGTTAGTTTTTTTATTTTTAATATAGTGTTTTGGATACCCAGTAGTACCCATTTAGTAGTAGTCCAGCGGTACGGCAGGCAAGGCAGTCGTTTGTTTTTATTGATACCGTCGCGGTCATGTGTTTTTCTCTCGCTTGCAAGTTTTTTTTGAGTACGTTTCTTTGGGTTGTGTCCAACCTTCCGCATGTGTAACCTAATCAGTTATTTATTATGCTACGTGTTTTGAAGATACTAGTACAATATATTCTAGTAATAAGCTGAATTTACTGGTGGTCATTGTAGTTGACACTACTTTATGTAGAGTCTAGATGTTAGCTCAAACCACGTTTTTTGTTGTATTACTAATTTCGTTAAAATTTAAACATGGGTCTGTTAAAGCGTGTAGTTCTTTGCTTTAGTTGTAAGTTTGACAATGATTATCCGTGTGAAAAAATATTTTAATTTGTCAGGTGGCAGAGATCCCTCCGTTCCTAATGGAGAGTACATACGAGCAGCAGCAAGCGGGTGAACCACTAGCGCCGCCGCGGCGTCTGCGCAATGACTCGTACCTAGGGGCCGTCGGGAGGGACAACGTGATGGTGCGCGCCGGGCTACAGGTGAGAACTTGCTTTGCATCCTCTAAAAACTTTTTGTTCACAATTACGCATCAATATCAGATTTGTGTACTTTGGTACAAGTAAGTCCACCTGTTGTAAATTGTAATTTGATGCAATAAAGTTTACATAAGTAAATGAAATAAAACTGTAACTAACTCGAACTTGACGGCCATTAGTATTATGGCCGACTATTTTATACAGCCATTGTTTATTTTATGTATTGCTTGCAACAGGCTAGAGTCTGTCCGACGAAAGAGGATACTAGTAACATAGTGCCGATACACATAGACTAGCGTTTTTATGAATTAAATAACTTCCTAATTTTCGCCGATTGCTAATCATTTGTTAATCCTTCTATTTTTATCCGTCAAAAGGATATAATTTGTGACTTTCCTATAAAAACGCTGTTCTATACTTGTTCACAGAACGTTCTACAAGTGTTCATGACGCAAGCGGCAAATGTGTTCTTAGCTTCGCCATCGCCGGTGGCGCCGCCTGGCGCGCTTAGCCAGCAACAACTGCTGGACGAACAGACGGACACGTGCAAACGTGTCCTGAATATCTACCGCTACATGGTGATGCACGTAGCGATGGATGCCAACTCTTGGTTCGTAGTCTTGGTCAAACTTCTTCTTTGTCTTTAGGGTAGAATTTCGATGAATTGTCAATTTTTCTTTTATTTCTAGAGACTGTCACTAATGATGATCCAGACCATAGCCAAAAAAAATTTAATTATTATTAATTTATTGCTGTGCTACTTATAGATTTTTAAAATGTGTTGACTAAACTGCAATAATGTTATTATCGCCCACAGGGAACAACTGTTATTGGTCCTTTTACAAATAACATCACTAGTATTGACAAAAGTACCACCAAAGAGGAAACAAGAATCATTAGGTATGTAACCGCTTTCAATACGAATGATGCTTTTAAATATGTATATATTGCCATTTTTAACGCATACAATATTAAAATAGGTGGGTTCCTCGCACCAGCATTGTTCCAGACTCTGATAGTGACGTGGATAAAGGCCAACCTCAATGTGGCTGTCAAACCGGAGCTGTGGCAAAACTTCATGGAGCTTCTCTCGCGGCTCACGCATTGGGAAGACCTTATCAAAGAGTGGGCGGTATGGAAAGAACACAGTTTCACTGACATAAGCTTGCTGCACAGGTTAAATATAAATACAGTCCAATGGAGACGTGTAAATAGTGCAATTTTATTAAAGCCCGAGCTATTTATAACCCTTGTGGGACGGTTGGTACGGGACATGTAAAAACATTCGATCGCTGTATAATGCTGATGCTGTGCTTGCTGTAAAGAAAAGGTTACGGGCTGCTTTCTTCAAAATAACATTTCATATTGTAATAAAAATGTCGCTTTTGTTATTATAAATTATTTGTACATATTAACAAGAATAAATGGTGCTTTCCTGTTTTCGGGGATTCATCAAGAGTACTTTTGAGCTATTTTTAGGATCACTTTGTTGTCCGTCTGTCTGTTAAGAGCCTTTATCTCGGGAACGCGTGGAGGTATCGAGTTGAAATAATAACCATATACTCAGGTCAACAGTCCCTCGAAGCTATGAAAAATAAAACTTCTAAGTTAACGTAAAAAAATACGGCCGTTTATGCCGCAAAAATTTTGTAAATAAACTGCGAGACTCGATTCTTGGACTATTTATAATAGGGATGACGACTGGGTAAAATGAACTTCTATTCGTCAGTTAGATTATCAAAAAATTATGGACACCTAAATATTATTTTCTCAATCAACCAAACAATGACAAAGAAGTGCGTCAAAGTCCGGGAGGGGGGCTCATGACGTCACGTCTCAGTAAAAACTGTACCAAGGCGTGACGTCAAGCGATATTTCAAATATATCTCGGTAATATTTTGATATCGATAAATCTACCTGATAGACGAAGAAAAAAAAGTTAGTCGTCACTCCTATACGTACCTACAAATTTTTACGGAACCGTCGGTCGAGTCCGACTCGCATTTTTTTTATTTTTTATAATTGTGACGACCACTCCAGAAAACAATGGAGACGCTCACCCGCGTGCTGGCGAGGCACGTGTACTCGCTGGACCTGTCGGAGACGAGCCCTGCCGACCCGCGGGCGCGCGCGCGCCGCGCCACGCCGGCGCCGCCGCCCGCGCCGCAGGCCCGCCCCGCCCCGCTCGCGCCGCGCGACACCAGGACGCCGGGTAACTGAGCCTTAAACTAGTAGTGGCCAGATCGCGGCTACCGTGTTTTGAGCCTTATGCTCTTGTGCTATAAGATTTAAAACAAAAATAAACAATCAGTTTTTTTTAAATAATCGTATTACGTCCTCGGACTGAGTCCATAAGGCCAAATTCTTTAGTTAATTCTTTATCAGTATTCCGATTTTTTGTCCAATCTGCGTCACTTTTAATTCAGCATTATTTCATACAGCAGTATTTAGTCGAAAGGTTAATTATGCCACTGACATCCTTCGACATTTGCAATACGGTCCTGTCAAATTTCTTCTAGACCTAGTGCCGATCTCAACTGCCAGCGACTTTACGTCGTAATTATCAATTATTTTCTTTTCCGACATGTTATTTAATCAAAGTGTGATGCAATTTAGATGATCACAGTGATTTTAAAAGAACGAAATAATAAATGAACTGCTAAATTATTGCTGTATTTTAAATAGTTAGATCCACCCGTTGAATTGAGCATTATTTCGCGATGGGGAGGGAATATTACTTCGTCACTTTCCAAACTTGACACCAACTGGATGAAGCAGCCACGCGGGCAGGGCAATACATATGCTGTACACTTAACAAAGGTCAGCGGGATACATCTTATCGTTGTGGATAAGATGTATCGATAAATTATTACTATTTAAAATTATCGCACAAGTGTTCACAATCGGCGTCTCGGACCAGTTCCCATTATAATAAAGCGGTTTTCTCTAGGCAAATCCCCCAAAGTGGGCCACGAGTCTCACCAACGCAAGGAGCCGGGCGGCGGGCGGCGGCAGCTGGCGCGCGCCCGCAGCGACCCGCATCTCGGCAAGAATGCGGCACAGCTCTCCAACGGTAAATATGTATACATAAAATAAGTTAATTACAATTTTATCAATCACACCTTACCTAGTTCTAAACTAAGTCGCAACTGCGTGTGCGTCAATCATATATTCATTCTTGAATGAGCTAACCGTTATAACATTTACCCCTTTCGTGATTGAAATCCGCAACCTTTGTCGTACCCAGAAACTCTAACTACTAACACAAAACGATTAGTTCACACTTTCCCAAAATTTATCTTAGTGCAAACCCGCGTAGACTACGAAAGAACAATTTTGAAAACCGTCGCGACTGCAATCACCTCTCGCTCTCACATTACATTATATGAGCATGGGGAAACATATTATGTCGCCATTTCAAATCCCATTCTGTACCTGAGTGTAAGATGTGTGTATAAATTAATCTTATTTTCCCTTGTTCAAAACAGAAGAAACCAAAGAACCTAACATTAAGCCAAGAAGATGGTATTCTTTAGACTCGCTGAGACATTCAGTTCAAAACGAGGAACGTGATTCAGCCAGTGGTATGTATAAGTAAATGAACCTTCTTTTACAATTCTTATCAGAGTAAAAAATACTATTGCATAATTTATTACCTGTCCAGGATCTCGGTCCCCTTCGCCAGCCCCATCTAGCGGGGTAGAAAGCAGTTCTATCAAGGATTCTCCATTGCAAATTGATTTGGCTTCTGATGGTGGAAATGTCGGTAAGTTTAAATGAAAGTTATATGAAAAAAAAAAACTTTTTGAAAGATTATTTTTAGATTGTGGTGTGTCATACTACATTGACGATCGACCAATCGATAGATCAATCGCCGTAATAAAATATTAGAAAATAACTTCATATGGACAAGGAAAGGTACTCCGCCGTGCCGTTTCGGCGGATTAAGATCGACAACGGTATTCAGCGAAATATGTCTATTTGTCGTCAAAAACTAAATGTGAAATGTCGTTTACTGAAACTGTTCTTATGTACATGCTTCCGAGTTTCTCAATGAATTTCTTCTCGGCACTAGCCCTCAAATTGTCCTGAGACAGTGGTGGGAAAGTAAAATGGGACATGCCATTAAATGCCATTAGATCTATTTGCAAAATAAATTGACTTTATTATTTCAAACAATTAATAAATTCTCGTAGAATGGTCAGAAAACGACTCTGGCAGCGGTGGCGGGTCAGGCTTTGCTGGGGTCGAGCTGGCCCGCGGGGGGGGCGGGGGTGGGGGCGAAGGCGTGGGCGTGGTGCTGGGCGGCACGGCGCGCGGCTGGCTGCCCGACGTGGCGGCCGTGCTGTGGCGCCGAATGCTGGCCGCGCTCGGCGACCCCAACCACCTGCGCGACCCGCATGCGCACGCGCATCTCTACAACTACCTCATACACCTCAACTCCACGCTGCTCAAGGTGAGTGTAGAACTGTAGACCCGTGACCCACAGCTGGCTTCTTAAAGTTGTTAGTTTTTTTTTATATAAGACAAAATATGGGAATCTACTGCTTGATGTTAAAAATGACGATCAATACTCATGTAAAGTTTCACTATAAGTTTTAGTTTCCCTAGCAGCCATCCAATTCTCCAACATGTGGTCCGCGACCTATCCCAGGGCAAAAAAAAGGTATATTATAAGATCGTATTAAAGCGGCCGAGCGTTTTTAGGGCTTCGCGGATTATATTTAGCCTATCGCTAAAATGTTGGGAAAGTGTAAATGAAGATGCTATTTGTTGGTCTTGTGCCTCCAAAACCTCCAATAGTGGTTATAGACATAATCTCAAAACTAGCCTTATAAATACATACACTTTATCTCTACGTTGCTAAGGTAGACCCTTGACTCGCGCAACTGTAAATGACTACTTAAATGATCAAAATGTATGGACTTACCTATACTGCCCTTCTCATACAGGTACAGTTTATCTTGTAATGTAAACTACCAATAAAATAGTTTACTATGACAATATTGACCGAGTTTCATGCGCTGCTTCTTCTCGGCGCTTTCCCACAATAGTCCCGAAGCAGTGGTAAAAAATTGGGACGTGTAAAAAATAATAATTTATGCCTATTTGCAGAAATAAATTGGTTCTTTTGATTTTAAACCTGGAAGTCTGACCCGGTTTGAAAAGGGTCGTTGTGGTCGCGTCGACAATACGCTAAAATAAAATTAAAACTAGTTGACTAAAAGCAGATAATTTCTAGTTTCTCCTTGGTTGCACTACCTGTGGAATATTTCTGTATAGTCTAATTGTCGACTGGCAGAGAATGAAACGTCCAATTACATATGTTTTACTTTCGTAAAATTGAAATAACTAATAATTAATTAAAATTTATAATTATTGTGTTGCGACTCTAAAAAGATTTTAAAACGATGGTCCAAGAAGACGAAGATTTCCAAAAGTTGACGCCTGACACGTCAATAAGTCAATAGGAACTTTTGTTATCCTTGCCAACCTATGCATATATATCAAGTCAAGTCAAGTGTGAAACGGCTAGTGGCTAGACTAGTGGTTCTAAGCTGGGTGCGGCTGCGTGTTCGAATCCCGCAAGAGACAAATGTTTGTGTAATGAGCCCAAGCATTTGTACTTATGTCATAGATGTTAAAAATATATTTAAGTACGTTTATCCGTTGTCTAGTCGCCATAGTACAAGCTAATACATATATGCTTAGTTTGGGGCTAGATAAACTGGTGTAATTGTTAAAAGATGTTTTTATTATAAAGGTTCCTTTTTACCTTTTGAGATACGGAACCCTAAAAAAACATGTTTGTCTCATGAATATATAGGTAGGTACCAACTACGTAATAAATCAACTAATCTCGAAAGATTAAGTGTAGCGAATCAATCGTTTCCACTCGGTTGCACGTTTTTCTACCATACGCAAGACGCGAAGCGACGCCATACGTTTGGATCTAAAAACGCAAATATTACTAACAGAACAGTTCATTTACCTACTAAAAATTGAAAACAAAACAAAACAAAACCATTTACACCGTTAATACCAATCGCACATGCGTAATAAAATCGTGTCATCTAATAGGTATTGGGGCATCTGCTAATTTTTATCTCAAATATGGTATGCTGGGACAAGTTATCATTCGATATCTCGACGTTTGACGTGTTGTAGATTTTTAGAATCATAACTTTTATAGTGCATAGCCATTCCATTGCCGCGTACGTCCTTTGTTTTATTAGAAGAATTGTTTCTTTTGTTTATTTATAAGCGACAAAGGTCGCTTGTAGGTTGGTCGGCTTTTGTGCATGGTGTTACTCAGGCTGTGCGAGCTGCTGTCTAACTCGAAAGTATTCAAGGAGTGCCCATGCGAAAGAAGAGCAGGAAAAAGGAGGCTCCTAAGGAGACTCAGAAAGGTTCTGTTTGTTCAATAATTTTAAAAAAATACTCATTGTCATTTAACAAAGTAGTTCTAGTGATTTATTTAACAACAGTAAGTGACATTTAAAAGTAAGTTAAATCAATCACAGTATTTTATAAAAATACAGCAAATAAAAAATATCGTACTTGTAGCGGGTATTTTGAAATAAATAAATCAGTAAATGACACTGTTTCTTGATATTATTGTTTGTTTTGATTAGCGAAAAACATGACTTTCCAAATGTTAGATACTTTGTTTAACGTGAATTCGAAAGTTTTAAAAACATCGTTCAGTGAAGCTGACTTGTCGAACCACGAGAAGGCAAGAACCCTGTTTTGTGATATTGCAAGTGTTCGTGAATCCAAACGAAACTCAAAATATTTATAAAACAAACATATGTGTGAAATAAGAAGTAATAAACTTAAATGATTAACAGTAGTTTCATGTTCTAATTGTTACTTTATTCCATCTATCTTTTGTTATAGAAAGTGTCGAGCTCCCAAAAGTTGCAAATTATACGGATCTACTTTTTTGTAGTAAACTTTATCGGATAACTCGTATTTTATCTTTTACGATAGTTTCCTATTTCAGATAAGCGCAAACCAAACCCTAAATGGGAACACAGAGATCCACGTTCCGTTCAATCTTGTGGCGGGATGGTGTCTGGAAGCCGAGGCGTTGCCGGCCTCGCACAGGTTAGTTTTACAAACTGTAGATAAGGGTATTTAACAACTAAGTAAAATATTGGCATTGTTATAAATAAGATGCATTAAGTTTTTTATAAAAGGTGCGTCAACTTTGACTTGTTGTACCAAAAATTTGTACAATTTAATTTAACAAAGTTCCCATGCTATGTATTTGAGACACTATAGCCAATAGACTTTCTATCATAATCATAATAATTTATTACCAATCCATCTCTTTACAATAGATGTGTTACAAGTAAGGCTTATATAAAGGTAAATTATGGAGCCTGTTAGGCACGGGAAATGATCGTTTATAAGTTAGAGAGAACGATAATGTAACTATGACAGTCAATAACAAACCTTCAACTTCGAGAATCTTTTCAGGCCGTTAAAACTTCTACGTCACAAGATCTAGTTACTTACTTAATATGTGACTACCGTTTATTAATCTATCTATATATATAAAAATGAATTGCTGTTCGTTTGTCTCGCTAAAACTCGAGAATGGCTGGACCGATTTGGCTTATTTTGATCTTGAAATATTTGTGGAAGTTCAGGGAAAGTTTTAAAGGTCAGAAAATATATATAATACTATATTATTTTCCTATACAAACTGTTCGTACCTGTCAAACGAATGGGCGGAACGAATTTCGCTGGGTCAGCTAGTCCGGAATAAAAAGGTCAAAAATAGTAATACATGGCGACATACTCTCTGTCCACATTAACTTTTTGTTGCGCCCAACAGGGTCTATAATGATCTATTTTTTGTATCATTTCATCATCTCTTGAGAGAGAAAAATGAAAAAAATTTAATTTATGCAATGAAATGTAAAAGAATTTTTGCGGTTGCAGCCCGCCAGTATGCGGCGGCCTTTATAGAACGCAATAAGTACTGAATTGAATGTAATTGTTTTAATGTCGTCGTGCCAATGGTCCAGGGCGGGCAAGCTGCTGGCGCTGCGGCTGCTGTGCGAGTCCACGCAGGCGCAGGGCCCTGGCGCGCCCTCGTCCTGCAACAACCGCCTGCACCTCGCGCACCTCAACCTCTACCAGCGGGCGTTGCACCACGGTCGATATAGCTTTATACTTATCGATAAATGAAATGTGACGCCATTCACCAATTTGCTTAAAATTTCAGGTTATTTGTAAAATTTAATTTACAGTGGCTTTGAATAGGCTAGTTTCCTGGGTCAAAAAAAGATTATTCTATTTTTTCCGTCAGTTAGATTATCAAAAAATATTGGACCCATATTTTGTCTTTTGACGAAGATAAAGCGCATCAAAGTGAGCACGTGACGATACGCCTTGCTAAAAAGTGTCGCAAGGCGTGGCGTTACGCGGAACTTTAACGGGTTATATCTTCATCATTTTTTGTTTGATCGAGAAAAGAAAAAATACGTGTCCAATATTTTCTGTTAATCCAACTAACGGACTAATTGGATTTTTTAAAGAAAACTAGTCCATTTAATAAGTACTTAATTGAGTTTGGTAAACAATAATGTCACAGTTCGCTATCGCCATACAAATAAGGGAGAGATGCATGTTGACAGCTTATAAACAGTATGTCAATTTATTGGCGATCTCTTATCTAGCTAATTTAGCTTTACCGACGCATTTTACAGATACCTCAAATGTTTTAAGTTTTTCAAGGCATTATTGACGATGCGGTTGATTTTTTGATATCGTTTTTGGTTTCTTAGTCAGATCCATATTTTAAGCCAATCTGGAAGTCAATGGACCTATGTTCAGCAGTGGACGTCCTATGGCTGAAATGTCGATGATGATATTTTAAGTAAACTAGTACGATAGTTTTACAGTCCTTACAGTACGGCATCGCCTTTGATGCCGCCGCTTCTGTACGTATTTACTCAGTCCTATAAAAACGAGCAAGGTCTAACTTCAAATTGGAAATCAAATACATACTAGTTGTAGTATATTATACCTATTACCTACTAGCAGAATTTTCCTTAAATCCGCGTCAAAATTATATTTTTATCACAATGTTGTCATAGTGTTTACCATCGCAAACCTACCACATTATTATTGTCCGATTCGTGTCTTTTATTATTATTATTTTAAACGCCAAAAACCAGATTAGCATTTGCAAGTCAGTAGTGATGTTATGAAACCCATTCACGGTGTCCACAGAGTGCTATCAACTTATTGGATGCCGAGCAGTCGCATGATACCGCGTAATAAAAAAAAATCTGATGTGTCTTATTTTGCTTGGCTGAGGATTTACATCAACGTCAAGCCGAAGCGTTAATCGATCAGACATAATCCAGTGTAAAGTTAATAATTCATTATTCATTATAATTCATTATTAAATTTACACTCACGACATCGACGTACTTCGTAAAAAAATGTCAGACTTGCCGTCGGACGGCATAACAATAGTTTCGCGTATCTACACGGACTGATAAAGAGTTAATACACTCTATAAATTATTCATAACCTGCTAGATCAGAAAAGTCATATGTTTTCGTTTCACAGGTTTGACTGGTGAGGACCGGTCGGTGGTAGACGTGTTAGTGGAATACGCAGCCCCTCGGTACTTGTCTCTGGCTCTAGACGGGTACTCGTTGCTTTTGCTCGATTTCGTGCACGCTTCCACTGTCGTACTCAACTCTTCTGACATGGGTGCTTCGGTAAGATAGTTATTGATTAATTAAGCCTAAACCAAAATTTTTATTATTATGAAAATAGAGAGAACAAGTGACTAAAGGCACATTCAAATGCAGTAATGTTGAAGTAGATACGCCGTGCGCTCTTGTCTTTAAATTATTATGATTCTATGTTAGTAGAACTATGTCCTATCCTACTACCTCCTAAACTAAGTACAGGTGACGAAGAGTTAGTCATATAATTATGCCTTTCATTCATTATTACGAGACGCACTAACGCCCCTTCGTCATTAGCTGTCAAACTGAAACGGTGATGATTGTATCAACGGCAGGTCAACCTACCCAAACAATTAAAGGTCATTCAACCGATTTTAAACTACAAGTCCGACACGTAGAGATCAACATCAATTGAGTTTTTTTTTTTCATTTTGTGGTAGGTTGACGAGCTTATGTCTGTACATTGTAGTAAAAAAAGTGTTCGAATTTGCTGAATGCTGTTCATTCAAGACCCATTTTAGCATATGACTTTGTAAAGTAGTTGTTATTAATAAAAACCATAACCTTAATTGAGTGTACTCGCATTCATAAATGTTGTTTGGGGATTATATAATCAATTTAACGTTCATTCGCAGTGTCCGCGCACGGCAGCCGTAACTTTTTTAGGTTCTCTGCTATCGCTGCCTGATGGACTGATGAACGCGCCGATGCTGCAACCGTATCCGCACCAATACAACACTGTATCTTGTCCAGACCTGAAGGTATGAGTACGTCATGAATATTTTCTTGTTATTTAAAGGGATATAAAAAAGTATTAATTCTGGAAATGATCTTCCTATTATTTAGTTTCTTAGTTACGTGTGACGTACGCCCCGTTAAAAATACCCTAACCTCCGAAAACCGATGGAATAGTTTTCGATTGGAGCCTGCACACCTGCCCGCTGAAAAGGCGCTCTGATAAAGGTTGCAGAACATGGTGCATGCAATAGAAATGTTAAAATAGAACTAGTTTTTTAAAAAATAATTTGAAAGCTGTCAGTAGAAAACGATTCTCCCTATAGGGCTGAAAAGTTACTTTCAACCCGCTCCTCAGACCTACTTTCCGAGTATGAGTAATGAAAAATAATGTTGGTACATATTATGTATTCTGTAACAAACAAACATGATCTAGCGTGTGTGTGTGTGTGTGTGTGTGCCCCAGGAGCACGTGCTGAACATCGTGGTGCGCGTGTGCCGGCGCGAGGGCGCGGGCGCGGCGCGGTGCGCGGGCGCGTGCGCGCTCACGGCGCACGTGTGCCAGCTGCTGGCGGCGCGCGCGCACTGCGAGCGGCTGCCCGCCTACGTCACCTGCCTGCTGCAGATGCTCATGGTGAGGGGGGTCGATGACCTTGCACCGCCGCTGCCCCCCTAGCATGACCACCAATATGATATAGCGATATATCGACACCGACTGTAAAAAATATGATAGATATAGCCGTTTTGCCAAATCACCGTGCCGGTGACGTCACGTTGTATGATCGCTGTTTTGATAAAAAATCACATTAAATATTTTTAAAAAATTACAAGTGGTGTCGATAAATCGCTATATCATTTCGTGTCATGCTAAGGCTCGGACTACACACATCCGGAATTTTTGCCTCGCGAGCCAAGCTTTTGATGCTAAACTCTCCACTTACATCCTGTCGGCCGTTCTTTCCAAAACCAAAAAAAAATTACATCCACCTTATTATGTTTACCAAGTTTTCGTAGCAAATAAATATTTTGTAATTTCCACGCCATATTCCCGTACTGTTTTGCGGGGGGGGGGGGGGGGTGTTTGGTGGCACACCAGTGTCTAGCTTATTCCGAACAGTTCATTTGAGGGTACTCCAGGCACACACGAGGAATTTGGCTACTAATAAAGAGGAGTTCAAGAAGCTGACGGCCAACCTTCGGAATTGAAGAGGCACTCGAAGAAGAAGAAGAAGTGTGAGTTCATGTGCACACAAGTGCTGTTTCAGAACGCAGCCTATAAATGACCTGGTTGTGTGATAACAAGTACGCTCTGCGAGCGGCTACCATCGTACGGTAACTGTCTGCTGCATAAGCTCTTTCTAGGTAAGTTAGGGCAATAATCAAGTTCTTATCGTCCGGTTGTGGTGACACGGCGTACGTGTGCTCGCTACGTATGTACGTAGTAGACCCTTTTGTGTATTTTTTCAAATGCTTCGTTTTTTTTTTTCAGATGAAAAACAAAAACATTGCCAAAGTAGTCAGCGACTGTGTATTGGTGCTCGCCGATTACACCGATCGAATAGTGGAACAATATCCTGGATTAGCCGGTAAGCTACCAAATAAATGTCTATATTGATGGCAATTCGGATGTCTGGTCTCTCTCTTTTACTGCTCGGTAGATGAAAAGCGTCTTTTGTCATATCTTTTGATATTTTAATGGGTTGACATGCCTTCTGAAATTGACCATGGAAGCTTTATTTGTAGCAAGTTTTAGAAAAGAAAAAAGAGCACTTCTCAGTCTTAGTTCAGTGTTACAACCGAATCGTCATCAATATTAATTTAATCACATATTTGAGTGTGATACCATTAAGGACTATAGAGGAAGGGGTTTACTCGTTCGCTGAGCAGTAGCCTACTCATTAATAGTTTTATTGTTTTGAAGTTTTTAGATGTCAACGGCACGCAAAGGTGCGAAGCTACGGTTATAGATTGCTGACCTAAAGTTAACAATGATTCTAAAGTCTGGTTAATTTGAATTATGATTATTGCCATCAGATATTCTTTATTACTGGGAAACATACAGTATTTCATGAACGTGCAGGTTTTCTCACGATGTTTTCTTCCACCGCCGAGCTACTGGTATAAATTCCTATATAGATTCTGAAAGCTGCAGAGGTACATGCTGTGGGATACGAATTCACAAACAACGGATGTGAGGCGAGGCTTCGATTCTTCGACCATTAAGGTCCTAAAGTATGCCAATACGGAGTTACATTACAAAGGGATGCCAGATTTCAAAAATAAGATCTAGGGAACAATATAAAGAAGCGTCTTAATCGTTATTATTTTTAATAAAATATCCGAAAATAAAGTCAATAGAGAGACTACAAAAGCCACGCGGTCATTCATCAGAGGCGTAGGTACGGCGAGCCAACAAGGATCTTACGCAGTGCACACACAGTGCAGTTATCCATGCTTACGATTAAAACAGCAGATAGGAATAAATAAATGTGAAAAAAATATGTTTTTGTTTTTTGATTAAGTTACTGATTCTGAGCCACTCCTAAAGATTTGACACCCCTTTGCAATGTAACCCTGTATACGTCCCACTGTAGGAGACAGGCTACACCTCAACTATGAGGTTGTTTGGTTCGCGAGCCCAGTGCGGATTGACCTACATCGACACCGCTAGGCCCTAAGGTCCTAATGATGTAAATATGTCGAACAGGTAAAATAATAAAATGGATATGCGCGTGCCTCGCGCAGCTGTCGGGCAGCGGCGCGCGCGAGGCGGCGCGGCCGCTGGCGGGCTCGCTGCTGCTGAGCCTGGCCGAGTTCGCCGTGCGCTGCGGGCCCGCGCTGCTGCTGCGCGAGCGGGAGGGGGGGCAGACGCTGCTGCTGATCGTATTTAAGGTACCGCACTTGCAGCATCATCATCGTTGGGCATCCACTGTTGAATATAGGCCTCCCCCAGTGACTTCCAGATCTACCAGAAGCGGCCTACATCACACACTTTATTCATATTCATTTATTGCGTCATAAATGTACATTATGATGTTATTACATTGTGTGAGACCATGGACCACTCATGGACCCTGTAAGCATTCATGTTATACAATAATAGTATATGTAATCAATATGTAAATCGTCATATTAATCATTTAAAAAAATAAAAGTCTGTCTTGTCAAAATAATACATAAAATTCATTTGAAATAAAATTCAATCATATAAAATCATCCAAGTTAAAACAATATGTCAATTCATAAATATTATTATCACTCTTGCTGACAACTAATACAAATTATAGGGCTTATCGGCTTTTTCTATGGAGGTTGTTTTTTTATTCAGATTTTTTTTTAACAAGAATTAAATTATACTTGTTTAAAAGCTACAAAAATATGACACAAAAAACTACAGAAATATTAATTTTAAACAACTCCGTTTCAGAAAAAAGCGCGGGAAACGTGGATCGTGGCGGGCGTCTTTTTTGATACTCAAATTTAAATATTAACTTTCTAGGTAAAAAGTGATCAGTAGGGTGTAATAAAGTTAGTTTTAGTATTTTAATAGTATAAATATTATTATTTGTGTAATATTCATCATTTAGGTAAGTTTTACGTACTCTTTTAACATGAATAAACCCCCCGACTTGTCGGGGGGTTTTATCGTCCCGCCAGCAGCAAGCTATGTAACCGTAGAGTCGGAAAAGGAACATGAGTCTGGAAAGGAGACAGATGGCTCAAATGCTACAGATAGTTGTGTAGGGTCTGGGCATTCCCCAAAACCCCGCCCGAAAAGACGTCGGAAACATTATGGCCGCCATAAAGATGCAGCTGAAGCTGCCAATGAAAACCCTTCACCAATGGTTGTAAACTCTACAGATTTACCAGCTCCCAATCATCCACCTGTTGGTCGTCAAATATATAATAGTACTGATTCCTCACCTTATGTAATTCATGTACAAAAGATAGTAGCTCAAGACTCTGGAACCACATTGCACCCTGTTGTTTTTGGTAGAATTCTGGAAAGATATTCATTCCACAATATTATAAAAGGAAGTTTAAAAAAAATTGGACGGAATAAGTTGTCTATTTCCTTTTCGAACAGTGATGATGCCAATTCATTTCTCTCGCATGGCTGCCTAGTTGCAAACAATTTAAAAGCTTTTATACCTACCTTTAACATTACCCGAATGGGCCTTATACGAGGTGTGCCTGAAGACTGGTCACCCGAGGAGATTATTGACAACATGACTGTTCCGGAAGGTTGTGGTAAAATAATCAAGGTTAGACGTTTAAACTTTAAATCCTTTACAAATGGAACACCAGTTTGGAAACCTTCACAATCTGTTGTAGTAACTTTTGATGGTCAAATTTTACCGAAGCGCATATTTATGTGCTATAATGCTCTGCCTGTTGATTTGTATGTTTTCCCGACCATACAATGCTACAATTGCTGTAGATTCGGACACACCAAATTGCAATGTAGATCAAAGCCTCGGTGTTACAAATGTGGTCAATCACATACTGGGGAATCTTGTCAAATCAATGAAGATAATGCCTCCTGTTGCCTATGTACTGGATACCATTTTGCTACAAGTAAATCTTGTCCTGAATTTTTAAGACAAAAGAATATCAAATCTTCTATGGCTAATAGTTGTCTGTCTTATGCTGAGGCTTCTAAGCTCCATCCACCAACATCTAAATCTTATGCTGATACACTGATGGCTACCAAGCCCAATAATCCTATTCAATCACCTAGTCATAACAATAGAAACTTATCTCATGCACCTACATCTTATAAAAAAACTGTTTTTTTAAAACCACGCCCCTCTCCAAGTCTATCAAAGGGTTATGACCAGGAGGCCCATGAAGCTCTCATCAGAAACTTTAGCATTCCTGATCCTTCTAATGGTTGTGCATTTAGCTCAAATAATGAACAAAATGATTCTTCTCAACAATTTTCTTTAATTAATTTAATTATTTCCTTAATTAAGATAACCCAATCCAACATGAGTACACCGTCCCACGCTGCTTATATTATTGAGAAATGTTTGGAGGTTGTTAAAAATGGCGTCATTGGCGAAGGTGCTGCAGTGGAATAGCCACAGCATCAATAATAAAAAGTCAGATTTAATTTATTTATTGAATAAATTTGAGCCATTTGTCTTTGCATTATCAGAGACGTGGCTCAAACAAATGTACAGTTTTAAAATTAATGGCTTCACAGTGGTAAGAGATGATCGACCTGATGGTTATGGTGGTGCAGCTTTATTAATAAAAAATGGCACACCATTTACCTCAATCTCTCTGCCACCCCACAATGTAAATATGTCTATAGTAGCTGTAAGTGTAAATAATGTATGTATTGTTTCTCTGTATATTCCCTATCCCTCATCTGAGATTTTTTCTGTATTTAGTCACATGCTCTCTTTACTCCCAAGACCTTTCTTAATTTTAGGTGATTTTAATTCACATCACCAGTCATGGGGTTGTGCTAGTACCAATAGGCATGGAGAGGAATTTATGGATTTAATACATCACCATAATCTCTGCATCCTAAACACTGGAGCTCCTACTCGACGTACTTTACCAAATCAGGGCAAGAGTGCTGTAGACTTGTCTATTTGTACCCCAAACTTAGCTTCTTTGTTGACTTGGGAGACATACCCATCTACTTTTGGTAGTGACCATTTCCCTATAGTTATTCATTTTCCCTATAACAAAACTGCTGACCCTAAACAGATGACTCGCTTAAAATTTATTTTACCAAGTAGTAAAGTCAGTGATTCATGGAATAAGTATAAAAGCTGTGTTGAAAAGAGAATTTCATCCCTCCCAAATATTACACCTGGCAATGAAACCACATGTGCTGATGCTCTAGTAACCGTTTTAACAGATGCAGCCAAAGAAATTTTTCCAGTTAAAGGCAATTCACCACATAAAATACCATCGCCTCCGTGGTGGGACAGCGAATGCACTGAGGCAGTTAAAAAAAGGAAAGCTGCAGAAAAAAAATATAATGTTAATATGACTGACACAAATTTTCAGTTATTAACTAAAGCTTTAGCTGATACTCGCAAATTATTTAAAAATAAAAAGTTTGAAAGTTGGCGTAAATTCTGTTCTTCCATCTCTCCTAATACACCATCCGCTATGGTGTGGCAATGTATCAGGAGATTCCGATCGGCCTTTTCTGAATCAATTTGTAGAACCATCCCCGAGTCTATAGCAAGTGATTTTTTGGATAAACTAGCACCACCCTGGGTAGCCCAAGATATAAATCTACTTCCACCAGTCATACAACAATCTGCTTTAGATACTACCGGACTAACCTCACCTTTTTCACTTTATGAGCTTAAAGCTATTATTAATAACACACATGATTCTGCTCCTGGACCTGATAACATACCATATTCATTTTTTGCCAATGTTGGTGATAATATCCTTTCGTATTATTTACATTTGATCAATTCTGTCATGTTGACAGGTAATATTCCACCATCATGGAAATGTCAATTGGTGTTGCCATTTATAAAACCCGGTAAAAACCCCTCTGATGCTTCATCGTACCGCCCTATTGCCTTGTCATCGGTTTTAATTAAAATTGCGGAACATCTTGTTAAAAACCGGTTAGAGTGGTACATTGAAAGCAATGGATATTTAGCTGATAGCCAATATGGATTTAGAAAAGCAAGGAGTACCACTGATAGCTTAAGCTTACTGATCTCAGATATAAGGCTGTCCTTTTCCATAAATGATTCATTAATTGCAGCTTTTCTTGATATTCATTCTGCCTATGACAACGTTATTTTACCGATTTTAAAAACAAAACTCGAAAAGTTGAAAGTACCTAATGTTTTTTGTAATTTCGTTATTAGTATTTTAAATGAACGTCATATTACCTTACCTTTTTCAGATTTTAAAACTGATCGCTTTGTATCGAAAGGATTACCCCAAGGGTCTGTCCTCAGCCCCCTACTATATAATATTTATACATACGATCTAGAAACATCTTTAGGCAATAATATTAAAATTCTACAATATGCCGATGATTTATTACTATACTGTTCAAACCGATCAATTGAAATTGCTGAATCCAGCTTATGTTCTTCTTTAACATTGTTACAACATTGGATGGATAATAATGGTTTGGAAATATCTTTATCTAAAAGCGCAGTTATGTTATTTACTCGTAGGCGTTCGACTCCACTTATCCAATTGATTTATGATAATAATGTTATTCCTGTAGTAGATCAGTTTAAATTTTTAGGGGTTATTCTAGATCCAAAGCTTACAGGTGCGTTACATTGCAATTATGTTATTAATAAATGTGAAAAACTTTTAAACATGCTAAGATGTCTCTCAGGAGTTTGGTGGGGGTCACATCCTTACTCAATGAAACTCCTCTATAATGCGTTGATTAGAAGCATATTAGACTATGGAACCTTTCTCCTAGAACCCGGTAATATAACAGCTTTTAAAAAATTAGATAAAATTCAACACAAGGCCATAAGGTTAATAACGGGAGCGATGAAATCTAGCCCAATAAATGCTCTTCAAATCGAATGCAATGAACCTCCTCTACATCTTAGAAGACAATTTTTATCGGACAAGTTTCTATTCCGTATTATTCAGTTTAATAACCATCCACTTATTACTAAGCTTCAAACTCTTTCTGTTATGCTAGACACATCTAGTTATTGGGCTCACAAACCTATGCCCTGCTTGGTTAAAAGTTACCGTAAATTCGTATCCCTGTCTTCTCCAACACATCGATCTAATCGCCTTCCGCTTTACTCTCAGAAGTATGAATCCGTTTCTTTTTCTTTCACTATTCATTACAACCTACTAGATAAACAAGACCCTAATATCAAGACTATTTTTAATTGTATCTTAGACACTGAATTTAGCGACTTCCATCACATTTATTCTGATGCTTCTAAACATTCCGCTTTGGAATGTGTAGGTGTAGGGATATATCATTCACAGTTTAAAATAGTCCAAAAGGTGAAAATGCCACCAGAAACCTCAGTTTTTACGGGGGAATGCTACGGCATTTTTAAAGCAGTTGATTACATTCGAATTATGAAGTTAAAAAAAAGCATTATCTTTACGGACTCAAAGAGTGCGTTGCAGGCTCTGAATAAATTCCCCTTTCATCTTAAAGCTCAATATCCAGTTATATTTGAAATAAGGCGTATAGTGTATGAATGCTTCATTAATGGGCTTTTTATTAGTTTTGCTTGGATCCCAGGTCATAGTGGGATACCAGGGAATGAAATATCCGACCATCTGGCGAATGATGCGGTGCAATGTGGGGACGTATTCCCCTACCAAAATTATCCTCACGATCTTCTATCTTTACCTAAAGTTTATCTTATGGATAATTGGAAAAACATTTGGGAAACATCTTGTCAAACCAATGGTAGATTTTATGCTCAAGTACAGCCTAGTATACCCATAAAGCCGTGGTTTTATAATGCGAAGTTTAGCAAGACGGTGACATCAATTTTAATACGGTTGCGTCTAGGACATGTCTGTACACCGGCCCATCTCGCTAAACTTCGCATTATTGCTGACTCAACGTGTGAATGCGGAGCGGATATTGCTGATGTAAATCATATAGTTTTTTCATGTCCTCTTTATGACCGGTCAACTTTTATAAATAGCCTTATTTCCTATCACGTTCCTTTCCCTACAAGCATAACTCAATTATTGTTTTCCAACGACTCTATGTTATATAACTTTTTAGCCTCATTTATCACTATAAATAACATTAAAATTTAAACCTATATTGTTTTAAACTTGTACATAATAAGTTTACTTACTTAGATTTACTATATCATATTAAAATATATACCTTATCCTACCTTAACCTTACCCTTCTGATCACCTTCCTTCCTAAATTCCTTTTTCGTTATTTTCTTGCATTTCCTTTTAATTATTCCCGTTTCCCCGTTTTTACTTGAATATGGCAACGCACAAGCCGTGTTAAGCCAAAAATCGAAAAAAAAAAAAAAAAAAAAAAAAAAAAAACCGTTTCAGGTCAAAAACATTTTTTTTGTCTATGCTGTCAACTGTCTGACGTTATTGACATTGCTGACATCTGTCAGACTGCTAAATCCTTTGTAAAAAGTAAATTTTGACAGTCATATTGTAACAGTGACATTATGATCTTAACATTATAAATGTAAAAGTTTGGATGTTTGTTAGTCAATCATGCTTTGAGGATTAAACTGAAATAGTTGAAGAAATAGACACAAACAAATTTTTAAGAAGAATAAAAATATATTTAATTCTGTACAAAAAGTAAAAAAACAACCATGTTAAAGTTTGCGTAGTAAAACCTACACATTGATGACAGAAACATTTGATCTATAAAGATGAAATGTACGACTTTTGAATGGTGTGATTGCCAAAAGTTTAATGAAACATTTGAACCGATATTGGTTTTACTGTTGGTACTGTTGGCTTTGTCCGGGGTGTTCTACGTGCTCCTGAGGCTGGAAGCCGTGCTCGTCGGCGACGTACGTGACCGTGTACACGAGGCCGTCGGGGGCCGTGTACTTATACGTGCCCTGCACCTGGATGGCCTTGTGGTCCTCCGTGATCTGCTTGAGAGTACCTTGCTCCTGGCGGGACGTGCCGTCGCTGGTCTCAAACCTGATGACACACAGTTCATTTAATAAATATATGCCAGACACACCAACTGTCACAGTATCGAAGTGAGGAATTAATCCCTGTGTTAAAAGGTACCAGACAATAAATTTTGCTAAGGGCCTCTCCCAGCACACCTTTAATTTAATTGACATATTATCATGTCATATTGTCCTCAATGCTGTGACCTACTGTGGAGCATACGCTCAACCGTCACATATTTTTCACAAATATCGTGTGCTTATTATGGTTTATTCCAACGAAAGTGCCAATCAAAAAGTCTATATATTATTTACAAAGTTACATAAAGAACTTCTCTGCACACACAATACCAATAATAGATATCAAATATTTAGATGTTGAATGCAAATATCCCACAATGTGTGTGTGTGAATGACATTACCAAATAGCAAATACGTTTTGTGAATTTACATCAGATTTAGGCCAACAAACTCTAAAAGCCTCTCATTTAATACAAACCACTTTACCTAGTAGAATGCTTAGGCTTGTTAAGACCAGATAAAAGTTAAAGTTCTGTTTCACATTTAAAGAGGATATTATAAAACTGTGGGTAAAAATGATAATAAACTTACTGGAATTGATAACCCTCAGGGTTGACATCAGCTTCCTGCTTTAATATTTGGACTGGGTATTGGTCTTGTTGCTGAGGGGCAGCTAGGGCTACAGCCACCGCGGCAAGGGCGCAGATCACCTGTATTCACACAAATATTAACCCTATCTATAAACAAATAAAGCACATTCTAGCTTAATAAAATAGATTGTATTTGTGCAATTAATTAACGAAAAGGTAACCCATATCCATAACATATAGGTTGCGCTTTAGCCATGCTCTATTCAAAGACTACTAAACAAGATCGAGTTTTTGATGAAATCTCTAACCTCAACCTCTTTGCCACAAGCAAAAATAGAAAACTCTTTCTGCTTGAGGCAAAGAGGTAGCAGTGTCTCAGTCTGCCTCACAAAAGATTACTTTTTAACAGGTCTCTTGATATGAGTATTTTAGTCAAATCTACTTCGGATGATAGTAAGCTACTGTATCCATTATTATTACAGTAGTTTTTTAATAAATAATTAGATTAGCATCATATTGTTTTACTTATAAAACCCATAAATAATTAAGATTAAACAAAATTAGACTTACGATTTGGTGCATTTTGGTAAAGAGTGGTTGTTGTAAGTAAGAAGGATGTGCTGAAAGCAGCCGGTGACTGTGCCGAATTGAGCGCGCACCGCTGTTATAAATGCAAACCCTAATTGATGACAACACTATCATGTACGGCAGCCATCGCTCGCAACACGGTGCTAATCAGAAGAGAGGCGGTGTCCTAGAAAAACTAAATTTAACACTATCATTGCATAAGAGACAATCCACAATTTTTATTGGAATTGCGATAGATTTTAGGACGGCGTATATTCAAACTAGATTTTCACACTTACTTTCTTTTCGTCATAAAATTTATTTTACCAAACTATAAACTGTTACAATATTCATAAGTTATTTTTTATATTCGATGAACTTGGTCACAATCTTACCTTTTCTTTTTTTCGCTTTCGCTTCGTCATGTCACTAGTCGAAAATTATATCGCTCGACAAGACCACTATAAAAATGACCAAGGAAAAAAATGTTTTCTTATTACCATTTTATGGTAATTTGAGCCTACTTCCCTCATCAATCAGGCTACATTTATTATATTTCTTGTCTGGTTATAACTCAGAATGGTCTATGACTAAACTTAGGCGTGGCTTAGGCCTTCTCGGGTTGTAAGAGTTCGGAAATATAGACAAACAAACTTAATGTATTCCTAAGTTGGACTCTCGTAATCTTTTCCAAGTGTACTAGTATTCTTCTTCTTAGTCGTACACTCCTGGCGGAGTGGTCGTGGTTATGGATTGTCTGATAAGTTGGTTGCGGCTTTTGCAAGACTTCTACATCTTTCTCTATTCGTGGCACTGCGGGTACACTCAACAAGGGAACGCTTCGTAGAAGATTTTATGAAGTCTGTCCATCGTGTGGGTGATCGACCGCGAGAACGTTAACCTTACACTCTACCTTGTATCACTAAGTGTTCTAAAGAGCTTGCGGATGATATGTCCAAACATCATAAGAATTCGCACTTGCACAATTGACAAAAGTCTTTCTTTGATGCGAAGCTCTTTCAGAATAGAAACGTTAGTGCGGTAAGCAGTCCATTTTATCCTCAGCAAGCGTCTCCAGCACCACATTTCAAGGGCATCAATCTTCTTACGATATTTTTGATGGACCGTCCATGTTTCAGCTCCATACAAGAAAATAGGAAATACTAAGCATTTCATTAAGCGAACCTTGGTGTTTTTAGTTATGCGGCGATCTTTCCATATCTTCGTGAGCTTCTCTACGGCTGATCGTGTCACGGCACACCTACTATTATACAAGCTGACAATTATCAAAGCCTAGTATTCTGTATGCATTGCCTAGAAAAGTATTAACACTGAACATACTTCCAGGTGCTATACGCTGTAATGAAAGGAACTAATGGATCTGAAATAGAAGGACTGTCTTTACCTGTAGATGAAGACTTTGACCCGAATATACAACTGGACAATTTGGGACCGAAAACGTCACCGGCGTCTACCATCGATGTCAAGCTTTGGGCTCAAACGGTATGATATACATTTTAATAAAATATATAAATTCTATAAACAATAACACCAATAGGGTTGTTTACACTATTCTTAAATAATTCTAAAACAACATTTATTACAACTTTCTTCTTATTTTAGGCCTATTAAGCCTAATAACGTAGGCCTTAATACCTGGCACATTATAATTAATTTGAAAAATTCGATTTTTAATTGTTCCAAAATCAATAAAAAGTTACTCCGTTGAGTTAGGTAAACAGTGACGTCATAGTTTGCTCTCGCCTTACAAATTATATGGAAGAGTAGCGTTAACGCTACTCTTTGATAGTTTTGAAAAATATGTCAGTTGATTAGTGGTGTAAAATACCGTATTATCTAGCCCCAAACTAACAAAAGCTTGTAGGTACTATGGCGACTACATAACGGATGAACATACAAATACATAACAAATGCTCGTGCACCACAAAAATATTTACTCCCACAATCGCCTGCCTTTGTACTCTAGAGCCCGAACCACTAGACCAGACGATCGTCAAGTTACATATAAGTTATTAGCTGCTTTGCGGTTGCATAAGACCGCGTAACAGTACAATTTCGATTCTGTCTCGTTTTGTTGGAATGAGGCAGTGCCGTAACTAGGGCGGACTCTGGAGGGACGCAGAAATGACTAGACCAGACCATGTTTTGGGTCATGCATGGGCGCAGTCATAGAAGTTTGCACCAGTTGGAAAAGGCTAGCTACGGCACTGCCGGGGGTTAAAGTAACAATTGATTAATTTCGTTAGATATGCACTCAACTGGTGCTGTTCCTCGGGCACTGGCCGCTGTGGAGCGGATGCCAGCTATCGTCGAGCGTGTGCGAGCAGCACGATAGCCCCGAGCTGGGCGGCGAGCTGGGCCCGGCCGTGCTCGCGGCGCCGCACGTGCAGCTCATGCGGCTCAGCGACACCACGCTGGCCTCCTTCATCGAGCTGCCGGCGCTGGACATGCCGGCGGGGGCGGCCACCACCACGCCAGGTGAGTCGAGTGACGAAACTTAGTGTAGTAGTGCTGCTTACTATTCACTTTATATAAAGTTAGCATAATACATTCTCCTAAAAATTTTATCAAACGGAGGTCCAGAAATATAAGGGTATCTGGATCCCCAACAGTTTTGTAAAATTTCAACTAACTTTGTTATGGCGCAATAGTATCAGATTGATAACAATAATAGTGTCAACATTATAATAATTGGAATTATAATTCTAAGAATCCACGTCTTCAAAATAACACCATATTTAAGACATCATTTCATTATTAATTTTCTATTATTTGCAACGATTGATTTTTAATTGTTTTTAATTCAATGAATATTTCATTTGATTTTGTTTTTGACTGAATAGAAGTGGCGTCACAACTATGTATAATGTTCAAAATCTATATATCTGTCGCGTTTTGACCGCTCATAAAAAGTACGGCAATTTCATTATTATTGTTTAACTGTTAGGTATACAATTTTATGTTTTGGAAAGAAAAAATGCAAGTATCCGTCAAGGTTTAAAAAAATATATGCGGGAAAGACAAATAGTTCTAATTGAGGGTAAGTAAGGTTACCACTCTCTGATCCGTGTTCTATTGTTATAGGATTATCAACCTCTGACCGCCAAGTCCGTGTACTGCTACGCGACATAGCGGGCAAGGCTTGCTGGGACGCATCAGCTCTGTACTACGACCCATCGTCCGCCGCCACCGAGCCACTCGAACTGCTGCCTTTACCAGACAGGTATTAAGGTTTTAATGCCGCTAGCGTTCAATGCCCGCCAATATGGTTAGAGCTTGAGAGATAAAACTCTCCAAACTCTTGTACGTAACATAACAATGTCTCTTTTGCCTGCTCATTGCAATCTGTAAAATTAATATAAGCCATCGGAAGTATTTGTACACCTTGCGTTAATCACCAAGAGATGTCTCACTACCTATTTAAAAAAACCGGCCAAGTGAGATTTGGGCCACGCGCAATGCAGAGTTCCGTAGTTGCCCGTCACAATATGCGGTATTTTCTACTTGTTTTACATAATTAACAACTTTATTTGAGTAATTTTCTTCTCCGAGTACATGTTACTCGGTAACTTGTAAAGCCTACCTAGCTGTACTCTTTAGTCCATTCAGACGCAACTGCGTGACATAAGTGGTGCAACAATACACCATTGACATCACGATAAGAGCCTATTGATGGGCGGTAGACATTGGTCATATAATGTTACAGAAATATACTTCCTTAACATCGTTTTTGCTTTATACAGTGTTGACAGCCCGAGAGATACGACCTTGTCTTCCCTGCCGCCGCCTTTGCCTCCAGATTTACTACCGGACTATGTAAATTCACCGCCGGACAAACATCAATTAGACCATGTAAGTTTTTCTGCCAATTTTTAATAATACTAACAATCCGTCTCGGCTTTGAATGGGTACCACTAAGTATTTAAGGTTACAAACTATATTGTTGAAGACGATTGGTTTAATTGATCATTAAATTCAAGGACTAGCCTGCTTACTGATTGTCGGCTTCAGTGGCCAAATGCCAGCCTTTAGCTATTCACGTACGACAGCAACGTTTAATGAACATGAAGTAATCCTATATTTCAATTGTGTATGGATACTTGGGAGCCATCCATAAATTATGTCGCTCGAATTTCATAATTTTTTTAGCCGTACTTGTCACAGTTGCGCCTCGATTCAGAACCCTACGGTAACATAGCTATCGACGGATACGGACGGACGGAATTTAGGTTGATTTCAAATAATTTCAGCTTCGTTAACCATTACCCACAGTGTTTATGTAACTGGTAGGTAACATCGGGCACGCGTCCCTCGAGATGTCGGGCGAGAGAAATTTTCAGTACTTCTTTCATAAAAAGGCTCTAAAGACTGTGCAGCCCTCAATGAATCGCGCGCACGCACACAACTATCTACGCTCGCCTTCCAATGTGTAGCGCTCACTCTCACACGTTTGCGTGAGGCATAGTCTGTTGCATGCGGGTTAGAAAACAGTTTTATTTTATTTTTGAAATAATAAGTAAGAACAAGAAAAAATAAGTCTTTTCCTAGCAATTATAATTTTTTGCATTCAAGATAAGGACAACAGCACGTCAACCTACCACAAAATGTAAAATTTTCTCAATTGATATTGATCTCTATGTCTCGGACTTAAAGTTGAAAATCGGTTTAATGACATTTTACTTTTTAAAAGTAGGTAGGTTGACCTGCCGTTGTATGTACATTTGAAGTACAGAAAGCGTGGTTTAAGGCTTCGGTAATCTTTTTTTATCATCGTGTACACATAACCGGTAGGTGCTAGCGTACATCGGGCACACGTCGCCCGAGGTGGCGGGCGCGCGGCGGCTGGACAGCGCGGGCGCGTCGCCGCTGCCGCCGGGCGCCGAGGACGAGCTGGTGGCCGCGCTCGTGGCGCACAGGAACGCCGAGCGGCACTACCTCGCGCACCGGGACAGGTCAGTGGAGGCACCGGGGCGGGACAGGTCAGCGGAGAGACCTAGGCGGGACAGGTCAGTGGAGAGACTGAGGCGGGACAGGTCATTGGAAAGACCTAGGGGGGACAGGTCAGTGGAGAGACCGGGGCAAGGCAGGTCAGAGGAGAGACCGAGGCGGGACAGGTCATTGGAAAGACCTAGGGGGAACAGGTCAGTGGAGAAACCGAGGCGGGACAGGTCAATGGAGAGACCGAGGCGGCACAGGTCATTGGAAAGACCTAGGGGGAACAGGTCAGTGGAGAAACCGAGGCGGGACAGGTCAATGGAGAGACCGAGGCGGCACAGGTCAGTAGGGAGACCGAGGTGAGACAGGTCAGTTAAGAGATCAAGGCGGGACAGGTCAGTAGAGGGACCGATGCGGGACAGGTCAATGAAGAGACCGAGGTGGGACCTTTTATTCTTTGTATTAGTTTAAAGGTTCAGTCTTATTACGAATTAAATATAAAAACCATACATTACCTCTAGAAAAAAAAATGTTTTCTAGGAATTTGCGATTTTTGAGTTAATTTTTTTGGGGTAAATCTAAAAAATCATAAAATGTTTACTTGTTTAACTTAAAATATTACTTGCATTCGTATGATGTATTTATAATCTAGCTGTTTTGCAGAAATCATTTAAAAATATTAAATGATTGCAGCAAAACTTGTAATTGTACTAAGTATTAAAATTATCGAGAAAAACGCTGGGTCATTACTTTTAAGGTCTTATGTTATGTATTCTAAATTTATGAAGAATACAATTAATATTTACTTAAAAGTACAAGAAATTACCTTTCCAAACATGTCTCACTCTTAACTATATGTACATCTATTACAAAAAGAGGTATAAATTAAACTATGTGGTCGTAAATTTCACCGGACGGCAAGTTCAAACGGCCGACTTTGTAATTTTTTATCTCTGTCTCCAAACATCGTACCGTAAATTGTTTTATATCAAAAGATGCGTTGTATAAGCCACCTGTAAATAAAAGTGACAGAATAAGAATGTTTCGTAAGTTAGAACGCAACAAAGCTTGTTTTTAACACAACTCCTCGCGGGCGGCCGAAATAGTTTTATATGCGATTGTGAACTCTATGGCGGTGCGATAAAAAGTGACTGTAGTCACTTTTTCATTTAAGCGCTCGTGTGCGCTCGCTCGCGTCGAATTCGCCTGGACCTGAACGCTCTCATACATCAGCATATGTTCGATTCGACCGCGCGACGCGGCGCTCTATCGGTCGGTGTTCCCCCCGCAGCTGGTCCGAGTCGGAGCCGCAGCCGCAGTGGTCCCCGGGCGAGGGCCGCGCGTTCGCGCAGGGCCGCGTGCTGCTGGCGCAGCTGGGCGTGCTGGCGCCGGCGCGCCGCGCGCACGCGCACCTGCTGCGCCGCACCGACCGCCTGCTCAGGGACGCCAGGAACCTCGACGCGCACAGGTGCGCTACACTGCTACACTGCTACACTGCTACACTACACGCCTTCTGCGCCGTGACACATTTGGAACTCACGGCGATAAAGTTTATCAGCATCGGTCCGTTATAAAACAAAAAACCAGACTGGATAGTTGCAAATTTTAATTACAAATGCATAGGTTTCAGTTTGGTGTATATGTTATAGACAATGTGTATAATCCCGCATTGTATAGAATGCCTAGGCATTGTATACATTGAGTTCAATTCCCGGTGTCAAGTAGATTTAATTGACCATATTGATTGATCATAGAGAAGAAAAATCGATTACATACATTACCTATGCGTCAACCGGCATTCTATACAATGCCTAGGTATTCTATACATTTCCTAGGTAAAGTGTAAAATAGTTTGAACATTTAATGTCATTTCATACATTGCCTGGACGACACCGGCATTCTATACATTTCCTAGGTATTGTATAGAATGCCTGCATTATACACATTGCCTATAACATATACAAGGTCTAACAAAATCAACTGCGTTCCTTTAAAGGGGGGTATCTATACATCATACTGAATGCGATGACAAAAAATAAGGTATTGTTTTATAGTCATTTTTAAAAGTTATGTTTTCTAACAAAATAAATAAATTAAAACGCAGTCAAAAATGAAACACTCTGTATCTTTTCTTACTCATGCAAACTGTAGTTCACAGATGGTGTGTACGTACACAGCGCACACCAGCATTTTATTAACAAAGATCGTTGTGTGCATCACCCTTGTCAAACCAGCTGATCTGCGATTGGTCGAGTGGCACAGCTAGGCTTTTTCGACCAATCACAGATCAATTGCAACGAAGAATAGCTTCATACACACATGTTAGTACACTAGTGTGTGTAGAATGCACTTTCATGATAATAATGTTTTCGATAACAAACAAAACAAACAATGTCAACTAAATTAATAACCAACATCGTTTTTTTGTTACTTCAAGGCTCTAAGGAAAGATAATTTCTATGTTTTATGAGTTAGATTAAATCTTAGTTGTAGGAACTAGGTAGGTATTTACTTACTTTCTTGTAATTGTTGTTGTACGTAATTCGTTATTTACCTCTCGAAGCTCTTTAGAATCACTCCTAGCAGAATGGCAAGGTGGATAGAAATAAAGGAAAATAAAGCGGTTTTAAAACATTTATTAATTTAATTCTGACTCTGACTGACTCTATCACACTTTCACAGGCTTTGGACTAAAAAGTAGGTTAGCGTAGTAAATAATTTATCTGCCGGGTAAATAATTTATCTGACTAACAAAAAAATTAAACAAACAAATCAATCAAGTAGGTACCACTTACTCTCAATCTACGCTTACTTGGCGTGTTTAAGTTCATTAAGAGGTTTACAATCTTTACAACAAATTACATTGATCATAATCACATTACAAAAAAACATTGCACAGCAATGCGACGTGCACTTTTACGCGAAATAACAGTCTCTGTCACTTTTTATGTTTTAAAGCACTTTTTATGTTTTAAAGCGTTCACACGGTTTGCAATAAAATTCGCTGTCGTAGTTGTGTCGCACTTTCAATGTTATAATCACCTTCACAATACACTAAGTCCTACACTCAGCCCCACACATGGAAGCCCAAGTGTTCAGGCTACTGCTACATCTAGTCTGAAAATGATCGGGCCGAACTAGGTGGGGGTTCTGTTCAGCCCAATAGTAGGCGCCGCGGCGTAGAGGTTAAACATCCAACCACTGGTGAAGCTTCTCTCGTCCGTCCAGAGAATGTTGCAGCTTCTGCGACTTCTGCAAAACATGACTCGTAGTGTGAAGTCATGCGGCTTCAGCTCTTGAACTAGTGTAAAATGATACAGGCGCCTGCCCCTCGTCTTGTCTCGGCGAGACCGCCGCAGAATTCGCAATAATGACGCCTGCGCCCATGAGCGTTTGGCAAAGACGGACGCTGCATCAGTCGCGCTTGCGATTGGGTTGCCGATCAAAAATCTGCATCACACTGTCTTCTTATTGAACAGGCTGGCGTGGCCTTCCCTGGTCCCCGACGGACATAAACAATCTCACTCCAGTCCCTGAACCGCTCACGAAAACGCCCTCAATATCAGCGTAAAGGCGCGCTGCTTTAGCACAAATTAAAGTTGCGATCCTGGTAGCACATAACCCTGGACTGACACCGTTGCGGCGTCGCACACGCACGCCGCACGGAAGCGAATTAGAGACTGCGCGGCGCGGGGGCCCGGCGGGCGGTCGTCCTGCAAAAGCCGAAAAGGCTCAAGCTAGGGATGCGCCTAAGATGGGATCATAATTTAAAGGATACTAAAAACTAAAACATACCGGATAACTGATCGTGAATTGGGAACTGACACCTCGCATTTAATTAAGTATTATGGCGAGGTAACCTACTACTTAAACGAAATCGTGAGTGCGACACAAGTTTTTTTTGTACCTTAGCTTTCAACTCGCCAATCTAGTTAAGTGTAACTCTTGTTTTTAGAGAAAATTATTTTGTCCAAACCGGTAATAAATGTACTAAAGTGTCAGTTTAAGACAGACAAAGACTGATAAAACATACAACGACTGAATTTAAAAAGTCACTAAGAAATATTTTTAACGAACTAACTAGGCCATAGCATTTAAACTCGGACATATCGTACTTTATCGAGCAGTTATTTCTTAACTGACAGTCGCAAAATTACCAAAATGTATTTTTAAAATGCTTATTCACATAACTACTTACTTGAGTTACTGTAAGTGGCAAAAAGGAAACAACTTCGAGAGAAATCAAAACACTAATAACATGTTTTACTTACTTAATATGAAATATGCGCTGATAAGACTATTTTTCGAAACTCATAAAACATTGTTATCGTCTCAATAACTTAGTTAAAATCAAATAAAATCAAATTTTAGTTTAAACAAAAATAAAATCTTAATTAGTAATGTAATGAATGAATGATCTGATCTCGTAAAAAACTATGAGCCTAGAAATCAGAACAAATGTGGCACATCCCTATCTATCCGCATGCACACTTTGATTTACCCCGACACGTGCCCGACACCGGCCTTTCGGCTCGAGCGGCATAGTCTGCAGTTTGCGAGTACGGTAGGGCTTCCACGTTAAATAAATATCTAGGACTAGGATTACGATTTTACACGAATGTTTGAGTAGGTTTATTAAAACAATCCATATCATTTTTTATTTAATTATTTTTAGCAAAACAATTATAATCGTGTTTAATTGAACCAAATATCACATTTTAATACTTTTCTCATTGTAATATTGCGACCGGTTAAGAGTTAAATTCTAGGTAACTTTTAAAGCATTTTTTGAAATGAGTTTGTCCCGTGTTTTGTCAAGTTAATATCAACTTTTACGGTGTCGATTTCATTATCTAGACGACTAGTCAAGAATTAATTACAAAATAGCAAAACCTTTTTATTCCAACAATTTTCCTTATAAACAATAGTAATATCTCAAATGTTGAAACTTAAATAATAAGTAAAATGTATTTCAGTTCCTAAAATAGCAAAATGTTTTATTTCCTTACGAATACCTACGATCTTATCTTAGCTAAACAAAATGCTTGTCACCCTATCCAAGATACCGACAAACACGGCGGGGTACTTTTGTCGGGGCCACCTTTGAAACTTGGTCTTGCTAACTCCAAAATAATTTTACCCCCAAAATTAATTAAAAAATAAAGTAGAATTAAAGAAGGCGAGAAATTAGACTTTAATGACCTTGTTATTTTCAGTTTAAACAACTCGATTGTAGTTTTGTTTGTAAAAAATAATTTAATAGCACATTACACGACGAGTTTACAGCCGTGGTGGGAAGTTGGGAACGGTTAGACGTAAAGTCGTACAGCCATTTTTATTGAAGCTGAATAGACGAGAGCATTGATCGAAATTGTCGTTGTCTCCGCGGTATCTTCGTTCTTTCAAAATGATATGTGAATACGGCCTTGGTTACTACGAAAACTAGTGAGTCGTTGAAGTTTTGTTACGTAAATTAGGTCACAACAACACAGTCACACTCTTCGGTCAGTTCGCGAACAACGCACTCTGCGGTCAGCTGTTCGTAGTATCTTGATCGATTATGAAGTACCGCCAACTTTTGATTCTCTCGATGTCGGTTCGGTTACGTGACCGCAAAAATCAACAACCAATTAAAACCCCTAATTCCTAATTCTCTAATTGCGAAACACATAATTCTACTCCAATCCGTAGTGAAAAAAGTCCTTATAAAAGAAAACCCACAAACTTTATTTTACCCTAAAATCAGGGTAATTCTTTCATGTTGGTATTTCTGAGTCACCGTCGCCGCACCGCCGGTAGTACTATTAGGTATTCTGTGGCACCGCGCTGTTATCTTGAGTGTGTGCATGTGTGGGTCACGTTTGCTTGTGTGCGTGCGTAGTGTGTCAATGTAGTAGTAAACAGCTGTAAAGGGTGTAGATTTTCGTAGTTACGGAATGAGATTGTTAAGATCAATATCTCCGTAACTAGCCTGAATTTTTGGCTCAAATTTGGTGAGCCTGCTCAGCTCGATGTACAGATACCCCCATTAAAAGGAATGTAGTTGATTTTGTTAGACCTTATATATGTAACGTTTGTTGTTACAAAAGTAAGTCGAAACAAAAAAATTACAAACAACAAATACTTTTTGAGAAAATGTCGAAAATTATAATACTTTGTTCAGAATTTCAGTTTGACTATATAATATTTACTTTAATTTACATATTTCAAGTGAAATTGTGAACAAAGTATATAATTTACGACATTTTGTCAAAGAGTATTTGTTGTTTGTAATACTTTTCTCTTTTGATTAACGTATGTTTCAAAGATGTACACCAAAATAACGTAATTTTAGACACTTGCAACATTAGGTGTGCCAATAAAATTCGATGCCTTTTCATAGTTCTAGGTTAACGGAAATTTTGATTCCCTTGAGAATGTGAAACTACTTTTTTGCGTCATAAACGGTCTTATTTTTTTTTTACGTTAAATTTGAAGTAAGATTTTTTCACAGCTTCAAGAGACTGTTGTAATTTCAACTTGATACCTCCACCCGTTTCCGAGATAGAAGGTCTTGACAGACAGACGGACAGCAAAGTCTTTTCCTTTTGCGGTATGAAACCCTAAAAATCGCGATTTAACAGCTCGTGCTATGCGCTCTATCAATACGGACCGCCTATGGTCTTACATCTCCAAAATTATAATCTCTCCTTTTATTTTGTTAATTGTAAGTTGTTGTTTAAATATTTGTTCTCTTTATATTATCTTTCTTAAGTATTTTTATATAAAATTTTAACTTATAAACTGGCAGTCTAGTATGTGGTACTTTATGGAATTTTTTAATGCCTGTTAAAGGTATTTAAATAATACTATTTATCAATCGGTCGGTAGTTTCTATTAAAGAATATTTCTTACTTCAGATGCCGCGAAACGCACAAAGTGGCGGTGATATACGTGGCCAAAGGCCAGGAGACTCGCAACGAAATCCTAGCTAACCGGTGTGGCAGCCCGGCCTACGAAGCGTTCCTAGCTGCTCTTGCTTGGGAGGTATGTTATTACGCTATTCATTTCTAACCACAGGTAGTTTGAATTGGTGATTACTATTTAAGTAATCAATAGTACCAATTCAAACAGGACTGCCACCATCAAGCCGCCAAGGAATTACATTCGTACTGCGTAATCCGATGGGATGTGACTTTGTAAAACTTAGTGGATACATAAGGAAGCCGAAAAACAAACCTAGCAACATAATTAGACCCATAAATGTGAGGTCGTGAGCTGAAGTTATGTGATCGCCGTAACACTAACTGCGTGAAACAATTTACTTGTAAGCGGAAATATGATTCCAGTCCGGTGTGTCCCTACATCCTAAAACAAGATTTTTATCAAACCTATCCGATTAACATTAAAATTTGCACCGTGCATGTCAATGGGGAAACACATTGCACATTTATACGTACTACGTTAAAGCCGTTAAAGGTTATACTGAGTTGTCAAACTTGTGTCCAACTTCCGTCAAAAATATACAATATTATGAATTGTCTATGTCATCTTGTAAATACAAAGTCTATGGTCATGACCCTATGATTATGGAGGGTAGAAGTAAGGAGTACTGTCTCTTATGGACGGAATGTTGAAAAAGTGTCAAGCTAAAACAGTAAATAACATATTTTCAGTCGAAAAAGATTTTTCTATTTAGTCCGTCAATTAGATTATCAAAAAATATTGGACCCATATTTTGTCTTTTGTCAATCATCTTCATCATTTTTTTTTTAATGAGAAAAGAAAAAATACGTGTCCATTTTTTTCTGTTAATCCAACTGACGGACTAATTAGATTTTTTTAGGAAACTAGCCTATTTGACAGACACTTTTTCACAACCAAGATAGTACTCCTTACCTCTACCCTCCATACCTATGATCGAGAAATTAGAGTCAGACGTAGGATTCGTTGTCAGGTGGAGCTAGAGAGCCACGTGGGCTTCACGGGCGGGCTGCGGGGCGGCGGCGGCGGCGGCGTGAGCGCGCCCTACGTGGCCACGCTCACGCTCGAGGCGCTGTTCCACGTGAGCACGCGCATGCCGGCCGACTCGCCCGACGCAATGCTCAACAAGGTGAGACTACTTTGAGGGGAGTATACTCGTCAAATGTTAACTAGTATGTCATTTTAAAAGCCTACTACTTATGCCCAGTTTGTCAGAAAAATATTAAAAAAATATGCCAAGAATTGTCAAAACCTACACAACAATCTGAGCATAGCATTTGTTTCTACTTGTAGTACTTATACTTCGGACTAGGACTATCTGAGCATACAAACAAGTGAGCATACAAAGATAGCTACAAACTTAGCATAGGATATTTTATTCGAACAACTGTGTCCATGTGAAAAGTTTTATTTTCCTCAATTTTCGCTACCTAAAAACGCAGCGGCTGTCGTAACAGCCACTTTACATTGCGCGCTGTTATGAACCGTATTTTAATGAGTTTTCGTGCGATATTCGACTAACTTTCGTTGAGTCGCTAATTTAGGGGCACTACTCCCCTTAACCCTTGCTAAACGAAGGACGGACTACTCTTGACATTGTGAAAACAAACGCTGCCATTGGACGACTGTTAGCCCACCAGCCAGACCCCGCCCCCTTCTTGATCCGAAACTGGCCATAACAAACTCCGAGTCCGAGTTTATATTCTCCTATACCACTCGTGTTTCAGTAAACTAAAATCGACGTATGCTCAATCCGGAACAAGAAGCGAAGAGTCGACAGTCAAGCAATGTCAGCTTCCATTTGTCAGACCCTTTAGCGGGAAGTTAGCTGGCACATAGCCAGCTAGCCGAACTGCGAACTGCAGTGTAGCCGTTAGCCAAATCGATCGCACTGCGCGCTGTGCAATGTGAAATGTGAAACTGCAGCAGCCTTATTGTGTCTAATTTGCTGTTAACCCTTACAGGGCTCTGTCTTTATATTGGGCGCCATTTTTTTTTTACCTTATTCAAAACATGAAGAATAGTTGTATACTAAAGTCCTGTCTCGCCTAAAGCACAGGTTTTACCAGTTTCAGGCAGTAGATACATCTTGCACGTCACTTTTAGTTTAGGCAGAAGATACATTTTGCACTGTAGAGTTTTATGTTGTACTAATTTGCATTTCTTGTATTTAATAAACGATTTTTTTATTATATTGTTCTAGGGTCGAAAATCAATAAAACATTTCGAAATTTTGTGAGGGTCAAATATTAAAAATTGCATTTAACAATTTGCTCTCTTAAGTTTTTTAACCTTGATTTAATTTAATCCAACGTGCACTTGAGCAATTTTTTACATTCACAAAGAATAAAAAGGGATGTACTGTCTTTTAGTTTCCGAGATGGTGAAAATTTTGATAGAGATCTTAGAATCTTGATGGGCACGACTAATGTCACCCTAGACAACTAAAATGGAAAGCCGTACAATGAATTCATTCAATTTTAAACTAAATTCGATTTTAGCAGGCTCAAACTCGTTCCTCAGAGTGAAAAGTGATGCAAAAATCGATTTTGGCTTAGTTTGGAACGAGTGAAAAATTATAGTTAGTTAGGGAAAATAAGCAAAACTCTTTCCCCCAGACGCGGCACCTCGGCAACGACGAGGTGCACGTGGTGTGGAGCGAGCACTGGCGCCCGTACAAGCGCGACACGCTGCCCACGCAGTTCTGCGACGTGCTGGTGGCGCTGTACCCGCTGCCCGGCGGCCTGCTGCGCTGCACTGTGGCCAGGAAGCCGGACGTGAGTCGCACTCGCTCGCACCGAGACATATACTCGCACTCACACCATATCTACACAACTATCTTATTATATCAAGAATATTTTCACTTAAAAAAATTGTAAAGCTCTTCACTCAGTCCCTTATCTCTCATTAAATTATGCTTAGTTTATCTGGACGGCCAGCATAAGGATGTATATTGTAGCCTTCACAATTTTTGCGTGCTCGCTTCACTCGCGAATTACTTGTTTATTGCCTAACATTTAATCTTGCTTCAACGGCGCGTTACTAAAATTTTATTGGGGTCGTAAATTTCGTTCACAATATTTTCTTGTTCCTCGGGTTAAAATTATTTACCTTTTTATCAAAACTTCGTAAATGAATATAAATCATGCGTCGTCAGATCCCATTCAGATAAAAGCAAAGGCGAAGGCATAAATTTATCAAAATAAAATTGTATTACGAGGGGCACTCAATAATTACTTAGCCTCGCCGCCCGATGGCGCTGTTGTTACAAAAAAGTTTTACTGTCGTGCAGTAAATACTTTTTGAAGTCTACTAAGTAGTTTTCAGTCTTTTCGTTTCATTTGTTTTGTTTTGACAGCCTTTGGAAGCGAGCGTGTCGATCGGTTTTACAAAAATGGAAAAAGAACAATATCGTTCAGTGATTAGATTCTTGTTTTTGGAAGGAAAAACGCGCAGCGAAATCAAAGAGCGCTTGGATGCTGTGTACGGTGACTCTTCTCCTTCGATGGTGACCGTCAAAAATTGGTTCAACGAGCCGCACGTCGGTTTTTGATGAGCCACGCCCAGGTGCACCGAAAACGGCTACTACGGAGGAAAACGTTAAAAAAATCCACGATCTCGTGTTGGCAGACCGGCGATTGAAGAATCGCGAGATAGCTGAGACTGTAGGCATCGCAGAAGGGACAGTGCATCATATTCTGCACGAAGAACTGGGTATGAAAAAGTTGTAGGCGCGATGGGTGCTGCGTTTGCTCACACTAGACAACAAGCGCGACCGTGAGACCACATCGGCGATATGTTTGGAGCTGTTTCAACGCAACGCCGGCGGAGTTCTTGCGTCGTTTTGTGACCGTCGACGAAACATGGGCTCACTGGTACACACCAGAGATCAAGGAACAGTCGAAACAGTGGACTTTACCCGGCGAACGTGCTCCAAAGAAGGCGAAGACTGTTCAATCGGCCGGAAAGGTGATAGCCAGTGTTTTTGGGACTCGCAAGGTGTGTCTCTCATTCACTCACTCACAATCTACATCGATTACCTCGAGAAGGGTAAAACAATCAAGGGGCTCTACTATTCCGACTTATTGGGCCGATTCGACGCCAATTGAAAAAAAACGGCCCCATTTGGCAAAGAAAAAAGTGCTGTTCCACCATGACAACGCGCCGGCTCACACCTCCGCCGTCGTCATGGCCAAATTGCGCTACAAATTGCTGCCCCATCCACCGTATTCTCCAGATTTGGATCCCTGCGACTTCTTCTTGTTCCCAAATCTGAAAAAGTAACTCGCCGGCAAAAGATTTGCTCATCGCCGCCACAGAGACCTATTTTGAGACCTCGAGAAATAGTATTTTTTGGACGGGTTAAAAAAGTTGGAGCATCGCTGGGCCAAGTGTATTGAATTGAAAGGAGCCTATGTTGAAAAATAAATCTCTACTCTCTCAAAATTTTCGTTTTTCTTTTGTAGCCTAAATATTTATTGAATGACCCACCCTCGTACATGTCTTTTAAACATTCTGCATGCCTGTGCTGCTGTCGCAGTCGCTAATTGAAATTATAGTCTAAAAATGCCAAACATCTGCAAACACTTCTGCGCTCGCCTAGCTCGCAATTTTTTTCGGGTTGTGTTTAATAGTATTTTTTGAATCAATAAAAATTGCAGGTAAACGTTTTCGGTCCGTTATGGGAGGAGTGCATCATCCGCGTGGGCTGCGCGGCGGCGCTGGTGCGCGGCGCGGCGTTCAGCGGCGGGCGGGCCGTGCGCGCCACCATGCCGCTGTACCAGCACGCCTACGCCGAGCGCGCGCGCAGCCTCGACGCGCTCGTGCACCAGCACACGCTGCCCGCCACCTTCGAGCGGTTCGTCGAGCGGCTGCGCGAGCCCGTGCCGAGCGAACACTCGCCCACGCAGCTCGCAGCCGCCGCAGGTAAGGGACGCCTTCACCTTCACCTTCACACCGAACGCGCGAGGAGGTCGAGCGGTTTGTGTGGAGATTCGCTCGCTCAGATCACTGTAGGCAGGTATGTGACAGTCGATAACCTCGTGAAACTCACCCGCCTTTAACCGTCGAGATGGTCCGGTGCATGTGACAATGCAGAAAACGATGACTTCGATGTTGGACTCGTAAAACGTTATCGTATTTGAGAGGGAGAATCACCCCCTAGAAGGAAGATTACTATTAAATTAGGACCTCAAATCAGATTCTACTCTTGAACCAGAGCGAGGCAGCGGGCGGCTAGCGGCGGCGCTGCTGGACCACGGCGCGAGCGCGTGGGGCGGCGGGGGCAACGGGGGCGGCGGCGGCGACGCGCACGCCGTGTCCCCGCGCCCCGCCAAGCGGCTGGGCGCGCTGGGGCCCTTCAAGCGCCCCCTCGCGCCGCACCCCGCGCCGCACTCCGCGCCCGTGGCCGCCGCTCCTCCCGCGCCCCTGCCCACGCCCCACCCTGCGCCGCACCCCGCGCCCCACCCTGCGCCGTACCCCGCGCCCCGCCGCAACCGGTGAGCGACGCAACCTCAACATAGAGCATACCGACGCCGACTTTATGCAGCGGTCTAAATGTGGGTTCCGCAACCCGCGATTGAAATGCAACAATATACCACAATGTTGAAATTGCGATTCCAGCAGCTTGCGATTGAATGCGACACGTTGCGTGGCATAACTAAATCTCGTTAGTAGGGCAGCAATATTGGGACTATCCCTGCAAAAAAATCGACGTGTGTGATGCCTTTTCATAACGCTCCGCGCGGCCTCCGAAGATCTTAAAACCTCGAATGGAAACACTCGACTAGTTTATCGATTGAACGAAATCTAATCGCGAGTTGTAAAAACTGAAAATTGTTTAATATTTATTTGCTCTGATTGATAAATGACTAATAGTTAGCATGTTGGTAACGTAACTTTTGAACGTCTACTGTCGACGATAAACGAAGTAACGAGCTCCAGTCGATTTAATTTGCCTTTGACGCGATTAAAATATAAAACCGACCGCTTCAAGTTTGACTTGGCGAGTCGCGCGATAAGTCCGCACAGTACGTTTCTTTTTTTTATCGCTAAGTAACAATTTAAAAATATAACTGTCACTAGATTTTATTATTTATTTAGATTTTCGCCTTTTTTGTTCAAGCAAGATCATTTACGAACGTATCTTAAAAAATAAACCCAATCGGCATGGAGTTGAAAGATGAGATTACCGTGCTTATCGCACTATGATTATTTTCGTCCAATAAGAGATTACACTACGGACTTAATGAAGTTGTATGTACTTAATAATTTTAATAAGCTTTTAATTGTAGAATCTGGCATTTCAAACATTACTGGTATGTCAAAGTTTTATTAACGTATATAGGGTGATTTTTATAGGTAAGGCAAAATAACAAAATAATTGCAAGAAACTGTCTGTCTAAATCATATACCAGTGTCAGTTAAAATTATATTCGGCCAATGTTTTGGCCGAACATGCAAACAATTTGGACTAAAAGACTTGATTGTGTTAATATTAACGTTACAAGCATTGACATAGCATTAATGTTTTCTGTACATATGTAAACTAGTTTTAGAGCTTTAACTGTTGTGTAGGTTTGGATTACTGTTACGTTTAGAGTTCTTTTGCTATTATTGGCTAGCTTTTTCCGAATCTTACATAACCGAGACTTGAGTATTAAAGATTTTGTATGTTTATACTGGCCAAGTTGACAGATTTTAATTTTATTTATATTATAGTAGGAACTTGATTGGCCAAAGAAAAGTTCAATATATAAGATATGCAAAGGATCCTATTCCAAACTGGAAGTGGTGTTAAAGGTAGGTCTACATTAGCAAACGTGCGCAAACCCGGTTGTACAGCTCGACAAGGCTAGGTTGGGTTAGGCTTTAGTTAGATACAAATCATACGTTTCTAACAGATTTTTAAATGGTCGGCACTGTCGGTCGTCTCCTCGCTACATACAGGCCAGCGAAAGCCTCTAAACTGAACTGCAGATTGCAGTTTTTATACCTTTTAAATGAACTCGCATGTTAGCGGTGGCTGGCAGAAGCCACGAATCGCGACTCGCTTCGCGAACTAAAAAACGCTGATACTCGCCACTTGCGCGCTCTTTCACTCTCGCGGCGAACCTCATTGATACTGGTAGAAGTATCGGCCATCGACAAGTTACAATGCGCGCTTCCGCAACTTAGTACCCGCGTTTAGATTCAGCGTTTTCTAGCTGTCGCAAGTGCTAGTATTACCACATATACCTATGCCGCGAAGAGACGACGCCACTGACCATTATACATGCGTCAGACATGATTTCAAATGATTTGTATCTAACAACGACAACGTGGCAACTAACTCTTGTACCAGCTATTCATGTGCCGCGCCAGCCTTTTGGTATTTTCTACCTATTTCCCGTATGCCGCAGGTTCAGTATAAATTGCACAAACAGCACTCGATGTGCATTTTTGGTACTTGTTTGCCAGTGCAGTGTAAATAACACTTATGGTGCGACTACATGTGACGTATTTGATTGAAACGCTTATTTGATCAATGCAAAATGAAGGGACGAATAGTTTATCTGTCAAACATTTATCATAACATAAAGAAATTACATGAACTTAGAGAAACTATTTTCTATGCATTCATTAATCGGGTCACTAAGGCAAGACATTGGTTTTCAGCGGTCATAAGTATAAATTAAGTTTATTTTTTCCATTTGTTGAACGCGGTTTTATGCGCGGGAACATTTGTTACATTTTGTTTCATATAGCTCTATTTAAATTGTCTGCTTGTATGTCTGGCACATACTGATAAAGTAGGACACCTTTAAAAACACACTCCGGTTATTCGTACCATTAGGTAACTGTCAATTAATCGTTTATGATTGGTTCAAACTGAGATACATTTTCAGAAAGCCAGGTCTGTCTAATAGCTCAAAGCGCGTGGGATCCGTTTGGGTACAGATGAGTATTTCTGCTGTAATTTAAAAAACAAAAATGGATTTACTTGCCTGTTCAAGTGTTTTAATTAGTTAAAAATAGTATTTAACTATTTTATTGACAAATGTGATAGGATAATTGAACCATCAATTAATAGAAGGGAATAAAAGACATTCTTTGAGGTAGTCGACTTCATTTACACTTTCAAATGTAAAAATAAAATATAAATGTCAGATAAGGGGTGTTTATTCCCTTCTTGTAAGGGCCGATTTTTCAATGGTCAGATAACTTATATTTGAAGAATAAGTTTGACATTTGACAGTTTTCGTATAGAAATTGTGTCAAAACGTCAATTTTATTCGTCGAATAAAGTTATCTGGCTATTGAAAAATCGGCCCTAAATGAAAAGGTTCAATTTTGTGATTAAGCTTACAGTATTGTAACAAATTTAATTCCTGTCATTATTGGCGTCGACGATTATTATTTTAATTTCCTAACATTTCCAGTCAATTTGCCTAGGACACTTGTAACGTAAATTCTGTGTAAATCATTTACTGCATTGCGACTGTTTAAAAATTGGTGCTTTTGTAACTACATTCCATAATAGTATTTTTTATCTCATGTGAACTCGTGGTTGAAGGTACTTTCAAAGTATGTAACTATATTTATACTTAACATGCAGTAGTCTCAGCCATTGTTACGAAAAAAAATATTTGCATTTATGTTTGAATGTTTGCATTATTTTCGTACTGCATAACTAGAGCATTCCATCTCTGCAATGTTGTTTTTTATGAATCTGTATTGTTTCTCAGTATCTCTTGTTAGTAATAATAATTTATTGATTATATTTTATGTAATTTTGTTTCTACTTTTTAATTTTAAACAGTATTTTATAGATGTTAAGACTGACACAAGATTATGTATTAAAATCACTAAGTATTAAATTATTCATATATTTTTAATAATGTGGTGGTGTAACTGATAACTAATTTATTCAGTTAATATATAAGTATTTGTTGATCAAAATAATAGCTTCACGTTTTTAATTAATTTTGTCGCTTATATCAGTAATAATAAGTCATCTGGATAATAACCCACAGACATTATGTAACCAAATTTTTATATTTAAACTACTGAAAAAATAAAGTTGTTAAACTTTTACATTAGTTTTATTTAGTTCAATTTGTTCTAAAGCACCACAGCCCACAGCAGCACATGCAGTGTGCTGCTTATAACCAACCAAGATGTAGTCTGTCCAAGTGTAAACACCTCTTGGAGGTGGAAACCAGCTGGACAGGGGTTGAGTCTGACCTCACAGCACAGAAAAGTTAGTGGATAGACGGAATCTGAGCCCTGTCCCTGTCCCACACACCCCTCATTTTTTCAGAGTTAGTAATCTGATATTTTAAGCTATGTGTGTATTGTGTGTATGTGAATATAATAGACGACCGTCTGGTGTAGTGGTTCACGCTCCGGACTACGAAGCTAGGCAGTAGTGGGTTCGAAATCCGCAGGGGCAAATGTTTGTGTGATGTATGACAAATGCTCATCACACAAACATTTGCCTAAGTCATAGATGTAAACGTATTTAAGTATGTTTATCCGTTAGTCGCCATAGTACAAGCTTTGCTTAGTATGGGGCTAGATATTGGTGATTGTGGAAACTATTTATTTATGTACCATAATGACAATAGAAATCGTAAAAAGGGACTGCTCGCGGAGCGTAACTTGTCATGCCTGTTCTGTGGACTGCTTAAAATAATGTCTGATTACTGACTCTAATTAAAAACGGAACTTTAGGTAGTTACTTACTATAACTAATAGGTATACTTTTGCATCTCAATTAGCGAATTTAATCCCGAATTATCACGTAGTATCAAACATCATGCTATATAATAATATGAAGTTTTATAAGACAGAAATCAGAATGATGTCTTGTGCCCCAAATAGGACAGGCACGGGCCGGGTCGTGCCTAGATTTGCCGTTTGCGACAGCAGCAGCGCATAGGCGGCGGCGGGACACACCAGTCGAGCGGTTCGTTGCTCATGCGACAACTTAGTCATAGTGTGGACCTGTTCATTACCTTCACCTACACTTTCTTATCGACCAATTACGACAATGATTTCCACAGAGCAATTAACTGAATTATTTCTATGGGACCAACAACCAATATCTCAAAACAATTCACATAACAATATAAATGGTAATCTGCCTTAAGTAGTTCTATGGGATCTCGCACACTGGATGACTCTGAGATTTAAATATAAAATAGCCATAGTTAAATGAAAGTGTGCTTTAACTAGCTTAAAAACTGGTAGACTACCAATATATTTTGTACACTTACATATTGAAAAATTTTAAACTTTGGTCTTCCTAAAAAAAATCAATATTGTTTGGATATACAAACTTACTTTGTAAATACAAAAAAATCAGTAAAAATTTCTTTTGAATCTGTAATTTTATGATTCTTTATTTACCTACATTAATTACATCATAATAGTAAAAACAAACACTACATGAAATCATTACATTTCAGGTCTTTGGTAATTTGTACATACCACCTTGTAATACTAGCTGGTGAATACGCACTTTAGTGTCCAGAAATTGTCTTAATTCTTGGAGGCTGCACTCAGTCCCAGGAGCTTGTGAAGCAAACATCTTTAACATTTGATGTATGCGGTCCAGAGGCAAGGAGTCTAAATTTGTCAGCATGCCTACTATGTAAGACCAAAAAACTTGAAGCTCTCCCTCCCTTTGATCATGTGCGGAGGCCATAACACTTTCAGTTTCATCATCTTCACAAATCATCTCTTGCACTTGACTAGTAGCCACATTTGACTTGTTTGCATCAGTGCCATCAACCAAAAAGTATGTGTCGGAACCCTTTTCAGAAATAAGACCCATTGATTGCCAGTATGTTATTTTTCTTCTCAAAACTGTTACTGGGACCTTCATTACTTGATGAAGATCATCTAGTGTCCATTCAGGTTTATTCTGAAAATGCATAATTAATGTTGCATTAAATGGAGAAACAACTAATTCTAATTTTTTTGTCCTTATTTCTATTTCAATGTCGACATATCCCAAATGTGGTTTCCAGCTTAGTGTTCTATTTCCTTTTAAAGCTTCATAAGACTTTGTGTATGCCTCTAAATGGTTTTTTATTTCTTCAGGTAATTCTAAACTTTCATCTTTAAATGGTGGCCAAAATTGAGCTGATAATATCATGGCATTTGAGGTAAAGTTTTTACTTGAAGTATCAAAATTTTTATCTTGATGTATCAAAGCATTTATCCGCTTCGAATCAGATATATCTTTCAACATGACTTCACAGAAATGCAGTTGTGATTCTCCAAATCTCAGTTTTAGTAATTCCAAATATCTTATTTCTTTATCTGTGTTAATCCCACACTGTGCTAACAATCTATCAGCTAGCAGTGTTCTATATTCATTGACAAATAATTCTTTACTGCCATAGACATTAACAAGCATTGATATAATATCATTAGCTTTTCTATCATTAGAATTGACTTTTGGATCTGCATCAACTGGATCTGGATTCCATTCATCCCAAGCATCATCTTTATCAGCTTCCCCATCTGCTTCAGCAGCAAATTTAGCTAATTCCTCTGCCAATTCACTCCCAGCCCCATCCTCAGTTAGACTGCTGACAACACTTCTAACTGTATCTTCTCTGTTCCTCAAATAACTGCGAACAGGCTTTGTCACTGTTTCTAATATGACTCCAGATGGATCAAGATGTCTTAAAGCTCTGATAGTTGAGACATATGCTGTCAATATATCTGTTGTATTGACCCCTGGATGCAGCAGCCTTGTCTCCAGAGCCGATTGCAACCTCTTGCATAAACTAGACCTCAAGTCTGTCTTGTCCAAGCATAATTTTATGTCATCAACAGCTGGTTGAGAATCTGGATATTCAATTATTATATTAAAAAGTTGTTCAATTCTTAGTTTTGTGTAGCTGTGGTATAAGTAGTAGCTTAGCTTTTTTTGGAATTGAGAAATGGCGTTTTGTATATTCTTATCATCTGGAGGGGGCTTAGATGAACCTGCACAGTATATTCTGGTGAGCCAGGACATGACTGTAGTATCAAGCCAATTTTCCAAAAATCCTATATGGGATACATCAAATGTACCATCACATAATTTTTGTATGTGGGACTCGATTCGCATTTGAATGAAGTTAGTAAGAACTTGCCCAGTCAATCTTTCCAGTAATTGAAGATCCATTAATTTTCTGTTGGTATCATGAAACACTTTTACAATGTATGCACAGTTACAATCTGAGTATTCATTCCAACATCCCAAGCACATAATATCTTCACTCATGTCTGAGTTTTCATATTCATTATCAAAAACATTGAAGGACAGCTTATAAAAATGATTTATTATTATGTGATAGTCTAATGGAAGTTGCGATAGCAAGGTAGCACGGATAAGCTGCTTGAACCCCAGGGAGACATCCTTTTCACCAAATATAGGTTTGTTATCACAACAGCTGTTATTTAAAACCGATAGCCTTCGAAGCATTTCTGAGAAGTTGGAAACCGACTCATATAGGTCGTTAACGGCAGACTTAAACAGTTGAAAACCTTTAGTTTCCTCTTCAACTTTGATGAATTTTAACCAAAACGCCGGTGCGATATGTTGGCGAAGGTATTTCTCGATGTGAACCAAAGTAAGGTCACGAATTTTTACCTGAATACCTAAACCAGTGACAATTTGCTGAATTTCATCGTATTCGGAGCTCGTGCAATCACTAAATATGGTATCGTTCAGTATCGGGAAAGCATAGTTGATTTTGTTCCAATAAACTTTTAGTTCACTACTTTTCCTAGCCATTTTATTTTGTTTTTTTTAATGAAAATGTTACAAACATTTACAATGGTTTCATTGCATTATTTACTCAGATTAACGCAAAAAAGAGAATTAACTAATTATTTTTTTGAGTACCGACCGACTTAACCATGAACTGTCAATCTGTCAACTTTGACAGCTGGGGCTGCCAAAGCCACTCACTGATCAAGTATCGACGAAGCCACTGTACGGCAAGCACGAACTTCTATCGAAATCGAATCGACTGTCGAGATCGAGAAAATTTGTATGAAATCTTGATCAGCGCCATTGCGGCCAGTAGCAGGAACTATTTTTCTAAGCACGAACCACTTTGACGTCTCGAGACTCGCGGATTCGTATCGAATTCGAATCGAGAAGCGGCAGTTTGTATTAGAATTGGTAGCACGAAACAACATTTGACACACAGATTCGAAAAAATCGAAGGCTGGCTATCGAATTGTCTCTCACTGCAAATTTATCAGTGAGAACTTTCGTAAGTCTTAAAATTTGTGATTTAAAGTGAAAATAATTATGTGGAGAGTGTCTCGTGGTCCCTTACCAAGCTATTTTAGGGCTTGGTCGATGTTGAACACAGAAAGAAATGAAGAGGAACAAATTAAAAGGTATACTTATTAAGGTTATTTATTTGTTGTTAAACAATGCATAATATTTGTTTAGTGCAATATTACCTTAATATCTTTGTTTTAGAGACCTACGTATTAGAAGTGTGTTAAGAAAATCGTTTAACCCAGCAAGTATCAACAGTAGAGAGTTCGTGAAAAGGTATCGGCTTACCAAAAAAGCGTTTACTTTTCTATGTAGAATCCTGAGAGAAAAAACTGCGTTGAAGGCCAGCAAAAGGGTATCGTTCGAACATAAGGTTTGCATCTGGTGGTCTATGCTTTATTTAAAATCAATAAACTTCCTATTTCTTCTTTATTGTTGTCAGTTTTTTCAGGTTTTATGTGCATTGTCTTTTTACGCCACCGGATCTTATCAAAGAATTGTTGGTATGGCGAAATACTTGGGGCAAACTACAGTCAGCAAGTATGTGAGAGAAGTAACAGGTGCTCTCAATACTCCTGCTATATTGAAAACATTTATTAAATTCCCTACAACAGTTGCTGAAAGAGAAATAGCAAGGCAAAAGTAAGTTTAATGAAACCTCATCTATTCAATTTGTTATCATATTTTATATAAAATCTAAAATTAATCATTTGTTACTTCTCAGATTCTATACTAAATATGGTTTCCCTGGAGTAATTGGATGCATTGATGGATCACATTTTCATATATTTACTCCAGGAAAAGACATTGAACATTTGTTTTTCTGTCGCAAGCACTATCACTCACTGAATGTTCAAATGGTAAGTTAAGTGTAAAAGGATTTAAAGTGAATTATAATTAAAAACTAACTTGACTAACTGTATGGTATGAGAAAAATATCTATACCTGCTTTATTGTTAACAGATTTGTGACAGTGATGGAAGGATAACTAATTTAAACCCTAAGTATGGTGGAGCAACACATGATGCATTCATCTGGGAAAATAGTGAAGTAAATAACTTCATGCAGCGATTGCATCAAAACAATGAGCACACGTGGTTATTAGGTAAGTGCACCATTTCTAAAAATAGCTTCCTTTGCGCCATAGAGCATTCCAGTCCCAGGCAAGTTAAGCAAAAACTAGTTGTAAAAAATTGGGTCATTGGGGTCTAAATCCACTTGAGTTATTTCATTAGTTCAGTTTAGTAGTGCCAACGATTTACTCAGTGCAAGATTAAAAAAGATTTATTGACATTTATCATTTTCCTGGTAATTATAATTAATTGAATAGTTTAAAAAAAAATTTTGAATATTTAAATTATTTTCACTATATGTATACATTAAACAACAACCATGACACTATTATTAAGAGTTGGCTTGTCTCAGTATTAATTTATTATAATGTGTTTAAGGTGATTCAGGATACCCCCTACGACCATGGTTGATGACACCTATAACCGATGCTGCTGAAGGGACTCCAGAAGCTAAATATACATTTATTCACGGACAAACTCGTGTAATTATAGAGAACACTTTTGGCAGGCTGAAAAATCGATGGCGGTGCCTTAGTAAAGACCGTACACTACACTACAAGCCAGAAAAATGTGCAAAGATAATAATCGCATGCAGTGTTTTGCACAATATAGCCATAGATTTTTCGGTCCCTGATTTAGATGACTATAATCATACGAGTCAATCTGATAGTCAATTTCAAGAAAACTTGCGAGGTATCGAGGGAACAGGGAGGGATGATCTTCTAATTAGAGGGCGCGCTACGCGTGCCCAGTTAGTTGATAGGATAAATAGGTTACACTAAAATAAATGTAGTACTTTAGCTTTCATTAAATTGTTATATTTTTTCGTTTAAATTGATGTGTAGTTCGATTTAAAAAAACTTAAACTTTATTAAAATTAATTGCCTTTTTTTATTAATATTGAATTTATTCGTTGTGTATTCTTAGATTTTGTAATTTTTGATAATTTGGATTTTGTAATGAGCAGGTATAATTAAATTTAAAATAATGCTTGTTTTACCCAGACGAAATGTGTTGGGCATTAAAATTATTTTAGTCATTTTATATGTATTCTGTACCATGTTTTAAACCAAAATATATTTACCTTATTTCATTAAAACAAATATTAATCGTAATATATTTTTTATTTATAAGTAACTGACTTAATTTCTATTTGATACATAACATTTGAAACATACCTAAATATTACTTAGAGCTACTTTTACTTAAATAATCTTCTATAAGTTTTAACGTTTCTTTAAATATTTCTATCCACTGAGCTTGCAATTGAAGCTCAGTGTCCCTCTGGCGAATCCTCTCTCTCTCCAAAGAAAAATATTTTTCGTCGCGTTCCTTCTCACACTCCAAAAAAGCCATAGCGGACGCATCGGCTTTTGTGGATTTTTTGAGTTTTTTTGGTGGAGGTGGTGTCCAGTGAGGTTCTGGAGTTGTGGCGTGTGGACTCGGTGTCGGGAGAATATCTTCTCGGGGTAAACTGTGAGTACTCGTTCCCGGTATGTTCCACTCCTCGTCACCTGCAAATGTACAGGAAAGTGTAAATTATTTCAATTATCTATATACATTCTATAAAACAAAGTCGGGTTAGTTACACCATTTATAAGTTAAGAAGGGCTGGACCGATTTTTATGATCTTTAATCTTTTGAATTTATTCCCGCCTCGAATAGCAGAATAATTATTAATACATCAGAAAATTCACAAAAAACAGCTAGTGTAAAAAAAAAAAACTTTCTTTCTTTGATTCTGTATTTAACGTAATAAAAAACGATTTTATTTATATTAGTTAAAAAGGAAAGATAGATAAATAAGAAATACTTACCTACAACAAGAATACTTATGTCTTCAGACTGCTGTGTAAGTGGTGGCTGCTCTACAGGATCATCCTGTTTAAAAAAATGGTTTTACATAATGACGCCTATTTTAAATTTAACTTATTCTACATAAGTAGTCAGTTGAAATTCCAAGAAGGCCAATTCTACAATCATTCGAGTAAGTAATAAGGTAAAGAATGTCTTGTTCAAGTGGGTCTCATTTTTTGTAATAAAAAAAAACTATGTTCGGGGTAATCTTAATAGTTAGATCTCATACTAAAATTGCATTTTGAATTCTTAAAAACATACCTGAGTAAAACCTACTTCAGGTACAGCTTGCATTCCTGTAGCAGCTTGCTCACCAATGATGGTCAAAACCCGCAACTCTAAATCGGTCAGACATATCTTTAGAGCAGGACCTCCACCAGTACCACGCATTGAATTCTTCAATTTGGCAGCCTTTTTTTTTGTTCCATTTTTAAAGTCACTCCACACCTAAAATATTTGCAATAAGAACTTTTAAAGTAGGTCTAAATAGGTCATAATTAAGAAACTTAATTATTTGTAAATATAATACATAAATTCGGAACAATTTAACATACAACTTATATTTTATTTCTTTAAAAATGCTTACCTTTCGCCATTTTTCTTCATTGCGTGAATCTCCTGACCCTTCACTGTTCAATTTACTAGTAAGTTCCTTCCACTTAGCTATGTTGTATTGGCGTCCGTGAGGGCCACCAGAGGGTTTAGATAAATCTCCAAATCTAAAAAAGCAGAAAGTTTTATAGGGAAACTAAAAACAAACATCAATAGGCGATTATGGTATAATATATAAGTATAAAGCGTATTTACATACCTTTCCATGAACTCTACCATAATAGTAAATTGGATGTGACTAGTTCTCACCATTTTAAACTCACAACAATAAACAATACCCAGAATAAATAAATAATTATTTCAGTGTTCGCGCGTTCTCATTCAAGTGGCGTCACTTACTCGAATTACAAACTTTTTTGACAGAATACGTTCTACACTACTAAGTGAAACGTTTTGTCGGCACAATGTTACTTAAACACTTAAAATACTCTTTTTTATTTGAAAAATGCTAAAATACTAATAAATTACTTATTTTTACTATAGATACGACTTAATTTTAATTATTTACTAATTTATTTATTAAATTTTTAACTCTCTGAAATATTTCTATCATTCACTTTGGTTTCAGAACGCACACTTCATACAACATCATTTTTTGTCTGTGCGCTTCTATCGAGAAACTCGATAGTTCCCTAGCGAGTACGCGTTAGCGAGTCGATTTAAGTTCGTGCTGCCAAAATTTCGACGGATCGAAATCGAATAGTTTCGTCAAACTTTTCTACTCGATTTCGATACTAGTTTCGTGCTTCGCCTACTGATCAGATAGATTGTCTTCTTGTTCTTTTTTAGACAGGCCGTATATTCGCCGAAGTTTCTACTGGCTACTTGGCCAATTTCATCGAATTCATCAACTTCATAGACAATGACTTTATACTTTTTTTGTAGCAGATGGAGCAGTTTGGGGGGTGTCCGTGTGAGGAACAGAGTGTAAAGTTCCTCATCCAGCTCATTGAAAATGGGAGGATCCTCCGGCCAGACGGGTGTTGTGTCTGGTGGGCTACTGCCCGACGGTTGTTTGTCGGTTTCTTGTATATATGGTTCAATCGCTCCGATAACTTAATATCGCGATGTAGGATACGTCAGTTTTAGTTCGTATGTGGCGAGATAGATGTCACTCCCATCCGAGACCGGAGGAGGTCGATAGCAGGTTGTCGTCCATTCTGATGCTTGCCGGGCCAGTGGAATGTTCCAGTGAGTCGGAACCAGATGCCGCATAGTTTACGGTGAGTCGGAACTGTCTGCGGTGATGCCCCAGTGAGTCGGGGTGATGCTGCAAATGCTCCAGTGAGTCGGAATGGTGCAGTGCTGCGTAGTGGCTAGCTGCTGCGTCGACCAGGAGAGAAGTGCGTCTCTGCTTGCTGACCGGCCGAAGTGCAGTGTGCTGTGTGTGCCAATGTCGCTGAGAAGAATGTGGGTGATGACCAGGAATGCGCGTCCGCTGAATGCAGGTGGTCAGGATACCCGCAGTAGCCGTGGATACTGGCTGACTGTAGGACTTCGCTGCTCGAAAGCTTGAGGAAGTGATTATGACGTCACGATGACGTAGCTTTGCGAAGGTTGCACTGACGTTCATGCTCGGGGTCACCAGTTTGGGGTAGGAGAGGAACAGGGTGTAAAGTTCCTCATCTCCCATTGAAAACGGGAGGATCCTCCGACCAGACGGGTGTTGTGTCTGGTGGGCTACTGCCCGACGGTTGTTTGACGGGTTCTTGTATATGGTTCAATCGCTCCGATAACTTTAATATCGCGATGTAGGATACGACCGTATGTGGCGAGATAGATGTCGCTAAAGTAACATTCAAAGACATCTCTATCTATACAGCCAAATCTAACATCTTTTTACGAAAACCACAGAAATAATGGTCCATGTATCCGCATTTTGGTGTATTAAAACATTTAGGATTAAACTTACAGATTGGGCAGGGCTCAGCATAAGCCTAAATTTTTTGACTGCCCCGACCTTGATTACCCCGACTTTTGTGACCGGGTAATCAATAATAGTGTAATTTTACTAATGATTATTAAGTACTTAGTTTAACTAAATAACGTTTAATAAGCAAATTTAATAACCGCTTGCCGCTTGGCCGATGGGCCAATATAATAGTAAGCTCGCAACAATGTCTATTTTCAAATGTAATTCTTAAACCTAAGTACTCTAAACTCAATAAGTTAATTTTATAAAAAAAAAAACCGACTTCAAAAAACTAAAACGCTAAAAATAATCTTAACACATGTACCTAATCAGTTACTTTTGGAGTCGGTGCAAACGAAAACATTGGTCTCTCATTGACTGGCACCGACTCCAAAAGTAACTGATTAGGTACTTAAGTGTTAAGATTATTTTTAGCGTTTTAGTTTTTTGAAGTCGGTTTTTTTTTTTAAATAAAATTAACTTATTTCATCCATTTTAGTGATAAATCCTAATCAAAACAAATCTTACGAGTGCAAACATAATTTAACTGCTGAACACTGATTTCATTTCCTATTTTTCCACCCTTAGGGGTGAAATTTTTTCCAAAAATTTTTATTATAGTATCTTTGAAGTATAAGCTATTCATTAAAAAAAGAATCATCAAAATCGGTCTACATTTGGCAGAGATATAGGTACAATAGATACTAAAATCAGTTGGCGTGGTACGGAGTTTATGCAATGTTTGATGATTTTCTTATAGATCCCATCATCAGAATTTAACCAAATTTATATGGGACCATTCTGAAAGTAATACCTTTCAAACAAAAAAATAATTATCGAAATCGGTCAACGCAGTAACGAATGATCGCTGAACATACATAAAAAAAAAAAAAAAAAAAAAGATACCGACGAATTGAGAACCTCCTCCTTTTTTGAAGTCGGTTGAAAATAAAAAAGGTTGGGGTAATCAACTAAAGAATCCAGAACCGTGGAATAACCCATAAAACACACTAGTCGATTTCTTATCCACACGGGTAGTCCAGTGACCACCCATGCTATTGGCGACGGTAGGTATTTACCTAATTGGGTTACCTAAAAGAAAGGTAGTTAGTTCAGATTGCTATTTCTCTTTTTAATTTTCTTATTTGTTATTATCATAGAAGAAATGCTATCAATTTTGCCTTCCGTGTGACATACATACATCATGCGTGCAACGTCAAGAAAAGCAATATGTGGACTGCATTGTCAGTCAGCCAGTCTCAGTCACAATGCGACGCCACAGCGGGTACTGGCGGCGCGGTCCTTTTGATCACTGTGTGCGTTGGCAGTAGAGATAGGCGGCTCGGAATTAATGATTCCACCAGGTATATTCCTAAAATGGGTAGTGATAACTAAACGCAATTTAAAATTCACCGCTAGTTAAAATTTACTTAATTACTTAGTTTGTAGACTAATATCATTACATATTGTCACTTTTTAAATTATCACTACCTTAATACTTCCTGTTTATCTATAGGGAAATCTGTTATTGGCTAGGTACCTATGTACCTACTCTATGCTTTATACTAGATGTATGTAATTGTTATGTATGTGATTTTCTTAATAAATAAAAGTAAGCCCGTTTAGGGCCTACGAAATGGGTGGCACTGTCCCGTCCGATGCCTTCAAGGCATTAAGTTGTTGCAGGGCCAAAGCCCTATCATAGAAAAAACTGATGAAGGTGGGCTGGCCTTGTTGAGAGTTTAGCTCTTAAATCTTGAATAAGATGCTCCCATTGTTTGGACATGAATCACGGCCAGGCTCTAGGGCTGCAGAGGACCACAGCAACGTCTGTATCCGATGCAGTGAGCCCAGCAATAGAGCTGGATGTTCAGCTCTCATAAGGTGGCCTTTGCGAGGCAGCGATCCGACCACTGATCACCATGAAAGAATGCCCCAGGCCCCAAATTGATTAGACCAGTGACAATCATCCACAAGCTGGCTCTAATGCGCTTATTTCGCGAAAGAAGGAGAGCCGAAAAGTGCTTGACATCCCACGGATAGTTATGACTGCGACAGAAATCCAGTCAATCGACCTGGACAAGCAAAAGAGACGAGTCTCACAGCTACTAGGGCCAAGAGACAAGGTGTAGCGGACCATGTTGCTATTCTTGCTCATTCCACCTATTTTGACTGGGTGTAAGGAGTCATCATCATCATCATCATTTCAGCCATAGGAGGTCCACTGCTAAACAAAAGCCAATGACTGATCATTGGGGGGGGGGGGGGGGGATTGCCAATACTCGCTACGCTTGGCTGGCGGGTTGGCGAGCGCGGTTTTTTTTAAGATTTCACACGAAGACGCTGTTGCCCGTCTCCTACTACAGGATTTAGTCGACTCTTACGACACGCCTCCTGTTGGCGGTGGGGAAGTGTATTCTTTACGGCCGTCCCTACACGGCACATGTGTCAAATGGGTTCATTTTACTAATAAAACTAATTTAACCGAATAAATACCCCTCGGGTGGAATAATTGAGAATATTCCCGAGTATTTTCCCATTCTAGGTATTTAACCGGATAGAATCCCATCCCTAGTTGACAGTACACGATTCCTTTAAGATTTTTTTCAAATTTGAAGTTTCAAAATCAATTGATGTTAGTGACGTAAATAAAACGTTCTTTTAGGTCCTCGATCTTTTAACGTAGTTTTACCTGATCAGTGGTATACGCTGCGGACGTAGTATTACTCACTGATCAAGTAAAATTTCTCTGTTATTACTCACACTCACAGACATATAATAAATTATTAATCTGTGGTATTACTTGTTCAGTGTGTTGCGGCGGCGTGCGTGTTGTAAATAAACGTTGTATTTTGCGTCTAAATTCACTAAAATAACCTTTCAAAATGTATTTGAGATATTATTTAAATGAAAATGGTGATCGACAGTATACTTTGGCTGTAAGTTTCTGAATTTTAAGGTTGTTTGTAATTCATAACCTAGTCATTAATTATAAATAAAAATTAATCCCTATTTCCATCGGTCACGCCATAAGTTGAGAACGACTTAGATTTTATCCATCTTTTATTCAAGAACCGCAACCACTTACCATCACAGGAGTTTTTAATTAGGTATTTGATAGATTTGTTTCACAAACCCTAACCCTGTCTATTCGGTTATCATATTGTCGAGTCGACTAACCCCAACGAAAGACTTATGAAATTAATATAGTCAATCGAAAACCCTTTTATGTCTTACCCTATTAAGGGGTTTTAAAGCGCTCAAGCAGTTTAATCCACTACGCATACTACATTCGACTTTTTATTGCATTACCTTTAAGTGTGTGGCTGTCGCCACTGTGGTGAGCGTGCTGCACATCATCGCTACGTTAGATAATAACAAATCTTAAATAATGCGCCCTATAACTCGTTAAGCATTTGTAATTGAGACACAATAGTTAGTATATCTGGGCTGTTTCTGCACTTAGACTCTTGATTGGGCCAATATGCGTGCTACCTTTTCCTTCATACTCCAACCAACCCAGATCCTCCCAGAAGGTCAGCAACCTTTTTAGATTTCTGCAGGCTTCCGGGAGCAATCCTAGTGATTGGAGAATCTGTGCCCGTTGATCTGCCACGCTTCTACATTCTATGGTGGCGTGGCGTTTCTTCTGCCTCCATGCATCTTCTGCTTGTGGGGCTGTCAGTCACACCCATGTTAAAAAGGTGCTTGGTTAGAGGACAGTGACCGGTTATAACACCTATAACCTTGAGACACAATAGAAATTATATTGTTATGCGGTCTCATGAGACCACTTTGATGTTACCGTTAACATCAAAGTGGTCTCATGAGACCGCATAACAATATAATACCCGTATAGACCCGTGTCTATAACAAAAACGTTTATCACATTATATTTGCTTTTATTTTGGGTTAATATTCATATGCATGTTCCTCAGGGACAAATACAATACAATAATCAGGGGCATACATAGGTAAAATAAACTAAACAAGTTGCAGGCAACAGCTTTTTCAAATAAATAACAAAAATCAATTTTACTGTATTTCAGACCGTTGATCCGCAAGGAAAACCAACTTTATCGGCACATCCAGGTATGACATACAACCTATTAAATATTTTTTAAAATACATAATTTTGGCTTCTTACACAATAAAATCGTTAAAAAAAACAGTTTTATAAGCTTACTTTAGTGACTACATAATAATAAACACAGCGTGCAGTAAATTTTAATTCAAGCAAACAATAAAGACGTAGTAAACTACTACTACTTATTGTTTGCTTATGCTATGACCAGTGATCGGAATAGGTAGATTGATTTGGGGTCAATGATCTCAAACATTGATATTAATATGGACATGCCTCCAGGATTCCGGAATTTCTTAGTATCAGTTTTTGAAAAAAAGGCATATCCATATTATGCTAGCACTACCAAAGTACATCAAATCAATCTACCTATTCTGATCACTGGTTATTATGACACATAAAATTTTATTTAAACAGTTCTAAAAATTTTACAAGCCTCTGCCTTGGAAATAACAATTATTACATATGTCAGTTCTTTCAGCAGTGGGTCTGCATGTTCAAATTGAAATGCGTTTATTGTGAATAAAGCAAAAAAACAAAGAATATTGTAGCTAGAACTTAAAAATTATAATTAAATAAAACTTTAGTGGCACTGTGGGATTAGAAACTCACTGCCGCACTCAGACGTAAATTAACAATAGTGTTGATTAACATTTTTGATAATTTAATAAATGTATTTAATCATATCAAAGAATCAAAGATTTTTCTTGAGTCCATAAAGTTAAGTGACGTTTCTAAGTGCGGCGGATAGTCTTAAAAAAAACTAAATTAAAAAAAGTGCACTCACTGCATTCGGAATATGTAATAACATTACTAAGACATTTCTTACATGATTTAAGCCGCGTAGCGGAGCGTAGCTTGTCATTCCTGTTCTGTGATTTAAGCACAAGGCTAGCCAGGGCTAAGGCTGCCTGTTACAGTTGTAAATTTATAATCAATGACTTAATTAATAATACATAATGTTTATAGATGGGCATATTATGTAGATAGACAGATACTCAATTGGACGTGATTTATTAAAAATGATCCAACCCACACACACTTAGTTTTGAGAAAAAGCAATTTGGTTGTATTTTGTATAATAAAAAATAAAAATTAAATAAAATAGCCATTTATTCCAGAAAAAATGCAGTATAAGTATGTTACAATATTATTTTCAGGTAGTTGCTACAAAATGTCTCTTGTTTCTGTGTGCCTTTTGGCATGGGCCTCCTCCATCTGTCTCCACTGAGCTCTATCCATTGCCACTCTCTCTCGTCCACTGGGGTGCCAGGGTCATTGCCATTTCATCTTCCCATCTTCTAAGTGGACGGCCCTTTTTCCGTTTGCCATCCCTAGGATACCAGTAGGTCACTTGTCTATTCCACTTATTTAAATTACATCTTAAAAGGTGTCCAGTCCACCTCCACTTTTGCTGATCAATTCGAGTAAGTATGTCAGTCAGCTTTGTTTTAGATCGTATATTCTCATTTCGGATTTTGTCTTTCAGCTTTGCACCGATCATACTTCCTTCCATAGCCCGCTGACAGATTGCAAGTTGATCCCTGTGATTTTTAGTGAGTGACCATGTTTCGCATCCATATGTTATACATGGTAGGATGCATGTGTTGAAAGTCTTCTTTTTAATGTGTAGCCCTAGCTCTCTGCTCTTTATAATCTCTTTTAAAGCCCAATATTTCTTCCAGCCGCTGGCGATTCTTTTATTGATCTCTTTCGACATCTGGTCACTAGGGGAGATTATTTGGCCCAAGTAGACATATTCCTCAACATATTCAAAAAGACTTCCGTTGACCACTATGTCCACTTGTTTGGAATTGGTCATTACCTTTGTTTTGTTCCCGTTCATTTCTAGGCCTACTTCTTTGCTTCTAGCGGCTAGACTGTTGATCATCGTTTGTAACTTGGTTGGATCCTCTTCTAGCAGGACTAGGTCATCTGCGAATCTAAGGTGATTTAGACGGCTACCGTTTATGTTCAGACCCAAATTATCCCAATCCAATTTTCTGAAGATACTTTCCAGTACTGCCGAGAAGAGTTTTGGGGAAATTGGGTTGGGGTTGGGGTTGGTGTCCTACTGACAGTATGATCCCACTTTTGCTTTTGGCATATAAGTTTTTAATAATGTTGATATATACTTTATTGACTCCTTGTTGGTTTAGGCTTGACCATATGTAATTTGTAATTTAATTAATAATTATGTATTTTGTATATTAATACTTAAATTTATTCAAATTTTTTTTTTTTTTACTTAAAGCCAAAGACATTAAATAGTATTTTACTTCAACCTTATATAATACAAAAACGCCACCATGTCGGTCCGAGTACAGGAGCAGAGCACGAAGGCGATTCCTCTGCAGCGAGGCATAAGACAGGGAGATGTTATATCTCCGAAACTGTTCATCGCTGCATTGGAAGACGCTTTCAAGCTCCTGGAATGGAAAGGATTAGGCATCAACATCAACGGCGAGTACATCACTCTCCTTCGGTTTGCGCGACGATATTGTGGTCATGGCAGAATCGCTTGAAGACCTCAGCACAATGCTCGATGACCTTACTCGAGTCTCCCAACAAGTAGGCCTGCGGATGAACATGGACAAAACCAAGCTCATATCGAATGCCCATGTTGCGCCCTACTCAGTATCCGTTGGGAGATCTACTCTTGAAATTGTTGACATATATGTCTACTTAGGACAAGTTATCCAGTTGGTTAGATCCAATTTTGAGAAAGAGGTCAATCTTCGAATCCAACTCGGCTGGGCAGCGTTGGGGAAACTACACCACGTCTTCTCGTCCAAATTACCTCAGTGCCTCAAGACGAAAGTCGACAAACAGTGTGTGTTACCAGTGATGACATATGGAACTGAAACGTGGCCTCTCACTGTTGGCCTTATAAGAAAGCTCAAGGTCGCACAGCGTACTATGGAAAGGGCTATGCTTGGTGTTTCCATGCGAGATCGAATCAGAAATGAGAAGATCCGTAAACGAGCAAAAATCGCTAACATAGCCCTACAGATTAGCAAGCTGAAGTGGCAGTGGGCGGGGCACATAGCACGTAGAACTGACGGCCGAGAGGGCAGAAAGGTTCTAGAATGGAGGCCGCGTACCGGCAAGCGCAGCGTAGGACGTCCACTCACAAGGTGGTCAGACGACCTGGTAAGGGTCGCAGGAAGACGCTGGATGCAGGCCGCTTCCAACCGGCCAATCTGAAAGTTAATGGGGGAGGTCTATGTTCAGCAGTGGACGTCCTTTGGCTGAAATGATGATGATGATGTAACTTTACGGTCTATAGTACCATAGCCTTTACGAAAACCAGCCTGCTCTGATGGCTAAAAGATGTCAAATCTTACGGCAAGACGATTTGTGACAACTCTCGAAAACAGTTTATAGACGTGGCTCAGGAGGGAGATCGGTCTGTTGTTCTTCAGAAGAGTTTCATCTCCTTTTTTTGAAAACAGAGCCACCACGCCTTCCCTTCAAGTCTTTGGGGTAGTCCCATTGGCTATGACGAAGCTGAATAGTCTCTTCAGTTTCACAAAAACGGGTAGTCCCCCTACCTTGAGTAGTTTTGAAGTGACTCCATCTTCGTCAGGCGCCTTCCTACTACTAAGCTGTTTGAGAGCCGCTTTAATTTCATCTATATCCAGTTCTGGGTAATCGTGTAAGCGTGTTTCTGCGGTCATTAGCGTCAGGTGGGGGTTTCGGGGCATGCGAAGCATATAAGCGGCCATAGAAGTCCTCGATTTTGTCAAGAATTTCTGGAACTAATGTGACCGTTCTGCAATCCGAAGTTTTAAGCTTTATCAGATGCGATCATCCTTTTTTGAGCAAAGACTTTCGACCTCAGTTTTGCTCAATTGGCTCCTATATGAGGCGGGTATTCGAGCTTTGTTGATCGGGTCTCACCAGCCTCCGGATCTTTTTGGGAATGGTATCTGACTGACCTCCCTCTGGCGCTTGCCGTCGGAGTCACATCAATTCTAGAGTGTCGCGCGAAAGTTTAGACTTTGTTTGGTCGCTTACTTTCTAAGATACCAGCTCCTACCTCGCGTATAATCCCTACCACGCTGTCTTATCTACGGTTCAAATCTTTTATGCAGTTGGAACGCTTCGGTACCATGCTCAGCCCGAAGCAGTCTGACGTAAAATAGACCCTAACATGCGGCTTCTTTCCAGTTTCAGGTTTATATTTAAAGTGCTTTTTACTAGGCAGTGAACACTGCGCCTGTGTTAAACCTGTTGATCTGAGAGACATTTCTAAATATGTGCCGCTTATCCGTTATGATGAAGTCAATCTCATTCTTACCGTCAGGACTCCGCCAGGTCCACTTTCTATGGGGCCTTTTTGGTAGAATGTGTTCATGCAAAAAAGCCCCTGCATGTTGAGAAAGTTGACCAGTATTTGCCCCCTATGGTTTTTGCTTCTATATAATAGCCATGTAGTCCAACGTACGATACACGAAAAATTATTTAGGTGTTGTGGATCATCATCATCATCATCATTACAGCCACAATACGTCCACTGCTGAACAGAGGCCTCCCCTAATGACTCATCATCAGGGGGGATTGCCAATACTCGCCACGCTTGGCAGGCGGGTTGGCGAGCGCAGTCTTTTTATAAGATTTCGCACGAAGACGCTGCTTCTCGTCTCGTACTACAGGAATTCGTCGCCTCTTACGACACGCCTCCTGTTGGTGGTGGGGAGGTGTATTCTTTACGGCCGTCCCCACGCGGCATGTGTTATGAATCACTTTCATGAAATTAGTCAAAGGACTATTATATTGCCAAATATACAAACAAAGTGATCCATACAGTTTGGATCGTTTTCGATATTATGATATTGAACTAAGTTTGTGTAAGCTAAATATATCAAAAATGATCCAGACGTCCTGGATCACGTTTATGAAACAAGTATAAACTTTAATCTTTGAAAGATAAAATATTAAAAATGGTCCACAGGGGCTGGATCGTTTTTGGTAATAATTTATTTTTGCGCTTCATAGATGTGGTTTGGACATAAGTATTTTAAAATGTCACTTATAATGACATTAGCTGGACGATCTTTTGCCACCTATAAATTAAGTATCTCATGATCACTTTGGCATAGTTAACTCAAATTCGACCTCGTTGTGGTTTGGATCATTTTTAATAAATCACGTCCAATTGCACACCACAAAAAAACATACAGAACTGCATAATTTAGACAGTATTTGTGCATAATTATTATTTCGACAAGTTATTAACAGATATTGTCTCCCCTCTTTCAGCTCGTTTCTCTCCTGAAGATAAATATTCCAGACAAAGAATAACAATCAAGAAAAGATTTGGGCTACTCCTTACTCAGCAACCAGAGCCAATTCATTAATGGAAATATTATAGTAATAGTTATACATTTAAGATTTAGCTTGTAAACATACTGTAATATTAAGAAGAAAGCATTGTAAAATGTAACTGAAGCAGAAAATAAACAATAAAAGATGCTGATTAAGGCAGTATGGAAAATATTTTATTTAAAAGAATGTTAATCAAGTACGTAGGATACTTCAATTGCAACAACTTTTATTGGCGGTACGTAGTTTACCGGGTCAGGTAGTAGCAAATAAATAATAAACAATTGTCTAGCCCCAAACTAAGCAAAGCTTGTACTATGGCGACTAGATAAAGGATAAACATGCATAAATACTGACGTTTTACTGCTGCTTCGCCAACTAACCTACAACAACTCGCTATTATATATTTGTGCCTATAGATACTCTACAGACCCCCTTGCATGATCACCAAAACACGATATGATAAATAGCGATAGATCTCGAGTCACGTACTGTAAAAATATGATTGATTTAAGTAGCCGCCATGTTGAGTCGCCGTGCGGGTGACGTCACATTTATGATTGCTGTTTCAAAAAATAAAATTTAACATGGCGGCTTATGTATATCTTTTTTTTTTTTTCAAATTGACCGTTGGTGTCGATAAATCTCTATATCATATCGTGTTTTGGTGTTCATGCTAGGGGGGCAGGTTTCGCATTATCTTTTTCGGTAGGTGAGTACGTCTGCCCAGTCGACCACAATCCATCAACTCAAAAGAAATCGTTCCAGGGTCTCCGCCTACTATAATTATAATTATCACCATCTACGGATCACCGGCCATGTATGTTTGTGGTATTTAACATCTAAACGAGGGATGGTTTGAATCACAGGCGAGGTGATCAGGTGACTAATGCGGCAACAGCAGTCGCAATGGTTTAGTTACTGACACGAGGAATGGTACTTATTTAAGCTATCTTAAATAAGTAAGTGCCAATTTATCCCAATTCCTCTTCATAGGAAGATTTAAAAACAGTGGATAAGATTCTGACGTTACGTCAAACAGAGGTGAAGCCATTAAAGTTGCGAGCGTTATAATTATGAAGATGTCGAATTTGTGTAAACAGCAAACATTTTAACATAGCCTCTAAGTAATTAGATTAGAGAAATATGGCCCTAGCATTAAAAAAAAAAAAAACAATATTTTTAAGAGCACCCTTATTAAGAGATTAACTTTAGAGACCGTACTTTTCATTCAAAAATATTTCTAAACACGAAATCTACTCATTGCCTCTCTCTTTTATTTCACTCTATCCATACTCTTCCTTTGTTTCATTCGTTATTTGAAATGTGACTGCCGCGTGTCGCTCGGCGCTACATCTACCTACATGGCGATGGCGCTGCGCAAACGTGGACACTTTTAGTTTCCAGTTGCCGACACCGAACCACAGAAAACAAGTTACTAAACACCGAACACTTTGATCGTCATCATCAGTATGTGTTAAGTGAAAGCAACTGGAGACAAGAAATGTTTACGTGTGCGCAGAGAGAATGATTTCATACTGGTTCTATAGAAATCAAGAATATTCATCTATAGCTTGTGTCTGACACAAAACAAAAGTGTCTTCGTTTTCGCCCTCACTTATGATTATAGGAGTGGAGTCTTCACACCTCAAGGTCCACAGGCTACGTTACCTTAAGCCATTTTACTCTTTGCCTAAAGCTATCGCACTTATTACCGGTGACAGATGGCTGCGAACTCGTCTTGATATTGTAAGGTCAAATGCTGCCATTGGTCGATCCTTGGGCTGGCGGAAGATGTCTGAAGGATAGACCAATGGCAGCGCTTGACCTCACAATGTCAAGACGAGTCCGTAGCCGCGTCTGTCGCAGTCTTATACCGGTGACAGATGGGGGCGGACGCGGCTCCGGACTCGTCTTGACATTGTAAGGTCAAACGCTGTCATTGGTCGATCCTTGGGCTGGCGGAAGTTGTCTGAAGGATAGACCAATGGCAGTGCTCAACCTCACAATGTCTAGACGAGTCCGTAGCCGCGTCCGTCGCAGTCTATCACCAGCTTCATGTAGTGACACGTCATAATAGTAACATAACACAGACACAATAAATACCTAACACTAAGGTAATTCTGCTTAGCTTCAGTGGAAATGCACCATAATGTTGGATGTAAAGCCAGTGACAGATAGCGACGGACGTGGCTCCGCTTTTTAACGGTTTGAGTTTTTTTTCTAGTAACAATAAACATATTGGGGACGTGAAATCTTAATTATGTATAGGCAACGGCAGGTCAACCTACCCAAAAAGTTAAAGGTAATTGAATTGATTTTCAACTTTAAGTCCGACGCGTAGATATCAATATCGATTGAGAAAATTTGACGTTTTGTAGTAGGTTGGGGTACTGTTGTTTGTACATTAAGAGAGTGCGCGCACAGGAGACTTTTGTCGCTGGGACTAAAAAGTTTTTGTCTCTGTCGCGTCGCGTCTCCAAAGAGGGGTGCGCGCACGAAGGAGACAGCGACGAAACTTTTTTTTTTAAATTTTATAATTGTGTTTTACGGCTCTGGGTTCCAGCCTTTTAATACATGGAGAGCAGTGCTGTCAGACGTGGGATAAATAAGCTAGATTCACAATATTTTGGAATGTAATGCAATAGAAAAAATAATAATGTATCGCACGATAAATCTACGAAAATCCGTGACATTTTGCTCAGTTAAGTAAAAGAAAATTTTATGAAATTTCAATCTGTGTATTTGAATACATTTTATCTTTATTTGGACAACTTTGACTCTGACACGATAGTAAATATAATTTCTTTGCACTACGAAAGAGATAGACTTGTAGCGTAAAAATATCTGCAATTTTTCAATCTGTATCTGTACCTTTTTTATTTAGGCGATAGTTAATAGGAGTTGTCATTTCATACTAAATGTAAGTGAAAAATCACTTACTAGTTTCGGAGAAAGATGATTCGTATTTGCTGCTCTTTAGGGTATGTGCTCGATGCTTGTGCAGTAAGTACTGCAGTAATTTAGTTAACAAAAACTTGTAATTTTAAAAAGTAATCAAGTAACATGATTTAAACTTTTGAGCCTTATATTTTGTTCTTTTACTAGTAAAATCTAGATTCGGTATTTACAAATACAGTAATTTTGTTAACCGGGGATGCGATTACACGATAATTTTGCAGTAAAACTAGGATAATTCTTAACCTATGAATCTGGCAACACTGGCGGAGAGACACAATTTTGTCTTGTTGTTTTTATTTCAAAATTTCGATGGTCTTAGAAAAAGTTGTGTTTGAGCACCAAAACAAGACACCGAGTATTTGGATTTACATGTTGTTTAATTATTTTTATTTGTGAGGTCTAGAACCCAGAGCCGTAAAACCCAGTATTTAAAAAAAAACAAAGACAATTTTTCACCCGTGCTGGTCAGTGAACAAAAAAGTCTCCCAGTTGTCGCGTCGCAACGTGCGCGCACCTCCATACATAACAGAGGACTTGATAAGAGAGACAAAAACGTCGCAGCGACAAAAGTCTCCCGTGCGCGCACTCTCTTAAAGTTTTATTAATAATTTTTAACAAACTTTCGTTCATACACACTTATACTAGGCTTACGTCCAAAACTTGTATATTTAATCTTAAGTTTTACTGTAACAGGCAACCACCCAAAGTCACATTGTAACCATAATAAATAATGAAGATCGAAAAACGAATATTGACTTGGGGCCACTAATTTAGTTCTATAATAGCGCCAAAATGGCGTAAAACAAATCGGCAAGGATGTAGGGTCACAGCAGCCAGTCTATAGATAATTCTATGTCTATGTGGTTACTTAATCTATAGGTCAGTGTTTCAAAGAAATTATAATCACAGATTACAATCACTAGAGAGAGGTAAAACGTAGTATTACTTGATCAGTGGGTGGTTTGTTGACTCGGATGGTAGGTATTTATTTAGTCGTCAGAGAAGTTGAAGTCAGAGGCTGACGAAAAAAAGCGCGGGAACTTCGAAGAGTAAAGGCGGGCTCCTTAAATTTTTTAACTTCAATAATTAAAAAAGTTGTTAAATTAAGAGTTTTAACCGCAATTAAGACGATGGGGAGGCGAGCAGGGAAAAAAAGAAAAAAAGATGATGTTCCTGATCAGGATTCGGGGGGTCTCAACCGAGACTCTACCAGCACAACATCAGAGTCGGAGGACGAGGGAGAGCAGGAGAGTAACCATGCCCCATATTATGTTACCGACTATACTCGAATGTATCCAGAAGATTCAAATGCAACAGAGTTTGTCGTCTTTGTACAAGCAGTAGGCAGTGAGACACCAATAGGCAGCAGAGATCTTCTTTCCATTTCAAACTGCATAAGAAGATATAATAAGGGTATTAAGTACTTAAGGGCTCTCAATAAATACAAAATCGGCGTATATTTTGAAAAACCAGGATTGGCCAATGCATTTTTAATAAATAAAACATTTCTAAAAGAAAATAACTTTGCAGCCACAATACCAGCAACATCAACAGAAACAACTGGCATTATTCGTAATGTCCCAGTAAAGTACACAAATAAGAAAATATACACTCTTCTAAGCAGCACTAAGAAAATTATAAGCATCCGTCGTTTTTTCAGAAAAGTTGCTACAGCAAATGGTTTCGTCCGTCAGCCAACTCCAACAGTTGCCATCACATTCGCAGCAACCTCCCTGCCGGATTTTGTGGACCTCGAGGGATGGAGACATAACATCATGCAATATATACCACCGGTAAAGCAGTGTTATCGCTGCTTGAGGTATGGACACATTTCTAAATACTGCAAAAATGATGAGAGATGTTCAATCTGCAACAATAACCACAATTATAAAGACTGCACAATCACCAAAGAGAATGCTGTTTGCGCTCATTGTAATGGTAATCACATTAGTATTTCTGGTCAATGCCCCATCAAACAAAAGAAAATTCAAGAGAACAGAATTAAACACAAAGCACCCACTTATGCAAATCTGTTTGATAAGAAAAATTTCCCAGAACTAAAGACCACTGTTAAAGATTACAAAAAACCTCAAACCAACTTACTTGACATACTAAATACTGATGCATCAGCAATGAATCTTTTAATAGAAACTATAATTAAAATAATTACTTTGAACAAAACAAATGAGACAATAATTTCATCAAAAAATATTTTAGGTATTCTATCAGAAACTCTCAGTAAGAAAGAAAGGTTACTAAGTTCACAGAACAATATTTAAATATAATGCAATGGAATGCTCAGAGCATACTGAGCAGTCGCAATTTATTTCAAAAATATATTTATGATAACTACATAGATATAGCTTTAATATCAGAAACATGGCTCAAGCCTCACCAAAAATTTAAAATTAAAGGTTATCACATAGAACGAAATGACTGTGGAAATGAGCATAATGGGGTTGCTATTATAATTCATAAAAGCATTCAGTATGTCAGGCTCCCAACTTTTTTTGATAATTCTTTACAAAATCTAGCAATCCAGGTAACAATTAATAATAAGAAATACACAATAGTTTCAGTCTACTGTCCAAACAACAGCTCACCAAGATTTCACATTAAGAAGTTCAAAGATCTAATAGATAGTTTACCAAAACCTATTTTTGTAGCTGGAGATTTCAATGCTCATCACACAATTTGGGGATGCAACTCCATAGACCCTCGAGGTAGAAATATATTTGATAATTTAGATGACTGTGACTTAGTACTGTTAAATGACCAACAAGTAACAACTGTAGGTTCACACAGTTGGAGACCGAATGGCTTGGATTTAACTATGGTGAGCTCTTGTTTGGCATTAAATTGTGACTGGAAAGTCTATGATGATCCTTTAGGTAGTTATCATTTACCCACCTTAACTTCAATGCAACTATTTGCTGTATGTACACCATTGCAAACATTTGTTGCTTCAGGAACTGATATTCCTGATCATCCCAACCTTCGATTAGTAAACTGGGAACACTATTCAGACACAGTCAATGAAATGTTAAATGATTTTCCGACTTTTAATTACAACAATCGTCCTCTTGAAGCATACAATTTTTTTTGTGACACAATCTAATCTGCTGTAAATATGTCAATGCCAAATTACAACAAAAATAATACCAATCGTTCCGTTTCACAAACGTCTCGTAGTAACTTTAAACATCTTTCGGTTCCTTGGTGGAATGAACGTTGCGCTAGCGCTGTACAAAACTCTAAAGAAGCTTTTATAAAGTTTAAAACTGACCCTTCGCCTGAAAATTATGTTAATTTTAAAAAATTACAGGCTTTAAAAAAACGCATAATTAACACTGAAAAAAGTGAGAACTGGAAAGAGTTCTGCTCAAATATTAATAGACTGACTCCAGTATCTCGAATTTGGAATACCCTGAGAAAGTTTAATAAAAGTAGCGATTCTAGGTTTCTACAGAATAATGAATGTCCACCTTGGGTTAATGAATTTTTAAGGAAATATACCCCAGATCATGTAGAAGCTCCACCTCCTAATAACTATAATACTTCAAGCAATAATACCTCAGCTAACAGTTACTTAACAGACATTTTTAGCTTATCTGAACTAGTCTCAGCTGTTAAGTCGCGAAAGGACACTACTTGCGGTTTAGATTATATTTCTTACAAGATGTTTAAAAAACTTACTAAAGATAATTTATCAAAATTGCTTTCTATTATTAACGGGTTATGGAAGAGTAATACAATCCCTGAAGAGTGGAAGGTGGACTGTTTAGTTCCAGTTTTAAAGCCAAGTAAAAATAAAGATAGTTCCGATTCATATCGTCCGATTGCGCTCACGTCATGCGTAGGTAAAGTATTTGAGCAGTTATTAAAGCAACGTCTAGAGTTTTTCATTGAAAGCAATCACTTACTTCCTAACAATCAATTTGGTTTTAGACGTGGTCGTTCGGCTCGTGAGAGTTTGGGATGTTTATTTACAGATATACAAAAAGCTTTGACTGAAAATAAATATTTAGTATGTGTATTTTTCGATATTATAGGTGCCTTTAATAATGTAAATCTTTCAGTTTTATCAACTACGCTACTTTCTTTAGGAATTCCCAATAAAATTGTGACATGGTTGTACCAATTCCTAAATAAACGTAAGGTTTTTGTGAAGATAAACAATAAATTGTATGGACCTAGGCTGTCTTACAAAGGAGTCTGCCAAGGGGGTATTTTGAGCCCCTTGTTGTATATTTTATATATTTATAGATTAAATGAAATTTTAGGACCTGATCCTGACATAACAAATTTGCAATTTGCAGATGATTTAGCTATTTATACACAAGGTTCAAATCTTACAAATCTTATAGACAAATTGAATAGCGTGCTTGTTAAACTTCACTCGTATTTAACTTATTTGAACTTAGATGTAAATGCAAGCAAAAGCAAAGTTGTAGTTTTTAAGAAACGTAACATTCAATTGCCTATTTCTAACATAAAATATAATAATGAAGAGTTGCCAACAGAAATGTGTGCAAGATTTTTAGGTGTTATTTTTCAACAAAACTTCTCCTGGAAAATGTATGTCGACTGTCTCATAGAACGATCCCTCAGAGCTACTAATATTCTTAAATCTCTAACTGGTACTCAATGGGGCGCTGACCCTAAAATACTGCTGGTATTATACAAATCTCTGGTGAGAAGCCATTTCGAATACGCTTTCTTTTGTTTTGCATCAGACAAAAAGCTCGTCGAGAAACTTAATAAAGTCCAAAATAAAAATTTACGCATTATCTTAGGTGCTATGAACACCTCACCGATTAATTCAATGCAAATTGAATGCAATTTGCCTCCATTAGATATACGGTTTGATTATCTCCGGAAAATATTTTTGATGAAATTATTGGTTGTAAATAATAGTATATTATTAAGTAAGTTATTTAATGCTAATTTCACTTCCTATTTAAATATAGCATTAAGAGATGTTAAAAAGTTAAAAGACGAAAACAATGTTCATACAAGTGATGAATTACCATGTTATAGTGGTCTTTATCAAAGTAAATTTTTTGAAATGAAGATTATTATTAATAAAAAACTGTTTTGTAAATATGTTGTACATAATGAACTTAATGATTGGGAAGGATACAGGCAGATTTATACGGATGGTGCAAAAACGGTAGAAAATGTTTCTATGGCATTTTATGATCCATGCTTAAAGACTGGTCATGGAATAAAATTACCTACCGTTACAAGTATATACACGGCCGAGGCATGTGCCTTATTAGCTGCCTTACAGTACATAGAAAAATTTGACAGTCAAAAGTGGATTATTATATCAGATAGTATGAGCGTTTTAGAAGCACTGTCTAATCCATGCCACAATGCTAAAACAAATTACCTAATTATAAAAATCAAAGAAAAGTATGTCGAGCTAATTAATGAGGGTAAAGATATTATATTTTTTTGGACTCCTTCGCATATAGGTGTGGCTGGCAATGAGCAAGCAGATTATTTTGCTAAACTTATAACAAATACTTCGGATCTAGTTCCTGCAAAGAATATTAAATTACCACATTCAGATTGCACTACTCTTATAAAAGAATCGTCACGGAGAGAATGGACAGAGCATTGGCAGGAAACTCTTCAAGCAAAAGGAACCTGGTATAGAGAAATAAATAATGATATAAGAGTGCCCTGGTTCTTTAAAGGAACTTTCAAGAACAGAAAATTTTACTCATTAATCTCTCGGTTACGAATTGGGCATGGTCGTTTTAACGAACATCTGCATAGAATGAACATGATTACCTCCCCGTCATGCACATTTTGTAATGAACCAATTCAGTCTCTCCATCACATTTTCTTTGAGTGTTCTGAATTCTCACTTCAAAGACTTATCTTGATTGAAGATTTATTAGAAGTCTATAAAAGGCCTGAAGACATCCCGCGCCGTCTACAGGAACTTCTCAAGAATGAAGAAAACTATAAAGCCCTATATAATTTCATAATCTCAACTGTAGAAGAGCTTTAAACATTATTTGTGAAACGGTTGATGAACGTCTCTAAATTAAAAAAATACATTGAAGATACATTTTAACATAAGACCTGGCTGTATGGCGAAAGCCTTTGCCTTTTCCAACCATCGAGGAAGGAAAGAATGGAACCAAAAAAAAAAAAAAAATTAGTCGTCAGATTTCCGAAGTACGAAAATTGATATTTATTTTGCAGAACTGATTTAAACTTTGTGTAAGAGGACCATTGTATGAGGCGTATTTTGGGCAGTGTGTTTACACTTCCTAAAATGGCTAATTTACCGCCACGCAAAATTTCTTCCTCGAGTAAAACTTCAAAGCAGGATACATCTCCACTTCAAATTCTTCTTCAAATGGGGTTTTCGCGGCACCGGGCGTGAGTTTTATTTTTATATAATTTAACTAGCTGTTAACTGCGACTTCGATCGCGTAATCTTTAATTGAAATACCATATACCTTCCTTGTCGCGCGCACGACAACTTACCAAAGTTTCATCGCAATCGCTTAAAAAACAATATTAAATGAAATCTGAGTAGTCATCAATAAATAACATCTAAGTACTTATTTAGACTTTCATACCCTACAAGTTTTCTATGCCCTAATAGTGGGGACTCAAATCATGCCATGTTTCATCTGAATCCATTCAGTAGTTAATAGTTTAATAACTATTTTGATAAAGTTAAATGTAACAGTTTTTTGCAATAGGTACAATAACAATGTAATACTTTGAAAATTAAATAATTGCCTGATAAGTCTAAAGAACTTCTAGATAAATGAAAATGCAACTATGGTTTATAATATAATTTCAGTTTAAAAGCATTGGCAGCAACAGGGAATCGAAGTGTTCAGTTAGCCTCAGACTGGCTGCTCACTCATGTAAATGACACACACATTGATGTAGATGAGCCACGCGAGTACATACTTTATGCCAGCCCTACTGGAGCCTTACTAGCCCAGTTACTTGAATTTTGGGAAAAATCTAAAAAGCACACTGGATGGAATGGTGCACACAACAACCCACCACATATAACATTAGTGTCATTTTTCAAGGTAAGAATTCAATTCATATCAAGTTGGTTTTGTCTTCTGACTCACACTTTGAATGAAATTAGCTAAAAAGCAAAATTATTTTAAAACCTATCTTTGGTAAAACATGTTTAAATAATAAAGCAGAAGTCTATTTTAATTTTAAAATGAATAATAAAATTGCTAGATTCTTACCTTTTAAACCCTTTACTGACTGTCTCAGGATCATTTTGGAAAAACTTGGCTATGTGATTAATAGTTTTCTATCATTTTCAACCGACTTCAAAAAAGGAGGAGGTTCTCAATTCGACTGTATGTTTTTTTCTTTTTTTTTTGTATGTATGCTACGCGATTACTCCGCCAATTATGAATCGATTTTAATGATTCTTTTTTTGTTTGGTAGATCATACTTCAGAGGTAGTCCCATATAAATTTTATCGAAATTGATTTAGAACTTTTTGAGAAAATCAACAAATATATACCCAGATAATATTTTGGTTGTGGTTCTTGTTACCTAACTTCGACAAGTGTGAGCAGATTTTGATGATTTTTGTTTTATTGAATAGCTTATACTTCAAAGATGCTTTGATAAAAGTTTGCAAAATAAAAATCACCCCTAAGGGTAGGAAAATAGGGAATGAAATCGGTGTTCAGCAGTTAGATTAGGATTTATCACTAAAAATAGATGAAATAAGTAAATTTTATTAAAAAAAATAAAACCGAAAATTCTTTTTAGCATTTTAGTGTTTTGAAGTCGGTTTTATTATTTTTATTATTAGAAATGTATGGGGATGGTTTCAGTATGTAAACCTTTTAGAGGCTGATTCTTTCTATTATTTAGTATAAATCCTAACATGGTATAGACCATGTTATAGTTTTATGGCCTTACAATTTTCTTTTGCTTTTCCATTCAAATTATGACAGCTGATCTAGAAGTTGGTATAGGGAGGCAAATTTTTTGACTTTTTGTGTTCAGAATCAGCCCCTAAGATTTTGTATACATATTTTAAATCATCCTTGAATCATAAATTGCAATCTCCCAGTTATTCCAATCTTATAGAACTTTGCGTAGGCACCTGATGAAACATCCCTGCAGCTAGCTAAGGCAGTGAAGCATGTTGTTGAAAGTGTCGGAGATCCTCCGAGTTGCCCTCTCAAGTTGGAGCCATACATTTCACACAATTTCATGGGGCTCTTTGTGCCTGATGAGCATGCAGAATACCTCAAACGAATGGCCGTCCAATATGTGAAACTTGTCTCATCTGCATGTATGTATTTATTATTTTGTTGCAATATTAATAATGGGAAAGAAACTGCAGATTTTGTGTCAAAATTTGAAGTCAAGTTATTCTAAAATTTTATTAATAGAATTTGGATGAATTTGTAATAATTCATCCCATGAAACAACAGGCTAAATGTAATTTTGAATTTCAGAAAATGTATTTAATTACAAACTGGTTAAAGTAATATTAACGTATTACTTATGTGAATAATTATTTAGTAAATAACATTAGACATTTAGAACTAACTGTGCATGGTATCCAATTATGATAGTAATATTTATTTATTTACATTTATCATATTTTAAACAGTGGGTGTTACGGTGGATACTTATGAACATTTGGATGCATTGGGAACATGCTTTCCTTGGTGTACCATGCCACAAGAGAAAACATATAAATGTAAGAGTAGTGACACATATATATGTAAATAACTTATTTTAATATCATTTCATTAAATTTTTTATTTGTTTATCAGCATGTTGTAGGCTTGAGTGATGGTAGAAGATTGATGCGCATGTCCATGCCCTGTATTTTAAGGTAATTATTTGCTTATATTTAACATTGTGTGATGTATGTACCTTATAGGTCTTATCAGTGCACATTCTTTTTTATGTTATGATTCATACATTGGTTTTAATTCCATTAAGTAATTAATTAATTTTGGCTAAGCAAAAAAGACTTACTGTATCATTTGTAAAAAATAAGGATAAAAGACAGTGTGTTTAGAATAGTACTTCTTTACTTTTAATACTCCAGTTTCTAATTTTTTAATAATAGTTCGAAACAAGTGGCTCCTTGGAATCCAACCCACTACCTACATTCATTCAACATATAGTTTCAATTTGATATAGCACACCGTTATTTAAAAGTATGTTAAAAACGACTTCAATTATTTGATTAGGTACATAGTTGTTAGTTAGTAACTGTTAGTTACAAGTAAGGCTAGTAACTGTGGTAAAAAACAAATACATTTTAGCAAATAACTGACTTACCGTATTAAGAACGTTTGTATTGGTTTGTTTACACATACAGCCCTGTCTATCTCAGACAGCAAAGAGCAGTCAAAAGACCTAAAATATCAAACATGCCCCAAGTCCGAGTATAGAATAGATTCATCATCCAACTCTTACAAGAAACATGTTCGATTAATGGTGGCGATCGACATCCTAAACCTTGCCTTTAAGTCACTGATCGTCGTCATATTTATGTAATTTGCCTAATCAATATAATATTGTTATGAAGTAATGTGTGTAGTTTAAGCTATGACGTCCATCTTATTATTGAAACGTATACTATGTAGATATTTGTCGTACGTTCTTTGTCGCACCGCGCTCAATAAAATTATATCTAGCCCAACGGTCGACTGGTAGAAAATACCACGTGGCATTAAGTCTAGCTTCTGTAATAAAAATATATTTGTGAAAAATAGTTTAAATATACATAAAGACTAATAATTTCTTTCCCAATAAACAAGATGTTTAGTAAAGATCACGATTTTGTTATTCGTCTGACTTATTCAGCCATAGGTGAATAGCATAGTGAATAGCACGCAAATATATTATTAAATGTATTATTAATTAAATTTAATATCATTAATAAAATTAAAATGACAAATCAAAATCATTACAACAAAAAAACTAAGTAGTACTCACTCACTTTTTATTTAAGAAAGAGAATAGAAAAAACATTCAAATTCGAATAGCCATTTAAGCAGTGCTATATTGTATTTTTCTCTCGAAGCGTACGTCCAGCAGTGGGCTGCTACAGGCTGAGATGATGATGATATTATTTTATTTTTATTGTTTAATTCCAATTTTTTTGTTACAAAGCAGCAATAAACCTGGAGCCCCACGTGAAGTCGCTGCACATCTCGCTGGCGTACCGGTTCGAGGAGGGCGCGTACGCCGCGCTGCGGGCGCTGGTGGCCGAGCTGCAGCCGCTCGGGCGGGCCGGCTGGGAGCTGCGCCTGTACTCGCGGGACCCGCGCTTCGCTAAGCACCAGGTGACTGTGCTAGTACTACTTAGAGCCCGAAACAGCAGCAAACCTGGAGCCCCACGTGAAGCTGCTATGGAGCAGCATCCCCTGGCTTACTGAATAGCGCCGTGGTTCCTCCCAAAATTTTCTGCGACCTCGCAGTGTTCGCGCTCGGGGCGTGTTCGCACTCGCGGTGAGCCCGCTGCGAAATCGCGTTGAGCCCGCTGCGAACTCCCGGTGAGCCCGCTGCGAACACGCGGTGAGCCCGCTGCGAACTCGCGGTGAGCCCGCTGCGAACACGCGGTGAGCCCTCTTGCAAACGCGCGGTGAGCCTGCTGCGATCTTGCTTCTCTTTTAATTTTTTGGAAATCGCTAGTGTGCAGTAGGCCTGTCTGTCTGTCTACGCCTTTACACGCGAAACTCGCTTCGCTAAGCGCCAGGTGCTATGCTATTACAACTACTACACGACCAAAATAATTAGGCGCATGACAGCAACACATTATTGGAAGACCGGTTGGTGTAGTTGTTCGTCCTCCGGACTACAAATGATGAACACGTATTTAAGTACCTATGTTTATTCGGTATCTAGTCGCCATAGTACAAACATTGCTAAGTTTGGGGTGAGATAATTGGTAGCGTTGCCGAACTATCAGTTTTGATCTGACAAAGCCATATCTATCGATTGGCCTATCGATAGTATCGATACTATCGATAACCCAAAACAAGGCTGCTCGCGAAGAATAAACTATCGATAGTATCGATAGTATTGTTGCTCGTAAATAAAAAACTATTGATAGTATCGATAGTATAAATAGTATCGATTATTTAAGACTATCGATAGTCTGTAAATTTGCAATAGTATTTGGTATGTTTTAATAGTAATGTAATACAACGAGAAACATTAGGGGCCGACATATTTTTAAAAAAAAGTTATTGCTACCGACCTGACTGTGCTAGTGCTAGTTAAAGATTAAAATGATGTATAAAGACAATTAATATATTATTAAGCTACTGTGTATTAATAAAATTAAATGTAGTGGTGAACTATTTGAAATAATTCAAGTATTCCAATAACGCTATCGTTGTGACTATTGACTTTATGTCCGAATATTGTAAACAACACTATTGTAAATTGCCAAACTATCGATAGTCTAGAAAAATCGATAGTATCGATACTATCGATAGTATTTGATTTAAGAGCAACAATACTATCGATAGTTTATTCTTTACGAGCAACAATACTATCAATAGTATCGATAGTATTGCACTGATTCAATAGTATTGGCTTGTTCTGAGCTATCGATTGTATCGATACTATCGATAGGCCAATCGATATTCTTGCGATAGTTTGACTATCGATGGACTATCGATTAATAATCGATAGTCGACCATCGATCGGCAACACTGATAATTGGTGTGATTTTAGAAACAATTTAAAAGAATTATTTGTTTCGTTTTGATGAATAGATTACAACTAGTTTAATATTAGAGTTAAATTATATTACAATTATTATTAATAAACTCTAAATACGTATTATCACTGCCGACCTAGCCCGAGTAAACGCGATTTAGCACTAAAGGAGCTCGGACTTAAAGGAGATCGTTAAAGGCAGCCCGCGAAATTTAAATTTTCTCCAGTTTTTTTTTAAAAACCGATTTAAATTTACTGTGCATACTTATTAAAATGTCTTTCGCGGCTGCATTAATAATTATGTAGTTTTACTGAAAAATAATTATTTTACTAATCGGTGTAATTTAGTTTTTCAAAGAAATTCATTAAGGAGAACGTTCAACACAGCCCGAGAAATTAAAGTTTTCTTAAGTTTCTTCAAAAAGCCATTCAAGTTTACTGTGTAAATTTATTAAAATGTCTTTTGCGGCTGAAATCATAATAGTATTACCGAACAAAATTTTTTTTAAATCAATTTTCTTACCTTAATTTTGTCATAAATATGACTATTTGATTTTCGAGTAAATATGATTCAGTGAGGTAAAATGATTGTGGAAGTGATTGTTATTCAGTAAAAATATCATTACTAAACCAGCTTATTACATACAATGTAAAGCAGAGTACTTATTTGTAAAAACTTTAAAGAACATTAAACAGGTATTGTTATTATTATATTATAAGCACACTTATTAGAAAAATATTTAACAAAAACATTCACTCACAAATTTTGTTTACATACAAAAGATCATATCTACAAAGGTATGTAGCAGAGATGAGATATTTATTTATAGACTTTAAAAAATCCCCATACATTTTTCCCACCTTAGGTATGAATTTTCACAAAAAAAGGCAAAAATCATTTATTAATTTTAGGAAAGAAAATTGCCACTTATGAACGTCAATAATAAAATTAATGGCCTATATGGGGCAGAACATGGCTCCTTATTTTTTGGGCCCTACTAGCGCTTCGAGACAAGACACAGACAAATTCAAATTCAAACGTTTATTGCATGTCACATTACAATTTTGCGGTGTTAGAAAAATAAAGGTATACATAGACAATCTGGCAAGTGCTGAGAAGAAACGTCGTAACAAACTTAGTCACCACCAGCTTATTAGCACAAAAACGCCGAAAGCAGTTATATCAACTGTAATCCAAATTTTCACCCCCTTGAGTTGAATTTTAAAAATTTCGGCCTTATGCCTTGCCTCTATTATAGAAACCTCTGTGCAAAGTTTCATCTTTTTAGGTCCAAGGGTTTTGGCTTGTCGTTGATAAGTCAGTGAATGAGTGAGTCAGGACTTGTATATTCATTAATCTTTATCCTACGATAAAGACCTGTCTTTGATATATATTATTGACTTAAAATTTAATATAGACTGGCTATGGTGGCTATTCCGTATGAATGACAACAAATTTTTTATGCCCATTTCAAGATAAGAAGAAACTTATGACACTTGGCATTTTCCGATTTACCCATACCATTTACGATAATATTTTATAAAATATATTTTTCATTTTTAATTTATATCATTGCAAAAACACAATAATCTTTGCCAGCAAAAATTGCAAACCAATAATATATCTTAATGATTTAACAAATAAATTAATAGGATTTCCTTCAAATACTTAATGCGTAAAACGGAACGTTTACTTATTTGACAATACATAATTTGAACTAAATCGATAAATCGGTTCGGACGTCTTGTGAAAACCTATGCGTTGACGTCAGTAGTACGAAAGCGTCTGCTTGTATGCGGTTTGTGTTGTCGTTATTTTTCGTATAGTTCCTATTTTGACTTTTATGACTGTTTTTGTAAAGTTTTCGTTATTGTTTTGCTTTTATTTGGTAAAAACTCAAAAAAAGGAAAAAAGACTTGTCAATAATCTGTATACGGCACTCTGGCAGTAAAACATTGCAGTACATATCTCTTATTTTAAAAAAGTTAATTTGAATAAAAATCGATTAAACTTTCTTTATAATCTTTCTCGATTTTCAAAAAGAATCGGTTGGATTTCGTTAGGACACATCACTATTTGTGTCAACAGGGAAGTCACGTGATGTGTCATAAGTTTCTTCTTAACTTGAAAAGGGTATAGTATTTGAACCCAGAACTAATTTTGACGTATATAGCGGTGGGTAATATCGGTTTAACTATGATTATATCGATATTTATTATCGGATTTTTAAACTACATTATATGTAGTTATTTTCTAAAACTGTATATTTTTCGTTCCTACACACTGATGATACTTTGACGTTTTGATACGACATTGAATATAAATATGATATATTCATTGTGTATGATTTTATAACGTAAACCGTTATAAAATAGATTTGTATTTTTTAGTAACAATAAAAATATTGGGGACGTGAAATCTTATCAAGGTACAATGTCCGAACCGAGAACAAAAAAAAACCATTGTCTATCTACTGTAGTATTCTATACTTTCTACTCACTTTTTAATTTTGCTTTTTTATCCTTTCCACATCTTAAGAGACTTTATTTTAGTAATCTTCTCTTATAAATCTGAAATTTCACAAACAATCGTAAACATTTATTTTACTTTGACTTTTGCAATTGATTGACAACTCATGTCTACTTAGTCTTTCTTTTTCTAGCATAGTTTTTCTATACCGCCTATTTAATGAGGTTGTACTATAATTGTATTTTCCAAATAATCATTTATAATGTTTCGGCTAGCGTAAGTCTGGATTTTTATACCTATTTATGTTTGTCTACTGAATATCTAAATTCTAAATTATAATTATAAGCTCTTGTCACACTCCCGGATTTTATCCCGACAAGGAGGTTGTAAATATCCTGGCCGTCTATACTTTTCGAGTCGGGCGATCACACTTTTCGAATCATAAAAGGAATTAAAGCTTCTAGAATGCGCAGATTTCCTTATAAAAACACGCTCGCCCCAATATGGGACAGTCTATAATTTTCTTGCAAAAAGAGTACATGGGAACGAAAACCTGAAGAAGTTTATTTTTTATCCTACAAAAAGTCAACAAGTACCGGAGACACGCCAGGGAGACAGCTCTGGAGCACCGACGCCCTAAAGGGACCTAGCGCTTGCTTGTGGAGTCCTGTTCCGACCTTACGTGAGTGAACTCAGGATCGCCGATTGCTCTGCCGCGTTCCTGCACTACGAGTACGCATATCCCAGTGCTGCTTTCTGACTCGCCTGGGATCTCCACCACGGTAGCTGGACGTACCAGCCTAGTTCCGCCTCCTCTTCACCCCCTTTTATTGCCTCCATATTCGACCAGACCCTCCCAATCCTGTTATGTTTTTTAGTCAATCTGTTTTATAGAAGTCTGGCTGTTTTTTAAAATTAATTTGTAAATTTTAATAAAATAATTGTTCATTGTCTATTTTTATTTGTCAGGAGTAGGTAGACATGACACTACTTATTTAGTAACAACATATAACAAAGTCATTAATCCAACGTTCGTTATGGCGCGTGCACGATTGCACCGTTTTTGATTAAAAGTAACAATTCAATTGATTTTAAAACACGATTTTCTTTTATTCTGGACTCGACTCTGAACTACTCCCTAAAATTTGACTCATACTTTCTTTAGCACATATTAAATCTTAAGTTTTACCGTAACAGGAAATTTTGGGTGTTCTATTCTAGGCCACTACACACAGACACACTGTAACCATAATAAATAATGAAGATCGAAAAACGTTACGAATGTCGACTTGGGGACAGCACTAATTTAGTTCCAAGTTACGATACTACGGTGAGTTTTGAAATAAAACAGATTCCCGCAGCCGCTGCGGGCGCGAGAGAAAAACGCTCCATGAGTTCCTAGCGTAAGGTAGATTGTTTAAAAATGTCTGGATTTGCTACAAATTAACCACATTTAATTCAGATAGAAAAACCTATTAAATGTTATTTTCTTCTAAGCTCTAATTGTAAATCAAACAATCAAATAAAAGTAGTGGTTGATTCTAGCGTTGTTTCCTTGTTGTAATGGGTATTAATGTGTGGCAGTTCGATGAATGTGTGAAACTTGTAGAAGGATAAGGGCAAAAAAAGAAAACGCGTTCAAATATTTGTTAAGTAAAAAAAGATATCGCTAATTTGCTACTTACTTTTTTTTTTCATGAATTCGATATTATTTTTGTAGTTGCTCTTACTGTTACTACTTACCAACACCAACTCTTTTGACGTCTATATTTTTTAAAAGCATGGCAATAATATTACTACACAACCTACCGAACTCTTGTACTAACGCTCTTTTAGAATAAACAGTTTTTAATTAATTAATTGAAATGAAGAGGTGAAACTGAAAAAATATAGGTGACCCAATTTTTTTGCAAAGTTTTGAATAAACAAATAAAATTGTTATAAATTATTTGAAATGTTTTGAAGTATGCATTTGACGACCTCCGTAGCTGAGAGGCGAGCATACCGGACTTGGTGTCGCTATCTCTAAGGTTCCGGGTTCGATGTAGAAAAATAACTTTTCTATATTGTCTCGGGTCTGGGTGTTGTGGTACCGTCGTCGTTGTTTTTGTGCTTTGGCTACTTACTACAGGATCAAAACAATGTATGTGATGTTGTGTAATATTTGTATTTATTTATTTATGCATAAATCAAAAAATTCGTGTGAAAAGAACGAAGAAAAAGATAATCTATTAATAACACGCACCATTCAAAATGTAAATACAATAGGCTAGTTTCCTGGGTCAAAAAATGATTATTCAATTTGTCCGTCAGTAAGATTATTAAAAAATATTAGACCCATGTCTTTTGTCAATCAAACAAAAAATGACGAAGATAAGGCGCATCAAAGTGATTACGTGATGTCACGAAATGTCGCAAGGCGTGACGTTACGAATTTGGTTATTGCAACAACATTAACAACACGTATTATTATACTAACTAGTCTATTGACATCATTTTTCTGATATTGTTTAACCCGTTAACATCCACGCGGTCTCATAAGACCGCATAACAATATAATTTATATTATGTCTCGTTTACGTATGCTTGATCGATCAGTTAAATTAATGCGAAAATGACTCTGTTTTCTCTTTTATGTATCTGACATCTAATATAAGTCATGTTTTCACGGCCAAATTACCGGCCTAATTTTGATGAAATTTGGTGCGATGAAGGTTAGAACCACAAGCACTGAATAAATAATATAGCAGAAGCGACACTTAAAGACATTTGCTAAAATAGATTATCTACTCTCAATGTGCGGCTACAAAGAACAAATTAGCTTGCACCGGGCAATGTACTCTCATTTTATAATAGCCTACAAAGCGTTACTGCAAGCGATAATCCACCAAAACGCCACAATTGAGAGCTCTTTTTACTTTGTCCTGTCAGCTACCGCTCTCTCGCAAGGGCTGCGACTTGTGTTTGTGAATTTGGTCGATACCTACCTCCGCATGAAATAGCGTGTAGATAATTAGTAATCACTTCAATAAAAATATTACTTTCCATTCCGGTATATCGATACAATTAATTTTATAATATATTTTTTATATTTAATATTTTCGATTTCTTTTAATTTTCTTATTCACAGTGAATAAACTCTGAATAAAGTCGGAAGTGTAACGCGTACAAAAAACTAATTTTAATAATAAGAACGTGTAACAGCGCGCGCGCGTGACACTCGACTGATTTTAGCCTCTTCGAAGGTGCGCGTCGCGTAGGTATTTATCTCGACCGAAACGCGGAGTGTCATAGGCCTGCCACAAGGAAGGATTTATGGGTACAGTCAATTTCATCTATGACGAGTAACGACCGTTCTGGTGTAGTGATTCGCGCTCCGGACTACGAAGCATGGCGGATGCGGGTTCGAATCCCGCACGGGGCAACTGTTCATGTGATCGGCACGAGCAACATAACAGGTTGCGTCAATCTATTTTTGTTTTCGATAATATCTAAAATCCATCCATCCTATTTAAGCGCATTACTCTTGTCGGTGTAGTCTTTTACATCTCTCCGTGTATTCTACCTCTTAATATAAATCTAAAATATATTATAAAAGTATTAAAATAATAAAATCATCGACATATTTTTAAGAACAAGTTATCAGACACTAGCATTACCGAAGAAAGAGACAGCGTAATTGAAAAATGCATATAAATGAAAGAGACTTTTTAAAAAGACATCAACGCGTGCTTGTTGGGATAATGCATTATAGCCATTATAACTTGAGCTGTTCTTGTCTGGTCAGTGTAAATGTATTTACTTAAAGATGGGATGTTATGCTATTATTTACAATTATTGTTCTTGGCGATTTCCTACACCATTTTGGGGCACAAGTGGTCATTTTGATTCACGGTATTTGCTAAAATATGTTTTTTACTTCAAAAATACCAATTACGCGCAGCTCTAATATCTGGACGCTACTGAAATGGCAATGCCAGTGGCCGGGTATCATGGGTGCAAATGCACTCACGTGTGGTACGCGTGGATTGCTCTATATGCGGAATCTATTGGGGGTAATCTATGCTCGTGGCTAACGAACCAACCAGAGCAGTAAAATGCCCAAACTCGTATTAATTATTATCTATTGAATAGATACCCTGCACTGTTTGCTGTACAAACAAATTTAAAAAAAGAGGTAGTTATACAAAATCAATTAAAGTGCAATCTCTTCCAAGACATTATATATAATGGTTTAACTGTATTATACAGTCTAGATAAAGTGTATTCCGAAAGGTGGTGAAACTTGATTTATATTATTTACTATGAAAAATAATAACATGCCAAATACATGGTAGTAAGGATAAAGTAACAAATAGCAAAAAAGTGTCTATCAACACCTAATCTCTTTTTTTTGTAATAAAATTTAATATTTAAATTGATCTTTAAATTTCTCTAAACTATATTGATAATACTTGCAAATTTTATATATTACTATTTATTGAATCAGCTTTCAAATAAAAAGCTACGTTCTAACTCACAAAACAAGCAGGATAGAATCTTTTAAAGTTGACCACCGTACATTGAGTTCATAGTCAGAAATAAAAATTAATTCATCAAAAAATCATTTTTTTAAATACAATTTAATTAAATGTTAATTTTTTTAACGTTACAAACAAACAGTTTAACTAGTTTTGTAGCAATTCAATAGGCGCGTGAACTTAGTATGCAAAGTGATTTATACGTGTTGTTGCCAGGTGCATAAAGTGACCCAAGGTTACGCGCCGCAGGCCAGCGACGAACTTGAACTTGTGCTGGGCGACTACATCTACGTCGACGAGAAGGAGCTCGAGGGCTCGACCGACGGCTGGGTCCACGGCACGTCATGGCTCACAGGTGACGCCCGCGACCGATACGCGCCGAGCAATGTACACACGCCTTTATCTTATCACTCGCAGCCAGTTCGCAACTATGACTCGAGCCATAAACTGTTTGCGTTTGTTGAACTTCAAATTCGGAGGTTAGTGCCGGATGTTTTGTGATTCTCATCGACTATTTTTTATCTGTGTTACGTAATAACTAATTAAAGCTATTCAGTGCAGAACTGACATCGTATCTAGGTTTTGTGCCGGAAATGATGTAACTGTGTTTATTATTAGCATTCGATTTGTTACCGCGCGTTTCGCGTACCTACTGATATTGCTATGTTTACATTTATCAACGAACGTGAGGTTTGAATTCTGTTTACCTTATCAAATATTACGGATGAACATATCAAATTACGTTATTTACGTTATTACTTGTATTTTTGGTATAAAATAATCATTATTTTACCAACCTATAATTTCTGTCTCGTAAAGGTAGGTACTATGTTAATGTTAGGTGACACTGCAACCTTCGGCTTGCTCTTACGTCAGTTGCCTAAAATTGAAGGTATTTTACTTTATTTTAAGATTTCAATCAGTGTTGATATTGTTGGATTGATGAGATGTAAGTATATAACCACGATTAAGTCACAAAAAATACTTTTTAAAATCGCATTCCATTTATTTATTTTTTTATACTTGCCACTACAGATAATAAACATTCGATTAAAAGAAATTTGTTCAATGTGAATCCGCTCATATGCGGATGCGGCCAATAAAATAATAAATTGTTCCAACAACCCAAACTTTGCAAAGCTTGTACGTGTACGGTCAGCATCAAAAGTCGATGCCTGCATTCAGATTTTCAAAATTTTCAAAATCGCTATACACCATATTATACCCACATCGCTTAACATGACAAGCTCCAGAATTGGATGATTATATTATCTATCATATAAGGCAAAAAAACACGAATCATTTTTCCCCTTGCGGGATTTTAACCTGAACTGAACTATCATATTTTTTTCCCAATCTTAAACCATTAGCCGAATCTTGTGTGTGAGTGTGACTGGAGAAATGGATAAGTAGATGCTACGGGTTCTAATTTCAAACAAGCTGTATGTGTTACTATATATTATAGGATTCTTTTTTTTGGACGAAATGCATTTAAATTGAGTTTGGACCTAATGAATATATATATAATATATAAATAATATTAAATTTAATGGCGCTCATTCTGGCACTGAAAACGCTGTCAGCGTGGCAGAGTATTGCTCACACAAAATATTTAGTTGCCTTCGCCACGATAAAAAGAAGAAGGTGATCAGCTATCATCAGTTATCCTTCTGAACGGCCGCGCGCCGCTAAATTACCCCTAGTGTGCTCTCCTCACTCGCCAGTGCAACCTCACTCCGCAGAAAGTGTATTGCGCACATCAGACATCCTCGATCTCTTCTATATGTCGTGGCCAGACCTAGAATTATCACTTCATGACATGTCCGTCTATTTCATTAATTTGTTATATTTCATGATATGGCCAAATAAAACTGACCATACCGTTAAAACGTCAACGTTTTATGATATGTCAGTCCACGCTTTTCCATATCATTAAAATATAAATACTACTAGAATTTGTTTAATAATAGTAATAATTTTGGTCAATAGATAAAACATCTTAAACAGTTATAATTTTGAAAGATAACTAATAAATGAAAAGATTGAATAGTTTAATAACGTAACTAACCTGCCAAATTACGTTTCGTCGAACATGTTTTTTGACATTGCGCACGTTTTAAGTGACTTAAATCAAAATGGCCTAGCTTGGTGTCGAAATCGTTTCATTCACTTTACATATTATTATTCATTTTTATAACAGAATAATTGTCCGCCGCGCGCGCCGCCATGATTCATCACAAAAACAAAGCAACATCAGCGCCTCTACCGGTGGATAATGTAACGAGTTTACGATATTTAGATCACTTATGTTTGATCATAAATCATGAAATAGTCGTGCGTTAAGCTGTTCATTTCTCCAAACGCTGAATATTTATTGATCTGACCAGACTTGGGCAGCGGGTTTTGTTCTATATCATGAAATGCCACCATTTTATGAAATGTTCGCTCACATCATGAAGTGACCTGACTGACTGAAACCCTTAGGATATAAAAATATTTGTCAGTGCATTAAATCGGCGAAAAAAAAAATTTTTTTGTCAGCTTTTGTCCCCGTAAATATACTTGAGCTGATAACCTTTAAACGGCTGAACAGATTTTCATAAAATATAGCTAAGAACCATCTCTGATATCAGCTTTTCAACAAAAAAAACTACATCAAAATCGGTCTATTCGTTTGGGAGTTACGATGCCAAAGATAGATACACAGATACACACGTTAAACTTGTAAAACCCCTCTTTTTCGTCGGGGGTTAAAAATGGCAAATTTTGCGTAATTATCTGTTCATCCCTGTTCTGTGTGTTATGCACTCGTAATAACTCGTATGTGTAAAAGTTCCTATTGATTTTGCATTATCACGCTGGTTAGTAAAATTTTGCAATTGCTAATGACTACTAAACCGTCGCCAGGCTAATCAAATTCTGTAGGCACCTATTGTGCGGTAAGATTTGGGCCGGCCTTTGCACCCTACACACATGCCCTGCCTACTCCCATTTTAGATGAAACAGGAGTCACCAATTATAACCTAACCTATAAAATGAAATAAAACACCAATCGTTTCTAATTTGTTTACTCGTCAGCGTTTATTTATTATATTTTAATAAAGGTTGATGAAATATTGTCAACTACAAATAAAAACTAATTTCCAATTCAATTCAATAAATTTTGAACAAGACGGGTGCTTATCATTACTAGTAAACGGCCGAGTATAATGTCAAATGATTAGGTACTCTAGTTTTTGTCGAGTCATGTATTTGTTGACTAAATGACACATTAATCGTCAAACGTCTAGTTGCCAGACAGATTGGCTATTGTAATCTTAATCACTTGCTTTATATCCAGCAAATCATTCTTGCAAAACCTAATTCTGTGTTGTTTTTTAGGCGTCACCGGGTGCCTTCCCGCAGTGTACACTCAGCGCGTCGCGGAGTCAGACGCTTGGACGCTGCACCGCGCGATCTCGCTAGGAAACCAAGGTAAAAAAACAGGGTTGCTACCTGCCCTTTTTTCTAACATTTGTACTAGCACTATAGGAGCGCTTCGGTGACTTTGGACTAGAGGCATCGTAGACGATTTAAACGTCACTACAAATAACGTAAATATAACTCACAAAACAGTTTCAATATTTTACTAAATAAGTAAAGAAAAAATAGAGATAGATAGAGAGGACGTTGGACAATATATTAAAAGGTTGTCTGCGCAATTTTTTTCATTCTTTTAATATTAAACAAACTATATAGCTAACAATTTGAGAGACACTCATTTAAATAATCCGTAAATAAAATGCAAATATAAACAGTTGTTTCATGAGAAACATAATATTATAATAATGTAAACATACAGAAAAATATTTTTGATAACAATGAAAAAGCTGAACATTAACATATTTTGTCAACAACTGTTACCATGTTCTTTGTTTAAAAACTTGCAGTTGCAGAATAGTTTACAATAGGCTTACAAAAAGTGTGGGGTGAAATACTGACCGTATTTTGCAGCAGGGCGCGTTACTAACAGCTTAAATATGTTTGTCTCTTTCAAAGCGTCCCTACGTATTTTAGGGAAGCGTTCTGCAATGTGCGCCATTTTATTTAATAGTTTTTTTTGTTAGCAATTTATATTGGGATACATTGTTTTCGTGAGCAACATTTTAAATAATTTTGATTTTATTGAAGAACTAGTACTATAGTGAGTATAATTATACCTACTAAGTATTTTAAAAAGAAGCTCTTTGATCGAGAATCATCAGTCAGATTACATCGGATTTATTAAATTTTGGAGTTGAGTATCTAGCCATTATTTACGCAGTTATCATCTATTGCATAGCCAAAAATGACAATAATAACTACTTTCCTATCAATGGAATTAAATGTCGATCACAAATATAAGTTTATCTGCTTAATTTAGTTTAACCTATTACTAGGAAATTTCGGAGAAAACTTACTTACCATAAAAATAGCTTAGCAATGATTTAAATAGGAATTAATTAGAAACTACATACTCTTTATCTGGAACTTGTACGACAAATTAATTAGTTGCACGTCTGGTACGAACTGTTGTTAATATGGCCTATTGTTTCCATGATTTACGTATTGTTGGACTGTGGATATGTACTTACGATAAAACAATTCGAAATACACACACACACATACACACTTTGGTAACATCTGATTGAAATCAAATATAATTATCACAAGTACATATTTACTACATGTCTGTGTGTAAATATTGTTCAGTAAGATTTTCTCTAATTTAGCTCTATTTCTGGTAATTGTTCTTATTCGTTATTCTTCCGAATCGAAGGTCGCTCGTTGAGAACCTAATTTGTATAATTAAACGAATTAATTAGTACTTTAAATTACCGTATAATTAACTGCTTTTTTCGTCTTTTTTATAAATCGAGTATAATGTTAATTGTATCGTGGTTAAAATTAATAATGGCTATGGCAGGCCCGGACTGTAAATCGGAGTCGGACTCGAACACGGACGGCGAGATGTCGTACCCGCACGAAGATGCTGCCATGCTCGGACATGAGAAATCTGAGGAGTTCTACAAAGACTGGGGAAATTACTGGGACTCGGTGAAGCTGCACAAGACCGAAGGCATCCTGAATGTGACGCACGGTGAGTAACGCACATTACAAATGACACTTTTATAGTATAGAATAGAGAATAGTACGTAAACTCCATTCTAAAGTCTTTTTTGACATAACCTCGTACTATGTTTTTACAATTATTTTTTACTGATTTTTTTTTTGTTTTACTTAAAGTGATAGTACACAAAAAATCGCATTAAATTGTTACGATGGAAATCGATAAATTCGTCCAACAAATTGGTGTATTAACCGTGTGAATTACACCGCAGAGAGTAAAGAACTGCTTAAGTACATACTTATTAGTTTTCTGACAAGATACTTATTATGCAACATTTGCTTGGCTGACCGAACTAAAAACAAACAATCTTTTATTTATAAATAATTAGGTGTACAATTCAACCTATTGCTTAAATGATATATGTATTTTTAATAGACTTTGGCAGGTAACTTTGTTTAAAGAGTGGTGGTCTTTTCTATTTCGATCTGATCAAGCATACGTAAACGAGACACAATTAGAGTTGTAAAGTGTTCGTCACGTTATAAATGTCTGACCAGTATGACCGTGCAAATTGGACATTTTCTCAATGTGACCGGACATTTTGGACATTTATTGTCATTGACGTCGCAATCAATTCAAATTAAAAAAAAATTGGTCACAAATAAGTGCATTATTATAAGAAAGACAGGCTTTAGTTGTGATGATCTATAACAAAACGAAATTTCTAAAATTAATTTATTTTTCTGCACGAACAAGCTAAAAAGCGTCGTATCGTTACGCGCGAGTTTTTTTTTTTGAGTTCAATCCAGATCCAATTACATGTTTTATTGTGTTTTTATTATCAAATACTTATCATTTAAGACTTACTTTAGAGGAATTATTCTTTTTTAAAATTTATATTAAAAAAGTATATGTGACCATCGTGACAACAAATGTCCAATGTGACCAAGCATTTATCATAAATGACGAACGCTTATAGCATATGACCGTCAATTTATAACTCTAAGGCCGGATTCGACCAAGCTGGTGTAAGTTTTAACTTGAGAATATACCACTGCTTAATCTAGTTAGGTGATTTTTCATTCTACCAACCACTAATCTATGAAAAATATTAAAACGGGCGATTTTTACAGTGTTTAAATTAAACTGAGAATAAGTAAATGTCAAAGTTGTCACTTGTCAAATCCACTCCTGTCACTTCGAAACTGACATGTTGTCAACATCTAGCATTGACACTCTATTATACAAAATTGAAATGTTCTGGCATTTCAAGTCAACCTAGAAGAAATTGATAACATGGATTTTGGTAGGTTTATCAATTCGTTGATCGTTCACTCTTGAACTACAGAATAACAATACCGTAATAGTTATTCTGGTATAGCTTTGTGTTTGGTCGAATCGGCCCTTAGACACAATATAAATTCTACGAGTATTGTTATGCGGTCTCATGAGATCGCCTGGATGTTAACGGGTTAAATCTACTTAATTATAAAAATGAAACGTCATTGGTGCAGTAGTAACATCTTTCGAAAATGTTTGTAATGTAATGACAATTAACATTGTATGTATTTTATATTATTTTAATTCAAATTTAACACTAACCATTTGCATGCTTTCTTTAAGAAGCAAAAAATGTTAAGATTGTCACTTCGAACATCCATAATACTGTGTCTTAAGCAAATAAATATGTATATTGAATTGAATTGAATTCACTTCGTATTTGGAATGGAATATACAAGGTTTCTTCGCGCTGCAGGTGCTTATCAAGAAGGTATCTATTAGTGACGATATTATCCGTTAAGGAGTCATATTTATTGTAATTCGGTTGACAGAACAACGATAGCTATACATACAGTGTCCTGAAATAAACTAGCCTATGTTCTAACTAAGACATCTGTGTGTCAAATTTTATCCAAATTGGTTTAGCTGTTGATGCGTGACGTGACTGAATTATTTACATCCAGATTTTCTTATTTTTAGGGTTCCGTACCCAAAGAGTAAAAATGGGACCCTATAACTAAGACTCCAGTATCCGTCTGTCTGTCTGTCTGTCTGTCGGTCACCAGGCTGTATCTCATGAACCGTGATAGCTACACAGTTGAAATTTTTACAGATGATTTATTTCTGATGCCGCTTTAACAACAAATATTAAAAACCAATGGAAATGAATATTCAAGTGGGGCTCCCATACAACAGTGATTTTTTTGCTTGATAATAATAACGGCAACAGGTAGACGATTGAAATATTCACAGAATATTATAGATAATTGTACGGAACCCTCCGTGCGCGAGTCCGACTCGCACTTAGCCGGTTTTTTAATATTAGTTAAAAATGCAATAGTAGTGTTACTGCTGTGCTTAGCTATTGTTGCAGCCAAAAGCTTTAAGCCAATAAGTTCTGTTTAACCTAAGTGTAGGTATACGAATAGGTTTAAAGTTTGTTGTGCCAATTTATACCTAAAATGTACATGTAATGTATAATTGAATGCACGTGGTGGTAATTCATATATCATTCAAAGAAAGGAAATATTTTTTCTCGTAGTTCATCAAATTTGATGTATGAAATATTGGATGTGTGTATGTGTCATGCATTGACTTTTAAATAATATATCCATACTTTACAATAATATAAATGCGAAAGTAACTCTGTCTGCCTGTGTGTTACGCAATCACGCCTAAACCACTGAACCGATTTAGATGAAATTTGGTAAAAAGCCTGATAAAGGACATATGCTACCTTTTAATGCGAAAAAGGGCTGTAAGGGGTTGAAATAGGGGATAAATGTTTGTATGGGAATTACGTCACTTTTAAATCTAGAAGCTTGAAACCTATGTTTTAGGCTTTTAATTAGATATAAAAAAATACGACATTCAAAGTTTGTAAAAAAGGAATGAAAGTTTTTGCATCATGACGTCGGCAAAAAAGCTTACGGCCCAGAAAATATATTTCAATAATTCAGACTGATTTGCCATTTCAATTCAAAAGAGTGCAGTTTCCTCTGAAAGCAGTATTTGCAATTACAATAAATAAATCTCAAGGACACAAAGTTGCAGGTGTCATTTAAAAAAAGCATAGGCAACTCTATGTGGCATGCTCAGATGTTTCAAACCCGCAAAATCTTTGTTTTGGTAAAAGATGAAAAAACTAAAAACGTCGTGAATACAATTTAATGTAGGTATGTATGTGCTTTATTTGCAAAATAATTAGCCTAAAAATTTAAAAATGCTGCCGAAAGTCCACGCGGACGAAGTCGCGGGCACAGCTAGCATTAAATATTGAAACGATTGACGTTGATGCGCCCGTGCATGTCGCCGTGTGTTTGTCGGGTCTCATACTAAACAAACGCGAACATAGTGCAGTTTATCGAATTGACTTTTAATTGAATATGCAAGATTTGCGGGTAGGCGACAAATACTTGATCACACCCGGCATATTACGCTGCACCATCAGTTCGCTCGCAATAATGGCAGGCTACGCCGAAACATCGTGCTTAGGTATTCTTTTTCTTTTTCTATTTGGATCCGCTGTTGCCGAGATAGAAGGTATTTATTTATTCTCGATAAATAGTTTTGATATAATCGGATTACATGTGAATCTTATGTATCATTTTCGTAGTGTGCATTCACTAACTTGCATGTTAAACGCAGGGGAAGTGTTTTAGTTGCGTTGTGGGAGGAACTTATCAATTTACAAGTAAAGCTTGACCCATGACCGTACTCAAAATATTTAAAAATAACAACATAATGAGTCACATTTCCGGTTCAAAAAAATGGTTTTATGATGTCTGGCTGCTAATGTTCGAGCGTAGTTGATAAGATTCCGCTTGTAATGATAAGATATTGTTTTGGTACCTATGCAAAAGATTAAGTCTGATAATGATACCGATTTGGGGGTAGTCTGGTGTCAGGTGCAATTTAGTAAAGAATAACAGACTTTTTAATTGCGTAGTTCTGTGTACGTCTTTGGTAAAATGATACTAGGTATTTGTAGTCTCGTCCTACAAAGATCAAGTGAGGCAGATTAAATAATTTTACATATTGATACAAGTAAACTAAAGTACAATTCATATTGTTTTAGGCAGCGGTGTTGACTGGGAAGATCCTTCAGCCGAAAAAGGTGACGTTGAAATATCGACTACTAAAATAAAGGTGCGTAACTACATGTTTTTATACTATAGTAGTTTGTCTAATCTTGAATGCGTAGGGTACTGTGACTGTAAGCTTGTTATAGTTTAGTACCTGGCAATGCTCTCTCTCTCTCTATCTCTCTCTCTCTCTCTCTGTTTAGCCTAATGGTCGACTGGTAGAGAATGCCTCATCCCATTAAGTCCATCTTTTGTATTATTTTTAATCTGTGCAATAAAGTCTAAATAAATAAATGCTTTTGTAGTGACTTAAGTTTTACCATCTATAAATTTTGTAACTAAAACACGAAATACATTTGGACCTTGTCGGCAATGGACTTAAATTTAACAATTCTGAGATCACTGTCGTCAAATAATCCTCTATTATTCAGATCACTAAACAGCCTTCTCCGGAGTAGGTACTTTCACGCTTTAAAATATAGCTTACCACGCCGCCTCAGGAACTACCTACACGCCTCTAGAAAATCAGTCAAGTTTGTAAATGTTAATTTTTAACCAAAAATAATCATAATTAGTTTTAATTCTAATTAAAGTATTATTCTATTTGTGATAGGTATATGACAAACACCAAACCTATAGGTACAACTATATTACTAATACTAATTAGTACTAATTAGTTGCAAGTGCAAGCAATCAAATGAGTTTGCAATACAAAATGTCTTTATTCTACTTAATATTGACTGATATTCTATAATACTGATTACAGCGCCCCAATTAATCTGTCAGTCTGTATTTTTTTTGTATTAGTCTGTAATTTATTCTTTTTGTATCAGTGTAAATAAGATTTTTCAAGCACGAGAAAGTCCGATACATTTCAAAGGTCCTTGAGCCGAATATTTTTTAAGGTTCTGTTTTAATAGGTAGCCTCCTTTAGAGGGTGATTCTACTGTGCATATAAATCAACATTTACTATGGGATCAAAGTTTAACCTACAACTACGTTTTCTGAGCTTCTAGACAGACACCATGCAGCAGTTAAATAAAAATATTTAATTTGACTAAACTTAAGTTCACCTGGCCACTATGTTAGTAATTTAAAAGTAGTCAATTACTATTTATTGAAATAGTGCAGTATTTTTGATTTTAGCTCACTAACCATACCATAGGTGAATGAGTTAAACTTTTTGTTTAAAATCTTACTAAACGTGTTTGTACAATTTAATGTTAAGCAAGCTGTGTTTGTCTGTAAATCTGTTAAACAAACTATTCTGTAGATTTTAAAATTTAAACAAGCATTATTGTATCAACAGTTGATAAGCCCAATAACAAAATGAAAAAAAAAATCGGCTACCTATTTAGTATACGGAAGCGAAACTCCGCCTCATAGGAAAAGTTTACAAATAAATAAATAAATATAGGACAACATCGTATACATTGCTCTGTTCCTAAGGTAAATAGCTAAAGCAAGTGTCACAGAAATCAGAAACAAGGACGGCACCACAACACCCAGCCCCGACACAGCATAGAAAAGTTCGTTTTCTAGATTGACTCGACCGAGAATCGAACCCGAGATCTCAGAGGTCTCTTACTGGTCTGATTTCACCTTCACCTTGTACTTGACCATGAATTTGCTTATGATAGTATTGTTCGCTTATCTTGTTACGATAGTCTACTCCTTTATCCAATGCCAGTGACAATGACACTGCGCTAGATAGCAGTGCAAATACTTGTAACGTATTCTAAGGACAAAATACGATGTTGGCTGTGCTTTGAGAGTTTACAGTGGTAGCACTTTTATGATAAGAAGAGAAAAGTCGTAACAGTCTTTTTAAATATGAGTTAAATAATATCATAAGATACAAATTTAACCTTCTATGGTCCACTAAAATTGTTAAAATCCCGAATTAGTTATTTCTAATAATATTATAGTTTTTTGTCAGTAAATAAATATTTTTTATCTCTAAAGCTCGACCGATAACAAATAATAATGACCCACGTCTTAAAGGCGCTAAAAGCAGCTTATAAATCGCAATAGAACAAATATTATTGACTTTGTCGTCATTTATTTGTAAAATACAATATACTTACTGCCGTTGTTACTTATTACTGAGACCCGTTATTATTACGATCCGATCGGCAGTGATTTGCGTTGAACGCAAAGTTCAATGCACCCACACACGCAACCTACAATAACTGATCGGCTATTTTGTATGGTTAAGTAAATTTTGTTTAGCGATTTTGACGTTGAGTAGATAGTAAAAGTTGTTTAATTGAGCAGTAAAAATCACCGTCTAAAAGTAAAGAAACCAATGAAATAGGACCTTATGCATATACTCTGGTGTATATGGGCGTGCTTCTTTGTCTAGTACCCAAACACAATGGTAATTATTCCTAACTTCAAGTCCATGGCATCTCATGTGTTGTCTAGCGCAGCGTTTCTGAACCTATTCCGCGAACCCCTAAAACTCTCGGCCACTTTTATATTATTATGCTCTTCTACAGTCACTTTTTTAGGGTTAAGGTTAAGGGTAGGCCAGGGGTTCCCTGGGGGTCCTTGGATTACAAGTTGAGAAACATTCGTCTAGCGAAATAATATATTATTTTATAATCAGCTGCTTATTACTTGCTATTGACCCTCGTAACAACTTTTATGGGGCCCATATCAGTTACTCCACACTATTATCGTCAAGGTAAAAGATAGGTATGTATTATAGAAAGATGATGGTTTTTGTGATTTCGATGGAAAACTCAGTCTTTTACTATGGAAACTAGAAGTTGTTGTATTTTTTTTTCAAAAGTATGTATAATTTACCTACTTAAAAAATAAGATTAAGTAACAAAAATGTATCTACTTTCTAAAATAAATGTTTGTTTGTTGGTCTTTTATCCGTTATGCATTCCTAAACCATTCATCCGATTGCGATGAAACTTTAGTAAATTGTTTTCGGGCCGCTGCCTACTAATACAATATCTTTATATGCATAAACATGTTCTGTAATTGAATTGAATACCAGGCGCACAAAGTCGCCGGCAACAAGTAGTCGTCGATATTGACCCTAATTGGGCCAAACCTGTTGATTTTTTTTATTACTTTTCGATCAAGATCGATAAAGTCAAGGAAATAGGATTAAAAAGGGTGCTAACTATTGTTCGACTGCCTGATTAGTTAACGACTTGTTCGGTTATAGGAAGGCGCGAAAGAAACCGAAGAAGATGGCAAACGGTGGGTTTTCGCGATGCGGCACGGCGAGCGGGTGGACCTCACGTACGGCCACTGGGTGCAGTTCTGCTTCGACGACAAAGGGAACTACGTACGCAAGGATCTCAACATGCCGCTCACGCTGGGAGAAAGGTAGCTCTAAATATTCTTACTACATTTTTTCTATCAGTTAAGCACCGTAAAATCTTTTTCGTAGCTAGACTTATTTATAATTTATCCAAAATGCAAATCCGAATACACAAAAAAACAACTGCACAAATAATATCACTTGACCAAAAAGTTAAAAGTTGTCCACACAACTTTTTAGGGTTCCGTAGCCAAATGGCAAAAAACGGAACCCTTATGGATTCGTCGTGTCTGTCTGTCTGTCTGTCTGTTTGTCCGTCCGTATGTCACAGTCACTTTTTCCGAAACTATAAGAACTATACTGTTGAAACTTGGTAAGTAGATGTATTCTGTAAACCGCAACCGCACATCCAAAGTGGTAAAATTTGTGTATCCCCCCCCCCCCCCCCTGTAACTTCTAAAATAAGAGAATGATAAAAAAAATATATATGATGTACATTACCATGCAAACTTTTCCGAAAATTGGTTTGAACGAGATCTAGTAAGTAGTTTTTTTTTATACGTCATAAATCGTAAACCGCAATTTACCTTTCGTAATGTTATAGATTTCATTTTGCAATAAAAGTACTAACTATGACCTTATCCATATGACCAATGACCATAATGTCGTGGTGGGTGAAATTTTACTTATATAGGTATAGGTACCTACAGGTCTGTACGGAACCCTCGGTGCGTGAGTCTGAGTCGCACTTGGCCGGTTTTTTTTAGGGTTCCGTAGGGTTGTAAAGCATGCGGCTCTAAAAATGTATCTTCGGTATCAGAGCCGGGGGCAAGGAAGCGTACGCCAAAGACACGCCCCTGACGCGGGTGGGGCGCTTCCAGGCGCAGCTGGTGGGGGAGGGCGTGCGGCTGGCCGGCGTCGCCGTCAGGCACGTCTACGCCTCCGCTGCGCTGCGCTGCGTCGAAACTGCGCACGAGTTCCTGAAAGGTGCGTACCGATTTATTATATGTACTATATTACATACATCACTAGCTTCCGCCCGTCGCGTGGACACAGTATATAATACAAGGTGTTCATGAAATTACGCAAAACCTCTGAGGGGCTAATTCTGGTGCTCAAATATAACGACTTTTTATATGGGACCAACATCGAATTCTCAAAAAAACTATCGACGTTTCCATACTAACTGATGTCAGCTGGTCGCGGTTTAGTATGGGAAAGTGTAGGTATATTTTTTGCAATTTCGATGTTGGCCTCATAGAAAAATAGTACTCATAGTTACTGCATTTTAGCAGTAGAATCACCCCCTAAAAGGTTTTGCGTTATTTTATTACCACTTTGTATGTCGCAGCCGACTTGTTAAAATAGCCATTACACGGCTAGCCAATTCATGGAACAACGCCATTCAACCACACGCCTAGTTTTGTAGTTGAATTATGACATTTCAAACATTCAACATCACGGCTGACTTCTAAACCGCCTCAACATTGAATCCGTTTATTGCTCCGTCACCGCGGCGCTGATTCGTTTTGTTTACAAAATGGTGGCAACAGCAGGTGCTTTTTGATCGTTGAGGGTTGTTTAGTGGTAAAAAAATAACCAAAATAAGTTCCCAATGTTATTTAGAAGTACAAATAATGGAGTTGCCTACCAGCGTTTCAGTGAATTACCAATAAATTAAAATTTATTGACATTTAACTAGCTATAGTCCTTTCAAGATAAGAAGATACTTATGACACTTGGCATTTTCCGTTTCACCCATACTATTTACGATAATATTTTATAAAATATATTTTTAATTTTTAATTGATATCATTGCAAAAACACTTTGCCTTCACATCTTTGCCTCTAAAAATCTAAGCAAAAATTGCAAACCAACAATATATTTTAGGGTTTAACAAATAAATTAATTCTTTCTTCTTTCAAATACTTGATGCGTAAAATGGAACGTTTACTTATAGGGATTGACAATACATAATCGGAACTAAATCGATGAATCGGTTTGGTCGACTTGTGAAAACCTATGCGTTGACGTCAGTGGTACTAGAGCGTCTGCCTTGTATGCGGTTTGTGTTTTCGTTATTTTTCGCATAGTTCCTATTTTGACTTTTGTTACTGTTTTTGTAAAATTTTCGTTATTGTTTTGCTTTTATTTGGTAAAATGCCAAAAAAAAGGAAAAAAGACTTGTCAAAAAGCTGTATACGGCACTCTGTCAGTAGAACAAACATTGCAGTTTAACTCTTATTTTAAATAAGTTCATTTGAATAAAAATCGATTAATATTACTTTATAAACTTTCTCGATAATCAAAAAGAATCGGTTGGATTTCGTTAGGGCACATCACTATTTTTGTCAACAGTAAGTCACGTGATGTGTCACAAGTTTCTTCTTATCTTGAAAAGGGTATAGCAACGCTGCGCTGGCCGGTACGCGGCCTCCATTCCAGAACATTTATGCCCCATCGGCCGTCAGTTCTACGTGTTATGTGCCCCGCCCACTGCCACTTCAGCTGGAAGCTTGCAATCCGTTGGGCTATGTCGTCGATTTTTTTTCGTTTATGAATCTCCTCATTCCTGATTCGATCTCGCAAAAAACACCGAGCATAGCCTTTTCCATAGCAGGCTGTGCAACCTTGACCTTTCTTATGAGGCCCATAGTGAGAGGCCACATTTCAGTTTTATTTGTTATCACTGGTATACACATACGCTATGCTATGGTGGCAAGCGCAGCGTCAGCAGTAGAACGTCCACTGCTTAACATAGGCCTCTCCTAGTGATTTCCAGATTGGCCGGTTGAAAGCGGCCTGCATCCAGCAGCTTACTGCAATATTTATCAGGTCGTCTGTCCATCTTGTGGGTGGGTGGACGTCCTACGCTGCGCTTGCCGGTACGTACGCGTAGCGCGTTCTTAGGTAGTGTAGTCGTCAAGCGTTATTGTCGACCTTCGATAGTTAAAATCAAAATGAATACATTGATTGCTGCTTTGGCGTTAGAAAACGAGGGAGTAAATTAATTGGCGTACTCGTAATTCATTTCAATTCAGAATCCTTTTCTTAATTGCGCACAAGTCACAAATTTAACGCAACTGGGTAAATAGTTTAGGAGCGCATAGAAAACCAACGAAAGAATAAACAAGCATTCATTTTTATACAACTTATAACTCCAAATACGCGAAAGTTCAAGGCATGATTCAGCTGCTTCAAATACAATCTTTTATAGGGAATCAATGTCGAAAAAAAAATATTGCTCATGCAAATGATATCACGTGACCAAGATCTAGATGATGTTGTGTTGAAAATGTTGGTCCCATAGAAAAAGTTGTTATAATTCAGCACCAGAATCAGCCCCTAAGAGGTTTTGCATATATTCGATTACAGGTTTACAAGCAGATCCATCTGTAAAGATCCGAGTAGAGCCGGGTCTGTTCGAGTTTAAACTGTGGCACATGGCTAAGGGGCTGACGCCGTTCATGACGCCTCAAGAGCTTCACAATGCTGGTTATAACGTCGATTTAGAGTGAGTATAATTCTTAAGAAATTCAGTATAAGTACAGTCAAAAAGTCCCGCGTGGTGGAATATGGCCCAAACTACTTCATACTTGTGATGAGGCCTGTGCCCTTTAGTGGGACGTATATAGGCATACAGTAGAATCCGTTTATTATGACTCCGCCTATATTGACCAACCGCTTATTATGAAGTAATTACACAGCGAAGTTTGGTTTTGATATAAAATTCTTTATAACAAAGTCTGATGTAATGACTTCGCTTAGAGTGACTTGTCGCTTATTGTGTCCTATTTTTAATAAATTGTGTCCGGTTAAAGTGACCGACATGATTCCCAACACCTTCGGCAGTATGTCGGCAAAACAAAAGCAAACAAGCATTACTGATTTCCTAAATGAAAAAGATAAACATATGTATGTACTATTTTTATTTAACTCTATTTTATATTTCTCTATTAAAATAAATACATACTAACAAAACTGGGAGATTGTTTATTTTCTACAAAATGCTTTGTATGACGTGTTTTTTATTTCCCTCCGATGTCATTATAAACGGATACCACTGTACACTTTTGCAGTCAAAAATAAATTCCTAACTTGTCTTAGTGGGGAACCACACTGCACATTTATCCCGGAAGGTGTCGAAATGTGTTCGGTTTTGTCCGTAAAGATTATTAGTCACTGATTCAGTGGTTCTGCCGCTGATCAAATAATCACTACGCGATAGTTCTGCTAGCTAAGTTGTCAAACTTGCAAAAAACAATAATAACTAAATAACCACAATAATCGTATCCCTGTTCAAAACGATGCCTCGTTGTACTCGTTATAGTCATTAGCAAATACATTGTGTGTCTATTTATGGAGCACAAAATAGTTTCAGACATTGACATGCGTGGAAACTGGCTGACAATGGTTGACAAAACCAAACACGCTGGCGCCGTCTGAGTTTAGCTTTGCCTGTGTTTCCCCATTGATATTGATCTCTATTTGTTAAACTTATGTACTGTACACTGTACAAACTGCTTACAAAGTGTTTAACTGATTTATTTTTAAGCTAATATAACACTTGAAAAAAAAAAACATACGACCTCCTCAAGTGGTAATCGAACCCACATGGATAAGAAAAAACGCTGCATTTGACAGCGAGAAACACGTGAAAAATTTTGATGAAACAAACATTTTGCTAATGTCCTCTGTAGCTCAGTTGGAAAGAGCAGTCGCCCGGATTTGTTTCAAGTGTTATATAATCTTATATATAAGTGGCATCTTCTTCTTCTTCTTCATCTATACGGTCAATCCCGGTTGCGTCCAAAGCCATTGATTTGGAGCCCAGGGTCCGCTTTCCTTGATTTACTCCTCCAGATATAACTAGCATGTAATGCAAAAACATTTTTTTATGTATTATGTTGATTTTAGTTACACGCCATACGTTAACGTTGATGTGGAGACATCGGAAACTCTGGAAGAATTTTACGAAAGGAATGAGAAAGTCATGCACTCGGCTCTCAACGATACAGCCGCTGAAGGTGAGAACGTTTGTGTCTATCATTGTATAAGAGGCAAATACCACGCATGATTTTTTCCGCTTATTATGAAATTCAATGAAACTTATTTAAAAACAAAGTAACACAATATGTATTTAAAAACAAATGACAATGAAGCTTTAGAATTTCTTTTGGTCGGTAACGCACGTAACGGGACAAATAATAAGATGCGGTGTCTCATTGTATTAATAAAGGATATTCTATAATCTAGATTTTAAGCTCTCCATATATTTTAAATAAAAATACGCGTGAAAAAGATATTTCAATATATCGATTAGTTTCCGATATTTGGTATTTTAAAATGTGTGCGCGACGCGGGATTTCACTAGCCCGCGCTTGATACGTCATAATACAACCCTCGCTCAATTCGGTTGTTTTGATCATCTATGTCTAATAAATACATATTCCTGATAATCTATTCTAAAATACTTTTCCCTACATTAATTACATTAATAATAGCGCAAGATACCTACTAACACCTCTGGCGAGTGTGGGGGGGCGACTAAGGCGAGCGTGCGAAGTCAGTGGCGTAGCTTGCCCTAGAGGGGCCCTGTATCAAAATTAGTTGGGGGGCCCAAATGAAGGGTAAAGATTTCTCACAAAAAGAAATGCTTGCATTAAACTAAAATACCTAAATATTTATTGATTATATAAGTTATCGCTTTCTCCTAGAAATTGAGCTGGCCAAACAATTTGAATTAAATATACACTTTTCTTGCCTTTTTTTGGGCAAATTGATTTATTAAATCATCTATAGCTAAGACGATTTCAGTTTTTTTAATATGTTTTTTCCCGGGAAGCACGAGATTACGTGACATTGTGGACAACATTCTTCAAATTTTTGCTTACACACATTAGGGGCCTCTGTAGCCGGGGGGCCCCGTATCATTGATAGGGCTGATACTGAATTTTTTTTAAAGCATAAACTACATCCAGTAAATAACGATATGCCTAAATTAAATACTATGATAAATAAATTACATAGGCAAAATACGTACATAAATAAATATGACGACAATCTTGAGACTACAATACCTAAGGGTTCAAAATGATGATTTTAATTTATGAAGAAAATAGGCACGAGCAAGTTTCTTGAAAGAGTATTTACAGGGGGCTTGTTTGGTATTCTCAGGGAATGAGTTCCAAAGCCGAATGGTTGAAGGAGAAAAGAGTTGAAAATAAAACCAGTGCGGTGAGAAGGGGTGGAGAGTGTCAGTTTATTAGAGAAACGCAAGTGACGGGAGTGCGTTGAACTAAGAAGAATAAATTGGGATTTAAGATAAGATGAGGAATTAGGATCATTTAATATCGAGAAAAGAGTGGATAAAATTGTGGAGGTAATTAATGAAAGCAGCTTGGTTTAGGCTGGCGAATTGACCAGAATATTTATTCGAAATATTTGAAAATTTATCAGAGGTGATTGCAACACGGTTAATGTTTGTATTACACATTTTGGGACCAGTATGTTATAAGCGATTTTGAATACCTATTATGTCCCATTACGTGCGTGACCGATCAAGATTATTTTGAATCCAAATTTACGTTCAGGTAAACGCCCTCAAGGAGTTCTTTCGGGCGAATATAAGGTGACTGTTTAAACCGAGATGAAATAGCCGCGGGGGCCAACTCGCAAAATAAAATTATAGTGCTCCATATATTTTAACGAGGATGTTAATTTTTCCCCGATAGATTATTGTTGAAACTAATCATTCGACTAGAGCAGGCATCTGTGATTAGATTCATTGGAGGGTCGTTTATTTTAAGCATTTGACTGCCTCGAAACAAAATCTTTTGTTTGGTGACCCCATGACGCTTATATGTTTAACGTATTTGTTGCGGTCCGTTTATTATACAATTACTAGCAATAAAGATTAAAAATATCAATTAATTACTAAAAATCTGCACAAAATAAATCGGCGTCATTCGAGGTCTCTTAGCCATTCACCGTGTATTATGATACTATTCAGGCGGCAACGTGATATTCGTGGGGCACGCGTCCACGCTGGACATGACTGCGTTCGCGCTGCAGCGGCTGGAGGCGGGCGGGGCGGGGGCGGGGGCGGGGGCGGGCGCGGGGGCGGGGGCGGGCGCGGGGGCGGGGGCGGGCGCGGGGGCGGGGGCGGGGGCGGGCGGGGCGCGGTACCAGCTGAGCGCGCAGCTGCTGCGCGTGCCGTACTGCGCGCTGGCGGCGCTGCGCGGCGCGCCGTGGCGCCTCGTGGCGCCGCCCGTGCCGCCCTCCATCAACTCCAGCTCGGGCCGCTTCGACTGGAAGCTGCTCCAGGACCAGAAGCCACTCAAGGATCATTAGACACTTAACTTTAAACATTGTACTTCGCCCGCCATCGTGACTCACGGTAGCGGAGCTATGCAGGCCTGAATCGCGTGATACCCAGAAATAGTGGGAGCCGAGTGGATGCCGCTCGATAAAAGATTATCGTAAACCATCTAAATTATACAGATGTGTGGATTAGTGCGTCGGAGCTCTAAACGCCACTTTTTAACACACGTTCTAGCTCTAGAACTTAAAATTATTTTCGCCAAGCTGCATCCACAGTAACGCTCTCACGTCCTTGTTGTCGCATGATTCAGACCCCCTTTTAGTTCTACCGATGTCATCAATGTAACCTAACAATATTGACACACGTCTCCCAGACGGACGGATGACGGACGATAACAGTGCCTCATTTTAAGTATCGTTTTAAGATTAAGTTGACATTCATATGTTCTCTCTTTTAACATTTCTTTGAAATCTAGAGTTAAAATAAACGTAAATTAAAACATTCAGCCTCTATCGACTTTAAATGAACTGACAGGCACAGAATGACATTTGAAACTAGGATTCAAATAAATCTATTTTAAAAGTTTTACAAATGGACCTTAGAATTAAGTAAAAACCCGATACTTATTCCTTTTAAATTGGAAATGAAATTTTAAAATTCCTTTTTATTTTATTATTCCTTTTAAATTGTAAACTTTTTAATATGTGGATTTCTTAAGCACACAAATTTCTGCTTTTGCTCATACATACTGATTTATAATTGTAACTACTAGTCCCTCTGTACTGCATCGTACTTAAGGTTGGTATACTCTTACAGGTTTAATAGATACACTAAGCTTTAAAACATAAGCCTTCTGAGCATCGAGCACATCTCTATAGAGCAGCAATATGGACCGTGTGACTCTGAAACTGTTACGTGATTTTTAATTTAAACTAAGTATAAGTTGTCAAGTCTTGTCAGCTCTCGCCATCGAGCATATCCAATACAGTAGTAATACTGGCCATCTATCTCCGAAACTAGTTAGAGATTTTTCACTTACTTACACCTTATCTATCAATCTTGCACGCACGACAACAGTAGGAGTGACAGTAGGTAGCCAACAATAGTAGAATGATATTTTTTTAAAATACATTAATAATTTACATTCATCAGTGTTTACTAAACATTGGCCCGGTTGGTATCGACATCGGTAGTAATATTTTCTCGCCCAACTCTAGTTTGATGCAAGACCTTGCGTCGACCAACTGGAACGCAGCAGCCGCCATATGCATTTTGGCGGAATTTCTACTCTATTGGATATATGCTCGATGGCTCTCGCCCATACTAAAACAGTACGTTCACTTATGAAATAATTTCGGAATTAATGTCGAACAAAATAAATAATATTTCTACTCTTTAGGGTGGGTATTTGCTCGATGCATCTAAGCTACGCTAAGTAATCTGATTTGTCTTAAGTAATGAAGTGGTATTGGTATATTTTTATAAGTTGTAAAATTTGGCTGATATTTATTTCCGATGGATCATTTTTATTTATTCGGAAGTAGGTCAAGCTATTAGAGAAATGATACAAAACAGATTTTGCTCACAAAAAATGTAAATAACTGTAACGGGTTATGACGTAAGAACATAAGAATCGAGACATCTAGGCTTGATTCACAGTTCCTATAAAAAATTCACAATTCAACAGTCAAAAGTATGTATATGAAATTCATTTTACATTACTTAAATTACACTTTAGTTTAATTTAGCGTCTAAGTCTAGTTAAAATAATAGGTACAAAGATTACACAGGAAGAGTTTTTGAGATGAGAGTGAATTGCCAAATCCGTGATGCAGAGAAAATTTGTCTCAAGAATTCAGCTCGATTTTGAAAGTCATAACTGTTTTAATTTATATTTCGGAATAATCATTTTCTTCATACCCAGCTATCGAATTCAGAGATATTGCAAAAAATATGAAATCGTTTATAATTTGTAACTAACGGTTAAATCAAAAAATGCGCCCTGTATTTATGTAATAAATGGTCATATTTAATTATGTTAGTATATACACTTTAAATCAAAGCAAGCTCTAAATAAAATGTAAACCTAACAATGTTAGAAATTATGTTCAATAAGTGTTTAATTAAGGCACCACATGATCTTGTTACAAAAGGGACTGTTTTTTATGAGACGGGTTAGCCATTAAATATTTAGAAACACCATCAGTATACTTACAGACTTAGTTAAGTGCATAAGTATTACTAAATAGTATTCAAAAGCATTTCGCAAACATATTTTATAGCTATCATACATATTATACAGTCGCTCCGTCACACATCGACCTTTAGAAAGAGACAGCCATCTGTGTCAGTCGTTTGTATTACTTTGAAGCTAGACTAGACCTGCGAGAAAGGTACTGCGCGTGACCGAACAAAACTGAAGCTGGCAGTTTCTTTTTAAATGATATAGATAAAGTTCTACAGGTAAAGATACTATCTTTGATCGATGTGTATTTGTTTTGACGTCTATTATAATTTTATCGTTTGTAAGTAGGAAATGACTAGTGTACCCCGACAGCAACTAAATGGAGTTTCGCCATATTGATGGAACTTTCTGTAACTATTATATTATCAGTAAATGCTGCTGCCACTGCGCAGACAAAATAAATTTTGTCTGTCACGCAATAAAGAGGGATGTTATGCTCGATATTATTAGGGTGCAATGTGCAACAGCCATAATATGGAAGTAGTTTCACAAAAGTTTTTGTTTGCGCAGCGGGAAGCTCGCTGCAGGCAGAAACCCAATTGAAGTAATTTAACAGTTGTCCCATTCCAGTGTCGATCTGCTCCCAGTAACATTACTATCTAAAACGGCATTCTCGTAAATTTTTAAATTGACGTAAAATTATCAAATCCTAATACGACTGAAAATAGAACAATAATAATCTAATTTTGGTTTCTTCCATTTTCAGTCTCATTACAAACAATAATTGCATATTTTGGGTTTACGAGAATACCGTTTTAGATAGTAATGTTACTGAGAGCAGATCGACACTGGATTCCGACTACTGTTAAATTACGCGAATTGGGCCTCTGTGTATTGCCAGGTAGGAGCGAATTTCACCGATATGACAAACTTAATTATTTGTTGTCGGCATGTAACCTATACAATATTTTATAAGTTTTAATGTGGCCATTAAAAAATAATACTGAATGTTCTAGTTCTCTGATATCAAAATAAGATAACAACCTATATTTTTCGTCGTTTCGTCTGTCGGATAGCCTTAAAATTACTTTTACTCTGAAAATGGTGGCGATTCAGTATATTATACCATTCTAAATTTAACTGTATATCCTGATACTTAGTGCGTCATGCCATGAATTTTCAATTAAGATAAACTTTGTTTTTTTCTTATTGTTTCACGATATTTTAATTGTGGCTGTTGTAGGCTAACTTACATGCCTGCTAAAATGATATGTTGATGCTATGTTTGACAGCTTTTCACACAAGCTTTCGCCATCAATCTAAAGATAAAAAATATTAATAGAGCGATACTGGCTACTTTTAGCTAGTTTCGTTTAGAGAGTGATTGAGCCGAATCGCCCGCCATTAACAGGTAAATGAAGAATTCCAGGTAAATTATAAATGCTCTAATAAAATTTAAATATTTTAACTACATAACTATCATCAATTCTGTGATACTAAGCGAGTCTTTTCATAGATTATTGTATTGGATAATAATATGTATGAAATAAGTAAGTATTGGTAAATAATACGAGTAAGGGCTGTTGTTGAAGTGTGGTCTATTCTCTTTCGTCTGCATTAATTTATCGCAATAAGTTATTATAGTAAAAATACAAAGTAAAAAATAAGCAATAAAATATTTTTGTACAATACTGAAATATTAGAAACAATTCACTATACAAATCTTGTTAGAAAGTTATGTATTTTAGCAACAAAATAAGCTTCAAGTTTTATCGCTTGTTTTTTACACATTGTATAAATTCAATATTTAGTTGTCCAACTTCACGGCTTAGTAAATTAGGTTTTGTGGACCTAGTTATCAATATTTTTTATAGTATGTTTACTATGACTATTATTTTAATTGCATGTGTAATGTGAATAACGGTTGATTACCGTATTTGATAAAATAAAGTCGATTTCATTTGCAATTTCTGGTGTTTTCTTTTTGAAACTTAATTATTAATTATTTGTTACTTTCCTTGTTGAAACCCCTTTTTTCCTCTCCATTCTCTGTTACATGTCAGCTTTATGTAACATATTAAATTAATATTTAATTATATATTTTAAACTGGTTGCTGTGATATAGGATGGGAGTCAAAATGGCGGGTGTATTACAGCGAATTGAAGTTTACCAATTCATCATCATCATCATCATTGCAGCCATCCGACGTCAACTGCTGAACACAGGCCTCCCCCGATGACTTTTGCCAATACTCGCCACGCTTGGCAGGCGGGTTGGCGAGCGCAGTTTTTTATAACATTTCGCACGCAGACGCTGCTGCCTGTCTCGTGCTACAGGAATTAGTCGCCTCTTACGACATGCCTCCTGTTGGCGGGGGGGAAGTGTATTATTTACGGCCGTCCCCACACGGCACTTACCAATTACCAAAAAAGAATTCCTGAAATGTACTATTTTGTACCTAGGTCTAAAAGATTTGTACCTCCTTCGGAACGAAATAATTTCGAAAATAATTAAGGTACACCCGCCATATTGACATCAAGATGGCTGGTGTTCTATAATATATCAATAATTATTGCAGAGGCCCTAAAACGGCGTAAATATGAGTCTTTGCGAGACTTACATATTTGAACCATTTGGGATGGAAACTTTGGGACCGTGGGGACCGAGTGCCCACAAGCTATACCGTGAGTTGTCTAAGCGTTTAGTTGATACATCTCACGATCCAAAGGCTGGCTTATACCTTGGCCAACGGGTTAGCCTAGGTATCCAGCGTGGTAATGTTGCCAGCCTTTTGGGCACCTTTCCTTTGAACGGTGATCTTAGTCAGATATTTTATTTATAGGATCTTTCCTATGAATAAAATATCTGACTGTCTAAAGACTTTAGGATTAGAATATGTACATATGATTATGTATTTTATTTTTATTGGAATATTTATTTGTAATAAAAAATTATAAAACGGACCTTAATAACTTTTATCATTACATATAAAATGTAATTCCACCAAAAATATGGTAGGTACTGCGTAAGGTCCTTGTTGGCTCGCCGTACCTAGGGTTACCAGATAAAGAAATCGAAAGTCCGGAAAAAAGGTTTGATTTCCATTGAAAAATCCTGAGATTTCGTTACCATTTGACTAACTACTACTTACTAATAATTTCTTTTTCGTAACATACGATTATTAAAAATAATAACGTAAAACGCTTCTTTATATTATTCCCTAGATTTTGAATGAGAATTTGGCATCCCTTTGCAATGTAACCCTGTATTTCTAAACATATTTTATTGTGTAAAGAAAAAAATGTTTGTAATATATAAACGATAAAACCAATTTATTTTTACTATTAGAAAGCTACAGCAATACCATTGACTATATTTTATTCTCAAAAGATACAGTATTGTATTGTAACAGATGCAAAAATGCAATGGAACCCCCCACCTCCAGTTACACACTTATTTTTATCAGCGGGAGACAAAAATGATTTGATAAAATTTCGAAATAGATTGGAAGATAATAAAAAAAAAATATGCAAAACATCGATAGTAAAAAAAAATATTTTAAAATTAACGTAGGTTCAATTTCTCAATTTATAGATAAAGAAATAATATGATAAATATAGCGTGATAGAGAGTGAATAGAGTGTTAATAGAAGTCGGGAGTGAAATGCGGATTATTATGATATAACAACTTATAATTTCGGACTCCATTAAAATAGTTAAAATAAAATAAAAACATGTACCATTATTACGTCACAATAATCTGCGTTTATTACCTAACTTATTTAAATAAAATTTATCAAAGAATATAATCCCCTTTAGAAATAACAGACAAAAACATTTCGAACCGATTTTTCCTTATTCCGTTGTACACACGCAATTAGGTAAGTACTTACACATCAAAGCAAGTTCTACTACATAAAATGTAAACCTCACGACAGAGACGGCCAGCTACGTCATTCGTTTGCGTTGCGTCTCTGGAGCCAGACTAGACTCACGAAAAACGTACTGCGCTTCGCGTGACCGAACAAAACTGAAGCTGGCAGTTTCTTTCTTTTGTCTGCATACATTTTTATCAATAATCAATATACAATAACATTCGTGTACAATACAGAAATGTTTAAAAAAAATCTACTACAAATCTTGTTATAAAGTTTTGTATTTTAGCAACAGAAAACGCCTCAAGTTTTATCGCTTATTTTTTAATGTGTGTGTCTACAGCTTTCTCATTAGACATAGATAAGTTCTAAGTATGCCATATTTTAAAGTTTAATAGAAGCAATCGAACGTTTCAGTCAAAATTTTAGAAGCAACTACAACTTCTTTACTATGAGCACAAGATACCTAATAGTACTGAGAGTTGTTTTTTGCGTGTAAGCTGGGAAAACGTGTCTCAAACTGACACATGCCGTTAAGGCAAATCAGCGAGGCTTGGGGTTTAGACTATAGTCAGAAATTTAAATCGTAATTGAAGCCTTAAGAACCAACAAAACTAACTATCTCACTTGAACACTGTTGAAACTACGATCATAAACTATGTACGAACTGGAGCCCCGTGTCTCTGGCTTGCACAGCTGTATCTTCATAATTATATAAGCTACGATTTTGTATTATACCTCAAAATTTACAGTCAAATTGAAGCCTTAGGGCCTCTTTCACCACTTGCTGATAAGTTGCAGATAACATATCTGGCACTTTTTTGACAGCTAATTGTATGGGTTATCTGTCGAAACAAGTGCCAGATAGGTTGTCCGGAACTTATCAACAAGTGGTGAAAGTGGCCCTTAGACTTCAAATATATCAAAGCTTTAGCTCAAAAAGTGTTAAGCTGGTAACACGTAACACGGGCTAACACATGGTAAATTACTGTAACTATACAACGTAGAGATTCGTTTTAAAGATCAAATAATACGTTATGATTGAAGTTACTTATTTCTATAATTTGGCACTACCTTGCAATGTAACCCTGTTTAATAATATTTAATGATAAGTATATTTTGCGGTGATGCGGTTTCATAATTTTTCGCGCTGATTTTTATTGTATGGAGTTCAATGTGATTATAAGGAAAATAATGTTCGTTACAGAGTATTTCACAAGCCGCGCACTAGTGGCAAAAACGCTTGCAAACCGACTTGCAGTATGATAAGGCCCTGAGGGCTTGTCTACACAAGTATTTTGACGTGTAACATACCATGGACATTTGTACGTAGGACTCCGCCGCACCGCTTCGCGCGGACAGGCCCGCAATGTACAAATACAAAAAAACTAAACAACTAATTTCAATGATTTATTTAAACGCAACAATCTTATATTAAGTTCAGAAATTGACTAGAAAACAATGTTTCGTAAGAAATACATAATATTATTGGTACAAATACAATACTAATTTAAATATTAACAAATGCAGCAAATACACAAGCCATGAAAAAAAACCAATAAAATGCATAAGGTACGTTTTCTGCGATAAAAAATTTACTAGAGTGTAACCCAAAAGTTGTTGTTTGCCATAGATGATTAACGCTAAATTTTTTAAATTGATATTTAAGATTGAGGCGATATAATAATACGTGTTCTTAATGTTGTTGCTATATGTAATCCAACTATTTTAAAAACATATTAATTTTTCCAAACGTTTTTAACACCAACTTTTTATGAAATTATAGGTACTGTAAGGACATACATACTACAAATTATTTTTTTTTGTCACTAATTTATCGACAATCAGTTGTCGAAATCACATGCAATGCCCCAACACTATTTGCAATGGTGGGAAGGGCTAATGCAAGCTTGTCCTTGAAATAGCCAATCAAAGCACCGTTGACGTTGACACGATCTCCGCAACCCGCACTTTCCTCAAACTTTGGTGACTTTTAATCCTTACAAAAATTTCGACATGCGGGATCTATTGGGGGTAATCTATGATGATAATAATACTAGATAGAACTACTACAAAGTCTATAAAGTGATATTGAACTCTAGGTGTTAAAGTCGAAAATCGAGAAAAATTGCCATTTTATGGTAAGTTGGTAAACTGTTGACTGTACTCAGATTCATATACATATATTAAAATCTTTGACGAAAGTTAGTTCCTCTATGATAGAACAAACTTTTATTCTGTTGTTCCAAAGCAAAGTATTGGTCACACGAAAATATTTAGATTTCTTCAACACAAGATGAAGAAAAATGAATCAAGTACATAATAGCTAACTAAACCCTATGGCAAGCAACATCTTTTGTTGGCTAGACTATGATCTGCAATGAAATATTTTAGGTAATGGCTTTAAAAATGATACAGCAAGAATGTACTAAAAAAAACCTATTACCAAAGACGATGTCAGAAAAACAGTTTTTTTTTTAAATCTATTTATAATTGTATACACTGAAAAAGGTAAAAAAACAAACAAAGTAATGACGAAGGCACATTCATAACAGCGTCTCACATTGGCACGTTAGTTTTAATTACGAAAATCTGTAAGTATTACATTTATATTGTGTGATAGAGATCAATGTCACGTCAAATCGCCTAGCTAATAAATGGTAAAAATACAACATTTTACTTGTTTTCAGTTTTAGAATAGTTCATTCTCTCTAAGACAACTTCCTCTACAATTCTTTGGATCATTTGTCTGTCTTCAGCTTTAATGTCTTCTGGTTTCGTCTTATCATCATATATTTTTCTATCTATCAGTCTAGTAATAACCTCTTCTACTATAGCATCAATATTTTCGTTTGTATGGTTTTTATCGTCATCATTTTTTATAAGAGCTTCCAGCGACTGTAAAGGTAATTGTGGTTCTGTTTCGTTAACTATTTGTACCGGAGATTCTAATTCTAATACGTAATCGGACTCGGGTATATCTCCTCTTCCATCAGGTTCATCCTCTTCGGCGTTTTCTGACACAATTCCTTCGGAGAGTTCTTCAGCTATATGTTTGTGGCGCTTCATTATTTCTTTTAACTTTTCTTTGGCTGATGCAACAACCTCTTTTCGCGTTTCAGACTTAATTTTTTCTATGGCTTTGCGTTTTCTTTCTTGTCTCAATGACTTGAGTTCATCAAAAGCTCTTTTCGCCTCAAGAATTGTGTCTTCTTCAACAATCTCATCAAGTATTTTCTTCTGATCGGGAAGATCAGGCGTATCAAGATTTAAATTTAGATTCTCTTCATTAGTGGTTTCTTCATTATTTCTCAAATCATCGCTTGCCTCTTCCTTTAGTTCCACTTTTTCTTTCTCAAGTATCGTGACTGTTTGCGGCTCCTTATCAACATCATCTGATGTCTCATAATTTACAACATTAACAACAGTTTCTTCTGTCGAAACTTGACTCGATTCGCTGATTTCATTTAAGAAACTGCTTTCAATGGTTTTGGCGTGTAGGTATTCCCGAAAATCTTTCCTTTCAAGTGTGAAAAGTGCTGGTTTCGTTTTAATACGTATAGGTGGCATTAATTTATAATTCATTGCTACTTGGGAGAATGTTTCAATGCTATCCAAAATTATATGCGTTTGAGTAAAAGCTTTTAGATTTGGAGAATATTTGCTTTTAGCTTCGAGAAGTAGATGTGTATACTGTTGAAGTTGTTCTGTTTGCAGTGATTCGTTTTTACTGTACACCCAATGACTGTTAATTTGTGTAAACCTAGTCACACCAGTTTGAGCAGCTAGGTTACTGATATGTACGTGAACTAATGGTTCGTTTTTTAGGAGTTTGTGGAACCTAAAACACAAAGTAATATTTTAAGTAGTATTAATTAAATATACACTTTGCGATCGCGCCACAAGCAAGCATTGTGCCATAGAAAAATAATGGCCTGGATTTTTTTATATGGCGGAATAATGTGTTGCGATGCGGCCGTTATATAATACACAACTTTTTAAAATATAATTTTACAAAGAATAAAATTATTTACCTAGTAATAGCGACTCCACCGGGATAGTTAGTCATAGCAACAAGACCAAATGCTAATGACATTACAATGTTTCCAATTATGATAATTACAATACCCCAGAAGAGCAACTCAAATATCGGCGCTTTGGTTCGCCTTATATATCTGAAAATAGAGACATATTCGTAAATAACAAATTTAATTTAACTGTCCTCACCTGAAGGTTGTCTGGACTGAAAGAGATCGCTTTCGCAATAACTACGCCTAAATCATGCAGTTCCAAATATTTTTTCCTTTAAGTAGGTATCAAAGTTAAGTACATACTTTGTTTGTTTTGTGTGGTGTGCAATAAATATTATCTATCTATTTATTATAGATTAAGAACATATTTCTATGCATGCAATGTAATATAATCTCATTGTAAATAAATATATCTTTAACATCCAACTTGAGGTTAGGCAAAGACGCCTGTGTAATACAGGCACAGCGCACTTTATATCGTCGTCGGCGGATTTAGTTGTCTGGTTGTTGCATCTTTCCAGTGACAGACATCTGAGACATCTAGGTCATTGATCGCCGCGCCGTTGCTGCGACTGCTACATATTATAGAGAGTACATAGTACGGTTGACAGAGTACCTAGTGTAACTTAAATATTTTTAGAATGAATTTGAGAACTTACACATAGGAACACGCAGCCGCCGACGCTACATTAAGAAGCGGAAACACATATATGATGAATCTCAGCTCCTTATGGGGTAGGATGGAGTAAAGTAGGATGTAGACGATGGCAGGCGCCACCAGGGGCACCAGGCGCCGGTCTAAGTAAACCCCCACTGGAATCAATAAAAGGCTAGGGCCAAGCCCACGAGGTAGCGCGGAGTAGAAGTACCAAAGGAATGGCGAGGTCTGTGATGTGCAGTCAAGAAAATATATTTTGTGGTAGTAAGTCATATTTAAAAAAAACCTACACCTAAAAGAAATATATACTTTCAATTTGTTTTATAGTGTTTTGATAATGTATTTACTACTCTGCAAGACTTCAATAATCGAAAGTAGAAGCACATGATTAAAACATTGTTGTGTTTTAAAAAGTATTAAAGGATACACCCCAATTGGAACTTTTATTTAAGATAGTGTTGTACCAAAACACCTCAGCTTCGGGCCACAAAAGCCGGCCCCAAAATATAGAGTCTACTATAACAGTAAGAGCAACTAGCCCAACACCTGCTGGTACAACAATTTTAAACAATCTGAAAAAGAAAAAAAAAATAAGTTGCCAGTGCCCTTCTTTTACCGCTTACTTTTATAAAATTGTAATCAGCATAAATATTACAAATAAAAGCAGTTTGAGAAATACAAGAAAATAAATATTAATTGAATAGAGTTAATTATGCAGTAGCTAATCAGACCCTGATCACTTTCTTTAAAAAAAATACAACATTGGCTTTTTATTTAGATAAAAAAACTGTGTCACTATAATGCGAAAAAGCTTGTTTAGTTAGTTTTCAAAGTTCTTTATTTATCATAAGTAAGTACAAATAAATGTTTGATATTAACATTATAAATTTATAACTTAACTCTAATGTTTTTATAGACTCGAATAGTGGTTTTATAAAACATACAGCATTGAGGAAAGTGAGAAAGCTCTGGATTTTGCTAACTTACAATAAAATAATTTTGTTTATTCTAACATACATGACTTGTAGTTTACCTTTTTATATCAATTTTCTTGAAGTACAAATCCATAATCAAAAACAGCCCAAAGAGCATAGCTAGTTCTGATCTGAATATAATAATGGAAGCACCAGCTGATATTATAAACTGTCTGTGTTTGCCTGTAAACCAACCTTCAAATGCCAAGAGTACTGAAAAAAATGAAGTGTTGTTTAAATAAAGTATTATGAAAAGTTAGTAAGAAATATTTATTTTTTAAATTAAAATCTACATAACACAGTGGTGTAAGTATTAACTTGTTAACATCTAAGGGGTCTCATGAGACTGCATAACAAAAAAAAACTATTGTCGCAATTATGCATGACTGACAAGTTAATTTAGTGTTGACAGAAAAATGTCTTTAAAATTACCGAAAGTATCTACTGGTTTATTCAAAATATATTGTTGACAAAATTCTGTGTCTTGTACAGAATACAAGGTTGTTAAATCTTCACTTCTAGACCATGACAGTAGGTGTTGGCTGGCACATATTTATTTATTATATTAGCTGTATGTTTTTGTTTACTTACCAAGTGGCAGGACCATTATATTAGGTAGAGGTCTGCTCATATAAAACATGAAGTGGTACTGAGACACTGTCACCACAGTGTACCACCAGCTAAAGGTGTTGCCAAATTGCTTTTGTAATGCGTTTCTCAGACGGCCCCATGATATTATCACACTCAATGCTAAGGTCAAACGAACTGAAAACCAAGTGGATTTGATTAATTAGCAAATTAGGTAACAAGCTGCCCAAATAAAAATTGTATGAGTATAAAGTTAACAGTTGCTTTGATTGGTGTTGTAATTAGTCTCAGAAAAACAGTTTCACTTACCTACATATTGCATCCAAAACTTGTTAATTCCCGCGATATGTAACAATGCCCCTACAGGTGCTGAAAACACCGAAATAACGAGGGGTCCAATAAAAGTACGCGGCACGACCCCAGGGAACTCATTGTGGTCGTACTGGAAGAAAATAGAGCATCATTCTTAAAGTAACATCCAACTTATGAGTCCAAAATTAGATTTTCTTTTACGCACCTGCGTGAGGTTATGACGATGATACAAAATATCATGAGAAGCCTGGATATTAAAGCTTTCTTCAACTTTTGTGAACGGACATAATAATACATGTAAACTAGCGACAATGTAAAGTAACTGGACCATTTTTATTTATTTTTTATAGCTTGCTTGGTAAATTCAACCCATCCTACCCTAGTTGCAACTTTTAAATGTCAAAAATTATGAAGTTTTCGTTCATAAATTAAAACTTCAAAAAATCAGCTGTTTTGACATCTCATGTAAAGCACTGACCTGTGATAAACTGGATAGGCTGCTGTCAAATTAAATTCGTGTGCGTGCAGCTATGGTGACTAATTTTGTGAATCTATGACTTTGCTAAGGAGGACGGACTCCAGCGTTGCAGCACGTGAACCTACAACAAAACGTCAAATTTTGACAATTGATATTGATCTCTATATGTTGGACTTAAAGTTGAAAATCGGTTCAATGACTATGTACCTTTTTACCTAAAAATTTACCTTTTGGGAACTCAGTTGCGGCAACACTGACGGACTCCTCTTGACATTGTGGGGAACGCTAATATCATTGGGCGATCCTTCTGTCCGCTTCCGTCAACCCGCCAGCTGGACTCTGCCCTCTTCCTGTTCCGAAACTGGCCATAATCGATATTAGAGTTTTTAAACTTGGTCTGAGTTTATATTCGCCTACACCACTCGAGTTTTCATCATCATCATCATCATTTCAGACACAGGACGTCCACTGCTGAACAAAGGCCTCCCCCAATGACCTATCATCGGGGGGATTGGCAATACTCGCCACGCTTGCCAGGCCAGGTTTAGTAAGCTAAAATTGATGATTAAGTCGACGGTAAAGCAATGCCAAGAGGAGGCCAGCTTCCATTTGTGTCAGAACTCAGACCCATTTTAGCTCTCTCCTAGAAGATTCTCAATGGGCACACAAAACTAACCGGCCAATCTTGAAGTCACTGGGGGAGGCCTATGTTCAGCAGTGGACGTCCTACGGCTGAAATGATGATGATGATGATGACACAAAATTAGCTGTCATTTTATGGGACAGCAAGTCCAGTGACATAGGTTTCTGAACGAATATTGGAAAACGTACTGTTTTTTCATTCCACACAAAATGTATAGCGTTGAAAAACATTTTGATTTTAAATAGAAATTAAGTTAATTAATTTTATTATATTAGAGTTCAGGTATTAAATTTGCCTTTTTTATTTCTTTATCATTTTAATTTCTGCTATTTTTTTACTTAGTAATAATTTTTTTTTGGGAAGTTGTTGGAATGTAATAACCATACGCAGTTTTGACAACAATCGTCAACAATGGTGGAACGGATTCTGTGACTGACATTTTTGGGTAGTGTTCGTTTTCTGTACGAAAAATATCAATAATGATCAATATTTCACATGAAAAAGAAAATGCGATGATATTGCAATAATATTTCGCATATACTTGACATAAAACTCTAAGAATGTGTGATGTTTGTTCAGATTTTTCACAGCTTTTAGTGAATTGTAAGTTACATTGTTTCTAAATTTCACAAATCACTTGGCTTTTTTAGTGGTTTACTCTCGGTTTTTCGAATTTTTATAACGTTTTATTGGGAATGATGTGTTTTCCTAATGTTTATAGGTGAAGCAAGATTGACTGACGATGTATCTCAATACCCAACAATTAGCCAATCTGAACTAGAAACAGTTCTAAATTACATTCTTTCATGGCCTCAAAGGTAATATTTATGAAATATTTTTACCATCAGATAATTTAAGATCATAATATACAAAACACAAAAACAAAAATGCAATAAAAATGTAATATACAAAAACAGTTCAACAGTTCCAAACAACACAACTTTGTAATGTGAAGAAATGTTTATTGGAAACGGTTTTGCGCAGTTTATTCTAGTATTTATAGTCTGAACTCTATTTGATGTAATATTGATTTGTTTATTTATATTGTATTTTAACCAAATAAAGTTTTTTCTAGACAATGCATGTGCTGCTATCGTGATGTGAAGAATTTTGAAAGGTTCTATCTTGTGGTGCAGAGTATACTATGTTTATCAGTGTGCCAACTCAAACAGCTTAAAGATGACCTCATTGAAGCAGCTAAAGTACAACCACCGGAGGAGACACAGGAGGAAACAAAGCCACCTGATGTAGCACCCACTAACAGCGTGGAACAATGTAGTGATCCTAAAGAGAGCACCACACAAAATGAAATCCTAACAACTCCTGAACCTACTGAAACAAATGAAGAAGCAAGCAAGGAGAAACCATCAATGTCAAATGATGATTCTGAAGTGTGGCCAATGCAGCAAAAAGAAAAACTAATGCACATTGTCTCTAAAATATTCTTACTTAATTTCCCCCTGTATCTTGCTTGCAAACATTCAGCTTTGAGTCGTTTAGATGACCTATCTGCACAGGAAATATCGAACTTAAGTTCATACTGTGACCTGCATGATACTGAGATACCGGCTTACTTGTTGCGGAATGTCAGTCTCTTTTGCAAGTTGGGTGGAGTGTGTGCTATGACATCTGTGTTTGAGCATGCAATGCCCAACACATTGCCATTATCTATGGCACATGCTATTGTTGCGGCTGTGGGGAATCTAAAGCTGTGGTTGAACTTTAGAGCAGTGGCACAGCTATTTATGCCCCTGAGGAGTAAGATACTAAACTACATGTGCAATTTGGAGGACAAAGACTTGAGACTGCCAGCTGTCAAGTCTATGGCAGGTAAGTTTTATCATAACTTTTATAAAATACCCCATTCTTATTTTTAGTAAGACTAGATAAGGAATTGAGATACTATAACAGCTTGTAAAAAGGCTGAAAAACAACATTATTTGATTACATCAAAATTTACATAAGTGTAAAATTTTCAGACTTCATGTGGGGTGCAGCTAAAGAGCCATTAGATGCGCCATTGGCGTTTGACGCCGATGGCCTAGCCTTGGCCTTCAAATACTTCAATAGCAGTACTCTGACAATGCGCCTGGCCGGCGTGGCACAGATCAACGCACACATTGCTGCCCATAATGAACTATGTGCTGGAGAACCGGCAGCTGATGCGGAGGTGGCTGGGCAGCAATTGGCAGCTTGGCTGAGCTTTAATAACATCATAGAGCACTTGTTTGGACCTAATTTACACGTTGAGGTAATAATTACTGGAATATTATAGATAAATATGATAGGTTTTGACTATTGTTGAAGTCTAATGATATGCAATATAAAAAATATTATATTGAAAAGTTCATTTGATTAAATTTTGTCTATGTTGATGTCATTGACTAATTTTAGAGAGTAAAAACCTATTTTAGAGAGTGACAGTCATATGTCGCACATTGTCCTCACAGTATGCATTAGGGCCAGTTCACATCGAGTGGCGACGCGACAAGATGCTGAGCGCACAATTAACAAACAGTAAATAAAGTATATTTTGAGTAGCTCTATTAAAAGTGTGCGCCTCGGTGTGAACTGACCCTGAGTTGACATATAGAGACTAAAACTTCGCAATTATATATGAACATCGCATCTTTTCCCAACATTTTGGCGCTTAGGGCAACCTTTTTTTAACGCTCATAGGTTTTATATAAGAGCTTCTATAATTATAATTGAATTTTATTGTGTAGTTATGGACGAATAAGGAGTAATAGATTTAAAAAAATATATAATTATATTTTATATAATGATAGCATAGGTTTAGTCGAAACCATTACATTACTAAGTCTTCTAGCTTTAAGAAGTAGAAAACACTGAAAGAAGTTGTAAGTAATCTGCTAACACTTACAACTGTTCATTGAACAGATTTAGTAAAATGCCCTGTTCAAGGGTTACTCTTACAGCGGAACAGTATAACACCTAAAAGTTTTTGACAGTAATTTACTAACACTTATGTTCCTAAACAGTGGTAGTTAAATACCTTGTAACACCCAAGTTACCCCATAATCTTATAGCTTTAAGAAGAGTAATATTAAAAGTTTTTGTCACTTATTTACTAACACTTTATGTTCTAAAACAAAGTAAGTGAATACTTTGTACCACCTAACAAGTTCTTTTGAGCTCTAAGAGGTAACAAGAATGCTATTAATTTATGAAAAAATTTAATTATAAACTCCTTAGAATTAGATGCTGCGAGAGTCGGAATCCACCTTTCAAATACATGCAAGCTTATCTTTTAAAAGCATTGTAAGTAACATTTTTTCTTGCAATGTCTGTTTGTAGCTTAGATTTTAAAGATTCTCAACAGCTTAACGTTATCGCCCCTTCGCCCATTTAGACGCAAATCCTACTTGCGCCGTGATGTCACAGATGCACAGATATTTCTCATGAGTTTTTTTATTTCTACCCCAATCTATCCTAATATAGACAATTAGCTGTCAGTTTGTGAGTTAGATTTCACTGGCGGTAGGTGAGTGATAAGATATCTTGCTCAAACTCTCTGAGTTTTTTATGTGATCGGAGTTTGTTCCTATACTTTCGAGTATGTTTGTTGTGCAGTATTTCATTTGTGCGCCTATGGTATGTTACCTTAGGTGCCCCAGTTATTACGCGGAAACTCTAGTATATTTAGGTGTGATTTGGAGGCAGATCCCATAGCTGGAGCCTATACGTCCAGACTGGTTGCAGTATGCATTTGTTGTTTATAATATAATTTAAAAGTGCTAGGCCCAGCTGCTTTCATTTTGTACTGATGTGTTTCTTTCATGTAAGGCGTCTGTCCATGATCCAAGTGTATATTTAGGTACTTTGTTTCCTTTGTCTGAGGTATTTGTATTCCATTGAGAGTTACAGGTGTACTTGTGAGAAATCTGCCTAGGTTTCTCGGCGAAGAGTAATAGTTATGTGGGGTGATTTGCTTTCGTTTATTCTTATTCACATGATTAAGAAGTGGTTCACACTTCTTAACCATATTGAGATATTTTTGCAAGAGCGCAAACTCAACTTCCGGGTATTCGTTGGAGGTTAGGATGTCAGTGTCATCTGCATATCTTGCTATCATGGAAGTCAAAAACGTAGGGAGACCCAATGCGAATATTAGGTAGAGAAGCGGCCCAAGGACACTACCCTGTGGAACTCCGAAGAATCTGCTGTACAGATATGTCATTTCATTTCCCTGTTTCATTAGAAAACAAAAAAGTTTAATTGTAATAGATGATTTTATTGTATTGTAGAGTTATTTGAGACGAGTAATGTATTTTTTTTTGCCAGGTAATAAAACAGTCGCACATGATCCTCAAATTCCTGGCGGTGGAGGGGCGCGTGAGTGCAGAACACGTGGAGCTGGTGTGGGCCGCGGCGCAGCTGAAGCACTGCGGGCGGCAGGTGTACGACCTGCTACCCGGCTTCATCCGCGCGCTCGCAGCCAAGCCCTGTGCGCACCTCTACAGCTTGCTGTGTGCCTTGCCGCCGAGGGAACACACAGAGCAGGTGATTGCCATGAAAACAGCGTGAATTACAAACAGAATTAGGCCGTAATTGTAATAACAATTAGTAAGGCTAATACAATCACCGGCACGGAGCTTGAGCGCTCGAGGAAAGAGTGGGGATTGCTTTGCGCATCTAATGAGACGATCATCGTATCAAAGACGCGTGTGCGCGGATTATGCAATCAATCACGAACAACGGTGCTGACGCGTCGCGTGACTAGCCAATCACGTAATCGTAAATGGTCTTTCTCTTGATTCTCAAGCTCCGTGCCGTTTCTAATAGGTTTTCCATATACTATTTACCAGTATGAAGTTGAAGAAGAGACATGAACCTACAATAAAATTTCACCATTTATATTTAAACAACTCAAAATCTTGAAAGAAAAAACGGAACATCATAAATACAGGGTTACATTGCAAAGGGGTGCCAAATGAATAAAAAAGATCTAGGGAACAATATAAAGAAGCATCTTTATCGTTACTATTTTTAATAATCGTATGTTACAAAAAAAAAATACTTTAAAATATCTAAAAATGAAGTCAATAGAGAGAAAGCCGCGCGGTCATTCATCAGAGGCGTAGGTACGGCGAGCCAACAAGGACCTTACGCAGTGCTCATAAGTGAATTTTTCATGAATGAGTTAAATTATCCACGCTTACGATTTTGACAGCAGATATAAATAATTAAATGTGAAAAAAATTTTTTGGTCTGCATAGTTCGATTAAGATACTGATTCTGTGCCACTTCTAAAGATTTGACACCCCTTTGCAATGTAACACTGTATAATTAATTGCTGCTTGCCTACAAACAAGGGCTAATTGGGTAGTTCTGCCAATAATCACCTTATAGATTCTAACTAATTAGTCTAACTTTTAACGCAAGTTTTACCAATATTAAGTCTATAAATACAATTATTATTATTTTATATCTGTTTTAAACAATGCCTATGTTTAAAGTTATAGCCATTAGCAAATACATGTTTATTAATCGAACAAAAAATTTTTGACTTTGATAATAAAGATGACCACTAGCTTTTTTCTTCGTCTATCAGATAGATTATCAAAAAGTATTTTACACGTATTTTTTTTTTTTTTTACAGAATCAAAATGTTACAGAGATATATTGATTTGAAATGTCGTATGACGTCACGTCTTAGTAAAATTTTTACTTACTTTAGGTGACACGAGTCCCCACTCCCGAACTTTGACGCGCTTCATCTTCGTAATTTTTTGGTTGATTGACATAAGAAAAATATTTGAAAAATATTTTTTGATAATGTAACTAACGGACTAAATAGAATTTCATTTTCTTTACCCAGCCGTCATTGGCTGGTGATGTCTTCATTTCTGTTTTAAAAAGTATCGTCACTCGTCCTCCAGAGCTTATACCTCGCGTCAGCGCTGATGCGCGCCATGTGGTCGCGGGGCGGCTGCGCCGGGGGCGGGGGCGGCGCGGGGGGCGCGGGCGCCGGCACGCCCCCGGCGCTGGGGGCGGCGCCCGAGCCGCTGCGCCAGCCCGCGCCGCCCTGCAAGCCGCACCACAACTCCTCCTCGGAGGCTAGCGTTAGCATGGACCAGACCAACTCTGACGATGATCCGGTGAGTTACTTTTCATAATAGTCATTTATTCAGTATAATGACCTCCTCCAGGTACTTATACACGTCCTGTCACTGTCGTTTAAATAATCGTCTACTTTATAATATCCTTTTTTATAAGGTCTGTATAAATGTTGATTCTATTCTAAATACAACTGCACGTGGAGCTGAAGGCAGATGGGGCTGAAAGGTTCTAGAATAGGGGCCACAAACTGGCAAAGCGAAGAGAAGGACGCCAACCCACAAGGTGAACAAACCTGGTAAAGCTTGTAGGAAGCCGCTGGATGCAGGCCGTTTCCAACCGGCTAATTTGGAAATTATTGGGGGAGGCCTATGTTCAGCAAAGGCTGAATTGATGATGATAATTATTCTAAATATATTTTAATATTCTACTACTGGACACAGGCCTCCCCTATAGAACGCACAAGCGAGCCGCTCTAGTCTAGCAACTTCTCTACTCGCGACATTCATCGCGTTGCTCATCATTCCAGAATTCACCTTGCAATGGAGGACCACGTCGTAGCAGCGCGCGCATTATGCTTTATTAATGCTATGCTTTATTTACTTTGCTTGTTTTTGGATTCCAAATTGCAGGTTCCTGCAGGTTCAGTCAGACAGCCCATTGTCATGGTCTCGAAAGAAGGAATTAACATCCTTGTGTTACGAGGTTTTGAATGAATTTTTGCCAGTGGCGACTGCCAGATTCGAGCCAATTTAAAAAATATCGTTTTCTAAATTGACCCGAACTGGGAATTGAATCCGAGACCCTTGGCGTTCAAGGAAGGCTCAGCAGCTAATAATAAATGATATTTTAATTATGAAAAATCGAAATTAATAATAATTTGACCACCATTAGTGGCGCAGTAATTTGTCTGACTGCTTTGTCTTCCAGTATGTGGTCGGCACACGAGAACCTTTTTTTCCGTAACGGTTTTTAGTTCTGCGAGCGACACAAACACATGACATTATTTATTAACACAAATTAAAAACATCAACAGTTGTGTATGATTCAGAAGGTGCAATTGATCCATTTGACATATGTACAGAATATGGTTTTATATACCATTGTGTGGTATAAAAACCATATTGCAAGCAGTGGATTCTGATTTTATTACAGTGTGAAGAACTAAGTACATCAGGCGAGGAAGCAGGGCCAACGCCCCGGAAGCAAAGTAAACACCAACGCGAACTTACTGGTAAGCATGTTTTGCGACATTTCTTTTTTTCTTACATGATTATTGTATTAACCTGTTTATTTTTGAATAGCTGAACAAGAATGGCTTCGCGAAGGTGAAGAATTATCAAAAAAGGAATGTCCTACTTTGAAATCATGCCAAAAGTGAGTATTAAATTAAAATAATACTGAATGTGGCATCATAGTTTCCAAACAGATCGCCTAAATTAATAAAAGTTCTTATTTATTTATTTAAACTTTATTGCACAAAATAAAATCGTACAAAAGGTGGACTTAATGCCATGTGGCATTCTCTACCAGTTCTTAACTGTTTGTTGACAGTTGTCGTTTTAATTGGTGGAATTTTCTTATTGCAAAGAGCTTTGTAGTTATTTAAAGAAAAGTTAATACAAAAATAACATTTAAATACTGAAATGGGATTAACATAATTAACATAAGAGAAAAGCAAATAAGCCGTGCCATCGTTGGTACTTCGTAGCTAAATATTTAAAATAATTTTCACATATTGATCCCACAATAAAAAACGTTCAAATTTGAAATGATTTATTTGCTTGAAAAGTGGTACATGAGATGGCATTTAGGCAAACATCGCACAACTCACCATAAGCTGGCATGCAAATATTCAGAAATTGATTCAGCATAACGTATGAGAGCCGCAAAAATTGAAATCCTAAACATATCATATGTATGTATCACCCCCGCCGCCTTTTGTGTATCTCGCGACTTGAACTGCTTGCGGTGCATGGTGTTTTGTATGAATCTAGCACACCAAGTACGGTACGATCACTCACCTGAAATAAATATCACTGATCAAGTAAAACTAGAACTCGCTGTCCTATACAAATGACAGCTAATTTTGTGTGCCCAATTGAAGCGCCAAAAGTGAGAGCACCGAGAACTAATTTTGACGAATACTGCCTATCTTGCGGCCATTAATAATTTAGTTCCCAGTCCTCCCGCATCTCCCTCTACAGTGATCTACAGCGCCTAAATGGCGATAATGAAATAGGCATGATTTAATTTGACGACAGCCAGTCAATATTTATTTCAAGTCAGTGGGTACGGTTGTGGTGAGGGCCAGGGTCCCGATTCAGAAACGTTCTAGAGCAAATTTGTCGACCGGAATACCACGTGACGATATATGACGTAGCATTGGTGTCAAGTGACTTATCGGCTGTTAAGTCGCTATTGAAAGGTTGTGAATCGGGGGTCTGGTTTGTCATTATCGGGTATGTTATTGTCGTTCCGCATTCGGTGCGCAGACGCAGCAAGCGCGCGGGCAGCAGCGGCAGCGCCAGCAGCGGCGCGGAGGAGCTGCTGCGGCCGCGCAAGAAGAAGCTCTACAAGAAGCGCCACAAGCCCGGCAAGCCCAGGCATTTCCGTGAGTGCATGGTCCATACGACTTGCTCAAACCATTATTGTTTCATTTTTCAAGGTTTCAATCTTTGACTCTTGCTGATACAGCTGAGTTCTATGTAATACATAATGTTGTGGCCAGATTTGAATAAGCATCCCGTATTACGAAAACAGAGTGCCATCAGCGCCTCTACCGGTGGATAAAGTAACTATTTTACGATATGATCAATAATGTTTGATCATGACTACTTCATGATTCATGAAGTAGTCGTGAGTTTATCGTCATACGCTGAGTATTCATTGATCTGACCAGATCACATGATGTGGGCAGCGGGCACTGTTGTACATCATGAAATACCACCACTTCATGATCACTTCATGGGTAATCGGTTACATTATGAAGTGATCAATTCTAATCTGGCTAAAACACGTATACCTACTCTATAGAGGTCTATTGACGAGCTTACAAGGTCACGTTAAACTATGTTGAAAACTTAATGAATATTTTGTCCAGTAGCAGCGCAACTAAAGCCGGCAGACCTGGCGGAGTCGGTGTCCGAAGTGGAAGAAGAGACTTCTGGCAGCGACACTGGGCACTGCCAGCTGTTGTGCGACAATGTTGACGCTAGGTAAGTTAATTCATTATAAAAAATAATAAACAAAATATTTACTTTTTTGGTTCTGTCGTTACAAGACGTATTTGCAATTTGAAGTTCACTGCGTGTGAGTCCATATTGTTATCTTAATTTTTTTCATTTATGAATTTACTGATAATAATTTGTCAGCGGTGGGACAATTAAGCTGTTAATATTCAGGTTTTTGGCAGTAAACGTCCTTCAATTAATTACTGGCCCTTTATTTAGTAGGTCAGATGAAAGTTCCATAGAACCATTGTATGCAGCTCCGCGACCGATCTGCTTGGATTTAATCCACTAAGTGAGTGTGTGAGACGGATAGAGCCTAATATCGAAATCTTTCTGCCTAATAGAGCCCTAAGGCCCTAGGCCCTAGGCCACGCATCATTTACGCGTGTTATTGTTAACGAAGGAGGCCTAGGCTCAGCAGTAGGCTTTAATAGGCTGCAATAATGATGATTATGTCTTTGTTCCACCCCGGTTTTAAACTCAATTTCGATCCCGCGCGCGGTGATTACTTTATTGACACTATTTTCGTATCGTAGGAGGTTAATGGAACTCCGCCTAATGGAGAGCTACAAACGGCGCGGGGCTTCCGGCGAGGAGGAGGAGGGCAGCGCGTCGTCGGCCATATCGCCGCACTCGCACCCGCATCTCGCCGACCTGGACGAGGACGACTCCGCCTGCGAGGAGGAACTCGCACGCCTCGCGGCACAGGTACACAGGGAGAACTATAGGACTATAACCTGCGCGTAAGTGCCACTCGCTCCGCGTCGCAATGGCGAACGTCAATCTGACTTCAATTTCAAATGCATCTTGCCAGTCGCACCTTCCCTTCTAAGTCAGAAACCATTCACTTGATCATTCTGACTTCTCACTTGGTATTGCAAACTATATCGGGATAGTGCACTACCTGAACAATGCGTCCTATTCTACGCAGAGGCCAAAATATTATAGGACTTACGGGCTAGCTTACCAGCTCGTACGTTTGCGCGTTCTCACTTACAAAGTATTCGGGCTAGTAAAACTATTCTGCGAATCCATGCAGGCAGTATGTAATAAGTCTATGCTGTCGTTATCCTTACCAAGATCAAGGAAATAATTAGTGTCCTAGCCCAAGTGTCTCAACTACAATTCAGTTCATCGTTCGATGTATTTTAAGTTACGTTTTAAATCGCCTGTGATTTTGATCTGTCTCGAGTACTCCAAACTTATAGAAATATATGTACTGTGGTGCAATATCCTTTGGCGCTGACCGACTGACACTATAAACGTAGCTTGATGCTTTTTGTTGTATCTAAATGCCAAAATTCAAACGAAATTATCTTTAACTGACGGACGAGTTTAGTCTACAAGTACAGTGAGACTTAGACGTTTGACATCATTGCTCTGGAGATGAACATAGAAAATCGTATAGATCTATTGCACCCTTTTCAGCTTGGATCGAGTGTAAAGTATTATTTAAATTAGCTGGGTCGAATCCTGGAAGGGTGCAAAAGTTTGTGTGATGAGCACTAGCATTTGTAGTAAGCAACTAGTTACAATATTGTGTAAATGTGATTGTGATTTCTTAATTTTTTTGTAGGCGCAGTGCCTAACAGAGTACCAATCGTCTCGCGTGGGCGGCGTGGGCGGCGTGGGCGGCGTGGGCGGCGTGGGCGCGGGCGCGGGCGCGGCGGGCGCGGGCGCGGGCGCGGCCCCGCCCTGCGACGTGGACGCCGTGTGCCGGCCCGGGAACACGCTGCTGTGGGACCTGCTGCAGGACGGGAACATTGTGAGTGACACACATTCGAACACCGGTTTATATGGGACAATGGCGATGACGACCAACTTATTTCTCTTTGTGTACCTATCAAGTAGATTATCAGAAAGTGTTGTACACGTATTTTTTCTTTTTTCACATAATCAAAATATGGCTGAGTATTGATTTGGAATGTCGCATGACGTCACGTCTAGGTAAAATTTTTGCTTAGAAGTGACGTCACGAGTCCCACTCCCGAACTTTGTCGCGCTTTATCTTTGTCATTTGTTGGTTGAGCAACAAAAGAAAAAATAAAGAGTCGATTATTTTTTGATAATCTAACTGACAGACTAAATAGAATTTCATTCACCTAGTCGTCATCCCTAATATCAACTAAAACGAGGCGACAAACAACGTGATTAAGATCGCCAAGTTCTGATCGGAGTTTATCTAATATTCTAGTCAATATACCAATGACTCAAAAAAAGAAGTCACTCACATTTCGATTTTCTAATCGACTGCAACGCAGAAAGGTCTATAGTTTTTATCATGTATTTATACCTCTTTTTACAACAGTGTTTTATTTTTATCTTCTTCTGAATTTAGACGTTAGAGGCGTTCACATAATCTTTGCATCGCCCAATAGACTAGCTTCTTCTATGTAGGTTTATATTTTTCAAATGCACACTGCAGCACTGAATTTGCTAAGGTTTGACAGACTTTAAATAATTGTAAATAGAAATAAAAATAGTTTGAATTTAAATAAAAGTTCTTCACCACAGTATACCCTAATACGTTGACATTATGTCTCAGGAACAACTTGGCGAAGGCCTAGCCCTTGAAGCAGAGAAGGCTCTGTGTGCCCTTCTTTGCTTTAGCACAGACAAGTTCATCAGGATCAAGTTCATCGAAGGATGCCTTGATAACTTAGCCAACCACAGGTAGGAGTAATTAAAATTAGATTTTTTTATATTTAAATAAAAAAGTTGAATAGAGAGTAACAAGTGCGATTTTTCTTTCAGATCTGTAGCAGTATCGTTACGTCTACTGCCAAAGCTATTCTCCTCATTTCAACAATTACGCGGCATGGATATGCACCAGGTAATATTAAAATTATCTTCGGTGATTAATTTAAATTTTGTGTTCAGTGTCTATATTTCAGAATAATAAATACCTTCTTGGTTCATGTATGTCCTGTTATTACATGGGTACATTAACATTTACTGAATTGTTTTTATGTTGGGTAAAATCAAAATTGAAACTTCGACTTGCAATCAAAAATGGTACAAGCGAAATATTTTTTACCAATCTAGTCTTTGCCCGCAAATGCGTTTGCTAGCGGTCTTCAATTCAATTCAGAAGCCTTCTCCGGCGTGCGTACAACACTAAAATTCACTAACGTTTCATCGTAACCTGATTAATTGTTAAGGAACGCACAGCAATACGGGACAAAAAACAATTATTCTCGTTTGTTTATAGATAAGTCTAAGAAAACAGGTTCTAATTACTAGTGTTGCCGAAAAATCGATAGTTTTGCAATCGATAGTTGAACGCTAAATTCATCTATACGATCGATAGGACAATCGATAGTATCGATATCCTATATACCTAAGAATTCAAAGAATTGCCATCTTTATTTAAGTAGAAGTATCGATTCTATCGATAGTTCATTAGTTGGCAGCGATCAAAACTATCGATACTATCGATAGTATTGCTGTTTACCGATAGTATTGCAGTAAAAGAGATATCGATACTATCGATAGTATCAATAGAATCGATAAGCTATCGATAGACAATCGATATTGACCTATCGAGCGGCAACACTACTAATTACTACATATTTGTCAACTTTTGAGGTGCAGTTCGTTTGACATTTGAGGCTTTTATAAATTACGTCACACCTTAAGGGAGGGAGAGGGACAAGACGAAGTGTGACATTGTGAAAATAAGGGGTGGGGAATTTCGTGAAGTCACACATTTCAAATACATCTAAGTATTAAAATACAAAATCTGAACTATTAACGAAACTCTGTAGGTTTTTTATTAAGGCTTTATTGGAGTTTACACTCTAGTGTCACAAAATAAGTGTCGTCACACTAGGGAGAGGGGATCACAAATCTTACAAATGTGACCGGCTGTGACAAGGACGGGGGGCGGGGTGTCGTGTGACGTAATTCATGGATGGCCCCTTTGGTAACTTAGGTGGTGATGTGGGCGGAGCGCGAGCGCGGCATGATGCGGCTGTTCGTGGAGGACCTGCGCCACTACACGCAGCAGCCGCGGGCCACCGGGGACGCCGCGCACTACGCGCACATCACCGAGCTCACCGTCCGGCTGCACTTTCTCACCGCCATATTCTCGCCTGTTGGCTCGCCGCAGCACTTCAGGTATGACTTTGCCAGCAGAAAGCGTACAACACTAGATTTTAAACTTTTAGGTACTAGTCAGTTATAAGTTGTGAAGTAAACTCTAATATTAGCTCAATAAGGGATCTGATACAGGAAAAATTTTTCTGTTATGCGCTGCAACACCTGTCCCAGCCCTGTACTTATCTCGCCTGCACTATACCACTCATTCGTAGAACATCGTGGAGCACATTAAGATCAAGACTAATTACTAATTTTGAATTAAGAGTAGCTCCTTTGGAGTCGATACATAACACGACTTTAAAAATTCTGTCCAAAGATATGGTTTATCGTTGCTTTCGAAGAAGATTGTCGGCTGTTGAGTCAGCCGGCAATCTTCTTCCAAAAAAAAAAAGTACGTTAGTTTGTAAGGTATTTATTTAATGGGCCTGTTATTATACTGTTATGTTTAATCATTATGTTGCCTGAAATAAATATGATATGATATTATTATTATTTTTGCTAAAAGAAACATAACTGGAGTCACTTTATTAATCGATAAAAAGGCTCTCCAATCAGCGAAGATATATTCGCTGATTTCACAGAATGGCTGGATGCAACTGTAGTACCTAGTTACTTCACTCGTGCTCACTGACGCTCTTCTCATATCTCACAATGAAATTTGCATGATAACGAGTTTTGTTTTGTCGCAGACTGACAGTAGAACAAGTAGAAGAACTATGGCAGTGCCTCGTAGTTCGCGGCGGCCCGGAGTGTGCGGACTGCCTCTACTCCTGGTTGCTTTCTCACACCAAATCTCCTGAACAACACGCGTTAGGCCTAGACGCGTTGAGGTTTCTCTATGTCGAGAAGATGCCTACGCTTGATCCTGAGGTAAGACTCATACAATAGATGCATCATTATTATCATTTCAGCCATAATACGTCCACTGCTGAACATAGGCCTCCCCCAGTGACTTTCCTTGGGGAGAATGCTAATACTCGCCACGCTTGGCAGGCGGGTTGGCGAGCTCATAGCGATACAATACTCATATAATAAACTTAACAATAGAATTTCAGTTATTATTAGTCCTATTCGTGATTCTTGTCTCGCACCAATTCTCCTGAAATGAACCCTAACGCCTTGGATGTTAAATGATACAGTAGAAGGTGAAAAAATGATTACATTTTAGTAAAAAGTGAGATAAGAACAGCCTACCTCTTAAACCCGATTCCTGTCATAAATACATATCTGGTTAACCCGTATAATATCGTTGATTAATCGGACAGAACGAGATAGGGAATGGAATCTTAATTTTTTTTTACGAATGTGAACCTTAGACCGGAACCGGTTTTTATACGAGTGGGTTAACCCGTATTTAAGGATCGCCTTAACGTCACGTCGGGTTTCCAGCCGAATCGTTAAAACCTCTACTCGTAAATAGTATCCACGTGCATAGTATCTGTAAATCAGCTTCGCGTACAGATGGGTAAGTACTATAAATAATTAAATTAATATTGGACAACATCTCATACATTGCTAAATGATTTCTATACTTTCCCTAAAATAAAGAATAAATTGCGTGGTCAGAGATTTTCATCACCTGAAGAAGCTGTGGACGCCTACAAAACGGCCATTTTGGAGACCCAAACTTCCGAATGGAATGGTTGCTTCAACGATTGTTTCCGTCGGATGAAAAAATGTGTTAAAATTCGCGGAGAATACTTTGAAAAGCAATAAATACATTTTTAAATAGTAATGTTGTGTCACTTCCTTGATTCCCGAAATTTTCTAAGTAAGTAGGTTAAGCACTTGTGTTACAGAAATCAGAAACAACGACGGTACCACAACACCTAGATCCGAGACAATATAGAAAAGTTATTTTTCTAGATTGACCGACCGAGAATCGATCTCGGAACCTCGGAGATTGCGACACCAAGTCCGGTATGCTCGCCTCAGTCACAGAGGTCGTCACTATCACTCTTATAAGTGTTGTTTTGTGGACAGACGATCAGCATCATGGGCCTCAGCCTGTACCAGCAGCTGTGCAACCTGGCGCGCATGGCGCTGGGCGCGGGCGAGGCGCGCGACGCGCCGCACCCGCACACGCTCGCCATGGACCACCTGTGGAAGATCGCGCTCCGGGCCAACAGCACCGGTACGTACGAACGGTATGCCGATGTGCGGCCCACGGGGGGCCCGGTGCGAACCTTACTGTCAGATGTTATTAAGCCGCCTTTAGGTCTCCAAATAGGCTTCATCCGGCTCGAAGGACCATAAAGATGTACAGGACACCTTTAAATGAGTCTGATGTTGGGAGATTGTTTATTGTTTGATAACTTAGATAACTGATATTGCTAATGATTTGATGATGTGAACGCGTCCGCCGTGTGTCGATGTAAAACGTGAACTCTTGAAAAATGTAAGTGAATGAATTGGAAGTAGTCATTTATTTGATTAAAACATGGTAGGAAAAGTTGATACAATATGTAGGAAAAACCCAATTCGATACTTGCAGCTTCACCTAGTTAAAAATATTTCTAATATAATACAGCAACACAATTGTGTGTGACACACCAATACATTAAAATCAAAATCATCAATCATTTCTTTAAAATCAAATTAACATCATAATTTGGTGGTCAATATCTCTGTACGGTACTGAACTATTTTTAATTACGCATAGGTTTTGTTTTAATTAACACATATTAACGCAGAACGAACACATATTGACTTTGACTTTGACTTTGACTGATTTTTGAGTTTAGAAGTCGGATCGAAGATAATATATACATCATTATCATTATTACATCCTCAACGTTCTTCTATTTGTAGACGTATCAATGGGCGCTATCCAGTACCTAAACAGTTACTACATGGGTCAGCAACTGCAGCAAGAAGACGATTTCGTGTCCAAGTGCATGTTCCACCTCTCCTCCGCGGCGGAGCGTCTCATATCCAAGACGCAAGATGACGAGGGCTCTTTGAATCCGACGAAGTGTGACGAAAAGAAAGAGACGGAGAAAACGGACAAACAAAACATTTACGAACACATGACGGAGGAAGCGGCGCTGCAGTGCATACAGAGGGCGCTGCTGCTGCTGAAAACGCATCTGGACACGTTCAAAAGAAGGTAAGAGCTGCACGATTTGAATATGAGTCACTTGTTTATAGGTTTTTTCGTAGACAACACACGAATCATTTGTGACACACACAATAGCTTACGTATTTACGTATTACGTATTTTCTGACGTTTTAAATCTAACCAGAGTTAACTAATTTGTCTTATTGGTCAAATTGTTCTAGATAGAGGCTGTGTGTACGGCACAGCTAGATTGACTGTGGTGGTCATTCTAATACTGTGTTACGGTGGTCATCTGTGACGTGGTTGCAATTTCTACAGACGGTCACGATTTCTTGTTTTTCAACTTCAACATCTTCCCTTCCCTTCCCTTGTCCCTTGTGGGACACTGAATGCTTTGCCAGGGCGTCTTCTTACCTCGCCGCACACGGGCCACAATAAAGCTGGAAGCGGCTACCAGCTTCAAGTGGCGGCGTTTGTGGCCACAAACGCTGGCGATAGTCTACGAAGTAGGCAGCCTTGTGGCGGTATTTGTGTCTTTCGCGTGTGGCTCGTGTGCGCCTACACTTAGAATGTCGACTGAGAAGTGATAGTGGTGCTCGATCGCCGTGATTGCAGCTGCTTCATACATAATACGATTGTTGGAAGAGGCTGGCCTGACCGATGACCTCGCCACAGTTCCCAATTAACATTTAGGTGATAAGAATTAGTGCTACACGAGCTGTTTAAGAGATTTTTAGAAACCTAAGTTGCTACAATGGTGCTAAAAATAGGTGTTATAGCGTGCTATAACTCTCTTATAATCCTAATTTGGGCCCACAATTTTAGAACTCGAAAGTGTTATAAGAATTCAAAAGTAGTGATATTAGAGTGATAATACAGAGTAACAACAGTGCTATTGCAGCAGTTATTACCACCTTGTGTTTTGTGGGCTATTGACAGGTTACAACCGCAAGCTTAAGTAGTACATATGTTGTAAAAACTGACTTTTTTAGCAACAAATAAGTGGTTTCTAGATACATTATATATCTTAGGAATATATTGGTGATTTTAAGTAGCAGTGCATTTTACCCAGAGAGCTAATTGTTTCATATATTCATAGTGTTTAGTTTTTATTACCGCCAACAGCGTCAAAATATTGAACAGTGACATATTGATGTTCAAGCAGTAACAAGAGTATTTGTAATGAAAGTCAAATAAAATATGAAAATGTTTTTTGGATTACTGGTTTAATAATTATCAAATCTTATTGCGGTGATAAGTTTTCTGTAAGAATATATTATATAAGTTTTCGTCTCAATTTTAATGCGCCTCTGGAATAAACTACTTTTGATTATATTATGTAGAAAAAAGTTCTGTCTTTGTATATTTCTTTATTTCAATTATAGAAAACAACAGTTTCTGGCAGCGTCTATAGGTTTTAAAGAAAAAAGTAACAATAATTAAATGCAAAGCAATAATGTTTAAAACAATTGGTTTTCTTGTAATTTTTTATAGGTTATTTATATTTTTAATCTCTTTTATACCATTTAAAAACTATAAGTGTTAAATAAGGTTGCCCTTAGCGCCAAATGCTTGTCGGGTTGTCTCGTGGTGGTTTAGCCGGTTCATTGGCCGTGGCTGGTGCTCAGAAGCATAAAGCTGCATACGGTCGGGCTGGAACGACCCGGAATTACTGTAACAACTCGTAATAATAGTATGGTGCGGCGGCAGATACGCGTACCACCTGCGGCGCTGGGCGCTGGCGGAGAGCGGGCTGTGGGAGGGCTGCGGCGGCGCGGGCTCGGTGCGGCTGACGCTGCAGCCGGCCGGCGCCGGGCCGCGCGCCGCGCTGGCGCTGCACCACCACGACCTGGTCGCGCATCTGCGCGCGCACGTGCACGTCTGGTGGGAGAAGCAGGTACCTGCGCCCGCGTTCACGTTACACCGGTTTCGCACTGCATCCGATCCGAATCCCAGAAAAGTCGATCCGAACCAGCTGCAGTGCTATTTATGTGAAGGATCTCGGATTAACGGATAAACACTTCGTCTACTTCAGACCGAAATTTCTCGGATTCGGTTTTGTAACGGATCGGATGCAGTGCGGTTACGCGTTCTCTTAGCGATAGCGCACCAACGACAGCGTCATCGCGTGGTCGATGACTATATCACTGGGCTTACGACGATTTCGCTCCAGCACAAAATCACTGTATGCCAAATGTCAAAATGTACGAAAATACAATAAAAAATCAATTTATCGTCATCGAAGTGTGAAGAAGCCGAAATAAGAATAAATACTTTCTGTGTCAAACAAAAAAGTTAAACAAACAACTCTGATAAATAAAACAAACAAAAGAGAGTAGAATTTTAAGATGTATGACCGTGTAAGCTTTAAGTTGTCAAATCTTGCTTTTTATATCGGAACGATGCTAATAAAATTTTGCGCCGTAAATGCTGAAACTGGGTCTCGGATCAAGGGGTTTGTCAAATTATTTCTTCTTGCTCTATGTTGGTGTACACAAAGTGAAAGATGTCACAGCGACACTGTTGAACTTAGCATCGCATCGAGTTGTATGAAAATTGCACGTAGCGCATAATGACATAAGTAACGCATTGACGCGCGTTTCTACAATTGCAGCACGACGACACAGACGTGTGTCGTGCGTCAGAGCAGTAACGTTGCATAATAATTTACAGAAAACTGACCCGGCTTAGCAAAGTTGCACAAAAATAAGACAGTGGGGGGAAAATGACAATTGTCGATGCGATCGCTTCAGAATCGTTCACACACACGTCACGACGACTAATGCAGACGCGTGTCGCTGCGACATGCGTCACCCTCTGAACACCACCTTTATTTCACGATGACAATAATACGTATGTTATATTCATAGATACAAGGAGAAGAAGGAGTGACAGCCCTATCTACAGATGGGCCGCTTCGGATGATAACGCAAGGGCAAGAGTTGACAATAGACTATGATGAGAGAACTCTCTATGACATGGGGTTTAAAGACAATCAGGTAAGGGGACCTCAGAGTGATAACCTTATTTTATTTTATTTATTTTATTTAATTTATATATTAACACCAACAAGACATACACTATTTCAGACAACATTAACTATACATGCTAATATATCAAGCTAAGTGCATTTTTTAAGTGTATTTTTTCTCTAGAGCTGCTTTTTCCAATCTTATTCGCGACCCCAGGTTGTGAAACCCTGCTCTGGAGCTAGGTAATTAACCTTTGAAAATAAAACAAAAATCTAAAGTAACATCTACAGATCAAGCTTAAAATGTGAAGACTAAACCACAAGTAGCCATCCTGACCGAAGCTAGGTTTAAACGTACCTTCCCTTTCAGTTGGTATTCGTATCCGTGGGTGTGGGCGGGCGTGGTGCATGGGCGGAATGGCCGTCCGCCCAGCCAGCGCCCGCCAGGGCGAGACTGCCGACGTTACTGCTGCTCGACCCCACGTGCTTCCACCAACTGTTCACGCTCATGCAGGCGCTCGCGCGTATGAAAGAGCCTGGGCCTAACTCGGTAACTGTATTTACTATCATTATACACGACACTCTAACCTTTAAACGTATTAACAAGATATGAAGACGATCTATGAATAAAATTGACCCATATGTATAACTTAGAATTAGTTGACACCATCCATTAATTGACTTACTTTTTACGAGCCGTCATAACGCAATGCTTTTAAATGGCAATAAAAAGCTGTGACGCGCGTCACGCCTTACCATATTCAACGAACTATTTAATGATTTCAAATCAATTTAGATTAAAATTGTACTAATAATATAAAATGTTTAATTAATGAATGTGCGTATGTACGTATAGACTGTCAAGTTAAACTTGAACCAGGCCATTTTGGTTCAGAAATAATTTTTAGCGAGCTAAAGTTACTCATAAATTCTGACGTTGATTATATCATCCGCAGGAGCCCGTGGCCCACACAAAAGCGCAACTCCTCTCCCGCCGCGTCTGGGACATCCTTCAGGCCGTACCCCTCAACCCCACACTCCTGGAAGCCTTTCAGAACCCCACCGAGAGCAAACTTCCCGAACTCCTCGACCCCACCAGCCCTCAAAAACTCATGTACTCCTTACACATCATTGACAAACTAAGTTCAAACAGTGGACCTAATGTGAAAGAGCCTACAGTAAGCATAGACAAGAGTGAAGAGGATAAAGTTGGCGTCGACAACTGGAATGACCTCTTTATAAAGAAAGGCGGCTTGAGGCTGCTATACGACATTATGATGTCAGGTAAATATTTGTTATAATTATTAACTGGATTGACTTACAAACACCTCACAGTAGAAAATATTGTATAATGCAATTTGAAAAACTGCATACATTGTTTAACGATTATTTGTAAAATGCGTCCGTTCCCCCTTTATAGGTTGAGTGTAAAATGTTTATTTATATTATAGTGCCAAATCATTTACAAAAAACATGTTATCCATTCGCATAAGATTAGCTTGTTTGATCTGACGTTTGGCGTAATTTGGCAAATAAAAATCGACAAATGTAAAATTTGGTAAATAATCATATGAAATTTTATCCTTGTGAGATGTAATTCGGCTCGAAGGAGCAACTTTTAATCTAACATTGGAAGTTTTTAAAATATCCGCCAGTACAAAGATCGTAGATTAATGTAGCGACAAGCGGTTCTAATCGCGTGTATGGTATTCCTTAGGGGTATTACAAAGGAGCGATGACAGTGAATGGCGCCAGGACTGTCTGGCATTACTACTACAGCTCTTGTGCCGCATCGGGACGCTGCCCTCCTCCGACCCGGCGCAGACGCCCAAGTTGCACCCAGTGAGTACGATGCGAGAACTTGTTACTGAACTGTGTCGTCGAAAAATGTTTTATAGCTTCTTCAATGGTGGGCAAACTAGCATTAAATGTAATATAATATTCGTGGAGACGCTTTACTATTTAGTTACCTCAAAAATTAATCGAATAGCTCCTAAACTCCTAAAGCGAAATGGGCGGCAGTAGCGCCACCATCTATCTGTTTAAAGGCACTTTAGTTCACAAGTAACATGATAGTCTAACCCTACGAACACCTTGTTTTATTCAAAGTATGCCTTATTTTCAGTCGTTACTTTCATTGATGACGGTAGAAGAAACGACGGATCGATTGATATCGATTTTATGCGAGGCGGCCACTTTAAAAGAACCCACTACTTACAAGACTGGATTCTGGGGCAGAGCACAGGTATCGTGTTTTTAATCGATATTTATTTATTTTTACTCCAACTTTTTTAAAATAAGTGTAAGTATGACAATGACACGTGGCATTTAAGCTTTAAAAAAATGTGCGTACTAAAAGAATGGTTTAGGGTTCGTGATATTCTAAATAACTACTTTACCCATCTTTGTGCTTTTTAAACAAGTCGGACCAACCGTCAAAAACAAGTCCATCAGACCACAAACCATAGACAACATTATAAAAATCTTCCTAGCGGTTCGATGATAATCCGTTTCACAAAAAATTATAAGATCATAGGCTAGTTTCCTGGGTCAAAAAAAGATTATTCTATTTAGCCCGTCAGTTAGATTATCAAAAAATATTGTACCCATATTTTGTCTTTTGTCAATCAAACAAAAAATTACGAAGATAAAGCGTATTAAAATTTGGAAGTGGGAGCACGTGACGTTACGCCGTACTAAAAAAGTGTCGCAAGGCGTGACGTTACGCGGAACTATAACGGCCTATATATTCATCAGTTTTTGAGAAAAGAAAAAATTCGTGTCCAATATTTTTCAACTGACGGATTAATCGATTTTTTTAGGAAACTCGCCTATGTTGGAACAATATATCGGTTTGATATGGTTTGTTTATGGGGTATTAAAGTGTTCCAGCGCACAAATTGTCGTGAGCTCGTTGATTGACGTTGGTCGTTTGGTCTGTTGTGTAGTAATTGTGTTGTGTTGTGTCAGGTGGTGCAACACGCGATGCGTATGTGCGTGTGGTGGGCGCGCGGGGGCGGGGACGCGGTGGCGCTGGCCTGGTCGCTGCGCCGCGCCGCCCCCAGGCTGCTGCTCGACGATGCCGATCCAGCTGTGAGTAGTATTTTTTTAATAAATTGAAGTGTGTCGTGTATTTGTGTTGCGAAAGCTGCAGCATCCATAAGTCATTTGTTTCCACAGAGTCTATGAGAAGGACTTGATTCTTAATGATACATTAAATCAGTTTCATTAGAACAATTTCAGCGTAGATGACTGATATTTACGTTTAGTTACATGGGTACTTTCTATTTTACGGGCCGAAATTATTTGGTTTCTGATACTGTTCTCTATATTTTCATACATCATAAATACGTAGCTGTCTACACTGGTTAAATGACATTTCGGCCGTAAGACTGCCAGCTGAACATAGGCCTCCCCCAGTGACATCCATAGTGGCCGGTTGGAAGCCTGTAACCTTTACTACGGCGGTTGCGACTTCTTGCTGTAAACAAAGCGTCACGGAAATTGCCGTAACCGGCATGGCCGCCTAGTCGGCCTTTTTACAGCCGATAAATCGTCGAGTCGGCCAAAGTCGTATTCTACGCACGGCGGCGTTCGTTCGCTCGCTCAGTTCGAGCCCCGGGCTGAGCTGTGCGTTTAAGGCCACGTTCAGATGACGAGCGCTCAACGCGCGTTTACAACTACATGTTTTATTCTAGGAGTACACATGCTAACGCGCGTTCAACGCCTGCCAAGCGCGCACCATATAAACACTAAACAAAAATATAGCGCGCGTTGAGCGCTCGTCACCTGAACGTACGGTAACTTGCGTTTAACTGTGAAGTATAAGTTGTTTCGTCGTCCCCGGCGCAGGTGCGGCGCGAGGCGGGCAGCGCCCTGTACCGGCTGTGCGGCGGCGGCGAGGTGGCCGTGCTGGCGCCGCTGCTGCAGCTGCTGCTGGAGCACCTGCCGCGCGCCGCCGACATGCGCCCGCACCCGCCGCACCACCACCAGCACCACGAGGTACACCATGCCCGTACCCGTTAACTACTGCTTACCGTAGTGGGTAACGAGTGTGTAATATCTCTCTCTTGTGTTTATTACTGTGGATTTGTACTACATTTTGTGGCAGCGAAATAAACGTCATTCATTCATTCATTAATTCATTAACCGGCTCCTACAGGTGGACTTTAACACAAACTCAAAATAATCATTTATTTGACGGAGAGACGAGTACGCCGGACTCGGTATCGCTATCTCTGAGGTTCGATTTCCGGTCGGTCAATGTAGAAAAATATCTTTTATATATTGTCTCGGATCTGGGTGTTGTGGTACCGTCGTTGTTTCTGATTTCTGTAACACAAGTGCTTTGCCTACTTACCATAGGATCAGAGCAATTTATGTGATGTTGTTTAATATTTATATATATTGCAATCATATGGTGTTAACAATTTACTTAACCATCAACCCTTAGTTAAAATATGACACATACAAAAGCGTCTTGTATTGCGTCTACATTAACCTACCAAGACATTAAAACAAGAAAAACATAATAATTATCTTCTAAAATCTCATCATAGCGTAACACGGGTTACCGTCTCACGTCACGTGATGTTCTCACATCGACGCATACGCTATGCTTGTTTATACTTTACAAAACCGGTGTTGCTGAACTGTTCCCGTATACGTTTAGTCTGATTGTATGATTTCTGTGCAGGCGGTGCATCACCACGCAGAGGAGGGCAAAGAGCCGTACGGGCCGGCGTGCCGGGATTACTTCTGGCTCGTCTGCCGGCTCATAGACGGCTTGCCTGAAGATTTCTTCAAAGGTTTGTTTACTTTCCTCTATCTTTTCCACCTATCAATCGAAATACCGTTACCTACACGATATATGCCTTTCATTTATTAAATGACATATACCTAAGATTAAATGTCTATTAGTTACTAATGTTTCGATTATTTGAAACAGAGGGTGCTACTTCAGAAGACAGCGGAGCGCCGGATCTAAACGAGCTATGCGAACAAATCCGGTGTTCGTTAGAGAAGCGCGAAATCATAGAGAAACGCAGCGAACCTTGCACGCCTGACGACGGACTCTACGGTCAGCTCAGTCTGTTGACGCACTTGCTCAAACACCCGCTCAGGTTCAAAACTTCAGAGCAGGGAACTAGGACGTTAGAGTTGGTGAGTTTTTATTCTGAAAGAGTTAAGCTTATATTGTACTTAGAGGTAATATCGTTGTCCAGTTTTTCCCAGGGTGATTTCCAGAGGTCGACTCTTAACGACGCGGGCAATAGCTACGATTGCCCGCAGGCAATAGCTATGCAAAATGATTTATTCGATCGTAGATAAAATTGTCGCAGACGTAGAAAATGTGTTGATTTTGAAGACTTTCGTAGCCGGTTGGGTCGGGTCAATGTCGAAAACTAACTTTTCTATATTGATTTCTGTAACACAAGTACTTTGGGTACTTACCATAGGATTAAAGCAATATATGTGATGTTATTCAATATTTTAATATTATTTTTTGATTATCCTAAAGAACCGAACAAGGGTTTTCAACAACAGATCGTACCAACATGTTTTGTAATCGAACGCTCGGCAGCGATAAATCCTGATCACCCAATACGTTCTTCTAGTTGTCCATCTAGACAAACAATAAAGTCCCTACTAGTGTCTTTCGGTGGTTCCTCAATCGTATCTCACCAGGTGTTCGGGTTCCTGTTCGACGTGCCGAACCCGGAGCACCGCAACCTGCCGAAGTGCAAGTCCACGAAGTCCCGCGCGGCCGCCTACGACCTGCTGGTGGAGCTGGTGCGCGGCGCGCCCGACAACTACATGGTGCTGCACCACAGGCTCATGGACCACCACAAGCCTGGTGAGTCGCTCTGGATGCTATACGTGGTGGAAATGCCTACATTCTCAATAGAATAGTACAGTCAACCGATAGGTTATGAACCAAACACAAACTGTTACATTTTCTTGACTGATTTTTAATTAAAAGTTGTAGGGTTCAATATTGATTGAAAACATTCAGATAAGTGCGAGCCGTATTCGTGCACCGGAGCTTCCCTACAAATTTGTAAGTATTAATCGCGTGAAGACCGCGACTAGGCAAGCACAGCGCAGCGCAACTACTGCAAGGCTGCTAGCAGTATGTGGAAAGGAATAGCTGAGGATCGGGCTCAGTGGCGTACATCGGGAGAGGCCTATGTCCAACACTGAACTGACGTGGGTTGATAATGATGATGATGACTAAATTATCTGCATCGCCTCAAGGACTGGTAGAGAATGTTTTATAGCATTAAGTCTGTCAAACGTACTTCCCTGTGCAATAAATTTGAAATAAATAGGTCCCCAAACGTGTTACCCGTGGGACTACTGGCCGGCGGAGGAGTCCCGGTCGGAGTGCGGCTACGTGGGGCTGACGAACCTGGGCGCGACGTGCTACATGGCGTCGTGCATGCAGCACCTGTACATGATGCCGCAGGCGCGCGCCGCCGTGCTGCAGGCCGACCCTGCACGCAGCAGGCACGCGCCCACGCTGCACGAGATGCAGCGGATGTTCGCCTACCTTATGGTGAGTCCGTAACACCCATCGGTCACATAGTTAGTTTAGTTGGACGTTCTCCGCTCTTAACCGCATGATTGGGCCATTGTGTGTGCTACTTAATCTTCCTCACTCCAACTATCCTAGGTCATCCCAGAAGGTAATCAGCCTTTTTAGACTGCTGCAGGCTTCCGGGAGCGATCCTGGTGATTGAAGAATCCATACCCGTTGATGACCACATATCCTAGAGACAAGTAAACCACCCACCAAGTAAACCAAGTTCGAGCTCAGGCTCGAACTGCTCCAGCATGTTTTGAAATGTCGTGTCCGAGAGCGATGACTATAAAAACCAATAAAACCTAATTATTTCTGCAAATAGTCCTGATTTAAGCACTTCTGCACTAATCATATGTGCGTTGCTAGGGCGCACTTGGTAAGAAGCTTAATATCGTGCTAGGCAGTGTTACGGACTATCTATTTCCGAAACTAGTCAGTGATTTATTACATAAATTATGTAAGAGTTGAATCTTGTCAACACTTGAGGCCTAGTGTAAGTTCCACAAAATACTAGCTTCGCTTCGGTAATTCAAATTTGTACTAAGTAATTTCGATCGATTTATAAAAGGCGATTGTTTTTTGGCACTTACACTCAGCCCTCAGTACGTATCTGGATCAAATAATGACGGAACTTTTGTGTAACAAAATGACATTTCTACTCTATACAGTCTAAACTTAATAGTAACAGCATTATAGAAGTACAAATTACTCATTTAAGTCACGTTTACACAATGGCCGCCAACTCATACCCCGTCCTCGTCATCGATTCATATACCGATACCAATCGATCAACTAAAATGAGCACATTCCTTAATATGAATGCATGTTAAAAGACAGATCCATAAATGCCTTTATATTACAAACCAGACTGTAACTGTGTATTTATAATTGTTCTTGGTTGTAGGAAAGCGAACGCAAGGCATACAACCCGCGCAGCTTCTGCAAAGTGTACCAGATGGACCACCAGCCGCTCAACACGGGCGAGCAGAAGGATATGGCGGAGTTCTTCATCGACCTGGTCTCCAAGCTCGAGGAGATGACGCCTGAACTCAAGAAACTAGTCAAGACGCTGTTCTGTGGGGTGTTGAGCAATAACGTTGTGTCTTTGGTAAGCACTATGACCAGGTTCGTGCCAATATTGTAACCGATAAAATTGGCGGAATTTTTTATCTTCTATCGATTTCAAGTCACTTAACAATATACCTTGTCTTCAAGCTTAAAGATGAATCTGGTTGAGAAGCTCTACTCAACTCAACTACAATGTTGTAACATTGATACATTTTCCATATTACCCAAGAATCACTCAAGTGAACCATAATATGTACTTTATACACGGCGAAGTTCTGAAGACCTGGTTTAAAAACTCGAAGAGGTGGCCTAAGTGGACGTGTTGTCAGTAGCGTTTTAAACAAGAACATTGTACACTTGTGTCACTAGTGATGAGTCTACTCTTTGGCTTAAAAATGATTCCATAAAAGCCTTTCAATAATGTTCTGACATTTAAATTTATTACTTCTTTAAGGCTGTTCTTAATTTAAAAAAATGCTATAGTTAATGGATATGAGCTCGAAAACTATGAACTATAATTATTTTTAACGCAGGATTGTCCGCACGTGTCGCGAACGCTAGAAGAGTTCTACACGGTCCGGTGCCAAGTGGCGGACATGCGGAACCTCCACCAGAGCTTAGACGAAGTCACGGTGAAGGACACGCTAGAAGGAGACAACTGCTATACCTGCTCGCAGTGCGCTGCCAAAGTCAGAGCTGAGAAACGGTACGTCAAACGAAAATGTTTTTAACATGAAAATTAAACCCTAAAACGCTCAAAAACGCTATTACGTTTCTGTTATCACCTGTCGTCGCTACATGACTTACTACAGAGAATATTGTGATCTTATATTCTATAGTATCCATCTGGAGGTCTAAACATTACTTCCGTATTCAGTTGAATGCCTTGTAACTGCTCACTACTGTATTGACTTGTTTGATAAATTGTTCATCCTAGTGCAGTTTTTTAAACATTTAAATTACCTGTTGCATTAATAGTTCAAATTAGAAGATCAACTACCTTTTATGAAATTTTTGTGTGATTCTTTTATGAAAAAACTTTTGGCTGCCTTTGTGAAAATGCTCTTTTTATCCTAGGATTTTCTTAAACATTAAAAGTTACTAATGTTTATCGTGGGAACAGCACTTACGAACGACAGAATAAAAGAGGCATTTAAACATTGCATTTTTCGTAATCATAGGGCGTGCTTCAAGAAACTCCCGCGCATCTTGTGTTTTAACACGATGCGATACACGTTCAACATGCTTACGATGTTAAAAGAAAAGGTCAACACACACTTCTCGTTTCCGATGCGACTTGACATGTCTGGATACGTCGAGAAACACCTTATGCCTGCTCAGTATCAGGGTAAGTAATTGCCAACAAAAGTTAATAAATTTGTTTTTATAAAACTAACAATTTCTTTGGAAAATAGTAAAAAAAGTTCAGTATGCTGATTTGTAATAATTTTAATGTTTGATACATTTTATTTACAGAAGAAAAACGGAAAGATGCAGAGTTAAAGAAAGAGGGTGATGGTAGTCCTAACGTAGAAGTCGAAGACAACTCCGAGTTTGAAGAGCATTATGAGTAAGTATCACGTACACCATCTAAAACGTCAGCCGCCACATGTTTTGATCATTGTATTATTTAAAAAATCTCAACTTAGATATGTAATCTCTGAAATTTTGATGTAATTCTTTTTGGTTTGACAAAAGCAGAAAAACTGGCCAAATGGAAGTCAGACTCGCGCACAAAGGGTTTCGTACTATTATTGCAACATATTTAGACAATTACATTTTTTTAGTGAATATCCAACTAAATATTTTAAGCGTCTACCTGTTGTCGTTATTTATATCGAACAAAAGATGGTAAAAAATTACGTTTGTTGTATGGTACTTAAATAGTTTTTAGTATTTGTTGTTAAAGCGACAACAGAAGTACATCATCTGTGAAATTTTCAACTGTAACAGCTATCACGGTTCATGAGATACAGCCTGGTCTGTCACCAGGCAAACAAAGAGACAGACGGACAGTGGAGTCTTAGTAATAGGTTCCCGTTTTTGTCCTTAGGGTACGGAACCTTAAAAAGTACATATGTTTATTCTCTCAACGTCTATTTTTCTTTACGTAGATGATATTTTCCTTTTCTACGGTTACCAATTACATGCTTGTAACTCCGCTTGTAGCTACGAGCTAATAGGCGTGACCGTGCACACGGGCACCGCGGACGGCGGGCACTACTACTCGTTTATCCGGGACCGCGAGCACGAGCACCACGACCGCTGGCTGCTGTTCAACGACGCGGAGGTGAAGCCTTTCGACCCGGCGCACATCGCCGCGGAGTGCTTCGGGGGCGAGATGACGGTGAGTCACTGAAATAAGTTGAAGAATTTCTGCAATGAAATAACTCCGCCTGATACGGCAACATCGTTTAACGTCACGTATAGATGCAAAGTGATGCATAAGATGATGACTGTAATAAGCAGTGATCGGAATAGGTAGATTGATTTGATGTACTTTGGTAGTGCTAGCATAATATGGATATGTCTTTTTTTTAAAAACTGATACAAAGAAATTCCGAAATCCGGGAGGCATGTCCATATTAACATCAATGTTTGAGATCATTAACCCCAAATCAATCTACCTATTCCGATCACTGGTAATAAGTAAATGACACAATATCTCGATTTGATGTATTCTATAAATATAAAATTCAGGGCTAACAAACATTAAAAGCCCGGAAGAATCTTAGTTATTACAAACTTGTATCCAGCTTTGTTACACACATAGAATACGTTAAAGTCTCATCAACGCGACTTAAGGCACTAGTTAGAAGTGTGTGTTCCTTAAGATATAAATCCATAAATATAATATCCAACTTGATAAGGTAAAAGCGTAAATTGTGTGTTCCCGTAGAGTAAAACGTACGACTCGGTGACGGACAAGTTCATGGACTTCTCGTTCGAGAAGACGAACAGCGCCTACATGCTGTTCTACGAGCTCAGCCCGCCGCGCTCGCAGCGCGGGTCCGACTGCGGCCAGCAGGAGGAGGCGCAGGTATGGGCCTCGTAGTGACTGTATAGGAACACGTACGACTTACTGTCGGGCACATAGACTTCTCGTTCGAGAAGACGCACAGTGCGTCACAACAACAATATCGTCATTGGAGCAAGGGAAGAGAATACCAATAATAAAACAACTTTCGAAGAGCTAAAGACGTAACGCGAGTAGGGGAAGCGTGGGTGTAAAGGAAAGGTGTGGATGCCAATAATCTATAATAATTGCCAGGCGCCTAATTGTTTTACTCGTGTTTTAATGAGCAGCTCACTAAGGCCAAAAGGTCTAAACGGAAAATTCAGTTTTACCACCGAGTTGGTGTCTCAATGACAATAAGTAGAAACGTCAATATTACATCTCATTTTTTATATCAAGCGTACTACTGCACCCTAAAAGTAGAACGGCCTTTAATGATTGTAGCAGCAGCAAAACTTTTTTCTATGACTAACCGTGTCCGTGTCGAATATCGTCTATAGTTGAAGAAGCATAGCAATATAGCATTCTTTCATGACTAGATAAGTTTTTATAAATGGTTTGTTGAAAATGCAAGTATTTTATTTTATCGAGAAGCTGACCCGTGATTACGGTTACAGTCATCAACAGCGGAGGAATCCGTAGCGAACACAGTCGTGGAGCGTCGCAGCGGCAGCACAGCGCCGGCTCTGCCGAAAGATCTGTTACATTGGATCTGGGATGACAATATGCACTTCCTGCACGACAAAAATATCTTCCAGCACGCATACTTTACGTAAGTATAAAAACATCGTTAGTCAGGTTACCGATAATGCTCTTAGATCCTTACAATTAGAAATGAACTTGTGCATTTCAAGATAAGCAAATTTAGTGAGCTTTTAGTTTTTCTTTTCTTTTTTGATCCCGAACTATCTACTCTCACGGTAGAAAAGTTGTGAACGGTGCGTTAAAGGAGATACAAAACTTTAATAATTGCCTAAGTATAAACAAATAATAAAAAAACTACTCACCTCTTCGAAGGTAAGAAAATAAATAAATATTCAAAGGTTTAAGACCTTAATTTTGGATGCAGGTTCATGGGCCAAATGTGCAGTTCCGTTCCGCAGTCACTGCTGACGCTCCGGCCTGAAATTACTGAAGTCGCCGCGAGGCTATCCACTTCGTTTTTCATTGAAACCTTCATACACGCAAAAGAAAAGGTAGTTCATGTGTTTATAAAACTTATCACAATACACTATTTTAATGTTCGATATAAATTGAATGTAAAGTGTTGATAATTTTGCTGTTTCTTCCACTAGCCAACGATGGTTTCATGGGTGGAATTGGTGACGAAACAGTTCAATGCGTCTGCGGCAGCTTCGGAATGGTTTCTCGGACACATGGCCGATGACACATGGTGGCCTATGCAGGTAAACGTTATTCCGTGATTGGTTTTCATGTGGTTATGAAAACTGTTAGTGTTTAAAAAAATAACTTTATTATCAGAGTGTATCAAACCGTTTTTGTTTGCAGGTGTTAATCAAATGTCCAAATCAGATGGTTCGTCAGATGTTTCAAAGGCTGTGTATGCATGTCATACAGAGGCTCAGGTAAAATGTCTTCGCCTATTACTTTTTAAACTTTAACGGCCTAAATACATATTTTTTTGCCAAATTTCCACAACACTTAAACCATGAGTTAGTTATAAGCCAACTAATTTATGGTGTATGTCACCATTATCGAGACATGTCAAAAACATAATTTGAAATGCATAAACTAACCTTCGTGTAAAGTTATTTCAAGGATAATAAGACAAAATATAACGAGTTTAATAAGACGGTATGACGGGAGCGCTAAAATCGATAATGCTTTGTTCCAGGTCTAGTCATTGTGCCTTATACCTTCAGGGTATGGAAGAGGGCGAGGATAGTAGCAAGTTGGGAGAAGCGAGTTGTGTTACTAGGTTTATAAGGATGTTGTTATCATTGGTGAGCAAGCGTCAAACTTAAAAAAAAGATACTTTACTTTAACCTCCATGTAATAAATACTCTATCGTGATTTCTTTGCATCTCTCTTGTGCCAAATGTCAAAGTATAAAAAGTCTTGCCCTATTGTGCCAATCAAATCTATTTTTTAACTTTTGAAGTGATCCTTAATTTTTATTTTACATCTAGACCAACTTAAAGTCAATATTTTTCGAGGAGTAGAACTTCATCTCTGAGACATATTCAAGATCAAACTAAGTAATACTTTCAGATGGAAAACGGTGCGCGTTCCCACTTAAGGCACCTGACGGAGTACTTTAGCTTGCTGTATGAGTTCAGCAAAATGGGGGAGGAGGAGGGAAGGTTTCTGCTGCGAGTCAATGCCATATCAAGCATGGTCAGCTTTTATCTCGGACAGAATTCCTCTACGGTGAGTAGGACGGAGGTACGTAGCGGGATTCGAGTCTATATAGGTATGAATCTAGAAAGACACCGATTGGCAGTGGTAACTCAAATTAACCTGGATGAAGTATAAAATGAGGAAAGGTATCTTGGTTGCGCGAAGCATGATTAGCTTTAATCTCGGGTAAAATTCCTCTTCGGTGAGTATTACGGAGGTACGTGTACGTATGTTGTCTAGCTGTTATAATCATAATACATTGTGTATAGTATACAATGTCTTTCTACGCGTAAATAATAAGATAATTATCTACTTGGCCGTATGCACGTAGAAACCTGACAGGGCTGGTCTACCCGGGCTAACCAGCTTAATACCAGGCCAGCCGGGCCGAACCAGTGGTGACTAGAATAGACCAGGGTCTAGGTTCTGCTGATATAAACGCAGTAAAATATTAGTTTAAAGACATGTTTTTGACAGTTTGAATAAATAACAAATGCCTAAATGGCAGAATTAGGGCTAGCACTTATCGGTGCAAATCGAAAGCAATTGGAACTTCATTTATCAACTCAGTAGGCCTACTACGAAATCCTTTTAAAAAATATGAACATCTGAACCTTGCCGGGTAAAAAAACCCGACCGTTTTTAATTTTTCATAATTTCAATACATTTTCAAAGGTTTGACAAAAGTAGATTGTATTTTAATTTAATTTTCGTATTAGGCGTTCCGGTTCTTTATTGCTGGTACGTGCCGTTTGCATACGGCCTTGCTGTGGTCTGACAAATAATATAACAATTATAGGTGGAATCTCCTACCGAAGAAGCGGGTGGCAGCGGCAGTGGAAGTGGCAATACAGAAAGCGCTGGGGACAAGTTGAGACCTGGAGCGTTAGACAAAATGGTGGCCTTAGTAGCTGGATTGGTGGAGCGGTCGCGGGACCAAGGGGGACACCTCGCGTTGCAGGAACCTGATGCAAGGGCACTCTTACATGCTAAGGTAGGAATTAAAGGTCTTAGAGATGAGAAAGTTTTAGGTGTAAGAGAACAATGAAAGATGCGCCGGGTCTTTGTGGTGAACAGGTGCGAGCGTTTCCGATTCGGGTGCCGAGTTTTTGTAGGTGGCAACAATGGTAGACCCATCGAGTACATATCCTATAGAGCACCAATACAAACCATTTTTCTCCGAAACTAGTAACTGATTTTTCATTACATCTAGTATGAAATGACAACTCCTGTCAACGCTCGCCCATAGAAAAACAGCACAGATACAGATTATAAAATGGCGGAAAAGGACATGTACTACTTTTGTATGGAGGCTGGGTTTTTATTCGAACTGCTTTGAACAGAGACAATGTTATATTTTTATGAAACTTCATAAATCACGTAGACTTTGTATAAATAAAATGATTTTTTTGAAAGCCCCATTTTAATGTAATTAATTATTGAAGTTATTAAAACACTTTTAATACCCACTGAAGTTTTTGACTATGGTAACACTGCTCCATTTTATGACAATATTGTCACCGTCAACGTCAGCCATGTGTCAAATTGGTTAAAGCCGTGCCCACACCTAGACTGAAATGAAAGGCCAATTTCAAATTACATTTTATTTAATTTTGAAGTAGATTAGATCGCTGCTGTTAGCAGTAGCTGCTCGTAGCAGCCTGCTACGACTGCTGCTGCAGTAAGACATCCTTTACTTTTTACACAAATCATAGACACTTTATGCGGGAACTACTTAGTGTTGCTAGAAAAAGTATTTTATTATAGACTTGAGCTCAGTTAAATTAATTAAATAATAGTATGGCATAGGTATAGTCAGTAATGACAGTTTTATAAAATGAACTTTTTTAAACGTAACTGTTGGGAAAAGTCTGCTTAATCATAAGTCTTGTATTTAATCTTAATATTTATTGTTGTGATGTTATTATAAAACAAAAATTTTTATTCATCATTATATGACACGTGACTACGAGAAAAACGGCATCATTTCACAACATTATTATTATTTCATAACATTTAATCATCTTAAACACTTGTTTTATCATTACTGCTTCAAAACGTGAGACAGGGCGACGAAGGGTATAAAATCTATTTTCGATTTCTACCAATTTTTGGAAAGAAAGGTAAATAAATACTCTTCATCCTACCTAGAGTAAAAATGTTGTATTTATTTATTTATTTAGACTTTATTGCACAGATTAAAAAAAATCATACAAAAGGTGGACTTAATGCCATGAGGCATTCTCTACCAGTCGACCATTAGGCTAAACAGAGACGTTTTGTGGGCGGTGCGATATAGGCGATACAAATTCAAATGAAAGGTAATTTTGAAATTATTTTTAAAAGCATAAACTACATACAGTAAATAACGATATACATAAACTAAATACTATCATACATAGATTACATAGGCAAAATACATACGTAAATAAATATGATGACGATCATGAGACTACAATACCTAAGGGTTCAAGATGATGATTTCAATTTATAAAGAAAATGAGCACGGGCAAGTTTCTTAAAAGAGTATTTACAAGGGGCTTGTTTGATGTTTTCGGGGAGAGAGTTCCAAAGCCGAATTGATTGAAGGAGAAAAGAGTTGGAAATAAAACCAGTGCGGTGAGAAGGAGTGGAGAGAGTCAATTTATTAGAAGAACGCAAGTGACGGGAGTGCGTCGAACTAAGAAGAGTAAATTGGGATTTAAGATAAGAAGGTGAATTAGGATCATTTAATATCGAGAAAAGAGCGGATAAAATTCTGACGTTGCGCCGAAGAGAGAGGGGAAGCCATTGAAGCTGCGAACGGTACATGGATATATGGTCAAATTTGCGTAAGCAGTAAATAAATCGAATACCATTATTGACTAGACGATCCAACTTGTTGAGCAGGACTTGGTTTAAGTCAGGGTAACACACATCGGCATAGTCAATAAGAGGGAGAACCAGAGATTGCACCAGGGTGATTTTAGTTTTAACCGGAAGAAAATGCTTAAGTCTGCAGAGAGAGCGTAGTGTAGCGTTGACCTTTCGGCAAACTTCAGCAACGTGTGTTGTCCAACTAAGCGTGGAGTCTATGTGAAGGCCAAGGTTTTTGACACTCGAACAAAACGGAATATCGACCCCGTTGAGGCTAACCGGAGAAGCGCAAGTTATATCAATCTGGCACATTTGTCGCTGACTGCCTATTATGATGGCCTGGCATTTATTAGGATTTACAGCAACAACAAGGTATTTCTCTTAGGTGTGGCCACTGCTTAATTCGCAAACGATTGTTGACAGTGAAGTGACACAACGCTGACAATCAGGAAATGGTTTTCCTATTCCATTAGTCGAGCAAAGGAATCATTGCCATACATCCAACTTATGTAATTATTTCGTTAATTTTATTTAAATTTTTTAATAATTAATTATTTTTAATAATTTTTCTAATTACTAATAATTTAAAAGGCATTTGATATTGCTCTAAAATAGATTATTTATTATTAGGTTTTAAAATTGACATTTTATAAACGATTTTTGGCAGTTTTTTCTTGTTTGCTTGGCATGAAAAATATCTGGATTTTAAATATTTATGTAAAATAAAACGGCGCTTTTAATATAATCTGTTTGTTTTGCAGACTTAATCAAAATATTTTTCTCTACCAGAAAATCCGCATATGATAGTTGTTCAAAAATGCGATGATTTTAGGCCCGTAAAAATAACATCTCCTTTGTCAAACAAATCATAATATGACATTTCTAGTCTATAGGGTATGTGCTCCATGGGTAGACCACATTGAAAACTAATATATTAATGATATCATACATCATGTGTCTATTTCCATTTACGACGTCCGTTCGCAGGGTTTCCCGTTCATCTACCAGCAGACGCGCGACTGTCTGAACCTACAGCAGACGCGGTCACTAATCTTTGCACTGTGCCGCTGGAATGAGCCGCTCGCGCAGAAAATCGTCAACATGATCTTCCAGGCAATCGCCAAACACTCAGAGGTTAGATTTCATTGTTGAATTCGTAATTTAATTAGGACCATAATCATCATTTCAGCCATAGGACGTTTACTGCTGAACATCGGCCTTCCCCAGTGACTTCCAGTTTGGCGGTTGAAAGTTTTTCAGGATATTCGCCAAAATTCTGTAAAGGTTGGCGCCACTTCCAAGCAAATCTGTCAAGTACCGAAAAAAACTGTTCTAGTTCCATAATACGCCGCGTTTATTTTTTCGCATGGCTACTAGTAATATATTCTCACTGCAAAATGTTATCCGCGTTTCTTTGTGAGATCGAATCGGAAATTGTCCGTAAACGAACAAAATTCGCCCACATAGCCCAACAGATTAGCAGGCTAAAGTGGCAGTAGGCTGGGCACATGTCACGTAGAACTGACGGCCGATGGAGCAGAGAACGAAAGAGAGAAAGATTAAGAGAATAAATTTATTTAATTGGCACAAAACTGGTTAATGTTACATAGACTCTTAGAATTAAGGTCACGTACCGGCAAGCGCAGCGTAGGACGTCCATCTACAAGGTAGACGGACTACTTGGTAAAGGTAGCAGGAAGCCATTGGATGCAGGCCGCTTGATCCATGGTGTTAGTTACCCGCAATACCAAGTGACGAGATGCGGAAACACAATAAATCGATAGTCGTTTATTCTGTCTGGATATGGCAGCATACATAAGGTCAATGTCTTAGCAATCGTCGGCAATATTGTGTCGAGGAATACGAACATACCGCCATAACATTGAGGACCATAAGTTGCCCACATCGTTAAGATTTTCTTTTCTTTTCAAACAGAGTTGTGGACCATTTTTTAAACTGCTAACCCTGCTGGTGGAGGGCAGTGGGGGTGGAGCGGGTGCGACAGGAGGACTGCCGTGCTTTACACAGCTAGTTCTCTCGCGGCTGTGGGACGTAGCGGACGTGTGTCCACATGCGGCGCTCGAGTGGCTGGCTTTGCAGGTATGCAGGTTTTTTGTCTGTGCATTAGTGTATATAAATATAAAAATATGGTAACATTGCGTTCTAATTTAATTTTATAGCCTTTCAGATTGTTTGTTTCAATAGAGACAAAGTAGTTTAAACTTGCGACACATCATTGTTACAACATTATTGATATGTGTAATTATTTTTAAACAAAACAGTTTTTTGTGTGTGGTAACATGTAGATTTTGATATGCCCGTTGTCTATGATGTATTTTTTAATCTATGTCAAATCTGTGGTTCTATTCTCTCTGCTCTCATGTCTGCCTGCTGTTACTGTGTGCTCGTACCAAATAAATCTAACTTAATTATTTAACAAGATCTTTCTATTTTTCGCCCTAACCCATCAGGTTATGGGCCCAGGGCTTCGTCAGTGCCCTGTAAAATATATATTTTGAAGTTTCGGCGAAAAAGAATAAAGTTCTTCATCAACGTGTTCGAGTCGCCGCATGCCGGCGGTGTGCAATACAAAATACCATGATGTCTTCAAACATAGCGTCAGTGGAGAATTTAACAGGTATAAACAATTGGAAATTTCAATTAAAAATGTTATTGATTCTCGAAGACATGTGGGACGTGGTCTCTCGTGACCCCTCAGACAAAGAGAAAGCTGATTCAGACTACAAAAAGCGATCAGAAAAAGCTTTGGCAAAAATCTGCTTATTAGTACAACCCACAGTATTTATGCACGTGAGGAACGCAGTTACAGCGCGGGAAGTATGGCTATGTCTACAGAGGGCATTCGAGGACAAAGGGCTTTCGAGACGATTGAGCCTTCTTCGAATCCTGTTCGCTACTAAACTAAGCGAATGCGACGACAATATGGAGAGGTATGTCACCAAAATTTGCGACCTCAGCCAGCAATTGAGCGATATAGGATTACCACTGGATGACGACTTCCTGGCAGTCTTACTGCTCAGTGGTTTTCCTACAGAATACGACCCGCTAATCATGGCATTGGAGCACTCCAATACTTCACTGTCAAGCGAGATCGTGAAGGCTAAACTTATGCAAGAAACGCAGCGGCGAGTAGACAAGAGCGATGGGAGCTCGACCGCCTTGGTTGCAAAGAAAAAACCTATGAAAATTTTCAAATGCAAGAAGGTTGGACATATTTCTAGAGACTGCAGAAAGGAAAAGGTTGTAAAGGAGAAAGGCAGCACCGACAAGGCTACTACTGTCTGCATTCTCGGCTTCTGTGGAGAGTGATGTGTGGCTGATTGATTCCGGAGCCAGCAATCACATGTGTAATAACAAGAAAGTGATAGAAAATTTTGTGCCGGGTTATGTAAGCGATGTGAAAGTGGCAAATGGTGAAAAACAATACACTTCTGGCCGCGGTAATGTTGTAGTGCATTTAAAAAATTCACCCAAGACAATTAGTGTGGTCTATCATGTGCCAAAATTGGCAACTAACCTGTTATCTGTGAGTGCGCTATGTAGAAAAGGTTATAAAGTCATTTTTTATGAAGACAATTGTAAAGTATTTGACGATAAAAATTTGGTAGCCACTGCTAGGCATTGTAATGGGGTATATCAGCTTGAATCTGACAGGGAATCTGACTCGGGGTTAGGATGTGCTAACATTTCTGTTTTCCCAGGTTTAGACACAATCCAGGAAAATAAAAAATACATCATAGACAACGTGCATATCATATTGGCCATTTGTTTATTACACCAACAGATTTAGTAGAATGACATAGAATTACTATATTACGGGTGTGATGTCCTCCCAAAAAAACCTTTGACGACTACGAAAAACTATTTGACGACTGACGTTTTCTGTAATCGTCTAGGAATAGTACACACCAATTTACAAAAAACGCTTTTAAAGATCGCCTTGCTACGGCTGTATAAATACAATATTTGTTTACCTTAATTACGTCTAAAGCGTCCACGAGTACTTCAAAGTGGTATTTCGAGTGTTTACGGGGCTAATCCGTCGAAGTTATAAACGCTGGTCAGTTTCGCGAGATTATTCTTAGTCTGAGACAGAGGTTCTCAAATATTTGAAGAGAGCATTGTGTAGAGCCCCCGGGTTAGAAACTAGCGGCTTTCTGTCATTAGCGTTATGTCAGATAGACAAGCAAGCGACAAATTGTTAAAATTGTAGGTGCCAAGAAACAAGGCGGCCCACGCGTGGGCGCTGCGCACCGCGGACCGCTGGGTGGAGCAGCAGCTGCTGGCGTCGCCGGCGGCGCGGGTGCGCGCGGCGGCCGCGCTGCTGCTGGTGGCGCTGGTGCCCTCGCAGCACTTCCGCGCCGGGTACAGCCGCGCGCGCCCGCCGCCCGCCTCGCCGCACCTCGCCAAGCTGCCTGACCAGGCGCACCACACGCTGCACCAGGTACACGCACACTGATAGTGTTACGAGTACATCTGCGCCGCTGCTGGTGGCGCTGGTGCTCTCGCAGCACTTCCGCGCCGGGTACAGCCGCGCGCGCCCGCCGCCCGCCTCGCCGCACCTCGCCAAGCTGCCTGACCAGGCGCACCACACGCTGCACCAGGTACACGCACACTGATAGTGTTACGAGTACATCTGCGCCGCTGCTGGTGGCGCTGGTGCCCTCGCAGCACTTCCGCGCCGGGTACAGCCGCGCGCGCCCGCCGCCCGCCTCGCCGCACCTCGCCAAGCTGCCTGACCAGGCGCACCACACGCTGCACCAGGTACACGCACACTGATAGTGTTACGAGTACATCTGCGCCGCTGCTGGTGGCGCTGGTGCCCTCGCAGCACTTCCGCGCCGGGTACAGCCGCGCGCGCCCGCCGCCCGCCTCGCCGCACCTCGCCAAGCTGCCTGACCAGGCGCACCACACGCTGCACCAGGTACACGCACACTGATAGTGTTACGAGTACATCTGCGCCGCTGCTGGTGGCGCTGGTGCTCTCGCAGCACTTCCGCGCCGGGTACAGCCGCGCGCGCCCGCCGCCCGCCTCGCCGCACCTCGCCAAGCTGCCTGACCAGGCGCACCACACGCTGCACCAGGTACACGCACACTGATAGTGTTACGAGTACATCTGCGCCGCTGCTGGTGGCGCTGGTGCCCTCGCAGCACTTCCGCGCCGGGTACAGCCGCGCGCGCCAGCACGGCGGCAGGCATGTTTGAATATTTCGAAGAGAGGACAATCTGTTATAGTTATTGTTATAAGTTATCTAAGGGCCGATTTTCAATACCCAGATAACTTTTATTTGAATAATAAGTTTCACGTGTTGTCAGTTTTCGTATAGAAAATTTGTTATGCGTCAATTTTATTCGTCGGATAAACGTTGTCTAACGTTTAAAAAATCGGCCCGAAGGCTTCTAAAGTTATCAAAGTAATTAAATAATGCCATTATTACATTACGTTTAATCCCAAAACCGTTTAGGAAAAAACCATCACGTTCGCTGACTTACAAGTGACCTCCAACAGGTGTACACGATGCTGCTGGGCAAGCTGAAAGCGGCGCGCAAGTACACCGACATCGCGGTGCACGGCACCATGAAGCTCACCGCTTATTTCGGCGTCATGTCCTACTGTGTCGTTAGTCGAGTGGAAAAGCTGATGGTGAGTAGCTTTTTCGTTACTGTTATTCACTGTTACATAGCTGATTCCTTTTTTTTTTCTAACATAGTCTACATAGCCACAGACTGTCTAACGAAAGTTTTGACTGACCGTTGGTATTTGAATTGTAACCATAATATTGGAGATTGACTACGTTCTTATTCTCATTTCTCTCTCTCTTAGTCATTAGTAGCACAAAAGCTGTAAGTATATAGTAAATTAAAATAAATAATCAAAATTATAAACCTAACATGAATAGAATTAGATAAAATTGTTGCTGTCTTGTAAGGTTCCAGGAGACGCCCCTGACAAAATACATTGTGTGGTACCTCGTGACACAAGGATGTTAATTCCTTACTTCGAGACCATGACAGTTGGTGTGTTGTCTGGCAGTCATTTATTATCTTCAATTTCCAGTTCGGTCAATACTTCAACGACCTGTGGGACCTGTACCACCCGGCGATCTCGGAGCCCTCGGTGGCAGTGCATCCAAACAAGCAGGCCCTGCTGACGTTCTGGCACGCGGTGTCCGTCGACTGCCCCGAGAACGTGCAGCTGGCCGTCAGCAACCCGCGACTAATCAAGCACGTCGCCTTCAACTATATACTGTGAGTCGACTAGCTTTTGCGAGAGAATTAGGTAGTTTCCTGGGTTAAAAATATATTATTATATTTAGTCCGTCAGATTATCAAAATATATTAAACACATTTTTCTTTTCTTTTGTCAATCAAACTAAAAATGCTAAGACAAAACGCGTCAAAGTTTGGGAATCAGAGCACTGTGTAACGTCACGCTGTGTTAGACGTCACTCCGTACTAAAAAGTGTCGCACGGTGTGACGTCACGCGGAATTATACAGGCCTGATAGTCAACTGACGGACTTATTCGTTTCTTTTTAGGTTGATATCATGTAAAACAGTGATCATCATCCACCTCAAATGGCAGTATTCTTTGTAACTAAGGCAGAGACCTTATGCTAAGTCAAAACTATTGTATAAGATTCATGCCTCAAGAGGTTTTCGCTTATTTTTCGGCGTACTTTAATCTTCCTCTGGATGATTAGTTGGAGGAGTTCGTACTCGTAGTTGCGCAATATACAGGAAGAATTTTTTATCACCACCCAAATTTAAATATAATAATCTATGAGGAAAAAACAATACACGTGTTTTTTCTTTTGGTATCGCTCAGTACAAAAATGTTGAGATAAAGCAACTGGAAATTGTCTAAACAAATACTAAGAGTATGGACACGGCACGCAAACTACTCTACGCGCTAGCGTCGACGCCTTTCCCCGCTCCTGCTTTTCATTGATGTTGTTACGATCCTTAAGTTGTTGACTTTCCCTTCATATTTTCGCGATAGTACGCAGCGCGTGGGACGCGGAAACGCGGTAATAAGGCACGCATACGTCACGGGGTTGCGCGGGCGACTGATTTGTGTATTTGTTGACACCGGCCTGCGCGCTACCGATGCCGACACGAGGCCGTCGTCATGGCAACCCCGTGCCCGCGCGCCGCTGCCCTCGCGCCGCCCTATCATTCATGTATCTAGCGTAATGTTTACGTTAAGCAGTAACCACATAAAATTGAAAATTATATTGGGAAAAATATTTTATGGTGAAAACTTTACATACCAATTTTTATTTATTAATGGGTTCTATGAAGGATTCCGAATGTCTAGAAAAAATTTGGATGGTGATAAAAAATTCTTCCTGTATAGCCAAGATATTAAAGTTTACGCTTTTACAATTGCGCTCAGAACCTCTAACTCTTTGTTCAATCTCAGTAAAGCAAAGTGAAAGGTTACAATAAGGATAACGACTGGGTAAAGAAAATGAAATTATATTTAGTCCATCAATTAAATTATCTAATAAAAATAGTTTATTAATTAACATTTTTTTTATCAATAAACCAAGAAATTACAAAGTTCGGGAGTTGTGACGTCACTTCTAAGAAAAAATTTTACATTGTGCCTTCATGCTACATTTCAAATGAATATATCTCTCTCAAATGTGAGAAAAACATGTTCAAGACTTTCCGATAATCTAACAGACAAAGAAAAAAAAAAGTCTTATATACAGGGTGAAACGAAAAGGTGAAATAAAACTTTAAGGGGTTATTCTACGGCTAAATTACATCAACTTTTTCTATGGGACCAACATAAAAATCTTTAAAAAAAAATTGACGTTTCCATACAAACTGATGCCAGCTGGTCGCGTTTTAGTATGGGAAAGTGTTTTTTTTTTTCGCGATTTCGATGTTTGTCCCATAGAAAAAGTTGATGTAATTTAGCCGTAGAATAACCCCTTAAAGTTTTATTTCACCTTTTCGTTACACCCTGTATAGTATAGTGATCGAGTATTTGTTCGCTCGCCAGGGCGGACCACGAGGACGGCGAGGTGGTGGCGTACAACCGGTCCATGCTGCCGCCGTACTACGCGCTGCTGCGGCTGTGCTGCCGCCGCTCGGGCGCGTTCGCGCGCACGCTCGCGCAGCACCAGAACATCCACTGGGCCTTCCGCAACATCGCGCCGCACGCGCATCTCTACCCGGGCGCCGCCGATGAACTGCTCAGGTAATCTTGTTCGCCCATGATTTTTATCTTCTTCCTAGCGTTTTTCACCATGATTGTTGTTTCTTGGCGTTAATTTTTTTTTCCATAGGATAGTGCTGGTGTTGTATTCGTACTTATTTATAAAAAAAAAAACGACTTCAAAAAACTAAAACGCTAAAAATAATCTTAACACTTAAGTACCTAATCAGTTACTTTTGGAGTCGGTGCAAACGAAAACATTGGTCACTCATTGACTGGCACCGACTCCAAAAGTAACTGATTAGGTACTTAAGTGTTAAGATTATTTTTAGCGTTTTAGTTTTTTGAAGTCGGTTTTAATTTTTTTAATAAAATTAACTTATTTCATCCATTTTAGTGATAAATCCTAATCAAAACAAATCTTACGAGTGCAAACATAATTTAACTGCTGAACACCGATTTCATTTCCTATTTTTCCACCCTTAGGGGTGAATTTTTTTCCAAAAATTTTTATTATAGTATCTTTGAATTAATAGCTTATATTCATTAAAAAAAGAATCATCAAAATCGGTCCACATTTGGCAGAGATATAGGTAAGATAGATACTAAAATCAGTTGGCGTGGTACGGAGTTTATGCAATGTTTGATGATTTTCTTTTAGATCCCATCATCAGAATTTAACCAAATTTATATGGGACCATTCTGAAAGTATTACCTTTCAATCAAAAAAATAATTATCGAAATCGGTCAACGCAGTAACAAATGATCGCTGAACATACATAAAAAAATAAAATAAAAAAAAAGACCGACGAATTGAGAACCTCCTCCTTTTTTGAAGTCGGTTGAAAAGTGAACTAATTTGGCTCAATATTGCCAAAATTATTGAAAATTTAAATAATTATTTAAATTAAAAAAAGTCGCCATGTAAGGATGGGAGCTCGGGAGCATAAAGTAAACAACCGAATCTAGTGTAACTCCGTGTATTAATGAATCGTTAGACATGAAAATTTGCATTTATGTATGACTTATGATAGTTCTACACTACGGATGCAATCGGGCACGGCTCATATGAATGATGAAAAAACAAAAGCCTCGCGCTCTGTGTCAAACGCACTTCTATCTTTTTTTAAAATAAAAACTTGCAAATGAGGATGTAAGTTTTTTCAACAATGATCTTAGATACGGCAAGTAACCAAAGAAGCGATTGCCGTCACAGACCTTCGTTATCCTCAGACAGGGAAACAATACTAAGTTTTGACCATGGCAACCTCAAATTCAGATATCAATGGATGTGTATCCAGTATTTGAATTTGCAGGTGTCCGGTTGTAGTGTATGATGTAGACCGGTTCTAGACCGCTTGCATCCAGTAGCTTTCCGCAACGTTGACTAGGTCGTCAGTACACCGGGTGGGAGGCTCGCCCACGCTGTGTCTGCGGCCTTAAGCGCAAGGGTCTTTTACGTCGGGTCAATTTAGGAACCTCCTAACTTTTGGATGTTCTTGTTTTACATTAAGATGTTTATTTATTCTTTTGCATCAGGCTAGCGCGGATACTCGCGTCGCGCGGCGCGTCAGGCGGCGGCAGCGGCGGCGGCGGCGGAGGCGGGGGCGGGGGCGGGGGCGGCGGAGGGGGCGGGAGCGGGGGCGGGTCCAATGGCGGGGGCGGGGGCGGCAGCGGCAACAGCACGGCGAGCAGCGGCAGCGCGGGCAGCGGCGACTCCGGTGACGGGAGAGAAGCCGCGGCTTTTAGGCGGAGCACGCTCTCCGCATACTTACAGGGTAACTGATGCTTTGTTTAATTATTCAATTAGGCCGTATTCGGTCACCGGCTAGTGTAAACTGTTATTCAGTTTTGCCACATTCGACTAACTCGTTTTCGGTCGGTCTCGGTCAACTACTATAGATTTGATCATAATAATTCGGTAGGCGTCTGTCACCGACATATCAATGCAGGCCATTTTTGTTAAACCGAATGTGACCGACGCTTTCGGCCACTGACCTAATGTAATAATACTCGCGCTACGTGTTTCAGCCGGGACTAGTAACCCTTCGCTCCATGTGCTCAGTTCTTTCGTTTAATTCGTGTAATTTCGGATATTTTTTTGACCAAATGTCACAGTCATTTTTACATGTCCTATTTTAATGGTTTTAATAAGTTAAACATACGTACTATCCAATCTATTTGCTTACGAATATTTCTGCACCTACGAAGTCAAGTCGCAAGTAAATGATTTCTGACTAGCGACTAACTCGAGATGCACATACATCAAATTTGTAAAATATACGGTTTCAATTTATTGCTTCGCAGCGAAAAAGCAAAATAAAATACTACAAGTGAATGACTAAAAGAGAAGAGGCAGTACTGACATGGAACCGGCGTGATAACTTCTAGACAAGGATAATCCATATACTAATTCTTATAGTTGTTTCCAGGTTTAAATGGCAGAACATGTTGGACGACGTTAATATCCGCGTTTTGTACATTAGTAGAAAACGAAGATGACAGGTTATACGTCGTTTACAATGGCGGACTACAGATGACTTTTGAGGTGAGTAACATGAACTAATTTAATGTAATGTATTGCAAGTTCACATTAATAATATCAAGTTTAGACGAGAGATGTGGTAATATACAACCCGGTCCAGTACTAACTTGTTATTACTAATCATGTTTTAATCGTTACTAAGTTCGGTAGACTAGAATTACGTCCTGTTTTTGGAGCTGTAAGTAAGTACTGTGTGTCCGACTGGCCATTTCTAGAAAGTCATTGCCAAGAGTTATCGTTACGTTAAAAAATAGATAGAAACTGTTTTATTGGGTTTTCACGGATTTCAGTTACTGCAATTAGTAAACTAGACATAAAGGCAGTTCTGTGTGGATAAAGAACACAACACAACACAAAAACAGAATAAATATCATCAGCCCCCCTAACATGAGCACCAAAACACGATATAATATAGCTATATATCAACACCAACTGTAAAAATATGATGGATACAGCCCCCATGTTGACTTTTTATCGATACAGGGATCATAACATGTGACATCACCGGCACTGCGATTCAACATGGAGGCTATATCTATCATATTTTGACAGTTGGTGTCGATATATCGCTATATCATATCGTGTTTTGGTGGTCATGCTACGGGGGGCTGAAGTGTTAAGCTATATCGTAAATTAATGCCAAATTTCAGCTAATTTCGTTTCCGTTAAAAGAGTTTTTGAGTAACAAACTTTTGCAATTATAATATAGAAGGTAACCGTTACAAGTTTGGTTTGTATCACACCATAACTGTCGAAGTTCATCCCGCTCAGGCCCTACACAGTCTCCACGCAGTATACGTAGAGGGCGGCGGGGCCAGCGGGGGCGGCGGGGCGGCGGGCGTGCGCGGCGAGCTGGCCGCGGCGCTGCGCTGGGCCGCGGCGCTGTGCCGCACGCTGCGCACCAGGCGGGACGCCAAGGAGGCCCGGGCCCTGCTGCTGGCCTGCAAGGACTGGCCCGAATGCGCGAGGCGGCTGCTGGCGATGCTGGCGGCGCATCACCGGCTAGATCACCTGAGGGTGCCTGCGTTAGGTGAGTTCTAAACTTCTTTACATTTCTTTACAGAAGGCTTCCGCTACATGCCGAATGAAACAAAGTGAGACGCCGAAAATACGGACAAGGTCTTACAGCTAGTTAAAAAGTATGTAATAGGTGGTTGATAGCATTGGTGTGGATTGATCGTAAGATGTAAAAAAGAAAAGGAAGAGAGAGTAAGCGAGAGGAGAAACGAATGCGGATTAGAATGTGATGACCAGTGATCGGAATAGGGTGACTATATTTACCTTAACTCTCTGATGATGAGACATAACATAGAGTTGTTAAAACCATCAAATTTCCGAATTTCCTGGAGTTACCGAAAAAATACGAAGAATTTCCATGTTTACTTTATAACTGTAAATTATGTTTTTTTTTCAACATATTTTCACATATATATATTCGTATATTGAATGACAGATTAAGCGCGAACATTTCGACCGTATTTATGACATTTATTACACGCATCTTCGTGCTTCGGAAGTCACGTTGTAATTTGATTCCGGCTAATATTGCGTGATACAAGTCGTAACGCCTAGTCATAATCTCAAGGTGGCTTGACTGATTTGACAGTAAGGTTTGGTCACTTTGTTTTCGAACTAGGCCCGTGGAGTATAGCCTGACTACTCAGTTTTACTTTTGCAATTTGTATGAAAATGTAATACATCATTACCAAACAGTATATTGATTTTGTATCGAAAGCAAAAAAAAAACATATTCAAAAGACAGTTTAATAAATAGTGTAATACTATCTAACTATCAATAAAATTGATAGTTTTTTTTAAATTTAATACAACAATAATAAATAATAATAAATAAAAAACATTTATTTCAAGAAACCAGTTTACAATACTTTGCAGAGTTTTCCCGGTTAGTAGTCAAAGACACTTGTAGTGGTAACAAGTAACAATGGTTATTACGTTAATACTTTCGGTATTATTGATATCACTGTCGATATTGTTACTAGTTTTCAAGGTCAACTATCGATATTTGCGCAACTCTACTTACTGGGCAGCGTCTGGTACCTCGACAGTAATAAGACGTACGTTCCCGTGTTCAGGCGTGCTCCGCGAGCTGGTGCTGATCGGCGGCGGCGCGGCGCTGGGCGCGCTCGTGCCGCTCGCGGCGGCGGCGCGCGGCGAGCAGCGCGCTCGCTCGCACCTGCACGTGTGCGCCGCGCGCGCGCACCCCGCCCCTCACGCGCCGCACGCCCCTCACCCGCCCCACCCGCCCCACGCGACGCACGCGCCCCACGCGCCGCAGCCGCAGGCCTCCGCCTACAGACCATACCATAAGTTCATAGGTGAGTCTAGTTTTACGCGCCGCAGCCGCAGGCCTCCGCCTACAGACCATACCATAAGTTCATAGGTGAGTCTAGTTTTACGCGCCGCAGCCGCAGGCTTCCGCATACAGACCGTACCATAAGTTCATAGATAAGTCTAGTTTTTCCAAGCTAGCGAAAGATGTAAACGAACTGTTACATAGTATCTGAACAGACGGGAACCGAGTGGTTCTAAGGCACCGCTTCCGACGTCCAGAGTAGAAGGTCAGACGAGAAACTAAACGTAGAGTTCCTTTACCCCAAGACACAAAGTCCCTAGAGGCCCTACATAACAATAAATACGTAAATATAATAAGAATGTAGAAAGGAGAGTGAGAGCTGCTCCCAGGTCCCAGTCCCAATAGAAACGATTAGAGATTAGTGGTGAGCTGTTAATTGTTGATTTAAGAAAATGATTTATTATTATTATTGAACTAATTCACTACTCTCTCAACAAAACGCTATACCTACCTTATTTCTTTGTTGCGTTGTAAATTTTAAGAATTTGAAACACTAATAATAACCTTTTATTAAACTAGTTGACTAGTCAGCAAGACCTATATTCTTTGTTGCGTTGTAAATTGATCAATCAACTACATCATATTTTAGAATCACAATTCGATCTTTTATCCATAGACACGTGCTGCAGAGTGGCGCGGAGTCAGCGCTGTATGTCCGAGCAGCTAGTGCTGCTGTCGGCGCTGTGCGCGCTAGAAGCCGTTCCCTTCAGGTTTAACTACTTCGCCAGCTTCTGGCGGGACGTGGCTGCATCACCGGTAAGTCGGAACTGTAGATAGATAGATACCTACTCTTTATAATTGCATTCACAATTTAGGTGGTCTTATTGCAAGAAAACATAAGCTAGTGTAGATCTATAATAAATCACCTTATTTTGCGAATGACGACAAATTATGTTGGTTCATTTGACAAAGCTTCCAACTAAATAAAACGTTGCGGTGTTCCGCCAAGTCGTTAGTGAGAAACAGGTTCGCTGTTAGCACGCATATTTCTGACCTCGCCCGCATTCACCACGTCACAGGATGTTTCAGAGTCAAGCGAATTTAAAATTTCTTCAATCAAATAAAATATTCAAAGATTTTTTTACCAAAAGTAAGTTTTCTAGGTTTTTTGAGTAAAAATAAGCTATCACGGTGACATTTGGTGTTAGATTCTACAATGTCAATACAAAAATCAGTTTTTTTTTTCTAAAATTGTTTATGATGGTTGTTTGATAGATTTTAAATTTGGGAGCTTCAGGGGCCTCTTTCACCACTTGCTGATAAGTTACAGATAACCTATCTGATGCTTTTTTGACAGCTAATTGTATGGGTTATCTGTCAAAACAAGTGCCAGATAGGTTATCCGGAACTTATCAGCAAGTGGTGAAAGTGCCTCTTAAAGTGCCATTATCTATCTATATCATTATCGTTGTTAAGAGAAAAACATATGTACCGACATCGTGATAATGATAAACAAAGTAGAATTTCGGATAAGAGCAAATGATTCTCACATTCGACCGATATGTCTGACCACAAAATTATTTTTTGTTTCGTGTAGGCGGACGCGAAGTTAGAAGAAATGTTACTGGAGTGCAGCGTGGTATCGGAGTACATGGACGCCATCCTGCTAGACGAGCGAGAATCACTCGAGGACACCGCCATCTACCAGTTCATGCTGCATTACTACCCCAAGGTAAAATGCTTGTTCTTTTCGTGTAGAAGGCAACCAAATATTCCTATTTGATTAATACTTGATTTTATAACTATAAGTTTTAAAGTAGCGTAAAAGAGTTGCTACTATTCGATTAGAAGCTATATAAGAAAGGTATTAACCTTTTTAGGTATATAGTGATACATAAGATTTTATGAGCAATTATACGTGTAGAACTGGTAGCAGTAATAAATGCTTGTTTGCAACTTTTGCTTCTTGACAAGTGTTTGTTTTTTGAGAGGTTGTAGAAAATGCTTATTTTTTTATTGAGATCCAATAGTTGTAAGAATCACTCAAAGCTATAACACATAATGCTTTACTCGTATGGTGGTGTTAAAAGTTGCTGCTGTACGTCTTTAAACTTTAAGCTTACCCTGTTATCGCCCTTATAAATCTGTTGTATAGTCATAACAGATATATTCTGCTCGTCTACGTTCTTTTAGCGCTAAAATCTACAAGTGCTGCTGCTGTAGAGCCTTTATACCACGCCAAGTTCTAAGTGAGCTCTAATCGACGCCTGAATATTAGTTGGGCATGAGCGAGCAGTTTCGGAGCCGTCTATGTCGTAATTTCATTGATGCCAGAGGTGGGAGACAGATAAGATCATTGTTTTTTTGTACAGATGGGCGGAGGCGGCGCGTGGGGCGGGGCGGAGGGGCTAGCGGAGGAGGTGCGCGCGGCGGCGGCGCGCGGCGGCTTGCGCGCGCTGGCGGGCGGCGCGCTGGCGCTGGCCGTGCTGGCAACGCGCCGCCCGCCGCCGCCGCTCGCGCGCGCGCTCGACGCCGCCGCGCGCGCCGTGCAGCAGCGCCTGCACCGCGACACAGGTACACAGCACACGGCACACGGCGCAGCGTGCAGCCGAGCGGCGGGTGATATATGACATCAATTTAAAACTTAGTTTTCGGCTGTGACTGATAAGCTATTATAAACTAGTCACTTATATTTCTGATCAAACATCAGTTTTAGTCATCCTGCTTCCCACAATATTATGATACGACTGATTCGAAATCGCTAATTGAGTTGCGATTGAGGTTAGGTGGCAGATTTTATCAGATACATTCGAAATGTGCTCTTGATTACTAGTATAACTACTAAAAACTGACACTATCGTCCACAGAGGAAGAAACCTCCGACACGGAAGGCGCGGCGGAGCCCGTGAGTGAGGCGGCGCGCTGCCACACGCCCGAGGGCAGCGAGCCCGACGAGCCGCTCGACGAGCTGCCCGCCGAGCTCGACGACGAGCCCGACGACGACCCGCCGCCCGCGCCGCCAAGGACTATAGGTAATGAGGACACTTCGCATTTAAACGCCTTTCGACTCCGAGACCCTTTAAGTAGACCTCACTATACTGCAGAAGGGTAAATCCGACGGATTCGATACGAACACGCATGTTATCACATGATATATGATATTCAGTACATTTTTTTTTTAACCTATAGTGACCTACTTTGCAATGCTTCTCTTCGAGGGTCACAGTCACCAATCCTTAGTGTGACTCCAAATCTTCATGCCATCGTTTCTTTGGACGTCTTCTGCGTCATTCATATCGTTTATTTTTAATGCAATATTTTTCTTCTTAATCTCTACCAAATTGTATAGCTAGATTCTCTTAATTGCACACCACACAAAACAAATGAAGTACAAGAATAAAAATATAAAACTGCACAATTTAGGCTATATCTTTCACAACTCATTTCAAGGGCATACCCCTTACGCTCAATAACTATGATGTCTATGATCCGCGGGCCCCTAAAAACGCTCGACCACATTAATAAGCTCTAAGCAGGTGGGAATCGAACCCACGTCTCATCGCATGCCGGGCGAGTGCTTTTCCAACTACTATCACTATCACTTTTTTCTGTTCGCGGACCCCCTGAGATAGGTCGGCGAACCCCTAGGTTTCCAGGGACCACGGTTTGAGAAATAGTGAGCTAGCGGATTAAAGTTAAGAAAGGTTTATTTTTTAATTGTATAAACTGAGTCATCAAAATCATTTATTTTTGCAAATAGGCCATTAAAAGCACTTTTACACGTCCCAATATATATTATACATAATATTTTCGATTTTTTATTGAGAAGCAACTGTAAGTATGTTAATTTCTTTAAATAGTTCTCTTAGAGAGTCTCGTGGTCTAATGTTATAAATAGCCCGTCATGGTCATAACAAATGAGTGTCCCTCAGACACCCGCGCGATCCTGGCGCAGGCGGCGCAGGCGCTGCTGGCCGCGACGCGCCCCGCGCCCGACGCGTAGCCGGCGCCCCCTGTACCGCGCCCCGCCACGTCGCCGCGTCGCCACGTCGCCACGTCGCCACGTCGCCACGTCACCACGTCGACGCAGCTCCACACTCGGCACGCGTTCCGCGACACCTGACACCTACACCACTCGTACGTAACACAGTTCCGACCGCTATCCCACTTCTGTACTCTTTGGATATTAGCTTGTTATGTGTGTGATCCTCTGTAAACAGTTTCATTTAACTCTATAATGATTTTTGTACTTTGTATAAATCAGCATGTTATTCGGTTTTCGATTATAAACGTACTTATTATTTAATTATCATAAACTGTAATCTAGACTAATAATAATATCGGTTTCGAACTTTCGATACAAAATTTTGAAGTGCTAGCTCTTGTGAAGCGACTTATCGCTCGATGGAAACGATTGCTGCCCCGCTACAAGTGTGGCGCCACTATAGAACGTCCAACTTTGAAAAATTTACGTGGTCCGAAAACATGGTCCGAACTTGACCCGAATGCAAACACCTTGTCGACATCAACCTACCTTGAGGTCCGGCGCCGCTGCAACACAGTCAGCCTGACATACATACCAGAGAGAAAAACTATTCCACTATAATCTGGATATTACAGTCTAAAAGTGCATCAGGGTGTCCCGTCAACAACACGTCATCTTGTCATCACGAGACGAGAGAAAACGCTACACATTTCAAACAACTTTTGTTCTAAGAGTTTTTCAAAAATATGCATAAAATTTTGTGGTAATTTTCTATAGAAATTACATTAAAATTTTGCGTAGTGACAAAGTGACTTGGTCTTTACGGGACACCTCCTATGTTAGCCTGACTAAGTGACCGCGTTCGCGGATATAACAATGTTGTCCGCGGTTAAGTTGAATCGAGCAGGAAATATGTGATTTGCATATACAGGGTTAAATTGCAAAGGGGTGACAAATTTAAAAAATAACATTTAGGGAACAATGTAAAGAAGCATCTTAATCGTTATTTTAATAATCGTATCGTAATTAATTAATTAAAAATTAATAAATTTAATTAATTATTTATAAAAATACGAAAATAAAGTCAATAGAGAGATTTCGAAAGCCGCGCGATTATTCATCAGAGGCATAGGTACGACGAGCCTACAAGAACCTTACGCAGTGCACATACAGTGCATTTTTTTGAGTTAAATTATCCACGCGTACGATTTTTAACAGCGAATAATTAAATGTGTTTTTTTTTTATTCTTTGCGTAGTTCGATTAAATTACTGATTATGAGCCACTCCTAAAGATTTAGCACCCCATTGCAATGTAACCCTGTATGACGGCCTAGAGTGATGCGCCATTTACTTGACACTTCATCTGTCCCTTGCAGTACGCGTAAACTTCGCCTGCTTTGCTATTCTGTCTGTTTTGTAGATGGTGAATGTGTTTTTAGTGTGCACCTTTATCACTTCCATGAGCAACATAAACTGTTGTCGAGTGACGACCAGCCTTGAATCGGCGTCTTTTACATTACATCTATATTATAGGGCATTTGATAAAATGTTCAACATCGAATATTGTCGCAATTCATAAAAATATATTTTTTAAATATATATTTAATTAATTCATCGCCTATAGTTTATTTTTAGAAGTTTTTTTAAAATAAATTTTGTAACAAATTATGATCGAATGCCTTATTATGGATTTAAAAAGACCCTGATCGAGGCTCTCGGTAGTGCGTAATGTGGTGTTAATATGTAGAATTCAACTATCGGCGCTTTACTTTAAGGCTTTCTAGAGTATTGTAAATGCAGCCAGTATCCACCGTTACTTTACATACAACGGCAAAAAAAATGTGGCAACCGTTCCCCGTTAACTCAGTGTAGAAGAAGTAGAAGTCTTTGAACCCTTTTTCTGTGGTTGGCGACTATACCGTTCGACAGAAACATATTGACAATTTTGTAATCCTGTTCTGTCTGTAGACGCTAATCCTTCGGTCCCGTTTTGTGGCGTGTTAGTTTTAAAGGACGCTTTTAAGGCGCAGGGTAAGGAGAATACACGTAAAAGAGGTGTTTATGCTCAAGTTTATACGAAAATACTGGTTATAGGATGTGGAAATTGATATACCATGTAACTTATATGTTGAAATTTTTCCTAATGTATCTAAATACTAGCTATTATTTCTTATAAACACTAAAAAATATTTCAAAGTACCGCGAATACCGGGATCTTGTACACATTTATATTTTAAACGACGTTTTTGTTTAGTTTGAAAGGTGGTTTAGTTATTTATAACATTCGTGGTGGTGGTGGTAGGTTAAAGAAGTATTTTTTTTAAATAGTCAACAAATTAGGAAATATAACGATTTTTAATGGATTTTACTCTTAGCGCCTACTTTTCCATGAGCGGATATTTTGCTCGCAATGATAATCGTATTTGCGCCAGAGCGCAACGGATGGATGTTTAGTCTGCGAGAAGCATTTGTACTATCTTAGGCACGTAATAGATGTCGCGCAAGTCAACTCTAAATGCTCAAGGTCACTTACCCGTCGCCTTAATGCTTCGATCTCGGTATCTCGCCCTATGGGACTGGCTAGCCCATTTATCTTTCTGGGTTTCCACTCCAGTTATTTTGCCGCAACAGAGAAAGAGGTTCACACACGACCGACCAGCAACGTGACTTCATTGTCGTATTTTAAAAATAAAGATTAAAGATACGACATTGAAATCTCGAGCCCGCGACAACAGGGGACCGCTGTCATATTGCACAATTACCTAAATTCTTAATATTATATTTTGGCCTAGCTTAATATTACAATGAAACTATCAATTGTTTACATACCGTATGTTAGTTCGTATATATGTATCTCTTAAGTCATTAATATATTGATATGTTAAAAAGTGCAAATGGTGAAGAAATGTTTAACTGATGTTTTCGTCGTTTAATAAATAAGTTTATTGTGTAAAAATAGACATAGTAGTTGTTGCTTAAGTTCTTAACGATATCATAAGGCGTGGAATGATAATTCTGTTGAGAATGTTTGTTTCTCGCGATTCGGTTTGAACTAAATCTACCGATTTCAAAATATAATAAATAATATGAATACATCGATGTTTAGCATACATTCCAAAGTGAACATCACAGGCAATGGTGCCTAGTGCCCGACTCATGTTCCATCATGTTTTATGAAGACTGTTGGTATCGATCTGTTAATATATATCCCATAACAGATCGCAACCATTGTTAATGCGACGTTTTACGTACAGACGAATATCACGGGCCTGTCACTCAAATTTTACTATTTGCAGTAAAAGTTACACAGTTAAACAGTGTACCTGTTTACTTAAAAATACAAAAATGTTTTATACATATTATTGATTAAAAACAATCTTTGTGTAAAACAAGTTAAAAGTAAGAAAATCCTCTCTGTGAGGGCAACAATTTTTGTTCAAAACTATATTGATGTGTTTGAAAGACATCGATGCGACTGATAGGTTTTATGATGAATGGAATTAGGAAAAATATTGTCTGTATTTATTATTTACGGCTTTCTAAACGATCATATTGTGTTATTAGTACCGCGAATTATTATCCATTACAATCTATTTACGAGTACAACAATGTTCAACTCATTGAAAAACTTTTTATTGTAGATGAAAGCTGTAAATCGTACATATTTACTCAATTTTTACTAATAAATAAAGGCGTAATTTTATATTGTTTTTTAATTTTATATAGTTAGTTGTAGACTTTCTCGTGTTCGTTGTAAGAGCAGTGAGGTAGCTATCTTATTACGATAAATATACTATATGACCTTTGCAAGCATCACCTTGTTTTGATTTTTTATTGCATATCATATAAAACCAACAGACCTTTTTATCTCGATGGAGTCGTGAAGCGATAACCATTTATGTCTGTTCTTTGACTTTATATTTACCAAGGTATCAACAATTACTTAATTAGTTTGCAGATTAATTTGGATTAATATTATTTCGATTTGTCTTAGCCGGATTAAATGACCTATTAAAATACAACTTACTTTCTTTCCTACTAAATAAGTACTAAGCACCATTAAAATTGATCTTATATGAAACATCTGTTCTATTCTATCACTCACATTTTGTTTTGTTCCACTCTTGAGTCTAGTAGACCTATTTACTTCCGAGTTTTAGTAACGTGTTTTTATTACAGTTTGGTTACAGAACAGAGCCGCGAGCGATGATATTACACAATTTACGAAGTGCCGATTCGTTTGATGTTATCAATAAAACATTGACGCGCTTTTTCCTGCTCTGCTAATCTTATTTAGATATAGTCTACTGACTTTGGCTGTCACTTTGCTTGCCGTACTGTATGTACACGCACGGTTGAGTGCATCGTTATTATTGCCACAATTTGAGTAATATACCGGGTGTAACAGAAAGGTGCAGTGGAACTTGACGGAGTGATTCTATTGCATAAATACAACAACTTTTTTCTATGTACCAAACATCAAAATATCGAAAAAAAAACCGTACTTAATTGCCGACCATCTGACATCGGTCTGTATGGAGCAGTGCAATTTTTGAGATTTTGATGTTAATTCCATTAAAAAGAAGTGTATTCGAGCAGTAGAATCATCTCTTAAAGTTCCACTGCATCTTTCGTTGCACCATGCATGTGAGAAACGCGTACCTGTTATTTACCCGCAAGGCACAAGGGTAGCCGGGGGAAAAACTCCCGTCTTTTGTCAACTTTGCAACACAGGGCTTTTTGCAATTTTATTGGATTCTAAGATGAAGCAAAGAAATATTAATATCAATGATGTTAGCATCAAAAATGTTTCGTCTGTATTTGTTTAAATAGTAACAACATTACCTAATATTTTCTAAATAATGTAAGAGCTTTATGGTTTTTTAAGATTTTTCTGCGCGTCTTCTTGATTTATGTAAAAAATTGAATCTCCATAAACATTTCGACGTTATATTGTAGATAATTTTGCATGCCTAATAAATACTGCGATATTATAGCGTACCTTAGTTATTGACATAGGTAGGTGAATCTGTGTATCTGAATAAATGATCACTGAATACTTTTTCGTGACACCTTAAGGTTTTATAAATAAACTCGTAATTGTATGCATTTATGGAAACCTATCAATGTTTTGATGTAATACATCTAGAACCGTTCTCCAATTTTTATTTGATAATTGCGTCAAAATCGTTTACATATTGTGTTACGGCTGTGAAGGGTTTGTTAGTTTAAGATATTGTGTACAACCATTAGAAAAGAATTTCTATGTACTAACGCTTACGATGTCCGAATCTGAGCTTACGTGTAACAAAATCATAAAGTAAGTCAAATTACCCGTCCATGGCGCGTACTTTAAATTTGTTTGCGGATCGTGAAATTAGGTCAATACAAATATAGTCGAATTAATATATTGGTATATCTTTTATAATGTGAAAGTGTAAAATCATAAATCTCTCTTTTGTGTAAAAAGACAAAACAAATAATTAGAAAAAACTAATTTACAGGTAATCCATTCGTGTAGTGGGCCACTGACCAACGCAATAATATTTATTCGGGCACAGTAATGTCGTAAAGTTTTAATGTCTTGTCTAATATTTGCTTTTAGTGTTTAGCCTATAAAATACGTTCTTCATTTCGGTGTTAAATAATAAGTAGAAGTACATAAAATATATTGAGGCAAAACTCCTAACACTAAAATACACTGCCCAAATCACTAGAGTAACATTTAATTAAGTCACGTAATATGTCGAAAACGCGTAGAGAACCGTAAACATTATAATAGACTACGTATCGACGAATTACAGAATTTTGATGAAATATAAACATGTCCATTTTATAAAATTTATAATTAATTATAACATACTACGACTCGTATTTTCACCCATCACAAGTTTAGTTAACATTTTAGTGTTTAGACACTTGACAAAAGTGGTAAATATAATTTACATAATATTTCTATAGCGTATTGTAATATTTCTCGAATAAGCATATTAGCTGTCAATAGCTGCATGTGAAAATAGAAACAAAAAGCAATAATGTTCAACCGAATACGAATTATTCAATATTGAAGTCTCAATTATTCATAATAATTTGTAAGTACTTTATTCATTGTATAATTGTTATTGACTTCTGTTATTAATATATGGATAGAATTCGTTGTGTGGTGAAATAGCAGTCACTGGAAAAAATTTAAAAGGGTTATGATATAATGTGGTGCTATCAATCAGATTCGAGTGGCTGGAAAGTAAAATGTATTTAGTTTTGTCCTGATTTTAGAGCTTATTAATATATATTAATCTAATATAACTATGCTGTAATTATCTTTTTATTAATTTTAAGATTATTTTACGTTTCCACTAAAGAGCGGCGCTAGGTGACCGTTAGCACAGAATACCTAATAGTTGCCGTTAGTAAGTTTCATAGGCTAGCGGTCACCACATTTCGATTTGGCTTGTATTAGAGGACACTCAACATGTGTATTATAATTACTTAATATATTTAATTTTACGATACTGAAATTTAACTTTCAGTCAAATATAACTCGTTTTAAATCGTTATAAAACGTTTTAATGAACATAATTTGTGAAAATTAATGAAAATACTGTAAATCGGACTGGTAAGCCAAAGTAAACAGTATTTTATAAATCATGTCTTTTATTACATTCCAAACCTTTATAAATCAGTCTGTTAGGTAAGTTGTAAAAATATTTACCTACACAAGACACTAAAATTGTCTTTGAGTTCATAATGACCTAAATTAGTAAATAAAAAACAAATATAATAATTTATTTTATTTGTTTTAATTGTGCAACTTTTGACTTTATTTCTGCTGGAAACTTGTCAATAGATTCACAAACACAACTCAAACAATATGTTTTTAAATAGAATAAACTACATTCTTTGCTTATACAGACAGTTTTGTTACATATGGCACAGTCAGCACCAAGGACTAGGATTTCTCCCTTGCCAGGTGGGCTAAAAGGGTCTTTCATCACATAACTGGGGTATTTAAGCACAATATTCCGCGAGAATGGAGGGCTTGTTCCCTTGTAATGAGCCTTCTCATCCATGTTGCAAGATGTGCACTTAAAGTCATAGATTATTTGGACAGCCTCTTCTTTGGGTTTTGTTTCTTCCATTTTTACTGAAAAAATAAGAAAGAACTACTTAGTGCTAGAAGTAAACCCGGCAACAGTTTAAGTCTCATTAATGTTGGGATGTAGAAAATTGCCTAAGCTCATAATTGAAATAAAATTATCACTTACAATACAATAATGTGCATTAATTTTATATAGATACCCACATGATAAGTACTGGCAGATATTAATCTTGTTCAACTTTAGAGACATGTTTCTCTTTAGGTGCTTCAAGGGGCCACCAAGAAGGTTTAATAACTTCAACTGTGTATTTTCCAATATTTAGTACTTTTGCATCAAGCACTTCTTTTATTCTAACTAAGCCTATACCATAATCTTGTACAAACCCTTTCAGCTTCCCTAATTTTGATTTTGGATTATTGCTACTAGAGAGGTTGGTATCTTTTTCTAAGTCATTTTCCACATTCTGATTAAATTTAAGAGGCATTATTCTTTTCCGAACAACACCGGTGTGATGAACTCTAGCTGTCAATTCCTGACCAATATAGCATCCTTTATGAAAGCTGACTCCATGCAGGTAGTCACAGTTAACTTCTAGAGGAAAACATGTAGCTGGGGGGAGATCACTTGCTCCTTCACTTACACCCAATGTATATCTAAGGTATTGGTATCCAACATCATTGTTCTCAACAACAATATCTTTGGAAATTTTTTCTACTATCTGGGTCCCATCAACATCATTAGTTGATAACACTCTAAATCCAAGATCTGAAAGGCGAGGGTCTTTGTAAATGTTAACATTATTTAGTGTGTTACTTTTCGTGTCAATTGTATCATCGCTGTGCGAGACCAATGCCCACAATCTGAAGTTCTCATTAACATCTTCAATCTGGATTTCCCTTTTTAATTTGAAGATTTTTAAATGCTTTTGGAGCATAACAAGGACATCGTTGTCACATTCTATCATGAATGATTCGGCATTATCCCATTTGTGAATCAGAGTGTCGTACAGTACCCTACCCTTGTTGTTCAAAAACATGGCATACATTGATTTGGCGCCCTCTTCAAAGTGCCGCATATCGTTGGTGATAAGTCCTTGCAGAAAAATAGGCGCATCATTGCCATGAACTTTCAATAATTTTCTGTTTTTTAAAGGGAATAATCTAGCTGTTTGTAGATCACTGTGAGAGTGCCGAAACAGCTGATTGAAAATATTTCGTGAAAAAAGATGATTTACCTGGCGGTATGATATCATTTTTAGGATTCCAAATGAGATCACGTACTTGTAGTGTTAGTTTATATTTGGATTAATTCCATTTCAAAACATTTAATTCCAAAAGTGAAGAAATCGATTTTAGACAAAATATTGTTTTGACATTTGCTGTCAACTGTTAGCTGTCACTGTCAATTTTTTTTTTGGTATCAAAGGAAACGAGACTGGCTGCCATTAAAACAGAAATTAAATTGAATTGAAACGAAATTCATTGCATATTGTTTTACAAATTATATTTTTTTTAGCCACCTACTCCAATTATGAATGCTGCGTACATTGAGTATTTATCTTAATTAATTAGGATTAATGGTCTAATGCTGTGTATGCTCGCTCGCCAGCTCGCTACGGTTGTTGTTGTTTCCCTCTAAATTTTAAAACGCATCGTATCTTGAAAAAAAAGAAAGAAAATCCGAGTCAGCAGGGCAACAGACAGAATGATTGAGGTCGCAGTTCGAACTCGCACAGGGTCGCTGGCTGACATCTACAGTAAAAGTGCCATTGAGATTTGAGATTCCTCTCAATCACCAGTAATTTATTATAATGTTTAAGGCACTGGATGCTCGTCTGATAAAGATTTCTTCTTGGCCTACGTACTACGTAGGAGTTAAAAGGTGACCGTTGAAACATTGGTTGCGTCTGGCATCTCATCTTACGACGAACGCCAGGGACCAGCGTCCACTTAACACTGCATCGCAGCGGTTTCTATTGAATATTTAGTATAGGAAAGAATACGAACCTAATAGACTAATTACACGAAACATTTTCTTATTACGATCAAATACTTAATCCTAAAGTTAAAGTTAGAGTTCATAGAAGAAGGATTTGTTGTTCTAGTCAATCTAATTCACGATTCTTCTTGCTGTAGGTACGTTCCGCCCATTGGTGCTGGACGGTAGCAGAACGCTTAAGCAGAACGAAGTGAAAAAGCGTCCTGACAAAACATGACAGTAAAGCTGGCCCACCATGTGGCCCACCGACTTCACGTCGCTCAACGAGCTATGGAAAGGTCGATTCTTGGAATTTCAAATCCAAAACGAAGTTATCCGGCAGCAGACCAATTAAGTAATGGACATAGTCCAAAAATGTAGCAAACTAAGTGGTAGTGGGCCGGCTGCATCTGTCTAACCTACGTGTTTGTTGTCACTGTTATCATAGGTACTCGAACCTCAATCAAAGTATTGCTACTTAGTATGATCAAGGGTATGGTATTAATAAATCTAAGTAGATAGATGTAATTTAAATATATTTGTCGATTATAAAGCTTTTTTTACACCTCCAGTTCCAAAGACATCCATTTCTGTATCTGTTATTATTTTATAATCGAAGCATGATCACTTAGGTACATAAACCAGCATCGCACCGGTTTAGTGCCAGAGACCGGCCAGAGAAAAACAGTTTAAAAACTAAGTATTAACTAAACCCACGTGTGTTAGAAAATATTTTATTGATTGCGTACATAAGAACATTATTTAAAAAACATTACCTAAAACAGTAGGTACTTACATATAATTAATAACATGATAGATAAGGGTAGTACCTAACTACTTTATTTAAAACCTTTTAACACTAACAAGAGTTCTCAAAAATGTTATTGTTGTCGTCTCTGATCAACTAATAAAACACTTTTTTATTTAATTTACCTAAGTACTTAAAGACTAAAGCGAAAAGCTAAGATAACTGCTGTCAACCTTATTTATATTTTCTGAGCTGGTACTCGAACTACGAGATTTCAATCAAAAGTCTTCCCGAGTACGAGGTAGCTACGGCGCCTATTTAAGTCTTGACTCCCCGGAAACTTTATTACATTACACCTGCCTAAAATGTTTATACATTCAATTGCAAAGGAGCTTACTTTGAACTCTCTCATGGGTTAGCGTTGAGCAGTATGAAAGAGCAGAACTAAAAGTAGATCGCGCTCTACTTAATAGTTCATTATTGTTTTGTTCCTACGGAAATATCATTTATCATTTATCATTATCTATTGAGTGAACATACATATGGTGTTTTTGGTACGTAAATGCTTTGTAGGAGTAACCCATTCATCCCACCTAATCAGCCCGCTGTGGGGGTAAGCGTCGGCGCTCTTGAGGCGTATAGGTCATCTCGATTAAGTCATCGTTAGTTTCTAGCCCTTTTCGGATAGGTGTGGCCATCAGGGAGGTAGGGGCTGAGTCCTGGCCCGGCTCCACGGAAGCTGTGGCCAGCTCAGTGGTAACAGTTGGATCCGAGTAGACGGACACATTGTCGCGCCTGGCGGGCGAGCTAGGCGGACTGCGTTGGGCGTGACGACCTTTCTTCAGGTAAGGCGTTAGTTTCTGTAACAAATTGGGTATAAAAATTAGACAACATCAACATAAGTGCATGTTCTATAAACTTTGGTAACAGCGAGATTTAAGATAATGATTTTCATGTAAAAGACATCAACGCGATCCAAAATTTTATGGTAAAGGGTCTGGCTGGATTAAAAAAACCTAAAGAAAGGTATAAACATTGGTTGATCTGTAGATATTCCTTGAACTATAGTAAGTATAAGGCTGGAATCATTCCAGCACTTATTTATTTATTACTCAGCCAAAAATTACATACTGGAGGTTATTTTGCAACTAAAAAAATCATCGATATCTTGTCACGGGCTGAGTGTTAGTAGTTTGTGTTACAAACACGGTCATAACGATGTGTGTACAAAATAAAGTTCATTTAGCCTTATAAAAGCTCGCAGTATTCACGCTGCTAACAATAATCCTAGGTTTCTAAATCGTTCTCACCCCACTCGGGTCCTTAAGGTAGGCCTGGGTGCGGCGCACGACGAAGTCTGGCGCGGCGAGGCAGCGCGCCAGCAGCAGCGCAGCGGCGCACGCCCACGCGGCCCACGCGCCCGCGCTGGCCGCCCGCGTGGCCGCCGCGCGGCTGCCGAAGCCCCACGCCGTGGACCAGCCCAGCTCTAGGAAAGGGTCCACTGACGAGCACCTGCCGATAAAATACAGAAATAACTTCAATGTGAGTTTGATACAAGTGACAAGAGGTAACTTATAGTTAATAAGTAGGTATGTTTATCCGTGATCAAAGTAAAAATATATATAATAGGGATCTTTGTTATCTAGTTACCATAGTACAAGCTTTGCTTTGCTTTGGCATTTGCTTAGTTTAGGGCTAGATAGTTTCTGTAGGTAATTGTTGTCGTTCGAAGAATAACTTGTTGTAAATGTTGCCCATTGTATAAAACTAGTAATTTTCTGTTTTTAACTGTTTTTCAGAGTAAATTAATTTTGGATTGGTGTTACACTGGTAGGTACAGGATCTTTTAAAGGTCGTAGTACGTCGTACCTACATAGCTTTTTATCATCACGGCTTGGTGAGGTATCAGCGCAATAAAAAAATCTCATACAAAACTAGCGTACCTAACACACTGCGTGAATTTCAGTTCGGTCACACTTATTCAAAGACCAAAGTTTTCAGTGAGAAACCGAAAACGAGGTAAGCATCGCTGCGGGTAAAAGTCTTTCTTAACCATGGGGTTTTTATATGGATAAAAGATCAATTTCAATCAAAAAGTTAATTTTTTATTGCGAAACTATTGTCTAATTAATACTGACGTAGCAGAGTTAGTAATGTTCGCAAAGGCAGCGCAGAAGGCATGTAGACCACCATTCGTGCGCGAAAAGCTGTGTCCGGTAAGCGCCACCAGCACTAGCGCGAAGAGCAGCGCCGGCGTCAGGATCCGCCACGGCTGTTGGAGCCTGAAACAATCCATTACTAACCATTAAAATTACACACTGGACTGGCTATACCCATACATACCCATACCCATACAAATGACAGCAAACGCCAACGACCTTGGCTGTGTGGGCGGAGCTTACCCCGCGCGCAGGGAGGGCTCCGCGCACCCCGCACCTAACGCACTCCGCTAGCGCCGCACGGTAGCTTGCGAAGACTTTCGAAACTTTGTTTTTATATTGCAAGTTTTAATTTTTACTCGAGTTTTTAAAAATTTTCAAATTACTGAACTATTTTAGGGAATTTCTCGTCTCCGCACGCGAACTTATGTCAGACATAAATTATTTATCAATAATCTGAGAAAGACATACTTTACTAATCTGAAAAAATATCGGGATTGAGACACGCATGGTAAAACGACTTGCGAAATTCACTATAATATTATGTCTGTCTTACATCTGTCAAAGTATGCAAGATATTACCTGAGGATACGGCCCTACTGCTGGCTGCCTCGCTTACCGCCTAGCGCCAAGGCGAAACGCGCCATGAAGAAACGTACGAATATACTTATATGGGACCGGCCTCACTGCGCGCTTGGCGGCCTCGCTTGTAGCCTAGCGCAGTGCGGCCTTTATAATGTCTTACCCAGATCTAGCTCGGCCCCCACCCGGGCACATGGTGAACAGCGTGACCCAGACCAGCGCGCACACGGTGGACATGACCGGCATGTACTCCGCAAACTGGCACTCCCCCTCCGTGCCAAACAGAGACCGCGACAGGTCCAGCACGAGCTGGTGGGTTTGGTTTCCTGCACGATGGAATCTTTGGTAAGTGGCCTGTGGCTCGATAAATAAACATCACATACATTACTCTGATCCAATGGTAAGCCAAAGCACTTGTGTTACAGAAATCAGAAATAACGACGGTACCATAACACCCAGAGTCGAGACAATATAGTAAAGTTATTTTTCTACATTGACCGACTGGGAATAGAACCCGGGACCTCGGAGATAGCGACACAAGTCCGGTATGCTCGCCTCTCGGCTATAGAGGTCGTCTGGTAGGTACGATGGTTTGTATCGAAAGCAAAGGACTTTTTCTATTAGACGTTTTGAGCAGGACGTGACTCGTACGTTTGCTGGACCAAACGCTAACTGTCTGTTGGTAGTTATCTTATTTTATCCGAAACAGTTGCCATAAAACTCCGTTTGCGGTCCTACAAACGCACGACTGTCGTTTGCCCGTTCGGGTCAATACAAAAAACGTTTTTTTCTTAATAGGCTCGAGACTATGTGTACTGGGATGTTTATTCCTTAATATAAGAACATAAATAATTGGTATGTTGTCTGGCACATTATATAATTATTTATATTTCTTTAATTACCTTCTTGGGTTCAGTTCAGAATGTAAAATAATTATTTTCGGCAAGTTGTAACTAAGATGGTAATTTAGGCAAAAAAAATACGTAAAAACAATTAAAAACCACAGAACACAATGACATTGGTTAGTGAATTTGGAAAAGGGTTAGTAAAAAAAACAAATAAAACATTATGTAAACTTTAGTTAGTTTACGTTTTTACGGAGAGTAAACAAACTTTTTTTCCTCTTAATTTTGGTAGTCCATTTCCGATATGGTAACAGTTTTACAGTGAAACTTGTTACTGAAGGGTTGCTAGGGTGGAGTCGTACCTGTCCTAAGGGAGAGAAATAATTAATATCGCAATAAAACGTAATGTAACGTACTACCTACGGCCTAGACAGTTATAACAATGACACAAAATCAATATCAGCTAGTATGTACTTATTTAAATTCTTGTCGAAAGATAATTTATTAAATGTTTGATAGCTGCTTATGTACAGTCTGCATCAAAAGTATCTGATAGATATAAAAACTATTTTTCAAATGTACTGACTCTTCTAAATGTCACGCAATAATCTGACCTCTTTATTTGACTTTTGTGTAGTGATTTTTTCAGATTATTCGTGATATGTTTTGCAATAAGATTCTTTTAGAAAATTCAGACACTAAGCTACAAAAGTAGCTTAGGGTCTGAATTTTCACATTTTCTGAATATCAAAAGATATTGACTGTACCTACCTACTCTACACATAACACTGGTCTTATCACAATAGTGCCCACAGACGCTGCAACACGTTTTTGAAGGTAAACACCACCCGATTAAGTAAATACTAAATACTTTTACCTTAAAAAAAAAGATGGAGACATGTGTAATGTGTGAAAATCGCGAATCTTTCAAAGTAATTGTACCTAACTCTATTAACATGGTTACTTTTAAAACAGCATTTTAAGTATGCAAATTGTGTTCATTAATACAAATCATTTTACTAAAGGGTCATAAACATCAAAATTTCCAAAAAAAAACTGCTTTGTACATTGTCCTTGAGGTTGAGTAGTAGAGCGTTTAGTTGTCTGGGAAAACAAAAAAAAAACTTGATTTTGATGTTGAGCCCATAGAAACCCCCCTTCTTTTTGGCATCTGTTCTACCAATAGAAGCGGGGTACAAGGCGCGAATCAAACGTCAATCTTCCGACGATTTCTTATCTTGCAACCCCCTTCTTAAAATTTTCGTTTTGTAATAACTTTAAAAAATATTTTAACTATTCGATATCACCTAAAAGAAGATTCCGTAGGTAGGCCGAGGTGATTCATATTTCAAAACCCCGTAAAACTTTTTTCAACACAGTTCCTTCTAGTACTTGTTTACATAGTCGCTTGCGCGCTGATAAGGATTGCATAGCAAGCAGCGACTTTATGGCACTTACCGGTTATGACAGTCACGTTTATGGCATCCATTGTTGATTCAAATGTATCCATTGTTTCGCTATCGGGAATTTCTCTTTTTGATGCACTTTTGTTTGAAGATTTTTTGTCGGTGACTTGAGGAGGGCCATTTTCTTCGTTTTCTGTCATCGTATAGTTGAAATTTGTTTCTACATCTTCCGTGTAGTTGGGCCGGGAGATGATATGGAACTCTAGCTCCCGTGGATATAGCACGCAGTTGTCTTTCACTAGCTGCATGGTATTTTGTAGGAGTATGTAGTTGACCGCCCCAGATATGGCAGCTAAGGAGTACAGTATCAGGTGCCATACTGAAATTAAATTTAAATATATAAATATAGTTATATTTTTATTTATTTACCTACTCTAAAACCCGATTTGCCGGGATCGGCATTGAAAGTGTCGTTTAAAAATTATATGAACTTTGTATAGCCTTGTAATAGATTCTAACTGACACTTTCAAGGCTATGTAAGGCTTCAGAAATGGAAACTTGATATTGATCTTTTTCAATTTAGCCTTTATTCATGTAAAATATTTTACTTCAAATGACAGCATGTTCCAAAAAGAACTTATGGAGCGTAATACGAATATGAACTCATCGCGGTCTACGTGTACCCTCCTGTTTATAATCATCAGATTCCCCGGTTATAAATAAAGTTTTCACAAGTTTCCGCTGGTTCTGGAATGGGGGCATCATTCCACGAAAGTGTGTCGTCAACCCACCAAAGAATGACACAATTTATATCTCTCGACGAATGAATCTTTGACCTCCGGTGCAGTTATAAAAGTCGAAAAGAATATTAGGCTATGCGGATACTTGTGTTGTGACATTAATTTGTGACCAAGGAATCAAATGAATTCAGTACCTTAGCAGATCTGGTAGATCTGGCAGATCAAATCTTATTGTTTGTTTGCCATTTATCGAAAAAATACTCATATCTACCTACTTACTTAACAAAACGTATTTTGAAAACACATTGCAGTTATCTGAAGTACCTAGGTGATATCTATTTATATTTATACTGATAAGACTCTGCAGTCTGCATATTCGTTGTTTTGTTATTCGCAATAATATTTGAATTAAAAAAACTGATATCTCGTTTCCAAATCGCGAATAGTTTGTCCGGAATGATGTCAGTCATAAAGTAATGAGAAAGTTCCTTGATTTGTCTCTGGTAGTTGAATGTTGTATTGATCGAATGAAAGTTTTTCAATAATGCCGTCGTATATATTTTTAATAGATGCTTAAATTATTGTCTACCACACAGTTAAAAAATACGCTACATCAGTCTCAAGAGAATGCTAATAAATTAGTAGGTAAACCCATGAGATAGACACTCATATGGTAGGTATTGTAATTGTGCTAATCTTTAGGTGTGTCGCGTACTAGTACTAAGGTAGTGGTATTCATACCTTACTACAATCCTTTAGCTATAAAGTCGGCTATTAGAACATCACTATGGTACGCATATGAGTTCACTAATGTACAAATATCTGAACTTTACAAAAGTACTATTAAGAATTCACATCATCATCATCATTTTAAGTGGAAATTTAATAGAAATTCAATTCAATTCAATATATTTATTGCGTTCTATAATGTTACATAGGTGTTATAAATAGGGACCCTGTCATCCTCTCCGTCCTAACCTTACCCCCAGGTAAGGTTAGGACGGAGAGGATGACGCCATTTGCAGATTTTAATAAGTAATTAAATTGGTAATAAATTAATAATTTATATAAAATGTTACAATATCATCATCATCATTTCAGCCATAGGACGTCTACTGCTGAACACAGGCCTCCCCCAATGACTTTCATCGGGGGGGATTGCCAATACTCGCCACGCTTGGCAGGCGGGTTGGCGAGCTCAGTTTTTTATAAGATTTCGCACGCAGACGCTGCTGCCCGTCTACTACAGGAATTAGTCGCCTCTTACGACACGCCTCCTGTTGGCGGTGGGGAAGTGTATTCTTTACGGCCGTCCCCACACGGCTCAAATGTTACAATAAAAATATATATATTATTAAAATAATAATTAATATTGTATAATCAATCATCGTAATTAATTAAATTGTATTTTGTGGGGCATTATATATTGATTTATCATTGAAAGAAAATTCATATATATGTAATTTTTAAAATTTTTGTCATTTAGGTATTCATTAATTGTATAATAGCATATTTTAAAATTGTTTTATAAATTTTATGTCATTTGATTCATGTATTATCAAATTCAAATTTATTTATTTGCTCGAAAAGTGGTCTTATCTTATTATTATTATTTATCTTAGATATAATTATCTTATATCCTTGGTTTTACTTACCTTTCCATGTTTTGAGATTTGTGGCCGCTCGCTCTTCCAACTCGCAGTAGTCATAGAGGAGCACTGTCATGATATCTTTTCACTCCATTTTTCCTGAAGGAAAGTTAAAGTAAACCACAGTCAATATTGGCCCTTTGCTCTGTCGACATTTTTTTTAACCATTATTTGGGTTTTTTGCGATCGTCTCCTCGTTAACCGATTTTATATCTTTTTTATTCGTGGACAGTACCTATCCCAGACACATTAGAGACACAATAAATCTTTATTTGTAGGCTATAAGCCTTATTATATTAATCGTCCGCAAAAGCATTAAGTTTGATTATTTCTATCATTTTTGTAGGTACCTATAGTTAGTAAGTACCTACAATTGGAAGTGGCATAGGTTAGTCTTAATCATGATCAGTTTTTAATTAATTTTCGTTTAATAATAAACATTTGTGTTCGTGAAATCTTACTCGGTTCTGAAATGATTAGCGATTGAAAATATTTCCCGTGCAAGTGTCGTCATTTGTGCTAACAAATCATAGACAGATAGATACTCTTTATTGCACATCATTCAAATAAATTACACATGATTTTTACAGAAAGACTGAAATTGTAAGTGAAGTCTGCCTAGCCAAATGAGAAACCGTAGAACTACCTACTCGTAAGTATTATTGATATCATTAAGAGTGATAAAGAGATATAATCTAAAAAAATGATGGCTTTGTTATGCCATTCCCTCTATTAGTCATTCACAACACAGTACATAAATTAGCTTCGATTAGGGGTAGGGCTGAGTGCCAGCTATCCGCAGATGAAGTGTGTTTATTACTGAAACAAAAATTATATAAAATTGGGGCAACGTACAGGAGGAGGTCGTTCACTGGAGTCTGCTTTCCGATATTGATTACTGACACTAAGTGCGTGTCTGAATGCCCAGGAGGCTCGAAATAATTTTGATAATGCGCATTACTCGTACAACTTAGCAAGATATTTACAATAAAATTTTAGAACTGAAAAATAGCTCTACACTACAGCTCAAATCACATCAGTACTTTGTTTTTTTTAAATCTCATTACCACTCTACTTTCTAACCCGAAATTTAGCAGAGATTATATTAAGGGATTGGACTAGATGAAGACTTAATTTTTTAGTGACGCTTCCAACCGGCCAATCTGGAAGTCACAGGGGAGGCCTACGTTTAGCGGACATTGGATGTCCTATAGCTGAAATGATGATGATGTGATGGATTAGTGATTTCCATGAGTGCGAATTAATGCTTGTGCTCATCACACACACCAACACTCTTACAGGATTTGATCCATTATAATAACATCGCTAATCTGCATAAATGAATGAATCATTCTTCGATCAAACTTCTCTAGGTACATATATTTACTTTGTTAATATAGACATTTTTTAATTAGAAAAAAAGATATAGAATTACTAGACACACTTTAAATGTCCAAATTTTTTTTTAACAATTGTTTTCGTTCGTAATGTGTATGGATGTGTATCCCTACACATGGGAACGAAGACCTTGTTACCTTTGAACGCCTTCAATGCTTTAATGTTTTGTTCACAATGACTGGTTCCTGCTGCATGGTGGGAGTGGTCAGCATTTTTACTATAAGTGTAACTAATGTGTACGATCTAAGTAACCGTATGTTCTTCGTTATTTCTGTGGATAATGGTGCTGGTTGCACATTTATTATTATTTTTGTAATTAACTTCTTATTTTATCAACATGTGCAATTGGTTGTTGTCCCTACTAAATAATTAAAAAAAAAAAAAAAGATGCGGACACGTAAAAATTACTAGCAGCAAAACACCTACATAATACTCGGTATTAACTCTATCCAATTAGACTGTAATAAAAACTGTGTCGAGATACGTACATTATCCTTTTAATGACAATGAATATTTTTTTACAAAAAGTCTAGCCGCCTTGGATGAGTTCACACGTCAAGGTCAACAACATGTAGAATGTAAAATAGGGTTAATACCAAAACTTACTTATTTTCACTACCTACATCCACTATGAATCACCAAAAATAATACATATATTATTAAGTTTACAGTTACAAGTAAACTATAATACCTTGAGTATTGCGACTACTTATCTTATCAGTGGATAATATGATTGACCGCAAGAGTTTTAACTAAAGCGGCTAAAAATCGTAAAATGACAATAGTTACATCGTTATCATGTTGCGTAATTTGTGAATGTACACTTTCCTAAAAAAATTGCTCTGTTTTTCTACGTTTGACTATACAAAGACATACAAAAACTATCTAAAGTGCCAACCCTGGAGATGTAAACATCAACGATATTTGCTACAATCAAGTCGAATACGCCTACTGTTAAATCTAAGTACCTACTGGTGCATAAGCATTTAGAATTAAACGGCTAGTATGATCTTTATCTTCATTGAGTAAGTAATATTTTACCAAACGTCTGTTCGAAACTGTTCTCTCAAAGTGACATCATAGCTCTGATGTAATTATGTATTTAATAGCATCAGTACCTACCTATGGTGAGTAGTCAATGTAAAGGACATACAATTATTTTTGGCTTTGGCTAAGATTTTAGAATAGTCTTATTTACCTTTTACGTGCCACAAAATGTTTTCCTATTGTTTTCCATTGTTTTTCCTGTCTACTACGGGTAAGTGGAACGCGAAGGGTTGTAAGTATGCTCAAAATTTATAACAGGGTTTACAAAACTTTTTTGCTTAGTTACAAGTACAACTTATTTGTCATTTTATCCATAATAAGGAGAAAATAATTTTCGGTTTAGTTATACCCTCTTTCGGGGTTGAACTTTATTAACCAGGGACACACTGTATACAGTTGTTACTTATACTACATGCTAACATTACCTGTGTCTTATCTTTGTTACAATTAATGTTAGTATTTGTACATTGGTCTGGCTAAATGCCAAAGATGCAAAAACACGTAGTAGGTAAGTACAAATTTTTCTTTAAGCCCCTTTTTACCGCCACGCAGTTTTTTTTAACAGAAGAGAAAAAGTGTGTCATGTCAACATAATAGTCATCTTCGAAAATCATAGAGCATGCTCCAACGGGTTTTTCGTTTGCAAAACAAGCAGACCGCGTTCTGACTTATGATACTTGGTGTTGTGTTGTGATACCGAGTTCAATATGACTGATTATTGTGGTGGCCCTCCCCAATTTCGCAATGTGCACTCTGCACCACTTTCCCATTTCTCTATACAAGATGATAATAAAATTACGGAAAACCTCTTGAGGGCTGATTGTAGTTCTCAAATACAACAACTTTTTTGTAGGACATATTCTTGTTGTTATTGTTTATGATCGATGTTGGTTCTATAATAAATTTGCTGTATTTGAGCAATAGAATCACCCCCTAAAAGTGTCATTAACCATCCCAATCCATGAAAAATACACTGTCTATAGTAACTACTTGTCATACCTACCTACACACTTATAGGTTCCTTTAAAGGCTAGACTTATCATACCTACCTACACACTTATAGGTTCCTTTAAAGGCTAGACTTACCATACCTACCTACACACTTATAGGTTGCTTTAAAGGCTAGAGACAGATCCTACATGCTAAGCGGGAATTTTTTGACACAATTTTTACAGAAAAGATGTATTTTTTTTCTTTTTGTTGTTATGTTTTTGCTCAAATTGTAACTAACAAATAAAAATATTTTCTTATTCTGCCGTCTAGATGATAATCGTAGCGAAATAGAATAACAACAACATAAGTAATATTATGCGTAGCTGAACTGGTTTCTTGCCGAAAAGTGGATTCGCGGTTTTGTCACTAATTAAGCGTATTGAATGTTGCATTATTTATCATTGAATGAAGTGGGATTTAGCTACCGTGTCGTGAGACCGTATCTCGTTAGCGGTGACGTAAGACGCTCATTTTACATGGCTTTTTATAGACGAGCGCGGTCCGCGTGTTGAATAAAGAAAGACCTAACTCATGTTTTGCATTGTTGAACATTTCGTCTCTGGTGCAACCCAAGCACGTGATAAACAGTTGATTTAGAATAACACCTCGCCTCAAACACTCTCCTGCACTACATACTGAATTACAATTGTTATGAAATCCAACTGTGTGTTGTTTTAGGTACTTACCTCTGTCTGTATACAGGGTTAAATTTCAAGGTAGTGCCAATTTTTTCAGGGACCACTCTGAATCAGTAACTAAATCGATCTACGTAAAAAACAAACTTAATTTTGTTTATTATCTATATAAACAAAGTTGGATAGTTACACCATTTATAAGTCAAGAACGGATGGGCCGATTTTTATGATTTATAATTTTTTGGATTTGTCTCCGTCCCGAATAGCAGAATAACTATTAAAACATCGAAAAATTTACTATTTAAAAACGAGGCGATACGAAGTTCGCCGGGAACACTAGTTAGTTATAAAACTATAGCATAGTTAAAAAAAAACGAAGACGCACTTTTATTTTATTCTCCAAATTTTAGAAATGAGTTCTATCATTTCTAAAATTTGGCACTACTTTGCAATGTAACCCTGTATACAAGGTTATCAGTATGTATGAAGCGGTTGGTTTTGGTTGTTGATGTTTTAAAAATAACCCCGTATAGGAACATTTAACTATCTAAAATTTAAATAACTAAGTACCTCCCTGTAGTCCTTGAGTGCTACTCGATCAAAATGAAGAACAACAGATATTTTCCAATTAAGTAATGTCCAATAGTTAATACCAACAGGAAAAGGAGCAGGATATACTCGTAAGTTATATCAGCCTATTAGCGTTACTGAATTTCCATATTTAAAACAAAATGGGTTTATTAATACAAAGTTAATAAATACATTGAATTAGTCACGACTCACGTCACAACTCTACATTTTAGCTTAAAACTTGAACTGATATAGAATTTCATTTACTTTTTTCTCAGTCGTGGATTTGAAGCTAAAACTGGATTGTGCATGATATGGTGTTTTCTCTATTATTTAGATAATTTCTTATATAGATAAGTACCTAGGTACATACCAATGACGTAGATTTCCTAGGAAGTCTACATATTATAGAACTATTCAGTATAAATAATATAGACCGGACGTTTTATAGTTTTGATTATTGTCAATGTTTTTGTAAATAAAGATTGGCAATCGCGATGTTTAATTTCAGGTACACAACCCCACTGGGGACTCTCTATAAGGTATTGCTTTTTGATGAGAAAATGCCATAGTGCTATCTCGCTCACACAATAGCTCTCGATCGCACCGCGGTCCGTCCTTGTCGCGACTCGGACCTCTCTGTCACACGACAACTACGCAGCAAATGAATAGTACGGAGCGCGGTAGTCACTATTTGTAGATACAAAAATGTAATATAAATAACACCAAAACAGGCTACGATACTGTTCTATCATCAACACCGCCATGGCGCACTGCATCTTTCCCGCTGCGTGGAAGGAGGCAGAGGTCATAGGCATCCCTAAACCGGGTAAAAACCGGTCAGACCCCACCAGTTACAGGCCCATCAGTCTCCTAAAGACCATGGGCAAGTTATACGAACGAGTATTAGTTTCCCGACTAAAAGATTATATTTTCTCTAATAATCTTTTAATTAATGAGCAGTTTGGCTTCAGAGCTACTCACTCTTGCGTCCACCAGGTGCACCGCTTAACGGAACACATTCTGGACGGACTCAACAACTCTATAGAGACGGGAGCGCTATTCTTCGACGTGGCGAAAGCGTTCGATAAAGTCTGGCACAATGGCTTGATTTACAAGCTATACCAACTCGGTGTGCCAGATAGGCTCGTACTCATCTTGCGAGACTTCTTATCGAATCGTACTTTCCGCTACCGCGTCGATGGCACCCGCTCGTCCCCCCGCCCCGTCCGCGCCGGCGTCCCGCAGGGCTCGGTGTTATCGCCGTTACTTTTTTCGATCTATGTCAACGACATACCCAAAACGCCGGACGCGGAGTTAGCCCTATTCGCGGATGATACCGCTCTCTATCGCTCAGGATACAACCGTCGTTACATCACGATAGCGCTACAGCGCGCCGCTGATGCTCTCGGCGAGTGGTTCAGGAAGTGGCGTGTGGAGGTGAACCCCGAGAAAAGTGCAGCAGTGTACTTTACTCGAGGTCGCTTCAAAACGCGGCCTTCCAAACAACCCCGCTGCAAGAAAGTCCGTTTTAACGTCACCTTATTTGGCCGACCGATCCCCTGGGTGAGGGAGGTCAAATATCTAGGTGTCACTCTCGACCATCGGTTATCGTTTGTACCCCACATTACGCGCGTTCTCAATCGAGCGAAGTTCTATACCCACCGACTATACCACCTTGTCGGTAGCAAGAGTAAAATGTCGCTTAGAAATAAGTTGACAATTTACAAAACTTGCATCCGCCCCGTGATGACATACGCCAGTCCGGTGTTTGCTCACGCTTCTTCAAACAGCATTAAGAAAATGCAAAGTTTCCAAAACAATTTCTTGCTGAGAGCCTCGGGTCAACCGTGGTTCGTACGCCGCAAGAATCTCCACAAAGATTTCGACATGCCCTCAGTAGCCCAATATATGAAAGAAGCGTCTGAGCGCTTCTTTGATAAGGCAAAAAACCACTCCAATCCGCTCATAGTCAAAGCCGCCACGTACACGCCCCAGGAGGATGTCGCTGCCCGACTCCGTCGGCCTCGGCACGTTTTGGACGACCCTGACGATTCCTACACCGCGTACTGTAGAACAACAGCCAACACCGCCTTAAGCACTTCAAGTACTGCACAACATTTTAGTTCGCATCACCGCACCCGCCGAAGGGTGCGAGGTCCCGTATTTCACTTCGGCCGACACAGACATGTGCCTGGCCGTTTTTCCCCTGCCCACCCTACGGACGACGGCCCAAGCCGAGGTCCGAGCCTATAGAGGCGCCCTTGAGGCCAGAGTCCGACTCACCCCCAGATCGGGCCCGCTAGAAAGGAGCCCGGCAGCGGTCCGGCCTGTTTCGGCAGTTCCGGTCCCGTCGGCGCCACCACTAGCGGGTTCGCCGCTTGGTAGGGTGCCTTTTGCACTCCACATTGGCCCGATCACGCCTGCTAGTATGGGGCTCGACACGTACGAGTCTGAGGCTTCGCTGCGCGAAGCCTCACACTCGGCCGGGTCGGGCGACCGCTAGCGGGGCGGACCTAGGCCGTGCGCCTTCAGCGCACGCCACAACTGCCCGGGTTAAGCTGGCGAATGTCTTCCTCAAAGGCACTCAGCGATAGGTCCGTCCATTAAAAAAAAAAAAAAAAGCTACGATACTGTACTGAACACAGTCTAGTCAACACTATACAGTCCACTCAAGAACTCAGGAACAGCAACAAATAGCAGATAGTCCAGGAACACCTCTACATAGTACAGGAAGACCACCAAATAGGAAAAATAGGAACAGCTTTAGGAACGGTTGCCAACATAGAACCTCCTTACCTGTTTCATTACTACACGTCCTCCTCGTACATTATAGAACTCTCACCACAATAACAACACAGTAATGGGATAGAAGTCTTAGGCGTAATCCAGCAATAGGTGCACAGAACATCCTGCTTATATACCTACATTAAGCTCACGTAAAAATTACGTGCGTACTTTGCCAGCCCGCATTGGCGCCGCAGCTTATATCCTCTGGCTCCAAGGCCGAGGACCTGGGGCCAAGGACGACAGATAAAGTAAGTACCTACCTATCCACGGCTACAACATAACGTAGGGCCAAAGGTTAGTTTGATTTCAGTTTTTACTTGATAGCTTTTAGTGGGATTGTGAACTCCGATTTTTAAGGAAAAATATGGTTTCATTGGCGTTACCCCGAAGTCCATGCTTTTTAATAGATTCATACGTTAGAAAACTTAACTGGAGTTCTGTCTGTACAACATGACTTTTCATAATTAAGATCACAACTTAGCTAGTCGCCGCTGTCATTTAGTTTGTGCGAGCGCGTTTTTTATGTAAGTAGTAAAGTCTAGTGATGTAGGTACACTGTACATTTGTACATTGGACAGTTGCTGACAAAGTTGACATATGGTTTTCCTAACTTATCGATTTTCGAGGACAAAGATTCTCCTAGGTTGTATCCAGCTTTTAGTCGGGGCTAAACATTCTAAGGATTAGACGCGGTACTCTAATATTACCTAGCTTTAAAATTTAGTGCAAGTTTTTTGACCCTATAAATTCTTATCATCATCATCATTTCAGCCATGGGACGTCCACTGCTGAACATAGGCCTACCCCATTGACTTCCAGATTGGCCGGTTGCCTAATTCTTATATTAGATAAATATTCTTTGACCATGATAGAATTGAGGCTAAAGAATAACTTACAAAAAAGTATACAAATCTAACTAGCTTATGTTGCTTTTGCTTACCAATCTGCGGCTTTTATTGTCTGCATAACTAGCACAGCTTGATTAACTACTTAATTTTGTTTTCAAGTAAAAGGTTGTAAAATAGAATTCGTATCGTAATTGCCTAACTTCGCTTCGAGGTCGAAAGGACTGTGAACCAAGGACTGACCTGACCAGCAGGTCACAAATTACCTATAGTTATAATATTACGACAGGACAAGTTTTATTGCTTTGCGGAAAAATGAATTAACCATGAGCATAAGCACCTCTACCTCTACCTACTGCGTTTGTATACCAGAATTTTGCCGCTAGCGACCGCGAGGTCGGAGTCAAGAATGAGATTTCAGACGTGTAATAACACAAAATGTATTTATGTAGCTTTGTAGTAAGAAACTATCGAGTCCTAAACTTAGTCCTATAATAATGTGTAGATACTAAAATAGCCATTACAAAAAATAAACACCATTTATGGCTGTAGTCGTAGTTTTCACATGGCTCCAAAAATAAAAGAAGAACGAAGTTTTTTCCTATACCTTACGCAGAAACAGGCAGAATTGTTTTTTTTTTTTCAACGTTTTGCAGTAGGTAAGTACTCATTATCAAACTTTAGAGCGTTTCAAAGTCAAGGCTGCCTGCCGATGCTACAACAAAGTGTTGAATTCGTTATTTACCTACTAGTTACCTACACAACGTATTTCAAATTTAAATCGCCTGTGCAAGCATAATTTATACTTAACTCAATTTTAGACAAAACGTCAATTGCATGTTTTAAAACATAAACAAACTATTCCTAGGAACTTACCTACTGAGTTTAAGATTTTATCCAGTTGACGCTAATTGCATTTTCATGAAGTCCTGACGATAAACATCTGCATGTTTGTTTTTTCCAAACATCTGCGTTTAGTCACGTGACTTTTCAATTACATGACAAATCTTTATGGTAATTGAAATTAAATCAAATCGTCTTGTATTGTATGTGACCCGAGCGAAGTGGTCAGCGTCTAAAGTATTCTAAAGCCTTTTGCTAATGTCTGGAAAGATGCCAACGAGGATTCGCGACGCGACGGCGCCGAGCCTAGACGATTTCCCAGGATATGTAGGAGAGTTAGGTAACACTGCGTAAATAAAATTAAAAGGATGGAACCAGGAACCTACACCAAGAGACAACAATCAATAACTTAATTTACTTATTAAATCTGATACGAAAGGAACTTTTAAAATACTACTTATTGTTATAGTAATTTGTAATAGTCTTAACTTTGTGGTTTTATCTTGGTATGTGTTAAGTAATACCTGTAAGTGGTGGTGTATTGAGTACGTATGTATAACCTGCGTAGGATTTTAAGTACCTAACAACTCTATAAGAATTTAAATAAATAAAATACGTAAATCATAATTTTACAGAACTGCCCAACGAGAAGTGTAATGTTTTAAGGGTTCGTGTTATGTTTGTTTTTTTATTTATTTAACGTGACTAAACGCCTTAACCGATTTTGATGTATGAGGTATTTATTTATTTAAACTTTATTGCACAGACATTACATTATACGGATCGTAGGACTCCGGTGTATGCCTGTTTTCTTGATCTGTCCAAGGCCTTTGACCTCGTGTCTTATGACACCCTTTGGAAGAAGTTGAGAGACAGGCATATACCGGATGATATTCTGAATATATTTCAGTTCTGGTATGCTAACCAAACTAATGTAGTTAAGTGGGCGAATGCATGTTCGGACGCATACAGATTGGAGTGTGGAGTAAGGCAGGGTGGCTTGACGTCACCAAAGCTTTTTAATCTGTATGTGAATGACCTCATAGTCGAGCTGAGCAGCATGAGGGTTGGATGTCGGATCGATGGAGTTAGCATAAACAACATCAGTTACGCTGACGACATGGTGCTGCTCGGCCCTACTGTGAGTGCCATAACAAAAATGTTAAGAGTTTGTGAAGGCTACGCGGCTGCACATGGCCTGGTATACAATGTTAAAAAGACAGAGTACATGGTCTTTGGGGCCGTCGGTAGGTCTCTTGACGAACCACCTGCAATTACCCTAAATGGCTTGAACATAAAACGCGTCACAAAGTTCAAATACTTGGGTCATTTCCTTACCGACGACCTCAAGGACGATGTAGACATTGAGAGGGAACGTAGAGCTCTAGCTGTTAGAGGAAATATGCTGATTCGCAGATTCTCCCGTTGTACCGATGAAGTCAAGATCACGCTTTTCAAAGCATATTGTCAGATCTTTTACACGGGAAGTCTTTGGGTCAGTCATACCAAAAGGTCTCTGGATACCCTGCGCATCCAATATAATAACATCTTCAGAATGCTGCTGGGGCTGCCACGCTTTTGTAGTGCGTCAGGGATGTTTGCTTGTCACTATGTTGATGGCTTTCAGGCTATCATTCGCAAGAAGACAGCATCCTTGATAAACAGATTGCGTGCCAGTAACAACGGCATTCTCAAGACCCTAGCTAATAGGTATACATCACCTATCTGGAAGTGTCTGGTGCTTAGGGTGATTTAATGTAATGATTAGTAATAGTTTAACTTGATTGGATTAAATTTTATTTTATTTGGTTTGATTGATTGATTGCATTAAAATTTTGATTTGGTTTAGCTTTCAAATTGATAGTTTAACTTGATTTGATTGGATTTGATTTGATTTAATTTAATATAGTTTGATTTAATTCAGTTTGATTTAATTTATTTTGTTTGATTTGGTTTGATTTAATTTAATTTGATTTGATTTGGTTTAATTTAAATTGATTCAATCTAATATTACCTGGAAAATAATAATAATAATAATAATAATCAACAATAACGCGATAATTGATTACTAACATTAGCATTTAAGGTGTTTTATTTACTAACCACAATATGAACTGTACAGTTGTTCGAAATAAACACTTTTTATTTTTATTTATTTTTTATTACAAAAAAGTTGTACAAATGGCGGACTTAATGCCAAAAGCATTCTCTACCAGTCAACCATGGGGCCATACAGAGATGGTATAGGCGGTGCAACAAAAAAACAAATTGTGTTAAATTAAACCATACAAAACTAAAACAAACTAGATGAATATATACAGTTGTACATACTAGATACATACATAGATAGCTATATACGGTATATACATACATAAAATATATACATACATACTTATACATAATATAATTATACACAGATCTCATGCCAGCGAGAATCATGGAAAAGAGAAAAGAGTTAATCCAAAAAATGCTTGCGCAGAGCCTTCATAAAGGAGAATTTTGACGTGGATTTTTTGATTTGATATGAGGTATCGTTTGAATCCTCATGATCTTCCGGGCTATGTGATGTCATAATAAAAACAATATGGCGAATAATATTAAATGTGCAGCCTGAAGATAAATAAAATCCAAACGTTTGAGTGTAGTATCAAAATAAATAATTTTTATTACAATAGTACATTACCCAAGGGGTGAAAATAACTTATTCAAACCCAAGACAGGGTTTAGTTCGAGGGACTAAATAAGTCTTTGACCCGAGGTACTCACTGTGCTTTTCATTACGAACGTGCGAACGAATACAAGAAAAGTAAAAATAAAAACATGAATAAGGTAAAGAAAAAATAAGTAAAGTGACCGGGCAGCTATTTCAGCCATTTTTTTCATTTTCATCATTTAAAAAATGGTAAATATTTTCCCAAATCTATTATTAACTTTAAAGAAATAGTTACTTATAATAAGGTCATTTAAAATCATATTATGTAATTGATACTTTACGTTATTAAAATTTTATATCGCGCTGTATATTTATTTCAGGACATACAATCTATATACAGGGCATCATTACATTCATATAAACTACACATATTAAATGATAGAATTAATAAAATACAATAAATACTTTAAATAAACTAACTTAACCTAAACTAAAAACTAACTATTCAAAAATAAAAGCGTGTCCGTGAGGCATGGAGGCGAGGACACTGGCAGCGTTTCCTCGCTGAATTGCTAAACTAAGCCTTTTAGTACGAGAGCCCACGACCAAAACCATGTCTTATAGCAATACGGCAAAAACCCTATAAAATCGTTAGATTGTATGATTCTGAACCCGACTAGGTGTGTAGTAACGGTCAAAAGTGTAGCAACTGCGTGGGAGGCCATTTCTGCTGTGTCAAAAAAAAAAGACAGTCGGTATTATAGCAATACGTCTGATAGTGAAAATGTACATAGATTTTATAATTGTATTACGAAAAAGTTTGTTTTCAGACATTTTGCGCGTAGCATATAGCCTGAGCGCATTTTTGAAAATGTCAACAAATTTAGCCGACCTGTATCATAGCAATACGGATAAAAAATTTTTTCAACTTTTCGTATTGCTGCCATGATTACCAAAAACCTGTTTTCAGACACTTTAAGTGTAGCATAAATTATACTCCCAAAAACGAAAATAACGTTTCGGAGTCGCCTGGCCGGCGCCTCTGTTAAATGTTTTTTTAAATTTACAGCCTTCATAGATATTCAAGAATCTCCCTTGTCTATTATATGTACTTTGACAGATGACAGATGTCATTACTTATTTCTTTTGTAAAAGTTACTCAAGTGTGCTTTAAATAAAACCAAAACTATCAAATCAATCAGTATTTAATTTCAACGAGAATATTTTGTAACTTTGAATAAACCGTTTTTTTTTCAACTTCATCCCAGTTTCCTTTTGTGCGATTTATTTCAGTCCTTCAACTTCAATGTTACGGTTTCGGGTAAATTCTTTGTTAATTATCATCTAATAAATTCAAGGTCGCAACGTATTCATTGGTTTGTAACAGAAAATTCAAGATGCCTCAATACGATTTTTAAATGATATCTGAGTATCGAAAAGTTGTCTGATAGAGAAGGTGCTACACTTAATTTGTCTGATATAAATTTTTTGCACATGTGGACAACTTATTTTATCATGTCCAACAATTTTCAGACATATTGCTATGATACCGATCGGTAAAATTTGTTAACATTTTCAAAACGGTCTCAAAATTTTATGCGTTCACATTTCCGTCTGAAAATTGTTTTGTTCGCATCAAATAACCAAAATTTACTAATAAAAAAAGATTTTCAGACGTATTGCTATGAGACATTTTTTTTGTCTCATTTTTAATTTTTTTAAGTGATTTTACGGGTTTGCGCTACACCACTAACGTCTGAAAAATATGTTTCCGGTATCTCAGAACTATCATTCAACTACAGTCTGCAAATCAGACATATTGCTATGATGCAGTTCGGTAAAATTCTTTGACAATTTTGAAAATTCGGTCAGATCAAACGCTACGCGGAAAATGTCTGATATTGGTATTTTCGAGTTCAGGATAATCGTATCTATCGATTTGATGCGGTTTCGGCCGTATTGCTATGGGACAAAAATTTTGGTCGTGGGCTCTCGTACTATTTGTGCGAGGAACGAACCAGCTTTTTTATTTTTTTTTCGCGCTGTTATACGTAATACCAGCTGTATAGAAAGTTGGAACAAGGTTAACTAAAAATGTAAAAATGGAACTAGTTTTTTTTAAATAATTTGACAGCTGTCAGTTGAAAACGATTCTCCCTAGGGCTGAAAAGTATTACTTTCAACCCGCTCCTCAGGCAACTTCAGACCTACTTTCCGAGTATGAAATAAATATTATTTCTGTACAAATTTTATGCGATACTTACAAATAGGAAAATTTAAACAAAAGGCTGCTTTTAATAAAATTAAACTGAAAGTTGTGAATACAATACCTGCGTTTTAATTTTTATCTAGCCAGATTTCTCAGGCTTCCTACTCTCTTCCACACTTTCTAGAGCTAATCTCCATCATAATACGAAACAAAACCTTCTTAATCAACAGAACTGAGGCACGTAAATGTCTGTAAAACTGAAATATCATCATCATCATCATCATTTCAGCCATAGGACGTCCACTGCTGAACATAGGCCTCCCCTAATGACTTCAAGATTGGCCAGTTTAAAGCGGCCTGCATCCAGCGGTTTCCCGCAACCTTTACCAAGTCGTCTGTCTACCTTGTGGGTCAAACTGAAACATAGGTAGGTATAATACCTACTACCTAAAACTAAGAATTTTCAATGAAAAAGTAATTAATTAGAACCGTTTTAATTAATTCATTTTTATTTTATCTGAATACCGAAACAGCTTCCGCATTTTATTTTGTTTTATTCTATTATTCACGAATTGAGTGATAGAAAGTAAGTAGGTACTATAACTTATTTGAGGTACCTATCTGAAATACTTACATTAACTCGTTATCAAGCGTTGTGTGCAAACGTAGGACTCTACATAATACCATATACAAATTAAAACTTCCTGTATAATAATACAATTAGTACCTATATACTTTAGTTTTTATAATTAGTCCTTACTACGGCAGAAATATGTTTACTGATAATTATGTTGTATCTTGATTCCTGTGGTAGAGTCGCAGTTATCTTAACAGAAAAATGTGACCACCATACTTTGAACCATATTCACTTATTTTACGATTGAAAACCAATTTTAACAGGCTAGACCTATTTAAGGGTTAATGTACAACTGTGGCACTAACTGAAAATGAATGTGTGTTCTGAAACTGGCGCAGTGCTGTGGTAATTCTACGAGGTGTAGCCTTACTATCTACAAACATAGCTTTTAAAATATAACGAAGGACTGTATATAAATCTTACTGTCTAATCTATGCTATAATAACCTTTAGATATTGGTGGGAAAGATGAGGATTTAAGACGCAATAAAAATGTAAACCGGAATTTATTAAGCTAGAATAACAAAAATCCTACCTTTGCAGCGAATAGTAATCGTTGTCGTTTTATGGACAACACGAAAGATAACAGGAGTCAACAAAACCATTCACATTTTCATTGATAAAATCCCATTTTGGTGTTCACACAAGACTGTAACTAGTTTTTTTTATCACGACACGTCTACACCACAACGCATGTCGCGATGACTGATCCACCTCGGATATAATTTCGGTTCTCCGAGCATTTTGATTCGGACGTGTGCGGTAGGAAAATGGCGTGCTAGAATGAGATGGAAGGAAAACACGCGATTAATATATAGAAAGAACGAAGACGGATAGAGTTGACTAGTCTCTACCGCAGCTTTGAGCTTTCCGCGGTTTTGTTTATTTGACGTAACCGCATGATGTCATGGTAACGCCGCCATCAACATCGCACAGCTATTTCCATTTGGTTTTAAAATAGGCTTTTGTTAAATGGTTCACTAATAAATATATTAGGTTACTTGACTTGTAATAAATTGAGATAGAGAAGCACGGAAATACTTGAAAACACGATTCGATTATTCAGCATGATAGTAAGTACTTACTGCAAAAAGTAACAGGCCCTCGAAAAGTCACGTGATTTTTCGACACTTGTTTGCACATTGTTTGTGATTGTGCGTACAGTAGACCAAGTTTAAAACACAAATCCATTTCCGAGTTGGCGGAATAAATTATAAGTATACTAATTAATTATTGACTTTTTCCCCTTATTTTTATCAGCTGCAATGGGTTTTAAAAACGATCAGTAAATCACCAGCTCTTAAAAAGCTGACAGGCAAGTTATTCATTTTCGTAACAATCGTTGAGTGTTATTTTTTATCTTAGCTTTGTCATGGTACGATGACCTCCTCAAAACACTTAAGTATCTGTTTATTATAATTATGACGACCTCTGTAGCTGAGAGGCGAACATACCGAACTTGGTTTAGCTAGCTCAGAGGTCCCGGGTGCGATATCCGATCGGACAATGAGAAAAATTACTTTTCTATATTGTCTCGGGTCTAGGTGTTGTGGTACCGGTCGTTGGTTCTATGTTCTATGTGTATTTGATGTTGTCCAAAATTTTTTTAAAAAAATTATATGTATTTATATTTATACTTTAAAGGATGTAACTGTTAAGTGTAACCACCTTATAACTGTCCTAAAATAGTAGAATTAATAATTTAAGAAGGTTCTTCCTATTAGGTATTCTGTGGTTCTGCGAGAGGTCGTAACTTAAGTTTTCTCTGTAGTTTATACAAAATGCATACAGTTCATCTTTATATATTTAATTCTTCTGTACTTGTGTATGTTACTAAATTCCTAGTAAACGTCTGGACGGATTTCGATGTTTTTTGCATAATTTGTGTATTTGAGAAAAGGATGGAACGGCCGCGCCGTTTTATCGATTTATAATTGGAACGGGAAGGTGGCGCTGAGATATTTTTTTTTGTGTTCGTAATAATTATCAGGTCAAGATTTGTATGAAAAGGAAATCTGACAGCGGATTGTCTGGACAAGATTGTTGGGACGGCTGGTATTGTTAATAATTTACTCGTATAGTGTCGGTTTTTTCATATCGTGCCTGCTCATGGACAAGTAAAGGGTTTAAAATAAAATGCCGAACAAGTGTGAGTCTGGCTCGCCCACCGAGGGTTCCGTAAAAATTTGTAGGAACATATTATAATAAATAGTTCAGGAATCGAGTCTCGCAGTTAAATAAATTAGTTACAAATGTATAGTTTTAGATTTATCCCTTTAAGTAGTTACTTGTGGTATAACACGATATTACTTGCCAAATTTCATAGTTCTATCTATGCCAACGGAAAGTACTTAGGTTAAATTTTGAGGGTATCAAAATTATAAAGGTACCTATCGTCGAGAGCGTCAATGTGTCTTTTTTTTACGTTGACTTAGAGGTTTGTTTTTTTCACAGCTTCGGGAACGTAGATGTGTTAATTTGAACTCTGGACATATGGAGGAACGCGAGGGCGTTCCCGAGTTAAAGGGTCTTGACAGACAGACGGGCAAACAAAGTGATCCTATAAGGGTTCCATTTTTTATTTTGAGTTACGGAGCCCTAAAAATTAAAATAAAACCTTATTTTTTATTTAAAAAAGATATTTGTATTTTTCGTACAAAATTACACATATTTTTGGACCCAGTGGAAATGTGGGTAGGGTTTGACAAACTTAGTTAAAAATTATTACAGCCATGGTCTGTTACAGTTATACAGGGTGCACAAAAAATAGGACACCCACTAAAACCACGTAATGACCTGTTATTTTACAAATGGTCAAAAAACAAACAGATTTTCCATATACTTAAAAAAGCACTACCTCAAGGAAAATTATAAGCAAATTTTTTTTAAATTAGTATTTCAATGTTGTTTTCATTTTAAAAGTTTTTGTACATTGCTGATTACATGGCTTTAATGTTCTGTGTAAAACAAAACTGTATAAACCAAAATGAATGTGATTCATATTTTAGTTGGTTTTTTAATTATTTAAACAAAGGCAGAGCAATATTACGGTAACACAATCTTAAATATTTATATATAATTATGCTACTGTAATATTATAGTGCTACGGAAACTTGATATTGGGCACATTTATTTTATCTTTAGGTGATAGAGCCATTGATCCCCTAAATTAACTTTAATAGAATATTCTACGCGTCAGGATTTAGCATAAAGTTATTTTACTTATGCGTTCAAAAAATATTTTATTTTAGTCTAGCGCTAGCTAGCTATCACAAATCATTTTAAAGCCAATCAAATTGCTCTTAGACAAAGCGAGACCTACCTAATATACAACGAATACATTTTAATGACAAGCGTATTAAAAAAATATAAAATAAGGTCAACTAACGCATTATAAAAACTATAACTTAGGACCTATCTTTACTTTTAGTACTTAACTAGATAGTGTAGGTATTCCTTAATCATATTCACAGTTTACATTTCGCTCGTTCGAATATTACATAATACATGAATACCTGATTATTACAAGTCGATTTTCTTAAAAGCAGTCTTATTCGTATAAAATGGAGCCGGGGATCAGCAAAATACGTAAGGCCGAACACAGATGGGGCATCTGTCGGAAGTGGCCAGGCACCTTCTCAGGCAATCGGCGTGGAAGAAGTGCGCACACGGGGTGACGCGCGCTGACCGCATGCCGCCCAGGCACACCGCACACACGTCCTCCAGCGTGGCCAGCTCCTCCGGCGTCGCGCGCCGGAACCTCGCCAGCGACCCGCGAGCCTCGTTCAGCTTCACGAGAGCTTCCCCGAGCCGATGGCGCCCGTGCACGAAAACGCAGAAATACATCACCAGCACGGCCAGCCTCCAGCGCTCGCACCACGCCAGCGCCGGCACTAGTGGCACAGCCAACACTGTAGTGATCCCTCGAGCCCACGCGCCGAAGTACATCACCTCCATGCCTTCTAATCTTTCAAATTTCATAGCGGAGAGACCGATAGGCCACAGTTCGAGAAACGTCTTCTCGGATAGCAGGTAGTATATTCCGGTGATAGAGGTGTATAGGAATGTGGGGCTGTAGTGTTCGAGGCCTTGCTCCAAGCCGAGTGTGAGGAGAATGAAGGTGATGGTGACGATGAAAGTGACCGCTTTGGTCCATTCGAGCACGATCTTGGTGGCGGACATGGCGAGGTGCTTCACGCGGGAGTGGCGCGTGACGTTGACGTAGGGCGACCAGTCCTCCTTGGTGCAGATCTCCCTCACGTAGCTTACGGAGTACGTGATGACGTTGTAAAACATTAGGGAGTAGAGAGAGGTTAGTTTACCCATGGAAACGAATAACCTGTCGCATGCTGTGAAGATCAGCAACTGTAACAAATGCGTATTCGTCAGAGCAAATTGTGTTTAAAAATCGGTGCACAGTCTCACACACTGATGATTAGATCGTTTTACTTTAATTTAACTACGCTGTAACATAGGATAGTTACTTAGTCATATATACGTTCAAATAACTATAAATTCTTTGTAATGTAGGTGCTGAGTGGTGCTATGAAGCAGCTAAAATTGCTAAAAGTCACAAAAGTAGGTTAATGGAATACCCGTTTTATTACGTTTTTGGTTTATGAGCGTTTTTTCCTATGCTTTTGTTAACCTCATCCGGACCTTTGCCTAACTTTCAGTTTAACAGAACGCATCATACCTGACAAACCATAGTAGAAAGGTTGTTCATCTGAAGGAAGACCCGCTCCGCGCGTTCCAGGGGCGCGTACACCGACTTCAGCACGCCCAGCACGCGTACGCAGGGCGCTTTGAGTCTACGACCGGTTTCTGAAACAAAGCAAAGAGTTCTCCTTTTTCACAAATTCAGACGTTAAATGTAAAAAATAGTTGCTTTGTGTTTTTGTAATACGAATACAAAAACTGCATCTGCTACTAATTCTAAACTAAAGCTCCGCATGTCCGCGGTGCGCAGATTTTTCTTTGTATGCTTTTACGAACTGACCAAGATACAAACAATGTTAAAAATCAGAGGCTCCGCGCGGCAGTGTGATAAGCACCTTAAAGGAGTTAAAGGCCGTTTTCGCTTTTATTTTGAATTACAATCTTCTCGAATAACTTTTTTATGGACAGTCTTGGTTATCCTTTTTCTATCAAGAGTTCAGGATGTGTATTTTGTACCTTTACAAAACCGAAGAATCAAAACAGATAAGGTCAATTTGCACAAACTTCTGAAATCTGGATTTAACCTCTAAATTGTTAATGGCGTCATAGAAAGTCAGTTTGTTTGAAACTTTAAACGTATTAGAGACAGAATGATGATAGGCTCGACTAGAATAATAAATTCGTGCAAACGAAACAAAGTAGGTACTCAAAATTATTATAATATTATCGGATTAGTTAACAACAAAATGATTGAGGGTGGCGGCCACAAAGAAGATTTTGAGGTTCACGACTTGTCACATCTTATTGTCCACTTCGTCTCATTTTCCGATTCATAGCGCTTTAGCTCATTTGCATAGTATTTTTTATATTTCGAGTAAAAATGACATGGATGGTTCATTCATTAAATAGCCAATATTTTTGCAAATTCATTTAGGTTATTTAGGTATCATCGTCATCATCATTATCATCAGCTCAGAAGTCCACTACTTAGACCTTCCATAGGATCAGGTCTCTTCCCGCTACCGTAACTTTGTCCAGCGACCATACCTCATACCCACGCGGCTTATTTCGGTTGTTACTCAACGGATTTTAGTATCTACGACGAGGGATGTGACTACCCCAATGCCATTTAATCTTTGCTGTTTTAGATCTTTAATCAGGCTAAGAAATGCGAAGATGGGTTACTTTGGGCTTACTATAAGGCCAAAAGTTAAGAATACGTCTCGGCGCCATACCGTAAGTCATGATTGGTGGATTTGGTAGGTGACACACACTGAGTCTAGTCTAGTATCGTCGGATATATCTGGCGAAAATTCACGTAGTAACCGCTTCCAAACTGTTATTGTTTCTTACTGTTTCTAATAGTTATTGTTTCTTTTGGTAGTCCTACTAAAGTAAGTAGGTATGAGACTTATTAAATCTTTATTTTATTGAATTTTTCCACTTCGTTAATTATTTTTAGGACGTATGCTCCATATTGCATAGCGTGGTCCTGGTCATCTTTGCTAAGCTGTCAAAGCCTAGACTGTTTTTTTCTTAGGAGAAATGTTGGTATAAAAAGTCCACCCTGTTCAGAGAGTAGTCAGTTCAGAGCTCACCAGCTACCAGAAGACATTAAATAATTGTCTACAATCAAGGCTCTAGCTCTGGTAAGTAATTTTTAGTAAATCTTTTATATTATTTGCTACATACTATAACGGTGAAAATGTAGTCAAAAGACGTGAATTTCTCATTCTATACAATAATTTAACACATGAGAACATTCTTACCATAACAATACCAGTAAGTATATTACGAACGAAGTCTCCCTCCTCCGAAGTCTACCTTCGGCAATGCGGAAAGTATCGTTATTACATTTGAAGCGATTGCCATCAGACCTCTGTGGCCCCGAGACCATTTTGGACCATGGTGACACATCCTGTTTTATTTTAAATGTTCTCATGGTGTTTTCCCTCACCATCATTGCCGAGCAAAACTAGATTTCTAGTTACCTACATAGATTCTGGAAAATCCAAAGATAGGTTCGAACTAACTATGCCACCACCGCTCACTAAGAAAGAAGTAATATTTAGATACTAATACCTAACTATGACAATACAGGTGGTTAATTATACGCCTAATAATTACCCATTTTATTAAAAATTGGAAAAACAATGTTTTGTACGTCAAGCAACAAAACGTTTCGGCTCTAAAAATAACTAGACGCCTCGCTTTCGTCATTATGGTGTTGTTGATTCCACATCGTAAACTTATTGATATATCAACAAGAACGAATAAACGCAAAAAGCTTTTATTTTTATCCGTACACAAATAAAGTCAGTCGAGACTCAAGACTGACGATATAAAATCAATCCTCTGAAAGTAAACAATTCAATTTCCTTCATGTCATATACAAAACTGTAAACTTTTGTGAATAAAAATCCACCGATGATATCGACAATAAAAAGTTTTTTTTACATATCGTTATATTTTAAAACTAAATGCCATTAATGTAATTTATCAATCGAAATTAACCGAAGACTTATTACTAGTTACATCAATAGAATAAAAAAAATAGGAAGCGTGAGACAGTTTGTTAAAATTATAATAAGCATAATGTATAAATATATTCTTAATGAAGCAGGTTTCTATAGTCAGTTGTTTTCAAGGAATTATTGACACTAAGACAAAAATACCCTGGAGGTGTGTGAGCCCCATAGCCATGTGTTTGGTCAGACGCAGAAAAGAAAGTGTTTGACGCACACACGTTGGATGCGCGCCAGCTTCCGCTGCGAGCCCATTCAGCTCAACATCGACAATGACCCAACTTCCACACAATATCATATAGTTATTTTTATAAATAAACAACGTACGGTCCACAGCCACGCGCCAACCTCGGAGTTCGGACTCGTATGTTTTTCCTACAAAACTACGCTGTGTCTGTTCTATAGATTGCTCACACAAAAACACAAGCTAAAAGTAATAAATTTTATGCGCCATTCAAAACCAATTTCATGGTCCCCAGTAGAAGACAAATTGGTATGAATATGTTTAAAAAGCAGAACAAATTTTTGCCTCGAAACATCTCCTATGAACCCAAATTTAGACCCGAAAGGAAAAAGATCCGGCTCGAAGGACCAAAGTCACCGGGTGGAGAGATCCCGCATCACTTTACCCACCGACAAAGAGTCTTCCCCCCGAGAATGGCAATGGTCATTTGAAACGCCCTGAGCAGGTTGCATACTGAGAACCTCAAGTCAGCAGCAGTAAAGTTTAAATTATCTAACTATCACTACGGCTGACCAAACCAGGACGTTCCTTTAGGGCGAACAAATGTGTACCTAGGTGGCACTAACAACAGGTGCGTGTCAATGCGGCAAATTGTCCCAAACCATTAAACATTCACTTATGTCCATTTTTCGCTGTGAAAGCAGCTCGGGACAAAAAGAAGGCGAAAATATGAGTCCGCTCACACCCACCCCAGCTCGAAAAAATTTAAGACTGCTGATTATGCCGAACAAAAATTCCAGGAGAGGGAAGTGGAAGCGTACACTATTATATCCCCCATTACAGCGCCCATGAACGTAGGTAGGTAAAGTTAACTTGCAATGATTCTGATTTAGAAAGCCGACAACTGATCTCCGGCAGACAAACCAGGATAAACTCCGGGTATCTTTATATCATACGTTTATCAATTGTTTGTCTAGCTGGTTATGTTACGACGGCATAGAAAAATCTTTTCTAAATGCGTAGGCAGAGCATAGGTCGGGGAGTTGGCACACCCTAGTGTTTATGCCAACTATCTAGCCTATAGATAATTTTCAAAAACATACAAAACACATGACTTTCGTTAATATCTATAGCACAATATAGTGCAATAGATAATCTTCTTAATGTAGTTGCACTCGAATGTATTTAATTTATGTGTTTGTTTTCTTTTATTTTTTTATGCAATTTTCTGCTAACTATGACATTTAAAACATGAAATCCAAGGTGGTGGGAAAAAAAACCTACTTTAGTGGTATTTATTTATTCGGATTTGCGGTAGCACTGTTGTATTTCCGGGGTTAGATGCAGGTTAATCCTAAATCAAAAAACAAACTGGGTACCCTAGTCCACCACGTCCTTGCTGATAGAAAAAATGATAAAATGAATGAGCTCTCTGCATTGCACCCAGTGCGGTAGAAAGACCAACCTGATGAAGGTAAGATAATCGCCAAATACCAAAAAGGAAATACACTAAGCCCCCAAATACCTTGTGCTAATTTGACGACAGCTGGGTACCACCTCGCTGGGTACTTGTAGTTAGCGGAGATGAGGACTGGTACCACCAGACAAGTGTAGGCTGCCATTAGCCACGCTCCCCCCAGCGCAACGAACAGCCCGCGCGGCGCCCAGTAGGGCAGAAGGAGCACCAGAGACAGGAGCCATACTGGAAACGGAATACACTGTTAAACATCTACTGTCGAAAACCAGGTCAGGTTTAATGGGTGTAACTGCTAAGTACTAAGCCGACGCAAGCAAAGAGTGCAGTAGCGAGATATCTTGAGGAATTAAAAGAGAAAACTTCCCAAAACCACAAACATGACCGGGATCTTTCTGTCAAGAACGAATGATTTTATGTCGCTTAACAATAAAAACTTTTACTGTCACTTGTAAAATGTGAAAAACTTAAGAAATCCTATATGCCATGGTTCTAATGTCGGGGAACCTCAGAACGCGCATTTTTGGGTAAACTTTCATAAATAATGAACACGCACACTTATACCACGGGATAGTTTATTCAATTATAGTCTCATTAAGGTAGACAGCTGTAATAAATAATAAATATTGAGATGATGACCATACGTTAAGTATATGACTAGAGTTGGTATTACTCGAGCTAGTTATGCTGAACACCAGAAAAACTTAAAACGGGTATTATTAATGTAAAATATATTTTTTTTTAAACTTTGCATTAAGTATTATTATTTCAGGTGGTAGATCCTGGTCACGTGGACTTGACGGCTTGTATAAACAATTATCTACAAAATTTACTTAAAATTATCGTCGTCGTTTTTTTTTTACACTTCTTAAAAGTTGGTAACAGTACTGCAAGTCTGCTAACACGTTACGTTAACAAAAAGATCATTAGGCTGTTAAAAATCTAAAACATTTGCTGAATTCAGAAAACCACTATAAGGCTCGGACCGAAACTGAAAAATCGAACTGAAAAATTCCGGATGCATGTAGCATCCGGAATTTTTCAGAACCCCATACAAATCGGATCGAATCCGGGCTTGTCCGGAGCCGTTTTGGATGGACTTCTGTAAAATTCCGGGTGCATGTAGTCCGAGCCTAACACCTAGTCTCCGTTTAAGTTTCTCTTCTTCAATTTTGGACATCTCCTTCAACCGGAAATATTGTTCCTAATTAGATACGTCTGCTATAAAGCAGTATGAAAATTCCTTGAATTACGCCATTTATTTTAAGAATATATTTATCTGCCCTTGATCTCATTTTGCTTTGTTGATGCGATGATACAATTAGGCATTTGTAGAGCGTCTGCCATGCGTGAAAAATATGAGTTGCCAATAAAGTACCTACACACATGTACAAAAACACATGAAGTACTTTGTGTTTCTATAACCCCACCATACAATTCAAAAACATATTTATTTACAATTCAGGGTAAGTAAGTAAACAAATGATGCACCTAAATTAGTCGATAAACAAAACAATGATACGCATTAAAAATCGATTTGTACTCTACAGAAATTGACCTAAATTCTTTCCATAGGCACTAAAATATTCACGTACCAATGTTAGCGATTTTATCCTCTGATTTCATTGGTGGAATCTTCGAGAAAGAATCACTCCTTATACGACCGCGCACTCTTGAAATCATACCCATTTTCAACTTTTAACCAAAAAAGTATTGTTCAGACGCGACGTGAAAAACACACTGGCACTTCACGAAGTAGTTTTTAATTAAGAACAAAACCGTAATTTCAGTCGAGACACAACCGAGTTGCATGAAGCGTTTCACATGAATGCGCAACCCGCGGGCAGCGGCTGGGCGGGCGGACGGGCGGGCGGCGCGCACGCAAACACATCACTACTGCGATTTAATTCATACCCAGATAATTTTATTTATCTCAGCATACAAAGACGCTTACGACGGCTATCTAAATTAGGTCTTCAATGAATCGCAGAGATGTTTGGAGTATCCAGAGGTAACCACGATAAGCGATCATGATTACCTTTAGCCCACATTGCAATGACGCGTTATTTTTAAATTCAACTCCATGTCAGTGACTCGTGAAATGAAAGCATATTTATTTGATTATGATTCAGTGTGCATAAATGCCGTGCTTACTCAAATTAAACCTTTTAGAAGGGTCTTCCAGTTTACTATTGCGTTAAAACTATTTAATGAGCCTATGGCTACAGATCAAACTATTTGTAAGAGGTCAGCATAAAATGACGTAGGTATAACACTAAGGTATAACTTGACTTTTAGTAATGTCATACATATTATGGATGTTGAATAAATGTTGAGTACGTTAACTTTTATTATAACTATTATTTCCAATTTTTCGTAAAGCGGTAGGACATCGTAGGTAAACAACTGGGCAATAAAACACGAATGTACTTAAAAACTCAAATTTATTCAGTATTACTTAGACCATTATTTAGTGCGACACTACCCACGTAAGTTAACTACTAAAGTGCTAAGAAAAGACTACGCTAATCCATAGTCTCGTGATCAACAAAATCACGTGAGGAATGTTTCATTCATAAAAACACTGAAAGTCGAACTGATTTATTTGGGACCAAAAAAGTTAAATTACTTATAAATATATTACATTTTTATATCAATTAACTAGCCCCTAAATAAACAAAACTTGTACTGCTATTACGATTAATAAACATTTCAGGTACGAGTGATTAGTGACACGGGTAGGTATACCTAAACTGTGCTCGTGCTGGATCAAACATTTGGTCTCGGAGTTCAAACCCGAAACCGCAAAACTTTTAGTCGGGGTCGCGCACCACAAGTGGTGATCGTCATCGACGATCGTAAACTAAATTTAAGAAATAAATAACATCCTAGGCGCTTTATTCATAACCTCTGAATGCAGCCGATTTGATTCCACCAATACAACAATCATTTAGGTATTTTTTTAAATTTCAAACCTTAGATCGATTTAAAGAACCTACTTATTTTAGTTTTCATTACTCATACTCGGAAAGTAGGTCTGAACTAGTCTGAATTGAAAAAAACCAAAGCAGCACAGGCAGTAGCAGCCAGAGACGTCCGAGAGCATAATACAAAAATTATCTCAGACAGTGCATCCGTGCTTCAAGCTTTAAAAAACAATATCATAACCTCTGTCCTTATATTGGAATGTTACAACGCACTCCAATCTATTGCGAACACGAACAGAGTAACCCCGCAATGGATTAAAGGACACAGCAACTCTCTGGGCAATGACGCAGCAGACGAGCTGGCCAAAAGAGGATCGAAGGCAATTGTGTACGGACCGGAACCACTACTTCCCATACCTCAGGCCCAAATAAAATCATGGTTGCGCGCAAGAACCAAAGAAACACATCTAAATGAATGGAGAAACAGTGAAGGATGCAGGCAAACGAAAAATGCGGTTCCGGTAGCATCAAATAAGTTTGCCCGCAACCTCATCAGACTAGCAAGGGACAAAATTCGCAAGGTTATAGGTATTATAACCGGCCACTGTCCTCTTAATAAACACCTGTTTAACATAGGTGTGACAGACAGCCCCACATGCAGAGGATGCATGGAGGCAGAAGAAACGCCACAGCACGTGCTATTGGAATGCAGAAGCGTGGCAGATCAACGGGCACGGATCCTCCAATCACCAGGATCGCTCCCGGAAGCCTGCAGCAATCTGAAAAGGCTGCTGACCTTCTGGGATGACCTAGGATGGTTGGAGTAAGAAAGACTAAGCAGCACGCACAATGGCCCAATCATGAGGCTAAGTGCGGAGAAAGCCCAGCTAAACTAACTAACTAACTAGTCTGAATTTAAGTTGCCTGAGAAGCGGGTTGAATGAAAGTAAGTTTTTTCAGCCCTAGGGGGAATCGTTTTCAACTGACAGCTGTCTAATTTTTAAAAAACTAGTTCTTTTTTTACATTTATAATGAACCATGTTCCAACTTTCTATACAGCCACTCAATAACAGCGCGATGCAATATTGAATTAATATAAAGTTAATAATATTTGTTTATGAATAATTTACTTTTCACTATTTCTTTAAAATGCATTTTTGAATAAAATGCAGATTTGGAAAAAATATTTACTATTACAATGATGAAAATGAAAAATAAGTAATGGCTGAATACTAGCCGGCTACTGAAAAAAATAAGCGGGAAAGCGGCCAATCCAATCTTTTTTTTTTTCGAGTTGTAGAACGTAGTGATTGCATACTCTTCGGTAGGGTTTTTTCAAAACTAACTCATTTTTCTTCAGCTAATTCATGTTTTTATTTCTACTTTCCTTGTATTCGTAATGAAAAATGTTCAGCTCGGGTTAAAGACTGATTTAGTCCCTCGAACTTTTGGGTAGGGTAACAATGTACTATTGAAATTGTACAAGGCTTAGCTAATGAAAATAACTCGAAACCTCTTGTGTGATTCTGGTTCTAATAACTTTTATTACTTAGGTTACAACTATTTTTTTTATAGGATCGTAATCTAATATTTTTTAAACATTCTTTTTGTATTTGACAATTCAACTGTAACGATTTGTAATGAAATAAAAAGTTTGTTTTATGGAAAAATTATTTGCGTTACTTCAAAATAGTTTACTTAAAGAGGTACCTTGATTTTTTTTCTTTTCTTATGTGGCTTGCATGAGCGTAGCCAGGTACCTTGTTTATTATAACCATACATTTCATAATTTTATCATAACCATACATTTCGTAATCACGATGTTTTTGGATGTTTACGGGAAATTAATGATGGTCGAGTTATTTTTATCAACAACACGCCTACCTGAAATAAAATCCTTTAGTTATTCAGATACTGAGTCACTGTCTTAGTGCTTGGTTAAAAATATTATTTGGGTATATTACATGAATAACTCGGAACCGGACTCTGTTTTTTTATGTTTCCCTTTTACACGTTAAGCACGAAAAACGGACTCATATCTTCTTTACTAGAATATTCTTTGGTAATAGCAACTACGCTAAGTGGTTCAGGGTATTGAACCAAATAAATTCAAGTTTCGCAATGCTGCGTTAGTTTTCCTTAGATAGAACCTGTAACTAAATACTTACCTACATCTATCATTGACTTGGACACGAATTGAAGCGGTTCAGGGATGCCGATTTAGGAGTGTGCAGTGTACCGGATCCCATTTCAGACAATTGAGAAATTAAAATTTTCTAAAGGAGAATGCCAATGACCAGTACTCTTAGTAAAGTTTTGGTGTCAGAGTAATTTTCATAGCAAAAAAAAAATTAAATTATTTCACACCATTTCGGCATTTCTTGTTAAAATTCCTTTCGGGGTTATTTTTTCAATTTAAAAAGGAACTTTCTTATTATATAACATTTCCGCCATTTAGCTAGGGAAGTATATAATTGGGTATTGAGATATCCTATAATCCGATTATGATTTTAAAAAAATGCAAATGCAGTTGCCATAGATTTTTCGCGATTATTACATTAACTATGAAAAAAAAAATTTTTTTAATCGTTGAGTAAATATTATAGTATATGATTTTCATTCTAACACATAAAATAAGAAAATAATGAATTGAACAATCATAATCACAAAATCGATTAACAGTTGGTTCATGTCACATCACTCGCATCTCTCAATTGCATTGACATGACATCCGATATTTATGATGTTTGTTTACTTGTATCTTTTTACGCGTCGAGTTGAGCATTAGTTCCTCCGTTAAAAACTACAATATCAGTGAATATTTTACAAGTCTTTACAAGTGCGCATATGCAGCGCGCTTAAGTTCATGTCGTGATCAGTTTGCGCGCGATTGCATTTGAGAAAATGCGGGTCTATCAACTCTCCCATAAAAAGTCAACCTTATGTAAGTTGGAATAGAGTTCATTTCCTATAACCTTTTATAACCTACAAACAATTCTTTTTTATTTAATTTCTCTGAACTCCGGAACAGGGTTGCCACCTTTAGGGGAAAAAAAATCGGGACAAATCGAGCATCCACCAGAGACGTTCGGAGTCTAAGGAAAATGAAACTTTATTTTGTGTTTTTATTACTTTTTTTATTATTTTTTATTGCATAACTAATACAAAAATGACGTAGAATTATTAAACGAGCCTCTTTTAATAATTAATTAACTAATTTACTATTAATAATAATAATGTGGGTATCTATTTTATATAATTATTTTTTCCATACGTATTTTTTGTTGCTACGAGACGCTTTTAATAATTCCGCGTCATTTTTGTATTTAGTTATAAAGTCTGAACAAGAGATATTAATATTTAATGAAATTAGCAGTTCCGCTTTTATTAAATCAACTGAGCAACGATTTCTGATATTAGACCATTTCATGGTCATTAGTGAAAATACGCGCTCAACATATGCATTTGAAGGAGGTATACTCAAAGCACGAGATACAACACTAAATAAAGCGTTCAACTTTTGCTCCTTTGCGACTTTAAATACTTGGACCCATTTTTGATCAACGCTTTGCTTTTGCTCGATCTGTGGTAGTATATTCTTCACCATACTGAAGTCTTCAAATAACTCGTCCGTAGAAAATCCTACTTCAGAATCGAATCCCATAATTGAAGCAGCATCACAAAGTTCTACAAAATTTAAATTCCCGTCAAGCGACAATGGTTCCAATTTTTTTAGGGGATTCGATTCATCAAAATCAAAGCGGTTTTGAAGATAATCCAGCGCATTTTCATAAAATTCCTTGAAATCCGATATACATTGTTCATACACTGTTTTTTCTGCACGGTGCCGGGCAATACGCAAATGGGATCCATAAAATTTTTCATTCAATCTTGTCTTTAGGCTTTCTGCCACATCTGCCACAGTTTTGTATAGTTGGGTCGAACTAGTTGACATATTTTGCAACACCAAACTTGCCTTCTCAAACACTGTGCAAATATTGGCACAAAAACTTAAGTACAAGAACGTCTTGCCGAACATGTACGATTCTACGTCGCTCTCATCGTCTGTTGTTATACAAAGCAATGTCTTTAAAGCTTTTGGACATTCATTGCCTATGGATATAAAGTAAGAAATGATGGCAGGATAAACCTTCAAAATCTTTTGTATTGCAGTACCCAATGAAATCCATCTTGTTGTTACGTGTTTGTTGATCTCAGTCCATTCCAGTTCCGCAAATGTTACAAATTCCTTTAAACTCTCCCTCCTCAACGCAGAAGATGAGAAATGGCTGTAAATTTTCAATATAACTGTTTCCACATCAAGGTTTAATTTGTTCATTGCATGCTTGAATGTATTATTCAAAACGTGAGCTAGACATCCTGCTTTCATAATATTTGGATTTTTATCCTTTAGCAAGGTAAACGCCGATCTATTTTTTCCAAAATTAGCATTTGTGTTATCTGCACTAAATGCCGAAACACATGCTACATCCAAATCAAATTTTGAAAGCGTGTTTAGAATCGCATCGCTTATAGCATCAGCTGTTTCAAATGGACATTCAAAAAAATCTAGTAGTCGTGTTTGACACCCGTCTTCACGTGAAAAATGTTGAATGCAAATAGGATACATTTTACGGTTTCCTTTATTAGACGTATCCGTAGCGACACTGAAATAAACTTTACGAGATTCATCAAGACCACAAGTTTTGAGAGCTGTGACTGCAATTTCTTCAGCTTTAGGACCGAGTACTTCTTTAACTAAACTTTCAGATTTTGTCCTGCCACAAGAAATTTTTTTTGCGATAGTTGAATCGGGTAATATCTGAGGAAGCAATTTCATACCGCAGTCTGTGGATGAATATGATAAATTGTGTTTAACACAATGGAATGTTTGTGTTAATTCAGCAAGAGTTATCATATTAGTTTCTGCTGAATTAGTTTTTGAGAAGAAAGTGGTCATTAAGTTAGATTTGGTAGTCGATAGTTGCTTCTTTTTATGTTCGTTTCCATTTGCGTGATGTTTAATGTCGCTTAATCCACCGTGAGTTATGGAAAAATCTTTATTACATATCTGGCATCGTGCACAAAAAACTGAATTAGCCTTGGATAACCATGAATTGCTTTTTAACCATTCATCACGAAATTTGCATAACCACTTTGCTTTTTTTTGGGTGTATCCTTTGATGTTTCCCCGACTTCCCTATCGTCGCCGTCGTCAGACTCACTCATCATTGTAGTAATTTATTTTCTGAAAGAAAGCGAAATAAAATGTCATGCCATGCCATGCTACCAAACCATATCCAAATCCCGCCAAATAAATTTTTGAATCGCCCGTAAGTACCTAGATATGAAAAATGAAAAGAGACCTACCTATCATATTTGGGCGTTTTCGAATAAATGTGCCAGCGTTAAGGAAAAAATGGTTTCCACTACGCCACCAAAATTATAAATAGGTACATTTTTATACGTTAATTTTAGTCGCGTAGTGGAAAAGTTAAATTTTGTTTTTTTTTCTTTCTTAACGCTGACACGTTTTCTTGAAAACGCCCATTTATCCACCCACAACCACATACACACTTTCATAATTTTCTGTGAAATTTTCAAAATCATTTATTTTCTGTAAGTAGGCCGACAAGGGCTCTTTTACATGTCTTTTTAATCTACCAGCGCTTTCGGAAAGACCATGTTTGCTAAGAAGAATGCGCCGCAAGAAACTTAGCACAAAGTATTTTTTTCTTAAATATTTTAATATTACATGTAATATTAACAGTAAAATGGATTTTCTTAATTATACAACCACAAAATTGTATAAAACAAAATCACATTGATAAGTATTTATGATAAATTAAAGAAATCTCACTAAAAAGAAACACTAAAGTCACTAACACTAAGTCAGAAACAGCAAATTCATACATTCACATTCATACATATCATACTGTATTATAAATTTCAAGTCAGAATGTTATATTAATTGTAAACACAATCCAATCCAATCAATCAATTCCAGCAATCGTTTTAGTGCATGGCAACACTAATCGATGCTATGAAAATGACAGGAACAGTACCCAAAGCTTTAAATAAAAAAAAAAGTGAAAATGTCAAAGACAAAATATTTAGGTTATAAAATTAATGCTTTTGCAAATTTTTCAATCGTGAATGTTAATAATGTTAGCATAAAACTATTATGTTTTGTAACCAAAGGAAACTAAAGATTAATCTATCGAATCTACTCAAAGCGCGAAAAATGCCGCAAACGGCCACAAACCCAACATACACACCAAATCACCAATGCAACAAAATTGCAATAAAACACTGACCGCTTGACTTAAAATATTAATAGAATACGTAAACTCAGATACTTACATAATGTTTTTCAAGACTCGTATAGTTTCAACTCAGCAAATGAATTTTTTTCACTATCAACGAAGAAAGAAACTCGCCGCAAAGCACAACCAAGTGTGTGTCTGCCACAGATTACTTAATGGAATGCGCGCGCGGGAGGAGGCGAAGACGCGCAACGCTATACATACGGCGCGCGACAGATGGCGCGGTGGCGCGTAACTGAGTTGACAGTTGAGTGAGTGAATGAATTGATTGAGCCTATCGCATATTGTCAAAAATCGGGACAAAATCGATAGGTAGCCGGGACGCGGGACAATGTCTTCGAAATCGGGACGGTCCCGACAAAATCGGGACGGGTGGCAACTCTGCTCCGGAAACATAAATCGATATCACTTCGCAGGTGTGAAAAACATAAATTACTAAAGCATATAAAACCATTTTTATCATGACACAAAAATCTTTAGGTCAGTACATTCATCCAAACAATTTGGGCAATTTCCTTTTGAAGTAAATCTAATCTGCATACGACTCCCCAATAATTACCTATACATACAATACTTTTTTCCTATGGCTGTAAATAACCTATGATTGTTTTGCTATTTGTATGCCAATTTGAATTTTATACTTATATGTGTACGGAAAAACATTGTCACAAACCTGTCGTTGTCGTTGTTAAATAGATCGCTTCTGAGAATTTAGAGATTTCTTACAGAACTCTGCCGACATGTACACCCTGGTTTTCTTCGTTCTGGCGACGAGCACTTGTCTGGCATACTACGGGGGTTACGATTCCCGAAACCTTATCGTTAGAGAAGAGCCACAAGATAACATGGGAGGGTAAGTACTGTTTTTTGAAGTGGACAGCGAAAGCCTTGTCTTCTATGTACACTGTTTTGCTCGAGTATGACCTAATTATACACAAACAATTCCCTAAACAACAGCATAAAGCAAGATCGCTTCGATGCGATTCGTTTTTTATGTCGCGTAATTTTAAATCAGGGGGAGATAAAAATGTAACAAGCAAAAATGTTGACCACCTAGGTTCGATTCCCAATTCATGGTTGACAGAATTTTCACATAAGTGCACAAGAAGTCATCACAGTCAATTTGTGTTCTATCAGGAGAAGTAAAGTGAGAAAAACTTCCCCGATTACTTAGAGATCACTCAAAAGACATTTTCGTACGAAAATAAAGTATGAAGGTGATAGACTAGAAGTGAATTATCTCTGAAATAATCTTTTTTATCTATGTTACCAAAATATAACTATTATTACTATTTTATTATTTCATTATAATAACGAATTCTACTTGCTTGATGTCAAGATGTTTTTTTGTAGGGAGCTAGTAGAATGCCCCGTATGTTTGGGAGCTAGGAATGGAGAATGGTTACCCAGCAACGAGGTATGCCCTATCTCAAGAGGGAACAAAAAGTACAAGATGTGTCAGCGAGGCACCTACGTCAACGAGGTGTGCGACAACCGCCTTGACTGCTACAGGGTAAGGAAATTAATAATTATCATCATAAGCAATATAAAGTCAGTCCACTGCTGAACATAGGTTACATCACTGAGCTCGAGCCAAGCAGCAGCAAATTTTTTTTCTATCCGCTGCGCAGCTTTGCATATAATTGTCTCCCATTCCATCGGTTATCGGTTTTAAAGGTAACCAGCCCATAAACACTTCAGTTTGCTTTTTCTGGGAAGCAAATTCGATTATCTACGTTGTTATCTGTGGGATAACCACATTAAGTACTATACATAAATCTTTGAAGAAAATCCCGAGAATAACTTTCTATAGATAATTTTGAATTGGTGTATTCGTTGTGACATACCGAATTTCCATATTCATACATGATTAGATTAGTTTTAAAATGATGACATTGACTATTAGTTAATTAAGACCGAGCTCTGATTTGTTTATTTGTCATTGCAACACTGAATGAGGAAAAGTACCTACCACATGATTCATCTACTTACGTAAAAGTTGGAAGTACTTACCTACTGAATCTTTTTATCGACATTGTTTTAGTTAGTCTTCCCTTCAATAATCCGATTTTTTCTTCGTTTCACAGGGTCCACGAGAGCAGTGCACCGAAAAGATGGACTTTGACATCTACGGCCAGAAGTGTGCCCCTGGGTATTATTGTAATAAATACCTGGGCGTCTGCACTGGGCTGGAGTACAACACGGACAGCAAGACCCAGTGGCTACTCAACCCGAATAGGCGGTACCCGCTACGAGCCCGGCGCTCCGCGTAAATCCGTTATAATGTTTTGAATATTTAAAAATCGAATCGAGCTCACACTAACCACAAAGAAAGCCATGCTCATCACCACTTTTGTCGCGCTGCCATCTGATTTCCGAAAATATTTTTCTTTTATCTTATGTCGGAAATGCAACATTGTACCTATTACCGAAGTTTTCTCTTACTTGCGTGACGTAAGTACACGCACGCTCGCACGTGCATCTTAGTTTTCAATCGCCCGTTGTGATGCTCTTTGACTGTGATTACATTGATCTCACTTTGTTAGTTATTATTATAACAGTAATATTTACACTTACTAACTATACTCGTATGCTAATGCAAAGTCTTTACTTGAATAACATGTTGTTCTCACTAATAATAAAACATGTACCACCATTATTATGGGTTTAAGAAGGTAATGCCTAATAAATCATGAAATTGGATGAATAAATGCATTTACCCTTTAATTGTGTTATCCTTTTTTAAAACTATTCCATCTTCAACAACAATCAATATAATTTTAGACTATATTATGCTGGCTAGCTGGTGATGAGAAGAAACGGTGCAAAAAAAATCAGTCACCTTTGTCAGCCTTTTTACATGAAATACAGTTACAAGACATGTAGTAGGTAAGTGCGAGCTAAGTAGGTTAAGTCCAATAGTAAGTCGTTTAATTTTTTTTAAGGATTTTTTAAATGTGGAATTTGAACGTATGAATAGTTCAACAAGAGTCTGTGGTAGGTACGTACTTTATAAAAACATTTCATACATTCTCCAAGAATGAATTACAAACTTTGTGTAGTCTGATGAGTCTTAAGCTCGAAAAAGCAAACGTTAGCAAGCAAATTTAGATTTTTTCCAACGTTGGTACTTACATAATATTTTCAAATATTATGAATTGTGAGACTACGAGGTCCAAGACAGCATACTGTACGTACAGCTCTTTTCTGCAACACAAAGATGGATTCAATGTCAGCAGCAGAACCCCATAGCAGTAAACCATACAACAACAAACTATGAAAATAACTAAGGAATATTAGTCTTGTCGTTTCGACATCATTTAAAAGCCTTAGTTTCCTCACAGCATAAGCCGCTGAACTGAGCCTTCCTGACAAGGCAAATAAACATAATGAAGACTTTATTGCAGCCGGAAGCTCAGCATAAAATATGAAAAAAGTGACGTCCAAAAATTTGCTTAGGCGAGGCATATCTGAAACACTCATAATAATGTATGTTCTACGATTTTTCTTAGTTTCAGAGTTACGATCAGATATTATACATCTTAACATATATGAGGCACCTAAAAAAAAATTTTGCACGTTACTTTTCTGGCCATCCTGTATGTATTATGGGATAATTCGGGAGTCTAATGTAATTCCCCAAAAATATGTAGGTAGAATCGACTGCATCTGTTTAAACGTCTGACAATATATTAATATATGCATACCTGCCTCACATTGGGCATAGTGAATTTAATGCACTTTTTATTTTGCATTAACAGATTGTTAGCAGCTTAAACCATCTTACTAGTAGAGAGAGCATATTTACATCGTCAAAGGAAGCTTTGCCTCTTGCCAATTTTAAAACTCAGTGATGGAAAAAAAGCGCGGGAAACGTCGTGGGACGCGGTCGACTTTTCTTTATTTTATTTTCTAAAAGTACATAATAAGGATCAGATTAGTACATAAAAGTAGCTAGTTACGGTTATATATGTGTATATTTATTAGTTTGTGAGTAGTTTTTTGCGGATATCTGGTAAATTTTCTGTTTTAATAATATGATCGAATGAACCAGACGATCCTGGAGGAGTGTCAGCTCCCCAGGTATCTAATTTTGTGACCGTTTCCTATAATGGAGAGAACATGGATGCAGAGAGATCCCACCATGATACAGACAGTTCAATTAATTTAAGTAGTAGTGGTGCTACCAGTGCTCCTAAACGTAAACGAACGTCTTCTCGCAAGTGCAAACATTGTAATAAAAAAAAGAGGAGACATCATAAATCTTCAGTTTTAGGTATTGTTAATAATAGCGATAATAGCGACTGCCAATGCAATAGCGGTCTCGAACATCAAAGTCAAGATAAAACTCAAAGTCCAGGTTACTCTATGTCAGCACCCAGTAATCCAAGTACTAGTCAAACCGTGCGTGATTCTCGTCCAATCGTTGATAGATTGACGTACCAGTCTTCAGATGCTGCCCCTTACAATGTTCATATTTTGAAAGAACCATCATCTTCTGGGGAAAACTGTAATATTCACCTAGTATCATTTGGCCATTTTCTCAAAAAGAACAATTTTAAAAATATTATTGATGGAAGTTTAAAAAAAATGGGAGGAATAGGATCACCATATCTTTTTCCAAATTTGAAGATGCCAATTTATTTCTGGAAAACAATACATTACAATCTAAAAACTATAAAGCATTCATTCCTGTGTTCAATGTCACCCGCATGGGGGTAGTCAGGGGAGTCCCTGTTGATTGGACTGATGATGAAATAATTACAAATATTTCAGTTCCGATAGGATGTGGAAATATTATCAAGGTTCGCAGACTCAAAAGAAAAACAGTAACAAATGGACAAACTGAATTTGTTCCTATAGAAACTGTTGTTTTGACAATTGATGGTCAGGTACTGCCAAAGCGAGTATATATCTGTGACAATTCCCTGCCAGTGGATTTATATATTTACCCCACAATCCAATGCTTTAATTGCTGTCGGTATGGTCACATTAAGTCCCAATGTAGGTCTACACCTAAATGCTATAAGTGTGGTCAAAGTCACTCCGGTGATAGTTGCTCAGTAGAGGAGGAATCTGTAACTTGTTGCCTATGCTCTGGTAGTCATTATTTTTGCTACTAGCAAAAAATGCCCAGAGTATACACGTCAAAGATCTATCAAAGAAACAATGGCGAAGAGCTGTATATCATATGCTGAGGCAATCAAACTTAACCCCCCTGTTTCAAGATCTTATGCTGATGTGCTCCTCTCAGTTTCCTCTCAATGTAATGAGTCTCGTCCTACCTTTATATCTACCAACAATAATAACAATGGCACTAATAAGGTAACTTCTTTTATAAAAACAGTTTTTCGAAAACCAAGTCCCCCTCCACCTCGGAGTAAAGGCCTATGACCGTGCAACTCATGAAGCCATAATTAAAGATTATAACACACCTATCACTAAAAGTGGATGTACACTTGTAAATAGCAATACCAATTCAGACATGTCAAATGTTCACTTTTCAAACATGTCAATCAAAGAATTAATTTTAACCCTTATTAAGTCATTATCTCAATCTAATTATATCTCTGTACCCACCGTCGTGTAAAACAAGGAATTCGTTAGGACTAGTTATACTGAAAGTGCAGAAGGTGATTCAATGGAATTTCCGCAGTATTAATTCTAAAAAAAAGTGATCTATTATATCAAATTAGTTTATTTCAGCCGTTTGTTATTTCTCTTCAAGAGACCTGGCTTCGGCTGGACTCTAATTTTAAAGTTACAAATTACTCTTGTGTAAGAGAAGACCGGTTCGATAGCTTTGCCGGTGAAGCTCTTCTTATACATAACACAGTCCCCTTTATTCATATTCCGATCCCACAACATAATAATGATTTTTCAATTGTAGCTGCTAAAATTAATAATATATGTTTTATATCAGTTTACATATCTCACCCAAGCTCTCTGATATATAATGAATTGGAATAAATTATATCTTTGCTGCCTAAGCCCATTCTTTTAACAGGCGATTTTAATGCACAACCAATCATGGGGTAGTCGCAATTCAAACTATTATGGTGGTAGGATTATAGATATTTTAGAAAATAATAACTTATGTTTTCTTAACACTGGTTCTCCTACGCGTCGAACTTCCCCAGATGAGGGACCGAGTGTACCGGATTTATCCATATGCCCCCCTAATTTAGCCTCTTCACTTAGCTGGGCTACTCATCCTTTTACTTATGGTAGCGATCATTACCCCATAATTAAAACATTCCTAACACTTTATGGTAGAACAACAGTAAATCGTAGCCCCCGAATGAAATATAATCTGTCCAATGCTAGTTGGAGTTCCTACAGGGAAAAAGTGGACCAAAAAAGTGTTTCTCTTCCTCCAATAGGTGAAAACTCTCTTTGTGCTGAAGCTCTTGCTTCAATCCTTATAGAAACTGCTGATAAGTTTTTCCCTTTAAACACAGCGGTTCAAGAAAAGTTCCTTCGCCTCCATGGAGGGACCAAGATTGCTCGGCAGCAGTTAAAAAAAGAAAGGCAGAGGCAGAGAGAAACTACAAGTTAAGCTCTACTGTGGCAAATTTTAATATTTTATCAGAGTTAATTACCAGTACGCGTAAATTGTTTAAAAAGAAAAAGTGGGAGGAATGGAGAAATTTCTGTTCCTCTATATCGCCAGACACTCCGCCTTCTACTGTCTGGAATAACATTCGCAGATTCAGGTCAGTATTTAAAGAGTCTAGACCATGTCATGTCCAGGAAGAAACTGCTGACCAATTTTTGGACATATTAGCCCCTTCTTTTGCTCCTGAATGTAACAAGTTAATCTTAGCTCCTTCAGATATGAATGTCAATACTCAATCTAGTATTAATTCTCCCTTTAGTTTCTATGAACTAAAAGGGGTTTTATCACATCTTAAAGATTCAACACCAGATATAGACGGTATCCCATATTCATTCTTATCTAATTTAAGTGACACGTCTATTTTATATTTTTTTACAATTATTAGCTCTGTAGTATTTTCTGGTATTATTCCTCAATCTTGGAAATCCCAAGAAGTGATCCCCATATTAAAGCCTAGCAAGCCTCCCATAGAAGCATCATCTTATCGACCAATTGCACTCTTTTCTGTTCTAGCCAAAATAGCAGAACACCTAGTTAAAAATCGCTTAGAGTGGTTATTGAAAGCAAAGGCTTATTGGCAAATAGTCAATATGGTTTTCGTAAGGGGAGAAGCACTATGGATAGCTTAGGAAATTTCACTGCTGATATCAGGTTAGCTTTCTCACGCAATGACTCAATTTTAGCGGCTTTTAGATATATCAGCAGCGTATGATTCTGTATTAATACCTATTCTTAAGAATAAACTACTTATGTTACAAGTTCCAACTATATTTATAAATTTTATCGTAAACATGTTATCAGAAAGATCAATTCATCTGATTCAAGAAGATTTCAATATCAAATCACGAATAATATTTAAAGGTCTTCCTCAAGGCTCGGTTTTAAGCCCCATTCTTTACAATATATATACATATGATTTGCAGTCTTCAATAAATATACCCGGTTTAAATATATTGCAGTATGCTGATGACTTGCTTTTTTATGTAGTTGGTAAATCCGTAAGTCAAATATCTCACACTTTAACTTGTTCCCTTAACTCTTTAAAAACATGGTTAGATAGCCACGGTCTGAATCTATCTGTGTCTAAAAGTAGTGCTGTTTTATTTTCTCGAATGCGTATCCATCCTCCTATAGTGGTTAGTTATAATGGGTCTAAAATTCCTGTGCAACAAGAAGCTAAGTTTCTTGGTGTTATTTTAGATTCCAAATTTACAGGACTTCCTCATTGTTACTATATCAGTGCTAAGTGCGAAAACGCTTTAAATATAATCAGATGTTTATCAGGTGTGTGGTGGGGAGCTTATCCTTTTTCCCTTAGACTATTGTATAATGCTATAATTCGAAGCAATCTAGACTACTGCTCCTACTTTCTCGAACCATATAGTGCAGCTGGTTTGAGTAAACTATTTGTACTTGGAGCTATGAAGTCAAGTCCTATCAACGCCATGCCGGTTGAATTTGGAGAACCTCCCTTAGCATACAGACGACAAAACAAACTTTGTGTGACAAATTTATATTCCGTTCTTTGCAATTTCTCAATCATCCACTTTATTCTAAATTACAAACTTTATCAGAGTGTATAGAAAGCTCATCTTATTGGTCTCACAAAAAGATACCATGTATAATTGTGAGTTTTCGAAAGTTTACATCACTACAAGCCCCCTCACACAAAACTCGATATCTCCCTATGTTTAGCACTAATTATAACTCTTTAGTCCTTCCTCCTAAGATTCATTTTGACCTAGGCGTTTCCAAAAATGACAGTAACGCTAACCTAACATTTAATTTAACTCTTGATTAGGATTGGCAAGATTGGCATCACGTTTATAGTGATGCTTCCAAGCAGGGTAGTACTGGTTTGGTAGGAATTGGAGTATATCACAACCAGTTTGGAATTATCCAAAAAATCAAACTTCCACCTGAGACATCGGTACATCAGGAGAATTATACGGACTTAAAAAAGCTATGGAGTATGTTCTCCTTATGAAGTTACCCAAAGCTGTAATTTTTTCTGATTCTAGGAGTGCTCTGCAATCCTTAGAGAGATTTCCATTTTATGTTGGTACTAGTAGTAACCCAGTTGCATTTGAGTGCAGGAGTTTATTACACAAGGCCTCTGAGAGAGGCCAAACTATTCATTTCGGATGGATGCCCGGCCATCAAGGTATTTTTGGAAATGAAAGAGCTAATAGACTAGCTATAGTAATGCTGTTTTCGATGGAGACATGTTTCCTTACAAAAACTACTGTTCTGATCTGCTCACTCTTCCTAAGCTCCATCTCCATAACCTGTGGAGTGAAAACTGGGAAGTTAGCTCAAGTTAAAGGCAAACACTACAAGACTATTCAGTCAAACATTCCTTCAAAGTCATGCTTTCACATCATAAAGCTTGGTAAGATTTCTACAACGTGTATTATTCGTATGAGGCTGGGACACGCTTGCACTCCCTCTCACCTTGCCAGGTTGCGCATTATAGATAGTATAGTATAGTATAGCGCATCTATAATGCATAATGCAACATAAAATGGAAATCTCTCTAAGGATTGCAGAGCACTCCTAGAATCAGAAAAAATTACAGCTTTGGGTAACTTCATAAGGAGAACATACTCCATAGCTTTTTTCTTCTTTAGTGACATATGCGAATGTGGTGCTGATATAGGTGACCTAAACCACTTTCTTTTCGTGTTCCTTACATGATAATTCCTCTAAGCTTTGTTTTCCTCTCTAGTATCCCTTCGTATTCCTCTCCCTACATCCATGGTAACCTTATTAAGTATGAATAGTTCTGTAATTTATAATATTCTATCCATTTTCATTTCCTCTAATAATATTAAAATATAAGTTTGTGTATTGTTATTCTTTAAATATTAATTTACCTACTAACCTGATCCTATCCTGCTTTGTTTTTCCATTCCTGTTAACTTTGTATCATCTGCAAACCATACTATCTCACAAAGGTCTTCTTTAGTAAAGTAAGGAGTTACATAATAATAAACATAGATTAAGAATAATAAAGGTCTTAATATAGAGCCCTGGGGCACACCCATGCGTAATGGAACTCCAGAAGAGTCAGTTCCATTGAAATTAACTTTTTGAATTTTATCTGTGAGTTATGACTAACAATTTTTCTGAATTAATTGCTAAACGGAGGACGGACTCCTCTTGATATTGCTCGACTTTGCCCCACTCTGCTTTCCTTGAAGTCAAACTGCCGCTGCTATTGGAAGATCATCTGTCCACTTCCGTCAGCCCGCCAGCACAGAATACTTAGTAGTACCAGACCACGCTTCCTTCTTGTATGAAAACCATTTCGAAATTGGCCATAATCTAGTAAATATAACATCTTCTTTCGGGTCTTGCCGACGGGCTGACGAAGTTGACGAAAGGATCGACCAATGAAAGCGTTTGACGTTACTACGTTTCACTGGATTTCGAGAAACGCTGCGCCGAATCATAATTCAATCCAGCAAATTTATTTTAAAAATTGTCCGTTTTGTCCACATAGTCACAGAGCAATTTTTCACGGAATGACTCTACAATGTCAAGACGCGTCCAGGGACGCGTCCGTCGCCGTTTGTCACCAGCTCATCTTCTATTCTATTCTAGACGACCATCCCCACATTTAATCGTATTTATGAGAGAATTAATGAAGTTACAATTATCGACTTGGGGCATCACTAATTTTAGTTCCAAGTACTGATAGTATACGTCCTACAGCGCTAAATAAAATGTCAATAATCAAATGCATGAATGAATAATTTGACAGCAGCCATTCTATGTTTATTTTATGTCAGCATAACTTTTTTCAGAGCAAAATTCAGAGTTTGGACGGATTGTCTCTGCTTGGGGACTTTTTTAGATTTTTCAAAAGTGAAATGGCGACTGCAATTTTCAATTATATCTATATTTACAATAGTTATTGTGGTGAGCAGTCGCTTCAGGACTTGTCTAATGTGTTTTTTTAGATATTAGTCAAAACTTGCATGTACTTACTCTCTGACCTTCATAACATTTACTTGTCAAATCAGGCGGTTTGGCCGTTCTCGGTTTGGGTCGGTCGGGCGTTGTTTGTTAATTTCGCTAGAACGACTGAGGTTCATACATTTTAAAGTGCAATTTCATTGTTTCACTCTTCCTGCCTGTATAACCCGATCATTATAACAAAGGGAACGTTTATAAGGTAAGAATTAAGTTGTGCTTTGAGTAACTATTGTTTACAAACTTAAAAGTTGTAATTTGTCAGCTTGTCAAACTAAAAACGGTTAGTAGATAAACAATCACTCCTTTGTTTTTACTAAGTACGTGCTCGAGGTTCTTGTGTCTCTTTTGTATTTGAGTATTTGATTTGGGTTTTAATGACTAGATCAGCATCCTTTAATAACCCCTTGTCAAAACTTAGACAACTTTTTTAAAAGTTTTTAGTAAAATAGTAAAGATAGATGGCTGCTGGTGACTAATGGTTGTGGCCATTTAAAAGCAGTCAAATTAATATTGCTGTAATACTACACTCATTAAGTAAAATTATACCTACCTATAATTTGTTTGCTTTAGCTGACCACAGCAAATAAAATTGTTATCCTCATTGTTTGTCATAGGATTGCATCATGCATTCCCTTTTTTACTGATTTGACAATTTAAGTAATTTAAATCAGTAAGAAAATAAAATTGACACAGAAGTTATGTTACATTTGTTGATTTTACAGAGTCAAAATGTATTGTGATGTATGCGGTATTGTTGATGAACACTATGATGAAAAAGCTGAAGTGTTCCATACTGACACACCAAAACATTTGTGCAACTTGATATTAGCAAATTACAATAATAATAAGTGAGTATTATTTTTATTCTGTTTTATTCTGTAATGTCTAAACTTTGTATGTATTATTTGACCAGATAGCCTACCAGTAGAATTTTTCTAACTGGTTTCTGCTTAACCATACGATGTCCACTAGTTCCACTACTGAACAAAGGCCTTCCCCAGTGACTTCCAGATTTACTCATCATCATCATCATCTGCGATGCGTCCAAAGCCATCGCTTTCGGGCTTGGGCAACAGGCAAAGTGCTCCACCAGGGTCCGCTTCCCTAATTTACTTCTCCACGGTCTGGGGCATCTCTAGTTGTCAGATCATTGGCATGACATTAACTTCCAGTTTTACTGTTATGTCTATAATATGCCAAATTTCAGCTAAGTCCATGCAACTGTTAAAGCATGATTAAGACACATGTTTGTATATTACAAACTTTATAATATTAGCAAGATGACCCAAGCACAAGCAAAATACTGTAGAGCCAGCAGGCTGACGTCCACAAAATTTTCCTTTATTCCTCATTCAGCCACCACTCCATTACTTAATTTGCTGTTGTGGTGTAAGTGGCATTGAAATAATAGGGCTTACATTTAGCAGTAGATATTTGTATGCTATGTGATGCAAATTAATGAAGCTTAATCCTTGTTGCTTGTATATTGATTTCCTCTTTTTTTGTTATTTCTAAGTATCATAATGTTGTATTAACCCATCGGCCCCTGGAAACAAGATAATGGAAATTTATTATTATGCGGCCACATTTGGGGGTTTGAGATTGTCTGATTAACTGATCAAGCATACGTTAACGAGACACAATAGAAGTTCTATTGTTATGCGGTCTCATGAGACTGCTTGGATGTTAACGGGTTAAACACACTACATGGCAATTTATAATAATTCCCTATCTTACACATAACACATTAGTCAGCAAACCACCAATGCTTATTAAAAATCTTTTCCAACGCTAATCATGACTATTTTTGTACACTATTATAATAATAAAGCCCATTTATTCCATTTCTCTTGTTTTTTTACATTTCAAATGATGTTAGTAGTGTTAGTGACTTATTGTAGTTATTTTGTGTTATTTAACAACAACTAATTCAGTTATTTGTTTCTGTAGGAATGAATCTCGATTGAGTATAGGCCTCCCCCAGACTCATAATTCTCTGTTTCTGCTTTTATGCATCCAGTCTTTCCCTGCGATCTGTATTAGATCATCAGTCCACCGCTTGATTGGTCTTCCAACTCTTCTTTTGCCTAATATTGGTCCTTTCCATCTTGTTGCCAGAATTGCCCATCTTTTATTTTTATACACTAGCACACTGAAACTGCTAAGATTCATGTTAAAAAATGAATAATCGAGAAGAAATTTAAGTCTACATGTACAATTAAGCTTGATTAACTGTATTTGTAACGTAACTGGATATCAGCTAATGCATGTAATGAATACTTTTTTTATTATTTCAGACGTTACTTTAGTAAAAATAAAGAAGGTATAATTATTCTGGGTAAAGCAATTGCTGAAGAAACCAATGACCACCAGAAGGTTATTATTGAAAATACAGATCATCATAAAATCAGGATTTATGTGAGTAAAACAACTGAAGTTTAAACAACAGGCAATAGTTTAAAATTGTCATGTACATTTTGTAAAAAAAAAAAGTTGTTAATAAAATATTATAATTATTTAATTATAAAATATTTTTTAAAATTCAATACCAATAATTTCAACCCAAAAAAGGTTTGTGATAAGTTTTTTTTTTTTTTTCAGGTGAAACCACAGCAAAATGTCAAATTTATATTCAGTGTTAGCAACGATACCAAAAATGATGATATGCTTGTAGTTGGTTTTCAACTAGGCCATCCTCAGCCTCTATTTAAAATGAATGACCATCCATTCATTTTTGGAGAAGACCCTCATGTCTTAGAAAAAAGTATGTTAAAATTTAAAATTATTTTCGAAGCTAGGAGAATTCAAATTTAAACAAATAAGTAAAAAGTTTTTCTGAAACATAAAAGTAACCAAAAAAAGATTTAAATGTCCTATTTTTCGAACTTCTGCTTTTCTTTTTTTAATAAACTTTATATAAATTAAATACTGGGTATGCTATATATATATTTATTTTTTTTATTTACAGAATCATCCATTAAAGAGGAAGTTTCAGTGTTATTTCAAGCAATTGAAATAGGACAGTATGAAATGCCTATAATGTTTACATTTCTTAAAACAAAAGATGCAAGTAGTAAGAATCTTATTTTTGTTAGAGAAATGGTTTGTATTACAGTCTCAGGTGTTTTGTCTATGTACTAATTAAGAAAAACAATTCTTGACATTGTTGGTATGTTCCATGTTCTAGGTGGTAATGGTACAAGAGAAGCCAACGTGTCATCAAAGCGTTAAAAGCCCTTACACTAATGAAGATTGGACGAAAACCCATTTGATAAAATCTATCACTCATGTGTAAGTATACTTATCTAATTTCGCATACAGAGCTGAAACTTATACGGAGCGTCAGGCGCTGGTTGGGACGAGATACGCTAGGTATTTATATCAGTAGGCGTGGCTCAACTTCCTACCTGCCGCTGATGACTGACATCTCCGCATCTCGTGTCCGTCTGTCGCCCCGCGCTCCAACTTTACGAGTTGGAGCACTTAATCAATATTTAACAGTATATCAAGTACCACTAATGGATTAAAATAAAAATATCAACTAACAAAATTAAGCATAAAAACGCCGTTTCCAAAATCTTAATGCGAAATAAAAACTATAGCGTATTTGCGATGCGCAAACTGGCAACATCGCTTTTCTGTCTCGCTCCCTTTTCTTTGGTGAAGTATAAGTCGGACGTTTATTACTTTTTAAGATATTTTAAAATTATAAACAATATTTGGAAATATTTTTTAGAATATATGACCGCTTAAGTATTACGGGTTATCGGGAACGCCTTACGTTAATTAAAATTCTGTATAAGTCCTGATTTATTAGTTAACTTTCTTCTAAGGTGATTCTACTGCTTAAGTACAGCAACTTTTTTTATGAGATCAACATCTAAATCGTAAAAAAAAAACACTTTCCTATACTAAAACTAAAAACTAAAAAAGTACGAGCCAAATTTTAGGGAGCGATTCAGTCGTCTAGAATACAGGAAAAATGATTGAAAAAATAATTGTAAAAATAAATACATTATACTTTTATTACCTTTTACCTTTTTAATTGATTTTTAAGTTTTTGATTTTTTGGATTTTTAATACCTTTTACCTGTATTCTAGACTCGACTCTGAACAATCCCCTAAAATTTGGCATGTACTTTTTTAACATCTTGTATATACAAACTGATATCAAACCGCCGATTAGTTTTTTTTTTTTTTTGAGATTTCAATGGTGGTCCTATAGAATAAGTTGTTACTTTACTTAAAAGTAAGCTAACCATTAATTTTGGACCCTTTGTGTACTCCTAATAATCATCATTAAAACTATTAACAGGCCTTACGAGAATACATTTAAAATTCCAAAGCTATTGAAGATTCTCTTCCCACGCGGACTGGAAGATAAAGCGTTAGAGGGCCTGCAAGTCTCTCGTGAAGTTATGGAGCAGTTGAGGCTAGTGCTGATAAGTACCAGGTAATTATTTGATTGGACTTTACAGCCAAACTTCTCTCAGCAAACATCAAAATTTTGAATTGGATTTCGCAAAAGACTATGTAAACAGGATGGTGATACTATACATCTTTGACTTTAATGACACATAAAATCTGTCATTCTATGTGTCATTATTACAAAATTGAAGCAACAAAACAGTTTTGCGTGCAAATGTTTACACACACAGACACACGCACACCACTATAAAATAGGGTCGCTCTTAGTAGTTCTTCCCAAAACAGAGGAAAATTCGATAAAACCAATGCCTACATCTAGATATCATGCTTTCAGAGCGGATTCACAGCCCTCTGTAGCTCCAATGTAGTTGCCTTAAACTTTGCGCGCGGTATATATATTTATGTGTCATTAATCTAAGCTATACATACACTGTCGCTAGCTGTGTATGTGTACCTTCGTCCACTTAATCAGTATTGTGTATCGCTACAATCGTAATGCTGTGTCGCGCTTCAATCGCGTCGAGATGCAAAAGCAAGGACGGTTCTGAATAGCCATAATATCTCTGTCGCACTGAAGCGGCACCCTCCCTGCGTTCTTCACTCTTCGTTACCTAATGCCGTCCGAAACAGTCGCGCTGTCAATTGGTTGACCGGCATTATTGTATATTACAATCACGTCGTTTAATTTAAACTAAACTAAATTATTTTAACCAATTTTACCTACAGAGCTATTTTTGAAGAAGGGATTACAAAGGAAAATTACATGACTTATTTTCGCCATCTTTTGTGGTGGGAAGAGATCATAGCTAAGATTAATTTGAGGGTAAGTATCGGGTGGTTTATCGATCGCTTTTAGTAAATTTTACTTTAAATTTTCTTGTTAAAAATGTTGTTATTATAACTGATAAGATGTAATATTTTACTCCTTAGAAATACAACATGTCAAGTGTGAAACTGCAAAAGGAAAAAAGAGGTTATTATCTTCAGGTACCGGGTTTGGCTGAAAAGCGGCCATCTTTGTTGCGTGGTATGTATTTTTTAATGCTTTATGCAAAGCTTCCAGTTAAGTTATACCTGTTTTTTTATTGGACAACATACCTCGCTCAGGTCCTATGAAAAGTAGCCGAAGCACTTGTGTTACAGAAATCAGAAACAATATATAAACTATTAAACCTATGTGTTAACTGTCACATACAGACACTGATCAAGTAAACCACTACGTTTAGACAGACAACCATCTGGTGTAGTGGTTCGCGCTACGGACTACAAAGCCTGGCGGTTTGCGGGTTCGAATAACACAAAGGGCAAATGATTGTGTGATGAGCATAAGCATTTGTACCTAAGTCATAGATGTTTTTAAATCTATTTAAGTGTGTTCTCTAGTCACCATAGTACAAGATTTGCTTAGTTTGGGGCTAGACGATTGGTGTGAGGGAATATTTTATTTAAGTTATTAATTTATAAACTTATTTCAAGGTGACAGGGTGTACGTGAGGCCGAAACAGTGTAATTATACATTCGAAAGCATGATTAAAGACATGGATGATGACAGGGTGCTATTGGGTGATTTAGACGAAAAGTAAGTCTTTGCGGAAAATATTGTAGCAAGCTGTAAACGCTTTTTCTTTGGCGTCTATACATATAATGTAGCGAGGTAAGTGAGAGCTCTTGTCGAAATCCATTAAAATAATAATTTAAAAACACTGCCTTTAATATTTAAACATTTTAATTTCTTCAGGCCGATCATTATTGTGTATATAGTTCGCGTATTGTTTTTATTATGACATTGCATAGCCTATGTCACGCGGGAAAACGCAAGGATTCTAACGATACGTCATGGTATCGATAGCCGTTAAGGTGAAATAGAGAAACTCACACACACACATACATGAACCATAAAAAATATAACACTCCTTTTTGGACAATCGTGTAAAGAAACGGGCTAGTTTTTAGTAGTAAAATAACAAAACTTTTTTTTTCCAGTTTCGGCAACTATTACAGCGAAACGTGCGAGTTCGACGTACGGTTCCTGATGTCCCGAGTGCCCATGGAGAGGATGCACGACGCCATCTCGAGAATTTTCACATCGAAACAGACTTGCAGAGCATTCCCGGTTGCTATGAAGAAGCAAGTGCCTGTATATCCCATTTATAAGTAAGTTATTCTACCTATGTTTCTGCACAATTTCAAATACGAACCACTCCATAACAAGACAGTATGCGTGCTCGGGTTTCTAGACGGTGAATAAGATGGTTGCTGAGAGGAATGAGACGACGAAACTTCCTTACCATTGGCAGACATCGCTTTGCCCATTGTTTATAAAATCGTGGTTTCAATTACCCTCTTTAATTGGGATGCCACCATTTACAAATAATTCTAAGAAACCATGTCGCTAAAATAACTTAAGTCGTTTCAAGTTTCATTCAAATGTTTATTTATTTGCAAATATCAATTTAGTTGATAGATTTTGCTTTAAAAGCAATAAATATTTAGTTATTTAGACATCGTTTTGGGCTACATAGAGATGACGTCATAACTATGTATGCCAATACAATATCTATGATCGCGTTTTGACAGCTTATAAAAAGGACGTCAATTGATTGATAGGGAGTATATGTAACATGTTTTTACCATAATCAAAAGAAAAGGTTTTATGGAATGTGATGTGACATGGTTTTCTTCTTCGATCCTCGAGGTTGTTTATTTTTGTTCTCTTTCGATAAAGCATGGTATACACGAGACATCTGTTTCTTCCAGGTTTTATAACAAGTTAATCAGAGACAATCCTGAACAAAAATCCGCTGTTGAGCACATAGTCTGTGGCACGTCTGGGAAGGCCCCGTACATCGTATTCGGCCCCCCCGGCACCGGGAAGACTATGACCATTGTTGAGGCTATTATACAGGTAACATACACTTTTTAGATTCCGTACATTATATCACTGGGTATTCCGTCCGCCTGTCGCGTCGTTCTGCCTACGACACTTCGCGTATTGGTCCAGGAAATTCGAAGGGAATAAAATATGTTGAGTGTACGCGCTATCCGCAAAACACTGGCAAAGGAATTATGATCTTGCTTCCGAATAGAATATTTTTTGCTAAAATTGTTTGTTAGGTTAAGTATTTTTACTACAATAAATATTAATGACCAATATTTCCAAGCTGAAAAAAAAAGTCAATTACTACAATGATATATTTAACTAATAGGTACTTACGTTTATCACTACACAATCAGGTTGTTGTCATAAATGAAATACCCAATGGAAAGTAATATTGTATTTCCATTGGAATCATTACTAATTATATACACACCTCTTTCATTCGTTTTGGCTAATTTAGTTATTTCTAAGTCTATGTCACAAACACAAATCGCACCCCTTGCGAGTGTAGCTGTATGACCTTGACATATCAAAGTAAAAAGAGTTCTCTCTAGTGGCGTCTTGGTGCATTATCGCTTGCAGTAACAGTAACACTTTGTAGGTTATTATTTAACTAAAGTTCATAGCTCGGTGCAAACTAATTTCCTCTTTGTTGTCGCTCATTGAGAGTAGCTATTTACTTTAGCAAAATGTTATTAGAGTTGTTTCTGGTTCTATTATATAATTTTCTCGCGCTAGTTAAGGGGCGCGTCTCTCCTCCCACGCCGCAGCGTAGTGCTATGCTTTACGTTTGTCTTAAGCCTAGTAATAAAATAATTCGGCACATAATCTTGGTTTAAAATAATGATCCGGACTGACTTCGCATTCAGTAAAAAAAAAAAACGAGTTTTCAACTTATCATTCATCGCCGTGCTCAGAAAATGGTGAACAATTTCTACAGATGTGTATTGAAGGTAAACAAGTGCTTTGACCTTCACTTTGTGATAAAATGTTGATTAAAAATATATGTTTTTTACGGTTAAGTATTAATATTCTGTGAAAGGAATAAATATATTATGGCCTTGTTTATTAAAACCAAGAATTTTAGTGTTTAAAATCATAAAATAGATTTCATTACTTTTTCGTGAAATTTATCAAGCTGATCAGGTATTTGTAAAAAATATAAGAAGACAGCACTAGGCGCATTCCTTACTCAACTCGCGCGGATTTTACATATAAAGGGTTAAAGATTTAAGAAATTCAGAACATGTGTTATTGATTTTGTACAAAACCCTCGGCGCGCGCGTTCGTCTTGAACTTGCCCTGCTTTTGGCTTGCTGATATTTGTTCAAGCATGTGTTTTATTAGACATTTATAGAAGTTATGATAATACTGACGACTATCAAGTTATAACAATTATGCCATTTTCAGTTAGTGGTAAGGAACCCGCGAAACAGAGTGATGGTGTGCACAGACTCTAACATGGCCGCGGATCACATCGCTCTAATGCTTATGCGGTATAACAAGGTTCTAAACATTAACAACTTCTTGCTGCGCGCTAACTCCCGCTCCAGAGAATGGTGAGTGAAAATAACTGATGATAACGTTTCTGATCTCTCTGTTTCATTAATCCGGTTCTGTCGTGTAAAGAGTTGACACAGCCACTTAGCAAAAATCTATTAAATATATTTCATTCGTGACAAACTACAAACTAACAAGTTTGGAGATTATTTGTTCTAGAAAGTTCTATAATCACCTCGGTAATATTTTTTGCGATAGCACATTTTAGCAGAACTATGGGGTAGTTTTGGCCAAACTTCAACACGCGGGCCCAATGCGGATTAATGGAAGGGTGTTGTAAGCCGGTGACTAAACCTTACTGCCAGATGTAATCAATCAAGCTAATTAAGCCCTCTGATTAGGCTTTACGACTAGTATCAGACGATTTCAGCTGATTAACTTGTCTTACGTCCGTGCTAAATGTCATTAAATATAGATTTTTCCCTTTTCACTTACAACCACGGCGTGTATTGTTTAACTTTGGTATTCACAGCCAAAACATTGCCGCCACTGAGCTACAAGCATCTCCTCGCTCTCTAGAGGTGGAGCTCAACAATTAGGATTCAGTTTTCTGTACAAAACAGAAGTAAACATGGTCAATATAAAAATATGTGAATTTCAAAGAATTGTCGTCAAAATTGCCCGCTTTTTAGTAAACGCTTTATAGCGGACGACGTTATGGGAAGACATCAGTGTTATTAACCTGCTTTTTTGTTAAGGAAATAGAATACTTTTTCCAAGCTAAGCTACATTGACAAAATCAAGAATTCGTTTGCACAGGACTGTGATGCCCGCCCCTCTAGCGCCGGTGTCGAACGGAACAAACTACGAAAACTTCTTCTCTGTCAGTAACCTACAAATGTCGACATACAGGGTCGTCGTGACTACCCTGTCGCATGCCGCTAAGTATGCTTCGTAAGTATTGATCTTCTACTCATATCCTAACTAAATATTTTTATGTAGCTAATACGCCGTCACGCGGACAGCGTTTTGAGAGACGCGAAGTAAGTCTTTGCGTGAACAGGTGGGACACGATACGAGATGTAAGTATTGTTAAACCTAACGGTTACAATGCAAAATAATGCCAAGGTATTATTTCACATCTAAAAAAGCGAAGTTAGCACGACCTGTGAAGTCATGAACATTTTGTATAAGTGTTCCAACTTTACAAAATGTTAACTGCATTACAAAGTACTATAATCACACAGTAAATTAAGCCATATTTCATTATGGCACAACAGATTTGATAGCGATACTAACTCCCATAGTCACTTGGTCATTGTCAGTGATGCTGTATTAAATATTAACGCGGCAACCGGAAAATAATGTGATTAACATAAACAACAATAGTACTACACAACACGCTACGTAACAGTTAGTTTAGTTCTAAATAGACGCCCATCTTCAAACGACATTGTTCCCCATTCAGGAACAGAAGCCAAAATATTCATAAACTCCAAATGTCGCACCTGTTCATCGACGAGGCGGCGCAGGCGTCGGAGCCCGCCACGCTCATCCCCACGGCCGGGCTGCTGGCGGCCGCGGGGCAGCTCGTGCTGGCCGGCGACCCGCGGCAGCTGGGGCCCGTCTGCATCTCCTTCGAGGCCAGCAAGCGGGGGCTGGGTGAGTGACCGGCACCGTGCCTGCTGGCCGGCGACCCGCGGCAGCTGGGGCCCGTCTGCATCTCCTTCGAGGCCAGCAAGCGGGGGCTGGGTGAGTGACCGGCACCGTGCCTGCTGGCCGGCGACCCGCGGCAGCTGGGGCCCGTCTGCATCTCCTTCGAGGCCAGCAAGCGGGGGCTGGGTGAGTGACCGGCACCGTGCCTGCTGGCCGGCGACCCGCGGCAGCTGGGGCCCGTCTGCATCTCCTTCGAGGCCAGCAAGCGGGGGCTGGGTGAGTGACCGGCACCGTGCCTGCTGGCCGGCGACCCGCGGCAGCTGGGGCCCGTCTGCATCTCCTTCGAGGCCAGCAAGCGGGGGCTGGGTGAGTGACCGGCACCGTGCCTGCTGGCCGGCGACCCGCGGCAGCTGGGGCCCGTCTGCATCTCCTTCGAGGCCAGCAAGCGGGGGCTGGGTGAGTGACCGGCACCGTGCCTGCTGGCCGGCGACCCGCGGCAGCTGGGGCCCGTCTGCATCTCCTTCGAGGCCAGCAAGCGGGGGCTGGGTGAGTGACCGGCACCGTGCCTGCTGGCCGGCGACCCGCGGCAGCTGGGGCCCGTCTGCATCTCCTTCGAGGCCAGCAAGCGGGGGCTGGGTGAGTGACCGGCACCGTGCCTGCTGGCCGGCGACCCGCGGCAGCTGGGGCCCGTCTGCATCTCCTTCGAGGCCAGCAAGCGGGGGCTGGGTGAGTGACCGGCACCGTGCCTGCTGGCCGGCGACCCGCGGCAGCTGGGGCCCGTCTGCATCTCCTTCGAGGCCAGCAAGCGGGGGCTGGGTGAGTGACCGGCACCGTGCCTGCTGGCCGGCGACCCGCGGCAGCTGGGGCCCGTCTGCATCTCCTTCGAGGCCAGCAAGCGGGGGCTGGGTGAGTGACCGGCACCGTGCCTGCTGGCCGGCGACCCGCGGCAGCTGGGGCCCGTCTGCATCTCCTTCGAGGCCAGCAAGCGGGGGCTGGGTGAGTGACCGGCACCGTGCCTGCTGGCCGGCGACCCGCGGCAGCTGGGGCCCGTCTGCATCTCCTTCGAGGCCAGCAAGCGGGGGCTGGGTGAGTGACCGGCACCGTGCCTGCTGGCCGGCGACCCGCGGCAGCTGGGGCCCGTCTGCATCTCCTTCGAGGCCAGCAAGCGGGGGCTGGGTGAGTGACCGGCACCGTGCCTGCTGGCCGGCGACCCGCGGCAGCTGGGGCCCGTCTGCATCTCCTTCGAGGCCAGCAAGCGGGGGCTGGGTGAGTGACCGGCACCGTGCCTGCTGGCCGGCGACTCGCGGCAGCTGGGGCCCGTCTGCATCTCCTTCGAGGCCAGCAAGCGGGGGCTGGGTGAGTAACCGCGCTCGAGTGACCGGCACCGTGCCTGCTGGCCGGCTGGCGGGGGCTGGGTTAGTGACCACGCTCGAGTGACTGGCAGGGTGACTGGACTGGCGAGATACTCATATCAAACATTCTCGTGTCGTAGAAAACTAAATATTTCTATGTGAGCAATGCTCCTCGACAAAATACAAAATTGCTATTCGACCAAAATGTGTAAAACAGCTGATATTTTTTGGCCCATATATCATAACAAAACACATATTGGTCATTAAAGGTATTCGTATTCGCGAATAGAACACTATAAAATGGCTTTGCTACTATATAGTATTTAGTAGCTTTGCTTGCACTTTTTTTTTTAAATAAGTGCCATTCTGACGTCAGGTTGGCTAACAACTTTTATTGTGTCATGATTCTAACGTTACCTGGTTTACGTTTTTGTTTTAACGAGTTTTTTACCTAAACATAATTTATAACACCGTCTTAGGAAGCTTCTTCAAGTTATTTAGAAGAGTAAGAAAACGCAACAGTTATCTTCTCCGAGTAATTAATAATTGTTTATGCAGGCGTTAGTATATATTGTTCAGAATCAGTTTAGATAACCACCATAGTCTAGTAATTAATAGGTTAATTAAACATTCTCCAGGTCAATCATTGCTGGAACGTTTGAAAACGACCTACGAGAATCTATACACCGACGACTCTAACTACATCACTATGCTCGTCAAAAACTTCCGCTCGGACCCTGACATTCTGCAAATTCCAAACTCGTTGTTTTACGAAGACAATTTGCAAGTAAGTATCACAAGCAAAAAAGCATTTCATATTCCTTAGGAAACAATTTCCTTTAGTAATTCTTAAGGTCAGATATTCATGTGTTTACTTGTATGCACACAGTACCGGTAAACACACTGTAAATACACACACACAGTACACAGGTACACAGTGTAAAAGTTTAGGCATACTTTTACACAGTGCCGGATTAGCCCATAAGAAAATTAAGCAATTGCTTAGGGCATCAAGTCTTTAGGGGCACCAAAAAGAGCACCAAATAAAACTTGTTTACTTATGGATTTATATTCCTACTGGCGTAGATTGCTTAGGGCATCAAGTAGAATCCGGCACTGTGTGTACAAAGTATATAACGCATTTATTTGTTGCACAAAATAAAAGAAACAAACATCTAACTACTATAATAACATGGTAATATATTAGTAATTTATTGTAAACTTATCATTAAGAGTAATAAGGTTTTTTATTGCTGCTTGCTGCTTTTTGCGTCGCTGTTAATTATCTCTCCCTTCCAACATACGTTTTTTACTAAAAACCAGCGCAATGCTCTTCAATCTACCAATGCAACGCCACCGCACATGCTGAGTGGCTACGATTTGGTTCCATACCACAAGCTCTTCCAACTAATATAATATCTAAACAATTAGTCTATTAGAGCGAGTACTGCCCCAAAATTAGCGACTCGACGCTTGTTAGTACGAATATCGCACGAAAACTCATGAAAATACAGTTCAAAACAGCGCGTAATGAAACTTGGCTGTTACGACAGTCTTTAAATAGCGAAAATTGAAAAATAATACTTTTCGCATGGACGCAGTGGTTAGATTCAGAAACCCTATGCCCAGTTTGTAGCCATCAAGTTGGCCTATCAATCGACGTATAAATAAATTAAATCGGTCAAGCGGTTAAAAAGAAGAAGAATTAGCATCGTTTTTGCTTGTTTTTCAATGATTTCAATATTTATTTTCTCTTGAAGTATAAGTACTAGAAACATATGCTATGCTCAAAATGTTGTGTCAGTTTTGACAATTCATAGCAATCTTTTAAATATTTTTTTGACAATTTGGGTCTACGTAGTAGGTATTTTGAAACCACATGCTATATTAGTTTACATTTGGCGACTACACTCGCCTAATCAACATTTACCGCATGCACTGATTGCTATCATTTTCATTAGGCACTAGCGAAACCAGACCCGCTGAGTCAAGTGAGCATCCTTGGTCTCCCAGGCGGAAACAGAGCAGTCGTCTTTCACGCAGTGCACTCTAGGGAACAACGCATGGGGAACGCACCGAGGTACAGTAGTTTATATTTAGAAGTTCAAGTTGACAGACCTCACATCACCTGTCTTAGTTCATCATCATCATTTGAGCCATAGGACGTCCACTACTGAACATAGGCCTCCCCTCCCCTAATGACCTCCAGATCGGCCGGACGAAAGCGGCCTGCATTCAGCGGCTTCCAGCATCCTTTTCCAGGTAGTCTGTCCACTTTGTAGGTGGACGTTTTACGATGCGCTTGCCAGTACGTGGCCTCCATTCCAGAACCTTTCTGCCCCATCGGCCGTCAGTTCTACGTGCTATCTAACTCGCCCACTGCCACTTCAGCTTGCTAATCCGTTGGGCTATGTCAGCGACTTTTGTGCGTTTACGGATTTCCATAGTACGCTGTGCGGCCTTGAGCTTTCTTATGAGGCCCATAGTGTCTCAGTTATTTCGCCTAATTTGGCTTTATGGTTAGTTTACCTAGGATCGGGCTCAGTAGCGTGCATTGGAAGAGGGCTACTGACGTGGGCTGATTAGAATAATTATAATTGCACGCATAAAAAAAAGAAGGTCTGTGGATTACTATCCAGAATAAAAGCTTAAATGTTTTGACTTTTAAGGTTCCAGTCGAATACTATTGCTATTAAACTATGACAAAACCGAGATTTCACTGTAGTATTATTATTTTTCAGCTACTTCAACGAAAGAGAACTAGATATGTTAAAAAGGTACATCAAAGCTTTAATCCAGACTCACGAAGTATTACCTGAGGATATTGGCGTGATTGCGCCCTACATACGGCAGGTTTGTAGAAGTAGAACAAGATTGAAGCTAGGTTTAAATAACACATTTAAAGAAATTGACATCTCATATCAATTGGGATGACGACTGGGTAAAGAAAATAAAATTATATTTAGTCCATCAGTAGTATATTATATTATTATATATTCAGTCCAGTAAAACATAAGATTCCATTATTTATTGATTATCTAAATCAATAAATAATGGACTCTTATGTTTTCTTTTGTCAATCAACCAAAAAATTACAAAGATAGAAGCGCGTAAAGTTCAAGAGTGGGGATCGTGACGTCACTTCTAAGTCTATATTGTACCTAGAGGTGACGTCATGCGACATTTCAAATCAATATACTTATCTCAGTGATATTTTGATTGTGTATAAAAAGAAAAAATACGTGTCCAATACTTTTTGATAATCTGCCTGTTAGATGATAAAAAAAAATTAGTCATCATGCCTATTCTAGGCACAATAGAAAACTAAATTGTGGTAGGTCAAATTTGAGCTAGTGGGCATCGAAGACATAACAGTGTCTATCAAAAGGTCGGTAAATTGTTGTTCTTTTTATAAACTTCAACATTTTATCATCAAATCAAAATGTAAAGTTTTTAAACTTGATAAAAGTGTTGTATCGTACCAAAACTTAAGTCTGTATGTACCCATAGTTTCAAAATGTTCGCAGGTCTACAAAATGAAGGCCTGGCTAAAAGAAGAGAACTACGAAAAAATCGAAGTGGGAACTGTTGAATCATTTCAAGGGAAGGAAAAACGTGTGATACTCGTCTCTACGGTCCGAGCCAACTGCAGACTCTTAGAGTACGACGCTAAATACGGTCTTGGGTTCCTGGTCGATGACAAAGTAATTATCTGAAGAAAATGTTGTATCTAATCCTTTTTTTTTGCACTTTCACTACTGAACAAAATCTGATAAATATTTTATATAATTTTAGAGATTCAACGTAGCCATAACTAGGGCCAAGGCCAAGATAATAATTATAGGCAATCCAGCTTGTCTTACCCGAGACAGAAAATGGCGCATCTACATGGAGCTCTGTCAAGAATACGAATGCTACTTCGGAATGGACACCCAACAGCTCGAACGAAACTCGAAGCTTCTCATCGAAATAGCCAAGACTCGTTTCGACAAATGTCGTCTTACCGATGCATTGCAGCCGACTAAAGATGACAAAAACCAAAAGAAGAAAAAATAACAGTTTTCCATTCGCATTGGGTCTCATCAGAAGCTTAGTTGGTTTGATGACTGCGGCATAGAAATAAATTAAGACCGTTAGTTGTAGTTATTTTATGTGATAATATCAGTGCCTTTCATTGCATTATTCCAATGCAATTAAATCGCTCTCAAATTATTTGTATTGCGCGACTTTCTCGGTGCAACTTGCGGGCAGGCGATAAGACACCACAATACGACAAACAAATAAGGATAGGCCATATGACATCTTCGTCACTGTACTATAAATCATAAGTCGGCAACCCACGGGCTTTGAACCGCACGCGGCCTGCGAGCCTCCTTAAGGCCCGCGGTAGGTTTTTAAACAAAAGTAACTTCATTCATTCGGATTATTATAAGCTGATGTCTCTCGGCTCGCGTCAAACATTTTAATTACCATTAAAATTACTCTCACTTTCAACAACGTGCGTGTACCAAGTGGCCTTCTTTAATCAAATTGGTAAAAAGTTTTAGTAGTACCTAACCTAATCTAACCAAATCGTGTCTCTTCGACTATCATACTCATCATACGGAAGCGGTATTTCATGAATGCCAATTATTAATTCATAAATAGTTCTAAATAATGCCTAAAGGAAACAAATAGTTGCCTTAAACTTGTTATAGCCTTTGTTTGGTGAGTACGCTAAGAGGAGGTTTTGCCCAGCGAACTCTCCTTTCGTGTGAGTAAACAATACAAGCTGTTATTATAATTCATACATAAAAAATGAGTATTAATAATTCCAAATAATGCCCAAAGGACTTGTCACTTGACTGTACCTGTACTAAGTGGAAATTTATGTAGACGTTTGCCTTTAAATTTGTCAACTACTACTACGCCAAAAATCAAGCAAAAATAACACTCATTGCGGAACTATTTCAAGCAATATAAATTGTATCTACCTATAGCGCTATTCGGTTTGCGCTCACTGATGCAAGTATGCTAGGCGTAGAAGATCCTTCTAGCGTACTCGCCGGACTATAGCATTAATTTCGGGCATTATTTGGAATTATTTAGACACTATTTTTTTATGTATAAATTATATTGATCATTTCAGCCATAGAACGACCACTGCTGAACAAAGGCCTCCCTCAATTACCTATCATCAGGGGGATTGCTAATCTCGTCACGCTGGGCAGGCGGGTGGCCGAGCGCAGTTCTTTTTATCACATTTCGCACATAGACGCTGCTGCCTATCTCATGCTACAGGAATTAGTCGCTTGTTGGTGGTTGGGAAGTGTATTCTTTACGGCCGTCCCCACGGCATAAATTATATTAACAGCTTGTATAGTTTTCCTACACGAAAGGTGAGTACGCTGAGCGAAACCTACTCCTAACGTACTGACCAAACAATAGCTATAGTTTAAGGAAACTATTTATTTCCTTGGGCACTATTTAGAACTATTTAGGAATTAATTACTTAATGGCATTTATGAAATACTGCTACGTTATGGTGAGTAGCTGTAACCGATTCGATGTTTTAAACAGGTTAATTAATGGTAATGACTGTTCAAGCTCTGAGTTATTGTATAAGTTATTAGTTCAAACTTTTGAAAGTGAATGTTATAAGATTTTACTATAGATCTATTAGGTATTTTTAAACACCTAAATAAGACGCGCACGCGCCAAACTTGTTAAAGTAAGGGCTTAAAGTTTTTGAACTATTTTAAAACAAATAACTTTTTATATCCTACTACTATTCGAATTACCTACCTTTGAGATTTCGGGGATATTTTTTATGCCCATTGTTCTTTTTTAAATTGTTTTTACGTTTTGTTTATTGTGTCTACTACAGTTGTTTAGGACTTTGTGAAAGGAAGAAAAGAGCCATATATTTTTGTATTGTTGTATTATTAAGTTTAAAAGAACTAAAATTAAAAATATCTTTGATTACACAGTGGTTTTGTTAAGAATCCTAAAGCCTTTTTCCCGTAATTTAACAGTAGTCACAATCAAGTTTTCTATCCGGTCCTACTAGGATATTATAAAAACGATGTTTCCGTAAAGTTAGGGCTGTAAAAGGGCCCAAGAAAAAATTATTTTGCTTGGTTTCATTTTCAGTTGCAACAAGATAGCCGACAGGTTGACAAAACAAGAAGTCTATACATGGCACCAACAATGGTGTATGAGCCAAGTTTTAGGGAGTAGTTCAAACAGAGTCGAGTCTAGAATACGTGAAAATCTTATTTAAAAATGTATTTTAGGTATTATTATTTTTTGTCAAAAACGATGCGATCGTGCACGCGCCTTTTTGAACGTTGGATTAATATGATTTTATAAATGTTGTTGCGCTTTAAATATTTATTTGATATTATTATTAAGGGATTTTATCTGTCTATCTATTTGACTCGATTTGGATTGTTTTTTTACAATTTTTATCTTTTTATATTCTAGATTCGATTCTGAATCACAACCAAATATTTTATTCACATTAATCAATTTAGCCCGTCGATTTAGTGTATGAACGAAAGATTATTTAAAAATCATAGTAAAACTTTAATTGTACCTAGAGTTGTAAAGTGTCCTTCACGTTTTATATGATCGAGCAAAGTGGAGTGGACATTTTCTCAATGTGACCGGACATTTTGGACATTTATTGTCACTAACGTCACATTCAATTCTATTGACAAAATATGAAAAAAAATCATTTGGTAACAAATAAGTGCATTATTATAAGAGAGACAGGCTTTAGTAGTGATGATCTTTATAGAAATGCTGAAATCTTTCTGCACGAACAAGCTAAAATTATTGTCGTATCGTTACGCGCAAGTTTTTTTAGAGCGAATTTAATCCAGATCCAATTACATGTTTTATTGTATGTTTTTATAATCAAATACTTAACATTTAAGACTTGGTCATGGTCACTTATTTGTGACAATAAATGTCCAATGTGACCAAATATTTATCATAAATGACGGACGCATAAAGCATATGACCGTCAATTTAGAACACTAATTGTACCTAGACAAGATTTCACGTCCCCATTAAGTTTATATTATGCACATAATGACATTTGACACAATTTATTTAATTTATATTTTTGACTTATTATTTTTTTTTGACATTATTTATTCATTTATTTTATGTCTTGATCGGAACACGCTACTGTAATCCAATTTATTGATTTATTAATAATTTATAATGCTTTTTTATAATTTATTTAAATTCTTAATTGTTACAATTTTTTGACAAACGATTGGATTCTCTGTAGTTAAATTTAGTAATTATGTAATTTTTTCAGTTAAGTATTACCTTATTATTGTAAATTTAAAACGAAAAAAATATTAATACCTACCTACTTTAATTTGCTATGCCCGACAGGGTCCATATGTCACCTGTACCTAAAAACTAAGACCTCTGTAACTAAACATATGGTTATGCAATAAAGAGTTGAATTTATTAGTTTAGTATTAGTCTTACCTTAACTACCTTAATAAATTCAATCTTTTATCATCATCACAGTTCGGATTCCGACAGGGTTTGTCTACGGAAGACGCAGTCACGGCACTTACCTCATCTATCACAAAGAGTGTGGACAGTGGGAGAAGGTGCCTTGTCGTTTTTTTGGATCTAAAAAAGGCCTTCGACACTGTCTCTGTCCCCATTCTCCTGCATAAAAGAAACATTGGTATACGTGGACTACCTCTATTACTGTTTAGAGACTACCTGACGGGTAGAAAACAAAGAGTTAAAATAACCAACTATACCAGCACAGAGGAAAGCGTCACGTACGGAGTTCCACAGGGCAGTGTCCTAGGCCCAACTTTATTTCTCATTTATATAAATGAGCTTAGTAATATGGACATAGATGACGAGCAAGCTTTTTCTTATGCAGATGATACCGCTTTACTTTTTACAGGCAAAACATGGGATTGTACACGTAGGTCTGCTGAAAGAGGTCTCCTGAATGTGGCATCATGGCTGGACAGAAATCTTTTAACCCTTAATGCAGCAAAAACAAATTACATTTGTTTTTCAAATTATGATAGTTCTCAACCGACTGGTGATTTCCATATAAAAATTCATAATTGTTCAAATTTTTTAAATGTTTTAGGTACGGACAGTTGTTCTTGCATTAAATTGGAAAAAGTTAAGCATACTAAATACCTAGGAATAATATTAGATCAGAGGTTGTCCTGGCACATGCATATAGAGTTGATCATGAACAGAACAAGGAAATTAATTTGGACATTTAAAATATTACGAAATATCGCTGATAAGGATCTTTTAAAACAAATTTACCTGTCACTTGCGCAATCTGTTCTTGGTTATTGTCTCCCGATCTGGGGCGGAGCAACTAAAATCAAATTCCTTCAACTAGAAAGGGGTTAACGCTCATTATTGAAAGTAATGTTCTGTAGACCATACAGGTTCCCTACAGATGTTCCCTACAGATATGCTCTACTACACATCGGGACTTTTCAGTGTACGAAAGCTGTATGTATTAATGATCATACTTAAAAAACACATGTCTCCCTTCATAAAAGATAATAATACAAATTATAGGAGAAAGAAAAAGAAAAACATTGCTTCCACAGTTGAGACAAGAACCACTTTTGCCAAGAGAGTATGAAAGTCAATCTTCATTTCTTTATAATAAAATAAATAGTAAGTTAACGATCTATCCGCTCACATTATTTGACTGTAAAAAAACTGTTACTGATTGGTTAAATACTAAGACTTACGATAAAATAGAAGAATTGGTTCAAGCTAGGGTATAATACATACAAAAACACACGCGCGCACACACTCACTCACTCACTCACACACACACACACACACACACACACACACACAGTATTGCTTAACATAGTAGATTATTATTAATTCCTAATTTAGATTGTCAACTCGGTACTTTACAATAATTTAACATGAAATGTGTTATAAAAGAGCGGCATCTCCTAATACAAGCAATAACTTGCATAAAAGGAGATTCCAAACCCTGTAAGTTACTCAAATAAGTTATTTTGTTTTTTTTTATTGTTAATAGAAAAAAATATTCTAGAACCATCATGAAATTATATCTCTGAATCGTCAGAACATCACAGCAGTGTGTAGTTACGAAACAGTTTTAGAAATTAAATAGTTTTTTATTCAGATGTTTAAAATACAATAATACTGTAATTTTTAAGAATAATGAAGATCGAAAAACGTTACGAATATCGACTTGTGATTATCACTAATTTAATTCCAAGTTCCGATACTACGGCCTGCAGCGTCAAAATGGCGAAAATCAAATAGGCACGAATTTTATTAGACTGCAGCCAGTCTATATAATAAATAAATTGTTTTCACAATCACACCAATTATCTAGCCCCAATTAAGCAAAGCTTGTACCTATGTACTATGGCGACTAGATAATGGATAAACATACTTAAATACATTTAAAAACATCCATGACTTAGGTACAAATGCTCGTGCTCATCACACAAACATTTGCCCCTTGCGGGATTCAAACCCGCAAGCAACCGCTGGCTTTGTAGTCCGGATTGCGAACCACTACATCAGAAGGTCGTCTGTATTTTTATGTCTATGGATTGGATGGGATACCTCGTGTGGGCAGGTCATGTTAGCTGGCTGGCATTTGTTTGTTTGTGGTTCTTTTCCTTTGTTGGTGCTTTGTTGTTTTGGAGATTGCGAGGCCGTGATTAAAAATTTAAGATTTCTTTCCAAAATCGAGTGTGCATTATTTATTTACTTTGATTCGCTACGTTTTAGTTGTTTAACGTAAACATATTACGACTAACAAATGAACAGCGTTTGGCTTTTCATTAGTTTTATTTAACTGAACGATTTTTAAAGTCGGTACAAACAACAAGTGTTTTGAAGCCGAACTTCAAAAATTTTCAAAAAATGAAGTGCGATCTGTGTTCTGAGACAAATGTGGGGCCTGACCATGAAATAACTGAAAAGCATTTAAAGAATATAGCTCTCCACGAATATTACGTGTACCGGTAATGTATCTTTTTCTAAAAAATACCACGCCATAACTTTCCCTAGCAAAAACATTGTTTATAAATTCGAGTGCAATCTAATATAATTTAATAACAACTGCTAGGATTTTTTGAGATAAACAAACAGTGTTCTTATTGCTTTCTTGGCATAAATACAGTGGTGGAAACAATAAATTGAGCACACTTGTTTTGTAAAAAAAATTTTTTTGTATTTTCTGAAGTTGGTATTTAAAAAAAAATTGGGAATGGCTAAGAATGAAATACGTAAACGAAGTGATATCTTACTTGTTTTATACTTGGCAGCACCTGACTTCAAATTCTTAATTGTTACTGGTTAAAGAATAAATCCTGAGTATCGCGATTAAACACTACAAAAAACTAAGTTACTTCAATATTATGATTAATGTAAACTTCGCTAATAGGAATTATACATCTGCCTAGTCCAGACATAGGTCCATTGCATGTTATAAAATTTACACTACTACTACTACTACTACTACTAGGCAATACCTAGAATCATTAAATTTTATAACATGCAATGGTTCACAACAAAAGTAAAGAAATACATATGAAACTCTTACTTAACTTGTCTTTTTTTTTGTACCCAAAGTATCAATCTACAAATGTTCAAAACATCCCATTTTGTTTAAAACTTATGGCATTTTCGTTTGACCTCGTAAATCCTATTTTATCCTCTCGAACAAATTTTTTATAGTCATAAACACTGAGCACTTTAACCAAAAAATCATTAAGTTAGATATACCGATTGAACTCATATTCACAGGAGCATAATAAAAGCTGTTAAATAGCTATTTATGAAAAAAAAAAATTACAACAGATGACATTGAAATGTATAAGAAGATTATTTCGACAATTCGTAAAAAGGGTCTTATCGGGCACACATATAATCAAAAAGACAAAAGGTCTTAAAGAATAGTAATCAAACATTTGCACTATACTACCCCTACTAGTGCCATAATAGACGCTATAGAAGAATCTGGTAATAAAATGGCTGGCGAAATAATAAATGCTAAGTTTGGACAAAATGCCCACTTCCACATTTTTTGTAAATATCACGCCGGGCCCGAATAATAAAAGGCCGCAAAGGATAAAAAAGTAATATATCACCAGGTTGTCACCATTAAAAATCCGCGTAAAAGAAATTCCAAAGATGCCAACAATACGGACATACCAAAAACTACTGCATAAAACCCTACCTACCATAAACTTCTGAATGCCCAAAAACTGACCGGAATACTCTAGCCACGTGTGCTTTCTGCCTAGGCCCACATCCTGCTGCAAGGGATGCTACAAGGGATGCGAGGTCTATAAAGAAATACTTGCTCGAAAAACAATGCAACGTCCGTTTGTGAAACCTCCCAAGAACCAACAACGTCAAGAAATTAATAAGACCAGAATCCATACTAAAGACAAGAACCAATTGCAACACATCGCTGAAGATAAAATACTAGACAATACCGATAATGCTGAGAAAAAATCCTACGCACAAGTTTGCAAGCAGACTCCTGAGCCTAACACCGAGCAACCAATAGAAAGCACTGATCCCGATTCATTCAAAATCATAGAGCGCATATTTACAAGGCAATCCGAAATGTTTTTGACATCTGTATTCCTACCTGTGAATCACAAATAAACAATTTTGAATTCTGAATTTGAATTTGAAAAAATAGATCTAATCTTACAATAAATTAGCACATTACTACAGCTCATAACATCATTAATATCTAGGTTGCCCTAATGGCTTCTATAAAGATAGGTGCCTGGAACATTAATGGACTTACACACAACACACATGAAGTCGAATGTTTACTTCGTATGCATCAACTTGACATACTACTTATATCGGAAACGCACTTTGCTAGTAACAGTCTTGTTAGAATAAAAGGGTACAAAATCTACACTACAAACCATCCTGATTGAAAAGCGCATGGTTGATCTGCGGTAATCATTAAAGTGTCCATAGAACACCACGAGCAACCAAAGTTCAGTACAGAACATATACAGGCCACATCTGTTGCAGTTTCAGACAAAAATGGCAATTTCAACATCGCCGTATACTGCCCTTCGAAGCATAAAATAAGAGAGGACCAGCTCACTGAATACTTTGTGAGCCTCGGCAGCTGCTTTATAGCGGGAGGCGACTGGAACTCAAAACACCTTCATTGGGGATCTTGACTTATTATCACCACTCGGGGAAGAGAATTTTAAAAAAGTATTGTCAGAAATATTCTAACTTCTATCTCGACCCCAGAACCAACACACTGGCCAACGGATCCAAACAGACTACCAGATGTGATAGACTTCTTTATTATAAAGGGCTTGACGCGAATGTTCTTTCAAGTTAACTCATGCTTGGATGGATCTTCAAATCACACACCAGTGTTTTTAACAGTTAGTGCGACATTGTTAGACACAGAAAAACGGCCTTGTCTCTACAATAGACGCACAGACTGGGAATCGTTTGGGGACCTGGTGAGTGAAGAACTGCCACTCCAAATAGCTCTTAAAGATGAAACCGACATAGATGAGGCTGCCAGGACTTTTATGACTACAATTCAGTCCGCCTGTTGGAGGTGCACTGTGCCCTGAAAAAAAAAACACGAAACCCAGACACAACATGGTATTAGTTGAAATAAAAAGCCTTATACTAGAGAAGAGGAGACTTCGCAGGATTTGGCATACCAGTAGGCACCCTGAGGACAAGACTGCTTTCAACAAAGCTATAAAAACACTTAAAGACACAATAGCTAAAGAAAAAGACATCGCAATGGAAGCACACTTGGAGTCACTATCTGCAACCAGAGCTACCAATTATTCACTCTGGAAAGCCTGTCATAGAATTGGTCACCCAATAGAACCCAAACCTCCAATTCGACTTTAAAACAACCAGTGGGCCAGATCTAAACAAGAAAAAGCGAATGCTTTTGGAATCCACCTATCCAAAGTGTTTTTTCCAAACAAGGCTAACCCTGGAACAAATGAGACAGAATTAGAAGAGGTTTTGAATCAAGACTATTAACTTGCCTTTCCTATCACTCCTACAAACCCAAGAGAGGTCGCCAGCGTGGTCAGGCAGATGGACGAAGGGAAAGCACCTGGCTTCGACCTGATCGACAAAAGAGTGCTAATCGAGCTGCCAAGAAAAGCTATCGTCTTCTTGGTAATGAATTTCAATGGCATCATGAGAACTGGCTACTTCCCAACCCTTTGGAAAGTTTCCCAGGTAATAATGATACAGAAGCCGGGCAAGCCAAGTCAAGAAATAACCTCCTATAGACCAATTCAATTCTCCATTCCAAGACCAATTAGTCTGCTACCTGTAACCTCAAAGCTATTTGAAAAGGTCTTTCTAAAGAGGCTGACTGGGGAGCTCATAAAAAGATCAATCATACCAGATCACCAGTTTGGTTTCAGAAAGTGCCACAGCACAGTGGAACAGGTTCATAGAATTTGTCGAGTAATCCGGGGTGCCCTTGAACGCGGGGAATACTGCTCATCTGCATTTTTGGACGCAACAGTCATTCGATAAAGTTTGGCACAAGGGCCTGCTTTACAAGATCAAATCATTATTGCCCTATACATACTTTGTAATCGTAAAATCCTATTTGGCCGATAGAATGTTCCAAATTAAGGAGGACATGTGTACATCCTCATTTCACCCTATACTGGCAGGTGTGCCACAGGGCTCGGTTCTGGGTACTCTACACAATATTTACTAGTGACTTACCACAGACCCACAAAGCAACTTTGGCAAACTTCGCAGATGATACGGCCATTCTGGCTAGTAATAAATGTCCTATGGAGGCTTCAATAATCCTGCAACGCAACCTGGATCAGATAATGACTGGCTCACTAAGTGGAGAATAAAAGTCAATGCCCTAAAATCAGTCCACGTTACATTTACTCTTAGAAGAGGGAACTGCCCGCCAGTCTCACTTCGAAATAACCAGCTTCCCCAAAGCGACAACGCGAAGTACCTGGGAATGTACTTGAACCGCCGGCTCACATGGAAGAAACAATACAGACCTGAACCTCAGGTACAGAAGACTGTACTGGATGCTTGGACGAAACACCAAACTATTTCTCGACAACAAGCTCCTAATATACAAATCCATACTAAAACCTATATGGACCTATGGAGTCAAACTGTGGGGCTCAGCATGTGACTCGTAACATAAGTATAATGCAAAGGTGTCAGAACTACATCCTTAAGCAAATATCCAACGCACCTTGGTTTCTAAGGATCTCAGACTTACATGAAATTCTGAATATAAACACGGTGAAGGAGGAAATTGAGGCCAATAGCCGGAAATATAAAGCAAGACTTGCAAACCACCCTAATCAACTCGCTGTGCAACTGACCATTCCGGAAGCAATGCATCGACTGAAAAGGAGGCATATTTTGGAAACAGAAAGCCACAATTAAGTAGAGAATATTCCTAATGAGGAATGTACTCTGATCGCCATTTATCCAGCAACACATCTGCTCATAGTCCTTGGACTGATCGCATGATTAAGCATAAAAAAAATAAAAAATAAAAATAATAATAGTCAATTGTATGTAAAAACCTTTTTTTTCTCACAACTCTGAATGAAAACTGTCCTTAGGTAAATGACAACATTTGTATAAAAACATTTCCTCTTTTGCTTGCACAGCATGGGTGAAAACCAGCCTTTAATTGTTCTGGGAAAGCGCGGCGGATTTTATAATACTTAGAAATTTTAATCAATAGTCTAATTTCTAGTGTAAGTATTCCAGTATCCGATAGTTGTCGTTTTAAGCGCCATTGATGTATTTTTTTAAATTAGGTTAAACTCGTAAACAGAACATTTTGTGTGCATAACAATTTTCCAGGGTTAACATATCAATGATTTCAAAGCTGTCTACCCCTGCTCAGAATAAATTAAATTATGTTGTTATTTTACAGAAAGCAATTGTCCGGAAATAGGAGAGGAATAACAGTAAAATGCAATGTTAACTCATCAGTCATGACAGTAAAGGATTGTGCGGAGCATAAAATTAAGATCTCTGTGAGTATGTTGAACAGTCTAACAGTCTACAGCTTATCAAATTTCATATCCTTAACCAGTTAAGGGGCCCTTTGGCGGGGTGAGTAAATATACATATTATTATGGCTGTGACAAGGACGGAGTCAAAACAGTACCACAAACCACTGATTTTATTTTTTTTGTCCGCAGACAAAACCAGATGAAGAGATCAAATTCAACTTTTACTTGGCAAATGATAGCAAGAAAGACTGTGTATATGTTACCTTCATTCAAATCCCTCCAAACAAATTGAACTTTGTAATGAATGATCATAACTTGGGATACGGTTGTGCTACAGCATGCCTTAAACCAAGTAAGTTATGTTTTCTTAACACTCAAATGTTTACAAAAAGATACAGAAACAACATAAACTAAACGTAAAATCTAACATCAAAGAACAGAAGAAATAAATACCTAAGTAGTACAAAAATTTACACATTGTATTTGTATTCATTTTTTAAATTTTAGTAATATGTAATATGTAGGTTATTATTACGTATTATTATTAATTAGTATTAATAACTAATATAAAATTTTGAATAATTTTTCCGTGGCAAAAAACCAGCTGGGCAGACGCAGTAGGATTAAACATATTTTTTCTGTTCATTTAGGTTCTTTTTTAATTATTCCAAGGTGATGTAATTGATTTTAAAAAAAATTTTTATTTTTTTATTTCAGTTTAACCAAGTAAAGATATTTTTTTTTTTTTTTTACAGAAACACCACTCAGGCAGGAGATCTTTGTAAAATTTAAATCTGCTGATATTGGACAGTACAACATGCCAATTATATTTTCATGTTACAAAGACACTCCAAATGACAGCATTTTCATCATAAGAGAAATGGTAAGTCCTTAATAGTAATAATTGCTTACCCTGTAGCATGACATGGTGCCTAATCAGAAATCTCTCCGTCATTTCACCCTCATACTTAACTCCTTTTTCCTGCTTTGTCCCATTCCTAAACCTACACTTGACCATGTCGATGTCTAGGAACAATTTCGAATCACTAATCAATTTTATTCCTCTTTATAAATACTTCTTCATTCATTAATTCGTTTCGTCTTGTTAGTAGGTATTAACTATTAGTTTAGGGAAATACCCTCTCTATGCTTACCATGGAAATAATAAACCTTTTTGTAACAATTGGAAAAATCGAGGTTATTTATTCGTCCGTTTTCTTTTTTTATTATTTTAAGTATGTAATGCAATATCTCTGGCGTTATTGAAACGATTTAGCTAATTGCTTTTTAACCGACTTCAAAAAAGGTTCTCAATTCGTCAGAATCTTTTTTTTTTAAATGTATTTTAAGCGATCATTCGATACTACGTTGACCGATTTTGATTTTTTTTTTTTGTTTGAAAGGTAATACTTTCAGAATGGTCCCATATAAATTTTGTTAAATTTTGATGATGGGATCTATAAGAAAATCATCAAACATTGCATGAACTCCATACCACGCCAACTGATTTTAGTATCTATCTTACCTAGAGATGGGTTTCCATCCGGGTTAAAAAACACATGTGGGTTTTAACCCAATAATAACCCATTTCATTCCACCCAGGGGTGATTATAAAGGGGGATAACAAATTATTTTATAATTTAATCAATTGGTATTTTTTATTGCACATACTTTTCACATTTATGTTTATTATTTATTATGTAAGTCAAATATTAACACTAAAATCAAAAAATCCTAAAACAACCTAAAATCAGGCCTCGAAATTTTTGATTTAAAAAAATGCAGCTAGTTACAGTTGGAAAGTGCGGAAGGGTGGGCGCACACGCAGTGCTTTCAGTTTCGCCTTCCTCATTTTAGATGATTTATAATAGAAAAACCAGAACCAGTTTTTATTAAAAGCATTGCAAAAGCAGAAAATCGACACACAAGTAATTATATATGTATGGACTAACTGAGTATGAAGAAATCAACGCCACGATTAGGGGTCGCAATACCGGAACCTTTTCAGAAAACCGGTATTTTCGGTATTACTTTTTCAACAGTACCGGTATTCCGGTATTTTCGGTATTTTCGATATTAAAAGAAAAATATCTAAAAAGTAGTAAAAGATTCGTAAAATTTTCCTTACAGTGTTCGGTTTGCAGCCTATTTAAGGCTTTCCAGATGGACAATGAAAATTTCCCAAGTATAAATCAAAGTACTTCTTACTAGAAAATGTCTATCCCATCGGTTATCGGTTCTACAGCAAATTATTTATTGAGCTATATCGATTACTTCAGATTTCTGTCGGAATACCTTATTTTATTCTTCAGGGAAATCCTAGCTTCTCTCTCGAAGTGGTTTTTGTTACGTGTCTGCAATGTTTGCACGAGGTAAACACACTTTTGAACAACCTCGAGAGCAACCCCGTTAAGAACTATCAGGCCCGGAGTAACATGTTCATTAAACATAACCTTGGCTTTACTAAGGTTCACCCGGAGACCAATGCGTTAGGAAGATTCAGCTAAGCCGTCTAACATGTGTTGTAGGTATTCAATCATTTTGGCGATATCATGTGCGAATCGCAAGTGTGAGATGTTATATTCTCGCCATAATATTAATGCATAATATATTAAACAACTTGCTGTTTTTATGTTGTCGAAGGACCATTTCAATTTCGTCTAAGTTGACTTCTGACAGCTCTTTGGTATATGATCCTCAACGATATGTTGGGGAGATGCTGATGCTTGTAAGGTAAATAGCCTTCCGTCAGAATATCCGGTCTAGAGATGACAATTTTTCATTTGAAGTGGTGAACTTCGTCAGATGGCTTCGACCCAGGTTCTGCACGAAGACTTTTGACCCCGGTCTTGCTCTTTAGCTTGCTGTAGGAAATGTGTATTCGAGCACTGAAGGTCACGTCACGACGGCTCATCATCATGCAATTAAATAGAGGGTAACATGATCCTGTCGTTAAGGGACTGTCCATAGAAAAGGAAGAGGTAAACTACGACAGGCTTTGGAAGGCCAGGCCAGCGTTTTAGACGGGTTCGGCTTAAGTGCATTTTGCATGTAGTGGTGCTCAGTGCCTTTCTCAGACTTACGTCAACCTGTTTTAAGAAAACAGCTTGTGAGGCTTTAGTCACACAATCATTAGCGTATAAATAGCTAAAAGTACCTCTCATCTACGCTGTGTTGTGTAGCTAGATGGGATAGTCATCTGCTTAGAGTAAAATTATTTTGATGTTGATGATGAGGAGGGCTTGTAAGTTCTTTTGGGGTAGGCCATTTTTTTAAGGTTACATTGAGAGAAGCACCTGAAACCGGCGTTGTAAGATAATTCTCTAAGAACTATTACAATGTTCTAATATTTTTTAGATCAGCTACAACATTACAACAAGGAGTTAGGTTAATTGAAACTTATGAGTTGTCTCCTGGCTTTCCGGACATCAGAGCTGCTATTACTTAATTTTTTTGCCACGACATGATTTTATCTAGCACCAAATAGTTGTTGAATAGTTATGGCATCCACGTTAAAACGACTGGCGCGAGATATTGTATTTGTCCCACTGAAATTAATATTTAAAGGTTCAGTAGTTAAGATAATTCTTAACTACTGAACCTTTACCGTAATTTTGAGCTGGTATAGACCTGGACTTAAATGGCCGGCTGATGGTATTAATAGTTCTTGTGGGACGTGCCAAGTCTGATCGGTGATTTACCGCTGACAAACAGTTGGTTTACAAAAGTAAATCATACCCAGAAGCTAGCCTGTTTGGTTTTAGAAGCATACAAGTTGTTATTACAACAAAACCTTGTAGATTGGTACCTACAATAAGAAGATAAGCTTGAAATTATTCAGGTCGTTCATTGGCTTTTCGGGCTTCAGTAGTGTGACCATTTTTGCTAGCACCAATTAGTTGTTGCATTGTTCAAAAACTCTAAAGACCGGCGAAAAGAGGCTAAGACCTTTAGTTTTCGCCTTTCAGAGTCGAGCATCCCCTCCATGCGGATCTAACCCTGATGGCAATCACATTATCAGACAGGTTAAACGGTGCCATTTGCTTGCTGTAACAACTATACAAATACAATCTATACTTAAATCAAACCACTTTCTTGCTATAACAACAAAGTGGCAAGTAGCAACCGCGTATACCGAAAATCCCGGTTTTTGTGAATCTAATCCCGGTATTTAAAAGTGTCTATTATGGTCCGGGATCCCGGTATTTTCGGGATCCGGGATCCCGGTTTGCGACCCCTAGCCACGATGATTGAAGATAACGCAAGTTACATGCAAAAAGCTTAACGACTTGTAAAAACGTTTATCCAAATATAATTTGTAGTAACTGTGCTGCTCATACTTTAAATTTACTCTGCAAAAGTATTATCAAATTTGAAGTATTGACGCTTCCAAAAATATAGCAGTCAATATGGTTAAAAATATTTTTTAAATGTCAAGTTTTAACATCGTTACTTGCTCAAACAGTGAAGAAAAAAAACGCTTGTGAAACTTTAAAGTTACCATGCAATAGGCGATGGGGTAGTTATCACACAAGTTTTAAAAGTATAGAAAACACGAAAGTTGCCTTGCAGAGCTTTAGCTTAGCTGTACATGAAAGAGCTATACTTCTACCCTCGAAAGAAATATCAGCATTATTAGATGAAACTTTTGGAAAACTGTTCATCAATACAAACTGATTTTAGAATCTATATCAGATGCAATATTCCAGCTAGAAGATAATGAAAAACATATTCAGAAGGTGATTGACACTGTAAAATATGAAATCAAAGTTACTTTTCAATTTACCGGACATAACGATTATAGATGAAACGGAAAAAGACGAATTTTATCGAAATACGACGAGAGAATCAAAATGTGCCTAAAGCCTATCCATTTTGCTGCTCATTTATTTGTTCATTTATGAAGTGGGACAAAGCATCGGCTTAAATGTAATGGAAAATTTAATGTAATGGCATCTTTTCGAACCAGAGATGGTTTTTGGAGTCGAAGATTCTTATGAGACAGTATTACAAACTACCTGGTCGAAGGAATATTGGAATCTACTGCATTAAGTAAAGTTGCTGTCCGAATACTTACAGCTCCTTGCACTTCCGGGGCTGTAGAGCGTTCATTTAGTGCTCACAGCAAAAAAAGAAATAGGCTCACAACAGAAAATGCAGAAAAACTGACCTTTTTGACATACAATTAGAATTTAATTAATAAGCGTGGAAATTTTCATAATAATCCTGAGGATTGCATGCCTGAGTCACCGCCAACAAATTTCAGCCCACCTCGCACTGCTAGCCCTCAGCCATCTACGTCCGGCATTAATAACAGATTTTTTACTGCACTGCGCAGCGCCGGTAGAACACCCGGACCGGAGTAATGTGAACGAATTTGCACCGGTATCTGTGTCCCCCGCTCGCCCCGCCCTCGCTGCTCTCATGTCATTTCTGCTTCGAATTTTGAATAAAGAAGACGTGTACCATGGATATAAACGCAGAAACATTCACCCATTAATGTTTCAATTCAAATATTCCAAGTGAAAACCTTTTCCGTAAAATAGGATGTATCCAATCTTTTCTTTTTACTCTATTTAGCCTTCTATTAAGATACCACCACAGTGGGAACCCGGCCTATGTGATTTTGGATTCAGACTTTCATTTTACAACCTTTTAGCATCAAATACAACTTCTCTTTATTAAAAAAATACTTTTTTTTTTTTCACCCACTAGAATGGGTGAAAATGGAATAAAACCGGGTTATAACCCAAATCACCCAGTTTTAACCCAATCGGGTGGAATGGGTTTTAACCCACTACCCATCTCTAATCTTACCTAATATCTTTGCCAAATGTGGACCGATTTTGATGATTCTTTTTTTAATGAATAGCTACTTCAAAGATACTATAATAATAAAAATTTGCGGAAAAAATTTAACCCCGTGTTAAAATGAAATGAAATCAGTGTTCAGCAGTTAAATTATGTTTTCACTGGTAAGATTTGTTTTGATTAGGATTTATCACTAAAATAGATGAAATAAGTTAATTTTATATTAAAAAAACCGACTTCAAAAAACTAAAACGTTAAAAATAATCTTAACACTTAAGTACTTAATCAGTTACTTTTGGAGTCGGTGCCAGCCGATGAGAGATTCTATGTTTTCGTTGCTCCGACTCCAAAAGTAACTGTTTAGGTACTTAAGTTTTAAGATTATTTTTAACGTTTTAGTTTTTTGAAGTCAGTTTTTATTTATTTTATACAATTATTTTTTTATCAAAAGGATAATACTCGTATGTGCGAAGTTGTTTAAGTAAGTTAATGGAGAATTGACAAAGCTGTGGAAAAAGCCGTTTTAATGTAATATCTGCTAGTCCCTTATTTTACCTTCTGAGGGAATGGATATCCAGAAACGCTAATTTAATTTTTATTTATAAACAGAACACCAATTCACTTCTTTTATTTAGTGTGTAACATTGTTAAGAACTGAGCCTAATTTGATTTAACAATACATATTATTACACGAATAAATATAGGAAGACTTTTTTTATCACCATCCAAATTATCTATGAGGAAAAAAACAATACACGTGTTTTTTCTTTTGTTATCGCCCAGTACAAAAATGTTGAGATAAAGCACCTGGAAATTGTCTAAACAAATACTAAGAGTATGGACACGGCACGCAAACTACTCTACGCGCTAGCGTCGACGCCTCTCCTCGCCTCCATTTTTTCATTGATGTTTTACGATCCTTAAGTTGTTGACAGAACGCAGCGCGCGGGACGGCGGAAACGCGGTAATAAGGCACGCATACGTCACGGGGTTGCGCGGGAGACTGATTTGAGTGTTTGTGGACACCGGCCGGCGCGCCACCAATGCCGACACAAGGCCGTCGTCATAGCAACCCGTGCCGCTGCCCGCGCGCCGCTACCCTCGCGCCCTTTATTCGTGTATCTAGCGTAATGTTTACGTTAAGCAGTAACCACATAAAATTGAAAATTATATTGGGAAAAATATTTTATGGTGAAAACTTAACATACCAATTTTTTTTATAAATGGATTCTATGAAGGATACGTAATGGCTATAAAAAATTTGGCTGGTGGTAAAAAAAAAACAGGAAACAGCATAATATAATATATTGTTTAAAATCACACAAAACATATTTATGAAATATGTACATATGTTGAATAAAGAACTCCTTTACCATCTTTAATGCTTTTAGCAAAACATACCGGCTTAAGCTGTGCGTTGTCTGCTAGCCAGTCGTTAGAAATTTATTAAATATTACGATATATACCCTAATAGTTATCTACATCCTATTATTATACTATCCCATTACTAATGGCAAGTGCTTAAATATAGATAATTTATTTTACAAACAAACAAAAGCTAATTATTTGTTTGCCTACAAAATAGAGGTTTTCTAAAAATAATGAACATAATTATGCTCAAACTTGCTCTGACCCTGTACGACGAATCTTCTTAGTATGAACTAAGAAGATTCGATTTGATGTAAAAATAGAATATTTTTTAACAAATAAAACAAAACTACAACGATATCTCAGGTAGCAGCAAGGAATTTATAAGTATGTACTAATAAATTCCTTGGGTAGCAGATATAGTTGACTAACAGTTTTTTTTTAAATTTCACCTTATGGTTTTGTGCCAAAGGTTTACAATCTATGGTTTAACGGCTACTTCATTCGGGGAAGTCCCCCGTTCTGATTGTTAAGTTCTGAAGCTAGTGGCGAAGTAGCTAGCTAGAGGCATTTAGTGTTGTCGTGTAATTGTCATTTAATTGATTGTGGAAAAGAAGAAATTGTGATAGTGCTGTACTTACATAAAGGTATGAATATTTATTTAAGTATGGAATATGGAAATATTTAAAGAACATGTTCAAATGCGGTTTTTTCATATTGAAAACATTTTGGATGTTAATTAGATCAAAATATAAATCCATGTATCAAAACGATAGGTACCGTTTAATAAGTAAATTAAAATCCACAAACTTAGCTAAACTTGCAACTTGCGTGTGGGGGCGAATATAAAACGGCCGGTCGCCCTTCTACACCTTGTACTATATACGAGCAGGATTTTTTTTATAAATTTTTATTAATGATTAATATCATTAATTTATATCATAAGCTTTAATAATTATCATTAATTAATTAATTAGTAGCATTTATTTATATCATTAGCTTCTAAAGGTGCTGAACCAAAAGGCCGAACGCTTATTCTACTCCAATCTTTTAAATACATTAAGTACCTAATAATATGACATCCAAGACGCAGACACAAATGATCAAGCTCAGACAATAATTTGTGATTTGCGGAATTCGAACCCGAGACTGCTGGCTTCTAGTTAAATATAAATTAAAAATAAGCTACACTCTAACCTGGCCTACTCTTAAAGTTAACGCACTGTATGCGTACTGTAATAAATGTATACTTTTTCAATTTAAAGATTTGTATCTCCTCTAACGCACCGCCTCGCCATTGCCATAGGAGGCATTCTCTACCAGTCGACACAGCCAGTTTTGGCATTAAGTCAACCTTTTGTATGTTTTTTGTTTTAAATCTATACAATAACGTTTAAATAAATAAAAACGTTCAGTCATAGAAACATGACATTGTTGCAAAAGGTGCTGTGACTATGTTAGTAATATTTTTTAAACAATGAACATTTGTTATGGAGCTAGTGGCTGATACTAATTCCTAGAAACAGGTTTCGACTGAACTTGTGATAGTTAATTGTATTTATTTACTTTATATATTGAGAAACTCAACAGCTATATTACAATATACATGTTAGCCTAGTTTTTTCACAAAAGTGACACTTAGCCAATAACAGTTTCATAACATGCTTATTTTTAAGTATTCGTAAAAAGTTTCTTAAAACAAGTAAAAACAAAGTGAAACATTCATCCAAATGTGGTCAAAAGACGACCCAGCAGTCCTTGACTTATACCGCCTTAATTTTATATGAACTTCGTACCGCCCTAATTTTTTTTGTGATTTTTTTTGATGATTTAATAGTTATTCTGCTATTCGGAACAGAAACAAATCTAACAAATCAAAGATCATAAGAATCGGTCCAGTAGTTCTTGATTTATAAATAGTGTAACTAACCCGACTTTGTTTTGTATAATACATATGAAAAAAAAAGTGTTTTTTACGTAGATCGATTTAGTTACTGATTCTGAACAATTCCCTGAACAATTGGCACTACCTTGAAATGTAACCCTGTATACTGAGTAAATGTAAATTTTTATAACTAATAGCCTGTATCATATTCTCTTGCCTCTAGCCTCTTGACACAATTCATTTAATTAATATTTTTGACTTATTATTATTACTATATTTTTGACTTATTATTATTTTTTGACATTATTCATTCATTTATTTTATGTCTTGATCGGAACACGCTACTGTAATCCAATTTATTGATTTATTAATAATTTATAATGCTTTTTTATAATTTATTTAAATTCTTAATTGTTACAATTTTTTGACAAACGATTGGATTCTCTGTAGTTAAATTTAGTAATTATGTAATTTTTTCAGTTAAGTATTACCTTATTATTGTAAATTTAAAACGAAAAAAATATTAATACCTACCTACTTTAATTTGCTATGCCCGACAGGGTCCATATGTCACCTGTACCTAAAAACTAAGACCTCTGTAACTAAACATATGGTTATGCAATAAAGAGTTGAAAGAGTTTAATTGAATTGAATCTCGATAAATATACTATAGGTACTAACACGATCTATTCAAACAAGGTCGTCTCTTCAAATATAAATAAATACCTAAATAATAATAATCTAACTATGTATCTACTTTCGCGCGACAAAGACAAGCGTAAGTGACATCTAGCTACTACGAGTAGATAGCTCGTATTGGACCGTCCCTAGACATAGTTGCAAGTGGTTACCACTATTGATTGCTGCTACATCAATAATGTCGTTATCTATCACTAACCTGTTATATTTATACAGGTTTTTGTTTTTAACGATATAATCAGGACCTAAAATTAACTGGTTAAGGGGGATCGTTAAGTAAATCCCGCTAAATTCAAAATTTCTTGTTTTTTTTCCACATTAGAGAAATGATTATTTATGCGATTATCTTGTAATCAAAATTAGTGCAGCTGTGATTTTTATCAGTATACACCGTAAACCATAGTCACTATTTGACAAAAACGAAATAAATTTTTAATTCGCGGGCTATGCTGAAGCCCCATAAGAATTTGATTGCTATAAAAAAAAAAAACCTTTTGTTTCACCCATTAAAATGAGACAAGACGATCTGGAGAAGTATTTCCAAGATTGGCAGAACTTGCCAATAGATTGAGATGTGTGGGGTGTTTGGGAGAGGCCTTTGCCCTGCAAGCAAAACCCAGATTATTATATATATTATTTATATATGTGTATATATATATTTATTAGTAAACAGCGACCATATTGGAGTAAAACTTAAGAGATCACTTTTAAGACAGGTTAAATGAACATAACTTTAATTTAAAAGTGGTAAACTTTTTTAGCCCACGCAGTGTCAGTCTGGCGTGCTATTTGGGACACCTGTATACAATATGTTTAGCTTTTATGACATTGTGTAACTCTGTAGATAGTATTATTCGTGTGTCGTTATTTTCAGACGGTGTATGTGGAAAGAAACAACGTTGTCCATGTGAAAGAACTAAGCCCGTATTCAAATAAACCAGTAATGGCGACTAAGCTAATAAAAACCACTAAACAGAAGTAAGTATTACTATAACCTTGATTTGTTTTTCTGTGTAGAGTTTGACGTAAAAACAACATTGCGTGTTAGTATTCAACTTTAATTTGCAATCAATTTTCAAGTAGACTTCTCCTCGTTCGAGAAACGAATAATTCGAAAACATTTTATCAACAGCAATGGAAACAGCGATGATGAGTTCCGCATTCCCAGGAACTACAAACAGATATACGCTGCTGGACTTAAAGTCGGTGACGATGCGCCTGAGCATATCCAAAATGTTGCAGAGGATATAAGGTATAGAACTCTCATTATTAAGTTTCCGTAGTTAACCAGGAACCATTGTGGTGTCGATATTAGTCATATAGTAAAAGTTTTTGTATTTTGAAGTCGACTAATAAAGTAGTCTTCGATGTAACAGGGAGTTTTTCTCATGCACACGGGCTACACGTGCGGCGTTTTGTGCCTGTCAGTGCAAAATGTTATATAACATATCGTTATGAGTTAGTAACGGACTATCGATCAGTAAAAAAACAATAGCAGAAAAAACCCTATGTCCCTCATATTACAATTTCATCTTCCTGTGCGCCGTCAACTTAACCTGCGGAATGCAGTTTTCATACATTTCATATGAACTTAGCCTAACTTTGATAAGCCCTAAACGCAAACCGAATTTGCAATCCGGTTCAAGTCAATTAAAAAACGAACATTCCTAGACTATGACTGTTACTATTATTACTGTTACTCATCGAGCACATACTCTATAGAGCAGCAATGTGAACCATCTTTATTCTAGTAAGTGATTTTTCAATTACATTTAGTATGATATGTCAAGTCCAATCAAACTTCGCTCATACAAAAACAGTACAGATACAGATTTAAAATTTAAATTGTGGAAGTTTTTGTCAAAATCATATTACTTTTTTACTCTAGAGTGTGCTCCATGATATTACACCACAGGCACAATTCATTGTTTGGTGCCTCGTAACATGAGGATGTTGATTCCTTAATTCGAAACTATGTCTATTGTTAGTATTTTGTCTGACGCACATACAGTACACTGAACAAGTAATACTACGTTTTAATACAGTATGTAAATTAACAGATTTTTTTTTACAAAAATAAGCATAAAAAATTCATAATCCAAAAATAAATAAAAACATTGAAACGCCTGTTTTAAACCAAAATCGTAACGCGGAATAGTAATTAGCGTAATTACAGTGCGCAAACTGGCAACGTCGCTTTTCTACCATGCTCGCACGGTGAGAAAAGGGTCAGACGGTTATTATTTTTTATGAAATTTTAAAATTAACAACATTTTTATGCTAAATGGGAAATTTATTTTTTTACAGTATGTATGGACGCCATAGTATTACGGGTTAACGGGAACCCCTTTCGTTAGTTAAGATACTGTAAATCATGTTTTTAACAAACTTATAGACCTACACAATAAAAAAGCAACGAAGCGACTTGTCTTGATAGGCGTAAATGGTCTTAGCTGAATGCGCTCCCTGACTGATTATTTATTTTTCAGGGATGTTTTTACTACTGGAATCACTAAAGATAATTATGTCAGATTTTTCCACAACCTATTGTGGTATGAAGAGACAATAGTCAGGATTAACCTTAAGGTATCTAATTTTTATTTTATTTATAGAGAATATCTATCTCGTTTGTTGTATTTATTAATATGTTTAGACTTTATTGCACAGATAAAAAATCATACAAAAGGTGTATGTTGTACTGTATCTATAGTACAAAATTTTCTTAACCTAAACTAGGAAATAAAAACAATTTTAAAATAACTAAATAAATAAGTTTAGTACTTGTCGTAAACAACAATTTCACAAATTTTGAGTGAGATAACAGTTGGCAACTTGGCACGTTTTCGATATACATAAATAAATTTTATATTTGTTACGCTCAAAGAAATCTATCTAAAAAGTTAGTCATTTCACCAATTTTTAACTTTCAGTCCAATACATAGAGATCAAATATGAATTGTATTTTTAACCGACTTCAAAAAAGGAGGAGGTTCTCAATTCATCGGAATCTTTTGTTAATTTTTTTAATGTATGTACAGCGATCATTCGTTACTACGTTGACCGATTTCGAAAATTTATTTTTTTGTTTGAAAGGTGTTACTTTCAGAATGGTCCCATATAAATTTAGATATAAATTTCGTTAAATTCTGATGATAGGATCTTAAAAAAAAATCATCAAACATTGCATTAACTCCGTACCACGCCAACTGATTTTAGCATCTATCTTACCTAATATCTTTGCCAAATGTGGACCGATATGATGATTCTTTTTTTAATGAATAGCTTATACTTCAAAGATACTATAATAAAACATTTTCGGAAAAAATTTCACCCCTAACGGTGGAAAAATAGGAAATTAAATCTGTGTTCAGCAGTTAAATTATGTTTGCACTCGTAAGATTTTTTTTGATTAAGATTTATCACTAAAATAGATGAAATACAACGTATTTCATTTTAATCTTAACACAAGTACCTAATCAGTTACTTTTGGAGTCGGTGCCAGTCGATGAGAGATTCAATGTTTTCGTTTGCACCGACTCCGAAAGTAACTGATTAGGTACATAAGTGTTAAGATTATTTTTAGCGTTTTAGTTTTTTGAAGTCGGTTTTATTTTTTTATAAAATTATATTGTGGTAGTTTAATGATCTACTTTAGACTACAATACGAGGAGAATAAATAAATTAAATGTATAAATTTCAGAAATACAACATGACTGGAGTCCTACTAGAAAACAAAGGCGGTGATGCATTAACGCTTTTAGTACCAGGTCTTGCAGAAAAACGCCCATCATTGTTGTTGGGTGAGTTAAATATTTTCCATAGTGTTAATTTTTGTTATTTAGCAAGTAAACGAGACACACTCTACTACAGTTGAAGCCCGGCTACATCTACAGCTTTGCTATGTAACATAATCATCATCATTTCAGCCATAGGATAGCATAATCATCATCATACAGCCTGAACATAGGCCTACCCCAATGACTTCCAGATTGGCCGGTTGGAAGCGGCCTGCATTCTGCGGCTTCTTGCAACCTTTACTAGGTCGTCTGTCCACATTGTGGGTGAACGTCCTACGCTGCGCTTGCGTGACAGAGGTGAGTTATAGCATCCGCAGGGGCGTGCATTGGTTTCAGATGGGGGTAGGCTGTGAGTGAAAATTGAGTACGTTTGCGTGAAACAGTAGGCGATCTCGCGGCAGCCTAACATTGGTTAAATTGCACAGGAACGGTCTAAGTTGCACGCTTTAGTAAGGAATAAGTACAGGTAGACGACAAAATAGTTACAGAATATTTATTGTTTATTGTTGAATACGTAATTAATAATTATGGTTAGCTGTTCTGTCGGTTTTTTATGAAGGTAGGCTCTGCATAATTGCCTATATGGGATGCACGCCCCTGAGCATCCGTTATAAGCTATGGGAATATAATTTGTGGTAACTCAGTTGATATAGAAAAAGTATTTAGGATACAAAAACATGCATTTATATTTACAATTCACTACCTAGTGACTTAAAATTGCTTGAAGGTAATATGTTCAAAAACAAATTAAGTGACTAGCTCTTGTCTAAAATGATATAGAATTTATTGACGTATGTAAAAAATTAATGTTTATCTAAAAATATGTTTGCTTGCAGACATTACCATACTAATTTAATGACTCGTCACTCCGTATGAGAGGTAGATTCCTGACTCACCTTCATAATGTTGTTTTCGCGCCATGTACCATCACCATGGATTAATTAAATTAAATTAATTTTATTTACTGGATTCCATGTCGCGTATTAAACATCCAACGCGAAATTTTAAAAGTAATTAATATTTGATTTGATTTGAATTTGTAGTGCGCTCTCACTTTCAACCCATGTTGTCTATTCGAAGACTGGTCTAGTGGGTCGTGATCCAGAAAAAGCCAGTGGTCGCGGCTTCGAGTCCCGCAAGTGGCGATGGTTTGTGTGATGAGCATATTTATATCTGTCATTGATTACGTAAAAAAACAATTTATTTCTGAAAATAGGTCTTAACATTTATTAATGAAAAGCCGTGGCCGTGGCTTCTCCCTGTGTAGAATGCGGCTTGTCCCATAATAAAAAATATGGTGGCCTTAGGTGGATTAAAAATATAATACCTAACTTACATAACTTTTGTTTCAGGTGACTTGTTATTTGTAAAACCACAAAAATCGGATGAGTTTATGTTCGAAGCTGTAATATCAGACATCTTTGATAACCATATCATTATTAGGGGATTCGATCGGAAGTGAGTATAGTAGTTTTATTATTCCTTTACCTGCCGATGAGTTGACAAAACAGGCAAAACTATTAATTCTCAAATTATCTCTCGTCAAAATATATCAAATAAAACTTAGAATAGGCCCTTGGAACAGACAAATACATGCACTATAAGCCAATTTGCCATAACTGGCTGCCTTAACTAAACTTAAAACCAACTGACGTAGCTAACAGAATAAATAGAAAAGAACAAATCCAATTTTTAAGCCGATGACGTTTTATTGCATTTGTTTATGATGACAGTTACCTAAATAAGTTAACTAAAATAATAAAGATATCTCATAATAACCAAAGAGTAAAATTAACAAAAAGTTGCAAGTGCAGAAAAGTTTATTCTACTTTGTATCAAAATAGCATTTCTGTATCATGCCGAGTTTAAACATTTATGCACGCACCCGTGCGCTTATGCGCAGCGGTTGCGGGTTGGAATCCCGCAAGGGGCAAATGTTTGTATGTTAGCACGAGCATATTTTTTTCCTAAGTCATGAATGTTTATGAAAAATCTAAAATCAAATCAAATTTATTTCTTAGAAAGTGGTACATACAAAATAGTAAAAAATATAGTAAATTCAGCACATTCTGCCACTAGTGGCTTAGAAATATTTACATTATTTATATGTTGATAGTTATACATTTTAACACGGGCACATTATACAATCAATATTAATAATTCAATGACAAATTTTATTTTATTTTATCTAATACTAGCTGTTGCCCGCGACTTCGTCTGCGTGGTCTTTAGGGGTATGAAAAATAGATGTTGGCCGATTCTCAGACCTACTTAATATGCTCACAAAATTTTATGAGAATCGGTCAAGCCGTTTCGGAGGAGTACGGGAACGAACATTGTGACACGAGAATTTTATATATAAGATTAATATAGCTGCCCTCGTTAGTCGTCAATTAATTATTAGAAGTCATCTTTAATATTCATTTGTAAAAAGTCATTAACAGTGTGGAAACATTTAAGTAAAACAAAAAAAAAAACAGAATCAGTATAGAAAGGATTTAATTATGTTTATCTGGTATCTAGTCGCCATAGTACAGACACCAGCTCGTCAATATACAACGAAACTTCAAATTGTCTCAATTGAAATTGATTTCAAATGAGACGGCATGACCCTCGTTCCATGGAAGATGGGTAGGCCCTTAGTGTGGGACGCGACTTGCGTCGACACTTTAGCACCTTCCCATCTTCCATCGACTGGCAACCGAGCGGGTTCTGCAGCAGCTTCTGCAGAGGCCCTAAAACGGCGCAAATATGAAAGTCTTGGTGAAACTTACATATTTGAACCATTTGGGGTGGAAACTTTGGGCCCGTGGGGACCGAGTGCCCACAAGCTATACCGTGAGTTGTCTAAGCGTTTAGTTGAGACATCTCACGATCCAAAGGCTGGCTTATACCTTGGCCAACGGGTTAGCCTAGCTATCCAACGTGGTAATGTTGCCAGCCTTTTGGGCACCTTTCCCTTGAACGGTGATCTCAGTCAGATATTTTATTTATAGGATCTTTCCTATGAATACAATATCTGACTTTGTATAAAGAGTTTAGTTTTAGAATATGTACATATAATTAGGTATTTTATTTTTATTGGATTATTTATAACACGTTTGATGCAAATAGATTTATACCACTCTTTTAAATGTATTACTTAAAGTTGAAAATCGGTTCAATGACCTTTAACTTTTTGCGTAGGTCGACCTGCCGTTGCACGTACAAGCTTTGCTTAGTTCGGGCTAGATACTTGGTGTGATTGTGAAAACAATATATTATTATTATTTATAGATTCTGGAGTTTCTACGGGCCGCAGGAGCAGTTCGACATCCGCTTCTTCATGTCGCGCATGCCGCTGGAGCGGATGCACGTGGCGGTGGACAGCGTGGTGCGCGTCGGCCAGGAGGCGCGCGTGTTCCCCGAGCGGAACGCGGCCAGGAAGATGCCGAAGACCAAGCATATCGACAAGTCAGTACGCTTAACCGTTTTATAGAGAACTAGCTTCCACCCGCGGTTGAGACTTTATCGACGACCAAATAATGCATTATTTTAGATCAAATTTGATTACCGTAAAAAGGTTATAATAAGTCAACCTTAAAAGATAGACAAATGCTGCCACGGACTTTTTTTGGAACTTTTAAATGAAAACAATTCCGTCATATATGATATTTGCGTAACTTTAACCGTTTACGCAGCGCACGCAACAAAAGCTCTCGAAAGGATATTTTTTTTCTGTGTTAGCAACATTTTTCATTGATACTTCACTCCTATTGGTCGCAGCGTAATGTTATATAGCCTTAAATCTTCCTCCATAAATGGACTATCCGACACAAACATATTTTTCAATCCGAACTCGTAGTTCCTGAGATTAGCGCGTTCAACCAAACAAATAAATAAACAAACTGTTTAGCTTTATAATATTGGTATAGATAATAAGTACTATTTATTTTGATATATTGACGACCTCCGTAGCCGAGAGGCGAGAATACCGGACTCGGTGTCGCTATCTCTGAGGTCCCGGTCGGTCAATGTAGAAAAATAACTTTTCTATACTATATCGGGTCTGGGTGTTGTGGTCCCGTCGTTGTTTCCGGTTTCTGTAACACAAGTGCTCAAGATACTCATCATAGAATCAGAGCAATGTAGTCCAATATTGATTTATTTATTATTTTAAGACCAAATAAAAATACATGTAAATTTCTTATGATTCTGGTTGCGTGTCTGTCGCAGCTACTACAACCTGGAAGTGCAGGACAACCCGGAGCAGCGGCTGGCCGTGGAGCACATCGTGGCCGGCACCAGCGGCGCGGCGCCCTACCTGCTGCACGGCCCGCCCGGCACCGGCAAGACCGTCACCATCGTCGAGGCCATCCTGCAGGTCTGACACACGCTATCAATGAACATTTTTATAGTACATTGTTTCTCTAGGGGTAAAGTAACTTATTTAGGCCCGAGACGGGGTTCTTTTAAAATAAGAACGGGCTTGTGACACATCACGTGACTTCACTGTTGACACTGTATTAGGGATTCGGAGACGGACAATTATAATTTCGCCGTCAGTCCGTTCGTCCGTCTGCGACTGAGCTCAGATACTCTTAGTACTAGAAAGCCATAATTTCGCAAAGGTATACATAATAATCACGCTGTCAAAGTTATAGAATAAAATCATTAAAAAAAGGGTAAATAAAATGCTTTTTTTTTCTCGTCTATTGCAAGGTGTCGGTCTCGGTCAAATAGGTCGTTTAAAAAACATGTAGGTGTGCAAACACCATTTTTGATTCACGTAATATTAAGCTTTAAAGTAAAACTGTTTGGTCTGAGCCAACGCTGTATTTTGATTTTTTAACATCATTTTATTGTAGATTGTCAGAAAGAACCAAAGAAACCGTATATTGGTCTGCACGGACTCCAACATGGCGGCGGACCACGTCGCCACGCTGCTGATTAAGTACTCTCACCTGTTTCCGTATAATTTTCTGCTGCGCGCCAACTCCAAATACAGGGTGTGGTGAGTAACTGATGTGCTGTAGTTTGCTAGTACCTTATTGATCTAGGTTCAACACAAAGGATCATTTTTATTCCGTTTTTGTGTTTCCGTGTGACAGTTGGGAGACAGTAGACGCGTAAAGAATTCATAACAATAACACTTTTATTGTGTCTGTTCATTAATATAGTAATTCTGATGTCTTCATTGACGATGTCGCAGGCAGAAGCTAGTTTAAAATAAAGTCTGTCTACAGTTATGCCACAGGACTGCATTTTCTGAACAACCGAAATAAGTCAGGTAGGAGAAAGTGTATATCTAAACAATCGTGTGATTGAGTTGCATGGACAGGGTAACTGAGCTGAAATGCATACACGACTATGGAAGTATTCATTTGAAGAAAATTTGATAATATTAACTGATTTATACTAGGTTATAGAATTCTTAGATGATATGTGAAACTGAAACGTGACCTTTTACTATGGGCCTCATAAGAAAGCTCAAAGTCGCACAGCGTGTTATGGAAAGGGCTATTATCTGTGTTTGCGAGATCGAATCAGGAATAAGGAGATCCGCAAATGAACAAAAGTCACCGACATACATAGCCAAGCTGATAAGCAAAACTGAAGTGTCATCATTGTCATAGTACGTAGAACTGACGGCCGATGGGGCAGAAAGGAAAGGCCAAGCGCAGCGTGGCTAAAATAATAAATGATAATAGAATTTTCGTTCATTTTGTAAGTTGCCGAAAGTTGTCATCTGTTTTAACTGTATGTGGGTGTTTTTAGGGAAACCCTCCCCGAATGCCTGACGAAGTATTCAAACGGCACCAACTACCACAACTTCGAACCGGTGTCCATTGAAGATTTTTTGTCTTACCGGATCGTTGTCACGACGCTTTCTCACGCCGCTAAATTCGTTAGGTAAGAAATTACTAAATATTAGAAAAATGGGTTTCTAGTGATTTAAAATTAAGACTGGTTGGAAGGTTTATCTATATTGTGATTAGACTTTTAGCTTTACATTTATTTTCCATTGTTTAATCAAATCATACGAAACAGTGTGCAAACTCCTTTCAGTTTTTATTGTCAAAAGTTTGCCACTTTTCTTAGAAATAAAATCTTTTCCTCAGACAGTTCGAACGTAATAAGGAGAAGCGTCCAATCACGCACCTATTCATCGACGAAGCCGCGCAGGCGAGCGAGCCCATGAGCCTCATCCCCCTGTGCGGGCTGCTGCAGAAGACCGGCTCGCTAGTGCTGGCCGGGGACCCGCTGCAACTGGGGCCCGTCGTCATCTCCAACAACGCGCGCCTGCTGGGCCTCGGTAACTATACTCCCACCGCTGGGCGAGTCGGCTATAGTGTCCCATCCCCCTGTGCGGGCTGCTGCAGAAGACCGGCTCGCTAGTGCTGGCCGGGGACCCGCTGCAACTGGGGCCCGTCGTCATCTCCAACAACGCGCGCCTGCTGGGCCTCGGTAACTATACTCCCACCGCTGGGCGAGTCGGCTATAGTGTCCCATCCCCCTGTGCGGGCTGCTGCAGAAGACCGGCTCGCTAGTGCTGGCCGGGGACCCGCTGCAACTGGGGCCCGTCGTCATCTCCAACAACGCGCGCCTGCTGGGCCTCGGTAACTATACTCCCACCGCTGGGCGAGTCGGCTATAGTGTCCCATCCCCCTGTGCGGGCTGCTGCAGAAGACCGGCTCGCTAGTGCTGGCCGGGGACCCGCTGCAACTGGGGCCCGTCGTCATCTCCAACAACGCGCGCCTGCTGGGCCTCGGTAACTATACTCCCACCGCTGGGCGAGTCGGCTATAGTGTCCCATCCCCCTGTGCGGGCTGCTGCAGAAGACCGGCTCGCTAGTGCTGGCCGGGGACCCGCTGCAACTGGGGCCCGTCGTCATCTCCAACAACGCGCGCCTGCTGGGCCTCGGAAACTATACTCCCACCACTGGGCGAGTCGGCGATAGTGTCCCATCTCCCTGTGCGGGCTGCTGTAGAAGACCGGGTCGCTAGTGCTGGCCGGGGACCCGCTGCAACTGGGGCCCGTCGTCATCTCCAACAACGCGCGCCTGCTGGGCCTCGGTAACTATACTCCCACCGCTGGGCGAGTCGGCGATAGTGTCCCATCTCCCTGTGCGGGCTGCTGCAGAAGACCGGGTCGCTAGTGCTGGCCGGGGACCCGCTGCAACTGGGGCCCGTCGTCATCTCCAACAACGCGCGCCTGCTGGGCCTCGGTAACTATACTCCCACCGCTGGGCGAGTCGGCTATAGTGTCCCATCCCCCTGTGCGGGCTGCTGCAGAAGACCGGCTCGCTAGTGCTGGCCGGGGACCCGCTGCAACTGGGGCCCGTCGTCATCTCCAACAACGCGCGCCTGCTGGGCCTCGGTAACTATACTCCCACCACTGGGCGAGTCGGCGATAGTGTCCCATCTCCCTGTGCGGGCTGCTGTAAAAGACCGGGTCGCTAGTGCTGGCCGGGGACCCGCTGCAACTGGGGCCCGTCGTCATCTCCAACAACGCGCGCCTGCTGGGCCTCGGTAACTATACTCCCACCGCTGGGCGAGTCGGCGATAGTGTCCCATCTCCCTGTGCGGGCTGCTGCAGAAGACCGGGTCGCTAGTGCTGGCCGGGGACCCGCTGCAACTGGGGCCCGTCGTCATCTCCAACAACGCGCGCCTGCTGGGCCTCGGTAACTATACTCCCACCGCTGGGCGAGTCGGCGATAGTGTCCCATCCCCCTGTTCGGGCTGCTGCAGAAGACCAGCTCGAACTGCAAGCTTGTACTACGGCGACTAGATAACGGATAAACTTAAATACTTTTTAAAACGTCCACGACTTACGTACATGCTGGTGCTCATCACACTAACATTGGTCCCTTGCGGCATTCGAACCCGCAACCGCCTGGCTTTGTAGTCCAAAGCGTAAACTACTACAGTGGTCGTCACACCCGATATGATATATAAATAGTTGTCTTTTTTAACAAAGTTAAAATAATTTAAGGTACTTGTAGCTTGCCACTAAGCACTTTGAAAATAATTACCAAAGAAGCCACCTACACCGCAGTTGTGATTGCTTGGGTGACCATTCCAACCATAATTAATGACATTTATCACAAGCATCTCCGTGCTTCGAAAGGCACATTGAAAATTTGGTCCGGCTATTATCGCTTTACACTAGTCGTGAAGCCTAGTCAGATGTCTTAAGGCGGCTTAATAACATCTGACAGTAACGTTAAGTCACTGGCCTTACAACACCCCTCCACCAATCTGCCCAATGGAGTATGGCCCAAACCACCTCATAGTTGAGGCCTGTGATTGCCTGTGTCCAGCAGTGGGACGTATGTAGGCATACTTAATTTTTTTTATAATATTTAGGTCTGTCCCTAATGGAGCGTCTGATGCTGACGTGCCCGCTGTACGGCGCGGACGAGGGCCAGAAGCTAGACTCCGACTATACGGTGATGCTGCGGAACAACTTCCGCTCCAACATGGACATCCTGCACATACCCAACGACCTCTTCTACAAGGGGCAGCTCAGGGTCGGTATACTTCTTTTTCTGTGTTACGCTAGTATAATATATAAATGTATCGGACATATTACATACTATGCTCTGATTCTAAGGTAATTAGCTAAAGGATTTGTGTTATAGAAATCAGAAACAACGACGGTACCATAACATACGCTACGGAGATCGTCAAATAATAAATAGAAGGTATTTTATTATGATTAAAAGTAAGGTAAATAATTTATTTAATAAGAGCTAGCTAAAGAAAGCTTCAGGGGGCTTATGTCCAACAGTGGACGAAACACGTATGCTGAAGAAAACGAAGAAGAAGATATAATGTATTATTTGATTTGACAACCACCGTAGCCGAGAGGCGAGCATACCACCGTACTTTGTGTCGGTATCTCTGAGGTCCCGTTAGAATTCCGGTCAAATTGTTTTTACAATTCCTAATTGTAAATTGAATTACTTTTCAATAATTTCAAGCAATTTGTAATTTAAGTCGCCAATTACATTTTGTAATTGTAATTGTTAATTTATAGTTAGTTAAATTTTAAATTTCAGCGAGACACTTTCGCTAGCCATTGTCTTGTTGTGGTTATTTATAACAGTAGATAGCTGTGGTTCAGTACGTCCTTCACTATCATTATTTTACATTCAAAGGCGCTGGCCGCTGAAGATACGATAAGCAAGAAAGACATTCTGGGCCAAAATCCGCAAAGCCGAGCAATTGTTTTCCACGGGGTGCTGTCACAGGAACAGAAAATGGGCAAGTCACCCAGGTTAGTAAAAAACAGTGTTACCATGTTTTTACTAAATGCACGGTATACTCATTAACAAAATAACTTAATTAAAATTTTAAAAACCCTACACACAAATGTGCAGCATCAGCTTAAGGCCAAAGTGAGAGTGAAGTTAGGAGTTGGAAATCCCACAGATTCCTTGATGCTGCAGCATCAGTTTAAGGTTGTTATGGCTTGGGAATACTAGTAAGATCTGTTATCTTAGTAATATTCCCAAATTCCCATCATTTCAAATCAATCGGACCTGTGAAAGTTTGCAAAAAGCTGAACATTATTTTGTCAAGTAGGCAATGAGCTGATAACAAATAAGTCTACAACACTTGCCATGTTTCATAAATAAAAATATTAATGCTAGACTTCCAGTAACAACAGTATTTTTTGACATGACTCGTGCCTTTGACTTTGTCTCTCATAACATAATTTACTGCTTCTTAAACTGGAAAACATGGGGGTGAGGGGATTGGCAAATAATTGGTAAGAGTCTGATTTGCGAAATAGAAGGCGGTTGAAATCACAAGCACTGATGAGAATTTCAATATTTTGAATAGTAGATTAGAGTTCTTGACAAATGCATGTGGTGTTCCACGGGGAAGTGTCCTCGGTCCATTACTCTTTTTACTTTACATCAACGACCTTCCTGAAGTAACTAACCACAAATGCATATTATTTGCAGATGATGTTTCGGTAGTAATTCCCTTTAGAAATAATATCAAAGATTATGAATCGGACATAAACACTACTATTGACAAAATAATAACATGGCTTAATAATAATAATTTATCAGTAAATTAAAAAAAAACTAAATTAATACAATTTGGCACGAATCGACAAACTAAACTAACATTGAACATTAACTTTAATGGAACAAACATACAAGAAGTAGACAACACAAACATTTTGGGGATAACTATAGATGATAACTGTAGCTGTAAACTACAAATTAAAACCGTACGGGACAAAATAAATCGTTACGTATTTGTTCTAAAACGATTGCGTCACACATCTACCTTGCAGAATTCTCTGGCGGCATATCATGGTTACATAGGCTCAATTCTGAAGTATGGACTTTTGGTGTGGGGAAATTCCGTTTACTTAAATTTACTATTCAGAGCACAAAAAAGATGCATAGGGGCAATTTGTGGTATGTCCCCACGTGAGTCTTGTGAACCTGTTTTTACCATGTATGTACATTCTGGAGGTGGCTATGTTCGTCAAAAATAATATTAAATCGTTTAAAAAGCGTAGTGACGGAAATAGTTCCAACTTAAGGAACCCAAATAAATTAGTGTGTAATTGTTTACCAAAATTGCAACATTACCAGAGACAACGTGATGCTATGTGTGTTAAAATATATAATGCTATTCCAAATGACATAAAATTATTACCAAATGTGTGTTTCAAAAGAAAGCTTATAGAATGGCTGTGTTATGAATTTTTATAAAATTAGTGACATATCTTAATAAATAATTGATTATGATTTAATAAATATTATGAAAAAATCATATTAATGACATTAAGTTTGACATATGAGGTAATAAAGTTTTGACATTTATATTATGTTACATCAATATTTGCATGCCATGTTACAAGGTAAAACATGAGTACTACCTATTAATCTTAACACCAATATCTCACCATGTTTTTAACAAATAAATTATTCATTTCATTTCATTTCATGACCTCAAAACGGCTGAACAGATCTTCATAAAATATAGCTAAAATCCGTCTCTGTAATATCAGCTTTAAAACAAAAAAACAACTACATCGGCTTATTCGTTTGGGAGCTACGATGCCACAGACAGATACACACGTAAAGCTTATAACACCCCTCTTTTTCGTCGGTGGTTAAAAAACAAGGTGTAGTGTCTAAGTTTTGTTCCGGCTGATTTTTCGGAACGACTGGATCGATTTTGACGGGACTCTCACTGGCAGACAGCTATGTATTTCTTCTTCTTCTTGTGTTTTTGGCCAAATCGGGGATCATCGGTCCACAACCACCTCATTTTCCATTAAAATCCGCATTTCTCAGATTTGTGAATGAAACTTGGAATTGTGTACGCGGCGGGTATTCGTAAAAGAAACTAACGATTCTGTTGAGATTGAATTTAACCTCAATTAACCTCTGGCACTGTTTCCGCACGCCGACAGGTTTATGTGACATGTTAATACATAATTAAGATTATTATCTTCTGCATGCGAATAAATTAGGCAAAGTTAATTTATTGTTACAGCTTCTTCAATAACATGGAATTGGAGATAATACAGATGTACATCACAATATTGATGAAAGACCACGGGGTTCTGCCAGAGGACATCGGCATAGTGACGCCCTACATTCGACAGGTATTTTTTTAGTAATGGAGAAGTTTTAAAATAAGTTGTGAGAGTTTTATCACACTTATTATACGAGCGCGCGGAAGAAGTTGAAAGGCCCGCCCTGCTCAAGTAACATTTTGAAAAAGTGCAAAAAATAAGGAAATGACTTTATTGCTTTGTCCCAAGAGGCAATAATGATTTAATGAAATTTACCGATTGATACTTGTTGATACTTGTCAAATGCTTGTCAATAATGCAGGTAAAGTAAAAGAAATGTAGGTTAAGTAATATAAGTGCAAGGCACAGGCCTCACCTCAACTATGATGTGGCTTAGGCCTCTCCACTAGCGGGCCCAGTGGATGGTGGAGATGTACCTTACTGTCAGATGTTAGCCGCCCCAAGGCCTTTGACTAGGCTTCACAACTAGTATTACACGAAATTAGCCGGGACCAACTTTTAACGTGCCTCTTGAAGAAGAATAAATGTCACTAAATATGGTTGGAATGGTCACCAATCTAATCACAACCGCAGCGTAGGTGGCATAAGCGTACACACAGAAGGCGTGAGCGAGACGGCAACGGCTCGAATTGGGAGTACGACGGGTCTATTAACCAAGGATCGAAACCGGTTAATATTTATGTCAGAATATAAGACCCATTACTAATATTTGATAGTAGTTGTAAAGATTTGACCATAAAACTAATTTTGAGGTAGCTTTTATGTCGGTAGTTGGGAGTATGTGATTAATTTAGCGAAAACCTTTATTATTCCGGTTAAGGTTTTATATTACAATAACCGGTTTCCGATCCCTGCTCACGCCTTCTGTGAGTTTTACGCTGGTAGATATTTAGATAGGTACTCTTTACTGTACACCACACAAAAGAAACAAATGACAGGCAAATAAATACATTAAGAATAGCACAATTTAGGCGGTGGTAATGAGTACAAAACGTCGACCGCCACCGAGCTACAAGCACCCGGCACATTGCAGGTGTACAAGATCAAGGCGTGGCTGGCGAAGGAGAACCTGCAGAAGCTGGAGGTGGGCACGGTGGAGGCGTTCCAGGGCAAGGAAAAGCGCGTCATCCTGGTGTCCACCGTGCGCGCCTCGTGCGGCCTGCTGGACCACGACGCGCGGTTCAAACTCGGCTTCCTCGTCGACGACAAGGTCAGTGCCGCTGCCGCGAGCATAGCTAGGGAGGGGGGGAGGGGGGGGTAAGGGTCCCTTTTTCGTTAAGTGAAGGGAGAATAGGGATAACACTTGTTCGTCTAACAGGTAGTGATATATTGATTTGAAATGTCGCATGACGTCACGCCTTGGTACATTTTTTACTTAGAAGTGACGTGACGTCACGTCTCGAACTTTGACGCTCTTTTGTTTCTATTTTTAAGAACACGATGTAGTGTTTGAAGCTAAATAACTTACTCTTTGTCACTGTCATTTTTTGGTTAATTGACAAAAGGAAAATTAAGTGGCCAGTAGTTTTTGATTTTATCTAACTGACGGACTTTTTTACGTTACCTACACTGCGACTTTTAGCATCAGCGATCGAAAATTAAAAGTGTAGGAACCTGGTGTCGTTGTTGGAGGATTTAACCCTTCGAGCATAAACCCTATAGAGCAGCAATACAAAACATCTTTCTCCGAAACTAGTAAGTGATTTTTCACTTACATTTAGTATGAAATAACAAATCCTTATTTTTCCTCTCGTCCATTCTTTTTTTTTTTGTTCCGATTGAAACATGTTCATGTACAGAGACCATGCTGCCTAGTCATCAGTTATTTTCATTTCTTGTCCATACTTAAACAGATTAAGAAATAGCTGAAAATGTAGTCGAACAAAATAAATAACATTTCTACTCAATAGGGTATGTGCTCCATGTAAAAGTAAATTATGCCTATATACATCCCTCTGCAGGGCACAGGCCTCGCTTCAACTATGAGGTAGTTTGGGCCATACTCCACCATACGGGCCCAGTGCGAATTGCTGGAAGGGTGCTGTAAGGCCAGTGGCTTAACCTTACTGTCAGATATTACAGCTTACAGCTTCACGACGTAACAAGCGATAGGACCGACCAACTTTTAACGTGCGTTCCGAAGCACGGACACACGTCGAATAAAGCACACGTGTGCTTTATGATTTAACCTTTTAGGATGAAGTTAACTTTGATTTCGTTTCGACTTTCAGCGCTTCAACGTAGCTCTCACCCGTGCAAAGGCCAAAGCGATCATCATAGGCAACCCGCTGTGCCTCGAGAAGGACGTCAAATGGCGAAGCTACATCCAGCGTTGCCGCGAGCTAGGCACGTACGCCGGCTTCGACCCGCAAGCCGCCGGCGCGGCCGACGTGGCCGCGCAACGTGACGTCCTACAGCGGATCACTCCGCTGCTGAAGGAACTCAAACTGAAGGCCCCGGCCTAAACGCTCTGTCCACTTATCTGACCTAGGGTTAATGAGAGGTAAGACTGATTTTGTAGGGGTGTCGATCGAATTCGTATAAATAGGGGATTTCTTGTAAGGGGCTCGACTGGCCGTGATGGCAATATTATGTGCAATTGATACAGACAACGGGTCTACCTACCCCAAAAGTTGAAGGTAATTGAATCGATTTTCAAAGTTAGCTATGTAGAGATTAATATCCATTGAGAAAATTTGACATTTTGTTGTAGGTTGACGAGCTGTTGTCTGTACCTACAATTTTTTTTTTATTGAAAATAAAGATATTTTATTATATAAACATAGTTTTACCGAAGAAACCGTTAACTGACTCTTACGTAGTTTTTTCGAAAGATGTGTTTTTGCACTTTCCATACTGTGTTTTGTTTATGATCCCTGTCCCCGTTTTTTATTTAACTATTTTCGGCCTGTCCCAGTAGTGAAACACAGTTTTTTTTATTTTATTTAGTTAATCAAGTTATATTTCAATACCTATTAACATTACGGCCAGTATCGCCCCACCATTCACAAATCGACAATAAATGGCGTAAGGCTGGAATGATGTGATTTTATTATTATACATTTTTAGTGTGACCAAAGTGGTTATAACCCCACATTTAAAATATTTAGGGGCCAGAGCACACGAGTTGAAAAAGGAAGAGAGGCAAAGCTTCCAAAGAGCATTCAAAATTGATACCTATTTTGGTAGGGTTGTCAAAAAAAAAAGACTAATCTACATATTTTTATTAGAGTTTTGTTTCATTTCAATGCAAAGATGACAAATTACACAAATACAAAAATGTAGTGTGAAAACATTTTAATGACAAGTTTTTTTATGTACTAAAAGAATGTAGTAATTATAATAAACTTAATCTGACATCAAAATTCTAAAAGAACGAATGAATTTACATGTGCCAAACTACAGCTCAATCGGACGCCAGCAAATAGTCGAAAATTAATTACAAATTTTAAAAGGAAAGACATACACAAACATAGCAAGTTAAATAACAGCATGAATAAAAAATATTTTGTGCTTTTAATTACAATTTTAAATTTTTATATGTCAAGCGAATCTAAATCACGTGGGTCGCGCAACCCTCAACTATGTCGTATAGCGACGCTTACGTGACGGGCAGCCAGTGCTCACGCACACTGGCCCCGCGCGCTTGTAGTAGTGATTATGACACCTATGACACCGTGATTGTATGAAGCTTTGTCTCTGTTCTTTTCTTTACTCATGTTTCCAGAGCTTGTGTTTATCTAGCTAAGTTTATAACTGCGCCAAATTCAGTGGTTTTTTTGGAAACAATCCAAATTTAAATGTTTTTTGGTTTTACTCATACGAAGATATCACAGAAAACTTTATTTTCTAATAGCGATCTCACAAGTCACACTATAATGTAACATGTAATGATTGTTATAAATTAACTTCGAAAACGGCAATTTTTGCGTAAAGTTTATTGCCGAATGGGCTAAGTATAATTTTAACCTTTGTTGATATTGTGAATAAGTATGTAAAAATTCCTATCACAATGTGTTCAGGTGCCTTACTTATGGAGACTACGCACGATAGCATTTTATTATTATCCAATCGTATGATACGTAGGGTTTGTGTTACTAGTAACCTCGGTATACCGGATAACCCATAAAGTTTGTGCGCGACCCTCATACTCATCAGCAGTGGCAGGTGGGGCAGTGAGAAGTTAAGTACTACTACTAGTACTTGATACGTTGATGATGTCTAAAACAAACTTGTATATTTGTCTCGGGTCTGATTTGTGTGGTACCGTCGTTGTTCCTGATTTCTGTAACTAACACAAGTGTTTTGACGACATAGGATCAGAGCAATGTATGTGTTGTTTGTTTTGGCGTTGTTGTATCCAATATTTATTATTATTTGTGTTCCTATTTGCATAGACTCGGAAACAATAAATTTTGAACGATTCCGTGTTCCGTCCAAGTGAATAATATAAAATTTTAATGAATTGGTTGTAGGTTAGGGTCTGTTTGTACGAATTTGCATAGGTCTTGGGTTCTTACTGAATTAATTAGGTTATTATTACTTTTCTACTACTGCCAACACTTGTTGCCCCGCTTGGGTATCGCGCACGATCTTGATGGGCTATAATAGTGCTGCTATCAATGCCAAATCATCATCATGGTATAAAAGGCATCGAACCTAATTGGCATACCTCAAGTTGCAAGTTTAAGGTTAAGTTTTGCAAGTTGCAATAATAAACTTTAATAGCGTTATTTTGGTGTACACCTATGAAACATACGTTAATCAATAGAGGAAATAATTACAAACAACAAATACTCTTTGACAAAATTCCTAAAATTATATTCTTTGTACAATTTGATTATGTAAATAAAAGTAAATATTACAAGTTCACCCTAAAATTCTGAACAAAGTATGTAATTTACGACATTTTGTTTATTTGTATTTGATTTACACCAAAATAACGTTATTTAAGGTTTCTTGCAACTTGAGGTATGCCAGACTCCATACAAAAAAGTTCGAAATCTTAAGGCTTTAATTTTTTTTTCATTGGCAAATATTGTAAACTATATCGACATTACTTTTTAACGAAATTATCATTTAAAAAATTAGATAGACACTAAAATAATAACCTTTTATAGTACAAAACAAGAACCTTTTTACTCTTATCAGTTCGTTAATTTTATACACTGATATTTTTGTAAAAAGACATGCCAAGATTGTTTACAATATTTGCCAACCAAAGATGAACGGACTTTAGGGATTTTGATACAGTTTACACTTAGGAAAGCAGGGACTGTATACCGGTGTGAATATGGGTGCAATTTTTTTTCTATACGACGTCATATCTTTATATATAGGTATAAGACATTTTCAAGTACACATATCTGTATGACGTACATTTATATTTTGGTAACGTAAAATTTCAGTACAGATATTATTGATACCCTTATTCATTAAAGTCATCAACATCATGTCAGCCATAGGACGTCCACTGCTGAACAAAGGCCTCCCCCAATGACTTATCATCGGGGGCATTGCCAATACTCGCCACGCTTGGCAGGCGAGTTGGCGAGCGCAGTTTTTTTATAAGATTTCGCACGAAGACGCTGCTGCCCGTCTCGTGCTACAGGAATTAGTCGCCTCTTACGACACGTGTCCTGTTGGCGATGGGGAAGTGTATTCTTTACGGCCGTCCCAACACGGCACATTAATTAAAGTACTGATACGCAATTTGGTCTGTAATGGCCATATTTGCTTGCCGCGCCCCAGCTAGCGGCCCCTCCCGCATCCCCCGCTCAGGCCCCGAACTCCAGTTCAAATCATTTCATTAACGAAATAAAATAAGGGATAAAAGACTAGAAAGGGATAAATCGGTATAGAAATTCGTGCTGTACAAAATTTAAATATTGATTTTTACTGGTACTATTCAGATATTTTATACCGATATACAGTCCCTGGCAAAGGCCGATTCACGAGAAAGGTTAGTTTATTAAATATTGTATCATAAATATTGAAAGATAATTGTTTGTAGTTTCCATTGAGAATGAACACGTATAGAAGATTCCCTTAGGAGTGCCATGTTTTTTTAATCTAAAATAGATCTAGCTAGCGAATTTCGATCATGAATGATAATAGTGGGTGGACCAATCCCAACGCAAGGCTGTCCCCGGATCAGACAAGTTTACAGACAATTTAGTACAGCATCATAGGTGCCATATAATTCACTGAGGTGAAGAAACTACTCTCTACTAGTTTACGGTCTTCAAAACCGTTTGGTAGATGTAAGAAATGTTTGTTTTATATATCTATGATATACGTAACCTTTTATTTTGATAGCATTTATTTTATTTTGATAATATTTACTTAATAAATTCTTTTTTTGCTATATATTTTTACTATAGAATGTTTATCTTAAACAGTAACTTTTAAGATAGGCGTTTTTCTTTGACTACAAGTACCTTATTGCTTTTAGTACTTTTAATAAGCACTTACTATTTAGTTTTTTAAATCAAAGAACATGAAAAAAGTATTGTAAAAGCGGGTAAGATTGTATTAAGTAAAGGCAAGTGCCGCTGTATTGTATCAATTTTATTTGATTAATTAAAATACTGCTAAAATGCAGTGAAATGTGTTAGTTTTAAGTTCACATATGTATTAAGTACATACATAGACACTAAGGACATTTTGTGATAGCAAATGAATGTTAGATAGTAGTGCAACGTTACCACAATCAAACACTGTTAGTATTAAGCGATTATACAAAAATCAAAATGTATGTTGTTGATCACCGATTTATCGTTGCGTGAATAATTGTTTTATTCTAGACTAGAATTTTTAGTACTATCTATAATCTTTGACGAAGAGATATTTACTCATTTCACAACGCAAAATATTTTTGCGTCGCGAATTCTTAATCCCAATACGATAAATGAAACTCATTGTGATAATTGTTTTATTAGAGTAGTATGTTAAGATATACTTTGACCGCCTCATAAAAATCATTATGACTATGCAAAATATTTGATTTAAATAGTTTGTGAATATTATTTTATATTATTTGACATTAATTCGCTATCATCATTTTATTAAATCAATTACCACCAAACTAATTATATTCCAAAAAAATATCTCAATATTTTTGGACTAAAATTTAAATAACTTTTTATTTTGTGCTAAAATTACCATGGTTGAACTTTGAATAATAAATGTGATTTATACAAATTTGACTGTTTTAATTAATATTGTTGCTGTGATACCTCAATGTGGGGTATGGGGCTGTTGGAAGAAACTCAGTAGGTATATAGGGTGTGGCCTGTAGCAGGTAGCTGATACCAGTGATCAAGTAAACCACTACGTTAGACCTTTCGGAAATAGTATCTGATAGAACAGCTCACACAGAACCACAATTGAACAGCGCCGCTTTTTAACCGACTTGATGTTCTCAATTCGGTTGTATGTTTTTTTTTTAATGTTTGTTACCTTAGAACTCCGCCATTAATTAACCGATTTGAAAAATTCTTTTTTCTATTGAAAGGGTATAACCTCCAGATTGGTCCCATTTTTTCAAAATTCAATTCTGATGGGATCCGTGAGGAATTTAGGGAACTCCTAAAATATTATAGGTATACATATAGCGATTTTAGTATATTTAACAACAAATCAAGCATTTGCATTCAGAAAGTATCATTTGCTGAGGTGGAACTGATGAAGGAGACCATAGTTGGCCACAATAGTCTTCCACGATTAAGGTACGCACGCCCAACCCACGCGATAAGATATTTTCATTAAGACAGTTAAGCCTTGCCATAGTCGACAAATCAAATTTTAACAAATGATTCTGGTGAGAATGATACCATCAAACTGATCTGATAAAGAAGGCGGAAGGTAAGCACCGGAACTCTGTAATAAAACAATGTATCATAGCCGTGTTTGGATTTAGAAGCAATTTAGCTATAATTACATCACAGATCGCCATTTAGAATGTAAAAAAACACTAAAAACAGACAAATCAAACAATTTTTTATTAAAAAAATAACCGACTTTAAAAACACTAAAAAGCTAAACATAACTTTTAAACAATCATACCAAACAGTTATTATTGGAGTTGGTGCCAGCCGTGGAATGTTTGAATGTGGTTGTTTGCACCGACTCCAAAAAGAACTGTTTGGTATGATTGTTTAAAAGTTATTTTTAGCTTTTTAGTGTTTTTGAAGTCGGTTATTTTTTTTATAAAAAATTGTTTTAGATACTACTGCTGTCAATCGATCGACGTAGTTTTACTTAATCAGTGCTGCGATCTACCAACTAAAACCAAAGTAAAACTCATGGCCTGGTTACCACCATAAAGTACATTTGTATATTGGGTTGCTACTGGAAAATTATGCCTAGTACGCACTGTATTGGTAAGTTGTGACAAGACAACAGAGGGCCAATTCCCGTAATTTGACAATAGGCGCAATCCGGTGTCGATCCGCTCCCAGTAACATTACGATCACAGACAGTATTCTCGTAAACTTTTAATTTGACGTAAAATTATCAAAACTATCACAATACGACTGAAAATAGACCAAAAAAATATATAATTTTGGTTTCTTCCATTTTCAGTCGCATTGCGAACTATAATTGCATTTTTTGGGTTTACGAGAATACCGTTTGTGATCGTAATGTTACTGGGAGCGGATCGACACCGGATTGCGACTCTTGTCAAATTACGGGAATTGGGCCTCTGATCTGTACCAAATCTACCAAGTTAACATAAATTAAAATAACGCAAAACCACCTTTAAGCTGAATAAAGTGGTCAAATACTAAAACGTTTTTTAAGGAACTGTTTGAAACTAAAAAAACATTATGTTTCATACAAACAGTAAATGTGCGCCAGACAACACACCGATTAACATACTCTCAAAGTATGGAATTATCTTTCTCTTAGGAGGTACTAGACAATGTATTTCACCAGGGGCGTGTCCTAGTCCTAGCACACCCAGGCTCGATTCAATTTAGAAAAGATCATTAACTGTATTGACCCAAACTGGAAATCGAACCCTTGAAACCCTTTGCGTTCAAGGCGAATTACCGCCCCAATAAAGGTCCTTCTACACTAGTCGGGTCGTCAAAATGTCAGCTTACGTTTTATTATTATTTATTTCTTTATACATCAATATCAAAGGCAATAATTCCCAAATTATTAAATTGTCCCACCCACCCGCGCTGCACTACCATGTTTAAAAAATGTCAGGGGCTGTATAGATGCTGTAGTGCGACCAAACCCTACCCTTACAACATCAAATTAAAAAAAATACAGTGTCACTGTCACTTTTCTATCGTAGGGATGTACAATTTTTTCTGCATGTAATTTAATTTTAGAACACGGGTCCTGATCGATTTGAATCCATAGCTAAGACTAGTCAGGCCTAGGACACTCCACGTTTCTGACGGGATAAATACGTACGCGTCGCGTCCCTTCGAAGGGACTAAAATCAATCGAGTGTCACGCACGGCGCGCTGTTAAACTGGTGACAGATCCGAATCCGCCGCCATCTGTCACCGGTATTACACGCTCTCATTAAAGCTGGTGACAAGCGGCAACGGACGCGTCCCTGGACGTCTTGACATTGTGAGGTCAAACGGTGTAATTGGTCGATCCTTTCGTCAGCTTCGCCAGCCCGTCGGCAAGATTCCGCCTCTTCCTGTTCCAAAACTGGCCTCCGGGAGCCATGTGTCACCGGTTTTTTATACGCGTTCCGAACTTCTGAGTTCCGACACTTACGACTTTAATCAATATGAATAAGAAAAAAAAAACCGACGATATTGCGCAGCATTTAAGTGTACGAATTTATGTTTCATTTTCTTATATATTACATCATCATTTCAGCCATAGGATGTCCACTGCTGAACATAGGCCTCCCCCATTGACTTCCAGATTGGCCGGTTGGAAGCGGCCTGCATCCAGCGTCTTCCTACGACCCTTACTAGGTCGTCTGACCAACTTGTGAGTGGAAGTCCTACGCTGCGCTTGCCGGTACGCAGCCTCCATTCTAGAACCTTTCTGCCCCATGGATTGTCAGTTCTACGTGCTATGTGCACCGCCCACTGCCACTTCAGCTTGCTAATCCGTTGGCCTATATCAGCGACTTTTGTTCGTTTACGGATCTCCTCATTTCTGATTCGATCTCGCAAGGAAAAACCGAGCATATCCCTTTCCATAGCACGAAGCGCGATTCAAATTAATGTACCTTTATGTTAAAAATTAAGAACTATAAAAACCTCACACAATCAACCCGGTCAATCTGAAGGCGTGTTGTCTTGTCAGGTTAGCAGTTTAATCACGTAAATATTATTGTTCTTTTATTTTAGGTAGTTAACCTAGCTACCTACTTACGAATTATAATAACCAGTGATCGGAATAGGTAGATTGATTTGATGTACTTTGGCAGTGCTAGCATAATATGGATATGTCGTTTTTGACGTGATAACGTCTTTAAAATCGTTTTAGTCGGGTGACATTTTCAGAAACTTGTGTCACACCAAAACCTCACGAGCGCGATCGCAGGTATAACGAGAGAGAGACGGACCGATCTCCCGTCTCATCTCGAGCGCTGCCAGTCATTCCGTGAAACTTGTCACGCGGAATCCTCACGAGCGGAGGCTGGCATAGCGTTCGAGTGAGTGGACCGATCTTCCGTCTCTCTCACTCTAGCGGCATACAAACGAATGGAGATTTTCTCGTGCGGTTACGTTATCACGTAAACATCTCGATCGTAAACCTACTTTACAAACAACCAATTTTTTTTAAAACTGATACAAAGAAATTCCGAAATCCGGGAGGCATGTCCATATTAACATCAATGTTTGAGATCATTAACCCCAAATAAATCTACCTATTCCGATCACTGATAATAACCCTCATTCTAAAGTACTTAGTTACCAGCTATAATTCAAACTTATTTATGGAACACGATGATAACTGTTATTAATTTTAATAGTGGTTACATCACAGTAGATTTTTATATTATAATCAAAAACTGGCAGATTGATTAACAATTAATTGTGTATAACAAAACTCCCTTCGAGCTAGAAACCATAGTATTCCTACTCCCAGCCTAGCAGACAACAATACAACTGACTGATTCTGAAATTGAAATATTTTTGATCACATTGGTACATATCGATACTTGCAAGTTGCACTGTGGTAAGCATGATGGCATCCCTAAATCAATCAGTCGTCAAATTTTCTGTCAAAGAGAGGTAGTGTTTTTGAGTGAATTTATATAATTCTCGAATAAAATGTTATTATTTCTGTTGTAAATCTACTGTACTGTAACTGGTTAGCCTAATAGTTAGTTAGCAAATAACTTCAATGTCCTACAGTATAAATAATAACCTAAGTGGGAATGTGTAATTTTTGAGGAAAACATACGAAGAATAATTTAATAAAAATGTGTGAAAAGTCGAAGTTTAGAGATATTTTAGAACCTAGAAAGGCTGAATGTGGTATATTTAGATTTATGTCAAAATCGTGGTACTCGAAGAAAACTCAGACTTTGGATAAAATCTACTCTCCTCAAGATATTAAAGATGCTGCTGCTGCTTCCCTGTATTTGGAGGCTATTATTGAGGCGGTACGTAGTAGACCTATTAATAAATTAATCATTCAAGGTATCGTCATCAGGGCTTTTTTGGTGAAGAAAAGATTATAATTTTATTACAAAAAAATATTTTAACTACCTAATTTCCTAAAGAAAATTAAGTTTAGTTAATCAATAAAATTTAAGAATCTTAACTCACATAAAACCATGTAGCTAGAAGACTCAAGTCTTTAAACCTAAACAGCCCCTTTTTTCCCACTACTGGGTGAAGGCCTTCTTAAGAAGCCACTTATATAGTCCTGTACAAATCTAATCCGTTTAAGTCCCAGCTACCCACAAATTATAGTTATTCCACTTTGTCAGATTTTAAAAAATCATTTTTAATGTGTAGGAAAGCTCTAAGACTGGTGCTAGTAAGGAAAGCCTGCGACAAGAAGTATTACAGTACATCAATGAGATAGGGATGGATAAAAAAATGCATGTCATCAGATGGACAGGCATTGTGGCACTGAAGGTGGCATTTAAAATGAACATTGGAATCTATGTCAACGAGGCTGCTGTGTTAAAAGTAAGTATTATTTTGCATAAAACAACAAAACATTGTGTGAATATCTATTGTTTTTTTAAAATATTTTATGAGTTTATACATAGCCAGGCACTTAATTTTAAAACATGTGTTCGAAATGAAGCTGCATATAGGCAATTTTTATTTTTAGGTCAAATCTACTATGGGGAACAATCCTGTTTTATTCTTGCCAACACACCGTAGCTATGCTGATTTCTGTATCTTAACTTACCTCTGTTACCACTACGATATTGAGTTACCTGCTGTTGCTGCTGGAACAGGTATGCAGTTCATTTAATTGTAATACAGGCTGTGGATTTCGTAAATCTCAATATTAAAGTAGACAAATGTTTTCATTAATACTAAAACTTTTACTATGAAACCAACATTAAAATCATAAAAAAATAGAGACACTCCTTATATTAGAGTTAGGTAGTGTTAGTTTGTATGGACCTGTTTTTTTCATGATTAAAATGCTGATATTATAGTAAAGTAATTTGTATTGATGAAAACATTCACCTCTAGTATTGAGAGTGACTTAATCTACACCTTGTCTATAGTTATTATACAATCATTGACATCTAGGTATATTGTTATTTAGTAGGAACATAATTTTGCCTGGTTTCATAATCATTAATGATATTGCTTATTTGTAATGTAATGTATGTCTACATTAATTACTTATCAGACCTTAATTACCTAACTTGATTGTAGTCCAAGTTTTAAATTGATTATATGGCATAACAGGTTCAGTATTGCTTTATTTTCCAAAGTAAGTATCTATGAAGCCAGGTAAATGAATACACATGGGTGCAAGCTGTTTGTAAAAATCTACAATAATAATATTATGCTAAACAGCAGTGTAGTGCTTGATAAACATGAATGTTAGTATGTAAACTTCGTAGTATGTATATTTAAGTGTTGCTTGGCCTAGAGGAAAGTAAATATTGACTTATGTAATAGGACTTGGCACAAACTTGTAAACGTTAATTGTGATTTAACAATGTTAACTATGTATGTATGTAAAAAAAATTAAGGTGTGGTAATTAAGGAATATATTAATTAAGCCCCAAATGACTTTTTAATGTTTTGCAAATTAATCATACCACCACATTAAAAGCATATTACTGATGTGCTAAAAATACTCGAAAATAAGTCAAGTGTAGGTATCGTATGGTAGGGTATGCCCATGGCATTAAGTCCGCTATAGCGTCTACACGCGGTTGACAACTGATTTCTAAACTTCTTTCATGAAAGAATAGCACACTTCGATTTCGATGCTTGTTAAAGAAGGCCGCCTGATTGGTTTTAGCTTAGCTTAGCTTAGCTAGTGAATAATACATCTATTTCTATCTAACTAATATTCTTGTATCCCTTTTTTTTGTTCCGCATTTTGTCCTTTTAACAATTACTTGTATTACCTAGCAGTGGAAACTTTAGTGCTTAAGTACTATTCATAATTTTTAAGCCAAATGTAATATTGATAGCTGTTTGTTTCCTTAATAAAGAAAATAAAAAATAAACGCACAGCGATGCGTATGCCCGTATAGGTTTTACATAAATTTTTAGACGCGAAGGAGGGCTTTGTGTGTTGGAGGAGGAAGGAAAAGTGGCGGCAGACCAGCCACACGCCACATGACCCTCACACAGTACCTCTGGTTGAATAGTTTCGCTGAGTGGGCTCAACTCGTTAATACCTACCTACGGTTTCGCTGCCTACCTGTGTGGAAACTTACATAATAAATTCATAGCCATCCAGCAACTTACTCGAAAATAATACGAGTAAAATAGGTATGTTTAAAGACAGAGATGTTATCTTTACCCGTCTAAATCTCGTATTTTTATCGTGGCTTTTTATTGTCGCGCTCTCACCGCCACCCTCTAAAGGTGAACGCACAACTATCTGCGCCCAAAGAGCTGAATTTTGTAACCTCGCTTTAACCGCGTAGATGCGGACCCATTGCCATGCCGGTACTGGTAATGGAAACCCTTCGGCGCTTATGGCTCGGCAGGCGTGCGTTAACCTTAATTGTCGTGACGATGCAAAGATTACGCGAGCGCCTTTAACAACCAAATTCAAAACTGAGCTGGAAAGGTAAACATGATTAATTCATCAATGAAATAAAAATGATATTTCTTTATTGCTGACGCTAAGATATCTTTTAAATCCTTGAAGGCGGTTTAAATTGTATCTCACTGCAGAAGTTATCTTGTCATTGTGAATTTGCATAGATTTATCTTTGTATACGTTTTCGAATCAGATTTCTACTCGATGGCAATAATGGGTCAACTCCTACGAGAGATGTGTGCCTTCTACATTCGTCGGACACTGGCGGGGGCTCCACTGTACGCTGCGACGCTGAAGCAGTACGTGCGCACGCTTGTTGCCAAACACGCCGCACCCATCGAGTTCTTTCTAGAAGGCACTAGAAGCCGGAGCAATAAGAGTTTGCCGCCTAAGTATGGTAAGTAATCTCCACCATCATTTCAGCCCATTTACATCCATTTTGATAAAAGTATAATGGTTATTCTTCATCTTAGCGCTTCGTTTCGTTCCTAGTTTGACGGTCAAGAACCATGGTGCAGCGAGCTATAAAAGGTACCATTCAGATCATGGCGGTCGCGTAGGCGCTGGATACAAATCCATAACGCGCCTACCACTGGCGCTAGCTACTGCATCGCGACTGCTGGCTGGGTCGCAGAAGTCGCGACCGCCAAAATTCAAATACCTTTAAATACACTGGTCATCACTAAAATCAGCCCATATCCGATCGTAAGATACATGGAGGGTGGGCCGATTTTTCTGATGACCAATATAGAAACAGACCATTTTATACCGTGGCTACACATCCAGTGTTTTCTCAATGTACAGGTTCCCGCACGATGTTCTCCCTCACCGCTGAACAAGTAGTATCTATAAATTCGTATATAAATTCCGAAAAATCCGCTTAACTTTCTGGCATGCGAATTCACAATCTATAGATATTAAGCGAGATTTTTACTGATTATTAATTTAAAAGTTCACCCTTTTGTCAAAAATATAGACTCACATCGTATCTCCTTTCTCGCACCAGCCACATAACATTTCTGTTTATCCCAATGGTCAACTAGCAGAGAATGCCACGTCATTAAGTGCGTTAGTAAGAATGTTTATAAAGTTTAAATAAATATTAGATGATAAACGTAATAATAACCGTTCAGGTATGCTCTCCATGGCCCTGATGCCTCTGTTCGCCCGCGAGATTCCGGACGTCACGATCGTGCCGGTCAACATCAGCTACGACCGGCTCATGGAGCAGAACCCCTACGCGTACGAGCTGCTCGGCGTGCCTAAACCGAAGGAGACCACTAAAGTAAGGACTTTTTTCTAGAAATAGCTACGATTAGCGAATCTTCGTCAGAAGAATATGTTCTCGGAAGCTAAAGCATCTTTTAAAAATCTATCTATAAACCGGATGAGTTCTTGGCTCAAAGAAAATTAAGAGGTGATTCTAGTGCGCAGATAGAATAACAATTATGGGATCTTCATTGACATCTCTTTAGCTGCAGAATCACTAAGCAATGTTGGTATTTTTTTGTCACTTTCGTTTTTCTGGTATTTGTATCTGAATATTTTGTTGGTTGTCTAACCATCTTAATTTAAACTAAGACAAGACGTCTACTGTTAAACAGTCCCCCGCGCCCTACCCCCTATCTCCACCATGAACGAACCGTAGCGACCAAGGATTCAATTTTTGAGTATCAAACGTATCATCATGATTTCAGGCATAGGACATCTACTGCTGAACATAGGCTTTCCCCTACGACAAACAGAGTTACATTTCACGGTAGTGCCAATTTTTCAGGGACCACTCAAAACCAGTAACTAAATCGATCTACGTAAAAAACAAACTCATTTTTTTTCATTGTATTTAATAAATATACTTAAAAAAAACTGAATTTAATGACTAATGTAGCAATCAACTATTTTTATTTAATTTTACCTGATTGGCTCTGTTCAGTTCGATGACTTTGATAAAATAGAAGGGTCGAAGGGTCAGTACATTATCGACGTTAGTATGTAGTTTTGAATTTACGAATAATTTCCAGGGTCTTCTAAAATGGATAACGACGCTTAACGGTCACTTTGGCAACATGTACATAAATTTCGGCGACCCCATATCCGTCAAAGAGTATTTGAAACGGATACCGTATTCCGACGAGTCCCTTAAACCTTTAGAACTGCAGACGTTGTCGCCCGAGCAGTTCAGCCAAGTCCAGGATGTGGCTGATTACGTGGTCACCCAACAGCAGGCCAATTCTGTCGCCACAATATCGAATTTACTTGCTCTTGTGCTAATGGAAAGCTTGATGGCCCAGCGAGCGTTGCCGTACGAAGAAGTTATACTCGAAGTTGAACGTATGATAAAGATCTTAAGGAGTTTGGGAGCAACGGTATTCGAGGATGATGTCAGGAAAAATGTGGACAGGGTGCTGGTTGTGCAGGCTAAGACGTGGACCCTGGACAAGGATAGACGCCTTCGCATAATGTCGTCCGAGTTGATAGATGTAACTGACGAGTTGAAGAAAAAAATGAAAGGTAAATATTGTATCACGTATTTTAATCTATTAAGTTTAAGGACGGTTTAAGTGATATTATTTTTAATCAAATTTTACACGTGTTCTATATTCTATTAATTTATTTGTATCCAGTTTATAATTGACGCATTTTTCTCTTAATTAGTTTTGACATTAACATTTTGAATTTTCCACTTTAAAATTTAGACTTCGATTATTATAATTTAGATATTTGCATGCTATTAGTAAATAGCTGAAAAAAATGAACGTTTTGCAACAATTCCATCAACAAAAAAGGGGTACTTTTTTATATGCAAATTCATTTCATTTCATATTTTGATGTTGACGTTATTATACACTTGAAACAAAGGCGAATAAGTTAACACCTCATGTGATATTTATGACTCATTGTTTAAACATCATCTTAGTGTCGTTATTTGTTTTAAGGTCATACACTTAAGGCAGAGACGATGGTTAACGCGATTCCAATAATTCAAGTACAGATGTACGTGAATCCAATGCTGCACTACTTGGTCCCGTCTGCGCTCATATGTGTCATCGCACAGAGAGGGCCACACACGCGAGGTAAGAGACAGTTCTAATACTTACATGGAGCACATAGCCTATGGAGTAGAAATGCCATATGATTTGTAAGACAAAATTTTCCGCCAGTTTTTATCTGTAAGTATCTCTACTGTTTGTTGAAACGAATTTGTCATTTTAAATTTTATAAATATAAATATTGGACAACATCACACACATTGCTCTGATCCTATGATAAGTAGCTTAACCACTTGTGTTACAGAAATCAGAAACAACGACGGTACCACAACACCCAGACCCGACACAATATAGAAAAGTAATTTTTCTACATTGACCGACCGGGAATCGAACCCGGAACCTCAGAGATAGCGACACCAAGTCCGGTATGCTCGCCTCTCGGCTACGGAGGTCGTCGTTTCTTTCATCATTTGAGTCATTTCATACTAAATGCATGTGATAAATCAACAACTAGTTTTGGAGAAAGATATGTTCGTATTACTGAGGATACCCGTTAAATCTATTCCTTTATGCGTGGTAACAGGAGTAATATATATACCTTTTACTTGCACACCACCCAAAACAAAGTAGAGAGAAGATTTAACTGCACAATTTAGACGGTCTTATCGCTAAGAGAGATCCATTCCAGACAACCAACAACACACACAACGACACATACATTCTAGACAACTGACAGTTAAATTATAGTTGAGACTCCCTCGTAGGCAGTAAAAAATCCAAGGAAAATTTTAAGGCCTAAAAGGCTGAATCTAAATTAAAGGCACTCGTGGACAAGTTTGCTATTTTACACTATTATTATCTCCTTATATTCAATATTATCAATACCTAATATTCTTAATTAGATCGGTACGATAGATAATCAGATAATACCAAAATAAGCATACATTTTTATTACATGTTATAATAAATCGACTAATCCTTAGCTTACAATTGATTTCCTTATCATTTGTGTAATCTTCACCGCGAGGTTTGACAGACTTTAACTTTAAACTAACCACGTGCAAAGTTCTTTCTGGCAAGCCTTCTAAAACAAGTATAATCAACGGAAAAAGTTGATTGAACTCTTTTCGTATTTGTAACGATTAAATGTTTAAGGCACGTTGAAAGTGGTTTCTGATTTTGTTTATTCCTCCCTCAATCCGCACTGGGCACGCGTGGTGTAGTAAATCCAGTGGCCTAAATCATAGTTCAGATGAGGCCTGTGCCGTGCAGGGTTCATTTCCTTTTAAAATTTAACTGACACCTTCTTTCTATTATAGCTTCGTCACGTTCGTAGTGGACATTGGTCCTATTAATTTGTACACCTTGTATATCAACTGTATGGTGTGTAATAAAGATTATTTAGTTTTATTTTTGTAAACTCACTTTCATTAAAAAAGAGGATATTTACTCAGTTTTATCTTAAACGCCTTGAAGGTATCAGAACACTTCGACAATCTATGTTAAAACTACCATTAAAGTAAATACACGTCTGTTTATACCAAACTCACGCGTCTAATGTATTTTGAACCTTACTGCATAACTTTAAGGTTGGTAATAAATGTATTTTTATGGTTAACACTAAAGTGCGACCGGTACCAAGAACTTCGGTAGCTTAAGGGGAAAAATATTTATTTAGTATTTGCGTTGCGGACGTTGCGGTTACATAAACATATTATTATTGACTTATCATCGGGCGCCCTCCTGCAAGCTTGAGCGACGATATACGCAAGGCTGCTGGCAGTGGATGGAAATGAATAGCCGAGGATCGGGCGCAGTGGCCTGCATTGGGAGAGGCTTATGTCCAGCAGTGGGCTGACATGGGCTGTTTATGATGATTAACTTATTGCAAAATATGTTATACACGAGTGTATTATGTTTCTGGTTTCCCTTTCTGATAAATTTGTTATTTTGTTGTTTTTTAATAATTAGGATCGAATTTATAAAATAAATAAAATAAAATAAATTTTTTTTTGTGATTAAGTCTTAATCAAGACAAATCATAAAAGTGCAAACATATTGTTGTACACCAATTTACAGGCCCTTAATTATCATTATCTACAAATACGTAAAAACTTTTCGTTATCTTTACGAAACACACGTATTGTATTTTAATGTATAAATCGATAAAAACTTTTTCTTATTTAACGAAACATGCATATGTTATGCGTAAATTGTTCGTATTTTGTGCAATAAAATTCAGTAATGTAGGGCCAGTGCAAGTGACCTTTACTGAATTTACAGCATATTAATATATCGGGCACCATTTTGAGAAATCATTCTACCCAGTACGGTTCATTAACCGTCATGTGTAAGATATGGTCATTTTTGTCACACATTGACGAATCTGGGTGTTGTGGTACCGTCGTTGTTTCTGATTTCTGTAACACAAGTGCTTAAGCTACTTACTATAGGATCAGAGCAATGTATGTAATGTTGTTCAATATCTATTTTCTTAATATTGCAAACATAATAAACAAAACCTATAGGGTGTTTACCGATGACGTAGAATCATGATATTTGACAAGAAGTGAGCTCTTGCAGCACAATTAAAAGTAAAATTTTAAAAAAAAGGTAAACGTCGTCCTCAGGATTGGAATTGAAGCGTTCGGGCCGGGCCGTACAAAATGCCGTCGTAAGAATTTTTTAAAGATCCCACGCATATAAACGATGATTCTGAAATGACCTCTATTTGGCAAAATGTTATAGATTTTTCAGAAATGATTGAAAATTACTATAATTTATATGTAAGTGTCAATTTTTGTGCCATTATAATGCAGGGTCAGTTAAATACCAAAATGTAACTAAAATCTGTCAAGTGTGATCTGGCGGGTGTCACTCCGCAGTTTAGGTATTCGGCCAGCGCGCCGCCTGGAGCGGCATCTGGCAGTGGGCTATCGCACGACAGGTTGCGGTCACGTCGCGCTCGCGCATACTTGAAAGTATTTTTTTTTGCTTTTCGACACCCGCAATGACTTCTAAGCGTAAACGTCAATATAATCCGTATAAAAGATATTGCTGTGTTTACGGATGTCAGAATAAAACTAATCAAACTAATAATAACTAATAAAGTGAAGCAGTTTTTTTTTTACGTATTTGTATTTTATTTTGTTAGAAATACCCACTTAGAATCGCCCATATGTGCAATAACTTAACATAAATAAGCTGCCAGTTCTCAGACTACGATTACTTATGGCGCGTCATCGAAATATGTGTAAAGGCGGGGGCGGCAGCCGGTCAATCTTCTTTAATTCCATAAGTCCTTAAGTACAAACAACGGTAGATCAACCTACCCAAAAAGTTAAAGGTCATTGATTTAATTTTGAACGTTATGTCCAACATTTAGAGATTAATATCAATTTTGAAATTTTTACGTTTTGTGGTAGATTGACGTGCTGTTGTCTGTACTTAATTAGTAATAGTTAAAATAAAAATCTTTAATTAGTTGCCCAGAAACAATATTAGGAACTGGATAGGATACTAAGAATAGAAAGGATAATGTTTACAAAGAAATACCTACACCCATGGGAATAGAACACACGACATTCAGATGGATTTTTATGTTAACAGAATCAACGTTTGTAATGCTTAATCTACTTAAAACTAACAAATCAACTGAGTACAAAAACTTCTCTAGTGACAACCCCGTGCCGACGTTCGCAGCTCGGTCATAAAATTGGGGCGCGCAAAGAAAATTTACAGTTCGCGCGCGGTTATAGATTTCAATTTTGCTTGCAGGCAGGTAGCGCTGGCGAGTCTAGGTATATTTTTAAACTTAAACCTGACTTTTGTTAGGGAGTGAATCTTCTGTACGGTAGTACTATTAGGTATTTTGTGGCGCTACATATCCTAAACAAAATTAAAGGAAATATTGCATAAGCCGGTTTATTGTATCGTGAAACTTTAATTTCAGATGAGCTGGCCCGACACTATCGACGATTAAGAAAGCTATTGCGACATGAGTTTTACCACACAGAAAAGACCGAAGAGAAGGTGCGTATATAACATACATATTCTGCCATATTACGTCGTATTGTAATCTTAAGGTCATCGCTCTCACAACTTATCGCTCGATCGGTATCGCCTCGCCTTGTACTGTGGCATTGAAGACATTAGGTAGGTGTCACGGGCATGTCGGCGCTGGCTTAGTGTAATAAAACAATGCAATTTGCCTATCGGTAGCGGACAAGTGTAGGTTGATTCGCGCGTTTGCCCCGCCGCGCGTTTTTCGTCAAATGTTGGAGCAGATCGATCTCTATTTGATCGATCGATGTGATGTTACCGTCATATATTTAATAACGACGGTTTAATATTATCTCTAAACCTGTCTTTGGTTCGTTGTCTATTATTTTATATGTCTTATTTCTTTAAAGAGAAAGAGATACTTATTTAAACTTAAATTATGACTAAGAGATAAGCTGCAGGAAATCAAACTCAGTCAGCAAATTTTTGGTTACATACTCATAAAATTTTAGTTTTAATTGCTTTGAAATCAATCAATACTTAAGTTAAGTTTGCCAAACAGTGACGTCATAGTTCACTGTTGCCATGCAAAATATTATGAAAGAATTTCGTTTGGGCAGCCCATATAAAGTACGTCTACAACAACAGCCCTATTAGAGATAATTAGAATTTAATAATATTATTATAGGCCTATGTTCAGCGGTGGACGTCCAATGGCTAAAGTGATAGATAAATAAAATGCTATAAAATATCACCATGAATGTAAAAATATTATATCGTATGCAAATAAGAACTATGACTGATAATAACACGTCTGTTAGCTACAGGAAACCTAAAAAAAATTATCACTATACTATTATCATTGCAAACTGACGAGAAGTCCGTTTTTCTTTGCTTGTCCAATATTGCAAACCATCTTAGCATGTCTCTCTCTCTCTCTCTTCCTGGCTATATATCCCATATGGTGGTGGGATCAGCCTTCCGTGTCTTTTTTCTCCACTTCGCTCTGTCCTCGACATCGTCTTCGGAAACCTCGCACTGCCTCATGTCCTTTAGCACTACACTCTCCCATCTTGTTTTGGGTCTTCTTCTGGATCTTCGACCGGGAAGGGAAAGCTGCAGTGCCAAATTCCCTACATAATCTGAGGGCCTCCTCATTACGTGACCGTACCATCGCAGCCTACTTTCCTGCATCTTGTCGGCAATGTCGCGTACTCCCAGGCTTCCTCGCACGTATTCGTTGCGGATTCTATCGAGGCTCGTTACGCCACACATCCACCTTTGCATTTTCATATCGGTAACTTGGATGCCATGCACGTTCCTTTTGGTTACGGCTCACGTTTCGCAGCCATACATAAGGACGGGTCCTATGATGGTTTTGTAGATTAGGCCCTTCACTTTTATTGGCGTTCTTTTGTCACATGTAACACCGGCGGTTACTTCTCGCCATTTGAGCCACGCTATTCGATGCTGAATGTTGCACTCTTAGTCCCCAGAACTATGCATCATGCTCCCTAGATACTTATATTGATCGCGCACACCATCTTAGCATGTCTTTTTACAGAATATTAGTGTATAAAAACAGTTAGATAAAAGAGGTTTTGTGTTAATTATTACAGTAAAGTGTGCATCTAAAGTAGTGATTTTGTATGGGAAGTCGATAAATTTTCATTAAAATTTGCAAAAGTCATAAAACAAAAGTTGTTTCCATGGTTTATAGAATATGTGGTTACAAGGATTCCTTGAGTTCCGGGACACACTATGAGGTGGTATAGAAATTACTAAAACGTGCATGAAGAGGAAATCATGCTTTATTCAGGCGGCAACGTGAATTGCAAGTTTTTTTTCTCTCTGATTGTTTTAAGATATGATGCTCTTATCAGGGTTATCAAACAGCGGAAGCATTTCAAAGGTCGATCGCTAAAACTGGCCGATAGCGGTTTTCTATTCGATTCAATACTTTATTGCGTTCTTTAATCTTACACATGTGTATACTAAAGACCACGCGAACGGAATCGCGGTAAACAGATAGTGTTACATTTTATTTTTCACATTTAATAATTTTAGCCAACTGAACAGCGACATCTATCGGTAAGAATCTATTTCTGAGTCTAATTTCATCTAGATCCGTTTAGCCGTTCTGGCGTGATTAAGTAACAAACATCCATCCATCCAAACTTTTTCATTTTTAAGAAGTAAAATTCCTCTTAGGCTTCATTCTAAAGTTTGTTATTTATCCGGTCCAATAATAATAAACCTGGGGTTATTTTATTAAACCTAAGGTTATTTTATAAAAGTTGTAGGCCTCTAACAGCACAAATCAATTTAAATTTCACTAAAAATGTTTTCAACAATCTAACTAATCCTTATCTCGCCCTTATTGCGAAATAATCGCCTTAGTGACAAAGTCACAGAATAGTTTGCTCAATTAGACTTTGTACGCGATAATAGGTAAAATCAGTTTACGTGTTATTTTTTTTAAAAAAATTTACCAATCTGTCTATCTGTAAATTTTATGATCGTTCAAGGCAACCCGAAAATTTAAAAATCTTGCGTTTTTTTAAAATAGCGACTGGTTCACTGTATATAATTATCAAAATGTAATTCACGGCGACAACAATTATAGTTTTACTAAAAGACAAACATTTTTTTATAATTAATTTACTTCATTAGGTTATAATATATGGTTGTGGTTAAATTGATTATGAACTTGATGTTTTCGACCAAATATGACTCAATGAGGTAAATTGATTGTTTATGTGGTTATTAATCAGGAAACATGTCATAACTACAGCCGTAAATTACATTTTGATCAGAATGTAATGTAAATGAGTGTAGTTTTTTTGTAAAAAAAATTGGTTGTTTGTAAAGTAGGTTTACGATCGAGATGTTTACGTGATAACGTCTTATTGGTGATATAAGTTTTTGGGAAGTAAGGAATTAATGAAGATAACAATTTTTTCAAATTTTAAATTACATCTATCGTTTTTAACTCAAATCAAACTTAACCGCACGAGAAAATCTCCATTCGTTTGTATGCCGCTAGAGTGAGAGAGACGGAAGATCGGTCCACTCACTCGAACGCTATGCCAGCCTCCGCTCGTGAGGATTCCGCGTGACAAGTTTCACGGAATGACTGGCAGCGCTCGAGATGAGACGGGAGATCGGTCCGTCTCTCTCTCGTTATACCTGCGATCGCGCTCGTGAGGTTTTGGTGTGACACAAGTTTCTGAACATGTCACCCGACTAAAACGATTTTAAAGACGTTATCACGTCAAAAAGTAAGACTTGAAATTTCGCGGGCAGTTCTGAATGATCCTTCCTAGGTAGTATTAGTATACGACACATAGAAGCCAGACTCCTCATCCGGTATTGCTTTCGATCGACTCTTCGCTTCTTGTTCCGGATTGAGCATTCATCGATTTTAGCTTACTGGAACTCGAGTGGTGTAGGCGAATATATGTTTGAAAACACTAATATCGATTATGGCCAATTTCGAAATGGTTTCCATACAAGGAGGCGGGGTCTGGCTGGCGGGCTGACGGAAGTAGACGGAAGGACCTTCCAGTAGCAGCGGGCGTTTGACATCTTGTGATGCCGTGTGGGGACGGCCTTAAAAAATACACTTCCCCACCGCCAACAGGAGGCATGTCGTAAGAGGCGACAAATTTCTGTAGCCCGAGACGGGCAGTAGTGTCTGCGTGCGAAATCTTATAAAAAACTGCGCTCGCCAACCCGCCTGCCAGCGTGGCGAGTATTAGCAATCCCCCTCAATAAAAGTCAATGTGGGAGGCCTATGTTCAGCAGTGGACGTCCTATGGCTGAAATTATGATGATGTTTGACGTTAAGGAAAGCAGAGTAAAGGTGAAGTCGAGCAATGTCAAGAGGAGTCCGCCCTCCGATTAGCAAGCGCTTTATTTTCTGAACACACTAAGTTGTAACTTATAAATAAACATTAAAACATATGTAGGTATATCTCGTAATATTTGATTTATTTTGCACTTTGGAACAATGGCAGTATGATGTATGACGTATGTTTGTTGCAGACATTCCAAGACGCATTTGATTACTGCGTTAATAACGATGTGGTGCGAGATGGCGCCCAAGTGACGGTGGGCGGAAGCGAGGGCGGGCGGCTGCGGACGCTGTTAGGGCGGGCGGTGTGGCCCGCTCTTACGTCCTTGTTGCTATGCGCTGATGTCATGACTGAGGTTTAGTTTTTTATTTTATTTATGAACCATTTTTTTAAATATATTTTTTAGAGTCTTATATCTTATCATATATTGTGTCTGTTTCTGTTCTGTTCCATCTATATTCAGTGACATTTATCTCCTATTTATATCACAAGATATCTCCGTGCTTCGGAAGGCACGTTAAAGTTGGTCCCGGCTAATATCGTTTGATACTAGTCGTGAAGTCTACTCAGAGGCCTTAGGGCGGCTTAATAACACCTGACAGTAAGGTACACCCCTCCACCATCCGCACTGTGTCCACGTGGAGTGGCTTAAACCATCTCATGGTTAGTGCCCGTATATTTTGGGACACTTTACTTTTTTTACTTTACCTGTAATATTCGTAAGCATTTGAGAGACCTATTAAAAAAAAGGTTAGTTATTTGATGTTTAGAGTACATTTAAATGATAAATCGTAAATAAGAGGCTGCTATGTAGGCCACATGGGTCACCAAGATGAACACTGTGATAGTTGAACGGTGATACGTCGCAGCAGACGACCGAGACGACCTCCGGAGCCCTCGCCTCGCCACCACCGAAGTCCCGAGTTCGATTCTCGGTCGGGTCGATGTAGAAAACGAACTTTTCTATGTCGGGTCGGGTCTATGTGATGTGGTACCGTCGTTGTTTCCGATTTCTATAAAACGAGTGCTCTATCTACTTGCCGTACGATCAGAGCAATGTATGTAAACATCATTTCAGCCATAGGACGTCCACTGCTGAACAAAGGCCTCCCCGATTGATTTCCAGATTGGCCAATCTGGAAATCAATCGGGGAGGCGGACCATCAAGCGCAGTGTAGCCGCTGCGCTTGCCGGTACGCGGTCTCCATTCTATAACCTCTCTGCCCCATCGGCCGTCAGTTCTACGTGCTATGTGCCCCGCGTGTGTATGTGTGCACTTGCCGTACGATCAAAGCGACATATGTGACGTTGTCCAATATTGATGCAGCTCAACAGCTGCGAGCACGAGCGGGCCCTGCGGCTGGTGCAGGCGCGCGCGGAGACGGCGCGCTGCCACCCGCACTGCCTCGCGCTGGACGCGGCGGCGCACGCGCTGCGCGGGCTCGCGCTGGCCGGCGCGCTCGCGAGGGACAAGCTGTGAGTAGCGAGCGGGACAAACTAGCATCGTCCTCATTTTAGACACAGAACAAAGGCCTTCCCGTATCAGTTGTGAGAACTCTGCACCGCGTTCCCCTTTCTCTATGGTTGTCCTCTACCTTAAGGTTGTCTGGAGGAGGTCGCTATTAGCGATGAGATCGATTTCTGTGAAATGTGTAATTTACTTGTATGGTGTGCGAAACCTGTAATACAGTAATTAGAAATTGAGATATACCTGCAGGGGCGTGCATCCCATATAGGCTGTTATGCAGAGCCTACCTTTATAAAAAACCGACAGAACAGCTAAACATAAATATTAATTACGTATTCAACAATAAACAATAAATATTCTGTAACCATTTTGTCGTCTACCTATACTTATTCCTTACTAAAGCGCGCAACTTAGACCGTTCCTGTGCAATTTAAATTTAACCAATGTAGGCTGCCGCGAGATCGCCTACTGTTTCACGCAAACTTACTCAATTTTCACTCACACTTAGATACTCGCTGCTTATATGTGAACAAACTGCATTTAAAAAAAATGAAAGTAGCCTAAATTAAAGATTACACACTTTTCATACATGACAATCGGACGGAGTGAACATTCCTTATTAGCAGCATAACCGGATATAAGCTCGCCTACTTCAATCATTTGCACTTTAAATATGTCGTATTTTAATAAAACTCAACAGTGCAAGATATTGAAATGAATATTTAAAATGATAAAATCGTAAATAAATTTATAGAAACGTTTGAAAATGAGAAACAAAAGTTACAGTTTCTTAAAATACAGGACATTGTTTTGATACAAAGTTTGCGTCAGCAATTTTTTCCATTAGTTTCATAGTTTGCCGCCGGCGGCTGTCATCTCGCGAGTTTTGATAAATCAGGTTATAATAGTATTACCGATCTTTACACCTTTTTTAGTGCTATCTTAGTTTTCGGGGTTAAGTGTTGTGTGGTTGTGTGTTATTCAATGGAAAACTGCAAAGTGAAGTATTAATGTGAATTCTAGGTTAAACAAATTACGCGCCAATCTGAAGACAATCAAATGCGGATTTGTGTTAGATGCAAAAACAAGACATTATCACAGATTTTTCGTACATAGCCATTACGGATATCAGGGGCCCAATTCCCGTAACTTAAAAGTAGTAATAATCCGGTGTCGATCCGGTCCCAATCGCATCAACTTCCCAAACGGTATTCACGTACACTAAAATAATGACATTAAATTGCCAAACTATGAAAAGCGATCGTGATGTTAATGAAAATGGATCATGCCAAAATGGTATTCTACTAAATTTAATCTGCACTTGATTTGTCAAAATCGGTATTCTCGTCGCTATTTATATGTCAAATTTGTGTATGAAAAGTGATTATAAGCGGACTGATATGTGATTGTGATGAGATTACTCAAAGTCAGTCCTGTCAACAGTATTTTTATAACTTTTTCATTAATTATGAGTAATTACGGTCTCCGATGGCTTTATTTATATGCTGCGTATTGTGCCGACGCAGAAGCAGCAGGCGGCTTACCCAAATTACCCTAAAAATAGATGGGCAAGCCATTGGTTCTAATAGTCTAAGATCTCATTGCGAGCTTTTACAAAGAACCTAACACAATGTCTTATCACGGAGATCAAGCCCTTCATAAGGTCTGAGAAAATAAAAGGTGCCCTAAATGTAACTTGCAAGGTATGTACTTATTTATTACTACTTAGTTAAAATCATAAAAATACTCCTCCTTTCGTTACATTACCCACTAATTCTCTTATCTCATTCATTTTAAAATCTTATTTCCAGTTTCAGGTTTTAATTAGATTACCTACCTACTCTTGCATTTTTTGCAAGCGGGTCATACCCACCAAACTATTGTATACAAATCCTGTTTTGTCCTATGGGACACCTCAATGTGGAGGGACTGTCCACTTATTTAACCATCACTTAATGAAATTATATGAGGATGGACAATATTTATTTAAATTGGGCAATGGGCATACACACTTATACATATTTTTCTGTATTAACTTATTAATGTATAAAATACAAATATATCAATAAAATAAAGCTTGTAAATATAATATTTTTTACCATAATTTTATTGTTATTATTGTTACAGGAGAAAGTGGATATCATTTAAGGAAAAATGTTATAATACCTACTAAATGTGTCAGAATGGAACTCCATAAGCTTATTATTATCAGGAACATAATTATAAAGGCTCTATCGTCAGAGGCTATAGGTGTCCTCAAATCAAGATTTAGGTAGATTGTTATTTCTTAGTTTATTAAAACACAGTTGCAGTATAAATAATAATTTAATCTTTTATTGAGCACAGTCACAGTATGTGTATAATATGGAATTGTTTACGCTTATCTCATCTTAACTATTATCTATTAGAACATTGTTACACTTGCGATTTGCTGGCGAGTTCAAAGAGAGGCTTTCCTACAAAAATGAAAATTAACCTGTTATAAAAGTCAAATTACTTTACAGGTGCCTCTCCCCTACAAACCGAAAATAGCAGCCCAAACTGAAAACGCATGCTGTATGCTTCACAATATCGCAAAATGTTTCCGCCTTCGTGCACCCGAGCTGCCTGTCCAGTCCACAAGCGCTTGAGCGCGAGCGACCACGAGCGGGCGCCGCGCCTCCGCTACAACGCACCGCTCCAACAGGGCAGAGCCGTAAAGAACGCGTTAGTTGCAAATCTGTGGGCAATCGCGATGTTTAATTTAAAGCTTTGTTTAATTTAAAAAAGGACATTATATTAAAGCATTTTATAAATTTCACACTATACAATTATTATTTAAGTACCTTTGTATTACTCCAAAAAACTATCACTCCCAGTCCCAGATTTAGGGCTAAAATGATAATGGAAAAATAAATAACTCTTCGTATGTCGTAAAGTAGCCCTTTCTGCAGTAACTGGGGATGCAACTTGGATTTGTTGCTCATAGAGGTGTGCCTATACACGTCCACAGAGCAGGGCACAGGCTTTATCTCAACTATGAGGTGGTTTGGGCCATACTCTACCAAGCGGGCCCGTTAGAAAAACAATGTAATATGTCAATACTAACCGCAAGTAGAGGATTCTGTCTGATAGGCAGAGGTGAGCTGCAGCGTCCAAGAATAGCAAAAAGCCTTTCCTCGAGAGTTTTTGGGGTTAGTAAGTTCTGCAGGGCCTCCACCGGGCCCCTTTATTTCTTCTTTCACAGCCCTTGCCCTATATTTAACACGATTTTTGTAATGGTTGTAATATTGGAAATAAATTAAAGCGGTTAACATCGGTCATTTTTTTTAATGAATAATTATAGAAAAGTAGGTTAGTACTTACTTTTTACAAATCTTTTAATAACCAAGAAACTCGAAATACCTATATCTTAATAATTAAAAACTTTGAAACATAATATTCAAATGAACGACGAAACCAATGTTTGTTTACTTTATTGACAATGACTTTGACAGTCCTTTTTTTCTTAGAATTTTAGCACTCGGGTTTAGTTTAGTGGCCAAATAAACAACAATAATTATGGTTTTCTAATCTGTGACAGTTGCTTTTTCTTAAGGTAGTCTGTGGCAACACCTGACACAGAAATACGAACCAATGCGAACGAAAAGTTACTACAAAAGGAATTTAATGCGATGCGATTGGGAAGGGAATGCGATGTTAACGAAACTTTCAAGGACGGGAATACCGATTATTAGTAACATCAGAATCGCATCACATGCCAATCCACTTATGTTCCCAATGAGAGATAATTACGGGAATTGGCCTTCAGATTAATGACATGTTTAAATTCTATTCATTGTTTTGATATTTGTTGTGGCAAAATAAATCAACGACACCATTAACCATTTTGCAAAAAGAAATCGACATTTGGGTAAGAAATTATCATTTATTAAACAATGCAATACCATGTGAACTTCGAAGTACCTCTTAATAATTTAGTTGTAAATCCTAAAAATTAAAAAGGTAAAATTAAAGGTTTTTATCATTTTATTTTTTTAAAGCTCCATCTATTGAGTTTTTCACATAACTAAGCATCACCCTGCTTTAACAAAATCCACCGATTTATTAACTTATTTCAATCTAATTACCAAGATTTTATGTATGTCATATTTATGCATGTCAATTTTATTGTTTTTTATTTAGTATTTACATTTCGTATACCGCGAGATGTGGACGAGTACAATTTATATTTAAAAAGCATTAAGACGCTGCCCTTACTGTGACGTAGATATAAGTGAACAAAATACAAGATTAAATTTAATTCCAGTGATACACCCAGAAATAAATGTATCTAGCATTTATTTGAACGCTCATTATGAATTACGGTTTAGGCTTTCGTTGTTGACTGACTTGAAATGTGTATGTACCTAGCCTACCCCTATCTGAAACCAATGCACGCCCCTGTATACCTGTCTCTTTTCCAAAAGAGGGATAATAATAATAAATTGTTTTCACAATCACACCAATTATCTAGCCCCGAACTAAGCGAAACTTGTATTATGGCGACTGAATAGCGGATAAACATACTTAAATACTTTTATAAACATCCATGATTTAGGTACGAATACTCGTGCTCATGACACAAACGTTTGCCCCTTGCGGGATTCGAACCCGCAACCGCTGGCTTTGTAATCCGGAGCGCGAACCACCACACCAGACGGTCGTCGATTCGTGATGTTTTCAAAACAACTTTATACAATGAAAAACGTATAGCGGACGTGTACTGTGACGTCACGGTACATGACGGATCTCCTTGTCTAGCACGCGACTTTAATGGGTTGTAAGTCAGGTATATATCAATATTTTTCGAAAACTCTAAGTTTTATTAGGTACTATTTTAAGACCAAATAAAAATATGATGCCTATTCCCTCAGAACAACGAGCACCAGCTACACCGTGGTCCCGGCGGGCATGGCGCAGTGCCGCGCACTCGTGGCGGCGGTGCTGCCCGCCTTCAGCGTCGACTTCAGCTCCCACAACGCCGTCATGCTCGACTACAAGGCCAGGTCTCGCCTGTAGCCGCTCTGACTCATTGACGCTCCACGGTGACTGAAGAGGTAAATATAAGGCTGACACTCGAGTTGAGTATACTCGGAACTCTAGCGACGCCGTTTTGAGTACCGGAGAGTTGATGATAACGTATGAGGGCTCCGAATATGGGGCTCAAACGCGAGATCTATTTGAAAACGACATACAGGTTGTCCCAAAAATGGCACGCCAGACTGATAGTGTTGATAGCTGAGTTACAGACCTTTTAGAAAAAAATAACATACCTTTAGCAAAAATTGCAATTTCAAAACTATCTCCTTAGATTATGCGACACTTTTATTTATTTTATTTTATTTATTCAGTACACAAAACAACAATTACAAGACAATCAAAAATATGTATATATATAACATGAAACAATAATAGGCTGTAGTTCCACAGACATGTGTACATAGCATGTTATAAGAAAAAGATCGAGATTTGTCAATATTCAACATGTTAAAAAGAAAGAAACAATTACATTATGATTAATACAATACATATATACATTATACAATCAATCTTTCCTGTGATTTGTTTGTTTTGTGTGGTGTACAATAAAGAGTATCTATCTATCTATCTATCTATTATACAATCAAAATCGGTACGTATAATAAATAAATACATTTAATAAAATAGACCTACATTATATTCGTGTGTGTAAAATAATAAGAAAACAAAAATTTTAATAAATACCTACGGATCATTCAATGATTTTGTGGAGGCCAGATTTCCATTTGTTTAGCGATGTGCCAAATATGTCAGGCACATCATCGAGCTGCCCGAGAATAGTGTTGTACTCACGACACATCCTAAAAATCGGGTTGTGATATGACATATTATAGTAGGAGATTATCTCTTAAACATGTTATTTTTATCTGAAAGGTCCTATCCAATTTTGGGTGCCATTTTTGGGACAACCTCTATATTTGAATTCTAATAAATACAGGGGAACTGGTTAGACGAGGAAATAGCTTATAGCACCAGTATTGAAAACGGAAGGAAAAAGTTTACATTTTCGTACAAATAGTCATTTACCTCGATGATAAAGTATACAGCATCAGTTTTTTTTCCGTGGCCCCATAGTAAAAGCTGTTCAGTTTCATAATTATAACATCCTGTTCTCGTGATTCTCTCGTTTAATCTCTAACCCTGTATTTGTTATTAATATCTTAGGCTCTATTTACATTACTTTCTCTCCATCTGATACAATTAATAATTTATACATTAGCTCCTATATCATCTTCATCTGATTAAGTATAGTGTTTTTAATAATATATGAACCGGGTTTTCAAAAAATTTAAAATATAATTACGTATTGCCATCTTTTTTGCCATATATGATACTAATTTTAAGCACATGTGTACAAGAGAAAATGAATACAGTCATTACTTGGAAGTGCGTAATCAACTGATTATAAATTACTTTGTTTGACGTTACGTTGTTACCATTCTACCCATCCATCTAGTATGTAGCTGATGCCGTACTCGTAGATAACTCACTTTCATGGAGCGACGTTGTTATACCAATCGAATATTCATAGTTTCTTATTCTATTATCTATCACTCTACGCTGTGAATTAATACTGAACTAGTCTGTGTGACGTGATGTAGTATCGGCGTACAGTCGACTCCAAAAATGCTGACAGATTATTATTAACGAGTTTATTACGGGAGTAAGGTTTTTGTCAGTAACTCAAACTGGATACAATTTTTTTAGAGTCGACCGTACAAATATAATGCTATCAATCCATCGAAGTCAATATAACTTTGTTTTGTGATTAGGGGTAATAATAAGTTAGTGTAAGTTTATTAAGCGCTCTGTAACTTGAGTGAGTTATAACAATATTTACCCGTATTCCACTTGAATTGATCAATGTGATGTGAGCACGAATACTAGAGAAAATCCATTTTAAAATAAAGTATAGTTATCGAACAATTACTTCTTTACCCTTTTAAATTAACCAATGTTTTGATGAACTAATAAGAACTTGGAATAATTTTAATTTTCATATCTTGTTGATTTATTGCGACCAGTATTCCATTACATGGACGGCATTTCCTAAGCATACTTGTTATGTATTATTTAGTTATTGGTGATGTGAACTTGTTAAGTTTGCATGGTTTATTTATTTGCATAATTTTAGACGCAAACATTATAGATTTTATTATTATTCTTTTGCCATTTGATGTAAAAACAATAATAATTAAGAACTTTACAGCGGGATTAATTATTTCATGAATGTAAACAGTACACTTTCATTGAATAACAAATATTTGTTGTTATTTTCGAATTCCATGTCACAAAAAAATTCATTTTTCTGTTGTCTTTACTGATGCTATACCTGCCTTAGTTATTTAAAGAGCTCATGCCAATTCGTATTATATGATACCATAATCTAGTCGCTATTTTAACCTCCTCTGTTTTATTGTTAGTTTGAGGATAGGTATCGAAGTATTTTAGGTGAGGACTGGGGTTACCAGCTAAATGATTTTAAGCCATGTTTCTTTTGCATAATAATTTTGTTAATAAATTAAATGCGTAGATTGATATTTCGTGACAGTATAATAATATATTCTTTACCAAAAAATTACCTTAACAGAAAAAAACACACTTCACACAATAAAAGTAAAAAAAAGAACATGGGCGAATGATCGCGTTTAATCATGAAATGTGCTGGCACCTGGTAAATATGTCTTCCACAAATACTAAAATGATATTCACCGATAATAGTTGCAAGAAAGTTAAATCAATAATAATAAAAATCAATTTTACTCTTTTTGAATGGGCTAGTTTCCTAAGAAAATCTAATTAGTCCGTCAGTTAGATTAACAGAAAATATTGGAGATGTATTTTTTCTTTTCTCAATCAAACGATGAAGATATAGCCCGTTAAAGTTCCGCGTAACGTCACACCTTGCGACTCTTTTTAGCAAGGCGTGACGTCATGTGCTCACTTTGATGCACTTTATCTTATTAATTTTTTGTTTGATTAACAAAAGACAAAATATGGGTTCAATATTTTTTGATAATCTAACTGACGGACTAAATAGAATAGTCTTTTTTGACCCAGGAAACTAGCCCATTACTGTCCTGTAACTCGGAAGGAATTTAAATGTCAATTTTCTAATTAAACAATAATTATGAGAATATTAATAGGAGTCAAAGGGTGCAAAATGTGAAAGGATGTTAATAAAATATGTTAAAGCATTGAAGTATGTAAATTTTATGTTAGCCGTCAAAAATAATACACATCGGCCTTTAGAAGGAGACAGCTAGCTAGTGATCGTAAGGCTTCGAATTTACAGTGCATTAAGTAAGAGGAAAACAAGCTTTTTGGTTTATTTTTCTAAACAGTTTTAAATGAATAAATATTAAAAGTATCGTGTGTTGCTTCAAGTAAAGGATGGTACTGTCGTGTTCGTGTTGTTCCAGCAAAGTAAAGCGGCGGGCGGGTAAAGTTTTAAATATATAAACATTAAAATTATCAGGCAAGTCTCTTTCTAAAGATCCATCTATCTATTTTTGACGTCTAATTATTATAGGTAGGTAATTGTGATAACGGTGGAGTTAGCTTTCGGTTATTTTAGTATTATTAATTATGGAATTATGTGTTAGCGACCTTACTTTGTATAATAATTTATATGTAAATAAATATAGCTCGACTATTGTGTTGATTTGTTTCGTCTTATTGCAATGTAATGTATACCAAATGTTTGTTATCAATAAAAGCTTTTTTTTATACAGTTTTCTTACTTATTTATTATGTAACAAGGTTTGAATTATACAATCAAGTGTTAATAAAACAATTTTGGTTTATCGATTTATTCTCTATATTTACAATTTTATTTTCGTCACATTGTACAGAAAAACAACAACAAACAGAAGCCGGTTTACTAAGGAATGAAGAAAGGAAACCATTATTAGTCATAATAAAAATAGTAGTCATAGAAAATATTTTACAAATTATTTAAACAAATAAATTTTAATGTCGACTCCAGCGCAATAAAATTAAGTTTACATCGAGATCCATAACATACGGTTTAATTGCAAATTACAATGAAAAATAAAAAACATTGCACACTAAAAGAAAATAATTTTAATTTACTAAATCACTTCTATCTTTTTAGTTTTTCATTGATGTAACAATTTCACATTTGTTTAAAAATGCAGTCTATAGGTACTTATGTACATATCTACGAAACATATTTACATGTTAATACACAGCATATATATTTTTTCAATTTGAGAGACGTACAGAATATTTATAAGGGGAAAAGTTCAGATAAATGCATATTGATTATACTAATTTATTCTGCAGAATGCCTAGTATTGGGTCCCTAACGCTCTTTTGTTTGCTGAAATGACAATATATTAAGTAAGGCTGTGACTTCGCCTATCATTACCACAATTATTAGAATTCATAGTTTTTATCATAACAGTCAGTAAACGTTTGACGTCAACAATCTTAGGTGTTATCTCATCATTCTACTTAGTATGGCCAAATTGACGTTATATCCAAAATAAATTAAAAAACATTTATTTCTTTCACAACTGATCAGTTATCGATTTCACGATGACAGGAGATAACACGAGCCTTTAAACTTTGAGAATTGTTTCAATATTAGGCGGTAAGCATGTACATACATTGAATTAGGTTCACTACACTTTAAATGTCACATACAGTGATGTTAATTAGTACCTAAAAATAGTTGTGCACCTAACAGCAATATTAATAAATAGATCAATGAATTAAGCCATGCCGTCGTATCTTTGCAATTATTATAATTTATTACTCATTTATTTTGTTGTGGTTCTTGAACCTGTAATCATAATTATTTATTCGGTGTCTGATAAGCAGTGATAGATATAGGTAGTGCAATTTTGTGGCATTTCATGACGAAATCTTATTATGGACATGACGAAAAGTACTATTCCCTAAGAACTAGTAACATATGTTTTAAAGAATACGTTACATGGAATCATATTATAAATTGCCTTTTTACACAGTATCTCAGAAAATGTATTATTTTGATATAAAAAGGTGGCGACTGATAAGAAAGGCATTAAAAAGTTCAAGTAAGAAACAGACAAAGATCAGGATTTTAATAGCAGACATATCTCTTTCTCTTTCTCTGGAGGGATGATAAAACAATTCGGTAAAGATTGTTTACTTCGGTTCTTCGGTGCATTGAGTACGCACTTTGTTGTTTTATGTGAACTAGGATTGATTTAATTATTTTGATGACACTGGATTTCGGGATTTTTCTACAACAGGCGTATCCTCACTAATATAATGTTTAAGGTTGTTGAACCTAAAAATTGCACTTCCTATCACTGCTGATAAATCTTTAACATGAATGAAATTTTATCATTCTTAATACGTCTTACAACTAATTTTGTGACATTCTTATTCTCAATCAGTCCATATAACTAAGGATTTTTATTTTCGACCAAAAATACATTATTTTAATGGTCACGCATTCAATTAAAAAAGTAAGTTTTTTTACAAAGGTTTGCAAGATTTATTTAAGTTCGAAACGTGTTGTATAAATCGCAACAGGTATATTTTATAATCGCTGTCCTGGCGAACTTCGTACCGCCTCTTTTTTTTTTTTGTGAAAATTCAGATTTTTTATTAGTTATTCTGCTATTCGGGGCGGAGACAAATCCAACGAACCAAAGATAATAAAAATCGGTTCAGCCGTTCTTGACTTATAAATGCTGTAACTAACCCGACTTTTTTTTATATACAGGTTGTAACGAAAAGGTGAAATAAAACTTTAAGGGGTTATTCTACGGCTAAATTACATCAACTTTTTCTATGGGACCAACATCGAAATCGCAAAAAAAAAACACTTTCCCATACTAAAACTTTTTTTGACTTATTTTGATGTTGGTCCCATAGAAAAAGTTGATGTAATTTAGCCGTAGAATAACCCCTTAAAGTGTTATTTCACCTTTTCGTTACACACTATATATATTTTTTTAAGTTCTAGTATTTGTTTTCTTTGAGCAATGTTAATATTGGAGGGAAATTCAATCAATTAAAACGAAACATTTATGATTTTTCTTTGTGAACATTTATGATTTTGAATAAAAAAAATCCGGCTGCTTACTCCTTCGTATATCTGCAAAATTGACGCCACTAAAGAAATTTGCATGAAGGATGAATCAAAAATCTGATTATTCTTATGAATGATGCATGAGTTGCGTTACCGCTTACAGTGCAAGATACAGCTGGGCGGTGCTCCCGATCTGAAGACGTATTTTTGAAGTATTAGAAATTAATCTTTTATTCGAACCAGGATTCCTGATTCAAGGCATTTTTGATTCATAAGAATTAAGTGTTGCTCTATAAAATTAAATCTTACAACTAATTTCGTTTTACACAGAAAATATATAATGTAGTATCTTATTGGTTTTAAAAAATCCATCGACTATTCGCTTCTTGTTATGAATTGAGTCTACATCGATTTACTAAGTTTGAAAACACTCAAATCGATTATGGCAAATTTCGGAATGGTTCACATACAAGAAGGCGGGATCTGGCTGGCGGGCTAACGGAAGTGGACGGAAGGATCTTCCAATAGCGGAGTGGGGGCAAAGTCGACCGCTTTAGTGATTCATTACCGATTTATAAAACCAACGAGTTATTGCGTTACGGTTTTTAATATTTTCTGCGCTGAAAACGTTTGAATCCAAGATTCATTTCTAATGCTCAAAAATTCGGTCTACTAGGGTATCGTAAATGAACAGCGGCGTACAGTACGCAGGACGAGTCGGGGCATGGGGTTCAGTGCCGCAGCGTGTGGTTGAGGAAGACGGAGCGCACGTCCATGGGGCACAGCGCCAGCGTGCCGCCGCCCAGCACGCCGCGCGCGCGCACGAACGTGAGCGAGCTCGCCAACACCTGCGCCCCTCGCACATCCACTATGTCCGACACCTGGATCTGTTGCAAACGGGCACTTACTCAACATTAGGGCACTGCCGTCGCCTAGCCTATTGGAAACCCTGGGCCATCGAGCACATACCCTATAGAGCAAGTACGAACCATCTTTCTCCGAAACTAGTTGGTTATTTTTATTTACGTTAAGTATGAAATGAAAAGTCCTGTCAACTCTCGCCCATACTGAAACAGTAGATACAAATTGAAATATTTTGTCGAACAAATCATATGACATTTCCACTCTATATGGTATGTGCTGCATGCCCTGAGCACATTAAGATAATGGGGTGACTTATGACTTTGACAGAGGACTTTGGCTTTATGGCAAAAGCTATATCTTCTAGACAACCTTCAATGTTCTCGTTAGAATATTGGTTATGGGTTGGTGATCTGGCTGGAACTAGAGGGCCCCCTCGGTCGCAATGGAAATGAGTGGCCTCCATTAAAGTCCACTTGCAATTATATACAGCTTCGTTAAAGTAAACGAAGACTGCAATATTATATTCTAACTATAAGACAACTCCACATCTTATAATGTGGTCTATGAACTCACAAACATACTATTTCTGATGAAAAAATAAACGAAATCCATATTATAATGTATTACGTAATAAAATTTTAAAAACCAAATCGGCGTAGGAGTAGACATAACAAACGACCGAGAAATCGGCGTAGGATTAGACGATTCGTTCAGTTCTGACTTATCCCAGTGACGACTATTCTTAGCAACGAGGGCCTGACATAGAGAAAGAAACTCGGTCGCAACGCCAGCTACGTAATATTCCATCAGAGTTCGGTCAAAACTAGCGATGCGCCTCGTTAAGAAAGAGCAAAGGTTTTACCTGTCCATCTCCCACAGGGTACGAGTTGTATATCTGTTTGTTCCCGTAGCAGGTGTCGAGGTGCACGCGCTGGAACGTCATCCCCATGCCGTGGATGGTGTTGCCCTCTTTAGTCTGTAAAATTGATTGTGTAAGAATTGTTTTTTTTTAAATTAAATGAGAAACTGAGTTTATCCTAATGTCTTTAGTTGTATGCACCTTTTAATATTAGTCTTCTAAAATACAGAGAAGCCTATAGCGGTGTAAGGTAAAGCTATACTTTGGGACAACTAGCAAAGCCGACCCCGCACACTTTTCTTCTTTGTAGTGCGTTGTCTCCTTGTAGTATGTCTGGTTATTATTGCATATAAATATTTTTTTACAATCACATCAATTATCTAGCTCCATATCAAGCAAGTACTATGGCGATTGGATAACGGATAAACATAGGTAGTTAAACACTTTTTATACAAAAAACATTTGGATCGATTGACCTCCGCGCGCGCTGTAGTGCAGCGCCACGAGCGGCTGCACTAACTAACTAACCTTAGCCGCGACGTGCGAGGGGAAGGCGGCCAGTACCACGTCGGACACGCCGGCGAGCGCACGCGTGTAGGCGGCGCGCGGGGCGTCCCCGCGCGCGCTGTAGTGCAGCGCCACGAGCGGCTGCAGCAGCGTCTGCTGCGACACGTGCGCGCCCAGCGTCAGCCAGCCGCTCGGATGCTCTAGGGGCTTTTTCTGGAAGTCGGAATAACGAATAAACTATTTGTAATCATGTATTATCACTATGACTCATATTTGATTTCGGTTTGGGTTCTACCACATAAGTCGCAGAACCGATGAAAGGTGGAGTAAAAGGGTTCCCGAGTGGAGACCACGTCTTATTTTTATTTTATTATTTTTATTTATTCTTGGCAAACGTGTAGGATAAACCGACGACGATCGTGCTCTTTGGCGCTCCTTGGGGGAGGTTTACGTCCACCAGTGGACTGCAATAGACTGACATGGTGATGATGAATACTAAGTCGTAGTAAACTTGATTTCTTAAATCGAGATCTAATTTCAAAAGCTTGACCATGAGATTAATTATGTCCTATTTAGATAGTGCCGAGCATACGAGCCACTAGAATGCTCTCTAGCGCTACACTTAACCGATACTCCGTTGAGGACTCTCCACGACGGAACCAGGCCTAGGACACTCCGAGTTTCGGTCGAGATAAATACCTACGCGACGCGCACCTTCGAAGAGGCTAAAATCAGTCGAGTGTCACGCGCGTGCGCTGTTACAGGTTCTTATTATTTAAATTAGTTTTTTGTACGCGTTACACTTCCGACTTTATTCAGAGTTTATTCACTGTGAATAAGAAAATTAAAAGATATATTTTGCCACCGGGTCGCTCGGTAACATTAGTAGCGACGCGACCGCTCCGTTGTGATTGAAAATACTAACGTCTCGATTTCCAGCAGACCTACCACAATATTATAATAAGTCCATAAACCACTTCTATAATATTTTAAGTCCATATTAGGTAGGTACTTACTACGTTACGATATTTTTATACAGGGCAATAACACTAATATTACGATCAGGGTGTTTTCATAAATTAATTGTATCGATATACCGAAATGAAAAGTAATATTTTCATTGAAATGATTACTAATTATCTACACGCTATTTCATGCGTAGGTAGGTATCGACCAAATTCACAAACACAAGTTGCAGCCCTTGCGAGAGAGCGGTAGCTGACAGGACAAAGTAAAAAGAGCTCTCACTTGTGGCGTTTTGGTGGATTATCGCTTGCAGTAACGCTTTGTAGGCTATTATGAAATGAAAGTACATTGCCCGGTGCAAGCTAATTTGATCTTTGTTGCCGCACATTGAGAGTAGATAATCTATTTTAGCAAATGTCTTTAAGTCTCGTTTCTGCCTATATTATTTATTCTGTGACGGAACGCTAATGCATGTTGTTGCATATAAATTGCAATTAGCGGGCACACTACGCGGAAGATCGGTCGGTCCGTCGCGGACCGCTCGCTCTGCGTCTGTTCCGTCCTCTGATCTTCCGTCGGCGTAAAATTTGGCGCATTCTAGGTATTTGTATGCATTGCGCCACATTTGGTGGATAATTCGCGGCGACGGCGTACGCGCAGGATGTTGGACACCGAAAGATTTTATTTTCAAAGTGCAGAATAGAGTTTTCCTTTGGGACTCTAGAGAAAAGCCGTATAGAATGGCAAAGAAACGAGCAGAGGAAAAAATGATTGTATGGTCAGTCGATAATATTCGAATGCTTTATCTGGATACAGTCTTAGGTCTCAGTTGCCTGAACAAGGTGTAAAATTGCTCAATTTCTAATCGATGAGTATTGCAAGGATGAACCCAATATTTACGCTTTCTTCTTCTTTCTTGTTCTAATGCTTCATAAATAGCTACCACTTCTATCGGATCTATTACGACCACACTGTATAAGCGTTGGAAGTCGACTGAAAACATGCCACAGGTTCTATGAGCCGGAAGTGAATGAAATATTACAAGCCGGGAAATTCCATAAACGCATACAATCTAAGGACGAAAGCGTGCAAGATTTTGTAGCGGCTATTGGTTTATTAGGCACTCGTGTAATTACACTAGTGTAATTTTACGGACTTAAAACGTCAACTACGCGACAGACTTGTGTTAGGCGTGCGCGACGATCGCCTGCGTCGTGAACTGTTGAAGGCAAAGAACCTTTCGTACGAGTCAGCTGTACAGCAGTGCCTCAACTACCAGGCGACGTTTCATGACATGTACCCTGACGCTGTCGTCGACTCGAAGCTAACTCCGTCCACGTCAAGCGAGGCAATGGAAATTGGAAAAATTAAGTCTGACGATTGTTGACATTGTGCACGACGTCATAAAGTGAATGAGCAGTGCCCATTTATGAAGGCCAGGTGTTTCTATTGCAAGAAATATGGACACATTACGACTGCTTGCCCAAAGAAAAACGCAAAAGTGCATCAGGTGGAGAGTGACAGTATGGAAGCCACGGCTGATGTTCCTGAAAAGATGATGGTGTATACAGGTGCTCGGAAAATTATCGCCGCCAATTACGGCCGATGTTTTAATCGATGGCGTTCCTATTAATATGGAGGTGGATTCCGGTGCATCACGGACCATAATGCCTGAAGATACCTACAAGAAGCTTTGGCACTCGCCTCCTCCTCTGAAGTCGACTGATATTAAGTTAGTGACGTGGACTTGTGATCCTTTAACGGTTTTAGGGGCCACACATGTTCGTGCGAAACTGGGCAATAAAGAAGCTCAATGTGAACTATTAGTGGTGTCAGGCAAAGGCCCATGTCTCCTAGGTCGAAACTGGTTTGAGGCCTTAGGCTTAAAAATATCTGGAATTTGTTAGAACGACCAGGAAATTGATAATATAGTTCGCTGGGAACTTTATTCAGAGAGACACTTGGGGAATATAACGGTCCAGCGATATCGTTGCATGTTCGCGCGGACGCAGCACCCCGTTATTTGAAGGCGCGACCTGTGCCATTTCCCTTGAAGCATCAAGTCGAAGAAGAGCTGAGGCGCATGATTGACTCTGGCATTCTTACTCCTGTAAGACATTCAAATTGGGCAACACCATTGAGATTGGTTAAAAAAGACGATGGGTCGTTTAGGATTTGCGGTGATTATCGTTCAAAAGTCAACTCGGCGATTGAAGTCGATACATACCCACTGACAGCCGCAGTCGAGTCGTTTGTGAAGCTAAATAAATAAAATAAAAATAAAATAAAATTGATTTATTTCAGACGATGTCAGCTAAGTGGAGGTCGCATCTTTAGTAAACTGGACTTAAAATTAGCATACATGCAACTAAAAGTAGATGACGAGACTGCTAAGCTTTTGACGCTTAACACGCCGCTAGGATTGATGAAAATGAATAGATTGGCATTTGGTGTAAATGCGGCACCAGGAATATTCCAACGAGTTATGGCCAATGCGTTATCAGGCCTAGAGGGAGTAGCTTGCCTACTTGATGATGTAGCCGTGAGTGGGAGAAACATGAAAGAGCACAATGAGCGTTTATTTAACGTTCTGAAAATACTCAACGACTTGGGATTTCATCTGAATGCGAAAAAATGAGTTTTTGCTTATAACTCGATCCACTTTTTAGGCCATATGATTGACGCTGAAGGTCTACACCCTTCACCATTGAAAGTCAAAGAGATTAAGGAAAAACCTGTCCCTACAAATAAGGAATCTTTAACAGCGTTCTTGGGTTTGTAAAATTTTTATAAAAAATTCATACCAGGCAGGTCAACTATTTTGGAACCCTTGTATCGACTATTGGAGGCAAAAAGGCCATGGTCTTGGGGTGAAGCCGAAAGTAAAGCGTTTGAGCATGCTAAAGAACTTTTGTCTTCTGATTTGACATTAGTCAATTATGAACTTGACAGAGACTTATTACTAATTTGCGACTCGTCTAGCTATGGCGGTGAGGCAATCATTGCACACGTTATGGATGACGGCACGGAAAGACCTATTATGATGGCTTCTAGGACGCTACAGCCGCATGAGAGAAGATACGGGCAGATAGATAAAGAGGCCCTAGGTATTGTTTTTGGGTTAACTAAGTTTCACGAATTTCTGGCAGGTCGCAAATTCTGTATCATTACAGACCATAAGCCGTTGGTTGGCTTGTTTACCCCAAAGAAACCCATTCCTGATCAGATTTCGCCAAGAATGTTACGCTGGGCTTTAAAATTAAGTGCGTATGAATATGAGATTAAATATAGACCAGGCAAATCATTGGGTAATGCAGACGCTTTGAGCAGGTGGACTAATGACACGACTGCTGTGGAGATTGAAGAGCCAATAAGAGAAGTACTACTGCTTGAAGACCAACCGGAAGGTTGGAATCTCGATGCATCAAAGAATTCGAACGAAACTAAGGCGGATAGACTTTTGCAGAAGGTGTTTATTCCACGTGCTTCACGGTTGGCCGCGTTCAAATAGCGACCCCGCCTTACAGCCATTTTGGACAATAAGAGAGGCTCTTTCGCAGAGTAAGGGATGCTTACTGTGGTGTAATAGAGTGATCGTGCCTACATTACTTAGAAGTGAGGTATTAAAATTATTGCACGCCCCGCACGCAGGCATAGTTCAAACTAAGGCGTATGCAAGAGGGTACGTTTGGTGGCCTGGAATGGACCAACAAATTGAACAACATGTGTCAGAATGCGAACAGTGCCAGACTGTTAGGAATAACCCTCCTCGAGATCCCCAACCTTGGATTATACCTGGAAAGCCCTGGAGTCGTCTTCATGCAGATTTTGCAGGCCCATTCCAAGGAAAGACGTTTCTGGTTGTGATCGATAGTTATAGCAAGTGGTTTGAAGCTGAGATTATGCACTCTATGGCCAGTGAAGCAGTGATTGCAAGTTTACGAAAAAATTTTGCTTCGCAAAGCCTACCAGATGTTTTGGTCATAATGGCAGGAATTTTACATCTCGGGAATTTAATACATTCTTGAAGAATAATGGCATCAAACACTTGTACTCCCCGCCTTACCACCCAGCTTCAAATGGCCAAATTGAGAGGGCCATACAGACTTTTAAAAATAAACTCAGGAAACTCACAGAAGAAAATAGGCCTTGGTCTGAAAAATTAGCTAAAATTTTATATGCACTTACAACTGTGCCGAACAGCTGCACGAATAAGACACTAGCTGAAATATTAAATGGACGCCGTTACAGAACAGCTGTGTCTTCATTGCACCCAGAAACAGCACCATCTGATACGGATGAGCAGCTGGAAGCAGCGGCACACCGCACACCATCTCGTACTTTTATCGTAGATCAGCCAGTGTTGGCTCGTATGTATGGGCCCGGTGAGAAATGGCAGAGAGCTATAGTCGAGATGGTGGAAGGGCCCAGTGCTTATATGGTAAGGACGGAAGATGGAGAGCTGCATCGTCGTCATGTAGATCAACTTGTTAGCCGAGCAATAGCACCACCACCTATGTCTCCTGCTGCTACTAGACAAGCTCAGACGTCAAGTTCTAGTTCTTCATCTCCCGAACCTATTGTTATTCCCCCACCCGAACAGTGGCCTGATATTATAGGCATACCCGATGCTGATTAAGTGATACTTGAAATGATTTTAATTTAACTTTATAATCTTTTGTTTGTATATTGTGTATTTGACGGATGTTATAATATTGTAACTTTATGTGGGTATTAAATAATAAAATAGTTATGCTTCGACTGGAGTTGATGTTGGATCTTTTAGAAAGAAAGGAAAATATTTTATTTGGTACATTATCATATCGGAATTATGTAAAAACGATTGGACGATACCGTGGAATCATAATTTTTTTAAACTTTTCGCCGTGAGAGATCAATTTCCAAATTATGTAAAGAAAGATTCTTTTTCGGACGTTCTCGTCGAACGTGATCCAATTTTCATAACTAGTTATCAATATTTTCAAAAACAGTTCGGTTTAAAAGAAAAGTTGTCTTCAATAGCAAAGAAATCTTTGATCTTCGTTGCGACCTTCGGCGCCGGGGCCGAAACTTTGAAGTCAAAGTCAAAGTCAGTTGGAAATAATAAATAAATAGTGTCAACATCCCAATGGAAGCCTAAGCGGCTTACCTGGCAAGGCAGGTTGGCTCGCTCGACAAGCAAGCGGAAGGAATGGCGCGTGCGCACGTTGTCCAGCACGCCCTGATTCATGCCGCGGTTGTCGTCCCGGCTCAGCCGCCGGTCTTGCATTATCTGATCATAAACAACGGCCTTATTAACACTGTCTAAAGATTAGCCAACCAATTAAAAATGTATGAAATGGCAGTAGGCTGGTCACATTTTCCGTAGCCGATGGGGTAGACGTGTTCTTGAGTGGAGACCGCGACTAGGCAAGCGAAGCGTGGGGCGCCCTCCCACAAGGTGGAGCGACGATATACGCAAGGCTGCTTGCAGTGGATGGAAAAGAATAGCCGAGGATCAGGCGTAGTGGCCTGCATTGGGAGAGGCCTATGTCCAACACAAAATAAATGTGTATCTTTGAGTTAAGTTTCTTTGAATGAGTTCATGTAGATAATATAGTATGAGATCAAATAACAGAGTAGCTCGTTTCAAGTAGAGTGTAGTGTAGTGTCTTTGGAGTTAATGTAGATTCCACACACATTCCGATAATCGCAAAAGCTCGGGTATTTTATTATTTCAAGTTGTGCTACTCTTTATCTAGGTTTGCGATATATACATACAATATACATATTCGCGCAGAGTACGTTACCTCGATCTGTCCGGGCTGAAGGGCCGCCATGCCCAGCGGCGTGGACGTGAGCACGGAGAAGCGGTAGGATTCGTCCTCGATGTAGGCGGCCGCGGGCAGCGGGTAGTAGTTCGCTTGCAGGGGGATCTTGTCTAGGTACCGCCGTTTTATCATCTACAAAACAATGGTGAATCTTTACGTAGTAGAGCTTTGCGTAAGTTTGACTGGATTGGATTGTATCATCGACTTGTTTGTTTCTACCGACAAACCAACAACAAGTTTCGTTGTGTTCCGGAAAAAAAGGCAAGATAGTTACTAAGTAAACGTGCTCCACCTCAGACTTCTTAATCAATTGCGATGGCAGCAGATTGCCTATACAAACTAACATTAAACATAGTTTTTTTTTTGCTTACCTACTTACTTTAAATATTGGAGGTGCAACAAAATCTCTAAAAAATAAACTTTTCAACCAAATGACTGAACAACTATTACGATTTATATAACCTACAGATATGTTGTGAGTTTGTCTCTATGTTGTATTTTTCTATTTATACATAACCATTAAATTGTAATTTACTTTCATGACTTTACGCGGAACGTCCGAAAGGTCGGATATTGCTTTAAAAGTTTGACAGATTAACATAAATAAAATATAACAATTTAATAAGTATTTATTTTGGGCTTTATACATGTAGCCGTTGGTGTTAAACGGTATTCTTCACAAAGGCGACGATAGACCACACCGGTTTTTCGGTTAGAAATCCTCCTTCTGCCCCCCAAGATTATCAAAACACGATACGGGGCAGGAATGTGACGGCTTGCTCGTCAGGGCTAACACAACGAAAGTTATACTCAATGGGAATTTTTACTTGCATTTTGTCTTGACTATAAAGGACGAACTCTTAATTCAAGATTAGCCTTGATCTTCATGATCGTAAACATTTTCTTTTAACACAAAGTAAATTATTATTCTGGTGCACTGACCTGCATGCCATTGACATCCGTGTAGAAGACGTCTCCGTTCTTGATGCCGGTGGAGAAGCGCGCGGCCAGCTCGAGGTCGTCGACCGCCGGGTCTATCAGCAGCGTGTTGCTCACCTCCACCTCGCTCTGGGGCAGCGACGGATTGTTGTACACGGTGACCTGGTAGACAATTAGAATTTACTTCATCCGTCTTTAAGATCTCTTACTATTAATAACTAATAATACTAATAATAACTATTACTCGATAGGGTCATGAACATAAATCTAATTAATTTTTTATTTAATTATAGAATTGTCAGAGCGGGGCGCTTCCCGAGGCACCATTCTATCAATGAAATTGTACGTCGGGCCATGGTATCAGTCAATATTCCATGTGTCTTAGAGCCGCCTGGTTTGTCTCGTACAGATGGAAAAAGACCCGACGGACTTACATTGGTTCCTTTGCGGAGAGGACGCTGTCTCTTGTGGGACGCAACTTGTGTTAGCACTTTTGCTGCGACCCATTTACGGCACACCGTAACATCAGCAGGTTCAGCGGCGGAAAATGCCGCAAAGTTAAAACATGCCAAGTACTCTGCTTTGGAGTCCATGTATGATTTTGTGCCGATCGCTGTGGAGATGGCTGGGCCCTGCGGTGATGCGGCACGCAAGCTTTTTAAGGAGTTGGGACGACATTTTAGGGAAAAGGGTAATGATCTCCGTTCTGGGTCTTGGTTGGTTCAGCGGGTCTCCATAGCTATTCAGCGAGGCAATGCTGCTAGCATTATGGGGACCTTCGGAATTCGGATCGGGCGGGGCGTTGAGTGGGAATCCAGTATAATGAAGTGTATACCACTTTCAAAATTTTGTTTGTTTCAAGGTTTTGTAACCATTTGACGACGCTTATTGCTGATATAATTGATATATTGTGTACTTGTAATTGTATTTTAATTATGCATAATGTGAATTGAAATGTAAAATTGTATGTTGGATAATAAATAATTAAATTAAAGTATTAGTAAAAATATCATGTCAAAAAATTATAGAAATTGTCTTTTTTTACGCATAACGTCATCCCTAAATCATTTAGTTACGAGATGACAACAAATGTCGCTGGGCGTAGATTTTATTTATAGACGAATGGCGTTATACGTAAAAAACCATTATAACAATAAATATGTATTAATTATTTAAAAATATGGTATTAGGTTATTTATGTTTTTTTTTACAAAAGGCTAAACAAATTTTTATGATCTTTCATTTATTTTGATTTGTCTATGCCCCGAATCGCAGAATAACTATTAAAACAACGTTTTTTTTCCATTTGACCCAAAAAATACCAAAAATTTATATTTGTTTTATCTAAATTCTATTTGAAAGTTATTATTTTACATTTCAAGATTCTTTTGGGATCCTTAAACTATTGTATCGAATCTTAGTAAACATTTTTTTCTAGAACAAAGTAATAATAGGTTACGGGTTTTGATTTATGGGTGTTCAGCATTTTAGCATGATACATGAGTGCAGTTAGAAGCAACAAGCGCTTATTTTGCGGTCGCGCCTAGTCTGTCATTCTATTAATTTTATAAAAAAAAATAAAAACCGACTTTAAAAAACTAAAACGCTAAAAATAATCTTAACACTTAAGTACCTAATCAGTTACTTTTGGAGTCGGTGCAAACGAAAACATTGCTCTCTCATTGACTGGCACCGACTCCAAAAGTAAATGATTAGGTACTTAAGTGTTAAGATTATTTTTAGCGTTTTAGTTTTTTGAAGTCGGTTTTTATTTTTTTTATAAAATTAACTTATTTCATCCATTTTAGTGATAAATCCTAATCAAAACAAATCTTACGAGTGCAAACATAATTTAACTGCTGAATACCGATTTCATTTCCTATTTTTCCACCCTTAGGGGTGAAATTTTTTCCAAAAATGTTTTATTATAGTATCTTTGAAGTATAAACTATTCATTAAAAAAAGAATCATCAAAATCGGTCCACATTTGGCAGAGATATAGGTAAGATAGATACTAAAATCAGTTGGCGTGGTACGGAGTTTATGCAATGTTTGATGATTTTCTTATAGATCCCATCATCAGAATTTAACCAAATTTATATGGGACCATTCTGAAAGTATTACCTTTCAAACAAAAAAATAATTATCGAAATCGGTCAACGCAGTAACGAATGATCGCTGAACATACATAAAAAAAAAAAAAAAAACATACCGACGAATTGAGAACCTCCTCCTTTTTTGAAGTCGGTTGAAAAGATCGCCTTTTGCTTGTCGCATAGATTAATAATACATAGTTTACGGTTATAAAGTAAACAAGTAAATTCTAGATACTTTTCGGGTAACTCGGAGATTTGGTGGTTGTAACAACTCTATGTTATATCTCGTCACGAAGTTTAGGTAAATAAAGCCACCTAATTTATCAAACAAAATCATACCTGTAAGAACTGGGCGGGGGAATGATCAATCAACACGACATTGATAGATGATCCCCCCACTCCCAGTATCTGTCCGATGCTGGGTTTGGCGAACGGCTTAGGGAGTAGCGCAGGTCGCAAAGATCCCCTAAACAAGGCCAGTGGACTACCCTTCTCGAGGTTGCCGCCCGTTTTTGGCCAAGTGCCTTAAGCAATTGGTATAACAGAAACCTCTGGCCGTCTTACCCGAGATCCTAACCCCGATCCGATCCTAACTCCTTCAACCAATCCCGCAGAGCCGAACCGTGGCGGCGCAAATCCACACCCAGGCCCGCATAGCCTTGGGGCACCAAATCCCCCCAAAAACTTGCACCACACTCACCAAGGGCAGGTAGTGTGAGTCCCTTTTTCTCGGCATACATCGCCGTCAGCCCTCAATCCAAAATGGCAGCACAATTAAACAGAAAACTACCCCAGGAGGGTACCACGTGTCGTGGAGAATCCCTCACTGAGCCCAGCTCGGTCTGCCCCTCGTATTCTGGGGGGGGCAATTTGTGCTCAGGACCAGGCTCAAGTCTGGACCTGTCAGGCCTCGCAGAGGCCATACCAAACCCAACCAACCCAACCAACGTGTCACAATGGACAGTAGCCGCTCACAAGCGCCCCTGCAAAGGGAAAGCTGATCCGACACACAAACACAAAAAAGGACTAAAGGGTAAACCAGAACGCAGCCGCCCTAATCGGCGCGCGAGACGGGAAACCCTGCAGCCCACAACGACCAAAGTGACAGCCGACGCAGCAGCGGTAACGCAGCGCGAAGCTGTGCCCCCCTCCTCTAAGGAGTCGGCAGCGGCACACAAAACAACGGAGTCACTACCACCACCACCACCACCACCACCCACCCAGCTGAAAAAGAAACGCAAATCGAGAGGTAATCGTGGCCGGCGGAACGCTGCGGCGGCTCCCACTGCTCCTGAAAAGGAACAGCTGGGGACTGGGAATTGTCCGGGCGAGCGTGCTTCCTCGAAGCGAGCCCGTCTGGATGAAACCCAATCTCCCAGAGGTGAAGCCAAACGCGCGAAAACCGACACAAAACCAAAGCGGACGACGATGAGCTACGCAGATGCGAATCAATCGCATCTGAGAGTAGCGGTTATCACCGTCCCGCCGAGGGACCTCTCGCCAAATCAGGCAGACCAGCTAAGGGAAGCTATCGACGATAGCATCCTGCAGGCTGTACTGTCTCCAACGTCTCTGAGCGCGCAAGCTCCATCTTTCCGTGGGCGTCCTTTCCTTATGGACGGGGCACTAGCGATGTGGTGTGAGGACGCAAACGCTCTCAGCTGGTTGGTAAACACCGTCAAAACCCTGACATCACCCATTCCCGGAACCACTCTCACTGTCATCAAACAGTCGGAGATGACGAAGAAGCTCAAGGCGGGGCTTCTCATACACACCCGTATCACCGAAGCTGCCACACTGCACAGGGTCCTTTGTGCCCAAAACCCGTGGTACAAAGTCGACTCCTGGCAGTGCTATGACATGACGGTGGACGACAAACCACAAGAGGTCGATTCCAAGGAAAAGGTGGTCCACCTTATCCTGGGAATCCCCGAAGAACAAAAGCAGACCATCTTGAGCAGAGACCGCCGGGTAGCCCACATGTCAGGAAGTGGGTACATCCGCTTCTTCTCCTCGGAAGAAGCAACAACGGCCACCAACAACCAAGCAGCGACGAGTGAGGCTACGGTGAAGGAAACTTCATCCCCAGGGCCATCCACCTCAGCTCCCCAACCGGGTCCGAGCGAGATGGAGACAAACTCGCCGCGGCGCAGTGAGGGAGACACCAGCGACGAAGATGACGTCCTGCGTAGTCCATAAATCCCTCAACATCATCCAAACCAACCTCCAGCACAAACAGATAGCGGCGGCCACTTTACGCAGAGTGCTGGAGGTAGACAGCAAGACCGTCGCCCTGATCCAGGAGCCCTGGATCAGAAACAACAAGATCTGCGGTCTAAATAACATCGGTGGTAAGTTACTGTTAGACACCTCAGTTGAAAAACCGAGAACCTGCATCTATATGCCCAGGGCCATAACAACCACCTTGCTTAACCAATTCTGTTCTAGAGACCTCACTGCAGTAAAAACACTCACAGAACAACAAACTGTCCTAGTGCTAGCCTCAGTGTATATGCCGAGTGAGGGTGAAACTCCTCCAAGAGAATTAGCCGAACTGGTGCATCACTGCGAAACGCAAGACTGGGACCTGATCATCGCGGCAGACTGCAACGCACATCATCCGCTGTGGGGAAGTAAGGACACAAACAAAAGGGGTGAGTCGTTAGCCGAATACCTATACCAAACAAACCTGAACATCATGAACAGAGGTACGGAACCTACCTTTGTAAGCTCAAGGTATCAAACTATCATTGACATTACTTTGGCAACACACGCGGCGGCCGAACTCATTGAAGGATGGCATGTGTCGAACGAGCCATCCTTTGCTGACCATCGCCGCGTGTGCTTCCAAATACAGTACAAGCAAAGAGACCCTGTTCCATATCGCAACCCCCGTAAAACAGATATAACAAGGTACACAAACTTACTAACCAAAGCATTAGGTGATACACAACCAACAGAGGTAACACTTAGCACTGACCACATAGAATCAAACGTACAGTTCCTAACTAAAACTCTTACAGACAGTTATGAACTGGCATGCCCTGCAGTAATACCTAAAAGCCTAGAAAAAAGTACCTGGTGGGGGCCAGAACTTGAACGACTACGCAAGGGACTCAGGACACTTTTCAACCGAGCTAAAAATACCAGAACCACTGAGGACTGGGAAAAATACAAAACAGCGCAAAAGTACTACAAGAAACGAATCAGATTCCGTAGAACGGAGGCCTGGAATAATTTCTGTAGTGCCATAAACTCAACCAACCAAGCCGCAAGAATAAAGAAAATCCTCTCAAAAGGTGATCTCAAACTCTTGGGCTCCCTAAAGATGGCAGACGGCACCTACTCAAACACAGACGAGGAAACCAGTGCAGTACTACTGGAAACACATTTTCCCGGCTGTCAAATCACATCGGACTCCGAGTGGTTAGACGAACATCATAGCACACCAACAGCCCAAGAATGGGAAGTCGCAAACAAGGTAGTAACCGCCAACAGAATGGAATGGGCCCTAAACAGCTTCAAACCATTCAAATCGGCAGGGCTGGATGGGATATTCCCAGCACTCCTTCAATGGCAATCCAATCAGGTAATAAAACACCTACTACCAATCTACAGGGCCTGCATAGCTTTTAAATACATACCTAAGTTATGGAGAGAGGCAAAAGTAGTCTTCCTACCGAAACCAGGCAAGGAAGACTACACGCACGCTAAATCTTTCAGGCCCATCAGTCTAACATCATTCCTGCTTAAAACTCTGGAAAGACTGGTAGATCGATACTTAAGGGACGGAGCACTAAAAAGCAAACCACTTCATCCCCAACAACACGCTTACAGAAAAGGCAGATCAACAGAGTCAGCACTACACATGGTGGTACATAAAATAGAATCGGCTATCACAAACAAAGCCTCAACACTAGCCGCCTTCATAGACATAGAAGGGGCTTTTGACAAGACTATGCACAACAGCATCAACCACGCCCTACAAAAATCAAATGTTGAACCAGTCATCAGAAACTGGATCACCGAGCTGATCAGCAAAAGGGCGGTCCAGATAGTGGTGAATACTACCACAAGGGCAAAGGTAGTCAGAGGATGCCCCCAGGGAGGCGTTCTATCGCCACTGTTATGGAACATAGTAGTGGACAGCCTCCTATGTAGATTAAATGAAAGAGGGTACACTACTATTGGTTATGCAGACGACCTAGCAATACTGATAAATGGGAACGCCGAAAATATGCTCTGTGCAATTATGCGGTCAGCCCTTCAGATTGTAGAAAAATGGTGTGACGAACATCAACTGTCAGTAAATCCGAAAAAGACAGAACTAATCCTTTTCACCAACAAAAGGAAGTTACCAGAACTACAATTACCAAAATTATTTAACACCGAACTCTCGCTATCTACTCAAGTGAAATATCTGGGCGTCATCCTTGATAACAAACTAAATTGGGCGAGTCATATTGAAGCTAAAACAAAGAAGGCCTGTATAGCTTTTTGTCAATGTAGAAGACTAGTTGGTAAAAATTGGGGTCTCAATCCAAAAATTACACTTTGGCTATATACATCAGTTATCAGACCTTCTCTAACCTACGGTTCGGTTGTATGGTGGCCCAGAACACAACTGACCACAGTGAAAGCAAAACTCCAAAGTCTACAACGCTTAGCGTGTGTAGGAACCACTGGATGCATGGGAACCACCCCATCAGCCGCGCTCGAGTTCCTCTTAAATCTAAGACCCTTAGATCTCGTCATACAGGAGGAAGCACAGGCAGCTGCCTTAAGACTAAGAGCAAACGGACTATGGAAACAAAACATAGAAACAACACACTCAAAAGTTCTGCAGGGGATCCTTAAGGAAATACCACTTCTTGAGGCGCCCATGGACAGAACACCGTGTCATCACACCTTCGATCGAAGATATAATATCAGACTCACGGAAGAATCAAAAGATAGCTCTGGCATAAATGAAGTGAGGATATACACAGACGGCTCCAAAACTGCACACGGCACTGGAGCCGGCGTCTTCTCGAATGACCTAAACATAAGAATATCAACTACCCTAGACAAATTGAACACAATCTTCCAAGCGGAATGCATTGGTATCACCAAAGCGGCACAGGCGGTTGCAGCCAGAGATGTCCGAGAGCTTAACATCAAAATTATCTCAGACAGTGCATCCGTGCTTCAAGCCCTACAAAACAATATAATAACTTCGGTCCTCATACTGGAATGCCACAACGCACTCCAATCCATTGCGAAAGCGAACAAAGTAACTCTGCAGTGGATCAAAGGACACAGTGACTCACTGGGTAATGACGCAGCAGACGAGCTGGCAAAACGAGGATCGAAGGCAGTAGTTCACGGACCGGAACCACTACTGCCTTTACCTCATGCCCAAATTAAAACATGGTTGCGCGAAAGAACTAGAGAAACGCATTTAACAGAATGGAGAAACGGTGAAGGATGCAGGCAAACAAAAAATGCAGTTCCGGTAGCATCAAATAAGCTTACCTGCAACCTCATCAGACTAAAAAAGGACAAAATCCGCAAGGTTATAGGAGTTATAACCGGTCACTGTCCTCTAAACAAGCACCTATTTAACATAGGTGTGACTGACAGCCCCACATGCAGAGGATGCATGGAGGCAGAAGAAACGCCACAGCACGTGCTTATGGAATGTAGGAGCGTGGCAGATCAACGGCATCAGATCCTCCAATCGCCAGGATCTCTCCCGGAAGCCTGCAAAAATCTGAAAAGATTGCTGACCTTCTGGGATGATCTAGGATGGTTGGAGTAAGAAGGAAAAGGTAGCACGCACAATGGCCCAATCAGGAGGCTAAGTGCGGAAACAGCCCAGACAAACTAACTAACTAACTAACCTGTAAGAACTGAAACTGAAATGGATTATGGAAATAAACTTATTCTTATTCTTAACTATCAAAAATGAATTTTTTTGCGAATATTTACTGTACGACCCAATAGCAACAAATTAGACCTACTATAGCTAAACATATAGTTAATATGCAATAAAGAATTGAATTGAATTATTAAAAAAAAAAATTTTGCTACTTAGAAACGATTACAAGTCCCTACTACGAATGAACTAGGACTCACAGCTAGTACGATCTCAGCGGCCCTCGGCCCGTTGAGGCCGGCATACAGGGTGGCCTTGTACATGCCCTCCGTGACGACGATCTCCGGGAAGGCGTCCGGTTTGAACGGCTGCGCCGGCCCGGAGGGGATGAACAGGTACGCGCCGCTGTTGTTGTCCTGCACTTTTTGAGAGTCGTATCTAGGAAATGCAAAAACATACTTTTTAGGTCTCCGTGACGACTCTAAGCTCCGCTGTCTGTCTGTTACAGGGCTTTATATAAACATGGCCGCTATAAGTAACAACAAATGAAAAAGTCAGAAATGAAAGGGTCCCAAATATACAAGAAAAGTTTTATAACAGCGTTTGTTGCTCGATCTTAATGGAAACTACAAGAAAAAAAAATTTGTGTTCAATATTAAAAAGTGGTCGGCAAACTTTCGGGTGCTAGTGCGACTCGAACTTGGCCGGTTTCAGTTTAGTGGTACCAGGGTTGAAGTAGTAACAATTTAAAAAAACTGATATAGTTGGTCAGTAAGGCGGATTCTTAGCTGGTTTACTTCAAACACCATCGGTAGACTACCAGTACCTAGTAATTACTACTAGTCTTCAGTCAGATTGTCAGTTGGCTGGTTTACTCCTTACACCTTCGGTAGTCTAAATAACCAGTACTTATTAACTAACTGCACATAGTCCACGTGAACTGGCATGGTGGTTCCATCAGACAACACTATAGCCTTGATCGACCCATTTTTGGTGACGACTGCGTACGTCCCGTTAGTGGCTTGGGCTGTGATGTCTTCAGTCAGGTAGGCGGTAGGCTGGTTTACTCCCTACACCTTTGGTAGGCTAAAATATAACCAGTACCTAGTAACTACTATTGACTTACTGCACATAGTCCATGTGAACTGGCATGGTGGTACCATCGGGTGACACTATGGCCTTGATCAGCCCGTTCATGGTGGCGACTACGCGCGTCCCGTTTGTGGCTTGGACTGTGATGTCCTCAGTGAGACGGGCGGTAGGCTGGTCTACTGCGAACATCTTCGGCAGATCCACTGACCAGTAGTCGGCGTTGTAGATTCTGACGCGGGAGTAGGAGGTGTATCTGTTGGGAATAATATGAAATAATATGAGCAGAACAAATAATGTTCAAGGGGACGTTGTCAACTACTATTTTTTTTCCTAACTTTTTATCATTATCATTTCAGCAATAAGACGTCCACTGCTGAACATAGGCTTCCCCCAGTGACTTCCAGTTTGGCCGGTTGGAAGCGGCCTGCATTTAGCAGCGGCATTTTTATAGTTGTATTTTCAACTGTATTTTCAAACCTTTCGGGTTAACTGATAACAATGACGACCCGATAAAAGGCGTAGTGGCGCAGTAATTCACCAAGTGGCCTTGTTTGATTTCTAGTTCTTGACAATTAAGAAAACTTTTTTTTTAAATTAGTTCAGATCTAGATGTGATGGCAAAATGAATTCTCTGATACCTAACTGAAAATGGATGACCTAATTTCTAACTTCAAGATCGTAACGATTGGTGCCTTGGCTGGCTTTTATTTTTAAAAAAATGAAGAGTGTCATATGCTTTTAGAAATACAACTACGGAACCAGCAAGAAAAGCATGATCAGTTCAACAGCTACCGCTAAGCCAAAACATACGGTATTTAGTTTAAGCATACAGCTCCATTCAGGCTGTCGCCAGTTGCCACTAAGAATATTTGTGCTATATTCTTACTTGTTGATGCTCATGTTATCGCGCAGAGACACGGTATACATAGTGAGCGCTAGAGGCTCGACTGTGACGGGGAACGAGAGCTGGAACTTGTTGGCTGCGAACCCGAGCCGCTTCTCGCCCGCCACCACCGGGGACACTTGCGCCATCATCGGGTTACCGTCGGGATCGAACACCTGACACAACAACCCATATTATACAATGGGGAATATGCATATATTTTTATTTGATCTTAAAATAAATAATGCTTGAAATATTTTTGGAAAAATATTGATAAATACCCATTAAAGTCGCGTGCTAGACAAGGAGATCCGACATGTACCGTGACGTCACAGTACACATTCGCCATATATTTTTTATATTAAAACTTGTATTAGAAAGAGATAGGTATAACCCAATTTCTAATTACTGTATTACGGTTACTTTTTACATAAAATCTATTTTGTTTTAACTATTAGCACTATAATTTCTTATAAATATAGTAAAAACAATTTATTATTTTCGGGCATATTCCCTATTGTCTCCTAACTTTGACCAATTGATATCGTACTCATAGTATAAATGTAAGTACTATTATTTATTTATTTATTTTCCAAGGAATTCCGTCTCAATTAAAAAGTCGCAAAAACGCGATACAGCCGCTAAGCGCCGGTCTCAGATGCTTATACTTGATCTTAGGATATTCACTGAAGTAGATGAGTGACTATTCTGTCTATATTTAGTGACATTCATACCCAGACATTTATTTTAATTTAGACTTAATGCCCGCCTTTCATTTGTTTACACTGGTTGAACGTAAGGGAGTACGGCGTCCCTTCAAGCCTTCAAGGAAGAGTTTCATATAAAACTAGTTTTTGCTTTCCATTGCCACCGGGTTTCGTACAAGCTCTGCTTAGATTGGGGCTAGATTATTAGTGCAATCGTTGGTAATTTTATTGTTATTACTAGACTCAATCAATTGCTGGTCTCTTTGAATTGACTAGTTAAACCACGACTAGGTACTCATATCTCTCTGAGAAAGTACCTTGTATCCCAGCAGCATGTCATCTATGTAAAAGAAGATATCATTCGGGACTCTTTTTTATTTATTAGACCTGAGAACAGATCTAGTTACGTCTTCAAAACTATTTGCCAAGGTTCAGAGGCTTAATAACATAGTGATGCTCACAATCCAAAAGGTATACCAACCCTAAACTATAGGTACTTACCTCTACATGGGGCGTGGACACAAAAACGGTAAATATCTCGTGTCTCTTGAAGATAAGCGCGTTATACAACACTAGTCTCCTCGAGGGCGACACAACGTCCAGCGCAATAGTGATGCGCCCCGGAATCTCGTCGTGTTTTCGCCAGATGTCGTCTACATCGAAGTATATGTCGTCTTGGGTTTGGTCCTGGACTTGTGGTTGTTTGAGCAAGTAGTAGGCCGCTTGCTGGATGGCGGACTGGGAGTATTTGATAGCTGTTAGCATCCTGAAATAGATTTAATATTTAAGTGGAAGCCCCCTGCACATTTATCTCAATAGGTGTTGCATTGTGTTTGGTCTGCCCGGACTGATTATTTGATCAGTCACCCTGTATAGTTCAAGTTCTACACTCAGTTCGTGGCGTATTCCTTCCGCACTTTGTCGCGGGAGGTGCCGGTGACCCCGTCATGGTGCTGGAACAGAGCCAGCACCTGCTGCGCCTGCCCCACGCAGACGCGCAGTTGCAGCGACATTATGTACGTCACCCTGTATAGTTCAAGTTCCATACTCACTTCTTGGCGTAGTCCTCCCGCACCTCGTCGCGGGAGGTGCCGGTGACCCCGTCGTGGTGCTGGAACAGAGCCAGCGCCCGCCGCGCCTGCTCCACGCGGTCGCGCAGTTGCAGCGACATTATGTACGTCACTGACGCTGATGATATCGCCTGGGATGTTATTATTTCTGCCGCCCTGGTAAAAGGCAAAAAAAAAATTGATAACACATGACAAAGGACTGAAATGGTGAATAGAGCACACAAAGATGTGAATGGGTAGGCTTAACTAGGCTTCCAACATAAAAAAGAGAAGACACAAAACTTAAACAGGGTGTAAATTGTAATAAAACCCGAAGGAATAACTCGAGGAAACACTAGCTTTTGTAAAAACTGATATAAAGATCATAACAAAACATAATAATCGTAAGGTCAATTATACAGAGCAGATATGACAAACAAAAGAAGACTTCTAGAGATATCTATTTGAACGTAGGTATCTCTTACACACATCCACGTCACAACACTTTTAATCGGATACACTCAAGTGAATTAGACACATAAGAAACATTTATCTTTCGTATGCACCATTCACTAATTGATACTGTTTTAATATAATTTTATTGCAGACTTTAAAAATCCATATAGAGGTGTTAGTGTTGTTTTGTATTTGGGCAGTAAAATTTGCCCTTTTTAGATGGGCCAGGGTTTTTAAGCATATATCTTACCTCACATAAGCCAGTAGAACTCGGTCCATATTCTTATAGAACGGCCTGGAAGTATAGTATCCACTCCAGTAATGTTGATTCCTGTCTGCATAGGTAAAGAAGTCTCCAGAGAGAACAGGAAAATCCGACATCTTAATCTCGTCGTGGACGGCTTTGAAGTAGTCTTGGAGGGTACCGAATTGTACCTATCAACATTCAATAAATGTAGCCATAAACCAAAATGGTTTTGTTCGCCTGTCTAATTGTTAAGGAGGTCTGATAAGAATAGCTTTAAGTGTAATCACTAGACTGGCCGCATCATGGTCAAGCGAACCCCGACCAGTAACGCGACAAAGCGTTAGCAGAAAGAAAAGAACGTCAATTGGCAATGGCTCTAAATGTACTAGACACAAAGCGAAAAGCCTCTATCGATCGCGAGGTCCTGGGCACTTGCTTAGAGTGGCCAGTTGTATAAAGGAAGGGGCCTGCACTGCACATGGCCGGTTTTTTAAATAACCTATACTTACTTCAGTGTTCCACGCGTCATTATTGTTGATGTAGTCTATGATCATCTCGTAGTTCTGGTACTGATTGTCCCACTCGTTGGCGCGGTCATAACGGAAGTCGTCGCCCAGTGGGACGAGGACCACGTTGCTGCGGTACAGTTGAGCCTTCTTGCGCCACTGGTCTAAGATCAGACCGGACCTGGAGTACGAGAGAGAGAAAGAGAGAAAGAAATGGAGAGTTTTTAATACAATATTGATAAAGGAACAATACATAAAGTCAAAGAATATGTTGATGAGTAGTAACGTGACTGTCCAGTGAAGCGTAGCTTCATAGACACTTCAAAATACGCCCTGCAGCGTACTAAAGTTTATCATCGAAGCTTTAAACTTTACCAAACTGATGGATTCAATGCCATCATCCGCAAAAAAACGGTATCTCTGATCAGCAGGGTGCGGGACAGTCGCAACAGCATACTAAAGCCCTTAGCCGATAGGTACACATCGCCGCTTTGGAGGTGTTTTGTGCAGAGAGTGATCCCGGGACCTTACGCGCCCTGCGGATCTCGCTCAGCATTTTCCCGGCAGAAACAATTAATAAATTAATATTTTTATAATAATTAATACTAACCATAGATTTTTAAGTTCATTGTTACTAACCCATTTGGATTTAAGTTGTCCGAAATAAACGATTTTATTTATTTATTTATTTAATTTTCTCTAATTTATAATAAAGTCGTATAACGACGTAGACGTTATTACCGGATATTTTTCTCATATTTTAACAAATTTTGCAGCCGTTTTCGCCATTTTTAGGGACCTTTATAGGATGACTTTGTTGTCCGTCTGTCTGTCTGTCAAGACCCTTTATCTCGGAAATGCATGAAGGTATTGAGTTGAAATTAAAATCATATACTCAGGTCTACAGACTCTTCAAGCTAAGAAAATCAAACTTCTAAGTTGACGTAAAAAAAGATACGGCTGTTTATGCCGCGAAAAAACGTCTATTTCGACACGCAAAGCAATCAAAATTTATAGGGTACTTTCCGTTGACATAAAACTATAAAATTTGGCAAGTTATATTCGTCTTAATGAACATTGAAGGCATTAATTACATTACAGTTCATCTTCAACATCATCTTCATCTCTCGCCCGGCAGCATGTACGGTCCAACCGTACATTTTGTTTATATAGCAATAATATAAATTAGGTCAAATGAACGCGCGTCATCCATGTTCCACCAGTTCACGTTTTACACCGACACACGGCGGACGCGTTCTCATCATCAAATCATTAGCAATATCAGTAATCTAAGTTATCATACAATAAACTCTCTTCTCTCAACATCAGACTATCATTTAAAGGTGTCCCGTACAATACACGTATATGGAATAATCTAAAAACTATACATTCGTAATGAAATTTTGTAATTAAACTTCGAGACTCGATTCCTGAACTATTTATAATATGTACCTACAAATGTACGGAACCCTCGATAGGCAAGACCGACTCACACTTGTCCGGTTTTAAAAAAATAATAACATGTGCATGCCTGCCTCCCTAGCATGAGCACCAAAACACGATATGATATAAGTAGCGATATATCGTCACCAACTGTAAAAATATGATAGATAAAGCCGCCATGTTGAATCGCCGTGCCAGTGACGTCACATATTATGATCGCTGTTAAAAAATCAAAATAGCGGCTATATCTTTCATATTTTTACAGTTGGTGTTGACATATCACTATATCATATATCATATCGTGTTTTCGTGCTCATGGCAGGCTTAAGTCCGTTTATAGCGATCATCATTCAGTCGATATAGTTTTGCAGATTAAGTAGCATGCATGCGTACAATCACGAATACACATCTATCAAACCATGCTTCTGTTGACAGTAAGATTTAGGCCGTAGCTACATTGTTGGATGCCTTGCTTAGCGCCTGGCATGTAGGCAAGACGCATACTTTACGAGGGTAAAGAAACGTATGAACAAATACGTTGCCGTTAATACCGCCGCTATGCGGCCTCGCTAGTCGCCTAGTCTAGTGCAGCCGGGCCCGTAAATGTTCACGTTTCTTTTCTCATGCTCTCTCACTCAGACGCTAGGCGCAAAGCGAGGTATCCAGCAGAGCGGCCGCGCCTCTAGTAAAAGATAACGAGTAATAATGTAGCTTATCTTTGGCCTTATTCGATGTCAAGAGACGTGTTTAGTAAACGTTGATTAGATTCACGGTTCTTACCTTTCGTCAACATTTTTGTGTATAATTTTCCTAGGCGGAGTTCCCCACGGGCAAGTGACGCCGTTCCCAGGCAATCTTTTAAAGTCGAATTGACAGCAAATCTATAAAAGTATTTTATTTTATTTATTTAACAAAATCCACAGCTCTGAATAGGCTATTTGACTATTTTCTGGAATAGAGTTATTATTGTTGGTAATATTCAAATAAAGCGTCAACAATTTTATTTCAATTTTTAAACCTTTGAAAATAATAAAAAATAGTATTTCATTCTTTATGTTTTTAAAAGCCAGCGAAAACGCCGTCGGTTGTCGATGTACTTGTTCGTGACGTCACGAGCCTTTACATACCCATTGAGTTATAAAGTACTAGAACAGGCATGTTAAAAACCTTCGTCGACGGTCACGCTACTCATACAATGTGCGAGCGTAGCGCATAATCTAGCTTTCGGATGTCAGTTCTAGTACAAAGTTAATCAATGGTGACGTGCCTGTCATTGTTGCTGGCGTTTTTGACAATGTAAAATACCGATAAAAATATAACATTCGAAAATGTATTTTTTACAGTAATCATGTATTATTTTTAATAACTATTAATATGTTTCGGTTCCATATGGTGCAATCTATTAAACTAAATAATAAGTTAAGTAAATTTTGGTACAAGGCAAATAGCCTATTAACAGTTAGTTTGGATATTACAGGCTGACCTTCAGCCAATAAAGAATTTACAATATACAGGAAGACTTTTTTATCACCATCCAAATTTAAATATAATCTATGAGGAAAAAAGCAATACACGTGTTTTTTCTTTTGTTATTGCCCAGTACAAAAATGTTGAGATAAAGCACCTGGAAATTGTCTAAACAAATACTAGGAGTATGGACACGGCACGCAGACTACTATACGCGCTAACGTCGACGCCTCTCCCTGCCACCGCTATACATTGATGTTTTAGGATCCTTAAGTTGTTGACTTTTCCTTTATATTTTTGCGATAGTACGCAGCGCGCGGGACGCGGAGACGCGGTAATAACGGCACGCATACGTCACGGGGTTGCGCGGGCGACTGATTTGTGTGTTTGTTGACACCGGCCGGCGCGCCACAGATGCCGACACAAGGCCGTCGTCATGGCAACCCCGTGCCGCTGCCCGCGCGCTGCTGCCCCCGCGCCGCCCTCTCATTCATGTATCTAGCGTAATGTTTACGTTAAGCAGTAACCACATAAAATTGAAAATTTGAATGGGGAACATATTTTATGATGAAAACTTGACATACCTATTTTTTTTTTAATAAATAGGCTCTATGAAGGATACCTAATGCCTAGAAAAAATTTGGCTGGTGGTAAAAAAGTATTCCTGTATAAGTTAATCATCAACAAACGGTCTACAGGAACATCGCGATATAACTTATCTATTTACGTATTTAGGTAAAGACAGTAAATCTAGTACGTGTATGTTGGTATGTTTACCATTTTTGGTATAGTCGTTATATTTTAGCGATGTGATAAAAGTACATAAAAGTTCTATAAATACAACATGTACATACGCACCTTAGGATCAGGCCCACAGGTATGGGGAACGTCGTACGAGTAGAAAGGCATCATATGCGTAAACATATCAGTTTTACCGACTCCGTCTGAAACGAGTTAAGTCATCACATTTAAGAAAAATCCAGTACAAATCAGAACAAATTCGTGTCAAGTTTTTATATTACTCACCCCACAATTGCCGCCACTTAAACTCCAATTGTCTATTTAGTGCCAACTCTTTCTTAATTATATAATGTATTCTCTGGATTAGGGAGTTTTCGAAGCCCGCCAATTTTAATAGATAGGGTTGTGCACTAGAGTGCCCGAACGGGTCGATCGCCCAACTGTTCTTAGGGATGTACCCTAAGTTGTCGATAAGCCATTGATGGCCCACTGTCAATTGCTGGATCACAGATAGCCAGTGAGAGTTGGCCTCGTCATTCATTACCCAGCCACCAGTGACTATTTCTATTTTTCCAGACTTTAGTAAGCTAAAAAAGAAAACTTTAATAAATTATACTTAAATATACTATAAGCTACGCAGCAAACTGCAGCCTTAACGTAGCTCGGACTATTATCTTTAGGACGTGCGGCTTTTCCTACAAGCACGCCCACACAGAAATACATCTATTGACGTTAAAATTTTGTCGTTTTATTAAAATACTTCACTCACTTCTGAAAAGCAGCCTTCTCTTTGTCAGACGCGTCGGATGCCCACCATAGAGACAGATAACTGATTTCGGCCCATATGAACTTCCTGCCAATACCTTCAGATAATTTCTCCACCATATTGGTGAATATGGCCTTAGTCTGCGTTTTATAGTAGTTCTCGAATGTTTTCAGCCATCCTGTGGTTTGTTTTTAATTAATAGATATAATTATTCCGTAAATAAATATGTATGTTTGCTGTCTGGCACATATTTATTTTTATGTATAACAACCCGATAGGTGTAATGGCACAGAAATTCGCATAAAGGGGAGTTTATTCGCCAAATGTAAACTAGCATGTGGTTACAAAAGCTTACTACTTTTGCTCAAATTGTCAGAAAAATATTTAAAAATATGCTAAGAATTTTCACAACCTGCACAACATCGGAGCATAGCATTTTTTTTCTAGTACTTAGGCACTGGGCAAACGTGGACACTTTTAGTTTCCAGTTGCCGACATCGAACACTTTTTTAACGTCATGAGTATGTGTTAAGTGGAAGCAACTGGACACAAGAAATGTTTACGTATGCGCAAAGAGTGGATGATTTCATACTGGTTCTATAGAAATCAAATATTCATCGGTAGTTTGTGTTCGACACAAGACACAAAAGTGTAGCGTGTGCGCCCTCGCTTATACTTCAGATAAAAACAATTTTTAAATCGTTGAAAAAAAAACCGGCCAAGTGCGAGTCGAACTCGCGCACCGAGAGTTCCATACCAACTTACAGCTATGTAAAAAATTCGTCTATATAACGGAAATCGAGTCTCGAAGATATTTACTGATGTTCCAAGTTTGTAAAAAAAATCCTTTTTTTTGTAAGTAACTACAAACGGTTTTTGGATTTTCGCCTTTACTTATGCTATAAGACATTGCTTCTTGCCTCTCATGATTTTAGGTCAACGGGAAGTACTCTATTAATTTTAATTCCATTGAGTGTCGAAATATATGTTCCTGCGGCATAAACGGCCGTATCCTTTTTTTACGTTAGCTTAGAAGTTTGATTTTTTCACAGCTTCAAGAGACTGTAGAATCAAAATCATTTATTTGCTCTAAATAGGTGGTTAGAAAGTTGGTAGATGAAATATAGTTACAAGTTGCTTATGACCTATCTAGTCATAGGTTATGACATGCAAATATGTAAATAGTCATAAGAAGAAATTAAGTGCAAAAAATCTATATTAGTGTTACCCAATCTAGGTACAAAAATCAATACTTTACAGCAAATCTAAATCCATGCATCAACAATATTAATATTGAGTCATTTTTTGTGCTTAAAAAATTCATCCACCGAATACATAGTGTTTGTTATTAGCCACTCCCGCAGGGCACGTATAAATGTATTATTTGTGAATTTTCTTGTGTTCGGGTATTTGGTTATATATTTTGATACACATCGAATAACATTTTTTTTGGAACCGCTGTGTTTTTGGAGCCTGTCCACCCTTATTACGTATCTTGCAATAGCAAAGCGATAGCGATAATTGCGCAATAATTGCTCTAAAATCGCAAAAAACAAAAACATAGCCAACTAATGACAGTGCTGCCTCTACCGAACAATTGATTAACTAAATGTACAAACTGTACTGTGTACCAGTACAAACTGTTTGAATTTGTGTCATTTCCGTTTTACCTATAACTTTTGACAGCAATCGTTTGCGATTGCGGCAGCAATTGGAAAAAGGATGATGGGAAAACATATATGGAGCGTGGGCATACATAATAATTATATTCAGTATCATTGAGGCGCATGCATAAATTCTTTGTTTGGCTAGAGTTATACAATATTAAATGTTGTAATTTTTGCGGTTATAAATATAAGTTTTTGGTTTAGAAACCAATTAATACCGCATCATCTATTACAGTATCATGTGTAAGTTAATAAAAAATATTGACCAGTATTTTTCCGTTTTCCAATGTAGTGGTCTACTGGATCAGTGCAATGACGAGCTTGAGTTTTTACATATATCTGTGAACAGCTTTTTATTCAGTCTGTCTGTAGTGTGCTTTAAACTCTCGAGCCAGAAAGCTAAAATACCTTGGCTTGGTCACGAACGCTACGCCTCAATCGTGCTGTGTTGCTCTCAACATCTCTTATGTTTTCTATATTTAACGATTCCAACCACAAAACAGCACGAGACATGTTGATACAAAGGTTGTTTTAAAATTGCGATCTAACAGCTCAAATTGAATCGAACCCGGGACCTCAAAAATGGTAACGCCAAATTCAGCGTGGTCGCCTCTCGACTATGGAGGGCGTCGAATAATTGGCTTGTTTGATAATAAACGAGTTTTAAATTAATGGTGTACAGTATTTTTTTAGTTCTCATTATTTATTAACCAAAGATGACATTCTAAAAAACAAGGTTAAAAAACCAAATTCATACAATTGGTGACGATCTGCCAAATGTTACGAAGAGTTACCTAATAAAACACATAATTTTTATCTTAAGAAATAATATACAAGATGCCGCCGGCGCTACTCGAGACGAAGATTCACTATAAAAACAATTACTGATCACATCTCGCGAATGAGCTAATAGAGACGCATGCTGCTGCATGCTGTATGCAGCACGCATGATTGATTTATGCTTACTTGCATGCTGCATGTTTGCCTTGCTATGCACGGTATATGCTAGTATTGCTTGGGATACACAGGGAATAAAAACCATATACACATATATGTGATATATATATATCACAGTTAACTGTTTTATTAAGTAATAATACATGAAATTATTATAGATATGAAATGTATGCCAAAAGATGATTCTGAATGTAAACTTTCTGAGATGTGATAGTTCTGCCTTATAATCACTATAGATATTAAATTTATGCTAAAAGACGATTCTGACTGTGATTTTTCTGCGATATGATGGTTCTGCTTTTTTATTATTGTGGATATTAAAATTATGCCTAAAGATGATTCTGGCTTATAAAATTATGAGTTTTGAATGTCTGATAAATTAGTGAATGCCAAATGATTTTCTGCGAAAGGAAGTTGATGCCATACGCTGATATGCATAATAAAATTATGACATTAAAAGTTCTGCGATAAAAGGTAGACCCACGTAATACGGTTTTTTTTGACGCTAAGCAATCAATCGCGCATCTGTGGCGTAATTATTGCTGATTGCTTATTTTTACGTAATAAGGGGGCGGATTTCTGAGCTGTCTATTTGATTGATCTTTTGCTTTGATGAATTTGTCCCGATTTTGTATTACAAATTTAGCGACCTCAAAGATGTAGAGACATGGTAGAGGGAGTATTTTTAACTGTCTAAAATACGGTCTGCAAGATATGTCTGGTGCTGTGTGATATATTGCACGTATGCAAGCTTATTGGGCAATAAAAACTTTTTTGCTATTCGTACCGTTTCCCCATACAAGAATACCGTATCTGAGCACAGATTCCACATAAGCAAAGTACGTAGTTAAAGCGGTGTCTCTACCTGCCACGATTGATAGTTTATACAAAGCGTATGCAAAACAATTTATTTTATTACATACTTTTTTCGTTTGCTCTTTCCAATTTAATGTTTTGTCAATAATTATACCCAAAAATGTCACACATGCCGCATTATTAGAGCTGAGTATATCGTTTTAATTTCAACTCGATACCTCCACGCGTTCCCGATATAAAGAGTCTTGACAGACAGACAGACAGACAGACAGACAGGCAGGCAGACAGACGGACGAACGGACGGACGGACAACAAAGTGATTCTATAAAGATAAGGGTTCCGTTTTTTTTCTTTTGAGGTACGGAACCCTTTCTCTCTTTCTTTAACCGCTGGACGGACTCAATTAGTTTTTACGTCGATTAATAGCCTTACTTAATAGCTATAAACTGTGCGTAGGGTTTTCTAATCTAACAATTGCGTCCATGTGAAAAGTAATCTTTCTCAAATTTTCGCTAACTAAAGACAGCGATTTTTGTAACAGCTACGTTTTATTGCGCGCTGATATGAACTGTGTTTAATGAGTTTTTCTTAAATTATACTAACAAGCGTCGAGTCACCAATTTAGGCCTTAAACACCGAGGGTCCCGGGTTCGATATCCAGTTTAGGTCAAATATTTATTTATTACGACAATCTGGTCTGGTGATTTCCGCTCGAAACTACAAAGGCCAAAGCAAGACAAAAATCATTGTTTGAGCACGAGCATTAGCACCAATGTCATGGTAAAGTATATACGCTCACTGCAGGGCACAGGCCTCACCTTGACTATTAGGTGTTTTGGGCCATACTGCTGCACGCGGGCCCAGTGCGGATTGGTTGAGGGCTGTTGTATTGTGGGATGATGCAGAGCCACCTCCTAGTGTAAGAAATAGCTTCCTGCCCTGGTGCACCTCGCGCGACGGGGGTTAGTAATTTCCTTCGGGGTTTGCTAGCTCACAGCTAAATTCTGCGGGCGGGGATGTGCGAGGCGCTCTCGGCGGGCTTGGGCAGGGCGGCCTAGGGGGTGAGGGCTCCCTGCTCGTGCGGCCTAGACGGTGGCCGCGGGGTTCTGACCCTGCGGGTGGTGGAAGTCTCTCGCTTCTCAGTATGGGTCAAGATATAGGTACTGGGCGGCGAGAGGGCGTGAGACGTAGGCGGCCTTTGTGGCGGCACCGTTTCGTCGCAAAGTGTGGCCGCGGATCGGGTTGGGACGGATAACCCCTTACTGACCCGATCCGAAGTCGAAAAGGAGGGGGAGGAGGGAGAGAAGGGGGAGACATTTTGCCGAACTCAGCTTTTCCCCTTTAGTGGGCTAGAGAGCGCGGGGCGGGGGCCCCCTGTTTACATTACACAGCCTGCGAGTGGGAGGTCATCCGTCGTGTACAATATCACCCAAACCTTATGCCTGAGGCCCGGCATAGTACCCGTACGTGTCACTGTCTTCCGACGAGGAAGTCCTATATCGGGCTGCTCCCCCGAGGCGGCCCGGTATGCGAAAAGCATTTATCCAGTGTCAAAAACAAAGGGGGTGTTGTATTGTGAAGCCAGTGACAACCTTACTGTCAGGCCTAAGGCCTCTGAATAAGCTTCACGACTAGTATCAAGCGATATAAGCCGGGACCAACTTTTAACGTGCCTTCCGAAGCACGGAGATGCTTGTGATAAATATCACTAAATATGGTTAGAATGGTCACCCTTCAATCACAACCACGGCGTAGGTGGCTTAACTTTGGTAAGCACAAACAAACGCTGTCGCCACTACAAGCTACTAGCTACAAGCACCTCCTGTCATGGATGCTATTATAAATGTATCTAGTCGCCAAAGTAGAAGCTTTGTTTAGTTAGTAAATATATTAGACAATGAAACAGCGCAGATCATGTTAGAGCAGCGACGCCGGACATTGCGCGGCGTAGGTAAACTCAATTTGGCGCGCTTCGATTCGCCGCGTTTCGGCTCTAGTGGTCGCCAGCCCTATGCTATCACTGACCAAATCTATATATGTAAGGTACATTATTGCTCAATTTCAGATAAAGACGGATAACAATGCGATAGTAGCAAATAGCTGCCAAATGGTGATCAACAATCAATTACCCAATCTATTTTAATGCTTGTAAGGACTAACTTTACACGAAGGAAAGGAAACAAAAGAATTCTTATCCATTTTTTTATCTTAAAATCAAACAAACTTTTAGTACATTCTAATAATAGCCTCATTTGATGTAATGTATGATGCCATCTAAGGTATCCAACCAATTTTATTGTCATACTACCAAGAAAGAGGTTCTACTGATGATAATGGTAACTACCTTTACTAGGAGACCAATAGATTGAAATTAGAGACATTGAGAAAACTAATTTACTAGAAAAAGGTAAACTTAGTAAAACAACGAATGAAGAAATATCTTCAAGCGTGTGTCCCGAGGCCGACTCACACTTGGCCGTATTTTATGCAAAGGATCCTAAACTGAATTAAAGAGAACACAGTGGTACTTAGTTAGTGGAAGCTCATACTAGGCCAGTTTTACTTTTGATTTTTTAGCTGGTTCTTCTGTAGATGTACATAGCTATTCATTTCACTTTTTAAAAGTAATTAGTAAGTAAGTAGTTTTATTATCTTTTTATTTGTATTAATGGTAATATTTAAAATTTACATGTTTATCTTCATTAGCTGCCATGGTACAGGAAGTTGAATACTTTTTACCTTATGATTTCGATACTATTTTCGTGAAAACCCTAATTCATGTGACATAAGGAAAAAATTTCTTATTTAAAAAAAGAACTATTAAAAATTTAAATTTACCTGGGTCATTGTGGGAGTGTGGAACAATAAATACTTTCAGCTTGTTTTTTTGGCTCCACTGATTGTCATTGTACTCCACATTCCAGCCTTGTTTCCAAACACCCCCATCTTTGTCATCAAATGATATCCTTTCATACAATGACAGCATCTGTTGAAATTATTGTTTAAAGAAACTAAGTAAATTGTTAGTAAACTTTATATTCTTGAGTCTTCTTGAGAGTATGTACACAATCTATGTATCTTTCTATACCAATATTATAAATGCAAAAGTAACTTTGTCTGTCTGTTACCCTTTCACGCCTAAATTACTGAACCGATTTTGATGAAATTTGATACAAAGATAGACCAGAGCTTGAGCTATGTCCTTTATATAGGCTACTTAAGCTGTTTCCTTGAGCTATGTAGTTCACATAGGCTACTTTTTGTAGTGAAAGCTGAACCGATTTTGATGAAATTTTGTACAGAAAAAGCTTGAACCCTAGGGAAGGACATACGTTATTATTTTGAATCCATCTCCTAAGTGAGTAAAATAGGGTGTGACAAACCGTATTCCACGCGAACGAAGCCACGGACACAGCTAGTATTACATAAGACCCAAAAACAAACAAAAATTGGTCATTGACAAAAAATCCTCATTAGTTGAGAAAGTTTACCTGAACATCAGTCTTAGGTACAGACTGAGTTAGTATCGGACAAACAGACGTGTTGAGTTTTATGTGCATTCTTGGTGGTTCATCACCAACCACCTTGAACTCTCTGATCTTTGGCTCTTTTTCTAGTTCTTGCTCTTGAGGCTCTTCTAACGATCTCTTCGGTTGTAGCTGTTGGTACTCAGACTGGACAACCATTTGATCTACTGCTGATTTTATCTCTCCAACAACAGCATGATGTTGATTAAGCTCATTCTCTATATGCCGTAACTTTGACTCAAATGATGACCATTTAATCTAGAATTAAAATAATTTTATTACATTTTGTACTGCAACATCGCAAAATTAATTAATTTGATTTAATGGACACTCTATAAAAGCTTTTAGCCAGTGTAGAGTTATGGTTTTATAATTATTTTAAAAACAAATAATAATTAAATGAAATTAAAATTGAGGAACCTTATAAAATTTATAGGAAAAGCATTATAATGAAAAAGTATGTATATTATGTCCTTTATTACCTATGGAAGAAAAAGGTAACTTACATCATCCAAATCTTGCATTGCTGGCTTGATACTTGGCAACTTGAAACTCAAGTCGGTGACCACATATAAAATGAATATAAATACAACAATACATGTCATCCAAAAAACTGCAGACAGCCTTCTTATCCTCATCTTGTCTGATCTACCTGATAAAACCAGTGGATCCGATACTTGGTATTTTAGAACTGTGCCATTAAATGAAAGGCTTGTTTTAAATTTTACAGGGTCTACCCAAACTGGAGCAACCCTATAATATTATTTAATGGCATATTTCTAAAGTACATGGTACCTACTAAGATATTAAATAAAAAAATAAACATAGCTTCGGTAGTACAAATTAAATCGAAATAATTATGTTCTATGGACTTGTAGCCTGTAGAAACAATAGTTAGATTCGATTTATACGTGATACGAGAGGATTATACCTAGCTAAATTAATTTAGTCATAAAATTCCGGTATTCATGAGTACTTGTTTTAACAGTGTTAATTAAAAATATATAATTTACCTGTCTTTCTTTTAGCAAATAAATGTAAGCTTGTACTTTACAGAATCACTTTTCATCTTAATAAGGTTAAATAATTATGAATTTATTCTCAAATTAGTAAAACAAAACAATTCGATCCACCAAAACTAACTGAGCGAACGACGAGCTGTCACGAATTGTTTTTTGACGTTTCGTTTTGTTGAATGACGTGTCTTATCAACTCGTTGACGTTGATTTTATATCTTTTACTTTGTTAATTATAATTTTAGTAATCACCTATTTAAATAAATACAAAATGTTATTTTTAATCAATATTTGCCAACATACTTTTAAAAATATTCCGGGTGTTTTCACTAACTTTTCGATACGTGTATCCACTGCCTGAACTTGCGTCTTGTTATCGATTTTCGTTAAACGTCAAATTGTTTGTGTGTAACATGGCGTCAAAGGAGTCTCTGGACGTAAGTATTGAATTTTTAATTCATATTGATCCTTTTCAGTGGTTTTGCGTTAATTTCGTATGCTTTGTTTGATAGAGAAACGAGTCGTGATAAAATTTTGATGGGGGTCTTTATGTATATTGAGAGATAAACTGTAAAGAAGACCACGCCCCAAGTATACGATTCTTATTTGAATTTTAACTTAAGTTTTCTTGATTATTCTAGTCCTTTATGATTAAATTATGTACCAGAAATAAAATGCATCCATACGGATTTGTACACTTTTTTGTAAAATCACAAAATTACCAGTTTTCATTCATAAAAATAAGTTGAAAGTTTCAATTTCATCTAATTCATTAAATAAACTTTTCTTTCTTTTTCTGCCTGATTATTTCGTACTTATACGATATTTAATACAGAATCTTGCTAAATGACAATGACTTTTTATTGGAAATGCCGGTGCCGGGCGATATTATCTAACAATTTTTCTATAGTAATTCTTTTATTTTAAAAGATTGTAGGTAGGTTATTAACTAGTAACTTTATGATTTAGTTGCATTTATTGCTTATTGCAGATATGTAGTTTTATTTGTGTGAAATTACATAACTACCAAAATGTTATTTCCCTAAATTTCTTTACTACTCCTTTGAAACAACCAAAAACATAAATTTTTTCACTACTTGTCTCTTAGCTACTACATACTTTTTTATCAAACATCTGTTGGTCATTAGTAAACCCCATTATCAGAGGTGCAATTTGGTAGCTTGACGTTCTTAGAGATAGGTGAAAATAATTTTAAAATATAACTATATCAATACTTTTTCTCTACCATAATAAAATAAATAAAACATTGGACTACATCACAATCATTGCTCAGATCCTATGATAAGTAGCTTAAGCACTTCGAGTTACGGAAATCAGAAACAACGACGGTACAGCACCGTCGTTCGTCATTTGTTATGAAATAAACATGTTTAATTTTTGTTTAAGACAAACATTACAATAGAGAAGAGCATCTATATTTCAAAATTATCTTTACCCATCTCTAAAAACGTCCAACTACCAAATTGCACCTCCGATAATTGAGGTTTGTCATTCACTAATCAACAGCTGTTTGATAAATGTCTAAGTCAGACATTTTCATTAATTTCATTTAGTTTTAAAAAAAATAAATTTGCTAAACGAGAGTTCTAAGCTTAGCAGTTGCGCACATAATACATTTCTTAATGCCATTCTTTAATAAATGTTTTGTCTGCTGCATTTTTCCATCTATTGCATTGTGTCTGGGCCATCTTCTGCCTTTATCTACTGTATTTATTTAAAAAATTATTAAACCAGCATCATCATCGTTTAGCATACTAATAAAAAAAATCTTGAAACAAGATTTAACATAAGAAAACCTTTGCTTGTCCTTGAAAAATTGAGTTGTATAAAGCGCCATTTATAAAATGTATTTTTATTCACTTTAACTCATCAACATCCAAGCGGTCTTCTGAGACTGCATAACAATGGAGTTTCTATTGTCTCGATTAGGCATACCTAATGAGTTAAAAGACTTATAAAAAGTTATTAAACTAAGATAAAAATTATTGCATCTTGATGATTTATACTTCAAACAAAGCATTCATCATCACTATCGCTCATAAATGAATAGAGTGCTTTTCCTAAAAATTCTGTTAAACTGTACTACAAAAAATGTTTAGGCAAATTGGTCTAAACATCCTCAAGTGCATATGAAACTAGACAACTTTGCAAAGAGATATGGGCCAAAATATGATACTAAATAGATTAATCAATTCTGTTTATTAAAATAAATAATTAATTACACGATACGACAAATATCCGTTGTTACTAACTCTAATATAGAACTGGTTTGAAATTAAAAAATAAACACTGATTCTGACATAATACATTAAAAAACATACATATTTGGCTTTTAATTTACAAATATGATAGAAGACTGGAAGAGTTACCAACATTCCAACTAAGCAATAGATTTATACCATACAGTCGTCTGGTTAAGTACCTACAATCTGTACAATACAGCTATCACGGTTAGACATCTCGAGCGTCTCGAAAGGACCCCATTGGGTCGATATAGAGCCGGCTTGGAGACCGACGGCCGTAGACATACTACCTATCTTGCGTTAAATAATTAAACATTGTCTTAATATTTCCAACAATCACAACAATTATCTGGCCCCAATGGCTAGTAATGGTTTATAACGAATAAACCTACACACATTAACATCTATGACTTAAATTCTAATACTCGTGCTCATCACACAAACATTTGACCCTTGAGGAGTTGAGGGATTCGAACCCGCAAAGGCCAGGCTTGATTGTAGTCTGGAATGCACATTACCGAGTTGAACAAAGATGTTTCACGATGCCACAAATTCCGATGTCGAAACATCGCTAAGCAAAACATTATACTAATAAGATGGAGAGATCGCGAATTCATGATCCTAATTCATCATAAATGACGTAACGTTCGGATACCGACCGAAAACCCCAAATTCCCAACGCTGAAATAAATCATAAATAAAGACGACCCTTATACTCCACTTTTTCAGGGTTATTCATAGGAATGGCTAGCTCGTGATTTGCTCATCATGTCTTAGTTGGATATATACTACTCAGCATTGGACATGCCGTGGTCAGAGTAAGATCTTCACACGGTGCAGAAAACATGAACTATAGTATTTTGCAATATACAGGGTGTCCCAAGATGGATATTCCAGCAGCCTCCAGGTGTTCGAGTATTACTTATCGATTTGGATTGACGTGGGCTGATTATGATGATGATGAGCCAAAAAAAATAAAAAAATACTGTTGTCGCTTTCATATTCCTTTCTATTTCATGTAATGTCAATAAGCGGCACTCGTCAAACAAAAGTCTCAACTTCTACATAACCTGTCGTTCCCCTCAGTAGGGCAGGTTTTGAAGTCAATGACAATTGGTGACCGCTGGCGTCATCGCGTGCGGCGTGTTCTTATAAAATGTATGAAAATTTCGCATGTTATTATGCATAGCGGCGTTTTTTGGCAGTCGCCCGTGCGCGTGGCCCTTAAAGCAGAAATATCCGAACACTGTACCTGCAACCTTCGAGGATCCAGAAACAGTAAAACACAACCCTTATTTCTTCCGCCCAAGTTTTCTAGCAACAGAGTGAGTACACACAGTTTTTAGCCGATGCAGTGTCTGGCAGTTGCAGATTTCGTCCGCTAGTATCCACCATCCATATCTGAGATGCTTAGATAAGCACAGCGGGGACTAGAATTCCCTACATTGCGCCAACGAGAGAACCCTAGTAGATTGGGATATTCATAGGCTGTTTATTTTCAGTTTGTGAAACTCTAAGGCGCGGGAGTGCAGCCTTGCGCGGTGTTTAGCGCGGTTCGATAACGGCCATCGCGCCAATTGAGAGCATCCGCATTTGTGTCAAAGGACATAGCACGCGCTTCAAGACGCGCAACTCACCCCAAGGTTATCTACACATCCGTAGGCAAAACGTTGTTCTGGTTGCTCATGTAGGATGTGCTTTATAGCTGGCCCATTTAATAAAGTTATTCTGTTATAAATCTCTGGACTACCGCCAGGACATGCTAAAAGTGTTGATATACTTGTACTTGATTATTCTCCACAACATACGTCCTATAACCAGGTCTTGTTTTTCATTATCAGTTTGTGAGTGCGCGTGATAAAAATACTATAGCACAGCTTCTTCATCATGATATTATCTGAATAGATGAGTATACAAAAAGTCTCCAATGAATAGTTACGGCCTTCCGCGCCCTTCCCAACATTGTACAACCTTACATTATGGCATGAATGAATGTGCCTGAATAGGCTATGCGTCTCATTTTTCAGCTTCGTTAGCGGATGTACTCCCTATTCAAGGGATTTTTCAACACATACAAGTTAAATCTCGTGAAAAAATCTGTTGCGTGAAAGCTTCTATGACTTGCTAATTTTGTTGCGGTAAAATGTCACTCACGACTCACTTTCTCTGAGACAATCCGAATCTTTGCAGTATTGTCCTTACTTACTAAAATTCGCACTTCTTTTCATGCCTCTAAGCTGCGCTGGAGTGTGAAATTAGAAACAGAATTAGGAATGAGACAGGGTTCGCCAAAATGGGAACCCCTTTCCGTGATAATTCGGTTCAATTCACAAAGGCTTACTCGATGAACTCATTAAGTAACTCATTTTCCACATTTGCGCAGTGCGTAAGTTTTTGCTTGCTGGGAATTTTCCACTACACTGACTAGTAGAGTGATCTTTATAAGCCCTAAGTGTTTGATGGTGTAGCACAAGGCGAGCGCAATTTGCGAGAGCGACCATATATCTTGGTAGAAATTGTCTGACAGATCGTCTGCGGCTGAGCCGAGGCTAAGGTCCTGGCCGGTGCTGACGCAAGTGCCGCACATCCCGCAGGATGTCGGGAATGAGAGCGTGTCCTCATAACTCTAGCTGTCGTGGGTGGCGATCGTCGCAGACATTGTGTAACTCCTCGTCCTAATGATATCCTCATTATTCAGGCGCGTCTAAACGCTGGCCGCGGCTGCGCTTTTTTCAAGCGGTTTAATTACATCGTCAAATGCGGCCGCCTCGTTAGTACTCGAAACAAAGACAAATTGTGCCGTCGCCGCCGCCACTTTGTTAGCGTTATCAATTTGTGCTTATATTCCTTTCCTTCCTTTTTTTAGTAAACTGGCCTACGAAATGTGATTAACGTAGATTAAGATTGATATACATTTTTCATCCTTCTTGCTTAGGAACATTTTATTACCAAAAATGTAGGAAAATTTTAGCTTAAAGACACTTCAATGTCACCGCAAGCTAAAGATTACGACTATGGTATTGAATTTCTGCTTTGATAGAAGTTTCGTTGTTAATTAAAGGAGGTTGTTTATTCTCGTTAAACATCAGGATTATTTAGTTGCATTAACTGTAAATTTTACATGTATAAGACAGGAAGGGTCTATGTTTTGGAGGTTTACGAAGTTTATTTAATATGATTTAATACGCCTTCCACTTAATAATTGTGATTCATTCGGTCGCTCTGAACGATCTGAAAATGCGTTTATTTGAAAATTTTGAATGAATGTGAATATTTGTCTGAATATTTATCTAGCTAGACTAGAAATTCCTAATCTTTTTCATCCAGAAATGATTCGGAATACTCAATTGTAATACGTATGTACCTATATATTTATTTTATGAAATCTGGGTTTTATCGCTTTTAATATCTAGTTTTCCACCATCGTCAATGTCTTGACAAGTTAAACTCATATTTACCGACTTCTGCTTTCTTTTATGCAAAATGATACTGTATCTCCTAATGGTCTATCTGGATTTTTCCAAAAATAAAAGATTTAAAAAATGTTGACTCTACTAGACCTATGAAAAAGCTAAAACTCTACGAAGGTTACGAACATCACTTTATAACTACACCCTTCAAGAACATTTTATGTAAAAGGAGAATCTTTTTAATGCTGCTTGTTTTAAAGTTTTAACATCTTAACTTGAAGATTTATATTTTGGACAGACTTGTAATACAGATCCTGCCTTCATAATATGTTTTGTATGCTGTTAATTTGTTTGTTTCGGAACTTAGCACAGGATTTGTGTATTAAAGTGTCCCTGTATTTCCTAAATTTTTATCCTTAAATAAAAAAGAAGGATCTGACACATGCCTACAACGAACAAAGGCACTCTGTATTTTACGTAACCAGCCCTGTTTGGATGTAACAGAAACCTGTAAAATTTGCGGCTATATGGATCTCAAAGAGGTAACGACACAATACGTTGCGTGCGCGAGCCTCGCAGATAAGCCCCCGACGACAAGGTATATTTTGCAAAGGTTACAAGGCCGCTCCGAAGAAAATTGGTCTATGTCTATTTAGGTACATATAGCACAGTGGGGTCGACGCAGATAGAGATCTAGACGTTCAATATGTAGCACTGGCTGGAGATAAAGAAAGGCCAGGTATATGAACTGGGTTAAGTAGCTGGAAAAGTACCCTGCAATTTACGTACAGGCGTTGTTTTATAGTCCTTCTTTTTGTTGACGTAATGATTACTAATAACTGCTGCGATTGTTTTCCAAATATTAAGTCAGTGAATTAAGTAAAAAGTGACAATAATAAGTAAAGGCAAACAACAATAAATAATATGGTATTTCCCGATAATGTCGAGCACGCAATTTTCCCCCCACCTGCCCATTTTCATTTAACACGTATTGATTTTCAATTACTGAATGCCGGAGGACCGAACTCTTAGGTAGGCCACTGATACTCGCATGGTGAAATAGTACCTCTGAATTACTTTTTATCAAAGTAAAAGTTTAACATTACAAAAGTAAATAAAACATTGTATTGAACTAAGAGATGAACATGAAAGATAAAGTTGATTAAAGAAATTCTGAAAAACTTGATCATTCAAAAGTCATAGTTTATATTCAATGGACACTTGATTAAGTATATTTGCGCTAGTAGAAAGAGCTGGCTGTAAGTAAATCAAAGTACAAATACATTTTAAACTTTAAAATTTTACAAAGCACGTTTCAGAAAAAACCGGACAAGTCATCACAAAACAAAACACTTAAACGCAAGTCCAATTAAGACTTAACCATTGCTTTTAATTTTCTTAAACCATTCCAATTTTCAGTGGGTCTGTTGTAAATGTGTTTTACTTCCACCGTCCTTAACTTAACAAACCGCTTGCGTGATTGATAAGTAAGCCTAAATTACTGTTAACTTGCCTTTCCAATACAAATTAAGTAATTTCAGTAGGCGTCATGTAAGTTTGGTAACAATTGTAGTAACCTTTACTCACACGACTTTTTTCTAAAGTCGGTAAGCCTAATAAAAAGCTTTATGGCTCATTCGCAGGTGTTAGATTCGTGTCACACCGACATCAGCGATTCGTAACGACATTAACGATAGCGCTTAGGGCTCCCAATAAGATTGTAGTTAAAACTAATGACGTTCAAAACGAGCACCTCAGCGCTTTTTCTGGCTCGTTAAGCGATCTGCCTGCAGGCGATTGGGGTCGTATTCGTATTCTATTAATGCGGGAATTTATATTAGGTGTCATATTTCGTGGGACAAAATTGCCCAAATTCTGTGATACTCAAGTAGGTTAACTTATTACGAAATTTATTTATATGAAATATGTGTTTTTCTTTCAATAATTACTTTTGTTGTCCTGAATCATAACAAATCGTTTCTCATTTTGCATTGACGAGCAATAAAAAATAATCTTTTGGATTCTGAATCCGTAATATGTATTTTTACATATTTTTTTAAATTTAAATATTTCTAAAGATCATTTATTAATTCTGTTCTGTTATCCCTTCTGTCGGGTTGGCTATATGGCTGGAAGTATTTGTAATACCATTTTTGTATATATTTTTTTACAATTTATATCCGTATTCCTTTCCCAACGACTAATGCGACGGTTTTGTTTTCGTAAAACCTTTAAGAAACTTTTACTAAGAAATGATAAAATAGTTTCTTTCTAGTGGGTAATGTGGGTATTAAATGAAGCTCTTTCACTAAATTATTCAAATCGCATGTTAACGTACTGCAAGGGGAGGCAGTGTGCTTGGCGCCAAGTACGGAAAAGCTGGTGAGTCATTCTGAGTGGATGGCGCCATGCCATAGTAAAGAGTGAGTGCCCCTGTCATAAAAACGTTAGTGAGAATCGCCGATCCTAGTATCGTCTACATAGACACATAACTCTGTTCCTGGGTGTCGGAAAATGGAAGACAAGATACTTATTATATGCTACAAAATAGGATTGATCTAATTAATTAATACCTTACGGTATTTGCAACTATCTGCAGAACCCTGAATTTTCGGTGCTCCGAAATTCTAAATACAAAAAAAAAACATGTAACGATAGTTCGTATTTAAGCCAGTAGTCACCGATTTACGAGTAATTATAAATCATCATTTCATTTCAACTGTGGATGTGAACATAGGCCTCCCCCAAGTCAATCAATCATTGTTTAATTATATGAACCTAAAACTATCAACAATTTAGCTAAGGTAACTCATTAGAGTTACAAAGTTTTATTCTCTTTCTTCAACTCATAAATTTTTTAAATTGCACTACTTACTGCCCGAATGAGTTATAGGCATTATTCGCACCGAACGCGAGTCAATAACATTTTTAAATTTAAAATCTAAAATTAAATTTATTTTAAAATTATACAAAAGTAGGCTCATTTTTCATCAAGTGCTTCTACAAATCTTCGAAGAAGGTCACGCATGCGAACTAAAATATTTCATGCATGCGTAATAAACGATGTTATCGTGAATGATGGTATAAAATAAAGAAATTGGTCTTCAGAATTATTGACCGCTATGGAATTTCTTCACACCATACTTTTTTAAGATGAAAGATAGCTAAGTGACATGATAAACGCCTAGCGATTTCTCTGCCTTTGCACTTTTCTTAAATATTGGGTAAAGTAAAGGGAAATCCCTTTACTTTGTAATATGACGAGCCGGCCTTCATCTGCCCGCGCAGCTCGCCTTTGTATCGAATTACGACGAAAGTCTTGCTGAGAAATATCTCGAAAGCTTTCCATTCCCTTTGAGCGAACTAATAGCGTAGAAATGATCGTATCGATTCATACTCAAGGATAATGTGAGAGAAAGCAACATTCACTTGACGTAGCTTCGGACTTAGAAATTATTCAATTCTGTGTTGCCAATTCAACCATAAGCTTTTCATGTTATATTCTATGTTATTTCTTTTCTTTTTAGAATTCCAGATACCTTATAATTTCGTTCAGTCTGTCTGCCTGTCTATTCGTATAACATAGACATTTTAATCGCAGTTTATCAGGGGTGAAAACTGAAATGATTATAGATATATATATTTTTTTACTTGACTGTCATACATGAAATGTGATGTTAGGGTTTTTAGCGGCTACATAAACGGATAGAGAAAGATTCGAATGTTTTAGTCGAACCGCCCAAATAATTAAAATAAAAAGCCTGTTTCATATACTATAATATATTATATAAACCTCTATTCATTAAAAAGTAAATCGTTTAATTTTTTATCGTTACAGTAGAACTAAATGACTTGGGGAATTTTTGGGGCTTCAGTGTCCTTTGAGCTCCCGGGACTGGTGGCCTAGAAATGATTCAATGTAACGCGAGGACATTGAATTAATTAAACTATAACCTAATTTCAAAGAATAGGATAAAATTCAATTTAATATGTAAGGACAGTTTTATATAGTACGTTCTTTAATATGAAAAAAAAAAATTTGGATTACTTTTATCAAAATTATGAATAAATGCAAGAGTATACTATGTTAACTATGTACTCTTAATAATAAGAACACGCTTTTAAATTTAAGGGACTCTTCAAAACGAATCAAATAAGCCCAAACTCGAAAGGTTTGCCACCTTGCTTAAACATTAAGTCAGCTCAGTTTTATGAAATTTTAATATTTTCATCTGTGATAAATAAAATAGAATAGAATCTTTATTTGCTATAAAAGTGGTTACAGTGGGTCTTATAAATAGGTATAATGTCATGTAGATCAGCACTTTTAGCTTTGTCATTTAAAGCATGAAAAATTTATAAATCAATTTATCAAATTAAAACACTCACGAAATTACAAAATTATTATGAATATACATTATTTTCATTGCGTTATTTATTTTTACTGTCAATTTATTTATTAATATTAATCAATTCCTCTGTGCTATAAAATAATTCAGCCTTTGAAGTTCCAAATCGATACCACTATTAGGAGTTTCCAAGATTTAATTACATACATAGATACAAGTGAAGCTAAATAGTTAAAAACTTACCTTGCTATTTAAATTCCACAGAAATGGAGAAAACATTCCTATCTATCAAATTAATATTTCTTATGTTCTTAAAGTCACAATAATTTTGTTAACATTTGTTACCGTTAGGTCTACGTGGGTTTGTAAGGTTTAAAACATTCGTTTAGAGGCGCTAGATTCTTTTTTTTAAGCATAATTATTCTCGTTCTTATTCACGTATATAAATAGGAATAATTATTTTATTTTCAGCGAAATATTTTCGATTTGTGCGAAATACTATGATTGACTAGTGGGTGAACAATGAATAGGTCAAATTAACCATTCCACTGTAAAATAATTACTGGGCACTTCTAAGTACCAATGTTTCAAATTTATTTATTTATAATAGAGCTGAAATTGATAAAATCGCTTAAAAAAGCGTACACTCATTAAAATTCCGAGTCAACTGCTGTCGTTTAGTTAGGTTACCTAACTAAATATTTTTTACAGTTAGAACTAGCTCACCGCGAGGCACGGAAAGTTTTTCCCGGGGCAGTTAAGTGCATTGCTCGCTAAGGGGGTCGGTCGATCGATCGGACAGGTCGCGACGGCTCGCACCGCGTGTACCCATAAGTTAGGTGCACTGGCGCCAAATTGATACCAATTTCTATTATGCATCCACCCGGTCTACGCTGACAAATGCTTGCTGTGCTTGAAACGCGTCCAAGTTTTGTGATAGCCGGTTAATTACCGCGACGTTTTGGACAGTTCATACCTAAACCGTTACGAGCTAATTCCGAAACGGTTTATTTACTATCAACGGGAACAGCTCGGTTATAACGTTTGCAACTCGTGGTATTACGACGAATAAAAAAATCTATTAACATTTTCGCCGAGAAAATTGAGTCGCTTTTCACAATTTCCTTTTCAGTGATGTTTTGAAGTTATAACATCTTGCCGTTTACTTAAAATGAAACCATTTTGCTGCTACATTTAATGTATACTTATATTTATTGAAGCTACAAAATTAAATACAAATAAAACAAATTAGATCTAACATCATGTCAAGGAGAAACTTAGTAGTTCTTATTACGCCGTAGCTCTATCTTTAGAAGAACTGAGATATCTCTATCACCACCAGACCCTTCAGTGTATATGTAGTTTCGTAATTATTACTTTATTTTCCTGCTATAGTTTTTTCGAATTCGCATGAATTGTGTGACAGTTCCATGTTGACACTTATAGTTGTGCGCTCTAACGAAAATCCAATTAATTTTTGGTATGAAGAAAGTTAATAAAGCTAGTTTAATCGATTTTAATTTTAGTAATATTTTATTTTACACAACATAGTATATTACTATTCATTATTATATTTAATTATTATTATTACGCAATTTGCATACAAGACAGACGTACTTTTACTTACGCCAACGCCATTGTTAGGTTTTACAAGATGACCGCACCCATTCTGCTTATTTATCGATTTAGTGTCGATATGGTATTGTCAATCTCTATAGGTAAACGTTAAGTTTTACGCATCAAGTATTTTTTAACAGATTTTTGTCGCTGTCGTTTCATATGTCGCTTAGTGCGTGAATCTATTGATTACGCCGTAGTCACTGCGCCACAGCTACATAAGTGCCTAGAAACGTATCTCATCTTACCAAGGAAGGGAGAATTTTCCTATCCTACCCACTGTATAGGCAGGACACAATACCTATTTCTAAACCATTCACGGGAATTCCCACTCAATAAGTCATTTGCGTAATCGAAAAAGGATTCGTATCGCCTAATTATACATATGCCTTCCGGGAATATTCCCCATGTGGGGAATATTCCCCGAACGGCACATATCTACCTAATGTGTCTGTGCATTACGCTGCGGTGCGCCCGGCGGCCTTCGCTGGCCCTAGTATCTAAATCTTCTTATCTTATCCTCGAAGTTAGTAATCCTCCTCTTTTACCTTTGCTTTAGTTTAATTTACATAATTGTTCTCTAAAATTACATTAACAAAATCAATACGATTCTTCAAATACGTAATACTATAAACCCAACCTTGCTTCTCTTCTGAAAACTACGTCTCCTGTAAATACCCTAAGCGGGTTTCTCGGCGAAATGTGTTCCCTGTTTTATGGACTTAAAATTCTCGTTAATAAACACAATAACTTTTTAACACCTGCATACCGTAAGTAATCAATAAGTCCCATCTATATTGCCAAATCCGTAAACAATGTATTATGTTGTTAACGCCCTTGGCGCGGCCCCAGCGGCTCTAACGAGCGGACATCTGGAAGAAGTTTCTTCGTTCTCGTCTGGTGGTTGTGATTCCATTTCTAACCAATTAGCACAAACGTAACAATTTTTTTAAATCAGTTTTTACATCTCTAGCAGGCGTTGGCTTAGGTACAACCTCGTCGTCATTTGCCAAAAGGCATGATTGAAGATAAACGCTAATTCTGGTGCTATAGGTGCTTAAGCGGAGTATTCGTCTCCTTTAGCGCTGTCTTCCACGACTTAATCTTCCTAGTCGATCAGCAATGCTTAATATGTTCGCAGCTATGGAGTTGTGGCGTGGCCATGGTTACAAAGCACTTACGTAAATCCAGGTTGGTTTTTACGCCTGATTTGTACAAACAACAGCATGTCGACCTACCACAAAATGTCCAATTTTCTCAATTGATATTGATCTCTATATATATCGGGCATAAAGTTGAAAATTGCTTCTGTGACCTTGTAACTTTTTGGATAGGTTGACTTGCCGTTGACTGTACGTAGAGAAATGTAATTTATTCTCCTGCTAAGGGGAGATAGGATAGTTATTTAAAATCGAGACAACTAAAATTCCTGGATGTCCTCGGTTCGTCCCTCAGCTCGCCTAACTTGGAATGATGGCGGATATTAAAATTTACCAAAGCTAGTAGCAACTCACACCTGACTCGTTCTCAAAGGTGACAAGTTTTCGTTTAAGGCACCCTACAATTCGTGGAATTACCTTTATTTTTGAAAACCCAAAAGACGGGTGAAAGAATCTTCCAGTTTCTGGCGTGTAAAGTTTTAGTCCCCCTTCTCAATTGTGTATGAAGATCATGGTTGCTTAATACGACTGTATGTAGCCAAATCTGACGTGCATTGAACCCCTGTTTTTTTTTTCAGTTTCGGTCAGCGCTGTCAAGTTAGTCAATACCCCCCGGGGAGTTTATTAAGGCCCTGATAACCACATTACCTCAACAAAATAATTCAAACGTCAGTGACATAAGGTCTGTCTTCTTCCACCACTTTAGAAACATCTAAAGGTATCGGCAGCACCCTAGCCGGCAGATATTGAACCTACTACTAATTCCTATACACTTGTATGATATGTTTCGGTATGAATGTCGGTTTTATCAATAAAACCTGTACCTCTAATGTAGTAAGCTTTTTCTTGATTACTTATTACCATCTTCCTGACTTCAACCGTTGCAGGACTTGCTTTATAAAAAGTTTAATGTCGCGTACCTAGTGCGTGCTTCTATCGATTACGTCCTAGGCACTGCGCCACGGCTGGTTGCCGTGTAAAGTGGCCCTGTTCTAATGCAGTGGCTGAGCATATCGCGTCACCGCGTGACCCCAGGCTTGATTTACTGCAAATCGACTATGTGCACTGCACGGCACGTGTTCGCGATCAGCATCGGCTGATCGAATACGAACTGTAACACGATTGCAGAAGATTCTTGATGTCTTGGCTAGCAAACGGGTAATAGATAGGGTGTGCATTTCTCGAATGGAAAACTTTGATTTAAACCATATTCGTTTTGGAAATATCCTACATAGCTTTATTGTAGAAAAGTTATTAATTCTAAACAAAGACGATTATCGACTCTAATTCTTAAGTAAAAATATTACAATACCTAGAGTACGAGTATTTACTGACTGACGAACTTGAAACACGCTACCGCCGCGGTAACACAGTATCAAAATACTCTTTATTAGAGCTACAAAAACTACAAAATCAGAAAGAAAATATAATGTTGTATGATTGACTGTAATCGTTTTGTCCCTGAATTTAATAATCATTCTACCTTCTGGACAATCACAAAAGATACAATACAAGCTTTCGCAAGGTGATTTTAAGGAAATAAATGACCAGCTCTAATTTCAACATCTGTGGCGAGTAGCACATTTTTAGAACTCTGATACGTTATGTTACCCGAAGGACCTATTACACAAGTTTCTGCAATACATCATCCTAAATTTAGCTCCGCCGGATCCGTATCTCGGTTTACTATAAGAAATATGGTTATGTAAGAACACTGGCCAAGTAAGAGACGGTCTCGCGCAGATAGCTTCTTACCATAGTATTTCTTCTAAAGTAAGTCTACTTTAATTATGTAATATAAATGACCGTATCTTTAAATCGGGTTGAGTTAAAAGCTTACATTTCTGTCACCTCTTAAGGGGCCATAGAGTATTTGATATTAATTCAGCTAATTCTATAGGAAAAAGGTTCATGTTGACATACGGCCAACAAAGTGATCCTATAAGATTTTATCATTTCTTTCTTTAAGGTTCTAAACCTATCTAATGGTTGAAAAGAAAAATAACGTCAAAATATATAGACTTTCCTTCATTCCTTTATTAAGCGAGACATTAAAATATATAATTGAAAGGTTTTAAAAATCAGTCGTTCAGTTTTGTGGTAAAAGCGCTCAAAAACCGATGTCTCTCATCTCATTAATTCAAGTTCCATCCTTAAAGGCTTTTATGAACGTCAAATATAATTATGATGCGCAAAGCGTACGAGTGAGCTTCAATTTTTCCGAACCTCTTACCTAAGGTGTTATATTTTCACGTCCGATTTTAATAAAGACTCGTTTAAAAATATTTTTTTTTATCCCTCTGGCTTTATTTTGAAATCTACGTAGACGAAGCCGTGGGCAGAATCCTGTAAAAGGATGTTATTTCTCCATTGAATCTTTTTAGGTATTGAACTTCCTTTAGGCGCAGGTATATATTTTATATTTCCATGAAAATATTCAGTCTGCAATCCGTAGATACTTCTCGTTGCGGCGCGGAAATTTTTATTAAGTTCAAAGGTCGTGACATTTCCCAAAATAGCATTTTGCTGAATGCACTCAAACTCTTGTAAACTCCATTATCTTTAATAGGATATTTTAATTAATAGTTTTTGTTCATGGCTATATGCACCCCGTCAACTAGCTGCTGGGTGAAATCAATTACGGCCGAAGGTCAGTTTACTTTCGAGATTAATTTCGTCGAGGGTGTGTCTGTCGGCTTCACTATGTACTTATCAGCTTGTTTACGCTTGTCTTCATAATTCGCTGGATCTAGAATAAAGTAGAATTTCGATTTCCATTGTAAATTTATTTCAATAACTTGAGCGCTGAAGTTTCATGTTCTGTTCAAGTGTCTTAATCTCATCCTATATTTTCAATCACTTCGCTCAATTGAAAATTGTACCAAAGTTGCCTAGCTTAAGCACTTTGTCAGTAGTTGTTTTATAAACTGAAGCCCTTATTATTGTTCTTGGATAAATGTTGGACATTACAATACAAACCTCTATAGGGCTTATACAGTATTAAAGACGGGAATGGAAATCAAAGTGGCCTTTGTGATTCTATAAATAAAGTGTTTTCTTCAAAAATGATGGCTCAGAAAACAAATATGACGACGTCGACTCATTTCTTTTCTTGCGAATAAGCAATTCTTATTAGATTAGAAAGGTTCAATGATGGCGAAATGGTGTTCGTAGTTTCATGTTGGATTAATTTTCCTCCTTCGGCCCGGCATTGGGACTATTTATCAAGTTTTGCAGACGAGGTGTCAATCAATACACGTTAGGGAATGAAGAACCGATGCTATAACTGGGTCCCGGGATTTTCAGGACTAGCTGTTCAAGGAACCGGGAGAACCGGGATTTTCGGGATAATTGTACACTACGAGTATAATCAATACGGCATCCATAACTAAATGTTATCGAAATTTTGGTCACGGGTACGGCCTCACTACGTCAGCAATTTTTATCTAGCCACTCCCTGATATACGAGTAGACTATAATAAAGTGGAAGGTTCACATCCTAGTCATATAATTTCATATGATCTACTTTACTTGGCTCTATTACTAGCTGTTAAGTTGTTTACTGCCCGTCAATAAGCAAAGAAGGTCACAATCGCAGGGGGCGGTCGGTTGCGTGATGGTATTCGAATGCTTACGCGAGTCGGGGTGAGCTTCGGCAAAAAAGGTCCTTGAAACATATAGGTCCTTCGGTAATAGTATTGGTCTCGTGCGTGTTTGTCATTGACACAATTTGTATAAGGTACACCATTTGCAATTTATACAAATGGGACTTGTGAAATTGCAGATCACATATTGCCTGTAGCAGCATTACACTCGAATCTGTCTTACCTTTACTGGTTACTTCAACTTTTATTGTGCGTTTTTATCAGAGCTGTGCAAGGTAGCTATGGAAAAATCAACAAGGTGCTAGGAAATAAAAATAACGCTACTTTATTTTTCTAGTACCATAAGTTTCCACTAGAGAAAAGGGTTTAGGGGAGTGCGGTCTCCCGGCAGACAAGATTTTTGACACACGAAGCGTGTGTGACTTTACACGCACCACTTCTTGCTCCGGTCTGCCTAGGGCAGGATTGATGGTAAAAATTACCGTTTCACGGCTCCTATATATGCCTCCTCTCATCTACAGCTTTCTTTCATTTCTGGTGGAAAGACATCCTTAAAAGTTCTGAAAGAACATGTGCTGAGACATAGAGAGTTACTTACTTTTTGGGCGTATAAAGTGATCATTCTTCATTAGCAAGGACATTGCGACGAAAGATAACAAAGGTTTATACAGAATCCACCTCTAATTGATAGTTCAGCTCTCGGAAACGAATCCGTGTGTGGAGATTAATGAACAAAACGAATAAGACAAAATGAAAGCTCCACCTAATCAAAGCGATTCACTTGCCATCGCAGTGTTTATATCAATAAAGAATCGGAAGAAACTAAACCAATTTTTTTGGCCTGAATCTTTAAGCATTTATAGCATATGTACTATACAGGGTGGCCAGATAAGTGACGTCCAAAAAATTTTTTTAGGTGCTTCGTGTTGAGAGCTATCTGAATCACCCCTATGTATGTTCTACGATTTTTTGTAGTTTTCGTGTTACGTCTTTTTTAAATAGCCTATGAAGTACAACTTTTTATTATTATTATTATGAAAGCTTAGAGTTTAGCGTATTCCTCGGAGCTACTTAGAAACTAAAAAATTATCAGTTAAGATTTTTAAATTTAAGTTGAAAATTTAAATGATAACTCACTTAACATAAATTTTCAACTTAGGTAAATTTTGTAGTAACTTCCATTAAAGTTATGAGGCTGTTTATTTTATGCATAAATGCACAGTTCATAAAGATTTAGCTGCAAAAAAAAAAAATCGAAGAGACCTACTTTTTTTTTTGAAATTTTTCAGACTGATCCGGTTGCAAAAATTTATATTTAAAAAATCTTAACTCGAAAACTACGATAAATCGTAGAACATACATAGGGGTGATTTAGATATCTCTTAACACGAGGCACCAAAAAAAAAATTTTGGTCGTCACTTTTCTGGCCACCCTTCACTATTACTGTAACAGGTCAAATTCTGTACGTTGAAGATATGTATTTGGAAAAAAGTTTTGGAGTGCACTATAACCGATACTAAAGCCAAAACGGAATCTTTTTTTTTTCATTTTGTCTGTCTTACTGCATCTTAGCAGTGCATTACTCCGAAACTACTGAATGGATTCAAATGAAACTTGGCATGATTTGAGTTCATAGATAGGACACATAGGATACTTTTTATCCCAAAATTCAGCACGGTTCCTTTAGAACAGGGGATAAAAGCCAAAATGTGTACTTAGTTGTAAATCATTAACGCGTAGTCAGATTTCATCGGTTTTGTAGTTCAGAAATCACATCCCTCAGTATAAATAACTTAAATGAAACCGAAAATTACAGAAACCTTTTATTGTACAGCTTATCTTAAGCTGGCGTGTGCACTTTATCGTACAACCTTAAAATGAATAGGCCTATTGTCAAAGTAGAACCACTCGAAAGAAGTCAGGCGGGACGGGAGTGGAGAAGATGGGTAGAGAAGTAAGCTCTATAAGATGTTATTTATGGTCATTTACGAAAAAAACATTTCACTGTTGGAGAACTTTGGGATTTATCCGTAAAAAACAGCAAGATACTATACTAGATGGATTCAACTGAGAGGCAAGAGGTCAAGAGCTTGCCTTGCCATAAAATCTGCAACACCGCCGCAATCAGTCTGTGTTCATGTAGACTATCTGTTTTCTTTGTACCAGATACATTTCGGAAACTGACAGACGCAATGGATCTGCACAATCTAATATCCCTATCTTCGTTCCACCACGAAACGAAGAGTGCCTCAGCGAAACCACAAATCAAATCCTAAGTAAAAAACTTCTTTCTTATTAATATTATTACTGTAAAAACAACTGGTGGAAACTTGTAATGCTAGTACTATACATTATTTGTTGACTAAATGTAACATTGATAGCTATTTGTTTCCATAATACAGATAAAATAAAATAAAAATAATAATGCTTCACCGCAGACCACAGAGTTGCTTATTATACGACATACCAAATATCGTGTAGTCCATGCGAACAAAGTCGCGAGCGTATTTTTATACTCTATTTGTGTTATAAATGTCAACTTATTTAAATCCAAAACGCCGCCATAGCTTTATTTATTTCTTCAAAGGCAGTATGTATTTATAGTCAGGGGCGTGCATTGGTTTCAGGTGGGGGTAGGCTGTGAGTGAAAATTAAGTAATTTTGCGTGAAACAGTAGGCGATCTCGTGGCAGCCTAACATTGGTTAAATTGCATAGTAACGATCTAAGTTGCGCGCTTTAGTAAGGAATAAGTACAGGTAGACGACAAAATGGTTACAGGATATTTATTGTTTATTGTTGAATACGTAATTAATAATTATGGTTAGCTGTTCTGTCAGTTTTTTATGAAGGTAGGCTCTGCATAATAGCCTATATGGGATGCACGCCCCTGTTTATAGTGAGCCCTAATTTCCCGCAGAATGTGAATAAAACTGCGATCCCCTCTCCCTCCACATCGCTCACCTTTGTTTTTCTCAAACATTTTCCGGACTTTTTTCGGCTGTGTTACATAATTCAGTAGCCTTATTTTCCTTTGGCTAAAATTGTGGGTTTTGGTGTTTTTCGGTATTTTATATTATTACTAAGAACTTACTAAGAAGTGAAATGATCTCAAGAGTTCAGGCTAAACCACTTAATTATATTCATGATTGTATTGGAAACTTGGTTTTTCATGCATAAGAAAGTATGTTTGTCTTTGGACAGCCGCTAAGTTGGTTACAGTTCGCAATCCTATTACATAACTACCTTGTGTTGGGTTTTATTATTTGTTGCGGAGTTTTCATGATATATTATAACTTGGTGGACTTTTGTGCCAAAACAAAATTGCCAACAGCCATAAAATTTGCTATTGTATATTTAATCCGTGCATTACCCTGTCATATCTCTAGATTCATTGTATTATTTTCAGTAGTTGCTGTCACGAATAATAGCTCTAACTGCTTCACTTTATGCAAGTCTGAAAAAGATTGTAGTTCGATTTAACTTTTTGTCCTAGTTGCATGACACGCAAAACAATTATAATTAAGTTTTTTAGCAAGTTATAATACGATGTACCCAGTTACCGTGTTGTGAACCAATTTAACTTGAGGCTAGGCGAATCTGTGCCAAGATGGCCGCCAAGATATCTGAACAGTGGAGCGCTTAGAGCTTTTCCCCGTACATTGGCCCTGTTATAGCACGAAATGCCCGCCATCGCCGTATTGATTAGACAGGACTGCTGAATGTTACATAACTACGAAGCGCGTCGCGCCCGCAGACTCGTAGACTGCAAGACTAGGCACCGACTACGAATGTAGACCACTGAGGCTGACATTATCGGAACAAATTGTCTTGAGCAAGGCTAACAATCCCACTTTTTATTTTTATTTTAGTGACCTGTTCTCGATTAATTATTTTAAAAAATCAGAATATCAGAAAGAATTTCATAAAATGAAATGCAAATTCCGAAAAAAACTTACTCGTCTCTTAATATGCCTGAAAGTTTCCTGAACTTTTAGCGGTTTATATTTCAAAAGGTGGCATAAGTTCTGACTTCTATCACATTAATTGAATACGGGAGACACTCAGTCTGTTCATTATGGAATCGGGTGTCGAGATAAGGTGACGTGAAGTTGACACCCGAGCGTCTTGTCTCGTACACTTGTAATATGCCAGATTGAATGTGCTATGGAAACGGATCCGTGTGTGGATAGAGAAGATAGGTTTTATTCGAAACAAAGTAGCAAATGGATGTTATGGGAAAATGCTGCAGTTCAAATCAGATAATACAGTTTTAAATGGGATTTACAAATTTAATTGTATTATGTTTTCTCCTGTTGAACGAGTAGCTTCAGCTTCATGCTCAATAGTTAATTGAGTTTTGTCTATCTACGTCTCTCGTGTCATGTTTCTTGCCGTGTACCTCCGTGTGTGTATAATGGCACGGCTACATGACTTCGTAATCCGTATCTTCACGAGGGAATCAGCATACAGAACGTAATTATGTTTGCCTTAGGTCGTGTCAGAAAGCCTCGTAAATGCATGTGTGCTACGAACAGAAATTCAGCGATTCTACTTTTATGAAGCAAGTATATCCATGCATCTATTCAGCAAAAATTCTCAAAAATTAAGCGTTCTTGTTGAGGTTTTTAAGATGTAATTTCGTCAGCAGCGAAGTATGTTTTTGTTGCGTTAAGATTAGCAAAAACATGTTCATTAATAATAATGTAATGTCTTGTAAGCTCAGTAACAACTTCATGATAATGATAACATAGATTACTTTAAAGATGTATAAATCTCCAAAATTCGCATTACTTACTATAAATACTTCGAAATTACCAAATTTTCTTCCAGTCGTTATACAAAAGTAATTTTAATTAATGCTGCCTACAATTCGTCCTAGCAAGATCAACATCTGCGCGATATCGTTAATGTAATTTTTTCTCTGATTTAGGTACTTGAAAATTTTATTACTTATAACTTTTGCGTTAGAAACTCTAAATTTAGATTAGGTTAGAGGTTCTAAGGTTAGGTTAGAGGTTTGGTTGTACTGTTGTACATCGTTTTCTTTTGGTTTATGATGCAGTCAGGAATAATTGACCGTTTCCTTTTCAAGAGATTTGAATGAATCAGTTGAAAAGATTGGTTTCGACCAGATTCTGCTGCGGGCTACAAGATTTCCAGTCTAATTCTCCTTTGAAAGATCAAGGCATGTAATGCATGTTTGGTCTGCTATACCATTGTCATATTTAACAGTTTACCTATAATATCGTCCGCCACTCTTTAAATGGTTTGAGTATAAAAAGTACTATACAATTTGTTCTTTTTGATATTCTGAAATTTTTAATTCTCACCTTGTTTGTAATAACACAAAATACTTTTATGGACTTGATCTATCCCAGATATTGGCAAGATAATATAAGTATTTCACCATTAAATTTGTCAGACGCGCTACAATGTACGTAAGGTACAGATAGGCGCGTTCTACCAGCAAAAAAAAATCTATAGTGTATGTTACTTTATATATATATAAATATATAGGTATATAACAATCCACAATCACACCAATTATCTAGCCACAAACTAAGCAAAGCTTGTAGGGGCGACTAGATAACGGATAAACATTCTTAAATACATTTATAAACATCCATGACTTAGATACAAATGCCTGTGCTCATCACAAAACCATTTGCCCCTTGCGGGATTCGAACCCGCAACCCCTCGGCTTTGAAGGCCAGAGCACAAACCACTACACTAGACGGTTATCGAAATCAAAAAGCACACGCTGTATAATTTGTACAGTTTGTGAAAAATATAATGCCAAGCTAAAAAATATCCAATAATAGTGTTATCAATAACTAGAGGCAGGATCATATAAGTGACAACAATATTATTAATCGACAGACAAAAAGAACAGTGAATTCAAAGATATGTACAAAAAGTCATATAAAAGTACAGATAAAAACTACTAAAAATAATCTAGGGATGAGTGTGTAACAGTCTTCATGGACCTATGTTAATGCCACCATAATCAAACACGTTTGTTTAAATGATTGCTTGAGTTCATATATTAGGTACTCTTGTTTGATATTCAATTTTCATTTCTGTGCAAATCGTATGATAACTGAAGCGCGTGAATCCGCGTGATAGTTTACCAAGGACCTATTTTACGCAGAATACTAATTTATCCAGATTTTACCTCTTCTTAAACGTAATTATATTTTTGGATCACACGTAATTTGTTTCAGGTAAACTAAACCACTACTTAACCTGATAAATGAAATTAAAAAGCGCATTTTTAAATTCTTGTCTTTAAATTATGCTTTAACCTTAATGAAATTGTGTAATTCCCTAAAGCATTCTTAAATATTTTCTCATTTGGAAGCCTCTGGGAGCTCAGCAAAGCTCGTGGAAAAATTAAATCTGCAATTCTGCGAGGCAGCAAACCAGCTTCTTTCAAATCCCATTTGATTCGCCACTACGCTTGCATCTACTCTGCTCATTTGAATTACTACAAACTGGTTCGCACAAGTACTATTGTAATGTGAGGTTATTGTAATGTCGGTGTACTTACTTTGCGAATTTCATTCATGCGGGGCACACCCACGCGCAATTGTCCACCATTCTCGGATTACGCTGTAATGAGGAAAGAGTACGTACTGAAACTGTCCAGAAAGAGGAATGTTGCCATCTTAACTAATTAACGGCGCAAATAAAACCCTGGTCGCAAACAAATTAACGTTATGTATATTTGCTTCCCAAATTCATTATTTTAGGTCCCTAGAAAGACCCAAAATCTACAGAAATATTTCTGAATTTACTACTTATTTTTAGGATTAAAATATAGCAATATAACTATCAAAATATGACGTACAAGGTTTTATATAACAGTGCATTGAACTGGAGCAGTTTGTCATCGGGACCGGATGCAGCTCGGAGCTCAGAAACACCGGTGCGCATCGCCTCAACCAGTTAGCGCCGGCACCAGGCAGTCTCCGAAGAATAATATTTATTGTGTGACCGAATAGTCCTCTACTGTCGAAATGTACCTTTCACACAATCTACGAAATGTACTGTCTGTAATTTTGGAACATTCTAGATTGCTGGGTACAATCAATTGCTACAGTACAGGCAACCCCACCCTAATTTCAATCTGCGTCATTTGCTCGTCCAAAACGTAATTTTGGGATTAACGGTACATTTACGTCGTCCGCTTATTGATCCAATCCAGTTTCAGCTTAATTTATCCAGTCATCTGCCCGTTTTTTGTGAAGTACTCCCGCTGGGGTGTACAGCGAACGAGGCGTCGTCAAGCTCATAATTAAATTATGTAGAGCACGGCAATTCTCGCGTGCACTTAACGTTGGCTGATTCACGGGGTTTACGTAACGTGAAGTACCCCTGGCACATGTTTAGCGACACCCGACCCTGTCCCCCTGTTAGATCTTCGAAAACAATTAAGGGGACGACGTATCTATTGAATTAAAGGATTAGGGATTTAATACGTAAATCTCAAGTTTGCGAAGAGTAAATTTGACGTTGAGTTGCTAATAACACGTCAATCCAGAAATCTACACAACTCTACACAAAAACAATTCTACACAAAACCAGAAGCCAAAACCCTTCATTTTTTATGCATCACGTTAAGTAAGAAATCTGTTATACTTTGCTTATTTCAAAATTCAAGAACGTGGCTATGGTTACTAATGACAAAACGTTCATACTGCAGAATAAATTGTGCTATTTCCTTAAGACTATTACTGCAACTAGACCCCTTGTAGATCTGATAAGTAAATGCAATTCCAAGGAGCGAAGAGTTTCAGTACTTTGTCTTTCCACGTGCATTAATCAATTGAAAAGAGCGTTCAACTTCAACCCGGTTTAATTTTGAGTACGCTGCGACTGCGCTGTTTGACTTACTTATTACATAACAGATAGTTGTACGACTCTTGTCTGCTTTTCTTGAATGTAGAGAAAGAAATACGAACGAGGCTGAAAAGGCTTCTCCTATTTTCCCGTATATATTTTATCGTAGCTTTTAGTTTGTGCAAGTTTGAGGTTTACAGCGTGATTTGTTGTACTCGGTTTGGTTGGTTAGTGTACACTTATTAAGGGTGAGTATCATCATGATTCAAGTCAACTTTTCGAGTTGAGCGATTTTATAATGTTATGAATGGCTCAATATTAAAAATATGTTGGTTCCTTTTATCAGAATGGATCGTGTTTATAATCAGATGTCTATGCTTTAGAGATTATAAATTGTCTTGTGAAATTCGGCAAACATTGTATCATTTCATAGAACATTGGTATTAATAGATTGTACCACTTGTTTCTGTAGAATAGATCTTTTTTTATGTCATCTTCGGTTACAAAGCTACCATAAAGCTGCTCTTCTCGAATTTCCTCGATAGTTCGCCGCAAACCTCGCACATTTGCGATTTCAATCGATCTCAAAGCTTAGTTCTCTCTGCCAGTCTGCTTTGTAATAAAAATGACTGATGCTACATAGTATTTTGTAAAGCTAATTGGATTATCCTAAATGTTCATAAGGTTTCGTATCTTATTACGCAAAATTATGGGCTTCTGGTGTTCTCTTCAATATAAACAAAGCGTTTACATAAATAAAACGCATTATCCTATGTATACTAGTAATATTCTGGTGCGCACTGAAAGCGGTGGTAGATTCCAGTATAGGCTTTATTGCTTTTCTATCTAATAATTCTGATCCGAGGCTAGAGCAATTTTTAGAATGTTTCAGCGAACTACAAATCTTACAGATATAATCCAATAAACTTCCTTCGTCTTCACCTTCAGTTTATAACCGAGAAGTGTGTGAATCAACAGTAATCGCGTAGCAACGTACATGACGCGCAATGTTCATTCATATTCGTTTATTCTACAATTTCATTGACTGAAATGTTTACAAAACGTCATATCTATCTATACCGAGATTACTAAGAAATATTACTAAGACTGTTCGACCTTAGACTGAGATAAAATATCCTTCTCCGTAGAAGGCTGTAATGTCTTTATTTCCACAATTTCCGCCCCTAACGCTACGGACTGATAACATTGAATGTGAATTTCCGAGAATTATTCACCTTGCCTTATTTGATGTTTTTTTTTTCGATTTGTTTGATTTAATGGTCTGGTATTTTAGAAACCCGTATTTTAACTTTAAAAAAATCTAAGTGTACATACAAGACTCGTAAGCTCATCAAGCGTCAGCATATTATGAACCAAATATATTATAATGTAGTACTAGTAATCTCGTGTTCCACTTTCCACTGAAACCCATTTCAATCTCTCTTTGTAGATAAAACACACCACTCAGAATACCGTCTCACTTTTGCTTGCACGCAAATTTAATATCGGAAATTGACTCGACTCGGCTAGGTTTATTCGCTTTGACCTCGTCTCAGCCGACGCGAGGTGAGGTAAAACTATTATCTTCCACTTCATTGCATTAACGAATCCAGTGCTACCAAAATTTCGTGTTTCCTTGTTAGAAAAGCTCCCGAAGGTACTTTGAGTTTGAGCGTATATGAGCGCTAGATATTGCATTGACATCAAACCCTATACAGGAGAAATAACTCTGATGTGATCTGTAGGCCTCAAGGTTTTTGTGGAATTGGAAACAAGATAATATGTTGTGTCACTTGTGTCATAAAGCCAAATACAAAACATTGGTTGAGGTATAATTGAATTAGGATTACTCGTAGATTGCGTGCGCGTGTGCTTAGTCGTTATAAATAATACGGCTAACTAACTACTAATACAAAAATACAAATACAAAACATTTCATCAACATCAAATATATCATTTTTGAATTTTTCCCATGTTTTGTTTAGTTATTCTGCTACTCATACGAATCCAACAAATCATAGATCATAAAAATCGGTCCAGCCTTTCTTGATTTATAAATAGTGTAACTAACCCGACTTTGTTTTATATAAATACATAGATTTGAGCCAAAATACTTCTGATAATGCCTTTCATTGTATTTTTTGTCTCTTTTGTCTCTTTTGCATGATGCATGAAAGGCATTGATTCGTTTTGGTCTTGCATTAAAAATCAGGAATGTTGTCAATAAATGTACCAATATACGATAAAATTTGATTGGCTAAGACATTTTCAAATGCATTACACAGGGGTAACCTTATTTAGGAACAAGCCTGCTGTGTAATACATACATGGCAAAATTTGATTTATTATTCTCTGCTCACGCACTCCCGCGTATGTCAAATAATCTAACGCAGTGTTCTCACTGAAAGCTTTCCGTTTAAGATACCTTACCCCTTGTTAGTACTATATAGTAGTCTATCAGATTGTTCTCTCTGTCATACTATTCATCAACTAAACGCAGGAGCTCGTTAAACATCGTCTAATTTGACTATAAATTCTAACATTACGACACAGAATTTATTAAGATAATTGTCAAACATGACAAGCTCCTAAACGTCTGTCTGCTTATTTACTTAAAGTTTTGACAAGTTATGATTTCTTAATGATTTAATGAGGGAATGTTCGAGAACAAATTATTTTTATCAGGTTCTTTAATAAAAAAAAATTCTAGAGCTTATTGATTAGTGCTAAAATGTAGATTTGCCTTTTCAAAACAAACCATTTCTATTGCTATACAAATTCAAAAGATATCGAGCAAAACTCGCAAATCTTGCAATAGCTACGTCCTCTGAACTCACCTTATTATCGAATTATTAGTGAAGGTAGTACCAGTAATATTGATTACTCGTATCTTCTTCGAGGCGGTTACAGCTGGCAGTAGACCAGTATCTTGCTTGACTTGACGGTCCACTTGCACAAGCAATTAGATATTCTCCACGATAGTGCAAAGATATAATGCTTTTTAACCATCATTATTACTAATAGTAATATTATCGACAACTGCAAGTGTAGGTCAGCTCTTTCGAGGAGAGACTAGTATAGTAACTGATCCATTTATTTCATTTATTGCGTCATAAGCAGTGATCGGAATAGGTAGATTGATTTGATGTACTTTGGTAGTGCTAGCATATATATATGGATATAATTATGCCTTTTTTTTTTTTTTTTTCAAAAACTGATACAAAGAAATTCCGGAATCCCGGAGGTATGTCCATTTTTAACATCAATGTTTGAGATCATTGACCCCAAATCAATCTACCTACTCCGATCACTGGTCATAGGTGTACATGTGTCAAGGTGTTACATTACATTGTGTGAGACCATACTCATGGACGCTGTGAGGGTTTTAAAAAAAAAATTAAGAAAACCAACGGCGTTACAAACAATAATTAAACAAAGTACAATATCAAGTAAGGCTAATTATAGGTCTCCCTTAATTTATAAAAGTATTTTAGCGCGAGGTAAAAGAAGAGATTACTTTCAAGTAGATATTACAAAGATTTATAGCAATTGAAATACAAAAATACCAGAAAATAAAAATCGGGTTACCGAAACATGCACCAAGTTAAATCGCATCTATCTTCCGAGATCGACACACATTAAAATGCGTAAGTATTTAGCTCAGAAACAATTATATTAAAAACTGACGTTTAAATTACATTAGAATGCGGAAAAAAAAAGTAATAAGTAGGTAAGGTTTAATAAAAATTGATGTTAATCACTTTATACATGATGTTACCAAACCGTAAATGTTTCTAGAAAATACGAATTCGGATATAAAATTCATTGGCACAGGTATTAGGAGAGAAAACTCCATTTTAAAAAAAAGGTTAGCAAAAATTGCCTTAACAAAAAAAACCGTGTTAGAACAAAAATGGAGGCTAATTCAAATCTTTTCACTGAAACCAAAGACGTACGTGGTGTCAGTGATAGATTCCCCAAAGGGATCTCGGTAATCTATCAAAACTCAGATAGAATATCTGGGAGCTCTTTCATGTAGCTTAATCAAATATATCTGTCGACTAATGTCTGAAATACGTTTGCGAAACACCGAATAGAAATATAGGGTGTTGACGTTATTATTTGATTATACTAAATTTATACCCAATTACTGTCCTATAGCTCTTTCTAGATTTCTACTAATATTTCAAGAAACAATAAAGTGCAAGCACTAAAACATACTGTTATCGTCATTTATGTCAAACACAGAATAAATTAATGTCTTGATTAAATTATTTTTATTTGCAAATATTTCTTTATTTTTATTCTCAGTGACCTTGTCCAGACATGTTTAGTTTGATCTAGGTTATTGTACTTTATCTGTCTCTTAATTAGTATCGTTATTATTTATGATAGTACACGCATCCAGAACTTGACATGATTTATGTATGGTAAACCTAGTTATTTCGATGATGTTGAGGCTGAGGTCTTTGGTAATTTGTAAACCAAACCTTCTTGTACGGGACAATCCATCGGAACTCGATAAAGCTCGATAATTTTTCATTTTTATTCGATGGTTAATATCGGATTTTATTTGGAAGTACAATGTTTAGACAAAGCCGTCTAGGGTCGTTAGAGCAATCAAACCTTTGTCATTACGCACAATTTCGATTTGACTTATAACCAAGAAGCTGGTACTCACACCAAATCAATTTTCGTTATATTTTTAAATAATTAGTCTTCAACATTCTTTGTTTTATATTATTCAGAAGGCTTGGGATTTTGGGCTTTTGGTTTGAATATCCGAATAATTTGTTAAACTTTTCTATTTATGAAAAGTTACTTGTAAACCTACACTATGGTTAGTAAATAAACATCATGAACATTCATAACTTAAAATAGGGTTAAAAGAACACATGTAATCAAGAGTATTTATGTAATTCGTTATTATTAAAATCAAATATCGTTTGTTAGTTTGGAAATACTGGCGTTCAAACTTTTTAATTGGGGAATCGGGAAACTGCAGTTCAAAATAAAAGTTAAAATGGGTGAATGTTATATCTGTAGTATCACTACTGAATCATTTGGTGTCCAAAAAACACTCTTCTAACTCCAAATACTTTTTAAAAACGGCAAAAGTACCTACAATTAAAATTGGGACGACTTTTTCACGAATCTCTATTTGTCTTGTTAAGAGCTGATGAATTATAGAATTTAAGAAAATATTTTGTTTTTAACTGACTTCAAAAAAAGGAGGAGGTTCTCAATTCGGTTGTATGTTTTATTTTTATTTTATAATGTTTGTTACCTCAGAACTCCGCCATTAATGAACCGATTTGAAAAATTATTTTCTCAATTGAAGGGGTATACCGCCAGATTGGTCCCATTGTTGTTTGTTTTTTCAAAATTCAATTCTGATGATGGGATCCATGAGGAATTAAGGGAACTCCTAAAATATTATAGGTATACATATAGTGATTTTAGTATATTTAACAACAAGTCAAGCATTTGCATTCAGAACGTATCATTTGCTGAGGTGGAACTGATGAAAGAGACTATAGTTGGCCACAATAGTCTTCCACGAGTAAGGTATGCATGCCCCACCCACGCGATATGATATTTTCATTAAGACAGTTAAGCCTTGCCATAGTCGACAAATCAAATTTTAATAAATTATTCTGGTGAGAATGATACCATCAAACTGATCTGACGAAGAAGGCGGAAGGTAAGCTCCGGAACTCTGTGATAAAACAATGTATCATAGCCGTGTTTGGACTTATTTGAATCGTCATGAGAAGCAATTTAGCTATAATTACATCACAGATCGCCATTTAGAATGTAAAAAAAACACTAAAAAACAGACATATAAAACAAATTTTTATTTTAAAAAATAACCGACTTCAAAAACACTAACTCAAAAACAATAACCGACTGTTTGAAAGTAATTTTTAGCTTTTTAGTGTTTTTGATGTCGGTTATTTTTTTATAATTAGTTAACCAAGTTCGTTGGCAATTCTTAAACTGTGTGTCAGTTTGATGTAAGATTTCTATTACCTATCTATAGTTTACACTTAGGAACATGTATTTCTTAAAGATTTAGTAGAGCTTACTCCCAGAATTTCGTATTCATTTTAAAAGAATTATTCTCTGAAATCCTGCGCTGCGTTAACCAATTCTATATACAGCGCTGCATAAATGTGAAGATGATGACATTGCTACTACATAATACATAACTTACTGAATTTTACTACTGCGCACTGATCAAGCATACGTAAACGAGACACAATATAAATTCTATTGTTATGTGGTCTTATGAGACCGCTTAGATGTTAACAGGTTAACATCGCATACAGTTTACTGTACTTTAATCGCACGGTGATATCCCTAAATAAATTAATTTTTACAATTATTATAGTTCAAAGTTAGTCGTCGCGGTGTGCTGTCAAGTGGTTTACAATATAGGTTAGGTTTTATGGGCACGTTTTGGCACGTTTGTGCCCACGTCACTATAACTACGTTTACCTTCTATTTCGACTCGGTACTTGCAGGCTATTTCTGATCTTTCGGATTGCGGTCTAGGTATTTTACCTAACAATCGTTATTTTACTATGTGCGTATAACTGCCCAACTAAATACACTGGCTGACTTTTAAGCCGGGCTTGTTCACTAGCACTTTTCTTAATTCCATTTTAAGCTCACACATTTCTTGTCTTACAAATCTGTCTCTAGCTTAATAAATACCTAGTCTATGTTAGTGTGATTTTCACGCTTCATTAGTGAGGAATTCTAGAACTATTTTGTACAAGATATTTTCTTGAAAGTCTATACTATAAATGTGATACATTATGTAATGATCCCGTTTCAATACAAACTCTGTTGCAGATTTAAGATAAAAAATCAAATAATAAAACATTTATTTTGGGTATTGCCCTGTGTTTGATCCTTCAATCTTTGAATTTTCCATGGAAGTTTTGTTTTCTACATAGTTAATGATAATAATTGTAATTAATTCTAATACTAGGGTTCCAAAATTCATGACATGGAACTGAAAACCTCTTTGTGCACTATTTAACACCAAATGATTGCACTATATAATATTTGCACTTGCAATAAATGATTTGAGTTTGAAATAATTACATATTTCAGCATTTTCTACTGTAATCGCAAAAACCTCTTCAAAATCTACTAGTTATTTTGTTAAAGATAGATTTGTTGGGCACGAAATCTCTTTTTCCTCACCACTTTGTCCTGCCCTAGTCTGGGCAAATTTGGAATACGCTTTACTTGCCCAATGATCATAAATGTGACCAGTCGAGTTATATGTTATCACCGCTCGTAGACAAGAAAGGTATCCAGCTTATATTGATGCCTTTTCCGTAGCTTGGTCTTAAAGTCTGCCAATCTGATTAGACTCGTTAGTCGTTTGTAAGCGATCGGTGTGGTTGCCAGCGACATAACAAGCTCATTCGTCTTAGTCCTTAACAGAACTTTGCTCCAGTGACAAAAGAAAGTCGCAGTGAATTTACTACGTGATGCAGTTATGTATTCTTATCAGGTGATAATAATCTGATGATCAAACGTGAGGAATGAAACTATTCAACTGGAACTATTAAATACTGGTTACCATCATCATCTGTCGATAAACGTAATGTCTTTAAAGGAAACTAATAAAAATATTTCATAAAGCATTCTGTTCTAGCTAATAGGTAGAAACATTTTACGCGTAAAAAGGGGTTCAACTTATATAAAATTTCTAATAAAAGGATAAAAAAGCCGCGTATGTATAATATTAAATGACTTCCCAAGATAAGTTTTCCGTCGCATGCTGCTTAATGTAAAAAGTTTGTCGAACTCGATCCAGTTAAAATGCAAATGTCGAGGATTCGACGGGGACTAGTGGCAGTAGCGGTTACTACTGTTCCGCAACACTAGGCGGCTGTAATGGCTATGAATATGCTTCTCTATGCATAACACTGTTAATATTCGAAATTAGAGATGTGAAACTTCGTCCGCGCCCACTTTAAAAGGAGGGAGTTTGATCCACTTTCGTAGTTAGCATTCGCTGCGCATCGTCTCGCCACTAATATTTATTATGCCTCCACTCACTTCAGCCGTTCTCCCTAAGAACGCCTTATTAAAAGCTTTCAGCCACTTTTAAATGTGGGCCGCTCCGGGCGGAGTCAACTAATGAAATACATTACACCCTTTAAGTTGCTGAATGGCTAAATCTCACTAAGTTGTTTTCATTTTCTCTAGCCTAAGAGCTTTCAGATCAAAATCCCACAATGTGTTACGATAATGTCTATTGTTCAGTGTTATGTAACTGTTCACGAACAAAGTCGCCCTAGGAAGAAGCCAGACCATGCGGGACGTTGATCCGGCGAGCGGTTTTGCTGAATTTTTCACGTCCGTTACGTACGTGATCGCGATGTTTGCTTAGTTAAAATGCCCATTTACACGGAATGGCTCTATACTTCTTAGTTTAGACTAAATAGGCGATTTTGAAAATAATTAATGTCGGTGGGGCAGTGTGCGAGACGCGTTAGGTAACCGGCGGCGCGCGAGCGAGAGAACCGACGGCGCGCGCCGGCACCGCTATTGATCGTGGGGAATGACGCCCGGGGTGACCCAAATAGAGCCTTCGTGCGCCCTCCGCCCCCAAACCGAGCACCCCTCGCGAACACCCTTCACCCGCCGGTCGCTCCACAACGAATTTTCATATCATGCCGGTCCTCTACGGCGAAGGAATGGCCTGCGCTCTGATACTAATGCCTTACATAATACATCAAGACCACCCCTCTGACTTATCCCCGCTTAAAATCTCTTTGTCCACTTGACGTCTACCTACGAACTTTGTTCTATCACCCATTCACTGACAATATCCCAAACCAAAATCTTACATGTTAGGTTTCAGGTCAGTTCTAACACGGGATTCTTTTTCTAAGTCGTGTTCCTGATTGTGGATAGTTGAGACCAGTAATGTAAAAGAAATCAATAAAAAATGATTCTTTTTGAATTTCTTAAGGAGTATGCTAATTACCTTCTTAATTTCACACATCAGTCAACCACCAACCCGGTGCAGATTTGTTACCGCCTTCAACAGGCGTTAACAAACTTTCACCGTTAGGCAGGATCTTTGGAAATATTTAACTAATGTAAAATACTGTACAAACTGAGTGGCAAATTTCCCACTAGACTTAAAAGGTTTTTTTAGGTTACTCTTAATGATTACTTGTTCCTTACTAATATTCCGTGACTTAACATTTAATTATTTATAGCTGCCCTAGAAACGGCTGTTTAATGTGACATGCACAGAGGGCGCATTAGTAACTGACCTATGCCCGGGGGTGTTTCCCAGGTCGCTGCAAACTGGTGCATGCGTACTTTATAGTGTTCTGATAGCTGACATATTGCAATGCTATCGATCTGGACATCCTTGACAACAATAAAAGTATACTTGCATAACGACATACGACTTAATTACAATCATATGTTGTGTTTTCTGCATGCGAAAATAAAAATATATCTGCAACTATGAATCAACTGGAACAATGAGTAGAAAAATCCTTTTGTTTAACGTTCCAGTCCAGAGCCGGTAAAATGAAAAATACGCTCAGAGCGAGGGCACGGCGGACGCTGAAATTGAAAAGTGCAACTTTGCGTTTTTATTGTGCTGGGAGGCATAGTCTCTGCGGGAGATTGCGAATAAAATGTCGCTACCACTGCCTCAGCGCTTTCAACATTTACTTAAACTCACTATTGGAATTGTATCGACAAAAAAGAATTAAATATTCCCAACTTTATATAAGTACTTACTGCTCGGCACTGATTTTTAGGGTTCGTACGACTTTCGCAACCGATGCTGGCGGAGTCTACCCCGCAGGCACCTTTCTCTCTTTAATATAAAATTTAAGGGTCATATTACGTGACCAAGTGGAGTCGGGAAGTTGGTCTTTGGATATATGGTCGAGATATGTCTATATTTGCTGACATGTAATTACATGGGGCAGGGCAGGGGCCGTCAAGCGGCGGAAATTAATATCGGACAGGTGGTGCTCCTGGCTGCTCGGATTCGGAAACGGAGTTGCCAACTTGCTACAGTAGCCACTTGGTAGATAACAGACTTCAGGAGTTCCAACGTAAAAATGTAGCAATTTTGTTTGCAAAACTTCAACTGTTGCTAATTAAAAAAGTTACAAAACTGTATAAAAATGCTACAAAACCTTTTTATATTGCTGAAACTCTTGGTTTTTCTTTTTTTGATTCTATTGTTTTTGAGCTTGATTACTGATAAAGTCAGTCAGATCCGACGACTACTTAACTTGTCAAGCTATCATCGTGTTAATCTTCACAAAAATCATTTACCAACCTGATATTTTCGTATGATTGTCAATTTGTTCCCGATATTGTCTCGTCTGAATTATCTGTTTAAATAATAAAAAAATGTATGTTGGCGGCTCGGCTCGTGTATCATCCTGGCTGGCCTGGATGTCGACCGTATCGAATCGATCATTACTGCTGTACATAGCACCGAATGTGCAACAAACAGCTTTAAGGCAATTTATTTTATCGATTTTCTAAATATAACCTCCTCTATGCACCACGAGTTCTTTGCTGCAATGAAAATTTTATGTAGTGGATCGTTAAGCTAGCCACTAGCGATTGTACTTTGTTACCAATCAGAAATAAAATTCTAAAAGTAAACTTATATAATATGACCTGGAAAAATATTCTAAATCCGTGTCATAAAATTCGTAGGCCTTCAAGGTCGGCCTCGTGTGGCTGATATTTTTCACTATAGCTAACACTTCCATTTGGACAAAGAATTTAATGGACCCAATATAATGTGTCCGAAGCCCTTTTTCGGTTGTAATGCGGGTTTCTATTTCTCGTTGGCGAGGTAATAAATTTGGGGAGTGCTCCAGAGGCGAGACTCGCGGATTTAGTCAGCCGAGAATCGCGGCTACTTTGACGGGGCCCAGCAATAAAATGTTACGTCTACAATTTATTTATATACGGAGGTTATGACATTATCATAAAGCGATGCTATAAATCGAGCTCGAATATATCCTTTCGATATAAAACTGCTATACAGTTCGCTAAAATCAAACCCATTACCCTCAAGATTTAAAGGCATCAACATATTTTCCATAAAATCTTTATATAGCCCAAAATTATGAATTCCGGATTCAAACAATAGGTAATGTTAGTAAAAAAAACACTTCTCCCTTATTTGGTATCCTTAATGCAAAGAAAATACTTTCTCGTTAAAAATTCATTATCCAGATAAAACCGTCTGTCAATATTACATTAAGGTTGGGCGCTCCGAGAGACGACCTTCCGGTCTGCCTACGAACAAGTTCCTCATAAATGTTTATCGTCGCCGGCGAAGTGAATCCAGATTTTCTAGAAACGTCGCTGAGATTTGATTCGAAAATCGTTTTCGAGAAATTGAAGGTTATTAAGATGCGACATGGGGTATTGTGTCGATCAGAAAGGCTGTCAACGCATCGGTTGTGGAAGGTTAGCTCTCGGAGTGGCCGCGCGGGGCGGGCGACGGCGGCGGCTGCGTGCGAGGTGTCTGCGCAGCGCCTGCGCGCGACAGCGGCGGCGCGGCGGCAGCGCTGGCGTCGTGACGCAGTGTGACGTCAGTGCGCCGTCGGCTCAATACGCGCTGTGCCTCGCCGTCAGTCGCCGCCCGAACCAGGCCGCCGAGCGTCGCGCCTTCGCCATCCGCGCTCTTACTCATACCGGGTTTCAGTTTCGAACCACGATGACATAGCCCTAGTGCCGTGCAACGAGACTACGTGAAAGCGCACATATTTTTAAGTTTTTTCGTTGAAACGAGGAAACCGTAAAGGTCCCCGTTGTTGCAGAACTAGCGACGACCCACCCCACTCCATTGAGGGACAGAGGCGAGACCGAGAGGCGGCTCACACCTTTTTATCCGCCTTTTTATAAAGACTAGCGAAAATGGGCGAGGTGAGTGCGGTGCTTGCAGTAGTGCTTGCCTTAGCGTTTGCAGTAGCGAGCCCGATGTACGGGGCCAGTGCTTTCGTGAGGTGCAAGTGCATGTCGAGGAAGTGAGTGCTGGAGTCTCCGGAGGACCCGCGGCCGGTCGCCAGTCTCCCGCGATCGTGAACAGTGCTTGATTTCTTCTGGGCATGATCCCTGTATCGTCTCACGCAAATCTCCATCCGCACGTTTCATTGCCTTTGTTCTCCTAACGCAAGAAATGTGCAACGTTAGTTTGTGCTCGTACAATTTCCAAATCTTTTATCATGAGAACAGGTTCATAAAATTTTTCAATCATTGAAGCTTGAGCTTTTTGCCATTTAAAAAAAAATATGCTCAATTTTTTTTTTCGGTGTATGTTCTCATTTCTGAAATAAAGATAGCCAAATCGGTTACTTTCTTAATTATGTGATATCACAGTCACATTAGTAAGAACGGCGCCGGTCGGGTTGCGTAACTTGTCCGTATCGATCTGTGCGGAGAGCGAGACACTTCGCTCTTCCATATGCTTCTACACAGATCCTTCCTCGATACATCATATCGGGATAAAATTGAAACATACTCTTCTATATTACAGAGATCTAAGAAACGTTACAGGACATTCTAGTTTTTAAGGGTTAGAATACATCCCTTGAAAATTTACTAATTGTAGGTGAACACCATTAAATAGTTCCACAATAACACATTTAAAAAAAAAAAACTACTAAGCTATCATTAACATACTGTTTTACAAATTTTTGTTCGTAACTAACCATCTTATTGGTTGGTAACATTACACAAAGCATTTATCTTTTGTAAGTTTCCAGCCGGTCGTAAATATTTCTAGAATTTTAATAGCATATCTCCCAAAATGTTACAAAGCATATAACTCTTCATGTTTTTTCCAAATTTCTTTGTCCTAAACATCAAACATCAAAAATAATAAAAGAAACGAACATTATAGAAATATGATATTATTTGCGGGAGTTATCTTGTGCCGGCCCCAAGCGACAGAACAAGGCAAGGTAAATTGTCGAGTTAAAAGAAGATTCGCTAGGTGCTCCGAAGGAAGTTGCTAACAGGTTGTCGCGGGAGCGCCGTGCTTCGGACACAAGCACCGAAGGTTTATTAGAAAATTGCCTCGTCATTATGTCATTTAAATCGCATAGAGTACCGTCGCTCTATTGGAGTATTTCCTTTATCCTCTATGACGACAGCACGCATCAATTAGGATGCTAGACGGTCCTTGGGGAGTTTCCAAATTGTCTTAGTCTTAGCGTTTGCGAAAATTAGATTAGGAATAATTTAAACCTTAATGTTCTTTTGTGGTTAGAATTTCGAGAACGTTCTTTATAACCTCCGTAGTTCAAGCTGTCGTTGGTAGATTTCTAGAAACTCCTATGCCTTCATGTTTTATTATTTTTCCTACAATAGTTTATTGTTTAGTAGACCACATTCAGAAAGTAATTCCAATAGTAACAAACTACCATAATGCACTTTTAACTTCTTTTTAATGTCCTGATACATACGTCCTTTTGTACTTCACAAATTGGTGGCCACTCCCTACAGTTCTTATTTGCCATAATGTGTCCTACCCGTTTGCGTTACTCAGATAGAAGAAAATAATTTCAAACCTAGGAGCCATTTCACACAATATTTTAGAAAAATTATCACACCTTGATTTAAATTAAGATATTATGAGATAGAATGTCAGAAGTACTTACAATAAAAAATGAAGCAAAAAATTTTGCACATTGATTTTCTTGCTATTAAATACAATAAAAGAAGACAAATCAGGGTATAAAAGTAAACTAAGCACCATTTTTTATTAAATTTCACGTATAAGACAGTTATAATAATGTTGAACTTGGCTTGAAACTACCGCGTGTCTAGATTTGGTAGAGTAAATTATGGAGTACCTAAAAACCCTTGTTACGACTGGGCAAGTATTTGAGTCAAGGGCTTTAGTCGAGATAACTAGTACCTAAATCATCAATCAATCAAATCACTGTTCGGTCAACTAAATTACAAAAAAATGCAAACTAGCCATAAAAATAAGTTAGGTACCAATAGTACTTAGTTTTTGCTAGTCGTAGGTTTACTGGATGAACTGACTTAACGTAAGTTACCGTCACGGTCCCATGTTATCAGCGGAAAATACCAAAAACATTGTAAAATAAATACGCATCTGTTTGATATGGAATTAAACCATGTCTCAGTTGATGATTTACACATTACGGGCCAATGGACGCTTTATGGCAAAAGACAAGTTGTTATTACTTACATGAAGTCTTTTTAATTTAAATTCTTCCTAGCCTCTTCTGTTCCACCTTAGACGAGGTGTGCTCTTTTATCTCTTTTTCGTTTTTTACTTGTAAAAACTGATCTAAAAATTCAATATCTTGTAAAAACTGATCTAAAAGAAAAATCAATCTATCCGTGTTAGATTTTTTTTTCGACTTACAAGGCTTAATAGATAATACTTAATTTGAAACGTTTTAATTGAATCATTTTCAGTATAGTACTTTTTCGAGTTGCAATTCGAAATCGCAAAAAAAATGTCCTCCGTAACTACTTATTCAGCTGTTTCAATTTATATGGGAGGCTTTTTCTTAGAATGTCTGAATTCGTTATCGGAAACGAATTCAGACATCTGTCACTTAGTTCTTTCGGCATCATCAGTTTATTGAAATCCTTTTAACAGTTAACATTTTCAATAGCGAATTGACGGAGTATGTTATTGACTTCAATTGTTCCGGTCGATTTAGTATTTGCTGTAAAAATGGAAAAATAATTTGCGCACGCGCATTTTTTGATTTTGACAGTTAAGAAAGCTATGTCACTTGGGATTACATAATGATTCCAAAAATACACACTTATAAATCGGTGCAAACAAGAGTCACTTCTTGCAAAGAAACTGACTGGAATGTTACATCCATGAATTGGCCTTATCTTTCACCTATATTTAACCTTTTTTTGTTTAGTTAGACACTTTTTATTCACTGGACGCGTGGTCATTGCATTACATATCGAATCAGTTTACTTAATGCATAATATTTTTAAAACCTTGTAAGGTTATCTTATTTATGCTTTAATTTCTTGTAATAGGTTTTAACACATATTAGGTTGGCTAAAGCTTTTGACTAGTTGCCTTACTTAATTGGTATTTTTTATTTGCATAATCATAAATACAATCTCGCGGTGGGTATCATTAATAAATTTCAACATCGGCTGTTTCATTTTGATTATTTTATTACGATTATAGTAGCACAGCTTCTGCTTTTTCTTTATACTGTGGATAGTCAGCACTGAAATTCGACATATTTTTCTAGCTAAATCTTTATTTCAGATTGTCTATTTCCTAAAAAATCTTATTCTCTTATTAACTGTTGTGGCCCTAACCCTATATAGCTAGCGATACGTTAATTGCATACGGTAAGTATCAGGTACAAGTTCAGTAAAATAATCAATGACAACTATCATCTCGTGTTTGATGTCTGCGTCTGTTATCAATATAAACGCACGAGAAATTAACTATACCGTCCAATGTTTTGGCACGATCATATAATGTGTCGTCATCACGAGTTGGGGTGTCACGAAATGCGTCGCCTCATTAATGTTAAAAATAATTGTCTCATTCATACGTCATGCATCTACTACGATAGTAACAACAAATTTTCGGTACAAAGCAGTTCTGTGACCGTGGCAGTGAATCTTTCGGCTGAACGTTCATTGACATTTCTATTTAGAGTTTGTAGAACACATGACTTTTATATTAGCTACGACGATGCGTGGCCGACTTTTTAATTTCGTAATAGTATCATTAGTATCGCAAACAATTTATTTGTGCAGTTTATATAGTTTCTTCTCCTTATAAAATCAAGTAAAATTTAACTAAGATTAAATCTTCAGCCACACATCAGCTACCACAGCTGACCTTCCAGAAAATACGTTCGAAGTCAGAGGAACCTTGCCAAATAAATTTACTAGACGACCCTTCAAAATTCATTCGTTGTTAAGTGCACAGCTATTGCAAACGATTTTAAAATAATTACAAATAGTGTCCCCTAAGTGCATACTGTAAAGAACCCCTCGTAAGAATCTCCGTCGCTTGACTTGACTGACCCGTTTCAAGCCGTTTCGAATGAGCTCGTCAGCCCTTCGGACGGTGTTAACATTTCATTCTAGCCAGAACCAGTTTCGATTTTCCATCAGATATTCCGGTTTAACCTTTATAGAGATTATAAATGCGGTCGTCGGGGTCCGGGGGTGGCAACCTTGTCTTTTAGCTATTTATGTCGAGGGTAGCGGGGGCTGGGTCGCACCGCGCATGCCCAGAGTTCGCCGCTTATGTAATGCGGGCCGAACATGCTGCCGCATGTCTGCCACTTCGGTTGACGTGATCTTATGTCGTATGAATATTCCATCATCCCCTTTGCCGCGTTTATAGCGGCTTTTATGGCGCTTAATTAAGTATTGCCCGTAAACCTTCAAGCTGCCACCCGCCACCCTTGCCATTCCTATGCGGGTAGGTTATGCGCGCGACCACAATCTCTTAGACCGCGCGCTTCCCACAATTTGCTCCAGTTATTCTCATCGTGACCTTCAGCAGAATTCAGGGCGCGGTTTAATGAGGCCTGCATGAAAACGTTGATCAATTATCGGCGGCGACGCGGGCGCGGGCCTGTTTACGGCAGCGCGGACGCATTTAGAAGCAGTGACATTACCGCCCCTATTGAACACAATGCGACCGTTATTGCACTTACGTAAGAGCTGACACAGTTTCCGGGACACATATAAGCTTTGGGATCATTCATTACACGTGCGATGAACGTGGGCTCGATAAACGGCGTTTACGGAATTACAGAATTATGGTCCACGTCAAAATTGCTTCATAAATCATAATTTCAGGGTTGAATGTCTGTAGTTGAGATTTCAGCTAGAAACTGTACTTACTCATTTTTATTTTTGAACAAAATCACAGTCGTATATTCGTCATGCACCGAGGTGTGCGGTGTCCTTACAACCGTTCTCAGGTTCGCACGCGCAACTAGTTCAGATCAATTGAGTGCCATTGAGAGTTGGTCCCTACCAGGACTATAATGTGTAGTTCGGCAAGGTTATATAACCACGCGATCTGTATTATCTGTTGCTGTGTGCGAGTCACCGAACGCTTTACAATTTAGTACCCTGTTGTAGTCACTAGCCTATAGATATAGTCAGTAGTTACACATTTAGCTGCATTGTCAATGGGCACTTGCATTACATCCTATAAATATGTCGACGTCAGTATTTTATTTAAGATAATAGATTGCAGCTTAAAAACCATTTTATTACCATTACAAATTACTTACCATTTCGTTTTTTTTTATTTTGAGCATCGATATTGCATGGTCCTGATGAATGTTTATTGCGTTAAAAAGTGATCCCTCTTTGTTTTAGATCATGCATTAAAACCATGCGATATCATTGTTGGCCACTTCCACCCCTCATCCATGAGCATGGCCTATAGGGCCGCCTTGTAGAATGTGTCTAGCCCCTAGTTGTGTTTGCAGCATGGCCGTACCGACTCGTACCGCGTCGCGACCATCGGGCCCATAAAGGATGATAATAGAACCGCAGACGGGCAGTACAAGGTTTTTATTTGCATTACCATCTTCCATTTTGTGTCTTCCCATGGCAATTGACTTCCACATTTCACGGACGTCCATCGCTATTGGACTCTTGCATGTTGTTTTTTGTTATTTTCAAATCATTGACTTTTTGCATTTTGATACGCAGATTCATCAAGCTCGTTTACTGTATTTAAAGCAATTAAGATAAAAATGTTACATGTAATTGTGGTTATATTACTAAATTTTGTTATTAAAAAGTAAATGGTGTGTATTTCAGACACGCCGGAAACCACCCGCAAAAAAACGGAAAGCAGGAGATTTAGATGATCTCAAACAGGAGTTGGATATTGACTTTCACAAAGTAACACCCGAGGAGCTCTACCAAAGATTTCAGACACACCCAGAAAATGTAAGATTCATGTCATTCAAAGATGATTGGTTTTATTAAGTTGTTTATTTGGGGTTTGTGTCTGATTGATGTTATTTCATTTCAGGGCCTTAGTCACGCAAAAGCGAAAGAGAACCTGGAAAGGGACGGTCCAAATGCACTTACCCCGCCAAAACAGACGCCCGAATGGGTGAAGTTTTGTAAAAATCTGTTTGGTGGCTTCGCGTTATTATTGTGGATTGGTGCTATTCTATGCTTTATTGCCTACGGAATTCAGGTCAGTATGTCTTAAATACGGCACTTCGTCTTCAATCGACACGTTTCATTAAAGATCATTTCCAACTTGCTCCTTGGGATGCGATTTATGCATTATTCTAGAACAATAATCACTCAAGTTGATTGTAACTGTTACCACAACTTTTCCACTCGTTGACACGTGACGAAAATTTTAAGAAGACAAACAAACAGCTGCATTGTGTTCGCAATTTATGAAACACTTAATAATTCATATCCAAATTGTTATTGTTCAATATTCATTAAAAGTTTCTAAACAGACTGACCGTGTTTAACTAACAGGGGAAGAATTTTTATGATTATTTCTTGGGGACTTTGTTTTATTGCTTTTACACTCTACTACTTAAAAGCAGCTCAAATAAAGAATTGGAATTTTAAAAAAATGGTTTGAAAGCGCCTCCGCGCTGGAAGAGCTTGGGGTCGCATTTTTCAAATCCAAGTATTTACATACTGGCGAAGGTATATATTTTTAGAACCAAAACAGCGTATCATAACGATGATTGCATTACAGGCGAGTACCGTCGAAGAACCAGCGGACGACAACTTATACCTCGGAATCGTGTTAGCAGCTGTGGTGATTGTGACAGGCATCTTCTCGTACTACCAGGAAAGCAAGTCGTCCAAGATCATGGAATCCTTCAAGAACATGGTGCCTCAGTTTGCTACCGTCATACGCGAGGGTGAAAAACTGACGCTGCGCGCTGAGGACCTGGTGCTTGGTGATATTGTTGAGGTCAGTCATCTTCTGCACATTTTCAAACACACGCAAATTACAACAAAGTATTCGGTTACTTATAAAAAGATACGCATTTTAGGTGAAATTCGGCGACCGTATTCCTGCTGACGTCCGCATCATCGAGGCGCGAGGTTTCAAAGTTGACAACTCCAGTTTGACCGGTGAATCCGAGCCCCAGTCCCGTGGCGCTGACTTTACCAATGAGAACCCCCTTGAGACCAAGAACTTGGCATTCTTCTCGACTAACGCCGTTGAAGGCACCGCGAAGGGAATCGTTATCTGCTGCGGAGACAACACGGTAAGCACACAATCAGAATATCAATATGAAAGCGGGTGGGGTGAGCCTGAACTGCATATTGGGACAACTGCCGGTCCGACTTAACGTAAACCTATAACAATTTTGGTTTCCACACTGTCGCAATTACATCCCTAAGCTTGCATCATAATCTTGTATTGTGTACAAAATCTAAAGTTGCGTAGGTATATGACTATCGGCAGTACAGTATTCATTAAGTAAACCGATGTATCTATCTGACTGAACAACAACTTTATTTTTACACGATTTATGCGTTGTTCATCAAATTAGCAAAAAAGCACTTTATAATTGAACATAACAAGGATTTCGCTAAGTCCCATGATGGATTGTGTGTGCATATAGCCCTTGCGGCCTTGACTAAATGAATAATAGTGTATAAATGTTGATGGAATTTTCCGTTCTGAAGCCTAAATCAACTTTTCATCAAAAATAAATTTCTTTCGTTAAAAAAGTAGAACATATTGTCAAATTATAATTACACGATAGCACAAAAACGTTAGGATTTCATTTGAAAGCATGACTTGGACGTTACCTACTTCAGCATTCACCATTCAAAGCAAATAAAACACAAATGTTTCGTGCATAGGTAATGGGCCGTATCGCTGGCCTGGCCTCCGGTCTGGACACGGGCGAGACCCCGATCGCTAAGGAGATCCACCACTTCATCCACCTAATTACTGGCGTGGCCGTGTTCCTCGGAGTCACCTTCTTCGTTATCGCCTTCATCCTCGGCTATCACTGGCTGGACGCTGTCATTTTCCTTATCGGTAAGTTCTGGATTTTTTAATTTGTCAATTGCTTCACATTAAGGTAGTCAATATTAAACTTCAGACTCCTCATATTTCACCAGATTAGTTTGGTTCAGAATTTCTTAGAGGTTCTGGATCTATTCAATACATTGGTTTTATTCCTCACGCTTAGGATCCTGGGTACATAAAAGTTGCGGTGGAAATGTCCAATATCTAGTGATATACAGCTCAGTCACATGATCTCTGATTTTATGTAATGTTACTTAAAAGGTTGTAATCTTTTCATGACTTCACTGCTCTGTCTTATTATCACAGTTCCCTTATGAAGACCGTTCTAACTGCACAATCAAGTCGTATCGTGTGCTAGTATGATTTCTTCAACATCATAAAATTGCGTTTCTTTGGCTTCTAATCCACACTGGTCTACTCTTGCAGGTATCATCGTAGCCAACGTGCCCGAAGGTCTGCTCGCCACTGTAACCGTGTGCCTGACCCTGACTGCCAAGCGCATGGCTTCCAAGAACTGCCTGGTAAAGAACTTGGAAGCCGTCGAGACCCTTGGCTCCACGTCCACCATTTGCTCCGACAAGACTGGAACCCTGACGCAGAACAGGATGACCGTGGCCCACATGTGGTTCGACAACCAGATCATTGAAGCCGATACTACTGAGGATCAGTCTGGAGTACAGTATGGTATGTTTATAAGCCTGGTAAATAACGTTGCCATACATGTAATAAAATACATCTCGAAAGCTTATGTCAATCCAGTACAGATTTAAACTTTTTAAATATACCTAAGTATAATTTTATTTTACTTAAAGTCCCTCTATATTTTCTAGATATTATTGAGGTCGTTTCGGGGTGCACGTGTAAATAAAATATGTCATTTTAATTGTGACAGTTTTGAAAAACCGAGATATAAGATTAGCATAATAGATTTATTTATATTGATCTGACTGACATACTTAATACTTTAAATAGATAAATACTTTTCTTAACTAAAAGAAAATAAACATACATTACTAATTTCGAATATTCTAAACCAATAATGATTTGTCTCAGACCGCACCAGCCCCGGTTTCAAGGCTCTCGCCAAGATAGCTACTCTCTGCAATCGCGCCGAGTTCAAAGGTGGCCAGGACGGCGTTCCCATCCTAAAGAAGGAAGTCGCCGGAGACGCGTCCGAAGCTGCCCTCCTCAAATGCATGGAATTGGCCCTCGGAGATGTGCTGTCTATCAGAAAGAGGAACAAGAAAGCATGCGAGATCCCGTTCAACTCCACCAACAAATATCAAGTATCGATCCACGAGAGTGATGACCCCAGCGATCCCCGACACCTGCTTGTGATGAAGGGCGCCCCCGAAAGGATTCTAGAACGCTGCAGCACTATCTTCATTGGTGGCAAGGAAAAGGTAACTTCAAGTTTTACCCACACCATGTATCCTTCACTCACATATCCTCACACATGTTTGAGCACTGAACAAAGTGAAAAATTTACATCCATTGATAATTTCAGCCTTAAATTGTCTTTTCATGCATATCTATTTGCCAAATCAAAGTGTTATTTTGTTCTTGCCTCATCGCCTTGTTAGATAAACTATAGATTAGTAAACTACCAGTAAAGGAATAGCATATTCAACCTAATATTAAATTTAATAAGACTAAAATTACAACGTTTCCACTAGGTTCTGGACGAGGAAATGAAGGAAGCATTCAACAACGCCTACCTCGAACTCGGCGGCCTCGGCGAGCGCGTGCTTGGCTTCTGCGACCTCCAGCTGCCCTCTGACAAGTACCCCATCGGCTACAAGTTCAACACGGACGACCCCAACTTCCCGCTGGACAACCTGCGCTTCGTGGGCCTCATGAGCATGATCGACCCGCCCCGCGCCGCCGTGCCCGACGCTGTAGCCAAGTGCCGATCTGCTGGTATCAAGGTCAGTCAAATAAAGACCGTACCTTAGCGGAATCCTGGTATCCAACAAGTACCGTATCGGACACAAGAACACCAAGAACAATCCTAACTTTCTTCTTAACTCCAAGTAATCTTTGGTCTTAGAGGAACTGAGGTGATGGCATTGCCAAGTGCCGATCTACTGGTATCAAGGCTGTACATTAAACAAAGCCTGGTATCAACCGACAAGTACCCTATCAGATTATGATTTTTTTCACTATGGAAGATCCCAAGTTCTCTAAACTCTTAGTAATCATTAGTCTGACTTTATATATGAAAGCCCTATGCATACTCTAGCAATTGTGTACTTTATCCCAAAGTATCGAATGCGAAGCTTGGCTTCATCCAAGTTCTGAAAACAAGATCTATTCCAGGTAATCATGGTGACCGGTGACCACCCCATCACTGCCAAGGCCATCGCCAAGTCTGTGGGTATCATCTCCGAAGGCAACGAGACCGTTGAGGACATCGCTGCTCGGCTGAACATCCCCGTGTCTGAGGTCAACCCTCGCGAAGCTAAGGCTGCTGTCGTACACGGAACTGAGCTCAGGGAACTCAATTCGGATCAGCTTGATGAAATTCTCAAGTGAGTTATTCTTCCCTCTTTCTTTCTCTTGCTTTCTGCTTTTTGAGCTCTTACTAGGAGGTCGTCATGGAGAAACAGGGATATCATCTTGACTTAACAAGTGCTGAGACCACGAGAGCAGGATCCTATTATGTATACAGCTTGGTGATCATGGATTATGATGCAGGTTCTAACGAGACGTTCTTTAGAATAGGTGAATAGCATCTACACTAGCAATTTTCAGAAGAAAAAAAACAACGTTAACTCCGTTTTCGAATTCAACATCCTAAAGTCTCCTGAAATAACTTAAACCCTCATTGTTCAGATGTGTTTGTAGATCCGAGCTCGCATGGTCCTCACGGTTTTGCTAGTAAGGTCCAAAACTTAACCATGCTTTAATAGTAGGCTTCATCGTCTCATAAATCATCACCTGGCGATGAGTAGACACAAAACATTGTTATTCTTGGAAGCCGGTTTTTTTTGCCATAGGAAAAGTTTAATAGGCATTCAACATAAACTTAACCCTTTAGGTTCCACACGGAAATCGTATTCGCCCGTACCTCGCCGCAACAGAAGCTGATCATCGTCGAGGGTTGCCAACGCCTGGGAGCCATCGTGGCTGTGACCGGCGACGGTGTCAACGACTCGCCCGCTCTGAAGAAGGCTGACATTGGCGTCGCTATGGGTATCGCTGGATCTGATGTGTCCAAGCAAGTGAGTAGTCTATGTCCTTGGTATTAGAATGGGTTAGAAAGTCACCTAAATAACTGGAATGACAATATATCCTTGTGTCCTTATAATGTGTCCTTGGCCAACAAAACGATTGGCCTACTCTATTGTTTTTGGTCTAGATTTAGTACCACAGTATAACACTAGCCGCCTATTGATTAAACGGTCATTTTAATCTTAATTACTTGTGATAACAATGCATAACTAGTTTTGAGGCATCTTTTAATATCAGTAAAATTACTAGGCTTGTTACTTATTTAAACCACATCTATCAATAATGCGTCTTTCCATCGTAGGCCGCTGACATGATTCTGCTCGACGATAACTTCGCGTCTATCGTGACTGGAGTAGAAGAGGGCCGCCTGATCTTCGACAATCTCAAGAAGTCTATCGCGTACACCCTAACCTCCAACATTCCCGAGATTTCACCCTTCCTCGCCTTCATCCTCTGCGATATTCCACTACCTCTGGGCACTGTTACCATCCTTTGCATCGATCTTGGAACCGACATGGTAAGTTCAACTTTATTCTTACAGTTTTACTATCTATTTTTCTATATGAAGATGTTGCATTGGAAAAGAGATGACGAAATTTGGATTGATACTTGATATTTTTTTCATTTGAACTTATTAGGAGACAACAGTTAAAGAAAAGATGATGAAAACTTTATTTAAGATAGACTGTCTTTTTCAATGTAACATCTATAAAATTTATTATTACGACAGTTTTTGCAGCTTTTATTAGATAATAAAAAAGTAGTTTTAAAATGTTGCCTAACTTTGCCTTTCATAATTAAAACAGACAATCAAAAGGCTCCAAGAATTGTTTTTATTAAGAATTAAATAATTACTTTCATAAACATTTACGACTATTGTTTGAAATGCATCACGTACACTAAAAAAGTAACGCAAGCCATTGCAAAATCTTATAATTTAAATGTCCAGTGGCTAACTTTTTCTTGTTACTTCCCATGTATGGTCAAACGTCTGCTCGCAAGCCTTCTCCAGGTATTAAATAACTATGATTCTTTCAGAGCTCAGTTCAAACAATAGTCATTCTAAGTTGAATGTTTTCCTTAAGATATTTAGGGTTCTGGAGTTCCAGCCTATATAATTAAATGTTTAATTAATAAGAGATTGACGTTAGGTGCCAGCGATTGCCCTTGCGTACGAGACAGCCGAGTCGGACATAATGAAACGCCCTCCTAGGAACCCATTTTGCGACAAACTAGTCAACGAGAGGTCTCTATTGCGTGTTGCATAAGTGTTGACGTATAACTACTAACTCGTTTTCAGCTAATAACGCCTGTGTCTCGATATCGTGACGAGTGGATGTCTCCCTAATTATAACTCTATTATACTTAATCATAACTACCATTATACTTTGGCAAATAAAATACAGAATGCTTGTAAAGTTACGATTAGGTAAAATGGAGGCAACAATAATGTGTTTTAAAAAAAAAGTGGATTCGTGCAGGCGAACTAATCAATTTTGCTATAGTAGAAAAAACAGTACTCGATCAAAAGATTTCTATCTGATGCGAGAAGCTACTGTATACAAGAGAATAATCTAGATGTGTTTTGTTTGTTCTAATCCTTGAATGTTCTTTATAAGCTACGCCGTGGGCGTAGGTGCTCGTTCCCGCTGAAGGTTACCTAGTTTACAAATAACGACAGACACAACACACTAATGTTACCACATGTCATACCATGTCACATCATTATCATTCGAGATCGGAACCGACCATCACGGTTGTTGAATTTACTGGTCATCATCATTCATAGTTCATTTGTTTAAATTTGTGTTCCACATGTTGGAAGAGCCCCACTCACCACAGACGTCATGCCATGATCAACATTTTGTTTATGTGTTCCGATTATGTTTCTGATAGTTTGTAAGTGTTCGCTGCTGCGAGCAGGCGCCACGTGGGCCACTATGGCTCGACCGCTCTATGCGCTCTATGCGCGACCATCCTGACGGGTCCGGGGTACGCAGGAGTTGTACTAGTCCCGAACATAGAGAGCCAGTTGTCACCCGCTGGCAACGATAGACCCGTATCACTGCTGACGGCCGACAACTGGCTACTCTTTAACAATGAGATTATAATGTTCAAATGTCGATAACATATCAAATCGGTGCGCACATCGATTGTCACGAAAGTAACTTCACTAATCGGGACATACTCTGTCTAATCTGTGACATTGAAACATTTCGAAATGTGTAATTACTACAAACGTTGAGCAAACATTTTGAATGGGATATCGATTCTAGTTCGTATTAGTTATTGAATAAGGGTTCCTGCGTCCCACCCCTGACCGCTATGGAGCTAAGAGACAGTAGAGCGTGGCGCGCGGTCGCAGCGCGGCTGAGTGTTGGGTGTTGTCCTGTTGACCGCCGGGTGCACCGCTTGGCCGAGAGGCGGCCGCGGCGTTGCCGCCGCCCCCGCTCACTCGCTAGTATTTGTGTAGGTGCCCGCCATTTCCCTGGCCTACGAGGAGGCCGAATCTGACATTATGAAGCGACAGCCGCGTAATCCTTTCACTGATAAACTCGTTAACGAGAGGTAAAACACCACGAGTCGACCGCACTCGTTCAAAGATATTATTCTATCCGCTAATGCTTGCTACCACGTGTATGTCTTCAATATTGAGGTTTGGTTGTTGCCTGCAGTGTGTGGACGGTGTCCTGTAGGATGCGACATAGCTCTCTGTGGATATTGAAGGCGACAGATCGCACCGCTCCTACTTAATGCCTTGCGATGTCTTTTATACATTTTTCTATACTAACAAATCTCCTTTTCTTTAACCGTATGTAGCTTGATGTTGTGATGGAATAATGTGTTATACCGAAGTTAACTCGAAAGGCACAAACGCATTGTTTCATTTGAGTGGTTTTACCGGTAATTTATTTATATTGTTATCTGAGTGGTGTGTGTTTTAAAGGTAAGTTATTTGGTGTCTCCCTGTCTCTGTCATTAATTTCTCGTGCATGTACCTATGCGATCTAATCGTCTGATTTCCTTACTAATAAACAAATATCATCACATAGAAATCTCTCAAAATATCAATTTCCTCTGTATCGTTATTTCTTTATTCGTAAGGAATGATATTATTTTATTAACATTGTTTATCTTATACTTACTTTTACCTCATTTCTTACCTCATGATCTCCATGCACACCACACAATATTTATTTCACGATGAAATCGAATTCATTCAACCTAACTCACGGCGTCACTAGCTTCACCACACACATGCCGTATGTAGCATACAGGTTTCTCCCATCTATATACCATAGGTACAACAACACAAATTCGTATTATGTAATACATGTAACAATATTATATTCAGACGCTGCTAGGGCTTATTTGTAACTTCTATCACTAGTGTAGTTATTTCAGATTATATTTTATACTGTGTATTATAAGGAAAGGTAAAGATTTTATATGACTTTCAATCACGCCAGTTTTTTCTACTTTTACATCTATCTAGCTAATTAAGTAATATAAATTAGTATTATTGGTAATTTCTTAAATAAGTAATATCGCTAGCGGTAGTACAGAGCGGCGTTACCGGAATGGTGTGTATATTTATTATGTATAAGTCGCTCGACGGGCCCCCGCGCCGTCGTGTTTGTTGGTTTGTGCTGATTGCTTGGTGTTACCGAAGGTGCCTGCTATATCATTGGCGTACGAGGCGCCCGAGTCCGATATCATGAAGCGGCAGCCGCGGGACCCTTACCGCGACAACCTCGTCAACAGAAGGTTGGCCCGCACCCCACCGGCGCGCCACGCAGCCGTGGCGATGCTTATAGTTTATCATTTGGGTGTTACACGACGAATGGCACGCCCTCGGATCGCATACGTACCATCAGTCGTACAATCAATTACTAATCCGCCAATTTATCTTTCACTGAAACCAAATCGTTTATTCGGATTTTTGTTTTACCATTGTTGGATTGTAAACAGCTGAAAAGCTTCTTAGATTATTATTAGAAAAGCTGCCGTTATGAAAAAAAAACCCTGTTACTAGTAACCCTCCAACAATGGTAAAATTTATAAAATTGTTGCAAAATTGGCACCATAAAATTTAACAAAATAAAACATTCCGGGGAATTAATTGCGAATCAATGCAGTCCTCCTATTGGCAACAACAACACGACATGTTGTCGTATCGTGATACTGTAGAGTCGATCCGAACGGCGCGGCCACTCGCGATTGAATACAATAACTCCTATTTGACACTGGATGTGGAAGAGTGACAATAATTTACCACTGAGCAATTAGTCCCTCAATAGATTTTTCCGAACCTAAAAGATCAAATCCAACGAAAAATCCAAGTACATATAACAGTTTTCGTTATTTCAAAAATTAGGCAAGAAAAATAAAATAAAATAAAACGTTTAAAAAGAACTCCTTAAGCAGAGTCTAATGCCGTCTCATTCCCCAATTTCTCTTAAATATAAACAAACTTTGTGTAATTTAAATACACAATAAATATACCAAGATACTACATGATAGAATAACACTATTCACATTATAATTTTAAAATATAATTTCCTTTCCTCTAGAACTAATGAAGTGAACGTTTAAATATATTTATAGAGTTCTTTTATAGATGAAAAGGAGCTAGTCCTTTTCTCTATCTCTTCAACCTTCACTCTTCCATGTTTAAATTAGTTTCAATAAAATGGAACCATGCAGTTTTGATTGCACGTTTAGCGACAAAATTAGAGGATTGTCTAGTCTGCGTTTAGTTCACACTAGTGGAATAATTTGTGTGAGTTTTCGTGTTAGCGTAGTACAGTCATAGCGATATTTCAATAAAAAAAAAGTTTTAACAGTTTTTTTAAAGGAATGATTTAGGTGACATGGAGCATCTGTCTATTGTATTTTATTATATTTTTCTTCTTATAGCAATATATTTAATATGTATGTAGTAATATCATATATTAGAGTATATATTTATTTATAGTTATAGCATGTAGTTACGACAGCAAACCACTCCGCTACGAGCGCTTCCGCCTCACCTACACACAACATTTAGGGAACATAAGCTTTTTATATTTTGTTAAACGCTTGAAACTTCTCCTTTTTTAAGCTCTTCTCTGAATTCCGCATACAGATTTGGGTTATATCGTAAAACATCAAAAAACAAAGTCGAAGTTCCTGTCCAAAAGATTTTATGCGATGCATTACGATACAAATCTTCGAAATAACCAGAAGCCTTTTAGCGAGAATATTACCATATTCCACGCAAGCCTAGTGCCATTGATTGCAAACAATATCCTTAACTTAATTGTCTGCAATTAGGTCGGCCAAGCTCGACTGATGTTACTAACCTTGCTTGCTTGCTTGCCTGATTCTCCTTGACAGTCAAATTAATTAAAACGCCTCGCATGATTGTTGTTCCTTGGGGTAAGTACATATTCTGCATAATTTGAATAAAAAACTTTTAACGTTTGATTTTACATGTAACATTTTAATATGAGAAACGTTGTTTCGTATTGAATGCAAAGAAAACATTGGTATATTTATGCTGTTATAAAAATAATTCGGATATCAGTTTCTCATAATAAAATGAAAGCATTAACAAACATATTTTTTATTAAAAAACAATAAAATTCCCCTTAAATTTAAAACTACAGACTTGCCATTTCGAGAAGAAATACTTAAATTTAAACTCAAAAACCATAACTTGCACAAACCAGCTTTCAAATTACAATTCATAATGACACATTAATACTGCTTTCGAAAAAAAACTCCATGACTTGTAAGCTGACACAATCGGTGGGTGTTGACAGGTTGATCTCGATGGCCTATGGGCAGATCGGAATGATCCAAGCCGCTGCAGGCTTCTTCGTGTACTTCGTGATCATGGCTGAAAACGGTTTCCTGCCGCTGTATCTCTTCGGCATCAGAAAGATGTGGGATTCGAAAGCCATCAACGACTTGACCGACTCCTATGGACAGGAATGGGTGGGTACCATAGTTCTTCTCTATTTATCATTATCACACACGACAGACAAATTATTTCTAATTTTCTATAAACTAAATACTCACGAATCCAATCACTTATTATCACCACATTTCACATCCTACATGTAAAATAATATAATTTCTTGATTACAGAAACCAAGCGTACTGAAATCTATCTTCATTCGTTAATTTCATTCTATTGAAATTGAACCATTCAAGTAAAAAAATCGTAACTATTGTTTTCGCCTCAGACCTACCGCGACCGCAAAGCCCTCGAATTCACATGCCACACCGCTTTCTTCGTGTCCATCGTGGTGGTGCAGTGGGCCGACCTGATCATCTGCAAGACGCGCCGCAACTCCATCGTCCACCAGGGCATGCGTAACTGGGCGCTGAACTTCGGCATCATCTTCGAGACCGCTCTCGCTGCATTCCTCTCCTACACGCCCGGCATGGACAAAGGGCTCAGGATGTACCCTCTCAAGTAAGTCATATTACTGCTATGTCTGTACGTGTAGTATGACGACACCTTAACTTAGAGTGGGGGCACTGAAGTGAAGTTAATTTCAAAGCGCGGCGGAAAAACTAATAAATGTCTTTTTGTTTGGAAAATCTCGACGCAAACTCTGACCAAATCATGTCTTGCCCAGGTTCGTGTGGTGGCTGCCCGCTATTCCCTTCATGCTGTCGATCTTCATCTACGACGAGATCCGGCGCTTCTACCTGCGCCGCAACCCGGGCGGCTGGCTCGAACAAGAGACTTACTACTAAACACCACTGACCACTGTCCACACCGTCGTGCATCACTTAGTTACTGCGTACATAAACTTCATTTGTGTTCTCATACCACAGAACGCATAGCCCCTAGGTGTCGAGTGCGAGCGGCTGCGGTGGCCCTCATAGCGAGCGGAACTAGGTGACGTACTCAATGTGTCAAACAGCCGGGCCGTTTTACAATAACGCCCCGCTCCCGCACCTTCACCCGTCGCCTAGGGGATATACGACCTGTACATACCAGACTGACAGAGGTTGCGGTGCCGTTCCGGTGTATGTGTAATCGCTGTCGTGTACGCTTCTCACTGCTTGTTACCGCATGCCCCGCGCAGGGGCACTGTTCGTACCTGTCGTGTTATTATTACGATGTTCGTTTATGCGTAACGTGACCGAGAGGACGCGGCGGCGCCGGCGCCGGTCCGCGCACACTTCACCATTATTGTTTTAACGAACTGTATGTATATATCGTGGAGTATGAAGTTTGATATTTGTGATGATATAAAAAAATATTGTACACATATTATTTTAAAATCGTGAATCATGTTATTTTTATATTGAAATCGTTTAAAATGTAATTTGAGTATCTCGAATGTCATGCGACAAGTTGATGAATCTCTTTGAGTATCTGTTGAATCTCTGTCTGAAGTTTATCAGTTAGCCGGCGGGTCCGGGCGGGGCGCGAGCCCGCGCGCGGACCCCCGCACCGTCGCGGGGCGAGCGGGCTCGGCTCGGCGCTCGGCTCGACGCTCGGCTCGACGCTCGGCTCGGCGCTCGGCCCGGCGCTCGACTCGCCCGCCCCGCGACTTCACGCGCAAGCGGCCGCCGACTCGGACTTCATGTTACAGTAGTACGCTCTCAGTAACATTAATGACATAAGATATATAGAATAAAATAATACTAATAAAATTGTTTTTCACATACTTATGTAATAAGTAATAAATTATCGTTTAGCGGTAGTTCATCGTTTGTGAATCGAGTGGGCAAAAGTACGACGCCCGCCGCGCTCCGTGCTCGGCGGCCAACGAAAAGCATTTGTTGTAAAATTAACAGTTAAGAAGCCATTATTATTATTATAATTTAAGTGAAATTAGATTAAGTTGAATTTTTCGAGTGAATAAAGTTTAGTTGAAGATTCGGTCGGGTGCATGGTGTATGAGAGGTCGATGTGGAGTGCCTGAGTTTTAGTGTACTACTGCTTACTGTTAGGTAGGTAGTTGAAATTTTGATGCCGTATTTTAAATTGTAAACGTAGATAAATAAAGCATTACACCGACGCGACGCTTAGAGGTGCGGCCGCGCACGACCCAGCACTGCCGTCGACTCGCGCGTCCCGCCGCGTGCGAGGACACGACGCTTTTCTTTTATAAATAATCTGATCATTAGCGAATTTTGTCAAACTTATTAAAATAGGCTGCTCATGGTAATTATTACGTAAGATTTTATTTCTTAATTAAAAGATAATAACAAAACGTAGGAATGCGTAATTAGAAATTTTTAAAATTATACAGTTATGATAGAGTCATCTTGTTTTAGTCGCCACTTGGCCCTTCGACTGCGCGGGCGCTCGGGCGCCCTCTGCCGGACAGCAGGACCAAGTGGAGAGATTCATTTCAATTTTTCGTAACGAATACATATAACATTATAATAATGGTTACAAAAGTAAAATATAACATTATAGCGTCTAATAAATCTAAATTATATGAAATGTTTATAGATTTAAATGAAGTTCGTTTCTTTAGGGTGACCTTTCTGTGCTTGTTTGATGAGTACGATGTTCATCTCACTGACAATAGTCGTTGATGATATTATTGTAACGATCCGATCTTTGTAAGCGATTTGTTTAACGTACACTGTAGAACTAACATTGTTTTGCGTTCGACAGTTCTTTACACCGATTCATTTTATAGTATTACTCTGTTGGCTAGGAGCGCTGTAAAAATGTAAGTGTTAATAAAAAAAACATTTTCAAAATATTATCATGGTGTTTTATTCACAATTATTTTTATTTTACCACCTACATACTTTACGATCATTATTTATAAGCTACTATTATGTACAAAGACAACGCTCCTGAAAGGCCATTTTAAAGAATTTTGTGTGGCAATTGTTAATAAATAGCATGCATAATGGAAAAATCGAAAACATTAAATTCTAAATATTTAATAATTCATCCGTTACATTGAACTAAGATTATAAAGTAAGAAGAATGTATAAATAAATAGCAACTAATTAAAATAACTTAGTACTCCTACAATTTGATAAGATCTTAAGAAACATGCAAATCGAACTTAATATTTTACTTAACATAAACAAAAGAACAAACAAAATGTTACAAAAAGGATAATATATCGTGGCCTAATATTGTATAATGTTTGAATTTAGAAACAAAATGACATCGCAGGAACAGTCGCGGACATGATTAAAAATATAATAACGGTCACGTACAAAATGGACAAGTCACAATAGAAGAGCACTAAATGTACACGCGCTTGAATGTAGCACTCGATCTCGAATGGCAGACCAACATAAGAAGTAACAATTTAATCTAGATATAATATTCATTACATGTGTGCAGATTTTCTTATAACTGAATATTGTTCTCTCTTGTTGGTCTTCATAGGTAATAAGGTAAGTATGTAAAGTTTCGAATAGTAGATGCTTTGTTTGTTTATTTAGGTAAGTATTGATATAAAGTACATTTATTCAACTGTGAAATTCTTTGTTTTCCATTTAATAAAAATAATATAAAAAACCTATTGTGTTTGACACTTTCGAATTTCACAAGATCAAATAAAATTACAAGCAACTTTAAAATAGGGTAACAAATTTAAAAAAAACGGACAAGTGCTAGTTGGACTCGCCCACCGAGGGTTCTGTACAAATTTGTAGGCACATATTATAAATATTTCGGGAATCAAGTAGGTTTAATTACAAATTATTTACAAAAAATTATTACAAATGTATACCTTTTTTATTTTTCCCTGTACTTGTAGTATAAGACGATATTACTCGCCAAATTTCATAATTTTATGTCAACGGAAAGTACCCTATAAATTTGAATTTGTTTTTTATTTTTTCGAAAATTTAAGTTTTTTGCGGCATCGGGTCTTGGCAGACAGACAGACAGGCAACAAAGTGATCTTTATAAGATATAGGTTCCGTTGGTTCCTTTTGAGTACGGACAGAACCATCATTAACTAAACCAACAATTAAAAAAGGTATTATAAACAATACAAATAGATCTCAAACAGGGTTATAACAGATGCCAAATTTAAGGGGGTGAATGTGGTTGTCAATGCAAACAACTTTTACTATAGAGTCAACATCTAAATTGCGAAAAAGTATTTTGCTCCTCCATACATCATCGAGGTAGAGCGTTAGTTTGGATGAAGAAACAAAAATGAAAATCGTGATTCCTATGTTGACCCCATAGAAAAAGATTTTTGTATTGATAGACATATTATTAGCCATCTTAAATTTGGCTAGTTTTCAAATACAAATACAAATATTTTTATTTTCCATTAAGTAGGGTACAGGTACATGGAAAATGTGGTATTAGATTCAAAACAGCATCCAATTTAAGGAGAAACTTAGAATTTGATTCTCAGGCAAATATGTTATGTTTACTTATAATAAATATGTGGTCTTTTGTTGTTTAACTCTTTACCTACCTAAGAACTAGACATTAGAAAATCTATATGGTTTGAGGGTCACCTTTGGTCCGTATGGCGTTCAAGTTGTTAAAATGTTAATGTTTATTATTAGACAGTTAATACATAAAATGACCCATACTTTATTTCACCTATAGACAAAAGGTACAAACAAAGACATAATGTACCAATGATAAATCTTTATTAGAAAATTATGCCATTGATTTTTGATTGCATCTTGCACTAACAAACATAAAATATAATACTTTATCAGGTTGCTAAAATGGAATGGATTGGCAGCATGATACAGAGGTGCTATTGGAGTTGGTTTGATTGCACATAAGAGTCGTATTGATTATATTAACGAATATATACCGCGCTTCTGCAGTTAGTTCTACTCATGTTTATGATCAAAAGACTACGAACTTTTTTGTATGCAGCCTGGCATACCTAAAGTTGCAAGTACCTGGAATTACGTTATTTTGGTGTACACCTATGTTGAATATGGAATATTTATTTTTATTTACCTACACATATTCAAACTAAAATTCTGAAAAAAATTACGTCATTTCATTTTACGACATTTTGTCAAAGAGTAATTGTTGTTTGTAATTATTTTCTCCGTGGATTGGTGTATGTTTTCTTAAGTGTAAACTAAAATAAAGTAATTTTGAGGTGCTTGCAACTTAAGGTATGCCAATGAAGTGCCTTTTACTGCCCACAGTCCCAACCCATAGTGAAATCGGAAAATTCTGATCATATGTTGTAGCACACCAAATCCTACCTCTAGAAGTATGACTGGTCTTGATTTTCAACTATTGATTCTTACATTATATGAACACCTTGAATGTCACGGGGGTCACCTCTTTTATTATTCTGTAAAAACAACAGATTTTTTAATTTTTTCTAGTTACCAGGCAGTTGAGACTCAATTAAATAAATAAACGTTGGACATCACATACGTTGCTCTGATCCCATGGTAAGTAGCCAAAGCACTTGTGTTACAGAAATCAGAAACAACGACGGTACCACAACACCCAGACCCGAGACAATATAGATGTTATTTTTCTACATTGACCGACCGGGAATCGAACCCGTGATCTCAGAGATAGCGACACCAAGTCCGTTATGCACGCCTCTCGGCTACGGAGGTCGTTTAATTATTAACTTTTAATAATATAAGATGGTACCTGAGTAAGATACATGAGGATAAATAAAATAATTAGCAGTAGGTATACATTTTAATGAGGTGTAGCGACATAGTGATGCCTACAGAGGTAGTGGAAAGATTTGCTCGGAATCGAATATTTTGATGTCTTAATTTAGTCAATCCAACCTAAACCGAATTGTCTCAAACAAAGAAAACCGTAAAAACATAAATTATACTCATAAAATTACAAGAGTTAATCATAGATCTCATCATCACATCTTAAATGCACGTGAAACATCATTTTTGCTTTCATATCTCCCTATCTAAAGTATAACAGTGTTGAGGTAGTACCATCAGAAATGGCTACCTCTTAGACCCCTCGTATTCTTAGAGACTTTCAACATAAATCGTTTTAAATACTTATGCATCTAACAAAATACTTGCCATAGAAAAAACGCGTTCGAGCTATTATAAATTATTCAAATAGGTCACAATAAATATCTGAATTGAGTTATAGCGGGCCTAATCTCCGAGGGCCGGAGGGCGGCACGTGTCGCCCTCGGCCTTGACTACGTCCCGTACATACTTCGTATAATTATAGCTACCTCCCTCACAGGTCCTTCGTCCTATTGCTGCGAAGAAGTTTCCACACACCCCGCCGTGCCCCTAAACCACAGCGCATGCGTGCCTTTGACAGTAGAACCTTGCCAACACAGCCCGATCTTCCCTATCAACGTCGCAAAACCAACTACAATAAAGAGAAACATGAATCCCTAAAGATGTTGCCTGGAGAAGCGGCCTGATCGAGAATGGTGGCCAACATTGGCGCTATCAACCCTTCTAATGGTAAACTTAGTTCTTGGGCGCGGAGTGCTAAGCTTTGGTATCGTTCGTGATTGTTGTATTGTGTTGTGCAGTGGAGGCGACGGCATACATAAGCGCGGTAGCGGCTTTCGCGGCGGTGGTGCTGGTTGTGTTGCTGTTCCTGGGCCGGCGCTGGTGTTCCTCCGCGGTATTCGGCCGCAAGTGCTGCGATGACATCCTCGCTGTAAACCCGCGCGTTGTGGCACCTGCCATCCCGCTCGACAATGCTCAGTTTGGTCAGTAATATTTGTTTTCATATCAAACAACCTTCTTATTCTTCAGAACTTCCCCTTTTTCTGTAACCCTCTCTCATCTCTTTATAGTTGTTTATTAAACCACTTCAGTCTCCTTAATTAACTTTAAGGCTAGCTGTAATTAGTTGGTAATTTCTTTTAATGCTACAGCATTATACATGCAAAGTCATACATTAGTTGTAACACCAGTAACTAAAAAATATATAAACGCCATAGTTATAAATTCTATAATTATCCGATATTTTATTAACGTCTAATTGGATGTTGCGTGCGTGTTAGCACAATGCCCTTGGAAGGCTATAGTGGCTAGAATAGATAAGTGAGGGACGTTAATATTTTAGTTGGTGTTACCTTGTAGTTTTAAGGGTGACTGGTCATGAAGGCCGCAACATGGAGACTTTCTTTGTCCTTTGAATAGACCCTATACATACGAGTAGTTGGTAATTTTTTTATAGAAAATTATAGCGAGTTGTATTGGATTTAAATGCTAGTTATTCTAGTCAGTAGACCTAGAATATACGCTATATAATGTGTAGGGTATTGCGTATTTATATTGATCATACAGTTGGCCACATATTAGGCTATACTGTAGTCAAATTCACGTAGATAAATTACAAACTGACTTTTATTTCATGTTTAAACCTTTCTTTCATTCTTTTCACGTGAATTTGTCATTAGGTATGATTAAGTGAGGCCTACTGTATGTCTGTGTTGTTTTAGATGCTTTGTCGAAACCGATCCATTACCCCGAACGAATATTCACGTTCGAAGCTTCCGACTCTGACGAAGAACTGCGTTTGCGCATACAACAGGTGAGGGTCGCTATACAAAAAGTTTGTGTTAATGTATGTCATTTGTGTAGAACTTGTCGTAGTGTATAAATTCACTATTCGGCCTAAAATTACGCAACCGCACCGCGATTGCATGATGCGCTCATGCATTGAGTGGAATTCCAACATTCCTACTATAAATACATTCGTGGAAATCGCAGGGAAACTGACCAAAATAATGCGTTGAAAATTAATCCAAATCAAGATTCAGTTTGGGGAGAATGTATTCTGGGGTAAGATATTTCTTTTATTTAGTGAAACTTTTAAGATCAATACAACAAAATATAATTAAAATATTTCCTTGTTGCGAAACAAACAATATTCGTCGCATGTGTAAAAATTTAAACCTCGTAGTATTTTCGTGTCGTTACTTCGTTAGCGTTTGAAATCAAATGAGAAAAATCTGACTATTAGTTGAAATTTTATTCCAAATAAAAACATACTTATGTAGTTTTAAATAAATAACTACGGATTATTTATTGTAGTGATTTGTGTATTACTTTTATTTATAGTATTTTTTAAGTGCACGAAAAATTTTATATCTACATATTATTCTTTCTATACTTAGACAACTTATTTGGGGTTTTTGTTAACAATTAATTAGAATAATTTTTTCCTCGCCATTTACAAAATTTACATAATTAAAAAGAAACACAACATTAAAACTACAATACATCACAAGATTAAATTAATACCCATTGCTGCACACTTATCAACTCGGTACCAGAAACAAACCCTTATTCCTTATTTATATGAGTTATCTTGCACGTGATTGCGTAATGTACTACCTCACCGCGTTGACGAGAGAACGCTGTAGAACTATGAGACAGGAAATGCAATCCCGAGTTGGTACATGTGTAATTCATGGGCATACAGTTCAATATGACTAGACATTGCACCTTTTCTAGGATAAAGAGGAAGTCGAATGCCATTACGAAGAAAAGAATGAAAATCTGGCGCCGGCGAAGTTGGATGTAGAGCTGGTGGAAACGGCCCTGAGGGAGACCACGCTCCGGGAGACCAGGATTGATGACGTAACACCTCAGAGGGCTGAGTACATCCACACGCTGGAGGCTCAGAGCAGCATAGATAGCGATGTCATCGCGCATAATGTGAGTTAACAGTAAAAAGACAATAATATACATAATAATTTCTGCAAATATTCGCCATCATGTCTTTAGAAGTGCACTGCTGGACTTATGCCTTACTCATAGAATTCTACAGCGAGCGGGTCTAGGTCGTTTGGATTCATTGACTTTCCGCAACTTTCACTAGGTCGTCAGTCCACGGGGTCTGCCCACGCTGCGTCGTCCAGTTCGCGATCGCCACTCGAGCACCTTTCTTCACACAGAATTACTCTAGTCTGGTAGGCTGTGCAATGTGAGCATGGCCTTGCGCTTACTAGTGCACTAGAGGGGAGAAGTCGGCTAAACATCTTCTTCTCCCTCACTCCCTCTTCGACTTCAGATCAGGTCAGCAAGGGGTTATTCTTCCCAGCCCGATCCGTGGCCACGTACTGCTTGGCTTCGTCATAAAGGCCGCCTACGTCTCACGCCCTTTTGCTGCCCAGCATAGCTCAAACTACACTGGGAAGTGAAAGAGTATCGCCAACTGCAGGATCCTCACCCTGCGTTCTTATCTCCACCGAGTCGAACGCCATAGGCGCGCCAGGTTGTAGAAGTGGCACTATCTTGCAAGTAGCTCTGTATGTGTGCCAAATATTAGGCTTATACCTTTAAGCCGTTGAAGCGTGCTTAAGTATGCCACAACCAGTGTTGCCAGATGAAATCCGAAAGGAGCAGAAGAAATTGAGAAAAAAAATCAGTAGATTCAGGAAAAAATCAGTAGACAGTAAAAGTTGATATTGTAGTCATAAATACCGTCAGTAATTTCATGTAATAGTCTTAGTAACATGTGTGTAACATTTTCTTTTGGTGTGACAGAGGGCTTATGTGTATAAGCCCGCTGTCACACCAAAAGAAAATGTTTTTCACTTACCACTTTCGCATTTAGATCATACCTTAAATAAATGGAGCACATACCCTAGGCAATAGAATGGAAATGTCTTATGATTTGTTCGACAAAATGTTCCGCCATTTTTAATCTGTATCTGTACTGTTATTGTATGGGCGAGCGTTGGCAGAAGTTGTCATTTCATACTAATATAAGTGGAAAAATAATCATCAAAATCGGTTCACATTTGTCGAAGATATTGGGTAACATAGATACAAGAACCGCGAACTACTAAAACAATATCTGAGTATATATTTTGTTTTTTTTTTCTCAAAAAGTGCTAAATCGATTTTGATAAAAAATTATGGGACAACTTCTGAAGTATGATCTACCAATTTGACATACTTCTGACATTTGCCGTGCTAGGAGTGTTGTTCATTCGTCGTCAGTCTTAAACCTCGAGAATATAATAACACGGCTGCTGCTTTACCAGAAGTATGTCAAACCTCTAAACATTCTGTTTCCTCGACTGATCGAAACGACGCTGCCATAGAGTAGGCAATGACCACTAACAGACACGTTTTTGAATAAACGGAATTCGTTTTTGTATATTTAGTAACTTGGATTTATCCATGAAATTGAAAAAAGCAGGTAGATTTCTCGATTTTTTGGAAATAAGTCAGTAGATCAGTAGATATCTCTAAAATCAGGTAGATCTACTGCTTTATCAGTAGATCTGGCATCACTAGCCACAACATCCAAACGTATAAACTTTCACATATTATAATATCAGTAAGTTTTAGCCGCTAAAGAACACTTAAATAACGCATCAACGCTGAACAGATACTTGTGTTGACGTATTGTTTCGTTCAGGACACGTCACTGCTCTGCGGCGAGAGCGGCGGCGGTTCCTCGGAGCGCGGCCTGGTGGAGCTCACGCTGCTGTACGACGCGCCGGTGCGCAGCATGACGGTGCACCTGCTGCAGGCGCGCGGGCTGCCGCCGCGGACCACGGGGCAGATGCTGCAGACACAGGTACACTTAACGCCCGTGTAGTCGCCAAATGTAAACTAGCATGTGGTTTCGAGCCTACTACTTAAGCCCCGTTGTCAGAAAAATATTTAAAAGATATGCTAAGAATTGTCAAAAGCTACACAACATTCTGAGCGTAGCATTAGTTAGTACACTTATACTTCAGGAGAAAAAATAATTAAAATCATTGAAAAAACCAACAAATAAGATGCTAATTCCGAATTAAATTTGAACCGATTTAATTCGTTTATACGTCGATTGATAGGCCAACATAATAGCTATAATATATAAATATAACTGAGCATAGGATTTTTAATTCGAAAAATTGCGTCCATACTAAAAGTATTATTTTCCTCAATTTTCGCTACGTAAAGACGCAGCGCATTGACTATCGTAACAGCCCCGTTTCATTGCGCGCTGTTATGAACAGTATTTTAATGAGTTTTCGGGCGATAATCGTACTAACATTCGTCGAGTCGCTTATTTAGGGGCACTACTCGCCTTAATGCATGCGGTCACTTAGACACGGAACTCACTCATCGACGATGTGAACACCCACTTCATAACACAAACAGAGGCTAAGTTAATTTATTTTACCGCCTAGATGACTTTTAGAGCGAGTTTACCTGCGTGTTTCTTACAGAATCGACAGGCAGCCGATACAGTTTGGTTGGTAAAAATTTTTAAAGTGAGTAATACGATCCTGGTTTACTGGTATAAAAAGCAGTTATTGAACCATTGTAAGTGAGTTTGAATCCAGTGCCTAAAGATGGAACATGATGGCTTAACCTTTATGAGGATGCTGTTGACACTTTGCGTAGCCTAGCCATACTTGAGAAGCTATCTCAGCCGTCAAGAGTAGGGCTTGTTGGAGCTTATCAGCTTGCACTCACCTATAATACAGCTGTCCTCTTGCTGTCGAGTATGCAGGATGCCCCAGCCGACCACAACTACTGAATCAGGTCTACACTTACGAAGTTAGCTCAGCCCTTATGGTTGCTTAGTGGAGCTCAGTCTTCTATAGGTGGTCTTTTATTCTGTGGTACTACTACCTTATCCTTATCCTATGATAAGATCTTTAAGACTTGCGTTTTTTCTGGGTGTTTTATGCTCGTTTTGGGATACAATACAAGTTACATTTCTCGCTTTGATAAGGATATCGTGTATATACGATCTTATAATATTATTGTATATTTATATTTATTTACTAGCGCATACCCTTCGGAGACACGCGTCTGGCACAAGGTGCGCGTAAAAACGAGCTTATACGCGCTCAAAAAAAATAGAGATCTTAAAGATCCCATGTCAATACGTAACTCTCAATAGTGATTCTTGGTTTCAGGTGCGGATAGTTCTTCTGCCACTGAAGAAGCAAAAATTCAAATCTAAAATTCGAAATGGCGAGAATCCACAATACATGGAAAGCTTCGTGCTGCATAAGATCAATCCAGGTTAATTACTCTTATTTTTCAATGCCCTAAGGATCTGTTTAATTTATACGATGAATTTTGGTTTTGGAGCCCAAAAAGCTACAAATCGTAACAGGTCAGATCATAGGCCATTTTGTATGGGGATGTTTCTTTTTTGTTTGATGTTAATCCCATAGAAAAACTTGTTTTTTTTATTTGACTTTTACGTCGTTAGCTAATCGATTTATTTGTTAATTTAAAAATTGTAAAAAAGCGATTGTTGTCTTCGTAAAGTTATATGGTAGGCACACTAGTAACATCCTTGTGTTATGAGCAGTGATCGGAGTAGGTAGATTGGTTTGGGGTCAATGATCTCAAACATTGATGTTAATATGGACATGCCTCCAGGATACTAAAATTTCTTTATATCAGTTTTAAAAAAAAAAGGCATATCCATATTATGCTAACACTACCAAAGTACATCAAATTAATCTACCTATTCCGATCACTGGTTATGAGAAACCAGACATCGCTTTTTACCATCGACGTCTTGCAGTACATCCAGACCCAAACTAATGTAAAAATGTTCCTAAATTGACCCGAACCTGGAATCGGACCCGACCCTTTGCGTTTACGCCGCTACGACCATCGGGTCGTCCTTGTGGTAATAAGCGTAAGAAAATCTTAAAGGGAAATTCATTGATAATCGTTCTAACAGAGGACGTCCATGGTTTGGGCCTTCGCATCCGCATCTACGGATGCGAACGCATGCGGAGACAGCGTCTGGTTGGCGAAGCCGCCGTCAGCTTCGCCTCCCTTAACTTCGAGCTCGAGAACAGCTTGTGGCTCCAACTTACACCTAGGCAACACCACCAGCCTACGTTGCAGGTACATTATCAATAATGGGCACAGAGATGTTAGTCGGCTGTGATGATAAAAACTTCCCCCATAGAACGCCACAGCAAGGCTCTGAGCCGTTTGCATCCAGGAGCTTCTAGCAACCTTGACTAGGTCGTCTGTCAACCGAGTGAAATGTCTTTTAGTCTTTCAGTTCGTGATGAAAGCTACTACTCAAAAATATTGCCGTTTCTTTGCGATCTGTGCTCTCTAAGGAAGCCATCAAGCACTATTTCTAGTAAAGCGTGTTATTTCACTTTTCATTGGCTTATCTTTCAATTCGACCGGACATTAGCTGTCCATAATAATTCGAATTCATTATTTGTGACCGTATTGTAAAGGGAAGCTGACGATGTAAATGCATATGCCACGTCACAAACGTTTGATTCTCGATCTCCCGAATGGGATTTTTAGCAGAGAATAGCCGATACCGATACTGACGCTGAAATCTTAGTTCGGGCTTACATAAAGTCTGTAAATTCATATGCTCAATACTCTGATTGCTTTGAATCCAGGTACTATCTTAATTTATACTTGGCAGACTTGTAATCTTTGTTAGTTTTTTAAGCTTATAGTGTGTAAGTTATTGAATTTGTAACTGATCCATGACTCCACGTATGGCTAAAAGTTGTAAGTTATATTTAAGCGCTGCGTTCGGAAACTACACACTCCGTGTGATTTCGTGTTTTCGATGGAAAAGAAGTGGGGATGTCGTGTATCCTCCAATATGCTATGTTTCCGAACAACTTTTTTGAAGCTTGGTGGGACGGTGAAAACGACATCGAATTTGTCGGGTGGTCTGGAGGCACTCCAGTGTGCACGAATTTTGGAACGGCTTGTGTGATTACGGGTGCATACGAGTGTTGTTTCGGCACGCAGCCTAAGTAAATGAATAGATGTGGTCGATGCTATATACTTATGACGACCGTCTGGTGTACTGGTTCGCACTAAAAAGCCAGGCGGTTGCGGATTCGAATCAAATATTGGTGTGATGAGTACAAGCGTTTGTGCCTGAGTCATGGATGTTTATAAATGTAGTATTTGAGTATGTATCCGTTAACTACGTTACTGTCGCTATAGTACAAGATTGGCTTTGTTTGAGGCTATAGATAATTGGTGTGAATGTGAAAAGTATTGATTTATTCTCAGCTTCCAAAGCTGGAGCTGAACCACTCCCACTCGATGTCGGGCGCGCTGGCCAGCCCGTCGTCGCTGGCCGCCACCACGCCGAGCGGGGGCGGGGGCGGGGGTGGTGCGGGGGGCGGGGGCGGGGGCGAGGCGTGCAGCCTGGCGCGCTCGGACTCCGCCTCGTCGTGCTGTAGCGCGCGCTCGGCGCCCGAGCTGCTACTGGGCTTGCAGTACAACCCCACCACGGGGCATCTCTCCGTCGAGGTACGTTGTACTAATGTTGGCAGGAGTCAAACAAGGAAGGTCATGGGTTAGCTAAATGAGGCCCTCGACTACGCCGAGCGTATGCGTATTTCCGCGCGTCACTTACATGACTGAGGGAGGCGATAAAATTATTTTAGATATCATCATGTCAGCATATTGCAGTCCACTGCTGGTCGTAAGCCTCCCCCAAAGAGCGCCAAAACTTAACGAAATTCCAAGCATCGACCTTTCCATAGCTCTCTGAGTTACGTAAAGTCGGTGGGCCAGCTTTACTGTCACGTTCCACGTTTCGGCTCCGTAGGTCATCACTGGTAGGACGCACTAGTCGAATACCTTGCTCTACAGACAATGAGGCAGTGGCGACGAGAAGATATGACGCAACTTCTCAAATACTGCCCAGCCAAGCTGCACTCTTCTAGCGATTTCCCGCCCAAAGTTGTCTACCTAACTGCAGCACTTTTCCGAGGTAGACATACTCCTTGACAACTTCGAGCGCCACGTTTTCGACGGAAACTCATCCGGGAGTGACATGGTCATTGAACATGAATTTAGTCTTGTCCAAGTTCATTCCTAGGCCCACACGTCGCGAGGCAGACAATGCGCATTTTCATCAAATCCTAGAGCGATTCTGCCATGATAACTATGTCATCGGCAAAGCGGAGGTGCGTGAGGTGTTTGCCGTTGACATTGATGCCTGTCCCTTTCCAATCCAGTGTCTTGAAGACGTCTTCCAGTGCGTTCGTATATAATTTCTAAAGCCCGCAAAATTACCGTCGACCTTGATGTACTTCTATGTAACGTCACACGCCTGTAAGTATTAAAAGAGGCATGCCAAAATACCTCAGTCGAAGGGTACACTACCCATACGTTGTATTGTGGGTGCATAGAACAAAATCTTACTTTGGGATGACAATTCTAGTTCTAATTAACTCAACGATGACGTGCTATTATTGCGACTGGCGTTAGACGATAATTATAAAAAAAAACATAAATTTCAGTTCCATACGGAATAAACTATAAAGAATTAAAGATACATCGTTCGTTTTCGCTACAAAGAAAATAGCCTTTGCAATGAGTATAGCTAGCGAGCATAGTGGGTGTGCATTCTGGCCGTACCCGATTCCATGCTGTCGTGCTGCAACTTAATTAACTTAATTATACTTTTATAATAATAACAGCGAAATGAGCTGACCATTGGTCTATTTGTAACTATACTAACAGAAACAGAAGACCATTAATTCGTCAGACGTCTCGCGCTCTGGCTCATATATTTTTTGTGCCAATTTAAATATGTAATTGTCGTTGTCCGAACAGATAATAAAAGGCACACACTTCCGCAAGCTGTCGCCCAACAAAGCGCCGGACACGTACGTGAAGTTGTGCCTCATCAGCTCGCTGGGGCTGGAGATGGGCCGCTGCAAGTCCACCACGCGCCGCGCGCACTCCAACCCGCTCTATAAGGAACTCTTCATATTTCAGGTACTAATTATATTATAAACTTATCATACACAATCTTAAACAATTCGTCCTTGACATACTAGGAATTCACATTGTAATTGGAGAAGGAGGACTTTTTGCAACGATACAAACGCGCGACAAACGCGTTACAAACGAACAAGTCGCTGACATAATCCAACGGATTAACAAGCTGAAGTGGCAGTGGGCGTGGCACATAACACCTAGAACTGACGGCCGAGACGGGGCAGAAAGGTTCTAGAATGGAATTGCCACGTACCGGCAAGCGCTGGGTAGGACGTCCACCCACAAGGTGGACAGACGACCTGGTAAAACTTGCAGGAAGCCGCTGGATGCAGGCCGCTTCCGACCGGCCAATCTGGAAGTTACACAGTTGACATCGATGATGTATCGCATTGGTATCTATGCTATATCGCGGCTGAATCGCGATTAAAGTGCTTGTGTGCATACGAAGACGATTATGGTTGTACCCATGCAGGCGAGCTTGCACAGTATTCTGTTCTGAGCAGGGGCGTGCATCCCATATAGGCTATTATGCAGAGCCTACCTTCATAAAAAACCGACAGAACAGCTGACCATAATTATTAATTACGTATTCAACAATAAATATATTGTAACTATTTTGTCGTCTACCTGTACTTATTCCTTACTAAAGCCCGCAACTTAGATCGTTACTGTGCAATTTTAGGTTAGGTGTCCAATGTTAGGCTGCCGCGAGATCGCCTACTGTTTCACGCAAACTTACTCAATTTTCACTCACAGCCTACCCCCATCTGAAACCAATGCACGCCCCTGGTTCTGAGTGTTGTTTTGCCCCTTGTTGGTTGCAGGTGGCGCTGTTCCAGCTGAGCGAGGTGACGCTGATGGTGTCGGTGTGGTGGCGGCGCAGCGTGAAGCGCAACGAGATGGTGGGCTGGTTCTCGCTGGGGCACAGCCCCTCGGGCCGCGACGAGGAGCGCCACTGGCAGGACCTGTGCGAGCGGCAGGGCGAACAGGTTGCTATATTACATTCTTAGCTACTAATGCTTATTTTTAATTCTGTTGACTAAACTCCTACAAGAAGATAGGTGCTGCTTTGTTGTATGAGGACGATGTACTTGTTGAAAACGTACTACGTTAAAAACTAACTTTATGTGCTATTCCATTTACAATCGATCCCAACCAGGTACAGATTACAGTGTTAAGCTGCATTTAAATGAAAACTTATCACTATGCAAAACAAATTGTAACTGTCCCTTTATCAATAAAGTAAACAAAACTAAATATCTAGGTATCTATTTGGATCAGAGATTATCTTCATCCACAAATCGAATTCGTAAGTAATAGAATAAGAAAATTAATTTGGGTTTTTAAAACATTACGGCACGTTGCTAATGAAGAGTTACTAAGAAAGATTTATTTGGCACTGGGCCAGTCAGTTCTGGGATATTGTATTACGATATGGGGTGGTACTGGAAAAGCGAAGTTCCTTGAGGTCGAACGAGCTCAACGTTCACTACTAAAGGTTATAAACTTTAAGCCGCGTAGATATCCAACACACCTGCTTTATGATAATACTCAGTTATTATCTGTACGAAAATTGTACATTCTACTTATAATCCTAAAAGTCCACAAAACTTTGCAATATGATGATAAAATCCTGAGTAAAAGAAGGAAAGATAAAGTAGCAATAGTAAATGAATGCAAAACTTATTTCGCAGCAAGTCAATTTACTAAACAGTCTGCTCATACATACAACAATATAAACAAAATACTAAATATTTACCCCCTACATTACTATGATTGTAAAAAGAAAGTGACTGAATGGCTAAATACAGTCAGCTATGAAGAAACAGAATTGCTTCTAAAATATGTAAGGTATAATAAACACATTTATCAGTACACACTACACTCACATACCACACATACGCTCTCTCTCACACACACACCACACACACACACACACACACACACACACACACACACACACACACACACACACACACACACACACACACACACACACACACACACACATATACGCACGCACGCACGCACACACACACACACACACACACACACACACACACTGGAAAGCATTTCATCATAATTGTATTTGTAATTAATTAAAAAGACAACCGCCAATCACTTGTACCATATCACAAAATACTAGTAGTAAAGCGTAATTCAATTTGTTACCGGTACATCGTCTACCAACAAATGTTATACATCTACCCCCGGAATTTGGAGCTATATTTCTGTATTAAAACCGATTGTTGGTCTTATTGTATTGTTAATTTTCTTTACTTGAACTATCTGTAATTAGTAGTTTTTTAGATTTAGAGAGATAGATTTTATAGATTTTGTGTAAAACATAACTTTTAGCTAAAGAAGAGCCATACTTCCTGGCACAGGTATATTTTTACCTAAAAGGAGGTATTGGTCAATGTGTATATAACAGTAACTATATTACATGAAATAAATGATTTAAAATGAAATGATTTGATTTGATGGTGGCGTTATTTAATAGACTGTAATTTTCTAATTAGTCTGTGAGACTAACAAATGAAAGGTAAAGTTTACTATATATTTGATGAATTCATTTTCAATCGCGTTGCTACTACAGATTAAAAATCTATATCCTAGTAGCCTAAAAATAGATAATATCATTCAATCATCTGTTTTATCTGTTTAAATGATCTGTTTTATGTACCTATTTATAACACCTGTGTGACATTATAGAATGCAATAAATACATTGAATTGAAAAAAAAACATTCCTAGTCTTTAGTAGGTTAAGCGACACCTTTAATTAATAAGACTTCATAGACATTTAAAGTTTGCTACATATCAACACAGTTGTCACGTGATAATCATAAAAAACTTTCACGTGAATAATATTGATGGAATAATCTCTTGTTACCCCTCATAAGGGCAAATTTACGTCGCGTTTCGTCGTTGAAGCAGTTCCTACGGTCCTGTATAATACATAGGTTAAATTTAAATGCAGGTGCAACGTTGGCACGTGCTGCTAGACTCCTGACGGTCACTGACCTAGCGCGAGGACGAAGCGCTGGTCTGAGCTACACTTGTCGCCCCCGGGCCCCGCCGGCCGGCAGCGCGGCCGAGCGGGCCGGCCCCGGACCGGACGCCCACGTCCGGGCCCCGGCCGCCGGACACCCACGTCCGGGCCCCGGCCGCCGGACACGTTCGTCCGGCGCCGGCCGCCGCGCGAGCGGAGACGCCGATCCGCGTCCTCGACGGGACTGCGTCAGCTCGCGAACATTCCCCGCGAACTTTTTGAACGACGGCTACCAATACTCATAATATTTAACAGTTTGTACCTTATAGCACCGATATACTACCTGCACACTCGTTGGACGTATTTCCATTTTGTAATTAAGAAAATTGACGCCTTACTCGTAGGATACGACCGCACCGACGTCCAAAATGATTCGCGGAATTTCGACTTGTTTTATTCGAGGGGTGTTTTCGTGTTTGATGTTGTAACACTTGATGCGTGTCGCTTTGGTTGTTCGAGCACCGAGACTCGCCGTAAACGAGAATATAGTTCTGTAATTTGTCGACTCGATCGAGAAAAATGATGTTATTATTAATATGAGAATTATAAATGTTTGGGGAGCACGCACATTTCTGACTGAATGAAAATTTCGATATTATAAATGATATTAGTGTTAGGGTTTGGACGGAACGGCTATATAGAGATGTAAACGCAGAAGTCTAACTTTCTATAAATATTAGGTGACGTATTAAATGCGTTAGACGGGAATTGCAATTATCATAAGGTGGTAGCTACTGCAAATATTTATTTAGAGGGATATTCCTAACGCTTGTACCTAGAGGAGATATTGATATTTGATTTGGAACATGTTTGAATGTAAATGTTTTGTAGTATTTGTATATGACGATGAAGACTTGGAGCGCACAATACTTGTGAGATAGAATTATGTCTAGGTGGATATTTATTAAAAATTGATATTAGATATTTATACAACTACCAAAACTAGAATGTCTAAATATTTTTTTCATGTCCGCGTTTTCTTCTATTAGAAACATTTTGTCTACATTATTCTATTACAGATATATAATGCTATTAAATTGTTGATTAAAAATATAAAATCCAAAAAGAATACATTATGTTTTAATTCAAATAATGACGCAATAGAGTCCATTTTATAATTGCAAATTTGCAATAAATATTTATTCAAATAAACAGTAACTAATTGAAAGTATTAAAAGCTTTTGCTTCTTATGCAGTCATATTAATACAAGTACATATGTAATACATAAATGATATTTCAGTGTTATTCATAAATAATTTATTTGTAAATATAGTAAGCGACACTTGGTCATCTTTACTCGTTCGTAATATAAAATAACTGTTTTGATATTTCGACGTTCTGAGAAGCCCCATTTTATGGTAGTCAAAAAATCTCTTGTAAAAAGTAAATGTGGTGTTTTAATTTGACTTAAGAATGCGACATTACGCACGTTAGCTCATAGGTTACAACGCATCCTATCGCCCTAATCAGTGCATATTTATCTAATTCTGGTTATATGGGATAGGTATTTTTATTACCGCGCTACTTTTCATGTCCGACGATATTGCGCCAATGGCTGGGATACATTTGGTAGATTGGAACAACACAACGTATTTATAAAATATATATGAGTGGACAAATGGCCAAGAAATTAATTTTCATTAATAAATCGGATTGCACGTGGTTCACAAAGTTTATTCTGATAAAAAAACATGATTTCTATAATTACAGTTCTCTGTAAATAAATCATAAAGTTTTTGTTTAAAACAAACTAATTCTTTGCGTGTGTCCACTATTGATATATAAGCGAAAGAAACTATGATTAAGCTTGATAACCTGATTTGGCTAAATGTATAATCATAGGTAATATGCTTGCTATCTTATCTATACATAGTATGAAACGAAGTGACTTCCAGCCGTCTGTCTGGACGCTTAGATCTTTTATACTACGCAACGGATTTTGATGCGGTTTTCATCAATAGACAGAATGATTCAAGAGGAAGGTTTACATGTTTAATAAATGAATATTATATTATGAATAAACTAAAGACCACACGAACCAAGTCGCATGCAACAGCTAGTTCGTAATAAAGCGTCTTAGTATTTTTTATGTACTTAAATATTACGTCAATTTATGTTGGTTGGAAATAGAAATTAAATATAAAGTAACAAACATTTAAGCGACTTGTTATAAATATGTTAAGGTTTTGTGCAAAGCATAAATTTCGTGTTTTTAGTAATGCTATTATTCTTCCTAAATAAACTTAGTTCATAACATTACTGAATGAACTATGTTTATTTCGGTCTTTAACTGTAAAGACCGTCTGGAATCGTGGTTTGATCACGGTCGCCGGTTCGAATCCCGCAAGAGGCAAGTATTTGTGTGATTGTTGTAAAATGTTATTTATTTAAATACTGTACTTTAGTATAAGTGGGAATAATGATGAATATTGTTTGTAGTAAAATATTTTTTTTAGTAAGTATCTTATAAATTATTTACTGTAAAGATTTTTTTATAAGTTGGTGTAATAAGGCACAATTTAGGGTACAGTGAGCCCTCATCGAGTCATTGGCGTATTTGTCAATTAGTTAAAAATTATAGAAGACCAATAATTATAATACTAAACACAACCGATATATTACAAAATTTTAGCATTATTACTATATTTGTTACAGACACACTTCAGCCCTAAGAGATCCTTCATTATAACTGAATTTCTTCTAACCAGAGGTTGGCTGGAAGAGATCTTGGCGATAAGATCCTCCTCATTGTAGTAATTGTGTCTTTTTTGTAAAAACTTTTTATTATTATTGTGCAATAATGTGATCTATAAATACTATTTTCAGCGGAAAATACATTATTAACCTTTATGAGTAGGTGAGTTTTAGGAATATTATGACAAAATTATAACATGTTTGGAGTATTAAAAAGCCCCATAATTGTTTAGATACAACAGACCAATAATAAAGAGTAGGTACCGAAGCTTTTTAATACAGTTCAAAGTCAAAGTCAAAGTCAAAAATCATTTATTCAATTCAGGACAAAATGGCCACTTATGTGGTTTTTAGTGTGGTAGCTGTTACAGATATACTTCTGGTTTATTTTTTTTATATATAATTTTAATATTTGCTCATACTCATATTATAAAGAAATACGGTTGTACCATAGTTTATCCTAAATTGAATATCCCGAACTTTTTTAATACTATTAATTACATATGTATAGGACAACTTTTTTACACAAAACGTCTACATTTACCTATTTAAAATATGCTTCTAGTAAAATAATAAAATAATAATCAGCCAAAAATAGTACCTGCTCAGATAAAACTGTTTAAATACAAATTTAAGGTAACATAAGTTATAATATCTGCAAGATACATAATAATTAATTTACATTTTATATATTATTGTTACATAAGTTTATTTACATACACACTTAAACATCATACAGTCTAATAGCTTTCTTATGTAGCCTTTATAAAACATATTCGAGAAATGTATATTTAACTCTCATAATATAACTGTATATTTATTAAACTTACTATATTTAATTTAAAGACTTTTCGATCCATTGCAGAACTCATCTGATACCTAAGTGCTTAAGAGACATTGTATTGTATAATCTTTTGCATGTATTTAACTAAAACTTAAGCTTAATCTCGCTTTTTAAAAGCATTATTTTTCTAAAAAAAAAACCTATATCTATGCACGGGAACATACCTGTAATGCCCGTAGTTTGTGTTAAATACATAGGTAGAAATTATGTTTTTTGTTTTGTAACACCAATATTTGATTAGGTATATATTAAAAGCATTGCTTTGTAGGTTAATTTGGAAGAAAATACATATTTATTAAACTATATAGATTGCCATTTAGAGGAATTGTTTCAAATTCAAATGTTTAATTGCCTCTGCATGTTGTTACCAATATTCAAAATGAGAATTCTCAATAAAATCACTTTATACAATTTTCCTAAATATTGTTTTATTTTATTACCTATAACCAATGCCTATAACTAAGGCCAGGTTCACACCAAATGTTTCGGAAACCGCCGGCCGACAATACGTTCTGACAAACTGAGGAATTTTCATTTTTAAACATTACTGCACTTTTATCCCGATAGGTGTCGTATTGTGTTTGATCAATGATTCAGTAGTTCTGCCTGATTAAATAATCACTATAAGATAAAGATAAGATAAAAATTTATTTCTGTATAAAAACTTAGAAAAAACTGGAGTTATGAAATATCGGTTAGTACAAAATATTATAATGCTTATACCTAAACTAAGCAAAATAGTTTGCTTGTATCTTAGGTATTTATATCATAAAGTAGGTTAGTGCTTATTCAACTATAATGTAAGTGTTATACACAAAATCAATTACTCACTATAATAATAAATAAGTAGATCAAGATCTACTTAACTATCAGTTCTTGCCTTAGTTTTAATTATGTAATAAATTATAACTAAAAAAGAGTCTACGGCGCTTTAGGCGCCATCGTAGTCAATTGAACTAACATATCTAGCCTCTGCGATTTTTCTGGCGGGGCATTGCTCATCTCCTGTTTTGTGATGGCTAGGTTTATTGAATCGCCGGCACGTAGCACAGTTTGCTTGTTCAAGTTGCTTTGAGCATTCTTTAATTGAATGGCCAACGCAGCCGCAGTGCCCACAGGTAGAGTCAGCCTCCCGACAATATTTTGCTGAGTGGCCATATTGTTGACACTTGTAACATCTAGTTACAAGGGTGTAGTCTCTTACTCGGCATGAAGTCCAATTGATGAATACCCTTTCCTGCTCAATTAGAAGTTTTCTAAGGTCTGATGGTAGTTCCAGGATAAAGTTGCAGTAAGAAGCGTCTTTTTTACCGGATCTGTGGCTTAGTTTGATTGCGTCTAGGAACTTTTCACGTTCAATATGCTGATGTTTGCCCGAAATATTTTGTTCGTATAAGCATTCGAATATCTCCTTCTCTGTAGTATTATTCGGTACTCCTAACAGCATAACTTTAGGCTTACGTTTCGTAGTTTCTTCAGCTTTTAGCCCAGATGTTATAAGCTGTTCTGACTGCTTCAGCTTTTCAAGGTCATCTTTACCTTCGGTGCTTATTATCACGCCTCCAGCTTTAGTTTTCCTTAATCCACGGATATGCAGCTTGAGTTCATTAGGCTTAATGATGGTCTGAATAAGTTTTTTAGTCTCTTCACTCGACTTATCTTTGCTTACTGCGTAAATAGCAATACTACTGGTGTTAGATGGTCGTATTGTCGAGCCTTTGCTTGTTCTTACCACGTCTGCAAAAGATGTGTTCGATGGTTGGACTTTTGGAGCAGAAAGAACGCATTCCCTTAACTCTTCGAGCTGATCTCCGATTTGATTGGAGGACTCCTGCTGGTCAGTCATGGTCTTGATAAGGGTTTGGGCTGAAATATATTTTTGTTTTAAAGATTGATATTGTACAGCCAGCTGAGATACACCTCCCAACACATTTCTGCTAATGTTGCTAATTTTTAGCTTCTGCTCCGTGTTGAGTTTTCCCTCGCTGGATGTATTGCATATCTCGTTCAGACATGTTTCAATTGATGAAAGCCATTGCTGTATTTCTGGGGTCGAAACGGCTTCAATTATAGATGTCGTAGGGGTTGGTGCTCCTTCTGTTGGTCTTCTCTGTGGTGGTGGTGGGCTTCGGCTTGTCATTTTACTTCGGTTAAAGGGACTATCCATTGTTAAGTTATTATTTAATTTAAAATTCACTTAGCTCGAATAAGTGTGTCGATGACTGCATGACTAACATGCGCTGACACAGTTTCACGCGGGCACAATTTTGACACAGATATTATTGAAATTGTGTAAGTTATTTAATAATAGTTGCAGATGGCACGTCCATCCGCAAGCGGTGCACAGACATGTATGACTATGTTAAGGTTCTGCTAAGTTGTCAAACGTTTGTCAGTCTTGCGTCAAAAAACACATTACAATATTAGGTAAATAAACACATTAATTGTGTCTCTGTGTAAAACGATGCACATGTGTACTCATACGTTTATGTCATTAGCAAATACATTTGGTGTTTTTTTACGAGCACATTTTTTTTATACTACCTACATTGATATTTTGTGGACATGGTTGACAATTTGTTGACAAAACTAAACACGAAACCAATCAAACATCTGAGATACACTGCCTACTGCTTCCCCATTGCGCAAAAAGTTGTACCTGACTCCCGGCGACTTATTATTGTTTTAAGACGCTGATTACGCATTTGATTGTATGGAACGTATATACCTAAGCTACAGTGTGGCATTATACAGTCTTTCTGATTTCGTTGTTGTTGACGACTGACGTTCACACTAGGGCTGACATTTATATATTTTTATTTATTTATTGGAAAAAAACACAGTCATACATGTTTATTTCAGTATTTATATCTAACATTGTTAAAAAAAACAGACCTATAGTCTTCTTTATTTTTACAATTAAGTACATACCTAAATCAAGAGCCTTGTTTTGATTTTATGATACATATTATGAAGCTATAATATCATTGAGTACAAAAAGATCAGGAAACATAGTAAAACATTTTTAAATTTTTATAACATTTCAAATCTATTATCGGTAAAACAATCTTGAGGTAAAGTTATTCCTAGTATAAAACGAGTTTAACAATGAGACGGTTAGGCATCAAAGGCCTTCTTAATCGAACCTATTTTGCAGCAGAATATATCAATGTTGGACAGCTGGTCGCTATTGTTGTAAAGTTCGCAGGCACGCCTTATGAACATGTTCTTACAGTATAATGTTTTACATTTGGGGATACAAAACAAATCTTTCATACGACATCGACGCTCCTGTCTACGGGGCACTCTGAGTGTCATGTTGAGCCAGCTTAATCACTAGCCTTACACACACGCCAAACGTAGTCAGCCGCTGACTGGCTGACTACGTTTGGCGTGTACGCGCCCTTTTAATTTCCAGCATGGTCAGTTTGTACCTACTAGAAAGCTAATCATTATATCGTTGAAAATGTGTGACACAAGGCCACATTATCAACACTTCGCAGCTGCTATGATACTAATCAACGGCCAGTTTAATTAAGCTTAATTGTCTTTTCGTGTTATTATTACCAAGTATGATTAAAACTTGGTAAACTGTGTTAACATTACAATCAAACTCCTTTTTATAAAATTGTGGCTGTTATTAAATTATTTGTATTGGTGTTAAACGTGGCTAAAGGTCTCTTTGCGGCTGAAGCTATTAAAAATTTGCTAATAGTATTTTTTAATTAAATAATGAAAGGAAATTTTAAAACTCTCTTTCGAAAGTTTTGCTTAGAGGGCAGCATATCGGTGATGAAGTACTTTTACTTGTATCCAGATAAAATATCGCGGTGTGTATTTTTATGCAAAATACAATAATAATATTATAATTTCATTATGTATGCTGCCTAGACTGCCCGTCTGGCAAAAAAGCAGGCCTGGTGCGAATTGATGATGGGGCATGTACCTATAAGGCCAGTGATTAATTAAACCTTACTGTCAGTTGCAATCAAGCCGCCTTAAGACCTCTGAGAAAGTTACAAGACACAAGCGATTTTACCTGTTACTAACTTACCATTTAATTTAACAATCAATTCTTTCTACAATCACACCCCCAAACTAAGTAAAGCTTGCATTATGGCGACTAGATAACAAATAAACGTACTTGAATACGTTTATAAACATCGATGAACACAATTTTTCCCTTGCGGACTTTGAACCCGCAACCTCTTGTCTTTGAAGTCCGGAGTGCGAACTACTACACTAGACGGTCGTCCATGAATTGAATAATAACTATATTTTTCTGTGCCAACGAAACAGATGTTTCTGGTCAGTAATAATGGTGTCGATGTTCGCGCTGGCCTGGTTCCTGACGCTCCAGCTGTACGCGCGGTTCGCGGACATGCCCACGCGCATCACCATCGAGAACCAATACGAGCCCATCCGCGCGCTGCCCTACCCCGCCATCACTATCTGCTCGCCCAACCAGATCACCATCAGCGCTGTCAGCCACTTCAACAAGACCCTCGTGTTAGCTACCAACAATTTTCAGTTTTAATGCGATAGTTTTTATAATTTTACATCAAATTAAATGTTTACGAGAATACCATTTTAGGTAGTAATGTTATTTTGAGCGGATCGACACTGGATTGCGACTAATATTAAATTACGGGAGTCGGTTATCGGGCCTCTCTCTGATGATAAAGCCAGAAGGTATCTCTTCAATGGCTACTTAGAAAAAGTGTAATATAGTTTTATTTAAATCAAAATTACCTATATAAAATTGTACAAAACAATGTAGTACCTAAATAACCACAAGGTTACTTAGATATTAAAGTAAGAAATCGATTTGAAATAAATATAGAAAAGTTATTTTTCTACATTGACCGACCGGGAATCGAACCCGGAACCTCAGAGATAGCGACACCAAGTCCAAGATTTCGTAAATCATGCAAAAAAACATTATGTTATGTTTTTAGAGATGGTAACGTGACATCGACGGTGGACCGTCTCATCCCTCAACTCCTAGGCTTCTACGAGCCTATATTGTACTTCGATAAAGTACGAGCCGACCAACTGCAGTCACTGATCAACCTCAATAGATACACAGTAAGATAATTTACTTTATCCATTCGTGTAAAACTTATCACAGAATTATCCGATTTGCATAGTAGCGCAGCAATTACCTGGTCCCGGGTTATAATCCCGGTTTGGGTCAATTCATAAAACGAGCTTTTCTAAATTTGCTCGGGTCTGGGTATGCTGTCTCACGCTGGGTGAGGCGCCTGGCAAAATGTGTTTTATTGTATCAACCACATAATGGATGTTATTTCCTTACTTCGAGTTCATGACAAGGTGTGTTGTTTGGCATAAATAATATTGTTTTCATAAATTTTAAACCTAGGAATCCTTTAATATATCTTAGTAGTCTACCTAACCGAACAAAGTTCTAAATCCGAGTTATGATCCAGCGGTCGTAGTGACTGCCAGGAGCGCAACCTAGTTTGTGCTATTTGCAGACCTAAGGCAGTGCATACCCCTCGCCTTAGTCGTAGTGTATGGGATGCGCAAAATTCAAATGTTGCCACAGGCGCACATACTGCAGAAGTGCAGACTATACGGTAGTTCTATCGGGCAGTATCTCTTATCTCTTTCACTCACTATTACGGGCTATATGAATAGTACCTACATACAGGGGATGCAACATCTCATACTTGTGTTTACATATTCCTAATACTACAAACGCAATATTAAATAAATACAAGGATAGTGTTTGGGTATTAATCTGGCGATATTTGGCGGTTCGAATATATGCAAAGACAGTGTTGCTTATACACATCTTACACTTGGTGATAGCGGCGATCGCGGCGCAAGCTTAATTATAAACCCAAGGAGACGGGTGTTTATCATTTGAGTATTGACGCCTAAAGTGTATACTAAAGTATATATTCAGTATACACAAAAGGCGTGAATACTTAAATCACTAATCTGACTTAAATGATAAACCTTACTGACAGTTGAGTACGACACCCTAGCAAACAAAACTCCATCGCCTGTGCCTGAAATATAAAATAATGCATCGATCATCGTCAGGTATCCGAAGTGATGAGCCTGCTGCCACAGTCGTGCGAGGACTTCCTACAGATGTGCCAGTTCGGCCGCACGCGCTACCCGCACTGCAGGGGGCTGTTCACTCCCGTGCTGACCACGCACGGACTTTGCTGCGCCTTCAATAGCAAGTACTACTTTTCCAAGTACAAGAAGAGGTAAGAATAAGATAGAATGGGATACACAACATAAATAATGTAAAGTTTGCCTGTTTAGATATTTGTTTCATAATCAAGCCTTAACGGAATTTTCAGCATTCCGTTAAACAATGTAAATAATAAAAAATAGACAACATCACATACATTCATTGCTCTAATCCTATGCTAAGTAGCTTAAGCACTTGTGTTCACACACAGAAATCAGAAACAACAAACGGTACCACAACACCCAGACCCGAGACAATATAGAAAGTTATTTTTCTGCGTTGACCAATCGGGAATCGCACGCGACCTCAGAGATAACGACACCAAGTCTGGTATGCGCGCCTCTGCTACGGAGGTCGTATATAAACAGGGTGTAACGAAAAGGTGAAATAAAACTTTAAGGGGTTATTCTACGGCTAAATTACGTCAACTGTTTCTATGGGACCAACATCGAAATCGCAAAAAAAAAAAACTTTCCAATACTAAAACGCGACCAGCTGGCATCAGTTTGTATGGAAACGTCAATATTTTTTTTGAGATTTTGATGTTGGTCCCATAGAAAAAGTTGATGTAATTTAGCCGTAGAATAATCCCTTAAAGTTTTATTTCACCTTTTTGTTACACCCTGTATATACAGGGTTATTTTTAAAACATTACCAACCTAGGGGCTGATTCTGGTGCTTAAATTCAAAAACGAAAACTACGAAACCGCCGACTAGCTGACATCAGTTAGTATAAAACACTTTTTTTTAGATTACCTGTTGGTCCCATAGAAAAAATTGTTGTATTTGAGCCCCAAAATCAGCCGCTAGATGATGTTTTAAAAATAATCCTGTATATCCTTAATTTTTTTATCATGTTTTTTTGTAACAACATGCCGTGAAAAAACGCGCGAAATAGGCATAGATGCAATATGTGCTCCGAAACTTTTTGAATGGGGAATATGCATGAAAAAAATATATTGTTTTTACTATATTTATAGGAAAATATATGAAATTATATTGCTAATAATGAAAACAAAATTGATTTTAGGTAAAAAAATAACCGTAATACAGAATTAGGAATTAAAGTATATCTATCTCTTTCTAAAACAACTTTTATTATGGAAAATGTATGGCAGACGTGTAATGTGACGTCACGGTACACATCGGATCTCCTTGTCTAACACGCGACTTTAATGGGCTGTAAGTCAGGTATTTATCAATACTTTTCAAAAACTCTAATTACTATTTGTTTTAAGATCAAATAAAAAACATGCATATTCCCCATTGTTTTGGACCTCTAATACCAACTGTAAGAAAATCTTGGTCTCCACAGAAATGAGGTAAAGCCAAACTTCGTGAGTCGGCTGGCGTCGTCGTCAAGTATGAGCAACGCATTCACTGTGGTGGTGGATTACAAGCCGGCTGACGCTGTCGACGGCACCGTGCTCAATGCGGGAGGAATACGGGTGTGTACCTAACTAACGGAACTGTCTCTTACCTTAGACTAAGATTTTGATTATTTAGTTATCCACTGCTTTGTGACAACCGTTTAAAAATAATTATATCCTAGTAGCAATAAAGCAATAGTTACAAAAATCATTAAATTGCTAGCTGCTGCTTCGGTAGCATCAGCTTTTCAGGTAGTATTTAATAACTATGCTCACTGGAATCCAATGCTTTAACCATGTCGCTCCAAAAAATAAGGTTTCTATGATAATGCTGTAATTTCAAATCCTATCGTGTACCTAACGATTTAAGGACTGTCCGATGGTCTTAGGCCAAAACTTTAGTTACAGAACATATTATTGGTCCATATTCTGTTTCCGATTTCTCCTCCAGTTCTACTAACATCATGAGTAAGCAGCCTACGCTAAGCACATACGAGTCTTTGGCTAAATAATAATCTGAGCACTCCAATATAAACCAGTCCGGCGTCACAGACAAAGGTTTCCACTCCACTACTCCGATTTAAATGCCGTTTCATCGTGAAGCATTTGCTTGAAAACGTTTACTCGAATGATCGACAAATCACTAACTCGAAAGCTTATTTATTATCAATCCACCAAAATCTCAAAAGATCGGATTTAAAAACACAAAACTCTTTTATTGAAACAATCATATCATTATTTCAGCCATAGGACGTCCACTGCTGAACATAGGCCTCCCCCAATGATTTACATTGGGGAATTTTCATTGAGGGGGATTGCCAATACTCGGCATGCTTAGCAGTCGGGTTGGCAAGCGCAGTTTTCTATAAGATTTCTGAAAGTCTGAGATTATTGAAACACTGTTCCTTTCCATTTTCTCTATAGGTACTATTTACGGACCACTCGGAGTTTCCAGCAGATGACGTGTCCAACCTGGTACGAACTAACACGGAGTCTTTCCACATCATCCACGCCACATATACCTACTGCTCAGAGGACGTCAAACTGCTGCCGGAGTCAAGGTAAGATTGCATTTACATTTAAGATTTCTCCATGCATATAGCCAGTGTTTCTTTTAGGTAGGTAAGTATTTATTTGGTTTCATGCCCACTTGGAAATACAATGTTAATAATAGATAATTATAATATAATAGACCTTACGACTTTAAAAAACTATTCTATGTATGTATTGATCTATTTATCTATAAACGAAATTGTATCTCGCCTCTATTAATTAATGTAAAAAGTGTGCCGATATACGTCCCACTGCAGAGCACAGGCTTCACCTCAACTCATAGTTGCGGTTTGTGTCATGCTCCACCACGCGGTCGGTTTGATGGAGGGGTGTTGCAAGGTCAGTGTGTCAGATGCTATTTAAATTAAGCCGCCCTAAGGCTCTGACTAGGCTTCATGACTAGTATTAAGTATAAATATGGTTGGAAAGATCACCCATCCAATCACAACCGCGGCGTAGGTGACATATTTTATTGGTAATGTATTAAAGCGCTGCCGCCACAGAGCTACAAGCACCTCTATTGTGTAAATTGACTAAAAGAAACACTGCCAGTGGCAATCAATTTGTCGACGAAAGGTTCCAGGTTCGATTCCCGGTTCAATTTAGAAAACGATATTTTCTAAATTGGGTCGAGTCTGCGTGTCCTGGAAGACGCAAAATACATTGTCTGGTACCTCATAACACAAGCATGTTAGTTCCTTACTTCGAGACCATGACAATGAGTGTGTTGTCTATTTAAAATAAATTTTATTAAAAAAAATAAAACCGACTTCAAAACACTGAAATGCTAAAAATAATCCTAACACTTAAGTACCTAATCAGTTACTTTTGGAGTCGGTGCCAGCCGATGAGAGATTCAATGTTTTTGTTTGCACCGACTCCAAAAGTAACTGATTAGGTACTTAAGTGTTAGGATTATTTTTAGCATTTCAGTGTTTTGAAGTCGGTTTTATTTTTTTAAATAAAATTTACTTATTTCATCAATTTTTAGTGATAAATCCTAATCTAACTGCTGAACACCGATTTCATCCCCTATTTTCCTACCCTTAGGGGTGATTTTTATTTTGCAAACTTTTATCATATTATCTTTGAAGTATAAGCTATTCAATAAAACAAAAATCATCAAAATCGGCTCATATTTGTCGAAGATAGGTAACAAGAACCACAACCAAAATATTATCTGGGTATATATTTGTTGATTTTCTCAAAAAGTTCTAAATCAATTTCGATAAAATTTATATGGGACCACCTCTGAAGTATGATCTACCAAACAAAAAAAGAATAATTAAAATCGATTCATAATTGGCGGAGTAATCGCGTAACAAACATACAAAAAAAAAAAAAAACATACAGTCGAATTGAGAACCTCCTCCTTTTTTGAAGTCGGTTGATAAAAACACGACAATGAGTGTTATGGGTGTGTTGTCTATTTTGAAAGAACACTCTACAGCCGCAAATGCTACCTGCAAAACGAGCGGCAGCTGCCCTACTTCCAGGGCTACCACAACTCGGACTGCGACCACCTGTGCCTCGTGAAGATGGTGAACCAGCTGTGCGGGTGCGAGATGTTCTACGTGCCCTACCTCCAAGTGACCCACGCGTGCAACGTCAGCAACATCGACTGCATTACCAAAACTAAGTGTAAGGAACACGTATGTTACGATGATCTTGGACAACCGCCTGGCCTTTGGTTTGCGCTCTGGATTACATCATTACATAACCAGCAATCGAAGGTTCGAATCCGGCAAAGGGCAAGTGCGTGATAAGCACATACGTTCGTACCAGAATCATGTTGGACGGTTGTTTCAAAAAATTGTATCGAGCAGAAATAAAGAGCACTACTAAGGGTATCCAAATCACCATCAGTTTTTTCAAATACTTAAGAAATTGTGAAATTTCTCTTTTTTTTGTAGCGCAAAGGTATCAGCCCCCCTAGCATGACTACCAAAACACGATATGATATGATATGGTATAGCGATATATCGACACTAACTGTAAAAATATGATAGAAATAGCCGCTATTTTGAATTTTTATCGAAACAGCGATCATAATATGTGACGACACCGGTAAGGCGATTCAACATGGCGGCTATATGTCTATTATATTTTTACAGTTGGTGCCGATATATCGCTATATCATATCGTATTTTACTGCTCATGCTAGGCAGGCTGGTCGTCTCACATTTTTTTTTGTGACTGTAAAGTATACTACTCACCCATTTCAGTAAGAAAATCAAGCATTTATTCAAATAATTCATGTCTGTCTGTCTGTCATTCATGTGGCCAATTTTTTTACGCATTATACCCTGCGTAGGTAAGTACCTAGTCCGTTATGACTGAGGTGGTAGTTGGTGCTGACTTGAGGCTCCCATACAAGAAAACAGTGACTTTCGCAGCTGCAGCCAGACCAAAAGCTTCAGTCTGTTGAGATCAGTAAAACGCCATCTTGTCCAATCTAAATAAAACTTATTATGTTTTCTTAAACAGTACATCAGCACCCAATTCAGCCTATAGAAGACTGTGTGTGCCTAAGGGACTGCGAGTCGCGGCGCTACGCCGTCGAGATGTCCACCGGCAACCTGGACGCCATTCCGTACATGTTTAACGACATCTAGTCAGTATCCGTCTGTTTTATCTAGACATCGGATTATATGCATTTTCATGTTTTTATATGCAAATGCATAAAACTCCCTAATTACGGTGTTAGTGCACATTTTAGCCTTTTTTCCCAATCGTGCATATTTCGTTAGTAGCAGGAGCGGGGGGAGGTATGTGTGACAATGACGTGTAGGCGCGCGCGCTGATTAAATAATGTCCAATGACGTCAGTTGATGTGTAGGGGTCATTCTCGGCGTACAAATTGATACTTGTTGTTTTTGTACACTCTTTGATTAAAGTATAAAAATAATCAAGGTTTTTTGATTTTGTATTGTGCATATTTTAGGCATATCAATCGTTTTTAGTGCATATTTTGGTATTTTGTTAGTGCATATAATCCGATGTCTATTTATAACATACTAGCTGTTGCCCGTGACTTTCTTCGCGTGATCTTTGCAAACCCATAGTTAGTCTAACTCAAGACCACGCGAACAAAATCGCGGGCAATATTTAGTGTTGCATTTAAAAAAAAAACTGTACAGCGACATCTATCTGCAAGGAGCGCAGATAGCGCTTTATAATGACAGTTATTATGCATCCCTCATTCAGCAACCGTACATTTTTCCAGGATAAATTCTTCTACTATTTTAGGCTATAATCTATTTCTGTGCTAAATTTCATCTAGATTCGTTCAGCAGTTCTGGCGTGATTGAGTAACAAACATTCTACCATCCAAACTTATTTATAATATTAGTAAGAAGTAAGACTAGTGGCTTTCTTTTGAACTCCTGGAAATGCAAATGGTTATAATAAGAATCGAACATGATCAGTCACGAGGTCAAATTGTCTGGCGAATTCAGACGTTCATACGTCTAACGGACCGGAATACCATCCCTATATGATAGACTACCACAAGTGTAGTTACGAAATCCAAGTTTTATGTGTCTGCCATATGGAGGCTGGCCGCCTCTTGACATTGCTTGACCGTCGACTCTTTGCTTCTTGTTAAGGAAGTAGACGGAAGTATTCGTCCAATCGTCAGAGTTTGTCCTCACGATGCCAAGAAGCGTCCATCCTTCGTCTAAGGCTTTATTTTTGCAAAGGTTTTAAGTTTGAGTTTTATGTCTGCCCTCCTCCTGAATATATCGCTATATCATATCGTGTTTTTGTGCTCATGCTAGGGGGGCAGGGCTGTCAAAACCTAATATATCTGCTTCTATGTGGCCCGAAACGAAAATTATGTCGCTATTAAGAAGTTATTATACAACGTGTTCTTTTTGATTTCCCATAACTTTAACCAACGATGCTATAACGTAAAAAAAAGTGTTTGTCGAAAGAAAATAATGTCTCAGTCGCACTGTGTTAAAGTTATACAAGTTATATAATTCCATTGAGTTTTTGCTAGCATGACAGATTGCGCCTTAAATATTACGCAAATAGTCGCCTCGGTCAATATAAATGGTAAAAACCTTAGAAGTTGCCACTTGTCATAAGACATCAAATGCATAGAATTAGTTTTAAGAAATCAATTAAAAAGAAAAAAAGTGATTATTTCGAAAAAATCTTTTAACATGTCGTTCCTTAAGGCGGTCTAACCTTCATCCTTAATTTATGGGAAATCAAAAGGAACACGTTGTATAAACGGACGTCCGCGCCGTTTTCATAAGTTACATTGGGCACCCGCGATGGTCGTCCCGCGGGCGCCTGCATCATGCAGCGGAGGCTCTTAGAGTTTTCAGCTTGTGGACGTGAACTGATTAGTTCTTTTTTTCAGTCAAGGCATCACATTCAATAAAAGCACCGCCATCTTGCACTTCTTTTTTCCAAACTCCGTGTACGTGAAACAGAAGCAAGAAACAGTTATATCTGTCATCACTTTAGTATGTAAGTAGTAAAATTCACATTATTGTTATGCCTGATTTAAGCCTCCTGAATATTTAAGTAGGTACCTACGTCACGCCAGGGAAACAAGACACAATGGAAATTTTACGGCCGTCTGGTGTAGTGGTTCGCACTCCGGACTACAAAGCCAGCGGTTGCGGGTTACAATCCCGTAAGGGGCAAATGTTTGTGTTATTAGCACGAGCGTTTGTACCTTAGTCATGGATGTTTATAAAAGTATAAATAAGTATGTTTATCCGTTATCTAGTCGCCATAGTACAAGCTTTGCTTAGTTTGGGGCTAGATAATTGGTGTGATTAAAAGAAACTATTTATTTTATTTATGTATTGTTTAAAACCTAACATCTGAGAGTTCGAAATCCTCCCAGCACCGATTATGTGTTCTGTGCCAGGCACCAGCTCGTACCCCTGGATTTACTTGCTAGCCGGTGCTGAGGGGAAAACATTGTAAAGAAACCTGCACATTCAGCTGAGTGTGGTCTAATTCTCTTGTGCAAAAGTTACTGAGTTCTCGTGGCAATCACTCCAAATACTGTATGTGTGTATGTATAACTATATTTATGTATAACCTAATTTTGCTCTCAACTTTACAAATATTGAGGTAGAAACTATTTTTACCAAAAGTAGCAAATAACAAAATTTATGGAGTTAGTGCCGTGTAGGAACGGCCGTAAAGAATACACTTCCCCACCGCCAACAGGAGGCGTGTCGTAAGAGGCGACTAGTTCCTGTAGCACGAGACGGGCCGCAGCGTCTGCATGCGAAATCTTATAAAAAACTGCGGTCGCCAACTATTGGCAATCCCCCCCGATGATAAGTCATTGGGGGAAACCTGTGTTCAGCAGTGGAAGTCCTGTGGCTGAAATGATGATGGAGTAAATGTAAATGTCAAAATCCGGGGGTTCCAGCCCGCTATTTTGATTGACACATTATTTGTGTAGATAATTATAAAATCTCATTCTTATTTGTTTGCAGCAAACTTAGGTGGTGTCTTCGGATTATGCGTCGGGTGCAGTGCCATGAGTGTAGTGGAGGTATTTTTCTACATTCATACCGCAATAAAAAACTACGTCCGCTATCGAATTAGGATAAGAAATGACCGGATCGTCGACTTGAAGTAAGGACCACTCTTTTGTAAATTGCTTTTATTCTAGATATTAAAATAAAAATAAATATGGGTGTTGCATAAAATAAAAAGCCGAGTCCAGGTGTATGTAACAAATTTATATTTTCTGATTTACATATATATTTCACTACATCCGACCGACGATAATTTCCAATAATTTTATCAAATATATTGCTTTGCTAACTTCCATGAAAAAATACAAAAGTACTCTACATTGCGTTATGAAAAACTTTCTAGAAAAAATTACATCTCTCTTATGTGTCTAGATGTTCATATTATGCGTTATAATAACATTCGTTTGCGTATAAAATGTCGTTTGTTTATACATATGCAAAGTACCGCGCACTATTGCACTAGGGTTACGTTATTGATAAATAGTAAATGTACACTAAATAAATATTAATTGATTTCTGTCGTTTCTAATCAATAATACTTCAAAGTAAATGACGGCTACAACTAAAACCTATAATAACGACATAAAATCAATATTTGGCTTAGATTTTAAATAAATCTACAATAAAGCAAGTAAAGTAATAATTTGGTCTAAGTTACGAATATTATAATTAATTTTAAGTGCCCTTAATCTAATTATTGCCTTAAAATTAATATATTTTAAAATTCCAGTGGTCATAGTATTAAGAATAATGTAACTCATGTCGAAACTGTTTTTGAGTACAGTATAACTCTAAAAGGCGAGGATTTGATTTCATTACCTAAAGATAAACATTTCTGAATGAATGTTACACAAACGTAACGTCTAAAATATGTATTTATTGCTACAAAATAGAGACACGAATCACATTCGCGCCCGACGGGCGCGGGCGCAACAACACTCGAATCACTGGACGTATCACAAAGTAGCTTAAAGTAAGGTTACACTACCAGTATCTAAACCAATGGAACGGTAATATGTTATATCCACATTGAGCTAACTTACAATCAATATATTATTTTTAAGTAATCTGTTAGTTTACGGTTAACTAAATATTTGACATTATTGTAAACCTGAGAGTAGACGTAGAAAATGGCACACAGTTTATTATGACAAGATTGTATGCGAAGATTTTATCAAATTTTGTGCCGAAACTTTCTTAAGAGTAATTGTAAAAGAGATCTTTTACATAATTTACTATTAACGCACCATTAAGTCTAGCCTCGCTAGATATTAAGCACAACACGAAATAAAATCCCTGAAATGCTCAAATAAAACTCTGTTTTATTTTTCCATAATCACAATTATTATTTCTGCATTAGTACAAACTCTTTTTTTTTATAAAAATATCTTCCTTTAAAACTTCAAAAAAGCTCATAAATTGACTCTGTAGGTTGGCAACGCTAGGCCAATATAATAGTTAAGACTACGGTATAAATACAAAAGCACATAGTGAGCAACACGTTACCTAAATGTACAGCTCAATAAATAGAAAAGGACAGCCGATCGCCTTACAGTAGGCAAAGTGAAGAAAGTTAGAGAGAGGAAAGGGAAGATCGGCACGAACGAGAGAGTACATCGAGTAAATAATTAATTCCTGCGAAACTCGATTATACGAACTAGGTTCGGGGCCGGCGCGTCTCACGCGCAGGCGAAGGCTCCACGCCGACTAGTGGCGCCACTGTACATACACAATTAGCGGCGTATCCCGGAACTGCACGATTTACAGTGACTAGTAAATTACTGAAAAGTTCAATAACTGACGTATGTGAAGCAGGTCGGTCTCGATGTTTCGGAAAACGCCTCTAATCGTAACCTCAATAAGTATCTTATCCCTCGAGACTAGTTTTGGTAAAATTCCCACTGTCACGTACAGCCGGTCTCGCACAAAAATAGATATTAACGTTTGTAAAAAAAATGCTTCATTACACTTTTACTTTTTAATATTGCATATTTTTATTCTAATCACTTATCGTCTACACGCTACGATTGCGAATCTCTCAAGCCTGCATATATCTGTGCGATCACGGCACTACCTTCTAAAGTATCCGCGGCGATGAGGCGTTCGGAGTTTCGGAGGCTGAGGATTTAGTGTATTACAAATAAACGCGACACAAGGTCGTCGCGTTCACATCGAGAGGACAGTTCCCGCCGTTTCAAAACGAAGATCGTTAGTGGCGCCACCTAGCTAGACGAGGTCCGCGCCGAGGTCGAGGTCGGGCCCGAAGAGCGGGTAGGCGGCGTCGAGGTGGTCTCAGAGGCTGACGAGGCTGGCGTCGGGCTGGTCGGGGCGCGGCGCCAGCAGGTGCGGCGCGGGGTGCGGGTGCACCGGCGTCAGCCCCGTGCCGCCCTCCATGAGGCTGTCGAAGTTGAAAGGGATGCCGTTGCTGGGCGTGCTGATCTCCACGCCGGGCGCCTCGTTGTTGTTGCCGAGCGCTTTGATTTTGTGATTCTGAAACGATGGAGGGTAGGGTAATTTTAATGTTGACTTGTACAACTAGCGGCACCGATCTTGAGCACTGGGCGAAAGATGCGCAGTAGATCGTTACGATTATGTGATAGGCTTGTCGCGCGACGCGTCAGAAAGCTTACTACGAAAATGTTTCATTCGTTCGGACGTATAAAGCCCACAAATTAAAATACCATGTCCTTTTTTTAAACCCTTGACAATTGATTAACAATTAAAACGGTCGTGTTTTTTAACCGGCTAGTTTCAGATGTTATTTTAATTTGAATGGTTATTTTAATTTAGTATGTTATTTTTGTAGTAGGCCTCCTAACACGATGATGGTCTCGTAAGATGCGTAAGCGATCTCCTCTCTTTCCTCCAGCGCTCGAGATCCATGCCGAGAATCCCCGGCTAACTAATCAGTTAAAGGTCATTGAACCGATTTTCAACTTTCAAGTCTGACACGTGGAGATCAATATCAATTGAGACAATTTGACGTTTTGTGGTAGGTTGACTAACTGATGTCTGGACATTTAGGCGTGCAACGGTCCCACCGCCGACGAAGAAAAAGAAGAAGCGAATGTGTAGTGCGGATAGATTGGAGTGTGCAAGTGCAACAGACGATTACTCGCACACTTGCTGATATATGCGCCAAGCAAGCGAATCTCTCCGTATGTCTTGTTGACCTCCAAGTCAATACGAGTAATGTCGCTGCGACAAACTGGTATAAAGAGAGTTCTCGTCGACGATCAGCGATCAACTATTAATGCATCTCTTCTATTCATATAGAACCTTAACTATTACACGATTCTTAAGCGGGAAATTGTTGAATAGCTAATCGCTTCCTCATCGGCGTTAGGACAGGTACCAAACCTGAAGGCGATAGGATTGATACGGAAATTATAAGTTGTATCGCAAGAAGAGTTACTAAAGGTAGTTTACTTTGAAGCAATGCACATTCTACCGGAGTAGACGCCTTACTCCGCCACCTGTCTCACTCACCTTGAGATGTAGGAGAGATGAGTGAGAAGGACGGATAGAGCCGAATATAGGGAATATGGTATTGCGTAATAAGGCGTAAGAGTTCACTTAACGACGGCAAATTAGCTCTCGAGTGTACGAGTGGCGTGCGTGACTATTGTTTGTCTAAGCAACTAAACCTGCTGCACTGTATTCTTTTGAATTCATACCTTAACTTAGCATTTCTTTCGTTAAATTGGTCCAGCAAAATGTTTTTATTTCATTTGACTGGTTGCGTCGAATGACTTTTCATTGTGTAAACATTTTAATAACTTTCTGCGTTAAACAGAATTTAAGACTTTGACCATCTTCATAATATTAGACTTTAGTCAAGGTTGGAGTTGTACAAAGTACTTTGGGCTGTGACTCATAGTTTCTTAACTTAATGCTATATGAGTCATTAACAACAATAAAATATCGGCTGAGTAATGATTGTATGAATTGAAAAAGGCAATAGGTAAACCACGATTTTAATTGCATGCAAATGACATAAGCAATCGAGATGTTACGGGACTGCGAATGTCAACAACCGAATAGTAATTAACGATTAAGGGACTAGAAACAAAACGGACTATAATAAGACAATCGCGCTATCGAAATATAACCAAGACTTGGGGCAATGCGCTAGTTTCCTAAAAAAACTAATTAGTCCGTCAGTTGGATTAACAGAAAATATTGGACAAGTATTTTTTCTTTTCTCCATCAAACAAAAAATTAAGAAGATATAGCCCAATAAAGTTGTGCGTAACGTCACGCCTTGCGACACTTTTTAGCAAGGCGTGTCGTCACTCCCAAACTTTGATGCGCTTTATCTTCGTCAGTTTTTATTTGATTGACAAAAGACAAAATATGGGTCCAATATTTTTTAAAAATCTAACTGACGGACTAAATAGAATAATCTTTTTTTGACCCAGGAAACTAGCCCATTACATTTTAATCTCTTTGCACTATTAAAACTAGTTCTGTAATGGAAATAAAAGAACGCTATTCACGCGAAAAGACGTTTTGTAATGGAAATTAGCCTTCTGTACTTGCACTATTAGGTATTCTATAGAACACAATGAGTTAAACTCTTACAAAAACCGTTTTTGTAAGGTATAAAAAGGAGCTGGGCTGTAATTGCTATTTCTTCGTTTGATTAATTCTATCTCTATTGAACAGTGCAGCATGTAGAATCTTCCTTGCTCTATGATTTAGTCCATAGGCTGAATTTATTCATTATATTTATTAGGAGAACACTACGCCTTCAAGCGTCTTGTGCCTGCATTTGGACAATTATTGGCCGCGTTCGGTGGCTTGATTGAACCTCTATAATGGCGGCAATAGGGATGACGATTCTTCGTTTATCAGGTAGATTATCAAAAAGTATTGGACACGTTTTTTTTTCTTTTTTTTAACAAATATTACAGAGATATATTGATTTGAAATGTCGCATTGTCATAAATGTCGCGCGTCTTGGTACAATTACTACTTAGAAGTGACGTCACGAGCCACTTCCAAATTTTGGCGCGCTTTATCTTTGTAATTTTTTGGTTGATTAACAAAGGATAAAATAAGTATAAATTATTTTTTGATAATCTAATTGACGGACTAAATAGTTTAAAAAAAACTACGTTTCCGATACTTTTTGATAATCTACCTGATGAACGTAAAAAAAAAGTTTGTCGTCATCCCTATTAGTTGTTGCTTGTTGGTTCTAAGTCGGAGATTCTCAAACTTGTTTTGTCTACCGCCCACTTTGAAAATCATTTTTTCTGGGCCCCTCACCGCCCTCTAGGCCTTCAGCGCCCACAAGGTGGCGCTATCGCCCACTGAGAAAAACTGTTCCAAGTTGTAAGCACCCACCTGTGCAGGGTTGGCGTGCAGCGGCACGTGCAGGAAGGTGGGGCGCGACGGGCGCGCGGCGGGCGGCGTGTCCAGCGTGATCGCGCCCGCCGATGTCACCACCGCCGGGTTCGCCGCCGATAACATTATCCTGCAGCAAATAACATTTCACTTAGTTGACGCTTAATGGAAAAGGCAGCCTGATGTAGCCTAAGGAAACAAGTCGTGGCTCTGCAATATTTAGGCATGAACAAAGAAATACAAGACTTTTAATTCTTTCGGACCACTGTTAGGCAAAGGCCTCTCTTCTTTTGTTTATTCCAAAAGTTCCGGAAACTGAGAGCCAGCCGTTTATGAATCGAGAAGCATTTGAGACAGAGATTTAATACAACATCTGCGTTAGTGGCGGCATTGACAGAGAAAACTTAATTTACCTAGCGTCTATTTTGTGGCGACTGAATATAACAAATTATGTCAGTGAAGTTATGATAGGCTACTCAGCTATTTAAAGAACACGGAAAATGACATCCGCGTCGGAAATATTGTGAATTATCCTGCTCAGATACGGAATCCTGACAGTTTAACACTGGCACATATATCGAAATTCAAAAGGGAATACTTACATGTATTAACTAAAAAGTTATTATTACGAACATTAAGGCTTATCTTTCGTTGACTATAAATCTCTAATAATTAACGTTGAAATGTATTCTCTTACCTTTTGTCTGGCATCGGCGATGTGAAAATATCGCTGTCCAACCCTATGACGGGGTCGCCCATCGCAGGCTCCACCGCCTCCACCTTCACGCGCACGCCATCCTCCACCGGGGGGGCGGGGTACTCGTAGGGGTCGTTGAAGGGCTTCACGTCGGGCGGGCTCGCGGGCCGCTTGCTCAGCCGGCACGACAGCAGGTGGCGCTGCAGGACGGACTGCAACTGCTCCCGCTCGGCACCCAACCTGCGCAGCTCATCTTCTAGCGCCCGCTTCTTATCCTCCAACTTATCCGTCTCGTCTTGGAGCTCGTTGGTGTGATCCAATCTGCGCTTACGGCAGCGCGCAGCAGCCATCTTATTCCTTTCCCGGCGCACCTTTCGTCTCTCCTCCTCCTCGGGTGACATGTCCTGAGGCGTTTTGGTCGGCCGCCTACCGCCCATGTTGCGCCGCTTGGGCGCCGGGAGGCCGGGGCTGCTGCTGCTGTCTCCGCTGGCGGAGAGCGGGCCCGGCGACACATGCAGCGCCGTCGTCGGGCCCGACTCGCAATACCCCACTTGATTCAGGATGCCTGCAATGTTTAATTATACAATCGATTCAATGTGCTATAGCATACACTTACGTGGATGGAGCATTTGTTTTAAGAGGATAGCCCACGCAAAACAGCCCTACATTGTTAGAAGTGTTTAGTATGAGCCATTGAATATTCATGGACCTCATGGTTACGAGAAATGTGCAAGCTAGGGCTCGGTTACAACTTAATTTATGCAAACTTGATTGTTTAAGATGAAGTTAAAATTATTCCGCCGATATAACCTAAAGAAATTTGAGAATTGTTCTGTTCGATAGTTTCCACCAATGAATGAATGAATAAGAGGAAAGACACAGGAGTTCTATTTTATCTTTCCTACAGTAACTAGTGATGTAGAAAAAGGATAGAAGATTTACCAACCGTAATGGTTATTGGCGTGCGTGACTGAAGGGGGTACGAAGCCTGCGTGACTGGTCTGCTCGCTGCGGCAGTTGCTGAGCTCGATGTAGGTCTGCTCGAAGTTGCGCAACTGGGTGGGCGTGATGGTCGCCGTGGTTCTGGTCGGGACCCCCGACTGGAGGCCCTCGAGGTTTGCCAACTGGAGAAGAAAGAGAAACGTACGTTAAACACTGTATCAACTAAATTTTTTGATGTTAAGAACAACATACAGCCTATTTAATGTTCTTGCTTAGAATTATAACTGTGTGAGAATATTAGAAACCAAGTGGTGCACTTATAAGTAGTTTATTTCTCTGTAGTTTGGCCAAGTTTACAGAAGTGTCATAAACTATTTAAAAAGAATCCTTGTAATATCGTATTGAAAAAAAAATACAATAACACGGGAAAAACGCGACTATAAACCGAGTTACATTATCTATAATAAATACCATTATTAATTTCATAGGCCTAACGCTAATCGTGAGATGTAAATTCATTGTTAATGATTATAAAAATAATACAAATGTTATGAGCTCTAATATACTAGCGAGCGTAATATATAACTACTGTCATAAAATAAAAGATAATAACTTGTTTTACAATAAACAATAAAAATTGGTCCTCAATAACTATTAATAAGATAAATTAATAAAGGCAGGTGTAACTTAATAAGTATTATGAAAACATTATGCAATGTTTATTTATCTTCGTTCGACAGCTATTGCTTCCACATGCCAATCAATATTTATCAGCAAAATATTTGCATAACGCAAGTAAAACAATGAAAACACATCGATACAATTACACATTCATTACTATTAAATTTGACATTTTAACGTTAGCATTATATTTATAATATTAGAAGTTCTAACAAGTGCGTACTTGACGACATTATCTGACAATGCTAGTGTTTTATAGCACCTGCCTTGTACAATAAACATAGTTGAAAATACAATAATGCTGCTAAAGTAGTACATTAGCGTAAGCGAGGCGGTTGAAAGCTAGCTATAAATCAGTCGCTCGCATTGATCTCGATAATAAACAAAACAACGCACGTACATTTCGTTACTCACACAACTAATTAGTTTGGAAAACAGTAAAATTAGACGCTTGGTCACTAGGAAAATGAATCGCACTAGTAATATTTTGACAGAACGCTCGATAGATGTTTGGGTTAGAAAGCTAGTTCTTTCTTTAAAGCGTAAAACATGGTAGATAGGGCTAAAACTTTTAAAATCATAGACATTACTCAACCAGTAACTCAGAATATTTTCCTGATGATGGATGGCTATCGGAGACCTATTATAAACGGCTACTTTGGGTCACGTTTTACTCATTAAGAGACGTAAATGTGTTCTAAAGGATATCGCACGCGGCAAGAGTGACGGGCCTAAAGTACAGCCTTGTGGCACTTGATTGAATGATAGAGATAAACCTAATCCAAAATATTTAGGGCGATAAGCGGCACTTTACATTCAATATAGATACTGTTACTTTTAGGCACTTCAAAATTCTTGGTATCGTTGGTAGGTATACCTGGTGGCACCATAGCTCTGTGGCCAAGATGTTGGCGATCTCCAGCGGATCGATGTTCTGCATCTTGCGGTGTGCTCAACCACGTTTATAATTAGACGCTTACTCTATTGTGTTGCGCTTTTTGCGAGGCGACACCTTCGTACGGTTCGAGTTTGTTAGTCGATTTGTTCGTTATAATCCGCCCTCGCAAAGTACAGTGTTAACTGAGGTCGATCCGTCTCGGTGCACCGGTGGTCCTGTGCTTTGGTTTGTTTGGGTCGTAAGTAGACGTTACACGTTAGGGGCGGATCGGTGTTCGCTGTCGCGATTTTCGGTTGCGGGTCGTGTGCGCGGGAGTGCGGGTCGTTCGTTCGTTGCGCGCGCGTACGGCGGCCGGCCGCGGCGGATCGCGCGCTACTGCTGCGCCGCACCCGCGCTCGTCCGTCGCCCGAAATCTTCGCCCACGAGCGACTTCGAATCATTTATTAATAGAATACTCCTCTAACTCCGGAAATATTTCGCGTCATTTCGCATCTCACGCGGCGGCCGCTAGTTATCTGAGGTAATGGGCGACCGCATCAACAGCCGCCGAAAACAAAGCCTCTCCACGCGATGGAAACGATTCCGCAAATTGGTAGCGGTTGTCAACATTTATATCACCAGATCAGAAGACGTTACCTTACAAAGCTAGTTTTTGATAGAGATGTATTAGGTAAATAAAATGTCTGAACAGGCTGGATGCAATTGCAGGTAAGGCACCGATATCCTGATATGTCCAGAATATCAGGTCAGATAAGACACTAAGTCCCTAGAGCCCTAGCCCCACCTAACAATAAATACGTAAATATACTTTTTTCTGGGTACTTTTTTACTCACAAATCGAAAAGTTAAACGTCTCCCATTCCACAACTTTAATCAGTGGAGCTACTTAATGCAGCTGTTCTTTTTGTATATATTACAGGCACTATGTTGTCGTCATTAGCAGTGATGGTGTTGTAGTGCGGCGCGATGGCAGCGGTGGGCGGGAGGCTCGGTCGGAGTGTCGGACCTTGCGGCAAGGTCGCGACAGCAAGCCCGTGGGCGAGATGCCCGCCTGAATACCACCTTATTTGGCATTGTTTAATATCCAATAAGAATTAATCATTTACAAAGTTTTATTACCAAATCCATCGCTATCGAAAGTAGAGACGTCAGCTAATTTGAGACGGAGTGTTGCGGGTATTCGGCATCAAAGAGAAATCTGAGTGCCGTTAATCCCAAGTCAACACCCAGATGTCTCAAGACATACAATATTGCATGCAGTTTTCCAAGAAGTGTAAAATTACGATGATTCAAACAATTTCTTAGTGAATTACGCGAGCATAAAGGGGACAAAGGCGGCAAGCTGGTCCGGAAGGCGCAGTGGCCGGTCAATTACCACAATTGCTTAAATGAAATTCGTCTCAAATGCGCGCGCGCCGAACGCTGCTGCCCGCTGCTACGGCGCTCGTTAATTGGTCACGGTGCTTACCTAGCAATTAGCTGATACTTTATGTGTTTATCTTGCATTCTTTGTTATCGCCCATAAGGAATTTTGGGTTGCACATTATTAGATTTTTTTTTATTTAGGTTAATTAAACGCAATCCGTGATTGCGAATCTAGTTTGCTGATAAATAACCTATTTGCCGAGGTCTTGTAGCGATTACAAATGCAGCTGCGTCTCTGCATTTGTGCAATATTATGGGCTAGTAATTAGCGGTAAAGCACCTCAGATTAGGGTATAACAGCGGTGTTGTGGCCACGATATCGCCCGCGTGCTAAGACGCCCATGAGATCACCACTATATCTAGTTGTGACGTTAATAATGTACTTACTACTACACTCGAACTCTGGTAATGGTTATGCTTTTTGCTGGCATTATAGAATTTTTATTGTTGTTTTTTATCGGCAACTCGTTGGCTAGACAGACCGTTACTGTTGTACTAACTCTACTGTACAATGAGAAAATATTCTTTTTATAAGTGTTGGTTGACCAGGCATTTCTCTAAAAAAAAATCAATTTTTTATAATAAACCATTTCTGGGTAGGTGGGGTAGGGGTGGCTTTTCTTTTGTTAAGGTTAGACCTTATAAATTGACATTTAGTCTTTTTTATATATTTTTAAGAAAGATATTCATTATACATTGTAATTTACTTTACTAACTTTAGCACTATTTTCATTTATCTCTTCTTCATTTTTCTATAATAATAAGATTAGTATCGTATTTTTAATGTTCTAAACTTATAAACGCTTTAATTTCGCGAAAAGGCATTCTTGTCCGTAATAAAGCCAATTAGGTAACATAAAAAACCTGAACAAGACTGCAATGTATAACTGTAATTCATTTCAACGTATTGTGCAATCTGCCTGGAAGATAGATGTTTTACTGACTTTAGTAAGGTCTTGAATATTACATTTTTAATAACTAAAAATATCCAAATTTAAACAGTCAAGGTCGGTTATTGCACTTCCACTAGAAGTACCTCCAAGCTTTGAACTGTGAGGCTCCACAAAGTAAAGCATCAACATAAGATACTTTTGTTGAGCATTTTCCTTGTTTCAACGTATCAAACGTTTCGGATCTATTAACTGTTCGGACAGCTGTTTGTTTTCCTGAAACTGATTGCGGCATTTTCCGAGTCCCCATCACCACTATTTATACCAGTATCAGTGACCGCTTTCCGGGAACGATGTCCGATAGCGTCGGCATAGGCGCATCTGCATTTAAATTGATTAATTCATAATAACCAGCTATTAACAGTTAATTTTCGATTGACACTATGTAACACTTTTCATTCTACACACACCATGAGGAAACAAAGGTTAATGTTCTACTAGTACCTTCAATACGGTAGTTTCGGTAGGAATTAGGAATATTCAACAAAGTAAGATCTTGCTTTAAACAACTATTTTAATTACGGAAGATAATTTGTCTTATCTGAATGTGTACTAAAATTCTAAACCTATTAAGACAATATTTTCTAACACGACCACATCTCTTCGTACATTATCTCAAAAGGTACATTATTTATAAATAGAAGCGAATTACTTTTAAAATATTAAACGAATGTAATGTTGTTTTCGACGAAAATTCTAGGATGGTCATGCGCTACATTCGCGTCGTAGAGTTTCGTTACTACATGCGCAAACGCACGTGCGCGCCGCGTGACCGCTACAGGTGAAAAACACGCTTATCCAACTACTGCATTTGGCCACTGGGCAAATTTTATGATAAAAAAAAATCTACTTCCGAATACACTTCAAAAAGAAGATCCTTACAAAAAATAAGAGTGGTTACAGAATTGCGTGAAAAGAAAACATATTTAATATTTTCCAGTAAGTAATTATTTATTTTATACGACCTCCGTAGCCGAGAGGCGATTATACCGGACTTAGTGTCGCTATCTCTGAGGTCCCGGGTTCGATTCCCGGTCGGTCAATGTAAAAAAATAACTTTTCTATATTGTCTCGGGTCTGGGTGCTGTGGTACCGTCGTTGTTTCTGATTTCTGTAACACAAGTGCTTAAGCTACTTATCACAGGATCAGAGCAATGTATGTGATGTTGTCCAATATTTATTTATTTATTATTTATATTGCTTTGGTATTTTGCGCGGGTGTCCAAAATGTTTGAACAAGATTTTTTATCAGAAAAGGTCTTCCTAACTACATATTTCGAAAAGGCAGTGTAAGGTTACAAGAAAAAAACACTTGTGAGCTTTATTGTCAGTTCAACGTTTGAGGCATAAACACTGGAACTCAAACACCCATAAGCATTACCGAGTAATGGTTCCCAAGAAGTCTAACAACTCTGTACTACTGTATAGGAGTAGCGTAAATTTCCCTCCATGCCTTTACGCAGTCTCGTTCGAGCTACACGAAAACTTACCACATTTCCATGAAAATACGGAACTTATTTAAGCCGCTAACAACTCACACCATAAAGCACTGGCAGACTATAACGCTATCGAGTTTAAAGTGCCCATCAAGACGTAAAACAGTGCAGGGCCAAAGGCACTTCGTATCTGGTCGGTTGTATGGGAGCTCATTAACGTAGCGCTAATTGCTCGCACTAATAGCACTCGGGTTGTCGAGTTAGACAATTCCTTGAACAGATTCTAAAAGGAATAAAGATGTGTTTGTGCTGCAATGTAACACGTACCACGCTTTTTTAAGTATCAACAATACACAAAGGTAAACCAGGCGATAAAAAATAACCAAGGAATACAAGCGTTTGATGCCAAGGCCTCGTTCATTCGTCACCGTGAGAACTCTAAGGGCGTCATTACATTTTACGATACTTAAGTTCATTACACAGAGCACTATGTTAACTCGAAAATTTTCATCGTGGCATTAATTTTTTACAAGGTCCATAGTTCGAGTCGTCAACGTCAACGAAACTTGCGAGAAATTCGTGGAACGATCAAGGATAATGTTATTTGTTTAACGTGCTAGTTCAACACCCGCATTAGACTATTCAGCCGTTTAAAGTTACGAGCTTAGGAGTAGTAGTATTAAAGCAACATATGCCGCCGATGTACGGCGCCGGCGGCCCGTCGCGACATTGACCGCAACTAAGCGAATAATAAAATAAATCGACGGCTGGCGTCGCGCCAGCCGCCCTTCACTTCGATTTATTCCACGAACACAGCGTACTAATCTAGAACCATTGCTGTGCCCGGTACAGCGCCTAAAAGTGAAACTACAGACAGCCAGCAATGAATAACGAGTCGCAACCCTCGGCAAAAGCGCTGTGTGGGGGGACGCGTTCGATGCACTATCGTTTTCACACTGCACCCTAGATTCACCCTCAAGGAGTTGAAGGTCGTGAACCTTGCTTTCAGAAAATATAATTTCGCTGCTGAAACTTTTTAACGGCATTTACATATATAAAGAAAATTGGTCCCGTCGGCGCGGTTATTAATGCGCGGAGCTAACCTTCGTTTTCATGAAAACTGTACCATTCTTCGTTTCTCGGAAAACCCGTATGAGTCACCACCGCTCGTTCTCTATCGCAGGTCACTACGATCGCGTATTTACATTCGTCGTCGGCTCGATTCAAAAACTCGATTACGTTGAATGATTCATAGTAGCTATGAATCAGCACGCGACATTATAGTTTTCACTTATGAATATTTGGCAGTTCTTAGTAACCGCCGGAATAATATTACCGAATTATACAACCAGGCACGTATATTACAACTAAGCCAATGCTATTTGCAGCAGAATAACAGAAAATTACATGTGCACGTCTGAAGGTTGCCAACGAGGAAGTAATAAGAAAACAGGAAAAACTGGTAAAAAGTTGGAAACTTCGTATCGCTTGTCTGTCATACAAACTCTTATCACGCGATAAATTAGGTGATTTCCGTATAACAATACATAAGTCGCATTATCACATAAACCACAAAAATAAGATAGAGTAATCTGAAATCGCGACGCTTGACGCCGCGCAGAAGACCGGATATCGTCCGGAAATGGCGGGCATTCCGCGCGGCGCCGCTGCCAACCGCAGACTTCGCCGAAAAAAAAAAACAAATGATATGCTTTTTGTAAATGGAACACTCAACAAAAGGTTTCATAAACTCAAACTGAGGACTCGTTACGAATTTTAAGTGATGGCCGATTTAGGCACTCGTCTAAGTTTCTCTCGCAGTTCTTGACCTTGCGGTTTTCCCGGCAACCTTGAGGTGGAATATTTTTCCTCGCATTTAATTAAATTAAATTAATTCTCGGCTAAGTAGGTTAGAATAATTATTATTTAATTTTACAAATCGCAGAGAGTTATCTATACCTAGAAGTGTTTTAAACTGTGTTTATTGGTTCGGGCGATAAGAACGAACACAGCTGCGCGAATGTGGCAGAACAAAGAGGTAGGTAAGTAACTATGTATTGCATTAAATAGAAAACTACGTTACTGCAATATTTTAAATTGTTGACAGTGCGTTTTGATCTTAGAGTCAAATTTGTTTTATAGTGTATGCTTTTCGATGTGATTAGGAGAGAAAAAATCAAATAAGTTTATTGATTACTTATTTAAGATTGCAAATAGTTTGAGTTTATTTTATGTTTATGTCATAGATTTTCATCATATTATCAAAAGAGAAACAGTCTGTTAATTTTGGTTTTGCTCTTTGATTTGTCAATCATTTAACGCCATACAGGAAAGCCAAATGATACCCTGTTCCTTTGATGACAAATCAAATACTGGATTATCTTCCATAGACGAAAATATTTGTACCGTCTTCGAATTTAAGATTTGCCACTACAATCAGATTTAAACAACAAAAAAAACATCTATGTGTATGTTTCTGCATAATATTGTTGTGCTACAAATAACATCCATAAATATTTTTCTTATTTAATGAAAATTTCAAGTACATCAAGGGAAGGGCTTAAATATGTTTACTACTAGCTGTTGCCCGCGACTTCGTTCGCGTGGTCTTTAGTTTCAAGAACCTTCTGACAGTAATTAGCACAACAAAAAAAGAATTAGCGAAATTGTTCCATCCGTTCACGCGTGATGCGATGACCAAGGGAAATAGAGATTCATTTTTATATTATAGATATAGATAATGTATCTGTTACTAAAGAATCGACTGCCGGCCAATTGTTGGAGAAGCAAGGTAATAAACGATGCGCAGCCGTCATCAAGAGCGAGGTTTACGCCACTCGCGGCGTTTAGCCGTAGTGCACGTTTACAGAATCGCAATGTACGTATATGAGCACTTCAACAAACACGGTTCCTTTGTCGGCGTCGCGAAATTACGCTGTAAAATGTATAAACGAAACAGTTATAGCTGGCGACGCGCAGACCGATAGACGGACACTCAGACAAAGCCATTGTTCGGTGGCCGCTGTTAGGCGGCTACTTATGCTAATTTCTTTTGAGCTACACTACAACCTTCCTTAGCTGGTCCAAGTACTTTATTACCGGCTATATTTCACCGAATGACAAATACGGAGGCAATGAACCGAGATACCTACTTATTTAATAATGCAATTTGAACTTTTAACTTTATCTCAAAATGTAATTGCAAGCATTAAGTCACATTTTTTGCAAATAAGTGTCATTTCACTTAGATGATAATTTGACTTTAATTATAAATAATGTAAACGGTAGATTTTAACACATAGTAACACAAGAAGGCTTCATAGATTAAACCGAAGGTCGGGTTAAATAGGTAATCTAGCCAGTAGAATGGGTGCGCGGGCGCACTGGTAAGTGCTTTGGTTTATCGGCTGGGTGCGGAAGGCCTCTCTGCGACCCTGGCACCGCTTAGCACCACCAGAGATAAAGCTACGCCCATCACGCTGGAAACGATCGGCATTATGCTAAGGAAAAACACCGAACCGAACATTACAAAACACCAAGTTATACCTTCACATTGTCATTATCGCCAGATAAATGAATGCTTTAGGTATTAAGTAAAAAAGGATAAAGGACAACGTAAACATTAAGACAAAACCAGTCGTAACTTCACTCATGTCATACTTTGTGTTTTAAAGAATATTCACTTTAAGCATAATTCCGTTTGCATAATAAACAACTATCAACAACAGCGATTATATTTATGCGTGATAAAGATTTACCGATGTACAGACAACAGCTCGTCAACCTACCACAAATGTTTAATTTTGACAATTGATATTGATCTCTACGTGTCGGACTTAAAGCTGAAATTCGGTTTAATGACCCTTAAGCTTTTGGGTACGTTGACCTGCCGTTGTCTGTACATACCTACTGCTGGAGATACAGTGGAGGTTTTCATACATTTTCATTGCCTATTGGTGTCATCGTTGCCCCGATCGAGTATTTAAAAAGATAGATACTTATTAAAGTTTATGACAACAGGTTGTTTAATATTTTATTTATCTATTTGGATGACCTTTTCATATTATCCTCTACATGCAACTTTCATCAAATTAACACTGTCACGACTCGGCAACCAGAACCGAGTATGTGCAGGACACGGGGCGTTCTGGCTTATCAGCGAGATAGATAATGGCATCCGAATTGTCTGCCTACACCGGCACCACGTTATCGCTTTACCGAGAAATCGTACACAAACACTTGCAGTTATCGCAAAATACCTATTTCACAATCGCTGTTCTAAAGAAATTCCAACATGCCTGGAATAAACTGCCCATTATAAGTATAGATATAATGTACAAATATGGGCAAGATTTATCGACGCGACGCTTCCTTTCCGATATGGTATAGTCAGGTCTAGATTATATTGAATTATTACTTAAAGTACTCGGTAATGTATAAAAATAGATAATCATCTTACATTTTTGTTATTTTAATGTATGTTCCCAAATTTCCTGTACAAGAGTAATGTTTATTATTGTACAAACAACAGCACATCAACCTACCACAAAACGTCTAATTTTCTCATTTGATATTGATTTCTACGAGTCGGACTTAAAGTTGAAAATCGGTTATAAGACTTAACTTTTTGGGTAGGTTGACCTGGCGTTGTCTGTACATATTTTAATTTTGTAATTTTACCAAGTTTTTTTTATTATTTATTGTTGGCACGGCATAGCGCTCATTTGCGTAGGTTTGAAATTCTAGAAATAAACTTCTGTTCAGAGGTGGTTTTACTTAACCTTCTGTCAGTGCCAACAGTTAATTCTTCGTATTAGCTTCACATAGAATACATTTACGTGGTAAAGCGATGAATATAATGCTAAAACATTTCCTATTTATGATATCAGAGGAAGTGGGGTTTACGTACAGGTAATATAAAGCGTAGTGAGTGCCGGGTGTAACTTTATGTGGCACGTATATTGATATGCGTTTTGGCACATGCCCAAGGTCCTTTGTGCGACATGTTAACGTGGACGAGTCGGAACTGACGGAAACTTAACTTGCACTATCATTTAGTTACTGTTTATTTGTTTGTATTTCCCGATTGTAATAGATTAGACTGTGTGTTGATGATGAAAGGGCAAATGAAGTCTTCAAAGTTATTGCCTTCATTTCGCAACTAGATGCAAGATATTTAAATAACATGTAATATCTTTAAATAACATGTAATATCTTTAATATCTCGTTTCTCACATACATACTTTCGAAAAATAGGTACAAGCATTTTCAACAACTTATAACTTTGTCTAAAGACTACGCTAAAGATAACCCGCTTTTAACGATTCCCATCAAGCAACGAGGCGCATTTAACGACACACAAAGAATAATAAGCCCGCATAAAGTAGAATTATTCACTTTTATTTGTGAAATTGATGGGAGTATAATGGCTGCGCGCGAGCTGTAGCTTAAATAAACAACTGCTAGTGGTAATAAATAAATCGAAAATCAGTGAAAGTTATGTTTGAGTGGCTTAACTTATTCCTTTTTCCTATTCTAACTGGGCACCTACATAGTATAATGTGTGCGCATAATAAGTCTTCCAATGCTGCTAAACCCTTAAAGTATTAAATTCATTATACGTAGGTCACACATAAGTTTTGCGTAACTTAAAAAAACAACATGTTATAACCAAAATATTATGTTTATTGCTTTTCAAAATACTCTCCTTTACATTTTAAAATTTTTTTCATGTAGTTAACCATTTTTCAAAACAGGAGGACCACAGATCTGAAGGCATGTTTTCTACGTGCTGAATAAACGCTATCAAGTATCACTGCCTCTTCGGAGTTGGTAAAAGTAAAACCTCTCATCAAATCTTTGATTTTAGGGAAAATACAGAAATCACATGGTGCTAGGTCGGGGCTATGCGCAGAATGGGTGACGAGTTGTACTTTTTCGGAAGCTAAAAATGACTTTGTTTTGTTGGCCGTGTGTGAAGAAGCGTTGTCATGATGTAGGAGAACGCGGCTTTTGGGTCGTTTTTCACGAACTTTTTCTAACACCCTGGGTAAACAAACAATACCACTCGGCATTAACACTCTTTTGATCTTCAAGTGGAATTGTACAGATGGGACCCGTAGCTGAGAAAAAAAACGCGATCATTTTTTTACCAACGTTTCTCGCCTGCCTTACTTTTGTTGGCCTGTTCTCATTTTCAAACACTCATTCACAAGATTGCTGTTTTTTTTCGGGTTCAAAACAATAAATCAACGTTTCGTCTCCTGTGAAAATGTCATAAACAGCATTAGAATGTCCGTGGTCGTACTTCAGTAGCATCTGTGAGCACCATTCCACGCGAGCCCGCTTCTGCTCCGCTGTCAGTTCATGAGGGATCCAACGAAAGCAAAGTTTCCGAACTTTTAGTTCTTCGTGTAAAATTTTCTGAATTTAGCTCATACCAATTCCCAATAGTCCTCGAATTGTCTCATAGGTAATCCGCGGGTTTTCTTCAATTAGCCGCTTAACAGTAGCCACATTATTTTCGTTGACGGCAGTTGAAGGCCGCCCTTTACGAAATTCGTCATGTAAAGAAACTCGATCTCTCTCAAATTCAGCAAACCATCGCCTCACGGTGCTCAAACAAGGTGCTTTTCTCCCGAAAGCATTTTGAAGACGAGCGGCACAGTCTTGCGGAGAGAGAGAGAACTTTTAAAATCATAAAAAATCATCGCTCTAAAATCTTTTCGACTTCATTCCATTTTCGTTGCGTACGTAGAACTTGGATGTGTGATAAAAAACAATTGACATATCATTTCCCGCCAATTGTTTTTTTTATTACTAAGAAGGTTGCAACGTTTAAAAAAAATTACATTCGAAATTCAAATAGTTCCGATTAGCTAGAAGTGCAAAACTTTTAGTGTACCCCATGTACCACTAAACCGTTACAATTTTTATCAGCTTTTAGTAGATATCATCCTATCGACTAAAAGTCAATGTGGCTAGTTTTTGCAATAGTAACGCCTACAAGTTTATTGCTCCATCTAGAGAATGTTTATTTGCAGGGATTTTACCCGGGCTTTTTAAATCGATAACATATTTTTCAGTTATCATTCGTATGTGATTTAAAAATAGATGTAATTGTATGTATATTGAGGTCCATTGTTTATGACACTGGATACTACATGTATCTTATCAACAAGGACATCTATAGTTATCAAGTGTAGTTATTGAATGTTGAAATTTAACTCGACTTTAATACTACGTAAGCATATATAAGTTTATTAAAGTATTTATCAAGCAAGCCGCCTAATATCTCAAAAAGCCATGTCTAGTAGTTTTGACAAATTACATATATTATTATACCTAATTGCTGTTAAAACTAACGCTTCATAAAAGTTAATTACTTTGCTTGTTTGCGCACTTGAGAATTCCCGAATGTAATCAACATTTATTGTCCAAATTAGGCACATTTGAAATTAGTATTAGTAAATAACAACTAGTATATTGATTTAGTAAGTGATAAACTGATAAGTATATATAGCCTAACATGTAACAATGTTTAAACCATAAAAATATGTCAAAAATATTTATCAATTGGGATTTCCGCTGTATAATAATTTGTTTATAATGATAACACTCCAGCAGACAAACAAGGCACAGTATATTAAATTATTATGGCAAATGGACCTTAAAAAAATTAAGAGTTCAGGGGACAGTCTAGTTAGTGAGACAATTAGAGGCACGTTTATACTCGTACAGCCCACAGCGGGTACAATGGCGATGCAAATAATCGCGATTATGGCAAGGTTGACGTCGGGCGGCAGAGGGTTCGTTCAACTGACCGCGAACGATGACACGGCGCGAGCGTCGCGGCGTCACATGCGCCCGCGCCGCCTGGCGACGTCTCTTGCCGTTTGACACCACTGATGGCACCACACTACCCTCTTAAACGCGCTACTCTCAAACCCATCCACTAACTAAACCTTGGAGCCAAGATTTTGAGAAGTGAATATAAACAACAGTCTTATGCAAATCCTGCTGCAATGTTGCAATCAATCAATCAATATTAATTGACAGACAAAAAACAGACTTCCCAAAATAACAAGATACGTCGCTAGTCCCAAAACCATAAATAGGCAAAATTACGCAATTTTGCTAACTTACCAAAATCCTTTAAATGCAATCCAATTAAGGCACTTCACAATCCAACAGAATGATATCTTCAGTTATAAAAACTTCATAAACTTGTCGTAACTTGATAAAACAAGCGCGAAACACGCGTGCGCGCAACGAAAACAATCGCTTGACAGATGTCGGTCGGCGTCGGAAAACCCCCTCAGAAACTACGCGGCGCAGAGGACGCAGTGTGTAAATATTATTGCTACGACTGGACAAAGGTTTTTGTTATCTAAACCGGTGTCAGTCGCGTGCACAAAACAGCCAGCCGCGCGGGCAGCGGTAGAGCGTGGAGTGAGGCTCGCGCGCCGGCCCCGCCACCGTCTGATAAGCCTGGCGCGACGCCCCCCGGCGACGCCTACGCCCCACTCGGCTCAGCCGCAGCGGTGCATCGTAAACACCACCGGCCGCCCCTCGGCACCCGGCACCGCCACCGTCGTCGCCGGCCAGACGGGCCCCCGCGCATTATGCAGTGCACCTACGCGAAATTTCACAACTGCAACCTCGGCGTGGTGTAAAATCAACAACTTTCGACTCCTTAAAAAGACGAGGAAACACCAACGATTGCGAAACTATGGCGGCACCCAGATACGAGAACAATGCACTGCAAACAAACGCAGACCCTTTTTAGTGTCCCCCTAATTGGGCTAGAGGTGCGTCGGTTGAGCAGAAATTCAATATGCAACGCGATCGGCTCGCTACATAAACGGAATAATTGAATTAGTGCGAGCATGTCGAGCACGAGAAGCCGCCAGCGTTGGCCACCTATGAAGAGTGGTGTCGAAATAGTGCTGACGTTGAGAGCTAGAACTCAACAAAACCTTCACTCTGCAATAAGCTCAACCACAAACTGAGAACTTGTAAGTTTTGAAGACCATGTTGGTAAGTTATTGCTCGTAAACTCTTTAACTGTACTAAACCGCTTAACCACAAGGATTTCAAAATTCGCCCCATAAACATCAAAGTTAATTTTATATGAGTTAGAGAAATTTTAGACACCACGAATCACTCATAAGACCGATCAGCCGCAGCTGAGGATAGACAAAGATGGACTGAGGAAAACGCAGTGTTTAGTTAGTTGGCTAATGCGTGAAGAAAATACATAAACATGTTTACAAGTTTTACAACGACCTAAAAAGGATCACATTTTCCATGACTATCAATCAAGGAGCCAATGACAGAGAGCCTCACAGAGTTTGATTACCCATAGATACTTATGGGGTTCAACGATCTGCATGTACGCAGTTGTCGTAAGGCCGTTGTCTTAACCTTACGAAATCATGACGAAAAATATGCAAACAAAATTCTTCATTATTAAGGAAATATTTTAACAAAATTGTTTTAGAGAAAACTGAAATAATGAAACTAAGTATGTACATACATAACATATGACCTTTTGCAGATGTATCAGTATTACGAACTGCGTAGGTGTAGCCAAATACAAAATTGTTTTCGAAGAATTGCGGTCGGTCAGCAGTCGTTCAAAACCCATTAATTCAGTTGTTTACCGAGTCCGTATCAAGGCTTATCTTGATAATTGGTAGTGGAACAACCAATTATGTATTTAAAATGTGTCGATTCCCAACGTCTGGTTTAAGTTTATGGAAGTTATTGGAAATAACCAGCATAATATCTTTGAAATAAATGACCTCTCGATTGCAGAGAGTAAATTTTTCATTCTTTAAAAGGACTGTTTATGTCGTTTTATACAGTAAACAAACATTATTAGGGTAATAAATACATGCTAACATTATGTGCGGTGCAGCAGCGGTACCGGTAGACACTATTGAAACGGGGAAAAAATATATGAGACGAATAAAAAACTCCGCCCGACCGAGGTCAGCTATCAAAGCAACAAAATCCGCATATACAACCATTTAACGTAATGTCGTAAATGTGAAATATTGTGCGTCAATATAAATTCCTGATTTTAAAAGCCGCACAAATGTACTGAGGGAATATCAAAAAATGATTTAAATAACATTGACGATGGAAGCGCAGCCGCAGCCGTAAACATTTACGAGTGCATTACTCTCTGGCAAATGGCAGCCCCGTGCAAATGATCCCTTCACTGGCAATTTATATCTAAGTTTTTAAGACACTAATTTATTTAACAAACAAGATATAGAACCCTAAATAACGTGAAATTACAATCCTTTATATCCATCGATCTGAATACTAATCAAAATATTTCAAAACACAATACACCAAACTATTAAATAACGAATCGAGGTGGTTGGATGCCAAGAAAAAATGAGCTCATATTTCTTTTGTGTTACATAAAATCAATGTCATATAACTCACTCTGTCAGCCGAGAAATCTGGCGAGACGCGTTAGGCCCACATAAATTACGAGATTAATCTTTTCAAATAATTTGACCTTTTCATCTGACGAGGGTTCATTAAATAATGGCGTCGGTATTGGAACTTTGGGAGTGCAGTATTGTGCCGTCTATCACGGATTATGTAGTGGGCGGGAGCGCAACACAATCGCCATCGAGTTATTGTTTGAAACGGGAATTCCCGAATAGATGGATGAATTGATAAACTCGTTTCTGCACCATGTGACGGTCGAGTTCCGTAAAAGCCAATTGTTTGAAACGATAACAGAGAAACAAGTGCTGCTTTAGTCGTTATAACCATATTAATTTGATATCAAAGTACACATTTACTTTCCATAATCATAATAATGTCTTTGTGTCGTGTGCGATGTGTGGTTTGAGGCATTTGTTACAACTGATGAATTCAACATCAACTTTACTTGGCTGTAATATTATGTAAATCGAACACAAATATAGGTCTCGATACTTTACACCAACAACAATGATACAATGCACGTGCGCATATTGCAACTGCAACTAAAACATGACATCTTTTAATAAGGCAGTCAAGGCGGAAACGTGGAAAATGTCAGTAATCTACTGAGCTGTAAGCACGATTCTTGCCCATAATCGGAACAAGGACTTCGCAGCTGTTGTAAATATCAGTACCATGCTTATTATTGTGACGTAATTATTATTCCACGGTGGAACAAAGAAAATGAATTCAACAAATTTATACTGAGAATCCTTTGTTTTAGAAGACAAAATACTGCATTTATGCAAATTGAAATGAGGTGCAGGTAACTACTATTCCCATAATCAAGTGACCGGGCTAAATAAATAGAACGTCCGGTGGAATGCCGAGCAAGCCAATCTTATGAGTCATCTCGAACTTGAGGTCGGACCGGGATATTTGAACATCTTTCAATAACGGAATTCCCGGACCTTGAAAAGAGAATGCAATAGTGCAGCGGTAAACCCAGCCGTAAAATGAAAAAGTTTTTGAAATTTTGCGGCATATTTGGAAACAGTGTTATCCATCTTCAGTGTTCATGACTAATTATTTTCTATTGTTCATTTTTAACTAGTTGTATTTTAATTCAATAGCTCTCGAATACCTTAATGTGAGTAAAGGAGCACCATACCGTAAACAAATGATTAATTCGCAAAAAGTGGTTTTTGTTTTATTTCTACTGCACTTTCATATTTTTATTGTAACTTATTGTATTGTCCTTAGAAATATTGAAAAGTAAAAAACCGTACTAAAATAACTGATCCGAGAATTGAGGTCAAGATTTGTGATTCTTACCTCAATTCTAATGCATTTCCTAATTCATTATTTATTTTACAATATGTATATATTGTATTTTACATACAATATGAACAAAGATAGTATGTTCCTTTAGATATTACTAAATTTAGTCATAATGTTTTTTTTTTTTAATTAATAAAATTGATGGTTTGTTACTCAACTTATTACATTTCTGGTCAATTGCATCTAAAATATAATAGCCTATCTAATTAAATGTGAAAGCCGATTTAAAACAACGCGTGTAGGTGTAAGAGTGAAAGCATAATATAAAAGAAAGAAAGAAAAGATATATTGATTTGGCAGCACAATTACATATGCTAGTTCAATTACGTATACGGAACACATGAAAAAACCAATAGCAATTACGTGACATTAGTACTTTGTGCAAAATTTAAAAAGTACCAAACTAATAAAGAAACTATGACAAAAGTAGAAATATTGCTACGACGGGCTTTTAGCAACATTTAAAAAGAAACACGTTTTAAAATGCACTTAAATTTTAATCTCTAAGTCGAAGTGACCGCTTTTCACTGGTCTTTTCTTATCTTAGCCATGGACAATAAATACTTCGAAAGCGACTAATGTCAAAAGGGTAGACAATACGAAACATTTTATGTAATGGGTCAAAACGGATAACAAGTAAAATTGTCTCCGAGAGAGGCAATAAAGAAGTCACTTTTGCTCTTTATTGAGTCTTTATTGTTATGACTTGTGCAACTACGTAAAAGGTCTTGAATGTCGCCCTGCTGCGGTGGCAGCCACTTTCCGACCATTACCTATGAGTTAAGACGCTTTGTTTTCGACAAGAAATTCAATAGTAGCAGGAGATATTTTACTTTACAATTTGTAGTTTGCAACTTTTCCATATAATAGTAGAATTCACTTATAATATTTTCTTTATTGTATAAAACATTACCGATCATTTTAGAAGGAATGTACCTAAGTAAACCCATCCGAAGAAAATATCGCGATAACATTAAACAAAAGACTAATTTTATATTTAAGAAAAAGTACCTCCTACTCTAATAGACCCGCTGGCCTACAATTCACAATTTAATTCATAATTTGTAAAGATGAAATATTTAGGGTAAAAATCACTATTCCGAATTAGATGCAAATGACCTTTTTTTTCTCCCAAATAAAACATTCTTATAAAATCATTTTTTATCAACTATTTTCAGTATTTTACAGCTTTAAGTATGTGGTGGTACGGTGGATGGTACATTTCAAGTTCTTAAAATATAATGTGGACATGCATGTTTTATCATTAACGATATGCAAACATTTGTCGTCATGCAATTTAAAAATATTATATTGAATTATTTAACAAACATTATAGAATCAGAATTTCAATATTACAAAAAACATTTAAAATGAAACAAATAGTCAATAAATTGAGGATGTCACAAAATACAGGTATGGTCTATACAACAATTCGCTTGAGGTGACCAGTACGGCAGAATTTTATATATTAATTTATGTTATAAAAGCAGATCAATTATCAATCAGAATTCCGAGAATAATTCTTTTAAAAGCACTAAATTGCAAATTTTTAATGTGGTTTGGAAGCAAAAATCAATAGACGGATGCACATGCTATGTATATATCTATTCTTAGCAGAACATGTTGTGGCCGGGGGCACAGATAATTTCCACGGGTCTCACCATACCACCACGATTACAATCATCATAATTGTTGTGAAGAGGTTAGCATTTTTCTTGGAAAATATTATAATTTCAAAAATATATAGGAACGATAATGTAAGAATCTTTAACGTTTTAAACTTCGATATCTTCATTTCTACGTCATATTAAAGGTAAACTTAAAGCCTTTGCATTATGTCACCACGCCGTGTCTCAAATTTCTTTTAGTACTTATTCCAGTCTTCAAAGTCCAATGTAGAGTAAAGTGTAACAACAGCACTAAATAAGTACTCAATCTCAAGCGCATGCCTTGGATATGACGTCAGAGCTCAGCCACACAGGTGTGCGGGTCAGATTTTTACCTACATGCCGGCATCCAAGCCGCGTGTTCCAGGAAAATTGCATCGATAAAAATGGGAAAAGGAATCCTCTTGTACAATTTTTTAAACGTTAAGTGTATGTCGATGATTCATCGGCAGTGTAAAAATATTAAATTAATTTCTCAATGGATCTTAAAGCACATGGCAATAGCACGTTCTGTCACATGTAAGTACTAATTGTTTACTTCCGACGTTGTGATGATGAGTCACTTTGTTCTAAGAATTCTGTATCGCGATCCGCGATTACCTAATCTTCATAATGATGACACATTCGTCGATTATTATTAAAAAGATCGTTATTTTTTTAATTGGGTCATGAAGTCACAAGAACAGTTCCAAGCCTCGCATCACATAATCGATTTCATGTTCACTATTAGTCTAAATTGCTAACATCCGGCGCGCATGGGCTGACTTGGTAAAATCTATTAGGTGTCGCCCAATCAAACACATCTGTTAGGGTCTACGAGGTCAATCATTACTTAACAGTTTAACATTTCAATGGAGAAGAGGATATCGCAGCTGCTTTTGTATACCTACTGGTTATGTAATTTTAAAAAAGGTTTAAATCTCCTTCTAACCTATTATTTTTTCATGGAAGGTATTTGTATCTATTTATTAATCTGTCCCCAGGTCCTGCATGACATCTTTACACACCACATTATTCCATTAAGCGATTTAAGTTTGAGTTTATATGTTTATTTTATTTATCATATCATCATCCGATCATATTAGTGATCTGTAATTCGGACCAAAAAGAAAGATTTGCATAACTCAGGATGGTAGGTACAGAAAACTGTCGTCCGTGTAAGCTACACCTCGAGAAATTTACGTGACAACCGACAGGTAAAGGCAAACACACACCACTCAGCGCAATAGATAAAGTGGAAAAAAATAAAAAAGGCAGCGTGTGGGGAATCCCCAGCAACATGTTCTCAGAAGCGTGCGGTGCCAGGAGAAATTTCACAAGCGCACAATGTAGGTCAAGACAGCCGGAATTGACGTTTCGCGCAAAGGTTGCTGCCACCGCGCGCCCCGCGCTAGCACCACCGGGTCCGGTTGCGCTTGCGCAACTGATAGCCTCGTTTATCAGATCCTAAAAGATCAGTTGTTTCTAGAACGCTGCTGCAATACCCATTGACATGATTGACGTCACAAATCAGCAGGACCCAATTTGAAAGCGTATAGTGTTAACTCGAGGACTTTAAGATCTAAAATCTTGACAGAAGATAAGAATCTAATAATAGACTTGAATTCTAATTATCTGATTCATGTTTGTTTGTTCCAACTTACAGTATTATAAATATAACTAATATAAAAAATGGCAACGTTACACTGGGAGGGAAAATCCAAGGATTTCATTCATGCATAGCATTAGTAACTAGTTTTTGAAAGTAAACAAGTCTGCGGTTTTGTTGTGACGTCCATTAAAGGTACTTAGTTGTTTTGACTGATAATTTTTAATGAGCTTTAATTTAATTAAAATAATTATATTGTACTTTAAATTGGAATTTACACATTCAGACCCCAACTGGCATCTGGAAATCACATACATAGGCAGGTACCTATTACATATATCGGGCGAAATGTATTATGAATGCTCTATGTGACTTATGGCACATAGATAATACCTACCTACCTAATAGTGGATTACCTTCTACTTTTTCTATGCCAAATGTAAAATTAAAAATTAAACTAATAATCATTAAAAGTGTGGTTAGATAGAAGATCAATAAAATTCTCTTAAATCTAGTTTCATGGAATTCGCTACGAACATTATGCAAAACTATATAGAAAAATAACATGCCAAACTAATATCCTTGGTTTGGCAGTTTCATGTGAAAAATGAAAGACGTTACGAATTATACAAAGTAAAGGCATTTATAATAATGGCACAGCAGAGCTGCGGAGTTCGTGGAACTTTGGCGCGTCGCGCGAGGCGAGGTCTTTGGGTGACGTCATCGCAGTGACGTCATCACTCGCGCGATCTGTGACGTCGGAGTTATTTACCGAGCCTTTTCTAGTTCGCTTTCTCTGACTGAATACACACGGTGCCTTGTATCATGTGATTTTAAATATAATATGCTATGTATATTTTCGTTGCTGGTAACATAATTTCACACTTTGACACGTAAGACTGTTTTTCATTTTTCTTCATTGACAATTCATTCAAACACTTGAGTTAAAAAAAACATTTTATTATTTATTTTTAGTCTCTCTCACAACCACAACTCAAAAAATGATGATCACATTGAGTCGCTGATACCATTAATCAAGGAACTTGGATCAATAGATAAGAGACTATAAAATACTAACTACATATTTTGACAACAACAAAAGATAAAACCATGACATCAGCATCAATTAAATCACCAATACGTGATTACTACTATTAAAAGTTACTAAAATAACAAAAAAAAAATTAACCAGTAGTAACATAGATTACCCCCTGGTTAGTGGTATAACATGCGGCGCCATCTATGGTAGATCGAGGGAATCTTACATGAAAGGAAATTGTATTTTTTAACTTAAGTACATACCTACTAGGTTTATGAAGTTTTTACAATATTCACTCGTAGATCAACAACGCGTAGATAGAAAAAGTTTTTTACAATATTTTTTTACTTTATCTCGAACAGGTATGTAGCGATAAGATTATGGCATTTGCGGCTCGATAGGTCGATGGATTTATCAAAACAACATTATTAAAAAGGTAAGTTCTACGAAACAGGTACTTTTAAATGCGTATGAAATGTTAACTACGCATTACTGGCATTACTAAAACTGTTTATAGGTATTGTTCTAGAACATACGCTACCTTCCAACTACGAAATAAAATATAGCACGTCACAAACATTCAAGTTAAAAAGTGAAAAATATAGAAAATTCACGACAAGAATAAAGCGACAGAATAATAATAACTGCATCCTTCTCGCACACTGACCAAACAAATAGGTAGTTGAAAGTTACAGTGACAGGAGTTTTAACAAGGTTAAAATTTAAAAAAAAACAAGTATCTCTAACTTTTGAATAATTATTATGAACATATAATATCCTACACATAATATTATATAAAGAATCTATCATAATTGAGTCGATGGATGTTTGCCAAATTTTACATGTTTATCAGTATAATACACAAATGTCACTTACCTAGAATTCTTTGAGGAAACAACAATTCAAAATATTTTTAAATAGTTACTAAACTTAGGTATAATGAACCTAAGTCCGGATTTAAAATTTTATTTAAATCGAAATCTTAAAAAATATGATGAAATCTTAAAATGTAGGTGACGGAGTTAAAGAAAGTTGTTTACGAACTTCGTAAAACTTCTACCGCGCATCTATGTAAATGATGGTGACAAAAATTCAATTGTTATGAACTCACCACTGGCTTGTTGTAGTCATCTGTCTGGTAGTCGAACATGGTAGCGAACATCAGACTGTCGTCTTGCTCGCCGCTGATATGGTATGGCACCAGCTGAGACATGAAGACAGTCTTTCACAACAACCGTCCAAAAAATTTGCACTAAATATAATAGTAGAAGAGCACAATGCAATAGTTCAGGTAACGCGGCGTGTCAATTCACTGTTTGATAAGAGTATGACTCATATACAAGACTCGATCAACTATGAACGTACGCTAGAATGCTTAATATCAGACTGAGCAAGTTAGCGCGCTCGTGGCCGGTTTTGTACGATGGCAGGCAACCACACCGCGCACGCGCAAACAACGCCTCTAGAACCAAACTGACTTATGTCGCCAAGTATCCGAACAATTCGCAGAGTGAGCCAAATTTTTTACAGTTCCTCGATGGAAGTTAATTTCAGTGATTCAGGGAATAGTTTTTCAATGACACGAAGGTGGATGATGCTATACCTCCACATTCTGATGCCAACAAAAATCACGACCAAACATTACTAAATCCGACAGCAAAATAATTTGAAGTGACAAAAAGTGTCGAGAGTTTGAGATTAAGAATGAAATTAAAATCAAAGACATACGATGTTACTGGTGTTACATCTGAAAACGCTGCACTAGACTTAAATACAACAAAAATTCACATGATTAATCCAATAAGGAAAAGTAGGTCATATCATAAACGATCCATCACAGAACTATATTGTAAGTGAAGCTACAATAATCGTCAATTGTAAAGGATCTGAAGAAACTAAAACCATTGTTTAGGTACTTATTGAGCTGGGTGATTCATTATCACTAACAAGCCTTAATAACAATGCGTTAGGACTTAGGAATTAATCTAGCCACAATTTTTATCGACTTGTGGGGGCCGATGTAATACGTGACGTGAGTGACCATGCAAATGGCGAGGAAAGTTCAACGCCCAATGAAACCGACGAATAAACATTGCTTATTACAATTTAAATTGGTCAAAAATTGGACAACGTTTTGGCAGTAGGAAGTTCTGAAATGTAGAGTTATTAAATAAAACCAATTATTAATATTATATTACATGAATAAAAAATAAACTGAACATTCAGTTATCATGTAGGTAGGTTAGGTAGCTATAGTCTAAAATGGTCTGGTTCACCTTTATAAGAGTTCTGGATACCAATCACTCATAACTAGACTTGCCGTAGTAGAATCATGGTCAAGTGATCTCCGACTAGGAACATGACAAAGGTGGAGAAAGAAAGTAGACAAAGCGTATCAAAAAAGTAAAAAATGTATACTTTTGTAAAATAATTCAAATTGTCAAGTAAGCCAACCGTCAAAAAGCGCAAAATAGAATATCTTGGGCACGTGCTCAGACACGACAGATATTCACTGCTTCAACTTATCATGATGGGCAAAGTCGAGGGAAAAAGACGCGCTGGGCGCCGGAGAAAATCGTGGCTGCGGAACATACGGGAATGGACCGGCATAACCTCCGTCGAACAACTGTTTCGGTTGGCTACTGATAAAGAGGAGTTCAAGAAGCTGACGGCCAACCTTCAGAATTGAAGAGCCACCCGAAGAAGAAGAAGTAAGACAAGACGAATGCATACAAAAGAGAGGGAGAAAAAGATTTAGATTCGGCAAGTCTGGTTATTACTTTTGGAGCTTGCCTACAATAATTGGTTTTAATTAGTGTTAAAGCAAAGGAACGAGTATCTTGTGTAGAAGGGAAGGGAGGGAGACCCTTGTTGCACGAATTAGATCAAGCAAGACTGTTTTAGCGTACCTTTAAAGGAGAGCATCAGAAATATGTTAGATAGGAGTTGCATTATTATAGGGAAAGCGAGTTGTACCGTTCAATAAGCAAAACATCTAATGCCAGGACAATCATTCTTAATAAGGATGATGCCGCAATAGCGGTCAGTGGCGACACAACTGACCCGGGTTTCTTAAGAGATGGTGTTGGACCTACACTGCAGGCAGCTACCGTCTAGCTAAACAAACTACCGTCATGTAATGAGAGATCATAAATGACTCCAAATAAATAATGAAGTTAATGAATAATAATGCAGTCTAGATTGGGCAAACAGGTTTTTTTTTGGGTAAGAATGGCCAACCTATGCTCCCCCTAGCTTCTCCCATGACCAACAGCAATAATACAACATCAAATTATTATTTACCTACTCGATTATTTACGATATGTAGTAAAATAGGCGTGGATAGTGGCCATGCAGTCTGATGACTGCTACGCTCATTGATTCCATATCACAATGACGTCATTTTACATTAACACGTAATGTTTACAGGAAATAACATATTATTATCAAAACTCGAAGAACTGTTTCGACTATATAGCTATGATCTGTTTTTCCTCGTTTTATCAACTGTGCCAGAAATACTCCATAAATACAAGTATATTTATTACCATCCTTGGATGAATTGTTTAATGATTTAAATGATTTAAAAGACACATGGACAAACAGGGCGTGGACTAGTAATTTGACTTTAGTTTATGAATAGGCAATTCCTAATTACAATTAGTTTTAAAGTATTATGAAACCAAAAACACGAAAGAAGCAACAAGTACGAAATTATACGTTCGACAGTGGTAGAATAATAATTAGATAATCTGCATGCAACAAGCATCTGCATTTTGTAAATTTGTATACAATTTAGGAATTTTTATTTGCAGTTACACATAAAAAGTTTGCGTTTGACTTCAATCTCCTCTGAAGGTAGGAGCGAGTGAGTGACGGACGATGAAGAATATTATGCTTTATATGATCTTATGATTTAGTCTAATTACTTAAATACTCTACTACGAGTACGTGTAGGAGATACTGCGATAAGATCATTAGTGAAATCTGAAAACCAAATGGTATTACTCTTCTTCATCTATACGGTCAATCCCGGTTGCGTCCAAAGCCAAATGGTACTACTATTTATAATAAAATGATTAAGTTTTATTTTATTTCATAATGACAAGCACACTTAAATAAAAGGTAATTTTAGTAACTTCTACGTCAGCTGGTTGGTTTAGTATTGGTGTTTTTTGCGATTCCGACGTTAAACCCATATATGTTGCTGTATTTGAGCCCTAGAATCACCTCTTGAAAGGAAGTTAATTAACAAATTGTAAGACTTTAATCTAATTTTTAGGTATTTTATGTGAATAAATATTATTAAAAAAAATAAAACCGACTTCAAAACACTAAAATGCTAAAAATAATCCTAACACTTAAGTACCTAATCAGTTACTTTTGGAGTCGGTGCCAGCCGATGAGAGATTCAATGTTTTTGTTTGCACCGACTCCAAAAGTAACTGATTAGGTACTTAAGTGTTAGGATTATTTTTAGCATTTTAGTGTTTTGAAGTCGGTTTTATTTTTTTTAATAAAATTTACTTATTTCATCAATTTTTAGTGATAAATCCTAATCTAACTGCTGAACACCGATTTCATCCCCTATTTTCCTACCCTTAGGGGTGATTTTTATTTTGCAAACTTTTATCATATTATCTTTGAAGTATAAGCTATTCAATAAAACAAAAATCATCAAAATCGGCTCATATTTGTCGAAGATAGGTAACAAGAACCACAACCAAAATATTATCTGGGTATATATTTGTTGATTTTCTCAAAAAGTTCTAAATCAATTTCGATAAAATTTATATGGGACCACCTCTGAAGTATGATCTACCAAACAAAAAAAGAATCATTGAAATCGATTCATAATTGGCGGAGTAATCGCGTAACAAATATACAAAAAAAAAAAAAAAAAAAACATACAGTCGAATTGAGAACCTCCTCCTTTTTTGAAGTCGGTTGATAAAATCGGGTCGGCAATGTTTTATACAACATGATCGATTGCACTTGACACAAAATTTATGGGAGCGATCGACGTGTTTGTATCGTGTATCGGTATAGAGCAGTACTGTTGAATCACATGAAGGGCGGCAGTTCAAGGGCGGGGGCCGTCACGCGACAGGCTTCCAGGAGTTCAGGGGCCGGCTCCACGAACTAGTACGGTCACGAGCGCTAACAAACGTGTTCTCATCGACCTTTATTGCTGGATGACATGGAAATTTGGTTTCCATAGCCTAGTCGAACGAAGCCAAAACAAACGACTGTCTGGGCTAGTAGTTCGCAATTCGGACCACGAAGCGCGTTTTTTGTTTGTTGACCACTTAATGGATTTGTGGCAAATGTTTGTGAGATGATCACCAGAATTTGTACCAAGCTCATGGATGTGTACAATTATTTTAAGGGATAAATGTAATGACAAAAGTGAAAACAGTTTATCTATACTATACAACGGGTTTACTGTATTAAAATACAGAAATTTTATAATGTCTAAATAATTCAATGATTAGGAAATTTAACTAAGTGGGACAGAACACTAGCTAAATCCCAAACCACAAACGGGAAACAATGAATGTAAAATGTTTCCTCATTAACGTTTTACCGTAAGACATAGGTCTGCAGTCTGCACACAACATTAACTTTGTTTGCTGAGCAAATATTTTTTTAAATTAGAGCATATTTATAGCAGCCTCATTCTGACAGTTGAGTAAACGAGTTTAATCAAAGGTTAAAGGAAAAGAGTATATGTTTGCAGGAGTCCAGCAAGTGGGGTCCAAGTACTGATGGGTTGAATATAGTTTACTGTCACTGGATCATTCTGTCATGGTTTTCAAAGTTCTATCAGAACATCTTTCTTCAACAAATATTCGTATTCGGCTCATATTTTAAATTTCTTTTATTTTTTAAACTATAAATAAATATAAAAAATCGGCCAAAATCTCATACATTCTATCACCACGTTATTTAATTTATATTTTAAGAAAAAATATATCTGTAATGATTACATAATTGAATTTCTATCAATATCATTAGTGCGTATATTTAATAATCATGACTCTAGTAAGCAGGTAGGTATTATCTCCAATAGACATAGCCCATGTGTTGTAGGTCACCTCTTTAATCAGTATGTCGCCTTGATCTAGCCAAAGTGGCGTACGTTATTATCAAGGTCTACCACATGCGTCAACACGTCGCATCTCAAGTTTATAAATTGAATCAATTGGCTCTTTATAATGTGTACAAATCTCTTATCTTTATGTCCTCAAAGTCGAGGTTTTCGATTATGCCAAAAGAAAAACAGGTAAGTACAACCATAGACTTAGATACTAAATCTATGGGTACAACGACTTTCCTTGCACGACGTATTTTTTCACCTGACGTCGATTTCCGAATGCTATCGCCATCTTGTCCGGCTTTCAGTGTTACTGAACTGATTTGACGATGTTGATGCCAAGAGTAATGCGAATCTCGACTGACCGGCGCATTGGGCTCCTCCATAACGGTCCCTCTATTTTCCCTGTGACGATGAGTTTTTGGTAGTTGTCACTTCGGCTTTGTAGTCAAAGAACTTAGGATATCTTCAGACTCACGTTCTGCTTTAGTTAAAGTAGGTAATTATTTTTTTAAAACACCGTTACTCCAATAAATAATAAGCTCTGAATCGAAGAACAAAAATGGTTTTTTAATCTGATTGAGCGGCTGGTTTGGTAGGATTTCTTCATCAATTGTATACGTATCGGAAATAATCGGAATCAAGTAGGCACTAGAGGTGTTTTTAACCATGCTTTCTGTAATTGTTTAAAAATGGATATCTCTTTAAACAATGAGTTCGTAAAAAGTTATTTGCTTAGCAACCAATTGTAACGGTGACAGCGCGTCAAAGTTTTCATTAACGTCTCGTTAAGTTCACGTAAAGTGTGCGTGATCCGTATTGGCAGTGGCGCGTGGGCTCGAGCCGTGAGTTTTCCTCGAACTGCTGACGTCATCGCCGCACTCCGCAGTCGAACGACGCCCGCTAGTGTTTTCCTGCTATAAACCTGCTGCCGCGATCAAAACAAACTATGAAAAACAAAAAGTCGCGCAAGTAATGTGGTCTGCTCCAGGAAACTTTAAACATTAGCTGCTGTAACTTTTTGTTTTAACTTCATCATACAGGCATTCTATGGAGCTTACCTTTAAAGTTCATACTTAGGTAGGTATTCAGTTATTAAAATTTATGAACATTCTTTGATACTGGTATGACTGCGACAATTTTGCTAGGCCTAACCTCTAACTCGAATGCTATTAATTTATTAATATCTTTGGAGTTTAATATTGTTCAGTTTATATTTTTGTGGGACCTCCTGGGTTTGTAGCCACCTTTTCTAGTTATGGTGGTTATTTCAGGTAGAGGTATACCTCCTCGACATTTTAATTACTTGATAAGGACTAAAATTACTTACTTTATTTTGTGTCAATAATAACAACGAGGTTGTTTGTAAGTGGTTGAAAGATTGTTAGGAAATCCCATGATTCAAAGGTACCACTTCTCATCAATATTATTACAAGACTTGGCTTGCACACGTGTTTCCTTGAACAAAAACACGATAACATAAGTGCTGTAATAACATGCACCAAAGCATGCCACAACATTATGTTTCCAAGTAAATTAATTCCGCAACTTTTTGGCGTCAAATGTGTTTAATAAAATGACACTAAATATACGGGTACTATGTCAGAAAACTTGAGCTGAATGAATTAGGTTTAAAGACGTACTTTAATGTAGTCAAACATTTTGAGTTTGAAAATTTTGATAAAAAAACTTAATATCGCGGTGTTTGTTTGTTTACTAGTTAACGTATACCGTTTATACGTTTAAATTTACGCAGGCGTGTGGTACCCTTAGTTCCATCTTTACCATAAGGGGACATGGGGCCTGTGCCCAGGGCCCCTGGCCTCACAGGGGCCCCTAAAGTACTAAAATATGTTTGTAACTAAGAAGCACTGTTAACTGAAAAGAAAGAAAAGAGGGTCATATCCTAGAAAAAAAAGAAAATTTTCAAAACTATACTTCTAACGGAGATATGAAATTATTTTTTGGATATCATGAATTCATACCAACAGTATTTTATTTTTACTTTGCAATAGGGCCCAGAATTCATGTGTGCCCCAGGGCCCCCGGATATATTAAGACGGCTCATCTCCTCTGTCCAGTGCCGACCAATCCACAAGATTGTTTTAAAAGCGTCACTCAGCGCGTTTTTAGATTCTTGTAAGGCAATTTTACTTAAACTTAAAGTGTACGTCACACTGCAGGTCACAGGCCTCACCTCAACTATGAGGTGGTTTGGGCCATATTCCACCACGCGGACCCAGTACGGATTAGTGGCCCCTCCACCGTTGTAAGGCTAGTGACAACCTTAATCTCAGAAGTTATTTTATTAAGCCCTTTAATGGCCCTTAAGGCCTCTTGACTAGGCTTCACGACTAGTTTTAAGCGATATTAGCAGGCACCAACTTTTAAGGTTCCTTCCGAAGCACGTTGATGTTTGTGATAAATAGTCACCCATTCAATCACCACCGCGGCGTTGGTGGCTTAACTTTGGTAATCACTACCAAAGCGCTGCCGCCACTGAGCTACAAACACCTTAAGTTAATTTTGAATCACTTTTATCAACAGGTCGGTACTAAATCGAGTAACTTTTTAACACATTTTTTTAAAAATAATAAATAAATTATGGAAAACATCACATACCTACATTGCTCTGATCCTATGGTAAGTAGCCAAAGCACTTGTGTTATAGAATTTAGAAACCAGAAACAACGACGGTACCACAACACCCAGGCCCGAGACAAGTTAAGATAGAAAAGTTATTTTTCTACATTGACTGACCGGGAATCGAACCCAGGACTTAAGAGATAGCGACACCAAGTCCGGTATGCTTGCCTCTCAGCTACGAAAATGCAATTCAGAAATATGGTCACATCGACCTGGTGTTGCAGCTACGACTGTCAATACAAGGGAACTTTTCAATGGCATATAGCTCTGACTTGATATTTTGTGGATACTTCATCATCACTTCAGCTATAGGACGTCCTCTGCTGAACATAGGCCTCCCCCAATGACTCCTAGATTGGCCTTTTGGAAGCGTCTTGTAATCATGAGGGGCAGATGCGTCTCTAGCCCATATAGCTCCTGTGTGCAAATATCACGCACTTGGTCAAAATGGAATGGGTACTAAGTAGCGAGCGGCGCTCGGCGCCCCCTAGGACCGCTGCGCCCGTGAGCAACACACACACTGCACCATAGGTAAAGACGCCTCTATGAGGGGGATTGCCAATACTCGCCACGCTAAGCAGGCGGATCAGCAAGCGCAGTTTATTTTACAAGATTACGCACGCAAACGCTGCTTGCTGCCCGTCTCGTCGTCGTCTCGTCGCTCGAGAATTTCTCTGAATTAGTCGCCTCTTACGACACGCCTCCTGTTGCCGGTAGGGGAGTGTATTCTTTATGGCCCAACACGATGTAAGTGTCGTGTTGTTTATAAAGAATACTTTTGATACTAAAATATATTTAACTAAGATCAGACCAAAAATCCCCGTACAAAGGGATTTCTCAATGGTTTAAAACACTGACTTTACCAATATTGATATTTTTCGCCAATTTGATCGGCTTTTTACGTAAAGATCAAACCGATCCTCATAGAATCTCTCGACCGCTACACGAACTGTTGTCGACAAAATAATAAATTGAAAATAAGCAGGTCAGTTCCTCTATTAATTAGAGGATGCTGAATGAATCCTCATTGACGCTTAGCAAGCTTGCTAAGATTTCGTGTTCTTTTAATTGTCTCCTTCGCTGAATGTATTGGTTTCTAGAAGGGCATGTAGGTAGGTAGTTTGTTAATGCTAAAAATAAAGGCGCGTCTGTAAGTTCATTAAGAATACCACTTTGCACATTTTGTATTTTATTGATGATGTTTGACTTCCAGGATCCCGACAATAGCTGCTTTAAACAACAAGAACAAGAGATTGACGGAAGACTGAAATTTGCCCAAAAAAACCTTTTACCGTTTTTGGGGCATTCCACAGGAAATGGTAAAATTTGTTATTTTCTTAAATGAATATGATTATAACCAATTTATTCTTAAAGCAATATATATTAATTACATTTACATGATCTGTAAAAAATATTTAGAAAAAAACAAGATTAAGAATTTTTTTCACTATGACAAGTTGTTGATTATTTTGAACGAGTTGTACGATTTTTTTGCACCATATTAGCAACACTGTTTTCGGCTATTTTGATTACAATTTTCAACCAAACAGCGTCGGAGAGTGATACGAACTTCTTGAATTTTAATTTGGACTAAAAATACAGCGGAAAAGGTAAGAATTTTCCTCTAAAACCCATAAATACAAAGAGCACGTAGCATGTCCCACCAGTCACACGAAAACATACAAAAGTTGTATTTCTAACCTCAAAATGCGTAGTAGAAAAGGAAGCTTTTCGGAAAGTAAGAATTGGCTAATTACTAAACTGTTATGTATATTTTTCTGGTGTAATGGGGTAATGGATAGGAAAGAGGTGGTTTTCATTTTTGTCCCACCAGTCACAGTGACTGGTGGGTCATTTTTATATAACTTGCTAAGGACTGTTCTAAACATTTGTAACCTGTTTCTATCCTTTTTTGTGAGTGTGATTGCTTTTTCTGCTTTTAAGATTAATGCTGCTAAGCGAAAACAGAAATCTAGAGAAAATATGAAAAATGATAAAAGTAAGTGGAAGACTGCTCGAAAAAGGCAAAACAAAAATATGATCATAAACGCCGAGAAAATAGAAACGCTTTGCGTGAAACTAATGTGACTTCTAAAATTCAGTGGAGAGAGAGACTACCTATGTTGATTTTCTAAAATATTTTAATAATAACAGTTATTTCGTTACATTATTGGTTTAATTATTAATAAACAATTCTAAAAATGACATAAAACGAGTTATTTTTTTGGCCAATTTTGTATTTGTCCCACCAGTCACAACACAATGTCCCACCAGTCACAATTTCTACTTTCTATATTTTCTTGTAAAAACTAAACTTAGTGCTAATTTTTAGTTTTTGTTGAAGTCGATTTAATCATTTCATAGCTTAGTAAAATACATCTGGCTATGTATAGTATTTAGGCTAAAATCGCGATTGACAGTGCAGAAGGCGGAAAGGAGATATTTTTGACTGTCCCACCAGTCACACTCCTTTGATTACTGAAATATTACCAAAATATTTATAGGAGTTTTTTTTTTTCGGTAAAAGTTTACAAGTCGGTTTATAAACTATTGTAAAATATCTATTTGATCATTATATTAGATCAAAATACAAAGTTACAGGTCTAATCGTCAGGGATTCTGGAGTAAACTGTCCCAATAGTCACTATGGAATGCCCCTTTTGCAACCCAGTTGGATGTCCAAAATACTTTAACAAATGTTGATAAAGACATCCATGGTGTTTTTATTAGCCGAATTGAGAATTTTGCGCTCTGTTTGTATTTCTTTGGTTGATTGTAAACCAATCACACATCAATTAGAGTATTTTTACTTATTTCCTGCGAATGTATACAGGGTTGATAAAGGACATCGCTATGGCCTTATATTACTTGAGTTTACTCGCCCAAGAACCGTCTCAACGTAACGAGCTTCTGATTCTGAAACATTGTGGCGAGACTGAGAACTGAGAAGACCTAATACAGTTAATTTATTCTTGATTACTCCTTTGCATGCCACTTACCCGATATAGACCGGAAAGTCCCTACAAAATATATATGCGGCACGCAAGCGACACGTACATTCTAGGTTGTTAAGAAAGAAGTCCCTCCTACCAAAACAAAAACTGACATCATCAAAATGAACAGACAATAATAATAGACAAGGAGGGTTCCATTCCATAGGGAAGACGGGAGTAGAATTGCGATTCAAACCAAAGTGTGAGTTAACTACAAGAACATAGGCCCTTGATCCTGTTGCAGGAATGAGCTTAATACCGGTGACAGATGGCGGCGAACGCGGCTCCGGACTCGTCTTGACATTGTAAGGTCAAACGCTGCCATTGGTCGATCCTTGGGCTGGCGGAAGTTGTCTGAATGATAGACCAATGGCAGCACTTGACCTCACAATGTCAAGACGAGTCCGGAGCTGCGTCCGCCGCAGTTTATCACCAGCTTAATGTAACGGTTTGTCTATTCAACTATTCAATAAAAAGGTCATTTAATTCAATACTCACCCTATTAGGTATTTTTTGCTGAATGTTGTAATGATTGTCTCAAAATGACTATTCAATTACGGTTTACTCTGCTTATATCTTGTAATAACATTATATCATTATGAATGATATATTTTTTTGTTTTTTTAATGATTACGACAACTATGAACAGTCACACTGCCCTTGCACAACTATAAACACCAACACCAAACTATACAGGGTGTCCCATGAAGGGTGTACCAGCAGGCGTCAGGTGATAGAGAACACTAATACCTATCGATTGGACCCCTGAACTGAGCTGAACATACATTGTTCAGCAAAAATGAATGATTCTCGAGTCTTTTTGAATGGATTTTGACCTGATTGCAAATTGATCCAGAAAAACATGTATGATGACTAAACGGTTAGGCTAAAGTCCAACTAAAATAGTCCAATAATGTACATACCTTTCGGAATATAATATCATTCAAATGTTAGCATAAAACATTTTGCAGAAAAATAAATATTCATCTATTATTTTGTTATATAGAATTAGATCTATTAAATTTATCTGTATATTAGTCTCGCTCTACTTAAAAATAATATGCATAAATATTTTGTTATGTATCTTAAAAACTTCCTTACTTAGTTGACTAACAGCTCTGTAAGTTTCATACCATGCTTTGCTTGTAAGTATATTGTATGACTCTTCACCATCATCATCATTTCAGCCATAGGACGTCCTCTGCTAAACATAGACCTCCCCCATTGACTTCCAGATTGGCCGGTTGGAAGCGGCCCGCATCAAGCGTCTCCCTACGCTGCGCTTGCCGGTACAAGGCCTCCATTCTAGAACCTTTCTGCCCCATCGGCCGTCAGTTCTACGTGCTATGTGTTGATTGTATGACTAAGCGGCTATAAATGTTCTTATCATTGCTAATATTTTATCAAGTTATAAGAAACTTATCTCTAGTTTTCTATGTAAACATACGTTTTACTGATAAAATAAGCTAGATTTACTTTAAAAGGCCTGATTTAATTATGCTCTAAATATTAAGTAGTGGTCACCATTGCTTGACAGTTTTTGCTTAGATTAGGTACATTACAAATTGTAATTTTCAAAATTATCTAATTCTTACAACAGTTTTGTACAGACAACGGCAGGTCAACCCACCCAAAAAGTTAAAGGTTATTATTTAAGGTATTTCCAAGACTTTCGTGGACTTGCATATCTCAGGATTAGCGAATTTAATCTCGAACTATCCACTAACACGGTATTAAACATCATTCTATAGCTGTCAGGTTGTATGGCGTCGACAAAGACAGATAGATGTCTTAATCCCGTACTAAACTAATTCGGTGGTGCGCAATTGGGCCTTAGAGATCAATATCAAATGAGAAAATTTGAAGTTTTGTGGTAGGTTGACATGCTGTTGTCTGTACGTGCCATTGAATTTATTTAGGACAAAATGTATTTGTCTTGAACAACTTTTTAGATAGCAGTTTCAACCAGTTTATACAAAAGCCACATATAGAATTATATATAAACTGATAAGTAACAAATTTAGCTAGATAATATTCTTTAAAGTTAGTCTACAATTTGATGGGACATAAAATGGAAGTACTTTAAGGGCCTTTTACCTACAGATGACTTAAACCTTAATCCTTCAAGTGCCCATATCCCATTGTGAATTTTAATTTGTACAAAATTATTAATGAGGACAACCCCGAGTACCTACATACATAGACCAAAATACTGATTCTGAGAATAACAAGTACACCAAAGGATATTGGTTATTTAATGTGGAAAACAGACACAAATAATAGCACATTTGATTACTTAAACAGGAAGGATGTTTAGTATATTTAAATGTAATTGATACACATTTTAGCCATTACATAAATGGTAATGTAAAAAATAACCATGTTAAGTGTTCAATACAAAAACTAAATGAATTGTTGTCTAATCAGTAAAAATGTATTTTTAAAATACATTATTTTTAATACACATTAACTAAAAAAGAATACAATTTACTAGTAAGCTTTTGACATAAACTATGAAACTGTTCTTTACACATTTTAACAAAAAACATTGGTAGGAAGCTGTTTTCCACTCAATAAGCAAAGCTGCGCAATTTAAAAACGCGTATGTAATCAGCCACTTACCGAGAGCAAAGGTCTCGAGGTTGGTACTGAGGATACGAAGTCATTTGTGGAAGACCCCTGGGAAGATTGACTGTCACAGGAGAAGTCCGAGTGGTTCGAGTGGCTGTCACTAACTTCCAGCTTCATCGTCATCAGTTCTACTTCACTTTACTGTCCAAAAGTCCAATATCCTGCACTCAATTAAAATTTTACGCAATAGTCTAGAACATAAACTATCTTAAAAGGATCGAGGCCGAAACGATTTATATCCGCGTTATCAAACTACAGTCAAAAAAATCAAATCACTCAATTTAAATCATATTAACTTGACAGTTCACAGATGACAGAAAATCAAAATAACAAAATGCCAAAACTACCACGAAAAAGTACGGTGTACACAACAATGATGACTCATCACTTCAAATTGCACACAGGCGATGACGTCGTCGTCGGTTTGGGGATGCCCTTCTCATTAAGAATTTCTGGTAAACCTCTACAAAAAGGCTTAACTGCCAGCTGTTAGCGCTAACATACGACGTCCTACTTTAGTCAACAAAATTTGGAGGGTGATATCACCGTGTAAAATAAGAATATGGCGTGATATTCGACCAATAGCAAGTACTCGCTGTTGTGACGTCAACCACTTTGTACGAAGTAGAAAGCAATGGTTCGATTTAAATTGTTCAGCATACATTGCGCGCTGCGTGGCAAGATATAATTTTTTTATCAGCTGTCTGCTGTAGGAGGAGGGTAGAGGTAAGGAGTACTATCTCTTACGGGCGGAAAGTTAAAAAAATGTTAGCTAAAGCAGTAATAACCAGTGATCGGAATAGGTAGAGTGATTTGTTGTACTTGCGTAATGCTGTCATAATATGGACATGCCTTTTTAATAAACTGTTATCGAAAAATTTCGGGATTTCATTAAATATTATTTAGGTCGTGATTTAATAGCCATTGTATTTGAAATTAGAGGTTACGATAGCAAAGCACTTTTAAGTAGTACTTATTTTGCTATTTGTATGAGAAATAAAAAACTGGTTAATGGAAACCTATATTTAGACTTTAGAAATCATAACTTTACGTACTTACCAAAGCACGGATATCAAACACAGCCAGCTCCGAGATTCGGTGCTGTTGGTGAAAATTTCTTTACAGAAAACTCCAAGTAAATACTTTCGACCCCGGCGGATTGAACCCGGGACCCGTTTCGATAACAAATGAATGAGTCAAGTCAACCGTCGATACTTGGTTCTGATTGGTCGTCCGGCATTATCAAGTGCGGCACGCACAAAGACTCGCTCCCAGCAGAGGCATAACGGCACGCGTCTATTCATAATGCAAATGTGAAATTTTTTCCAAAACTTTTTATTATAGTATCTTTGAAGTATAAGCTATTCATTAAAAAAAGAATCATCAAAATCGATCTACATTTGGCAGAGATATAGGTAAGATAGATACTAAAATCAGTTGGCGTGGTACGGAGTTTATGCAATGTTTGATGATTTTCTTATAGATCCTCTCCTCTCCTTCTCCTTATAGATCATCAGAATTTAACCAAATTTATATGGGACCATTCTGAAAGTATTACCTTTCAAACAAAAAAATAATTATCGAAATCGGTCAACGCAGTAACGAATGATCGCTGAACATACATAAAAAAAAAAAAAGATACCGATGAATTGAGAACCTCCTCCTTTTTTGAAGTCGGTTGAAAATCAATTCCAAAACCCTCCTAAATGGCGCTAACGTAGGCAAAGGGTATGGTATGTATGTAGCACTTGTTGACGGAGCCAAGTATGGAGTGCCAAGTTAGAACATTGAAAACGTTTTAGTAATTTTTAAATAAGGAGGACAAAGCCATTCTTTAAAAAATTGGTTGTTTGTAAAGTAGGTTTACGATCGAGATGTTTACGTGATAACGTAACCGCACGAGAAAATCTCCATTTGTTTGTATGCCGCTAGAGTGAGAGAGACGGAAGATCGGTCCACTCACTCGAACGCTATGCCAGCCTCCGCTCGTGAGGATTCCGCGTGACAAGTTTCACGGAATGACTGGCAGCGCTCGAGATGAGACGGGAGATCGGTCCGTCTCTCTCTCGTTATACCTGCGATCGCGCTCGTGAGGTTTTGGTGTGACACAAGTTTCTGAACATGTCACCCGACTAAAACGATTTTAAAGACGTTATCACGTCAAAACATTTTTTGAACAACCCTGTTGCTACTGTGGCGCCACCTAATTTAATGCAGTTTGACAGACACCTTTTCAAAACGAAGATAGTACTCCTCACCTTTACCCCCCATAGCCGGTAAAATCATGAATGTAAGTAGGTACCTAACGGTATACTTGATCAGTGATATATACCTACATCTTCATGGGTAAATAAAATCTCCTTTTCTTGTTTTCAATCTGCGTGCTCTGCAGTCTAGTCGGGGTACACTTTGACTTCTTGAATAAGATCATGCTCCTACCCTAATAAGTCACATTTGGAGCGATTGCAACCATACCTGAGACCTCCGTAAGTTGCGTAACTACGACGCATCCAATCCTACTTTCTTCCCACACCGCTCACAGCCGAGCAAGTGGTAAAAATCAGTACATACATTTTAAATAATCCGTAGACCTAAGTAAGTAAGTACGTTACTGCTGTTGTGGGATATAACGTAGTTTTACCTGATCAGTGTTGTGGGATGCCACACGACTCGTCACACTGGCATATTTTGAAAATCTGAATGCGGTCAAGGTCATCGACTCTTGAGGCTGACCTTACGTGAGACGAGACTCCGATTCTTCGACTTTGCTTGCTTTGCTTACTTGCTACCTAGTTAGTACCACCTACTACCAGTCTACTATTGCTGTTACACTTGAAATTACAGCGATATTTCTCTTTTTTGAGTAAGGTACTTATTTATTATATTTACTATTTCGTTGTTGTTACGGACGATAAAAAGTAAATGTTATACAGGTTGGCCAGAAAAGTGACGTCTAAAAATTTTAGGTGCCTCGAGTTGAGGTCTCTGAATCACCTATAAGTATGTGCTACGATTTTTCGTAGTTTTCGAATTACGATTTTTTTTAAATTAATTTTTGCTACCGGATCAGTTTGAAAATATTTTTAAAAAAAGGAGAAGGTGTCTTCGATTTTTTTTTTTGCAGTTAAATCTCTATGAACTGTGCATTTATGCATAAAATAAACAGCCTCATAACTTTAATGGAAGTTACTACAAAATTGACCTAAAGTTGAGAATGTATGTTAGGTGAGTTATCATTACTTATCATTTAAATTTTCAACATAAAATTAAAAATCTAAACTGATAAATTATTAGTTTCTATATAGCTTCAGAGAATGCGTTAGACTAAGCTTTCATAATAAAAATTTTATTAAAAAAAATAAAACCGACTTCAAAACCTACATCTTCTACCACCAGCCGATGAGAGATTCAATGTTTTTGTTTGCACCGACTCCAAAAGTAACTGATTAGGTACTTAAGTGTTAGGATTATTTTTAGCATTTTAGTGTTTTGAAGTCGGTTTTATTTTTTTAATAAAATTTACTTATTTCATCATTTTTTTGTGATAAATCCTAATCTAACTGCTGAACACTGATTTCATCCCCTATTTTCCTACCCTTAGGGGTGATTTTTATTTTGCAAACTTTTATAATATTATCTTTGAAGTATAAGCTATTCAATAAAACAAAAATCATCAAAATCGGCTCATATTTGTCGAAGATAGGTAACAAGAACCACAACCAAAATATTATCTGGGTATATATTTGTTGATTTTCTCAAAAAGTTCTAAATCAATTTCGATAAAATTTATATGGGACCACCTCGGAAGTATGATCCACCAAACAAAAAAAGAATCATTAAAATCGATTCATAATTGGCGAAGTAATCGCGTAACAAACATACAAAAAAAAAAAAAAAAACAGACGAATTGAGAACCTCCTCCTTTTTTGAAGTCGGTTGAAAAAGTAGTACTTCATAGGCTTCATAGACTATTTAAAAAAAATCGTAACTTGAAAACTACAAAAAATCGTAGAATATACATAGGGGTGATTCAGATACCTCTCAACACAAACCACCTAAAAAAAAATTTGGACGTCACTTTTCTGGCCATCCTGTATAGTACTTACACCGTATAAGCAAGACTATCTATTACGTAAAATTTAACGGGTAGATAGTAACTATTTCTAAAATGGTAGCGAAGTATTCTTTTGTTTATTTCTCATCAGTTATGAGTCATGCATCAGTGATGCAGTCAGCAGTTATCACGCCTTTGGATGGACTGGACTTGCTTATAAGGATATCATCTAAAATATTTTATCATGTAAAAAAAACATTTTAAAATTTAATTTTACCTAAGTACTCTGAATTGTACTGAATTTAAAAAAGGGTACGCGTACCCTAATCCCAAAGAACTGGATTGGTTAAAAGGGACCTCCCGCTACATAAGGCAATAGGGCTGATGACTGGGTAAAGAAAATGAAATTGTATTTGGTCCGACAGATAGATTACTTAACAAAAAATAATGGGTAAGTACATTTTTTCTTTTGTCAATCAACCAAAAAAATTACATGTCGAATTACAGTTCGGGAGTGGGTGCTCGTGACGTCACTTCTGAGTAAAAATTGCAGCAAGCATAGATTTATAATCTATGAGCAAGACGTGACGTGTGACATTTCAAATCATCTGTAATATTTTGATTAAGTATGTGACAAAAGAAAAAATAAATGTCTAAGGGCCACTTTCACCACTGTCTTGCTGATAAGTTCCGAATAACCTATCTGGCACTTGTTTTGACAGATAACCCATACAATTAGCTGTCAAAAAAGTGTCAGATAGGTTATCCGGAAGTTATCAGCAAGTGGTGAAAGAGGCCATAATACTTTTTGATAATCTACCTGATATACAAAGAATAAAAAAATAGTCGTTATCCCTATTCTCTATCCTTACCTGCTTTGATTAGACTCTCATTAATAGCCCACCACAGCACCAGCCATTATTGTTTTACAAAAGAAAAATTGCTTGGCTGTCATTGAGTGGGTCTCTACCATGGATTTAGTACTTTTTGTAGAAATCCAGGGTTTCTACCCCTCCTTCTTGAAGCAATTATTGGTGAAGGAAGATCACACCAGACACCAAACACCGCCAATATACAACGACTTAATACATAGTGGCGGGCGGCCTTAGGGGATGGCAGTGGCCCGGGGCCTTGCGCTCGCGCCCAAGCACAATCCAAGTAAAAGAAACATACTAAAATGTCTGCAGTCTAAAACCCTGGACGTAAACAAGTGTAAACCCGTCGCTAAAGCTACAGACAGGCGTAAAAATTCTGTGCTCCAGTGCAAATGATCCAGCTACTTTGGTAACAATATTTTGGTGGCTTGTTAATCTTGCTATACGTGCCCATTTGGACAAGGTGTTATCCTCTTTGGAATAGAGGTTTCATTATCAGCCTCTGATGTCCACTGCTGGACATAGGCCTTCCCTTTAAAACTCTAAAACGAGCGGCTCTAGGCCATTTGTATACATTCCAACAAGGGCGTACCCAGGGGAGGGCAGGGGAGGGCAGCTGCTCCCCCCCCCCCCTGGAGGTTGTATGCTTTACAAATTTATTATGCGTAGACCACATTTTTTTTAGTTATTACTAGGCGTCACTTTCTCTCCCATCAAATTATGGTTAGTTAAGATGGACGGCGGTTTAAGGACAGATAAGTATGTAGCATTTACAAATTCTTAGCGCTCGCTTTGCTCGCGTTTTTTTTTATTGCATACGATTTAGTCCGCCTTTAACGGAGAGTTGCTATAAAAATTATTGTGTTAAGAGCCATTTAACATTTTCAGCGCAAAATCTTATATTTCGAGCGCCTAATTTGCGACCGTAGAAAAAGTTTTAAGAATGTTAAATACATGCACAAGCAAGCTTTATCTTTTGTTTAGACGTTTGATGTAGCACATTTATTGCAAATAAAACCCTTTTTCATTTATAAAATATTGATAATTTTCCCGCCACCTCGATTCACGAAAAGTATTTACCTTGTCAACTTCAAGCAACTAAATCATTCATTTAAATTTATCATAACTGTTAAAAAAAGACTTATAATTTTATCGACGTTTAATCTACAAGAATGTAAATTTTTATCACAATAACTAAAAAAAAAAAATACTTTTTGTGTATTTTTCCAAAAAATGGTGCTAGTTCACAACGGATTTTTGTTAAAAATTAAATTAAATATGCAATTTTATTGACAATCTAATCAGGTAATTAGACCCAAAAACTGACTGAGACTGTGTAACAGCGACTAGTCGTAGTCACTGTATGCAGTAGGCAGGCGACCCCTAAACGATGAAACTGCTTTGCATGTATTTTAACAATGGCTTGCACCTCAGTCTGTAAGTATACCTTATCTAACCAGTTGTTGTCGTCTAGTTTGTGGCGTAAATGTAAATAACTATATAAGTAACGTTAAAATATCTTTTGTATTTCAGAAATCAGCTGTTTAATACATAACCTTACTTTTACTAAACCCTTAATTATTCAGCTCTGAGAATGACAAAAACCGCAGAATTTTCAGTCAAAGTTTGCCAAGTATCAATCTATTCATTTACACCATTTTCATCTTATTACATCCAGGGCCCAAATTTGTATGGAAACGTTTCCATCTCTTTTTCGAGGCACAAGCGCAAGCTCCATAGTAACAGTGCGATTTTGTGAAATGGCTCTTAAAATTTATTCACCTTTTTATCAAAACTTCGAAAATAATATAAATTACCCGTGATCCCTGACAGTTTCTATTTATTTAATTCAAATGGAAAAAGTAGAGTGAATGCATGCAATGAATGCAATAAATAGAGTGAATATATGAAAATAAAATTGTACTGCATAGCTTTTATACATTCTGCGTACCGCGCGCTGCTGATGTCGCAGTCGCCAAAGCAGTCGCCGCGCCGTTGGCCTTTTGTGTAAAAACACCTAATATCTTGAAAAAAATTCGCACTCGCTTCGCACGCAGTTTTTTCCGGTTACATTTAAATAATACGTTACACCACTAAGTATACTTACTTATTGATATAATAAAATACTTCTTAAAAATTTTAAAAGCCCAAAAATTTTCGCGCTCGCTGCGCTCGCGCTTACAATCCTATTCATTACTAATCGAAAGGAGTCTGTCCTGACTGGACTTGGACAATGTGTACCTGTATGTTGTATGTTTCGCGTAGGTGTCTTCGTGTAGTGTATGATAAAACAAGCGCGGGGGATTCGACCTAAAAGAAATTACATTGGGCCCCTGGGCCACAAGCTGGGTACGCCCTTTCGAGATGTAGGCCATATCATCAAAAAAAATTTTTTTTTAAGATTGAAGCGAAGAAAAAAATTGATTTGCCCTTTGACACCTTCCCGCCATTTGACAAAAAACTGGGTACTTTCGCACATGAACAAGGGCCTCGCAACAAACTATATCTAACGCCCAGAGCCTCGCATCTGTAGCTCAAAATAACGTGAAGATAGTGTGTAAATATTGAATAAAAATAACGGTAACGGAGTAACGGTATTAAAGATTTCGTTTGGTTCCTTCTATTTAATTAATTTTGTTTGTCTGTTCTTTAGGACAACAAACGTCATGGATGTGTCAATGTCAAAGTTCGAAAGCCGTAAAACAATTATTTAAAAAAAAAAATGTCAAAGTTAATTGCTCTGTGTCAATGTCATAGTTGAATTGTTTTCATTTTCCATGTGATTGTAGTTTTTTTGATATTAACTAAAATAACTGCAATTTCTGATCGCGACGCATGATCCCAGGTTAGAGGAATGCTTTCTGCGTAACTCCTATTTTGTTAAATGATTTATTAATTGTAAACGTGGTTTACATGGTGTCTGTAAGTTATGATATTTTAGTAATCGTATTTTGCTTGTTTTAGCACTATGTCTGGAAAGAAATGCAAGCATTGTGGCTCTTCAGAGATAGAGGTAGACCCGGCCCGAGGTGATGCCGTGTGTACCAGCTGTGGAACGGTGCTGGAAGACAACATAATTGTTGCAGAAGTTGAGTTCCAGGAGACTGCTCATGGTGGAGCATCTGCGATTGGACAGTTCGTGTCTGCAGACACTAAAGGAGGAGCTACTGGGTTTGGACGAGGTAGTTATTTATAGTACCCTATTTATTTAACTCCCACCAATAATCTGTGGAATGCAGGCTGCCCAACTTATTTTAAATTTTTTGATTTGGCCATAAAACCATGTGAAGAAACTTATAATCCTAAATAAGCAATTTATATTACGTAGATTATAAAATTGTTTTGAAATAATATATAATGTAATACTTTTTGTTTTCTTTTCAAAATTTTTTAGCCTTCCATGCGGGAATTGGACAAGAATCTCGGGAGATAACACTAAGAAAGGCTAGAGATGGCATCACTACACTCTGTCAACAGCTACGTTTGAACCAGCAGTGCATAGATATTGCCTGCAACTTCTTCAAGATGGCGCTGTCACGGCACTTGACTATCGGTCGTCCAGCTAGCCACACACAAGCTGCTTGTGTGTATATGACCTGCAGAACTGAAGGCACAGCCCGTATCCTTTGTTAATTTATTTTTATTATTTAAACCTTTTCCAACATTTACTGATATAACTACATAATTTCAGTTTTCAACCAACTTCAAAAAAGGAGGTTCTCAATTCGACTGTATAAAGCTAAATATAGGCTAAAGCAGTTTTTTCTGTAACTTGAAATTTTATTATAAACTAAGACAGTCAACTATTAGAGTTCAGTAGTTTAACTTTGTGAAACTTCTAGTTTAATCTGTTTGCATAAGAAGAATGACAAAATTTTTATTTTAGATTGAATGAGTATTAGAAGGGACTGCTTGTTTATTTTAGAACCTAATACAATAATTATTCATGTCAGTAAGTTCATAGAATGTATTATGAAATGTTTTCCTTCACTATTTACATAGATCTACTTATTGATATAAGTGATGCTCTACAAATTTGCTGTTATCAACTTGGCCGTGCATACTTCAGGCTGTCTCGAGCACTTTGCATCAACATTCCTCCTACAGGTAAGTGCTATGACAAGGATGTCAATTTTATCTATAAAACATTGCAGAATAGTTTAAAATAACTACAAGAATGTCAAATTTATGTATAGAACAGTGCAAAATGGGTTAAATTAACCATAATATATATAGGTGCTATGGTTTTCTAGGAGTGGAACAATAGGATGAGGATAAGACAAATATCAATTTCTTGTCTTATTGCTTGCTTAATCCACTGTCACACTTCTGCTGCCTCAAATGACTAGCACTCATGCATCCAATAGACCCAGTCAAAACCTAGTGATGATCAGTATAGAGTATAACGGTATGGAGCCTCTCCACTGCACACAGAGTTTAGGCTGGCTATTTCCCTCATCACAACAATGGTAAATATTTATCCAATTCCAATTATCTATATTACTTTTCAATATCCTTTGTCTACTTCTCCAAGTATAACTTCCTAATCTCAGGAGTGATATAAATTTTCTAGGTGTCTTTGTGGAGCCAGTATGTAACTTTATAATACAAAGTGTAGGGATTCAAAATAATAATACAAATGCCTAGGCGAGTTTTAATCATTTAATGCAATGAATTTTTATAATGGATCAATTCTACAACTAGTCCTAGAGAGCTTTTACAACACCCATATCACAATCTTAAGGTACTTTTCTTATTTTTTAGTTAAGTTCAACAATATACACAAGAACTTAAAAATTTTCAACAAAACAATATTATTGTTAGGGAATGGTTGAATTATAATAAATATCTACCTCAATTATTTTTGTTTTCGGATTAAATTGCAGCTATACTTCTGGCCTTTGTTCATACAGAATAATAATTATGAGGTCGAGTTCTACTCAACTGTCAGTCCTCATTTGTACTTGTATTTGTGATGGTAGTATTGACAGTGGGCCCATAATAAATGAGCTCGGGGATCTGACCGCCTTGCACTCCAGTCCCATTGGTGCTCTCTGATGAACAATGGAATTGAAATGTCACGGTGCCCATAAAGACTTCACTCAATCCTTCTTGGCCAAAATAACTCAATTCACTTCCATCGAGAATCGCAGAAGCAGTATAAAAGCATTCTGGTTCAATTTGTATAGGGTTATCAAAGTATACATGGAAAGTATTGCTTGATCCATCTGAGAAGAATTTTGTGTTATTCTCTGCAAGCACTCTACCAAGCCGTTTTAACTCTATCTTCACATTATAATCAGCAGCTCCGTTAGAAGAGCCATATAAGCCAAATCCAACAACGAAAATTCTTTTGTCCACGCAAAATTGTATAGAATCACATCGTCCGCGGTATCTCCATTGATTGCTTCTGTAAGCACATGATTGGAATCTGTGGCAGATCTGAAAAAAAAAAAATCGTTAGGATAATAAATGCTCAATGCACACACAGCAGCCAGAGCAACCGTGCAGGCGAAAAAAAAACATACTGTATCTCAAAAATAAAAGTTTTCAGTTTACCTGGGCTTTTAGTCCTGCTCTGGCTTTCACTGGATAAGACAGCTGTGGTTTACTTGCAGCAGTGAAATGCAAGAATATATCAATTGTTTCTTGAGGGGTTAAAATACCGAGTTGTGCTGCACTATTTGCAAATTCCTCTAACGTCATTGTTGGAAATCTGATTAAGTATATGGCACTCCCAAGCATAGCTCTTCTGTTTGTCGGTATAGGCTCTATCTCTCGCCTTAGACACTCGGCCTGAGCCCAAGCTAATGCAGCTTCAAAAAGATTGATCTCTTTACAATTTAGAGTTTCTCTTGCTAATACTGACTCCAGGGTTGACACATCTATGTCTACAAATCCTTCAGACGTCAGGGCCATCTCAGCCTATAATGAAATAAACAAAATATTAGGGGGTCAGGTGCATTGAAACTGCAATACAATTTGTAAAATTAATTTATTCAGATCTATATACAGAAAATTACAAAATATTACAAAACTGTAATGGGTTCTATTGACTGATACAATGCTCTATATTAGCATGCACCTACAAATAAACTGTATTGCAGTTAATATTACATTATGTACTGTTGATCTACATACAATGACTAGAGGTACATTGAAAAATATTGGAATTGGAACACATTGGAATGTTAATAATATTATTTTTGTACAATTTGAGTACATTAATCTTATACCTAATTCACAACCTAAAAGAAAGTACATAATAATATATACAAATACCTAAAAATAGTGGCACAAATACTTATGTTAATAAAGATATTTTCTTATAACAAAGCTAAGGTATCTTGAACTGAGACTGCCAATAAAATACCAAATTGATCTATCCAGTTCCTAAACATGCTAACTTAACTACTGCTATAGATTTTCAGTTACTTTCAGGACTCGATAGGTTTCGACTGGAGGTTTCTGATAATTCCATGAGTAGGCTATTGTAGGAGGAAGATGGTTCAAGGCAGAGTGTTGCTAAGTTTTCTGTCGACTGACATACCTGTGCGTCAATAACTTCCCAGCATCTCTGCATCAGGTCTGGTTCCTCAAATAACCTTGACTGACTTAGAAGCAGACAGGCATTTTTTGCTGTGAGACTGGTCTCCAAGTAGCTGACACAGGCTCTTGCTAAATATGGGACTATGTATTTCTTTGCAACATAGAGTGTTGATAATACTGTGTCGGCTTCCAACTGAATTTCATCACAGTATAGATATCTGTAAAAGAAAACAAACAAATGTATGAAAACATGCCCAATTAGCTAAATACAACAAAAATTGTATACTAAAAGTATTACTAATGTGTTATAATATTTCATAGAATATTAAAAAATAATTACTTGAGTAGCGTGAGAAAGGCAGATGGTTCAACATCAGGAACTTCAATTTCTTGCTTGCACTCTGCTAAACCTCCGTAGAACATGGCGTAAAAGACAGAGCTTGCTGTGGCTAATACATATTTGTGCGCTGGGATTATTTTTGTATGGCCTGTAATTATTATAGAGAATTTTATATAACTTATGTACTAACAAAAAAAAATTAGTAATTCACTTATAAAATCATTATTTTAATATTTTATCTATACTTAATGACAGTTTAGATTAATTTGAGTTGTCTATTTTTAAATTCACTTTTGGGTCAAAGGTATTGTTTATTTATTTATTGATTAATGATTGATTTTATTAGTAGTGAAAGAACAATTACTTTACCTGGGCCGCCGACAATGAATGTAACATCAGACATTAATTGATTGTTGAACATCGCTGCATTGCGTTCTCTGACTGTGGGTTTTGTAGCTTGCCAATTGGGGTCCAGGGTTGCAGTGCCTGGGGGTGGTGCAGGGGATACCGTAGGCGATGGCGCGGAAGTAGCGGATCCACAAGGAGATGGGGGCCCACTGTAGCATTGAGACACTTGAGTGCCTGTCTCCCGTTGCGATATCGTGTGAGGCGGAGACAGGGACAGACCCCCGCCATTATTGATGTTTTCCGCTGCAATGACAAACCATTATATAAAACACAGTTACATGCAGTATGTACGCATATGCCTAGCAACTTACACTCGTCAATCTAGGTCACTTATCTAAATATAATAAAGGTCATGCCTTTAATTAAATTTATTAATTCGGTAACATGTACTAATTGTTAAAACAAAACTAACGTTCTAAAATATTAGGTGCTGAAACTAATCAATATTTACAATACACTTCTCACCATTCATCCACGCATTCGTTTGTGCAACAGACATACTGTCCCTACTATCAGGTAGCCTTTTTGGAGGTTTGTAAACAATTCTTGAGCACAAATTCGACATAATGATTAAAGAACGTCGCGAAATTTAAATTTTTAATTAAACATTTAGGCCGCGTACATTACACATTGACATCAGCCATCTTGTTTGAGTCGATGGAGGAGGAGGGGGAGGAGTGTAGAAGGGAGGGGTGTTTGTTTTGTCATTTCGTTCGGAAACAGTTGATATTAACAATTAATATGTACCGTTATCGTTATAACGAATTTAGTTTTGTGGTATCTTGTCCATGTTCAGTAGACGTATTTTTGAAGTACTAGAAATTAATCTTGAAGTCGAACACGAAAACAATTCGTGTACGAAATTAATGTCTATTGCTTACGATTTTACGCATCTTTTTATACAGTGGGTGGCCTAGAACCGGGGATAATATTCAAAACCGAGACTCGTGTAAGTATTTTTTCTGAAAAGATTCCAGTCAACCAAAACCCATGCATTAGACGCAATAAGAATTTAAAGTTATGATTCATAATCAATGTATTATTGCAAAAAGATATTATCGCTAACATTGTCAATGTCGTGTTATAGAGACGTTCCGAGTAGCTCCGAATAAGTACGATGCAGATGAACTCAATCGATCGAGTTGAGCGGAACTATTGCATTGTTTGCATTACATTGAATTTACGATTAAGTTTGTTAGAAAAAATCAAAAAATAAAGTTTTAATTTTAATTAGTTGGGACCATAATGATTCAATTACTAATGAAATGACCCATAGTCTCTGTTTTCAATATTATCCCTTGTTCCAGGCCGCACACTGTATAAGTTGCTTAAAATGGAATTCTGGGAACAATTTTCTTTTCACGCAGAAAATATTAAAAACCGGAATGCCAAAAATAATTAAAACGGAATGAAAATAAAGTTACTAGGTCTGTGTCAGTGTTAGATTCTGTTAGATCAGACTGTCATCCAAGTGACAACTTATTTAAAGTAGTTGTCAACATGTAAAATTTACTTGTCAATGTCAATCTTTTCAAAGAAGAGACTTGTGACACGTCACGTGACTTCACTGTTGACACAAATAGTGTGCCCAAACGATATCCTACCGATTCTTTTTTTATCGAGAAAATTTATAAAGAAATTTTAATCGATTTTCCGCAGACGCTCTCGTACTACTGACGTCAACGCATAGGTTTTCACAAGACGACCGAACCGATTTATCGATTTAGTTCCGATTGTATTGTCAATCCCTATAAGAAAACGTTCCGTTCTACGCATTAAGTATTTGAAGGAAATCATATTAATTTATTTGTTAAATCATTAAGATATATTATTGGTTTGCAATTTTTGCTTAGAAATTTTAAAGATTATTGTGTTTTTGCAATTATATAAATCAAAAGATTAAAAATATATTTTATAAAATATTTTCATAAATAGTATGGGTGAAACGGAAAATGCCAAGTATGTATCTTCAAGCTCTTGACTACATGCATCCGGAATTTTTCAGAACTCCATACTAAACGGCTCCGGACAAGCCCGGATTCAATCTGATTTGTATAGGGTTTTGAAAAATTTCGGATTTTTGTAGTCCGAGCCTTATCTTGAAAGGACTCTATTAGGGCCGGTATTTCAATGTTTCCTTAACTTATTGCTTAAATTAAGACCTGCATTTAAGCTAAGTCTCACTTTTGAAAGACAAAAGCGTATTTCAATCCGGATCTTCCTCGCCTCAACTAATCTAGGATAAATCGCAATATTGCAACATAATAAACAGAATATGTCATTTGTCTATGATTTTTATTGTCATTGACAGGTGATTGACAGTTGACTCACACATGAACATGACACCTCTGTCAAGTTCTGTCTCAATTCATTCTCAATTCGGTTTTTGATTAGACGGAATTCGTTTTTGTATATTTAGTAGCTTGGATTTATCCATGAAATTAAAAAAAGCAGGTAGATTTCTCGAATTTTTGGAAATAAGTCAGTAGATCAGTAGATATCTCTAAAATCAGGTAGATCTACTGCTTTATCAGTAGATCTGGCATCACTGCGCTATAATGGCTATCTGTATCTATTCAATTTTGACATTTATCCTACTATCAACTTACAAATGTTGCTATTCTTTAAGCGACAAAAAACAAATTTACAATTACCTATCAGTAAAAAAAACCTGTTCAGGCTTCGCTTAGGGCTTGGCTCCTATTAATTCGCGTACTTGCCGTAAGGAAATTATGATTTAACAAGAAAACAGCCATTATTTTATTACCTACCATAGCATGTTGATTTTTGCGGGTCAAAAATAAATTACCATAAAGCAACGTTTTTTTGAGGTAGCCACACGCCAATCTCAGATCGGAACTTAAGCGACCGAAATCCTCCACTTAGATTAAGGCTAGTTAGGGTGGACTTTATTTGCCGCTTAACTTTAATCCTATATTGAAATACACATAAGTCGTTCTTATCTTCAATCCTGGATTACTTCAAGCTAAGCTATTATTGAAATACCGGCCCTTAGAAATAATTATTAGAAATCGAAAATCGAGTGGGTAGGACCATTCGTAGGCCGTAGCAGAATCTGCAAAATTCACGATTGTATTTTCAAAGTGGTTATATTTAAGTAGTCCAATATTTATATTTAAAATAGCGAATTTAATTTATTCAGATTATTAATAAAAATAAATATCATTATTGCGACAGCGAGTCACACTTCAACACACAGAAACGTCAGAAACCAAACGCTATTATTAAAAAAAAACCTAAATAAATATTCCCAGGATGCACTGATCAACCTAACCTACCTATGAACCCCCCTCCCTCAATGCACAGTTGCACCGCCAATCGCATGAAGATAAACCACAGCCTTAATGCTCTTGTAACGAAGATAAGCACCCACCACCAATCGCATAAATAAAATATTGTTTAGATAAAAATACTAAATACCTTGCTGTGCCAATTGACGCACCCGCGGTCGTGAACCTCTGTGCCGTTGCTGGCAGTTCAGCTCCGCGAACCTTCCGTCCTCATCGATGAGGCTCTCGAAGAAGTCGACGCTGCTGTTCATCGATGACCGGACTTGCAAATGACAGGCATACCAAACGAAGCTGTCGAAACAATAAAAGACATTACAATAGTTCGAGTTGCGATGTATTCAAAGTTGGAGCGTTGAACTTTGTCGTTCTAATATCGGTTTGCGTAATTATGTGAGAATGTGATTGTTCTCATACGGTTATAGTTGATTAAATACTTTCCATTGAAATTGCAAATGGCAAATCAAATCTATGCTCTATTTTGAACATAGCAAGTCCTGTGTTTATTTAACAGGTGTATCTCTACAATAATGTACAATTATTACCAAAAGCACATACACTTATAGTGCTTCAGATCGAGAAGGAAAGTTTCCCATTTCTGTGCTTTTAAACGTTATGCCTGGTTGTTCATATATTTAAAGTAATTTTGTTAAACCTACTGAAAACTAATAAGAAAATACCTAAAATATACAATGAAAATTTTGTATATTTTTTTTAATTGACTATAAAAACAACAAATAAATATGAATTAAGTACAAGGTTAACCTATTTGTTCAGACAATAGCACGTCAACCTACAACAAAACGTAAAATTTTCTCAATTGATATTGATCTCTACATGTCAGACTTAAAGTTGAAAATCAATTCAATGACCTTTATTTAACTTTTGTGGGTAGGTTGACCTGCCATTGTCTGTAAGTACTTAATATAGCAAGTTATTAAAAATTTGATTTTGTTTAAAATTTTAATGTTTCATTACACCTGACGCAATTTAAATAAATAATAATTAAATTGTATCCACAATCTCAGCGATTATCTAGCCCCAAACTAGCAAAGTTTGTACTAGATAAACATACTATCTGAATATATTTGTAAACATCCATGACTTAGAAACATAAAATGGTTATCATAAAAACATTTGCCCCTTGCGGGATCCTACCCCGCGACTGCTGGCTTTGTAGTGAAAAATAAAATCGTTTTCTAAATAGATACAAATAGGGAATCGGATCTGGAACGCTTTGCGTTTAAATTTAATCACATACAACTACGCCAATCTGGTCGTTTTGTGACATCGAGTGCTCGATGTTTTGTGAGTAAACCTTCTTCGTAAAGTCTTATTAGGGGGTCAAGTGCATTATAATATTTACTGGTGATCCCAACCACCGAAAGTTACAATCCGAAAACCAAAAATATCTTCATATATTTTAACGCTACTCTCATCACATCGATTATCCAAACTTCTAGAACGCTTAGCTTTAACAGCAACCAATTGTTTTCACACTTATACATATCAAATACATACCTATGTATATTAAAATATGGCAAAACTTGTGCATCTTACTAATTAGGCATTTGTTGTTGGTTTCAATTTAAATGTTTAAGTATACACTTAAGGCGCAGGGTAAGGAGAATACACGTAAAAGGGGTGTTTTTGCACAAGTTTTCTGGCGAAAATACTGGGTATAGGATGTGGAAATTAATATATCATGTAACTTATTTGTTGAAGGTTTTCCTGATGTATCTAAATACTAGTTATTATTTCATTATTATTATTTCAAATTCAAAGTACCGCGAATACCGCGGTTTTGTACACATTTATATTATTAAACGACGTTTTTGTTTAGTTTGAAAGTTGGTTTAGTTATTTATAACATTCGTGCCTTTAGGTTGAAGTTTTTTTTAATAATCAAATATCAACAAATTAAGAATTATAAGAATTTTTAACGGATTTTACTGTTAGCGCCTACTTTTCCATGAGCTTTTTTTTACTCGCAAAGATAATCTATTTGCACAGGAGCGCAAAGGATGGATGTTTAGTCTGCGAGAAGCATTTGTACTATCTTAGGCACGTAATAGATCTCGCGCAAGTCGACGCTAAATGCTCAAGGTCACTTGCCTTACCCGTCGCCTTACTTATTACTTATTAGTTTGTACTTTATAAAGTACTTTATCTGATGAGGCATTAAGAATAGATTTTCGGCGGGTAACTTTTTTGGGTGTTATTAAAGTTGATGAAAACGCAAAGACGAAGAATTTTTTGGGTAAGTATAAATCGTCAGTCGTCACAGTATACAAAAAATCTAATCAATTTAAAGATACATTTATAATGTATATTTGCTCGTTTAAAACATGACGGCATAAAAGCAGACCAATTTTCATGGTCACCAAGTGAGGATTTTGACATCCTCGCCAGGTTCAAAAAATATTTGCCTCTCCTAGCATTATTCAGACCTGAGGCATTTTAAATAAATATTAATTACAAGTATTTACCCCCAAAGTAAGCAAAGCTTGTACTAAGTAGATAAACAGACTCAAACATCCATGACTTTGAAACTTGAAATGTTTGTGTTCATCATACAAACTTACGGGAAACGTTTTTTAAATAAATCCAAACCGATAATCGAACCCGGTACACTTAGAGCCGCACACTACACACTTTGTAATCGGCGGATAGTCATTAATCGGTCTTTTAATTACCTACTATCAATACACAAGCGAATGCCCACACTGAAACGATTTGTCATCATCAACATCATTCATCATTTCAGCCATAGGACGTCTACTGCTGAACAAAGGCGTCCACCAGTGATTTCCAGATTGGTCGGTTGGAAGCGGCCTGCATCCAGCGGCTTCCTGCTACCTTTACCAGGTCATCTATCCACCTTGTACGTCCTCCGCTGCTTGATTTCATTCACGATTCGATTGTAATCGGCTGATTTTCATAGTAGTTCATATACCGATCCAACTATCGGCCGATCAAAAGTCTGTTATCGCGGGATCTTAATCCTTGCCCACACAGCCGGCGGGACGCGACGGCGACGGGACGGCGACAGGGCAGCACGTCACACTGGCGGGCGTGACGGTTTCGTTGACGTTCCTAATAAGACGTTCGATTTATCCACTTCTTATTATCGATTATTAAATGACCTACTAAAAAGTACGATTACGGCGGCGACGGCGTCGTCGCGTCGCGCCCGTTTGTATAGGCACGCCCGACGGGACGGCTGTGTGTCGTCTTCTAAAGAGGTCAGCAGTACATTACAAACACTGGCGTCGCGCTAGCGTCCCGTCGCCGTCGCGTCCCGCCGGCTGTGTGGCCAAGGCCTTTGCGTTGTAGCCACAACACCAATCGGGGCATTATATACCTACTCTTTCTTCGTAAAGTCACATGGGGATTCAAGTGTATTATATTGTTTACTGGAATCTTAAATCCAACCACCGGATGTTACAATCCGGAAACTAAAAATATATTTCTCAATTTAACATAATTATTGTTAGGTTGGTACTCTACCTGCTGCGTATGTCGTCTATCCAAACTTCTAGAACGCATAGCAAGCCTCTAACGTAATCTTGCAACCAATTGTTTTCACACTCATACATATTAAAATATTTATATTAAAAAGTGGTAAATCTTGTATTCTGTTTTTAGACACTCGCACAAAATTATCATAAATATTATTTTATTTTATTTTTTCACTCGATTCAAAGTCAAATAATGCGTTAGGTCTTTACTCTCCGAAACTATTTGTTTATTGAGACATATGGTTCAGTGTTTTATTTTAATTTGGTTTCCAAATCGCTTTTGTAAAATTCTACTTGTATTGTCTCGTATTGACTTATTTCAACATCCTTAAAGTAGTTTCTAACTAAACCTATCTTCATTGTTATTCTCATGATTGGCATTGAGAATCAATTTACGGCGGGTAACTACGACCTCCATAACTGATAGGTGAGCATACCGGACTTGGTGTCGCTATCTCTTAGGTCCCGGGTTCGATTCCCGATCGGTCAATATAGAAAAAAACTTTTCTATAATGTCTCGGGTCTGGGTGTTGTGTTACTGTCGTTGTTTCTGATTTCTGTAACACATGTGCTTAGACTACTTATCACAGGATCAAACCAAACGGGATTCAAACCCGCAACCGCCTGGCATTGTAGTCCGGAGCGCGAACCACACACTAGACGGGGGGTTGTACTGGAAGTGGGTTAGTTACAGCTTAGATTTCGACACAAGCTGATGAAGGTGATGATGATGAAATAGAAAAGAATTAAAACTCAAAAGAGATTTACACGGTAGATGTAATAATCGCAGTAACATGGAACTATAAACTTGTAGTTAAATAATGTTATTATTTACTTACCTAAATACCTAGTAAACTAGTAAATTAGAAGTATCTAGAATTTTGTTTACGAACGTTTACGTATCTGTTAAACAATAGGATAGTACGTGTGTTTCACCTTTTAACTAGATACCCGAGTTGTTATCAAGAAGCACAACAACAAAAAATGTTGTTACAAATACCAGAGTAACCGGTTGTGATACCATAAATAAACTTAGCGAGTCAAGTATAATGCAATGAGAGCAAATAATATCTGTTACCTAACAACTGCGTAACACAGATAAAAGTACGTTGGATAGATCCATTTGAGGATTTTCGTTTTCAAATGAGGCAACAATAGACTATAGACTTATCGTATTGATGAAATGTGACGGAATTACTAAATAGCAATGGGCTAGTTTCCTAAAAAAAAATCTAATTACTTCGTCAGTTTGATAAACAGAAAATATTGGACACGTATTTTTTATTTTCTCCATTAAACATAAACTGACGAAGATATAGGCCGTTATAGTTCCGCGTAACCTCACGCCTTGCGACAGTTTTTAACATGGCGTGACGTCACGTGCTCACTTTGATGCGCTCTATCTTCGTCATTTTTTGATTGACATAAGACAAAATATGGGTCCAATATTTTTTGATAATCTAACTGACGGACTAAATAGAGAAATGTTATTTTTTTCCAGGAAACTAGCCTATTACGTACTGTTGTGGTGGATCTAATTATGATGACAGAAATGCTGTCTTCGTAAATATTTAATAACTATTTACTGACTTGGAAATATTTACTCTTGTGAATTCCTTATTGCATCTGCGTAATATCATAAAATGATAGATTTCTGGCTATTAAAATTAGACAAGTTTTACAATAAGCAAGCAAGATTTTAAAATATCGTAAGTTAATTAGTTTGACTCTACTTAATGATACATAATTTATGAGTTATTTATAAAATTGTCTGAAGTTCGTTTTTATTTGCATAACTAATATTGTAAATAATCTTGACATGTCTTTTTACAAAAATAATTCAATGTAAAAAAATTACGAACTGTTAGAATAAAAATAGTAGATTCTTATTTTTGATTCTACCTCATTTTCATATGAATAACTTCGTTAAAAAGGATGGTCAATATTTTTGACAATATTGAACAAGCGAAGAAAAACCATAGACTTAGAATACTATGGGAAAAACTTTTAAATGACCCATATTACTTCTACAGGATGAAATCCAAATCAGTCGAGTTTCTAGTGGGTTTTACTCAGGATTACAAACATTGTATGATGTATGAAGGCGCGGATTCAACAATATTGGTGTTATACTTCCTGGCCGAGCCACAAAAGCAATTTCAATGAAATTTGTCAGAATAAGAATAATATTAGCAGAACAGACAATTACTAGACATTTGTTTAATAATAAATTAGTATAATTTTTTTTTTTTAGTATAAACTTTTATTTCGATTTGCGAAGTAGTGTACCGACAAAGTATACTTCCCAGCCACCACTAACTCCGTTCAATTTCTCTTAAACTTTTATAAGATTTTTTTTAAACCTTGGACTAAAAACTACATTTTATGGAAAATTTATTGTGTCTTATTTCATTGAAATGCCTTTTGTGGCGTGGCCAGGAAGTATAACACCAATATTTTCGTTAAAAAAGATTTGTTTTATCTCAATGATATGCCACTTCGAGCCACAATAATCCCCATTATCTATCTATCTACAGGTGACATATCTACTAAAACAATTTACTTTAAAAAAGTATGTGGTTGTGACAGCGTGAAGAAGAGCAAAAACCTAGCGTATACATTTATTCATCTATCGCTATCCTAAAAAACCACTAGTAAATTTTATTTAGCTTCTATTTTTGAAGTTAGAGCTTATAATCAAAGACGATAATTTACAAAACACAAACCGGTAAGCAAAGAAGACTAGATCAGCTTTGGTAAACAACCAACGCAGCAGTATCTTCCCGAGGAGTACAGGCAATTGACCGGGAGCCTTGTCAGCCCTCCCCTTCATCTCATTCCTTGAGTATCGTGTGACATATCCGTTAACCACTTCACATTACAACAGCACTTCACAGAATAAAAGTATGGCTTCACGAAATTCTTTTTTTCTCTGAATGTTCTTTCGAATGCGCGCGCGCCAATGCGCCGATATGAATGCGTGCGATCTCTGAGACGGCGCAGCTAGAACGCCGACGCTTGCGCAAGGCCGGCGCCAAGGGACACCTGCCCCGGTGCAGGACTGGGAAAGTAGATGATGTCATATCAATCACGCACAATAACTTATAGATCTACATTAATTCGCCATTGACGCCCAATTTTGTCGATCATAGTCGTAGCTTGCTAGTTGGCATATTCGATCTTCGTCGACGTATCAATGGGTTAGCTGGAAAACGAATAGGTTTAATCCAGCGATTCAAACTTTTTTGGCAACTGAACCTTGTTAAACCGTTGTCTAATAGAAGCTATATGCAAAAATATTTAAGTATCTTTATCCAAATATACTTTTTTTTTTTCTAAAAAATCATGACAGGTACAAATGCTCTTGCTCATTACTTATCTTACTTATCACACAAACATTTGCCTCTTGTGGGACTCGAACTCGTAATTGTGTTGTGGCAGAGCACGAACCACTACACCGGACGTTCTTTAAATTATATTGTACTTATATTGTAAGCTATGATGTTTTGCGTTTTATTTGCATCGAAATTTATGTATTTTTTTGTGTCTCATAAAGTCATAAGTCAAGTTTTATTTCTTTTGTAAGTATGAGGTAGGTAAGTACCTACATTGTTTTGTTTTTAATTTTAAACAAGTGTTCGTGTGTATCAAATCAATTTTACTCTGATTTCAAACAAAGTCCATTGTACTGAAAAAGTTTTAACTCTTGCTACAATAGACTTGTCACGCAACATCATGTTTTACAGATCAGCTTGATGGTATCAAATTATTGTATTGTCGTCCGAATGTCGCACACAAAGTGTCAAATTGATATGACAGTTAGAAGAACGTCAAAAACGACTTAAATTTTACAGTTATTTTAGATACAAAAGCGCGTTAAAAAGAGTCGTCACCTCACAATAAAAATTTGTGTGATCAAGTTTCAAAAATTGACGCGTCTTTTAAATATTTAGTTGAGAAATCCCTCTAATATCCCAGATGGTTTTTTTCCCCTAACAAATAAGGTGTAATTCTGCTGTTAGAGAACAACTTAAGAACTAGAAAAATTTAAATTACGAAAATAACCAGGTTCCAAAACAAAAATTGAAAATGTAATTGTGGTATTTCTTATTATGAGAAAATGTTTTTTTTTAAAGGATCACATATCACATATGTCTTGCTACAATCGCATCTACTTCTTTCCCTATAGCAGGGGTCACCAAATGGCGGCGATCCGGATCAGGGCTCCGATTCAGAACCCTTCAATTAAAAATAAAGAATTGACAACCGGTAAATCACGTGACACTAATGTTATATCCTATATTGTCACGTGGTTTTTCGATTAACAATTTGTTATCGATTAACAAATTGTTTCTGAATCGGGGGGCAGGACCTATTTTATGCGAGCCTAGAAAAATTTGAAAATATTAGTATGAAATATTAATACGCTTTGTCATATCTCTGCCGCTTATCGGATAGCCCCCGAAGTCTCAACACTAAACTTAGTCCCCCATTCATACAAACCATAATAATTGAGCAGCAGATAAGCCGTTTAAATTGCCTCTACCCTAGGGTTGTCTCATAGAGATCGCTTTGGACGATAAAACCGCCTGATTGTTTTTTTTTTCTTAACCTTGTTTTGTCCATAAATTTCTATGCATCTATCTATTTATATTGTCTCGTAGAAATCGATAATGCTGTGACAACGATACGAATATACGATGGAGTTGTTGTCCGATCAAAACACGTTTGTGTTAATACCTTGTAAAACAACATCTAAAAATATATTTTTATAGGTGACTTTGTCAGGGACTGCTTAAGTGTAGGTATAAGTTTTTCATTGCCTTGGTTGGACATGTTTGTGATAGTATTTCATATGATATTATAATTACAGTGATCTTAGAATTGACACGATTTTGTCATTGAAATTTCGAGTAAAGGTACAAAATTACAGATTTTTGCTTCCGCGTTGCTCAAATTTTAATATCTACTAAGCATTTTTATATAATTATTATAAATTAGCAGACTTTGTCCTGTCCAAACTGGCTGAGATTCACTATTTGACAAGCTGTCAAACGCATTTATTTGCGCAGTAACAAAAATCCCATAGAATTAGAAAGCACTTATCCAGAATTTTGCCGTTTTCTGGGAACTGAATAAAATATACTTAGAGATTTCCAAAAAAAAAAAGGAAATTTGAGGTGCGCCATCATTCATCAGAGATCACAGGTACATACGGTGCAATTTTGTCGACTAATCGTTCATTGTCGACTAGTGTTTTTTTTAAACGAAGATTGAAATAATTAATATTGAAAAATAAAATGTTTTGTTCTTTACGTAGATGTTACTGATTCTGAAAATTTGGCACTATGTTGTAAAGTAACCCTGTATAGATAATCAATATTGGCAAAATTATTTAAAACTGAATTACCTAAGGTTTGTCCTATTAATAACATAAAAAAACATTACGAAAATTTTCTTTGCACAATTTAGCTATCGCTGTTTATTTTGTAAGTCTTATCAACCTCTTTAATCATTTTTATCACAATCGTTACAATGCATTGTATTTGGTGAGCGTTAACAGTAGGTATTAGGTATTATTAATTCGACCTTCTGTTTCAGGGTTAGAAGTTAACTGTTAAAGTGTACTACATCAGCCATCTTTATTCAGCCATAAAAACTATCCATTGCATTCACAGAGTATTTAAATGATCTTCTTTTCACTTGGAGACATTTGGGATAACTTTATCTCTATATTTTATAATTTACAGTTTAAAAAAATATAAACCACGCTTTGATAATTGGTATGTATAGGGCTTGGTTTAATGAATCAAATGAGCCCAAAAGGTTTTACTACTTAGTAGCTATTAAAGAGTCATACTCCTCCATCAGATCAGCTGGATGGTGTCAAATTATTGTATTATCAGCCAAATGCTACATACTTACAAAGTTTAAAATCGGTGCGATAATTTAAAAAAGGGTTAAAAATACTTCCAATTTTGATTACATAGTAAGTTAGCTGTTTGTTAGTTACACGTGAAGCTAATTAAAGCGTGTTTTAAAAACGTATGAATCTGATAAAAAAAAAGATTTTACACATAATATATGTCTATTGCCTTATTGTCCTGTACTTTAGTTCCTTGTTCCCATTTTTATTTGTTTGACCTCATGTAACATTTCCTAGGTAAATTAAGATATTCATCACAAAACACTTGCTTTAATTCAGAAAACATGAAATGAAGATGGTCTTAGTATTTACATTTCCGAGTTGATGAGCCATTCTCCCATTCCGTCGGCATCATCAATAGTGATTAGTATGCGAACGACGCATGCGCGTAAGCAGACCATAACCATGTATGTCCCAGTGTGACCGCTTCTGTTTTCCAACTGGTGTGTTAAAGACACAGTGTCTTGTTTCCAAATTTTGTAGTGTTAAGTTTTTTTTCCTTTGGTTGCTTGCGCGAACTTTCTGGAAACTTATTATTATTATACTATGTATAGATTACTTTGCTATCTTCCTTGATTTGTTTTGACTGGGAGTTTAGATATTTATTTTGCATACCATACATAGTAAAATTACCTTTTATTTTTACACAAAGACGTACAGTTTTGGCAGTCTTTTTTCTGAACCCGATAGAAGACTGCCTTTAGTTAGAGGACAAATATAGAGGAAGTTGTTGCTGACAGAGTTCTTATAGGTAGGTATCTGAGAACAATCTATCAATAGGTCATAGGTAGTTTTAACAAAAGAAATACAAATCGCATAGTTCACGAATTTCGTTCCGAGTCCAAACGCCCTATAGGAACAATTGATTACCCAACTAAAGCACTGTGTCTATCCGTGCTGGTGCATCAGGAAAATGGTCTATAAAACGAAGGCTCATTGCCGTGTGCGCACGCACAGGCGGGAGCTGGGAGGTCGGACCGAACTAGCATTACTGTGCGAATGGCATTACGAAGTTTGTTCTTACTTTCCTCCACGTCTTGAACTTGATTCATCATCATTTCAGCCATAGGACATCCTCTGCTGAACATAAGCGTTTGCCAGTGACTTCCATATTGTCCAGTAGGAAACGGGCTGCATCCAATGCCTTCTTGCAACCTTTACCAGGTCGTCTGTCTACCTTGCGGGTGGACGTCCTACGCTGCGCTTGCTGGTACGTGGCCTCCATTCTAACTTGATTCAATTTCTGTTCTAATTTGGTTAACACAGCCTTAAATTGGAAGCAAGACGCTTTCTAAAAGAACAGACCATAATCCTATTGTGTATTCTTATTATGAGCATCGTGTTGTACGTATTTGTAAAACCTTTCTTTCAATAGTGTAAAACTTATGTCTGACTGAAATTGTATGCTGCGTTTAGAGAGGACTGTGTTAAAATACTTTGTGACCAGTCCAAAAACTAAGTCTTTGCTGTATAGATGTATTGATGTTTTCTCGGTGTGTTCAACCCGTAACGAATCTAGAATCTGAACCGGAACAGCTCGCCTTATTGAGCTCGTGACACCTGACCTCCTTTGTGCCCTACGACATAAATCATTATGGCGAATGCTATATGTACTTATGTATCGAGAATAGATAGATAGGCAGGTACCTACTCTTTATTGCAGAATAATTAACAGAAAGTACAGACTCTGATTAGATATGTTTGTGTTCATATTATTTATTAGCTTTTTAGTGTAGGTAAGTAGTTTCTTTTTTTATATAAAATAAATGTGCTAAATTCTCATCAAGACGAATGATAAGAGTGTTTATACGTAATCTGCAGCACACAGATTACATCCTCTATTTTTTTACACGACTGTCGAAAAAGGAATGTAATGTTTTTATGGTTCATGTGTATGTGTATGTATGTGAGTGAGTTTATTTATTACTACATAAAGACTAAACGCCTTAACCGATTTTGTTGTATGAGGTACCCTTATATTATATAATATATAATCCTTACTTTACGGTAAGGATTTTTTTACGGTGACATGTATAAGGGATGTTATAATAAAAAACAATATGGCGAATTCTATAATATACTCAAAAATCCTGGCCTAACCTGGCCTAACCTGAAAAAAAATAACACTTCTAAACTTATCATTGGGTATCAAAATAAAGGGTTTTGAAAAGTGGGATTACAAAAAAAATATACACCTTATATGCTTCAATGTAGTAGGTACTTTTCAATAATGAATTGTTAAAAAAAAAGTATAAAAAAATTATTAATTAAAAACGACTCAAAGCGAACTAACAAGTTTGAAATAAATTGTGAATAGGTAGGAAGTAGTAGGAAATTGTTTGCAGTCGGGGGACCTTCATAACCTCATTCAAATATGTTGTACCTACTTAATCTATAATCTTTAGCTAACAAAACATTTGTACGTCCTATTCCTGAGAGACTGTCTAAAATGTTTATGGCAAGAAAGCAATCGCGAATAAATAATTACGATGTATCGTTAGTTTTATTTAAACAATGCTACAAGTTGTTAGCAGTATTTGACTTAACAAGTACTTATTTTTTTGTAAACATTTCCTACAGTCCTCTGGCATTTGCAAAGGTCACCAGAATAAGATCTCGTAAGGTCCTATCCAGTGGCCGAGCGGCCAGGTAGGAAGTCCAAATTTAGTGCTTATTAAAATATTATGAACGTTGTGCGAAATCACCTTCGAATGTTCTAACTCGGTGAACCGTGTATCGGTTGTTTTTTTAATGACGCAACTAATTTCTCCGCTATTAATTCTTCCGCTAATGGATCCGTTTTTATCCGTTTTTATGTAACTAGAGAACGCGGTCAAGTGCGGAATGGAGTTGTTTTCTTTTGTGGATATATTTTTTTAAATGATTGCCATTTTTTAACAAAGAAAATTGGGTGGAGTCAATCTTTTGATGAAACAGAGAAAGATACAAGCAAAATATAATCATAATTATGATCGCCTATCAATAAATCGACAGCTGTTTAGTAATTACCCTAATAATAGCTATCAACAATTCGGGAAGGCAAAAAAGTTATTAACTTCTATACAAAAACATTATTATTTCTGCCATATAGGACGTCCACTGCTGAACATGGACCTCCCCCAATGACTTCTAGATTGGCCTGGCTGGTTGGAAGGGGCCTACATCCAGCGGCTTACGTCATGTCGGCTTGCTTTTGTATTTTGTGTAGTAAATTTAAAAAAAAGATTTTTTGTTGTTAATTGACAGGAAAAATAAAGGTACTTATTTCATAAATTAATGATAAGTAAAACCTCTGAATAAGCACAACAGAACCATAGATATACCTGAAATTGATCACTCTGAATACAAATGGAGATGATGATCATTATGATAAGTGGACCTCCAATGAACATTCATTGCTAACGCTAACGGTACAATATTTATGGTCGTCAAGAGTCAACCGCAATGACTGTGCAGTTTCCGATAATGGTGTCAAGGTTGAATTACGAAACCCAGCAGGACGATTTTCGTGAGCACACTCGTATGTGTACGATTGCGCACGTAACATCCATCGGTCACCCCGGTGCGTCATCGAGACCTTTTTTCAGTTGTTTGCAGATTTGCAGAACTACTAAAATTTATTGTTATCGTACTAGAAGTACTAAAAGTTGCGTTAATACCAAATAAAAATTGCAATAGACGAGAAAAAAATTCAGGGGAAATGGTTGGTTCCTATTTTTTACATTCTTTTTAATTGTTCAGATACAAAACTGATAATAATTATATAAAACCATTTTACCACGTTAATGTTTTTATTTCAAGTATTTAGAAAAATTTGACGTGTTAATAAAAGTGTCAAAATAAATAATGATAAATCCTAAAAATGTTGTTCATCGCCTTAAAAAAAAGAAGAAAAAGGATCTTGTCTGAAGGTAACAGTGACCGTGAGGCCGTACCATGCATCAAATACATTTATTTATATTTAACAAGCTGTCCCGGCAAACTTCGTACCGCCTTTCATTTTTTTTGTGAAATTTTTCGATGTTTTTTCAGTTATTCTCTATTCGGGACGGAGACAAATCTAACAAATCAAATATCATAAAAACCGGCCCCGCTGTTCTTGACTTATAAATGGTGTAACTAACCCGCTTTAAGCCAAAGCGTGGAGTGGGCCAGTTACAGTTTTATAAATATTTTAAAAAACGTATAATAGTATGTAAAATACTATGAATTATTAGTCTTTTATTATAAAATATGTCAGTACTTATCTGGCTCCTGAGCAATCATGGCATTGTGCATATGAATAGCCTGCGCTGCGAGAGCGTGCTGCGCCGTTTCTACAACTTAACACTGGTAATAGTGGTAATGATAGTCTATTAGATTAAACAACCTAGCATGGCATTACACATGACTAAGGTTACTCTGGTTGATCTCAATCAACCAGACCCGCGTTCAGCACTAGGCTTATTACGTCATCATTGGCCTTTTACCCTTTTACCAAACAACAATGATGAAAGCAAAACTAAATGGTTTTTTTTGTATTTTTAGAGGAAATACATATGAGTTCAAATGTCATCTATTATTTGTGGTTAAAATATATTTTACTGATACTGTGATACGTTAATAACGTTCGCTAACAGTATTTGGTCGAACTTTTTCTATGGGTCCTATACCAAATAAATACTTCTACTTCCTCAAACTCAATAAATAATAATATGTAAATAATAAATAAATATTGGACAACATCACATACATTGCTCTGATCCTATGATAAGTAGCTTAAGCACTTGTGTAACAGAAATCTGAAACAACGACGGTACCACAACACCCAGACCCGAGACAAAATAGAAAAGTTATTTTCCTACATTGACCGACCGGGAATCAAACCCGGAACCTCAGAGATAGCGACACCAAGTCCGGTATGCTCGCCTCTCGGCTACGGAGGTCGTCACGACCGAAGCTCTTACGATTTACAGGAATGAAATTATTTTGATTGATGTTGATGCGTGCAGAACGTGCGTGCACATCGACTTGATCACTATAAAAACTTCTCAGTCTCACCATTATGCATAGACACCGTATTTTAATTGTTGTATGTTTTTAATTAACCGCTTTTGCCAAGACAAAGTTGTCTCCTAACGAATGCGTTACCACGAACCTGGTAAACCTTGGACAATGGACGTGAGCGAATACGCATTTATTTGATTTTAGCCTTTAATCCACTGATATAAGAGTCAAGCATTTGATTTTGCTGTTGCTAGTAAGTCTGGTGACTGTACGGGAAGCGGAATTGCCAACCGCGTAAGGTGAAGGTTGTATCTCGCGAGTATTTGATACTTAAAATTCGTGATCTTAAACTTGAAAGAGTCAATCTGACAACTGAGTTAATTTTTTTGGTGTTGAAGGTTGTTGCAATTAATTTGCATAGTCTAAAGCTGCACTGTATTGCCAAGTTGAGTACACGGACAAAGTTTTCTCGAGTGATACATGGCATTAAGACGCGTTTATCTTCTATTTGCATGCAGCGTGCCCCTAAATACTTTGGTCACGTAACTAGAAGGAAACCAGACAGCTTTAAAAAGGTCGTCGGGCACGTGGAAGGCAGAAAGAGCAGAGGCTGAGAGGTTGCTGTCCCAATGTATGGACATGGTAAAAAAGATCACCAAAATCAACGTGTAAGCATCCATAGGCCTAGCAGAGCGCAGAACGGCCTGAAGATTGCTGGTTGATCGTGCTGCCTGAAGTGGTCACGACCCGTCTAAGGATTCGACAAAGGAGAAGAGCATTATGTATAAAGCCTATTTAATCACTTTGTTGGTTATAACAGATAAATCAACTAGACTCGTCAGCAAATTAAGGTGATTCTTTAAGTGAACCTACGACCCACGTGGTCTCAGCTACGTCAAGCGTTACTGTTATAGTGTTTTTGTGATGTTGAATAATTTTATTGGAAACTGGTTTCTGTCCTTTTTTGCTATTTTGCATACAAATATCCCTTTCTCTATTTTATTTGCTAAAATATATGTAAATTCGATATTTAAAATACATTTATTAGGTTAGAAAGGTGGAAAATAAAACTCATAAAATGTCTTTAAATGTTAATGTTTTAAAAATGTTAATTACTTATTAGTAAATAAATGAATTAACATTTAATACCCTTCTCCTTATCTTTTCTATATAAAACAAAGTCGGGTTAGTTACACCATTTATAACTTGAGAACGGCTGGACCGATTTTTATGATCTTTGATTTGTTAAATTTGTCTCAGCCCCGAATAGCAGAATAACTATAAAAACACGGAAATATTCACGAAAAAAAATGTATGTAGGGGCGGTACGAAGTTCACTGGGACAGCTAGTAATGTATAAACAATTCCTATGAACTACTCCGTAACTTCCAAGTTAATTTTAATCTTTCTAATTATTAAATCAAGTTCTGGATTCTGAATATAGGCCTCCCTTAGGCATTCAGCGGCCTCCCGCAATCTTTACCAAGTCGTCTGTTCACCTTGTGGGCCGACGTCTATACGCTGCGCTTGCCGATACGTGGCTTATATTCCAGAACCTTACTGCTCCATGTTTTTATTTCTTCGATAATATTATTATTTTCTTGACTCCTTTACAAGATGAAACTTGGTCCATCACTCATGTTAAATGCAATTTTACAACAGTTACACAAAGCTCTTTTTAAAGTTATTTTAAAATGTCGAAAGGCTATTAAAATGTTCACTAATGATACAGAATACATAACGCTAATGATCAAGTTTGACAAGTTGAGTCGCTGTAAGCCTGTAAAGCCTTTAGATCTCAACATCTTTAAGAACCTATTTATAATATTTCAAAAGACCGGTCACCTTTGAATACTTGTAAGTCTATCTAGATAGGTTGACTTACAAGTATTAAGGACCAAAACTAAATTGTGTGACCAAAAAAAAAAAAAAAAATCACAATTATTTTTAAATCACATGACCTTCTTGTAAAACGCACTTCTCCACAAAAAACTGGTTAGTTGTGAGTTGTGACTAGAGGATTCGGTCCTGGTCGATTTTTCTAATCCTGGGATTACGGGATTACCTACAGTTAATCTCGGGATCCCGGGATTGTATTGGTAATGGAAAGTGGTAACAAAAAGACAGTCAAATATATCAAAATCAATTTTTTGTTTAACTTTTAGTTTTGTGAGGACATAGAATATTTAAGTTTTAAATCTTCAAAAAGAAGGTTAAACAAAATTATACTTTCCTCCTCTTAACCTCTTTCATCTATATTTACACACATTAATGCATTGTTGCTTTTTAATAGTTTAATTGATTGATAATCAATAAACAAAAAAAATATCAATACTTACACGACGTGAAGCGGGAATTTTTACACTTTTTTTACAACAACTAGCTACCAAGAGTTTTTTGGACAATCTGCATTTTGTGAGAAACAAGTTGTGGAAATGCCAATTACTTGTATCTACTTCTTGTCCTTAAAAAGTACAGTAAATACAGATAAGTACACTTTGAATCTTACATAATTATTTATACGAGTATTATTAGACTTAAAACACAATGTCCCAGAATACTGTTAGTGCATTGGACGTGAATTGATACCACAGAACTGAAATCACACGCTACGCTTCCTATTCTGTGATTGATGCCACTAGACGGACGAATTGACATGGCGAAACTACAAGGGTTCCGTTTTGACGACAAAACCCAAAAAACGTACAAAATGTTAGATTATTGCCATGTAGAATCCTCTGCTAAATGCAAAATTTCTCTGCGGGGGAAAGCCAACTCAGCGCCGCTCGCTGTGCTGTGGAGTTCTATATATGGGGGACCATAGGTGGTGTCCAGTCGTGGACAGTAATATTAGATTCACTTGAACTAACTCTGTAATCAAATCACGGAAGTAGTTTTTAACCTACTTCTATCTGACGTATCGATTTAAAACTTTGTAAGTATTTGACATTCGGATGACAATACAATAATTTGTCACCATTTTTCTGTTCTGATGATGAAGATTGGTAGTAGAACTCTTGAATGACTACTCGTAAAACCTTCGTGTTTGGGCTCATTAGATTCGTTTTGACGAGTCCAGTACATATAAAAGTGTATTTTATAGTTTTTAAAGTAATTATATATATTTTTTTACGTTAATTATCTCGTATGTTTTCAGATCCATGCCTCTACATCCTCCGGTTCGCGTCACAACTGCAGTTCGAAGACAAGCAGCACGAGGTCAGCATGACAGCGCTCCGGCTAGTGCAGAGGATGAAGAGGGACTCCATACACTCCGGACGGAGACCCTCCGGCATTTGTGGAGCAGGTACTACATCTCTTACCTACAAGACGTTTGAACTAAAAGCTTTCATAAAATCGGATCTTTAAAAATGTTAACAGTTTCGCAAAAAGACCAAAAATGTTGTTTTGTATGGGAAGTCGATAGATTTTCATGTAAATTTGCAAAAGTCATAGAACAAAAGTTGTTCACCATGATGGATGGTCACAACCTGTAAACAGGGTTATTTGTCATATAACCTCCTGCCTCCTAGGGGCAACATCAACAACCTCCTAGGGGCTGATTCTGGTGCTCAAAAAATACAACAACTTTTTTATGGGACCAACACTGAATTCGCAAAAAAATATATATACTTCCCCATAATAAGCTGCCGACCAGTGACATCAGTTTGTATGGAGCAGTGAATTTTTTTTTTAGTTTTCAACGTTGGTCCTAATGAGGTAGTTAATGTTTTGCAAATAACCCAATATAGCGCCCGTAGAAATAAGTTTGTTACTTAAGCCGTATAGAAAATATTCACACAACTATCCATGTTTGCTCACATCGTGAATAAATATTGTTGTATATAAGTAATGCACTTTGCACTTCTTTTAGTCAACGCAAATATTCATGGTTGCATGCTTAAAATAAATAAAACGTTTACAATAAAATGTATGTTTATATGTAGTTACGAGATAAACTTTATCTGTTTACCAGTAACATATGTGTTTCGCGTTAGTATTTTTGTTATTTTTTAACTGCCATTTTTTTATTATACCTACCTACAAAATTATTCCACCAAAAAAATTGCGCCACAGATGTCGCGTAAGTACCATTTGAATAAAATAAAAAAAAAACCTTTTAACCTCTTTACAGTGTTTTAGGAAATCCTAAAATCGGACATGACTAATCGGCTATGAGTCGATGCGCAAGTTACTTTGTTTTAAAAAAAAAGAGTTTATGATTTTTTAACTCCCTCAAAAAGAAAACTATTTTTTTTAAATAAATGACGAGAGTTTGTAAACTTGTTACATACCTGATTAAATTCTTCATTAAGATATGATAAGATCATCATATTTTGTATTTTATTTCATTCCTTCAACTCAGTATTTCTAGAGATTTTAATTTTTTTTCAGTATTTCCTCAGTTTCGTCAGTAGCGACATGGGTCTTTATCGGCATCATGACGCCTCACCCCCGCTCCTCCGGGTTGTGTGTATTAGCACGGGGTTTTAGCAATCGTCTAACGAGGGTTCCCGTGCCACAAAAAACCCTTTATCGGAAATGCCTGATATTTTTTTTAAGCATCAATGAAACTTTGCTCTTAAAATTGGTCCAGGCGCTAATAAAAAATAATAAATTCTCAATTTACACACAACTTACAATTCTCTGGTACTAGACCGGATTAAAGTCTAAATACTGAAAAAAATAAACTCTAGATTTACTTGAGTTGAAGGAATGAAATGAAATACAAAATATGTCTTTCTTAATGAAGAATTTAATCAGGTATGTAACAAGTTTACAAACTCGTCATTTAAAAAAAATAGTTTTCGTTTTGAGGGAGTTAAAAATACATCAACTTTCGTATTTAAAGAAAAAACGAAGTAAGCTGCGCACACGGCATTGCATTTGAAATATGAAACGCCATCGACTCATAGCGTTAACTTAGTCATGTCCGATTTTAGGGTTTTCTAAAACACTGTGCTCTCAGCTCAGCAAAACGAGACAATAGAAATGTTATTCTTATTAAATCGTCAACGCGTTCTCGTATGACCGCACGGCAGCCAATAAGATAAATAAAAACGAATAACCAGTATGAAAATAAATTAAATTTATACCTAACTGTTTAAGAAATGATAAACCGACCTTGGTTTAAGTCTATATTATTACTCAAATCAGTGACTTGTTTTCCCCAACATCTTTTTGCTTTTGATCTTTCCTCAATTTTTGTTAAGTTTATATTTTTGGTTTGTTTTATTTCATTGACGTTAATGCTAATCGACCAACATATTTATACCCGACTGCAGAAGGAAAGTATTGATATCTAGTGTTTATGTTAACAATTTAATATGTACGTAATATATCAAAATGGTGGCCAAAAATGGGAAGAATGAAAGTGGGCAGACAGTCGGCCCCCTGCCTGATACGCCGATATTGTGGGAGTATGTGTAGCGGGACAAACCAGGAAAGATTAGAACAGAACCGTGAGAAGTAGCGTTAAAAAGGAGGTCTATAGTTACCGAGCATTTTGTAAACATAGGCTGATTAGATAATGTGCACAACCGGGTTTTTGAACGAATTCAACGTGTTAATGAAAAGGTTGCACGATAAGCAACGATTTAGTTTTATAACTGTACGAGTATGTAAAAGAACACTGCATTCACGCTTATGTAAACATGTGGGCAAGTGGCACATGACCGCACATTTTGGTGAATGAAATCACTCAAGTGTCAAGGCCAGAATGGAGAACAGCACATGAACACACTCGTACTCAAAACTATTACTTATAGACTAGACCGAGATCTCGGAGATCTCGCCGTGTCGGTAACCCTGAGTCCCTGACTCATCGACTACCAGAAGCCCAATTTCGATAAAGTAGACACAATCCAGTTTCGGTCTTGGCCTAGTAACAAAAGGATCAAAAACGGTGTTTTCTTATAAAAAAAAAAAAAAGTTCATACGATGCTAAAGAAAAAAAGTTTTTTTTTTAAAATCTCAATTTTACTTGAATTAATAACATTTTAACAATTTTACCTTATACTATAAGTTCACAAGAATTATTTTTGATAAAATCTTACTGACCGGATCGAAACTGAATTTTGACTTACTTACTTTAACTTACGGAAACACCACTGTTCTTCTTTTGTCCTAAATCATACATAAAATCATGAATAAATTGGCAATAGTATAATTTGGCAATATTATACAAATTAGTTTTTTCGTAACTTAAATTTTTTAAGGTGCAATGCTGTTACTCAAATGGAATAGAATATCGACGAACGGGACTAACATAAAAACCGGTTCCCCACACTAAGGATTTACAGTTATTTTTATGCTCATGATCGCATAAAAAATGCTAAGTTCCGACAAGGCAGACCAACTTTATAACACGCTTTAATAACCAGTAATCAATCTTCTAGGGCGACTACATACTTACTTCTATTTGTCGTATCAAATTAAAACTTTGTAACTTTGTATATTATGTGGTAGTGGGCGGGGCACATAATACGCAGAACTGACGGCAGATGGGGTAGAAAGGTTTTCGAATTGAGGCACAGCGTTTGACGTCCACCTACAAGGTGGGCAGACGACCTGGTAAAGGTTGCAGGAAGCCGATGGATGCAGGTCGCTTCCAACCGGCCAATCGGCAAATCGCATTTATAATAATACTAAAAGTAAGATTAACATAGTACAATCCGCCGTGTTATTTGTCTATACAGGTGATTCTAAAACCTACAAAAATAAATACGATTCTTAAGTAAGAGGCTTCTCACAATGTAATCCATGTTTACTATATATACTATAAGTCGTGTGTAATCGTTAGTAAATGCTACGCAATTAAATCTTAAGACATCATTATATCATCATGATACAACGATACCTTTTTGTTGCACAAAACCCTTAATTCACATAATTTTAATAGTTCTTGCCTGCGACTTCGTTCCCGTGGTCTTAAGTTAAAAAAAACTGGATAGGGACACCCTAATCACCTAGTGGTATGAAATATTACCTGTTTTCATACCTACCAAATATACACAAAAAAAATCATAAAAATCGGTCGGAGGAGTCCGACCACGACACGAGATTTTTATATTATAAAGATTATGAGAATATTTGTATTGGAGCACATTAATTGCTTTTTTTTTGTAGTAATATGCATTTAGAAGAAATTTGAAAAGAAAAACCAAATTTGCAAAAATACATCAAACAATCATCAATGTCAAGGATAATATTTTCTACGGTAGCGTGTCATCTCTGTTCTGTGATATTTTTACTTGAAAAAATGTCTTAACTGCTTTTGGTGTATAATAAATAATCTAGCATTATTGAATGCAAACAATAAAAAAGTTTAAATACATCATTAAGTATTTATGCAGTTTTTTTTACTTTATGACAAGAAATTATAATTCAAAGTACGATTTTTACTATAACATCACCGACTGCTTATAACAGTTTAATAATTTAACAGGCACGAACAAAAGACAACTGGCCTTTTGTAACGTAATGCTCTTAAAATCAAGAGAGCACAAGAGCTACGTATGCTTTGTAGGCAGATTTGTGGAAATTTATTTAAATATTTAAGTCTCCCTTGTTTGCTGATTGCAGCGTTACTCATAGCGGGACGTCTGCACAACTTCTCTCGGACCCCAACCGACATGGTCCGAATCGTCAAAGTACACGAATCGACGATACGCAAGAGACTCATAGAGTTCGGAGAGACCCCCTCGAGTGCCCTCACGTTGGACGAGTTCATGACTGTCGATTTAGAGGAGGAACAAGACCCTCCCGCTTTCAGAGCGGCAAGAAAGAGGGATAAAGAACGATTGCAGAAGGTATGACTTGACTATGTCGATTGGTGGTATAAAGGCACATTTCAAGTGTATTTATGTTAACTTTTGGTTGAGGTTGGATTTATAATACAAGTAATAATTATCCTAATCATTTGACAAGTAAACCATATACATATTTAAAAAACGAGAGTGGATAAACTATACATATAATCTCGCATTCAGTACATGTCATGTAACTCAGCCCATGTAAAGGCTGACAAAGGTAACTGAGTTTGTTCCGTTGTTCTTCCCATCATAAGCAGCCGATATCCCGATCCCGAATCCCGAAGTGGTGGTATTTTTGGGACGTGTAGATTAAGTGCCCGAATATGGGCCTGTATACTAAATAAATACTTTTTATTTACGCCATTAGTAAATTGGAAAACTTTTTCATACAAAATGTTTGATGTAATTCAATTAATTAAAATTTCAGCTAATGGACGAAGAAGATGGAGAGAAAGAGCTGTCAGAGCTACAGAAAGATATTGACGCTCAGTTAGAAAAGGACAACTCCCGAAGAAAGAAGATGACGGCAGCAAAGGCTGTCACACCGTTATTAAAAGTAACAGGTACTATAGGTAAACCGCTTCGTTGAGACTTCGCCTGCGGGGTACAGGGGCGCGGGGGGAATGACGAGAGCGGGGACTGTCAGGGGTGCGGGCGGTAAGGATACACAAGAGACGAAATTTCCAGTGACAGTTCTCAAGATATGTGACGTCACCCGTCACAATGGTGGCCGTCAGTGTCGACACTGTAAAATATTAACATAACCTTTTCGAAAAATAATATTCGTTTCGATACATTTACACTATTGAGTGTAAATTTAGTCAAAATATTGCTATCCAGAGCCGTGGATGTCATTCTACGTATATATTTAAAAACTGGATGTTTTTGTTTGTTTGTTTGAACGTGCTAATCACAGGAACTATTGGTCCGGTTATAAAATATGCTAGATACATTGTTAGATAGCTAATTTATTGGGGAAGGCTATAGAAGTAGTTTAATGCGTATAGGCTTATAAATATTTTTGCTACGATCTATGGGAACGGAGTAAAACTATTAAGCGCGTACGAAGTCGCTGGCGGGCCGCTAGTCTTTAATATAATATCTGTAGTGAAAGTGACAAAATAAAGTTTAATATTATAATGAAGTAAAAATGAACTATTTAGGAATCTATGCACGATTAATCAAAATTATATATCAATCGCTTATATACATGTCAATATCACTGGATCTTGATTCTTGACTTTCAAAGCAGCTATCATCAGAATCATCTAAATCATCATGCACATCAATAATGAAATCCACGACATCATCTAAAAGGCCGTCGTGTTTGCAGTATTCGTCTTCGACTTTAATTATGTGATTAATACAATGCTCCCACTTCTCTACGGAATATGCAGCAAATAATTCCTCTAACAACATCTTTTTTTGGTCCAAATTAGAATTGATACTATTTTGGGCTAACTGCCCTTTAATATCGCCCCAGACTTTAAGTTCATCTTCATTTGAATAAATCATCTTTTCTAAGTTTACCATCAAAAGGCACGTCATGACGTCGTAGTCAATCTTGCATGACTAGCTTGGTAGAGGCTATAGACGGTTTTTTTTCCTCTCGGACTGAATGGTAAGCTGCATTATCCATGATGATTACTGAATTTGATGGTATATTAGGCAAAAGTTTTTCACTAACCCACTTGCTAAAATTTAAGAAATTCATCGAGTCGTGATAATCACCTGTCTTGCACTTAGATTTGAATATTACTAGTGCGCCGTCTACAAATCCAGTTCGACCTCCACAATGAACAATGATCAAACGGTCTCCTTTTCCGATTTGAGCTAGCAAGCCGTGTCCATCGTTCGATTGCCAGCATTTCAAAACATTATGAGACGCATTCACATAAGATTCATCCAGATATAAAATGTTTCTTCCTTCTTTACGATATTTTTAAATAGTATTTAGGTATTTCCACCTTCACGATGTTATATTTGGCTGTTCTATAAGCAGTTTTCTTTTAGATCCACATTTCTTGAAAGGTTTTCAACCTAGATCATGTAATAGTAATCTTAAATATTCCCTACCGCAGTGTAATACATCCTCTTTTCTAAGAACATCATTCAAACTTTTCAAAGTGGGTACTTTTTTGGAAATTGTGTAAAACTGAATGACTTTTCTTCTTACCACACCTTTTGTGAAATCATCTTTTCCACTCTTTTTTTGTGGACCTTCTTTGTTTTTTTCGGTGAATTAAATCTTTCGTTGTCTTTTAATGTTTTCCCCTCCTTTACAATTCTAGCTACCGACTTTTCCGACAATCCAGTTACTTTTGCGACAGTTTTGTTTAAATGTATATCTTGTTCATATTCAACTAAATTTGGATCGAATTTTCTTTTTCTAAAATATTCTTATACGTTTAAAGCTATTTGCTTACACTGACTGTTGATTTTGTGTCCGAATATACTTCGACTTATCTTCAGACTTCAGACAGACAGTATTCTCGTGTGTAATTCTGTCAAAGCGTCCGCGTCTGTCAATAGATGCTATCGCTATCAGCGTAGCGAGCGTACTGAATTCTGACAAGAATTTGCCTGCCGCCCGCACCTCTCACAAACCCCGCTCTCGCCTCCCCCCGCGCCCCTGTGCCCCGCAGGCGAGGTCTTAATTTCGCGGTCTACCTATAACTGTGGTGTTAAAAAGAAAGTCGTCACTTGTAATGGCAACTCTATAACTGAAGGGCACAGGGGAAGAACAAGCTATGTGACAAGAAGCCGGTACAGAAAAATTTTTACATGTTGTCACTCTGGCTGGGAGACTTGCTTCAGCTGCCTTTGCGGTTAGAAAAATTAGACATCTAACTGACGTTGCAACGGCAAGACTCGTGTATTTTAGTTACTTTCATAGTATTATTTCTTATGATCTTCTTTTGTGGGAATCTGCTGCGGACATCGATACCATCTTTATTTTACAAAAAAGAGCCATTCGTGCTATTTGCAAACTTAGTCCGCGTGAATCCCTGAGAGATTTCTTTAAAGAAATCGACATACCCACTGTGGCCTCTCAGTACATATTTGATAATATCATGTACGCACGCAAAAATTTAGATCTTTTTATAAAAAAGTGATATTCATTCATATAAAACAAGAAACAAAAACAAATTTGTAGTCCCAAACTTTAGATTGGCCAAAACAAGTAATTTTTTCTTGGGAAATTGTTTTTTTTTTTTAAATAATATACCTTACAATGTTATCGAACTTCCTATTAATAAATTTAAGTCACATGTCAAAACTACAATAATGTCTAAGGGGTATTATAAAATTCAAGACTATCTTGATGACAAGAATGTATGGTCAGTCTAGCCTGCACTAAACTGATATACCTACCTGTTTATTTTGATTTATATTTTTTGTGGCAGCTAGTGGTGACTGAGTTTGTTCCGGCGTTTCTTCTCAGCACTTGCCAGATTGTCTGTGTCTTGTCTCGAAGCGCTAGTAGGGCCAAAAAAATAAGGAGACATGTTCTGGCCCCATTTGGGCCAATAATGTTATTATTGACGTTCATAAGTGGCAATTTTCTGTCCTAAACTGAATAAATAATTTTTGACTTTGACTTTTGACTTGACTGAGACTTTTTGTAATTATAAATTAATCTTCTTTCCCCAATACTGGTTATTGCATTTTGTCGATAAGATTAAAGGGTGTTTACTCCATGACTATGCATATTTATGTGTATTGACATTTTGTTCTACTATTTTTACAATACAAAATGACTGCCAGTAAAAAAAGGATAATGTGTCATTGCTTATTCTTCAACTGGATTAACTGGTTATATTTGTAATACGAGAACTGTACAATACTGTTATCTTCAGAGGCTACAGATGAATGCAGCTTAGAAGACGAAGAAGCGTCCCGGTTCGCCGCAGAGGATACACTCAACCTTATTGGGGATATCGCTAAAGATGCGCAACCGAAAACTGAAGCTAAGATTGACAAAGTTAAATTCGAGAAAGGACTTGGTGAGATTTGTCAAACTTTTTCACTTTTGATTATCACGTCTGTATTATTCATGTGTGTTACAAACATTTATTTGACTATAGGGATTACGACTGGGTAAAAAAAAAACTATTTAGTCCGTCAGTTAATAATATGTTATATTAAAAATAATGAACTCTTATTTTGTCAGTCAACCAAAAAATTACATAAATAAAGTACGACAATGTTCGGAATGGGGGCTCGTGACGTCACTTCTAAGTAAAAATTGTACCTAATTTCAAATCAATATATTGAAAAAAGACAAAAAATCGTATCCAATACTTGATAAGGTAGATTATCAATAGAACAAGATAGACAAAGAAAAAAGTTATTCGCCATCCCTATTGTTTTGCCTAATGAATCGCGCTTTGGACTACATGGTTGCGGGTTCGGAGGCGATTGTAAAACTAATACAAACTAACGCGCTACCTCGATGATAATTTATTTTTAACGAATTCCATGTTGCTCCCGTAGTAAACATTGTTTTAGTTTGCTGCTAAAGAGGTTCTTATTCTTTTTTGAAACCTGTTTTGGCAGAGGTTGCTTACTGCCAAATTATGTAGAGCGTAGTAAGTGCGTAAATGACAGACCGATGATCAGAAGGGAATGTATATTTTTATTTAACTTAGCATAATATCTTACAAAATTATCCACACAGCTAGTGACTATTACACATAATATATTAACCAATGAGATCACAAATACGATGGCGTGATTGTGGCCTGATTTCTTGAGACGGAGAGTGTTTACTGTTACTCCCTACGAGAGAGGGAAGATATTGCGCGTAGCTTGCTCGGAGTTTATAAATATAAGACGTGTCGCGCGAGGAGGCGCGGCACTCCGATCTTATCCTCCGTAGATATACGTAATACGATGCTGTACTGTAAAGTATTACATTTGAAACTGTTGTAAAATTCAAGAAGGCGAATCGAATGTGTTCATCAATACAAACAATTACTATTTCTATAGGGTCAATATCGAAATAGCGTTTTTTTTTCTCCGTTCAAACTGACGCAGTAATTCGATGATAATGATTGAATAACAATGTTTTGCTCCTGTATTAAAAGTTATCTGGTAGTATATAAAATGACCCCAATAAATCGTTTGAAAGTTTGTATAAACGCTAAACATGAAATCATTCAATATTATTAACTGGTGCTAAGGCCACCAAGTATATTTGAGTAATTAAATAATAATAGTAGTAATTTGAATAATATAACTAATTAAAAGTTATAAACACATGCTATTAAACGGAACACAGACACAGATGTTAAAGGGCGTCATTACTACATGTCCTTTAACTTTAAAACCGAACTATTATCTACTGCTGCGATTACTACTATTCTTTTGAACGGGATAGTTTCCTAAAAAAAATCTAATTAGTCCGTCAGTTGGATAAACAGAAAATATTGGACAAGTATTTTTTCTTTTATCAATCAAACAAAAAAAAATGAAGACATAGCAAGTTAAAGTTCCGTGTAACGTCACGACTTGCGACACTTTTCAGCAAGGCGTGACGTCACGTGCTCCCATTTCCAAACTTTGATGCGCTTTATCTTCGTAATTTTTTGATTGATTGACAAAAGACAAAATTTGGGTTCAGTATTTTTTGATAATCTAAGTGACGGACTAAATGGAATTATCTTTTTTTGACCGAGAAAACTAGCCTATTAGTACTAAAAACAAACACAGAAATTTAATAAATTAAATACTTTGAATACATTTTATTGCTCTGACCCTATCGTAAGCAGCCAAAGTTGTATAATTCACTTGAATTATAGAAATCACAAACAACGACGGTACTACAACACCCAGACCCGAGACAATACAGAAAAGTATTTTTTCTACATTGACCGGCCAGGAATCGAACCCAGGACCTCAGTGATAGCGACACCAAGTCCAATTCATTTCTTATTGTGACGCATGAACTTTTTTTTCGGGGCAAAAATGTACGAGTTCACTGCTTGCTTTGGCAACTGTTTGGAAAACCACTCTGTATTCGTCCCAGGCCCAGAACTAGCGGTAATAGGTCTCGGTCAGCCGGAAGAGAAGCCAGCGGACAAGTTCCTGAAGCCGGAGCCGAAGCAGCCGTTCAGCAAGGACCTTCACGCGGCCGAGGATCTGGTGCTGAGCGCGGCCGACGAGGAGTACGTCAGCTCGCTCATCATGACGGAGGACGAGGCTCGCCTCAAGACGCAGCTGTGGCACAAGATTAACGCGGGCTACTTGAAGGACCAGAAGAGTAAGGATAATATTCCTTATGCCTTATCATCATCATTATGTCAACTTATTGCAGTCCACTAATAGACGTAAGCCTTCCCCAAAGAGCACCAAAGAGCACGATCTTCCGCTTTTTTCATCCATCTACTGCCAGCCATCTTCCTAAGGTCGTCGGTCCATCGAGCTGGGGAAACGATTCCATCAAGTCCTACACTTTCATCGGTTCTGCGACAGATGTGGCCGGCCCTATTAATCCCTAATTCCCTACTAATATTATAAATGCGAAAGTAACTCGGACTCTCCGATTTTGATGAAATTGATATATAGAGGTAAACTAGAGCTGAGGAAAGGACATAGGCTACTTTTTAGGGTTCCGTAGCCAAATGGCAAAAAACGGAACCCTTATAGATTCGTCATGTCTGTCTGTCCGTCTGTCCGTCCGTCCGTATGTCACAGCCACTTTTTTCCGAAACTATAAGAACTATACTGTTGAAACTTGGTAAGTAGATGCATTCTGTGAACCGCATTAAGATTTTCACAAAAAAAAAAAAACCGGCCAAGTGCGAGTCGGACTCGCGCACCGAGGGTTCCGTACAAACCTGTAGGTACCGTTATGAGTAAAAGTTCACCCATCACGACAATCGAGTCATAGTTATGGTATTTTTATTGCAAAATGAAATCCATAACATTACGAAAGTTAAATTGCGGTTTACGATTTATGACGTATTAAAAAATTATATTTATTAAAAAATATATATTTTGTAATGTAACTAAAAATTTAAGGTTTTCGGAATTTTTCCTTTATGTGTGCTATAAAACGTTGCTTCATGCCAAATTTCAAGATTCTAGGTCGACTGGAAGTACCCTTTAGGTTTTGATTCCCTTGCGAGTACTTGCGAGTTTCAAAATATGCAGCTTAAATTGCTGTTTCTTTTGATTGCGTTGACATAGAAGTTTGATTTTGTTACAGCTTAAAGGTATTATAGACCTGAGTATTTGGTATGAATTTCAATTTAATACCTCTACGCGTTTATGAGGAAATGGGTAGTTAGGTTAAAATTATTTAAAAAAAATATATTATGTGATGTAACTAAAAATTTATGGTTTTCGTAATTTTTCCTTTATCTATGCTATAAGACGTTGCTTCGTACTAAATTTCAAGATTCTGAGTTCACGGGAAGCACCCTGTAGGTTTTGATTCCCTTGCAAGTGTCGAAAATTTGCGGCATAAACGGCTGTATCTTTTGATTGCGTTGGCTTAGAAGTTTGATTTTTTCACAGCTTCAAGGCACAGTAGACCTGAGTAATTGATATAAATTTCAGCTTCATACCTCCACGCGTTCCTGAGAAAAAGGGTCTTGACAGACGGACGGACGGACAGACGGACAACAAAGTGATCCTATAAGGGTTCCGTTTTTTCCTTTTGAGGTACGGAACCCTAAAAATAAAAAAAAAATAATAAATTTTGGGGGCTCCCCATACTTAGAACTAAAACTCGAAATTTTTTTTTTCCTCAAACCCATACGTGTGGGGTATCAATGGATAGGTCTTTAATAATGATATTTAAGTTTTTAATATCATTTTTTTCTAAACTGAATAGTTTGCGTGTGAGACGCTTCCAAAGTGGTAAAATGTGTGTCCCCCCCCTGTAACTTCTAAAATAAGAGAATGATAAATCTAATAAAAATATATAATGTACATTACCATAAAAACTACCAGCGAAAATTGGTTTGAACGAGATCAAGTAATTAGTTTTTATTTAATACGTCATAAATCGTAAACCGCAATTTAACTTTCGTAATGTTATGGATTTCATTTTGCAATAAAAATACCATAACTGTGACTCGATTGTCGTGATGGGTGAACTTTTACTCATAACGGTACCTACAGGTTTGTACGGAACCCTCGGTGCGCGAGTCCGACTCGCACTTGGCCGGTTTTTGTGATGTGTGGTGATGAAATTTTGTGCAAGATAAAATGTACCTGTGTAAGCAGGGCAGTATTTTGTCATTAAAATCATCTTGATATGCTATTTAAATTTGTATATAGTTTAGTTCAGAAATAGACTGTTAATTTGTTAAAAATGCGAATAAATTTTCTCATGAACAAATAGCGTACTGCAGTCTGAAATTTGAAACGGCAAGCCTAACCTTATTCTGGGTAATACAATTATGTTAATAATTTTCCGGAATAGACCATATACCAATACCAGCATATTTGCGAATGTACATAATATTTTCGAGTTGCGGCGTATAAAGTTGTGAATTGCCTGGCGCTCTCTTGTGTAGAAACTACAAAGATAGAATCAGTATCTACTGCTGAGCCTAATAACAATATAATATGATATTATGAATGATATGATATATATATGTATATGATATATAATCAATTTAGTAATTAGTCCCACAATAGAAGTTTTGAGCACTATAATCGTACCCTAAAAGGAAATAATCAGATAAAATAGGACCTTACGTTTACACTACCTCAAAATAGCGCGATGACGTCTTTGTATAACAAACCTCAGACCGTGCCCAATATCAAGTGTTTACATTTATAGTAAAAGAAGAAGTCCGTGCGAAAGAACAAGAAGAACGTAAAAAGCGCAAAGTCCGCGGCAACTACAAGAAGAAGACGGCATGCAACGCCGCCACCGCCGGGGAGGCTATCGAGAAGATGCTGGCGGAGAAGAAGATCAGCTCGAAGATCAACTACGACATACTGAAGAGCCTCGACCAGCCCTCCGCGCCCGCCACGCCCGCCACACCCGCCACCCCCGCCACGCCCGCGCCCCTTGCGCCTGCGCAACTAGAAGAGTATGAATTTAATCGTTTTACACTTCTCACCCGAATGGGGAATATGCAAATACAACGTGTTATTGAAATAACGCAAAACATCTTAGGAAGCTGCTTAAATACTACAACTTTTTCTATGGGACCAACATCGAATCCTCAAAAAAAAAAAACGTTTCTATACAAATTGATCTCAGCCTCAGATGCTACGAAATCTCTTTTTTTTCACGTACTACCGTTTTTTTTTATATTGTTACCTTGATGGATATATTGAAAATGAAAAAATAAAATTAAACTTTTATTTTTATCTTTATAACGATCGGTCGCTGTAAAAGGGTTAATATGGAAAAGTAATTTTTATGCGATTACGAAAGTTGTTGTATTCTGTTGCTCAAATGAGCAATGTTGGGCCTATAAAAAAAGTTCTTGTATTTGAGCCCCAGAATCAGCCGGAGGTTTTTGTTGTTTTACATATAATCCTGTATTTTATTTGGTCCTAAGGGTCGCAGGAAGACGCTGGATGCAGGCCGCTTCCAACCGGCCAATCTGGAAGTCAATGGGGGGGGGCTATGTTCAGCAGTGGACGTCCTATGGCTGAAATGATGATGATGAAAATAAATAGTACTTAAAATTAATAAAACAAAGAATTTTCGAAAAATATGATAAACACCTTACAACTCAATAAAGTTGCGTGCTAGGCAAGGAGATCTTACATGTACCGTGACGTCACAGTACACGTCCGCCATAAATTTTTCATTGTAAAAGTTGTTTTAAAAAGAGACAGGTATATCTCAATTTGTAATTACGTTTTACGGTATTTTTTTTACCTAAAATCAATTTTGTTTTCACTATTAGCACTATACTATATATTTTATATAATTTCTTATAAATATAGTAAAAAACAATATATAATTTTTGCGCATATTTCGTATTGAAAAACTAAAAATTTTTCTAAATTCTACTGTATCGGACTCTGGCTTTATATACCTTCGTACATAAACCTATTTAAAGAACAAGAATATATAATATTCTAAAAGTATATTTTCCTCTTACTTTATTTTGTGGTGTGCAATGAAAAGTTTCTATCTATTTCTCTATCGAAGTCAAATATCTATCAAGCGAAGAAAGCTTATTTATTTTTAAGATTTTTTTTTTTTAAATGTTTTGTGACTTCATTTTGATGACAGATATATTATTTAAAATAAAAACTACTTATGTATTTATTAAGAAAATTTGAAACCTTGTCAGGTAATCGATAAATCGTATTCATAACATGTTTCTTGTTTTCAGTATCAAGATTCTAACTCCAATCGAAGTGGCATCTTCTCCCGTCCCGCGCAAGCGCAAGAAGAAGGCGCCCCCCACCGCGCCCTCCCCCGCGCCGCGCACCCCCGCCCCCGCCCCCGCCCCCGCCCCCGCCGCCGCCCCCGCCGCCGCCCCCGCCGCCGCCCCCGCCGCCGCCCCCGCCGCCCCTGCGCCTGCCACGCCTGCGCCTGCCACACCTGCGATACCTGGTAACCGACTGTTATTTGAATACTTGTGGTTTGTACTTGTGGCGAGTTGGACGTGCAAAAACTAGGCTACTGCTGTAACCCTTGCAACACCTGCAGAAGCAAGAAGAAGGTAAATAATGTTTGTCTCGGAACAGCCCATAATAAAAATGTACAAGTAAATCTTTTGCCAAAGATCCCCGCACCTGCTACACCTGCAGCTACAACATCTGCAATTGTTGGTGAATATTGTTTCTATTGACATCCTTGCTTGATTAAGGTTTTCTAGAGATGAGGTGTGCAAAGCTGAAAAATTTGACAGCGATTTTCTTGTCTCTGCTCCTGTCCAAGGCATGCTCTATAACCTACCCCTATTCCAATGAGATCTTACTGTAATAATGTTTAGGTAGGTATAATAAACTAACAAACTTGAGAAATATTGAGACTTGAGACTGCTAACTCTGCTAATATCTTCAGAAATTAACCTGTCGGCAGTAAAAAATGTTTTTCTATTAAATCTGTTTACAAGCAAGACGTGTAAAGAATAATTGGTAAATGCAATATATCCATTCAAAAGTTTTAATTGCCCTTTCTTCTTTTGGACAAACAATTTGAAAACGAATAATGGGGCGCTAGTGGAGCGGACCTAGGCTGTGCGCCCTCAGCGCATGCCACAACTGCCCGGTTAAGCTGAGGAAGCCTTCCTTAAAGGCTATCAGCGATAGGTCCGTCCGAAATAAAGGGATCGTTAGTCTCCTGTTCACCTAGGTCTCAAGCTGAAACTTTCTGCAATAGCTATTTCTTATGGAGACAGAGGACATCTTAGATAATACGTCTCTTTCAACGAGTCTCAAAGTTGAAGATTATAAAATAGGCATCTTAGTAAACTGCAGGTTTAACCTATCCAATAAAGAAAAAAACCGGCCAAGTGCGAGTCGGACTCGCGCACCGAGGGTTCCGTACAAACCTGTAGGTACCGTTATGAGTAAAAGTTTACCCATCACGACAATCGAGTCATAGTTATGGTATTTTTATTGCAAAATGAAATCCATAACATTACGAAAGTTAAAGTGCGGTTTACGATTTATGACGTATTAAAAAAAAAATTACTTGATCTCGTTCAAACCAATTTTCGCTGGTAGTTTTTATGGTACTGTACATTATATATTTTTTTTAGATTTATCATTCTCTTACTTTAGAAGTTACAGGGGGGGGGGACGGACACATTTTACCACTTTGGAAGCGTCTCACATGCAAACTATTCAGTTTAGAAAAAAATTATATTAGAAACCTCAATATCATTTTTAAAGACCTATCCATTGACACACCACACGTATGGGTTTAACGAAAAAAAAAATTTCGAGTTTTAGTTCTAAGTATGGGGAGCCCCCAAAATTTATGATTATTTTCTATTTTTTTGTGAAAATCTTAATGCGGTTCACAGAATGCATCTAACTTATCAAGTTTCAACAGTATAGTTCTTATAGTTTCGGAAAAAAGTGGCTGTGACATACGGACGGACGGACAGACGGACAGACAGACATGACGAATCTATAAGGGTTCCATTTTTTGCCATTTGGCTACGGAACCCTAAAAATCCGTAACCGATTTTTAACTTATTAATTTGTGTGTCTTGTGGTAAATTGGTAAGCTTTGACTCTCCAATAATCAGATATCCACAGTAGTACATCTTATGACGTCAAACTGTGTAAGTTACTAAAGTAGTCTGACGTTTTGACTCTCCAATAATCACATATCCACAGCAGTACAACTCATGACGTCAAGCTGTGTAAGTTACCAAAGTAGTCCGGCGTTTCAGCATATCTCAGTCTCAAGATGTATCTCACTTCCAGACGCAAGCGAGGACTACGAAGACGACGCTGAGCTAGAAGTCCCCGACGCCGGCGACGAGCTGTCGCTGGCCGCCATGCTGCACAACGAGCAGGAAGACGACTACTACGGCTACGAGGAATACTAGCACTGCCACTGCCCACTAGACTCTGTCCTCTATGGTCCATTGGTAGGGTTGCGACTTTTGTACTCAGTCCCAAATGCCCCTCTTCAGGGGTCGTATATTAGGGCTACAAGAAGTGTAGGTCGGTCCGGTCGCCCTACAAATGTTCTCTATGGTCCACTGGTTGTGTACTCAGTCTCTTAAGCTCTGACACACTACAAAGTTACGAAGAGTTCTAGCACTAGCTCCCTATACGTGTACTCTATGGTCCACTGGTAAGGTTGTAAATTGGTTGGTAAATTATAATCTAAAATCTTTATTGTCTTTGTCTTGTACATAACGGCAACAGAGCCTAGCACTGGCTTCCTTCACATGTAATTTTTAAAGCCCACTGGTAGGGCTGTGTATTCAGTCTTAGATATGTGACCAAAATTATAGGAGCCATATATTATGTTTTCGAAGAGCAATAGCACTGGTGCTACACATGTTATCTATGTCCCAGTATGATCTAGTAGGGCTGTTAACTACTGAGTACAATAACTTTTAAGGGATTTCGGACTTAATAAATAGTCAGGCCTCTATAAAACAGACATTATAATATGTTTTTCGTTTAGAAAACCTTATGAGTACACATCGACCGCGAGAGCGACCAAGGGGTTATCAAAATGTAAGGCATGCCTTATTATCTATGTGCTTCTTCCTGTCTTTTGGGCCAAACCCTCGGAAGATGTGTAAGGACAACTGTAAATAAATTGCTTATACTATACCAAATATCCAGTTTTAGTCAATGTACCTACTTTCCAATCTACTTAGTGTATTCCGAATTAAATTTAAGAAACTTGCCACAGATAAACCTACTGGGTAAAACTGGCTTGCGGTGTCTAACTCGGCTATGTCTCACTCAGAAATGTTGCGCGGTGATGTCATATGCTACTCCGATAGCGACTTACCCGATTTTGGAGTTTTAGAACTGCTTCAAGAGAGTGTAATCAATTTCGCGCTTCATTAGCTTGTGTAGATGAATTATTGCGTGTTTGTTTTTAATGATAACGTTTTCTATTACTTGGTTCACGTTTAAACGGTTTAAATGAAAATAAGATCTTTTTTTAACTAAAGATTGTACCAAAACCAAATTATTAACGGGGTAACCCCATATTGTGGATTGTCACTAACTAATTGTATGATGAAAAAGGTGATTATAACCGATATTAGGATCAGGAGGCATGCTAGCAAAGTGAAAGTTGGTATACAGGTGACTTTTTAAACGAGTACACAATTTTTTATAGTATTCTACTTATGAGAACAAACAACTTTAACTAAGAATGAAACCAACGGTAAAATCGAAAAAAAAACTGTATTATATATTTTTTATTCATGATTTTACTATTGGTCCCATAGTAAAAGTTGTTTCTATTCATGAGTAGAATACTATTATTTAAGTTTGCGTACTCATTAAAAAGTCACCCCGTATACCGCACTACTAAAAACATTAATGAAATATTTTTTTACAATCGTGCGTGACGCTACGTACGTTTAATTAATTATTATTTAATTTAATTTATTTTACTTAAAGATTTGGCTGGCTACAAATCGCGACAAAGATGGCCTTGCTTTCTTCGATTTGGATATGTTTATAAACTAATGCTTTAAAAATATATGTAAACCACTTTACTAATGATCATTGGACTATATCCTTAAGTGCGCTCGCACGTACTACTTTTTGTAACTCCGATAATAAATAAATAAATATTAGACAACATCACACACATTGTTCTGATCATATGGCGTATTTTTCGGTGGTTTTTGTCCAGCGATTTTGTGAGATTCAAGCACACGTTTGTCATTTTGTCGCTGTCTTAGCAATTACTGGCCGATTGTCGGTAAGTAGTATGCGTTAGCTAATACATTTCTGCACGTTCTGCACTGTCACGCAGTGGTTTTGTTAATGAGCAACTTTTGTGGCACGTTTCAGTGTTGTACACTAAATGTATTTTAATCAGCGTCATAACAATCGTTCAGCGATTGTCGCTAGTAGGCGAGTCTGTCTTCGTATGATCGTAGTATATTCTGAATACAGGGTTACATTGCAAAGGTGTGCCAAATCTTTAAGAGTGATTTAGAACCAGTGACTTAATCGAACTATGCAATGAACAAAACATTTTTTTTACACATTTCATTATTCTTATCCGGTGTTAAAAATCGTAAGCGTGGATAATTTATACATTCATAAAAAAATGCAATGTATGTGCACTGCGTAAGGTCCTTGTAGGCTCGCCGTACAAACGCCTATGATGAATGACCGCGCGGCTTTAGTAGTCTCTCTATTGACTTTATTTTCGGATATTTTAAAGTACTTCTTTTTCGTAACATACGATTATTACAAATAATAACGATTATGACGCTTCTTTATATTGTTCGCTAGATCTTATTTTTTAAATTTGGCACCCCTTTGCAATGTAACCCTGTATAATCACAGAATAGATAATAGAACGAATATTTTTTTTTTTCTTATAAAAAGCGCTGTCTTAGAAAAAATTGATCTCCACTAAAAAACTAGCTTATGTATATTAAATTATTTATATTTACCATAGAAACTACATAATGTTGCATAATTCGAAAATTATTTTAAGATGTATTGTGTTAACTATATTCAAAACATCGAGTACATACCCAATAGAGCAGCAATACAGTCCATTTTTCTTCGAAAGTAGCAAGTGATTTTTCACTTACATTTAGTATGAAATGACAGATTCTGTCAACGCTCGCCCATACAAAAACAGCACAGATACAGATTAAAAAATAATGGAAAATTTTGTCCAACAAATCATATGACATTTCTACTCTATATGGTATGTCCTCCATGATTCAAAACTATGATTAGTGGTTTTGCTTAAAACAATTGATAGTTTAAGCATTTTTATCGGTGTGCAAGAATCTGTTAATAGGGGTTAGGAAATTTATAACTAGACTGAACTGTTTTAAAATATGTGTAATATAATTTGCAAATGGAGTAACTAAGTACTTCACATGACGTAGTAATAATACTACTATGTATTAATTAGAGTTAGTTGTGTTGGGATGAACCGCCATGATAACGGTGGAACTGGAGTCTGTGCGTGCTATGCCGCAGTCACATTTTGTGGAGCAACGATTCTTAGTGTTAACATACAAAACAAAGAAAATTAAAAGTTGCCAATCTTACATAGACCCGTTATACGCTGCAAAATTGTAGTTTAGATCCTGTTTTTGTGCGGTGGGCATAACTGCGTAAACAACGCGTAACTTCAAATACGCAAAACCTCTTAGCCGCTGAGTTTGGTGTCCGAATGCAACAATCTTTTCTTATGGATACAACATCATAAAATACCGATGTCCTATATTAACTTCTTAATACGTGATATCATTTGTACGGGGAATCATTTTTAGTTTATTTCGATGTTGGTTCCATATAAAAAGTTGTATTTGAGTAGCTGAATCCCTCAAAGAGGTTTTTTGTATTTGGAGTTACACGTCGCAGATAGGTACTAAATGTTGCGCCTGGATACAGTTTGACCAACTGCAATAGAACAGCTAATTAAGATTTCGTTTAAAGCAATCCAGCGGTAAAAGAACCGCATTGCAACTATGCAGCTAGCCTGCAGCTACTGTGCAGCCTGCACACTCGGTCCGCAGTTTCGATACAGTCCTGTCCAAACAGGACCAAAAATTTTGCAGCTTTAATATCAAATGAGATTTTTTTTTTGTTTTAAATAAAACCGACTTCAAAACACTAAAATGCTAAAAATAATCCTAACACTTAAGTACCTAATCAGTTACTTTTGGAGTCGGTGCCAGCCGATGAGAGATTCAATGTTTTTGTTTGCACCGACTCCAAAAGTAACTGATTAGGTACTTAAGTGTTAGGATTATTTTTAGCATTTTAGTGTTTTGAAGTCGGTTTTATTTTTTTAAATAAAATTTACTTATTTCATCAATTTTTAGTGATAAATCCTAATCTAACTGCTGAACACCGATTTCATCCCCTATTTTCCTACCCTTAGGGGTGATTTTTATTTTGTAAACTTCTAGCATATTATCTTTGAAGTATAAGCTATTCAATAAAACAAAAATCATCAAAATCGGCTTATATTTGTCGAAGATAGGTAACAAGAACCACAACCAAAATACTATCTGGGTATATATTTGTTGATTTTCTCAAAAAGTTCTAAATCAATTTCGATAAAATTTATATGGGACCACCTCTGAAGTATGATCTACCAAACAAAAAAAGAATCATTAAAATCGATTCATAATTGGCGGAGTAATCGCGTAACAAACATACAAAAAAAAAAAAAAACAGTCGAATTGAGAACCTCCTCCTTTTTTGAAGTCGGTTGAAAATTTGAGCTTTTGTGGTAGATTGAGCTGACTACTTAGTGTACCTATCTTAAATTGGCTGTTTTCTTTGCTTTCTTTATTATTACTGATATGAATATTGGTTTTGTGCCTAGCTCCGATGTGCTTTGGTAATATTTAAAACCCAGTTTAAAGTATGTATGAGTATGTACCGAATATCTGTATTTGTAATTATAGTACTAGTGCTAAATTATAAAAGACTGTACTACGTTATGAATTTATGATAGTAAATAATGAAATGACCTATTGCCAAATTACGAAATCAAAAGTTCAGAACGCAGATATTATTAGACAAAATAATAAAAATACTAAATATTACTACATCGTTTTAAACACATCACAGTTGTTTTCAAGTACATTATAAACCAGGTAGCGTACCTACTATACAATGGACGTTCATCTTATGTAATTAATTATTAAAGTATACAATATATTAAACTTATATACTTAGGTTGTATATGATATCTAGATATTAATTTAAGTATACAAATAATGTAGATATGTACCTGTAATGAGTTGATTTAAATAAATCAAGTTGAAGTAAGTAAGCGAGTTTGTTATTTTGATGATTGCAGCCACTTCCTAAACCTTAGTGTCTCTTGCTAAGTATTCTTAAAGAAAGAAATGAATATCATATTTAGAAACGCTAAACTAATATCTGTCGTCATACATTTGACTGCATCCCTAGACGCTTAGACGGGATGTTAAACCTTAACGAATTTACGACTAAAGGCTATATACAGTGTGTAACGAAAAGGTGAAATAAAACTTTAAGGGGTTATTCTAGGGCTAAATTACATCAACTTTTTCTATGGGACCAACATCAAAATCTCAAAAAAAAAATTGACGTTTTCATACAAACTGATGCCAGCTGGTCGCGTTTTAGTATGGGAGTGTTTTTTTTTTTGCGATTTCGATGTTGGTCCAATAGAAAAAGTTGATGTAATTTAGCCGTAGAATAAGATTATATTTTTTGGATGAATTAATAACACTCAACATATATTTAGACATAATTCCCCAAGGTACCCCTAGTATTCTTATACCTTTTATAGTGTTAATTGAAACTATTAGTAACATTATTCGACCAATAACTTTAGCAGTACGATTAACAGCTAATATAATTGCAGGACATTTATTAATAACTTTATTAAGTGGTACTGGACCTAGTCTTAGATTTCATTATTATTTTAATTATTATTCAAATTTTATTATTAATTTTAGAAAGTTTTATTTTACCTTTTCGTTACACCCTGTATATATAGCTAACAATAATCTTTTATTCTAAGTTAAAATATTCTAAAGTTAATATTCTCTCTTTTTATTTATTATTCAGAGAAATACATACGAAAATTTTAAGAGAGCGGTGGCAGAAAATTATGGCCCAATGTAACATACTAGACAGATAAAGAGAATAAAAGATGTGTTTTAAAATTGTCTTTCATTCACATACACAGGGTGTACAAAAGAATAGGACACTTAAAAACATCATGATCAGCTGCTCATTTGCAACAACTTTTTCTATGGAAGCAACATCGAAAACGATTGATTCGATTCGATTTTTAGATGCTACATACAAACTTACGTGTTAAAAAGATAATGTATGGAGCATCTAAAAAAAAAAAGATTTCGATGTTGCCCCCATAGTAAAACTTGTTGTTTATGATCAGCTGATAACGCAGTTTTAAGGACTGTCCTATTCTTTTGTACGGCCTGTATGACCTGGAGCTACTTAAAATACTAGGGGTATTTTTAAATTGTTACGTAAGTGAATATTACTTTTTTTATTATTTACGAAACAAAATTTGGTGCTGGCAACATTTCCCATGAAATGCATTTGGGATTTCCCTTGCCACATATATTAATCTGTGATTTCCCTAAATATGTCTTGCTGCTACAGGAACTACATAGGTACTTATGACTACGTTTACATAAACTTCCTCTATTTAATTGGCTGCTATTTAAACTAGGTAAATACTAGATACTCAAAGTCAAACAATAAGAGGCGAACTATCTGCCTACAAAATTTACACGAAAAAGAAAATAAAGAAAGTAATCGGTAATCGATTTATCGGCAATAGTGTAATTTTAACGATGTATTTGTTTGTGGATTACATCATAACGATATAAGGCATCTACAAATACACAGACGAGTTCCAACTTGCTTCTCAGCGGGTTTCCCGCTGCAATGTGTCTGTCGCTTTGTGTTTTGATGAGAGAGGCACAGTGTCTCGATTTGTTTAGCAACTGCAACACAGTGTGTTCTGTGTGCCGGTTTCAAACTATTGCAGTCGTACTTAGCATTAGTGTTGCACGCGTATCGCATTTTTTGTGATTATTGAATAGAAATCAAATTACGACAATAAAACCATGCCTATTTAAAAAAGAACAACATACATACATACAAAATTCTTATGTCAAAGATTCTATCAATGAAAACTCTTGAATTCATTTTCAGTATTAATTTGGTTTTGTTTGTAAAAGAAGTTTATAAACTTACATTTACTAAGGGTCAAATAATATTTTACTTACTCGACTAAAATAAAAGGGTCCAGCCGTTATGGTCCCATTCCGCTACACACCCGGCCGCCACGCACCCAGATTGAAAAAAAAAATTCCAGTACGCCCCCAGCCGCGACGCCCCCAAGTAAAAGAACCATTTTTTGGACAGTATATTTTAACAAATACTCTTGAAAAAAAGTGTTTTTGAAATTAAATATTTTACATATTTAATTATTTTTATTTTGTGGTGTGTTTATTCTACTACTACTACTACTATTTTTTTTTTTTTAAATAACGACTATAAGATAATTGTGACACTGTAACTTAAATTGTATTGTTTTTCAAAAATATAACTTTTGTTTAAATTATTTTATGCACATTTATATTTTGTTTATTTAATTCGTAAAACTAATTACTTTTAATCAATAAAAATGATAACACAAACAAACATGTGAAATTTATTGGTAAGTAAGTTAATATACAAATAAAACACTTAAGTACAATATTGTATGTAGAGAGAAGTATAGGCAATCGCTCTCCACTATGTAGCCTGCACACCTATAGATCGATATTAGATAGATGCCTACCTGATTTTTCATAATTGTAGTCTTAATTTCATTTTATTTTTGTACTCGGCTGTATTTAATTAAGTATCATGGCAAAAAAGAAACATCGGGGGCGTCGCGGCCGGAGGCGTACCTTAAAATCATTTTTTTCAATGTGGGTGCGTGGCGGCCGGATCCGTACCGTAATGGGACCATAACGGCCGGACCCAAATAAAAGCAGTTGATTAAACCTAACACTTATTATTTTTTTAGTAAAAAGTAAGTACTTACCTACCTAGTTTATTCAAGATCCATTTCATGGAAAAAGTGACCCATCCACCCGATTGCAACTATGCAAGAAATATTGTGTAATAATTGTTGTAGAAAACTGTAATCTAATCTTTAAAAAGTTTGACAACTAAATAAAAATATTAGACAACAACACATTACATTGTTCTGATCCTATGGTAAGTAGCCAAAGCACTTGTGTTACAGAAACAACCTCGGTACACAACACCCAGACCCGAGTGAGACAATATATAAAAAAAAATCTACATTGATCGACCAGGAATCCAACCTGGGACCTCAGAAATTGCGACACCAAGTCTATGGTCAGTATCACAAAGCGGGGGTATTCCCCGCTGACCCGCTAAAGTGTATCAATTAAAAATATCGTTGAAAAAAAACATTTTCTATGATCCTGCGTTATGATTATGAGTCATTGCTTATTGGTACTTTTGATTAGTAAGCATTAGAAAAACATTTAATTAAATCATTAATAATTATCAATGGTTGTTTATTTGTATTAGATGTGCTGCTATTTATATACATATAACATAAATCATTAGTCAATCAAGAGTTTTGAGCTCGGACATGACGTTTCCCCATATTTTGAAACTTCCCTTGTCGGCATCTACTTAGCTAGACTATTGTAAAGAGGTAAAATTAGTTTGGATTATGGAGTTATCTTTAAAACTAAGTATGTAGGTTACTCATCATCATCATCTCAGCCTATCTCAGTCCACTGCTGGACGTAAGCCTCGGGCCCCCCTAAGAGCTCGATTTGCATCTTTTTTTATGCAGCCACTGCCAGCCATCTTCCTAAGGTCGTCGCTCCATCAAGCTGGAGGCCGTCCTACACTCTTGAACTCATTAACTCCACCATTCATTGGTTCTGTGATAGCTGTGCGGTGTTAGTGTGGATGTGTGTGTAAAGTAGGTATTCATTCGATTTCAATTATAAATCTGTGACTAATATTTAACATGTAGTTCTGACTGTCTGAGACACCTATCCTACAGAGATCTCGCGTATATAGGTGGATAACAAATCGTAAGTGACGGCAATCTACCAAGGTTTCGTCGTTTGTGATGCAATACTTTCTTTAAAAAGTGATAAAATGTTGGTTCAGCCAGCCAGAATTTCACCTTTTCGGGCACTTTCGATTTCAGCTTCATGGTTTCAGCAGCATTTCAATGGATGAAATCACTTTAGATGCCGTCACGTATCGCGTCACCATCCTATTGTTCAGAAACGGGGCCCTAAAACCCTTTAGAAGCTGAAATCGAAAGTGTCCGAAAAGGTGAAATTCTGGCTGGCTAAACCAACATTTTATCACTTCTCAAAGAAAGTATGCGTCAGAAACGACGAAACCTTGGTAGATTGCCGTCACTTACGATTTGTTATCCACCTAGATATGCGAGATCTCTGTAGGACAGGTGTCTCAGACAGTCAGAACTACATTATTTAGCATCTTTTTATTCTATCTCGATCTATGATCTCGATGCACCTTTTGCCGGGGGAATCGAGATGAAAATATAGATGGCGCCAATTAACTTAGGTTCCGCTGTTCAGTTGAATCAATTGTCAACAAACACAGGTGAATCCGTGAGCACAGCTAGTATTTAATATGCTGACACGCGCTCTATGTGTTTAAAGGGGTATTGCATGCTATTGATTGATGAATCATGGGAATGGGTATTCGTCATTGCTATTCGTGATGACAAACTATAAGCACAACACTACTCGACCAAACTTGTCGCTACATGTACGCTTTTCGCCACGATTTGTATGGAGTGCAGCCACACTGCGAAATACGTAGGTATAAAAACGGAATCACGCTGGATTCTTGGCTAGTGACGTTTGAACTCGTGTATTACTAATTCTAGTCCTAAATTTAGTTATTTATTATTTACATAAACAAAGGATCTATTTATATACAGTTGGTAATTTATTTTAATTTAAGTGAGATATACACAAAAACCTATATTTTTTATAAAATCATTATGGGTTTTAAGTGCGCAGCGCAGGAATATAGAAAGAAAAAATGCACACAAAGCAAGCTTTTAAAAAAAATGAAGACTGAAGCTAGATATTTAAGAATAGTATACAGAAAACTCTGTATATTGAATATAAGACATCTTTTGATGGCTTCTCCGAGATTATTATCCCGAAAACGGTAAGTTCCTGTAATTCATATTGAGTATTTAGTCTTTCTTGCCAACGTTTTGATGCATGTTGTTGTTTTATTGCTGAACTTTTGTTCAGCTTTGTTAGTTGCTTTGCTTCTCGTCCTGATGCAATTTTTAATTTTCCCGCACTCTTCTGTTTAAAAAGTAGAGGTATTATTTTTTAACACATAATAAAAGATGGAACCAACTACATTTATCATCGAGCGACCGTTATTAAAAAATAAATAAGATTGGGTACAGCAAATAATCAAACATTTTAAAATATTAGTAGTAATTTTAAAAGAGATTGTGTATGCGGCCGCGTTCTATAAAAAAAACATTTGCAATGTTCCGGTGTTGGTATGACTGTATTCGTGACAATGCTACCAACTGATATTTATTCGATTTTGGAATCGAAATGTTGGTATCGATTCTAAAGATCATATACAATGAAACATTGTGTTAAGGGGAAACAACACTTACTTGGCAGATAGACGTTGTAATAGTATTATGATTTGTGGCTTTTCTGGGTTGTGGTGCATAAGTCTACAATCCTATAATAGGATTCCTGTTATATTTAATATTCAATATATTTTCATCCACAACCTGAAATTAATAAACCCTAAAATATTTTGTCTCTTAAGTAGATTGTAGTCAGATTCATTTATACATATTTTAACTACACTTAAAACAAAAGAAGTTCTTTAATTATGTATTACGCAAAAAAGTGTTTTACTGTTCTACCTCTCTCTACAAAGGGACATATTTCAACAAAACAAATATCTGTCAAGGGCTTCGGAATGACTAACAACAAGGCGTTTTAGAATCATATAAATACCTTATCATCGTCAGTTTTTGGAAGTCCACTGCAGACCATTGTAGGTGTATATTCTAAATTCCACGCTTAAGGGGATGAAATAGGGAGTGAAAGTTTTTAAATGAGTCTTATTTTTGAAGTTAAGATCTGCAAAGTCTCTCCTTAGACTGACGATTGAAATTTAAATTGATAAATGTAGTTATTTGAAAATTCCACCCCCGATGGTGTGGAAAAAGGGGATGAATTTGTGTTTGGAAAGGCATTTATTTTCAACGTTCAAATCACAAAATAAATTTTTATGCTTATATTTGAAAACTCATGCAACTTATACCAGTGTTGTTGAAATTTCAATCCTTAAGGGGGTGAAATTAGGTGGGTATTTGACCAGTGCGTCCTACTAGTGATGACCGATGAAGCTGAAACGTGGAACATAACAGTAAAGCTGGCACACCGACTTCATGCCACTCAGCTAGCTATGGAATGGTCGATGCTTGGAATTTCGTTAAGGGATACAATCGGAAACGAGGTTATCCGGCAGCAGATCAAAGTAATGGACATAGTCCTAAAATGAAGCAAGCTAAAGTGGCAGTGGGCCGGCCACGTCTGTCGCAGAACCGATGAAAAGTAGAGACCACGCCCTGGCAAACGTAGAGTAGGACGCTCTTCAGCTCGGTGGACCGACAACCTTAGGAAGATGGCTGACAGTTGCTAGATGAAAAAAGCGGGAGATCGTGCTCTGTGGCGCTCTTTGGGGGAGGCTTAAGCCGGTGACAGATGGCGACGGACGCGGCTCCGGACTCGTCTTGACGTTGTAAGGTCAAACGCTACCATTGGTCTATCCTTCAGTCAACTTCCGCCAACCCAAGGTCGTCTTTGTAAGGTCGTCTTGACCTTACAATGTCAAGACGAGTCCGGAGCCGCGTCTGTCGCCATCTGTCACCGGCTTTACGTCCATCAGTGGACTGCAACAGGCTGACATGAGGAAGTGAAAAGGGAATGAAATTTTGTATTTTAAGTCATTTATTATCGAAGTAAAAATCACTAAATTAATGTATATCGTTGTTTTTTTTTATTCTTTAATTTTAACCCTTAATAGCGTTAAAAGGGACAGCAAATGTCTCAGCTGCCTGGAAATTTGAGGACCTTTTTGATAGGTCTCTCTTCGCCCTATTATTCGTCTGTCTTTCTGTTTACTACTAGCAAATATTACATCTGATAGGTCTATCTACATTCATCTTTTTTATGTTATTGAATGACACTTACATACCAGTCTAAAATAGTTTCATAAAAAAGATTAGTATGATATGTTCTAACCTTTTTACCGAATTTATTTAACACCTTTCGTATACAGGCTGTCCCAAGAAGGGTGTACCAGCGGGCGTCAGGTGATAGAGGATACTAATACCTATCGATTGGACCCCCATGTATGTTCAGCGAAAATGAACGATTCTCAAGATATTTTGATGATATGATTTGATGATAATTGATTGAATGACAGACAAACACGTGAGACGACTAAACGGTTAGTGATAGTCTCAATATTTTTTACTTATGTGGTCCAATAATGTACCTTTCTGAGTAAAATATCATTTATACGTTATCATAAAACATTTGCGGAAAATGAATATTCATCTATTATTTTGTTAATTTTAATAATTTATCCATAATTTAGTTTTGCTCTAGTTAAAAATAATGTGCATAAATATTTTCTGTTATGTATCTTAAAAACTTTTTTATTTAGTTAACTAACAGCTGTGTAAGTTTTAAACATTTGCTTCTACAGCTTCATATCAAAATATCGAGTGAAATGGAAGGAGGCAAAAGTTTCCTGGAATTTGTTTGTCAAATGAATTTTATCCAGACATATACAAACGAGAAAAATAAGTTTTTTAAGCATTCATTACTTTATTTCTACGTTATGTGTTCAAAATGACGACCATTGGCTTTAATGCATAAAAGGCATTTTCTCAAAAATATTATCCGTAAATCGAAGAATAATAGTTTCCTAATATGTTCTGTAATTTGATTCTATTACTAGTGATAAAAATCTGACAGAAATATAACAGACAAAGCAGTTACATTTGTAAAACCTATTACAGTGTTTAAAATGTAATATTTGTGGCTGTCTAATCTTATGTCTGTCCAATAATAATAATTGTTTATTTCTTTCTACAGACCAGCATACGAGTACATACAAAGTAAAGAAAAACATTTGTAAATAGTTCACAAAATACGGATAATATACAAACGATAGACATACCATTATTTTAATCGCGAGATAAGGGAAAATTCGATCAAGGTCTACCCTTAATTAACAGTGTAGAAACATTTTATTTTATATCCATACTCATCTTGTTATATTTTGCCTAACGCCTTCAATTTGTCGGATGGCCTTGCATCAGTCAGTCACTACCAATATATGTTTAACATCACGACGATGACAGTTCGTTCTCCATGACACCACCATACTAGCAAAATCATCGAGTACATAGTTACATACCCTACAGAGCAGCAATACGAACCATCTTTCTCCGAAACTAGTTAGTGATTTTTCACTTACATTTAGTATGAAATGACAAGTTCTGTCAACTATCGCCCATACAAAAACAGTACAAATACAGATTAAAAAATAGCGGGACAATTTGTCGAACAAATTATATGACATTATACTACTCTATAGGTTATGTGCTCCATGAGCAACAGAACGATGAATATAAATGAATATTCCGTCCACAGGTCATTAGTTGGTGGATGTTTTGCGATTGTGTAGGTGCAAGTGTCGAACTGCCGCCTGCTACATCAATTGACTTCGCTTTAAGTAATCGAGTAAATAATCGATTATATTTATCTCGATTTAAGCCAAACATCGTTTCAAAATACAACATAATATACAATATAGTTTAGTTGGTTGGTTAGTTAAGTACTGATGTATATTTGTGTTTACGAGGTTTGTCTGCGTATTGTTAATTTTTATTGCGCTGAATTTCTCGGTAATTGTGATTATTTGTTAAAGAAGTGATTTGTGCATAAGTTTGGGTAAAAGAATTACCTTTTACATGTTCCAAAAAGTGCAGTGCGAAATTGAGGTTGGTGGAATAATGAGGAGCAGTGCGATCATCGCTTTTTAGCGATGTGTGGTTATAATAAATTGAATTGACGGTGTTTTAATAAAATTCATGGTGTTTCCGATATTACTAGTGTCGTTTGTAAAGCATAGTTCGAATCATAGGGTCCACAAACGAGCAGACGGATTCTATCATGGTCGTAAAACGGTAAGTTTGATGCACGATGATGGTGTTTTTTTACCTCGAGAAGTCGTGACCTCCAGTAATACATTATTATTTTGAAGAACGAGTATGTTTCTTAGTAGATTAAGATAAATCAGATGTTGCAAAGTCATATCATTGATATAAATTCATAAAACATTGATTATTAAGCACTTTTTTGTTTTGTTTACATTTGGTTAGAATACCTACCTACTTTAGAGTAGATAGCTACAAATTACAGTAATTGCAGTTTAATTACCTGTATTAGCGTTTAATATGTGAGGCTTGTAGTCTTTTGTTTCTAATTATGGAATATCACTAGTGACTAAATAATTTGTGTGTCAAATCCAGATGCTTGGATTTTGTAACATTGTCACACGACGACGAAAATGATAACAATGTTCAAAATAACTAGTCATTAGTAAATCTAAATTATTTATTTACCCAATCACATAGAAATCCATTAACTTATAACCTTCCTTTTGTTGTCTGTAATCAGCTGGTCAGTCTGTTGTGATGTGACAGACAAAGGATTTACCATGTGATTGTATTTAGAAAATTTAATCGTGAAATCTCTTTATAATTATAACATACTTAACTAAATTATCATTACATCAAATTAAAAAAAAAACTTTTACTTTTAAGACGGATGTGAATATTGTGATAGATAATTATTGTTATATATCTTAATTGCTGTGATTTCAAGTGCAGTGCAGTGCACACATTATTTTCATATTTTTCAGTGTGCCACACAAAGATCGTTTTATTAACTGATCAAGCATACATAAACGAGACACAACAGAAATTCGATTGTTATGCAGTCTCATGAGACCGCCTTGTATGTTAACAGGTTAAACCGACTTCAAAAAAGGAGTAGGTTATCTTTTTGTGATATAAACTAAATCCTTCACTTTAGCTAGTAGCTTTCAGGTAGGTTAATGTGGACTACGAAATAACTTAAACATGACTTTCTTAATCTATGCATAAATATTACATCATTGTAATTTATTTAATACTCAATAATTTATTGCAAAATCATAATGCACAAGTAACTAGATGTCAGTAAGGATTCGGTTGTGTGTTACTTACTAAACAATGTTACAACATTGTTCAGTGAAAAAAAACTATTAGGGCTGAAGATAGGAAATTTTACTAAAATAATTTTAATTAATAATCTATGTATAAAACATTGAACTCATCAAGCATCCGTAATTGAGTCACAATGGAAATTTCATTGTTATCATCGGTCAGTCTCATGAGACCGCTTGGATGTTGACAAGTTGAGACACATTGTTGACACCGTAAAATACAATGTAATAATTTTTCAAGTTTGTATTGGTTCAATTCTTGGTAAGAAAATTACTTACAAAGTTGATTAATACAGTTTCTGTTAAAATAAAATGAAGACTTCATTCAGTATTTCATCCTATTAATAATAACACTCAATAATACTTTTTTCATTTAATATTAGTCCATCCGGACATTTATATTACAAAATCATCACCCTACCCTATCTTCCCATATTGTATAAAATCTTTAGTTTAAAATCAAACTGATTCAATTAATTTAAGTAACAAAATATGTAGGGTTTTTTTTTTTTTTGAGTGAACGTTTAGGCTCAAGGACTATGCCCAGCAGTAAGACAGTGACTAGGTTTAAAAAACTGAACTTAATTCCAAAGAGAAATGATTATAACATATTTAATGATTTTAAAGGTTTTTTACACCTGATATATTAAAAAAAAAAATGTTTAAGTGAATAATACACATTTTTGAAGAAGACACTATTTAGCATATCGGATATACTATATCCACTTTATTTATCCCCCGAAAATGATTAATTAGGCAAGACAAGTTAGTGTTAGGTTGGTACTTCTTACAGGAAAAATATTTTTACAACATATTTACAATATGAATACCAAGTTATGGCTTTGCAAAATAAACCAATGTTTGAAATTATGTATTGAAAAGTTCAAAAAATTTCTCGCAGATATTAAGTTATTTAATTCTATCTGTGATACAGTGCGGAATAACTTAAATATCAAATGCTGCACATCCTGTCTGAGGGTTTAATGAGGTCTGATGGCAAAATAAAATAAACCCTATTTGCCTTAAACATGGTATACAGTGGAAACTTGGAACATGACAGTAAAGCTGACCTAACTTCACATCACTTAGCGATCAATGAAAAGGTTGATGCTTGGAATTTCGTTAAGGAATAAAATTTGACCAAGGTAATGGACATAGGCCAAAAATGTAGCAAGCTAAAGTGGCAGTAGGCCGGCCACATCTGTCGCAGAACCGGTGAAAGGTGGAGTAAATGGGTTCTCGAATGGAGACCGCGCTTTGGCAAACGTAGTGTAGGACGCTCCCCAGCTCGATGGACCGACGACCTTAGGAAGATAGCTGGCAGTGGCTGGATGAAAAAAGCGGGAGATCGTGTTCATTGGGGCTCTTTGGGGGAGGCTTACGTCCAGCAGTGGACAGCAATAGGCTGACATGATGATGATGATGATGCAGATGGTATCAGAGGTGATTAGTACCAATCATGTTTAGCCAATTACAGAGGCATGCAAATTTTATTGCTTCCCTTGCTGCATCTAGGATCACAGTCAAGTGTACTTTTACTAAGAACGGCAGAAAGTGCTTCGAAGAAACACAGTTAAGAGCAAAACTTTTAATCAATAATAAAGTTATTTTAGTGTTTTGCAGTGACTGTACTAAAAATATCATAAGACTTGTAAATGATGATTCACAAGTTAGTCATGCCCTCAAAAAGTCATTGGTCATCAACTTAAAAAGCACTTCCCAAGTTCCCATACTTGTCCATTGTGCATCCTGCCCACTTCATCGAATCAACATTTCAAGCGCCTGTTTAAACATTAAACTGTAATTACTGTTGGATAAAAAGCAATTTTTCTTCAGTAATTTTTCTTTGATAGGGAATTATTTAAGAAATTACTAGTTTTTATTTTTTTCTCAACACATTACAATACATGCACAAAAAAAAGTCTGTGTGAGACTGATGCCTGAGCTAGGTAATTTAATACCTGTGTTTCAGGTCATCAGGCTCCTCCACCTCCTAGGATATCGATTTTTTTTAACGTAACTAGGGAAACAGATTTTTTTAAATGTCTTCATGTACACAGAAAAAATAATTAACTTTTAAATTTAAAATCATAAATAATTCGAAATATTTTCTAATAATGCAAGTGCAACTGACATCTTTGTTTACTAACAAGACCGCACTAATTGTCCAGCCAGCATGTACTTAGAGACTAAATTAGGGGTGCGTGTGTACTTCGTCGCAATGTAAATGATAGAATTTAAAAATTTGTAGAATCTTAACATAAACAAAAAATACTAATGGAGCAAATTATACCTTGTTCTAATTAAACTTGTAATATTACCCACCACTCCAGTTGAAAACCGATTTCAGCGATTGCCTGCTCAATCGACATTGGAGACCATTTAAAGTGTGCGGTGCTCTCATCGCTAATAGCTTTCGCGCTTTTAACTCCGCGGTTTATTTTTAGCGCAACATTGTGCGGAGTTTATGGGGTCCCCTTTTAACCCCCGCTCATTAAAGTTTCATCACACAGGGTTGTGTCCTCGGCCCTCCGGCGTCATTCACTTAAAACATCGCGTAGAACGGTGAATGTTTGAATGTGTCATTTTTGCGACAGACATTTCTTTTTTAATTTCGGGTATGGGCGTAAAGAATATAAGTTCATTATTTCGGGTTGTTAGTTAAGGGTTGTTATCTTTTGTGAAGCAACATTTTTCAAGATTATTACATTAAGCAACTTTCTATTGTGTTTCTTTAAGGATCATGCCCAGTAAAATTTGGAAACGTTTCTCAATTCCGAATTTTTTTTTGTGTTATTAACTTAAAGTAAAAAAAGCAAATGGAGCCAGCAAATATTGCTTTCTGGAATCGTACAATTCCTTAATTATTGTTTAGAGCAGTTATTAAATAGGTAATCTGAAGATTAGTTATCTGTGACAGATTAGTGTCAGATTGCATTTATAATGAGGCGGAGACGAGAGCTACCAGCTAGTGTTGTCATCTGGAAAGGAAAAAGATCTGAAGAATGGTCTGACGAATAGATCGCGCGCGACGTAGTAAAACGAGTCACTCTCAAGAGTCTCAAGTCTCACCTCAACACGTGCGCCGCAGACCTCGTGCGCTTTAATTGCTAACTTGTAGGATTTTCGGCCTTCTGCCGGGACGCGGTCTAAGAGGGCTAAAAATCAGAACGTCCAGAGCCAAAAGCGGCACCATATGTCCTACTAGCAACATATGCAACACTAGCTTTCGCGCTAAAATTCGCAGAGTCGCTAGTATAGGTGGAGTCCCTAGAAATGACAATAAATGTCATTCAACGTATGCTGGCAATAATTGCTGGCTTTTTACTGTGAATTTTCACATCATTTATGACAACTCAAGGTAGCACTAGCTAATTTCATAAACATAGTTAATTATTGCTTGATTAATTTATGCAGTTATTTATTAATTAGGCTAATTAATTACTAACACTGGACTATAAACTGCCTTTTAAGCACTAGTTAAGATTGCACACAGTGCAAATTGGTGCAATTTTGACGTAGGTAAATAAAATGTATAGTGTTTAAACAGATTTATTTTCATGTTTTGCCAAAACTTTACAAGTGCAATAACTCTGCAAGAGTGTATTAGGGCCACCACCTGTTCGGCATGCAACACACCTGCGCGACACATGCTTCTCCCCCATAGCAATGTTCTGGAAAGGGCATGCGTCGGGTCGCCAGCGTTTTTAGTGTTCCGTTATTTATTTTATTTGATTTATTAATTAAAATTATATTCAGCTCTGAAATCCCTTGAAGCTGTAAAATAATCTCAGTCAACGCAATCAAAAGATACGGCCGGTTATACCTCATTTTTGATACCTTGCTAGAGAATCAAAACCTATAGGGTAATTCCCGTTGACCTTGAATCATGAAATTTAGCAAGAACCAATTGCACTAAGCACAATTTACATTAAAAAAATCATTTTTTTACAACTTCAAAAATGCAGTAAAAATCATCTATACTCTATTCCCGTAATGGAAGAACTATTCGTACATACAAGTTTGTACGGAACGAAACCCTCGGTGCGTAAGGCCGACTCGGACTTGGCTAGTTTTTTTGAACGCAAAATGGCTTATGTTTAAAATAAGCCTCGGGTAAACGTTTTTATAGCATTTAAATGACGGGAAGCCTTAACCCCTATTGAATTATTCAATACGCTGATTAATAAAGTCCCTTTCGATTACGCTAGCTATGTTGCCATGGTATGCAATCGTGCGCTAAACTAAAAAAAATACTTAATACTTTAAAACTAAAATTACATACAGCCTTGCCTTCTTACACAACCTTCCTAAGCCTTAGATTTAACCTTAACCTGGCATTAATGTCATTCTGTACTTATTTACTCTGAAGTTGATAGTCAATATGGTGTCGAAGTCAGGAATACATTTGTGTTACGTAGTACCAGACACTGAATTTTGCCAGGGGTGTCTCAGCACACCCAGACTCGAGCCAATTACATCATTATCTGAATTGACTAAGACGGGGAATCGAATCCGGGACCTTTTCGTGTTAATCGAACTGCGCCACTTTGCTAATTATCAATGGTGTAGTGGAGAGTTGTTCAGCATTGAAATAGTGTATATATAAGGTGTTAAAAAATCAATGTCAAATATTTTAAGGGGTAACTGAGACTACCACATGGATCATATTTAAGAGAAATTTAAAACTATAGAACGGATTTGAATAAATCGAAAAAAGAAAATGTTTATTGATATAAATAATTTATATCATCCTGTACATGATCGCAAACTCCCACAAACGCAAACAAACACTCTCGCACGATGCTAATACTAGTCAAAACCCATTCATAATCCCTAGGATCTCATTCATGCGCACATAAAATCATACGACACACAAGCTCATGCTAGACATTGGGTGTGTGTGTATGAATGAATTTTCTTTGAGATAGAAACACTGTTATCATTTCTGTCTCACTCGTTACATGTCATTGTTGTGTGTGTGTGTGTGTGTGTGTGTGTGCATGTGTGACGTACCTACTCTTTTTAGATAATTGCCGCGAGTTGCAGAAAGGCTTAGGAAAGCTAATTGTATGGGTTATCTGTCAAAACAAGTGCCAGATAGGTTATCCAGAACTTATCAGCAAGTATTGAAACTGGGCCTTATTATCTTTAAAGACGACTTATAGCTATAATGCAGGTCTGTAACATAACGTTCGTACACAAAATAGAAAAATAAGTGTTAATGCTGTCTTTAAAGATAATACATTCTTCAGCAACTGACAGTTTGTCACTTTATGTTGTAATTTTAATGTTAATTACTTCTATCAGTTCTTACGGTAAAATAAAAATACAGTTAAATTGAAAAAAACATTTTTAATTAAATTACACATGTTGACAATTAATAAATACACTTATTACTAAAAATATCACTTTTATTTTAAGAACACAAAACAAATAAAGAATTTCCACCTCCCATCACACTTTTCCAGGCTTTGGACTGGCAAGTAAGCGTAAAATAATTTATTACTCATCACCTGATTTAATGCAACATAATTCTATGGAGATAGGTACTACTAGGCTATTTCTATCAGTCAATGCAGATAACAAGGTTTACTTACTCTTACTTGGCGTGTTTAAAGGTAGTTCATTATTATGTACAACATCACAGTCACTTATTTACAAAATTATTTACAATAGTTGTTGGAAGTGCCCCCCATTCTCCTGAATGCAAAGCGCAGCCCTTTTTAAAATATGCCTATGCACACGCACTAAACTTTCACTGTCGCCGCGCATTGTTTCAAAAGCACTAATGATTCGTGCTTTTAATTGCTCGGCACTGGTGATGGTGTGGCCATCTTGACCATACACGAGATCCTTAGCACGGCCCCAAACGTGGAAGTCCAGCGGCGTCAGGTCTAGCGAGCGTGCTGGCCAAGCAATAGGCCCACCGCGTCCGATCCACCGATCCTGAAAACGTGCCGTCAGGTACTCGCGGACATGGCGGTCGTAATGCGCGGGCGCGCCGTCGTGTTGGTAGTGCATCTGCTGCATAAGATTTAGCGGCACATCTTCTAACAACTCCTCCAACTCTCTTTCAAGGAATTCCAAGTAAACGGCGCCATTCAGCCGATTAAAAAATACTGGTCCTATCAGCTGATGTCCTAGTAGCCCAGCCCAAACATTCACGCTGAACCGCGTCTGAAAATGATCTGGACGCGCCAGATGTGGGTTCTCCTCAGACCAGTAGTGAGCATTGTGGATATTGAACATGCCCACTCTGGTGAAGGTGCACTCATCCGTCCACAATATGTTGGCTAGGCTGTTAGGCCGGATCCACTGACAGAACTCCACGCGTGGCGCGTAGTCCTGCGGCATCAGCTCCTGCACTCTCGTGAAGTGGTAGGGGTGTCTTCGCTCCCTCTTCAGCACTTTCCACACATACACATGGTTAGTGTTGAAAACGGCAGCAGCATCCCTCGTACTGGCGGTCGGGTGGAGCTCGAAGAAATTCAGCACGTCCTCTTCAAGCTGTACTGAAGTGCGAGGTCTGCCAGCGTCACCAGAAGGCATGAACCTACCATTTTCACGAAACCGTTGTTCAGCCCCTAAGATTGTGCGTGGACACACGCGCACACCGTGCCGTTCGTGGAACAGCCTTACTGCTTCCACTAAACTGTAGTTTGCCTCATGGTAGCACATAACCATGTTGAGGTAATCAGAGTCCGAATACCTGTATGGCATGGTGAGACTTCGCAATTAACGTCAAACACAAGAGAAGGTCTAGCGCCGATTGATTGATTGTTGTGACTGTTTTGCAATTTGCAGGAGTAATAATAAATAAAAAGCGCATACCTATGGCACGTGTAAGTGTAGCGTTAGCAAAAAAAAATCACTCAATTATTTAGTGTTATTGTTTTTTTGGTGTAATTATTTTTTACTTATCAATTCGAATCTTGTATTACCATGCTAAACTACAAATTAAGATTGCTACTAGTTCTTACCAGTGATACCAAATCAAATAATAGGTACAGTACGCGGCGGTAGTATGCAGTATGCACATCGAGCTAAAAAGAGAGATAATCCGTGCGACAGAAACGACGTTCTATGAAAGCCGAAACTAACCGATTATCTTACTCGTTAGCTTGATGTTCATTCTAGCGCCGCGTATTGTACCTACTAATTATTTAACTTGTTATAATTGGTATTAACTAGTAGCTTAGCAATCTTAAGTTTTCAAGGTACTAGCCAGTTGTACCCTCCCTCCCTCCCTCTTTAGCTCCATGTGCGTGCATTCCCTACCGCCGGATACTGTAAGTACAAGTATTCAACATTTTATCCTTTACGTTGAATAAACAGCAATCAAAAATGTATCTGTCTAATCACTAAAATGCATTTATCATGTAAATTTACTATGTATCTACATGTGGTGAAGTAGTCGCAGTCAACTTCCAGACGGGATTCAGAAAAATGTGTTAAATTATGCCCCGTTTGAGTGTTTGGGAGACGAATAACAGTTTCGTTGTACAGGGTATACCCCAGTTTAACCTTATTGATACCTATAAATTATTGCGTACCTACGCAACGTCTGGCTCATGGACTTTACTTTTAGTTCTTAGTAAATAAACCAACGCACAACACAAAGCATAAAAAATCATTTAAAAAGCAGGTTCAAATTAATTGTTATTTATTTTAGATAAGCGTACTCGTCCTTAACCTTAGATCAAGGTCAGTAAGAGTACTCCGAAACATAACTAGTTTGCCGGGGATCGGATCCAAGACCTTAACCTTACCCTAAAAGCACTTAGCCATCAATCCTTTTTTAATTCATAAGAAATGTAAAATAAGAAACTGTTTTTGTTAACAGTACTTTCTCGGTCTTTCGGCATTTCCTAAATCGTGTGTGTTCCGCCGCCCTCAGAAACTTAAAAAATAAAATCAACCTTATGATAACGAATTAGAATCTAAAATTGAATATCGACTGTTTTTAAAGCGGTATCTTTGACTCGCATTTGGACAAATGCCGCCTTTACACTAAAATTTTGAAATTTAAATCGATTTACATCGATTTAGAGTTTATAATTGAATAAAAGTCGTTCGTCCTTCGGCAGATTTTGGCAATAAATCATAGTAGCACGCACACAAGCGAGCGTTTCTTGCTGTACGGAGTAGTTTGTCCGTAGTAGTGATCAGGTGTTATAGGATGTTGATATTTGAGTTTATTATCAAACTTTCGATCGTGTTTTTCTCGAAAGCCTTAGCTTAAATTAAAAAAAATTTCATACAAAAATTGTTAGTCACAACGTAAACTCATTACCCTTAAAATATTTGACACTGATTTTTTAACACCTTATATAGCATGTAACTTACCGTATGCAGCATGCATCATTGTATCTGAGGAGTACTTTTTATCCGAACGAAACTTGTCCAGTTATCTAATACTTTGGAAAATAATGTTTTTTTTGGTTTAGAAATTTTTGGTATAGTATGGAATTAATTTGTCTATACAAATCTCCAAAGTTTCGCCCCGCAAGAAAAAGTAAGCGGATTGAACAGAGAGTACGTCGTTTGTTAACAAAAACAGCACAGCACAACGAATAAGATTTTACCTTTTTTTCTAAACAATATGCTTGTTTGTTTGAACAAATAAACACATCATGTCTTCTTTAATTGAAGCGGCATAAATTTTGGGAAGGTCACCGTTGCTTGCGTACGCGCATGCGAGTGCCAACGTGTTGCGGTTCGCTGACCCGCACCACTTGGCCTCGTTCGGCAATCATGTCCCAACTGAATTTGGCTGCAAAATTGACTTACAGTTATTATCAGTCAGGTTTAGTAACCGTCCTTAGGTGCAACTTGCATTCAAATCGCTACATAATGGGCTAGTTTCCTGGGTCAAAAAAAGATTATTCTATTTAGTCCGTCAGATAGATTTAAAAAAAATATTGGACCCATATTTTGTCTTTTGTCAATCAAACAAAAAATGACGAAGATAAAGCGCATCAAAGTGAGCACGTGACGTCACGTCTTGCTTAAAAGTGTCGCAAGGCGTGACGTTACGCTAAACTTTAACGGGCTATATCTATATCATTTTTTGTTTGATTGAGAAAAGAAAAAATGCGTGTCCAATACGAGTATTGTCTGGTAATCCAACTGACCATCTACCATCTAATTACCATCCAAAAATCGAATTAGTCCAATTAGATTTTTTTAGGAAACTAGCCAATTCTAATAGTATTCTTTGTACTTATAGCAAAAATTGATTATAATTGAACATAGCCCCAATAAGGCTTTTGGAGTTTAGAACTACACTCCAGGTACGAAAGATGACATAGACGCACACCCCGTAAATTATTTAATTCCAATGTGTATAACTTATCTCATTATCTACACATCCGTCTGGTCTAGTGGTGCGCGATTCGGACGACAGAACCAGCGGTAGTGGATTCGAGTTCCGCAAGGGAAACTAGGCAAATACTATTTTGTAATCTGTATCTGAGTCATCTATATCTACAGAGTGTAACGAAAAGGTGAAATAAAACTTTAAGGGGTTATTCTACGGCTAAATTACATCAACTTTTTCTACGGGACCAACATCGAAATCGCAAAAAAAAAAAAAACACTTTCCCATACTAAAACGCGACCAGCTGGCATCAGTTTGTATGAAAACGTCAATTTTTTTTTTGAGATTTCGATGTTGGTCCCATAGAAAAAGTTGATGTAATTTAACCGTAGAATAACCCCTTAAAGTTTTATTTCACCTTTTCGTTACACTCTGTATAAATGTGATTAATTAGATCCGTTGCCTAGTCGCCATGGACAAGCTCTGCTTATTTATTATGTGGTTTAGGGCTAGATAGTTCGTGGGGTCGCTCATAGAATTCATCTAATTTTTGTACCATCCAATGTCTAAACAGATCATACGCCATATTTTTTTCTATACTATCTTCATATACCAAAAACAAGTGTTCCGTGTTCAAATAAAATCGCGCTCTACGGATGCAATGTTGATCCAGAGCTAATTTCCGTCTGTCGTAAAAAATATCGTTTGCAGCCTTAATCAGTACCTACATATGTAAATCGTTGGTGGTCTAACTATTCTTCTAACATCAATAAATAAGGTGGTCCTAGTTACACTCCTTGCCACACCCAAAATGCTTTTTTGACTTAAAATTATAATCGCTTTCTTTCTGTTACATCTCGGGCAATATGACATTCAAATGTGGATTTTTTATCATTTTCTGTCATATAATATAATCGGGTCACCTGCAGAAATTGTAGTTGAGAAACTCGAAAACTTTTTGTTACTTCTAAGACTTTGATCCAATAGATCGAGTACACTAGCAACGATTCAATAAACTGGCTCACATTCAAAGAGATGTTGACTTAGCCATCGCATTTTTTAGTTTACAGTATTTTTAGTTTTAGTATTGGCGAACGACTGATTTTTTAGAATTAGCTTTTAGGTGGCAACAAGAGTCAAGTGTTTAGCAGCAATAATATTGCCTTGGACAGTAGAACTTCATTGGAAATAATTTGAACCTCAGAGGAGAGCTCTTTGATGTGATGTATCGTGTGTCAGTTCCGGCTTTCACCATCCTCTTTGTTTAACCTCTCTGGTAATTATTGGGCCGACCGTTAGCCTACATTCACGAATTCATGTACTGTATAGAAAAGTACGCGGCGTACTTTTATATTTAACTCAAATAAAAGGATTAAAATATAGCACGTACGAGTAGAACTTACGGCTGTAATAGCAGAAAGGTTCTAGAATGGAGGCCACGTACCGGCAAGCGTAGCGTAGGACGTCCATCCACAAGGTTGACAGACGACTTGGTAAAGTTCGCAAGAAGCCGCTGGATGCAGGCCGTTTCCAACTGGCCAATCTGGAAGTCACTGGGAAAATCTATATTCAGCAGTAGACGTCCTATGACTGAAATGATGAAAAGGATTAAAATACACCTTCTTCATAGTAGTACAAGAAATCTGTGCTGTACCAGTATACAATTTTGAAAACTCCTTACTTTTACATAGAGTCACACAAACCTTGTCATTTTGCTTTTTAATGGGTAATTTGACTAACGTATTTGTTCTATTATAGTCGTTAACTTCTGTTGCTATCATCTGTCTGGCTAAACATTATAGTTATCGTAAAAACAACAATATTAGTAACTAATTGCCACTCCTAAAACTGAATCACGTTCTGTAAAGGTGTTTTAAAGTAGACCAATATTGGGAACAACGTCTCATTGTTGTTTTAGTTAACTGCGGTCCATTTTCTATTCTTACAAGTTACAGCTCCATTAATTTTGATCTTTCTATTCAGTTTTGGCTTAGTTTATTTCGGTAATGAGCCTTGTTTTGCCCCTCATGGATCCTTTCAGGTTCCTGAAAAGATGGTATAATGAGTATGAGTGAGAACGTACAAGCATTTAGTTATTTCTTCTAGGTAATACGGAAGATTTCAGCTTATGGCAGGACAAGCATTATTTTTCTTCTCATTATAAATTTAATTCATTCCTCACGTCGCGTCGTGCTGATGAAATGCTGAACAAAACACAATTATCCTTTTAGTACTTTTAACAGAGTGTTTGGATAATTGCATTTTCTATTTTACACAATAACAAACCAGTACGCAGCAAGTTTTCAGATTTTTCCGGCCATTAGGCATTAAACGATGTCTTTGAAAGCGTAGATTTAGTTCAGGTCCTTTCGAAGTTTTAGTAATGATTACATACACTTAATCAGGATTAGAAAGCTATTGTGCAGCAGTATAATTTTAATACAAATTATCATAAGTCAACAAAAGGCAAAGAAACCAACGGGAAAGGCCAGTATGATCGAGGTAGAAAGTGTCAGAGCTGAGATGACTGAGATCGTGACCGTGCGAATGGAGAAAGTGCAGCAGTGAGGGTTCGCCATAATATATTGTGTCATAATAATCGTATTGTTTTGTCGTTCATTACGGCTATTACTTCATTCGGAGCATGCTTTACGCTTGGGCTCCTTCTGACACTTTTATGAAATGGCGTAATAGCAACGCCATCGTCTAAATCCAGATGGAAACATCAATTTTCCGCCTTGTTAGTTAATTTTAAATGAATTGTAGCTTGTAATACGAAAATGAGTCAAAACCAGAGGTTCTTGGGTGGCATTTAAACATCTAAATTATATAAGAATTGACATAATTTGGAAAACCCCAATAAGTATAACGATTGCGGTTTAACACAAAGACATGTTTTATCAAGGGATGCTGCCGGAAAAAAAATGAACAAACCAGTAACAAACATGTGCTTAATAGCCGGGAATGTGGGTTTTTTCGATATTTTAGGTAACATTACTAACATTTCCTAGAAATTGATGATAAAGTTAAATGTACAACTATAACATAAATTTTTGTGCTATTAGCGATAAGACCGAGTAAATTGTACGTCTTTCTGTAAAAATCATGTGTAATTTACTTGTATGTGTGTGCAATAAAGAGTATCTATCTATCTCTTTTGACGACCTCCATAGCCGAGAGGCGAGCATACCGGACTTGGTGTCGCTATCTCTAAGGTTCTGGGTTCGATTCCCGGTCGGGTCAATTTAGAAAAATAACTTTTCTATATTGCCTCGGGTCTGAGTGTTGTGGTACCGTCGTTGTTTCTGATTTCTGTAACACAAGTGCTTTGGCTACTTACCACAGGATCAGAGCAATAAATGTGATGTTGTCCAATATTTTTATTTATTTATTTATCTATTTTGGGTATACTTGGGTATACAAGGTGTCCCGTAACTCAAGGATAACCTTGTAACCACATATTTTAACATCATGGTGAACAACTTTTGTTCGGTCTTTTGCAAGTTTGCATAAAAATTAATCAACTTCCCATACAAAATTACCAAACAGACGATTGAATTTGTATAGTTTTTTTTTTAAATAAGTTAATTTTTAATAGAAAGATAATTTTTAAAGATATTTTTTAAAAATTTGTTACGGGACACCCTGTATAAGTCACTTGTTGCGATAACTTTACAGTAGGCTGGGTAACTTAATAAGGAAATTATTAAAGGATATCCTTATCGTGTAGGCTGCTTCTTCGTAAACTTCCGTCGATCCCACATTCCCACATTTGGCGACTGGCGAGTGGCGACAAACCGGATGCAACGTAGTTTTTTTGCGGCAAACGTGTTTCGCTTGCTAAAGCTTACTACGAATTCGAACGATCACCCCCTGACTCGTGATTCACCTCCGTAGCAATTCTTAGAAGATACGCCTACTACTAATGGATAGTATTTGCGAACTTCCGAGTGACGAGAATTCTAACAGTGATAAATAAAAAATAAAAGTGTATCCCGACCATATATTATGTCTGTCTGTCTGTTACGCTTTCATGCCTAAACTATTGCAACAATTTTGATGAAATTTGATACAGAGATATACTACAGCTTGAGAAACGATATACATAGGCTACTATTTTTATTTCATATCCTGTAACTCAGTGAGTAAAATACAATGTGACAAACCATAATACACGCGAGCGAAGCCGTGGGCACAGCTAGTAAGAAAATATTATCGTTTCCGATTTCTTAAATATTGCAACTGCGATATCAGTATTGTTTCATTAAAAGCTATTATCTTCTAAATGTCATGCTAGCTTCATAAGGAAGTTGTCTCGTAAAAAGATACGCTTTTAAAAAAAAGCTTAAAGCACCTTTTAAAAACTTAAAACAATGTGCTAGAAAACAAGGTGCTTTTAAAAATTTAAAACAAGGTGCAAGGTGCGAGCTGTCTCTATCAAGATCGTTGTATCAATTTAGGTTCGCAAATCGCTTTTTTGCCAGACAAAGGCGAGACTAGCGGAAGTTCGGCGCGGAAAATAGCGCTAAGGCATGCAAATTAACTTAATTGTTTGTTACTATCACGAAACAACTGATATCATTGTTACGCAATGCCGCAGAATGACAAATTGTATCAATGGCTAAAAGTTAATGTTATCGTCACTAATTATTCAGAGATAACGTCTCGTTTCGTTTGCTTTTCATTAATAAATTCGGAATTTTAATGAGATGTTACGTTGGTATTTTATGATTTGTAATCAAAATGACAAAGTTCTTTTTCTTCAACTAATCTAATTTTTACCGCTACTTTCCACCTGACATTACAGCAAGTGTCTAAAGTTTTTGTGTGTCACTGACTCGCTGCTTTCAAATGTTTGATTTCGGTAACAGATGGGGATTCGAGGTGATCACGATATCGATGTAAAAATATCGACAATCAGGGGCGTGCATCCCATAAAGGCTATTATGCAGAGCCTACCTTCATAAAAAACTAACAGAACAGCTGACCATAATTATTAATTACGTATTCAACAATAAACAATAAAATTTCTGTAACCATTTTGTCGTCTACCTGTACTTATTCCTTACTATAGCGCGCAACTTAGATCGTTACTGTGCAATTTAACCAATGTTAGGCTGCCGCGAGATCGCCTACTGTTTCACGAAAACTTACTCAATTTTCACTCACAGCCTACCCCCATCTGAAACCAATGCACGCCCCTGTCGACAATAGACAGATATCGATACTTGATAATATCGAACTTCTATCGTCTATCTAACTATCGAATTTGGCATGTAAAAATATCGATATATTGTAAAATAAGGAATCATAGAAATATTTATTAAGCTTTACTGTTCAGGGTTTTTAGGCCCGAATTAGATTCAGTGTTGTTTATTTTTATTATAAAAAACCAACCTGTCATGTAAATAAATCGCTTATATTCGAATAGAAAACGTGAATTAGAATAAGCGATTTATTTACATGACAGATTTAATTTGACATGACACATTTGGTTCCACATGACAGGTTTTTCGACAGCAATATTATATCGGTAATGCTAAAATATAAAAGTAAATACGGATATTGTCGCTACGATATTATCGGTTAACGGATATATTGGTACAACCCTAGTAACATAATCCCGTAATTGTCCATCTATCGTTGAGCCGAGAAATGATATTTGGGGAGTGGGAAGAGAGATGAGGGCCTTGACCTCTTACCCGGAGCCCGTAATCACGCCGCTCAGGCACCGGCGATCCTTGCTATCCCACATCGGCTCAAATAAACTGTTATTTTATTCATGCCCACGCGGACGCCTCGGGTTTTAAACCTCTATCATTTAATGGAAATGCGGCAGAAGTAATTTAAAGTGACCACAAAGGTATGTTCGTATGTGTCAGCAGGGTTGATGTCAGATGCCTGTCCTTACCCTTATATTTTACCTGAATTTTAAAATATTAATTTTCATATTAATCTTTGAATAGACTAGGTTACCGATTGCCTGTGGAGTTGGGCTTGGGAATAATGTTATCTAAATCTAAGAATTATATGAATTTATTTTATTTATTTATTTATACTTTATTGCACATTTAAAAATAATTGTACAAATGGCGGACTTAATGCCAAGAAGCATTCTCTACCAGTCAACCAGTGATCAAACAGAGAAATACAGGCGGTGCAGCAAGAAAAAAAAAACATATTTATATATATATATATACACACCAACATTACATACTTAATAAATAGGTATAAATATATATGATTATCAATTATATACATATACATACACATACATAATATAGTACACAGAGCAAATGAAAGATAAATTATTAGGTCAGCGATTTTTGATGTAAATGCGTAGAGCTTTCTTAAAAGTAAATTTGGACTTGGATTTCCTAATGTTGGTGGGGATGAATTATCAAGTAAATTAGATTCTCTAATTTTATGTCTTTTGTTTGTTGATTGTCATCATTTTGACGGCAATCGTTTGTTGTATAGTTGAGTTAGGTAGTATGTTACAAGTTGGACTGCTAAAGTACACTTGAAAATTACATGTAATTAAGGAAATAAAATCATAAAATCGTTTTATTTCTGCAATAGGCCCTTTTGGGCATACACTTTTATAGGTACGTCTCTTTTTTAGGGTTCCGTACCTCGTCCCTAAAAGTAAAAAGAAACTTATAGGATTACCTCGTTGTCTGTCTGTCAAGACCCTTTTAACTGGTATCAAGTTGTCTTTAATATCAATATGAACTCAGTAATATCAATACGCAAAAATCTTTGTGACTAGATCTCTCTTATTTATGGACGAACTGTTTGTATACCCAAAAGTTTGTACGGAACTCTCGGTGCGTGCGTCCGACACTCACTTGACCCGTTTTGTGACAACAACAGCAGGCTAGTGCCGAGAAGATCTGGCCCACAAGAGAAACGATACGATTGTCAGGTTATGGACAAGGTGTAGCTAGATGTGCCCTAGTTCAGACGGAGAGACCGATAACTTATCGCGATTACGATCGATAAAGCACTCGAAGCTTAGGCCATAAGCACAGGCACGAAGTGGATTCGCGCTGCGAAATGTCAGACGTATCGTTATGTTCATAGACGTAAATAGACAGTTGTAAATGCAGGCGCAGACAAAGCCATTTAAGATGACGACAACTATATTTAATTTAATTGAGATGAATTATGTACCTAAGTTTGCATGCTATATTTTATGGCTAAATAGGTCTTCGAACATTTAACTTTTCTCCTGTACCATCTTTACTACCTACCCTATTTACTGCGAATAAAGAAATTTGAATTTGCATTTGAATTTGAAAAATTAAGTAGGCACTATTAAAGTTTGAGCAATCATCGAGAGGAACTCTATAAGACTTTGGGACTCGATTGGCGTAGTGGCATGGCGTGGTCATTCCCCTTGAACCCAAAGGGACCGATTACCGGTTCGGGTTAATTTAGAAAATTAACTTGTATAAATTGGCTTGCGTCTGGGTGTGCTGAAGACGCCGCTGGCAAAATCAATATCTGGTACCTCGTAACACACGGATGTTGATTCCGAAGACCATGACAGCGTGTTGTCTGGCGCATAAACCTACATGTTTGGACACAATGGTTTCCTAAAAAAAAAAATTTGTTTGTCAGTTAGATTAACAGAAAATATTGGACACGTATTTTTTCTTTTCTCAAATCAGATAAAAAATGATGAAGATTAGCCCGTTAAAGTTCCGCGTAACGTCGACTCTTTTTAGCAAGGCGTGATCTTTGCCATTTTTTGTTTTATTGACAAAAGACAAAATATGAGTTCAATATTTTTTGATAATCTAACTGACGGACTAAATAGATTTTATATTTTTTTGATCCAGGAAACTAGCCTATTGCGACAGTTTATCTGAAGAGATACGTTTTTCCAACGAAATAACATTCAAGTCTATCAAAACGGAACAAGAATCTACCTTCATTAATTAACGTTTTCGAAACAATTTTCAAAGTAATTTCGTAAATGAAAATGTGCCTCACGCGAGCGACAGGTTATCAAGTGACATATTGAATGATTGCTGCCGGTCAGGAGATTCAGTGCCGGTTAATTTTTTATTTGGCAACGGCCCATTATCAGCAAAACACATTTTGCATGGGCAGATTTCAGCAAAACACTTCTTGCAATATTCAAGTGACATTCGGAACCGTTGAGGTGCGCTTTGATAGTGATTACCAAAGTTATGCCACCTATGCCGCGGTTGTCATTGGATGGGTGACCATTCCAAGCATATTTAGTAAGATTTATCACAAGCATCTCCGTGCTTAGGAAGTTAAAAGTCGGTCCCGGCTAATATCACTTAATACTAGTCGGGAAGGCTATTCAGAGGCCTTAGGGCGAATAACATCTGACGGTAAGGTTAAGTCACTGGCCTTACAACATGCCTCCACCAATCCGCATTGGGTCCGCGCAGTGGAGTATAGCCCAAACTACCCCATAGTCAAGATGAGGCTTGTGCCCTGCAGTGGGACGTATTAGGCACACTTTACTCTATTATTCGAAACGTAAAACCCAGTGTCTATAAGTAAATTTTATTTAAAAAAATAAAACCGACTTCAAAACACTAAAATGCTAAAAATAATCCTAACACTTAAGTACCTAATCAGTTACTGTTGGAGTCGGTGCCAGCCGATGAGAGATTCAATGTTTTTGTTTGCACCGACTCCAAAAGTAACTGATTAGGTACTTAAGTGTTAGGATTATTTTTAGCATTTTAGTGTTTTGAAGTCGGTTTTATTTTTTTTAATAAAATTTACTTATTTCATCAATTTTTAGTGATAAATCCTAATCTAACTGCTGAACACCGATTTCATCCCCTATTTTCCTACCCTTAGGGGTGATTTTTATTTTGCAAACTTTTATCATATTATCTTTGAAGTATAAGCTATTCAATAAAACAAAAATCATCAAAATCGGCTCATATTTGTCGAAGATAGGTAACAAGAACCACAACCAAAATATTATCTGGGTATATATTTGATGATTTTCTCAAAAAGTTCTAAATCAATTTCGATAAAATTTATATGGGACCACCTCTGAAGTATGATCTACCAAACAAAAAAAGAATCATTAAAATCGATTCATAATCGGCGGAGTAATCGCGTAACATACATACAAAAAAAAAAAAAACACAGTTGAATTGAGAACCTCCTCCTTTTTTGAAGTCGGTTGAAAATGGTATGTTATGTAGGTAGGTACTGTACGAGTAATAAAGCAGTTACGGTGACACAGATAACCCTCAATGAAGTCTCGTAGTATTTTCCAATTCAAATTCGTCATTCATGCTTTACTTTCCTCTGACCCAAAAATATTTCAATTTTACCGTTACCAATATTTTTCTTAGAATACGGCCCTGGCATGAATTACCCAAAATAAATAAATATGCGCCAGAAAACACACCAATTACCTATCATGGTCTTGTAGTAAGGAATTAACATCATTGTGTTACGAGTTCCCAGACATTATATTTTCTCCAAGCACACGTTGACTCGAGTTAATTTTAAAAAAACATTTTCTGAATAGACTCGAACCGAGAATCGAACCGGGGACCCTTGGCGTTCAAGGCTACACCAACCGGGTCGTATAAACCCTCCAAGCAACATTCGGATGTCGAAAAGATACAGTCCTTCCTCTTAATACAGCAGGACCATTAGTTTACTCGCTTACGTAAGTGTGAGTGCATCGGCCGGGACCGGTTCGGGCGAGTGGCGATAATTTACCACTAATCTTGACCCACAGCTGTCTCCGACCAGTTTTCGGTTGAATCCGACGCTCGTTGGCCTATCAATAAAGTAATGGTACAAACGTAGCGGAAGTTGTAAAGGACGATTTTGAAATTGTACGAGTGGCTATGCTATCTTATTGAATCTATTACATATTTTAGCCTTCAGTTGCAACATTATTACAGGTCCTGCTATCTAAACATTGCTATGAAACTCCAAAACTTATTTACTAACTTATGTTTCCAGCGAAAGATACTAACCACAGATTAGACAGTGTATGCTACTTACTTACCTATTAGTTGATTATTTGTATGTCTGTCAATCTTAGCCTATAAAAAAAATTATAATTTAACCAAATCAAAAGATTTGATATCTTTCTCGAATTGAATGTCGGATTTAGAGCTATTCAAAACTGCATCCGATTTGAGTTCGAGTATGATATCGGTATTGGTTTGATTACAAGTTGCATTTACGAAGCCTATTGTTACAAAATATTTAAATTTAATTTTAATTTTATGTTATTTGTAATATATATATTATTATATTACAAATTCAAATTAAATAAATTTATTTTATATATTATAAAAAACCTCAATACGAATAATTAATTTCTATCGATCATACGTAATATTTTAATTGTAAAAAACGAAAAAATATTTAACTTTACCCAAAAAGTATGTAACACTTTCATAAAAAACATTCTTTATAAATGTTTACTGAGTTATAGGCAGTTGCCACTGAATTATCATGCCAATGTTAATTTTAAATTCACAACAACATTCAGTTTTTCCTAGGAGCAGACCTTAATATGGATTTGATGCCTCCCACAGAGACCTCAAAATGTGTATTTAGCACAAAAATATATTTTTAACAATATTATGAAGATATCGGGTGCATGGTACCGCTCGTTAATTTACTGACAGAAATCGATAGGACGTTAGGATATTTGTGTTGTGACTAGTGTCGTTATTATTTTGCGGGTCGAGAAGTACTTGTAATCGCACGTGTGTGACGTTATTTCGATTCGGTATGAAATATGTCAAGTTGATCGACGATACGGTTATTGCGAATTGGAATTATTAGAAATCGACTAATTTCTGACCGAGTCGGTTGATAACAGTTACCGTAGGGTTCTGAATCGAGGTACAGGACATACACCACGATAGACTCTCTAGAACTTTAGCTCAAAACTTGACGTGCCTCTGTGCATTCGATTTCGCACGGATTCCAATTTCCAGAGCCCGAATGACAGAATTTTGACATTTATATTGATTAATAGGTGTAAAGTTTTTTTTTTTCAGTTGTGAAATTCAATTTAAAATAATTTAATTTATAGGTAATTCTTCTTTCTTCTTTATAGGTAAACTTCATAATATTTTTTTTATTTACCCATCCTCCTTTATTTTATTAATTTTGTATGTTATTATCATTTCTGACATGTTTTAATTAATATTAATTAAGCTTCTACTAAAATGCATGCTGTGGTTACCTGTAAGTGTAGGAACAGTTAGCCTTAAGCGATTTAATTGTTAATTTTGAAATGTAAACTGTATCTTACGTTGGTAATCCATTAAACAATTAAGCTTACCTAGAACAAGTAAAGCTGATAAAAGTGTGTTAATTTCGAATACTTAATTAAATATATGACCTATACTACGTGTAACTCCAAGTCTCCAACCTCAAAACCTCTTAGAGGTTAATTTTGGTGCTCAAATGCAAGGTTTTTTTATCGTTACCTCAAAAAAAGGCCTTTATTTAACTTCTTGGTCACGTGATATCATGGATGGATGATGAGGATGAGGAATATAATTATATACAGGGTGTCCCTTAACTCAAGGATAACCTTGTAACCACATATTCTATACACCATAGTGAACAACTTTTGCTCTATGACTTTGAAAAAATGTGTTTTTTTTTGTTTTTCTATTCAAATTCTATCGGCTGCTTAGTAATTTTGAATGGGAAGTCACTAATTGTGGTCATATTTATATTATGTGTTTATTCTGTCCATGTAGTCTATGTATTAAATGACTATTAATATTACTATTTAGTTTATTATAATATTGTCGCACCGCTCAAAAACGTTTGTTTAGTTAGCCTAATGGTCGACTGGCAGATAATGCTTCATGGTATTGAGTACACCTTTTCTTCGATTGTATCCTGTGCAATCAAGTATTAATGAATAATTACAGATACTAATTTATTATTAGTCTACATTGAACGTGTACTCTATTTAAAAAAAAAACAAATGTCAACAGTTTGGAGTACTTTATGGTATATTAACGTAACAATAATAAATACGCGGACAATGGCCAAGTACCTATAAACAAGGAAAACTTTCACGTGCCTTCGTTTACCCATTGTTAACAATGTTTTTTCCTACTAAATGAAAAATATTTTGAATTCACAGTAAATCTGAATGACTAGTGGGGTTTTTAAATATTGGTAATTTGTAAAATTCCCGATATCAAAATACTATTGTTAACTTCAAGATGTAACAGACTAGTTTGTACATTAATGTTAGCAACATGGGACGAGGCCTTTTATCGGAAAACATAATTTGTGGTTGTGATTTGGGGTATAATGTTATTAGTTTCACTAAATTAGTGAAACCTAATCAAATTTAGCTGATAATAAATTGATGTTTTTTATCTAAATGGGCCATTTATTTAAATTGCGGCTTATTGGTGATAAAGTCCAATACAAGTCAATCGCATTGCAGTTAGTAGGGCATTGATTAAGTACGGTAGTACCCGACAAACGAAATTTGACAATCAGCTGTCAAACGACAAAAAGCACTTTTGGTTTTCAACTTCAACTTTCACAATTTTTCTTTCCATAAAACCCTTTATTACAAACTTGTAAAAAATACTAGCGAGTTTGGTCCAGCCGTTCTGCGCTTTGCGCTTTGCAACAAACATCATTTAATATTCATTTTTAAATTAAATTACAATATAAATAAAAGATTCGATGCTCTTGCAGAGCGCACGCCCTGGTGAATGTTTGCGCCTAACTTATATTTTTAAATACCGTTATTTGATCGGCCCATCTAATAACGTTATTTAAAAATATATAATTAAGGCAGAAGGGAATAAATTACTTACAGTAATAAAGGTTTGAAGTTATGATGTTTTAGTATAGCAGGATAAAAACACCTATTTAGCGTTTCTCTCTTTGTCTCGATTTTTATTAGTAATAAACTGTACTAAAAATTTATAAATATTTACAGGGTTACATTTCAAGGTAGTGCCAAATATTAAAAATAAGGTCTATAGAACAATATAAAATACTAATTTTTCGTAATTAATTTCAGTCGTCGTATGAAGTAAAATATTCTTAAAAAAAGAAAACGTGAGATGCGCCGTCATTCATCAGAGATCACAGGCATACGTATAGCACTGCATGAGGTTCTTGTTGGACGACGCCGTTCCAACATCTAATGCAGTGCATACGGTGTAATTTAATCGAGTAATCGTAAATTTTCTAAGTATTCTATTTATCAAATGTAGAATGAAAGAATTAAAAATGAAAAAAAATAATAGTTTGTTTTTTACGTAGAGATCGATTTAGTTACTGATTCTGAGTAGTCCCTGAAAAATTGTCACTACCGTGAAATGTAAAATGTAACCCTGTATACAGTAATGTAAATTAACAGAGGACGTTCCCTTCAGCCAGTTTATCTACATCAATAATAAATAATAATATAAGTTTTCAAAAAAAAACGTTTAAAAAATTCGAAACCCCATGTTAATATGGAAATAGTACTCGCGTTATTACAAGGCGCACTCTGACAACGTCGCTTTTCTATCCTGTTCGTACGGTGAGAAAAGGGTCGGATGTTCATTATTTTTTATGAAATTGTAAAATTTCAAACCTTTTTTATTTTTTTAGTATGTGTGGACGCTATAGTATTACGGGTTAACGGGAACGCCTTTAGTTAACATACTGTATTGCTAGCGATTCTTTTTACTTACGCCTCCTGTCTGGTATCTGAAAAAACATATAGTTTATTATCTTTTGCACCATCGTGTTAACAAACGCCGGCATAATATACAAATTATACAATAGCTGTTTTAAGTAAGTTTAACGCGTCCAGGCCCCTGTCTCTACTCTGAGTTTGCTGTATCTTGCAGTGTGCAAGTGTGTGTGTGTGTGTGTGTGTGTGTTTGTTATGCACATATTTTCAATTATTTGTTTGTTTGTTTCAGTGCTGCGGACAGTGCGGACTCACCAATACTGGAGGAGGCTGGCGAGAGCGGATCCGAACAAAAACCGAAACCACTTGTCAAATATGGAGAACTCGTCATACTCGGGTAAGAATCACTGTTTTGATCACTATGAGTTTAGTGACTGAATATTATTAAGAAAATAATCACAAGTTTTACCGATACCGGTTCGAAAAGTTAGAACCCCCAAGTGTGTGGTTATTTTAAAACAAACATGAATGTGTATAGGAGAGATATCCTGAAATCAATGTTTTTGCATTTTATTCCATAACCCACCGCCGTATCAATAATTGTGAGCAATTTTAATGTTCCAGTAGGTACTGTATTGCCCTAAAAAGGGAGATGTAGAAGCACAAAACAGAATGACATTTGTCAGTTTTTAATTCGGCATCTGATGTGCTTCCGTCAGCGCAGCTTTGTGCTTCTTTATCTATAATAATTAGTTATTAATTAGTCCTTATGCTCTCTCTACTCGCGTCTTTAGCATAGGTACTATTCGTTTGCAGGTCTAGTATGATAACAAGATCTGCCTCTTTAGTAAAGGCTCAGCCTGAGTGCCGTTTTACCGTTTGGACGCGCAGGTCTTAGTATTTTATTAAGGTCTGCTTCTTAAGCTTAGGCTCAGTCTGAGTGCAGTTTTACTATTTGGATGCACAGGTCTAGTATGTTATTAAGATCTGCTTCTTTAGTATAGGCTCAGTCTGAGTGTCGTTTCACTATTTGGACGCGCAGGTCTAGTATGTTATTAGGGTAAGCTTTTTTAGCTTAGGCTCAGTCTGAGTGCCGTTTTACTATTTGAATGCACAGGTCTAGTATGTTATTAAGGTCTGCTTCTTAAGCTTAGGCTCAGTCTGAGTGCCGTTTCACTATTTGGATCCACAGGTCTAGTATGTTATTAAGATCTGCTTCTTTAGTATAGGCTCAGTCTGAGTGTCGTTTCACTATTTGGACGCGCAGGTCTAGTATGTTATTAGGGTAAGCTTTTTTAGCTTAGGCTCAGTCTGAGTGCCGTTTTACCGTTTGGACGCGCAGGCCTTAGTATTTTATTAAGGTCTGCTTCTTTAGCTTAGGCTCATCGTGCGTAAGTGTCGTTGAACAATTCGAGTGCAGATCTAGTACGTTATTAGAATCTGCTTCTTTAGCATAGGCTCAGTCTGAGTGCCGTTTCACTATTTGGATGCGCAGGTCTAGTATGTTATTAAGATCTGCTTCTTTAGTATAGGTTCAGTCTGAGTGTCGTTTCACTATTTGGACGCGCAGGTCTAGTATGTTATTAGGGTAAGATTTTTTAGCTTAGGCTCAGTCTGAGTGTCGTTTTACTATTTGAATGCACAGGTCTAGTATGTTATTAAGGTCTGCTTCTTTAGCTTAGGCTCATCGTGCGTAAGTGTCGTTGAACAATTCGAGTGCAGATCTAGTACGTTATTAGGATCTGCTTCTTTAGCATAGGCTCAGTCTGAGTGCCGTTTCACTATTTGGATGCGCAGGTCTAGTATGTTATTAAGATCTGCTTCTTTAGTATAGGTTCAGTCTGAGTGTCGTTTCACTATTTGGACGCGCAGGTCTAGTATGTTATTAGGGTAAGATTTTTTAGCTTAGGCTCAGTCTGAGTGCCGTTTTACTATTTGAATGCACAGGTCTAGTATGTTATTAAGGTCTGCTTCTTTAGCTTAGGCTCATCCTGAGTGTCGTTGAACTATTCGAGTGCAGATCTAGTACGTTATTAGGATCTGATTCTTTAGCATAGGCTCAGTGTGATTGCCGTTTTACTATTTGGACGCGCAGGTCTAGTAGGTACCTATGTTATTAAGAGGCGCTTTAAAGTGACTTATTATAAATCAAATAATCGTAATTATATGACCGACGATCTGGTAAAGGTCGCAGGAAGCCGCTGGATTTAGGCCGCTTCCAACCGGCCAATCTGGAAGTCACTAGGGGAGGCCTATGTTCAGCAGTGGACGTTGTTTGGCTGAAATGATGACAATGAATCGTTATTTGTAGCTTGTACTTAGATAATTTAATAAACTATCGATGTTACGCACCTAAAAGGGAAAAAATATTTTCCGGTAAATACAATAAGCAGATCTAGTTTTCGTTGCAACAAACACGAGTACAAGAAAACTTGCTAAGATAGGCTGACGAGTGGCGGCGATAATATCATTTAATTTTGTTTTTTATTGCTGGGTTTTTCGCCTGTGTTCACATGTACCTACGTAGATAACAGTTAATGATATCCACATGATCATCCTAATATCTTGTTTTATTATTTGTTCGAGGGCTATTTATATATTCTTTATCTTTTCAAAGCCATCTATTGATTAGAAGTACTTGGTTTAAATGGCCGTTTATACTGTTAAAACATAAGTAATTACGACTTTGGGAAATCCAATCGGCTGTTTATAATTCATTCGTATCGGATGTTGTAATTTTTTTTGTCCTTGCTTTATTTATTTACGACTAACTTCGTACCGCCTCTTTTTTGAAACTTTTCAGATTTTTATTAGTTATTCTGCTGTTCGGAACGGAGAAAAATCCAACAAACCAAAGATCATTAAAATCGGTTCAGCCGTTCTTGAGTTATAAATGGTGTAACTAACCCGACTTTCTTTTATATAAATAGATTGGCATTTATTTTTATGTGGTCTCTATCTCTACTATACCGATACAATTTTCAATCCGACGTCCTCCGTAGCCGAGAGGCGAACACCGGACTTGACGTTCGCCATTTCTGAGGTTCCGGGTTCGATTCTCGGTCGGGTCAATGTAGAAAACGAACTTTTCTTTGTTGTCTCGGGTCTGGGTGTTGTGGTACCCTCGTTGTGTCTGATTTCTGTAACACAAGTGCTTTAGCTACTTACCTTAGGATCTTGGCAATGTGATATTGTCCAATATTTATTTATTTAATCCAAGTTATTGCATTATTACGAATCAATACTACCTATAAGAATTAAGGTGATCAATGAAAATTATAACACCTTATGTGTCATTTTTCTTCGAAGATTGGCTGCCCGCATACCTACGCTACAACAGTCGAATGTTCCTCTAGAGTAAAAAATCGTTTCTTCATTATGAAATTGGGAAAGTCGATGATTTATAAAATATATGAAAAAGTAACCAAAAGGACGTGACTGGTAAGGTTCTAAATCTTTAATAATATTGTTTGTCGTCAGATAATTTGATATATCTGCCTACATATTTTGTTACTGAGCCCAAAGTTGTAAGTATTCTGTTTTGGTCAACTGTGTTCGCAAAAAACGTAACAAACTTGCAGTAAAAATATCTTGGCCAAGGCAGAAACCGATAAATCGATTGCCGAAAATGAGGTTAGTTTTGCAAGCCCTTATTAGTTGATTGGTTAATCTGCCACTGAAGACACCCGTCAATTGATGTTTGGTACAAATAATACGTGACCGTTTATATTATGCGGATCACGTACGTTCATCCTTTTTGGGAAGGCATTCATTACAATGATAAATATTGACGTAAAGCTAACAAAGCGAAGTCTTTATTTGTGCTAACCCTAAGCGAACTGCTAAATTAAAACAATAGGCTAATTTCCTGGGTCAAAAAAATATAATTCTATTTAGTCCGTCAGTTAGATTATCAAAAAATATTGGACTCATATTTTGACTTTAGTCAATCAAACAAAAAAATACGAAGATAAAGCGCATCAAAGTTTGGGAGTGACGTCTTGCTAAAAAGTGTCGCAAGGCGTGACGTTTTGCGGAACTTTAACGGGCTATATCTTCATCATTTTTTGTTTGATAAAAAAAAAATTATACTGGACACGTATAATTTTTTTTTATATATATTTATATTTATATATATTTATATATTTTCTGAACTGACGGACTAATTAGATTTTTTAAAGAAACTAGCCTATTAAAAAGGTTAGTAGAATATACTGATTCCGGACTATCGCCACTATACGTGTGTTACATTGCAAAGGGGTGCCAAATCTTTAGGAATGGCTCAGGCTCAGTAACTTAGTCGAACTATGAAAATACAAAAAAATATTTTTCACATTTAACTATTCCTATCTGCTGTTAAAAATCGTACGCGTGGATAATTTAACTCGTACATGAAAAAATTGAACCGTGTGTGTACTGCGTAAGGTCCTTGTTGACTCGCCATACCTACGCCTCTGATGAAAGACCGCGCGTATTTCGTAGTCGCTCTGTTGACTTTATTTTCGGATATTTTAAATGAATTTTTTTTCGTAACACGATTATTTAAAAAAATACGATTAAGACGCTAATTTATATTGTTCCCTAGGTCTTATTTTTTAAATTTGCCACCCCTTTGGAATGTAACCCTATATTAACACAGACGTAAGATTGTGTTTCTAATAATTGTAAAGCTAAGCTATGCTCCATGGTTCTGTTGCAAGAGCCTTGATTACGGTAGAATTGATTTGAAATTCTAGTGGCCATGAAAGTTTTAATTAGTACAAAATTGGTGCTATTAAAATTTTGTAACTAATTATGCTTTCTGTGTCGTTATATACAGCTAATAAATAAATACGGTATCTAATGAAGGAACGGCGATACTGCTGTAACAATAAAATCTGTCTAGGTACTTGTATTGCGCCTGGCTAGATTGTGTACGTTTTATTATTATATTTGCTCAGCGGATAGTTAGCGTTCACTGGCGATTGTTTCCTTAGAAAATTGCAGCTTTCACCCACTAACTGCACTATCAAAAGATAACACAAACCCGTTCTCTCCGATCTGCTGTTGAAGCGTTCCTTTCGATTTCAAACTGACTTTAATATACGTCGTTTAATTCCTGTTGTTTCGGAGAACAGGACAATTTTAATATTTCTTTTGGACCTTGATTGTCCTGTTTGCCTGATAAGCATTGTTTTAATTTACTTTACCCGTTGTGCGGCAATCTAATTATAAACACAAATCCTGCAGTGATTAAACCATTACGTTAATGAAGGATTTATTATTACTTACCTAAATTAGGATTTGAAATTTCGAAAGTCGATTGAAATTGTAATAAATCGAAGGTCTCGTAATCGATTAGAATCAAATTTAGCTCAAGTAGCCGAGGTCAGTGCGGTCAAGTTCACGTAGGCGAATCAAGCCGTTACGTCACGCTCGGTCAATTCTAAAAAATACTGCTGGTTTTTTGTTTCAACGCGCGAAACTTAACAATTCTCTGTACCAATTGAATACACTTTAGTTTGGTTGGCGGTAAAAAACAGATGCAACGTAGTTTGATGGATCGGAAACTGAGCCATACTTAGTTACTCCATAAAACAACCTTCATCGTTATCTCTGGTAAATCGTCATCTAGTTTGCATTCGGTTTTCAGCCCAAATTTTATTGCTTTTGGACGCTGTCTGTATGCTAACGTGAAATTTGCTTCCGACTAATCTTTATTAATCCACGTAGCTCAAGTGGTTTTACATACTAGTCACGAAGGTTTGGCTACGAACGGCAGTCCTATACTAATGATCGGTTGCAAGACAAAATAAAAGACGCGTATGTAATTTGTTGTTTTTTTATTTTTTTAAACCGTTAAGTGCAACTTGTAGTACTTGCCTAACAATATAAACACTTAAAAACATGATTTGAGCACACAGCTATCATTATTTACCCCTTAACCCATGTCGCGTGCTCCTGATAGTACGTTTAGGACATGGTCGACAATCTAAGGTACTATTTTATTAGTTAACTTTCTTCTATGGGTTGATTCTACTGCTTTGACAACAACTTTTTGGGACCAACAAAGAAATCTCAAAAAATATATTTTATGTCTGCATAAATTACAAACTGATCACAGTTGTACAACTGGTCGGCGGTTTAGTAGTGTGAATGTGGAAGTGTTGTTTTTTGCGATTTTGATGTTGGTTCTGTATAAAAAGTTGCTGTACGAGTATTTGAGCACCCTAGATAAGGACGTATAAACTTTGATAGGACAAACTCTGGGCTGGAACCCAAGTTTATTCTCCGAATAGACGCATAGACATGAATGACTAAATGCGTACTGAATTATGTTATGACTGTTACCAGGATGATTATTAATTCAATAGATTCCTAAAGGTAGAGAAGGGCAAATAATAATCTACAGGTAAAAATGATAACACCTACCAAAACAAACAAAACAGCTCATCTGTTGTCAGTACGTAACAGTCATTTCTTTTTCGGGATTCAAAAGGGGTTGCATTGCTCCTCAGTCCTTTGCAGCAGGAGATGTCAAATTACCAATTAATATCCTGCACATGACACTTTGACACTATTTTATCCATTGATGTAACTAACCGTCATAACGAATAAATCCTCACACTTCTGTAGCCTGGGTTTGTGTGACATGACACGTCGAACTTACTGCGCACGAACACGACATTCCACAAAAGGCATGCAGTTGCATGATAAGCGAACTACCACGGGATTAATAACACGGAGACGTCGGAGTGACATCACTGGGGACACACGACACGTCTTATACACAGTGGCACAAACTTGCAGAAGAGGCATACGTCGCTAGGATTGTATCGTGTACAGACAGCAGCTGGTCAACCTACCACAAAACGCTAAATTTTCTCAATTGATATTGTCGTGTTGTATTTAAAGTTCAATGACCTTTTAACTTTTTGGGTAGGATGACGTGACTGTACATAGAATTAGATATAGAAGTCTGAAGTTTGATAGTGGTCTTAGGGCTATGGTCTTAAGAATCTATTGTTAGGTCTATCTAATTAACACTAATAAATTGTTGGTCTGCAAAGGAAAGGTGAAAAATTCACGGATTCGCAAAGCAATTAATAGAAGCTGGTACCTTATTACTCATTGAATAAATTCCTGACAGATAAAAATATATAAACTCTTGGCTGATTATTTTATTATGTACTGTATACTTTTATTTACTGCAAGTGACTTTAATTGTATTTCTTTTTTATTATTACGATCGTTTCAATTTGTTTTTGTACGCCAAGAAGGCAGGACACGGTTAGTTCTAAGACAAACCCTTGTATGACCAATGTACACCTGTGCTCCACAATAAAGATTTATGATGATTATGGTATAGTCAAAGTGTATTAGAAGCATTATTTTTACCGTTAGTAAGCAATGTCGTCTTTTCCGAAATACAAGGGTAGCGATTGAGCTACAGACCATGAGACGTATTTTTGAATCATGCGAATTCCAATCCGAATACGAAATCGCAAGATTCGCATGAGAATTCCTAAAATCACTATTTTTGAAAATTCATTCCGTGAATTCTGCAACGACTACTCGTTTTTGTTTTCTACTAGTAGAAAGTACGGAAGGATTACATTGACAAGTAAACGTATGTTTGACATAAATTTGACATAATAACTTTTTATTTACCTTCGTTAATGAGTTTTTGCTTTATGGTTTATAATATTTTCTGCGTGAAACAACATTTCAATTTGATAGTAACACCTATTTCGAGTGATTCAAAAATGCGTAAAATCGTGAGCAATAGAAATGAATTTCATACACGAATTGTTTTCGTGTTCGAATTTGAGATTCATTTCTAATGCTTCAAAAATACGTCTCCATATGTTAATTTAAACGACATAAGGTTGAATCCAAAATCAAAACAAATAGCCCTAACATTATGGTTTTGTTTTTAAAAGCGATTTTAAGCTGTAGCTTCTAAATTTGAATTATTTTACTATCTAAAATACACGTAAATCATATTGTATCTTACTGTTATTTTAATAGCTTTTGTAACTGTCATCATCATCATCATCATCATATTCATTTTAGCCATAGGACGTCCACTGCTGATAAAGAATATTTATTGCTAAAGGGCATCACAATGACACAAAACAGTACACAAACAATAATGCTGAACAAACGCCTCCCTCAATGACTTCCAGATTATGGCCGGTTTGATACTGTTTTAAATATTAATTATTTAAAAGGGCCCGTCGTTTGCGTATTTTATTTATACTTTGATGTTCGTAAACAGTGTATCTTGCCATAACTGCCGTTTGAATTCCAACGAATACACGAATTATCTTAGCAAAGTTTGAACTATGGCGACTACATAACTAACAAACATACTTAAAAACATTTATAAACACCTACACTTAAATACTCGTGCTCATCACACAAACATTTGCCTCTTGCGGGATTGGAACCCGCAACCCGCCTGGCTTTGTAGTCCAGAGCGCGAACTACTAGGCCAGACGGTTGTTAATAAAGAAAACTAGCTTTTTTTTCTTTTTTTCTCTATGCTATTCGTGGCATAGAAACTGGGTTGAAATTTCTTGACAAGCGTACAGTTTTAATCGATTCTCTTCATTACTTTAAACACGTGCATGTAAATATACTTACACTAGCACTGTGCGTGCACGCATCCAATGGTTATTATGGTATTCAGTTCAGAGTCTATGACCGCAAAACTTTATTTATGTGTTGCATTACATCAAGTAGTCAGAGGTCATGACCATCTGCAAGTCTACGTTGTTTAGGAGTATTTGCCTCTCACTTCATATAGTGGCAATGAAGAAAACAGGTTTGTTTGTCCTTTAAAACTTTTTCTTGGTATAGTCAACAGCACATAGTTTTAGCATAAGCTAGCTGATAAGCAAGCTGCTTATTACTAAAAATAAAACTAAAAGATCTTTATTAAGCTTTTTACGTCTTGGTCCTAATTATGTAGATTGTAAAGCACGTCTTAAAAGTATTTGTTTACAATTAAAAGGCAGATTTTACAATGTATGTGACTAAGTCAACAAGTTAGTGACTTAGTTAATCTTATAGCCGGTAGGAAGATGAGCTTGATCGTGTCGAGCTTCCTAAACTTCCGTCATGTAAATAGACACTTTGGTTCACGTAATTCAGTCTAAAAGACTAAACTATGTTTATTTTAAGTTTAATTTTAATCTCGTAGTAAACGCGTGACTTGTAGACTTTTAGTCATACAAGATTAATAGTGAAAAATAGTTCATTTCGGTCTCGGTCGTAATAGTAGTAATAGTTAATTTAGTGAACTCTAAGCTAAGGATCAGCTAAGGATTGTCAGCCACGTTCACGTTGGAAAGATTTTCATCAATCCGCCTAATGTCACGGTCCACCTCACGGAATGGGACCTGTTCAGAATTTATTTCATAAATTCACTCTAAGATCTATCTATATCCCCTTGTTGTAAAAAGCAATTTTGTTTTGCAGCCAAGCAGTAAATTGGCAGTGGTGTCTTTTATATTATAGTAACGATCGTTTATACGGCTAACAACTGAATTTTATGATCAGCGTAAAAATATCGTCATTTGCATTGCATTCATTGTGTTCATGATTATCTTTTTTATTGCGTTAGAATGAGTAGAAATTGTTATAATTAAACCGATAAAATCGGAGACTTGAGATAGTAAGTAACAAAAATACCAGATTTGTTAATTCAGGAAAGGATAACACCGACATCTCTAATTACGACACGAACACAATAAAATGACAACCGCAACGATGATTTAAACGTTGCAAATTCGAATCTGGCTAATATGTATTGATTTACGAGAATGAAAACACTAAAACCACTAAAATATGAGCTACAATTGATACTAGAAAGAAAACGCGACAGTCGCTATGAGAGTAAAATAAAATCGCAGGACATGAACTAGTAAAAACGTTACGACTTCTTTTTATTACGGCCGTTTCTAGCAGTTTTATAGCGTTACGCAAGTAATTCGGTGTGCATTATTTACGGGAATCGCATAACGGTGCATCATAGGCGCAGCGCACACTGAATGAAAGTCGTATGCGTACTAGTAAGCAAGAAAAGTTCTATGTTTATCATAACTTGTTCTTTGTTTATTGTCACATGGTTTAACTAAATACATTTTCAAGTATTCTGAGGTGGTGGGAGGCTGATGTCCTATAATACAGGTATAATAATATACCTAGCATAGGCATCAGTCTCACACAAAAAAAAGAAAATTATTTTTTGTACCTATACTACCGTGTTTTTGTGATGAGAAAATAAAGATTTATTTATTTATTGTTTATTTATTGAGATCGCGGATGTTAGAAACGAGGGTTTTCTTCAAGTCTTCAAGCCATTTGTTGCGATGCACGTATTCTCTTGGGTTTTGGGCACTTTCTTATCGTTGGTTTTAGTTATACTCGTATGCTCAACAGAAGATTAATAACTCATAAAACACTAATTACTTGAGTAATTGAGCAAAGCAACTGGTCTGTGTCGGGTTCTTGATAAGTTGATAGTGCTTTTTTTCGAATGTGTTTGCTTCATTTGCTTGCACTGTTACGCGTGCAGCGTAGTTCCCACTACGTTATTACTTTATATGAGCTATTATTATGGCTAATGGGTGATGGATGGGTTTAGATAATTCTTCGTATTGTTTACAGTTGTAGTTAGCAAACTTTTATCAGCGGGTGCAGTGCAGTCAAAAATTTGTTTAAAAAACAACTGCTTTGTAGTAATATCGAAATTACTTGGATTTTTTGTAAAAATTCTACTCATGATTATAAACAACTTTTATAACGGGATCAATAGTAACAGCCAAAAAGAAACTGTTCCGTACATTTTAGCGGAACAGCTGTTTTTTTTTCTCAGTGTGGTTAGGTGGAGACGGTTTGCATTGAAAAATAAATTCAAGTGTGCGGTGAGCATTACGCACGCAGACAGTGCGGAAGCGAGTGCGTGCGACGCGTGGTGCAGCCGAAATAGCGTTGTACTTGTATGTATTTTGTAGACCGGTGCCGATGCCGCCGGCACACATTGTCATGATGTAAACTGAAAGCGTGTTTTCAGATAGAAATTATCGGAATAATCTGTAAATAGATAAGATATTTTGCAAAAATAAATAGTTAGCAAATTATAACATTATAATAAATAACAAACCATTTATTGTCGGCTCAGGAAACTTGCATAGGTACAATTAAATTTTAGCCAAAAAAATATAAAGAAAAGTCAAAGGGTTTTGCTCAGCTTGCCACACGAGAGTAATAGGCCTTGCTCGGACCGCGTTGATTTTCAACCCATCTTTTCTCTATAGATGATTAATATCATCTATTATTTAAGCATATTGTAAAATCGACACCATACACATTTAAACAAAATATCATCTATATCAAATGGCGAAATCAGTGGCGGCCCGCGGCATCACTTTGATAGTGATTACCAAAATTAGCCGATGGGGCAGAAAGGTTCTAGAATGGAGGCCACGTACCGGCAAGCGCAGCGTAGGACATCCACTCACAAGGTGGTCAGACGACCTGGTAAAGGTCGCAGGAAGACGCTGGATGCAGGCCGCTTCCAACCGGCCAATCTGGAAGTCAATGGGGGAGGCCTATGTTCAGCAGTGGACGTCCTATGGCTGAAATGATGATGATGACCAAAATTAAGCCACCTACGCCGCGGTTGTGATTGGATGGGTTACCTTTCCAACCATATTAAGTGACATTTATCAAAAGCATCTCCGTGCTTCGGAAAGCACGTTAAAAGATGGTCCTGGCTAATATTCCTTGATACTAGTCGTGATACCTAGACCTTGTGGCGACTTAATAACATCAACATGATTTCGTCAACATTCATTACATTCGACGGCTACTTTGGTTGATATCTTATGGATTACGTTTTGTTAGAACAGCGTCCACAACCAAACTTTTTATTTAATGTGCGTGGGCGAATCCAATGTTTCAAAGTTATCAATTTAACATGATGATATTCATAATGACCAGACACTATAATAAATAATGTAGTTAAAGCAATAATTGATTATTTGACCTGATTTGACTTTTCATTACCCATAACGCCTGGGCATTATAGAAAATGCCCTCATAAATCATTTGGTCCATAACATACCTATCTTCTACTGTTTTCAGGCGTCCGTTTTCAAAGTTCCCAAATAGACTTGTGAAGTTGCTACTTTGAAAAAGTCACAGTATGTACTCGTACTATAACTTAAAAGTAACATTTTTTTAAAATCTTATATGGCTATAATAGTGTATTCTTATTGTGACGACGGTGTATGCGTTGTTAACAGCGTTTTTGCAATGAGATTCTCGGTAGCATGTATTCATTGTCGTATCGTATTAACTAAAACGAATGCATTGCACTGCATTGGCCACATCAACTAAGAGTATGTGACCGGTAAGTCCAATTACTACACAGAAATTGTGTAAATCTATTTTTTGTACTTTCCTCTTTTTTAAATAGGTTATAGTAGTGTATTATTATATTGTCGTTGGTGGTTTTGAACATAATACCTTATTTATTATTATGTATTTCCTGCAACTTGTGCCGTACGCACGATGATTTAGTGATTTAGTGAGGTGATCTATTAGAGTAACGCTGGGGAGTAATTAGCACACGCCACACAGTTATTTTTAGGTTTCGTCGTTTTAGCAAGAGTTGCATACAAATACAGTTGTTATAATCGCGGCTTTACCCAAAAACAGCACGAAACTGCTGACTAAGCTTTAGATAATGGTAAGTTCTTTAACTGAGGCAATCGTCGACGAGCAATTATTGGCTGCGCGCTACAACCGCTAACCAATAAGCCAAGTGATCGTTTCGTTTTAGCGTATCTTTTCACGTTTGATTGACATTGAACATTCTTAATGAGAACTATCTCGTATAATTTAATGTCAATAAAATCGGAATTATTGGTGTGCCTATCGTGTTTGTATCACTAGTTTCAACGTTCACCACTCGAGTGTTCGACGTGAGGGCGCAGCATTTTCTTGTAGTTCTAGACACTTTTACAAAGTTATTTATGTTAATAATTGAACGGGCTTGGAAAGCGTTTCAGTTCAGCTGCCCCTGATCGAATAATAATAAAAGCGTGAAATTGCCTTCCCGCAATGGCGTCGAACTAATTTGCAAGCTGCTCAACACTTTTATCAAATTTGACCGCAGGCAGGAGGTCGTCATGTACCGTGGAAAATGGAAATTTACCAATAACCTACTAATGTACCTATGTGTTATAGCCGAAGAGCTAGGAGTGATTTTGTAGCAGCCGCTTCTTTTAGTTTAAAAATAATAAAGAGATCAGATCAGTGTTTATCAATATTTTTTTAAAGTCGTTTGTACAAGTCTCGGAAATGTTGGCAAAGCATTCGCAACCTCATTTGTGTTGTAAAACTTGTGAACTTTGAGCAACGCGATGATAGGCGACATACCATTAGGTAAATTGTCTGTTTGCTTGGAATGTATGGTTGGAGTACAAAAATTGTGTCAAATTCCCTTTACAAAAATTGTGCCATCTTTGGCAAGGAGGTTCAGAAGTTGGAACACACTGTATGGCACGTGGCACACCACAGTAATGCGACGTGCAGCCCAAATGGTCGACGAGAGGGGTAACCCGTCTTTCGTTGTTTGCACCATAGTTGTGCGGCAGGGGTTAGCTTTTATAAGAGCGACTGCCGTCCGACCTCCCAAGTTCCCAACCCGGAATCCCAAAGCTTCTGCTATCTCGTCTGTTGTTCAGCAGGTGCACCGACTGGCAGGTGAGATTGGCTTGGGCCCAACAGGTCTTGTTTGGGTTCCTTGCACCCGCGGGGTAACCTGCCTGAATATTTCTAAATGTGAGTGTGCCGTATTTCGTAATAAAAAAACTTTACAAGTTCGTATTATGTCTGTCCTAATTCAATACGATATGCTATAAGCGGTTGTTAGTGGCACTAGTAAAAGCGTTCAAGGATGTATTTAAAAAATAAAGATTTGCAAATTATTCGATGTTGTGCCCATAGTAAAAGTTGTTGTATTTGAACAGGAAAGTGAGATATTTGTGGCTCTAAAACCAACAAAAATTCACCGGGTATACTTTTTTATTCAGTGAAGGTAAACAATATTAATTTCAGTGCAGCGGCTAAAAAAACACTACCTCCAAAACGGTTTTTCAGCTCTTGGACTATAAGAGCTAACCTCGGGATTAACGCTAAAGCGTGAGTGACGTGCGCCTCACACTCAACTTGCCTCAACAATTCGTACAGGCTTGAAAAAACGTGACCTAATCTTGAACAATTTTAATGAGAATATAACTATATATATAAGTATATTGAGAGATTATTAACATTTTAAAGGACAGTGGTAATGTGAAGTTAACTATGAAAAATATTCGTTACAAATAAACTGTAAACTGTTGTGCTGTAAACAGTAACTAAACAAAATCACAGATTCGTTTGTCGACGACCCTGGTGTAGTTGCGCGGTATCCGCGTTAAACGCATGGGTCCCGTGTTCGATTCCCGATTTAGGTTAATTCAGAAAACTATATGTTCTATATGTCTGGGTAAGCTGGGAGACACCCCTGGCAAAATACATGGTGTGGTGCCTCGTAACACAAGGATGTCTGTTCTTTACTTTGAGACCATGACAGTTGGTGCCGAATATTTTTTATTTATTTTTATATTTTTAACTCCACTCTCATCCTCCTCAATCTCTAATAATACCTCCTGTGTAGCAAAATCTACAATAATCAACTACTACTAACCTGATCTCCGGCATAACCAAACCAACCAGTGAAGGTTGTGCAGTCTCTTGAAAAGATCATGAAGCTAATCTAGTTAAAAGAACCCGACTCTCGTTATAGACTGCAGTTTAATCAACAAAAGCGTATATTTTCAAACCCCGATTCTACAGAATGTCACTCGGAAGGTTGTAAGTATTCTAACGATTCCTCTTACATCAAAAACGGTTAAGGCGTTTATTCGTTATGGTGGAATACAGAAACATACACATAGATGCATGAACCCTAAAAACATTACACTCCTTTTTGCGCAGTCGTGTAAAAAAGGACAACCTAAAAACTTTTCTGAAAACTATACAGCCACAACAATAACAATGCAAGCAAAATTACAAAGATAAAATATTCAGTGGAAGGGTAACGCAACTTAGATCACTACTGCTGCGTATCATATTCCCATTGGCATAATCTCCTTATTTCGCTATAAAGTTTTCACAATATATTTTCTTATTTTGGGTATGGATTTCCCGAGCAATATATCATCCGTAATCCGTCGAGCCTACTCTAGATACTAATGCAGGGCATTATCCTGTTACATACATATTATGTACACGTGTATTCAGTGTTAAACATAAGCCGTGGTATTATAGTATACTTTAGTGCCTTTTGATAAATGCTAAAATATGTAAGTACATAACATAATTTTGTGTGCATATCATTATTGTGGTGTCCGTACTCATTAATACTCATTTATTCAGTATATAGGCCCTCTTCCGGGCACTTATACACGTTCCAAAATATAGCTTTATTAGCCTACCATCGTTCCGGGACTACATATCGGCTGGTGATGAGAAGAAACGATGCAACAAACTCAGTCACCTTTGTCAGCCTTCTTTACAGGAAATACAGTTACAAGACATGAAGTAAGTGCGAGCTAAGCAGGTTAAGTCCATGCACTCTTGTCGTTCAGATCGTCTACCTTATAATAATACCCTTTTTTCATAAGGTTTTTTTTAATGTGAGTTTTGAACTCATGTACAGGTAGTTCAACAAGAGTCTGTGGAACTTTATTAAAAAATTTAATACATTTCCCCAAGAATGAATTACCAACTTTGTGTATTCTGAAGCTCGGAACGGCTCGTATAATATATACGGATAATAATTATACGTAAAATAGTCCATGAAATAAATACCAATACAATAAACATTGTTTGAGTACTCTTTGTTATCATAGAAATTCTAATGCTATTTACTGAACTATGTTGGTGAGTTAGTGTTATTTAATTACTGTAATTAGTAAAGTCAATGGTTCTTATCTAACCTTCCAATTCGTAATGCCTAACCGCATCCGGTTGACTTTTTATAAATCGCATATACACTACTGTCGTATTAAAACCAACCGGTCATCGTGTTGTATTCAGGTGTCCCATTTCAATTGACACTAGCGAGAAAGCACTCGTACAGTAAAAGAAAGGTAATTAAAATTTCTACTAATGAATATTAATGTAATTTTATAAAAAGGATTATCCGAGTTAAGATTCTAAATGACAAAAACGTCAAAAATCATCATTCTGTATATAATGGTCCAGTCTGAAATGCATCATAATCTCTCAAACAAAGACCTACCTATTCAAAATTCTGTATAATATTTGCATGTGGTTGACTTTGATACAAAATCATCCGCTGCGTTCAAACTTCTACGTTGAGTTTGAATATAGACCCGATTGCAGAATCTGATCTACTTAACAGTACAGAAGACTCTTTGTTTAGTAAATTAGCAATCAGAGTCTAGATGCTCGGCCTGCGCTGTAGGTAATAGGTATATTCAGTCAGTCTAACCTACTTTCCAGTTTTTTTACTGCAATAAAGCTTAGCGTTTAAGTGAACGTGCTAATTTGTAACTGTGGCAAACGTTTTCGCATTTTGCATGTTTTAAGACAGTGCTCATCATTTGACTGTTCAAGACTTTTTAGCTTTTTAGTTTAGTTTTTCAGCAACAATAGATCTAGAAAATGTTTGGCAGAACGTTTCCTAGACCTATTGTCTTCACTGATCAATTGCCCAAGTTATTTCTAAACTTGTTTCGTTCCTCTTTAGTAATTTATGTTTAAGAAAGTCAATCAAGTATACAATGTTCTAATGTGTATGTATTCTAAAGTAAACAAACTTATCGTTTTAGTGTTTTCAGAATTCTAGACAAAACCTGTTTAATTAACAGTCGTTATTACGGAAAAAAAATTTGTTAGACCCGAGTTTGATATTTTAATTTAGTTCTTCTGTAATCTATGTAGTTCACTGATTAAACTAAGAATGAGAAGTCGAGAATCTACGTATCAAAACGCATTGACCTTCGATCCGCGAACGGTTTGATTGGCATTGTATTGGATCGACGCCATGACATTGGCTATACTCATCATTGTTGCGGTAACCTCCTGAGTTTTTACGATGCATCAGTCTTCTTGGATAATTGCAACTCGGCACCGTATGCGGATGCACATCCTTCCATATCGCGATGAGTAACTACTGACGAATGTTGCCCGGAGAATAAGACAGTGTTATTTTAGGGTCACTATTAAGGAATTAAAGCCTTGACAAAAGAAGGATTTTTTTTAAAAGCCCTGCTTTTTTTTCTTAAAATTTTCAACCGATAGCTTGCGAAATTTAAACACAACAATTACACATTCATTATTACTTGAATTTTAGTTAAAATCCTAGGCAGATTAAAAAAGCGGACATGTCCGAACAAATTTGGACGGACAGTAACCCTAGTATTACACGACTTATGTGTAGTGTTGCCAAGCCCAGTGTGTTAAAATTAGGGACTGAAAGTTAGAAATGTTCGGGCCACAAAACAGGGTAAACAAAATAGTGTAGCGTTGACAGGAGACTGAATCGTGTGACACGCGATTTTGTTAATAATAACAATTTTTTATTACTTCGATTGAGAATCTGTACATTTCGAAAACCTCAAATTTTAGAATGTCTCGTGCAAAACGATGAACGTGGTAATCTAAGTTATGTGGTATTTTATCCCTGCGAACGACACAGTTGTTGTTGTTAGAATGTGATTCGTAAATAAGGCGTTCATTTGTTCTGTCTGCTGTACGTCTTGTGTTGTACGTACTCAGGACTTTCGCATTTCACAAGCTGAGAACGGTTTGAAATAAGAACTTATGAATATAGATAAAATGATGTAGGTAAACTATATATTTTATTGTAAATTAGTTTGATAAACCAGTTGGCGCAGTGGCACCATAGGTTCAAGTGTCCCGGGTTTGATTTCTCCTTGGTCGCGGTTAATAATCTTATTCTGAATTGTTTCAGCTCTGTGTGAGCTGGCAAGGATATCAATTTTTTACTTCGAGATCATGCCAATATTCGTGTGTTATTATTACTGTGTTAACTAGCGCATATTTATATTCGGCATTTTAATCAAAATACATAATACTTATGGAAACTACCCATATTAGGTATATCTTTTAATGAAATCCCTGTAAGCGCAAGGATTCAGTTAATCCTCAGTTATCAATATAAGTAGGCGTGGTTGCTCATGCATATGTTTTATCGTCAAACTTGTAGTATAACAAGTCAGCTGATTTAAAATGTTTTATACGATGATTCAAGTATGAAGTGAAGTAGTAGCAATTACCAACGCACAAGGTAGATACAGCTTTCGTGAGTCGTAAGTTCGAATATCAGCTTGTGATTCTGGGTTATTTCTGAATCTAGGCATTTTCAGGTAACAATTAATTTTGTTGCCATGATGCAAAAAATCAGGTTACCGTCTAATCGCTATAAACGTAATAACGTAACGTAACCCGTCAAGAATCAAGACAAAAAGCTAAGGGCAATAAGGTAAAGGACCAAAGGTGCATTACTAATACGCAGAAACAAAGCATCTAAGTGAAATAAGTTACCGACGCGCCCCAGACATGTATACAAAACATACGCGGAATGTGTTTTCGGGAATTTTCAGACAGACAAATTATACCAGTAGACCGTCTCTTGAAAAGTGCAATAAAACACTTGCAGTACGTGCTATCAGCGTTCAATGTAGCGCTTATAGCGGTGTCAAACCTCCACTTATTTCCTTATCCATAGCACACGGCATCGATCTAACGCTGTCGTCGCCAGAGCTTCCTTGCGGTTACGCAAGCTCCTTCCACCCAGACTAGTGGTGTATTTGTCTGCTAATGTGTTCAACAATATAATTTATTATAACATCGCTTGCGGTCGCGGATAATACCAAATATTTGTTTTCCTTTAAAAACATTTGAAAAAGCGCACTCTGAATGTATGCTATACTTTGCAATAGAAAAAGGAAAAACATTTTTTTAAAACTTCTTGACTAATAGGCCGTAAGTTACCAAAGGGAATCCGTCGGGGGCTGCCATTCTTTTAAATTACAGAGAACCGCTTCTAATTCGATCGAACCGTTTCGGAGATAAATAGCAACATTCAAGTGCACACACACACACACAAACAAAGTAACTAACAAACAACCTCTTACCCTCAACGCATATACCTTCTCGGTTCCGTCGTGGGTAAGATCGCTCGTAAACAATAAGCTTAAATGCGTACGCAGATGTGTGAATACAAGAAACTGCATCGCAAAACCACACATGTACCTATGTGGCAGGGGCGTGCATTGGTTTCAGATGGGGGTAGGCTGTGAGTGAAAACTGAGTAAGTTTGCGTGAAACAGTAGGCGATCTCGCGGCAGCCTAACATTGGTTAAATTGCACATTAACGATCAAAGTTGCGCGCTTTAGTAAGGAATAAGTACAGGTAGACGACAAAATGGTTACAGAATATTTATTGTTTATTGTTGAATACGTAATTAATTATTTATTTATTTCTTTGGTTAGCTGTTCTGTCGGTTTTTTATGAAGGTAGGCTCTGCATAATAGCCTATATGGGATGCACGCCCCTGCTATGTGGCATCATATCACACTCGACTGACAAACAAATAGTAGTCAAAGTGGATTAGCAGACTTCATTCGACCAGGCACAAAAAATAAATATTCTGTGGTTTACACATTCAAAACATACATACTCACATAGTAACAACACAACTTAGACGTAGAGACTCAGCTCGTTTTCCCTAATTGCGTATATTTAACGTGATGCGTATGCCATTGTGTGTAATTGGTATAGTATTACTCGTTAGTGTTGAAAGGATGATAGGCTGCTAAATCAATCAGATTGTAGACGATTCATTCGAAGTCAACTACGAGTTTACTCTTAAAGATTAATGAATCGGTATTCGATATAGTTTACGTCACATCCCTAGTGCCAAGCTACACTTAACTCAATTACGGCGGAACAGTGCACCTATTAAACTTCATTAAGGGAGATGGTAATGCACTCGAAGTACGAAAGTGTACGAATCGACTCGGAGTATAAGATTTGCAGGACAATTTTGTTTATATCCCCTTCTTGCATATTGATATAAGGGAAAAGAATCCTTAAAGACTCCATAGACTTATATAACTTTATTTTATTTCTGGTTAAGGTAATTTCTTTCTTTCTAATGGCATTGTGCAATCTACAGAAAAGACGTTTTATAAGATATCGTTGTGAGCTCTTTAGAAGTCCTCCGTGTCAGTAAGAATGTCAGTAGTAGTATATACAGCATTACAAAACGATTTAATAAAATATAAACACAATATTCTCCTCTTTATTAGTTTTCCATTGTGAGCAGGGAAACTTTTGTTAAACTCATATCAAAGCGAAGCGATAATGTAAGTATATGAAATATGGATGTGCAAGTTCAAGCATTGTCATGATGTGAACAGACTACATAGTAAATACTAATTTGTATTTACTGAATGGCATAATGTATAGGAATAGGTATTATTATTTATTATTTCCGTATCGCATTCATGCGGCACCGAACAATGGTACTTTCTCCTAATTTATCAGTTTTATGGCCCGGTCAACCCACCAGTTCTGTCTGGCTTTATCTCGGTATTTAACTTCGCCGTACTATTAATTAATTTCTTGTTCACTGACCCAAATATCGCATTAATTCCTGTCGGTATCAGAATAATAGGTTTTGTGGGCGATGACATAACCAGTTGTTGGTTGTAGGTGGAGAGGAGCACCTATATTGCGTATTATGGTGAGAAAAACCCAACATTGACCTTAAGTTTATATTTTGAGTAGGTATCTATTCCGTGGTAAAGCTAAAATAATAACTCGACCGGCTATTTGATCTTTCCTTTTCATCGTAAAGCCGAAACCGATCACTAGATTTTTCAATCTCCGGTACCTTTTTGCCTAGACGTCTTCTTAGTATGGAAATAATAGAAATGTGTTGTAGAATTTTGTTTCGACCGCAGGGAACTGAATGAAAAAGAGACCAATTCTAAACTTTCTGGTTCGTTGTTTGTAAACGATTTCGCGTTCATCAATAGCGTACAATGCTTCAAAAGCGATGCACATTATGTCAGACACTCGTTACGTCACGTTATACAATAACACAGAACAAAGGTTACACTTCTGCGGCTTCCCATGCGTCAACATTGTCAGATTTCTTGCCTCTTCGTACAATAATACAATTACGGGTGCATAACACTGTGAACTACTCGAACAGCTGTTAACGCTTCGTGTTATTACTATGAACGTTAACTCGCAACAAATGATATCACTTCTTCTAGCCTCTTACTCCTTTGCCTCTTCTGAAAAGCAATGGACTCATCGCAACAACTCGATAAAAGCTTTTGACGGCGCTAATAATATTTTTATTGTACCCATAAAATAACATATTGCCTGAGCAGACGCGCCTTTATTCCAACAGTTACAGTATATGTACTGTAAATTATTATCAATATTCGTGCGATAGTTGGAAGCGAAAGGTTCGCTCGTGTTAAATAAATATAACTCATATAAACGCACGCGCACATTGTTTCTGCTTTAGTTCTCACGGAAGTTAACCTTTCCCACCGTAGATCGATTACTATATTGCGTTTGACTATATCTAACAACCTGTTTTCATTGTCCGTTACATGTGGTTTGGAAGATACCAATACGTAAATCAATTATATCAATGACGTTTATATTGAAATCCGGTCGAGTAGGTGGCAGGACAACATTTTTATGTTACCATTTCCTCAAAATAATCCAACATACCTTTCCTAGCCAGATGACATCTATAAGAGTCGGATGCATAAAACGATCCCATAAGGGTCACGGAATTCTAAAAATGGTGGCAATATCCTTCATATTTTATTCTTATTCTTTTATTGCTCCGAACAGAATGCATTTACGGGGAATGCAATTGATATTCCCGAGTCTAGGGATTGCCATACGAGTTTAGATATTTCTTACCCAAGGAAATATATTATACGTTAAACAAAACCCAACATGTGGCACGTGAAGCAATTTAGCTGTCTCACCGCCTCAGGGTACCACAAGGGACTGAATTGTGAATAAAATAAAGGGTAATGTTGACAGATACAACGGTTACCTGCCTGCGGGCGAGAGGGGTCGCCGTCGGAGCAAGTTTGTGTTGTACCGGAGACCAGCCGCCAACGGCGTCAGGCGGTCGAAACACTATGTGGTCAAGACACCGCACAGCAGCAAGGCGATATTGGACGCCAGCCAGCACTCCATCTCATACACACTCAGCCGCAGTCAGGCTGTCATCGTGGAGTACACGGAAGACCCCGATACCGATATGTTTCAGGTGAGTGCTAGACATGCCTATACTAAGATGAAATGTAATGTAATACGTAAGCGCCATTCATCAGTCATGAAAACACGGTCCATATTACTATACAGTAGTCAGTGTACTAGTACATATTAATTTTCAAACTAATACTTGAAAAGAAACATCTTAATCTAAGGTCTTGTAATATCAAACACATTTTTGTCACGTAAATAATAGATCTGTATTCGGGATCGCAAACGTCGCCTTGCTAAATACAAATTTAAACCTTCATGATCGTGATCGACGACGTAATCAGTTTTTTAGCCCACGATGCAAAAAGAGGATGTTTTAAGTTCGACGTGTCTGTCTGTGTATCTGTGCGTCTGTCTGTGGCATCGTAGTTCCTAACCCTTCGCGTTTCGCTTACCCGTGGCAGACCGAAAAAACAATGGAAAACAATGGAGAAAATTTTACGTGGCCCGCGAAGGGTACAAATGAGCTGTTTTAATGTGTTATTGTTTGAAAGCTGACGTGATTAAGATGGTCCTTAGCTATAATTTCTGAAGATCTATTCAGGCGTTTATAAATGATCAGCTTCTTTTTTACTCGACAAAAGGGTCTTACCAACTAGATCCGATCGATTTGAAATTCGGTGTACTTTTACATCGGTGGTATTTCCAAGACATACTAACCCTGTGCTATAGATAACATCAAATAGTCTGCAGGAATTTTATTTCTAGGTATTTTGGTTTAAACTTATTTACTTAGCAGTCCCACGCCACAGTGAATTTTAAAAACGCTCATTTTATAAGTAAATTTTATTAAAAAAAATAAAACCGACTTCAAAACACTAAAATGCTAAAAATAATCCTAACACTTAAGTACCTAATCAGTTACTTTTGGAGTCGGTGCCAGCCGATGAGAGATTCAATGTTTTTGTTTGCACCGACTCCAAAAGTAACTGATTAGTGTTAGGATTATTTTTAGCATTTTAGTGTTTTGAAGTCGGTTTTATTTTTTTTAATAAAATTTACTTATTTCATCAATTTTTAGTGATAAATCCTAATCTAACTGCTGAACACCGATTTCATCCCCTATTTTCCTACCCTTAGGGGTGATTTTTATTTTGTAAACTTTTAGCATATTATCTTTGAAGTATAAGCTATTCAATAAAACAAAAATCATCAAAATCGGTTCATATTTGACGAAGATAGGTAACAAGAACCACAACCAAAATACTATCTGGGTATATATTTGTTAATTTTCTCGAAAAGTTCTAAATCAATTTCGATAAAATTTATATGGGACCACCTCTGAAGTATGATCTACCAAACAAAAAAAGAATCATTAAAATCGATTCATAATTGGCGGAGTAATCGCGTAACAAATATACAAAAAAAAAAAAAAAAAAAACATACAGTCGAATTGAGAACCTCCTCGTTTTTTGAAGTCGGTTGAAAAATATTAATAGGTAATACTAATAAGTAATACTTTTAATGTAGTTAAAAGGCCAAGAACAAATTTTATTTTTTACTTTTTGAGTATACATATTTATTTGATAGTCGGTCTACTTAAAATAAATATTTTAATTTTATTTCAAGAGTGGATAGTTTAGCATGGTAGCTTGTCTTAAAAGCTACTAAACTACGATTATCTTGTAAATTGAATAAATTTAAGTCTGTTTATTTCCTCTTAGATAGAACATATCTAAATATGTTTTTTTTTTTAAATAATCTTTGGTCTCTATCGTCAGAATCAGCATCATTAATTTGGCTTGAATTGAAAGTGCTAAGATCATTACACGACAGTGAAATAATTTATACAGCGAGAGATTCAATTTAAACAGATTTTGAAAAAACATGGCATACAAAATAAATTGTGGTCAATTGAATTTTAATTCTGGCTTTGAACAGGTTAATACTTTTACGTTCTTCTCATGACCATAAACTACTACAAGAACTACATTAATAATTTAATAGTAAGGTTGAGAAAAAGCAGCTGTTTAATACTTCAATTCAAGTGCTCTTCGATCAAAATGTATGAGCAGCTGTTTTTTTTTCCATTGCACTATTAGTTCTATAGTAATTATGATAAGAACAACCTGTAGAAGTATGTCACTCATCTAACCTAAATCTCTGTATATGTATTATACAAACTTTATGTTTAATATGTTTAATAAACTATTTCAAATGTCACAACTCTATATATAAAACGAAGTCAAACTTTTATGCAAAACAACTACATAAAACGACTTTTTTTGGAATTCTATGCCTTCTACATAATTTTGTCTACTAAGCATATTGCATGTTTTGGAATAATTACTTAGTGTGTGTACGTGACAAAATGCACGAGCAAGAGTACCGGGATTTATTCTTAACGCTTATCCGTCAGTGGCAATGTGACAGACCATCACATTGCAGTATGGTTAAACGGTTAAACGGGCATTTCAATACAATACTGAGTTCGTTCGCAGAATTGCTTGTAAGGTCTGGATTCACATCCGTTTTTTTCTATGTCGATAAACAGCTTGCTCATCGCATACCTCAGCCAGCAGTGATCGTGTAAGCCAGCTAGGACTTTTACGATTACAATATACATAATATACATATGTCCTTTCATGTGCCTACAATCTACAGGAACTTGCATTCCTCAGACCGGGATGTCGGCCAAATGATAGCTCAACTTAGTCTTCCCGGAGTAGCGTATACGAATTCGAACTAGACGTCTCTGCTGAAACTAGCTAAGGAAACGAAATGTATGCCCTTCTCCAACGGATCTTCAATGTCTGTTTGGTACAGACTTGTGTAATAAGCGCTAGTTAGTTATTTACGAGTAGCAGCTGAAAGATATAAGCAGCAGGATTCGTCTAAAACAAGTTGCAACACTCTAGAGATAGTGTAAATGTATCCCTCATGTCGAAATGTTTCACGACAAACACGCTTCAGGTCCTCTTATCTGGTTTCTGTTTAAACTAGTGTTTCGACAATACACTATTACACACAAACAATAAACAAAAGCGACGGGAGAGATATGGGTACGGCTCAAGTCATGTACACGTTATTTGTCTCCTTTCAGCCCTCGTGTGGATAGGATAAAACTAGTTTCAGACAGTTGAACATGCCGTGAGAAGGCAGTGGCGTATTATGACTGCTAGTAGGTGGCGATTGATGATTGTTCAAGTATCAATAATTGCGAAATGCCTCATAATGTAAATCTTGATAGTCAGCTTGTTTGATTGGATCATGGTGAATGCTCAAGGTATTATTTTAGGCAACAAATTTTTACCGAAAAACGTATTGGTTTTGTGCCAGTGGCGTCATAAATGATCACGCGCAAAGGGAAATATCAGACAGCCTGTCGAATATTCGGCTACCAAAAATACGTTCTCGTAATTTGATTTCTTGAATTGATTTAGGGGTTGCTCTTCTGCTTAAAGCGTATGTTGCATGCGATGTGTCGTTGTTTACGCGTCGTCTGGTATCTTCGTCCTCCGTATCTAATCGGCGCACATGGGTTAGTGCCCCCCGGAGCGAGAACAATGCGTTGGTCCTAGCCCTGCAGCCAGCGACATTGAGACACGTGGAGACAACGACCCTAACTCCAATAAATAAACACTCAAACGTCAACTTCTAACGGATTTTCCGTCTCGTCTAATGTCCGTGCTCTGTATTTAGAGCAGCGTGGGTTGACTCGCTGACATTTGTTTTAACGAATTCATTGTGAAACAATAATTTTTGCCAGAAATTAAAGTCCTATTTTTTTCGCATCACTGTTAAATGCATCCGTCCGACATAGAGTCAGAGATTTTTGTAATTAAAAAAAGTTTCATTTCACTTACTCGTAAATTTATTAATTAAGTATTACATACAGACAACTTTTAATTTTTATCTGCAGATAGGTATATATTGTACCAGTAATTTTAAAATTAATTGAATATTGTAATATTATGTACTTAAAATAGATGCTTGTTTATGAGCAGAATTATAAATCATAATTGTATCAGTGCAATTCAATAATATTGACAATCATAACGCATTGTCTCGAAGTGTCTCGAACAAACAACGCAATCCCGTTTTTAGAGTTCTGCAGTAAACTAGGAGACCTTATAGATAGACATGTCTGTCTGTCTGTGTGTCACATACACATTACTCACGGCCCATCAATACTAGGAAGATAATATTCGGCAAATATACATAAAATTACCTAGTATCAATATCCAACATGATTATGTAATAAAAGTTCATATAATCATTAATTTCAGGGTACTGGGTAAGGTAAGTAAGACCCCTACAAGTAAGTGGGCTTTTTTCCAAATTTAGCTCGCATCCTTAAAATATTTAAATAGGTCCTAATCAAAAATATTTTAGGCTACCTATAACCAGTCAATAACGATAGAGTAAGGATTGAAAGAAAAAGGTTATAAAGAAGGAGTAAGTAGAGTCCGACTCACCCCCAGATCGGGCCCGCTAGAAAGGAGCCCGGCAGCGGTCCGGCCTGTTTCGGCAGTTCCGGTCCCGTCGGCGCCACCACTAGCGGGTTCGCCGCTTGGTAGGGTGCCTTTTGCACTCCACATTGGCCCGATCACGCCTGCTAGTATGGGGCCCGACACGTACGAGTCTGAGCCTCACACTCGGCCGGGTCGCGGCGACCGCTAGCGGGGCGGACCTAGGCTGTGCGCCTTCAGCGCACGCCACAACTGCCCGGGTTAAGCTGACGAATGTCTTCCTCAAAGGCACTCAGCGATAGGTCCGTCCATTAAAAAAAAAAAAAGGAGTAAGTAGCTTTCAATTTCGCTTCTAAAAGTAGGTAACATTTTAAATGTTCTTGTAAAATGTAACTATTCCTAGAACTCGTATTAAAAGTAACCGCAATTTATGTTTTATTTAACATCGTACACTCAGGATCTTAACTTTTTAGCTTCATTAGCTTATGACTACGGGACCCTCTACTACGCACTTGGCCGGTTTTGTATGTCGTCGGATTGACGATAACACGATATGGGGCGTATTTTTAAACAACAACTGTACGGATTAACATCGTACATCGAGGGTCTTTGTCTCTGTACTACGCGTCAAGTTTCAGGACATTGTTCCTTAATGAATACGCGGCTTAATTCCTATGGGACGGCAGAGTTCGTTGTCGCCGCGGTCGACGCACCGCTCCACATCCTGTTCGCTTTCATTGTTACCACTTACCGCGCGGCCACTTGCCGCAACTGCACTTAAATGATGCCATAAACACAAATAAATATTTATTTACTCATAACATTAACCCAGCAGAACCGACGAATCGACATTAGCATTTGCTGCGTCACATGCGTCGTGTTTTAGTAAACATTCAATCGGACGCTGCGGCGTACTTTATTCATATTGATACATTCATCTGTCAACACAATTTATCTTTGTTACAATCGCAATATCGTCTAAATATTTGCGTCTTCCGCAAACTCCGTAATCGGGCATCTTACTTTATCACTTATCAGTAATACTAATAACCAGTTTGTAGGGTGGCGGAATATTTCACAAATTCCTTTGTTTGTTATCGTGATATTGCGTTTTTATTACCCCGTAATTCAAATGATTTTAAACGGAAATAGACTTGGCCTCGGTTATTGACCTTAGATGTAGGCCAGCGTTTAGATATGCGAATACTTATTATTTGAGTTGAATGGTGAATGCTAGCGTCTCTTGTGATGAATGGGCCACCCGCCTTCGCTATCTGGGACGTTTGGATTCCGACCCATTGACCAGAAAACGTTTTGATTTGTTATCATTAATTTGAAATTCTCTTATTGCAATTAGGATTGTATATGGCCTGCATTAAAGCTTTTATTAAATACAGACCTGAATGTGGATTCTACTAGTAGTGTTGATCTACTTTGTGTGTCTTAGCCCAAAGAATTTTTGCACGAAGTTGATTCCGACTGTAATAGCCAAGCTTCCTTTTCCGCCGTTGCCGCGGCAACACAAATATGTTTAATTGTGTATATTTTGGAAAAAATACCAGAACGGAGATATTTTCTTTCAAATGTCTATATGAAAGGTATGAAAAATTGAACACGCTTAGTTTTTAATATAGTTTGAAAATGCTTTAATATAGGTTTTATACGTCAAAGTCACCGATATAGAAATTATCAAAATTAATTTATAGAATGTTAGCTATCTACTTAGAAGGTACGAGTATTGTCAATCAATAGCTTTGGTAGACACTTTAAGTAAGCTTTGAAATATAATAAATAACATCGACCCAGTTCATCGTTAAAGTTAAGACAGGTCTGTATTTAAGGCGATCAACTTATCACTTGAAAATTCAAGGCACGTCCACCATTAAGACATGATAGGTAGTGAGACCCTGAACACTTCACAGATTAAACTTTTATTAATGAATTTTCAAAGTAAAATGTTGCTAGAATCTAGAAAATATTGTGCTTATTGACATGAATTTCAGATGGCCTTAATTAAAGGCCGGGATAAATACAGGGTTCTTGATAGTAATATCGCTTTGAGGCTCCATTATACATAGAATTAAGTCTGCGCGTCTTCGGGTCGGATTGTGAATAAAGGCAGCCATAAAAATTAAATAAGCGTTACCAATATAAAATCTAAACTAAAATGTATCCATGATATATTTTTAAAAACTCGACGGCCTCACGTGGAAATCAAAAACCCTCGAGAGCAGTCAAGTTCAAGTTCAAGTCACCCGGATAGCGAAGAGACGTGGCCGTAGGTTCAATTTCCACCTGAGGAAGAATTTTTTTTTTCAAGTATAAAGTAACGAAGTCGCGTAAGTTAAACCATTTATAAATCAAGAACAGCTGGATAAATTATCTTTAATTTGTTGCATTTGTATCGGCCCCGAATATCAGAATAAATATTAAAAACATCGGAAAAATTTACAAAAAAAATTAAGGCGGTACGAAGTTCGCCGGGACAGCTAGTTTTAAATACTTATAACTAGCATATAATTGCAAAAACAACACGTATACAATATCACTTGTATTGTCATAAATACGTGCATGATAATCACAACGAAGAGAAACTGTAAAAATAGAGAGAGCGCAAAACCTCTTTCAATGTAATAAGATAAGATCCATATCATCTCAAAATAATCTCTTTAAGACTCTTCAATTAAGTTATTAAAGGAATAAATCTTTCAATGGTTTCGTTTCCTTTTTGATGTTTGAAACACTAAAACAATCGAATGTCTACAGCTCAGCCATTTGGTACTCACCTCTCTAAAAGTTGTATGCACTGGCAAAGTTATTCTTTATTCATTCTCTCTCCGATGAAGTACGAACGCCGATAACTTGGCGTTCAATGGAGGCAGATTGCTTCTTTGTAAACGAAATCGCAGCTATTAAAGCACCGAATGGAATTTACGACATGATTGGAGCATTCATATTGCGATACGCGTATCGGGAATATCATCTCAAGTTGAATATGTGTGTTTATCTCGATTGGGCACTTGATCCAATTAGGATGATTGTGAAATATTGCTTATTAATGTCGTTTACCTACTTTCGAATATTATCATGACTTTTCTAGCTAACTGATTATTAAATAGCTAGACACTTTGTTGTAAAGTAAATAAGGTGTAACTGTACGAAGAGCTGCACAATGTAGGCATGTTTTGGTGATTGCTTGTAGGTAACTTATTATTAAATCTAATAGTAATGGATTTACCAAGCTAAAGTGCCAGTGGGCGGGGCACATAGCACATATAACTGGCGGCCGATGGGGCAGAAAGGTTCTAGAATGAAGGCCACGTACCGGTGGTACCGCCAACGCAGCGTAGGACGTCCACCGATAAGGTTGACAGATGTATTGGTAAAGGATGCAGGAAGCCAGGAAGCCGCTGGATGTAGGCTGCTTCTAACCGGCCAATCGGGTAGTCATTATGGAAAGCTTATGTTCAGCAGAGACGTCCTACGGCTAAAATGATGATGATAATTATATTTAGATTAGAGACTTGAGAATGGTCAGGCGAGATCTCTATTAATCAACGTGAATGACCGGTAAATGACTGTTAAAGATTTAAAAGTTTAGTTCCGCAAATGTCTGTGAAACTCAAATGGCTGTGAAACTCAAGTAGACTAACGAAATGTCAACGGTGCAGTAAACTGCGTGACGTCACAGATGACCCGTTCTGCATGACAACGAGGGTGGGGGTGTGACGTCAGATGGGGAGGGCGAAGCAAGAGACGGCGTGGTCGGGCCAAGGACGTCGCCGGGCCGACCGGCGCGCAACACCCGCCGCAATCGATACACTCCCGACAGCACGCGGTTTGGTTTGGATCTGCAATGGCGGCTCTCGAGTCTAATAAAGATGAACATCCCTATAAATAAAGCTCTTCGCTTTTTTCCGGATTCCGTAGACACATGACGACGAGTCCCACAATTATAGACACTAGCAATCTTCATCTGTTTTCACCGGCCTCAAGAAATATCGTACGCGATATTCCATTTCAAATTCTGTTACACTTCCACACCACTAACTAACAGTTGTTTTATTTTGTACGATACTATTGTATTCAGAATTAGGGGGTATAAAAACATCAATCTATGTTTCTTAAGTTAGATCTAGCTAAACTATTCAATCTTGATCTTGTGGCATGAACGAGAGTGCATTGTAACTGGTTTGTTAGCTTTCGCTCGCTTATCTTCCAGCCTCCGAGAGCACGAGTAGTAGTAAAACGAGTTTAGAGCCTCTACACTAGCTCACGTCTGTGTTTATTATGTCACGTAAAAATCTCAGTCAGTGACTATTTTATAATGATATTTACTGTCCTTCCCTTGAGCTCGTAAAATATTCACACGTCTGTAATGTCTTTTTTAACAGCTTACTCCAACGTATTCGGGTTATAGTGTTTTTATAGTTTGCTTAGATAATTTATTGTTTGTAAAATATGAGTTTTATGGCGTATTAGTATAGTATTTATGTATTTTTATTATTAACAACATTCGAAACTATTTTATAAAATCCAAATAACTTATTGATTGCTAAGCAGTTGCATGAGACCGCGTAACAATACATTTTGTTTTGTCTCGTTTTGGTAAGTTAGGGGTTAAAGGAAATATTAAAAGCTTTGCTAATACGTTACTCATAAAAGTAACACTGTCGCCCCGAAAAGGCCAGGAAACCATCTACACCGCTTAGACAAAATAATGTTAAATCTTTGCAAGCCACAAAAGGATACAAGTTAATACACAAACTACATAGAAATATATGTGTCTAAAATACAAACTACATACTACACTGAAATGCCTATAAAATATTTTCACCTATCTCGGAATTGTGATATGTTTAAAGATAAACATCCGTGTACCAAAAATGGTTTTGTTTATCCTGCTGTAAGTTATGGTATAATTCGGAATAACTAGGCTGCATTCCTAAAATGTCCGCACTAATAGGTTGAGAGTGCGGCCCTGGCTGCCGGCCAGAGAACGGATTTGCTGGCGAAAGTATTTCCAGCCATATTTGTACTGGAGCCGTTTGCATACTGCATGACATAGGCGCTATCACTAAATACCCAAATAAAGAATATAGGAGGTACTACATGGAGTCAAGTACAAAGTCAATATTTATATAAATGTATCTGTATATATGTTGAAGATGTAAAAAACCCAAAAGTTTTATCAGTTGCTGATGTGTATCTTTTTGGCACTATTTGATCATCACTTCTTCAAGCTTTTAAAAAAGCAAATGATTGATATTTTTACAAATATTGTTATCTATGATTTGTATTCAGCTTGCTGTAGGGACGTTTTAATGAAAATTGTTCGCGCAACTGAACTAGGTTAGTGCCAACTAATGCAACTAGGGCTGTCAACGTCAACAGTAATTCGTCTTTAGTTTGCTGCGTATTAAAAAAAAAATGTTATTATGTCACAACTGGGAAATCTTTAGTTCATGAATATAGTCTTATATGTGAGATGTAGTGAACGAAAACACTGTAAAAAAATTTGCTTTTGCAATTAAAATCATCACATAGATGAATTTTATTACATTTTACTTGTTTTGTAAAGTAGGAATGGTTAGAATGAAATGGCTCAATATATCATTTATATTAAGTCTTCTTCATGTGACGGTCAAATTTGATGTTTGACTTTGTTTGATAAATTCCAAATATTTTTAAGGATTTCACGCTTACTATGATGATGATATCTAAATATTGATTTGAAAATCAATACACACAAGTTGTAATAATCTGCAAACAGACGTTGGAAGAGAGTTCGGACCAGAATAAACGAAAGTTTTGGTCATTAGTTCTGGTTTCTCATTTTCATATAGTTATTGTTACCAATTTAATAAGCTATTCCGCACTTTTAATATTAGTTATCAAATATATTTTCACATTTTTATCTAGCCCCACCAAACTAAGCATAACTAACTTGTACCCATAAAGGATGATCATACTTAAATACATTTATAAACATCCATGACATAAATACAATTTGCTCGTCATCGCACAAACATTTTTACCCCTTTGCAGTCAAAATTAAGTAGTTTTACAAATTACAATATCTCGTTTAATTTTCTTTAGGAATTCTGTGCTGCCAACCTTAGCGATCAACACAGTGAACGCTGCACAAAGCGTCGCAGTACTAGCCGCGAATATTAGGGAAATCGAATAATCGTGCGGGTCGAACTGTCGACTACGTCGCCATTCGGCTGCGGTTACCGATAGATAGAACTTTGCACATTATCTGTTAATGACGGCCCACTTACCTCATTGTGACCGCAATCATCGTTACTGTGTTTTACGAGTAAAAAAAAAACCGGAAAAGTGCTGGTCGGACTCACGCACCGAGTGTTCAGTAGAAACTTGTAGTTATGTAAATATCGTCCATCTCTGGAATCGATTTTTCCGTGATGGATCTATAAATGTATGGAATTAGGATTTTCTTCATTACTTGCTGTAATACATTCCTTCTTGTCAAATAGAGATGCGCCGTGTAGCACTTTAGCGAGTACCGAGTTTTACTCTGTTCAACTTTTTTCCAACCGAGTACTCGGCGAATAACTCGGTTCAATCAAATTCCTGTTTTGAGCGCGTAAACAAGTACAAACAGGCTCGCGTTAATACGATCGCGATGATCCTAAAAGCCCAATTGCTTTAGAATCAGATCGTTATTTAAAAGGAAATTTGTTGGCAAAAGACAAGAGTTCTTTCGAGTGGTGGGCAGGGCACCAAACAAGGTATCCAGAGCTGGCACGTTTAGCACGAGTGTTTCTATGTGCACCTGCAAGCACCGTGTATAGCAAGCGATTATTTTCGGAAGCTGGTAACGTCTACGAAGAAAAAAGGAATAGGCTGTCACCTGAACGTGCAGAGAGTCTTGTGCTTCAGCATTATAATTTACCTTTATTAAATTTTAAATATTATTAAATGTTTTTAAATTAATAAGAAATACTGTTTGATTAACACTGTTGTTTTTATTATATCTACCAAAATATATCATCATCATCATCATTTCAGCCATAGGAGGTCCACTGCTGAACAAAGGCCTCCCCCAATGACTGATCATCGGGGGGGATTGCCAATAAGCCACGCTTGGCAGGCGGGTTGGCGAGCGCAGTTTTTTTTAATAAGATTTCGCACGAAGACGCTGCTGCCCGTCTCGTGCTACAGGAATTAGTCGACTCTTACGACACGCCTCCTGTTGGCGGTGGGGAAGTGTATTCTTTACGGCCGTCTCCACACGGCACATATATACCACCAAAATATATTGTTTTACTTAAACCGAGTATACTCGGCATTACAACCGAGTTATTCGGCCGAGTACAGAGTATTAAAAAACCCGCCGAGTTCGTCGAGTACCGAGTATTAACCGAGTACTCGGCCCATCTCTATTGTCAAATGTCATAATTCTAGTTCAACGGGAAATATTCTTTAGGTTTTGATTCGCTTGCGTGTGTCTAAATATGCGGCATAAACAGCCGTATCTTTTGATTGCGTTGATTTAAAGTTAGATTTTTTCACATATTCAAGAGCAGACCTGATAATATTAATTTTAACTGGATACTTCCACGCGTTCCTAAGGGTCTTGACTGACAGACAGGCAGACAGACGTATACGAAGTGGTCCTATAAAGGCTTCCTTTTTACCTTTTAACGTACAGAACCCTAAAAACAAAAAACAAACGTTTAAAATTGTATTGTGACGAAATACAAGTTGTAGGGCAGGCTAGTCATAGTTGGAAAAACCTGCTTATAAATATGCTCAGTTCCTTCCTTTAAAGTTTATTGAGAAAAGTAAGATTTTATACCTCCGCTTAATTCTATAAAATTGTGGAGGTTACAATTAAGAAAAGAAAAAAAAAATGGTACACTTATAACACATACAATAAAAATAGAAAAAGTATTAAGTAACAAATGTAAATGGAGTAATACGAGTCAGAAACAGATGTGTTAATTTATTTACATTAACATTTTTGCCTATTGACTGACGTGTTTTAGTAACTTATCGGTCGTTAATATTTGAAAATTACTGACAAACGCATTTTTTAAAATTTAAGGGTAAGTCTGCTACTCTATTACAATAACAAGTTTACCTACGAAAAACAAAACCTAAAAAAATTGTGGTTTCGATACATGGAAATTTGATATATTTGGGCCAAACAGAATCATTCCCTTAAATATTATTGTTCACTTGCTTTTGCACGCGACTTCGTTCGTGTAGTCTGTCTTATTCAATTCAGCAGCAGAACCTTACCCGGCGTACGCTTAAATACCAAATAATTGACCAAAAATCGCAATCGGATTAATGTGGTTAATAGTAACGCATGCGGGACAAACAAACAAATATAAACTTATCTGTGTCTCAATTTTTTTAAGTTGCGGATTCGGATCCGGCCAGAGAATTTTTTTTTGTGTGATAAGTACGAGCATTTGTACCTAAGTCATAGATCATTATAAACGTATTTAATTAAGTATGTTTATCCGTTATCTATCTCTCTTTAAAACTGCAATAACCCAATCAAATTTTTAAGTCGTACTCATTGATTTAAACGAAGTAATATATAAGTCAATGGTCGTACTTCCTACGGTGTTTTTTAAAGCAAGGGTATGTTCTACTTGCCTCTATTAAAGTCGATGTTCCTGGACGTTTCTTGGGACATCAAAGGTAGAATGATAACAAAAGCAGCGACTAGGCCTTAAAAGGGTAAGATTATGGTAATGTACACAACGGTAGTGGAGCAAGGACATCTTTTAAGAATCCTTCCATTTGCAATATTGTACCTGTTTGTAAAGGTTTGGAAGCGATCCTCGGAATCGGAATTCATCAAGGACGGCGCTGGGGAAGATACAAATTTAAAGATCTTTAGTTAGATTTCTAGTTGCTTAGTAACTTTTTAAAGGTAGATTACCTATATGGTTACTCGGAATTTAGTTTTTGATGCTTAAAGAGTTTATTTAATCACAAACAATATTTACAAACTCAAAACGAGAATAACTTAAACGCTAACCCTAAAAGAGATAAGTTTTTGATTGATTTTTTAACTTTTGTTCGTGGATGTAATCTCATGAAGTCATGATGTACTCGTACTTAAGGAGATTCTTATTCAGTCAGATTGTTGAAGCTAATGCAGGGTGTCCCTTGTAACCACATATCTATACATAATAGTAAACAACTTTTGTTCATGGTAAAAAACATTTTAAAATATGCATACATGTAGTTATCCTCAAGTGGGACAACCTGTATATAATATCGTTAAAGAATTTAAGTTCGCTCGAAATACGGCTTATACAGCAACGTAACCCAATTAATATGCTGCATGCTACTCATTTTTCTACTATCGAGGCAATAATTTATAATTTTTATCACATGTCATGTAATGTAACATAGAAAAAGTGAGGAATTACGCCAGTAGGTATGTAGTTGCTCCTGATGTTATGAATTACTGGTAGATAAGTCTTTTTGGACTTAGATGATTTGTTTTTGTTTCATAAGTACTTTCTTTGATTTTTTTGACATGTATATAGGTAGCCAAGGAGTAGAGTTGATTGAAGTACAAGATTTTTTTTTCTATCTATTATAGATAATATCGTTACAACCATAGATTTAGAAAACGCTGTTACAACACAATAGTACGCTAACGCTAACTGACAATAATGGGGAATATGCATGTTTTTTTATTTGGTCCTAAAATAAATAGTACTTAATTATAATTAGTAAAACTAAGAATTTTCAAAAAATATTGATAAATACCTGACACAGCCCATTAAAGTCGCGTGTTAGACAAGGAGATCCGATATGTACCGTGACGTCAGATTTCACGCGGGCCATAGCTTTTTCATACTAAAAGTTATTTTAGAAAGAGATAGGTATACCTTAATTTCTAATTACTATATTACGGTAATTTTTACCTAAAATCAATTTTGTTTTCACTATTAGCACTATAATTTCATAATATTTTCTTATAAATATAGTAAAAACAATATATTTTTTTCATGCATATTCGCTATTATGATCACGTACTAGGTCAATGTTAGACAATTTTTTAGATAAGTACAGACAACAGCACGTCAACCTTCTGCAAAACGTCAAATTTTCTCAATTGATATTAATCTCTACATGTCGGACTTTAAGTTGAAAATCGGTTCAATAACTTTTAACTTTTTGGAGTGGTTGACCTGCCGCTGACTGTACATTCACTTTATCGGAACTTGGCGAACAAACACAGAGCGGGAATGCACCTTACCTAAGAGGGAAATACTTGCATTGTTTTCATAAATGTAAAACCCATTAATCAAATTGGTTATTTACAGAATATCACCTATTGTTGTTTAATCAGATCGAGTGATGTTTGTCGTCTGTAAATGACTAACGAACACCTATACCTAGTCTGTCCATAAATACTGAAACAAAGAAAAAAAAAACTATTTCAAATACATTTATTACTTTTACAGTGTGTTAGTTTAATCCATAAATATAAAACAATTTAAAATATAAAAAGCTTATTCGAAGTGGTCTCCATTGGCTGCAATACAGTCCTTTAAACGTTGAGGCCAGTTATCAAGAGAAGCACGCACTCTTTCCATGGGAAAATTCTTCACTGCCAATCGTACGGATTGTTTTAGAGACTCCAAATTATCATGGCGTTTGGAGCAAGCCGTACTCTCTAAAATCTACCATAAATCATAATCCAGCGGATTAAGATCGGTACTAGACGACGGCCAGTCTTCAGCTCTGATGAAGTCCGAAACGTTCGTTTCCAACCAAGACTGCGTAGCTTTATGACCCGGCACCGAGTCTTGCTGGAAGGGGACTATTCTTGGTTATTGAACATGGTGCTGTTATGGGGCTTTACTACCTTCTCAAGAATGGTATCTTGATACACTTGTGCCGATGTTTTGATACCTTTTTCACAAAAGTATGGCTCAGACTCCTTCATAGCTAATACCCCACCAAACCATCACTGAAGTCTGATAGTGCCCACGTTGTACTCTGACGACTTATTGGGAAGCTTCCTTAGAGCTTTGAGCATAAATACGGTCATTTTGTTTGTTAAAATGTTGCTCAATTGTAAAAAAAACTCTCCGTAAACAATTTTTTTCTGTGACCTCCCTGTGCGTGTACCGCTTCAGTAGTTGTTTCGATTTTACCACCCTATTCTTTTTTAAATTATCAGTTAAGAAATGACCAGTAAGTCTTTTATAGGCAGCAAAACTTTTGCTTTCGGACAGGATTTCTTCAAATTATTTCCCTTACTGCTTTGACCACCTTTTTCGTACGAACACTACGTGGACGGCCAGATCTTTTTCTGTCACAAACAGAGGAGGTCTCATTGTACCTATTAATAGCCCGGTACACAAACATTTTACTTAATACCAAGAGTATGAAAAGTTTTAAAAATTGCATTTGGCTCTATAGGTACCTACTTTGTGTAATGGAATCACAGCGACTCGGGTCTCTTTATCACCCCACTCCATTTTAATATCGCAAAATATTGTACAAATTTATTGGCGCCAAAATGAGAAACCCCAATGAACAATCATATAAAAATGACAGATTCCAAATTCAAATGTAATATTTTGTTTATTTTTAATTGTAACAGTATTTATGGCCAGATTAGATATATAAATTTGTACTAATATTCAATCAAAAATCAAGCGTAAAAACTTAACGAGTGCTACTGTGGTAAAAGAAATGTCAATGTCAAAAGTTCTCCCTTGATTTCTCCCATTTTACAAGTAAATATTTTTTATTAAGTCTCAGTAGGTATTCCAACGCAGTATTTTATTGCGTAAAAACACACATACCTAGTACCAGAAGTATTAAAGGTCATATGATTTTACAAATGCATCACGGTAATGAGTGGCCGATTGTTTACTATTGTCCACACATGTTCTTGACGGCCAATTCCCAATCCTCTCAGCCATTGTCCGACGAACAAAGGTCTGTCCAAGATGGCGGCACATTCACACACCCGCGGACGTTTTAAAAAAAGGAACTGCTAGTCGTTACTCCGGAAAATGTTCTGTAGATGTCCCAATTTGGAGTCCCCGAGGCGCTAAATTGCGTCGTTTGCGATTCCAATGGACCGTCTGCTGGACACGCGAGTGTCTGTAAAGTTTTTTTGTTGCTGTTTGATATAAAAACCGAAATCCTCTTACTAAACAATGAACCGGCCGTTTAGAATGTTGTGTTTTATTCACGTATGTAAGTACATGAGTACCTACTGTATGGATTGCAGACTGCAAAATCATGATGATGATAATACGTTATTGATATTATGATAGCTATCGTATTAATTACTTACTATTATCTATTTTGTGACGTATGTTTTGTTAATTTCTTTAATAAATAATAAATATTGGACAACACCACATACATTGCTCTGATCCTGTGGTAAGTAGCCAAAGCACGTGTGTTACAGAAATCAGAAACAACGACGGTACCACAACACCCAGACCCGAGGCAATATAGAAAAAATATTTTTCTACATTGACCCGACCGGGAATCGAACCCGGAACCTCAGAGATAGCGACACCAAGTCCGGTATGCTCGCCTCTCGGCTACGAAGGTCGTTTAATGGTTGTCTATTATGCAATAATATTTTACTCTGTATGTAGGCAGCTAGGCAGTGCCTACATTAGAGTACAGACAACGGCAGGTCAACCACCCAAATATTTAAAGGACATTGAACCAATTTTCAACTTTAAGTCCGAGAAATAGAGATCAATATCAATTGACAAAAGTTAACGTTGTACAATATTATTGTCAATGCCGGGCATTTCTCCACTAATTAGTAAGTCGTTCTAAGTAATGAAATAAATGCTTAGACAATAATATTGTTGTAACTGTTTTGAAATAGTTTTATGAGAAATAAACTTTTCGGAAAAAAACAAGTGCAAGCGGAATTAAGTCTAGTCTAAGAATGGTGCTCAACACAGTTAGACCCATCATTCTTCTGTTGTTGAAAAGTATTTGAGTTAATTCTATTATACGGTAACCTGGAAGACAGTGAGCCGAGTGTTGGCGGTTAATTGAGCCACAAGGAGGTCAAATGCATCTGCCTAACGGTCCTTTGTAATAGTCTTCGTGCTATGAATACATTATTAAAGACGGTAATACGTATTTACCACATTATTTCGTCGTTACCAAAAACTTAGCTGCGGGCTGTGTCGTTAGTATCCTTAGTTCCGACAGCATAATGATTATTGCTCATTGTTTTTACTACGAATTTTACTTTCGTTTATACTCGTATATTATGATTAAGGTAAACCATCTTAAAGTTTAGGTGAAACCTATGCCCCGAGATGTATAATAGATAACATTGCTGTTTTCTTTTAATTAAATTACTATCAAGCTAGTCTGCCAGAATTTATATAATTTTATTTATTTATCTTGGACACAGCATAGTTTGGTGGTGAAAATAAGTAAGACCAACATGATTGTGCAAAACTTAACAGACCCCGGTACCTACTTGTCGTAGATTATTTTTAGAGCGCTTTGACACTGGGCGATTTAGCTGCTTAGTTGCGAAGTTTCTTTACAAATTTACAATGACAACACGATTGAAGCCGCGCGGCTGTTTAATTTTACTTATGTCATAGTGAATATTTCTGGATTCTGATCAATAAGACCAGATATGTTACCAATGCTTCAACTTTTTCTTAACTTTCGTCGGCAAGTCTCCAAAAGGAATGACAACCAATGACTCCTCTATTATACTATTTTATAATTTTACGGCACCACCGCCACGCAGTCGTTTTTGGTCTTCCGTTAATCATGCGGTATCCATTGAGTGCAAAGCTTTTGACTACAGTCGCGTGGCCAGGTCGCCACGTGTGAAAGCGCTCTTTAGTAAAAAAAGGTCACTATCAAAATCGTAAGAAGTTAAGACTTTACTAATGGCATCCTTGTTTAATCTATCATTGTCTTCGATTATTATATAGAAGGTCAGCCCCTCTGTCAACGGAACAATGCATATGCACAATTACACACTTGAAGTCATTACCAGAAAATGTATTGTTATGAAGTACTCATTTTTACCTGCGGCTCTGCCTGTAATGACGATAAAAAAGTTAAGGTAAAGGGAGTTAAAAGTTCAAGGTGTCGTAAATAGAAAGAATACCTAGAAGACTAGAAAGGTAGAAGTGACAAATGAATTTTCTATTAGTTGGTACAAAACGAAGTTGTTAATAATTCATGCAAGTATTGCGTTATGTAAGGACATGAGTGCTGAGTTGATAAAAGCCTACACGTTAATATTTTATGAAACTACTAACCATGATTAATACGATTAGTATTATCTGAAGGTAAATGGTATTACTGATAATACTTCGGGGGGAGAATCCCAAAATCCATGTCTAACCTTTAAAGAACTCCATAGGCCACTAAATCGTAAAATTTCTTAATTATTTATCAAGATTTGTTTTTTAAAGATCTGTAGGTATTTACTTCAAATAACAAAAAGGAACGTACGTCATAGCTTTTCTTTTTCAAAAACTGATGAAAGCTGTTTTGTAACGGTCTAAAGTTTTTTTTTTGCGCAACGGCGCTTTTCGAAGGCTTAACTTTTTTACCTGTTCAAAATGAATGGACGTAAAAATAACCCTAAACATTATATAATTAGGCAAGTACCAAGCGGTTCCCAATATCAGGAATTCCTCAGATTTTTTATGATAGAACACTTAAATATAGCGACAATAAAAGTTGACCACAAAAAACACAACCCAACAAGTAGGTAGTTAGTTTGTGGTGACTACATACTTATTCGATAATTTTTATTTGAATAATTTATGCAAAAATGTTACACTCAAAATAGAATGACTTTTGACAAAATATTCAAGAACCTTTAGGTGTTCAATAGAATGACAACGGTCTTATGATAATCTTGTTAAACCCGCCATTGGTTGGCTTCGGGCATTCAGATTAACTGATCTCATTTGTCTAGACTTTAAATAATAACCTCTGCGAAATCCCGGGCCGTGTTACTCCAGGGTCCGATGAACCGTCTAGCCGGGGGGTGACCCTCCCCCAAACTCGCACACCTTCGGATTCTTGAACCAAATAAGTCTTCTTAATTATCCCCAGAAGAAAATCTCTCTTCAAACCTACTTCAAAACCATAACAAATCCGGGTTTCATGAATGTTTAAAAAATAAATTACTTGAAACTTTACGGAAAGCGGACGCTGCTTTAATAAAAGTTAGGACAATCCTTTGCAAGAGACAAAAGACAATAAAACAGATTCATGAATAGGTAAGCGTTTCAGACAATGCTTTTTGCCTGGATATTATCCACTAACATCAAAGTAGCTTTTGCAAATGCGTTTCGTTAACCGCACTGTTGACAGCAAGAAAAAGACGTGAACTCATCACTCATCACAACGTCATTTTAGCCATTAACAAGCAAATATAATAAACTATCTATATGCTCATAAAACAGTTACTTCACTTACCTTGTTTTGATATTTATGTAAAGCTCATGCCTAAAAATGTTAAGTATTTGATTTATTATATACTATTATTAAAATATGTCCCGGCTCTACGAGTGACCTCAAAATGTTTTTTTATGGTTACGGCGGGATAACATTTTTAAGACTTAGGTTTTTGTATTTTACAAAATGGCATTTTAAGAAACATTTATCACAAAGGCTATCGGCGGCCTTTCTTATAAGTTAGATGTTCTAATTTTAACTTCATTGACTGTTACTTGAAATCATCATTACTGTTTTGTTTCAACATACCGACTGGTTTAAAAATTGTCCACAAGTTGCTAATTAAAAATGTTAAGGTCTATTGAACACGGTTCCAGTCTGATTCATATACGAGTAGTTTCACCCAATTTTATTTGTGCACTATATGAAGAATCACACTTTAAATAATATAAATCTACAACGCAAAATAATAGACGATGTGAGAAATTTGAATTAGTTGAACTGGATATTGCTTTTGTATTAGAATTAAAGATAACTATAACTATATAACTTTCATCAAACATCTGTTTCATTTTCATTTCATGTCTGTTTACAAAACAAAAATGCTTCGCTCTTCTGCTTTCAATTGTGTGTTTTCATCTAAGTTAAGTACGAACAAACTGTAAAGGCTGTGCTGTGAGAGCGAATAATGCTTTGTATAAAAACAATACGTGCACACAACTGGGCCGTGCTCGAACGAAGGATGTTCCATTTCACATTGGCGTGGGCCGGAATGGAGGTTATCAATGCGTTATGAATGGGCTCCCAATATATTACTATGTGCATTGATAAGTCCTCATTGTCATTGTGAGTACTGAGCATATTCTTCACATTCCATTTTAAGTGAAATAGTAGTCTATTGGATATCCTATCGATACACTATTTCTTGAATTACATACTGAGTAAAAGTAAAGTAATAGTACTTCTGAATTAATATTTTATGTCATCATTATATACAGTAAGATAGAGATTGTGTATCTGCTTCTGTACCTACCTACTTACTTATTTACTACTAGCTTTTATTACCGCGACTTCGTATGCGTTGACCTTACCGGGATAAAAAGTATCCTATGTGTTAATCCAGGCCAGGGTCTATGTCAAATTACATCAAACTCTGTTCAGTAGTTTTTGCGTGAAAGAGTAACAAACGAATACAAACTTTCGCGTTTATAATATTAGTAAGAACTACTTATTTAAAGGTAAAAAATTACAACAAAATCTCGAAGTACTTATTTATTGAGATACGATGTAAAAAGACTTATTATAATATTAAAATGTTGTATCACCTCCCCCCACCCAACGCAGCATAATCATTGTGTTTGTATAATTGAAAATGAATTTGACATTGGAAATATTCGAATGATTTTCTATTTCATTTTACTTACATAGTAGATACGCTTTAGAATTTCCCCTCAGATAAATTCCAATAACTTGTTCTTTGTAACATTTCTGTTCTATTTACAGTTGCCATCCCCTAAAAGTAACAAAACGATAAATAGGTCAGAACCAGCTTCAGTTCATGTCCCGTCAGTCACGCTGGCCTTATCTTTTCAACCGCTTTCATAACACCAATGGAAAATGAAACGTCCTCTTGCGAGAGAAGTGATATTGACAACCTGCTGCGGAATGACACGCGCCGTCCCAACAATTTCCCTACTTACATCCACATTTCCATTAACTACCTGGCCGTCACACTTTATATAAACTCGACCTTAAGTCCCAAGGCTTAAAGCACAATTTCCAATTAAACAATCTCCTAAAAACGGCTACACGGTATTTCCAAATATCACATCATGTCCAGACTGAATAGGCGGGAGTGATACGGGATCGAATATTGAATGTATGAAAACACGTGTGTTTTATGCGGAAAATATATTGCGTCGAGAAGAATCACGTTTAAAGGCGCCTGGCAAAGCCTTACCGTGTAAATTCTAATGAAACGCCAAGACATGAAATTATTTAGATGAATATACATACGGTCCTTTTGTTATTTTCCTTCCCTTCTAGGGTGGTTCTATTGGTTATAACAACTGTTACAATGGGACTAAAATAGAAATCTTAAAAAATCTATATGTTCGCATAAAACCTACAACAGCTGATCGGCTATTTAGTATGGTAACGTATTTTTTCGTTCGTTTTGTGCAGACAGTACCTACCACGGCCGTGAATAGATACAGCTCTATATCAGACGAACATTCAAAGTTCATTGTCTATTTAATGGATCTTAATTATGCATAGGTACAGATAGTTTTCGGAGATATTTGTGAGCCTCTGTAACTTCGCCTACACCCGCCTACGGCCACTCCGCAACAATGTTCAATGGAACTTTGGTATTCTTGTTCCAACCGCTATCAAATCTCGAATCTTCGAATGTTGAACCCCGAGTTATTAGTCTAAAGTAATTTCTCGATAGCTCCATAAAATAATGTTACTAAATCGAACACGTTTGCCACGAGCTACTGTGTCCTCGGTGCGATTCGGATTGGTTACGATTTTACTGCTGACGATAAGATTATTATGTTTTCAAACGCACGTGAATTTTTAAATGAATAAAATATTATTTCTTTTTTTGATTTTTGGTTCCACGTTTATCAAAGTTGATTTATTATTTTTAAGTTCACTCTGAGAGTTTCAGATATATATTAGAGATACATTCGACACTTTTAAAAACAAAGGAAAAGATAAATCGTTACAGTTAAATTACGCATATGAGCTGTCGGACTATTAGCCTGCTTTCCTTAGTAACCATTTAGTGTAGAGCTTTTAAAATATATTATTACCTTTCATTTCACTTGCCAAGATTATGCTAAACCAGAAGCGGGGCTTTACGTAGACTGGTCGCCTGTCGCGGCATACAAAAAAGTTTTCACCGTTATGTCCCGAAAAATTATCGTGAATTTGAATTTTCAATAGCTGCTACGCTGTTTGTTTTGTGGAATAGTTTTTGTCGCTGTCCCAAATAACAGGAAGCAGATGGATGTATATTGTTTGTCAGGTAAATGGCGCCGGCGCGGCAACCAAAGCGCTTGTAACAAATACAGCTGAATGGTATTTAATGGATCTCCAACAAAAACGGGTTTCTGGAAAATGTCGCATCATTCACGAACATAAAGGAATTGTTATACTATCTCGTTATATTAAAAGTTTTTCTGTTTAAACGGCTTTGACGCTTTGGTACGATGTGCTCTCTTTTTTGCAGGTTTCTTAAGCAGCAATTTTAACCGTGCAAGTTGTTGAACCCTTTATTTTAGTGACATTGAGTTTAAGTCTTGAAACATGGAATATTTTTATAATAGTATGTGCCTTTTACATTTGTATCGCAGTCTGTTTCAAATCACGAATAGAGCGTAGATGTCGGAAGCCAGGAAATTGCTTTGAGTGGCTGCTCCAGCTTTTCACGGCTTGTCGGATCAGTGGCACATTAACATACGCCTGCGAAGCTTCTGATATTGATAATATTTTCAACCGACTTCAAAAAAGGAGGAGGTTCTCAATTCGACTGTATGTTTTTTTTTTTTTTTTGTATGTATGTTACGCGATTACTCCGCCAATTATGAATCGATTTTAATGATTCTTTTTTTGTTTGGTAGATGATACTTCAGAGGTGGTCCCATATAAATTTCATCGAAATTGATTTAGAACTTTTCGAGAAAATCAACAAATATATACCCAGATAATATTTTGGTTGTGGTTCTTGTTACCTATCTTCGACAAATATGAGCCGATTTTGATGATTTTTGTTTTATTGAATAGCTTATACTTCAAAAATTACTCCGCCAATTATAAATCAATTTTAATGGTTCTTTTTTTGTTTGGTAGATGATACGTCAGAGGTGGTCCCATATAAATTTTATCGAAATTGATTTAGAACTTTTCGAGAAAATCAACAAATATATACCCAGATAATATTTTGGTTGTGGTTCTTGTTACCTATCTTCGACAAATATGAGCCGACTTTGATGATTTTTGTTTTATTGAATAGCTTATACTTCAAAAATTACTCCGCCAATTATAAATCAATTTTAATGGTTCTTTTTTTGTTTGGTAGATGATACTTCAGAGGTGGTCCCATATAAATTTTATCGAAATTGATTTAGAACTTTTTGAGAAAATCAACAAATATATACCCAGATAATATTTTGGTTGTGGTTCTTGTTATCTATCTTCGACAAATATGAGCCGATTTTGATGATTTTTGTTTTATTAAATAGCTTATACTTCAAAACTGCTATGATAAAAGTTTGTAAAATAAAAATCACCCCTAAGGGTAGGAAAATAGGGGACGAAATCGGTGTTCAGCAGTTAGATTAGGATTTATCACTAAAAATAGATGAAATGAGTAAATTTTATTAAATAAAATAAAACCGACTTCAAAACACTAAAATGCTAAAAATAACTTAAGTACCTAATCAGTTACTTTTGGAGTCGGTGCCAGCCGATGAGAGATTCAATGTTTTTGTTTGCACCGACTCCAAAATTAACTGATACCTAATCAGTTAATTTTGGAGTCGGTGTTAGGTTAGCATTTTAGTGTTTTGAAGTCATTTTTTTCTAAATAAAATTTACTTATTTTAGCAAGAAGCGTTCGCTCAAAAATAGTTTTGAAAAGGTATAACGCGCATTCTCTTAAGGGCTGATTCTGGTGCTTAAATACAACAACGTTGTGTATAAGACCAAGATCATAACAAAAAAAGTTTCGCAGGTGGAAAAAAATATCATTCATTTCATAAAGATTGTATAAGATCATACAAGTAATTCGAGAGGTGCCTGGTGCAATAAAATAACTATAAATATGACTGTTTTAGTCCCAGCTTTTATCAGCTCGCCAAGGTAAGGTTGCCTAATTTACCAAATAGCTCGATTTTAGCCACTTCTAAATTCAAAAGTAGATTTTTTTCTATCTTAATAAATCATCTAAGTGATGATTTATCATTTACCCATCTGAGTCAAGTGGAAATCGCATCAGGCTGGTTGCTTTTTTTGTAAATCTGTGTACACGGTTGGTGGTGATCGAGTAATCGTCCCGTCTATATTGATAACCTTCAAAAAACAAATAGGAATTCGGATAGACATTTTTCGTTACAACAATGTAGCTAGTGGATAAAATTTTATCTTTCGTACTACAAGTGCTGGGAGGCTGTGGAGCAAGGAAATTGCCTTGAGTGGTAGCTCCTGATTTTCACGGCCCGCTAGTCAGCTGGCTTAACTCACACCTGCGCTGCAGCTGGCTACGAAGCTGCAGGCCAATATTGATTACAACGTTCAAGCCAATTTGTTCAGTTATACGTTTTCTCGTTGTAAAGAACCAGCTTTGCCCACGTGGAATACGGAATGTCACCTTAGGAGGTGGATTAAAAATAGTAGCCTATGTTCTTCCATTTCAGCCTTTTTTCGTACTAGAATTCATTAAAATCGGTTCAGTTTTTGCAACTAAAAGTAGTCTATTTATTTCTTTAAAGCCAAATATCTTATCTCTTAACCAAAAAAAATCTGCTGCTTAGGCGTGATAATGTAACAGACAGACAGAGTTACTTTTACATTTAAAATTGTATTAGTATTGATTAAGAAGATTGATAAATACGAGAGTTGTCAGTGCGTCCGTTTCTTTTATCAGATTATAATATTAATAATAATTAAACGTAGAGAAAATTTGATGGGATAAAATTATTCCGCACATTATTAAGTTAACTCTTCACATGTCTGGCGAACAATATGAAAGGTTTTTGATTGCTTTTTAATTGTTCCTTTGTATCCACGTTCAAAACCGCTGTTACGAATATACCTTGGAAATGCGATTGCTTATCTGACTGCGGTCAGATGATATCGGTTTCATTACCACTAACACTCCACCGCAATACGCAGTCACACACAAACCACGACTGTCTCACAAACTTATGATTTAGCATTAGCTACACATATGTCTAAGGACCTATTTAATTAGTAAACTTCCTTTTAAAGGGTTAATGAACAGTTCATAAACAATAGGGATGACGGCTGGGTAAAGAAAATAAAATTCTATTTATATATTCTGTGGTTAGGTTACCAAAAAATTAGGAACCCTTATTTTTTATTTTTTCAATCAACCAAAAAATTACAAAGATAAAGCGCGTCAAAATTCGGGTGTTCGGGGGCTCGTGATGTCACTTCTAAGTGAAGATTGTACCAAGACGTTACGTCATGCGACATTTCAAATTAATATATCTCTATCGTATTAGAATTATTTGAAAAAAGAGATATACGTGTCCAATATTTTTTGATAATCTACCTAATAGACGAAGAAATAAAAGTTAGTCGTCATTCCTATTTAAAAGTTCCCAAATTACGAGTAACTATGTGATCAACATCGAAATAGCAAATAAATCGCCGATCGGAAGTTGTAAGTTGTAACAATCATTAAAACATTATTACAGATCCTTTGCTCATCCTATTTTTTACCCTAACATTGCTTCGGGATAATATTGTATGTGACCTTGGACTTTTTGAGATTTCAATGTTGGTTGGTCCCATGATTAAAGTTGTTGTACTATAAGTAACATAGAACACATACCTTATAGAGTAGAAATGACATTTATTTTGTTCCTCAAAATAGATAGATTGTTATCACCATCAAATTAGATTCCTCAACCTCGTTTTTTAAGCAACATTTTTTGTTTGTGTTAAATCTGGTATGAAGGTCTTAGACAGAATTTTGTTGTTTATTTTTCTTATATTAATAATGCCCTGCCGGTTTCCAAGGCTTTGATTTCACAACGCGCTTATCTCTACTAATTCTAATTACTATTTTTTGTTTTGTGTGTACACGGTTTATGGTAAAGTTGTCACAAAACGTTATAAATAGAAAGTGTTTTGGAAGAGTTAATTTTAAGCCGGTAAGATGTATGATGTAGGAATTGAAAGTATTAATAAAATAATTTCTGATATAAATCACGTTTGTAGTGATTGGAATTTGGTTAGACGATTTGGGTATTAGAAAATGTTTTAATGTGCATGTTTTATTCCGATATGTTTCATCGATTAATTAAATGTGTTATAATGACATTAATGAAAGGGTGACGCGTTAAAGAAGTGGGCTTATTACACGCGCTGCCATCTTTATTACTGTCGAATTTGGTTAGATAGAGCCTATTCCTCCTTAAGAATAGATTAGTAAAGGAACTTGCCCACATAACGGGACGGCGACCGGATGGCGTGTAATCTTACCATCTTTGTGTTTCGTCACGCTCGCTGCCACAATTCTGTGGTTTAGAAAAAAATAAGAGTTAGTGAAATAGACGTCAGACGACCACGCAGCTGCCTTTTCTAGAGGCTGTTTTATCTTTTTCAAAACTTTGCAAGACTTCAAAGGTATTCTTACGAGGTACACAATATTTTTTCCCAGGTGCGTCTTCACGACCAAAGTCAATTTAAATACGTTCTTTTTCTAAATTGACCCGAACTGGGAATCAAACCCTTTCCGTATATGGTGAATTATCGCACTATTACGCCAAATGAGTCGTCCGTGGTGTCGGGCCACTATATGGATATTATTTAAACTTAGCACAATGGTAGGCCTGTCTCCCCGTATTGGACAGTTGACGACTTCTAGTTGAAATAGTGGGCTACGCCCATTGTTGAAAATTACTATGTTTCACACATAGTATTTTTTTTGTATATTATCTGTTTCATTGATGTAGGCTCGTTGTTCTGTTACAAGTAAAGGCTCTAGTCTATACTTACCTTTACAACACTATGAAAACATTCAGATTTATTAATATTGTAGTATGTGCTTCAAGTTACGAGTATAACACATGGTGGCCCATGCCGATTGTTATCACAGATTGTTTGGAATCGTGTCAAGCGTCAAGTGCATGTGAACTATATGTGCTAGACTACATAATGTGTTATGTTATACCGACGTAATAATAATACTGTTCTTAATGGCTGACATGTACAAACATTGGTACAATAACCAGCTGCTATAGCCGGACAGGTTCGTGCGTGATAGTCTTGCGGGGTGACAGATGCTGCTGTGGGACGAGGACCAGGTACGCTATGGGGTCGTCTATTAATGATGTGATGTTTTTAGCAACGCTTTAACCCCTTCCCCCTTCTGGTGATACATGGTGAGGTTTTTGACTACCCCGGGCAATCTAGAGGTCAGTGGGGACGGCCTATATTTAGCAGTGGACGTCCTATGGCTGAAATGATATGTCTTTGGCGAGAAAAACATTGAGAAACCTGCTTATAGACTAATTAAACAGAATAGTCTTCAGCACTTGTCCCATCACTGCAAGATTTCTTGTTTTGTCACATTTTGGTTACTAATGACGATAACGAACGTGAAAAACGTGGCACATTTTTGTAAGTTTTCCTCATACGATAAGTTAAAAAAACTAATGAATGGTAGAAAAACAAAATTGAGTTAGTCACTGGAGAAAGTTAAATTGCCTTAGATCCTGTAATGAGATAAATGAGAAATAAATAAGTATCTAGAGTATACTCGTTTACTTTAACAAATAAAACACGATATTGATAAAAAAGCCTGGAAGATACCCTAAGACGTGGTGACTGTTTGATACGGGGAGGGTAAATGGGTATTTACAAACTTCCATTATATACAGACATTTATTAGGTACTTCTATTATTCATGAGGTTAGTTAGGTACTTTTACTTCTACATTAATAATATAATACAGACACTAAACCTAAATAAGCGGTTAATGTATAAATTATCGTTATAATGTTAGAAAACAATTGATGTTCCGTTTCGCTACGTACGAGTATTATGATGTGATTCACAACGGAGTCCATTCACAGAACTAGTTATCACTGAATGTGATGGCACTATATTACACTGCACTTTATGGATTAAAGTCGACTCATTTTAACTAGTTATAATTGTGGGAAAATCCGCACTTCAAATTTTCCAGGTAGGCTAGGAGTGTTGGGATTTTCCCATGAGGTGCGCTACCCTCACCATTTGATTAAGCTTATGGTTGGTATACATACAGGTTGTCCCGAAAGTTTGTGTCATCTGCTGTCATCAGCTCTATCTTTGGACTTTCAGATATAGAGTATCTGGGCCCCCTAGGGGTGGGTATCCGAATCAAATTGAAGTTAAAAGTAAAAGTTGTTTTTTAACTAACTTTGGTATTAAACTTTTTTATGGCGCAATGTTATCTGATCGATCAATATTGTTTTTTTGACTGTATAGTACCTATCTAGTAGTTAATTATTCACCTATTTCTAAAAAAAAACAAAGTATATTTTATTTAAATAATGTATGTCTCTGTGATCCGTAAAATCTCTTGAGTCAAGTCAAAGCTTAAAAAAATCGTAAAAACAAAAACTTGTAAATTACAAATAAAACACGAAACATACATGAGGGTGAGGTGAAGTTAGAGGTGCTCTTTGTCTACTTCCGCTATTATTTTTTTGGACATTCTGTATAGTCTATATCATAAAATTTGTCTGCAAGGCTGAAATTGCAAAATTACTTTGTTACTACTTCTGTACGTATAATAGTTTAGAACAAAAGTCCAATAAGTAGGTGGTGTTCGATTGAGGGTAGTGTAACAGAGTGGTCTCATGGAATATGACCCAGGACACGCAGGTGTGCCGTACCAGATTAGTCACCGTGAAGAGTCCGCTTGCACACTATAGACTTTATATCGGCCGATTGTTTGATCGGTCTTATAATTACTATAAATACACATGTGACTGCACACAGTCAGAGATAAGTACTAGTTACTACACACTTTTGATGGGCCGATAGTTGGATCGGCATTTGAATGTATGTAATGTAATACATTGAATGTAATGTAATATCGACCGATTACAAATCGTTTTGGATTCATTTGTATTAATTAAAAGACCGATAAAACTAACGGCCGACTAAACTGTATGTAGTGTGCTAAACACTAAACACATTTGTAATCGGGCAATTCATAGTAATTCAAATACCGATCCAACTTTCGGCAGGTAAAAGTCTGTTTTGTAAATGATACCATCATCATCACTTCAGCCACAGGACGTCCACTGCTGAACATAGGCCTCCCCCATTTTGTAGTATGCGCGGGCTCTAATACCGATCCAACCATCGGCCGATCAAAAGTCTGTAGTATGCGCGGGCCCAAAGTGTGACACGTAAGGCGAAGGTCACAATCGATTGCTAAGTCCACTCCAGCGAGTGCATGGTGCAGGGCTGTGTATGCGGCGTGGTGCGGCCGCGGGCGTGAAGTGACGCAAACGCTGCGTCACGTTACCCAACATCAGCAATGCGGCGTCGATCACGCGAATCTGCATTCTTTGGACCACTTTGCGAATGGCACGCCACAGCACGAAGATGCTCTAATTTTAACTGACGGTTAACACGGAAAGACCGGTAAATTGAGTCTGTAGCTTGGGGTCTGTCTATAATAATACCTGATTGGCGTTGGTCAAGATAATTCGCGTTAAACGCAACGCGTTCCGAGTTCGACTCCCGGTTTGGGACAATTTAGAAAACGAACTTTTCTAGGTTTTCTGGTGCGCTGGGAAACACCTCTGGCTAAATGCATTGCAATGGGTCTGGTACCTTGCAACCAAAGGATATCAATTCCTTACTTCGAGAAAATGACAGTCAGTATTTTGTCCAACGCATATTTATTTCTAAAAATAATTTAGATAGAAGTGGATAGAAGATTGTAGAAGTGTTACTCATATTAGGCACCTTATTATAAGGTAATAAGCGTGGCATTACTAAACACCACTTTTCCAAATATCTTAAGGCATGCTTGAGAGTAGAGGATGATGCCAATGGAAATGATACGATGAAGAAAAAATTTAAAACAAATTTTACTTTTTAAACTTTTTTTCCAATCGGTTAATCTGGAAGCCTATGTTCAGCAGTGGCGTCCTATGGCTGAAATGATGATGATGATGAAATCTGAACGGCTCGGTTTTGTGTGGCCTTCTAACCGTCAAGGTGAAAACAACGAAAGGAAGGAAACATGGTTACGAGAGGTTGTTTCGGATAGTCGACCAACTACCCTCACTCCAGTGTCATCTAATAGTAATAGTAGTGTGACATTGGAGAATAATGCTAACAATTTCGTTATTTTGTTTGTATTAATCCACGTCGAGATATTTTTCAAGAAATTCTAGCAGTGTCGAGCAAACTTGCGTAACGATATGAGTTTCTGAAATTCCATCTCGCACTACAAATAGTGTCGCGTTCCCGACAAGGCTTCTCGCAATTAGAAGGTAATCAAAACTTTGTCACTTATGTAAGCTGAAACTAGCTCCCGATATTAATTACTGCCGTGTTACATGACGGAAATAACAGTAAAGTACGTAAATAGTATATGTCGTAAGTCAGATTTGAATCAATGATTAGTAAAATACAGTGATTCGCTTAAATTGTTTAATCAGCTGTAAAATTGTTTTTACCTTATTTATACTATGTCTCTCGGAATTAAATTGTCGATGACTCCTAAACGCCTGTAGGACCATTATAGATTAATACTTAGGATCAGCATAGACTTATAGGTACTTTTATTGCCTGGTTGGTGGTTAAACGCCTTTTTAACAACTGTCTATCTTTGGCGTTCGTAAGAAGAAGTAGAATTATGTCTTTCTTCAATCGTTACGCCTAATAAAAAAAAAGAAATCCTAAGGCTCGGACTACATGCATCCGGATTTTTTCAGAACTCCACACAAAACTACTCCGGACAAGCCCGGATTCAATCCGTTTTGTATGAAGTTCTGAAAAATTCAGGATGCATGCACTCCGAGCCTAATTATAATTTTTCCCAATGTTTACAATGGGTACCGTCGAATCAAATGACGTAGGTAATTATGCCGATTAGAGCACATGGTACCTTCGCGAATCTATTCAGTGTCCATGCAACTGCAATGAGTTTAATGATGATGTATCTGTTGCATATTTCACGGCTTCTCTCAACGGGTGGGGTAGATATGGAAACACATTTGCTACATGGAAGTGACGTAACAACTATGTATATAATATCTAGGAGATATCGCGTTTTGACAGCTCAAAAATTCGGCAAATGATTTATCATCCCTAATAATTCAGTCTTATGAGTGAAGCACCTGAGTATTTTGCACAATAAGTTTACGAATGTTCGTTTCTGCATTATTTTAACATTCGCATCAACACTCGCAATTGCATCGATTTTGCGAAATTTAAGTACCAGTACTGGCAATTGTGAATCCTGATGAACCCTTCAGTCCGTCTCTTTCTGACATTGGGAATTAGTGCGGCGCAGGCGCACGGCGTGACGGTTGACGTAACGCAGCCTTCACACTCGCCGACCGCTCGCCGTGCTCTGCTAACTGGACGGTTGCTAAGGAATCAAGCTCCTCTGCGTTAATGCAATCAACGTTAAATGACGTAAAATAACATTTTTAGAATAAAATTATTTGAAGTATAGGTTAATTCGTAGTTTCACAAATATAAAAGTTTTTTAAGGAAGACGAATGTTGGAAGCGACCTGCGTCCAAACGCAGGCCGCTTCCAACCGGCCAATCTGGAAGTCAATGGGGGAGAGGCCTATGTTCAGCAGTGGATGTCCTATGGCTGAAAAGACGATGATGATGCGCAATCCTCTGCTCGCTTATATCTCTATCTATTGCTCTCAAGTGTAGTTTCTGCGTATATTTTATAGGCACAAATTAAAGACAAAAATACAAAATAGTAACATAGGGTGCCTAAAAACACAAATGACCTAAGTGTAATTTCAATAAAAATAAATACTAAGCTTTATGCACAAGAAAATAAGCTACTTACATGTAACCCCACAGTCCAGCAAAATGAATTAACAATAGACATATTAGACCACTAGTGTTCCATTCCAAGGTATCCTATAAATCATTACAGAACATATTATACGAGTAACTAGGCTATAACTATTACGATAAATGTCACTAAATATAATCGGATTGGTCACCCATCCATTCGCGACAGCAGCGCCTATTGCTGAACTTCAGTAATTACTTTACCAAAGCGCTGCAGCCACTGTTATGATTACCTTAAAATGATATAGTGACAAAATAAAATACATTTCTTATGTTTTTTTAAAAGCAAATGTTTACTGTGTCGTCACTGTCACGGAACGCGTGCTACTCGTACTTCTTATCACAAACGCATGTATCCAATCATGCATTTATTGCGTGTATCCAATTACGGTCTATGAAAATAAAGTAATATATCGAATGTTAATATTTTGCCTTGTTATTACCATTTACATTATTTAATAGTTAATATATTTGCGTTATGTTTATTACAGTACATCTATTAATTATATATTAACTATTATACAAAATATTCGTCATGTGGCTATAATGGCGGCCTTATGCTAAACTATGAATAAAAGTCAAAGTTCAAAATACGTTTAATCAAATTGAGACTATCGAATACTTACAATAATGAACTCGGGGACTCTATGCGTCAAGGCGAATCACTGCGCCAATACGCCATTGGGTCGTCAAATCGAATCGACATTTATCTTATGTCAAGATAAATAAAACGACAGTGAACAATCTTGCTAGCTTGTCTAAATGAGTAGGCATCTGGGATTTACCACACACATGCCAAAGTGCCAATACGCAATTCTCTATTACCGTAGGTGCATACTTGACCATTTGTAATAGTGACCTTGGCCAATTATATCTGCCTTCATCAACACACAAACAACATTGACGGAGAACTTATTGTTGAAAAATTAATTATCGTCAAACAAGCTGAAATTCAAATTTTGATACCTTTGAGGACAATTATTTATAAATAATTTGCTCGGTTAGGGAAAAAAAAATCTTCATGTTAATTGACAATCCGGATATATTTTAATTTATTATAATATTTCGATCTGTGGTTAGCAACTGCATTTACAGGTGATACACTGATAAAAAAGCCCATAACGTGTTTAAGTTTCAAACTGAATTATACTACATAAGAAGATATTATATAAAACGAGGTCGGGTTAGTTACACCATTTATAATTCAAGAACGGCTGGACCGATTTTTATGATTTTTGTTTTGTTGAATTTGTCTCCGCCCCGAATAGCAGATTAACTATTAAAATATCACAAGAAAAAAAAAAACTCATATTATTACTCATTGTATGAAACGTTTTTTTTTATGAATTCTGAGGCGATACAAAGTTCGCCGGGACAGCTAGAAAGAAGATAAAACTAACTGGATATTATACTGAAACTTTTCCCATGCTATGTAAAAGAAAACTGCAAATAAACAAATTAACAAATGACACTCTCTTTACGTGTCAATTAAAAGTCAGTTTGAGAATACTTCTTTGTATACTTATTTTTAAAAAATCTTCTCCTAGGTATGATGTCTGTTGTTCTGAGCGATTCTTAAACATATTTAGATGTCATCATCATTACTGACCTGCCTGTTCATGAAGTACTATCAAAGGCGCATCAACCAACTAACAAACGTGCAGTTTGTGATATTTGCCTATGTGTCAAAGCTTTGTCAAACTAGACAAATACGCTAATGCAAATGCCTACCGCCATGTGAAGTGCCAGCATTAAAAGTTGCAATTACGTTATTTTGGTGTACACCTGTGAAACATACGCCAATCGATATAAAAATAATTATAAACACAAATACTCTTTGACAAAATGTCGTAAATTGTATAATTTGTCCAGAATTTCAATTCAATTATATAGATAAAAATAAAATTACATGTTCAAACTGAAATTCTGAACAAATTATATGATTTACGACATTTATCAAGGAGTGTTTGTTCTTTGTAATTATTTTCTCTTTCGATTAACGTATGTTCCATAGGTGTATACCAAAATAACGGTTACTTTCACTTCAGGTATGCCAGGTTCCATAGAAAAAGTTTGAAGTCTTTTCCTCAACTGATTTTCAAGCTAACGTCTTACAAATGGAGTTCAAATATCAATTGTGAAATGTAATGTGCTATAGTGCACATTTTAGTTATTCTAATCGAAATCTTTTGTTCTCAGATCGGTAGGTCGTCAGAATCGCCGATCGACTTCGTGGTAATGGACACAGTGGCTGGCGACAAGACGGGTGACACAAAAGTGCTGCAAAGCACGATATCACGGTTTGCGTGCCGCATCATCGCCGACCGCAACGACGTCAACAACTGCCGCATCTACGCGGCGGGCTTCGACTCCTCCAGGAACATATTCCTTGGCGTAAGTTGCATGGATCCTGTCATCAAAATCTTAGAGAGCGTCTAGGCTAGAACCAGGGATAGGACCTTTCAACTGTGTCACTATCCGCGTGCCGCATCATCGCCGACCGCAACGACGTCAACAACGGTCGCATCTATGCGGCGGGCTTCGACTTCCTCAGGAATAATATTCCTTGGTGTAAGTTGCATGTAAGTGTCATTAAAAAACCATAGGTGCGGGATATACAGAGAAGAGAAGAACACAAGATGCGTCGGAAGTCGGTGTGGCATAGGTGCGACGCGCTCCTTTCGTATTTCATACAAAATGTATAGCAGCGACGCAGTGCGAGATATCCACAAATGACGCGGTGCTGGCATCAAGGACCGGAACCGCTTACCAATAAAAGGGTTTTTAATTGGGTATTTCATAGACTGGTTTCCACAAACCCTATCAATTCGGTAAGCATTCGTCGACTTACTCCAACGAAAGGCTAACCAAATGAATACAGTTAATTCGGGTAAGCACTAACCGTATCTGAAAACCCTATCGAGGCTTACCCTATGAAAGGGTTTTAAAAGCGCTCAAGCAATTTTAACCTCTACGTGCACACCATTCGACTCATTATTGTATAATCTTTTCGGCGAACTTAAATACACAGACAGGTTAATACAAATCACCAGAATGCGCGAAAAAGACATAGACAATAGGGTATCCCTTTTAGTTGGTAAGTGCTAAATATTGAAATTACCAATACCCTATTTGATTCGGTAAGCGCATTGAAAGCAGTTAACTTTATTCAAAAAGGTTTCCGTAACGAAAGGCTAACACTGGAGTAGCTTATCAATAGGGTAACCCTATCTTTGGGTAACCCTATCTTTGGGTAACCTTTTAATAGGGTTTCCCTAACAATCAGCTTAATCAAAAAAAGGGGTTTTCCGATCCTTGGCTGGCATTGCATTCTTGACGACTTTTGTGTATGTCCCGAACCTTAAAGAGTGCCTAGACTACGACAAGGGTTATGACATTTTAACTATGTCACTATCTAACGAGACGATAGACGCAGTGGTGTCATTCTAGTAAGACCTGTTAAAAAAAAATTCTAAGATGGAGTCGGTACTTCCTGACATGTCCCTTAATCTTACTCCTTTATGTTTCTGTATAATTTCTGACCCTTGATTTGCTTGTGAATTCGGTGGTTGCACGATAGTCTAGAAGGTTTTCTGATTTCAAATACAGTATTCATCAGCCACCATACTACTTATGTAGTTATTCGCGATTAACACAATATAGCAACACAGTGCAGTATTTTAGGTGTATAATAAAGTATTTATTCATATCTCTTTTTATATTGCAGGAGAAGGCAACAAAATGGACTGAAAACCACGAGATCGACGGACTGACGACGAACGGCGTTCTAATCATGCACCCGCGTGGCGACTTCTGCGGTGGCAGTGCCACCTGCGGCCCGTGGCGCGAGACCTCGGTGGGGGGAGCAGTCTTCTCGCTCAGAGAGAGTCGGTCGGCACAACAAAAGGTAACAGCATATTTCAAATGTCCAGGATCTGCCAGGACACACAAGAGTTTCCGCTGAGCCTTTCGCAACAACGCTAAATAAACATTATCCACGGACTCTTAAAAACGCTCGGCCGCAATTATACGCTATTCTAATTTCAGTCCGCTGACCACAAGTTGGGAAACCCTGATATAGAACTGGACCGCAAAAAAAACCTAACTGTTGCTGGATAGGTAATCAGAGGAAATAACAAAGCACTCTGAAAAGACTAGGAACTGTATTTTTTTACGTTACGTTTAAACTGTTGTTTTTGTACGAGGAACGCGATGGTTACGTCAAACCTAAAATCAATTTGCCAAAACTCCTGTGCGTCAGAATACATTAAGACGGCCCGGCACACGAGTAGGAGCGGGTTTTTTTGAGCTCTAAGGGAACGTAGCGTAGGTATCAGTAGAGATCAGGCGAATAACAAGACAGGACCACCTGCTACTATAAGAGCATAAACACAACCTTTTCTAAAAAAAAAACTGTCGTATTTTTGCAACTCTAGTTCAGATCTGTCTATTGAGTGTTGGGAAGCTTTATGCCTATCAACTTCAGATGGAAAAGATCAATAGCAGGTCTGAACCTTTTAGGTAAATACACTTAAGAAACTCGTTTTTTCTCAGCAACGTTTAGTAAAAGAAATACGTTATTTATTATCTAACGTTGTCTGAACGAATCAATTGACAGTTCCTATGAGTAATGGAAAAAACTTCCCCAACTTTAAAACTTTTTCCATCAAAGTAATTTCCCAAGGCCGTTAACTTCAGCACCTTTTTATCACTTACTTCCATTGAAAAGCAAAATTCCGTTTTTGTAATACCCATTTATTAACACAGGAAAAATTTAAATGTTAAATTGTTACTCGATAGTGATTCTTCATAAAATTAAAGCAATTGTAAATTCTGTATGTCATCGCGACTAATTTAATGTTTCCTGTTTTATCACTTTCGCAGTAATTATATTTTCAACGGACTCATTTCGGTAGGATGATGATTCATGACTTTGTTGCCAGGGTTTGCCGTGCCAGGCGGAAACAAATATACTGAGAGACGGCACAATGATAGACTTGTGCGGGGCCACTCTCCTATGGAGAAGTGCCGAAGGACTCAAAAATTCACCGGTAATTATTCCTTGATTTTTTAATTAATAAGAATAAAAATAAAATAATTTATTCCTAAACCACACATAGTTACATACTTAATAGTGTAATTTTTATTTAAGAAATTAAGCTATATCCACTTGACGACCTCCGTAGCCGAGAGAAGAGCATGCTTGGTGACGCTATTTCTGAGGTCCCGGGTTTGATTCCCGGTCGGTCAATGCAGAAAAAATAACTTTTCTATATTGTCTCGGGTCTGGGTGTTGTGGTACCGTCGTTGTTTCTGATGTCTGTAATCATATAACCCCCATAAGATCAGATCAATGTATGTGATGTTGTCCAATATGTATTATAAAAGAAGAATAATCCCAATAAAGAAGGTAGGTAGTAGGTAGCTGGCTGTGGAAGGCAGAGAGTCGATAGCGGCGAGAAAGGCATATGTTCAGCGGTAGACAGTGATAAGCTATTTGACTGCCACGGAACTAGACACAATAGAAAATTTATTGTTTGGGGGTCACGGGTGACCAGAGCGTAGCGTGTCATTCCTGTTCTGTGGGTGACCACCATGGCGCTCAATGTGTTAATGTCCTGAATTAGAACAGGAAAAACCATATAATCCAACTAACAATTAGTAACAATAGCCAAAAAGGTAGAACTAAATACTCAACAGACATCCGTTTCACCTAGACACATACACACGCACTCATGAACGCACACTTATACACCATCAATAGACTATCATTTTAGTTTTAACCACCTATTATATATATTCTGTGGTTTTACCTCTTTTGGTTATTCTTATTATACCAAAATGAATTTAAATTATGATAAAACCTACTTATACAGTTTTCGACAGAAACCCGACATCGTATTTTTAAGACTAAAATAATATCACGCGGTTAATTAGTAAATAGTAAGGCTACAAAATACTTTTCACAAAAGATTTTCCTTTTAATATCCGCAGACAAAACGCGACCTCGAAGCGTTAGTGGACGAGCTGAACGCGGGCCGGCCGCAGTGCCCCGTGGGGCTCAACACGCTGGTCATCCCGCGCAAGCTCTCCTCCGCGCACCAGGACCTCAACCAGCCCTACGTCTACCTCAACTGCGGGCATGTGCAAGGTACTCGATCATTTATTGCTCTACTACATTAGCAGTAAGAATTTTGGCATTTACATAATATGGACCCATTAGGCCCTGGCGTATTAACTTTGAACGGAGGCAGGACGATTTGAATGCTTAGAAAGATTTGCGCAATGTGGAAAATAAATTAGCTCGGAACTGGGTGTGCTAGGAGACGCCTCCGGAATAACATATTGTCTGTCTAGACCAAGGATATTATGTAATTCCTTACTACGAGAAGTACGAGACGGCTGTCATGACCGCAAATGGAAAATTTTTGGTGCAGTCTTGCAAACTCCAGCTCAAAACGTTTCTTAAAAGAATATCAAGAAGATATTCTTTTTGATATATAAACGTCTAGGGTGCGTTAGCGCCAACGCCAACGCCAACGCACCAATATTGTAAATACAAAATGTATGGTGCTTTATATATGCGTTGTAGGCGTTTGTTGTGAAGAATGCCATACATTTTGTCTTTACAGCGCCCCGTCCACATTCTATATTTTCTTCCTTAAATCTCGAATCTACTTGCGCACGTTTAGGCGAATAAGCATCTTTAAAACTTGTCTCCTATCTAGGGCGTCACATGTTTTTCAGATTTGGCCTCTATGGACGAATGTCTTTCAGACTTGTTCTCTATCTAGGAAGACACATCTCTTTCAAACTTGTCCTCTGCCTCTATGGACGAATGTCTTTCAGACTTGTTCTCTATCTAAGGAGTCGCATGTCTTTAAAACTTGTTTCTATCTATGGAGGCACATGTCTTTAAGACTTGTCCTCTATCTAGGAAGACACATCTCTTTCAAACTTGTCCTCTGCCTCTATGGACGAATGTCTTTCAGACTTGTTCTCTATCTAGGGAGTCGCATGTCTTTAAAACTCGTCCTCTATCTATGGAGGCACATGTCTTTCAGACTTGTCCTCTATCTAGGAAGACACATCTCTTTCAAACTTGTCCTCTGCCTCTATGGACGAATGTCTTTCAGACTTGTTCTCTATCTAGGGAGTCGCATGTCTTTAAAACTCGTCCTCTATCTATGGAGGCACATGTCTTTCAGACTTGTCCTCTATCTAGGAAGACACATCTCTTTCAAACTTGTCCTCTATCTATGGAGGCACATGTCTTTCAGACTTGTCCTCTATCTAGGAAGACACATGTCTTTCAGACCTGTCCTCTATCTAGGTAGCCACATGTCTCTCAGATTTGTCCTCTATCCAGTCGATGCGTTACAAGGTGCAACGTGACAGGAAAGTGTCGTCCGTGTGTTGCAGGCGAGCACTCGTGGGGCGCGGAGGGCAGCGAGCCGGGCGCGCGGCGCTGCCCCATGTGCATGACGGCGGGCCCCGTGGGGCGCGTGTGCATGGGCATCGAGCCCGCCTTCTACGTGGACGCCGGCCCGCCCACCTACGCCTTCAACCCCTGCGGGCACATGGCCTCCGAGCGGACTGTCAAGTGAGTGCGCACACGAGCAGCTGCGGCCACAGTATACAGTGTGGTATAAAACCGGGGATAATATAGAAAACAGATACTCTATAGGTCACTAGTAATTGAATTATGGTCCCAAATAATTAAAATCAAAACTTTACTTTTAGATTTTTTCTAACAAACAATCGTAAAAATTAATGTAATGCAAACAATGCAATAGTTCCGCTCAACTCGATCGATTGAGTTCAAAATGAACTCGATCGATACTTGGAACGTCTCTTTAACAATTTATGGGTTGTGTGACACGAGTTGTGGTGATTACGTTGTGGTTAGTTTTTGCAGACAGTCAGATCATTGTATTTGCGATGTGGCCAGCCGGTCGGTATCACACATACGGTTAAAGCGTAACATACACAGAAAGCGTGAGCGGGAACGTATGTTATTAGCAGTGATCGGAATAAGTAGATTGATTTGGGGTTAATGATCTCAAACATTAATGTTAATATGGACATGTCTCCCGGATTTCGGAATTTATTTGTATCAGTTTTAAAAAAAGACATCCATATTATGCTAGCTACTACCAAAGTACATCAAATCAATCTACCTATTCCGATCACTGGTTATTAGACCCGCCGTACTCCCGACCCGACCCTTCGCTGTCCCGCTCACTCTTTCTGTGTTACGCTTAAACTTGACGACAAAATGTGGTCGGTGTGAATTAAGTTACTAGGAATTTTCATATAAATTAGTAGCGCCCGCCCACGTGTTGTTGTTGTGGCCCGTGTGAAACAACCCTAAATTTTAACAAAGAACTGTCGATGTCCATCTGGCATTCCTTTTTGATTATTAAATTATCTGACAAATCAAACTGATAGTTTATTTGATAGTAAATCAAGGGAATCCCAAGTATCTTATCGCCAAGTACCTACCCACCGGACCTATTAGTAAACTGTTGTCGTTCGAGAGATCTCTAGCTCTTCAAACTAATTGCAAGTACCTATAGTTGAAGAGCTCGTGAACTAGCAAAACTATGTAGATCTCATTCACTTATCTTTGTTGCCTTGTAAACCACATTCACAATTGCGTGCGGCTGTAATGTTACCATTACAAAATATTATCGCGCGTATAAGCCGCGTAAACAAAGAATAGGATTAAACATAGCGGCAGCTTATAAAATCTCTGGCTCATTCTGTTTTCACGATTGTACCTAAAAAGTTAACACACACTTGCGTCGAATCGGAAGAATTGCCGCGTTCGACGTGGACAGGTGTGGTGTTCACCAACAGCGAGCGAGTATTAAAGGGTTACTATTTCCAATCCCTCTCTTTACTTTTACTTGGTCTGACGGTATTGCACGACCCGGTATACTACACCTGGTCGAATTTGGTCTGTTTCACAACACCGTTTTAGGGTTCCGTACCTCAAAAGGAAAAAGCGGAACCCTTATAGAATCACTTTGTTGTCCGTCTGCCTGTCTGTCTGTCCAGATCTTTTATCTCGGAAGTTGTGAAAAAACTTCTAAGTTAACGTAAAAAAGATGCGGTCGTTTATGTCGCAAGAAACGTCTATTTCGACACTCTCAAGATAATCAAAATTGATAGGGTACTTTCCTTTGACCTAGAACTATAAAATTTGGCGAGTAATATCGTCATATACTACAAGTACAGGGAAAAAATCTAAAACCTATGCATTTGTTATTAAATTTTGTAATTTAAACTGCAAGACTTGACTGCTCTTTATAATACCTACAAATTTGTACGGAACCATCGGTGGGCGAGTCCACTTGCACTTGTCTGGTTTATAGATGCAAAAGATGTTTTAAACCGTTATTTTGGTTTAAAACGTTTTAAACCACATTTAGGATCAATGAAAATTGATTTATGATCTAATAAAATCACACTTTATTGCAAATACAAATTGCACAAAATCTACTAGAATTTAAACGGGTTTTAAACCACGGATTTTGGTATTTTATTTACAACTATAGTCCGCTTTTTTTATTTAAATGTCGTTATTCGGTAGGTACTGGGCAGGCGTGGACATCCCGCACGGCACGAACGGCTTCCACGCCATCTGCCCGTTCTGCGCGTCGCCGCTGGAGGGCTCGCCGGGCTACGTGCGCCTCATCTTCCAGGACAACCTCGACTGAGCCTACCGCGCCGCAGGTATTGTGCCCGTACACTCCGACCTACCCACCCTATATACAGGGTGTAACGAAAAGGTGAAATAAAACTTTAAGGGGTTATTCTACGGCTAAATTACATCAACTTTTACTATGGGACCAACATCGAAATCTCAAAAAAAATTGACGTCTCCATACAAACTGATGCCAGCTGGTCGCGTTTTAGTATGGGAGTGTTTTTTTTTTTTTTTGCGAATTCGATGTTGATCCCATAGAAAAAGTTGATGTAATTTAGCTGTAGAATAACCCCTTAAAGTTTTATTTCACTTTTTCGTTACACTCTGTATATACCCTCTCAGGGCCAAGTCCCTCTTTACCATAAGGGCACAAGGGGCCTGTGCCCAGGGCCCCTGGCCTCACGGGGGCCCCTAAGCACTAAAACAAGTTTATAAACTAAAAAACACTTAACTGAAAAGAAAGAAAAGAGGGTCAAATAAAGCCTTAAAAAAGAAGGAAAAACGGAGATAAGAAATTATTTTTTGGATGAATTTGATTTAGATAGATCATGATAATGATATGATAGATGATAATAGATTTAGATTCATGAATTCATACCAACAGTGTTTTATTTTATCTTTGCAAGAGGGGCCCCGAATTCTTGTGTGCCCCAGGGCCCCGGTATATGTTAAGACGGCCCTGCTCAGGGCATTAAAGCGAGACTTTTTATTTGTCTATCAGGTAGATTATCAATAGGTATTTCTTTTTTCACATGATTTAAATATTACAAAGATATATTGATTTAAAATGTCGTATGACGTGACGCCTAGGTACAATTTTTATTTAGACTTGATGTCACGAGCCCACACCACCGAACTTTGACGCGCTATAACTTTGTAAATTTTTGGTTGACTGACAAAATAAAAAAAATATAATAAAATAAAATAATGGGCACCCATTATTTATTGATAATCTAACTGACGGACTAAATATAATTTCATTTCCTTTACTCAGTCGTCATCCCTATTAGTGTCTTGTCCGTTGCATATTTATAATTATTTATCATTTATATATTGATGTCTTGCAGGTCCATAGCTGTACCTGGAGTGCGTGCAAGTGCATCGCCCGCCGCCCGCGCGGCCGCACCCGATCGATACGAATCTCACTACCCACTGATACAGGGTGACACTAACACTCGACAAACGACTGCGATTATACGAAAGAGACGATATAAATATTGTTGAGTATTTGTTGCAAGGCGGATTTTCTTAAGTTATGTTATTGACAAACGTTGACATGATTTGTCGGTCTTACAAACAACAAATAGGTACCAACGTGGTAAATATACCAGTTTGCTCCAATTCGTGTTGACGTGTTTTGCTTTTCCAACCGGTGTGGTGAGAAAAGCAGTAACTTGTAGATTCAATGTAAGTTTAGACGATTCGTCTCGGACAGAATACAATGTACTTTTAGCGTCGTTTTCTCGACTGTCTACGTTTTCACCCCGTACGGCTTTACTTCAGCTAATAAGACAGTTATTTTTCCTATAAACACCAATTTTCAAGTCACATACGCTCGGATACTAAAACGAAACGCAAAGATAAAGCTCAGTTACTTTGCCACCCTCTTAAACATAACATACGCTTACATGAGCATTGTTAATTAGTAATTGAGTTTCGCTAGACGTCGAGATGTGCGAAGTCGGGCGACGTTGCCGACGTCACTGGACTTCTCCAGCGGCAAGTGCAATTTGTGAATACGAAACATATGGTAACAGAGCCTTAACTATGTGTTATGTTCAGTATTCGGCCGATTAGACTCATTAATGGATTATTATATCGGAATGTTTTAATGTGTTTGTTTATGAGCTGTTTGTAACGGGCAGATTTTGTGTTACGTTAATGTGTTACGGTGTCTGTATCTTTATGGTAAGGTTTATTGTAACGATTTTGGTTAACGAATAGGTATTTATTTGTGCTAGGCCACGGGTTATAGTTTCAAAGAATATCTTCCACGTAGAGGGTTCACGTCTGCGAAAGTGCTGAATGTCTCTTTGTTTTCAACAAATTGATAAATTCTAATAATGGAATCTACCTTCAAATGACAACGACGTATTTGAGTGGAAGTAAACCAATCGAAATGATGTATTACATCATTTTTTAAACAAAAATCCGTGGCTTAGTAAGATTGACAGAAATACATAAACGATGATGAAAAAGGAAGAAATGCGAAAAAAATATTTAAAGCTTTGTACATTGCTGTGTTGATTTCTAATTTTAATGTAATTGTGAATGCAGCAGATCAATGAAACGCTCTCAATAATAATTAATTGTTATCATACATCAGTTCCCTATTTTAATTTTCTTCCGAAACATATTTAGACATCTTGTACTCGCGATCTAAATATCAATTCGTTTTACTTATGTGCATATTAGCAGCACTTTTCAGTGCTAACAATGATTAATTAGGTACATTTCATTGACTTAAAATTATTACAAATGAAATATTTGTGCAAGTGAGTTGTAAATATGAACATGTTCATGTGTATTTTTAAGTAATTTATGTTGGGTTTCCGTGAATGTGTGGAATGCTTGATGTAAGAGCCTTTTAGTTTGTAATGTATGGAATAATGGTTTTAACGTGTCGTTCCTACTAACGACAGATTTCTTTTGGTTTTGCAAGTATGTTGGTGATAGTAAGGCGGGGGAATATCAGTTGGGCTATCCCACTTCTGATCTCCTTGTCATTTTCTCTTGTTTGTCGAACGTTGGTGATTTTGCTTTTGATTGGCTGATTAATCTTAAGCCATTTGAACACTAGCAATTCTGCTACTTCAATATTAGAGCCTTTGTACACTGCTACTTTTAGCATCCGCGAACGTCAATTTGGCGACTGCATTGAGTTCTCGCGACTTTTTAATTGAGATCGAGTTACTGAGTTTAAATTTTCGATTGCTAATGCTCAAAGTCGCAATATACACAGGCTCCTGGACAGCGTTCGTGGAACTTTGCATGGACGCATCGCTATAATAGTATGAGAATTAACTGTTAATAATACGTACTAAAAACAGTGTGCACTATCAAAGTAAGTTCATATTACCCCAACGGTAATTCTTCAAATATGGAATATTTAATCATGCTTTTTCATAATGAAACAGGCAGTAAACCAACTCCATTTATCTCATGTTAATCGACAGTGTCACCCCGCGTGATATAACATGCCATGTAATTTAAGCCTACAAATTTACTCTTTACTTTTTGCTGCAAAAAGTAATGTTGTATTGTATTTATAAATAAATAATCAGTTATATTGTTTTGGATTTGTGTGTCTACTAAAATTCTGATCATTTCAAAGTTAAAAAACAGTACATGTATGCGAATTATCTATAGTAACAATTTGCACCATAGTTCCGACTAATGCCCAGTTCTTATTTCAACGAACCGGATTCCCAAGCCTTCGTTATTTGTCCCTTTCTTCAAAGGTAAGTTAAAACGGGATAGCCTTATTTATTTACGAAGAAAGGGACACAAAAATGCAGTCAAATGTTAGTTTGTTGAAGATAGGAAACGGCAATCAGTAAAATGATGACAAACTCCTAAGTAGACTTAAGCGTCAAGTAGAGATATGTGATAAGACTCATAGTTGTCGATCTCAGAGCAGCTTTTCGTAAGACAGAATCATCCCACTTACTACACATTCAAAGTTTGTTATAGTCTGTTAGTCTGCAATGCGATGATTACGCTACAAGTTCCAAGAGATATCAATATAATTCGTATATGATAGAATGTGTAGTGGGCGGGCATCGGTAACCTCGGCATATTGTATAAATAATGTAAGTTATTAGGCGTAGCGATCGTTAGCTTACGGAGTATGAAAATTTAGTTTTTGTACAATTTGAATTCACTAGTTAGTGATTACACGTAAAGTTAATGCCTTTGAGACGACAAATCGCGAGACAAATGTAACGATTTATTATTCACGTTGTCTTAACGAGAACTATTGAATTACTAAATGCAAATAATTGCACATAGCATTATACTTGTTTTAGATTAGATTTTGGTAAAAAAATAAATGCTTATTTAAAGAGTATAGTAAGTGGTTATATCAATGTAGGTATTTTAACAGCGTTTTAGCATTGGTTTTTGTCTACATGGCTACATAAAGTAAACCGAGTTACGGATTGCAAGTTGCAGTGCGCCAATATATTACATTATGTAGTTCTCTCTACATTTGTGTAGCATTGTGTGAATGAAATGTGTTGTAAAAATTACGTTGCACTAAATACATGTTTCGATATATTTAGCATTATTTTTCATTAGGACGAAGGCGTTATGTTGAGAATGTTCGATGTAGTGATGCTTTTACGACTAATGTTTTATACTTCCTTCTGGAGACGAGTGCCAACTATCGAGGTAGATGTTTGTGTACTCTGACTGAGTATCGATAAAAATATCGTGCAAACGAAGGCAGGCGAGTGTATCACTCGAATACATAGATTTCGTTTTGTTCGAAAGTGGGAGTGTCGTCTCCAGTGTGAAGTGCAAAACCATGTTCTAACATTATTAGTGGTAATAAGAACTGAATGCTAGCCTTAATTTTATTTATGATAAGTGCTAGGATAATAAATCGCTCTTTTGAGTTAGAAAATTGACATGATGTTTTATTTTTAACCAATAAGTTACATTATATCTTTATGACCAGACACACATTAAGTAGTAGTAAATTAACATTTTCTTCAGTTGAAACTTAAAAAACAAATAACTCTAATCTTTATATACACAAGTAACCCAATATTATATCTTAAAACCACAATGTGCATTATTATAGAATGAATACATAAATAAATCTAGTCCGTTTAGATTAGACCTAACGACTTCAGCTAAGTAACAGTATATCCACAACCATAGACAAAATATAGCTAAAACCTTTGAAATTATCTATAGTTTTGGTTTTGATTTGTGTTAGTCGTTGTGATAAGATAAAGCAAGAAGGGGTAGAAGCAAAGTAGAGCAAACTAGTTTGGACAATGGTGTGGCCCCCCCTCACATAAGCTATTGTAGCAGAGGGCCTTAGAGAGTATTACTCGATAGTTTTTGATATGAGAACGTAAACGCGGCTTGAAACATAAACGTGTGAAAAATCGAGTATTTTATTATATCAATATTTTACCTTTAATCATTGTAGCTTCGATTATGACGAGTATAGTATATATTAGATCCATGACTAGTATCGCAATTCCGGTTACGCTGAATGACAGAAGAGTCGCGTAGAAGCCAAAGTGCCGCGTACCTTAGCTTGGCTCATGTAAATGAAACTGAGGAATGCTTTAGCCTTGGATTTTCCTTGGCTTAATAAGCAAATTATAAGGTTTCACCGAAATCCTTTGCCGAACACATGCGGAAAAGAAACACTTTCTGTTGCTGTGTGCTCAGTACTTCCTGAGCATGTGCATTATAAAGTTGTACCTACTAGGCTAAGGCAGGTAACAGCACGCGTATGCAAGTAAGATCAATGACCGTAACTCAACTTTTTTTCATAAGTGGCGTTTGTTTGTTTGACAATTTGGTGGACAAATCAAGAAAGACCACATTATGACCACCAACTTTTGAATAGCTCAAATGAGTAATATCGTTTCAAGACTTTTAAGAATATTTTCAATAATGTTTTTTGATAAGACATATCAGACTTTTGAGCTTGTGTGCAGGTCCCGCCACTGGGACTGGGGCCCCTAGGCCAGGGCCTTGTAGGCATAGGGGGAAACACGACCCTAACACTGGTATACCTTCGTCTGAAAAATTTGCCAACGGCAGCAGCTGTACCAACAACTAACTTATCTCCTTAAAAAAATATCTTTAATTCTTTGGAAAATGTTGGCAGGCATGATTTCCAAGTTGTCGAAAGGTGCTAATGACAATAAGTCTATACCCACAGTTGCAGTGAGGTGTTAAAGCGTTGTTCCGTGTTCTGGAGATGTGCTGTGGCTGTGACTCCTCACTGCAAGTTAAGCTTGGTAGTGATCAGCACTCGCACATACTGGTCGTACGCGGTCGCGACGGCAAGCCCCTGGGTGGAGAGCAATTATTTTAGATAATACTGAGAAGATCACACAATGGCGTAGTAGCGTGATGATAAGTTCGATTCCCGGTTCAGGTGCATTTAGAAAGTTGGCTATGGTCAAGGTGTGCTGGGCCACGCCTTTAGACAATTAATTGTCTAGTTCTTCGTATCACAAGGGTCTTATGTGCCCCAGGACAGTTAAAACGTCCCTGTAGTTCAGACACAGCATGGGCCTCCCACCCGGTAGACCGACGAGTTGGTCAATGTTGCGGGAAGCCGCTGTATACAAACGGTCCTGAGCCGGTCGCGTAGCGTTGTATGAGGGAGGGCTATTGGCTATGGGCTATCTCACCTGGTGGTCGCGGTTCCACTCGAGCGCGTTGATGGGCTGCGAACTGAGCACCATGCGCTGCAGACGGCGCAGGCGGCCCGCCACGCCCACCGCCGCGCCCTTGTCGTCCGTGCGGTACCGCTGCTCGGGGTACTCGCTGGAATCGGTTATATAGCCCGTGAGAACTACAGTGGCCCAATGCCCACTAACCACACCAAAGACACCGACTCGCGACTTTGTTGGCGGCTTCATATGATTGCAAGTCGGAAAACTCGTCAGCGACATGAGATGGAACACTTTTTTGGTAGTTAGTGATGTCCGCGTTAAAGAGACGTTGTGTATCAATTTATAAGAACGTATGGAAAGTAGCTTGTAGTATAATGATTATTAATGGACCCCTTCCTAAGAGAAAACGAAACTGTTAGGTTAAAGAAAGAAGAAGCAAGAAGAAAGAAACGTTTATTCGACACACAAGAGAAAAAAAAAACACAAATGTTAGACATTGGTTAGACAATGGGTTAGTAGACCCAGTTTATTGGGTCGCAATAGTAGGCAGTTTGTAAAAGATTTAAAGATTTGACGGCTCGGCGGAAAATACGTGAATAAAACTACTTTTTTTTGTACGGATAGGTACCCGTACATTTCATTTTAAACAAGATTACACAGTAATTTATTTATATGATAAATATTTACTAACGTCAAAAAATTTTTATCGTTCCGCTCCATATCGCCCAAAAAATGTCTTACTACAGCTTAAGTGTTGCCGGACTATTAAAGGGTAACTAGTATGGAGGGTATACGCCGGACAACTGATTGGATTGCACATGCAATGACATCCAATGAGCTAGGATAGGACTGTCCACCCTTTCTGCTACCACTTTCAGGGGAGTATTGGTGCTGCACCGCACTCGCTCCCAGAGAGAAGCTACTCTCTTACGCAGCACGGCATGGGACCCGTCAGTGTTCTACTCTGCGAACATCTCTGAGGCGCTGCAATGTCAGGGCAACTACCCCTAGAAGCATTATTGTATGAAAGACATCCTAGATGTACATTTACGGCATAGGAACATCTTTAGTCAAATAAATAGAGGTTTACAGTTACAGCAGCCAAGCTTTACATAGCGCGTATGCATTTCTTTTCTACCTCCACCGAGTTTCCCCATATTAATTTCTAAAATAAATAATTTCTACTTACTATTTCCAAAGAGTAACTTGTCCATTGCCAGCACAAGTGATGAATATGTCGCGGTTCTGTGGGAGATGACGAGCCACCCAGATAGTGCCGCTTTTGGTTGTATTATCCATTACCTGCAAAAAAAATATTGTATGTATAACCAAATACCTACCTAACACAAATTAATGTACTTGGCAATCTATCTTTCTTCTTTAACTCGAACTAAACTTTAAAAAGTTAGAGAGCAGCCCTAGCCACAAGGTATTTTGGAGTTGGGTTAAGTAGTTAATTATTAAAAAAAATATATTGATAGTCCATGTGTTGTTCTTAGCTTCGAAAGTATCGATACTATCGACAGTTTATATTTTACTAGCCTGTTGCTCGCTATTTCGTTCGTGTGGTCTTTTCATTAATCATAATATAATATGCATGCATCAACTTTTCTCTTGAATCATTCTGTCTATTGTTAAAAATCGCATCAATATCCGTTGCGCTTGCCTTTTTTAGAAGATCTAAGCGGTTATCGGTTTGCTATAGATACATAGACTTCGATCGGCTACTCTTTTTTACACTTATCTATTTTTAACAGTGTTAAGTATTAGACAAATTGTAAATACCTGAGCAAAACCTTTAGCTGGGTTTTGCGTTCTTACATCAAATACATGAAATTTCCCTTCAAGAGTAGTTGCGACTAGCTTGTTCATTGGAATGTCTTTACGGTCGAATTCTGCGTAACAAACCTGTAAATAGGTAATAATAATATGTAAACCATTTGACATTAAAAATATGATAGGTATTACCTAAATCGACATTCACTATGTATAAGGGTTGGTGCTCGCTAGAGCTAATAGGCATGCATTGTTTCGTAAACGCTTTCTCTTTGCACAAGGCGCCGTGATTCAACGAGTAGTAGGCCGTGGTCGCACTGCTGGATATACTGCACTGGGCACTAGGCGGCTGGCGAAGCGGGGCGTTCCCGTTTATGTGCGTGTACGATTCTTATCTCTCAGCGTCCCATAAAACGGCAGGCTCTAAGTGAGGTAGCCAACAGTGCGGCAATAGCCTAAGTACTTATATAGGTGCTTTTTACACGGCGCCGCTGCAGCGGCAGATGTTATACAGAAAAACATTGCAGCAGCAAAAATCGCTACCGCAGTAGCTCGTACTCGTAGTGTTATTTGGCAGTGGAGTTTCGCAGATTGTCTTTAGTGTACGACTACGATACTAAGTTACAATAAGTATGTATGTTAGTAGGCCGTAGACTGGCATTACGTGATGTTGCGTGCTAGCGCGGTAGCAGTGCTAAGTTTGCTAGTTCTTCTAGTTTTAAGGCGCTACTACGACGGCGGCAAACAGAAACACGCCTCTGCGGTAGAAGTCGATACCACCGGCATGCGCGGCACCGTGTTAAACCAGCTATGTGCCAGGCTACGTTGGTTGAGCATGACAATCGCACAAATATAAGGTTTCAAGAGAAAGGAAGAATGGAAGCAAGTCTAATCTTCTGTATTTTTACTATTAGATAATGTGCCATTTTTATTAATTTAAAAGTAGATAATTTAAATAAATAAAAATCTTACCCCATTTTTAAGGTTACACTCCCATCTGAGAGACATAGTGCGAAGATCAAACATCTTCAGGTCACCATTGTCATAGCCAGCCACCACAATTCTTTCTGCATCATTGAATGAGTTACCAAAGGCTACAGCCCAGCAGTCTCTCTTAGATTCTCCTTGTACTGGTTGCATATTCGCTACGGGTTTGCCGCGTTGGCGAGGATCCCATACTTTTACAGTGCCTTTAAGTAAAATGATAATATAATGAAGAATCTACTTACATTAGTAAGTTAATACCGACTGACCATATTAAATGGAATGATATTAAATGCAATTTAATATATGAAAAAATAATTTAGGATACATACAGAAAAAAAGAATTTATACAGAACAATTTGTTTTTTTCGTTATTTTTTGTAATGTTTATTACTCTAAAATGTTCTGATGTTGTTCTGTATGAAAACTACAGGCCCTCTCTTTTACTCATTTAAGAAAACAGAAATGGCTAATGACATAATTTTGGTAGTGGTACATACAATTGAATCTAAAACAGAACCTACAGAGGCAGTACCGGTAGCGTTTCAGGAGGAGGATTCTTTGTAATGTTTGAGATACTATGTACCATGTCACACAGAAACCATCCACAGTAGCCTACAATTGCTTACTGTAGGTCCGCTACCCGAACCCTTAACGCCTCACTGGGTTCTGAGCTTACACCATTGTTTAAAAGTTATATGTATATCTTGGAAGTAAAAGCAATTTTATTATAAATAATACCATCTCTACTTCCTGTGACGATTTCCGGAGCCCCACAACTAACAGTGCTTCCTCCCATGCCATCTATTGAGTTTATTATATCTGTATGTTCCTTAGTTATATACACCTGGGCACTTTTTTCCAAGTCCCTAGAACAGAAAAGAAAAGAGATTTTTCAACCATGAGTACCTAATTTAAATTAGTCTGTGCAAAACTACTAGTGTAAAAAATCAGTAAACTTGTCATACCTCAAGCAGTAGTTAGATACAATGTAATAATAACATGTCCACTTTGCTGGACAGCAAGGTTACATCTCACATTTGCACTGCAGAAAATGATATCACACAGCCCAGTATTCTGTACATAATGGAACTGACCGATATAGGGCCTATTTATTAGCAATAACTGCGTATGTATAGACAGCTCACTTTAGTGGTCAAGCATTGGCTCTACTGCACTATTGTGATTTGAGTAAATAATGAAGCTCTTCCTAAATTATTTATAATACTGTCTATGTAAACTAATAAGATAAATAAACTTACCATATTTCTACAGTTCCCTTAAAATCACCTGTTGCCAATCTTCGTTCTACATCGCTGCTGGCGCCAAATGTACCACATTTAAAAGAATTCGGCCTTTCAATCTCCTTAATTTTTCGCACCTCTCCAGATGTGATCTCGAATATTTCTATTGTTCCTGTGCCTTTCGGTAAAGATCCTATCACAACAAACTTAGCAGAACATGGTATCCACTTGCAGTCGAATAAGGAATGATCCAAGTTATGTTCAATATGAGTAATTATTTGAGGAGTGTCTTGATTTTCCATATTGCTAAGTATTGATTATCCTCAAAATAATTTGCGTTCAAATATTTTCAATCGTTTCATTCTAACCTCAAAATAAAATATAAACAGAAAAATCACTATGGCAACCAGCCTGGTGAAACTCCTCTTGACACTGACAGATGCAATAGAACGTCATGACAGTTTTTTTTTACTGTTGTGGCTTGCACAGCGTATCCAGAGGCATATTTGATAGGAACTGTTATCCGACTGAATGAATAAAATTAAATGATGTGAACGAATAGAATAAGTATTCACTAGATAGTTTTTGGTGAGAACGGTAACGCGGATTTATAAGGAAAATGGTTTCTTTTATTTAATTACTTTTAGATCAAAATACCTTGTTTATTAAACACACTAGTAGATTTCTTATCCACACGGGTGGCCAGTGACCACCCATGCTATTGGCGACGGTAGATATTTACCTAATTGGGCTACCTAAAAGAAAGGTAGGACTTATTTCAGATTGCTATTTCTCTTTTTAATTTTCTTATTTGTTATTATCATAGAAGAAATGCTATTAATTTTGCCTTCCGTGTGATACATACATCATGCGTGTAATGTCAAGGAAAGCAGTATGTGGCAGTCCACATAATTGGACAATGCAGTCATTGTCCAATCATGTGGACTGCATCGTCTATATTGGTCATCGAGTACATAACATATATATATGCTCGATACATAGAGACTAAGCATTTGAATTTAGTTTTAACATAAATTACTTTCATGCGTCCAGTCACATCTGAAATTACTACAACTACGAGTACAATAAATAAAATTTCACGAAAACAACCTAAAGACGATGTATAAATTATTGAAAAAATTCGGGCTGCCACAGTCTCAGTCACGATGCACCGCCACAGCGGGTACTGGCGGCGTGGTCCTTTTGATCACTGTGTGCGTTGGCAGTAGGGATAGGCGGCTCGGAATTAATGATTCCACCAGGTATATTCCTAAAATGGGTAGTGATAACTAAACGCAATTCAAAATTTACCGCTAGTTAAAATTTACTTAATTGTCAATACTAGCTACGCTTGGCAGGCGGGTTGTCGAGCGCAGTTTTTTTATTTCGCACGAAGACGCTGCTGCCTATCTCCTGCTACAGGAATTAGTCGACTCTTACGACACGCCTCCTGTTGGCGGTGGGGAAGTGTATTCTTTACGGCCGTCCCTACACGGCACATGTGTCAAATGAGTTCATATTACTAATAAAACTCTAATCTAACCGAATAAACCCTCGGGTGGAATAATTGAGAATATTCCTGAGTATTTTCCCATTCTAATTATTTACCCGGATATAATCCCATCCCTAGTTGACAGAACACGATTCCCTTGTTCCAGACCACTGTTGTTTAATTGTACAGAGATTTCATTTGCTGAAACCTTATTTATTAAAAAAGGATAGGCACATTTTGACAGGTCACTATCGGTTAATCAATTCTTTTTAATTTCCGATTAACTATCATCGATAAAAAAATAATCGATAATTTGATATTAACCGGAATATCTCTGTGATCTTAAATAGTCTGTAACAAATTTTACGGTCGTCATCAGACATCACATCACTTTAATTACTCATTTAAAAGAAAAAAAAAAGTCTTAAAAATAGAAAGTTTCAAACTCAATTGATGATAATGACGTATTTAAGTCCGGTATCATATAACGTAGTTTTACTTGATCAGTGATGGCAACCGTTGACGTTTTTATTCCGAACACAAACCTGTATCATTACCAACCACTGGACTGGCTGTCTATACAAATGATGTGCCCATGTCATCGAGCACATACCCTATTATAGAGCAGCATTATTAACCCATGGATTACTTACTTATTGATTACCCATAGATTGGTCATAGATTGTGAAGTCTGCATCAAAATTTGGTCTACTAAAATACTCCAAACGCTAGATGGTGTTTACATGACGTGCTGTGTGCAGCACTGCAAAAGCATTCTTCGTGTATTTTATTAAATAGTTGCTTTAATTTGATATAGATGGCGATATACAAGTAATGTCCGCCTCATAAATATCTTCATTTCTTTCATCTACTTAAATTTGTGACGACTATACCTAATCAGTTTGTAAAATTACTAGTATTCTGCACTGGTTGTTACTTAACGATTACAAGTACAAATTACTTGTAATTTTAGAAACTGCTGAAATAAAAATAATCAAATCAAATGTGTTATTTATTATGTTTATGTATAAATAGGGGACTAGAAAGGTTTTTTATATCACACGTCACGTAACACGACCATTAATGTCTATCACAAATTTTATGGATTTTATTTATTTTTTAAATATACACTGCACCTTTACAGCATTTTCCTTTTCTGTGTATTACTCGTGCCAGTAGCGATGATGGCAGGTAGATGTTGCGAAGGTCACGGAGGTAGATAGTTGCTGTTGCCTTTCTGGTATAACCATAATTGGTGGCTTTATTACTGTAAATAAAATAATAACTTAGTAAGTAGGTAGTTTATAACAATTGAGTTAACAATTCGGAGTATTTTAAAATAAACCGAATATAATACTTATCGCAAAATAAACACCTAAATTACATATAATATATATTCTAATATTGGACAACATCACCTAAAATCTTTGATCCTAAGGTGAGTAAGTAGCTAAAGCACTTCTGTTATAGTAAGCAAAAACAACAACGAAACCACACCACCCAGACCCGAGACACTACAGCAAGAATAGTCTAAACAGTATTTATTAGAAAAAAAAACTGTACTGATATGTTTTTTTTACTTACCTAAAATTTTTTTACACTGATCTAATATTTTGTCCATATAAAATAATATTTTTTTTTAATAAAAGTATTTACAAAAAAACAGGAATGTAAAAATAATTTCCCTAACAAAAAAGAAACATCCTATAGTAGTGTATTTTAGAATGCCCGCTGGCAAGGATTGACCAATGGCAGCGTTTGACCTTACAATGTCAAGACGAGATCGGAGCCGCGTCCGTCGCCGTTTGTATGTGCTTTTGCCAGTGATTCCAAATATAAAAACGGTATGTTCAGGTCAAGTGGACTTAATAAGAGTTCTACCATTTGATCAAGATTTGGCTGTATGGCTCTGTACCATTGCCTTTCCCTTTGAGGATAAATATTACTACTACTCTACCATTTGATATTTAGTTGATTTTCATTAAATTAGAATTATGTGAGCAAATATAAAAACTAAAAATATTTTCAAGATTTTATAGGCTCTTGAAAAAACATCGTGATCGAATGGGCGGGCACTTCTCAACGAATACTGTAATGTCAAACGCGCTTAACGAATGGAAAATTATGAGTTGCCATACACAAAAATTTTCGATAATTTGTAGATATTTATTTTGTTTTTAAGTTTGTTATTGGACAACATTTTTTATGTTTTAAAAATCTAGTTTTATGTTATTTTTAAACTGACTTTAAAATGATAGAGCTTCTGACTTCGTTAGAATCATTGTTTGGATGTTCAGTACAGCGAAAGATCATTCTTTACTACATTCGTTGATTTTGAAGTTTATTTTTTTGGTTTGAAAGGAATTATGTATGTATTTATATCTCAGGATTAAGAAAAAATAGAGGATTAAATTGGTGTAAGTACAGTAATTAACAACATGAATTTGCGCTCTCATGATTAGTGAATTTAGTGATTATTATTTCCATTATAATAGAATAGTGATTATTATTTCCTGACGAAAGACAAAAACTTAATATATAAAAATATGTAATTTTTTTGGTTGTGAGTTGCGACGTCGGTTTTAGAAATGGATTGCTAGAAAACTTTCCTTAATTTCACTCGGTATAGGTATTCTTAAGAATATTCCTTAAATGGGTGTTAATAGATTTATTTCTATGACTTGGAATTGACGTGAAGGTGGTAAATCATAATGAGTATTAAAACATTATTTTACAGGCATACAGCATTATACAGCGTGCCTTGCTGGGCAATTTAAATTCTTCGCAAGAGTCTTTTTCTAATACCATTGCCAGACGGTTTTAGTTTTTATAAAAAAATAAGAATTGTATTAATTAAAACAATAATATTTGACTATAACATGGCTGGGGTAACGCGAGCGACTCTAGAAATTGTCTCTGCCAGTCAGAGTCATGCATGCATTCATGAGTAAGCCAAGGACACACGTTCATCGAGTTCATTTATTTAATACGCGGTATTAGGATAAGTTAAAAGAAAAAAAGGACAATAATATTGCCTGTATTTTAAGTCAAGATTTGAATATAAGTTATTTATTTAAATCCAAAAATTACAATTAATTATCTATTATGAGCATACAAAAATAATAATTTATTTGAAAGAATTTAAAAATATTTGTAAGGGTTCCAAATTTCACAAATTAAACAAACAGATTTCAGGGGAATTCTAGAAAACACTTGGCAGCTTTGTGACGCCATCCTTCTGTCAATGTCAAGTATGTCAAATAATTAAAAAAAAACAGAGTTGGGAAAATAGCAGATGGATTTTTACACTAAAAATTCAGTTTTCATCACTAGAAAACAGTAAATTATATTGTTTTTTGATTAAAGTGTCATTTCTTAATAATGGGGGATAAAAAATATAAACAAAGCGTAAGTCCTAATCATTCGGTTCTGGTTTTTATACTACACCAAAGAATTTTTTGCCGTTTGATTTTACAGTAATTTTATACCTTACAGAAAGCAGACATTGCGAAGCAATTCGAGCTACCTGAGCGGCAGTCTAAAATTACTACATTGCTAAATCAAGCGGGACAGGCGTATTGTATTTGTCGATCATCTGATAGCTCCCGTTTTATGATGTAAGATTTTCTTTTCGTTGGTCTTATTTAAGGATGTGCATTCTATAACTGTAAACATTACTATTTACTTATTGTGTATACTGAAAGGGCCATAAATAGTTAAATACCTAATCCTTTTTTTAGAGCATGTGATTCATGTGAGGAGTGGTATCATGGTGATTGCATCAACATATCAGAGCGGGAAGCCAAGTACATCAAGAATTACTTTTGTGACCGCTGCCGGGAGGAAGATCCTACTCTGAAAACTAGATTCAGGCCACAAAAGAGAGAGAATGATGGTGATTCAGGTTGATTTACACTCATAATTATTTGTAATTAATTTCTTTTTCATTATAGCTGTAAACAGCTTTAATAAGGAATGAGTAAAAAAATTGGAGGACGCCTTTGTGTCGTATAGACACTCAGATGGAATTGTTGGCAATTGAATTGAAAAAAAAAAAAACTATTTCATGTAACCCTTTACAAGGCTGTGGCTAATAACTTTGTGCACATATTGAAATCTTAACTTGTCAATTATTCCCACTGTCAAAAATACTATTTCCACTGTTTGGTAACTTCAAAACTTTTTTACGTAAAGTAAGTTATAGAAATACAACATAATTTAATATATATATTTAATTATAGTTTCTAGCAACATAAAAATTATAAGATGACATTATCCATGTACAAAAACTATTTGTTAATCATACTTGTTTTTGTTTTAGGTCGAGATGATCTGAAAAAGAAGAGAAAAGAGAAAGACCACTCTGAAAACAAGTCATCTAAGAGAGTTAGCACCAAGGATGGTTGTGGCGACTGCCCAGGGTGCCTGCAAAGTCATGACTGTGGACAGTGAGCACATATTATAATTCTTGATCCTTAAACTTGTTCACAAACTTGTTTACAACTTTCAACAGTTTTAACCCATGTTGAACACATAAATATGCACCAGATTACATTCTAATTGTCATGGAGGTAAGGTATTAACTTTTTTGTGTTGCAATGTACCAGACAATTTTGCATGAAGTGTCTATCAGGACACCCAGACCTGGAACAATTGACTAAAAAGTCCGTATTCTGAATTTACTTGAACCGGGAATCGATTGCACTGGAATTACTGCGCTACCAATCAAGAGGTCAACATGGGTTCAAAGTTTTGACTGTTATTTTGTTACCAAATTTAGCCACATAAATCTCAACACAAATCATAATCGAGTTTTTGAAATTTTAGTTGTGATGCATGTGAAGATATGTATAAATATGGTGGTGCTAACAAGACGAAACTCAAATGTAAGACAAGGATGTGTATAAAGAGTAAGAAGATTTCTAAACAGTCCAGGTAATATATTTTTTGATTTAAATATAGCCAGGGTTGGCCTGGATAATTATCGTGATAATTATCTTGATAATTATCGTTGATAATTATCATGATAATTACGTGTTGATAATTATCGTTGATAATAACGAGTAACTGTTATTGTACAAAACAAAACGAATTAATATTATCCAAACGCATGTTTTTTCGTCACAATATCAAGCGTGTATTGAAGGTCACATAATAAAAATTGTAAATGACAGCCAAGTTACTATGAATGCAGTCGATTTTCTAAAGCGATTGTCTCCTATTAGTATAGCTTTAAACAGAATGCAAAGGAACTCTAGTACGATTGCCGTAGCAGTAGAAATATGGCAAAAATTACGATTGGATCTCGATGACCAGCCGCTAAATATCAAAAAATGCTTCGAAAATCACAAAACTATGGCTTTATATGGAGCTCACTACGCTGCAAATATGATTGACCACAGAATTCTTGGCAAGAATCTGAGCAATACGGAAAAAAAGGAAGGCTTTGAGTACATAAATCAAAATGACAAAAACTTTGTACCCTTTGTTATGGCGTTATTAACGAAATCAGAGCCTTTTCCAGAATATATTTTCGGGTCTAATTTTAAAAACACCTCTCCTTTGCTGTGGTTGGCTTCAGTAACATTAGAAAATGAAAGTCTCTGGCCACAAAAAGAAAAGTTTCTTGCGTTCTGTGAACAACTCCTAACAGCTATTGCATCAACAGCAGCATTAGAGAGGCAGACAGGCAGTTCTCTTCATTTGGATTAGTACAATCAAAACTAAGGAACCGATTAGGGAAAGAAAAGGCTGCAAAGCTAGTATTTATGTTTAAATACTACAATCAAGATAGTGAAAAAAGAAGTGAAGATAAATAGCACTCAAAAATCAAAAATTACAATAACTTAGTCGTACACATATCAAAATTAATAGTTTTTTTAAACAAAAGTAGATTTGATAGTTCGATAATTATCTGATAATTATCAGATAATTATCGGATAATTATCGGATAATTATCAGAGAAAATAATTATCTTGATAATAGCCAACCCTGATTATATAGCACTGACCTATTAAAACCCTGGACTGGCTGCTGTCAAATTCGTGCCTATTTAATTATCGCCATTTTGGCACTGTAGGCTGTATATTTCGACGCGAGAGTTCTATGGAACTAAATTAGTAATGGACGCAAGATAGGCAGTCATAAGCAGTATACATCAAAATTGTGGTGTTTCAAATGAACATTATTGCACAAAATTTGCTGTCATTTGTTTAATACAGCCAGTCCAGCTATTTATACAGGTTAGTGTAATATAGAATCTTATTATGCAGGGTTATTTTTCAAACAGCAACAACCCCCTGGGGGCAGATTTTATTGCGATTTCGATGTTGGTCCCTTAGAAAAAGTTTTTGTATTTGAGCACCAGAATCAGCTCCTAGGGGGTTGTCGATGTTTATAAAATAACCCTGTATAGTTTTATATTTTCAACTTACATTTTGAGTACATAATTGAAAAATTTCTCAAATAATATTTATTTAAATACCTCTGACACTTATTTGTCTAGCGTTTCGATGTGTCTCAGAGCTTAGTATTTGAGAAAAAAAAAACTGTAAATTTTATCTTTGGAATACAGCAGTGCTAGAATCAAGAAGAAACATCACGAAAGAGAAACATACGAGCCAGAGGAGTCCATATCGCATCTTCAGACTTTAGAACCGCGGCAGTGCTACGGGCCGCAGTGTACGCGCGCGGCACAGTACGGCTCCAAGTACTGCTCCACTCAGTGCGGGATGAGGCTGGCTACTGCCAGGATATATCAGGTACCATAGTCTAACCTAAACAGGCATCTTGCTAGGATAAGAAAGTAAGGGATAAATCTGTTTTCAAACAAGCTTACAGTTTTTTAACGATTCATATAAAATGACATTCATAGTATGTAAAAGGCAGTCAAGATGTAAGTGGTAGTCACAGGATATAGAAAAAAAGTTTGACTGAAAAAAACAGTAATTTTTGAACTAAACCTAAATTTTGAAAGTAGGTGTATATTCTCTAAAGAATAGCTAGTAAGGTACAATACAAACGTGTTTTCTAAATAATAAACTCCACTTGAGACACGCATGGTTAAAATGCTGTTACAACACCTCAAGTGACAGTGCTATTACAACAATACAGTCTAGGATGAAGTCGCCCACCACTATAGTTCTTTAAAGAAAAGAAGCGATTTATGATACTTCGGATTTTCCGTACTGCTTATGATAATCTTTTCAAAAAAATAATTTTTATTTAAAAATTTTATCATTGCAAAACAATAATCTTTGCCTCTAGAAATCTAAGCAAAAAAATTGGTTGTTTGTAAAGTAGGTTTACGATCGAGATGTTTACGTGATAACGTCTTATTGGTGATATAAGTTTTTGGGAAGTAAGGAATTAATGAAGATAACAATTTTTTCAAATTTTAAATTACATCTATCGTTTTTAACTCAAATCAAACTTAACCGCACGAGAAAATCTCCATTCGTTTGTATGCCGCTAGAGTGAGAGAGACCGAAGATCGGTCCACTCACTCGAACGCTATGCCAGCCTCCGCTCGTGAGGATTCCGCGTGACAAGTTTCACGGAATGACTGGCAGCGCTCGAGATGAGACGGGAGATCGGTCCGTCTCCCTCTCGTTATACCTGCGATCGCGCTCGTGAGGTTTTGGTGTGACACAAGTTTCTGAACATGTCACCCGACTAAAACGATTTTAAAGACGTTATCACGTCAAAATGAATAAAGAAGCTTTGTCTCAGTTCCTTTCTCTACTTATGTGGTACAGTGCTCGTAATCAATTGGTCATACTTTAAAAAACCAAATGTCATTCTTCCTCACCCAGGTATTACCGCAGCGCATCCAAGAGTGGTCCCTATCAACCTGCGTGGCGGAGCAGAAGAACCGCAAATCGCTCGAAGCGGTCCGGAGCGAGCTGGAGCGGGCGCAGGCCGCGCTGCGCTCGCTCGACAAGCAGCACCAAGACTTGGACGCGTTAGTTGCCAGAGCGAAAAATGCTACGATCGTGCATAGCGATGATAAGGTTAGTGTGAGATTGTGAGTCTGTGAGTCTCTAGACTTACGTGCCGTATTCTTCTTTTCTTGTCGAAGGAAAACCGAATTCTTATATATAACGAATACTCCATCACTCGAATGCGTTGTTAGTGGTTCGATTTAAAGGTTAGGAGTAGTAGATTACTTAAAAAAATGTGACAAAAAGGAAAAGACTACGTCGTGCTACATACAGCTAAAAATAGCTGCCACGCCACGTCGCGACACTGGTATTGTGCGGGCCTGGGCGAGAGTACGGCTTCTGTCTTCCGACCTTGGCTGTTGAACCAGAATGGTCTCGTCTGACGCGATGTAAACAACATCAAAACTACACTGTCTTGGTTGCTACATCGAAAAATGATACGATAATGATAATGTAACGTGTCTAACTATCCGCCTAGCCGCAATGCAGGGGGCTGTTGCGGCGGACCGAAAGGCATCCGACTAATCGCACCTGCCTGCCTTGTTCCGACTAGCTGAATTGAAAGCGCTTAACAGTCGCTGCTAAACTTATTTCGTCCAGCTTAAAGCCATTATATATTTTGAGCGCGAAAGCTAATATCTCTACTGCCTAATTTTAGCCTTACCTTAGGAAAAAAAATATTTATTTAATACATGTTAAGACAATTTGTATTTTTATGACAATAATTAAAAAAAAAAACAATTACGCGCAACACGACGATTTATATTATAATGTATCCACCGTCTGGTGTAGTGGTTCGCGTTTCGGACTACAAAGCCAGCGGTTGCAGGTTTGAATCCCGCAAGTTTGTGTGATGAGCACGAGCATTTGTACTGAAGTCATGGATGTTTAAAAAGTATTTAAGTATATTTCTCGGTTTCGTTTCATCTAGTCTCCATAGTAAAAGTTTTGCTTAGTTTGGGGCTAGATAATTGGTATGGTTGTGAAAACAATTTATAATTATCAAGATCCTCGCGTCAGTGCGTCACCCAAGTGACGACTACGACTTTCATATGCGTAACTCAGAGCAATGTTAAAACCGTGCTATAGATAGTTTGAACGGCGCCTTACAATGAAGTTGTGACCCCAGGAAGCGGACGACGAAACATCGATGTACTGCATCACGTGCGGCCACGAGATCCACTCGCGGACGGCGGTGAAGCACATGGAGAAGTGCTTCATCAAGTACGAGGCGCAGGCGTCATTCGGCAGCCGGCACCGCACGCGCATCGACGGACAGAGCATGTTCTGCGACTACTACAATCCGGTGAACGGGACTTACTGCAAGCGGTTGAGGGTGAGTGGAAAGTTTCTTAAAATAGGTTTGGTTAAACATCCTTTTTCACATTCGCATTCTGAGTTATTAAGTAGAACTGACGGCCGAAGGAGCAGAAAGGTTCTAGAATGGAGACCACGTACCGGCAGGCGCAGCGTAGGACGCCCACCAACTAGGTGCGTCTGTCCACCTGGTGAAGATTGGAGAAAGACGCTGGATGCCGCTTGCAACCGGCCAATCTGGAAGTCAATGGGGGTGGCCTATGTTCAGCAGTAGTAATAGAGCTGAAATGATAATGATGATGATGATGACATTCTGAGAAGCTTCCAATCGGCCAATATCGACCCAGATTCAGAACCGATCTATAGCAAATTGTCGACCGGAAAACCACGTAACAAACCATAATATTTAACATCACGTGATTTACCGGCTGTCAATTCGTTATCGTAATTCAATGGGGGAGGCCTATGTTCTGCAGTGGACATCCTATGGCTGAAATTATGATGATGATTCTAAAACGTAACGGGGCTAAGAGCCTATTTCGAGCTTTTACTTATTTTGTGTAATCGAAAAGTAAACGCAACATTGTATAGGCTAGAGTATAGAAATTAGTTTTATTATTTTGCAGCGTTTACATTCGAATGCGTAAACGTAAAAACAAAAATGAAATAGGCGTGCTCTATATTTATTATTTCGTATTTTATTTTGACAAAAAATCAACGAGACCATTGATTATTTCCCCTTCTTTCTCTCTATAAATCATATTGGTAGTAGGACTACAGCGCATCATTGACAAGTTCATCTGTGGATTTTTTGGAACTAAATTGGGAATATCACTTTGGCGATAGTAGCTTATAGTACGAGAGCCCACGACCAAAATTTTTGTCTCATAGCAATACGGCCAAAACCGCATCAAATCGATAGATACGATTATCCTGAACTCGAAAATACCAATATCAGACATTTTCCGCGTAGCGTTTGATCTGACCGAATTTTCAAAATTGTCAAAGAATTTTACCGAACTGTATCATAGCAATATGTCTGATTTGCAGACTGTAGTTGAATGATAGTTCTGAGATACCGGAAACATATTTTTCAGACGTTAGTGGTGTAGCGCAAACCCGTAAAATCACTTAAAAAAATTAAAAATGAGACAAAAAAAATGTCTCATAGCAATACGTCTGAAAATCTTTTTTATTAGTAAATTTTGGTTATTTGATGCGAACAAAACAATTTTCAGACGGAAATGTGAACGCATTCAATTTTGAGACCGTTTTGAAAATGTTAACAAATTTTACCGATCGGTATCATAGCAATATGTCTGAAAATTGTTGGACATGATAAAATAAGTTGTCCACATGTGCAAAAAATTTATATCAGACAAATTAAGTGTAGCACCTTCTCTATCAGACAACTTTTCGATACTCAGATATCATTTAAAAATCGTATTGAGGCATCTTGAATTTTCTGTTACAAACCAATGAATACGCTGAGGCTGTTGAAATTAAATACTGATTGATTTGATAGTTTTGGTTTTATTTAAAGCACACTTGAGTAACTTTTACAAAAGAAATAAGTAATGACATCTGTCATCTGTCAAAGTACATATAATAGACAAGGGAGATTCTTGAATATCTATGAAGGCTGTAAATTTAAAAAAACATTTAACAGAGGCGCCGGCCAGGCGACTCCGAAACGTTATTTTCGTTTTTGGGAGTATATGCTACACTTAAAGTGTCTGAAAACAGGTTTTTGGTAATCATGGCAGCAATACGAAAAGTTGAAAAAAAAAATTATCCGTATTGCTATGATACAGGTCGGCTAAATTTGTTGACATTTTCAAAAATGCGCTCAGGCTATATGCTACGCGCAAAATGTCTGAAAACAAACTTTTTCGTAATACAATTATAAAATCTATGTACATTTTCACTATCAGACGTATTGCTATAATACCGACTGTCTTTTTTTTTTGACACAGCAGAAATGGCCTCCCACGCAGTTGCTACACTTTTGACCGTTACTACACACCTAGTCGGGTTCAGAATCATACAATCTAACGATTTTATAGGGTTTTTGCCGTATTGCTATGAGACATGGTTTTGGTCGTGGGCTCTCGTACTATTATCCAAATGTCATTTTGGTCAGTGATGTCGGTTTCTACAAACTCCGACTTCACGCATAACGTAAAGTCTATATTTACGTACAAATACAAAAAAAATCCACCAATTTGTTTGATACCTACTCTTTTTTTAGAATTTAACGACTAGATGTGTCTTGGTCTTGAACGCTCGTCCCGGGTTCAAATCCCGGTTCGAGAAAAACCGTATTTTCTAAATTAAAAAGATGCAATTTCCTACTTCAAAACCATGCTAATTGGTGTGTTGTCTGATGCACATTTATTTGCTTAAATCAAAGATTTAATTAAACTTAAAAACAACCAAGAAGTTTTTAGACTTTCATCCAATATTCCTATCACATCTTAGCCATATTGCACTGATTTCTAGTTTTATCAAGATGAATGTTAATTTCTGTAACATTCTCGACCAGGTCATGTGCCCAGAGCACTTCAAGGATCCGAAAGTGAGCGACACAGACGTTTGCGGGTGTCCACTAGTGCGAGATGTGTTTGAACCAACCGGCGACTTTTGTCGCGCGCCTAAGAAGTCCTGCCTCAGGCACTACCAGTGGGAGAAGCTGAGGCGAGCCGAGATCGATATGGAGCGAGTCAGGCAGTGGCTGAGGCTAGACGAGCTGGTCGAACAGGAGAGGAGCATCAGACTTGCTATGGCGTCTAGGTAAGGATCCCATAACATATTAATAAAACGGGTACTTGTGATCGTACGGCCCAAGTAATGTGTGACGCGTCAAGAAGTCTTACCTCCAACTCTACCAGTGGGAAAATCTGAGGCGAGCTGAGATAGATCAGTGGCTAAGGCTAGACGAGCTGGTCGAACAGGAGACTTGCTATGGCGTCTAGGTAAGGATCCCATAACATATTAATAAAATAGGTACTTGTGACTTCTTCTGTCGTGTCAATGGCGACTCTAGAAGGACTTCGACCAAAACTTGGCAACTTCTACCGGCATTTTGTGTCGCTCTGTTTAGGTCATCCCTCGTGCAGGTGTAGGAACACAAAGTGCTGGAGACCAGGTGAGCCAGAGTTTGTGGGTCCGCACCGTCACATTTACTTTGACGCTCGATCCTCATACCTTACATAATCTCATCTACAGCGGCCAACCTTTATACGAAGACGGTTTAGCCTTCCAGGTTGGCCAAGGCTGTTCATGCCCAGAAGGAAGGTGTTCAGATGGAGATATAAAATTGAAAGGTGGATGAATTTTGAAGGACCAGAGCTGAATTCGAGCATCTGTAGGCTGGGTGGTGATGGCTTCGGTCAGTCTCAGAAAACTATTCTGGCTCTTCAGTACTTGTGACTATACGGCCCAAGTAATGTGTGGCGTACCAAGAAGTCCTGCCTTAAACTCTACCAGTGGGAAAAACTGAGGCGAGCCGAGATTGATATGGAGCGAGTTAGGCAGTGGCTGAGGCTAGACGACTTGGTCGAACAGGAGAGGAGCATCAGACTTGCTATAGTGTCTAGGTGAGAGTTCCTAAATCTCTCTTTGTATAGGTGCTAGGTTATCAAGCCGAAACACGTATTTGTGCTGAAATATAAATATCATAATAAGATCAGAAATGTTATAATATGGTTTAAAAAATAATACAAAACCTAATTACAGTAATCGTTTTGTATGAAAATATACTCTTCTAAACCATGATATCAAATTTCTGACTTCACTATAGTATTTATATGCATCTGTTAGCACATACATCTTTCGATTTAATTAATTAACCTAAAACCGTATAAAAAAAAATGACGATCCGATCGCGATGCAACTTTGGCGAGTGGTGCGCCCGTTGAGAAAAGTTTCTTAATTGACGACCACGCGACCGAAGCCACAGGCAACAGCTAGTATATAAAATAGGTGCTGGGTCGTATGACCCAGCCAGTCATGTCAGCTGTAATTAACTAACTTTTTAGCTTTAGAGTGCAAGTTTGGTGTAGTTTGTGTGCTGATGTTTGGTGAAGTGATAAAGATCTAAAAGTATCGAAATAATTGTATTCAACGCCCGAATCGAGTGTTAAGTGATTTGTCTCACAACAATTTGCTTTAGACCCGATAGCGTCTTGAAACCTGCTTCTACGGGAAGAGTAGCCTTCACTGAATCCAAGAAAAGCAATAAAAACTATACACGCGTTATTTATTGTGAACACTATATCAAGAATACACTCGACATTGGCAGAATCACTGCTCTGTCTATAAAGCGGGATTGAGTCTATTAAAAAAAAAACATTCTACGTCAAAAAAAAAACTTAAACAAACAATTCTGTACTGTTAAATATACTATGGCCCGATAATGATAGATAGAGGTTACGCTCTGAGTGCTAAAGCTTAACACACAGAAGGCGTGGACGGGATGGTGACGGGACGTGATGGTGGCCGCCGGACTCCCCGGCAGGTCTAATAACATACGTTCAAATGGATGACCGACACGACCCGTCGTCGTCCCGCTCACGCCTGTGTGTATTACTCTTTAAAGGTAATCTTTTAACTGAGAAACGTATTTTTTTATTTCTAGAGCGGGCGTTCTTGGCCTAATGCTACACTCTACATACAACCACGAGGTGATGGAGCGCATCACAACAACCAAAGCGGGCGAGAACGGCAAACTGAAGGACGGGTCCTGACGCCGCGCCGCCCCCGGGGCCCACCCCTCGCGTCCCGGCCCAGCAGGGCCCCGAACTGTGCGCCCCGAGGCAGAAGGGCCCCGCGCCGTGCACCCCGTAATCCCCATAGAAGGGCCCCGCACTGTGCGCCCCGGGGCAGAATGGCCCCGTACTAAGCGCCCCGGGGCAGTAGGGCCCCGTACTAAGCGCGCGGGGACAGAAGGTCCCGTTGAGGCCCACGATCGTTCTGCACGCTCCAGCCGTTGAAGTTGTTCTCCTTGTTAATAACTTCTGCACAGATTAAGATTAATAAATTGTCTATTATTATGTAAAGCTGTCGTTTTCATTACCAATGTCTTCATACAGTGTTTAAAAAAGGACAAGCCAAATTTTCGGGGGTAGTAAGTCAAGCCTGGTCTAGAAAGCAGTTAAAAAACATTGTACAAATTTAAAAAAAATGTTTTTTTGTTGCATCAGAAATGCATCTAGTAGGGTTCACCGATATTGATAGACAATAATCATCAATTAATCACATTTGATGCATTATAATTAATTAAAGTACATTGTCTTTCCTTTGTAAATATTACAATAGGCTATTTGCCTTGTACCAAAATTGACTTATCTAATAATTTAGTTTAATAGTTTGCACCATATGGAACCGCAATATATCAATAGTTATTAGAAATAATAAATGATTACTGTAAAAAAAACCTTTTCCAATGTTATATTTTTGTCGGTATTTTACATTGTCAAAAACGCCGGTAACAATGACAGGCACGTCACCATTGAGTAACTTTGTACTAGAACTGACATCCCAAAGCGAGATTTTGCGCTACGCTCGCACAAAGTCATGATTAGTGTGACCATCGACAAAGGTTTTTTAACGTGCCTGTTCTAGTATTTTATAACTCAATGGATATTTGGCTTGGTTTGGTTCGTGACGTTACGAACAAGTATATCATGGCCGACGGCGTTTTCGCAGGCTTTTAAAAACGTAAAGATTAAAATATTTTTTTTTACTATTATCAAAGGTTTAAAAAGTTTATTAAATTGCTGACGCTTTATTTGAATATTACCAACAATAATAACTCTATTTCAGAAAACAGTCAAATAGCCTATTTGTAGAAAATATAATTGTACTGTATACTTATGTACAAGCCGTATTTTTTGTAATTTACACTCGCTTGATCACCATGTCTATGTTTTTTGGGTAAAGTTTGATGATGACCTCCGTAGCCGAGAGGCGAGTACGCCGGACTTGACGCTGCCATCTCTGAGGTCCCGGGACCCGGGTTCGATTCTCGGTCGGGTCAATGTATTGTGAAAACAATTTATTCTAAAAATAATTTATTGTTTCTGATTTCTATAACACAAGTGCTTTAGCTTAGCACCTTAGGATCAGAGCAATCTTAGGCAAGAAGAAAGAGGCTTAGAAAAAGAGCACCTTAGGATCAAAGCAAGTATGTAATGTTGTCCAATATTTAATATTGTCTAATTTTATTATTTCACACAACCAAAAGCTTTAGAAAAATCACCAAAGGCAAGCATCTTAATTGCTTACTCTCCCAAGCATCAAACACATGTTTAAAAGTGCAACACCACCATCCGTAGGAAGTCTTTCGCAAAACCAGATTGTTAATTATGTAGTAATTTATTCAGGACAATTTATCAAGTAGGTACTTAGAGCTAAAAAAAAAAAAAAGTACTTGTAAGATAGTAGTAGAAAATTGATAGGGTCACTTTTCTTAGCGGATTTAAATAAAGAAATGATTTTACTTATTTACATAGAAGTTGAGATTTCTTTATTACTTAAAAAAATTGTAAGGTAGGTATAACTGTATTAATGATATTACGCTCTAAATATAATTAAAAAATATATATATATATGCATTCCCCCCTATGCTCTCCGTTCGCTAATTTTGGCTTAGAATAATATGCACTACGATTTTTAACTCGACTTGAATTTAGCATATTAGTAAAAAGGGTCTAAAATTTTGACATAATTAGCATTAAAGAATTATACTTTTAAATAGCAGAATCTATTAGAGTTGTTTAGACACGCCTCAACACTTGCACACAATCAATTGCAGTCGGTGCATTGGCCAGGGTGACCACACATCGGATTCGGATCGGGACTCGTAACGGCTGACAAAGTAGGTGACTGAGTTTGTTGTGCCACTTCTTCTCATCACCAGCCGATATGTAATCCCGAAATAGTAGGGCAAAGCTATATTTTTGGAACGTGTATGTATAAGTTATATGTATTATATATATACAGTTAATTTCTAATATTAATTGGATATTATTTTTATATTATGTTTTTAAAAATATAAACCGTTATATAAAAAAAACATCGATTCAATCAAAATGTATAGACTAGCTGTTCTTTCAAATTGTTCACAATTAGTAAAACCTTTCCTAAAAATTGTCGACCGATTTCTAATTAAGTAGGTTTCCAGTCTCTCGTGTAACTTATAATTAGATTCTAGTTCACATGCAGTTCTAAGAGCGACTGAATATTAAACAAATGTCCCAAAATTATTCTTTAACATGGTGCCCTTACTAGTTAGGGGCTAGTCGCTAGGGGTGTCCAACTCGCTCGTTAGCTTCGGTTCCGTTTCATTAAAATCGTATTAGCCGTGTCAGCGTCGGAAATACGATTTTCCGCTCGTGCCACTGCTTTCATAAAGTTTTATTAAAAGCATAAGTAGCATAAAATCATACAGACGAAATGAAACTAGATAAAAAAATCGCGATTGTGTATCATCCAATAGTTTTGCTCATTATAGGGTCGTGATCTCCCCTTGGTAAAATCTTCTACCTGACAGACAATGTTCCACGATTTGCGCAGATCGATTCTTGGCATCAAGGAGTGTTGTAACTTGCTGTTTAATAAAGAGTGGACTTAGCCAGACCATCTTACTAAAAAGGGCAAACCCAGTTTGTTACAAATCAATAATAAAAATCCACCACTGGCAGTGTATTATATTTTGTTGGTGTTAATTAAAAAAACAAAAAACGGAACCAAAATAGTTAATATGGTTAGATAACGGACTATTTTAAGTCGTTTTCTGGATACCTACGAGGGCGGGAGGATAAGTAACTAGCCACTGCTATTCGACTGCGACTCCGGAAATGGTCGTGAAAGTACATCATATGGTTTTAGCAGATCGACGATTGAAGTTATCTGAAATAGCTGACACTACAGGTATCTCAAAAGAACGGGTACATCATATCCTAAGTGAGGAATAAAATATGAAAAAGTTATCGGCCCGTTGGGTGCCGCGATTGCTTACGCACGACCAAAAAAGGATTCGGGTGCAAAACTCAAAAGAATGTCTGGACTGTTTTCAGAGTAATAAGGCCGATTTTTTATGTCGATTTGTAACAACAGATAAAACATGGGTTCATCATTACACGCCAGAATCAAAAATTCAATCAAAACAGTGGACTCAATCGGGATGCCCGGCTCCAAAAAAAGTCATGGCTGTAAAGTCGGCTGGAAAAGTGATGGCTTCCGTCTTTTGGGATGCAGATGGGATCTTGATGATAGATTACCTTCAGGTCAAACAATTAATGGAGAATACTACGCTAATCTTCTAGATAAGCTTCATCAATGTATTCAGCAACAGAGACAACGCTAGGGTTCACACATGTGTTAAAGCTATGGCAAAAATCAACGAATTGATGTATGATTTGTTGCCCCACCCACCTTATTCGCCTGATCTAGCGCCATCAGACTTCCACTCATTCCCTAAGCTCAAAACTTTTTGGGCGGACAGAAATTTGCCACAAATGATGAAGTCATAGCCGCTGTAGAGGAGTATTTTGCAGGCCTCGAAAGAAATCATTTTATGGAAGGCATTACTGCTTTAGAACGAAGAAGGAATAAGTGCGTAGAGGTTCACGGAGACTATGTCGAAAAATTAAATTAATTTTATCACGGAAAGTTAAGTATTTTCTTATTAGGCTAGTTACTTATCATCCCGCCCTCGTATCATGTTCGTTGTATCCATCAATAGAATCATACAAAAAAGAAACAATTTAGCATCGTTACTAAAAAAATAGATAGACAACAATAAGATTTACGCATTAGTAATAACTTATGATATCAAACATATTTGTCAGCCCTTGCACGTGCGGCCATGCACCCTTGTTTTAATAACACCCCCTTTCTGTAATTGAAGCGTGTAATTCTGTTGACATGTTTTGTTAAATCCCATATTTTGACACGGATAAAGGCCCCTCGTTAGATTTGACTTTGCAATGAAAAGAATTGGCTTCTGAGATGTTTTGTTTGAGAAGTGCAGTTGTGGTTTTCTAAAACCCAACTAAGAAGTACGGTTGTTATGATAGTGAGAGTAAGTTACGAGCGGCCAGGGAGTCCGGGAGGAGACAGCGCTGTCCGATGATATTATCAATCATCATCATTTCAGCCATAGGACGTCCACTGCTGAGCATAGGCCTCCCCCAATAACTCCCAGATTGGCCGGTTGGCAGGGGCGTGCATTGGTTTCAGATGGGGGTAGGCTGTGAGTGAAAATTGAGTAAGTTTGCGTGAAACAGTAGGCGATCTCGCGCCAGCCTAACATTGGTTAAATTGCACAGTAACGATCTAAGTTGCGCGTTTTAGTAAGGAATAAATACAGGTAGACGACAAAATGGTTACAGAATATTTATTGTTTATTGTTGAATACGTAATTAATAATTATGGTTAGCTGTTCTGTCGGTTTTTTATGAAGGTAGGCTCTGCATAATAGCCTATATGGGATGCACGCCCCTGCCGGTTGGAAGCGGCCTATATCCTGCTTCCTGCAAACTTTACCAGGTCGTCTGTCCACCATGTGGGTAGATGTCCTACACTGCGTTTCCTGGTACGTTGCCTCCATTCTAGAAATTTTGTCTTATCGGCCGTCAGTTCTACGTGCTATATATGTTCCCCGCCCCCTGCCACTTCAGTTTCTAATCCGTCGGGCAATGTCAGCGACTTTTGTTCGTTTACGGATCTCCTTATTTATGATTTGATCTCGCAAAGAAACACCAAATTTAGCCATTTCCATAGCACGCTGCGCGACCTTGAGCTTTCTTATAAGACTAGAGTTGTAAATTGACGGTCATATGCTATAAGCGTCTGTCATTTATGATAAATGCTTGGTCACATTGGACATTTATTGTCACGATGGTCACATATTTTTTGTTTTAGTATAAATTTAAAAAAAAAGCATTCTACTAAAGTAAGTCTTAAATGTTAAGTATTTGACAATAAAAATATACAATAAATGTAGTCGGTAGTTAGTTAGGTTAGGTAGTGTGTAGGTGTAGTTGGATCTGGATTACGTAAGGTGCAATTTGGCAAATGAAATGTGGTGAAAGTGGTTAACCTTAAATAAATAACAATTTTTGCAGATTCTAGAAATTTCATTTCGTTATAGATCATTACTACTAAAGTCTCTCTCTTATAATAATGCACTTATTTGTGACCAAATGATATTTTTTCATAGTTTGTCAATAGAATTAAATGTGACGTTAGTGACAATAAATGTCCAAAATGTCCGGTCACATTGAGAAAATGTTTAATTTGCTCGGTCATATTGGTCAGACATTTATAACGTGACGGACACTTTACAACTCTGAATAAGACCTTATTAGTGAAATGCCACGTTTCCGTTCCATACCTATGTCATACTAAGTACATATACTGGTTCTAGGCTTTCGTATTATTTAAGGTCCTAATTGACTAGTTAACTTTATTCTAGCTAGTGGTTTTCCTGCTTAGATACTACAACTTTATTAATGGAGCCAACATAGAAACCTAAAAAAAACACAACCATACAAACTGATCAGCTGCAGGGTCGTAGTTTTGGTATGGGGAGTATTATACTAACCTGTAGTATAAATAATAATGCATAATAATATTGGACAACATCACATACATTGCTCTGACACTCAGATGCACTACTGAGCTAAAGCACTTGTGTTATAGAAATCACAAACAACAACGGTACAACAACACTCAGACCATAAATTTCTACATAATAAAAATAATATACCTAAATATAACAATAATATAAATAATAACCTCTGGCTCGCCTTAGCCGGCCGGCCAGAGTGGAGTCGCTAGAGCATGATGCTCGAAGGGTGGATGTGGTTCGTAAGTGGTGAGTGGGCACGTGATGCCGGACCCTCAGGGGGGAGCAAGTGATCGTCGTTTAAAGTCCAGAGCCACCTCTCCACTCTTAGCCGCCAACAATAGTGTTGCCCCTCAAACCGGTCTTGTAAGACCCATGACGCCAGGGGGGCCCATTCAGTTGCCGACGAGTCACCACCTGCTAACCACTATGACTATGAACCAGGCAGGTGACCGGTAGTCTCCATCAATAGCCCAGAACCCAGTCCCTCCATCTTCCTTCAATAGACCTGATTAACTTGTTATTAGCTGCAATAGTTCCTGTACACATGCTGGGTATAGTCTCTGATTACATCCCATGATGTAGTTAGAGACTGGATCCAGCAGTGTAACACTTTCAGCCTGCCTAGCATGAGCACTAAAAACACGATATGATATAGCGAAATATCGACATCATCTTTAAAAATATGATAGGTTTAGCCGCCATTTTATTTTTTTATCAAAACAGCGATCTTAATATGTGACGGCGATTCAACATGGCGGCTATATCTATCATATTTTTACAGTTGGTGTCGATATTTCGCTTTATCATATCATATCATATCGTGTTTTTAGTGCTTATGCTAGGCAGGCAGGTTTGATTATGCTTGTGCATCGTCCGAATAGATTCTGCAAATAATTATTAATTATTATAACAAATATGTAGTTACACGCAAGTGACTCCACTCAATTCACTGAATATTTTAGAGATTTAAATTAAAATAAAATAATTTTTCCTTTTTGTCGTATAGTATCATTTCCTTACTGGTCACCCCGTCGTCGAGGCAACGCCAGTCACGTTTTAGTGCTTATCCGCTCAACACGTTTTTAATTCGTATTTTAGCATCAAATATTGTTTTTCTTCGACTTTTTTCATTAAACCATGCTTAAATAATGTCGCTCAGGCGAATTTGAGCCTATCAACTAAAAAATTGAAAACTCGAAAAGCAAGCTGATACGTGCTCAATATCGAAACCGGAAAAGCGGTAATGGTAACTCCCATTATTCATCATCTCAAAAGTCTGTTACCAACCGATCAGGTATGTACTTAAACACTTAACCTTCATAGTTTGCAATAGCGTCCTAGCTTTTTTTATGGAAAACGAGTCGGTTCAATGAAATCAAGCATTACTTACTTTATTATAACTAATGCTGACTACCTGCACTTACACAAAACGGCCATTCAGAGCAGTTTTTGGGTCTGTGTCGTGGCTCAAATAGTACGACTTCAGGGCAGTTTATGGGACTGACCCGCGCTTACACAAAATGGCCATTCAGAGCAGTTTTTGGGACTGCGTTGCGGCTCAAATAGTACGACATCAGGGCAGTTTATGGGACTGACTCGCGCTTACACAAAACGGCCATTCAAAGCAATTTTAGGGACGGTCTCGCCGCTCAAATAGGTAAGATAAGATAAGATAAGATTTTATTCATAATATTCATTACATCACATTAGACAAAACGGCCATTCAGAGCAGTTTTTGAGACTGTGTCGCGGGTCAAATAGTACGACATCAGGGCAGTTTATGGGACTGACCCACGCTTACACAAAATGGCCATTCAGAGCAGTTTTTGGGACTGTGTCGCGGCCTAAATAGTACGGCATCAGGGCAGTTTATGGGACTGACCCGCGCCTACACAAAATAGCCATTCAGAGCAGTTTTTGGGACTGTGTCGCGGCTAAAATAGTACGACATCAGGGCAGTTTATGGGACTGACCAGCGCTTACACAAAATGGCCATTCAGAGCAGTTTTTGGGACTGTGTCGCGGCCGAAATAGTATGGCATCAGGGCAGTTTATGGGACTGACCCGCGCCTACACAAAATAGCCATTCAGAGCAGTTTTTGGGACTGTCTCGCGGCTCAAATAGTGCGACATCAAGGCAGTTTTATTGACTGACCCGAATAACAAATGCCTTAAAGGGTTTAATTTGCGCATAGCCTGAGTTGTGAATCTTTTCACCCAACATCAGTCTTTTGACACTTGTACGACGAATTGGTGCACCTTTGATAAACCCTGAAGCAACTCATGGACATTTCTCACATTTTGTGCGATGTTCAACACTCGAGAGTCCGTCACAAGACGGAATTTTGCTGCCATCTCTATTAAACAGGAGCTTAGAGATCACCCTTTTTGCACTTAGACCGACAAACCCTCTCTGATGAGAATTTAGCCGAGACGCTAATATCTGCATAGACAAAAACCGAAACCTTGTATTTTACAAAGATGCGAAACCGTCATCGCAACCTGAAGAACATTTGCCCACCGACAATGGCGCCGGGCTATACAGCAGCAATATACTCGCAATCAGACGCACGTCAACTCGTCAAAGACATCGCAGCTACCCAAATTTTATTATCAATGGCTACTTATTACATATTATACTGGATCGACGGTTATAAGCTCAGTTTTTTAGTCCCGTCAGCAAAAGTTGTCAAGCATTCAGACTCAGAGAGATTCCATTTTCACCAAGCATTTTAACAGCTACTTAAAACAGGGGCTGTCTCTGAATGTACTCCCTGCGAAGGGCAGTTTTTATCCAATATTTACATGCACCCCAAATCGAACGATAAACATGCGTCTTATATTGAATCTAAAAAATCTCAATTTTACAAATAAAATCTTTTCAAGTTAGAAGATTTTTGCACAGCAACTAAGCTTGTTCTAAGGATGTTTTTATGGCAAATACTTACCTTAAATTTAATGAACGCTTACCTATTACTTAAGATTCCCGAGGCTTCTAGAAAGTATTTGAGGTTTATGCGGGAAAGCGTAACTTACGAGTCTTGCCGTTCGGTTTGAATACGGCACCATATATTTTACAGAAATTTTGAAGCCCATTGCTAAATTACTTAGAACATTTGGATATTTATCCTCAATTTATTTCGATGACTAACATTTGATTGACCAGTTTTATAAAAATTATTTAGATAATATTAACATCACCACCAAACTTCTTGAAAGCATAGGCTTCATCATAAACCAAGGGAAAAGTAACTTATCACCGTCAAAGTTACGCAAGTTTCTTGGCCTAATCGTAGATACAAAAAACTTACAAGTTAAGTTATCAATTGAAATCATATTATATATATATAGGTTTAAAAATGATTAATTCTCATAAGAAACAAAAAAAAAAAAATACATTTCACTTACATGAGAACATAAATTAAACAATATTAAAATTACAAATTTCAACACGCGAGCGAACAATATAAACACGTAAAATATATATAACTGGATAAAACAATGAAACATAACATATTATATCAGAATCTTTTTACCATTCGTGAGACTTTGGCCTCGGCTTGTCCGGCTATCGAGCACGGTATGTTACATACAAAAGAGTTTGAGCGTTGTAAATTCAGAATAATGTATCTATTTGCCAGACTCACTACAAGCTGATTTCAAATGGTGGTCCCAAGCTATTGAAACTTCTATTCGAATAAAAAAACTAACGATAATTAGGTAGACATTTTCACCAATGCCTCCACCACTGGAAGCGGCACTGGTTGTAAAAATAAAACGGCCAACGGGAAATGGTCGCAAAATAAGTTTAATAAATATATAACATTAATAAATTGTTTTCACAATCACATCAATTATCTGGCCATAAACTAAGCAAACCTTGTACTAGGTATGGCGACTAAATGACTTATAAAAATATTTAAATACTTTTATGAACATCTATGACTTGGGTGCGGGTGCTCGTGCTCATCACAAAAAATTTTGCTCCTTTTTAAACATGCGTTTAAAAAGCATATCAACTCAAAATATCCACTAAAGATCTGCCACTACTGCCAGACACTTAAATGCGTAATAGCCAATTCCACAGCTGTTGCATATATTAACCATAATGGGTGGAACTCAGTTTCCACACCTTACAAAAATTACAAAAGCATCTGGCACTGCTGCGAGAGCCGGTACCTATTTATTTTTGCCTCATATACAAAATCGTCGGATAATACAATAGCAGATGCCGAGACTCACCGCGTACACCTTGATACAGAGTGGAAATTGCAGGAAACAACTTGTCAGACTATCACGAAAGATACGACCAACTGCAAATATACATATTGGCCACTCCTATCAATGCCAAATCCTAGACGAATGTATCCTGGCATCATATTAAAAAATATATATATATATATATATATATATATATATATATATATATAAAAGGAAAATTATGTCTGACAAGAGCTACTAAGACTTCTTGTCTCAAAGATCACAGTTCTCAGACCTAATGAAAGTGTTGTTGCATCTAATTTCAGCAATCCGAACATTCACGGGAATTTTTCCCAGTGGCCGGAGTATCGTGCGCTACTGCGCCATAGAATTACACCGTCCGCAATAGACATCATGGTGGCATCCCTCGCAAATAATTCATTTAAACAATATGATGTTGCGCTCTAGAAATTGTTTTTGTATTCCAAACAAAATTTTATAATATGTATTTTATGATAATTTTATTTTATAATAATATGTATGAGGCGTCCGTTTTCACGGTCTATCAGTTCTTTACCAAATCATATAACAATGGAATACAATACGGCACTCTAAACTTATGGTATTGATTATTAATCGCATTAGCCCAAATATTAGGCCCACATATATATGTCAAAAGATAAAAGGATTTCAAGATTTTTAAAAGGCGTATTTGGACTACGATCTCCGCAGTCGAAGTATAATATTACGTGGGATACTTTCTTAATCTTAAATTTATTATCCATCCAACTTCCAAATGGAAGTCTGCCACTTACGAAAGTTGTGTCACGTTAGTTGCCCTAGCAACTGCTCATAGTGTTCAAACACTCGCGAAGATCATGAACATTGAAGTTCTGTCATTATAAATATCAATAAAAATATCAAACCTCATAAAAACTTCTAAAGTCGGTGTCAAACGGCCGGTACTTGTCTTACCATTCCTTGAAAAGCCAGAGATAATGCCCTTCTAAAACTGTACTTTCTTATTATGAGATAGCGAATGCTACCCGTAAGGATACAATCTTTTTTATTGGTTACAAAAAGCCACATAATCATGTAACATGTCAATCCTTGAGCCGCTGGATTAAAAACACTTTGATACCTCAATCTTCACTGCTCACAGTGCGAGCCATACCGCCTCCTCTAAAACTTATAAATACTTATAACTTGTAAAGCTGCTGGCTGGAGCGGCAGTTCTTCTGCCTTTGGTAGATATTATAATCCTATGGTTACTGACGTGAATAATGAAACGTCAATAGCCACTGTTGAATTAAAAAATGATTAAAATTTAATATTACAATCATGTTAAAATCGTTGTTGTTTTTAAATTAAGAGTTACAGAGTTAAATGAATCCTGCCACCTATCTTCAATAGTATCGAGTATTTCTCAAGATAAGATTGACTGAATGTAGTAATTGTTATGTTTATTACTCGCTAACATCAATTGTATTAACTTTTACAATCTTGTTTGTAATAATACAATTTATGAGTAAGAATTATCTGGTGCTTATTGGCATTTCTTAGGCAGCTCTAAAAATCTACATATTTGTTATAATAATTAATAATTATTTGCAGAATCTATTCGGACGATGCACAAGCATAATTAATGATTAAACGAACTTACCTGTATGTGAAGTTCTATCATAATTATGCGAAGTGCATCGTCCGAATAGACTTATAACCCTCCCTCCCTTAGGATCCCAAGGTATGCCACCGAAATGCCAACAACAGTCTTTAGCAGTGTGTGTGTGTGTGTGCCTCTAAACACATGACGTTGCCTCGACGACGGGGTGACCAGTAAGGAAATGATACTATACGACAAAAAGGAAAAATTATTTTATTTTAATTTAAATCTCTAAAATATTCAGTGAATTGAGTGGAGTCACTTGCGTGTAACTACATATTTGTTATAATAATTAATAATTATTTGCAGAATCTATTCGGACGATGCACTTCGCATAATTATGATAGAACTTCACATACAGGTAAGTTCGTTTAATCATTAATTATTTGCGCTTAACGGCCTCTACGTGTTGGATCAGTATGGGGATAGAAAGCCTTATAAAGGACCGGGTCACTTTTGGCCCCTGAACTCCTAGAGCGTACAAATAAATAATAATAATATTATTAAGTATAACAAATATTCGTTATCATATATTGCTCTGTTCCTTATGATAAGTAAACTTAAGCATTTGTGTTACAGAAATCACAAACAACGACGATAATACGAGTGCAGAAACACTGGACGAACTCCATACAGATAGAAATTGAGTAATTATTCTAAAGAAGAAAGAAATATCCTAATACTAGCTGACCCAGCGAACTTCGTTCCGCCAATTCGTTTATATGGGAAAATAAAATAAGGAGTTGTTTTACTACTTTCCTTGCATTTAAAAAAAATATTTTCTCACCTTTTAAACCTTCCCTGAACTTCCACAAATATTTCAAGATCAAAATTAGCTAAATCGGTCCAGCCATTCTCGAGTTTTAGCGAGACAAAGGAACAGCATTTCATTTTTATATATGTATATAGATTACTGGGACGGAAACTTTGAGTGCGTACCTAATATTTATTCAACTTCGACCTTCACTAAAACCATGGTCCCTGGACCAACTTGTCAACGCCAACAATTCCATTTCAGCACATGTCAAACCTCGATCAATAAGTAGGTATCTATTGTAGTCCAAACCCTGACTAATCCGCTTCTAATAATCTCGTTGCTTTACCCCATCGCGTCAATTTTGACAAATACCCCAATTTGCAGCGAATTCGTGACATATTGGATGCGCGCGCGGTGGCCATCTGCTGGGTCACGCCTATCATACGATCTATATAATACGATCGGCATGATCAATTATAATGCGATTGCAGTGATTTTGTGCAAGTGCATTTTCGCGGTCATTTTTGAGATACAATGCGATTAATTTTTGATACCCCTGTTACGTAGTGGTGTGGTGCGGTAATTCGCAAAAGGTCCTGGGTTCGATTTCCGGCTTGGGTCTGTCGTTCGGTCACGTTACACAAGGATGTTAGCTCCTATGACTACAAGACTATGACGATAATAAGTAATATTTATTTTATTTACAAATTCCATCTGAAATTCTGAAGAAAGTATATTATTTACGACATTTTGTCAAAGAGTAAATTATATATTTTTGAAATATTGGACAAGTAGGTGTACACCAAAATAACATTATTTTATGTACTTGCAGATTTAGATATAGGCTCCAGGCTCCATACAAAAAAGTTCGAAGTATTTTATTTAAAACAAATAACAGAAATAACAATAACATCGATCTCCGTAGCCCAGAGGCGAGTATACCGGACTTGGTGTCGCTATCTCTGAGGTTCCGGGTTCGATTCCCGGTCGGTCAATGTAGAAAAATAACTTTTCTATAGTGTCTCGGGTCTGGGTGTTGTGGTACGGTCATTGTTTCTGATTTCTGTAACACAAGTGCTTAAGCTACTTATCACAGAGTTAGAGCAATGTATGTGATGTTGTCCATTATTTATTATCTTTGAAAAAACTTCATCATCATTTCAGCCATATGACGTAATATGTTCCTCCCCCAGTGACTTCAAGATTGGCCGGTTGGAAGCAGCCTGTATCCAGCGGCAACTAACTTAATTTAAAATGAGGTTTGCTGGACTGAATTTTTATATATTAAATTGAGATAGGTAATTAGTTTCTTGGGCATTGTTTGTTATCATGGGTGTAAACAAACCCTTAAGTACTTTGAACTAATAAAATCCCATCCTATATATTTCTGAAATATTAGTACCTACTTAACCTACCAAAATTATTGTTAAACTAACTGTTTTGCCCGCGACTTCGCTCGCGTTGTCTTTAGTTTATTCATGAAGGATTTTGTGCGCAACTTTCTTAATTTTTTCTTTCTTAAGAACCTTCTCCTGACAATAATTAACACAACAAAAAAAGAATTAGCGCAATTGTTCCCTCCGTTTACGCTTGATGCGATGACCAAGGAAAATAGAGATTTATTTTTATAAATATAAGATTAACCAATAGAATATTGATGTAAAATATCAACCATGTAAAAGCGCTTCAAACTAAGGTAAGACAGAAGCACGAAAGCCCGGTTTCAGTCATCCTGAACTCTGAAGTCGATAAGCCACGCCCACTGCATCAGCTGTGACCAATCAGCTTCGACCGCACCATCTCTCTATAGAGCCAGCGAATCAGGAGGCTGAAATCTGGCGCTTTCATGGTTTGGGGTGCTATTGGGACGACGTCATTTGATTTTGAACTATACCTTTAGGAACATAAAGTTGAGTTTTGTACATTTTTGGATTTTAATAAAACAACCCCGTCCATATTTCGGGATAGCGCAGAAATAATTATGATTTAGTCCAATATCATATTTGGCGTGCCCCGGTCGTGGCAGTGGCAGTGGAGTGTTGAGTGGCTTTCAGTGCGCGGTGGTGGAAAGGTATCAAGATTCATTTCCCGCTGATGTCATACGGCAGCGAGACGCCGCACGTTTGGAGCAGCTCAGCAGTAATATCTTTTTTTATAACTGTGTGTACTATTTAAGGTTGTTAAGAATTAGGTACATATTCTTACTATGAATAAATAAAGCATAAGAAAAATATTCAGTATGTGGTTAATTAATCAATTACCAGGATGACGATGTTTAATTAAATAAATAATTAGTCGGGTGCTTCAGGATGTTGAGGACATGTTAATTAAAAGGAAGAATAGATACCTATGTTAAAAGCCTAAATATATTGAAATTTCTTAATAAAGGATGACAATGTATTGTCGTCATTTTCTTCTGGTCGATGGGTGCACATGAAAACTCACCGAAAATATTTGGCTTTATGCTATCTTTCGGCCCTCTGGTAATGCACAGAAAGAAACCCAGGGTTCGTTAGGTTATAGTTCTAAAGCATCATTGACGGATTTCGGAAAAAACGAGATTTTAATACCTTTGTTTAAATGTGTTTTTTATAAAATACAATAGGTATATAACATAAGTATTGCGAATTGCGATATGCCGAAAAAAAAACCCTAATAATAAGAGAAGTCCCTTTGTAAGACATATTTTTTTAAACCAACAGGAAATAATTTTAAAAACCGTTATAATTAAAACTTAATACGAATGAAACATGGCCCATGGGCCATGGCCCTAAGACGCAACGTTAATATTTCAATAGCTTAGCTTACTCGTATAAAATAAACAAAATAATTAATTTGCCTAAAAGTGGTATGTAAAAAGATTATAATAAAAGAATGTCACACCATTAACCAAGATTTTACTATTGTATAGCATGTAAATTATAATATAAAAATACTTAAATGCATGAATTTAATATATTTAGTGCATAAAATGTCGCATAATTTTATATAAAACTGTCACACATTGCAAATAACTAGGTTACAATAACTATAACATCCTCGATTTAAAAGATTTTAAATATTCTTCTGTAAAGTATTTTTTTTTAAATCAAAATCTGTTAAGTATGATTAAATTAATATGGTCATTTAATTGGTTACAATTATTTATAGTAAGTCCTCCTATTACTGTAGAGGGTTTCATTATGGGGAATCATACAATAACTAGTTTAGGCCACCAAAATTAGTTTTTTACAACTTTTTTGTAGCTTTGAAGTGTTATCTTTAAAATCATCGTTTTAAATCTGTATTTACTTTATTTTATATATAAGAAAACGGGCTTTTAAACTACGTCGATAAAAATGTATTTAAGCATCTCCTCCGAAGTAATTAAATCCTTGTCTTAATTTTTGGCTTTGACTCATCATCATCATCATCATCATTTCAGCCATAGGACATCCACTGCTGAACATAGGCCTCCCCCATTGACTTCCAGATTGGCCGGTTGGAAGCGGCCTGCATCCAGCGTCTTCCTGCGACCTTTACCAGGTCGTCTGACCACCTTGTGAGTGGACGTCCTACGCTGCGCTTGCCGGTACGCGGCCTCCATTCCAGAACCCTTCTGCCCCATCGGCCATCAGTTCTACGTGCTATGTGCCCCGCCCACTGCCACTTCAGCTTGCTAATCCGTTGGGCTATGTCAGCGACTTTTGTTCGTTTACGGATCTCTTCATTTCTGATTCGATCTCGCAAGGAAACACCAAGCATAGCCCTTTCCATAGCACGCTGTGCGACCTTGAGCTTTCTTATGAGGCCCTTAGTGAGAGGCCACGTTTCAGTTCCATATGTCATCACTGGTAACACACACTGGTTGTAGACTTTCGTCTTGAGGCACTGAGGTATTTTGGACGAGAAGACGTGGTGTAGTTTCCTTTGACTAATCGATTGAAAATTTGAAATTTATTTATTTATTTAGAAAACCAACAGCGTTACAATAGTACTTAGATTCTACTTAAATATTTCATGAATAAGGCTTTCATTAATAGATAGAGTAACAATTAGTAGGACTGCCGTGAACACAGTCAATGGTACACTGTTAAAAAGTGAGAAATAAATACTAAAAATTGGCATTTTTTTTTTTATTGGTCCATTATTGATTATTTCTGTCAATAATTCATGATTTACGAACTAATTTTTCTCTGGCGTGCCGTACGGGATAGTAAGGACATTCGCGCTCAAGGTCATTTGCTCGGGGAACCGCCTTCAAGATAGGAGCACTAATCTCAGAAATATTATGACGAACGTCGCAATGACAGTAATGACACTTTGTAGCTATTTTTCTGAGAACGCCGGAGCTAATAGTTAGTTAACAAATAAAACTGTTCATTTCATTTTAAAAGTGCACCTACATCTTACAGAATACATCTTAACAGAATTCATTAGAGATCTTAAAATGAAAGATTATGCAGCCCCAGTGAAAAGTTGCATAATCAATTTCTTTCTTTGTTGTATCTTGACCTTGGCTATTTATTAGTAGTAAGTACTTATTAGTATTTGACAGAGAATTCTTTGGTGGTCACAGGGCAGCGAGGTGTCGCCGTACGGGCCTCTGTGGGACGCGCCGCCGGCGCCCGTGCCCTACCCAGACATCCTGGCCTTCCCACCAGCTGATCTGGGTAAGTCTTCAACAAAAATTCAAGTTCAAGTGTTTATTTATTTGCTGTTATTATTTTCACTTTAAATAAAACAAAGTTGGGTTAGTTAGGTACACCATTGTAACTCAAGAAAATATAGACCAATTTTTGTCTTTGATTTGTTGGGTTTATTAGCCCCGAAGAGCAGAATAACCATTAAATTCACGACAAACAATACAAAGAACATTTTCTCATACATTTTGTAGGTTTTAGAAAATGATTAAAATACCACGCTAGAGCTACTAAATAAATAAAATAAACATCGCGGTAGTCGATCGTACACCAACTGTCGAGATACGACGAAGGACGAAGGTCGAAGACGTGTGTGAGTGTGTGTGTGTGCGAATTGTCGAGATTAAGTTAAGTAGGATGGGTAGAGATTAAGTGGTAGAGGTGCTTGTTCCTCAGTGGCGGCAGCGCTTTGGTAGTACATTACCGAATATAAGCCGCCGCGTTTGTAAGTGGATGGGTGACCATCCGACCATATCAAGCATTTTCGGGCTTCGGAAGGCGCTTTAAAAGTTGGTTCCTGCTAATATCGCTTGATACTAGTCGTAAAGCCTAGTCAGAGGCCTTAAGGCGTCTTAAATTTATCTGACGGTATAAAGGTTTAGTCACTGGCCTTACAACCCGCGTGTTTTAGTATGGCCCAAACCACCTCATAATTGAGTGAGTTTTTATGGCGAAATGAAAAAGCATTTATTTCATAGAATGCGGTAGTATCAGATCTTATGGCTTTTTAAATTTGCTGCAGTGCTTTGTGTGATGCCCAGGGTGTAATGATGAAGTGAGAAGGTGTTCATAGGAACTCCTAAGCTCCACATGATTAACTCATAGTGTTTAAACTCGTTATATTTGTCTGTAAGTACTCTTATTTTATGCTGTATCAAGTAACATTGTATACTTGTTTAGTATGGTCGGCTGCGGGGTGCGGGAGCCGCGGGTCGTCGCGCAGCACCCCCGGCGGCAAAAAGCCGCGGCGGCGCGTAGCGTCAGTCGCACAACGTCGCGCAGCAAATATCCGCGAGAGGAGACGCATGTTCAACCTGAATGAGGCTTTTGACAAGCTTAGACGGAAGGTGAGTGGTAAACTGGTGATCCTTTGTGATAAGGCACTTAAGACTGTGCGGCAAAGACCATTGCTTCACTTTTGCCACGCAAACCTATTTGACACATCAAACAAACAAATTAACATTGAAATGCACAATTTAGACGGTCTTATCGCTAGAAGCGAGTTTAATCTGAATAAGCTTTAAATTAGGTTACATAAATATGAAGGTAAGGAGTTTATTAAAGGAGTAAGGCTTTATAGTGAAATATATATATATATATATATACATATATATATAGATATATGGCGCTTCGAAATGTAGAGTTAAATTACTAGTCAAGAAGCTGGAACGTCGCTTTGCTCTGCAATATTTTGGTTGAGGATAATGAGGCGGTCGTTACTTATCTTCATATAGGCAAGTGAGCCGTAAGCCTGTTATTTACTTTTATATTAAAACAAGTTACTTAAGGGGTGGATATAATTAGTCCTCCTTTTAAAAGACTAGCTTCGGCCCGCGGCTTTGCCTGCGGGAGTTTGGTCTGTCACTTAAAGTGTATTAACGACTAAATACTGCATTATTTTAGAACAAATTTGATTATATTAATTAATTGATATTTTTATTTATCCAAGTGTTAGTACATAATTGAACATTTTATTTACTCGTTTGCACAACTCCTCCGGAGGTTGTGCAACAGTAATTGATATAGCGGCAGTCCAGTCTACTCGCTATCATAGACAGGATGCAGGATTATAGTGTGTCAACCTTAAAAGATGTTTGCTGTCACAAACTTTAAAAAAAAATCCATTACACATGATTTTCAGTTTTTGCAACATTTTTCATTGATGCTTCGCTCCTATTGGTCGTAGCGTGATGTTATATGCCTATAACCTTCCTTAATAAATGGACTATCCAGTACAAAAATATATATCCTAAATTCGACATAACAATTAAATAATCTCTGATTGAAAAAAGAAGTACCTGCAGTGTCGCGCGCGGCGCGTTTGACTTATTAATGAATGTGCGTAAAAAAATTGTATTCTGTTTACTCACACAAGTTTAAGTATTATTTTAAAGACGGGCACAGTCTATTCCTGTAATACCTAAATATATAAATATTTTTTACTAAAATGTCTCATTAATAAGTGTTTTATTTTTGATCCTGTCTGATTTTACAATCATACTAACTACATACCTTTTTAAAGTTTATCTAATAATTTCTTCTCTCCAGGTACCGACATTTGCTTATGAAAAACGTCTCTCCCGCATCGAGACGCTCCGGCTGGCCATCACCTACATCAGCTTCATGTGTGAACTCCTCCACGGCTCGCCGCAGCCTCACCACACTCCCCATCACGCATTACACCCCCCACGACATGTTTTTGACGCTGAAGTCCCATGGTGCGCGTAAACATCTTGCCACATCTACATCTAATCACCTACTGGGATACACTTTTCTAATAGAACCAACAGAAATCTTCAAAAAGTAGCAGATATCGAAATTCTGAAGCATGCTCCTCAGAGTTATCGATGTTTGCTGTAAAGAAAAGTGTTTGGAGCACCAAATTCACTCTCGTGAGAGATTTAAGCCCTTTTTTAACTTAGGAACAAATGTCTCCTCTCCATTGACTTTTATATTACTTCGCAGTTTTATCTCTCAAACATTGTTTCGTTTTCGTTTAAAAAATATGCATGAGGCAAGATGTTATCGCACGACATGTTGTGGGACACTAGCGACGTGTTGTGGGACATTCGTCTTCTAGTAAAAAATACAAGGCTTAACAAGGTATACCTATGACATATTATAGTTACAATCCATTTGATCGGTCCATAGTTGCATGCTTGGATTAATGAATCTCGACCAGTAACAAATCTTTTCAGAGTGCGCATTTACATACTGTTTGTTCATAGTATTTATATTTATATGCAAGTCTCGCGCAAACTATTCAGTTTAGAAAAAAATGATATTAGAAACCTCAATATCATTTTTAAAGACCTATCATACATATGGGTTTAATAAAAAAAAAAATTGAGTTTCAGTTCTAAGTATGGGGAGGGGAACCCCCAATTTTTTTTTCAATTTTGTTTTCTATTTTTGTGTGAAAATCTTAATGCGGTTCACAGAATACATCTACTTACCAAGTTTCAACAGTATAGTTCTTATAGTTTTGGAAAAAAGTGGCTGTGACATACGTACGGACAGACAGACAGACATGATGAATCCATAAGGGTTCCGTTTTTTGCCATAGGCTACGGAACCCTAAAAACAGCTAGAACTATCGACTGATCAAAAATGTGTGGCTTTCGAGGGCTTTCAGTGAATACTATGTACGATACCATGTCTCAGGCGGTGCCCTAACACTAAATCTAAAATAGCGAATGGTGCTCGCTTTTTGAAAATATACCTGTTTATTTCAAAATGAATGTATCAATTTTACTAGTCATAGAATAAGTGACATTAGACGGAATACAATGCGTCTGTTTATTCGTCTTCCACTAGATTTACGATTAGGTAGATAATAAGTTAGTTAATATTTAGAAATTATCGGAATAAGTAATTTAAATATTATGTTAAATTAGTTAGTTAGATGATTAGATAAAGTCATTTGAAAAAATCGCAATCATTAGTATTACTACAAAGTACTTTAGTATGATTCATAAACTAGTTGAACACATCATTGAAAGTAAATGCCATGAATTGCAATGTAATACCCAGTCCTTGATTTAAGACGATTCTGCAACGGATGATATTTCGTTTTGAATTTTTGTTAAAAATATACAAAATAATTTACTTTAAACGTTTTTTGATTGAACTTTCCTATTACTACCAGATTCGTTCCACTAACCTAGGGTCTTCTGAATTCTAGATTGTCAAAAGCATTAAGAACCTTATCCTAAAGCAAAGCTCGGGTCTTTTTGAGTAAATTCGCGAGAATACACGAGTGCGAGATATAAAAACTAATGCAGTAGCTGTTAGGCTAAGTAAGTATGATAAAAAATAAGAATAATTTTTTTTTAGCCGAGAGTAGCCGAGCATACCGGACTTGGTGTCGCTATCTGCGAGGTTCCGGGGTCGATTCCCGGTCGGTCAATTTAGAAAAATAAGTTTTCTATATTGTCTCGAGTCTGGGTGTTGTGGTACCGTCGTTGTTTCTGATTTCTGTAACACAAGTGCTTAAGCTACTTATCATAGGATCAGAGCAATGTATGTGATGTCCAATATTTATTATTATATATTTTTTATAAAAAAACAAAATGTACCCTACAGCAGTGGTATTGTAAATTTTGTTAAATCGGACAATTATAATTGTGGGCTCCTAGGTATATTTTTAAAGGCCTAGCTAAGGTGACTTACCGGCGACAATTTTCCCCCTAAACTCATTTGTTTATTTTATTAACTAAAAAAAGTAAGTAAAAATGGCTTAACTGATGTCTTAATGACAAAAGCATTTGTCTACCAGTCAACTATGGGGGCCAATTTATCAAAATTTTATTGCACAAATTAAAAGAATAATATACAAAGGGGGACTTAATGCCATGTGCCATTCTCTGCTAATCGACTATTGGGCAAACATTTTTCTATTGTTTTCCATATAATTATATTCAAGTCGAATTTTTTAGATGAGCTCATTAGCTGAGATCTCGACGATCTCCGTAGCCGAGAGGCAAGCATACTGGACTTGGTGTCGCTATCTTTCAAAGTCAAAGTCAAAGTCAAAAATCATTTATTCAATTCAGGACATAACTGCCACTTATGAACGTCAATCATAACATTATAGGCCCCTAGGGGGCCAGAACATGTCTCCTTATTTTTTGGGCCCTACTAGCGCTTCGAGACAAGACACAGACAATCTGGCAAGTGCTGAGAAGAAACGCCGGAACAAACTCAGTCACCACTAGCTGCCACACAAAAAATTTAAATCAAAATAAACAGGTAGGTACATCAGTTTAGTGCAGGCTGGACTGACCATACATTCTTGTCATCAAGATAGTCTTGAATTTTATAATACCCCTTAGACATCAGTGTAGTTTTGACATGTGACTTAAATTTATTAATAGGAAGTTTGATAACATTGTGAGGTATATTATTTAAAAATTTAATACAATTTCCCAAGAATGAATTACTTGTTTTGGCCAATCTAAAGTTTGGGACTACAAGTTTGTTTTTGTTTCTTGTGTTATATGAATGAATATCACTTTTTTTTATAAAAAGATCTAAATTTTTGCGTACGTACATGATATTATCAAATATTTTGAGTCTCTGAGTCGGTCGGTCAATGTAGAAAAATTACTTTTCTATATTGTCTCGCGTCTGGGTGTTGTGGTACCGTCGTTGTTTCTGATTTCTGTAACACAAGTGCTTAAGCTACTTATCATAGGATCAGAGCAATGTATGTGATGTTGTCCAATATTTTTTAATTTTTATATTTATCTAAAATTAATTTTCAGACATAATTCTATCTGGAATATCTCGATATCCCAGATAGAACCGATCTGTTAACTCAATATACGGTCCTGTAATAATAGTTAACATAGTTTTAGGGTGTGATTCTATGCTTAAATATCTAAAAAAATACTATGGGATAAACATTAAAATCTCAAGAAAAGGTCAAGTTTTTTTTGCGTAGGCCCTTTTAACGTAGGCCCCTTTCACACAGTTTTTTTTACTTTAAATTGATTTTTTGAAATTAAATCTTTAAGTACACAAGATATGGTTAGGTACTTATATTTAGAATAATCTCGTAAATTCTTTGCTTTTAAACATGCGTTTTTCCAACAACCTAATGTACTAAAAAGTAAATATTATAAGAAAAGTGCTTCAGACTGAGAAGGAAAGTTTTCCATTTCCGTGTTTCTTCAAAGGTGAAAAAATATATACTAAAAATATAGATATGCCTGGTTGTTCAATATTTTTAAGTATTTGATAAAGCTCTATAAGTTTGGCAAATGACCTCTGCGGCTTTGCTGGCATTTGACGAAATTTTCCATTACCATTTTTCACAATTGTGGCTGAATTTCGTTGATGTTCGTCTAAGCAGCGTTATGTAAATTTTTGTAATCTGTATGCAAACAAACACGGATTCTTACTTACTCTTTGTGGATCTAAAATTAGGATCTATAATAAAACTGTAACAGGTCCAATTTCGTATAATGAAGATATCTCGAAAAATGTTTGAGGGCTCTCTTTAATCTATACTGAAGCTAACAATTTTTTTTTTCAATCAATCATTTTAAAATGGAAAATCTTCCAGTTTTGTTGTCATGCGTGGTATGGCAAAAACGGATAGGACCGAATCTAGGCCGTATCCCGTATCCCTTAGATAACAAAAAACCTGACCATTATCTGTTTTCTCTCACCGCTGAGCAAGTAGTGGAACTCTGTAAATATATTCCGAAAATCCAGAAAATACGTGAAGACATAAGTAAAAAGTATTCCGAAATAAGACATGGATTTTTTTACCTACGTAAAAAACAAGATTACGTTTTTCTTTTAACGTTCCTTTGTCGAATCACAGTTCATTAATCTTTGTTACTAATGAACCTGTGATTTATTGATTGCATCCCTACAATTACTTACGTCACACATAAACTGATGTCAATCCATTAACTAATCTTTATAATTATATTAAGCTAATCTTCCTCATTGTCTAATATCCATCCCTAGCTTTCTCCGTACCGTGATATAAAAGATGCGATCTTTATTACCGCATTTATTATAATTTCGACTGCGTAACAACACGCATAGTTATTTATTAAATCTTAGCATTAGCATTGTGGACGTGAAGAAGTAAGGTGTTGTGAACAGTGAAGTGAATAAAAAAAAGATATGCAGTGGATATTTACTGTAAGTACTTATATCAGGAAATATTATTTAATTTTTTCTAACGCTTTGTCCTTCGTAGTTGCGTTGAGCTTGACTATTATCCGAGACGAGGGAAGTCTAGACATTACATTTGAATCGATTGCTACCAGACATTGTTTTTCACTATGAGGTATTATATACAAGCTGTCCCGTAAAGAGCGAGCCAAAAGAAAACCGTAGGGAGAGCAAAAAAGGCTCTATCTCCTGTCCGCAATTTTGAGTTGTTATGTTCTTTTTGAAAATATTAATCTGCCCAAAAACGGTGCGACTCAATTAGGACTATTTTTGGTCAGGAAATAGAGCTTTTTATGCTATATCTAGAGTTTTCGTTTGGCACGCTCATTGTGGGACACCCTGTATTATTCAGTTCGATTCGATCCGTCTGGTGTAATCCCATAAACTTAGTTTTGCATTGTCCGTTCGTCAGTATCTCAAAACATCCTTTCAGTGCTAGAAACTAGAAAGAAAGTTAAAATTCGGCAAAGTCATTGATATCAATAATACGAAGTTGCCACACAATAAGGTGCCACATTTAGGTTAAGCCATATTTTAGGCCTTGATGTAATTGAATAGGGTTGCAAAAAAAACCATGGTTCGTATTATAAAAAGTATGTTTCTTACAAACAGTCCATGGGACCAACATTGAAATCTCAAAAAAAAAAACACTCCCATACTAAGCCGCCACCAGCTGACATTTGTTTGTATGGAGCAGTAAAACATTTTATTTTTATTTTAATGTTGGTCCCATAGAAAAAGTTGTTGTATTTGAGCACCAGAATCAGCCCCTAGGATGTTGTTGATGTTTTACAAATAACCCTGTATATTCCAATATATGTAACATGAACTTTAAGTGTAGGTATACGTGTTCCATTCAGTGAGAGTTCCCTTTAAAATGGAAATTTAGGTATAACTGGGTATAACTTGATTTTGTTTGTATGTTTGTTATCAAACTATAAAAGATGCGACGGAAGTTATTTCCTCTTCCATTCTGTTTATTTCAAAAGCAGGTTACTTAAAATTGGATATTCAGGTTACTTTGCAGTTATGTCACATCACAAAAGTTAATTAGCAATTAAAATGTGTCTTCTGAACAGACTTTAGCGTTTGTAGGCTATTCGTCTCAATGCGTAGTTAGGTAACACTATTTGCACATTTAATTTATACAATCTGGTGAACATAAGTAACAATTAGTACCTACTTATTTTACTATCTTGTTTTTTCTTATTGAAATGAGGTAAAATTGTTTACTATGGTTAGATTTGCTAATATAAGGGTTCTAATTAGGTGTTCAGACTCGTCATTTATATATATATTTACCATTGTGATAAACACGGATGACGACGAGTCGGGACTAAAGTCCCCCATAAACTTATTTAGCCACTCGGTCTGTATTCCTTAATGCTTATGCTAATACTTATGCACCTATTTCTCTTGTTACAGTGTATTTTATTGGCGAGCACAGCAATAATATCAGCATCGGATCATGGAATCAGATCAAAGAGAGACTTATCATTTATAAAGAGTTACATATTAACAAAAATATTTGGAAGTTATAAAAATGATACGACGCCGCTATCACCACAACCGGCAAACTATAGACTGTTCCGAGTACCAGGATTCGACAATATACTTGTTAAAGCTGTTCCCAAAGGGCCAGTGGTTTTGGAAACAGATGCACCACCTTCAAGTGTCTTAGAAGTTACAGAATCAGCCTCTGTGCCAGTACACCCGAGCATTGCTATTGTGAGCAAGTATTTGGGCACCAATCAGTTGAACGATACACTATTTGCCCTTAGAGGAGTAAAAAATTTACTACAATCTGGAGTATTGACTGCAAAACGAGAGGGCATTGACAAAACAGCAGCTTATAAAGACTCATTACCGTCAGTGTTAGTGGATTCCTCGCAAATAGTCATGAATGAAGATCGGAGACCCATTATAGTTTACCCTTCATCAGAGCAAGTGCTGCGTTACCCTAACTTACCAATTCCTTTGAAATATTCGTACAAGCAACTTAACAATGATGGAGTCCTGTCATACACAGCACATGATAACCAGAACGTTATTGTAACAGAGAGTAAGAGACCAGTGCCTTTACCTTCTTCCATCAGTTACAGAATTCAGGACATTCTATCGTTGGGAACTCATCGTCTGCCAACATCGCCGGTTATGCATATGAGAGTAGAAAGTCCAGCACCAATTCCTGTCTTCGAAGTACCAAAGTTTCAAGTGCCTCACCAAATGGTTAAAGTAATGCCTTCTTATATTCCATCTGGTTACTCCTATAATCAAGTGCACAGTGATGGTTCCGTAACAACATATTCTGGATCAGAAAACGTAGAAGAACACAAAGGAGATACACCAGTAGTTATTACAAAAGCTCAGCCAACCATGTCTGTAGTTGTAACTGAAATGGAAGGGCGTCCAGGGTCAATCCCTGTTTTAAAAGTCCCAAAAGTAGAAGTCCCATTCCAACCTGTAAAGGTCCCTTTTCCTAGTTCTGGATACTCTTATAACCATGTACATAATGATGGCTCCATCACAACTTACTCTGGATCTGGACATGTAGAAGGGCATGAAGGAGATAAATCAGCTGTTGTTTTTACTGAGCCTGGGAGACCAACTGTGGTTGTATCTGATTTAAAAGGACCTCCAGCGCCGTCTCCTATCTTTAACGTACCTAAGGTAAAAGTGCCTTCTGGTTCTGGATACTCTTATAACCATGTACATAATGATGGTTCCGTCACAACTTACTCTGGATCTGGACATGTAGCAGAGCATGAAGGAGATAAATCAGCTGTTGTTTTTACTGAGCCTGGGAGGCCGACTATGGTTGTATCTGATGTAAAAGGACCTCCAGCACCATTCCCTGTCTTCAACGTTCCTAAGGTAAAGTTGCCTTCTGGTTCTGGATACTCTTATAATCATGTACATAACGATGGCTCCTTCACAACTTACTCGGGACCTGGATATAAAAGAGAAAAATCTGCTGTTGTTATTACTGAGCCTGGAAGACCAACTGTAGTCATAGCTGATGTAGATGGACCTCCAGCACCATTCCCTATCTTTAACGCACCTAAAGCGAATGTGCCTTCTGACTCTGGATACTCTTATAACCATGTCCATAATGATGGCTCAGTCACAACTTACTCTGGATCGGGACATGTACTACAGCATGAAGGAGATAAATCTGCTGTTGTTACAACTGAACCTGGAAGACCGACTGTTATTGTATCTGATGTGGAAGGACCTCCAGCACCATTCCCTGTTTTCAACGTACCTAAAGTAAAAGAGCCTTCTGGCTCTGGATATTCATACAATCAAATACATAATGGTGGTTCTGTGACCACATATTCTGGGTCTGGACATCACGGAGGAGAAAAATCGGCTTTTACTATTACTGAACCTGGAAGACCTACTGTTGTGGTTGCTGACGTAGATGGACCTCCCGCACCGTTCCCTGTATTTAACGCACCAAGGTTTAACTTTCCTTCCAATTCTGGATACTCTTACAACCATGCCCATAATGATGGTTCCATATCAACCTATTCTCAACCTAGTTATAAGGGAGGTAAACCATCTGTTATAATTACTAAACCCGGAAGGCCAACTGTAGTGGTAGCTGATGCAGAAGGGCCTCCGGCACCGTTCCCTGTCTTTAACGTGCCAAATGCAAGAGTGCCTTCTGGCCCTGGATACTCTTATAACCATGTACGTAATGATGGCTCTGTCACAACTTACTCTGGATCAGGACACGTACTAGAACATGAACGAAAAAAGCCCGCTGTTGTTATTACTGAACCTGGAAGACCAGCTGTAGTAGTATCTGATGTAGAAAGACCTCCAGCACCATTTCCCGTTTTTAACGTACCTAGGATGGAAGCGCCTTCTGACTCTAGATATTTTTACAACCATCTCCATAACGATGGTTCCGTAACAACTTATTCTGGACCTGGACATGAAAGAGTAAAACCGGCTGTTGTTATTGATGAACCTGGAAGACCAACTGTAGTGGTTGCTGACGCACTAATACCACCAGGACCGTTCCCTGTCTTCAATGTTCCAGAATTGAAAGTACCTTCTGATTCTGGATTCTCTTACAATCATGTACATAACGATGGTTTAGTTACAACTTACTCTGGATCAGGACAAGTTGTAGGACATAAAGTAGGAAAGCCAGCAGTTGTTATTACTGAACCCGGAAGACCGACTTTAGTAGTATCTGATGAAGAAGGACCTCCAGCACCGTTTCCTATTTTCAATGTACCTAAGGCGAAAACATCTTCTGACTCTGGATATTCTTACAACCATGTAAATAATGATGGATCTATGACAATGTACTCAGGACATATAAAAGATCACAAAGGAGATACCTCAGCAGTTGTCATCACTGAAAGCAAGCAACCGTTGCCACTCCCAACGTTTCTTACAAACCGAATAGAAAACGTTGCTGCTACAACGATTGCTGCCAGACCTCCGACCAGTTTCTATAGACGTCCAACATCAGCTTATGAAGAACAGTCTGTAGTAGTGGAAGAAAAACCAGATTACGAATATCACGTAAGGCATAACTCCCATGAAAAGCCACACCGTCCTAATTTCGGCGAACACGTAGTTTTTTCTGGGAATCATAATAAAGAACACACTCGACTAAATAATGTTCCTTCGGGTTTCTCTTACAAAACAGTACACGAAGATGGTAGTGTAACAAGCTACACAGATGCTGGAGTAGTAGAAGGTGCCCATGCCGTGCCTGATAGACCAAAGCTTTATCCTACTGCACCCGCAGCACCTCACGTCAGCGATATTACCGGTAAAGAACATTTAGTAGAGACAGTTATTTGCAAAGATCCTGGACATTCACATGTCAATAAAGTTCAATCGCATACAGTTTCTGCCAATTCAGATTCGAGCAAATTCTCATACATAACGGTTAGTGAAGGTGGCTTGTCAACTACATACTCCGGTTCAGGACACGTTGAACGTAATCATGTTAAAAATGCAGAACACCTAGGAACAACTCCAATAGAGGCGAATCCTACTTTATTGGTGACGCAAACAGACGATGACAATCCAGAGAAAGTATCGTTAACTCCGGTATTGTCTCAATACATGTACAAGCAGATTAACCACCACAAGCCAGATGAATTTACTCTTGTTAATGTGGGAAATGCTCCAGTAGTTGATGAAAACAAAAATATGAAAGCCAGTCCTGCAGGATCTAGTAAGTCTGAGTTGCATAGTGTTAAAGAGTCTGAAGTTCCAAAAGAAAACGTGTTTATGCCGCCGTCATCGACCAAGGAACCAGTGCCGACCAAGAAGCCAGTAGAAAGAGTACCTAGCTCAACAAAAGAGGCGATGGAAACAGTATCTAGTTCTTCGAGGGCTCCATTGGCAGCGGTACCTACAAGCACTAAGATTAGTCACTCTTTTAAACCGAAGAGAGTTTTCAGGCACAGGGTGAGGACATCTACGTCAAGTTCTTCATCAAAAATCTTAAAGACTTCAGCTCCACTAACCACTACACCTAAGGTTACATCAAGTACTGTTGTAACGTCTTCGGAAGGTTCACTAAGTGCTAATCCGATTGTTGTTTTACCTGAAGAGAAAGTGTTTTCATTCAAACAAGAGAGAGCAGACGGTACCTCGATAACTGTTGTAGGAAATAAGGAAAATAAGGTCTCAGTGGTTGAGGAACCGAAAATTTCGCCTAATCGTGGTGATATTCCAGATTCCACATTTTGAGATATAAAAAACGGCTGTTGTTTTAATATAAGTAATTTATTGTTAGACATAGTAACTTATTTATAGTACATAATTTATTTGTAATTTAACAATAAACTATGAGTTTGTATAATAATAAACGTTTTATTTATTTTAATCACCGCACACGTTACTTTTTTTACATCATAAAGTGGGCATTGTCCTCTGTGTCACACACATAATTTAACATTTACCTAATAGCTGTAGTATCAAATTTATTATTTCTTTCATGATTTAATCACAATGAGTGTAGTTATTGCAATTCACGAATAAGAATGACTTTAGAATACTTGGTTCGTGAATTGCCAAAACTAAAATACTTTAGTATCAGATAATTTGTCTATCTAATTCGTAATTTTAGCTAAGCTTAGCAAAAATTTTTGGGTACCCTAGAAATTCTGGACAAATAAAGCTCAACAAATACTTTTATTTTTTTAATAGTGTAGCGGCTCGACGTTATTATTTGTAACAGTAAAACATGGGTATATTTTAAAATACGATGAATAAAGATCTATTACAAGTTTGAGCAGAAATAGTTCTGTAGATTTTTATGGATGGCACTTTGATTTTAAAACATATTTTTAAATAAATATTTATCATTACTTGTAAAGGGTGTTTGTTTAGATGCTAAACTTTATTTGTCGCAATCAATACAGTATTCTGCTGCCACCTTGTTTTATTTTCTGGTACTAACTTTGGATAATGAAGACACATTTTGGCAAGGGGAGACACATTTTGGGAAGAGGAATAACTAGCCTAGTATTATTTATAAATAGGTGACAGAGGATAGAAGGTTCGTCGTTTCCACACTTTGCAAAAAGTTTCTTGACATAGCCCACAGAGGGATGTAAGTTTTTAATTCGATCGAAAAGTAAACGCGAATTTGTATAGCATTCAGGGTGGCGCCGCCTAGTGGCACGTTAACAAACCGTTTTACATACAAATCCGTGTTTACATTCATCAAAAGCTATCGAAGTAAACTCGGAATACTCCCTCTGGTATCATTGCACGCCTGTTACGCCCTCATCAAACATTTTTGGAACTAACTCACTAGTTTTGGTAACCTCAACTAGCAACTTCCAGAAACAAATCTGTCCCGCAAATCTCTGTGGCGCCATCTGTGTCGGTGATCACAGTTTAAATTCACACAGCGCTCTCCCTGTGCAAAGTGAGCGTGACGTCCGGCGGCGGCGCGTCCCAGTGTTCCCAGAGCGCGAGCGGCTTCCGGCGGCGGTCGACAGGCGGCGCCGGCTCGTCGGCCGCGGACCCGTCGGAGTACCCGCTGCTGCACGAGCGGAGACTGCAGGAGGCGCGGACTTGCTTGTCTGGAAGAATACAATAGTCATTTGTTATGCAACACTGCAGAGTTGGTGGTTGGAATTTATAAAACAATTAAAATTAATGTTATTAAAAAAAATGTTATTACACAATAAACGAATACTTAAATGACAACAATCTAAAACAATAAATGAAATCCATAGATAAATGAATGTTTAAATGCCTAAAAATAATATTTATTTGATTATGTTATTCAATAAATTATTCAATAATTATCATATGATTTCTTAATTATTTTAATTCTTTACAACTTCTTAAAATAAACAAATTGATCTAATTATGCATGGCGTCATCCTCTCTGCCCACAATACCTATCTTATTGTTGTGCCCGACAGGGTCTATAATGATCTATTTTATGTATCTAATTATAACACCTGTGTAACATTATAGAATGCAATAAATATATTGAATTGAATTGAATTGATGCGATTACTTGTATTGAAACCTGAAGCGAGGGTTTCAAAAGACGTACTCACTTATCGTTTCTTTTAATAATATACAAATATTGACCAACTGATAGAAATTGTCAGAATGAGATAGTAGGAGAACCTGTTAAACCTTGGACAAAGTTGTACCTAGAACTATCCTATTTTTTTTAAATCCCGTGCTTTTAAGAATCGTTGTTTAGGGTATTTGAAACATCATTTGTTAACATTAACGTGAAGTTAGTTGCGATTTGCTGGTTGAAAATTACGTGATTTGACGCTAAAATATTGTCCAAAAAGATTGATACAAAATAGATGCGTGAAGCTTTTTTGAAAAACAATACTTCTACTCAAATATTGTTATTAAAACTGTAATTATTGTTAATTTTAAATGCTAATATGATAAACTAATTATATTTCAACAGAAAATAAATAAATTATAGGGCGAGGTACGAGATGCACAATAACTTTGCTGCCCAGTGAAATACACAATATTTCAACCCAATACAGGCAGGAAAACGCTAGTTGCAAAAAAACGGCTTAGTTATCAAATTAGTGTTTATTCATTTGATTGATTTTCTTGTTTCAGATAGCTTAATGAAGTATGATGATAGCATTATAGTCTCCGAATTCCGAAAACGTTTCCGCGCCTTTAGAATGTCTCCATGCATTGAACAAATTGTATGCTTTTGAGTACTTTTCACGCGATTTTTCCGGTAGAAAACTCAATTCGGCATTATGTACCGCTTGCACTAACTCTACAGGTGTTAAATTAATATCTTTGTCGCCAGGGCCATCTTAACATATTCCGGGGCCCTGGGGCACACAAGAAATTGAGGGCTCTATTGCAAAGTAAAAATGAAATAATGCTAAATATATCTCCGTTAGAAGTAGTTTAAATTTTCCCATATTTTTTTAGGCTTTGACTTTTGGTTTTCTTTTTAGTTAACAGTGTGTCTTAGTTTACAAACATGTTTTAGTGCTTCGGGGCCTCCGTGGGGTCGGGGGCCCTGGGCACAGGCCCCGTGTGCCCTTATGGTAAAGACGGAACTGTTCGTCGCTGCTGGACTTAACGAAATTACGATTTTCGAAACAAATTATAGAAGGTGAATTGAGTAAAGAGAAGTTTTTTTTTTCATTCACTCCAGTGATGCCACTTGTGGCTGCCTGCCTGTGCGATTATTAAAGAAATGAGATTGAACTGACATTAATTATGTATTTAATGAATTTTCAGTGGTTTTCCGGTATAGAAAAGTATGGAATAGAAAGGTTCGAATTTGAAAAACTATTTCCTCGCTAGCGGATAAATACACTTTTGCACTCAGATTTCTAATGACAAACAGAATCTTTCCGAGGTGGTGAGGTGAAAAATACTTATGTTTTTTATTTTATAGATATAATAACGTAAGATATTGTCAAAGAAGGATTTGAGGCCTAATAAATCATTGAGCACATCTATAGAGCAGCAATACGAACCATCTTTCTCCGAAACTAGTCAGTGATTTTTCACTTACATTTATTATGAAATGACGGAAGAAATTGTCGAACGAATCATAATATGACATATTACACATGCCTGTACGAGTGGCATATATATCAGAACTATCTATCTACGACTTTTATGTATACATAAGTGCTTAATATATATGTTGTTGGTGTGATTTATTGAATAAAAAAAATATATATATATCGCAATTCAGTGTCGGATTGCTCCTAGTAACAGTTCTATCTTAAACGGATTCTCGTAAACTTTTAATTTGACGTTAAGTTATCAAAACGTTCGGAATGCGACTGAAAATGGAATAAAAAAATTTCATTGTAGTTTCTTCCATTTTCAGTCGCATTACGAACTATAATTGCATTTTTTGGGTTTACGTGAATACGGTTTTAGATAGTAATGTTACTGAGAGCGGATCGATGCTGGATTGTTATGCTCGATGGCGAAAAATTATGTCATTACCAAGCCAACCAACAGTCTTGGCCTAGTAGTTCACGCTTCGGATTACAAAGGTGGACGTGGGTTTGAGTCCAGCAAGGGGCAATTATTTGTGTGATAACCATTTGTATCTAACTTAAGTCATGGATTATTATTAATGTACTCGTATTTATGTATGTGTATTTAACTAGTCGTCATTTTGCGATTAAGATGTTGGTGACATAGTAAAAATTGTATTGAGCAGTAAAATCACCCCTAAAAGGAACTTTACTAATAGTAATATATAAGGTGCTTCATAAATATCTGCAACGGCTAAAATGGATATAATATATTGCTTATATAGATTACGATAGTGAAGGAATTACGTGCCCCGGATCGGTAATTAATTATTTGCGAAAAGACAGTAAATAAATGGTTACTTGCTTCAATTTGCATAACACACTTCGTCATCCACCCTTGACACTGCGCGGGAGCGGTATAATGTGAAACGTTAGCATTTTTGGACCGATGTGGACGGTTTGAGACAGAATAAAGCCTAATCTTTATTTAATATAATTTTATTAATGAAAAAACTAATGATGTTCTGGACATAAAATTTCTTTACTATCGTAATCTATATAAGCAATACTTTTACCCATTGCAGATATTTATGAAGCACCTTATATATTCAATGTACCTATTATGGGTGCTGCACCTGCTTAAATACAACTTTTTATTTAAGGTAAAAAAAAAGATTCCCCCATACAAATGATATAGAAGAAAATAAATAAATATGGGTCATCAATTACGTTTTCGATTTTGGTCTCGCTCAAAAAGTGGTTGTATCGGAGCAAGCTGAGCTTAAAAACTCGTATCGTTATATCTGTACAATGCTTTATTAAATAATAAAATTAATTCGGTCCTCAGAAATAGCGACACTAAGTATGCTTGCCTCTCAGTTACTTGCCTCGTCATATTGAAATAGGACAAACAAACATGTTTATTTACCAGAAATAGTGTCGATATAGTTCCTGGTGACGTCGTACAGCTGGAGCACCTGGATTACGAGCGCGGAGTTGAGGTGCAGGATCTTATCTATTTAGATATACTAATTTATCTACTACGCTTTGTTGTTCAGTATTATTGTTGTTCAGAAAGCGCAGGGCTTCCTGCCACAAGTATTGTTATTATACTTACTAGATAGGCAAGTAAGTCCCAGCCTCAGATTGTGTTTTTGTGAAAACCTTGTAACTGAATAAAAAAAAAATTTATTATTATTTTATTTTATTTACCAGCAATAGTGTCGATGTAGTTCCTGGTGACGTCGTCCAGCTGGAGCACCTGGATGACGGGCGCGGCCTTGAGGCGCGGGATTATATCTATTTAGATATACTTATTTACCAGCAATAGTGTCGATATAGTTCCTGGTGACGTCGTCCAGCTGGAGCACCTGGATGACGGGCGCGGCCTTGAGGCGCGGGATTATATCTATTTAGATATACTTATTTACCAGCAATAGTGTCGATATAGTTCCTGGTGACGTCGTCCAGCTGGAGCACCTGGATGACGGGCGCGGCCTTGAGGCGCGGGATTATATCTATTTAGATATACTTATTTACCAGAAATAGTGTCGATATAGTTCCTGGTGACGTCGTCCAGCTGGAGCACCTGGATGACGGGCGCGGCCTTGAGGCGCGGGATTATATCTATTTAGATATACTTATTTACCAGCAATAGTGTCGATATAGTTCCTGGTGACGTCGTCCAGCTGGAGCACCTGGATGACGGGCGCGGCCTTGAGGCGCGGGATTATATCTATTTAGATATACTTATTTACCAGCAATAGTGTCGATATAGTTCCTGGTGACGTCGTCCAGCTGGAGCACCTGGATGACGGGCGCGGCCTTGAGGCGCGGGCGGCGCGCCAGCCGCAGCGCCAGCGCCGACGAGATCACGAACACCGCCACCAGCAACACCGCGCCGATCGAGATGCCCACGTCTTTGTCCATTACGACTGGAAGAAGAGAGACAAATACTGTTTTATAAGTCCAGCCTGCCTAGCATGAGTACTAAAAACACGATATGATATGATATGATATAGTGAAATATCGACACCAACTGTAAAAATATGATAGATAATAGCCGCCATGTTGAATCGCCGTCACATATTAAGATCGCTGTTTCGATAAAAAATTAAAATGGCGGCTCAATCTATCATATTTTTAAAGTTGGTGTCGATATTTCGCTATATCATATCATATCATATCTTGTTTTTAGTGCTCATGCTAGGCAGGGTGAAGCGAGAACTTATCATCATCATGTCAGCCATAGAACGTCCACTGCTGAACATAGGCCTCCCCCAGTGACTTCCTGTTTACCAGGTCGTCTGTCCACCTATAGTGGGAGCTATAATATGACGACATCCGTAGCCGAGAGGCGAGCATGCCGGTCTTGGTGTCGCTATCTCTGAGGTTACAGGTTCGATTCCCGGTCGGTCAATGTAGAAAAATAACTTTTCTTTATTGTCTCAGGTCTGGGTGTTGTGGTAGGTACCGTCGTTGTTTCTAATTTCTGTAACACAAGTGCTAAAGTTACTTATCAAAGGATCAGAGCAATGTATGTGATGTTGTCTATTATTTACTTATATATGCAGCGTTAAAAAAAGTACGCGCCGATTTTAGGGGATGGTAGAGTCGAGTCTAGATTATGTAAAGAAAAAAATATTGACATTATGGGTTATGGACAGAATATTTAAAAAATCAATTGTACGTAAAAAAACCTTGATTTCGTGCCTCAAAACCTTAAAAGATCACTTTGTTGTCCGTCTGTCTGTCAAGACCATTTATCCCGAAAATGCGTGAAGCTATCGCGAGTTGAAATTAAAACCATATGAACCACCTGAACTATTTAAAATATGTACCTAAAAATTTGAACGGAACCCCTCGGTGGGCCAGTCCGACTTGCACTTGCTTGTTCATCGAAACCTTTAGATAGGAATCAATAACACGTCTTAACAAAACAAAAAAAAACGTCTTAAAAATAAAAAAAAACTTAAGACTGCTAGTTACATAGGAAAGTGGTTTTAACCCTCATTAAATACTTACAATGCCACCAAGGCGGCGATGCAGCAAGCAGCAGGTTCTCAGTAGGCCTCAACAACAGCGGTTCCGAACATCCATATCTGTTGCACGCCGCGGCCCCGGCCTCATCTGCGGGCCTCAGAACTCCGAGCCCCCCTCTTACAAGCCACACCCCACCTCCGTGGGCCAGGGCCTGTCGGGCGCCGAAGCCCATGGAGCCCCGACGTTCGAGGTATAGAGAGGAATTGGAAGGTGACATTCTCCAGACTGAGAGCTCGTAGTAGGTTGCGTTCTCCACTGTGAAGATCATTAAAAAGGCTTGTGTAACCACATTATTACAAAATCTAACCACATTATAATAATATAAGTTGTTGTATTCGACCCAACGCAACCTAGAAGAAATTTCGACCTTATCATCTTATACAGGGTTACATTCCAAAGGAGCCAACTCCTTACATGCCAAATCTTTAGGAGTGGCTCAAAATCAGTAACTTAATAAAACTATGCAAAGAACAAAAAAAATTTTTTTTACATTTAATTATTCCTATCTGCTGTTAAAAATCGTACGCGTGGGTAATTTGACCCATTCATGAAAATATTTCACCGTATGTGCACTGCGTAAGGTCCTTGTTGCCTCGCCGTACCTACGCCTCTGATGAATGACCGCGCCGGCTTCCGTAGTCTCTCTACTTTATTTTCGGATATTTTAAAGTACTTTTTTTCGTAACATACTATTATTAAAAATAATAACGATTAAGAAGCTTCTTTATATTGTTCCCTAGATTTTATTTTTTAAATTTGGCACCCCTTTGCAATGTAACCCTGTACTGTAAATATGATTATGCAATAATTAATTACGATGGCGTGACTGTGACCATTACCAAGGAAGGACCAGAGTCATACCAAGGATTTTGCCAGACTTTGAAATTTAACGATAAGCATGGAGGGACTTAGGAAAGACCTGCCTTGTCTCGAAGCGCTAGTAGGGCCCAAAAAATAAGGAGACATGTTCTGCCCCATATGGGCCTAATGTTATTATTGACGTTCATAGGTGGCCTAAATTGAATAAATGATTTTTGACTTTGACTTTGACCTTTGCCTAGCAGTGGGAAACCGTAGGTTAAATAAATTATAAAATCAGTATTTAGTATTCAGGTTATCATAATCAGCTCACGTCAATCCACTGGTGGACATATGTCTCTCCCAATGCTGCAGTGCACTGCTCTTACATTATGAACTGATTAAATGAATATGAATGCTCGATCCTCAGTTATTCTTTTCCATCCACTGCCAGCAGCTGTAAGTATATCATCGCTCCACCTTGTCGGAGGGCGACATATGCTGCGTTTTCCAAGTCGCAGTTTCCACTCAAAAACACGTCTTTAGAAACCCAAAGCAATTTTTCAATTATCAACTAACTACCTGGTATGCATCTCATCTGGAACTCCCCGTGCTCGTAGGCCAGGTCACATTGCTTAGGCTGCGGAGGCCGGAGCTGTTCAAGACTGAACATCCTCACGCAGGGTTGGTCCTGTGACGCGATACCGTTGCTGGCTTCGCAAGTCGCTTTTAGTGTACCTGTAATGGAATGGAAAGCTGAATGTAGAGTCGTTCTGAGGGTTCTTGTAGACAAACCACTTCTGTTAATTCATCAGAATTTTAATTTTGTTCCCTTAGAGCTGCCTGTCGCTAACATCTCGTTTCTATCTAATCTATAAACAGTGTGTAACGAAAAGGTGAAATAAAACTTTAAGGGGTTATTCTACGGCTAAATTACATCAACTTTTTCTATGGGACCAACATCAAAATCTCAAAAAAAATAATTGACGTTTCCATACAAACTGATGTGAGCTGGTCGCGTTTTAGTATGGGAAAGTGTTTTTTTTTTGCGATTTCGATGGTGGTCCCATAGAAAAAGTTGATGTAATTTAGCCGTAGAATAACCCCTTAAAGTTTTATTTCACCTTTTTGTTACACCCTGTATAAAACAAAGACGGGTTAGTTACACCATTTGTAAGTCAAGAACCGGTGAACCGATTTTTATGATCCTTGGTTTGTTGAATTTGTCTCCGCTCCGAATAGCAGAATAACGAAAAAAACACGGAAAAAAATACGAAAAAAAATGTATGTAGGGGCGGTACAAAGTTCGCCGGGACAGCTAGTTAAATATATTGTTAAAAATTACTTTTGTGGCCAAATACTCATTACAGAATAAAATCATCAGTCTTCGGAAGTCCACAGCTGGACATAGGCCTGTTGGTGTGGCGTTCTATGGCGGTGGCCTATTAGGCCATAGAACGCCACACCGAGCGGCTCTGAGCCGTTTGCATCCAGCGTCCTTTCGCAACCTTGACTAGGTCGTCAGTCCACGCTGCATCTTCCAGTTCGTGGTCGCCACCCGAAAACCTCTCTTCTCCAATGGTTGTCAGCTCCTCAGGCAGTGTGGCTCATTGCCTCTTCAGCAATTGGTTAGTGTGCTAGTGTACCTCTATATTATTGGTTTAAGTAATTTAAGTTGTGTTTAGGATTTAGTCTGCAATTTATTTAAAGTATAATTCTGTATTGAGCACTCTGCATGAGTCATGCAACTTTAACACAAGACTACATACAACTGTACAACACAACTTCCTGAAGTGTTCTCTTACTTAAAGCAAGATTTTGTGGAAACGGTAATTCTGCAGTCGTAAAGAAAATGGGCACATCTTTTTTTTTTGCAAAATCGAAATTTAAATATATTCGGGAACAGAAAAAAGGCGCATACATTCAACATTAATTTTCCCGAGTTTAAAAAATATATAAAATGCCCTTTTGCATTAAGACGGCAGAATTTAAATTTACAATGACAGTGTTTTCGTCTCCTGCCACGACTGTTTCTCTGTAGGTAGTTATACCAAAGTTAGTAATGATAAGACAACATTCTCTGTAAAGTGAAGGAATTCGCGTAACCAATTTCCATACTTACACAAACGATCTAGCTGAATAAATAGGATTCAAGATTTGCGTATTTGAAGTTACACGTTGTTTAAGGTTTATGGACACAATCACCCATTTAATAAGTGGATTAGAGGGTTTTGTTTGTCTTCAATCATCCAATAAAAGCGTGGTTGACCTTTATTTGTTACGACTGAGACCAATCTATTGAAATTACAGTTTTAGATTTATAATACAGCATTTTTTACAACTAGCTTTTTGCTCGCAGCTTCGTTCGCGAAGATCTTTAAATATTGACTTATATATATTTCTTCGTAATAAATGTCTTTAAATCACTTCAAAAAGTTTTGATTGTTTTGCGCGGAACCCTGATTGTTTTTCTAAAATAAAATTAGCCTAAGTTATTCCCAAACATCAGCAATATGCTAGTAAAGTCCTATCAAAATTGGTCTAGTCATTTCAGATATTAGCCGGAACGAACAGAATTGTTTTTTGTTTTTTAAGTGCCGTATTTAATTTAAATGCATTTAGGAAAAGCATTTATTTTGATATTACAGACAGACACTTCCATTTTATTACAAAACTGCCTGAAACGGTGAGTAATGTTTTTAGGGTTTATGTGTGTGAGTTCCTATATTCCACCATAATGATTAAACGCCTTAAACTGTTTTGATGTATGAGGTATCGTTAGAATCCCTACGTTCTCCCGGGTGACATGGCTATTTGATGTCATATTAAAAACAATGGCGAATTATTTGTTAGGTGTAATATATTATGAAAGGTAATTACAAAAATAAACCTATGCACCTTAATGTTTAAAACTTTTCAATGACAAATAATTGTAGTAAAAAGGATACAATACCCTTTTGGGGTTCTTGGTAAAATGGGCTAGTTTGCTAAAAAAATCTAATTAGTCCGTCAGTTGGATTAACAGAAAATATTGGACATGTATTTTTTATTTTCTTAATCAAACAAAAAATGATGAAGATATAGCCCGTTAAAGTTCCGCGTAACGTCACGACACTTTTAAGCAAGACGTGACGTCACGTGCTCACTTTGATGCGCTTTATCTTCGTCATTTTTTGTTTGATTGACAAAAGACAAAATATGGGTCCAATATTTTTTGATAATCTAACTGACGGACTAAATTGAATAATCATTTTTTGACCCAGGAAACTAGCCCATACTAGGTATGAAGGCCCGACTGCAAATAATTTTCTCCTGTACTTATCCACAGTTTATTTTAAACTCTTTAGGTCGCTTTTGTTAACGGCAGTCGTATTTTTTAACCGACTTCACAAAAAGGAGGAGGTTCTCAATTCGGTTGTATGTTTTTTTAAAAAATGTTTGTTACCTCAGAACTCTGCCATTAATGAATCGATTTAAAAATTATTTTTTCAATTGAAAGGGCATTCCTCCAGATTGATCCCATTTTTTTCAAAATTCAATTCTGATGATAGGATCCATGAGGAATAGAGGGAAATGCTAAAATATTACAGGTATACATATAGCGATTTTTGTACATTTAACAACAAGTCAAGCATTTGTATTCAGAAAGTATCATTTGCTGAGGTGGAACTGATGAAGGAGACCATAGTTGGCCACAATAGTCTTCCACGAGTAGCGATAAGATATTTTCATTAAGACATTTAAGGCTTGCCATAGTCGACAAATCAAATTTTAATCAATGATTCTGGTGAGAATGGTAACTACCATCAAACTGATCTGATGAAGAAGGTGGAAGGTAAGCACCGGAACTCTGTGTTATAAGAATGTATCATAGCCGTGTTTGGACTTATTTGAATCGTCATGGGAAGCAATTTAGCTATAATTACATGACAGATGGCCATTTAGAGTGCAAAAAAACACTAAAAAACAGACAAATAAAAAAATTTTTTATAAAAAAAAATAACCGACTTCAAAAACACTAAAAAGCTAAAAATAACTTTTAAACAATCATACTAAACAGTTATTTTTGGAGTCGGTGCAAACAACCACATTCAAACACACCACAGCTGGCACCGACTCAAAAAAAAAATGTTTGGTATGATTGTTTAAAAGTTTATTTTTATTTTTATAAAAAAATGTTTTAATATTTTTTATTTGTTCGATTAGAGATGTCTAGTATATTTCTAATCGAACAAATAAAAAATAATTCCGTAAGAAAATGGTCTAATGTTATTGTGGATTAAACCTACTTATTTAGTGATATAATTATGTATTTTTTTGAGATTTCAATGTTGGTCCCACAGAAAAAGTTGTTGTAAATAGGCAGAAGAATCACCCCCTAGAAAGAAGTACTTAAACTAACAAATTCGGACCCTATTTGTTAAAAACTTACCAGCTAAGGGTCCAGTAATTTGCGCGAGGGTCAAAAGATGAGAGCCGGTGGTGAGATGCTGCACGTCGGAGCCCGACGGCTGGACGTGCCAGAAGTACGTGTCGGGGTGAGGCAAGGCGCGAACGTTGCATCTTATCGTCTCCTTGATCAGCACGATGCCTCGGTCTGTGCATTCTGGTGGGTCTAAAGATAAGTAAGATAACTTTATTTGGGAAAAAACATGGTATTTTATAGATGTTACAGTTTAAAGTGCGCATGTCACGCTATAATTTTAAATAAATTCCTTCAGTCATACCGATCATGTAGATCTAAACTAAACAGAGCTTGTACTAAGGCGACTTATAAATAAATAATGAAAAATTAAATAAATAAATAAAAATAAATAATGGAAAACATCACATACATTGGTCTGATGATGATGATCCTATGGTAAGTAGCCAAAGCAGTTGTGTTACGTAAATCAGAAACACAACGGTACCACAGTACCCAGACCCGAGAGGAATAGAAAAGTTATTTTTCCTACATTGACCGACCGGGAATGGAACCCAGGACCAAGTATGGTCGCCTCTCGGCTACGGAGGTCGTCAAACGTAGACAACGGATAGACATACTTAAATACCCTATATGACATCCATGACTCAGGTGACCTAAAAATGCTCGTGCTTATATATATAAAATACTTGCCCCTTGCGGGTTTCGAACCCGCAACCGATTGGTATTGTAGACCGCGCAAACCACTTGACCTAGACGTCATCTTGGCAATTTCTTCTCAGTTTTTGGTACACGATAGTAATTTGAAGACCTGTATTTGTAAGTGAAGGTGTCATTTATAAGCCTATCTTTCGCAGGGCACTTTTCGTTTAGACAACTTTTCATTTTGTATGATAAAAAAAAGTGGCGTATCGTAAACTGTTTATATTTCATACATTTTGTGACGTGGCGTAACTGTTAAAAAATACATCAATCATTTTCTTGCATTTGTGTAAGTTATCTTAAACAGGGTTACGTTTCAAAGGGGTGCCAAATCTTTAGGAGTGGGTCAGAACCAAAAACTTAATCGAACTATGCAAAGAAAAAGATTGTTTTTTCACATTTAATTATTCCTGTTGCTATTAAAAATCGTACGCGTGGATCATCATCATCATCATCATTTCAGCCATAGGACGTCCACTGCTGAACATAGGCCTCCCCCATTGACTTCCAGATTGGCCGGTTGGAAGCGGCCTGCATCCAGCGTCTTCCTGCGACCTTTAGGCGTGGATAATTTAACTCATTCATGAAAAAATTACACCGTATGTGCACTGCGTACCTACCTACGCCTCTGATAGATGACCACGTGGCTTTTGTAGTCTCTCTATTGACTTTGAGTGTATTCTAACTTAATACACACATAAGCTAAAGATACAGTCTTCAATCTTCTTTCAGTTGTGATGGACTGCCTTACGATGCAGTCATTCTCCATTCACTCATTCATTCACCGGTTGATTTATTATGTTAGCATTTTTTGCAATTACGATAGGCTTTTTGTGTGTAGAACAACAAAGAACTATTTGTCACCGTGAATTTTTCGTCACTCATATGAAATAGTCGGATATCTCGAGGTATCCAAGGATTTCATATGACCGCGGGATAGCTCTAAGGGCCGATTTTTCAATAGCTATATAACTTTTATTTGAAGCATAAGTTTAACATGTTGACAGTTTTTGTGTAGAAAAAGTGTCAGTTACATTTAAATTTTATTCTTCGAATAAAAGTTATCTGGCGATTGAAAAATCTGCCCTAAGTATTAGGAAAAAATGAACCTGTGTGGTTACACGGATATACAAACACGCAACTGTGTATGACTTTCAACAATAAAAATGATTTTAGCGTGACAACTTCTTCCTCATTGGTCTAAAATTACAGGCTTCAGTATTCGTGATTGCAATTTAAAATGAAACCAAACAGTTACCTACATAAATATTTTATTTATTTATTTACAATGCAAAAAGAGCGGTGTTTAAAGTTTAACCAATAAGTTTTTGTTTGTTTTTACATGTTTTTTGTATGCTAGGCGGGGAACTTTTTTAAGGTCATCGCTTGACTTTATAATTCTTTAAGTCTTGAATGCTACTAGCGCAATTTTGTTTAATAAATCATATTTTAACTGTTGGCGAAGTCCTTGTACAGTTTTACTCTAAACGTGGTTTCATATGTCAAATTGTATCTGTTTGATTTTTTATTAATAGAAAAGTATAATATTTTAGGCCTTTATTCTAGATTTAAAGGTAGACTTGCGCCTATTTAGATGATCCATTCAGTCATGTCATGTCTTAAAGGTGAAGGCTACCACCATCTTTTTTTAAAGGTTCAATTTGCATCTATTGATGTACTGCCCACACAGTATACGAGTACATCTCGACCGTATCGAGAAACGCAACCGTCGCGTACTAATGACTTACCAATCTGTCTCTCTCATGCTTACTACCTACGTTTACTACGCTACGGTCACAGTAAACATTTGATTTATACAGTAGCTAAACTGATCCATTTATCAAATAAATGCTAGACATTTACAAGACGTTTGTCATAAGTGAAAACAAAGACAGTTACAGAATGTACTGGATGAATAATTTTTGACCGCGGTTGACGATTCCAACACACACTGTCAGGCCAGATACCACATTTATGAAAAAAGTTTCGTTTTTATGTTTTACTCCGTACACAATAAACCTTCGCCCTTTGAAAGTTTAAATGGTTCTGTTCGCCTCTAATTTAAAAATATGTCAAAGTAACATGACATATGTAAAAAAAAAAATCTAAAGCTATTGTAAATCACTTTACGAAATAAGCACAATAAGTAAAATTTCATATAAAATTTTATTTTAGGCTCTTAATGTTAAATTTTTCAAACTGTTTAGGCTATAGAGCTTGGCAAGAAAATAGAATAGGTACATACTATACTTACCCTCAATGATATTATCCTCCTTCAGCAGTCAGGTAAAATATCATTGGCTGAGTTTTAGTTGAGGAAAATTTTTACTTCTCTATACAAACTAAATCTCAGCTGGTGGCGGCTTAGTATGGGGAAGTGTTTTTTTTTTTGCGATTTCAATTTTGGTCCCATAGAAAAAGTTGTTGTATTTCAGCACTAGAATTATCCCCTAGGAGGTTGTTGATGTTTTACAAATAACCCTGTATACGGCTCATTTTAATTGTTTACTTTATACAAAAAGTTTAATAAAAGTAATTATCCTTTTCAATCAATGCTATTTATTTTAAAAGAGTCTTAAAAACTAGAGAGTTTCAATTGTTGCTGTTACCGCATGTGGGTGCGTAAATGGGTGTAATATGGGAAGATAGATAGATAGATAGATACTCTTTATTGTACACCATACAAAGAAGTTACAATTTGTGTTTACAGAAAGATGCAATACTGATTTCAAAGTGCCAATAATTTTACTGTGACGGTTGTTGTAATACATCGAGCACATACCATACAGTGGAGTAATACGGACCATTTATCACCGAAACGTGTGATTTTGAAATTAAGTATCAGTTAGCAAGGTTTGTCAACACTCGCCCATACTAAAACAGGAGTTACGTCACTGAAATAATAGCGGAATTGTAGTCGAGAAAAATAATTCGAAGAGCTCCGAAGCCGTGAGACGAGTACGCCTGACTTGGCGTTCGCCATCTCTGAGGTCCCGTTCGATTCTCGGTTGGGTCAATGTAGATAACAAAATTTTCTATGTTGTCTTGGAGTAACCCAGAGTGTGGTACTGTTGTTGTTTTTGATTTCTTTAGCACTAGTGCATTAGCTACGTACCTTAGGATCAGAGACTATGTGATGTTGTCCTTTATTTAATTATTAAAAAAGAATTACTCTAATAGGCTCTATGTGCTCCATGTTGTAATATGTAATACTACAGAATAGTAATACTTACAATAGACAGTAATGTTGACGTGGTCCGCCCTAGTCTCGCCCACGGCGTTCCCAGCTGCGCAGGAGTATCGTCCGGCATGTCTCCGTGTCGCTTCCTCTATCTGGAGACTGGGGGATGACACCATGTCGCCCCATATTCCGCCAGGCCTTATTAAACTATCCTGTAAGATTGCATTTAAAATCAAAATATTTATTTGGTAAATTAGGTGTCTGCAGTGGATGACCTCGTGACGGATTTCACCCTCTCTCTCTTACTGAGATCTCAAGCATCGACCTTTGTAGAACTCGCTGAGTGACATAGTCCAAAAATGTAGCAATTTTTAGTGGCAGTGGGTAGGCCACATCTGTCACTGAACTGATAAAAGGTGGAGTAACCGGGTTAAATAACAGAGTTACAATACTTATATTATAAACATACGGCAAATAACGGATTCAAATTTTATAGTTAAAATAAAATATAGTTGGAGCTTCTTTTCTTCATCTGTAATGATATTGTTATTGAATCACTTAAACAATATTTACCTCGGTTTAATTGGGACGGGTTTGGTCGAAAACTTAAATCAATCTGGCATATTTACAACTACAAATATAAGTCAGTGAGTTAAATTGATGATTACCTACAGAGAATGTTTTTTTCCGTAAAACTATTATTTTTGTGGCCGTATACCACATTTTGATATGTATACAGTAAGTCGCTATTTGAAAAATACGTTAGCAATTTTGGATTTCGTGGGCTGCCTTGAACAACCCCCTTAAACTCGAGGGAAGTCGCCAAGCAACAGTAAGCAAGTAAAAAACTGTAGTTTAAATATTGCGTGTCAAAGTTCCATATTAAAAATTGATGAGGTTATTTCGTGTTGCGAACCAAATTTTTGGAACATGCATGATTGTCTGTCAGTGATGTAAGACGGCTCTTTGAATGTTGTCGATATTAACCAACATCGCGTGGCATTCATTTTGTGTTCATGTTTCTGCATAACATTGGATTTCATATTTTCTGCATTTGTTTTTGTCTAGCGGAGACCATTCTACTACCAGCTACTATTAGCTAGTTGACTAACTGTCAAAAAATTTACCTAAAGCAAGTTTTGCGTTAGATTAAATTAGGCACGAGAAACGCGAAGCCGCATACCCCGTAACTGAGCAGGGGATGAGATAAAGGTTTCCCGGCCTCCTCTATTACAAGAAGACAAACTGACTATTAAACATTAAAATTTTTATTTCTACGCAGATTGAGTTTAGTGCTGACGATAGATGAGCCACCATGCACTAGGAAATTGTATTTGTTATTATTCATTTGACGAGTAAAATTGACTTACTGGCGCGGCGCTATGATTTGCTTAGAGAGCAGGGCTCGACACGAAACAAAAAATCTTTGGTACCTCGTAAAATAAGGATGTTAACTCCTTGGAACCTAATAGTTCTTCAATACATTTTCAGAGTCACATGTTAGGCTGCGAGAACTATCATAAAAATGTCATAGAAATCTTTTTAAATTTTTAATGTTATTAACAAAAAGATTCCAAAAATAAAGTAAACATTTTAATAGCGTGGATTCCTTGTAGCAAAAATAGCAACAAAATTAATTTAAACTTTAAACAATAAAATGCTCGTTCGTTTCTCGCTTAAAAGTTTGGTATTCAGCCAGAAAACGCTGCAATCCTCGCCTCCTTGCCTCACAGACATGCTTTTATTTTGAGTAGGTAATAGACATTAGTTTTAGGTACGTTTTTTTATAAATGTAAGTATTAGAATCGTTTCTCATAATGTGTTTTTCTCAATTGAAAATAAACTTAAATAAGTAATTCATCAAAATTTTACCCAACTAATAAAAAGTGTAATACTTACATTAAAATACCACTTAAACTTGTCTACGGGTGGGTTGGCCTTCACCTCGCACTCAAGGCTGAGGCTGTCCAGCTCCACTACTTCAGTCAGTGAGCCGTCATCCACTCTTGAAATTTCTACTATAGGGCTATCTGCAAAGAAATCATCATCATAATCAGTCCACGCCAGTCCAGTCAATAAATTAGCTTTGGTAGTGATTACCAAAGTTTAGCCACCTATGCCCCGGTTGTGTTTCGATGGGTGACCATTCTAACTACACTCAGTGACATTTATCACAAGCGTCTCTGGGCTTCGGAAGGCACGCTAACAGTTGGTCCCGGCCAATATCGCTTGATACTAGTCGTGAAGCCTAGTCAGAGGCCTTAGGGCGGCTTATTAACATCTGACAGTAAGGTTTAGTCACTGGCCTTACAACAGACGGCCTGACGACCGTCTGGTGTAGTGGTTCGCGCTCCGGACTACAAAGCCTGCGGGTTTGAATCCCGCAAGGGGCAAATGTTTGTGTGATGACCACTAGCATTTTTACCTAAGTCATGGATGTTTATAAAAGTATTTAAGTATGTTTATCCGTCATAGTATAAGCTTTGCTTAGTTTGGGGCTAGATGATTGGTAAAAACAATTTATAAAAAAAGAACCCCTCGATCGCACTACACTGGGCCGAAACCATCTCATAGTTGAGGTGAGCCCGTGGCCCAGCAGTGGGACGTACAAGGCATACTTTACTTTATAATTAGTCCACGCCAGTCCACTGCTGGACATAGGCCTCTCCTAACGCACGCCTCTGAACCTGATCCCCAGATATTCTTTACAATCCGCCAGATGAGCTTTGTCGGAGGACACCCGGTTTCCACTAAAGAATGTCTATCTATCTATCCCGACACATATAGGTTCTTCGGCAAATGTAACCTGAGGTTTGGTCCTTTAAGCTATATCAAGTGTAGGCTTCTACCTATTTTACTACCTACTTAAATTCTAATTTGAATAACTCCGCAAAGTAATCATTCAACGTTAATGTGTGAATTTAAATCATGATAGAAAGAGAGCTTATGCTTGGCGTTTTTCTATGATATGGAATGAAGAATGAGGAGATCCGTAGAAAAATTAAAGTTGTTGATATAGTCTAGCGGATTAGCAAACTTTAGTTCCACAGATTCATTCTCATGAAGTGGAAAACCGACCTTTTACTCGTAGGTACACTGTATATACTATATAATCTTATGTCAAAGATTTATAAGTTTCCATTCCTTACGCTAACATCAAATGGTACGGACACAACTTACCACATAACGTCCAATTTTCTCAATTTATTTTGATCTTTAGATGTCAGACATAAAGTTGAAAATCGATTCAATTACCTTTAACTTTTTGAGTAGTCTAACCTGCCATGGTCTGTACATCAATTACTTTTTAGATTATATCGTAATAAAATATATATATTTTAAATGGAATGGAATACGCAAAATAATACCAACTTCACTTCTCATTGAAGCAACTTCGTTGAAAAACGAACACGCTTATAGTTTGTCTTGTCTTACTTATTAGTTAAAAGACTGAGGATACATTATTAATCAAGTACTTAATTAAACTGTCTCTGGACGACCATAAACAACATTCTTAATACAAATAGACTCTTACTTTAGCAACAGTAAAAACAAATAATCGCTTAATGGAAGTAGGTAGCAGACGGTAGAGTGCTCCGACTAAGTATTCTAAAAATGCCGTGCGTTAGTCTCACAAAAACTGTAGAATAGCCGAAAACTTTGTTTCTTTTCGTTTTTTTTTCGCCTAAATACCGATTCCGAAAGGTTTAAAAGGAACAGCAGACAAATCTGAATTGGGAATTTTCTATGAAAATACACTTTAAGTGGTTAAGTTCACCCGATAACCTAGTAAAAAATTAGAAGACCATTTTCGCTTTTTAATTAATATTACTTTAAATTTGGCTAGTCAATTTAAAGACTATTTTTGAAAAACTTTAGAAGACAATTTTAAGGGCTCTTATTTTATTTAACAACAGAACAAAATAGAAATAAGCTACCATTATAAGGCATTATACTTAAAAAGACTTCATTTGTAGAAGCTGAAAAGAAGGAGACAGGATTATATTTTATTGTGCACTGAATATGGACTGCCTAGCCTCCTGAGTGTGAAAATATGAAATAGAACAGTTATGTACCCATTTAAAGCGCCACAAGTGAGAATACCGATACTTAATTTTGATGTATACTTCTTCTAATTGCCTATCTTGGGGCCATTCCAATTTAGATCAGAGCACTGACGCATCTGACTATAGGTACAGTAGCCCACAGTAGGCACGAATTTAATTTGACAGCAGCCAGTCCATTTTTATTTCAGGTTATTGATTCGCTATTTGCACTTACAAGTGACGTTAAGCGTGATGACGTCAGCCTTAGACCCCCTACTGGGAGCCATAGCGGGGTTGGTCGCCACGCATGCGAGGGTGGCCCCGTTGTCCACCACCGTCGGGGTCAACTCCAGAAACGACACTGAAGTCCGAGTGGAGTTGCTCCAGCTCTGCATAAAAATTATAATCATAGTTGAATTTTTTTAAACACTTCTTCTTAGCCTAAACAGGAAGGTTTTACTAGTAGCCATTGAAGAGCTTCACTACCCGCCTCCTAGCTCCATCATCAGATCAGCATGGTATCAAATTTATTGTATTGTCACCCGAATGTCAGTTACAAACTGATACGACCAGGACCTTTCCTAATCCGGGACCCTTTGCAATCACGGCGCCATTTCGTTAATTGGGTCATCATGTATCCCTCATCATCATCATTTCAGCCATAGGATTTCCATTGCTGAACATAGGTTTCTCTCATTAACTTCCAGATTGGCCATTTAGAAGCGGCCTGCATCCAGCGTCTCCCAGCAACCTTTACCAGGTCATCTGTCCACCTTGCGGGTGGACGTCCTACGCAGCGCTTGCCTACATGATTCCCTACCTGATTGCTATGCTGTGTGAGGTGCTTGTGGTCCAACCACCAGGACAAATCCGGCTGAGGGTACGCTCCATTGGCGATGCACTTCACCACGGCTGGCTTGCCAGTCTGAAGCACGTCCTGAACAGTGCCTTCCACGAAGTATATGGAGACGTTGTACGCTGGCACTGAAAAAAAAGCTTCGGGTAAAAAACATATCGAGTAGTAGTAGTAAAATACAGGATGTCCAGAGCAGAAAACTTGAGTTCCAACTACTGTTAGCGTGGTCCGAAATTTCGTAAAAAGAAAAGTCCAAAGAGTCTAATTATCGTAAGTGATAAAACTGCTATGGTTGTAAACATAGATCTTTTCTTAATTAATACACTCCATTAGTAAGTCTTATTGGACTGCCGGGATACGTCAAATAGAGCATTGGTTACTTAACGGTTTTCAGACTTTTTCCTTGACTTAATAGAAATAGATAACTTTTATTTGACACACATAAAAGAAAAATACATAACAAAAACTTAGAGTATTTGATGTGTCAAAAAGGTTCTCGCTCAGCATTTTGTTGTGACAGCCACGGACTTATCACGACGCTGATTTTGCGGCGGGTACCGTTTACATAATACTTCTTACTATATTTGATTCTTGGTCACGGTGAAGTGTTACCCTAACTATAGGTTTGATTTCCTCTCTTGAGTTTTGTAATTGCGTTGACTTATACACATACAGCTCCAGTTTAAGGGGTTGCAGAGAAACAGATAGACAGACAGCCAGATAGACGGACAACGAAGTAATTATATGAGGGCTTTATCCTTTTAAGGTACGGAACAATGAAAATGGCGGAACATATAGGGGCTGATTTGGGTGCTCTATCTCTGGACTTTAACTTGACACTTGTTTTGGGACACCCAGTATAAAACTAGCTTCTCAAGAGGTTACAAACCTTTGTCATGAATAAGCTTATTTATTAGTGAAAATCATTTCATATTGTTAAAATATCTACATTAAATTTACGCCCATAATTACTGGTATTCAATTAATAAAACAACCAACCACGCACATGAGTTAATAATTAACAACATCTTAGTAATTCACCAAAAATGTGTTCCTTTTAACTTCGTTATTGTGTATCGTGATTTTTTTCACATAATTTCTTAAAGCAACTATTTCACTACCAGAGGGTGGGGGGACATTTAACTCTAATATTATTCAGCAAACGGCTCCGTAAATCGAGAAAAGGTTTGCACATTCACAATATTTTTAAACGACAACTCACACCATGCGGTAGCCAAGAAAAAAAAAACATACCCAGTGTACAGTCAACTGCAGGTCAGCCTGCCCAAAAAGTTAAAGGTCACTAAACCGATTTTAAAATTTAAGTCCGTCACGTAGAATATCAATTAAGAAATTTGACGTTTTGTGGTAGGTTGACGAGTTGTCCATACGTGTACAAGAAGTACAGTAAAAAAGTTTGTCGATTTTATTCTACATTCTTCTTCTTCGTTATTCTGATGATTATGTAAACCCTTGCGAAATTACAGCTTTCAAGTACTACATACATGTTTTGACTACGGTCCTGATGTATAGACTAGGTTAATTATAATCATAATACTAATGAATATATTTGATTACCTAGTCTTAGTCTGTTGTATAGACAGGACACAACTTACAAAAATATTTACTATATTTAGCGTCGTGATAAGTCTGTGGCTGTCACGACAAATGCTGAGCGGGCACCTTTTCAACACATCTAATTTATATTATTTTGTGTATTTTTCTTTCTTGTGTGTCGAATAAACGTTTCTTTCTTTCTTTCTTTCTTTCTTACTTTACTAAATATTTACTCAATCGAAAACTATGTAAAGTTATCGTATTTGTGTGATAAAATAACTTTACATTTTAAAAGCAACGAATAATAATTTGTAGCTGTTCGAAATAGATTCAGAACCTCATTAGTTTGGTGAAGTAGATACTATAATTAGCAGTTTCTACCTAATAATATTTGATCGAAAACTTTCTATTGATTCTCCAGAACTTCAGCTTAAATAAATCGTCGAATCTTAAACTGTGTAATGAATATGACTTTACTGAACTAGCCCTTTTGAAGGACGTCGGGAGGATTTAAGTTAGACCCAACTCAAACTTTTGTCAACTTATTGCCTGCTATGGATTGTGTCTTACTTTTGGTAAGGTTTCTATGTATCAGACATTTTGTAGGATTAGTTAGTTCTACTAATGAAGACTGTATATTTTTGATTACAAAAGGCTAGGGTTTTGTTATAACCGTATATTAGTTAGGTATACATATTTTTGTAAATACGTCATAATATTTTTATTCTAGACTCCCGTATGCCCCCGCCAGCTGTACAGTCAACAGCCCATCTGTCGTCAAAACGTTAAAGTTAAATTGCTACGAAATTTCAATTACTAGCATAGAAAAGATCAATTTTTAATTATAATCATTAGTATACATTCTGGCGACGATTTAGTGGTTTGCGCTCTGGACTACAATCCCAAACGGTTGCGGGTTCAAATCCCGCTAGACGTAAATATTTGTGTGATGAGCAGTAATGTGCACGTCACAAGCCATTCATACCTGAGCCGGGGACCATGGGAAAAAGTACTCGGATTTTTTAAAAAAACTTATTTAAAAAGAGGATAACAACATAGTGACCGAATTTCTTGCGCTACTTCTTCACGGGACAAGCCACGAATTGTCCAAAAACAGATGGTAGGGTAAAAAAATTGGGAGGTGTAAAAGACCCTGTGTCCTGCATTGGACGTTTATAGGCTTTAGATACTTTATTTTACAAAAAGTTTTATATTTTCTAGGTCTGTCCTGTGTAACCATATTTTTATGAGAACAGCAAGGACTTAAATGCGCTAGGTGGAACGACGACTAAGTAAAGTTAGCGGGTGGGGACATACACATAGATGTCTCAAGACCTTATAAAATAGTGTGTTATAGAGGACCTCTTCTCAGCACTGGGTCAAGACAAGTTGAAGAAGAAGAGAAGAAAAAGCAAATGAAAGATTAGAAACGATATTAATTAAGATCAGTGTGACATTTATTATACATTGGAAATTTTCATGCTCCATTATTCCATTAAAGACTTAATTAACAAAAAAAAAGATTGGTAACTAAAAAAGTCCCGTACATTAGCTTGTTATTGGTTATCCTACAAAGATCAAGGTTAGTTTCTTAGCCAATGGCTCTTTGCAATCCAATAAGGGATAATAATGCGGTGTTCCGCACAAACTGATATTTGCCTGCCAACTATAATAAAGGTAGGTTCAGCAGACTCACTTCCCGCAGACCACACTGAAGATCTACGGTGAAGTTTTTCACTATCTCTCTCATTCATACCACGGTACAGGTTAGAGGGAGCTGAATAAATGAAAACCTTGTGAAAGTAGATAATGCGCACATTCTATCCATACATATAGTATTACAGATGCGAAAGAACGAGTGTTACGTTTTCTAGTAATACTGCGTGCAATATAGTAAAGTAAAACTTTGAACCTGGGAAAGGAAGGAAACCTTTTTTAATCGCAAGCGAATCCGTGGGCACAGCTAGTTGTAGATGTCGCAGTCGACTGGTTAAAATAGCCGTTTAATGGCACTGCTAGCCAATTCATTGAACAACGTCGATAGATAAGCCGAGACTGAGGTGGTGTGTGTTATTTGCGTATTTTTGGCTGGCTACACGGACGTGTAAATTTTGCACAGCCTTAGTAGTTACCTACTAAACATTAGCAGTTGCCAGTCCTACATAATGCAAACTAGTTAGATGTTCTAAGTAAGTCTTTGGATAAGGTCATATTTTTCTTAGATCTTTATCCGCGCCACAACTCAAGCTCATACTAGTTCAATCGAAGCATTGATGGTAGCATAAGTTCCTTGAGAGGACTGTAACAGTCACAACCCAACGAATTCTTTGTCTGCGTGTAGATAATACGAGTGGACCCACTGCATTTCATCTACAATACTCAAACTATTCAGGCGTCATCATGCCTGATGGCAGCCCAATCACGTAATCAACGATTCAATAAGATCCATGTGAAGTTTGTAGGCTAAAAGGGATCCCGTGTATGTCAGCGGTGAACGGGAAATTAATTTGACGTTCATTCACATGAAGTTTGGCGAGTCGTTAAGTCAGGGAGTTGGGTAGCAAGGATCCCATGGAAGTATATTTCGTATATATGTACTTTATGGTTTAATCAGTCTTACCACATGTCTTACATAGGTTGTGAAAGTTGTCTATATCAAGTTAGGTAGCAAGCTGATATTACGGAACTGTCGAAAGAATATGAATAAACGATGGGTTATATTTTATGACCCGTGTTTGAAGACAAATTTGTTTTTATATAAATACTAGCTGTTTCCCGCGACTACGTTCGCGTGGTCCTTCATTAAAAAAAAACCGCGCAACTTTCTTAATTTTTTCTTTTAGAAGAACCTTCTCCTGTAATAATTAACACAACAAAATAGAATTAGCGAAATTGTTCCATCCGTTCACGCGTGATGCGATGACCAAGGGAAATAGAGATTCATTTTTATATATATAAGGTGCTTTAAAAATATCTGCCACGGCTAAAATGGGTGAAAGTATTCCTTATATAGATTACGATAGTAAAGAAATTTTAAGTCTAGAACATCATTAATTTTTTTCAATAAAAACAGTATTAATTAATGACTAGGCTTTATTTAGTCTCAAACCGTCCACACTCATCTAACCAGCCCGCTTGTACTACGTCACACGCGCTGCGGTTACGAATTCGTTCATGTTACCGCCTAAATGCTAACGTTGCTGTCTTTTACTGTCTTTTCTCAAACAATTATAATAACCGATCCGGGGCACGTAATTCCTTCATTTTCGTAATCTACATAAGCAATACTTTCACCCATTTCAGCCGTGGCAGATATTTTTAAAGCACCTTATTTAGATAAACACATAATTATTGGACAATACATTAATAATATCACATAAATTGGAACAATTTCACAAAAACATTTTTGTTGTGTTAATTTCAGCCAGGAGAAGGTTCTTTTGACAGAAAAAATTAAAAAAGTTGCGCAGAAAACTGAAGACGACGCGAACGAAGTCGCGGGCAACAGCTAGTTGCTTAAAAATATTTTGACCTTAAGCATGCAGCCACCCTTATTAATTTTTACTAAAGCCCAAAAAATCAGGTTCGCTCCACCAGAATGTAACACAATAAGTCAGAATTTGCGTAAAACGTTTTAGAAATTAATTATAAGAAAATCTTCTTCACCCGTAATAAGGGAAAAAGGTTTTTGTTAGTAATGAGAACGTAATTTTGTTTTGCCCTCACCTCAAGGATTATATTCGTTAGTATTACAGTTAATCCACTTACATGAAAATTGTACAAATTGCTTTTGGAAAAGGTTGTTTTTGCGATTACTTGCTAGTTTTAATCAAAGATGATTTTACATTTGCGGACCGTTTGGTGTAGTGATTCGCGTTCCAGACGTATGTGTCTGATCGGCCAAATAAAATTTATATCTATCTATCACAGTACACAAAACGTCTCTGTTTAGCCTAATGGTCGACTGGTAGAGAATGCCTCATGGCATTAAGTCCACCTTTTGTATGATTTTTGAAATCTGTGCAAAAAAGCCTAAATAAATAAATAAATACAAGCTATGCGTATATTGAGCCTAGATAATTGGTTTTATTGTAAAAACAATTTATTATTATTACCTATACTGGGTGTAACGAAAAGGTGAAATAAAACTTTAAGGGGTTATTCTACGGCTAAATTACATCAATTTTTTCTATGGGACCAACATCGAAATCGCAAAAAAAAAACACTTTCCCATACTAAAACGCGACCAGCTGGCATCAGTTTGTATGGAAACGTAAATATTTTTTTTTGAGATTTTGATGTTGGTCCCATAGAAAAAGTTGATATAATTTAGCCGTAGAATAACCCCTTAAAGTTTTATTTCACCTTTTCGTTACACCCTGTATTAGAAAAAAATCGACCGCCGTAGGTCTCTAACACACGGCTCTAAGAATATAATTAATATCTACATAACGCTGATAGTGAAGATAGGAGGTATTGGTTCTTAACCGTCAATATCTGTTTGTCAAAAGTATGTACTTAGTAGTTATTAGCCACATATTTTAATGCTGTCCGTACCCGTATTCGTATTCGGATTCCTCCAAAAATGTATGTAAGTGCGGTTAGCCATAATCTACTCGCGGCATCGCAGTTTCAAGAACAACTATGGCCCATAATTCTCACAACTAGATCCTGCTCTCGCTATCCCAGGAGCCACAACCGTTTCGTTTTATAGTTCAAACTTTTCCTTTATCGTCTTGATTACATTTTCTTATTCTTTCATGTCTTTTATGTTATAAGTAAAATGCCTTTTTAGGGGCGGAAATAATAAAAACACTGGAAATAATACCTGCTAGATGAGATTTGAGAAACAAGATCTAAAACAACTGTTAGGACACGTTCACAATAAATGTTTTGTCAGTCGTTGACTGTAAATGAAGTTTACGCAGTTTAACGTTTTTCTAATATTACCTATTATTATACTTTTCGTTCGTATAATCGACAATACGCTATAAGTTGTCTTAAAAGCTGATTATGTTTTATTATATTAATTCAAGAAATTGTACATGTAGGTAGTAATAATATTAAAAAATACCTAGCGCAAATCGACTGCACAGTCAGTTAGCCAAGCGGCGACTGTACGGGCGACCGAAGGGCTGGCGCATTTCTTGGCCATTATCAGTTTGACCATTCAGCGTGGAATTGCATCCAGCCTTCTGGGCACCATGTCTCGATCTTCAGACTGCAATATGTGATAAATTTTTTACTTGTACTTTCAGTTCAGTTTTATTATAACGGAACTGTTAGTACTGTGCACTGCGTACTGTCCGAATGGTGTCGACCAAAAATGCAGTATGAGATTACTGAGGCGGACAGTAAGCCTGCTTACAGTCGGCGGCTGACAATACGTTTGGTGTAGGCGTGGCCTAAAGCTACAAAAGTACTAAAATAGATTTCAAAATATTTAACGACTTAAATCCGAAGATTCTGAGGCATAATATTGTGACAATATTATTCTTTAAGTATTTCAATTTTGAGAATAAAACGTTTTCCGCGTAACGAGTTTATCTTTACTTTAATTTAGGTATCGATCACTGCATAACTATTTCTTTTTTTTTTCACACCGGAAATTTACATATGAGTATTAAAGAACACAGAAAAAGAATACAGAAATAGAATCTAATAGAAATCTGAAAGTCATAGAACAAAAGTTGTTTACCATGACATACATAGTATAATATGTAGTTATCCTTAAGATAGGGACACCCTGTATATTTTTTTAAAGTTAACAAGATATTAGTATACTAATCCTGAATGACGTGAAACCTAATTCTTCGCGACGGGTAGTCACAAAAACGTCTAGACATTTCACCAACGTCGTTCCTTTTTCTTGCACGCACTCGTATTTCACTTAACTTTTTCTTGCACGTAAACAGTATCACCTTCGAGGCAATAAGTGTCATTTATATTCTTGTATACGACATGTTGGATCATGCATTCCTGTGCTTGGTTATTTATCCTATGCGTCTATCTTTATCCAGGATATCACGTATTACTTTGTAATTGAAACACATTATATTGACAGTTTGCAGTTGGAGGAAGAGATATGTTACAAATTGCTTTGTATTATCTACTGCATAGATAGCTAAGATATTTTCTTGCATTTGTTTATAAGTAAAATATAATAATCTAAACAAATTCGGGTTAGTTACACCGTTATCATATTGGTAATATCGTTGGTTATCCCACTAATAACTTAAGAAATGCTGGACCGATTGTTATGATCTTTGGTTGGATTTGTCTCCGTTACGAAAAAAAAGCCGCCGACCAGCTGACATCAGTTTGTATAAAACAGTGAATGTTTTGCAATTTCGATGTTGGTCCCATACAAAAAGTTGTTGTATTTGACCACTACAATCAGCCCCTATGGGGTTGTTGATGATTCACAAATAACCCTGTATATCTAAAACTACAAAGAGAACTGAATAAAAAATAAAAAAATGGAGTTACAATCTACTGTTGTGACATTTGACCCTATTATAATAATTGTAGATACCATTACCATTATTTATTACATTATTGTTATTATTATGTGACATATTTTTATACATATTATTACTGAAACTCTGAACAAAGTATTTTTTACGACATTATCAAAAAGTATATGTTGTTTGTAATTATTTTCTCTGTCGATTGACGTTTGTCTCATAGGTGTACACCGAAGTAACGTAATTTTAGGTACTTGCAACTTGAGGTATGCCAGGCTCCATACAAAAAAATCGAAGTCTTTTGCAAATGTCATAAACAAAAGTTTTTTTCCATGATGTGGTTACAAGGTTATATCCTTGACTTATGGGACACTATACAAAATTTTTTTAGGTGGCTCGTGTTGAGAGGTATCTGAATCACCCCTATGTATGTTCTACGACTTTTCGTAGTTTTCGAGTTACGATTTTTTTTAAATAGCCTATGAAGTATTACTTTTTTATTATTATTATGAAAGCTTAGAGTCTAGCGCATTCTCTGAAGCTACTTATAAACTAAGAAATTATCAGTTTAGATTTTCAATTTTAAGTTGAAAATTTAAATGATAACTCACTTAACATAAATTCTGAACTTTAGGTAAAATTTTGTAGTAACTCCCATTAAAGTTATGAGGCTGTTGTTGAGTGTTGTGTTGTGTGTGTGAGTGTTGAGAGCTGAAAGATTTGTATACACGAGGCACCTAAAAAAAACTTTTGGCGGTCACTTTTCTGGCCAAAAGATTACCTAAAGATATAGCTACCACCTATTCTTATATGAACTCCAGAATATATTTTGTTGAACTCTTTTTCGTCTAAGACGTAAATCGACCTCAAGCTTTTACTATCCCATATTTTACATCAAGATCGCAGCATGAATATTCGGTTTCCTGATCCCAAAATTCTCTTGAAATAACGTCGTCAACAGTAACCCTCTCTTCGCATCACCATAAAACTTATTCAACACAGGAAATTGAACCCGAGACCCGAAACCGCAACCTATAAACGTAAGAAGCCAATCTGTCTGCTTCTGAAATGTAGTTTTATGAAAATACTGAAAATGTCTTTACAAAATAGTTGATCAAAGGAGTGGGAAATCAGCCATTTTGTTTTTGCTTTCGTTAACAAGTGACACTCTTGGATACAAAATTAGTTAGTTAGTAGTTAAATAGTAGTAGTACATATATCTTATGAGAGTAGTACTAGCTTTGTCCGCGGCTTCGCCCGCGTGAAATACGGCTTGTTCACCCTTTATTTTACTCTCTTAGGAGGTAATCTAAAAATAGTAGCCTATGTCATTCTCTGACCCCAAAACTACCACCATGCAAAAACCATTATCCAAAAAATCATGTCAAACCCTTGCTCTGTAAAAAAATCAAAAACAAATATATCCCAGGGGAGCCGCACATTATACCGAGATAAAAAGAAATGTATGTGCTATTCTAGACAATAATATATTCTTTATTTTCATCTTAACTCTACTCAATTTAACAAGTAAATAAATAAATAGTAATATTACATTATTTTGTTGTTCCTAATTCAAATTTAACGTAAAAAACCGGCCAAGTGGAAGGCGGATTCGCGCACCTAGGGTTCCGTACAAACTTGTAGACCATAAATAGTTTGTCCATAACGGGCTTCGAGTCTCGAAGATTTAGAACCTTTTTTCCGAGTTTGGTAAAAAAAAGTGTTTTCTGATGTAACTGCAAATTTACGGTTATTCTGAACTTTTTCCTTTACCTGTGCTATTACGTCAACCTCCGTAGCCGAGAGGCGAGCATTCCGGACTTGGTGTCGCTATCTCTGAGGTTCCGGGTTCGATTCCCGGTCGGTCAATGCAGAAAAAATACTTTTCTATATTGTCTTGGGTCTGGGTGTTGTGGTACCGTCGTTGTTTCTGATTTCTGTAACACAAGTGCTTAAGCTACTTATCATAGGATCAGAGCAATGTATGTGATGTTGTCCAATATTATATATTATTTAGACTTTCATGATCCTAGGTCAACGAAAAAACCCATGTAGGTACTAGTTTTAATTGCGTTAACTTAGAAGTAGGATTTTTTTAACAGCTTTAAGTAAGTAGTATTTTGATAACACTTTCAACATGTAACCTCCACGCATTACTGACGAAAAGTCAGTCAGATATACGGATAACAAAGTGATCCTATAAGGGTTCTTTTATTTATTTTCAAGGTACCGAACCCTACAGAGATTAGCCGCTAAGATTTCATCGTTGGGTTAGGGTATACCATAATCTCTTAAAGTTTTATTACTATAGAATTAATAAGATTTTTCAGCATGAGAGTTAGACGTAAAATAATATCCCTTAGTACAGTTGTGATCATGGTAGAATTGCAGCAATATTTTAGCTCATCTGACAATTAATTATACGTCAGAAATTGTTGTTTTGGACACATGTGATTAAAATTACATTTGCATTTACGTTTAATTTCCGCCGGGCGAACGGTCTCAGTCGGCGTGTTGGTAATGAAGATATTATTAATGAATATTTATTTACTCCATTCGTGCTTCTATCGCTTTTGAAATCTTTGGCATTTGCACAGGCCAAGTCTTCAATGAAATATGGTTGAGATTTAATCTTGCGTGCCGACTCAGCATTGCTAGTAAGCAATACCGAAAATAAATTCGAAATGTCTGTATAAACGCTGAGACTGACCGGAAATCATTTGCAAGCTGGTGTTATGCATTAACGTTGTACATTTATAAAATCAGACAAGAACCAACATTTTTTAACATAACTGTGGTATCTTCTCTACATATTTTTTTAAAATTATTTCTTCATCTTTTTTTATTCACGATTTTTACAAAATAAAGAATCAATTCTAATACAACATAATCTAACCTAAAACTAAAATCGAATTCTCAAAAATAAAAACAAGTAAATGAGGCAAGGAGGCGAGAATGCTTGCAGCGTTTCCTTGCGATAATAATATGGCTTAACTAAGCCTTTGAGCGAGGAATATGCCAAGATTTTTATTATCCGATATTAAAATTAATTTTGGTGCTATTGTTCCGAAAAGTAATTTTGCTCTCGGTCCCCAAAAGCCAAAACGTATCAACGCCATATGGCGCAAACAGATAGTCACTTGCAAATTAAAATAAATAAATAAATAATTTAATTATAAATTGAAGTCCCTCACATTTTTGTCTGTTGTCCGTTCTGTCAGTCCATAAAGATATAGGTTAGTCGCCGAAACTACTGTAGGGATTTTGATGCGGTTGTCACTAATACATTGTGTAGACGGATCGCTATACCCTTTTCAAGATAAGAAGAAACTTATGACACATCACGTGACTTCCCTGTTGACACAAATAGTGATGTGCCCTAGCGAAATCCAACCGATTTTATTTGAAAATCGAGAAAGTTTATAAAGAAAGTTTAATCGATTATTCAAATGAACTTATTTAAATTAAGAGATATGCTGCAATGTTCTACTGCCAGAGTGCCGTATACAGGTTTTTGACAAGTCTTCAGTCAAGGCATTTGTCTAAAATTGGGACAAAGATAGACCAATAACATGGATCAACATACAGTTTTCGAAAGATGCGATATTTTTTTCTTTGCTAACCCTTTTTCTTTGTGTAGATGTGCTTGGCAATCGCTAAATAACTAATTATAAAAACATTAAAAACTTACGGTAAAGCTCTATCTCCAGACTAGCTTCAATAGGCGGACGAAGATGGGTGTTGGAGGCTCGACACGTCAGCTCGGCGGCGTTGTCTCGAGTGAGAGGGAGGTATAGCTCGTTCTCCCTCACTGTGGGTATGTCGCTGGCGCCGTCAGAAGCATCTACCAGGGTCTGTCCGGAGTACCAGCTGATACGAGGCGGCGGGCGACCTGGAAAGAAACCTTCAATGTGAACCCAAAGAGTATTTAATACCGTTTTAGATAGTAATGTTACTGGGAGTGGATCGTCACTGGATTGCGACTACTTGTTAATTTCGGGAATTGGGCCCTCGGACAAATGAACTGAAATAAAATAAATTTATTTGACATAAAACAATACTTTAATGTTATTGCTGTATACTTTGGTTTTTTTTATGTGGGCAGTGGGCTATATTATGGCTTGGCACTCACAAATTAGTTTAGTTATGTTCGATTTTTTACTTACATTATACACTTATTTGTAACTTCTAAACATCTATGGTGCCGTGTGAGGACGGCTGTAAAGAATACACTTCCCCACCGCCAACAGGAGGCGTGTTGTAAGAGGCGACTAATTCCTGTAGCTAAGACGGGAAGCAGGGTCTGCGTGCGAAATCTTATAAAAAAACTGCGCTCGCCAAGCCGCCTGCCAAGCGTGGCGAGTATTGGCAATCCCCCCCGATGATAGGTCATTGGGGGAGGCCTGTATTCAGCAGTGGACTTCCTATGACTGAAATGATGATGATGATAAAACATCTATGGAATACTGACACCATTAGAAATCGTTTAGGTTTATAGATCTACTTGAAAAAAAAAAACTGCTAACTAAGTACTGGACAAAGCGCTGGGACGAAGTAGTAAGTGTGGTCGGGACCATCGTCACGCCATTGTGTAGATAAAGACGTATATACAGGTTGCCCCGTATCTCGTATCGTATTTTGTTAGAAAAAATAACTTTTAAAAATGACTATAAAACAAAACCTTATTTTTTGTCATCGCTTTTAGTATGATGTATAGATAATCCCCTTAAAAGGAACGCAGTTGATTTTGTTAGACCTTGTATACAAGGTGTCCCGTATCTCTAGGATAACCTTGTAACGACAATATTCTATACATCATAGTCAACAACTTTTGTTGTATGACTTTTAAAATATGCTTAATTTTTTGTCTTACTATCACAAATTCAATCAGCTGTTTAGTAGTTTTGTATGGGAAGTCGATAAATGTTCATGCAAGCAAAAGTCGTATAACAAAGGTTGTTCAGTATGAATAGAATATGTGGTAACAAGGTTATTCTTAAGTATACAGGGTTACATTTCACGGTAGTGCCAATTTTTCAGGGACCACTCAGAATCAGTAACTAAATCGATCTACGTAGAAAACTTTTTTTTTTTCATTTTTAATTCTTCCATTCTGCATTTGAAAAATAGAATACCTAGAAAATTTTTGATTACTCGATTAAATTACACCGTATGTGCACTGCATGAGGTTCTTGTTGGAGCGGCGTCGGCGTACGCCTGTGGTCTCTGATGAAGAACGGCGCATATCGCGTTTACTTTTTTTTGGAAATTTTAAAGTATTTTTACTCCAGAAATACGACGACTGAAATTATTTACGATAAATTTGTATTTTTATATTGTTCTATAGACCTTATTTTTAAAATTTAACACTTCCTTCAAATTTAACCCTGTATATAGTGGTTGACAATAGACCAAAGCCTGGGCAATCTATAATAATAAAATAATATAATATCTGGCATCTATGCAATGAAAAAAATTCTTTCTACCGGATTTTTTTAACCGAACCCAATTATGGCGAAAATACAGTCGAATCAGAACCTACTCATTGTTTAAAATTTGGTTGAATATCATACCTCCAATCACAAGGCAGCTGAGTACCAAGGTATCTCCTTCGTGGTAGGGTCCAATTCTGTCCTTCACTTTGTTTCCAACTTCGTCCAGGAAGAACGGCTGACTAGGGAGCACTGAAACAATGAAAACATTAGTAATAAAGCACTACTCTTAGTAAGCACTACTGTGAGTAAATTATATGGACTAGCTAGTTAGCCGCCATGTTGATTCGATGTGCCGATGACGTCACATGTTATTATATAGCATATTTTATATAGCTATCATATTTTTAAAATAAGGCAGTTGGTGTCGAATATTGCTATATCATATGGTGTTTTGGTGGGGGGTGGTAACTAGGGGGGCTGACTACGAATTCAGAGGTGCCGGGTTCGAATCCTGCTAGAAAATTAAATAAAATAATCCTTGTGTTACCATATTAGACATATTTTTAACTCCTAGCACACCCAGTGCCGAGTTTCTTTAGAAAAGTTCGTATTCTGAATTGACCCGTACCCGAATTCGAACTTGGGGCCCTTTGAGTTCAAAGCGAAGCACCACCTTTGTGCAACGAGCACTGGCATTTGCACAAATTATGTAATAGCAGTAATAGTTTATCGTTTGTTTCCTTGATGCGTTATAGAACAAATAGATGGCATTACCTTAATTGAAGGTACGTGACTTTGTACATTTAATTCATTTACGCACTAGATGGCGTAAGCAACCAATCTCATCGCTATGCCATTTCCCTTCAGTTAATAGCCGTAAAGAAATAGCGTTTAGATTTTTTTATGTCAATATGTCTACTTTGTCAAACAGCTTTCCGTAAAAGGCTAGAAGGAAAAGTTACAATACTCATGTTATCCATTAGAGGTCTCAGAAGAGCTTTTAGACTTAGCCATTATTGGATGTACTACGTAGGTGTTTCCTAATCCTAAAGCCTTCCTCCTCAGATCACAGATATAATAGAAATAGCCATAAAGGTTATAAAAATAGAAAGGTTAATGCGGCCTATTTCTCTATTCTTTATGATTGATGATAACCAAATGTATTATTGTACTTTTAGTCCCAAATATACATACGAGTATATCTTTGATCTTAGATTAGAATCGACTTTATTTTATTATTATTAATGTTTGGGTTTATGTATAATGAATTCAGAAATAGGTCAACCGGTTTCATGCAGGATTCAGCACAGTCCGCGAATTTATAATTTTTACGTCTTTTTTAGAAACGACTGGTTTGATCAAAATTTGATTCGCTATTTTTCTTGAAAAAAAAATCACTTAAGTATATCTTAAATTTATATCTCTTAGTTTTATTTGGTTTCAAATACGACTGAGTAATACCTAAAAACATTGACTTATAAAAAGCTTGATATTTTGATTAATAACATTGATTATTTAAGCGATTTTCTTTGGTAAAAATATAAAAATCATAAATAAGAATAAATACGGCCGTATTTGTAAAGAAAAGTTAGAAATTATTAAATTTGGGGGCTGCACTGAAGTGTCCTTGGAGTGTTAGTAAATAAAATCATGAAGTCTAAACTTTATATATTATTATTAACATATTATGCATAGAAATGCTATGGTGAAGCCAGAATTTATATGGATTGGATTCATAAAAAACGATTACGAAGTACTTAACTTTTGTTTTGAAATAATATATATATCCCTTATCTGTTTTCACCATAACATTTATAAGCAATCATAAAAAAAATGCCTAACTGATTTGAGTTATTGATAATAATATTGTATTTATGCCGTTACGTCCTTTTGATGTCTATTAAGGAAATAAATGGTTAAGTTTGAAGACAACTAAAAATGATAAATTTATGGTCCTATAATTAAATTTTATGTAAGTGAATTCGGTAACTGTCATGCTTGCATAAAATTTGAGAAATAATAGTTATTAAAAAAAGTAGTGTCTATTAAAATATCCGCAGACTTATCATCTTATGCTGGGCATGGTTGGATAAAACGTTAACGTCGTTTCCAAGTTGAATTTTCAATAAACACGAATGCTCTCGGTTTATTATAGAGCGATACAGAAATTTTACAAGGCCTTGTTAAATCCAAAATTAAGGTGAATCCTTGCGTTAAGACAAGACAGTTATGAAGGCGAACGCGCCCGGCATGGGGCCAACGTCTGTTTCGTCAATAAACATGTTCCGGAGTCGAAGGGTCCCCTCACCTAGTTGGACACAGTGGAGATAGGAAGACAGTCTTCCTATCTCCATAAAAAAACATGGTAAACATGTTTGTTTAAAATCGGTTATAAGCAAAACAAATGTTCACATTATAACCTTCGTGAGGTATTCCTGTGAACTTAAATATTTAGTTAATCAAAGTTATAATGATAAAAAAATATAATTCCATTTAAAATAAATTTAAATGTTTACAAGATTTCAAATACGTCTATGTATCAAATCACAAATGTCAAAAAATATATAATTACGCTGAAGTCCAATGAATTCAGAAGAACATTAAGTTGCGTCAGACCTTTAAAAAATATGAACATCTGAAACTAGTTGTGTAAATACAGCTTATTTATATTGTTCATAATTATGAAATTTCTAAGACGTGATCAGGCACCTTGGTATTTATTCGGTTTATATAAACGAACGAAAAATGTTTTATGGTACTCAGAATCACAGGTATAGAGGTAATTACTTCACTAGAACTGGAGGTACCTAGGTAATAATCTTGCAGAGCTGGTGCCAACAAAGACTTATTTTTATCTCAGATTGCTATGCTATGCTTTTACCATAGACCATGAATGACCCAATCTAACCAAGTTCAATAAAATACCTCCACCTTAATTTTACATCTTAATAACCTTAGCTTACCTTACCGGCGCTAAACCATCTTTGTACTAGGATCGATTGCTGTAGACAAAATTAAGAAGATGTGTCTATGATGCAGACCCGCAAAATGACCCACCCCTGCTATACTGTCCTTTGTGTCCTTACCAAATCTGCACGAGGTATAACCTAAACAGAGCGACACAAAACGCCGTAGAAGTGGCCAAGTATTAGTCGAACTGCATCTAGAATCCCTATTGACACGATCGAAGAAGGTCTGTTATCCACTGCAAAAGATTAAATAATTTGATACTTGAAATCCTCTGTTAATATCGCCTTTTGGTGATTAACAAAGATTGGTTCTTATTGTGCAGTAATAAATAAATAGGTTTGTTTACTGTTAGATACCCAACTAATTCTGCGTTTTGTCGCTGCCTCTAATAGCTGAAACAAGTCTTTGCGTCTGCGACTAGTTGTTAATTTGTTACTCAGACGTACTTAGCGCAGGAATTTATTAACTAATTTAAAATTGTTTTTTTTTGTGACCTCGATCTTTTGAATTAGTGGAGAATAGGCCAACATTGACAATAATATTGACAGGTATGCGTGAACCCTAACCTAACTGATTACTCACCTAGTCGGAATTAACATACTGAATGTTTTTGTACTGTGCTTCGGGGGAGAATTAATGCAATTTTGCAGAGATCTTCCTTCGCTGTAAACTGAAGATGAAAATAATATTTGACGCCGGCTACTTTATTACACCACTTTTTTAAATACAAAGGCGTCATATTGATATCGAATCGAATCAAATAATCGAGATTGAAATATCAACCGTAACTTAACTTTATTATACTAGAATCCTGTTAAGAGCATGCTTAGTTTAGTGTAGACATATTCATAATCAGCATTCCAAGGAACATAGATAGCAAGGTATAGGTGTGTAACTAACGAAGAATAAAAAAGTATCCATAATTGTTGTAGTATTGTTGTTCCTTTTAAGTATTGTTAATTGTTTTGTGTGATGATTTCGATTGAATTGTATACGCAAGTTGTGTTCGCCTTCAAGAGTTTATGTTAATATCATAACGCTTTTTGATGTAAAAGTTGTTAGTGAACCATATTAATAAATGAAAAACAAAAAAATAGAAGTTGCATAGAACTTTGAATCTCAATTATACTTACAAAAAACATTTAGATTTTATTAAAAAAATATAAATAATAAATAAAAGAAAATTAACAAGTTGTCCCGTATTTTTTCCTTAAATATATGTACCGTAAAACAAGCACAGAAGGTTGGGCACCCTATTACTGCCTCTGAAACCGGAATCCGAAAATCTAGAATATTTTTTATTCCGAATCTGCGTCACCATTCCAAAGCGCGACAGACTTTGAAGCACGCCTCACTCTATTGTTTGTATCTATTCGTCCTAGTTTTCGACTAATAGTTTTTTATGGACTTGAACGTATTGTTTCTGTGACTGTCACCACAGACAAAATAATAGGTAGGGTTAGATGTTAAGCTTTCTCCAATGCGCGTTAGAGCAAAGCTGTGTGAGTCACATCGCTCACTGACAATTCTCGGAACACTCTGACAGTAGTTTGATTATGAGCATTCCGAGTTTTGTGGCCGTGAGCGATGCCTATGTGTATGTTTCTCTAGCGTGCATTGTATGAAGGTTACTTTTTTTTATTATTAACTTCTGACCTAACCTACCCGTAACTAGAGATGTGCCGTGCCCAGGAACATTCATTACGCAGGAAATATTCACATTCTTAAAAAACTATTGGTTATTCTATGGTCACCGTGTCACATTTGAAACTACTAACAGAAGTTGAATGTAGTGCCATTATACTTTTTATTGATAAGGAAAATAGAGGAACCAACTTTGCTCTGACTGCCGCCGTTCTAACGTTTCTAAATTGTATAGAAGCAAATATTTTCCCGGACAATACTATACGATTGTCAGATTTAAAAGTTTGCAGCATGGCATTCAGTGTTCACATATTGAATGTGAATTTATTCCTGGAAATAAATATAGAATTCTTTGTAGTTCATAAACTGATATGTTTCTTTTCCTGTGTTTTGTTTGTGAATAATAGAATAGTTTATTGTCGTTTTGGTCCCATCCGGGAAACTGTTTATTGGAAATAAACATTTTCGCTTCTACTTTACTTATTTATACGCTGGTTACATTTAACCTTATTTAAATGGTCTCTGTTAATTTAGGGTTTTTATTTATTTACTTTTCGGCAGACCTAAAGCCTTAATTAGGGCATTTTCTACCAAATAAGGCGATTTAAGCTAGCGTGAAAAAATGATGCTGGCCAGATAATATTATTAGTGAAAACATTATTATTATGAAATGTTAGAGCCTCATAGAACAGAGTAAGTATAGGCAACAAATACGTTAAAGTATGATAATCAAATTCAAGTTCAAAGCGTTTATTTCAGACACACAGTAGTCCAACAACAAATTATACAAATCAGCTTAAAACCGGCTATGTCCGTGTCGGGCCACGCGAAATGTAGGGTTCCGTTGTTCCCCGTTACAATTTATTGAGGTAATTGCTACCTGTTTTACATAATTAACAACATAATAATATAATAAAGTAACTTTTTTCTTCGGGTACAGTCAACGGTAGGTCAACCAACCCAAAAAGTATGTCACTGAACCGAATTTCAACTTTAAGTCCGATAAGTAGAGATCAATATCAATTGAGTCTGTACATTTGGGTCTTTAGTCGTTTCGCCCCACGAGTTATTCGCCCCGCAGGGCGAATCGCCCAAGACCTTTTTTAAATGGGTCCTTTCGTACCACGGGGCGAATCGCCCATGAACTTTTTGTAATGGGTCGATTCGGACCGCAGAGAGGAACAAAACAGTTCTGTACAAATAAATAATTGGAATCGTTAAGTTTTTGTTATGAGTCTAAAGCGGACTAGAAAATGAGCATTGGGTCGTTTCGTCCCGCGGTGCGAATCGCCCAAGAGCTCTTTTTAAATGGGGCCTTTCGCACCGCTGTAATCACTGCGGTGCGAAACGACCTATTTAAAAAGAGCTCTTGGGCGAGTCGCCCCGCGGGGCGAATAACTCGTGGGGCGAAACAACTAAAGACCCGTACATTTTACCTACAAGTTAACTCGGTAACTTGTAAAGTCTACCAGCTGAAATAGTTTTCCTTTTTTTCCTTTCTTCGTGAATTTTAACATTTTTTAAAGCAACAATTTTGCTGGCTGGAGATAGGACACTCACTTGACTCAACAAAAAAATGCACTTTTATGGTTTATTTAAAAAAAAGAAAGAAATAATGACTTTCTAGTACTAAGTGTCTCTGAGCTAAGCTTCGGACAGACGGACGGACGGATATGGCGGAACTATAAGGGTTCCGTTTTGACTACAGAACCCATAAATAACAAAAATAAAGTTAGGTTACGCAATAAGTATAACTCTATAAACCACTTTTTTAACACCTTAGTTCCTAAGGTCTAATTCTGGTGTTGCAATACAACAACTTTTACTATGGGACGAATATCAAAGTCTAAAATAAATACTTTCAAAATCAAAATCATTTATTTGCTCTAAATAGGTGGTTACAAAGTTGGTAGATGGAATATAGTTGCAAGTTGCTTATGACCTATCTAGTCATAGTTTATGACATGCAAATATGTTAATAATCATAAGAAGAAATTAAGTGCAAAAAATCTAGATATTAGTGTTACCCAATCTACAAGAATCAATACTTTACAGCAAATCTAAATCCATGCATCAACAATATTAATATTGAGTAATTTTTTGTGCTTAAAAAAATCATCCACTGAATAAAAAGTGTTTGTTATTAGCCACTCCCGCAGGACACGTATAAATGTATTATTTTGTTATTGTTATATATTTTGATACACATGGCGTAATAGTTTTTTTGGAACCGCTGTGTTTTTGGAAACGTGTCTGACACAAGCCTGTCCGGATTTCTAAGCTGTCTATTTGATTGATCTTTTGCTTTGATGAATTTGTCCCGATTTTGTATTACAAATTTAGCGACCTCAAAGATGTAGGGACACGGTAGAGGGAGTATTTTTAACTGTCTAAAATACGGTCTGCAAGATATGTCTGGTGCTATGTGACATATTGCACGTATGCAAGCTTTTTGGGCAATGAAAACTTTTTTGCTATTCGTACCGTTTCCCCATACAAGAATACCGTATCTGAGCACAGATTCCACATAAGCAAAGTACGTAGTTAAAGCGGTGTCTCTACCTGCCACGATTGATAGTTTATACAAAGCAAATGCAAAACTATTTATTTTATTACTTCCTTTTTTTGTTTGCTCTTTCCAATTTAATGTTTTGTCAATAATTATACCCAAAGATGTCACACATGCCGCATTCTTTAGAACTTGTCTGTTAATAATAATAAGGTAATGTCAATGTTTTTCAACCGACTTCAAAAAAGGAGGAGGTTCTCAATTCGACTGTATGTTTTTTTTTTTTTGTATGTTTGTTACGCGATTACACCGCCAATTATGAATCGATTTTAATGATTCTTTTTTTGTTTGGTAGATCATACTTCAGAGGTGGTCCCATATAAATTTTATCAAAATTGATTTAGAACTTTTTGAGAAAATCAACAAATATATACCCAGATAATATTTTGGTTGTGGTTCTTGTTACCTATCTTCGACAAATATGAGCCGATTTTGATGATTTTTGTTTTATTGAATAGCTTATACTTCAAAGATGCTATGATAAAAGTTTGAAAAATAAAAATCACCCCTAAGGGTAGGAAAATAGGGGATGAAATCGGTGTTCAGCAGTTAGATTAGGATTTATCACTAAAAATAGATGAAATAAGTAAATTTTATTAAAAAAAATAAAATCGACTTCAAAACACTTAAATGCTAAAAATAATCCTAACACTTAAGTACCTAATCAGTTACTTTTGGAGTCGGTGCAAACAAAAACATTGAATCTCTCATCGGCTGGCACCGACTCCAAAAGTAACTGATTAGGTACTAAGTGTTAGGATTATTTTTAGCATTTTAGTGTTTTGAAGTTGGTTTTATTTTTTTAAATAAAATTTATTTGTTTATAAATATTACAACATAAATATTACAACTTAAAAAAATCAATGATATAACGTTTCAACTTGAAACTTTCGAGTCACTTGTAGGTTTCCAAAGCCAGATATGCTTTGAAATGTAAACTTTGTGCAATATAAAGAACAAATACCTTTTACGCTAATGTGAGTCGTTGAAACGCATTCGTCATTCAAACCTCGAGCAAGTACATTCAACTAGAAAAATATGTCCACACCCAAAAGGGGAGTACTGTTGTTGCTTGATGTCGTGTATACTCTACTGTTTACTTGACAACCGTTTGGCCGACTGGTTCGCGCTCCGGACTACGAAGCCAGACGGTTGCGGTTTCTAGTCCTGCAAGGAGCAAATGTTTGTGTAATGACCACAAACTTTCTCCCGTTATACGGAAAAAGACGTATCTGTCACTTTTTTGTCATATTGAGTTACATTCATATTCGGAATCAGTGGAAAAAGACGCATCTCAATCAGTATTTTTCAAATTTGACTTTTGTAATGTCAGATACGTCTTTACATAGTTGTTTATAAATGTATTAAATTTCTTTTAAATCCGTTATTTAGTCGCCACAGTATAACTTAGATTTAAGCTAGATAATTAGTGTGATTTTAAGAATATTTTTTTATGTATTATGTATGTATTAGAGAAGATTGTTTTTTGTTTTTTTACTAAGGGAGATTAAGGTGAAAAGTTATACGTTTGTTTCAGGTGTAATTGAAGTAACGTGAAAAAATTACAAAATTTAAAACAAAACCATCTTACCACTGGAAAGAGGAAATAAAATTGTTTTACTCTTAATTTCTTGTTGGCTATGTAAAAATGTTTTATTTGACCACCAGAAAAAGCTCTGTTTTACGCTATTTTATTAAATTAAATTATTTTAAATTAATACATTTAATTAATTAAATTAATTTAAAAAAAATATTTTAATTACACATTGTTTAAGTAATATATTACTTAAACAATGTGTAATTAATTTTTTTTTTTTAATATTCTCTAAAAAAAACATTAGGTACAGACAAAAGCTCGTTAACCTACCACAAAACGTTAAATTTTATCAATTGATATTAATATCTACGTATTGGACCTAAAGTTGCAAATCGGTTCAATGACCTTTAATGTATTGTACTAACTATAATGTAACTTTGATTCTAGAGTATATCTAACAGTTTATTAATGAATGATTTATAAAACAGGTTAGCTGTATTTAAAGTATTTTTGCACCTGATTGTACCTACATACAGCATCGCGAGAAGCGTTTTGTAAACAAATGTCAATGCTTCCGCGCACCCCGACGCTTCACAGGTGGGAATGTATACGTCACCCAAAATATACACAGGTATGGTCTTAATTCAATGGAATAAGGTCGAGATTTAAACTCATCTGGATAATTTTCAATGCTGCGGTGAAACGCAAACAACTGAATGGAATTTTAATGTCAATACTCTATTAAATAAAAAAATAGACAAGACAGTTTTTGTTTTTTATTTTAGACAATATCACATACTTTGCTCTGATCCTATGGTAAATAGCTGAAGCACTTATGTTACAGAAATCAGAAACAACGAAAGTACCATAACACCCAGACCCGAGGCAATATAGAAGACTATTTTTTTTACATTGACCGACCGGGAATCGAACCTGGGACCTCAGAGATAACGTCACCAAGTCCGGTATGCTCGCCTTAGTTTTCGGCTACGGAGGTCGTCAAGTTTTTTTTGTGGTTTAACAGGAATAGAACGAAGAACGATTTTTTGAAACCCTTGTTAATTTTAATGAACAACCAAGAATTATACTGTATTGTCTCGGGTCTGGGTGTTGTGGTACCGTCGTTGTTTCTGATTTCTGTAACACAAGTGCTTAAGCTACTTATCACAGGATCAGAGCAATGTATGTGATGTTGTCCAATATTTATTTATTCCAGTATCTATTAATGTAAGGGTATACTCGTAGGTTGAACGAACCCTATCATTATATTGACATTTATGTATTATAACTTTTACATTCAGTATTCATAAATACTATTTATACTGGGTGTCCTGTAACTCAAGAATAACCCTGTAAGCCACATATTCTATACATCACAGTGAACAAATTTTTGTTCTATGACTTTTAAAAATATGGATAATTTTTTGTTTCTATACAAATTAAATCGGCTTTTTGGTAATTTTGTATGGAAAGTGGATACATTTTCATGCATAAATGAAATGCAAAAATCATAGAACAAAAGTTGATCACCATGATGTATAATATAGTATAAGGGAGTAGATAGAATACAGGGTTACATTTAAGGTAGTGCCAATTTTTCAGGAACCACTCAGAATCAGGAACTAAATCGATCTACGTAAACAAACTCATTTTTCTCAGTCGTAGTTATTTTCTTATTATCATTTGACGTCCATTGCTGAACATAGGCTTCCCTCAATGACCTATCATTGGGGAGATTGCCAATACTCGCCACGCAGGCAGGTTGACGAGCGCTGTTTTTATAACATTAAATAGGTATCAAAGCACTGACCCGTTGCTTTGTTATAAGATGAAATAAAGTAAAAAAATGGGCAAGTTCGAGTCGGTCTCACGCTCCCAGTGAACTTTTTCTATTATTTTTTGCTTTAGCTTAACCTTAGCTTAACCAAAATAACACAACAAACTACAGACGCTGCTGTCCAGGACAGGTGATACAGAAGTTAGTCGCTTCTAACGACATGCCTCCTGTTGGTGGTGGTGGGGAAGTGTATTCTTTACGGCCGTCCCCACACGGCACAGTACTATAATGCTATTTTAATTCTAAATCAGTCATAGTTATTTTCTGGAAACATCTTATTTTCCTGAAATTTAACCTATAAACTAACTCCGGCATATTATATTCAGAGCTAAAATAAATTTTAATGAAGTGAAGCAGAAATCGGGAAGGTTTACAGAAGCAACAGGAAATAACCGAACGACTCAAGTCTGCTTTGGGAGAATCTTACCATTTTAGGGTTCAGTACCTGTAGGAGATCAATAAAGCCCTTTTACTTATAGCTTACGTTGTCGTCTGTCTGTCCGTCATACCCATTTTGCGTCGCCATCTCTGAGGAACCGGTTTCAAAACAAACTTTTCTATGGTGTCTTGGGTCTGGGTGTTGAAGTTTCTGATTTTGCTTTTGCTTTAGCTACTTAGGATCGTAAGTAGTATCGCAAAATTGTAATGTGACATGCAATAAACGTTTGAATTTGAATTTGAATTTAGGATCAGAGCAATGTATGTGATGTTGTCCAAATGTTGTTGTTAATTATTACAGCATTTTTACAAACGTTTTATTTTCGAATTTTACGTATTTTTTTCATAAAACTGTAGCGACATCTATCTCGCTACATATAAAAAAACTGACGTATCCTACATCGCGATATTAAAGTTATCGGAGCGATTGAACCATATATACAAAAAAAATTGACAGACAACCGTCGGGCAATTGCCCACCAGACACAATACCCTGGTCTGGTCGGAGGATCCTCCCTATTCAATGGGGGATGAGGAACTTTACTCCCTGTTCCTCTCACCCCCCAAACTGGTGACCCCGACGTGATGTAGCGACATCTATCTCGCTACAAAACCATTACTTGGACCTACCAATATATGCAAAAAAAAGCCAAATCGGTCCGAACGATATAAGAACGGCATAAGGTTAAAAATTAGGGGGAACACCTTATTTTGATTTTCTAAAATTTTTATTTCACCAAAAAAAAATTATAAATTTTTTTTTTAACATTTTAAGCGTTAGTCTTGGAGTGATTAGGTATAGGATAGACAAAACAACAAATAATAGAAATTGGTCATGTTCACTCGTAGCGTGAGACCGCCTCGCACTTGCCCGTTTTGTGACTTTCTTTCATCTTATAATAATAAAGCAACGGGTCAGTGCTTTGATATTTCGATGAGTTTTAAAAAATACGTCAAGATTTTACTTTTTAAAGAATATTATTCACTACCAATCGCCTGCGGCTGCGTCAAACGTAATTTATAAAAAAAACAGTTCTTTATATCCCTCGAAAACTGAGTTTCTTAGGACAAAAATATCCCATGGTAATACAGATTGCGGTGTAAGTGTTTGTATGCAAAATTGTACCTCAATCCATTCAGATGACGCGTAATAAAAAATATAACTTGTAACCGCTTTTATGGTAAAATAATCAAGAAACTATGACGTTTTATGAGATAGGTAGTAGTGTCGCATTTCTGTGGCATGCGCAAGCTCAATAAAATAAATTTAAAACTTATGTCCAGCTGTGGACTTTTAAAAGCTGATGATGATGTTGATGATGTTAGCAAATGACGTTGTACAGTCACCGGCAGGTCAACCTACCCCAAATTTTAAAGGTCATTGGCCCAATTTTAAGCTTTACCTACTCCCGACACCTAGAGATCAATATCAATTGAGACAATTTGAATTTTTTGTGTTAGGTTGACGAGCTGCTGTCCGTACGTCAAGTTGCGTAGCGGTATGCCAGGCTCCTCAGTAAAATCGAATCTTTGATGGTATTGGAATTCTAGAAAACATTTGCAAACATTTGAAAACATGGTACCTATTTTAGAAATAAAAACTATCGAATCACTCCAAATAAATCATCATCATCTATACGGTCAATCCCGGTTGCCTCCAAAGCATGGTCTAAAGCTATCGCTTTGGAGTCCAGTGTCCGTATCACACCAACTACATTGAATCAAATTTAGCTAAGACACTGATTTGGTATTAGCTAAGATAACTATGATACCCTCTTACGTGCCGCAATATCTTAGGAACAGAAAAAAAAAATTGCGCGTTACAATACATTTTTCATAGTGTCTCGCATGAATGAGCTAGCAGGTTAAACAAATTTTAAACATCCGTGAATAATTTACGTTGAAATGCTCGTGGTCATCAAACAAGCATTTGCCCCTTGCAAGATTCAAACCCGCTATCGCCTAGCTTTGTAGACTGGGGCGGGAACCATAAGACAAGAGTCAAAATCTTACATAAAATTCATCAAATTAATAAAAAGGATGGAAAATTATACACAAAATTTAAGTTTAGTCAGTTCTTGATACATATTCCCAAAATCTATATATACATATATAAAACAAAGTCGGGTTAGTTACACCATTTATAAATCAAGAACGGCTAGACCGATTTTTATGATCTTTAGTTTGTTGAATTTGACTCCGCCCCGAATAGCAAAATAACTATAAAACAAAAAAAATCACGAAAAAAAGTATGAAGGCGGTAATAAGAAGTTCGCCGAGACAGCTAGTGTAATAATAAAATCGATGGCATGTTTTTCCTCAAACTTCTATTTTAGTAAAACTATTGATAGATACACTTTCCTCTAATAGTTTCAAAATCAATATTAAACTTGCCTCAAACTAATTACAATAATGTTGATGTTCTGATAAAGCCGGAAGATGGAAGTTAGAAGTCCAAGTTTCGGTTTCCTTTTATGCTATGTAAGCAAGATGTCGTAGAGTGAAGAATACCAAGACGATATTCTATAAATATCTATTTTTTAAGTAATGACTATAATTAAGTTATGTACCTTCAATGGGCTAGTTTCCTAAAAACATCTAATTAGTCCGTCAGTTGGATAAACAGAAAATATTGGACACGTATTTTTTCTTTTCTCAATCAAACTAAAAATGATGAAGATATATCCCGTTAAAGTTCCGCGTAACGTGACGCCTTATTGCGATGCTTAATTAGCGATGTTTTTACAAAATGCTGGTTGCAACGGTGCGTTGCCGCTGCGACGACGGAACGTTAAGACTGCGTGCGTCATAGTAACGCTGCGGTAGCGCAGCGCCTGTGTGGCCGGCTTTGCGTAAAAATATTTGCGTTGCGACGACGCTACGCGCCGTGTGGACTGGCCTCTACCCGATCGCAAAGCTCAAGCAAGCGTTGCGCGTCATAAGAAATTAAAAACTACACGAAAACCTGTGTTTTATGTGACAAACAATAAGTGAGAGTGGCTCCTTAGGTCTCTTCCCGATTTTCAAGTAAGTACTCCACAGTTCAACATACACAAACAATGCTGTTAAAAGTGTGGTAAAATATGTTACTTACCAATAACAGTCAAGTTGACACCAATATTCCTCGTTGGAGAGACCAAGAAGTCGACTCTGCAGTGGTACAAGGCCTGGTCCACTTCAGTCAGTCTTGAAATGGTGATGGAAGTCGGCTGTGCGTCTAGAATGGCCGATATCCGTAAGCCACCAGCATTGAAGGTTGGGTTTGACCATTCGGCTTGGACTCGCGCGTCGTAGCTGTCAAGAATAACAGTATGCTGAGAACCATATTTTCGCTAAAAAAGTTTTAGGCACATATTATAAATAGTCCAGGAGGTCGCAGTTTAATTACATAATATTAAATGTTATAGTTTTCAGATTTTTCCCCGTACTTGTACTCGCAAAATATCATAGTTCTAGGTCAACGATAAGTTTATAAATTTGAATTTTACTTGAGAGTGTCGAAATATACATTTTTTGTTGCTTTTAATTCAGAAGTTTGATTTTTCCACAGCTCCAAGGGACTATAAACCTAAGTAATATGGTTTTAATTTACTACCTAAGAACTTTATTAACTAAGGACGTAAGTAAGCAAAGATTATGTATCAGGGGCTGCCATTATTGGCCCTGAGTTAAGAACAGATTAATATCAATGAAAGACTAGAAGTTATTTTAGGGGGGGGGGGGGGGCAATCGCTGGCCACTCTTGTGTCCCCCCCCTAGCTACGCCCATGGTTCCGTACTTAGTTGGGGTATGTATTGATCATGATCTTGGATGCGGCAAGCCACCGAAGTAAGGTGAGACTCCAACTCTTGAGCTACCTCTGACTCTACATAGATTTTGTAATGCATTGCATTGTATACCTAATATGTTTTTTTTAAAACCACTATCTGTGCTCCCGGCTTTGCCCGCGTGGAATACGGCATGTTACCCCCTATTTTACTTCCTTAGGAGGTAATTTAAAAAAGTAGCCTATGTCCTTCCCTAAATTTCATAGAAATCTGTTCAATTTTTGCGACACTAAGTAGTCTATATCCTTCTCCAAGGTCAATGTATCTCTTTACCGAAAATCATTAAATTTCGTTAGCGGCTTAGGCTTGAAAACGTAACAGACAGACTGAGTTACTTTCGCATTTATAATATTAAAAGTAGAGATGCGCCGAGTAGCACTTTTGTCGAGTAACGAGTACCGAGTTTTACTCGGATTTTTTTTTCCAACCGAGTACTCGGCGAGTAACTCGGTTCAATCAAATTCCTGTTTCGGGCGCGAAAAAAAGTACAAGATTGTGTGCAGGAGGTGGGTAGTACCTGGTGATTGTTGACATAGTGAGTTCACGTAAAAGATCACGAATTTGGAAATTTTACGACGAGATTGAAGAAGATAAAACCAAAGTGAAATGAACCTTGCAATTCTCTGATTTCATATAGTGGTGTTGGACGAAAGGCTTCTACGACGGCAATGTTACACCATGTCAAATAAAACAGACAAAAGAATAACACTGTTGTTGTAATTATATCTACCAAAATATATTGTTTTACTTAAACCGAGTATACTTTGCATTAAAACCGAGTTATTCGGCCGAGTACGAGTATTAATAAACCCGCCGAGTACGCCAAGTACCGAGTATTAACCGAGTACTTGGCCCATCTCTTATTAAAAGTATGGACTTGTATTTAAGTACGATTTAAGGAAGGACGGTCTCTTAAGTGGAAGTACCCATTATCATAACTTTTCTTTACTTCACCTTTACGGCGACTTCACTTACCACTAGTATATTAGGTTATTTAGGTAAAGCTCAGACAAACAGACATACAAAAAAAGGGCCAAACTAATAACACCCCCTCTTTTTGTGTCAGGGGCTAAAACCATTTTTAAGTAGGACAAAAATTCCTGGAACGGTCCAAATAAACTAATAAAGTCCACTTAAAAATCCGGCAGAAAACTTTTCTCGTATTTCCAAGGGAAATCGGAAGCAATATACAGGATTAGTGTCGAAATGACGATGAAACTTTTTAACGAATAGCTTTAAAATAAAGTGTTACTGTTAAGGCGCCGAATAAGGTCCGAATTCCCGACTCCATACCGGCTTGATGTAATGACTTGAATGCCATAGCTTCATAAAGGGTTGCCCGTGCGAAAATTTTCGGGCTAAAGTACGAATAGTGAGAGCAAATCTGCAGTTTATGAATCTCTCCCATCGTAAAGACACTGGCGGAATGGGTTTAGGGTGGCCTAGATAGCAGGCTTTCATGTATTATTGAAAAAGTAATTAGGCGGTGACTTCTTATTGTATCAACCAAGGACCGAAAACGTTACCGTATGGAGGTTTTAATCTGTTTAATTTTAATGTTTTGGCTGGAAATATATGTAAGCCAGGTTTATCACAGCATGATGAATACTATATAAGGTGCTTCATAAATATATGCAACGGCTGAAATGGGGAAAAGTATTGCTTATATAGATTACGATTGTGAAGGAATTACGTGCCCCGGATCGGTAATTAATTATTTGCGAAAACTACTTCAATTTGCATAACACACTTCGTCATCCGCCCTTGACACTGCGCGGGAGCGGTATAATGTGAAACGTTAGCATTTTTGGACAGATGTGGACGGTTTGAGACAGAATAAAGCCTAATCCTTATTTAATATAATTTTTTAATGAAAAAATTAATGATGTTCTGGACATAAAATTTCTTTACTACATAATCTATATAAGCAATACTTTTACCCATTTCAGCCGTTGCAGATATTTATGAAGCACCTTATATTGGTTGAGATATTTTATTAACTACTAGTTGTGTAACTCGTTAATAATAAGTTGTAACAAGCCAGGTTTGGTTTAGTTCCATTTTTAGGGCACCGTACCTTAAAAAAAAGCGGAACCCTTTGTTCTCCGTCTGTCTGTCTGTCTAGTCAAGACCCTTTACTATATACACAAGTCTACAGTCCCTTAAAACAATAAAAAAAATAAACTTAAAAAAATAAATTTAAATTAACGTAAAAAAAGATACGTCCGGTCCCGTGCCCCAAAAACACGTTTATTTTGACACTTTCAAGAGAATCAAAATTTTATAGGGACCTTCCCTTTCCGTTGACCTAGAACTATGAAATTTGGCAAGTAACATCGTCTTAAACTACAAGTTAAGAGAAAAATCTTAAAACTGTATTTACATTTGTAATTAAATTGTATTTTAACTGCGAGACTATCATGTACCTACTTTGTATGGAACCCTCGGTGGGCGAGTCCGACTGGCATTTGTCCCGTTTTAAAAAAAAAACCAACAAGACAAACACCAGCAAAATGGTCAAACAAAATTAGTGTCTATAGATTAGGTGCAATCTTAATTACTTGCTAATTTTTATACCCGTCCTTTGCTATAGTACTTACCTACTGTAATATTTCTTAACCCTAGAAATTTAAGTCAGTTCCAGCAACATATTGGAATAAACAAGTATATAACATGACTTATAAACACGGCTGAATTGGATGGAAATGCATTAGTTGGTCAAAGGAATGGTTGGAGTGCTGTTCGGAAGAGTGATGTACACAACTGCCTACTTGAAAGGAACAGGTAAATTCCCATTTTGAGGTGCATAGATTCAAAGATTATTTATTTACAGAGACAAGTTATTACAATAGAGATAGCTTTAATTTAATATTATTATTTTTTTAGTTTAAAGTTTACATGATTCATTTGCTGCTTAATTTTTTCCAATCGGTTTAAAAAAAAACTATATATACACATTACATAGGAAAGGTTTCCTATCTAATGTGTATATTTTTTATGGTATGTTCAATTTTCATGATCCTTTTTAGAAAATTTTAAAAAATATATATAAGGCGCTTCATAAATATCTGCAACGGCTGAAATGGGTAAAAGTATTGCCTATATAGATTACGATAGTGAAGGAATTACGTGCCCCGGATCGGTAATTAATTATTTGCAAAAAGACAGTAAATAAATGGTTACTTGCTTCAATTTGCATAACACTTCGTCATCCGCCCTTGACACTGCGCGGGAGCGGTATAATGTGAAACGTTAGCATTTTTGGACAGATGTGGACGGTTTGAGACAGAATAAAGCCTAATCTTTATTTAATATAATTTTTTTAATGAAAAAATTAATGATGTTCTGGACATAAAATTTATTTACTATTGTAATCTATATAAGCAATAACTTTACCCATTTCAGCCGTTGCAGATATTTATGAAGCACCTTATATAATATTGTGACACCTTGACCAGAAATTACTAAAAATATCCCTTAAAAAGATTACTCAAATGGAAAGCGTCGACATGTTTCAAATTAAGAACTTTTCCATTGAAGTTCGCGACATCCTAATTATTTAATTGAAATTAATCTTAAATGTGGCTTATGTTATACTCGTATGGGCAGCAGCGTCTGCGTTCGAAATTTTATTAAAAAACTCGCCAACCCAAGCGCCAAGCGTGGCGAGTACCTATTGGCAATCCCCCCATGATGGAAATCAATGGGGGAAGCCTATGTTTAGCAGTGGACATCTGACGGCTGATGGTGATGATGATGATGTGGCTTATGTGTGTGTGTGAATAAGTAGGTACTCTACCTTCATCTCCTTAAATTACATTCAACATTAATTCGGTTTTCCAAACAAACGGTTCCAATACGATCGGAAATAGCTAGTCATTTCAAAGGCTGACTAATGAACAAAGGAAACGACGTTATGACATAATGTAGATAGGAGGAGTAGGCCAAGTTGCTTAAGGTGGTCCTAAACGAGCAATCAATGGTCTTTGATATAGAGATATAAAAAAATAAAATTGCTCGTTAATAATATTACTGTTAAAGCAAATGAATGCCATATCCATGCTGATTTTACTAATGTCACTTTAGCACACAATACTAGCCATCTATAAGCCACCCCGATCTACAAGTAAGTTATTAATGCGTGTCTACATAAATAACAATATTACTTGTAGAAGTAAAAGTAGTAGTCTAAAACCTAAAGAGCAGATAGATAGACATTTTATTTCACAAAAAAACATTAAAGGTTATTACAAACAAGGCACAGGTATGTACAATCAGGCAGCCTCATTGCCAAAAGCGATCTCTTCCAGACTACCCTTGGGCAGAGGAAATTAAGTAAGGAACAGCGAGTATTTAACATCCTTGTGTTGTGACAACGAGATACTAGATAACTTTTTATCACCACTGTCGTCTCCCAAAACACGCCGACTTGACCCGACCGAGAATCTAACGGCAACTTACAAGGAACTTGTTACTTTGTTGTTAGGAACTATAAAGTAAGTTGGCTAAAAATATATTTGCAATCGTAAATATGTTTGACATTTTCATACAAAATAGTAACTACTGATAATTGTTATTTTGCAAGCAACATTGTTTTTGTTTTTGTTGCATTGAGGTCCCAGAGCTAAATTAAAGTTTTGCGAAGAGAAATCAGCTAAGTGTTTTCGTTTGAAAAGGTTTTTAACACCATATCGTAAAATAATCAATGTGAACCTCTAGACCTCTAGTCGCCATAATACAAGCTTTGCAACAAGAGGTTAGATGATAGGTGTGATTGTGAAATCAATGTACCTTTAATTCTTTTTTTTGTTTTGTATCCTATATAAAAAAAAACTTTAAAAAGTCGTATTCTGTACATGCAAGAGAACTTTCTGAGCCTTCCTGCTTTGTGGTTGTGTTCACGACTCTATTTTATTTATTAGTAGGTACAGGACCGCGCTTCAGCGAGTTTTTACTTTCATGTGGGCTTCTATTCGTCTGCGGGGAAATCGCCCGCGTGGTCATTGTTTTATTTATTTACTGAACACCTTTTCGGTGAGATTGTGAAGTAGGTAGTGAGTAATGTTTGTTGTTTTCAAGAATAGTGTTCTGTGATGTTCTTTTAGAATGACGATTTTAATTCCCAATTTAGAACTGTTATACAGAACTGGTATGTAACAAAAATATGTACATAGTTTCTGTCAAAGGAACCAAAATATAAGGATACTTTATTTGTTAACTTTTTTTAAGAAGTGATTCTATTGATCAAATACTAAGGAACTCCCAGTCAATAGTTTTAAATCATCTTCGTAGCGATGATGATGAGTGGTAGTTGGACTAGATATTTTAGTCAATTGATGAGTTTATAAAACATACAGAACCATAATAAAGTAGTCGAGATATGGTATGAATAATATTTTTGAATTAGATTAGGTTTGACGTTTTATTTAAACGCTGTTTTATTGAATTGACTGAAGAATTAAGATTATTTAGGTATTCTAAATTGTTTTCTATAATATTTGCATGCTAATTGTTGAGTTAACTAGGTTAATGCACTATCTCTATTAATATCACATGTACTGTACCCTATTAATAGCAAATAAATATATGAATTTGAATTTAAATTAGTATTTTTCTATGGGGCTAACATCAAAACGCAAAAAACAAACATTTATATAAACTAAATTGGGTAATAACCAGCTTAGATGTAGGTAAATCTAATGGATTAGAAAGGTGTTAGGTTATGACCCTGTAAAGTCAAAAAGAATGTGCTATATATATATATATATATATATATATATATATATATATATATATATATATTTATATACTATGGTAAAGTCAGAAATTTGTTACCACGGTAGTGCGCAGAAGCCAATCGAAGCGCAAGGGACTACCTACCTGTTCTTGAAGCGCTTATAATACATAACTTGGGTTTGGATTATAGCAGATAAACAAAACTCTCGGGATATGATGTCAATAGTAGGCTTATTAAACATATAAAGTTTCAATTGCATAGCACTTATGCAATGAAATGTGAAATGAAATATGAATGTGGGGTTAGACAGGGTGGGTTGAGCTCACCCCTGATTTTCAGCTTGTATGTAAATGAGCTTATCGAGCGACTCAGCGGCAGGCCGGTCGGATGCTATGTTGATGGTGTCTGCATCAACAACATCAGCCTTGCTGACGACATGGTGCTGTTGGCTCCCTCGGTCAGTGCGCTCCGGGAGCTGGTTACGACCTGCGAGTCCTATGCTGCCTCGCACGGGCTCATTTATAACGCAAAGAAGAGCCAGTACATGATCTTTAGGGCCGGAACCAAGTGTCCCTGTTTTATTCCGTCCATAACATTAAACGGCGCTGCACTGGACAGAGTACACCAGTTTAAGTACCTTGGGCACTGGGTTACCGATGACCTAAAGGACGAAGTCGATATAGAGAGGGAGCGCAGAGCGTTGTCGATAAGAGCAAATATGCTGGCACGAAGATTTGCTAAGAATACAGTTGCAGTAAAAATTACGCTTTTTAAAGCATACTGCACGTCTCTCTACTCTGGCAGTCTCTGGGTTAGATACACTCAGAAATCGTACAGCGCTCTGCGAATCCAGTATAACAACGCATTCAGGTTATTGTTGGGGCTACCTCGTTATTGTAGCGCGTCTGCAATGTTTTCTGGAGCACATACGGACTGCGTCGCGGCCATCCTACGAAAAAAACATGCATCCCTGATGTCTATGATTATGTCCCTATAATGTGGCATATGACCCAAAATACTTTGTCTAAACTAATTATAAGGTACTAACATAAATTGTAAGTTTTTGTGTATTACTAAGCAAGTTGGATCTTTCTTGTCTGAATAAATAAATAAATAATAATAATAACTACTTTAGATTTTATTAATATCTGAAAAAACCCTATTTCGTCACTGACTCACTCTCAAAATTCTTAGGATTCTTCTAGAAGTCCTAAAAATAAACAAATAAATTGTTTCTACAATCACACCAATTAGCTAGCCCCAAACTAAGCATGGCTTTTACTATGGCGACTAGACAACGGATAAACATACTTAAATACATTTATAAACATCCATGACTTAGGTACAAATGCTTGTGCTCATCACACAAACATTTTCCTCTTGCGCAATTCGAAGCCGCAACCGCTGGCTTTGTAGTCCGGAGCGCGAACCACTACACCAGACAGTCGACAGCTGTGGTACCTATGTAGGCTATGTAATAAGAGTAGTATATCAAATTTCTAAATTCGCAATAGTATTTATATGCATAATGTTACCACATACCTCTTTCAGCTTTATAGGGTCTTAACCAAACACCAGCCCCCCTAGCGACACCACCAAAACACGATATGATATGATACGATATAGCGATATATCGACAACTGTAAAAATATGACAGATCCCCAGCCGCCATTTAAATTTTTCATCGCAACAGGGATCATAAAACGTGACGTCCCGGCACGGCAATTCAACATGGTGGCTATATCTATCATATTTTTACAGTTAGTGTCGATATATCGCTATATCATATCATATCATATCGTGTTTTGGTGCTCATGCTATGGGAGGCAGGTATGGTGCCCTGTTACGGTTCCATATACGTCCCATAAATATAGCTTTGCCCTGTCACTGTTTCAGGACTTACGTATTGGTTTGTAAGGAAAAAAAATGGCGCAAGAAACTAAGTCACCTTCTTCAGTCTTTTTTTACAGGAAATAAAGTTACAAAACATGTAAATGCGAGCTTAGTGTAGATTAATAAGAACGTAACTGTAGGGTATCCTCAAAAATGATTTTGTTATAGATCCTTTTTTGTAGCGAATGGGGAATATGCAAGTTTTTTTATTTGGTGTTGAAATAAATAGTACTTAATTAAATTTTTTTTTTTTTTTATCAACCTTTTCAATCCCACTGCTGGGCAAAGGTCTCCCCCAGACTCTTCCATCGATCTCTATCTATCGCCAATGACTCCCAATCCCTCGTTAAGTTAACCAAGTCGTCACACCAAAACTTTAAGAATTTTCGAAAAATATTGATAAATACCTGACTTACAGACAGCCCATTCAAGTGGCGTGACGTAGACAATGAGATCCGATATGTACCGTGACGTCACATTACACGTCCGCTATACATTTTTCATGATAAAAGTGGTTTTAGAAAGAGATAGGTATACCTTAATTTCTAATTACTGTATTACGGTTATTGTTTACCTAAAATCAATTTTGTTTTCACTATTAGCACTATAATTTCATATATTTTTCTAAATATAGTAAAAACAATATACTTTATTCATGCATATTCCCTATTGTAATAGAAGTACGAGTACATACTTAATACGGATTTATATCGAGGCCCTTTAACTCGTAGTTACCTACGTAATTAATTATCTGTCTCTAGACCAGTAATGTATTAAATTTTCGTCTGGATTCTTTACAAAGGGACAAAAAAGTGTAGTTTTATGTAATTTCTATCAGGGAGACTATTGGTTTTTGAAGTACATTAAGTATTTTATATTTACCTGTATATCAAATAGAAAGTAGTAGTGTTGTTATTTATGTTTTATCTACTTAGAGGAATGATACTACTGCATGTTCAGGGTAGGTAAGTCTTAACGCCGCACTAATTAATCAGAAACGCCAGTCAACAATATAAAAAATGTTTCAATTGTCTTTATTCGTATCGACTTTAGTATTACAGATTTGAATTAACTAGTTTTACCTAGTTACGTTCCAAGTGGTGAGACCGGGGAACTAACCTAACTGCCAAAAATCGACGTATTTGAAAGTGATGCATTTGGCGATTAGGTTCCCCTTCAGGCGATTAACCGATACAGACCCGGAATGCCTTAAAAAAAAATTAACGGCCCGCAAGAGGTTACCTGTTTTTGCTCCGCCTTGAGTTACCGGTCACGCAGCACTGCATTTCTCGCACTTAGCCTAATGACGTAATACTTTCAATTAAGTCTAGTTTTTGACATTTAGTCAACCTACCCTTATTGTCAACTATTTTCGGTCTCCCCTTCTTTTAGCAGTAATGTTTTCACTATAGTGCACTCACCTAAAAATAGGTATGTTGTTTTTGTACCAAACAAGAAGCATAAGCTCGTCGCTGGAAGAGTCTGTGTCGGTGTCGCAGTTGAGCGTTGCGTTACCGCCTTCGATTGCCTCCTGATTTGACACAGGGCCTGGAACAGACGACTTCTTTAGACACGATATAACATTTCTACAAAAATCTGTATTGCAAAGTCTCAAAACATCATCATCATCATCACTATCATTTCAACCACATGACGTCCACTGCTGAACATAGGCCTCCCTAGTGATTTCCAGATAGGCCGGTTGAAAGCGGTCTGCATTCAGCGGCTTCCTGCAACTGCAGGTCGTCTGTCCACCTTGTGGGTGGAACGGCAAGATGTGCTTGTGGCAAGATGATGTGGACGGTTATATCGCCTTTATTAGAGTAGATAAATCAGTCCAGATAACTTTAGCTTCATGTATAATTTTAGTGAAACACATAACTATAAATATATGCCCGATTAATGCCTTGAGCTATTGTCCCAAACTCCCAAATTATTTACCTTCATCAATAGGGAGCGTCAGTTCGACAGCAAAAGGCGTATAAGAGTGTGTGCGACGCACATTCTGTACCACATCAATACCACACAGCATGTTATACGCAAGAAATAAAATGCTCACCGTCAGCGCCCGATATGAACGTAGGCACGTCCAGGAGGACAGTCAGCAAAAGGCATATCTGCGCAAGTGTAAAGCAAATCTTATGCCACATCTATACTACACAACTTGTCTTGAGTCTATACACCTTAATGTAAGTTTCTAACCGTCAGTGCCCGGTATGAACGTGTGCACGCCCGTAAGGACAATCAGTAACAGTCACATTTGTGCGACAGTGACTAGCATCCAATGCTCCATCCATACTACCTACACAGCTGCATGTCTGGAGTATTAAACATCTAAGAAATAATTTACTTACAATCAGCGCCTGGTATAAACAAGTGCACGACCGCGAGGACAGTCAGCACAGACATATCATCCCATGCCCCATCCAAACTAAACAACATGTCTTGAGTACTATGCATGCACTTAAAGAATAAATTGCTCACCGTCAGCGCCCGGTATGAATGTGTGCACGCCCGCGAGGACAGTCAGCAACAGGCATATCTGCGCGAGAGTGACGCGCATCCTATGCCCCATCCATACTCCCGCGCATCGCGCCCTCTGCGCATAGCTCAAGCACGCGCAAAGGCTAGCGTCGCTTTGGTGTTTTCATTTTCATTTCTAGTCATGTGGTGTACCTGCAACAAACAATGTTGATTATAATTAAGAAAGTTATTCCCCACACCTTCAATTAATTTATCTAAGGTCTTTTATCTTCGTAATTATATTGAAAAGACTAATGTTTACAAAATTTTACAGGTAAATACTAGAAAATCAGTAGATTTTTAGTTATTTCCTATTGCAAATTATGCGTTATTTACTTCTAATATAACCGAATAGTACAGACAGACTTTGTTAAGAATGCCGTATTATATTACCGTTGTTGTTGTGCTAAAGTTTTTTTTTAAGTTTGTCATAAGAATACATTATTTTTCAATATAAAGTCTTCCTTATCTATGATGACATTATTTAACTTTAACTATCCCAGATTTTTTGAAAAATAACGTTGCCCCGATTACCCGACTAATTGTAACAACGATGAAAAGTAGTAAGATAATTTCATGAATCCATTTTTACAACAAAGGCATTAGAATTTGATTTTAAAGAATAAATCGCTCGTTGTGTCCCTCGATGAAAGTAAAGTTTAAGATGTCTACCTAAAATTAATATAATATGTCCTTTTACGTTTAGGTATGTTATACATAAAATGTGTTGTTAACCGTCAGCACATAACACTAAATAATCTGTCAGCATCTGTATCAAATATCGGATAGATTGTGAAAACCCATAGCAGACTACATCTGACCCAGCTAGCAGTAACCTAATCTTATTGCGTCGAGCAATCAAGATTATTTTTATACCTTTGTTGAAAAAAGGTTCTCGAGTGGCGACCTCGAGCTGGAAGACGCAGCGTGGGCAGGCCACCCGCGCGGTGGACTGACGATCTTGTCAAGGTTGCGGGCAGCCGCTGGATGCAAACGGCCCAGAGCCGCTCGCTCTGGTGTTCTATAGGGGAGACCTATGTCCAGCAGTGGAATTCTAGAGGCTGGTGATGGTAATGATTATTGCACCGAGCAAACAAGATTATTTTTATACCTTTGTTGAAAAGCTAGCTAGGTAAGTTAATTTGTAAGACCAAAATAAATAAAAACTTTAGAGAAATAGAAGGGGCAATGACCAATCTTGTGGATTTCGCATTAATAGCCATAAAAGCCATTTTAGCTGTTAAAATATCTTGTTTCCTTAAAAACATCTAACCGGTTGAACAACAGATTCCGCATCGAATTAAAATTTCACAATACAAAAACGACTTTTAAATTAAATTACAAAGGTCAAGAATGTTATCAATGTTTGCGAGTCGTGCCTACAGAACACTACAAAAGGTGTACTCAAATGGAACTGATCTTTGATAGGGTAATGGTATATCTTCTTAGGAAATCCAAGCATACAATAGGTATCAGCTTGAAAGTTAACATCTGGGATTATGCAAAGCGAGAGCAGATATGTTTTCGAGATAAAATTCTGAAAAGGTAAAATTTGAGATTAATAATTCTATTAGGTATGCGGACTGCTTATTAAATATACATAGTTTGTTGCACTAAACATTTATCACAATCACAACCCACTGGTACTTCTGCGAACGAAAATAGGACCTAATCTATATACGGAAATTGTTATCTAATGATCCCATGATCTAATAAGTACTAATAAGCTATCTTTAATAATTCGTCCTGGACAAGAAATACAAGGAGTAAATTAGAATGAGCAGAAACAGAGATTGAATTGGATCTAAAAAGGTTTTTTTTTACAAATTCATCTCTCAAGGGCGGAAAAATACAAGTATTTATAGCGGAGAAGCTTTTATTTCTTTGCTTTTTATTCTTATTTAAGGCTGTAATTTATCTCAGTACAATTTAGAAACTGAAGTAATCTACCTCTATTTGATGATTATTAATAATGATGGTTTTAGTTAGACGATGTCTCGGGCTTACCAGTTCAGGGAATTCCCTGGATTGAGGTGTATTTGATACTATGATAATGAGTCTTTGTCTGAAAAACATTTAATTATTTATTTTACAACAGCTTTAATTTCACCTCCTAATTCAATCTACTTGATATTAATAAAAGAGATTACGAAGAACCAGAAATGTTTATTTAGGATTACGGATTAATCTAGATTCCTGGTGCTATTTCAAATGTTGTTGACTCAAGGGGAAAGGGTCCTAATTTAATATTGTTATAATCATACCTACTGCAGAAAGTGGAATATAAAACAATGGATTTTGAAATTTATTTTAAAACTATTATAGTAAGATAGTTTTAAAAACTATATGTGTATGAAACGAATCAAATAAACCCAAACTCGACAGTTTTACTACATAGTAGCCATTGAAGACTTCTACTATAAACTTCCTGGATCCATCATCAGATGGATGGAATCAAGTTATTGTATTGTGTCACACACTTAATTTTTTTTAAATCAATGCATTAATTAAAAGTAGCTTCAAAATCGACTTACAAGATTTGATTACAGAGTTAGTCAGTCAGTTAGTTAGTAAAGCTAATAAAAGCATATTAATAAAAACAATTAATCAATACGCTCTTTAATAATACTCCAAATCTGCTATTTCAAAACATGCAAATAAAAAGACAGTTTGTCAACTTCCCAGATGAGCAGCACCTATTAAAATGTTTATTAAGTTTAATAGCTCAGGGCGTGTATGACGTAAGTGTTGTGAAATGTTTTGAGGTCACTTCAATTGGTTAAAGTTTGTAGCCGTCAACATTTTGATAAAAGAAACTTAAAATGAGGTAACAAATTGATGTTGTACAATAGTTGACCTGACACAGAGCCTTGGGGTACTCCTATTAAATGAAAAACTAAATAATAGAACAATGAATGTAATGAAACTTTCTTTTATACATCTGAAAATAAAAGTTACAAACAGTAATCAGGGCTGAGAAATGGAAAAATATTTTTTAAATCGAAATATATATAAAGTTTGATCTAACCATTGAGACTGAAACTCATCGAAGTTTGATACTTATTTAAAGTTCTATTCTAGAAAGATAATAATAAAGCTAAGAGTTTCAATTTTAGTTTAAGGGTTGCAATCATTCAGTCTACTGAGTATTATTTGTTACTCAAAAGCCTTCAGAATTTCAAAGTTAAATGCTTTCCGGTAGCCGGAAATTTCTAACTATGAGCTCACAAAGTCAGTCAATTAGTCGAGCGAATGGTCAATGTAAAGTAAATAGTTGAATTATTTGGCTTGTTTTTGTTTGAAAAGTTCAAGGCATCATTGAGTGATGACTCTCAAGGTTTTGTTATGAATGAAAACTGACGAGTCTCATTGAACTTTTAATCATCTTGTCAATCTTGGCAAATAATTGGGGCCCAATAAAATGCGGTAAACAATCCTAAGAAGACGTAATTAATTCAGTTGAGATTAATCTATAATTCTTCTTCGCCACTTTATCAGCCAAGTCAGATTTTTAGACAAAGTTTCATCCTCTATTTACTTGCACCTAAGGTGGCTATTGCGGCATTTACTGCCAGTCAACCATTGGTAGGCTAAATTAAAATTTATCCACGAATGTATTTTCAAAAAATCTTTGTTCTTTATTCGTGACTTGAAGAAGATTATTGGCCTTTTTAACCGACTTCAAAAAAGGAGGAGGTTTGCAATTCGTCGGAATGTATTTTTTTTAAATGTATTTTCAGCGATCATTTGTTACTACGTTGACCGATTTTGATAATTCTTTTTTTGTTCGAAAGGTACTATTTTTAGAATGGTCCCATATAAATTTGGTCAAATTCTGATGATGGGATCTATAAGAAAATCATCAAACATTGCATGAACTCCATACCACGCCAACTGATTTTTGTATCTATGTTACTCAATATCTTTGACAAATGTGAACCGATTTTGATGATTCTTTTTTTATTGAATAGCTTAAACTTCAAAGATACTATAATACAAATTTGTAGAAAAAATTTCACCCCTAAGAGTGGAATAATAGGAAATGAAATCGGTGTTCAGCAGTTAAATTTTGTTTGCACTCTTAAGATCTGTAGGATTTATCACTAAAAATGGATAAAATAAGCAAATTTTATTTAAAAAAAAACATACTTCAAAAATTTAAAAAACTAAAAATAATCTTTACACGTAAGGTACCTAATCACTTACTTTTGGAGTCGGTGCCAGCCGATGAGAGATTCAATGTTTTCGTTTGCACCAACTCCAAAAGTAACTGATTAGGTACCTTACGTGTTAAGATTATTTTTAGCTTTTTAGATTTTGAAGTCGGTTTTATATTTTTAATAAAATTTTATAGATTTTCGTCAATGGATAGCTAGATAATATCAGGCGATAAATTTGGTTGAAGGCTATAAGCATGCTTAAAAGATAAGATTTGAATGCGTCAATCTTAGTGGTAATAATTCCATTTATGTCTATGTTAATTATTTTAACTTTGGGTATTATGATTGACCACAGGAATGACGCGCTACGTTTGGTCGCAGTGTGAGATTGACGATATAAGATGGCGTTTCAGAGATTAAAAATTACTCCATTATCACAGCTATAAATGGGCTAATTTCCTAAAAAAATTGAATTAGTCCGTCAGTTGGATTAACAGAAAATATTGGATACCTATTTTTTCTTTTCTCAATCAAAGAAAAAATGATGAAGATATAGCTCGTTAAAGTTCCGCGTAACGTCACGCCTTGCGACACTTTTTAGCAAGGCGTGACGTCTCTCCAAAACTTTGATGCGCTTTATCTTCGTCATTTTTTGTTTGAAAAAAAACAAAATATGGGTCCAATATTTTTCTATAATCTAACTGACGGACTAAATAGAATAATCTTTTTTTGACCCAGGAAACTAGCCTATTGAAGGGGTCGAACCATGATCACTTAAACAGTATTACTTTAACCTTGTTTTGTTTTTTCTGTATGATATTATTTCATGATTAGACCTTGTTTGCTATAAGAGGGTTCAGTATGATCTTATTAAGCGTTTTTGGACTCTGTTTTTTCTGAAGAGTGTGACGTAACAACACTTAAACACGCTGCTGCAGACGGACGGCAGGGAGAAGGTGAGGTCAATAATTAGTAGGTACTTCTCAAATATGTTTTGGTGTCGTGTGGGGACGGCCGTAAAGAATACACTTCCCCGCTGCCAAATGGATGCGTGTCGTAAGAGGCGACTATTTCCTGTAACAAGAGACGGACAGCCAGTAGCGTTTGCGTGCAAAATATTATAAAAAACTGCGCTCGCCAACCTGTCTGCCAAGCGTGGCGAGTATTGGCAAGTCTCCCTTTTTTCGGGAAGGCCTATGTTTAGCAGTGGCCTACGGCTGAAATAATGATGAATATGTTTTTAGTAAGCGCTCATCAAGCCACACCTACTTCGCTAGCACTTTAACGAACTACTTCACATGTCAAACCCTCAGGGCCCACCATTACTAATAATGTCCTAGTGCCTATCGCATTGCTACCATCGACCGCGTTAGGGATGATAAAGATGTTTTGCTCTCGATGAGCATCGGTAATATTACGGAGAAGGAAAAAATCGCGAAGAAAGCTGCAAATATTGGTTAGGTGTTGACCAACAAACCAGTCCATTAAAATTACGAGAGTCGTTGTGTGTATTTCATTTCATGACGCCCCTCAGCAATAAGTAACTAAATTAATTTCTATTTTGGAAAATAAAAAGACTGTTTCGTTTCTTGCTGAAATACTTAATTTTGCGTGTAAGCGAGGAATTCTGGCTTCCTTGCCAAACTTATTTATTTTTGAGTAGGTACTCACCATACGTATTTAGCTTTAGGTTAAGTTGGTTTATTAAAAGTATTATTTTCCATTGTTCATAAATATAATTAAATTGTTTTTAAGAATTTTAATCGCAAAGATTTGTAACTTAACTAAAACTAAACTTAATCATAATCACTTTATTTATCCTAGACAGGTCCATACAATTTAGTTAGTAAACAATTAAAAACGGAGTTAGTAATACGATCTTAATACTAGTTTACTTACTTATCTACCTGGTTTTTACGTGAGTATGGATCCAGAATCCAGTGCCTAAAGCTGTAACATAATGGCTTATCCTTTATAACCATCAGGATGCTGTTGGCACTCTGCCGTACCCTAGCAAGCATCAAAGCTGTTCGCTTTCGAATGACGACTATTCACACCACAAGCTGCACGTGTAGAATGTCTGACAAAACGCCTAAAAAGGATGAATTTGACCACTCTTGTGCATCTAGCAAACCTGAGAGGGAGCATATTACATTGGACCGCCAAATATGCTCTCCTCTCTCGTTCTAAATCACAGTTATCTGACATAGGTCTTCAGTAACAATATGTCATCTCTTCAGTGCGGTATTCAGAAACGTAACTGGAGGCACAATACTCGGTTTCTTACTACCAGAACGAAACACCATAAACTCCCTTTTTTAAAACACAGCCGATGTGCGCTTGGTCCCCCACACGATTTGAGCGTCTCCACCCCAAAATGCTCCAAATATGTAGGTACTACGTAAAACCTGCATATTTGCGAAGTTTGAGGAACTGCTGATGCATTGCCAACAAGGTTTGTGGCAGATGAGTCGGAGCTTTATGTAAACACAAGTTGTGTCACATAAGGGTCTTCTGACTAATCTTCCAATTCATATGTCACTGTTGTTGAAAAATGCTCACATATCCGCATTATTTGCGAACCTTTGTCGCTAAATATGGTTAGATATACTAGCTATTTGCGAGCACACGACGGGATCGGAGATAAAGGCAGACACCGTGACCGAAATCGACCTGGTGCCTTTATTATTATTATTAAGTACAAATCTGAAAGTAACCAAGTAAAGAATAAGTCGCGAGAAGAGATAGTAGTAATGTGGAGTTGTGACGTATCCCGATTATAAGCAATATTGTCTGTTTTTACATTTCCCAAGAGCCCGATTTAAAAGAATAAGGAAAATGACGCGTTTTTGGAATACTTCTTACTTTCACAAAGCTTTGAGAGCAAATTATTAATAGCTGCAACAGTTTTGGGACCAAGATTACTATCGTTTGAAAATAAATGTGTAGTGAAATTCGGTTTATCACAGACACTTCGTTGCACATCGCATGAGAGATTAGATTTTATCATAAACTAAGTATGTATAATTATAGGTTTATGTATTTCAAGTTCATAAATTAATCAAGATGCACATGAAAACTAACCATTAACGATGCATGGTAAAAATAGGTCATCAACCATTTCAATTCCTTTAACGGATTCTATTCTGCTGCTAACATCAAACATTCTTTAATAGGTTCAATATCAAAATAACAAAAAGCACATATTAGATTCTACCAAATGTCGAAGTATAGTCTGTCTATAACCCATGAGAGTTCATGGGACTACCTTCTGGTTCTTTTACCCTTTCTTGAACAAGAATACGGATATTGATGCTTTTTAGATGAAACGGAAAGGCGATACCGCCCAAAACATAAATAATTATGTGGGATAATGAGGCTCTATACAGTCGGAATTGTATGTTTTTATGGCTTTCTATCACAATAGAGATGGGCAGAATAGGCCCATTGACACTTTATGGTATGACCGCATTTAGAAGTCTTATGAGCTTGGATAATTGAACACTCTCATCAACTCTAATGACTCACTTGTTTCTCTAATATTTGATCTGGTTGGTGTTATGACGCTGTGATTGACTTGAACAACTTCAACTTGAGATTTGTTAAAAGAACTGTTTGCGGAAGTTAATATACTTACAGTGGCCTCTCAATTCATTTATCAAAATATTATGTATATGCGCACAAACCTACATCTATTTCCTAATGACAAAAATGACTGGAATTAAATACTGCCCTGCTCGCACAGGTATACATTATTTTCTTTTCCTTCTTTTTTGTGGCAGCTAGTGGTGACTGAGTTTGTTTCGGCGTTTTTTCTCAGCACTTGCCAGATTGTCTGTGTCTTGTCTCGAAGCGCTAGTAGGGCCCAAAAAATAAGGAGACATGTTCTGCCCCATATGGGCCAATAATGTTATTATTGACGTTCATAAGTGGCCGTTTTCTGTCCTAATTGAATAAATGATTTTTGACTTTGACTTTGACAACAATCAGATCCTGGTTTTAATTCGAGTTAGTATAAAAAACGCAGTTTTCTGAATTTGCTCGGGTCTGGATGTGGTGGGAGACGACCCTAGGATGTTTCACTGTCTGATCTAGTATCTCGTAATCGTACGGATGCTAATTCCTTTCTTCACGATCATAACAAGTGGTGTGTTCCCTGGCGTATATAATTGACTTAATCACTTTGAGATCTGCCTGAAAGCGCTTTAAGTAGAATCAAAGAAGTAAAACATAACTATAAATCCAAATTTGATTTAACAGATTAAATTTTACTTTATTCTTCCCACTTACAGCGTCCACTTGAAGGCTTCAAAGTGAATAACTGAGTCACAGAGACGATAAGCCGTGAGGTCAGCATTCTGTCAAAAACTAGGTAGCGTACAATTGTCATTAATAGATACCTCTAAAACTGGCAGCAGACTGACCCCCGCTGCCAGACTAAAATATCTTTCCTTCATCTCGAAAAACTCTATATAGAGTACCTACAATATAATGAAATCCAAATAAGAGTGAGTTCACTGTGCCTCCTTCTGTTTTGGCAATCTACATCTATATAATAAAACTGTATAAACCTTAAGCACGGATGTCAAAGCTTTGACAAAGCTTTGACATATGGGCTAATAATGTTATTATTGACGTTCATAAGTGGCAGTTTTCTGTCCTAATTGAATAAATGATTTTTGACTTTGACTTTGACAACAATCAGATCCTGGTTTTAATTCGAGTTAGTATAAAAAACGCAGTTTTCTGAATTTGCTCGGGTCTGGATGTGGTGGGAGACGACCCTAGGAAGTTTCACTGTCTGATCTAGTATCTCGTAATCGTGGGATGCTAATTCCTTTCTTCACGATCATAACAAGTGGTGTGTTCCCTGGCGCATATAATTGACTTAATCACTTTGAGATCTGCCAGTAAGCGCTTTAAGTAGAATCAAAGAAGTAAAACATAACTATAAAATCAAAATTTGATTTAACAGATTAAATTTTACTTTATTCTTCCTACTTACAGCGTCCACTTGAAGGCTTCAAAGTGAATAACGATACGAGACGATAAGCCGTGAGGTCAGCATTCTTTCAAAAACTAGGTAGCGTACAATTGTCATTAATAGATACGTATAAAACTGGCAGCAGACTGACCCCCGCTGCCAGACTAAAATATCGTTCCTTCATCTCGAAAAACTCTATATAACTACCTACAATATAATCAAATCCAAATAAGAGTGAGTTCACTGTGCCTCCTTCTGTTTTGGCAATCTACATCTATATAATAAAACTGAATAAACCTTAAGGACGGATGTCAAAGCTTTGACAAAGACGAATATTATCATTCGAGTCGCTATATACCTACCTCTTCAGTAGTTTTACATAATGTACTAGTTAAAATGTTAAGACTCCATATAAGGGAATACGAGTATAGCACATTGCCTAGACTAACTAGAAATTACTGATAAAGTTCTTGCGGCGTTCGTGTTTGGATAATATGCATATACATGGTTATTAGAAAAATGGCTGACATGTTTATCAGGAATGATTCTGGTGTTTGAAACAACGTTCTCTAAAGGATCAATATGGAGATCGAACGATCAATTAACTAAACGATATGAGCATATAGACTTGAAATTATAACTGTTCTGCACTTATAAGTGCACGGCAGGGGGGCTATATACAAGGTTTTACAAAAATACCCCTAATAATTTTAGTGTGTGTGTGTGTGTGTGTATAGTGATTATATTTCTCAAATGCAAAATTTTTTTCTATAGGACCAACTTCGAAATCTCAAAAAAAAAACACGTCCCCCGTACTAAACCGCCAACCAGCTGACATCAGTTTTTATGGAAAAGTGTTTTTTTTTTAGATTTCGATGTTGATCCCATAAAAGAAGTAGTTGTGTTTGAGCAATAACAGTAAGTAAGTAAGTTGTAAGTTTTGTAACAGCTTATATACTAAATAAATTTGTAATACATATTATTATATTATTAGGTATTATAAACGTATCTTCTGGGTGCGACTTCGTCTGCGTAGAATGAGGAATATATAATCAATCCACGATAACACACTTTTAACAAAAAGAGGACGAAAATTCTAGGGATAAAATCCCTTGTGTTAAGCTAGATCAATTTTTATATGTGTGCCAAATTTCAGCTAATTCCGTTCAGCCTTTGAAGCGTGGTTGTAACAAACATCTACTACATACTTTCACAATTAAAATATTTTACTAAGATGTACGATTTAGTGTCACTGCTAGTCCGGTAATGATTTTACCATACTAAAACCAACAGTATGGTAAAATTGGCTCGTCGTAAGAGATGACATATCGTTTCTTTCTAACAATATTTAACTCAAACATTCCTAAATTATATTATTATATATTTTTATTTTTATTAATCATTAATTTATATCAGCCATGTAAAACTTTAAATAATTGTTGTTCTCTAGCAAATTAATGTATGTTTAGTTTGAGTGTTAGGCTAAATTTTTTACCGAGTAACTTCATAATGTGGTCCTAGTTTTTGTTAGGGATCGGCCGGTCCTAAGTGGACTTTGCCCGCAAAATTAGCAATGTCAACAATGCCCATTTGCAGTTGGGTCGAGTTCGCAATTAGACGACACAATTCAACTTTGGGCCTGATTCTGTGCCACTTTCGTAGTAGGTGTCCTGTTAAAAAAAAAAAAATGATGTAAGTACTATATTGTATATGAAACTCTATGTCGCACTGCCCACAAAAACATTTCTGTTTAGCGTAATCATCGACTGGCAGAGAATGATTGATGAGATCAACAGGGCTAGCATACGCGCATCCATAAATTTATCGATAGACATGACAAAATTTGTCTACATAGAAAAATTGTTTAGTCTAATCATCGACATATCGAATCGATGATCGATCAATCGATATCATAATCGATAAATGATTCATTAGTTTCACTTTTTGTATGTTTTTAATCGGTTCAATAAAGTTTAAATGCCATCATAAACAAAACTTGTAAAAAATACCAAGTCTCGCAACTTAGTTCTTTTACCGTAGAAAGTTGTGAGATCCATGTAATACCAAGACGGTTGATTTATTCGGTCCCTACTTAAGAGACCTTCTGTCTTAATTTATTACGTAATTAGCTAATCTAACAACATCTTATAGTGACCACATTAATATTAAAATTCTTTTATGTTTAAATAAAATAGATTGACTTGGCCATCGCATGAAAACACAATGTAACTCACTCATAAATAAGATTGTTTAGTGCGATTGCAACATCGCGCTGACTGAGTTGCGAGGCTTGTTTTTTTTTTACAAGTTTTGTTTTTGAAAATGCAAAGCTAGTTTCATGCGGTGGCCAAGTCAATCTATTTTATTTAAAAATAAAAGATTTTTAATATTAATGTGGTGTATTTAGAAAACTGGACCGAAATTGCAAAATATTTCAGTTTTTTTAAAATTATACACTAAATACTAATTGTATTCAAAATTTGAAGCTTCTATGTCTACTAGAAGTGCCTTAGAGTTTTGATGATCGGTCAGTCAGTCAGAAGTGACAAAATTAAGAACTTTGACTAGTTATAATTCTTAAACTACCTACTGGTTCAAATTGAATGAAATTTGAAATATACCGTGTTTATACAATGCTCGCTTGGTTACTAGAAATACAGACTTCTAGTTTAATCCACAACGAAGTTATAGGGGGTCGAAAATGGCCTGAACTGTTCCGAGAAAAGGATGGTACGGCCTAGGCCGTTTAAATTGTCAGCTGTATGTTGCTTTTTTATTCACTAAAGGTACATATTAGAGCATTTACATGCAACAGTTTAACAAACCGCTTTAATGTATCATCCTTTCACGAACTGAACTTCGAGCATCACGCTCGAGGTTTTGTTACAACCGAGTATTCCTACGATCGTTGAATTGCATGGAAATGCGCGAGAAAAGATTTATTTTAACAATCATGCTTAAATAAACACTTAGCCAATAACAGAGTTTCACAACGTTGATTATGTTTAAGGTAAGTAGTCCAACCTTACCATAATGAAAAAAGAGATGTAATGGGGAAACAAATGAATAACGTGGTTGGTTATAAAATTAGTAATAATACTATGTTTAAACTTTTAGTTTAAGCAATATTTTGTAATTGTTAGTTGTTGTAAATAAAAAAAATCAGTACTTTTTCCCGATAGGTGTCGCATTGTGTTTGGTCTTGCCCTTGTGATTATTTAATCAATAGTTCTACTATTACAGTTGCCACTGTTCAAATAATCACTACGATAATAGTTATGGTAAGTTGTCAAGCGTGTGCCAAACTTGCATCGTACTGGCAAGCACAGAAAAAAATCGAACTTGACATTCTACATTGATACATTTGCATAACGATGACATACATTCAGTCCACATTAGTTGACAACGGTTGATAAGACCAAACACGCTGTCGCCATTTGAGATTAGCTTTTGGATTCGGTGGGGGTAGTCGAACGAAAAGCATGGTCATGGTCTATTTTAATGGTTTTTATTTATCATTTAAAGAGCTTTAGAGTGCAAGTTTGGTGTAGTTTTTGTTCTAGTTTGGTAAAGTGATAAATATCTGAAATTACAGAAATATCATTGTATTCAACGCCGCATCGAGTGTCAAGTGATTTGTCTCAAGACAACTTGCTTTAGACCCAATACTGTCTTGAAACCTGCTTGTACGGGAAGATAATTTATTTATTTATTAGGAAACTCACAGATTTATTTTAACAATCATGCTTAAATAAACACTTAGCTTAATAACAGAGTTTCACAACGTTGATTATGTTTACGAGGTGTAACTGTACTAGATAAGTAGGTATACAAATAGTGCAGTGATTAGCATATTATGAGTGTAAAATTTATTTTAAATACAAATTTTAAGTTTGAAGTTGGGTTGGCAGCAGTTAGTGAATGAGGCAAGGTGATAATTGATTTTTAATGTAAGTATAGTATACTAAGAAAAGCAATAAAAACTAAACACCCGTTATTTATTGTGAACGATATCAAGATTACACTCGACATTGGCAGAATCACTGCTCTGCTTAAATAGCGGGATGAGAAAAAAAAAATAGCTTTGCCTCTGCTTCCCCATTGATAATGGCTGATTTTAGAGATGGTGAAAATTTCGGAATCAGACCCATCGTCCTTCGTTAGTTGAGTGTTGACACTGCAGCCATTGTGCTGCCTAATTATCAAACTTTGCCCAGGGGATTGTGTAGTGTCGACAGTGACCGGGTATAGTGCATTGTTTACACAATACTCACACAAGCGGGAAAGGCTTGAACTTTGGTTCGGAAATTCTCAGTCACTCCAGTTCTTTAAATTCACAACGCAAAAACAGGTGTTTTATGTTTGACACCTATGTTTGTGTGTATGTCTGAGTGTCCGTCTGTGGGATGGTCACCATTCTATCACCATCGCGGCGTAGGTGCACATAATTTTGGTAATCACTACCAATGCGCTTCTGCCACTGAGCTATAAGCACCTCCATTTGGAGTAAATCTGAATTAAATATTAGCATCAGCGATGTACAAATTGAGATTGAATCGAGGCTGTATTGCGATTTGGTGGACATGCCTAGAGCTTTTCGGGTTCAAAAAAAGTGTATTAGATCGATATGTGGAGCACATTATCTAGACAGCTGTAAACCTTTGTTCAGAGCTCTAGGCATTTTGCCACTACCCTGCCTGTATATTTTTGAAATCATGGTTTTTGCTAAAAAGTACAACTACTTATTTAAAAAAAATAATGACTTTTTGGGATACAGAGGCAGAAAACCAGATAACCTGGCAATTCCACCACAAAGATTGGTGCTCTTCTCAAAAAATGCTTATTGTATGACCATAAAAATATTTAATAAGTTTCCGAACGACCTAAAAGAATTGCCGTTTACTAAATTTAGGAATAAATTTTATTTTTTTAATGGAAAAGATGTATTATACAATTAAAGATTTTCTCAATGATAAGATTTGACATTTGCAATATAATACTATGTTGACATTGTAACTATTTAAGTATTCTATTATTACTTTTTTGTATTTTGAACTCTGTAACCAAGGACCATGACATCTTTCTTCTCTAAACTTAAAGTAAATTAATGGTTATTAAAAATGATGTAGAGATCTCTTTATCAAAATTTGCACGTCGCTGGCGATAGAATATGTTGGTAAATATTATTTTAAGAACACTGTCATTATTATTATTGTGTACACTTTTTTTCCATCTCAGCTTTCGCTGGTATTTAAAGGCAACACGGGCCTTAGCCAAGTGTTGTCTCTACAATTTACTAATTTGTACTCGTAGTAAGCGCGTCGGATAAAAATTTGCGAGTGATTCGACATGTATTTAATATGACAGCTTTCTGGATTAAATTCAGTGAGTTATGTTTGAGTTGTAAGATGTCGAGGTTCTTAGTTAATGATTTGGGTATAACCCCAGTGGCTGAAATAACTATAGGAATTATATGAACCGATTGTACTTTCCATTGTATTTTTAACTGTATGGCTAAGTCGGTATATTTTGTAAGTTTTTCGTTAATTGTGCTTCGTATGTTGTGGGTGTTTGGTACTGCAATGTCTGTTAAGTATACTATGTATGGTTCTTTGTCGTGAATGGTGATATCGGGTCTGTTGTAGTGTGTAGTTCTGTCGGTTAAAATTGTGCGGTCCCAGTAAATTTTATGCTTTTTGTTATCTAGTACAGGTGATGGTTTGTATTTATAATAAGGGGTTTTATGATCAATAAAATGGTGTTGGTGTGCTATGTTCTGATGTACTATTGCAGCGACCTGGTCATGGCGGTGCTTGTAATCGGTGTTTGCTAGAGCTTTACAAGCACTTGTGATGTGCTGAATAGTTTCACTGGAACTATAGCATTGCCTGCATGTGTCTGTGGGGAGGTTAGGTTCTTTGATTATGAATTTTCTATAGTTACGTGTGGCTATTACTTGGTCCTGTATGGCAAGCATAAATGCTTCCGTCTCTGGGAATAACTCTCCTAGTTGAAGCTATTTATTTGAGGCATCTTTGTCAATGTGTTCCTGATCTAGATCAGCTTTATGCCTGCCATGCAGTGCTTTTCCTTTCCATGTACTAATTTTCTGCTCATTTTCTTCAATTTTTTTATTATTTTGAAGATCCCTATCTTGCAAATTTAAGGGTGTATAATGCCGGTCGATATTAACAGCAAATTGATGAATCTGAGAAGTTTCTGATTTTGTGTGAAAGAAGTGTCTCAAAGTTGATATTTGCCTGTTGTGTAAATTGTGAATATCTATTAGTCCTCTACCCCCTTGTTGCCGCGGTAGTGTGAGCCTTTGAGTACAGGATTTCGGGTGGTGTTTTCAGTTTTTTGTTAATTTTGTGTTAATATTACGTTGCAGCTTTTTTAAGACAGTTTGTGAGTTGACTATTCCGAAAGAATAAGTCAATACTGGGATTGCGTAAGTGTTAATAGCTTTAACAGTGTTTTTAGAGTTAAGCTCTGTTCTAAGGATAAGATCTACTCTGCGCTGAAATTTTGTCGTTAGTTCTGTTTTAATCTGTTTTTGATTTATTTGTTTAGCTTGTTGGAATCCTAAGTATTTGTATGTTTTATTTTCTTCTAGTGACTCTATAATATCCTGATTTTGTAGCGTGTAATTATTTATTTCTATCTTACCCCTATTAACCGAAAATATCTTACACTTATCGACGCAAAAGTTCATGTGAATGTCTCGTGAAAAGTTTTCGGTTATTTCAGCAAGCCTAAAAATATCATTTTTATTACCCGCGAATAACTTGATGTCGTCCATATATAATAGATGCGATAGTTTAAAGTGCAAGTCATTGTTCTTAAGTTTGAGTCCGCAGCTAGTGTCCGTAGTGAGTATATATAGTTTCGCTCAAACATGCTGTAATTATTTTATAAATAGTTTGGAGGCAAGTGATTGGTCTGTATTTAGCAGGGTTCTTGGTGTCTTTGTCTTTGGGAAGCATATAGGTGATACCATGTGTTAAATATTCGGGTATAGTGTTAGGTGATTGTATGAACTGATTTATATGATCATGTATGTATGGGTATGTGCATGTAAGTTTCTTGTACCAAAAATTATGAATTTTGTCAGTGCCGGGAGCCTTCCAGTTATGAGTTCTGCTAATAACTTTTATAAATGTGTCAACTGTGATGTGTTCAAATGTTATGTCAGGTATATTTATTATTATGGCGACACTCGGCGTTTGATCGCACAAGCATGCAGATCGCAAGATTCTACAACTGCATAGCGTTTTGTCTTTTGCGTTTTTTTGACATCTGTATTGTATTTTTTTTTAAGTGGTTGTAATTTATCTTTGTTAATTAATTCAAACACAATGTATATTGTTTTTGAATAAATAAATTGAAATTTAATTGAATTGAATTGGCGACTTTCTACGCTGGATAGTTATAGCTGCTGCGATTGGCTGCCGAAAGTCGCAACAACATGTGTTTGTAGACTGAAAGACCACATGATTCTTAGCAGTTGTACCATTTTGCTATGAAAGCTTTAGTTATGGATTACGTACCCAATAGAGTAGAAATGTCATATGTCTCGTTCGACAAAATATTGCGCCATTTTTTTATATTAAGTACATATACATTTATTGCGCCATAAGTTTACATTATTTTTATTTAATATTTGTACTGTTTTTGTATGGAAGAGAATGGACAAGTCTTATCATTTCATACTAAATGTAAATGAAAAATCACGAACTAGTTTCGGAGAAAGGTGGTTCATAATGCTGCTCTATAGGGTATGTGCTAGATGGCTTTAGTAAACGTAAAATTCTACTTCCTACTAAAATTCGCAAAGAATTTGAGAAAAATCTTTGCTACCCACGCCAGCATCCAGTCGCTATAGTCGCAGCGCTCAGTATTGTGTATTGATTACGTAGTTAATGTTTCAAACTTCATAATAAAAACTTTTATATAAATAAAGTCCACTCACAAGGTGGTCAGACGACCTGGTAAGGGTCGCAGGAAGACGCTGGATGCAGACCGCTTCCAACCGGCCAATCTGGAAGTCAATGGGGGAGGCCTATGTCCAGCAGTGGACGTCCTATGGCTGAAATGATGATAATGATGATGATGAAATAAATAAATATTGGACAACATCACATACATTACTCTGATCCTATAGTAAGTAGCCAAAGCACTTGTGTTACAGAAACCAGAAACAACGACGATACTCCAAAACCTAGATGCAAGACAATTTAGAAAGTTTTTTTTTTACATTGACCGACCGGGAATAGAACCCTCAGACCTCAGAGATAGCGACACCAAATCTTAATAATCAGAAAATAGAATAGAATTCTTATTTACCAGAATAATCGTATCTTAAGGAAAATGGCATCCTGCACAATAAAAGAGTCAACCCGACCCAAATAATTGATATATTATGGGATAAGAAAAAGGTCAAAACTCACCACACCGAATAAACATATTTCGCGAATATTTTTAATGTTTTGATTAAATTCCACGCTGTTTGTAAGTTGACAAGAAGTTACAAGTTGAAATGGATTAACTTAGTATTATTTCGTATTAAGTGCTTCGCAAATCTTGAGCACAATACGTAATAACTCCGATTTTGACTTAGTGCTTTTGAACAATTGGTCTTAAAAGTTCTGGAATTTAGCCCACCCCTGCGTTTATTTTAAGTTACTGTGAAAGGATGTTTAACGTACTTCTACTTAAGATTCTTGTTAGCAAAAATAATAACAGATTCAATAGCGACTCATCCCGGTTTTTATAAAATACTAGCTGTCCCGGCGAACTTCGTATCACCTTGCTTTTTTTTTTGCACATTTTTCGATCTTTTAATAATTATTCTGCTATTCGGGACGAAGACAAAGCCAATAAAGCCATAAATCATAAAAATCGGCCAAGCCGTTCTTGAATTATAAATGGTGTAACTATAATCCGACTTTGTTTTAAATATATGGACGAGCTGTCCTGGCAAACTTCGTACCGCCCGCGCCTTTTTATGTTTTTTTTTTTGTGAATTTTCCGATATTTTAATAGTTATTCTGCTATTTGCAAATACAATACCAACAAACCAAAAATCATAAAAATCGGTTCTGCCGTTCTCAACTTATAAATGGTGTAACTAACCCGACTTTGTTTTATATTGATTGATTATAGAGTTAGAAATATAAAGTTAGAAATATAAATAATAATTTATCATTAATAGCTTCCTTTTTTGATTGTATATTTTTTGTCGATAACTTTTTGTCTTAATTAGCCCACTTACGTGGGGGGACGGCCGTAAAGAATACATTTCCCCACCGCCAACAGGAGGCGTGTCGTAAGAGGCAACTAATTAGTGTAGCACGAGACAGGCAGCAGCGTCTGCTGCTGTCTGGCGCACATTTACCTACCTACCTACCTACCACCACTTGTCATGATGACGAAGTTAACATCTTTGCGTCACGAGGTAAAAATCATTGTCTGGCGCAATGATTTTTTTGGCAAGGGCATCTCTCAGTTCACAAAGACAAATTTAGAAAATCTTCAACCAGGCATCGAACCCCGGATCTTTTTTAAATCACCGCACCACTACGCCAATTTAGTCGTCAAAGAGTAAGTGGTAGCAAGTATCATATAAAGCAGATTAACATGCTTACCTCTTGCCATAAATACTGAAACAAAGAAAAAAATGATTCTTTTGCAAATAACATTTATTACTTTTACGGGTTGTAGTTTGATACACAAATATAAAACAATTAGAAATATAAAAAGCATATTCGAAGTGGCCTCCATTGGCTGCAATACAGTCCTTTAAACGTTGAGACCAGTTATCAATAGAAGCAGCACTCTTACCATGGGAAAATTCTTCAGTGCCAATCGTACGGATTGTTTAAGGGATTCCAAATTATCATGGCGTTTAGAGCAAGCCGTACTCTTTAAAACTGACTATAAATCATAATACAGCGGATTAAGATCAGGACTAGACGACTGACGACGGCCAGTCTTCAGCTCTGATGAAGTCCGAAACGTTCGTTTCCAACCAAGACCAGTGAGTTGTATATTAGTTCAATGACCAAGACTGCGTAGACCGAGCTTTATGACCCGGCGCCGAGTCTAGCTGGAAGGACCATTTTTGGTTATTGAACATGGTGTTGTTAAGGGGCTTCACAACCTTCTCAAGAATGGTATCCTAATACACTTGTGCCGATTTTTTGATACATTTTTCACAAAAGTATGGCTCAGTCACTCCTTCATAGCTAATATCCCACCAAACCATTACTGAAGTCGGATAGTGCCCACGTTGCACTCTGTCGACTAATTGGAAGCTTCCTTAGAGCTTTGAGCATAAATACGGTCATATTGTTTGTTAAAATATTGCTCAATTGTAAAAAAAATCTTATCCAAAACAAAAAATTTCTGTGACCTCACTTTGCGTACCGCTTCAGTAGTTGTTTCGATTTTACCACCATATTCTTTTTTAAATTATCAGTTAAGAAATGACCAGTATTTATTATTATATTAGGTAGTCATTTTTTAACTGATAATGTCATCTTTAAAATACGCGACATGGTTCTAGGTGCTATCTTCATCTCCCGAGATAAAAACTTTTGTTTTCGGACAGGATTTTTTCGAATTCTTTCCCTTACTGCTTTGACCACCTTTTTCGTACGAACACTACGTGGACGGCCAGATCTTTTTCTGTCACAAACAGAGGAGGTCTTATTGTACCTATTAATAGCCCGGTACACAAACATTTTACTAATACCAAACGTATTGAGAGTTTTAAAAATTGCATTTGGCTCTATACCTACTTTGTGTAATGTAATCACAGCGATTCGGTTTTCTTTATCACCCCACTTCATTTTAATATCGCAAAATATTGTACAATGTATTGGCGCCAAAATGAGAAAATTCAATGAACAATTATATACAAATGACAGATTCCAAATTCAAATGTAATGTTTTGTTTATTTTTAATTGTAACAGTATTTATGGCCAGACTAAGTATTTTGCTTTTGACTGTTCACATTACCTCTCACAATCGTATGGATCTGTGTATTTCGTCATTGTGTGTACTGGATTTGTTTGCTTTTCCGCTTTTGTCGATTTTATTTTAGCACAATTCAAAACAGATGAGGCTTTTAACGGATCATAAAATATGGACGACTCTAAAACTGGATAAAATGGATAAAAGAGAGATATTTGCTGCCTCGTTTAAGAGTTATTACGTAATGATTGATACCGTGTGATTACTGACATTTTTAGAAACAGCTCAGCGTTAAAACGATCTCATCAATTATTCACCAAGTTTATTTAATTGTCAAGAAAAATATTAATTTATAGAAATAATAAAAGATAAGTAAGTAAAGGAAAAAAAGGCTTCTGTTCAGCAGTGGACGTCATATGGCTGAAATGATGAATGATGAAGTAAAGAAAACGTAGAAAACACTAAAAATATTATTGTGCGCGCTCAAGGGGCAAATGTTTGCGTGATGAGCACGAGCGTATGTACCCAATCAGGATGTTAATAAACGTATTTAAGTAGGTATGTTATTCTTGTGGCCATAGTTTGGCCATAGTGGCATTGCTATGCTGTATAGCTTCGCTTAGTTTGAGGCAGATGGTTAGTGCGATTGTTGGAAGAATTTGCTTATTTTATGACAAAAATATTGACAAGTATGAAAATTATTTTTCAACACATTTTTAACATCTCGTTCATTTAATGTGGGAAAATAAAAAATGTTTCACCAAAAATGAAAGAACGATGCGATACCGTGCGCTATACAAATAGATACCTAGTCCATTTACATATACAAACAAGGGGGGGTTAAATAAACGATTGTAAAAATGGGTCAGGTTGCGGTCATGACCTAACAAAAATTGATGTTATTTCGGTGTATCTTAACGACATAGTTACACTGAACGGGTTTGGTTGGAAGGCACTGGGATAGCGCTCTATGACGTTTAGTCACGTATAGCTAACAAAGAGCCAATATGCGAGGTACTAGCTTTGCTAGTGGTGTTAGATAGGTCACTATCGAGAGGCAATCGTTACCGGAATACATACTATTGCAATGGGCTAATTTCCTAATAAAAGTCAGTCAGTTGGATTAACAGAAAATATTGGACACGTATTTTTTATTTTCTCAATCAAACAAAAAATTATTAAGATATTGCCCTTTAAAGTTCCGTGTAACGTCACGTTCACTTTGATGCGCTTTATCTTCGTATTTTTTTGTTTAATTGACAAAAGACAAAATATGGGTCCAATATTTATAAATAATCTAACTGACGGACTAAATAGGATAATCTTTTTTGACCCAGAAAACTAGCCTATTTACAAAAGTACCTATTGATATTTCCTTGATACATTAGTTAGTTTAGATGTATATCTATGTGACGTTTTTTGTAATAAAGTGTAGGTATTTCAATATGTCTATCTCTGTCACTACTCCTAGAAAAAGAGTGGGTATACAAGGTTACATTGCAAAGGGGTGCCGAATCTCCAGAAGTGGCTCAGAATCAGTAACTTAATCGAACTATTTTTTTAATTTGGATTCTAATTACGAAAAGAAACAACCTTTATTGCTTCAGAGGTCTCACCGTTTTACAAAACTATTGTTCGAATGCGAGTATGTTGCTGTTGCTAAGCTGAATTTATATTAAAATCGTTTTGCGTCTTATTATTATTGATAGTAAGGCGATAATTGTCATTCGGTAAATTCGGTAATATTGATTTATCGAGATGCCAGACTCTATCTACGATTTTTATGAGTCAGGGCATAATATAATCTAGTCTTTGATGTTGGATAGATCCGGGGCTGCGATAGCTCGGCATCACTACTGTTTAACTATCAGAACGAAAATTTAATAAAAATAGCGAGAACAACAACGCGATTGTTTAACTACTACGGCTACTTTGCATAATAATATGTATCTTTGGTTCGAATCAGATTCAAATAGGATGGAATACGCTAACGATCTAGGTAAGTCTAAGACCTAAGTATAGGTGATGAATGTATCAGTTTTTGGAAATACTAATAAATAAATAAACAAATAAATATTGGAAAACATCACATAATTACATTTCTCTGATCCTATGGTAAGTAGCTTGTGTGTAAAGCACTTGTGTTACAGAAATCAGAAACAACGATGGCACTACAACACGCAGACCCGAGACATAGAAAAGTAATTTTTCTACATTGACCGACCGGGAATCTAACCTGGGACCTCAGAGATAGCGACACCAAGTCCGGTATGCTCGCCTCTCGGCTACGGAGATCATCAAAAATACAGGTAATATTTTTAGGACGTTATGTGAAGCAATGTGTGATAAACGCGACATATCCGACAAGTATTCAAGACCTAGCAGGAGGGCTAAATATTCGCAATAAACGATAAAACGATAAACGATATTCGGCAATAAAAAGTTATTTGTCAATTTTTACAACTGCAATATAACCTGTCACCAGAACCAAATGGCGCGTATTTCTCATTTTGACATATATCGGCGCTACCAACTTAGCGGGAGAATTCCAAGTGACGAATAGCTTCATCAGTTACGTCATATCCTCTCAAGCCAGGGTTTTAATATTAATGATAACTAGGGTTTGACCTGATACTGCGTCATGTGGTTAGTCGGCCGGGTAATTCTTATGGACAACGCTGCCGGGACAAACTGGTCAGTTATGAAATATTAATTACGACTCGAGGAAATTAATCACGGGTAAAAATTGTAGCCATGTTGCAGAGGTTATTTTAATCATAAACTAGCCGTTACCCTGTTTACGTAGATATATCGGTTTGGTAAAGAAAAAACAATGTAAGATTTTTGTAATATACCTAGCAATTGCAAAAGTCACAAATGTTATAATTTTTTTTTGATATGATTAGTTTAAAAAACTATAACACACACAAATGTACTATATTCATCTTCATTCAATCATTCAATCATTCAATCAAAATATGAGCCCAATACCGAAGGTTTTAGTTAGAGTTGTAAAGTGTCCGTCACGTTATAAATGTCTGACCGAGCAAATTGGACATTTTCTCAATGTGACCGGACATTTTGGACATTTATTGTCAGTAACGTCACATTCAATTCTATTGACAAACTATGAAAAAAAAAATCATTTGGGCACATAAGTACATCATTAATTCTCAATAATGCACTTATTTGTGCACTAAAGATTTTTTTTTGAGACAGGCTTTAGTAGTGGTGATCTTTAAAGCAATGAAATTTCTAAAATCTTTCTGTACGAACAAGCTAAAAAGTGTCGTATCGTTAATCGCGATTTTTTTTTAGTTCGATCCAGATCCAATTACATATTTTATTGTATGTTATTAATGTCATAACTATTATACTTAACATTTAAGACTTAATTTAATGGAATTCTTCTTTCTTTAATTTATACTAATAAAAAAAAATGTCCAATTATCATAAAAAAACAAGCAATTATCATAAATGATGGACAATTTACAACTCTCATCATCATCATCATCATTTCAGCCATAGGAGGTCCACTGCTGAACAAAGGCCTCCCCCAATGACTGATTATCGGGGGGAATTGCCAATACTCACCACGCTTGGCAGGTGGGTTGGCGAGCGTAGTTTTTTTACAAGATTTCGCACGAAGACGCTGCTGCCCGTCTCGTGCTACAGGAATTAGTCGTCTCTTACGACACGGCTCCTGTTGGCGGTGGGAAATTGTATTCTTTACGGCCGTCCATTTACAACTCTAGTTTTAGTCAATAAAGAGTACTATCTACTACCTACCTCCTGACTTCAATAACAGAAAGCCAATTCCCGTAATTTAACAGCAGTCGTAATCCAGTGTCGATCCGATCTCGACATTACTGTCAAATTATTGTACTGTCATCCGAATGTCAAATACTTACATAGTTTTAAATCGATAGTACGTCAGTTAGAAGTAGGTTAAAACTAGTTTTAAGATTTGATTACATAGTTAGTCAAGTTAGTTACAAGTGAAGGTAATATAAGTGTGTTAATAATAAATTAATTAATTTGCAACGTAGTGATTGCTTGTTTAGCGTCATTTGCTTTTTTTAGGATTTAGATATTTACTTTTGTCCTGCAATTCGGCTATATTTTAACAATTGGATTTTCATTATAATTTTCTGCCATCTCTTGCTTGCTTTCAGCATTACTAGGATATAAATATTGCCGGATAGCAATGAAAAGCTAAGTCATCAAAATAATAGTTTACTAGCTTTAGTCTGCGACTTCATCTGCGTTGACCTTACGCGGATAAAAAGTATCCTATGTGTTAATCCAGGCCATGGTCTATCAGTTTACCAAATTTAATCAAAATCCATTCAGTAGTTTTTGCGTGAAAGAGTAAAAAACTTCAATACAACCATACAAACTTTAGTATTGATTAGGATTAGTAGGATAGTAGGACGGTAAGCGACATCAGACTCTACACTGCAATCACTGTAACTGAAATGTTTAGTAAACCCAGCTAAGCCATTCAATAAGGGCCACTTTGACCACTTGCTGATAAGTTCCGGATAACCTATCTGGCACTTGTTTTGACAGATAACTCATAAAATTAGCTGTCAAAAAAGTGTCAGATAAGTTATCTGGAACTTAACAGCAAGTGGTGAAAGAGACCCGAAATATCGTAAATTATTACCAGATTTTATTATTAACTAGCTGTCCCGGCGAACTTCATACCGCCCCTTCATACAATTTTTTTCGATAATATTTCGGTTTTTTTTTGTTGTTATTCTGCTATGAGACAAATTCAACAAATCAAAGATCATAAAAATTGGTACAGCCGTTCTTGACTTATAAATGGTGTAACTAACCTGACTTTGTTTTACATTAGACTAGCTGTCCCGGCGAACTTCGTTTTTGTTTTCGTGAATTTTTCCGTTATTTTTGTAGTTTTCTGCTTTTCGGGACGGAGAGAAATTCAACAAATCAAAGATCATAAGAATCGGTCAAGCCGTTCTCGACTTCGATTTTGTTTTATATATATAGATTATCAATTTCGGTTGTTATCCATTAATTCAATCGATTTTAATGTAGAAAAGAAATTTACCCTGAATACGCAGTAGAGAAGAAATTAATATAGACGAGGTTGTTACCGAGGACATCTGCCTATCCAATTGTCTAAGTTGTTGAGCTTTCACAAAGGTTGTTGACATTGTCAACGAACCCTTATCATTATAATGGAAGGAATGATCGCTAATAGGGAGGAATTACCCTAATCCCAAATCTCCGAATATTGTTTATTTTACAATTATTCTGTTTCGATTATTCAGTAGCTTAGCTTAGCTAACAGAAATTAACAAAAAAAAATATTAACAGGGTTATTTGTAAAACATCAACAACCCCCTAGGGGCTGATTCTGGTGTTCAAATACAACAACTTTTTCTATGGGACCTGCATAACCACTCCTTTTGTCAATTTTTTGTGATAAATCCGCATCAAGGCGTCATCTGTCATAAGAGTGCGCAAACACAAGTTAACGGGATTTCATTTCCCATTTTTCTACTTTTTATACTTAACAAAATATCAAACTCGGATCACATTAAGCAATAATATCTGTATACCTGAGAGGGAGCCTAAGAGGGATTTAAAAAATAATAATTGGACAATCTTTAAGGTACTTAAATTCTTTTAAAAAAAAACATTAAAATCGGTTCACTTACATTTGATAAATATAATATATCTTAAAATAAGGAGATTTGGTATGTGATATGATGTCACAAAGATCCCATCATAAGAATTTGAACAAAAGTATGAAACCAGTTCCGAGGTACTTCGTTTGAACAAAAAAATAATCATTTTAAATCATGGTCAAGCCACGTTGACCGATTCGTGACAATTCTTTTTTGATTCAACGTTCTTGAGAATGTTCGATAAACATTCATAAATTATCAAAATACCGACGAACTTTGAACTTCCTTATTTTTTAAATCATTTAAAAATAAAGATTATATTCATAAATGTACTATTATGAATAGTTGTTTTATACACTACATACCTGCGTCAAAAGTAGCGATAGATCTAGGGCATGGGTGGCAAACCTTCGGCTTAAATTATTTTAAACTGTCAATACCAGTATAGTCTCCACCCTGTATAGATTGCTATGCAAGTTTAAGAAGTGTGTACAAATATGGACATAAAGCGAAGTCAGGAAAGTGAGAAAATTAGTAATTTATATGCAAACTAACGTAACTGGCTAATTATATTATCAGGGATACGAGTAAGTTTTATGATCGATATTATTATAGTATCTCATAAATATTGCTTGCATTGATAAATTTGATAGAAACTATTCAATATAAAGAGCCCAAAATAAGCAAAAAGCACAAACAAGTAGGTGTACCTAACCTAACCTGCTTAGCTCGCATTTACTTCATATCTTGTAACCAGTATTTCCTGTAAAAAAGGCTGACAAAGATGACTAAGTTTGTTGCGCCGTTTCTTCTCACCACCAGCCAATATGTAGTCCCGAAGCGGTGGTGGGGCAAAGCTATATTTTGGGACGTGTATAAGTGCCCCGAAGAGGGCCTATACATATATACTGAATAAATGAGTATTATTGAGAATCATTACCAGCACGACATTCAGTAATGGCTGTTCAACTTTAAATCTGGTCTACTAAGATTAAATATTGCAAGCAACTTAAAGCACATCATCTTACACTATGAACACATTTTTCTAACAGTTTTGGATAAAAAAATATTTTTTTTGTTTCAATCGATTTTTTTATTCAACTACAAGTACGTAATATGGAACATTTTACTTTAATACTTCAACTATAAAGCTTAAAATTGCACCATATTAACAACAAATTTATTATTATTCAAATGAAATTTACCTCTACCTAAAGGTTGTCTGGAAGAGATCGCTATTAGCGATAAGACCGCCTAAATTGTACATCTTTCTGTAAAAATCATGTGTATTTTACTTGTATGGTGTGCAATAAAGAGTATCTATCTATCTTATTATTTACAATTCGAGGTACTTTTTAATTTTAGCTATCTACTGTCGTATGCATGTATCCCAAAATAAATAATATTACTATTCTATACGCTTTTTAAGTTTACTTGTTGCGTGTAATAATCCTCTTACATTTATGCAACAATTTGTTACAATTTCAATAGGAATTTTGTTTTGACTCCTATTGAAGCAAGGAATTTATAAGTACTACGTAAAACTACTTATAAATTCCTTGTATGTATTGAAGACAGATTTACTCTGTGGCCACCCGCAGGGATATTATTGAATGTGAATACGAATTGGGTACTTACCAAGGACACACGATGAAAATTGCCCTCCTGAAAATGAAGATTATATGTTTCCTACCATTTTCATATATACCGAAAATGTCAAATGTCCTAAAGTTACAGTTATTAAGTTCAAAATATTGGTAGTAATTATTTACAGATCTCAAAGATATATCTTGGTAGGTCTAAGATTGATCTCAATGATTTGATAGGATGAGATGAGATCATAATCAGGAAAAGTCAACAGGAAAAATCAGTCTGTCAGATGACAATATTATCAGGGTTTGATGATAGATCCTAAAACTTAGCGTATAAGGCTAAATTCCATAATATAGAGAAATTTAAACATTGCTCAATTATATGATCAGATTCTATATAAATAACTAATCTAAATCATAATCTAGGTATTACAAAAATATAATTTCGTTGCTAGAACATTAGCTCGTAATGCTTATGTAATTTAATTCTGGAAATCTTTACTATATTATTCGAAGGTTAGGCCCCTGGCTAGACTTAAATAATGAATTAATAATAAAAATAACCAGTGTTGTACGAAACGAAATTATCTAGGTTAAGTAGATAATGGTGAAAAACAAAAATTACTTTACAACAAAGATTAAATATAAGTATATTAAAGAATAAATAGTAATATATTGTAATATTTAGTTCACAATAACTGACTTAGGTCCGAATACTGTAACACGGTTATGTTTTTAATTCTATGTCACCAATCTAAAAACATAGCAAGTAGAAATAACGGCTGATGGAAAAGAATGGTTTTAGAATGGAGGTCGCAGCAGCGTTGAACGTCCACCTACAAGGTGGACAGACGACTTGGAAGGTTGCAGGAGACCGCTGGATGCAGGCTGCTTCCAACCGGCCAAACTGGAAGTCATTACCTTTGTTCAGCAGTCGACGTCTTATGGCTGAAATGATGATGATTTTGAACATACAAATGCATTTACTTAATATTATTAAGCTCTTTTATGACTACTATTTCAAAATTTATCAAAATAATGCAAGACTTCTGCGTTGTATCGTACTAGTGAAGTACTATGTAGACATGACATGTACACTTACTATCGTATTATATTCGCTGACATTTTTGAAAAAACCAATGCCGATTTTAAGCCCTGTAATAGAAAAATAATTAAATACAATTTTAAAACACCAGCCTCCCTAGCATGAACACTGAAACACGATATGATATGATATAGCGCTATATCGACACGAACTGTAAAAATATGATAGTTATACCATATCACCTATCTAAAAACCATCGCTAATTAATGACTTACCAACCCATTACAGAAAACCGCATCTAAATCGGTCGAACTGCCTTGGAGATAAATGGAAACATTTGTAGCGACATCTATATCGCCACATACGAACTAAACTGACGTATCCTACATCGCGATATTAAAGTTATCGGAGCGATTGAACCATATATACAAGAACCCGACAAACAACCGTCGGGCAGTTGCCCACCAGACACAACACCCGTCTGGTCGGAGGATCCTCCTTTTTCAATGGTGGATGAGGAACTCAACACCCTGTTCTACACACCCATCCCCAAACTGGTGACCCTGAGCATGAACGTCAGCGCAGCCTTCGCAAAGCTACGTCATCGTGACGTCATCATCACTTCCTCAAGCTTTCGAGCAGCGAGTCCTACAGCCAGCCAGCATCCACGGCTACTTCGGGTATCCTGACCACCAGCATGCAGCGGACGCGCATTCCTGGTCATCACCCACAGCCTTCTCAGCGACCTTGGCACAGCACACTGCACTTCGGCCGGTCAGCAAGCAGAGACGCACTTCTCTCCTGGTCGACGCAGCAGCCAGCCACTACGCAGCACTGCACCACTCCGACTCACTGGAGCATTTGCAGCATCACCCCGACTCACTGGGGCATCACCGCAGACAGTTCCGACTCACCGTGAACTATGCGGCATCTGGTTCCGACTCACTGGAACATTCCACTGCCCCGGCAAGCACCACAATAGACGACTCAACCTGCTATCGACCTCCGGTCTCGGAGGGGAGTGATGTAGCGACATCTATATCGCCACATACGAACTAAACTGACGTATCCTACATCGCGATATTAAAGTTATCGGAGCGATTGAACCATATATACAAGAACCCGACAAACAACCGTCGGGCAGTTGCCCACCAGACACAACACCCGTCTGGTCGGAGGATCCTCCTTTTTCAATGGTGGATGAGGAACTCAACACCCTGTTCTACACACCCATCCCCAAACATTCTAGTGCACACACAAACAAACAAACAAATCAATCAATAATTCAATAAATTGTTTATAAAATGTTTAATATTAAATTATTGTTTAATAAATGTCTTTTCTTTCTTTCTTTCAATCAATTATTTGCGTCAAATATAGTACCTACAACGAGAGTTCGATCGTGGGTAAAAATTCGTTTTTAAACCGCGCCTTCATGACGTAGAACAAAAACCAGCCATTGTGACTTTGTGAGCGAGTGTACTGCTTTTGTATGCTAGCTACGTGACTTTTCTATTGCTTGAAATTTTACTTACCGTATTTCTTTTCTAGTTTTAAACTAAATTGTTCTCTCAATAATTGTCTGCAGTCAGGACTTAATGCGTCGTTTCTTATGTGGGATTCCGTACCGTTTTATTTTCGGACTGTGGTTACGCGACGTAGCGATTTATCTTAATTTGTGTGGTTCGCGATCCCTTTCTTAAGTTAGTTACGATCGAGAAATATTATCTTGCTTTTCTCTGCAGCTACAAAAGGTTTTTTAGCGAACTGCAGAAAAAAGAGCAACTTTTAATTAAGATTTTCACGTATGATGTTGTTTGCCTGTTTAGATAAAAACGCATGTCAAAACTGTGGTCCGGCCTTCAATTAAACTGAGCTATACTACAACAATTTATGACTCGGCTACAATGCCCAGCACACAAATTGTCCCCTAGCAGGATTCGAATTTGCGATTTTGCATTACTTCATACTCCTACGAACTACATTCTGCACTACCTCCAAGTCGACTAGTAGAGAAAGCTGTATAACATTAAGTCCGCCAACTGTAGTCACCTGTGCAATAAAGATTATAAATACGATTTATTAGACGACCTCTGTAGAGGCGAGCATACTGGACTTGGTGTCGCTATCTCTGAGGTCCCAGGTTCGATTTCCGGTCGGTCAATGTAGCAAAAACACTTTTCAATATAATCTCGGGTTTGGGTGTTGTGGTACCGTCGTTGTTTCTGATTTTTGTAACACACGTGCTTTGGCAGTAGCCAATTTTTGACAAAAGACAAAATATGGGTCCAATATTTTTTGATAATCTAACTGACGGACTAAATACAATAATCTTTTTTTGACCCAGGAAACTAGCCTATTACTGGCCAAAATGGAAATTAGCATACAGGAAGACTTTATCGTTTTTTTATATATTGGACAACATCACATACATTGCTCTGATCCTATGCTAATTTCCATTTTGGCCAGTAATAGGCTAGTTTCCTGGGTCAAAAAAATATTATTGTATTTAGTCCGTCAGTTAGATTATCAAAAAATATTGGACCTATATTTTGTCTTTTGTCAATCAAACAAAAAATAACGAAGATAAAGCTCATCAAAGTGAGCACGGGACGTCACACCTTGCTAAAAAGTGTCGCAAGGCGTGACGTTACGCGGAACTTTAACGAGCTATATCTTCATCATTTTTTGTTTGCTTAAGAAAAGAAAAAATACGTGTCTAATATTTTCTGTTAATCCAACTGACGGACTAATCAGATTTTTTTAGGAAACTAGCCCATTATGTCGATGGTATCTATAAGACAGCTTAAAAGTATCTTCGCAAAACAGTATTAAGTCTCTCTAAGTGGTTAAAAGCTTTTAGGACATCGTAAAACTGGTCTTTATCTTTATAAATTAAACGGGAGGACCCAGTTGTGCCGTGAACAAATATTTTTAGCTGCTGGTGTTAAATAACCGTAGGACACCAATCATTATAAAATATCGCCAAAGAAACTCATTTGATATTTTACTTTCGAGTTTGCTAACGACTTAACTTTAAACGATTCAAGTTTTGTTAGTGATCCGTCAGGAAGCTCTTACAATAATCGGGTTTGGTCAAGTTTTTTGAATCCTTAGAATACCTGTTCCGGTGAAATACTGTTAATAAAAAATTTACAAAATCGTAATTAACATAATTTTTGAAAGAAAAATAAAATTCTATGAATAGCCACATCATGCACAACGTTTGTCGATATTTCTGGGGTCTTACCATGAGCTCTTAAAACAGAATATAATTTATCCTTACTTTGTTTTTTCTATATGTATACAGGGTGTTAACCGCAAAACTGTCTAGGGTGTATATTCACAGCTTAAATACAGCAACTTATTCTATGGAGCCAACATCAAAATCGAAAAAATAACACTTTCCTAGTTCCACATCAGTTTGTATGTTAATTAGTTGTTGTTCTTGTAAAAAGTTGTTGTATTTGAGCACCTGAACCAACCCTTAAACGGTTTTGATTTATGTGATTATGGTCTTGTAGACTATGACATAAAAACAACACTGCATAAACATAAAGGTATTGTTCAAAGGTTTAGTAGACCCCTTATGAAAAAAAAAACCTGCAGATATTGAAACAACAAATTAACTAGTTTTTTTCAATTCTAGAAAGAACATTATTCTATCACTTCTTCTTTTTTTTTCATATTAATGGTACGGTCAGCATCAAGTCGATGACCAAATTCAGATTTTCAGAATCGCTATACATCTTAATACCTAAATCGTTCAACATGACAAGCGCCAGAATTAGCCTTTTATGATAATCATTCAACTCAGGCACTTGTCATGTTGAGTAATTTTGCTATATATGCTGACCGTACGTACAGCAATTCTTTTGCTTCCGCTTCCATAATCTTTAAAAGAAATCGCAAACCCTAAATCTATCTCCTAGCGTTTTGTCCCATTCCCAATCGGAGTATGCTTGATCGTAGTTGCGACAAATCTAGATATTACGTTTGGAGCGAATGCCATCCAACCCTAAATAGAAGTAGATCATTGTAGAACTATGGCTACACCCTGGATGTGTTATCTGAATGTGTAGGTTTCCTCACGCGATGCTTACCCTCACCGAGCAAGTGGTTTATCTAAATCTGTATTTCCGAAAAATTTACAATACGCGGCGCTGTAAAAAGCGAGAAATTAGAAACAATCAAATTGTTTTTCCAAACAATTTAATGTATACGAGGTTTAAAAAAATTGAACCAAATTTGAGAGGTTCAAAGTCTAGAATATAAATAGTAAAAATATTTAAAAAAATCCATTGTAAAAAAGACCGAATCAGAAATGACAACCATGAGAATTTGATCGTACCATGCGCGTTGGATTTTGAACGGATTCTTTATAGTTTTTTTTATAGGATTTTTCTGTAAAGTAAACTCGTTTTTGAAAAAAAAAAATTTTAATTTTTTTTTAAAAATATTTAAATTGTATTCTAGATTTGATTCTGAACTACCTCCTATATTTTGGGTCGTATTTGTACACAACCTGTATAACCTTTATCAAGAACCAAGATACACTGTATCGGTATTCGATAACCTAATTTAAATGATGGAAGCTTGCCCAACTGTTACTTCGAAGAAAAACACTTTACCGACACTCTTAGGTACATTTTATGAGTACTCCAAGTAAATTGATTTTAGTTTTATGACAATACCGCCGCCTGATGCTCGGAGGACCGGTTGTAAAATACTTTCTTCGCTTACGGAGAGGAATGTACTATAAAAAGGACAATTCAGTGTGTCAGCAGTTGGGTCGACTGCTGCTAATATAGCGGATTTTATGTTACCGAAAGTAGTCGGTATAATAGGGCTATAGCCTAGTAAAAAGTTAAATAATAGAACAAAAACTATATCAACAAATCAACATGTCTTTAAACAAACATTGTTTTTTAAGTGGCGTTTCTCTTTTTCATATTTTTTAAGCTAAAACTTAAACGAGACGAGACTGAGAAGTTAAACGTTGTAATTTTTCTCTGTTACTGCTGGCTGACCTAACCAATATCAAAATCGCATTATGTTCTACATAAAGGACAACTTAAAAAATATATAAGATACTGAACTCAATATCTAATATCTATTAGGAGTTGTCCTAAGCTAAGCTTAATTTATTTCACCTGTGTACTCGGATACCTCAATACCTCAAAGTTGAACCCACCAAGCGAAATACACCTGTGTCGTCGTTAATCAATAGTGAGAACGCTCGCGATGGTAGACCACAACATTAAATCCGTCTAGAGAAACTTGTACTTCTCACACAGGTAGGGAACAGCATCCCTACCATAAACGCTAAATAGCAGTAATTGTTTTGTCGACAACTATAAGTAACAATGCCAAAAAACAAAAAAAATATTAAACCCCTGATTATTCAATAAATTCGGTGTCATTTTGTGCAGTGTTACCATTTATTATAGACCGCGGAGGCAGCAAAATTAAAAATAAACTTCTTGTATTTTATGCATTCTAAAAACGCTGTTTTTTCTGTTTTCCTGGCGGAGGGCTGAAACTTCGGCGTCAGGAAAATTCCTGGCTGAATCTGGCTGAATCAATAATGAGTCGGATCAAGCGATTATTAATTTAGGAGTAAAATTGTACCATTCAGTAAAAATGTTTCTTAGTTAAATATGTTCACTTTTATCGATATATTTTCCCTTAAAAGTTTTGTATAAGCTAGTTTAAAATTAAGGGTTATTTTTGAGAGGTAATCTCACTAACTACAGGTTACTGATTTGGTTTTAATAGTTCTATCATTGGTAGACAGACATAAGTCATTAGTCAAAATACTTAAATGATACAAAATGCTTATCAACGTATGTAAATGTAGCATTTGTCACTGACAAAGGCTTATTTTTATCTTAATTACGTACTAAAGGATTAAGGACATTAAAAATGTACCTGCACCAGGAATTGAGCCTGGGCCGTTTACAGTCAAAGCGAACTATTGCACCCTTACGCCAATCATGTTTATTTCAATTAGGCCAATATACAGGGTGGTTGGTAATTTGACCTATTCTTGTTAAAGGGATATAGAGGGGACTATTTTAAAATAATTACATCCTATCACACCCTATCTCAAAATTACCAACAGTCTGGTGTAGTGGTTCGCGCTCCGGACTACAAAGCCGGCAGCAAATGATTGTGTGATGAGCACGAGAATATCTACCTAATTCATGGATGTCTCCAAAAGTATGTAAGTATGTTTATCCGTTATCTAGTCGCCATAGTACAAGCTTGGCTTAGTTTGGGGCTAGATGATTGTAAAAAACAATTTCTAAAAAAATCTAAAAAAAAACAGTTAAGGGAATTTTTAATTTATTTTTTACTACTACCAGTTTCCAAATTAATATTATTCAATAAATAAAAATTAATGGCCAAACTATTTTTTTTCTAAAATTAGTCAAAAAGTAGAAATATATTTAACGTTTTGACATAAATGAATAGTTAAATAGCTTAGTTAGATAGCTTACATTTGGAAAAAAAATTTTTTTCTTCATAATGCTAAATTCTTGGATGTTAAGATAGGATACAATTATGTAGTTGGAAATAATCCCATATCCCTTAGCGGGAATAGGTAAGATAACCAGTCACCCTGTATCCTAGTGTAATTTTTTAGGCAAATTTTTATTCCCATAGTTCAAGAATATATAGGGCAGCAATATCTTTCTAAACAGTCCAATTTTATCCCAGCATTCCTTGCATGTCTCAACCTAAAACATTAATAACAGGAACTCATAGTAACATTCAGCCCGCAAAAATGAAATTCGTGTTTGCATTACTAAGCGACCTGTACCTAACTTTCTGTATAATATAATACGCATATTACTGTTACCAAAGTTTTTGTATTAAAAATACCGTAAGAATATCGCGAAATTCCTTGGCTGATGGCAATAGTTCCGGCTTGAATGCCCCGCGGGTGTAATATTGCGGGGGAACTGATTGACATCCACGAAAGTAGATTTTACTGTGCCATTCCAAAGTCGAGTCTCAATTGTTTTGATTTAAAACTAAACACCAACGTATTTCGCAATGTCGCAATTCGATGTTTTTAGGGTTCCGTAGCCAAATGGCAAAAAACGAAACCCTTATCGATTCGTCATGTCTGTCTGTCTGTCTGTCCGTCTGTCCGTCCGTCCGTATGTCACAGCCACTTTTTTCCGAAAATATAAGAACTATACTGTTGAAACTTAATAAGTAGAACTGTGAACCGCATTAAGATTTTCACAAAAAAATAGAAAAATAATAATAAATTTTGGGGGCTCCCCATACTTAGAACTAAAACTCGAATTTTTTTTTTTCGTCAAACCCATACGAGTGGGGTATCAATGGATAGTTCTTTAAAAATGATATTGAAGGTTCTAACATATTTTTTTTCTAAACTGAATAGTTTGCGTGTGAGACGCTTCCAAAGTGGTAAAATGTGCTGTAACTTCTAAAATAAGAAAATGATAAATCTAAAAAAAATATATAATGTACATTACCATAAAAACTACCAGCGAAAATTGGTTTGAACGAGATCAAGTAATTAGTTTTTTTTTAATACGCCATAAATCGTAAACCGCAATTTAACTTTCGTAATGTTATGGATTCCATTTTGCAATAAAAATACCATAACTATGACTCGATTGTCGTGATGGGTGAACTTTTACTCATAACGGTACCTACAGGTTTGTACGGAATCCTCGGTGCGCGAGTCCGACTCGCACTTGGCCGGTTTTTTATAGTTGTTAAAAAAAAACCAGCGCTTAAACATGTTACTCCAAATAAGCAAAACCTCTTAACATCGTTTTTAAATACTTTTGAGCACCTTTCTACTCCCTATTACATGTATATAAAATATTTGAAAGACGTAAAAAAAATCTTTGAAGTTTATCTTTAAAAGTTGAAAACAGTCGTTTAAACTACGTCGATAAAAATGTATTCTATGCAGCTCCTCCGCAAGTAATCCTTATCTTAATTTTTGGCATTGACCAATCGGTAGAAAATTTTAAAACAGGTTACTCAAAATTGTACGAAAAAAAAAGTTTAATTGGTCTATTATTTATTATTTCTGTCAATTATTCATAATCTACGAACTTCTGTTCCTCTGTGCACGCCAGAGGACGGGGTAGAGAGGAAATTAATGCTGAAGGTCATTTGCTCTGGGAACCTTCTTAAAGACTGATTCAGCTGCTCAAAGTGCAACTTTTTCTAGGAGACCAACATAAAAGAATCACCATACAAATTTTAATGATATCGCGTGACCAAGAAATAAATATGGGATTAAGTCGTTTTTTTTTCGAAATTGGCCCCAAAATGTTGTTTGGTTCAAGCATCAGAATCAGCCCATAGATTATGCGTATTTTTATTTTTATTATCATATTAATGTACGTTGTTTCATCATTTTGGTACAGATAACAGCTGGCCAAACCTACCACGAAACGTCAATTTTTTTCAATTGTTCTAAAGTTGAAAATCAGTTCAATGACCTGTAACTTTTTGGGTAAGTTGACCTTCCGTTGACAATTTAATTTAAAAAAAATTCTAGTTCCGAAATAATAACACATCACACTTTTCATCTCGTAAATTCTTACCCGTAATTCAAAGTCCAGGCGCAGTCAAGAGACAAAGCTTGTGAAAAATAATCCGCCTAACGAAATATTCTGACCACGTTCAGTAATATTGTAAATACAAGACCAAAACCGAATTGAGTGACGTCTGGCCCAGCATACGACAGTTTTAGGACTACCCTCGCTCAATTGTTTCCACAGAGCTAAAATACGCATGGTGACAAGTCAGGTTACCAATGTCCATTATTAGCTGAACTTTCATTGTTTAGGCGGTCACTTAAGTGAGAGTTCAGCTTATAATGGGTAATGATAACTTGAATTGTACGGACAATTGACATACGTTACCTACTTATTGATACACTGAAAAGGGCTTACTGAATTTATAGTTTATAAAATAGTGGTTCATTTTTCCTCTAACGGCTTCCATTGTAAAAAATAGAAGCCTAGTACTTCCCGCACTGCAAATCACATTACGTGAAATTTCTTTTTTACCTCGCACATCAAATTTTAGTGATAAGACCGCCTAAATTGTGCATCTTTCTGTAAACACAAATTGTAACTTCTTTTTATGGCGTACAATAAAGAGTACTATCTATCAAAATCTGTTAAAGCGTTTAGTCGTACGGTGGAATTAAGAAACTCACACAAATACATAAATACATGCATACATGAACCCTAAACCTCTTTGGGTAAGTATGTCGTTTAAAAATATGTTTTCATCTTCCGTACTCCATTGATTTTTTAACAGACCGGCCTGTTTGTAAATAAATATTTTTAAATATCTACTTTTTCTCATGTTTCTTTGACAAACTTGTCCCATGTCACCTTAACCTGACTTAATCAGGCTACACTTTCATGTTAATTATAATCATAAATCTTGTGAAACACAGGTATAAGAAAAGGTCTTTCAAAAGGTAATCCTAGATTAGCACGGCCGTGTTCTACCTCATGGCGAACCTACCTACTTACAATTAATTGAAATAGATAAATATATATAAATAAAATAATTTATTTGCCAGAATATGGTTACACAGTGTTCTTAAAATAATATTTACCAACATATTCTATCGCCAGCGATTGCAAATTTTGATAAGGAGAGATTTTGAAAATTAAAATTAATTCACACAATAGTTACTACACCTTGTAATTGTTTTTTTTTCTATAAACTTATTATTATTATACTAGCTGTTGCCCGCGACTTCGTTCGCGTGGTCCTTAGTTTATTCATAAAGGATTCTCTGCGCAATTTTCTCATTTTTTTCTTTTAAAAGATCTTTCTCTTGACATTAATTAATACAACAAAAAAGAATTAGCGAAATTGTTCCATTCGTTCACGCGTGATGCGATGACCAATGGAAATAGAAATTCATTTATATATATATAGATAGATTAACAGTAATTGCAATTACAATACAACAAGCCTACCGCTATATTCCGGTCCGATGACCGTAGCCGAGATGCGAGCATACCGGACTTGGTGTCGCTATATCTGAGGTCCCGGGTTCGAATCTTGGTCGGTCAATGTAGGAAAATAACTTTTCTATATTGTCTTGGATCTGGGTGTTGGGGTACCGTCGTTGTTTTTGATTTCTGTAACATTAGTACTTTGGCTACTTACCATAGGATCAGAGCAATGTATATGTTGTCCAATATTTATTTATATATGAATATTTTTTGAAATTTTAATTATTGCTTTTTTCACTTAATTTTAATAACTCTTTTAAAAGGACAAACTCTTGCTGATTTATCGGCTATTGAAACGCGAAAACGTCATAAAATTGCTGCAGTCAGATTTAAATGATAAGACAAGAAATATTGGTTTAATATGGAAAATTACTTACCTCGGCCTGATTTGATCGCACCGTTGTAGTTTTGCAGGATAAGGAATGAGGAATATGAATATATTAACTAAACTAAACTTAATATGGCTTATAAACCTTTCTCTTTTTCATTCTTTGAGGGACCTACTATTAAAGAATTATTTTTAAAACATTAGAAACGAATCTTGAATTTGAACATGAAAACAATTCGTGTATGAAATTCATTTCTATTATTAACGATTTTGAGCATTTAGAATCAATCGAATTAAGTGTTGCTATTACATTGAAATCTATTTCGTTTCACGCAGAACATATTACGGAATGCAAAAACTCATTGATTTTAAAAATTGGTAATGTATCGCTTAGAAATAAGAAAATATTATATAATTTATTTTTTCTTTTTCGAAATTCGCAACTTCGCAACAATGATGTTTGATCGTAAACCAAACCAATGCAATTTGTTGGTCCCCACGACACAGGCATGCCTAGTGTGGGGTCCAAAGCTACCCCTTTTAAGACAAATACTTAAAAAATGATGTTCTAATTTTATTACTTCATTCTATGTATAATGACTAATTTAAGAAAATTGAAATGTAATGTAATATTATGAATGTAAACCATTTGACTGTAAAATTTATGTAGCTAATAAATACATTAGGGTCACAAAATCTCTGTCAAAATATAATGTTTACTTGTCAATGTTATTCTTCCGTACTTTCTACTAATAGAAAACGACAAACTACTCTAGCAGAATTCACGGAAGAAATATTCAAAAATAGTGCTTTTAGGTATTCGCATGCGAATCTTGCGATTGACTGTAATTCGCATGATTCAAAAATACGTCTCCTGTATTGTATGCTAGCACAAAACCAGACGCTTTATCTTACTGCGCATTGTTTATTCTCGAAATTGAACCGATCAGGAATAGAGTACTTAATCTACCCATTGAAGCGATTTTGTCCTTTACCGATACATTCCAGTACCTAACCTTATCCCACCCGTCAATATTAATCTAACTTACCGTCGCTCCGCAACTTTGATGTGTACAGAGGCTCAGATCCCAGTAATTGTTTGTTACTCAGCTTTTGTAGCGAAACGATATTTATTTTGCACAATTCAGCTACTTTAAAAAGGCAATTTATAATTGTTCTGCGGACGCTATTCAGGTTTTCAAAAGGATATTTATCGTTACCTAAGCTAAATATAATTGTATTGTGAATTGTTTTCGAGTAAATAATGTCCGTAACACATGATAAGTATAAATGAAAATGTGTCATAATTGTTAGATTTTAATAGGAACGATATTGCTTTTGTTGTGTTAGTTAAACTGAAATAATGATTATACACATGTGCCGAAAAATAAAAGATGTGAAGTAAGTTATTTATATCCTTAGATTATAAAGTACGACGACCGTCTGGTGTAGTGGTTAGGACTTCCGACTACAAACCCAGCGGTTCCAGGTTCTAATCCCGCAAGGGACAAATATTTGTGTGATAAGCACGAGCATTTTTACCTTAGTCATGGATGTTTATAAAAGTATTTAAGTATGTTTATCCGTTATCTTATCGCCATCTGTACTAGCTTTGCTTAATTTGGGACTGGATACCTAATTCGCACCTACCTAATTATGTACATTCGCAAAAACCTGCATCTTTTCCCTAAGAAAAGTGACAAACATAATTTTAATACCCGGAATAAAGATAAACTTGCTGTTTCAAATTTCAGACTGCATAAAGTGAGTAATTCGTTCATGGGGAAATGTATTCGCTTTTTTAACAAATTACCACAGTCTATTGTTGAACTACCCATGTTCGAGTTTAAATCGCATGTTAAGATTATTTTAATGAAAAAGGGTTATTATATACTGTTAATGACTATTTAAACGACAAAAATGTCTGGAATTAAATACTGCCCTGCTCGCACAGGTATACATTATTTTCTTTTCATTTTTTTTTTATGGCAGCTAGTGGTGACTGAGTTTGTTCCGGCGTTTCTTCTCAGCACTTGCCAGATTGTCTGTGTCTTGTCTCGAAGCGCTAGTAGGGCCTAAAAAATAAGGAGACATGTTCTGCCCCATATGGGCCAATAATGTTATTATTGACGTTCATAAGTGGCAGTTTTCTGTCCTAAACTGAATAAATGATTTTTGACTTTTGACTTTTAATTGGTGTGATTGGAAAACATTTATTTATGTATTTATTAATTTTGCCAGGGCTGACTCCTAGCACACCTAGATCCTAACTAATTTAGTAAAGTTTATTTTGTGCTACCCTAAGAACTAAACCCTTAGGTTAAGTAATTCACTTAACAAAGAGTCCTGACTCATTGTTTTCAAAGCGAAAGTTTGTAGAAATATAATTTGGTAATTTTATTTAAAATTATTTAGTGTCTGTGACGGCAATAATATCTTATTTAATCTTTTAAGTACTTAGGTCAAAGGTTATATCTTTAAAATTTAATTATTATGTAGGATTGTAGGTACATACTTTCGCATCTCCCGTAATCGCGCGCTGCCATGCAAACTCGGTTTCATTATAACAACATGCGGGAGCGAAATTAAATCTTGCGAGTATAAAGACATTATTATTACAACATGATTGAAGTGGAAATACGCTTTTTTATGAAAATAATGAGTCATGAAAGAGTGAGAGCTAAGAGCTCGGAGCATCGCTCCGTGCCGCGGCCTGAGTTCAAAACCTTCTAAAATCTAAACGATAATATCGCAAGGAATTATATAACACAAAATATAACTAATGACTTACCCGAGGATAAATAAGTAAATTTTATTTAAAAAAAAAAATCGACTGGCACCGACTCCAAAAGTAACTGATTAGGTACTTAAGTGTTAGGATTATTTTTAGCATTTTAGTGTTTTGAAGTCGGTTTTATATTTTTTAATAAAATTTACTATTTCATCTATTTTTAGTGATAAATCCTAATCTAACTGCTGAACACCAATTTCATGCCGTATTTTCCTACCCTTAGGGGTGATTTTTATTTTGAAAACTTTTATCATAGCATCTTTGAAGTATAAGCTATTCAACAAAACAAAAATCATCAAAATCGGCTCATATTTGTCGAAGATAGGTAACAAAAACCACAACCAAAATATTATCTGGGTATATATTTGTTGATTTTCTCAAAAAGTTCTAAATTAATTTCGATAAAATTTATATGGGACCACCTCTGAACTATGATCTACCAAACAAGAAAAGAATCATTAAAATCGATTCATAATTGGCGGAGTAATCGCGTAACATACATACAAAAAAAAAGCATACAGTCGAATTGAGAACCTCCTCTTTTTTTGAAGTCGGTTGAAAATACGGTACATACGGTCAACATTACGCTTACTCATAAACACACGGTATCAAATGTTCTACAGATTGAGAATGCCATGCCATATATGCCATGCGATGATAAGTTAGTGCGATGAAAGACAATACCGAAATCACACCACTTAGGTACTTCAAATTCAACATTTCTTTATTTGCATACAAGTTGTAGAAATCAATGGTTGGGAGGTGCACTTGTGTTAGGAGACTCCCGCACTTACGTAAATCTAATCTAAGTTGGTAGGTATCTACGAAAAAAGATTTTCTGTTATTGCATCTGGATCGATTTTTTGTATAGTAAATAGCGAATTCGATATTTGCGCGGACAAAACCGTAGGCAGCGGTTTCGGGCGACTGGTAGAGATTACCTCACCAAGTAAGTATTAAGTCCATTGTACCTAAAGTAAAAAGTAGTGTGCAAATATACGTCCTACTGCAGGGCTCAGGCCTCACCTCAACTATGAGGTGGTTTGGGCCAGTCTGTTTTACTGTCAGGTGTTATTGAGCCGCCCTAAAACTTCCGACTAGGATTTACGACTAGTATCAAGCGTTACCAACGGATCAGCCAACCAGAACCAACTTTTAACGTGCCTTCCGAAGCACGGAGATGCTGGAATGGTTTCCCAAGTCCACCTCTTGTATGATTATTAAAATCTATGCAGTAAAGTTTATATAAATAAATAAAATCATAGGTTTGAGCTAATTCGCTTAATATTTTTATTTTCACAACTCAATTATACCTTCTTTAAAGTGCGGCTGTCAATGTCTAACGTATTATTGTTTTTAACTGTACCAAAATCGAATCTCGATTCTGCAGGCCCTCGGGCAAAATACACAAAAATCCTGGGAAGTGCTAATTGCCTGGCCATAGGTTACGTTGCCAGAGAGGAAACGTTGCAAATAAGCAGATACCCAAAAACTTGTTATCTAGTTTGGAAAACTAATAGTGATGCTACACTATCGACAGTTTTGTCCCGTAGCCGCCAAGGGTAAAAAAGTGGGACGTGTAAAAGAGCTTAATTCAGGCTTATTTGCAAAAAAATAATGTTTTAATGGTTTCGTTCCACCTAAAAAGTGATTATGACAAAATACTATAAAGGATACCTTAGTACCTTGTGGTTACGCAAGTTTAGGTATATGCTCTTTAAAAAAAGAATGTTGCTGATGTTAAGCTGAATGGCCTTTTTTATAAATTTTATCAATAACTAACCTAACCTATTAAGCAAAATGACCACTATTTACAGTACCAACCAAATTTTAGATGGTAATTTAGGATAGAGTTCTAGTAAACAGGAAAAAACATTTAAAAATCTAATGGTACCTACAATGTGCAATGGTCAAAAGGCCAGCTCATTACTCAGAGGTCCTGGGTTCAAATGACTACGATGATTGCGACACACATTCTTTGCGGTCGGCGTAGTTAAATTTAACTAAGTATAAGTTTCCTTTTTTTGCTAAATACTCTTCGTGTAGCCTAACTATGAGCTTTTAAAACAGTATTACTTCAATCTTGTTTTGTGTTTTCTTTATAGAGTATGACGTATAAGCAAAGTGTAAGCAGTGGCAGTACTATTTGGAGTTTATGTTAAGGCCTTTGGTATCGATATAATATGATGCCGAATACTTGGCTGCACTACACTACAAATACGCCGACTTTTAGATTCGGGAACTCAGTCACGTCGAGATACCGCGGACCAGAGATGTTGCTTTCTGGTTCATTTGACGCGAGCTGACGAGGCAGCGGAGGAAGGGCACATTTTGATATTTGGCATCGTCGTAAAGTAACTCGACGGTATTATATTACAGGCGAGACCTAATATTAGGTTTTCAATTATGCTTTAAAGAATATAGTTTTGTGACGTGGACGTGTATCTGTTTAGTAGGATATAAAGTATTTTTATTTTTAAAAACCAAAACCTACTAAAAACAAACGATAACAATAATAATTTTTGGAATTTGTATCAGCCAAGGATAGTTTAAACTATCATCAGAATCATCGAAATCGGTTCATATTTGACGAGTATACCCGCGTAACATGGATATCATGGATTCATTTGATATTAAGAGGTTGTAATAATTGTCAAGTCATTTTGTTCTCTTTAATTTACTTTAAATTAATTCAGACTTAATATCTGTTTTCGGCAGTATTGTTGTGAATGTCGTGGCAACCTTTATGTAAGGCAACTCTGTAAATATGTATTTTAATTTTAAGTATGTTAATGTGTGGTGTATGCTTTGTTGGTTGTCCTAAATAAATTAAATAAAAAAAAAACATAAAAAAAACTTACTTACACCGAGTTGAAAATCTTTTCGGTTTTAATGTCATTTGAAAATGCATTGCCAGGCATTGCATGATTCTCAGGTATCAAATCTAATGTCTCTTGTCTGTGTAATTTTACCTACATTCTCTGGCTTTTTATCAGGTCGTCTCTTATGATGTCCGCATCCAATAACTCTTTTCAGGCACTAGATGCTGGGGCTCGTCAGACGCAGGCAGCCATTTTTGTATAAGTAAATCATAAAATTAAAGAAATCATAGGTAAAAAAATCCTTGTGCGAGACGAGGTACCAGACGACTTTTTAAAGTAGTACAACTATACAATTATTTTGTTTAGTAAAATTACAAACCATAATTACCTAATCCGTTTTGATTGATCAGTCATGCATAAGGGTCAAGTCACACTGCCGCGGGAGAGAGGTGAATTATAGCTAAAATAATCTTTTTTAAACCAGTTTTGAACTTTATCATCATTGTTTAGCGCAAAATTTGTGTTCAAAACTAGTAGAGAAGCATGTTGCCCAAAATGCTAGACCATTCTCGTGAACTTATCTATTTTTTTTTGATGCCATATCTAAATAATACTTTGCAGATTGGAGAAACAACAAATATTTTGTTCTCAAAATTGGCTTCGCTTCCATTTCTCTGCAGCGGCAATGTGAATTGGTCCTAATAGAACATTTATTTTTTGCTTGAAAAAATCAATTCATGTTCCCTTAATCACTTTTTTGTGTTGGCAATTTTTCAAATTAGTTATGGGAATACTGACATCCGGCAATGAAATGGTGAATAATTGCCTAGTTTAGAAAAAAAAACACTTGTTACTGGCATTGATAGTTTTTGTATCAATGCCAGTTTTTTTTTGTGTTTCACGCTGTTTTTATAATGTACAAATACGTCAGCTTTTAAACTAAACTGTCTTTACAGCCATGTCACGTCATCATCATCATTTCAGCCATAGGACGTCCACTGCTGAACATAGGCCTCTCCCAGAGACTTCCAGATTGGCCAGTTGGAAGTGTTTTGCATCCAGCGGCTTCCTGCAACCTATTTACCAGGTCGTCTGTCCACCTTGGCGGTGGACGTCCTACGCTGCGGTTGTTGGCACGTCGCCTAAATTCTAGAACTTTTCTGCCCCATCGGCTGTCAGTTCTACATTCTAGTTATTCTTCTTTACAGTACATATTTTATTAAGTGTAAGGTAATAGGTATCTTATATCTATCTTGTGTAGTTTCTATAATTGTTATCGACCGATCTACAAACTTGCGATAGCATCTCGAAGTTAAAGTTGAGTGACTGAACACATTTTACGCAAGGTTTGCTTAACTTGATTCTATTTCGTCTGATGGTACACTGAGCAACAAAAGTAAATGATACTTCGCCCTAATCGCCGTACACTCTATAATAGAATCTATATTATTAGATCCGTTTTTGTTTTGGACAAAGTTGCGTTATGGTTAATATCGGTTTGGGTTGTAAGAATAAGGAATAATCTTTTGGACATCATAATGATACCATTGCAGTTATTCATTCAAACTTTACTCAACCCTGAAATTTCACTAGTTATGAAGTTATAGTTATAATAATAAAAAATCCTTTATTCAAAAGACAACATTTATCCTATAATGTATAAAAATGAACACTTAATACTATGCTGTTATGTTACAACTTTTGTTGTGTTACGACTTTGGTCCCATAGTAAAAGTGCAGATTCCCTAGTCTTACCTGTCACTGTATTTTGGAAATATTATTGAATATTATAAATAATAATAATAATGCAGGCCGCTTCCAACGGACCTCTGGAAATCACTGAGGGAGGCCTATGTTCAGCAGTGGACGTCCGGAGGCTGAAATGATGATGATGATGATGATAAATAAATAATCTATATATATAACAAAGTCGGGCTAGTTACACCATTTATAAGTCAAGAATGGCTGTACCGATTTTAATGATCTTTGATTCGTTATATTTTTCTTCGCCCCGAATAGCAGAACTAATAAAAAAACAGAAATATTCATTTAAAAAATGTATGAAGGCGCGGTACGAAGTTCGCCGGGACAGCTAGTTACCTAGTAATAAAAGTTAAAACGTGTTCCTAAAATTTTATAAAAAAAAAGGATTTTTAGCTTTTCAGTTTTTTGAAGTCGGTTTACTTTTTTTTAATAAAATTTACTTATTTCATCTATTTTTAGTGATACATACAGTGATAATCCTCAACAAAATGAATCATTTGAGTGCAAACATAAGTTAACGGCTGAACACCGATTTCATCCCTTATTTTTCCCACCTTAGAGGTTAAATTAAAAAAAAATCAGAATACCATCTTTAAAGTATAAGCTATTCGATAAAGAAAGAATCATGAAAATCGGTTCACAAATGCCGAAGATATTGGGCAACATAGGTACAAAATCAGTCGGCCCGGTATGGAGTTCATGCAATGTTTGATGATTTTCTTATAGATCCCATCATCAGAACTTGATCTAATTTATATGAGACCAATCCGAAAGTATTCCCTTTCGAACAAAAAAAGAAGTATCGAAATCGGTTAACCTGGTAACGCATGAACGCTGAACATACATAAAAAAAAAAAAAAACAAAGATACTGACGAATTGAGAACCTCCTCCTTTTTTGAAGTCGGTTAATAAAGTGACCATAAGAGTGCCTTTATCTAATACTAAACGTTTTTTTTTTTACCTAGAACTCAGCCAATAAATAAAAAAATTTTTTAACTAGAAATTAATTTACTATCGGATATAAAATAACTTCGCCAACTTGTACTTTTAGGAAACTCATAAATTCTTATTTTTAATGGTTAAAAGTTTTCGGTGTTATGTAGAGCTCTCACATGTTCGGCGAGGTTGCGGTGAAGTAAGTTTGAGGTAAAAAAAATTGTAGCCATCGCAGTCGAATTCTGGAAAAAGGCTTCCCATAATAATCTTCACATAACAAATACTTGTCGGTGTTAGGGCTTGCCAACGGTAGTGCTGCGCGCTACCTAGCGCTGCCAACATTGACTTATATATTACTTCGTAAGGACAGGGCGGACCGCATGTTAAACTGTTGCCACTAACGTGGCCCTAAAGTAATCCTCTTTAGACCGAAGTGACGTAGTCGGCTGTCGGCTGTCGTCGAGAGCGAAGGTTCGTTAAAATTAGGAAAATGATGAGATTTGTCGTGTTCACTACGACAAAAGCACAACTAATAAAAAGTACGATATTTAATATGTCAGGTAAGTCGAAAATATGTTAAATAAGAAACATATTTACATTGTTTTAGAAATGTTGTTTTCATAATCTCAACGTTTGGCATAATAGAAAGCAACGCAAGGTGTGTTGCTGTTTAATCGTTTACGACACAGTTTAGGGTAGTTCTAATAGATGGCATTAGTGTGTCATGTAAGGTAAACGTATAGAGTGATTTGTTCTGTAAGCCGTATCTTTATTATTAAAATTATGTTGTAATAAAAAATAATGAAATTATTGTGCTAATAGTGAAAATGAAATAGATTTTAGGTAAAAAATAACCGTAATACAATAATTAGAAATTGAGGTATACCCGTCTCTTTCTAAAACAACTTTTACTATAAAAAATGTATGGCGGACGTGTAACGTGACGTCACGGTACATATCGGATCTCCTTGTCTAGCACACGACTTTAATGGGTTGTAAGTCAGATATTTATCAATATTTCGAAGATTCTTTAAGTTTTATCGATTAAAATTAAGTAATATATAATTTAAGACCGAATAAAAATATATTTATATTCTCCATTGATTGCGTCGACCTCAAAAAGTATCTCTTAGATTTTTTGAATATATGTCCACAGCATTCTGTCTTTTTATTTTAGTTAGCGTTTTTGCTTAAAGTGGCCACTTATGGTAAAAACACGACCAAAAGACTGAATGAAAAGCTGTAGAAAGATATTTAAAAAATCTAACTGATACTGTTTGAGGTCGACGCGTTTCTAGTATTTTAATAATTTGTCTGACTTAGAGCCGATTTGAAAAGACAGATAACTTTTATTTGAAGAATAAGTTTGATATTTGACAGTTTTCGTATAGAAATTGTTTTAAATCGTAAATTTTATTTGTCGAATAAAGTTATCTGGCGATCAAAATATCGGAACTAGAGGTAATTAAAAAACAATTGGTGGCTTACAAAATATACGTTATTAATCTTAAAAAATACAATTTGGTACACATAAATCAGTAAAATTCCCACAAAAAGGAAAGATGTAATGTGAATTGAATTAAATTGAGTGTCATAAGTTTAGAGAGATCTAAAGAGTTTTCAGCATATCATTTGGCCTCGGTGAGAGGGACAGAAAAGTTTTGTGGACGATATTTTCCAATAAAAATGATGCGTCTATTTGACTTTTTAATATTGTGAAAAGAAGGACACTCATTTTAGGGCACACTGTGTACAGACAACGGCAGGTTAACCTACCCACAAAGTTAAAGGTCATGGAATTCATTTTCAACTTTAAATCCAACACTTAGAGATCAATATCGATTGAGAAAATTTGACGTTTTGTGATAGGTTGACGTGCTGATGTCTGTACAAGGCTCGTCCATTCCCACTTCAGCTTGGCACGTTTTCCCCAAGGTCGATGTTTGCGGTTTTTTTGGTAAAACTTGTATAAATTTTCCTTAAGACTGCTATAATAACAATAACTAAGTAGTACAGCTTACAGAAATAATACCATTAGCTTTGTAAACTTGGATTGACGAGAAATTGCTACGTATTGAAGAGTTTCTTTGAAGTTACATCACAAAACAAATTAATGCTAATACGTTAGAACGAAGGGCATTAGAGGCATTTCACCGAATCGCGTTTACATTCTATTCGGTTTGATAACATCGGCCATTTTTAGAATGAGCCTGTAATTACTTTTACAGGAGTGGAGTGGTCAAGCGTTTACGTAGTAGCTCAAGGTATTAAGCCCTAGCTGTGCCTACGTCTTTGCCTGCGTGGATTACGGTTTATCACACCTTATTTAGCTCGCTTAGGAGATGGAATAAAAATAGTGTCCTTATCTAGGGTTCAAGCTTTTTCCGTACACAATTTCATCAAAACCAGTTTAGCTATCACGACAAAAAGTTTCCGTTGTCCTTTCCTAAGCTCTAATCTATCTCTGTACAAAATTTTATCAAAATCGGTTAAGTAGTTTAAGCGTAAAAACGTAACACACAGACAGACACAGTTACTTTCATTTATAATATTACGAGTATCGAGATTGACAACCTACCACAATACGTCAAATTTTTTAAATTGATATTGATCTCTACATGTTGGACTTAAAGTTGAAAATCAGTTTAATGACATTTTACTTTTTGGGTAGGTTGTCCTCCCGTTGACTGTACCTTATGGCTCAGATATAATAAAAGTTGTACATAAGTAGTATTTTTTTTGATGGCGACTGTATTATTACATCTATTGCGCAAACTAAAGGTGCTCTTACTCGGTCAATTTTGAGTAATTTGCTCGACAACAGTGATACGTATAGTTGAGCAATTGCTGGAGCAATAGGAGAAATCGCTGGCGATTTTTAAGAATTTGAAAAAAAAATATAAATCTGCCCACGCCAGTCCACTTTTAGATATAGGATTCTACGAACGCCACTGAGCTCAATCTACCCGTATATCGTGTATATTATACGATATCATTTCTCCACCTTGTCGGAGATTGCTCCAGATTGCTTCACCGATATCGGCGCTATTTTTTCTTAAGGCTCGTGTAGTCGCCAAATGTAAACTAGCATGCGGTTTCAAAAGCCTACACTTAAGCCCAGTTGGTCAGAAACATATTTTTAAAATATGCTATGAATTTTTAAAACTTACACAACATTCTGAGCAAATCATTTGTTTCTAGTACTTATACTTCAGGAAAAAAAAATATCATTAAAAAAAACAACAAAAAGATGCTAATTCTCTTTCTTCTTTTTAACCGCTCGACCGATTTAATTCGTTTATAAGTTGATTGATAGGCAAACATAATAGCTACCAACTGAGCATAGGATTGTTTATTCGAACAATAACGTTCATGAGAAAAATATTATTTTTCACAATTTTCGCTACCTAAAAACGCAACGACTGCCGTAACAGCCCCGTTTCATTGGGCGCTGTATGAACAGTATTTTAATGAGTTTACGTGCGATGTTTGTACTAATATTCGTCGAGTCGCTAATTTAGTGGCACTACATAAAGCTCATACGGTTCGACGATATATCAAAGAACTGATGGTACCTACTGCAGTAAATTTCTTGATAGGTATGGTCGTGATGTTAATATTGCCCTAGGATTGGAGCAATTTAAATTGACCGCGGAACCGCGTCTAAAAGAACGTTTACTACGTATTTGATTACGTCACACGAAGTAAGGAATCCATACGTTTGTATGGATTTGCGCCAAAATCAGCCTGAGCTTTCTGGGGCCTTACCATAAGCTTTTAACTATCCACTCAAATTCCAGGCAATTCAGTATTGTGCGTCTATTCTGAATCGCTCAGATTGGTACCATGATCTCTCTTTTACTGAATTGTTTATATATCTCTCTCCCTTATTCGGATAGCGTTGTCTCGCAGTGAATTTTCACTCTCTCTTTTCCTCATATAGCGTTGTTTCATGAAACAATTCAGTGAGCCTAGGTCATTCATTCATTTGGTACCATGAGGTTTTTGCGTAGTTTAAACTGAAACGCTTAGCTCTCAATTTTGACATATCTTAGCGATTCAAAAAAAGTTAGTTTTTCTAACTTGCTTAATATGAAAATGAACGACTTTGAATACTAATACTGACTATTATGATGCATTAATATTTTATAAGCAAGATGTTATTCGGAAATTAGAAATAAATAACTTGCCTCTGCGAAATCAACTAGAATTCTAAATAATATTGAATGCGATTTAGCGCCATCTTTAGTCTCATTGGAGTAGTACTCATCAACAAGTTAGTATAGTCATATTCTACAAGATGTCGCTTTTTAGCTAACCCTTAGAATGCCAACGTGGTTTTTTAGAACGTACCTATTGACAGAGGCATTAATATAGACTTAGATCATATATAATTTTGTGAACAGTTTATTTCCAAGTTATGAATATTGTAAAATATAATAACTAAATTAAATTAAAATATAAAAAAAACCCGACACTTGATGTGAGTATCAGCTCAAGGCGTCGATCATCATTTATCTAACACCGACTCATTGAAACCATTCTTATGAGTCTAAACACGATATATCTGCTGCTGCTGTGAGTTATTGAGGACTTGGGAATCCTGCAGACTTCTTGATGTGCAGCATCAGCTAAAGGTCTCAATCATCATCTATTTAACACCTACTCATTGAGACTATTCTCATGAGCTCGAACATGCTATATCGTCTGTGAGTTGCCGAAGAGTTCAGAATGAATGAAAAAGAAATGATGAATCGAAATCGACAATTAAAACAATAATATTTTAAGAAAAACAATATTAATTGGAGAAAAGGTAAGATTAAAAAAGGCCGTCTCTACCATTGTTCTAGTCTTATTGATGTTCTGTAAGCTATGTGTGGTCTGAAAGACCACACGTTAGTAATTATAGGGTTAAAACTTTTTCAAAAGTGATTCAGAGACAATTCTCGGTCAATCATTCAATTTTATCAGACCACAAAGCTACTTAGTAAAAATACGTCGTAGTACGAATTTAAGCTATGCAATTTAAGCACGTAGAATTGAATCGCCTGCAGTTTTAATTCTCCAATTGGTCTTTTAGCAAACTCGACGATTCCTATTGGTGAATAGTATACTCTTGAATCTCTGGTAAAACGTTTCAGAGTGACAATTTCAAAAGTCTGTCAATAAAAATACGCATGGTTTTATTATAGGATATTTCAAGCAGAATTTGATATTCGCGGCTGGTACTTATATAATTTAAATAGTGTTTGCTGAAGGTTTTGTGCATCATGTCGTAAGTATTTATTTCAATATCTACTTAATGCTAGTTAATGTCCGGTATGTATTGTCTGCATGTTACGCCGCTTTGATTTTCTTAATGATGCTTTGCTCAAGCTCCTTGCTAGGTATCGTTACTGCCTACTGGGATGGCTGATCCCAAAACGCGTCTGCATGATGATCACTCTCTAACATGGCCACTAGTTCGAATTCGCATACAATACAACCTGACGCGCTACAAAATTCAGCGCCGTCATAATTCCATTTAGTGCTATACTTGGAACTTGGGTTAGTTTTTAACCGACTTAAAATTTAAACTCAAATTGTTAAATGAAAAAAAAGAGGAGTTTCCTTGTTGTATTTATTTTTTATTGCTAGAATGTGTAACAAGCTTAGATTATTTCTTTATCATCATATCGAAAGTAAAGTTTTATAGTTTTTTACATAAAAAATGCTTTAATATGAGTAATGTATTTTCAGTCGCAGACGAGTAACAAACACCCAGCTGGAGACCTTACGGCTATGGCGCTGTTCTTTCTCTGGCACGTGTGGAGCCTTTTATCATAGTATGTTACTTAGTTATGTTTATTGCATATTGATTAAATTTTACTTTAGAGTTAATTTTAATATTACGACGACCGTCTGGTGTAGTGGTTCGCGCTCCGGACTACAAAGCCAGCGGTTGCGGGTTCGAATCCCGCAAGGGGCAAATGTTTGTGTGATGAGCACAAGCATATGTACCTAAGTCATGGATGTATATAAATGTATTTAAGTATGTTTATCCGTTATCTAGTCGCCATAGTTCAAGCTTTGCTTAGTTTGGGGCTAGCTAATTGGTGTGATTGTGGAAACAATTTATTTATTTTATTTTTATATTCTTAATTTTTTATAACAGTCCGATGAAGACCTCACAGATGCCGAGACGGGGTCTCCGAGTATTATCCTAGTAAATGGTCCAAATCACCAAAATATGTTGATTGACGAAAGGAATATTATCACAGGTATAAAAAAAAAATTCTAGCTTTTAATGTATCTTTTAAACATAAATATAATTCTTCTGTACGAGTGTATGCCAGAGCGAGAATCCTGTACGAGAGCATTTCTCCAAAACAACTTTACGAACATTTCACCAACACCTAGTGATTATTTTGTCTTTGAAAATAGATGCAACACTGGAAACACCGCCCCCTGTTGCTACCACCTCACGAGCAGTACGAGCACAAGCCACGGCACTGATGGAAAGCGCGTCTCGATCGCCACCACTGGCACGGGTGCAGTGTGCCGCTGCGGCCGCCGCGGCCTTTGCGGCCGTCGCTACTTGCTGCTACTATAAACACGATGTCTACACCACATCACCGTGCTGCACTTCAAGACAAAGGAAATTTTCGCCGCCGCTAATTCACATAGTCTTAGAGTTCTGCTAGACAATCTCTGATTGCAATAGCGCAGAGACGAGAACAACTAGAATTAAGAACACCACTCCGTGAACACAAGCACCATGCAAAGAGCACCTACCCTCCCTAAAATTACATGCGAGACAGATGAATGCAAAACTTAGTACCCAACACCGGTATAAAACCCTTGACGCGTTTCGCCACTCCACGTGGTATATCTTCAGGACAGATTTTCTCTTTGCATTTTGCTTGTGTTTGTTTACGGGGTGTGTGTGGGTGCCATATAGTGTGATGAGGGTGCCTATGTCTATCTGAACTGAGCGGAAATTGTGAGCAACATAATTAAATTTTCATATTTATTTAGTTACTAGCTTTTGCCCGCGGCTTTGCTCGCGTTAGATTTGATTTTGAGTAAATGTATGAATGTCAAGCTTAGTGATTTTAAAAAAAACTTTACATAACTTCTTTATCATGACAATATTCTTACTAATACAGGTGCCAAAAGCACTAAACTACTGGGCGAGCTTACTCGTGAGCAATCTGATTGTGATGTCTTTGAGACTTGTTTGTTGTCACCGTGAAGTAGACTTTGTGAGGAAACTGCAATCGTTTAAATTGAAACGAAAGATCGTTTGTAATCAAAGGAATTCGTGGTTCAATTGTAATGCCTGAAATAAATTATTATTATTATTATTTTTGTTTTTTACCTTTGGTAATTCTCGGAACCCGCTGTTCCGGTATTTAAAGATGACCTTACGGGTTGTTAACCAAGTGATGGTCCTCATGTAGGAATCGCCGTACAATACGGCAAGTATTTAAAAGAGCTGCTTTCTGCATATTGTAAAAGGTACTATTCGGTAGATCTAGTGCGTTAAGACTGTTTTTTAATTCCTGTGGTATAACACCTGTGCTAGAGAGCACCAATGGTACAATGACTACTTTGTTTTGTTTCCATAATCTCAATATTTCTTGCTTTAAGTCTGTATATTTAGTATATTTTTCCGTGATAGTTTTATGTATATTGTGACTGTTAGGTATTGCGATATCTATGATGTACCTAAGTAGTTTTGCTGTGTTTATCTAGTAGAATGATGTCTGGTTTATTAAAATGTATGGTTCTGTCTGTAAGGATTGCTCTATCAAAATACATCTTGTAGTTGCTACTCTCTAGCACTGGTTTAGGGTTGTATTGGTAATATGGAACAGATTTGTCTAGTAAATTATGTTTGATCGCTAACTTTTGGTGTACTATGTAAGCTACCTGGTTGTGTCTGTATGTGTAGTCCGTTTGTGCTAAGTTCGGGCACGCTCCAGTAATGTGTTGTATGGTTTCAGGGTACTTGTGGCACTTCCTGCATTGATCATTTCTAGTTATTATTATTATATTATTAAATACAGTTTACACTAGCGAATTTTATCTGGATGTGCTCAGATAAATTTGTAGCTTCTACTATATTTTTATGAATAGCGTTGAATATTAGCCTGGTTCCATTGCATAATTTAGGGGGTTTTAAATTTCACAATGCCTATGGTATGGCAGACCCGGTGGTTTCAGCAAATCCAGAAATTCTACAGGGTAATTCGTAGCGTCGTCTATGTTGACCACCGTGTATTAAGAAGTGTATACCATTTCTTCCCCCTCGAAAGACTTTAACAACATATCATTAATAGCATTTGCCCGCGGCTTCGCTGGCGCTAATTTAGATTATTTGCAATATTAAAATAAAACTTAACACTAAGCTAATAGATCGCAATGCTGTATTGCATAGGTTGAAGCGACAGACATTATCGCACTTAGTGCACATAAGAAACCTACGTGCCAAATTTGGAACCTCTAGAACCAGCGGTTTGGGCTGTGCGATGATACATCAGTCAATAATTTTTGCCTTTCATATACATATATAGAAGATGGATAAATAGTTTACTATACACTACAAAATTTTAGGATAACGGGGGTCTCGTTCTTTACATAAAATGCAAAAATAGAACCCTTGTAGGACCACGTGTGGCGTCTGTCAGTCCGTCTGTTACAGCCGATTAGCTCCAAAACTACTGGACCAATTGAATTGTAATTTGGCACAAATAATTTCAATAATTTTTATGTTTACAATATCAAATTTTAAAAACGATGCCATTTTCTTAAATAACGTCCCAAAAAACATAAAATCGACACCCATATTGATATTTAGATATTTCAACCGCATCGCATCCCAACAAACAGGGGTGATGGTATTTCACGTCCGCAACTTTGAATTTTAAAATCGTTGTTGTTTTTGTAATCAGCGATCCGATAAACCATAGAAACAATACCCATGTTGACTTCGGCACCCCGTTCCCCTTTTTAGGGGTTAACTTTTCAAAAAATCTGAAATACATGTTTACTCATTTATTGTAAGGAATGCCTACTCCTGTAAAGTTTCGAATAAAATAGACTGACTAATCTTGTTTCCCCATACAAACTTTGGATCCCTATTTCACCCCTTTAGGGGGTGAATTTACGGCAACCACGGACATGCTACGGCGCGGGAAGGGCATTGGCGTCGCGGTCTTAATGACCACCGTGTGCGTTGCAGTATACGATTCCCGTTGGTCTTTCGTTCGCGGTGAAATTGTCCGGCTCGCCTTGCTATAATATCTCAAAAATGGTGCGTCCTAGCACAAAATTAACAAAATTTTGGCCCTCGTAGACCCCAGGTAAGATCCCTGGAACACTTCAACAGCATCTAAACTAATCTAAAACAGACCTTCATCGAGGGTTGAAATCGGGTAAGTAGCATTAGAGTTCAGAGTTCCCCGCGTAATTCCTGTGTCCCATCGGAATTCCGGAAAACGATATACTTTATGTCACTTCCACAACTAAGAATCCCATATGATGAAATAAATCTCTAACGGCTTAGGCTGTAGAGCGTGCCAAAGAATTATAAACACAAATATGTACATACGCTCGAAAAACATAACCCTCCTTCAGCAGCCGAGTGAAAATAACAATGTATGTTGGGTTAGTTTGCAACCATAAGCCAAGATAATATAGTTGGTGATTATTAAATTCGACAATATCAAAATTTTATGCCCTTTGAAATTCTAACACCACCAATATAAGTAGAGTAAGTTTACTGTAAACATAAATAAGTTTAGTGATTTTTACTTCACTTTCACACACAAATGAAGGACTTTAAAGACACATTTTAATCTCGTTTTTCACCCCTTCGTTGAATAATCAAGAACGCTGTTATACATAAATTTATTTTCAATCGGCCCCATAAATACAAAATTTGAAGATTCTTATTTCGAAACTGACATGCTTCGAAAGGGCGGGCCTCTTAGACTATAATTGCCAAAAACCCTTCCCCAATGGATGTCTACACTGTATAAGGTAAGCCTGTGCGTTGATATATCAACAATTAGTCAGTTTACCATTTTATATAAATAGATAACTGAAATACAAAGTTTCTTCACCCTTTTCACCTACTTAAGGGTTGAATTTAAGAATTTTTTATGTCCACAATATTAAATTTCCAAATCGATGTCATTTTCGTAATTAACATCCCAAAAAACCATAAAATAGACACCCATATTGATATTTAGACATTTCAACCCCATCGCACCCCAACAGGGGGTATATTACGTCCCCAATATTTCACATCCGCAACGTTGTATTTTAAAATAGTTGTTGTTTTCGTAATCAGCGACCCGATAAACCATAGAAACAATACCCATGTTGATTTTCAGACTTTGTCACCCCTTTTACCCCCTTCAGGGGTGGATTTCGCAAAAAACCTGAAACACGTGTTTAATCATTTATTGTTAGGAATACTCCTGTGAAGTTTCGAATAAAATAATCTAACTAACCTTATTTCCCCATATAAACTTTGGGCCCCCATTTCACCCCTTTAGAGGGTGAGTTTTGAAAAACCCTTTCTTAGCACCCCTAGACCTTATAATAAACCTACATGCCAAATTTGGAATCTCTAGCACCAGCGGTTTGGGCTGTGCGTTGATATGTCAGTCAGTCAGTCAGTCAGTTTCTTCTTTTATATATATAGATGAGCTTCCGCAAAGTAAAGCCTGATTCTAGAAATTTTACTTACATTGAAATAATGACAGAAAAAAGAAATGGAAAAATATAGCTTACTAGCTGTTGCCCGCGACTTCGTTCGCCTAGTCTTTAGTTTATTCATAAAGGATTTTCTGCGCATCTTTATCTTTTTTTTTTAAAAACAACCTTGTCCTGACAATGATTAACACAACAAAAAAAGAATTAGCGAAATTGTTCCATCCCTTTACGCGTGATGCGTGACCAAGGGAAATAGAGATTCATTTTTATATAGTTACATGTATTTAGATATAGATGTAATGCAAAATATCTTCTTTCTAGCATAGAAACTACAAGAAAGTAATATGACCACTGATCAAGTAAACCACCACAGGTTATAATGACTGTCTCTTTAAATCTGGTTTATACAATATCGAAAGTAAGTCGGACAAATAAATGATAGAAAACATGGTACGGAGGTAGATTTTACAAAGTTTATGTCATAGTGCGTGAATAATGTGCAATATTGAGTATTAATACCTAGTAATAAACCTTTACAAGCTCAACTTAGCTAAGTACTAAGTTAATTCAGCCTTATGAATTTTTGGTCTTATAAACTATCGAGATTGACATAGACCTCACCCATTGCACGCCACTGCGCCTGATCCTCGGCAATCTATCTATCTTTATCTTTATCTTAGCTATCTTTTCCATCCTTAATCTTTTATTATATATTTTTAACCATAGTAAATAGAAATGCATTTTTCGCAACAAACGTCATATTCAAAATTGAATAACCTATTTTCTTTTTTTTAAATATATATATAAAAATGTTGAATGGCAATCTAGTTTATGGCGGTTGTTTACCTGTCAATTTCTTGTGCCTTTTATTACTATTATTTATCTGTGTTTGTTTGTATTTTCTGAGATCTATATATGTCACGGTATGTCACTATGAGATTTTATTAAAAAAATGTAATACATTAGAATTTTGTAAAATAAATATTTTAAACTAAAATTATTAAAACCCTGCGAGTTGCGAACTACTCGTAACTATTGTAAAACGCACTTTCTGTCAAGGTGGAAGCTACTTATAATATTATGAAAATTGCGGGCAGGGGATGGAAAACAAAAGACGTGGTTGTGGTTCAGCAGCATCTAGCGTGCCTAGGTAGACTAATGTGGGTAGAATATGATAATCACGATGAAAACGTGGTTCACGTTGGCAGACTTTATGATACTAGATATTATTTGTTAACTAATAATCTAATCATTGACATATTTTAAGATAATAGGTACATAATATTCTTGTCATGCAAGAATGTAATTTTTCTTCAAAATATGTACTTACATTTAATTAATAATTTAAGTAATATCTCTAGAAACCAATCCATGTGCTAATCATAATGATGTTGTCTTAAAACCAATATTATGTTGTATTATCTTATTACAAAATAAAATAATGAATAAAAATATCAAACATTTATTATAATAAAATAAGTAATTACTTTTGGTTTGTTTAATTGATTACACTGTTTCACAGCGACGCAACGGTCTTCCTTTTTAATATGTACTTTTAAATATTCTGGACTACGCTATATCAATCTCTTGCAAACCATTGGAGCTAATTCCCCTCCTACAAAGTGATTGTCTGCATTGAGATAGTCCTTATTCTAGTACTAGTAATCATGCAGCGTACATGGCCAGCCTAGTCAGCTCAAGGTCTTGTTTGGTGTTTTAAAGCGTGCGAGCATGTCGAAGAACAGGGTATCCTTCCCATCCTTACCTAGAGGCAAATAAACTGGGCTTCTATAATAGGTCATCTTGAGCCAGGCTTCCAGTTTGTTGTAGAGTTATCACGCGCTGGAATCTGGTGCTATCATAAGTTGTTCAGATATTATCAACCACATCCTGGATAAGTACTTAAAAAGTAATTTGTCATCAAGACGTGTATTATTTTAACGTTTAAATTTAAAACATGCCAACAAAAACACCAATATCCAGGCCCGGACTTAGAGAGCCAGGGCCCCAACTCGAAATAATTTATTTTGGTTTAGCAAATTACATGCCAAAGTACACAGAACTAATTACTTCAAAAAACATCAGAATAACGCAGTCTTTTTAGTATAGTTACTTTGATCTATTTTAAAGAATCATACAACAAGCATTCTTCTGAGCAAAATAACCAATGATGTCATCATAGTCAATTAACTGCCATTACACATAATGAATTTAGCCGGTTCTCTTCTATGGTAGATCTTAAGAGCTAAGAGCTAAGGCTAAGTGAGCCTTAAAAACGCCCGTATGCTGCGCAGTTTGACGCTGGTGTATGTATATATGTCGTTGGCATATTGTATGATAACAACAACGACGCCGGCGACATATACAATAGCAATCAAAGCGCAATCCCGACGTTTGAGTAGATATCCAAAAAGGCTTTTACTAATAAATACTTATTTGTTCAGTCCTAGTGACGATAGTTCTTCAAATGACCGCAACTCAACTCTTTCTTAGGTGGCGTTTGTTTTTTTTTGACGATTTGGTGGACAAGTGCAAAAGAAAGACCACAATAGGACCTCCAACTTTTAAGTAGCTCGAATAAGTAATATTGTTTAAGACTCAAGAATATTTTCAATTCATTAATCTTGATAAGGCAAGTCAGACTGAGCTTGTGTGCAGGTTCCGCCACTAGGACTGGGGACCCTAGGCTGGCTGAGCCTAGATAGAAATCCGGCCCTGGCATTATTACTTTTGACCAATTAGAAATTAGGCAAAGTGATATTTGGCCAATAAGAATCATAAAAATTGCATTAGTTCATTCATTGAATGAACAAAATAATGCATTTGCGATTCAGAGAGAAGGAAATATATTTCTGAATAGCTGTCAAAAACTTGAACCTAAAATTGAGTGGTAAAGAGACCTCGTAGTACGAAATTAGCAAAACAGCTCAATTTTGGTCGGAAATTGAATAGATCGTCTAGGTCGTGGTATGGCCCCTGTACAGACAACAGAACGTCAACCTATCACAAAGCGTCAAATTTTCTCAATTGATATTGATCTCTACTTGTCGGACATAAAGTTGAAAATCGGTTCACTGACCTTTAACTTTTTGAGTAGGTTGACCTGCCGTTGTCTGTACAACTCTAGTGGTAGTTACTATTTAAAGAAAGAAAGAAACGTTTATTCGACACACGAGAAAAAAATAAATACACAAAACAATATAAATCAGATGTGTCGAAAAGGTGCCCGCCCGCTCAGCATTTGTCGTGACTGCCACGGACTTATAACGACGCTGATTTTCGGCAGGAACCTCCGTTTCAAGTTTTCAATGTTTGTCCAGTTAGTAATTTAATAAATATTACTTAAACAATAGTACATTATTGAGCTTGTAGGCAATTTATATTTCATAGAATTCCTTATGTCAGTCAATTCGTACTACTTATGTATTGTGTTAATTAAATTTTTACACGGCTTGCGTGCCTACCGTAATATTTAATTTAGCATTAAACTATATCTTGCACATGTAACATAATTGTTATATGACGACCTCCGTAGCTGAGAGGCGAGCATACCGGACTTGGTGTCGCTATCTCTAAGGTCTCGGGTTCGATTCCTGGTTTGTCAATGTAGAAAAATAACTTTTCTATATGACTCGGGTCTCGGTGTTGTGGTACCGTCGTCGTTTCCGATTTTCTATGTACAATATTTATTTATACTTATTTAATTTAATTATTAAGTAGGTCAAGGACCTTTCGACCTAACTACAATTCTTGATTGATAGAAGTCTGATATTGACATTCACTGCTATCCTCATCCAGAGTACATTGTCCTGGAGTAAAATAAAAACCTAAAGTAATTAAAGCTTAATTTACACTTTAACCCCTTCCCATCTTCCATCGACTGGCAACCGAGCGGGCCCTAAAACGGCGCAAATATGAAAATCTTTGCGAGACCTACATATTTGAATCATTTGGGGTGGAAACTCTGGGTCTGAGACCGTGGGGACGGAGTGCCCACAAGCTGTATCGTTAGTTGTCTATGCGTTTAGTTGACATATCTCACGATCCAAAGACTGGCTTATGCCTGGGCCAACGGGTTAGCCTAGGGTAGTAATGTTGTCAGCCTTTTGGGCACCTTTCCTTTAAACAGTAATCTCAGTCAGATATTTTATCTATAGGATCTTTCCTACGAATAAGATATTTGACTTTGTATAAATAGTTTAGAATATGGACATATAGTTAGGTTTTTTTTGTATTTATTATCATCATTCCAGCCATAGGACGTCCACTGCTGAACAAAGGCCTCCCCCAATGACTTATCTTCAGGGATTGCCAATACTCGTCACGCTTGGCAAGCGGGATGGCGGGCGGGTATTATTTATTTGTAATTTTATTATTTTTAGGTATGAATAAATGAGTTTAATTTACAAAAATTACATGTCTGGGAGTTAATGGGTAACATACGTATATACGTAGTAGCGGCGAGCCAACTGCAATGCGGTGCGTGCGGTATTTAGATTCCCTTCCGTTTTTAGCGTTTTGTTCAGTCATTGTTTGCAGTTACTTCATTAGGATTCTTGCAATTCATGTTCCTACTCATAAAACATATTCTAACTACTATTATATAGGTTAACAGCACACCGAATTACACATTTCCAACATTGACCTCTAGATACAGAGATAATTAATAGAAATAAGCAGTCAGCTTTTATTGTTATAAGTAATTTTTTGCTGGTTTTTGAGACGCAAAAGAAATCAGAAACATCGACGGTACCACAACACCCAAACCAGATACAATATAGAAAAGCTATTTTCCTACATTGACCGACCGGAAATCGAACCCGGGACCTCAGAGATAGTGACACCCAGTCCGCTATGCTCGCTTCTCGGCTACGGAGGTCGTCATTATACTGAAGAGTAGGTATATGTGCCTTTATATCCAAAAACCCCTACGCTATAAAAAATCATAAGTATTTGACATTAAAAATAAAATGTACGAGTATTCCATTCATTTAAAATTAACATTCACACACCAGACAGGGTCAAATACACTGTTTCTTTCATTGTAAATTCGTTTATTTTGTAAATAAATAATTTGAATTTGAAAAACGACAGTTAAAATTTTGCGTTTCAGCCTCAGTATTTTATAAAATATGTATAAAATCAATAACATTCTAAAATGTAATAAAACAAAAACGCCATAAACGGTATGAAGCACTCCACATTTATAAAGATCAATATTTAGTTAACAAGAACGAATTTAATGAGATATTGTGTGGGATTTTATGTAAATATGTGTGTGTAAGTAACAAGCTGCTAACTTGTTCTTGACGTGACCTCGGCGAGACATCAAACTTTTATACATGAAATATTACAATATATCCTATAATATTCACGAATTAGTTATACTAGATCACAAAACAGTAGCATCAGACAATTAAGTTTTAATGGCTACTTGACAGAAATAAAATGATAGTGTGTACATATCAACGAATGGTTTTACAAATAAATTATTCGTAGGTATGATAAAAATGTATAGTTCCTACGACAAAGTAACGTCTCTACAATCTAATACTTACGTAGCTCTTTATCAATGTATGTATCAAATTGTAGATACGATACTTAAAGTCGTATATTTGTGTTGTTCCATTATTTTTACAATTTGGCACTACCTTGCAAAGTAGCCCTGTATTATACAGGGTTATTAAAACATCAACAACCTCCTAGGGGCTGATTATGGTGCTCAACAATTTTTTTTGAGACCAACATTGGAATCGCAAGAAAAACCCACTTCCCCATACTAAGCCGCCACCAGCTGACATCAATTTGTCCCATTTAAAAAGTTGTTGTATTTTATCACCAGAGTCAGCTTCTAGAAGGTCGTTGATGTTGTACAAATATATATATATTTATTTGATATATATTTTTCATCTGATTGAATTAATTGGTAATTTACTTCTCTGATTACAACCCTATTCTCCCATTAAGTGGTCTTAATTATTACAATGAACCCAAAACGTAACGAGAATTAATTAACAGGTGGCCGTTCTATACATTGGAACAATAAACTGGTGAATAATCGACGAATTTAAATTAATTAATACCTTAAATGAATGGAATTGATGGGTTTCGTTACCCTTGGTTTGTCAATGCTTAATTGTTAAACGTCATTAATTCGATTTCCTCGCAGAATTTTTTTTCTGGGAAGCGCAATGGTGGTGGTTTGGTGATATATTATTAAGTCTCTCGTATTTGTGTGTGTCTCGGGTATTTTGTTTGAACTGACCAAATTGAATGGACCGCAGGCCATTTGACAACATTCTAAAAGATCGGGAATAAAATCACATACCACTTATGTAGTATTAAAAACTTGGTAATAATGTCGTTAATTAATTATGAGACATTGTATGGTAGTCACTTATTAGGGTTCTCTAACCAAACACAGGTAGGTAATACAGGACTCTATTATGTTTTGTTGACTTATTTCTCTAAAAGAAGTTCATAAAATCAGGCCAAGCCAATTATTTTTGTATTAGGGCTCATGCTTTATGGGGATAATATTTTATATTGATTACAAATGTTTTTTTTTGATAAAAGGCGCTGTGTGTAAACACCCTTAAATTAATTTGACATGGAAAAAAATCCTAAATCAAATTACTGAGTAAATGATATAGCATACTTATAACGTTCGTAATATCAAAAGTAGCTTCTTAAAATAAACAAATTGATCTAATTATGCATGGCGTCATCCTCTCTGCCCACAATACCTATCTTATTGTTTTGCCCTACAGGGTCTATAATGATCTATTTTATGTATCTAATTATAACACCTGTGTAACATTATAGAATGCAATAAATATATTGAATTGAATTGAATAGCTTAGTATTTAAATTTTTAGAAAGAATTGCAAAACAGATATAACAATAGTCTGACAAAATCACTTCGCATTAGTGTAATAATGAAGCCAGGTTATTCTATCGAAAAATAACTTTTGAAAGTTAGTTTTGGATCAGCCACTTTTGAGCTGACTATATGTTGATAGATGTGCTATGTCGTAAAATATATGATTCAGACTTTGACACATAACAGGAATGACATGTTACGCTCCGCTACGTCTAATTCAGTGAACTTTGATTACTTATTTAGTATTATATATTATCTACCAACCGAAGGCATTCGTTAAAACCAATCTCTGCGAGCAATCCAACTTCTTTAATTACAATTATTTGCAAATCAAATATTTTCTCTCCACTCAATAGTACTTTGGCTCGTGACGTCTGCTTCAACAAATATAATGAGCGGAGCCGCCAACAGGCCCAATCAAGAGCATCTGACTGTTTGTTTAACCTCTTTCTCGACGCCTTGATTAAACATGCAAAAACCAAATTCGTCAAGTTCCAATTGGTCCTTAAAACAGTGTCCAGTACCCAGGTACTGTATGGTATAACCAGGTATATAGACTCCCGCAGTTTAACCACGCTAACGCGGCCGGTTTCTGTGTGGCATCATCACCATCATCATCATTTCAGCCATAGGACGTCCACTGCTGAACATAGGCCTCCTCCAATAACTTCCAGATTGGCCGGTTGGAAGCGGTCTATTTCTGTTCTACCATCGGGGGGGATTGCCAATACTTGCCAAATTAGAGGTGGCATGGTGATAACAACTCGAATCTTACAAAGATTCCCGCCCCCGGAACGCTGTGGATTCTGCGGTTCACAGCAACAACAACAGTTGGTTGGTGGACAGCATCATTGCGCCATAAAAAATGCCCTACCTCTGGACTTTGGCTTGGTACTATTTTTGGGCCTTTAAGCTAATATCGTAATCATAATATCGTTTTTTTTATATTATGAGAGATTTTATAAATTTTTCTTTAAGGCATAAGTTAACTGCGTCGAACAAGTATTCAAGACAATGGATTTCATAATAGATTTTACTCCTGCGGACGGACCACCACCCCTGAAGGGTCCAGGGTCGGGTTGGGAGCCACTGCCATAGAGGAAGGTATCCCTGGGGATTCTCCGGGAGACTAATTAAGGCCGATGTAAAACTTGATGAAATTGTTATGTTTTTTGTTCATCATAATCATCATTAAATTTTTAGCCATTGCCATTGTTGAACATAGGCCTCCCCCAATGACTTCCAGATTGGCCGGTTAGAAGCGGCCTGCATCCAGCGGCTTCCTGCAACCTTTACCAGGTCGTCTGTTCACTTTGTGGATATACGTTCTTCGCTGCGTTTACTAGTACGTGGCCTCCTTTCTAGAACCATTTTTTCCCATCGGCCGTCAATTCTACGTGCTGTGTGCCCCGCCCACAGCCACTTCAGCTTGCTAATCCGTCGGGATATGTCAGCGACTTTTGTTCGTTTACGGATCTTCTTATTTATCATTCGATCTGGCAAAGATACAACGAGCATAACCCTTTAGCACGCTGTGCAACCATGAGCTTTCTCATGAGGCCCATAGGAGGCCATATTTCTGCTCAATATGTCATCACTGGTATTTTAAAATTAAGTTAATTTTGTTTCTTTCTTACTTTGTTTACCTTACTAATAACGCAAAATATAATCCCGACGAATTGAGAACCTCCTCCTTTTTTAAGTTGGTTAAAAAGTAGGTAAGTATAGGTACCTACTTATCTAATTAGTCTTATTGACGAATATAGAACACAATATGAAAAACTGTTTTATATGAAAAGTTGTTTAACGTTAATAAATATACACAACATTAAACAACTCTTTTTATCAAGATCAAAAGAAATAAAATAAAATTTAATATTTTTCCTGATTTCAATGTCGCCCTCGCGAAGCACGATATCATAAAAACCGTTACGTGACAGTCATAACAAAAGACATTCCTTTTTTTCAATCCAAAAGGGTTCCGACCCAAACGCGGGTCCCTAAAAATATGCAAACAGGCTGTGTTAATGAGCTGCCTCGGGTGACACGCACAATTTATCTTGCCAAGTTTTTCGTCTCGTTTCGACACTACACAGGGTTGCCAGCCCCAAAATACTTATTCCCCCAATGACAACAAATTGAAGACAGTTAATAAGTATAATAAAATACCAAGACCAAAAAATAAGATACAATTTTTTTACTACTTACACAAAAAAGAAGATCTAAAATTCGTACACATTTAAAATTGCAATTACGAAAACGGTGAAAAAAAAAAAAACAATGTCTACGTTTCGATGGTAAAGAACCTTTACATTACCAATACTGCATGATTTAATAAAATAACTATATTGAAGTGACTTATTCTACTTTTTTTTAACAAAAAAATTAAATAATAAATATACACCAGGCAATACACCCATTTTCATTTTACAGTCTTATAGTAAGAAATCTTCCTTGTTTAGAGAGTGACAGAAATTGACTTTTTGCCGAGGGCATCTCCGAGCACACCCAGACACGCATACCATAAACCCTATCCGACACCCAATTACCCCTGACCCAAACCCTAAAAAATTTATAATAATAATTAATCTTTCCGTAATAAAAAAACACCTTATTACTAAAGCTTAAATACTAGAAAGTGTTTTCAGTTTCCCAAATACCCTTTACGCTTAATTACTCCTCAAATTGAGGGAGAAATTCAAAGTTGGGAACCCTAACTACACAACGCGTCTGTTTTGAATACGAAAAGCCTAAGCCCCAGGCTGTTTCGGGAAAACCGCAAAAGCAGCGAGTTGACGTTTAGTTTTTTTACGATACCATTTCTACAAAATTTTCGCCATTATTTTAGTCACAGCAGGGTCGAGGTCGTTGGGGAAAATGCGTGATTTAATAACATGTCGATAAATGTCCATCTTAATGTATAAAATACGATTCAGTTCACCGGTGTTTTTTTTTGGGTTTTAGTGAATACAAATTACTAGCTACTACTAATGCTACCGTTATTCTAATGATGTTTAGGTAACTATCCCCAACATACAAAAGAAAACTATTTGCAACATCATTAATAGTTGAGGGTACCATTACCATGATAGTGTTCAAACGACCTTAGCTTAGCGTAGCAAGCACTATAAAGAATTAGACAGAAATATGTCCTTACCAGCAGAAGTTTCGTAAGAGGCGACTAATTCCAGTAGCACGAGTCGGGCAGCGGCGATTTCATGCAAAGTGTTATAAAAAAATGCGTTAGCCAACTCGCCTGCCAAGCGTGGTGAGTATTGGCAATCCCCCCTGATGATAAGTCATCGGGGAGGCCTTTGTTCAGCAGTAGTCGCGTCCTATGGCTGAAATGATGATGATGATGATGAATGTCCTTGTAGCTTATTTGGAAGCAGGGCCGGTACAATAAAGACTGATTCTGTACCTGTATTAGAAAATACCGGTACCAATAGTACAGGTACTAAGTCTGGTACCGGTATTACTCGAAGGCCAATGATACCGGTTCCAAAAAGACCGGTATTTATTATAAGCCCTACTTGGAAGAGCCAAGAGATAGTCTTTTTTTTTTGTTTATTGATATAAATATTCCCCAAACAAAACAACAATAATTGTCCTGATAGCTTCACAATTTCTAGCTCCTTACTTAGAAATAAGATGCATTTTTATAGTATTTACCTAATTAATCCTATTACTTAGTTCTCAACTGTCTCCGATTCCCTTTGTTGAACCCGCAAACTTTATCGTAACAAGTGGCACTCCAGAAAGAACTTTTCTTTGGCTAATAGTCCAATAATTAATTTAGCCGAGTGTTCCCGGTTGACAAATCGGGATTGATCTGGAAGCTAGTGGAATCAGACCGTGACGGAGGAAACAGAATAATTGATCTTTGCCTGTTTTTCTTTTTAACCCCTGAATTGGATGTCGATACGAAATACGGATACGGAAACTGCAAAAACGAAGCTATATTTTATTGCGATCATAAAGATAATTCTGTCCACGGGGCTATATAAGAATGCGCATGGTCAGTCATTTTATTAAAGACGAAAATACGGAGAAATGAAGAAAAACGGATACAGAATTTGTTTTTCGGTAAACGATGTCGATATGACATCGAAAATGACTGCCGTCAAGAAATGTTCTCATCTTAATATAAATAATTATTCTGTACATGTGTTTGTCATAACTGCACCTAAACGGCTGAACCAATTCGGATAAAAAAATTATGTGTAAATTTCAACGAGTTCCTGGATGGTTTGAAAATACAATTGAACCTGGTACCTAAGTGGTGTTGCAATCATGTAATCATGTAATTTTATTTTATTTGTGTGCATTTGAGTTAGGTTAGTTTAGATTCACAATTGGATGCGGTAGATGGCGCTGTAATCGGAGCTTTCAACTTCTTCTACTGATTTGGACAAGACAACGTTTGTCGGGACACCTAGTTGCTTATAATGTTTATGACTATTATTACTCTTTCAATGCTATAGGAATTTATCATAAGGTCTAGCATGTCTATGCTAATTAGGTGCTTTCAATACTTTAACACGTGACACGTGTTGTGCTTTTGTACCTACTGATTTCTTGAATAAAACAGAATCTTGGATGTCATTGCTGATATCTTCATTAACACCGTCAACCGCCTTAAACATTATTAGTACCTACTTGCGTAGTTTCTCATCATAATACACGCGTTACTTTATACGAATATTATGTAATATTAGCCTTATTAAGGGCGTAGTTGACACTATAAAACGCACTTTGTATCGTAGGAAATCGTAAGAAAAATAAACTTGAATTTGTATAGCCTTCGAAGCTGGATTTTTTCCTAAAAATCCACTTTTACTGTTTAACAAAGGTCAGCAAACATTGCAAACATCCGAGCATAGATAGTGCCAGATAGTGCCATCCACGAAGACGCGTCCTACTCTTTTTTCTAATTGCTTAAAGTACAAAATAATGTGCAACCTTCGGCTAGTGTTTTAGTTTAGGTAATTAGTGTATCGACAGATCTAAAACACTAGTAGAAAGATGCATATTTGTGCTGTAAGCGATGTTATTGCCGCAGGTGGACGGGCTTAGTGTCTGTCCACACAGGAGCGGTAACTCTGCGGCATCTTACGTACAAATATCCATCCATGATATGTCATACGGTAAGCTCCGGGACCGCGTCAAAATTCATGCAAAATGCTTGCGGGTGCGGCGCCGCACCGCTTTCGTGTGGACCGGCTCTTAGGCTTGATACCTTTAACTCCTCAGCCGAGTAAAACGAAACAATGGAAATTTTAATGTGAGGCGGGCTTACACGATAGGTTAAACAGTAACCTTCCTAAGAACATAAGTAGTGAATAAAACTAGATTACCTTAATTATTAAATTTTATAGCAGAGTTTATTAAAGTCGTGTACTTCGTCCAAAGTTCCGTACTTTGTTTAGTTAGACATAAAAAGTTACTTCCAACAAGTAAGTTGGCAGAGTTCCCTAAAGCACGGAACACTCGGACCCTGACCGCAAACCACAGACAAATAAATATAACCAGACTATCTAGCGATTCCTAAGTGGGTTCAGGAACCCACTCATTCTGCGGCCAAAAAATTCTAAAGACGCTTGGGTTCTACTATGAATTAGTTACATAGGTATGTTAAGTATTAAACCTTTAACCTTTATAAAAAAGTTTCGCGCTTGCTTCGCTCACGGTTTTAAGTAGATATTATTACAGAAGGGGTGATCCCATTTACAGAATTTTGCACTCCCTACGCTCGCAAAATATTATTATGGAAAGTAATAACTCAAAAGTACTCCGCAATTATAATACAGAGTGACTGGTAAGACGAGGGAATCGCTTTAAATAGTACATTGTTACTAGGGGTAAGAGTAACTTTTTTAGTTCCGAGACTAGGGCTAATAGTTCGGGGGACACAGAACACAGACACAGTGTTTACCTCGGGTTAAACCTACCTATTTCGGTAGGTTTTTTCGGTAGGTTTAACCCGAGTTAAACACTGCGCTTAATTTATCATAACTCTACAACTCGAAAAAACAAATGAAGATGGGATTGCCGCTTTCTCGCTTATTTTTTTTTTCTATTTTCTCGCTTATTTTAATTATTGGAAAAATGGTAAAGATTTTGCCCAGATCTATGTTATTTAGGGTCGATTTTTCAATTGCCAGATAACTTATATCGGATATAAGTTATATACTTATATAACTTATAACTTATATCCGACGAATAAAAGTGACGCTTTGACACATTTACTATACGAAAACTGTCAACATGTCAACTTATTCCATAAAAGTTATCAGCTGTTGAAAAATCGGCCCTTAAAGAAATAGTTGAAAGTAAATTATAATAAAGTCATTAAAAAAATATTTTTAATACCTAGCTTTAAGTTATTTCAATTTTACATCATTTTATTAAGTCGCTGTATGGGAAGTTGGAACATAGAAATGTGAAAATAGAACTTTTTTTTTATAATTTGACAGCTGCAGTTTAAAACGTGTCTCCCTAGGGCTGAAAAGTATTACTTTCAACCCGCTCCTCATGCAACTTCAGACCTACTTTTCGAGTATGAGTAATAAAAAATATTTCACTCATTTAAATGAACATATTTTACTGTGTCACCAATATCGAGATAGGAAGAAAAAAGTTACCTCCCCATACAAAATAGTCATTTACTACGATGATAATGTATGAAGCATCAGTTAGGTATTTTTTTCGTGTTGCGACTTTGGCATTATTGTAAAAGCAGTTAAAATTAATAGGCACAATCGCTTGTCTTATCAGTCACGATTGATTCGGATATACCACGATATCAGTCATGATTACTGCTTGCTAGGATTGTTTGTGTTGAATTACGACTAAAAATGTTAGATAAAGTTAATAGAGCTAATTTTATTCTTTCCATAAAACGATAGGGTTCTGTTGACCTTAAAGATTTTATCATCATCATCATCATTTCAGCCATAGGAATTTCGTCCACTGCTGAACATAGGCCTCCCCCAGTGACTCCCAGATTGTCCGGATAAACGAAATTACGAAAAAGTAATTTTTGCCAGACTCCTACCACACCCAGACCCAATTGCACCTAAGATATAAAGATTGCAAGGTAGATCAACCTAGGATCGAACCACTGCAAGGTAGGTCAACTGGTGGCATCTACTGTTTTATAGTCGTGGAGTTCTGATCCTCCCCCAGCAACACACTTTTTAGTAGTACGTATGTATCTAAATATCAATGTCAAAATATACAGTTGGCGATAATAAGGTTGTAAGGAGGCTTTATATTTGGTTAAATGCAATCAAATGAAATAAATCTTTTGGTACCTTCATTAAATAGAACCCAATTTCCGTAATTTAACAGAATCGCAATCCAGTGTCTATAGCTTTTAGTAAAATTACTATCTAAACGGCATTCTCGTAAACGTTTTATTTGATGTTGAAATTATCAAAACTATTCCAATAGGACTGAAAATAGAACAAAAGAATATCTAATTTTGGTTTCTACCATTTTCAGTCGTATTCCGACTATTAACTATAATTTAATTGTATTTTTTGGGTTCACGAGAATACCGTTTCAGTGATATTATTGGAAGCGGATCGACACTGGATTGCGACTAATGTTAAATTACGGGAATTGGGCCTCAGAACAAAGTCTTTTCCCTGCGTTTGTTTATTTCATTAATACTTATAAATTAGCTTCCCTCAATACTGAGAGAAATAACGATTCTGAAACATTATAGAAGACGGCCATCTCTGTTTCAGTAGGTCGTTATATAACGATAATAGGTTTACATCAGCCGAGAAAATAATGAAGGCGTCACTTAAGATAATTAAGTTAATCAATTCGAAGTGGGCCAGCATTCCGCATACAGCTAATTTTCGGAAACTGTTTCATGAACTGAATTCCAAATTAGTTTACCTGCCCTCGGGTAGGTAATTATCTAGCGAATGCAGATCACACACCCTTGTTATGACCACATAGGTGTTGCAAATGACTGCTTTAGTTTCATATTATAATAAATACTTATCCATAGAAATGCCTTCTTGTCTAAAACTGAAAATGATATTGAAGCCATCTTCTAGCACTTCCAGACAATTTTGATTTTTTTAAAATCGATTAAATTTTTGGAAGCGTGTTGTAAGGCCAGTGACTTAACCTTACTGTTAGATGTAATCAAGCCATCTTAAGGCCTCTGACTAGGCTTTACGCCTAGTATCAAGCGATATTAGCCGGAACTAACTTTTAACGTACCTTCCGAAGCACGGAGATGCTTGTAATGTTACTAAATATGGTCGGAATGGTCACCCATCCAATTACAACCACGGCGTGGATTGCTTATCTTTGGTAACCACTACCAAACAGGTGCCGCTACTGAGCTACAAGTACCTCCTACTTAACACGTTGAACGCCAATAGATTTTCTATTGTGTCTAGTTTGTGGCAGTCAAAGACTTAATACATTTAATACATCCATGACTAAGGAACAAATGCTCATGCTCATCACGCAAACATTTGCCCTTTTGCGGGATTCGAACCCGCAACTGTCAGGATTTGCAGTCGTGTAGAACGCGAACCACTAGATCACACGATCGTTAAATTAGGACCCGGGACCCTTTGTTATAAAAGCGAAATACCGCCTCACTACGCTAATGGCAAATAAAGCATTATCTTATCTTATCTAACTTGATACAACTTCTCTGTTAGTTTTATTCTTCTTCTTCTTAGAGTGCCTTCCCCTACCGGAGTTTAACGATCATCATGACAATCTTCACTATATCCACTTCTGTTCCGAACCGGGACCTGTTGCTAAGTCCGAACTATTGTCTAGTTGAGGATTGTAGAGTTGTATTTTTGCGTATGTGTTTTATATTTTATTAATATCGAGATATGTCCCATCATCATCATCGTCATTTCAGCCATAGGTCGTCCACTGCTGAACAAAGACCTCGCCCAATGACTTATCACCGGGGGGGATTGCCAATACTCGCTAGGCTTGGCAAGCGGTTTAGCAAGCGCAGTTTTTTAATAAGATTTTGCACGCAGTAGCACGAGACGGTAATTCCTGAATTAGTCGCCACTTACTACACGCCTTCTGTTGGCGGCGTCGCATATGTCCCATACCTTGATATATAATTTAGCATTTACAGAGATACATAAATTTAAAAAGACAGTTTGTTTTCCAACATTATCATATAAAACACGCCTAAAGTTATAAAACCGAGAAACGATGGAATAATCATAAAACAGTGTGTAAACGTTGTATCGTTAAATTCGTATGTTTGTCGTTGAAATGAGAATTACGTCGAGTAAATTGTACAATGTTGTACATAAGGCTACAAATAACCTTGCTAACCATTTTAAGCTGTACTTTTATTTCAGTTCAGGCGGCCAATTTAATAGAAGTTCAGGGTTTAATGGAAATGGATAGCTGGACTTGTAACCGTGCGTAGGTTATAACTCGTAACTTTTGTGTTAAATACATTCTAAATATTTCAATTAAGTTGAAACATAGCACAAACCTAGGCAGTTTGGTGATACAAACTTAAAAAAGATACGAGTGGTGTTGAGATCAGAGGCCCGATTCCCGTAATTTGACAATAGTCGCAATCCAGTGTCGATCCGCTCCCAATAACATTACAATCACAATATTCTCAAACCCAAAAATACAATTATAGTTCGTAATGCGACTGGTAATGGAAGAAACCAAAATAAGATTTTTATTTGCTCTATTTTCAGTCGTATTGGGATAGTTTTGATAATTTTACGTCAAATGAAAAGTTTACTAGAATACCGTTTGTGATCGTAATGTTACTAGGAGCGAATCGACACCGGAATGCGACTATTATTAAATTACGGGAATTGGGCCTCTGAATTCAGAAATGTTTAGAATTAACGTTTTATCGGACTTTTTCGTAATTCATTGATTGTACTTTTTTTTTTGATTATGTTGCTACTGCAACTAAGAGGAAAAGAAGAGAGAGAGAGTGATAAAGTAACAGGCTTCTGTCGTCAAATATGATGATTACTTTTTTATTTTTTAAACTTAATTCCCCAAAATAAAAGTGTCAACTATATTTTAACATGCATCAGTCAACGAGCATAAACATAAAAATATTTTTCATTGTACTTTAAACCTTATAGCAACGGATTAAGTTACAAAGATATAGTACTTTTCATTGCTAGTGACTATGCACTATATTTACATTCTTAAACAAGTCCACGAACAGAGACACAAAATACAATAAATAAAAATTTTAATTTGTGCTGACACTAAAAGCCAAATAGTTGCAAGTTTTTAGAAGGTGAGCTTTAGATGATAAATCAAACTAGTACCTAACTTTTATTAGCTCTTAAATACTTTTAATTTAGATATAAACTAAGTTGATTGTCATGAAATACTCGTAAGCCCAATAATTACGGTACCAATTTGAAAATGCTCGAATGTTTATTAAGAACTCATTCACTGAAAGATGAACGAATTAAGTCTGCAGCTCTATTCGGAATTAGAGAACAATCACTAACGTCTTCATCACCTAGGAGTTCACAATGGGATATAAGCCATTGAACGACGCTTTCTTCGGTTCACCGGTTAGAAGGCCTTCTCACGCTGCATCTTTTAGTTCGTGGTCGCCACTTGAGAACCTTTATTGTCAGGTCTGCAAGCGATGTGGCCTGCCCTACAGAACAGGAATGACACGCTACGCCCATGGACTTAGAATACGCTACGAATCTGTGGCTGCGCCTGCCCCTTGCCAATTCAATTTCGTATTTCGAAGAGCTGTGTCGTTGACTATTTCGGCAGCAATATTACAAAGCAGTTTAGAATCGGAAATCAATATCCAAATATTGTTAAGACTCTCCGTTTTGATATAAAATTAAATGCAAAAACGCATTTTTTTAAAATGGTGAGCTCACATATCATATTTTCTGCATGGGCAAAATCTCCTGTTAAAGCGACTCCATAGTAAAAATTGATAGCATTCCTTTCGAATACGATCTACTTTTGTCTACGTTTGTCTTAAGAGTCAACTGGAGTCAGTTATAAATATCGAAAAAAAAACATGTGCTTCAAAATATTATTTTCGAGGTATATGACAGTTTTGCATGGAAAGGTGAAACATTTGATCTGATATTTAAAATTTTTCTTCAACAATAATAAAACCTATTGTTGTTTTTTTATACCTACATAGCGGTTGACCATGGCCTAATGGATTAAACGAATGCAATTTATAGATTCATTAAGGCTGTACTTATTCTGGCTACAAAGTCCCGTTTCTGAAATGGCATATTTTACTATTGTTTTATTAAAGGTTAAGGACACATAAAGATTAATAGAAGTCCATACACAGACGGCTTCCATCATAAATCAAATATGTTAGGAAACAAGTATTAATAATGACGCAGCTTCCGGAATTGATATAAAAACAGTCGGCACTTGACAGTCCTGTCAAAAAGGAACAAAGTGCGTGCGATGAGGTTACAGTTTTTGGGAGTAACATGAAAACAGTATTACCTGCTTCAACCTTGTTTTGATTTTCTAAATGGAATTTCATGTGAAAGCAATATTGCACAAATACTGTTTAGCATTCATGTTAGGAGATCTGGGGCCTAACTAAGATCATAAATCCCTTGTGTCATAAAGGAGAGTGGTTTAATATTTTCCGACTTTATATCTTATGTAGCTAGCTAGAGTTTGTTTTAGTCATGGTTTCATAAGCGAGGTACCTCTTTTCTGGAAGTGTTGTGACGTCATCGTAAAGTTACCATTAAATTAAGCATAAAAAATTAAAAAAACGATTTTTAGCGAGCAGTACAGTACTTGAATTGAGTATTCTAAAAATTCGAAATTGATTAAAAGACTAAGATAAACGGTGTATTTATTAAAATAGAAATGAAAAACGGGACTTCGAAATTGTGGTCACACATGTTGCAATACATAATTATCTGAACAGTCGGGGTTTCTCCGAGTCCAGTGTAACAGAGGCAATAAATACTTCTTTCTTTGTCTTGCGGTCAAATGACCGAATCAAAAACAGGAATAGAATCACTCGTGTGTCTGTCGGTGCGTCTGTCACAGCCGAGTTTCTACGAATCTACTGGACCAATAAACCACTGATCAAATAAAACACTACGAAATAATCTTTAAATTAAATTTAAAGGTACAAATACGAATTTGTTTTCTTTTAAATTTGGAATATTGGGGTCACTTCCGAAAGTCAGATTAGACAGCTAAATAAAAACTAGGCCGTATGCTATATTAGGTTAAGCAAAAAGTTTCTTGACCAATTTATTCCCTTTATCCCTGACACATTACTACATTTGAATGAAAGGGCTAGCTGTGAGAATGTCAAATATGTATAGGTATTTTATTATACGATTTGCAGATGACAGTATTATGCAAGTTTGGCATACCCTTGACGAGTTATCATAACCTTTATAGTAGCAAAAGTGACAGAACCATTGATTAAATAATCATACGAGAAAGACCGAACACAATGCGACACCTGTCGGCAAAAATTTGCACTGTGGTTCCCCATTTGTGAGAGGGCGAGCTGTATAGGTACTTCGCATTTGCATGTGTTTATCCACGGAGTGTGGAAGCGGGTCACACCACCTTTGATTGGGGTGCCTATGCTGGCTTAACTGAGCAGAAATTGTAAGCAACTTAATAACCTAACTTAACTTGACGACCTCCGTAGCCGAGAGGCGAGCATACCGGACTTCTCTGAGGTCCTGGGTTTGTTTCCGGCCGGTCAATGTAGAAAAATAAAGTTTCCATATTGTCTCGGGTCTGGGTGTTGTGGTACCGTCGTTGTGTTTGATTTCTGTAACACAAGTGCTTTAGCTACTTACCATAGGATCAGAGCAATGTATGTGATGTTGTCCAATATTTATATTTAATGTCATAATAATTCAACGTAGGTATTATACCCATACCTACGTTGTTACGGACGCCAGCCGAATCTGAACAAACTTATTCACTCGCATATAAAAGCAACCGTATACGAATTAAATATTAAGCAATCGATAAAGCAGCGTTACAAAGTACCAGTAAATGAGGCAACAAAATGTTTTTCCATTGGATCCTGTGAACGAAAGTAACAGAAGTACCTCGGCCATTCTCGACATTAGGCGGTTACCTAGGCGTTTTTATTCTTAGGTCCTTAAATTTTATATATATTTTTGTATCTTTGGTGTCGCTTTCTCTGAGATCTTGTCGCAGGTGAGCGTTCTCCTTTGTATAGATTAATTGAGCCTATACAACAAACATTTCTGCGACATCGACCTTTTGTCAAGCTCACCTCCTACCTTAAGAAAAAATATTTGTGATGTTATTCGTACCTTGGGGTGCGAATAGTTTTGTAAATGAAAACTGAATTAATTTAGCGATGCTCCACCATTTAATTATCTGTGGACAACGGTGCTGGTTACATTACAGGTAATTTAATTAGAGATTAAGTCATTAATGCAACTGTTTGTACTCCCAAATAAAGAGAAAAAAAACTTGGGTTCGTTTCCCGATCGGTTAGTGTAGAAAAATAACGATTCTATATAGTCTCGGGTCTGGGTGTTGTGGTACCCTCGTTGTTTCTGATTTCTGTAAGACAAGTGCTTTTGCTACCCCTTGATAAGCCACTTACCAGATATAGCCCAAAAATAAAAATAAAACAAATATAAGGTGCTTCATAAATATCTGCAACGGCTGAAATGGGTAAAAGTATTGCATATAGATTAAGATAGTAAAGATATTTTATGTTAAGAACATAATTAATTTTTTCATTAAAAAAAATAAATAAATAAAGATTAGGCTTTATTCTGTCGCAAACCGTCCACATCTGTCCAAAAATGCTAACGTTTCACATTATATCGCTCCCGCGCAGTGTCAAGGGCGGATGACGAAGTGTGTTATGCAAATTGAAGCAAGTAACCATTTATTTACTGTCTTTTCGCAAATAATTAATTACCGATCCGGGGCACGTAATTCCTTCACTGTCGTCATCTATATAGGCAATACTTTTACCCATTTTAGCCGTTGCAGATATTTATAAAGCACCTTATATATGCGACAGGCAAGCGGCTACTTACCATAGGATCAGAGCAATGTACCTATGTGATGTGGTTCAATACTTATTTATTTAATTAATAGCTGTTGTCCGCAACTCGGTTCACGTGGTCTATAAATTCAGAAACAATACGCCCAACAAGTTTTGTAAGTGAGTTAGCAATCGTAGTCCATAAATTATGATAAAGTCTACGCTTTCGCGATCCACTTACCCGTGGTAGACAGAAAAAAACAATGAGAAACGATAGAGAAAATTTTTGGTGACACGCGAAGGAATGAAACTCCATTGAGAAGAGTTTTCAAGCTGTATCTGAAGTAAACAGTAAAAACAGAATCAATATTGGCCTTGTAGCTTTTGCGTCTCTGGATCACAATCATACTAAAAAGAGTTGTAAAAACGACATTTTCATACTCCATTAACCAAAAATAAGTCCTAGGATAACATTTTTATCATATGTATAGATAAATAAAGAAGATAGATAGATCAAAGATGTACAGAATAGGCAGATATTCACGAATTCAGCGAGCGAAACGTTTGTATGATTTTTCCCTTGCTGATTCAGTTGTACGAAGAAAATTTTCACATTTGGGAGTTTTGATCAAAAGCCTTCTCGATCGAAACAACACAATCCTTTTGCGTTCTTTTTTATAAAGCTGAAAGATTCTGAGGATTTTGTTAGAGGGCATTCAAATAATATCGAATGCGAGGCCATGGGAAATTGCCTAAACATAATCGGCAAATGAGGCGCTCAAGTTTAGAATGAAATAAAAATTAAGGAGGGAAACGGAACGGAACAACATTTCCCATTTTGAAAAGCAGTTTCAGATTTGTAGTATCCGGAAATTGCGATTTCGTTTACGTTTTTTTTAACTATACTCATTTTAAATAATACCCTTGATTTTAATCTCAATTTAGTAGAAATGATACAATTATCCACCAAATTGAGGATAAGAATAAGTACCCATTTATTTTTACCAAGGTAAGCTAAAGAGAGAAAGAAGCCAAAGTGATTCTTTAATTCATGCTTCTATTTTTTTTATATACTCGCTGAACGAACAATATACATATTATGTAAGTATATTTGAATATACATTTGAGGGTAATTCTCAGAGGGTTGTAGCTTAGTTAGTGGTAGCAGCTCTTTGGTAGTGATTACTAAAGTTACTCAACACACACTGCCACGCGAAAATTGTGTGTGGATAGGTGACCATTCCAATCATATTTACTGTTAGTCCTAGGCTAATATCGCTTGATTTAATCATACCATCTATTAGTCATTGACTCACTAAACTTAGTCAAAGGCGAAGTTTTCACTTGATAGTAAACTTAGTTACTTGCCATACATCACCTCCCCACCAATAAGACTCGTTTATTGGAGTATGACCCAAACCAGACTTTCCTTTCTTTTTTAACAGTCGGTTAAAGAAGCTTTCCTATTTTAAGTCTGTTTAAAAAATAAGTTTAAAAAGCTTATTTTACTTTTCATTGAATGCGCCATAAAGTGATTTTTAGTTTCAACTACGATAGCAGAATACAAGATATTCCACTATTTCTGTCTTTTAATGGCAACAAAACTTTGACAAAATCTCTCTGGCTTCAGCAATAAGGTCCAAAGTCCTAGTGCTGGTACTAATTGACTAAATAAGACTGTTTTAAGCTGCAAAATAGAGCGAGCTACAACGATATGTCTTTTTCACGAGATTGCAGAAAGAGAAGACAGGGACTAATTGCGATTTAAATTGGAGCTGAGAATTGCCTCTTTCATTATTTTGTAATGAATCGACTGTGTGATGTAAGCATACAGGGTGGAATAAACAAACCGTTTTTTACGGCTCCAAGGATTGCAGACCAGAGGCCCAATTCCCGTAATTTGACAATAGTCGCAATCCAGTGTCAAATTACGGGAATTGGGCCTCTGGTAGTTGCTATTAATTCCAACTTGATATGATACCTCCACGCGTTCCTGACAAAGTGGGTCTTGACAGATATATATATAGTAATACTTTTTTACCGCCATCTAAATTTTTTCTAGGCATTAGAAATCTTTCATAGAACCCATTTATAAAAAAAATTGGTGTGTCAAGTTTTCACCATAAAATATTTTTCCCAATATAATTTAAAATTTAATGTGGTTACTGCTTAACGTAAACATTACGCTAGATACATGATTGAGAGGGCGGCGCGAGGGCAGCGGCACGGGGTTGCTATGACGATGGCCTCGTGTCGGCATCGGTGGCGCGCCGGCCTGTGTCAACAACAAACACACAAATCATCGCCCGCGCAACCCCGTGACGTATCGTGCTTTATTACTGCGTTTCCGCCGTCCCGCGTGCTGCGTACTATCGCGAAAATATGAAGGGAAAGTCAACAACTTAAGGATCGTAAAAACATCAATAAAAAGCGGGTGCGGGGAGAGGCGTCGACGCTAGCGCGTAGAGTAGTTTGCGTGCCGTGTCCATACTCTTAGTATTTGTTTAGACAATTTCCAGGTGCTTTATCTCAACATTTTTGTACTAGGCGATACCAAAAGAAAAAACACGTGTATAGTTTTTTTCCTTATAGATTATTATATTTAAATTTGGATGGTGATAAAAAATTCTTCCTGTATAACGGCCAAACAAACAGGGTTTCGTAAAAACATGTTTGTTTTATTTTCGCAGCTTAACGGCAATTAGACCTAAGTATTCGATATGAGTTTCAACTTAATATCTTTACGCGTCCATGAGGAAAAGGGTGATAAGTTTATAATTGCGATTGCGAGTTTGAAAATATACGGCTTTTTCTGTTCTTTTGATTGCGTTGACATAGAAGTTTGATTTTGTTACATCTTAAAGGTATAGACCTAAGTATTGATAATATTGATGAATTTCAATTTAGCACCTCTACGCGTTCATGAGAAAAGGGGTAGTAAGTTTAAAATTATTAAAAATAGTTTTATTATGTGATGTAACTAAAAAATTACGGTTTTTTGCAATGTTTCCTTTATTTGTGCTATAAGATGTTGCTTCGTACCAAATTTCAAGATTCAGAGTTCATACAGTACCTTGTGGGTTTTGATTCCCTTGCGAGTGTAAATTTGCGGCATAAACGACTGTATCTTTTGATTGCGTTGGCTTAGATGTTTGATTTTTTCACAGCTGCAAGGGACAGTAGACCTGAGTATTTGGTATGAATTCCAGCTTGATACCTCCACGTGATCCTGAGGAAAAGGACTTACAGACAGACAGACGGACGGACGGACAACAAAGTGATCCTATAAGGGTTCCGTTTTTTCCTTTCGAGGTACGGAACCCTAAAAATGCTTGTCTCAGCTGGTAATTAAATCCACAAAAAACCGATAAATTAACGCCTTTCTTAATTTATAATGCAATGTTTATTACAAATTTCTTCTTTGTCCTTTATAGTGCTCTCTCCCGGGGGTAATCTATGCTCCCGGTCCTATTTGAAATACGCTTGACCATAATGCGAGATGCGACAAGTCTGGTTATACAGTATGTTAACCAACGAAACCCATAATACTATAGCGTTCACACATACATAAAAAGCCCATAAAAATATACAATAAATAAATAAATATGGACAACATCACATACATTGCTCTGATCCTGTGATAAGTAGCTCAAGCACTTGTGATACAGAAATCAGAAACAACGACGGTACCACAACACCCAGACCCGTGACAATATAGAAAAGTTATTTTTCTACATTGACCGACCGGGAATCGAACCCGGGACCTCAGAGATAGCGACACCAAGTCCGGTATACTCGCCTCTCGGCTACGGAGGTCGTCAATGGAAAATGGACTGACAAATAGCAAAGTGGTAAAAATATATGAAGATTTAGCGTTTTCCTTTTGTACTAGAATCTTTTCACTCCACTAGAATCTAGAACATCAACATTTTCTAGCCATGTTTTGGTTACTAAGTTATTTAGTGAGTAGGTATACATTACATAACGAGCTGAAAAAAACACTATCTGTTTCAGAAAGCAGATTTTACAAAAGTTATTAAAATAATACAATGTTTCTTATTAAAATAACAGCCGAAAAGCTTCTAGGAATCGAATATTTTTTAGAAATTATTCAAACGAATATTCTACATTATAAGTTACCGCATATTTTATTAGATTATACGAATAGAGGCAAATAAGTTGGAACAATTTAACTATTTTTATTTGTATAAGCCATAATTAAATTCTGTCTAGGCTGTTTTATCGGAAATTTAGAATATCAAGACTAAGTGAAGACTCAAGGTCTAGACACAAAACGCGGTAGTGAGCTCGCCAAGTTCGAATACAAAAAAGGCAAAACACGGTTAAAAGATATTTATTTAAACTTTATTGCACAAAATAAAATCGTACTAAAGGTGGACTTGCCGTGCCATGTGGCATTCTCTACCAGTCGACCATTAGGCTAAACAGAGATGTTTTGTGGGCGGTGCATAGATAGATATAAATAGAAGATAGTAGTACGGGTAGGTTAAACGAACAATTTTGAATTACTTTTAACTCCATTAGGTAATTAAAAAAACCTTAAACAATATTTTAAACGGATTTAGCCAAAATATGGATTAAATGATATTAACCTTAAATAAACTGAATTTTATCGAATGAGCTCTACCATAGTTTCGCTAAGTCTAAAAGGTCGCCACGCTTGGCAGGCGGGCAAGAAATGATTTCATCAAAAAGATTTCGCAAGAAAACGCTGCTGCCCGTCTCGTGCTACAGGAATTAGTCGCCTTTTACGATACGCCTCCTCATGGCGGTGTGGAAGTGTATTCTATACGCCCGTCCCCACACGGCACATTTCATAAATTTATCTTGCAATAATAAGGCGTATTCGATATAGATTCAGCAGTTCAGCAGTGGACGTCCTATGGCTGAAATGATGATGATGATGATGATTCTATATAGATAGCTATACGACGTGTATAGACGTGTAGAGGTTTAAACACATTTTAGGATCAGGGTGTTGTTATAAAACTAAACAACTGCAATAAAAATGGGCCAAAATATGAAAATAACTCTTCAGTTAGACTTTCCTTATTAAATCATGAGTTAACTAAAGCAGTTTGTTTGAGAGGGCAATTTTTTTTCTAATTATAAGCTATCAGTCTTTAGAAAATATGTCAATTATTTGGGCACAATCAAGTCCTGAACATTGATGGACGTTTATGTTACACCAGTTTACCTAGAGACGATTATGTAAGTAGACAGTAAACATGACATAGGCTTTTACACACAACATACATCTAGCTAGCCCAATCCTCGGCTATTATCGGCGCCATAAATAGTCTGTGATATTATGTATAATTTTAAACGGCAAATACACACACAGTAATTACCTAATGTACTATACACTATAATGTGTGTAATGTACATTAGTAGGCTTTTTTATTTCCTTTTGATGTAAAAAGAATGCGTCGTTGGTGACATTTAACTTGTTCATAGTTCATATACCTAAATCGGGTACAAAATTATCAATAACGTTTATGGGTATTGTTCTGTGGCTTAGTTACAATAACTTTCCTAACAAGAACGATCATCAAATGCTCAAAAATATTTTTTCCACTTCTTTCTAGAAATTTTAACATCTATATTATTATTAGAACGTTTTTTTTTACATGGTGGCAATTGGCCTCCGGTGACCACCCTTTTTTATAATGTCTTTGTATATTTTTTTAATGATTTCTGCAATTTAAAATTCTAATTCTAAAATTAGTAGTAAAGCGTTACACATTAGGATCATCATCATTTTAGCCTTAAGACGTCCACTGCTGAACATAGGCCTCCCCCAATGAATTTCATAGGGGGGGATTACCAATACTCGCCACGCTTGGCACGCGTACATTAGGATAATGATCCGTTAATATCCTTATATCCCTATAATAAAGCGATGAACAAGTAAGTAGATACTGTTAAGCTGCTTGCCATGCCACATGCGCTTCAAGCTTAAGCTTTTCTTTCGTTTTTTTGGCAGGCGTTTACAGTAGAGACAGACATAAATGCCAGTCTTTTGCTTAGACTATCTTTTCCCTAGGTAAATCCAATAGAAATAAAACATGATGTTTTTTTAGTGACTTTTTGTGTCCCACAAAATGACTCTCCCACCTAAGTCTGCCTATGTTTATGCAAAGCCAATTTGGCCAGTCTAGTATGGCCGTGACATATATTTTAGCTGAACATTTAGCATGACTTCAAAGGCATAGTTTCGGAACACGTTGCTCCCGTGCTCCCGTGTCGTCTGGAAGCATGAGCGCAGGAATTTTAAGGATGTTGATAAGTATAAAAATACTTTCATTCAAAGGGGTAAACAGCGGGGTTTGAATTTTAAATGTTTTCCTTGTTTGTGCAAATTATTTTAAAAAAAAAAATTTTGTTCGAACAGTTATGTAAGGAATAAGAATAGTTACGTATGTTAGTATACACGGTGAATATTCATTGGTTTAGGAAATGGCGACGTATTTTTGAATCATGCGAATTCCAATCCGAATACGAAATCGCAAGTATCGCAGGCGAATACCTAAAATCACTATTTTTGAAAATTCATTTCGTAATTCTGCTACGAGTGGTCTTACCCACACGTTTTTCGATTTCTACTAGTTGAAAGTAAGACAGAATGACATTGACATTATATGGTTGACAGAGATTTGACGTAATAACTTTTTATTTACGTTCGTTATGAGTTTTTGCTTTACGGTTTATAGTATTTTCTGCGTGAAACAAAAATAGTTACAAGATTTCAATTTAATAGCAACACCTATTTCGAGTGATTCAAAAATGCGTAAAATCAGAAGCAATAGAAACTATTTTCATACACGAATTGTTTTCGTGTTCGAATTTAAGATTCATTTCTAATGCTTCAAAAATACGTCTCCTACTAAGGTCACGTTCTAGAGCTTAAATAATAAAAAAATCTTTTCTATACTAAAACGCCCATCAGTTGACAGTTTGTATAAAGTTTTTTTTTTGAGATATCGATGTTGATCATTTTAAAAACGTTAATACTTAAGCAGTAGTATTTTAGAAAATTTTGTTATATTCATTGTAGAAGAAAGGAAGACAAATATTATTATTGTTTTTACCCCTATGCTAAAAATTCCTTGAACGCGGGTGTAAGCTAACTAATAAATAAGGACCTTAAGCTCTAGGAACCACTAACAAACATGGAAATATGGATTACCTACTACATAAATATTTGTTTCTTCCTGCTACCTAGCGTTTCCTAAATGCGGTAAGTTTCGCCTTTGCAGCTATCAAATTAATTTGTCAATGTCTAAAAAAAAAATTTATATCGCAATTTTTGTCTTTTACGATCAAAAAGAAAATAATAAAAGCCCCTAAAAACAATAATAATGTCCATCGCAAGTTTGACCTTTACAAGCCTCTATACGCAGCCTTTTTGGAAGTCAACACGGATATATCTTTTTTGCGAATACCACGCTCAGCTTATTTTTATTAGTCACCTTGTCGAGAATAAATGAGATTTGAGCATGTAATCATCACACAAGACAGTTTAGTCATAGCGCATAGAGATCAGCCGCAGGTCAATCAGCTTAAGTACTATGATTATTTATGCGATGCATCATAATTTTAATTTTTCAGCCAAGCGTAATAGGAGACAACTGATTTAAATAAATAGGTATGTGGTCTCAAGCGGCGGCATCCATTAGGTTCAGTCAGCAATAACGAAAATAAGAAGTAACTTAAGTGTAAGTTAGGCCAAATAAACTAAAACGATTTTTCTAAAGTAATGGTATATAAACCCATCAATTCGTCCTACCATAAACTGGTCCAATGGAACCTTAAGCAATTGCTTGGGATGAGTTAAGAGAGACACTGATGAGATAGAGTTTTGGTAGCAACTGGTCCCATTTACTTTAGCCTAGACAGGTTTTAGTATGACGAATAGTTAGATTACCTATTCGTTTCTTAAATAGCCTTTCAAATGTTAATAAATCGTAAGTAGCAATGTATTTTTTTTCAAAGAAGAATTGATAACATTTTATTCCTTAAGGAAATAACAGATTTTAGTAACTTGGCATACTTTTTTTAATAATAGAAGTTTGAAGAAGAGTAAAATAAAGCAAACAGGCTTTTATACTTAGGCTGTGGTCTGGACATGACCCTCTCCCAACCAATGTATTATGCTGTTTTACTGGCGTACTTGTAGTGTAATCACGTCGGCATTTCCGACAGGTGGGTTGACCATATTACGATATACATTTGCGACGAAATAATGAAATATATTCATAAGGTTTCGGAGAAAGATAGTTAGATATATTTTTGTAATATTCATGTTAATGATTTTTATACAGAAAATGATAGGTACCAATGTTACTATAGTTATTAAATATATTTTTTTGTAAGGATTATAAACTTTTTTTAATTTATCGACTAAAGTGTCGAGAAACAAGCTTGTACCACAACTTAGCTTTTACAAGTTACAAGACAAAGTGGCTTTTAGCTGAAATAAAAACATTTCACTGTATTGCGTGATCTAAGTAGCACGCATTAGTATCATTACAATTAAAAATAAATGTCTATTAAATAAATACATACGTAAACGTTTCCCAGTTGACATAAAGAATCAACGATAAATTACGCCTACCCAAATGTACTAAATCCGGGGTTAAATCGTTGTGTACTTCACTCCAATTTTATATCCTACAAAAGTACGTCAAGGACCAGTAACCCTTTAAATAAACAATCGAAAAGTCACATGATATATCGTTGTGTTGGAGCTGAGGCAAAAGTTGGGAACGTCAATCATTGGTAATTTACACACATTTTGCTCTGGGGCCGAGAGAAACTTTTCCTTGTTCCTCCCAATTAAGCCGAGGCAGGAATTGCAAGTTATCCTGTTCGAATATCAGCGGCTCCAGCTAAGAAGTGTATTTTCTATAAGACAGTGGCTGTCAAACTTTTGTATCAGAATCCCACATTTTGTGAGTACCTCCACTCAGCAATATGTCAAGTGTTCAGAATGGCACCTCAACGCTACGCTGATTATTAAATAAATAAATTGTTCCAACAATTACACTAATTATCTAGCCCCAAAATAAACAAAGCTTGTACTATGGCGACTCAATAACGCCTAAACATATTTAAATATATTTATGAACATCCATGATTTTGGTACAAATGCTCCATGCTCATCACACAAACGTTTGCCCCTTGCGGGCTTCGAACTCGCAGCCAGGTGGTTGCAGGTTCGAATCCCGTGCTTCATCCGATTATATATCAGTGATTATATAGGTCTATATATAATCACTGATCACCTATTACGTTCACGCAATATTTGTTTTTTTAATAAATTTTAATTGTTATACATTTAAAATACGTAGCTGCTATCAATGCTTTTTAACCGACTTCAAAAAAGGAGGAGGTTCTCAATTCGTCAGTATCTTTGTTTTTTTTATTTTTTTTTATATGTTCAGCGATCATTCGTTACCAGGTTAACCGATTTCAATACTTCTTTTTTTGTTCGAAAGGGAATACTTTCGGAATGGTCCCATATAAATTTGATCAAGTTCTGATGATGGGATCTATAAGAAAATCATCAAACATTGCATGAACTCCATCCGTGCCAACTGATTTTTGTACCTATGTTGCCCAATATCTTCCGCATTTGTGAACCGATTTTGATGATTCTTTCTTTATCGAATTTTTAAATTTATTGAATTTTTTTTTAGAAAAATTTTACCTCTAAGTTGGGAAAAATAAGGGATGAAATCGGTGTTCAGCCGTTAACTTATGTTTGCACTAAAAAGATTCGTATTGTTGAGGATTATCACTGTATATATCACTAAAAATAGATGAAATAAGTAAATTTTATAAAAAAAAAGTAAACCGACTTCAAAAAACTGAAAAGATAAAAATAATATCAACACATAAGTACCTAATCAGTTACTTTTGGAGTCGGTGCAAACGAAAACATTAAAACTCTCATCGGATAGCTAGGTAAGTATGTGTTGATATTATTTTTATCTTTTCAGTTTTTTGAAGTCGGTTTACTTTTTTTTTATGTTTCTGTTGATTTATATATTAATTTGGAAGGAATGAGTTATTATTTTGTTTGTTAATAAAGAAAGAGTAATCATTAAGATTTATTAAACCTAGATTTTATGTTACTTTACTTCATATTTAACATGAACTATATTCTATTACTATATACTATGTACTATTTTCATTTACAGGAAGTAACGTTTTACTATCTGTATCGTAAAATATCATATGAGAAGCCACCAACTGTAACCGAAAGATAACATTGTGCTCGTGTTGTTTGTGCTTAACATAACGTTATAATTTTGCTATAAATCGATAGCTAGCTAGACGTACTTCTTTATTTTTCATTCTTATCACTTATCGGGGCTCCTCAGATTGCTTTGAGAGACACTGGCAATTGAGATTAGCGGAGGTATGTAAGGAACAGGATTCGCTATTAGCTTTAATTCTGTCCGTGACGATGCAGTTCTGTCGGTCGCAATCTGTCTACAAGGAAAATATCATTGGATATTCTTTTATTTATTTCCTTTAGCTGTACTTGTAAATATATTATTGTATCACTTGAATTTACCGACATCTTACCTTTTTTTATCTTTCCTATATTAAAAATGTAAAAAATACTCTACTTGGCTGTTTTGCTTACATGGCTAAACCACTAAACTGATTTGCATAAAATTGGGTGTGGAAAAGCTTGAACCCTTAGAAAGGTAATTCTGTTTTTTTTAAATCAACCTATAAGGGATGACAAGCCGTATTCCAGGTAAGCAAAGCCGGGGCAAATCTAGTCTCATATAGGTACTAAGTTGACGTGTTTTTCATAGCAATAAATTATATAAAATAAAAGGATAGATGAACAGTCTTCTAACGGATTCAAAGTTGAGACACCGTTATCGCCTGCCATTATGACATCACGTCAACTTGACCATAGTAAACGAAATTATGATTTACCTATATGGTGTGCTAGGCGACGCCCGCAAAAAATCGTTATCTAGTACCTCGTAACATAAAGATGTCAATTCCTTACTTCGAAACCATGACAATTGGCTTGTTGACTGGCGCTAATAAAGTTTAAGCCAGGGCTGAAGAATAATTAAACAATTTGGAATGTTGACACATTAGTTATGTCTCGATAATAGTGATATACATTATAAATTGGTTGGCTAATCCTTAATCATGATTTAAACCTAGTCTTTATAAAAAAATATAATAAGGGGTTACAGCAGACTTACGACTATTTTGTCAGTTCGGGGCCAAGGTGTGACACGTAGAATAAAATTTTAATGGGAATATAAACGTTGGATGTGCTTTTTGCATAATATTGCCTCTACTGGTCGACCTTGTAAACATTTTTAGAACGAATAGTTGGTATTCTAATAGAACCTTGAACTCTTTTCTAAGCATTTAATTTATTGCCTAATCCGGTAATGTTCTGATATTATGACCTGTCAAGGCCGTTTGTGTGTCTAAAGCCTTTAAGGTTAGTGAGACCCGTACATTGTAGGACCCTTTATTGCATTGTCTAAATTCCGTTTTTGAAATTTAACATCTCACATTTTTGCTCCGTTGCAGACAATTATAGGCCTCTGGACGTCTAAGTGTTGAAGGAAAGGGAGTTACCCAGTAATTACAAAGTAGTCAAAATCCAGTTTTGATCTTGTCCAGTAACATAAATATCATAAATGGTATTCTCGTAAATAAATTACGGGAATTAGGTATCAAAGACATTTGTCAGAAATCTTGGAAAACATTTCTTTTTCACCGAGAATCAGTATGCCGGTCTGTCCTCAGATTTATTTCTTTTATAGTTTGAGAACAATAGGCTGATTCCTAGCAATGTCACCTTACTTTTTGTAAACTGAAATATTTTTAAAGTACTTTAAATAATTTATGTCAAAAAAATAAAGTCTCAAAAAAATGGTAAATTGAAAGAATTCGTCAGGTAATGTCATTCCAATCATTCTGCTTGTGCAAGTAGATTTTTGTACAATCGGGTACAAAATCTGTATTAATTGAACGAAAATATGTTTTTAGGGTTCCGTTCCTCAAAAGGTAGAAAAGAAGCCTTATAGGATCACTTCGTTGTCCGTCTGTCTGTCCGTCAGTCCGTATGTCTGTCGGTCTAGACTTTTTTTCACCAGGAACGCGTAAAGGTAAGTAGTAAGTTTAAATTAATATCAAATACCTAAATACCCTAAATCAAGTCGGCAATCCCTTGAAGCTGTGAAGAACCACCTTCTTTTTTGAAGTCAAATAAAAAACAAACTTCTACCTACTTCAAATATATTTTTAACAAACTCTCCAAAAGCACTATAAATTTTCGAGATTCGATTTTCGTTATGAACTAATTAATTAAAATTACAATATACAGACAAGTTTGTACGGAACTCTCAGTGAGTGACTCCAACTGGCACTTGGAAGATTTTTTATATAGTGCCAGTGTCTAATACAATTCTAAATGGCACCAGTGCTATTCGCAAATTAAAAGCTTCACAATGTTGCATAAAGCTTTACGAGTATAATATCTTAAGTGTCTGGGTAAAACAATACTAACTTCTACTATTGCCATTTGGAGCGTTAGAAGGACTAGTAACTTGTGTTCTTCTCTGTACCTCTCAACACTAAAAGTTCCGTCGGGATTGCCTATACGAAACCGTTGAAGCGTATATTCGGCCTGGCACGGGTTTTGACGTTCCTTTGTCGTTCCACATGCACCAGGTTTCACTGGCTTTAAAGATTTAGGCAGGACGCACAGTGTAAGAAAAATTCTAAACATCGGATTAAGAATTGTTTTTTTCCCTAAATTTGACCTAACAATTTTAATAAGTTTTCTAAAATGACTATGCAATAGAGTATGCCTATGAGAAGATATGAAATATTAAATATGCCATGCCATTAAATAAGCCATGGAAAACTTAAATGGATAGAAAATTAAAATTTCCACTTACATTTTGTTGATTATTGTTGACTTAAATTCGATTTTGATGTAAGGTCAATATGTGTGGTGTCGTCGTATCCAATATCTGTAAACAAAAACGAAACAACTTTAGTAAAAGTAAAATTATGTTAAGGTTTTTATAGGTTTTACACGTTTCATTAAATTAATGACGTTATTAATTTTCATATTTTTGTGTAATAAAATCGTGAAATATGATGCTTGCATGTTGCTTAACAGCAAGTGCTAGTAGCTGTTTCTATTTCGAAGATTCACTTAATTTTATGATTTTACGTGAAAAAACGTACTTACTTAATTTCTATTTTTTTTTTTTTTAAATAAATAGGTAGCTTATTTATATTTTCGTAGTATTAAACCATTTACAGTTAGAAATTGATTAGGATAAGTTCTTTTTAGGTTACAATTTCTTATTAGCGGCGACTAAAACTTTTAATCAAAACATCTGGTAACGTGCGGCCGGCCTCACCCACAGCGCTAGGCCCGGTCACTTGAACTTCAACTCAATTTCACGGACCCTTCACCGTGTCATTTTCCCTCGGCCTATTCAGTTTACAGAAATATCCCTTGAACGGCGTTTTTCTTGTCCTCAGATCTAGGAAGTAGACTACTTTCTTGTCGTGGCTTCGTCTGCATGAAATTGATCTATATTTTTAATAAAACAGGTCATATATGAAAGTCACAATATAAAACTCAAATGTTTCGTACATAGGTACATCAAGTACATCAAGTTCAGATTATACCGTTAATTTTTAATGGAAATCTACTCTCGATTTGTTTTGGATCCTATTTAGTTGGTTAATTCTTTAAGCGCCTATAAACTAAATACAAGAGACAATCTGTTTTCATGGTTACCGGTGAAACCCATGGCATTCAAGGTGTTAAGGACCCTGTAGCGGAAAAAAACTGGCTAAGTGCGAGTCGGATTTGCGCACCGAGGATTCCAATCGAACTTGTAGGAACGTAAACAGTCCATAATAAGAGTCAAGTATCAAAGATTTTTATCGGAATTTTAGATTGTTACAATTTTTTTTGAAATGTAATTAAAAATTTACGTTTTTTGGACTTATCTCTTTACTTATGCTTTAAGACATTGCTTCTTGCCAAATCTCATGATCTTAGGTCAACGGTAGGTACCCTATTATATTTTTTGATTCCTTCCCTTCCCTTGGGTATCAATATGCGGCCTATCCGGCAGTATCTTTTGATCGCGTTAACTTAGAAGTTTGATTTTTTCACAGCTCCAAGGGATTGGCTGTCTGAGTATTTGATATTAATTTCAACTTGATACCTTTATCCTTCATAATGGAAAGGGTCTTCTCAAACAGACTAACAATGCAGCGAATTAATCCTATACGGGTTTCTTTTTTCCTTTCGAGGTACGGAACCCTAAAAGAACGAACAGACGTAAATTCCTATGTAATATTAAGCTAGTTAGTCTTATCATCCCTTGCGTGCCCACGACGACAGTTACGGCGTTAATCTATGACCACGTTGGTGGTAAAAGGGATTTGCCCTTGACACAGGTAAGATTTTCCCGTTGATACATTTTTCACCAAACTTGTAGGTATAAAAAACACTAGAATTACGTAGATAAGACGATCGAAGGATTATTTAAATATTATTCTAGTAATATAAACAACTAGCTTGTGCCCGCAACTTCGTCTGTGTTGTAGTATATCTAAACAGATTGCGGCAACACAGGATGTGCGACAGCAGATTGATTGTATAATCTTCTTTGGTCATATTTGACATAGTCTGTGTGTGACATAGTAATAACTTGTGTGTTCATATTCTGTACCGTATATTATCGTAATAGATCGAAATAATTTCAATAAAGTGTGTATGTTCTTACATGAGCTAACTTCATAATTAACCTTTGGGCTAATTATGAATAATCATCAGGACACAACAAAACAAAAAAACCGGTAAAGTACGTCTCGGGCCACACGCAATGCCTCGCTTGTGCTAACAGCGCCGGCTGTCCGGCCGAATGTCTATTCGTCTATTCGGCCGGACATAGCGAAACTATTCGGATACATTGTTGACTACGGAACCCTAAAACAATAACGGAATAACCTAAAATTCAACCGGTAAACGGCAATTGAGTACAAACAATCAAATTAACATACATCATCATTATAATTATTTCAGCCATAGGACGTCCACTGCTGAACATAGGCCTCCCCTATAGACTTCCAGGTTAGCCGGTTGGAAGCGGCCTGCATCCAGCGTCTTTTTGCGACCTTTACCACTGTCCACCTTGTTGGTGGACGTGCTACGCTGCGCTTGCCGGTACGCGGCCTCCATTCTAGAACCTTTCTGCCCCATCAGCCGTCAGTTCTACGTCTTATGTGCCCCGCCCACTGCCACTTCAGCTTGCTAATCCGTTGGTCTATGTTAGCGACAAACATACAAACTTGTATAAATACAGGGTTACATTGCAAAGGGGTGCCAAATCTTTAGGAGTGGCTCAGAATCAGTAACTTAATCGAACTATGCGAAGAACATAATTTTTTTTACATTTAGTTATTCCTATCCGCTGTTAAAAATCGTACGCGTGGATAATTTAACTCATTCATAAAAAAATGCACCGTATGTACACTGCGTAAGGTCCTTGTTGACTCGCCGTACCTACGCCTCTGATGAATGACCGCGCGGCTTTCGTAGTCCCTCTGTTGACTTTAGTTTTGGATATTTTAAAGTAATTTTATTTCAACAAAACAAATACAACAACATTAAGCCGCTTCTTTATATTGTTGCCTAATCTATTTTTTAAATTTGGCACCTCTTTGTAATGTTACCCTGTTTAATATTAGTAAGATTAGGTTGTGAGCGCAGCTCCACTGGAGATCAAGTCTGTTTGACACGGAAAACGTCTATAGCTCAACTAACCACAATATATTTATAATAAGAACTCAATAAGTTTGTATAAATAGCACTAACTTTACTGGGGCCTGGCAGTCCATTTATTTAATTTATTAAGGTAGGTGATATCGATCGATCTATGTGAGGCATTTTTATATTACTTACGTTATGGTAGGTATGCTTTATCTGGCTTTATCATAATTGAAACTTTTGAATAACCCTTATTTACTGAAATAGAGGCTTTATGCGGTAGTATGATAAAATTTGTCATTAGTTTTAAACCTTATATCAAGTGTATTAGGTTCAAAGTATTGACGTAATTATGTGGATAATGTCTAAAGGTTTAGAACGACCCATTACAGCACTTCAGTAAATGACTCCGCACTAATTTGAACTATTAATTAATTACTGACGTTAGTATGGTGAGATATTATACATTCATTTGGTTTTTAAGCCATTTTATTATATTTTTCAATAAGCTTAGTATATAAGTAGGCTGTTACTATCCAGTTATTTCGTGAATTATTATTTGTTTTTTTTTTGATTAGAAAAATAACTGAATAAATATTGTAAAGTGCCCCACCAAGACGAGCCAAGCAAAGTCACTACCTTTTATAGAAGCGCTTCGTCGTTTTTTTTATTTTTTGTTTTTTGATGTTATAAAAACTTTAATTTTTATTTTATAGTCATCATTTTGTTGATACTCCGAAAAACATTGTGAGGAAATCTGCATATCACACAAAACTGGTTGTAAAGACAAAGTTCAAAGTATACTGGTTCTCATTTATATACGGTGATAATGTTATTAAAAATATATTTAAGCCCTTTTTTTAATTATGCTTTTCCAATAACAAACTATTTACAATTTAAAATAGCAAGTAATATTTGCTTTAAATTAATAATATTTTAATTTAAAAACGGAGTCCATAGGCGGTGTATTTGCATATTTTTTACATTAATACCAATGAAGCCTTCATCAGGCCGAACATTAAATGCAACACGTTTACGATATTTTATAATGTACATATAATTAAGGAAATTGCATTTTAATTAGCTATGGTAATGTTTCCGTCGTTTTGAGTCCGAATAATTATAATAATAATCTACGTATTTTCCAATTTGCAAAAACTTCATTAATTGTACATAAATCTATGGGAAACGTGGCTGTTACTACGACTGACGATTGCGTCTTTAGGCAGACAAAAAAAACGAATAAAAAAATACTATTGCACGAACGCAATTATTCGATTAAAAAGACCCTATGCTAAGTTTATAGCCATCAAGTTGGCCTATCAATCGACGTACAAAAGAATTAAATGGATCAAGTGGTTAAAAAGAAGAAAAAGAATAGGGAATATGCATGAAAAAAAAATTTTTACCATATTTATGAGAAAATATATGAAATTATAGTGCTAATAGTGAAAACAAAATTGATTTTAGGTAAAGAATAACCGTAATATAGTAATTAGAAATTAAGGTATACCTATCTCTTTATGCGGACGGAGGCGGACGTGTAATGTGACGTCACGGTACATATCGTATCTCCTTGTCTACCACGCGAATTTAAGGGCTGTAAGTCAGGTATTTATCAATATTTTTCGAAAATTCTTAAAGTTTTATTTATTATAAATAAGTACTATTTATTTTAGGACTAAATAAAAAAGCATGCATATTTACCATTAGCCATCTTTTTTGTTTATTTTTTCAGTTTTTTTTTTTTTTTTGTATGTGTACTAGAAACAAATCCTAAGCTTAAAATTTTAGGAAGGCTTTGAAAATTTGTAGCTTATTTTTTAAATATTTTTCTGACATTTTAGGAATAAGTAAGCTTCTGAAACCACATTCTAGTTTACATTTGGCGTCTATTCTCGCCTTAACAAAGAAATATTAATGCACTCAGTAAAAAGTTAATATCTGTCAGCAGAAAAAGTTGGCTAATCCACTGAAGTGGGCCTAATTAATTACGAATGAATAGGTACTACTAAGAATGGCTTTTAACACAAATGAGAGCATTGTCAATTCGCTATGATTAATGTCCGTTTGGATTTGAAAGTTCTTATCTCTTTTGTAAGGCTATTGTGACAGGCGTTTAATGGACATTAAGTCGATTCTGGGTTGATTGTAGTGGTGTAGAAATGTTAAGTAATATAATTATCGATAGTCCTGTTATCGACATATCGTTATCTAGTAGAATTATGCTTTAGGTACTTTCAATAGTCAAATACTTGTAATGTTATTGACTATGCTGTTGATACTGACGAGTATGTTTGTTGTTACAGCATTAGACATTGTACTTGATAAGTGACTTTCAAGAATTAAAATTAAGTATCGATACCATAATATTTATATTGCTGCATCAATAGTTGTACCGAATCATAAAAACTGCTATACAATGGGTCATAAAAAAGACAAAACTTGTCAAATCGTTTAATTAAACCATCGGCAAAAATAGTTGACTGGTAGAAAGTGCTTTTTGGTATTAAGTCGACCATTTAAAATATGTCATAAAGTTAAAATAATAAAAAACTATTTGATTATAAAGATTGACAGATAGAACATAAAATAGTAAATGATTTAGGGTTTGAGATGAAGTTTTAAGTACTTATTACTTACCTCGAGTTTAAACATTTCTCTTAATACCAGTATCAATATCTTACTTAATGCGTTAATATGTAAATGGCAGCTTTAGTTGAAGTAATTAATTAAGTTGTTCATATTGTATTGTTATCTAAATAAAAATGTTGTATCAAATTTTCGATAGACGTCTACCGCAGGACATCACTACTTTAAGTATTGTGAATTGTAACAAGTTTAGCTTTGGCAATACTTCTAAAGAACAATCTATATTTTTTTATTTTCAAAGCCTAGTTTTCTGCGTTTGAACTGAAGTTTTGTTTTAAGTGTTTTATTGTGAAGGGTCTGTGTTTATTTTTAACTAATGATTTTATAATTTACTAAATAGCAGGTACCTTTAACGGTTTTGTGTAATACTCATGAGTAACCGATTATGGAATAATAATGACAATAAGTGCTGCCTATTGTCATGGTCTCGAAGAAAGGAATCAATATTGTGTGTAGTGTATCTATGTGTATTAATATTTTTTCTAGGGGCGTCTCCCAGCACACCCAGTCACAGTTTAGAAAAAACTGTTCCTGAATTGACCCCAACTAGAAAGAGCCTTTGCATTATAGGCAAATCACTCCACCACTACGCTAATAGAACCATTTAAATTAGGTATTCTTATTTGCGTTTACTTAAGTTTTGTAAAGATTCATTTTATCAATATTTAATTGTTATTGACTAAAAGAAGATTTAATTATCTAACAAAGATTTCAAGTAGGTACTATTGATCGTCCGTCAAATGAACTATCCTTCTGTTAATGACTTACAAAACTTGGTGAATTAGGTCTTAAAGTCTCAACCCTTTTGCAAGTGTCTTGATAAAAAAATATTGGTGATCGATCGTATGACAAGTAAGTGTATATTTTTTTCTGAGTAGGATCGTACTGGTTTTAACACACTTTTTATTAGCTTCATCATCATCATTTTAGCCATAAGACGTCCACTGTTGAACAAAAGCCTCTCCCAATGACCTATCATCGGGGGAGATTGCCAATACTCATCACGCTTGGCAGGCGGGTTGGCGCGGGCAGTTTTTTATAAGATTTTGCACAAAGACGCTGCTGCCCGTCTCGCGCTACAGGAATTAGTCGCTTCTTACGACACTCCTCCTGTTGGCGGTGGAGACCCCACACGGCACTTAGCTATCTATCTGACATATCGATTTGAAACTTTGTAATTATCTGACATTCTGATGACAATACAATAATTTGACATCGTGATGACCTGACGATGGAACTGGGAGGTGGATGGTAGAACTCTTCAATGGTTACTGTTAAACATTCGTTCTTGGGCTCATGTGATTCGTCTTGTTGAGTCCAATAGATATAAATCTATTTTATACTTTTTAAACTATGATATCAATTTTTTTGGTCGGTATAGAGCCTAACATAGCTGAGGTATCGATGACAGACAGACAGTAACACAGGGTAGCCAAGAGAAGGTCGTAGGACTCTAACTAGGCAAATCGTTACCCCGCTCTGTAGTGCTATTGTCAGGGTGTCGACCAGGACTATCAACCGAAAGTGCGATTTTAAGTCTGAAGCACACCGTCCGTTACTACATAGATCGCAGTACGCCGGTGTACGCCTGTTTCCTCGATCTCTCCAAGGCGTTTGATCTTGTCTCATACAAAGTGCTCTGGAAGAAGGTAGAGGACAGGGGTGTTCCTTCTGAGATATGTGGGCTGTTAAAGTACTGGTACGGCAATCAAACAAACCACGTGAAATGGGACGGTACACTTAGTAAACCGTATAGGCTGGACTGCGGGGTGAGGCAGGGGGGTCTAACCTCTCCCAGGCTCTTCAGCCTCTACATAGACGCTCTCATAGGTGAGCTCAGCAGCAGGCGTGTCGGATGCAGTGTTGGTGGGGTTAATATAAACAACATCAGCTATGCAGATGATATGGTGCTGCTGGGTCCGTCAGTGGGGGCGGTCAGGGAGCTACTAAAGGTGTGTGAAGCCTATGCTGCCTCACATGGTTTGATGTATAATGTCAAAAAATGTGAATACATGGTCTTTGGGGTCAGCGGCAAACGTCGAGAAGATGGAACTGAGCTGTTCTTAAATGGATCTAAGATTAACAAAGTGTCAACCTTTAAATACCTAGGCCATTTTCTTGCCGATGACCTGAAGGACCATTTAGATATTGAAAGGGAACGTAGGGCACTAGCGGTCAGGAGTAACATGCTGGCCCGCAGATTTGCACGATGTACAGACCAAGTTAAAATAACCCTTTTTAAGGCATACTGCCAAAGTCTGTACACGGGCAATCTGTGGTTCAATTACACCAAAAAGTCGCTGGATGTCCTGCGCGTCCAATACAATAATGCTTTTAGAATGCTGTTGAGACTGCCACGGTACTGCAGTGCTTCTGAGATGTTCGCGCAAGCCCGCACGGACGGCTTTCAAGCGATAATACGCAAAAAAACAGCTTCTCTGCTAAGAAGAGTGAGAGATAGTCCCAACAGCATTCTAGAAACAGTAGCGGAGAATTACTATTCTCCCTTAAATAAAAAGTTTGTCCAAACCCTAATGTAAGTTTACTAACACTATTATTAAGTCATTTGTTACTAGCACTCTTATGGATAACTATTGGTCCGAAATAAATGAGTTTATTATTATTATTATTATATTTGGGACTATGCCCAGCATTGGTTTGTATTAATAAGGTGATTTAATACATTAACAGAATTGTAAGTACCTACATATATTCGCTATACCGTTTCTGTATTTACTCTAGGACTACGCGAATATTTATTTTTACATTGTTGATTTTTCATCTAACAAATTGCTGTGTCGTTTTGTGTTCGAAAATTGTAAACGCATCACGTTTTTTGCAGACGCGGTAAAATGAACAAGCCGACGTAAAAATTTACGAGTAATTGATTACTGAAAATTTAAAACATATGACTACAATCGATATTATTTATAACTAGCTATCCCTCGATCCGCTAAGAGATGGCGTTGCTGGTTTATTAGATCGCGATGGCGAGCCAAGTCTCTCATATTAAGATGATTTTAGAACAATTTGTCAACGATTTAATCTTCTCTTATTTTTGACTTAGAGTATTTAGTAAAATTATAGTACCTACCCTAAAATGTTTTCGCACCGCTACCAAAACGCTTCTGTTAAGTGAAATAGTTAATTATAAATATATCTGATGCTGAACAACCATAAGCCACCCCAAAAAAATTCGTTACTAGCTTAAAATATATCAAATAATTTCCTACTTAGTATTCCTAAAAATATTTCAAACATGGCGAAATGCAACTCCAGTCTAGCTTAATATTGTATTGCAAAGTCTTTTCTTAAGGGAGAGAAAAATGGATTAGGATATCGTATTTCAACTTTGCACCTTAGAACATTGCCAACTTGAGATATAGGTATCTTATGAATATTTAACACTTAGACGACGTTTTCATATTTTGACATCATTCATACGTCTTTGGGACTTGAGCGATATTGGATCTTGTTACTAAATAAAGCATTAATCTTCGGAGTTTCTAGGTTTTTGATATTACATTTATTACAGTTTACAGTGTATTTGAAAGCTAGTGCCAATTTAATATTGTATTCTCTGAAGCGTAACATTAATATCTTTAGGCAATATACTTTATTTGCGTACCTAATTACTTTGAATACATTTAGAAATGCCGAGGTTACTTAGTTTGAAATTAAACTGAGTGATGCTTCAAAAAACATGGGTTTTTTAAAAATAACTTCTACTTGAAATCGCAAATAAAAATTCGCCTTTACATACTAAAACGTCGTCTACCTCGATGATAATGTATTTAGGAGTTGATCTTTTTTCTTGACTCTAGTTTTAGTCCAAATCGAAAGATGTTTTAAAGCTGATTATGTATTAAGGAAATAGTATGGTATATTATATTTATTTATCTGTTTATTTTTAATAAAGTCAAATAATGACCTTACTTATCAAAAAAATCTTTAAGAAGATGTATGCAAATAATACCATTCATTCATTCATTCATTCATTCATTCATTCATTCATTCATTTAGTCATTCACATGAGCGTTCGAAACATTATTGTATAATCACAATTTACGTTATCCCAAGCTGTTTTAGGTATGGATTGAAGATAATACTCGGATAACACACGACCCATAAGATAGAGTTCTGCTGGTGACTGGTGACAAGGTACGGTTTGCAATCTTTTAGCGAGATAGACTTAAACCTACAGTAAACTCTACATTTCGGACGGCTAATGCAAATTAACCTATTTTTAGCCTTGCTATTTATATTTTTGGCCACAAAGAGGTATAATACAAAGCAAACAAACCTAATGGACAAAGGGAAAAAATTCACCTAGCTTTCACAAAGAGCCGATACAGATTGGGCGTTTATACATGTGTTTTTTTTGCAAGTAAAATAACTCGCCGAGTAGAACCGAAATCGGAATGAAATAGGAATTAGGCAACCATCTTTGTGAACAAAAATAGTAATTCCAATGTAAATATGTACAAGTTTTACTAGGGGACCGATAGTGAAATTAAAGTCTTTAAAAAAACAAGGATTAAACAACACTGCGAGAAAATAACGAAAGTAGCATTGAAAATACTCCTTGTTTGTAGTGTTCTAGGCGATACCTCGAAGGCTGCGTGTTATGAATATATTGGTCAATCGTTTCCCGGCATCTGTACTGGAAAAGACGACGAAGATGAAGATGCAACTTTTACGTGGGATGTTGGTTAGTGGTAATGTTTTGTGGTTATTATCTTTTTCTTCTTCAGATATGTGTTTCGTCCACTGTTGGACATATGCCTCCTGAAGCTCTATCCAGCTAGCTCTTAGTGCGGTGATTCTTGTCCAGGTCGGTCCTGCCGTCTTTGCAATGTCATCCTCTCTCTCCTTTTTTTTTCCCTTTCAACACTATAATAAAACTTGGTCAAAAAGCACATTGTTTTGCCACTGAGAAAATAAAACCATACATTATGGGCAAATCAATAGTACCTTTTGTATGGGACAGCTGTAACATAGTAAACGTTGTATATAATTATGGAAATATCAATTTGGAGAAGTAAATTGTGGCGTCTGATTTTGATTTTACTTTGTCACTGAATGATATAAATTGGTTTTATGTTTTTTCGTCGCGCTCTTGTCATCGCCGAATTCAGAACGCCCAATCTGTAAAGGCCCTCACCGAATGAGAGCCACGAGTTTAATGGAGTGCCAACCAGTCGGGCCAAGATAAAACGTTAATTCAATTATGTATTTGTGTTTCATTTTTTCCTGCGAAAGTACTGTCGGAGCACACTTTCATGTATTTTTCCTCAGAAACGTGTCGACAAGTGCACAACTATAAGTTTCTACGGTAATTTAGTTATTTTCTACTACCATACAGGACGTGTAATCCAAAAATAAATATAACTCTTAACTTTAACATGGTTAGTATTTCCCAATTTTGTTTTTCATTTCTATTGTTAGTTTGTGTAGGTATGTATGTATCAACGATCGTCTTGATCTTAGTGGTTTGCGCTTCGGACTGCAAAACTTAACCGTAGCGAGTTTGAATTCCACATATGGGCAAAATATTTCCGTTAGATGTGACCTCCAGCGTATTAAGTAATTAGATTTTAAAAAATCTTACCATAAAAAATGTACCTATTCGTACTTCACATAGCACAATTGAAATGTAAGGTCTTAACTGCTACGAATAGTTTGTACTGTATAAAGTGCACTGGGACTTACGAGGTTAAATACAAAAACTTTTACAATGAGACCAACTCCAAATTCGCAAGAAAACACTTCGCCATACAAAGTATTAAATTAAATTAAATTATATTTATTGCGTTCTATAATGTAATGTACCCTAGGTGTTATAAATAGGTACATTAACTGATCATTAAAGACCCTGTTGGGTCTGATTATGGACTGCTGACTTTGGATGGTATTGGACAACATCACATACATTGTTCTGATCCAAAAATAGCCAAAGCACTTGTGTTATAGAAATCAGAAACAGCAACGGTACCACAACACTCAGACCCGAGACAATATAGAAAAGTAATTGAACCCGGGAGCTCAAAGATAGCGACACCAACAAGTCCGGTATGCTTGCCTCTCGGCTACGGAGGTCGTCAGATATAAAATTGGTATAATTAACAGTTATTAGTATTTGAGCAGGAGAGTATGTTTTTTGCGACTCCAAAAGCAACGAAATACACCTAGTATACTGACCGACCAAAGTCAACCGACCATAAATACCTATTATGCAAAATATTTAGCTGAAGTCCACATAATTCAAAAAGTGGCTTCGTTTTATTGGCAGCTTGATATTGTATATTATTAAAATGAGCGTAAATTGAATAATTCCGACTGTGATATATGTCCTTATAATATAACCGTTGAAACTGTTGCGAAAATCAGGTTTTTTGTTTGTTCGAAGGTGTGTTAATTCACGCGATGAATGAATGTTAGTCATAATGTAATCAATTTCAAGTTTTAATCTTGGAAAATGGGTACTTTAGTCTCTTATAAGACAAAGGTACTTAAGTATAAAGATACTAAAGATACATCTTAAAAAGTGATTTTATAGGTATTACATTACGTAGAAGTTCATAGAAAAAACTAGGTAGGTGTAGGTACGTTATTGTCAAATATTACCTTTAGGGAGAAAATGATTTTACGCTAAGTCGCGGTCCGTCGTGAGTATAATTTTAACTTAGGTACCTTAGATCAGCAAAACAAAATAGAAAATCAAGTAAAGTGGAGTCCCAGCTGCAAACATTTCCATTTGTTTATGTTTATCATCTGTGACACATATAAAGCAACAGTTACTTCTTTTTGAGTATTACAATTTCAAAATAATTGTAGACTCGTTTGTTTTTTACGCCACTTTTTTTTTTCGGTAGGGATGATATTAATCTGGCTGTTTGCGCTTTATTCTTGCAAAATTTTTTTGACACTTAATTTTTGAAAGAACAAAAAACCGAGACAACATAGAATAGTTCGTTTTCTACATTGACCCGACCGAGAATCGAACCCCGGACTTAAGCGATGGTGACGCCAAGTCCGGGGTACTCGTCACTTGGATACGGAGGTCGTTACAATTATTTAAAGTCGTCTGTTTATCTTTGATGCTTCTATAAAGATAAAATAATAATTTATAGCTTAAACGTTGTAACGCTGAAAGAGGCTTCACTGAAAATAATGAGTATGATACTGTAATTACATTTATAGCGTTAATTGTACTGAACGTAGTTTCATAGTGGACATACGTACAGTAAAACCATACTGTTGGAACTGTAGCATGCCAATAGGTACATAAGGGTCACAATAGCTTATTGGTAATTTTGTATGGAGAAGTTCGTTTTATTGTAAGATTTCAATAATGCTCCCATAGAAAAAGTTGTATTTGTGCAGGACAATATGACTTTTGAGGCTACAAAACCAACGTAAAACTGTTATTTAAATATGAGTATGATGTCTACAATAGGCTAGTTTCCTAGGTCATAAAAAGATTATTCTATTTAATCCGTCAGTTAGATTATCAAAAAATATTGAACCCATATTTTGTCTTTTGTCAAACAAACAAAAAATGACGATGGTAAAGCGCATCAAAGTGAGCACGTGACGTGACGCCTTGCTCAAAAGTGTCGCAAGGCATGACGTTACGCGGAACTTTAACGGGCTATATCTTCATCATTTTTTCTTTGATTGAGAAAATAAAAAATACGTGTCCAATATTTTCTATTAATCCATTTGACGGACTAATTAGATTTTTTTAGGAAACTAGCCCATTAAAGGACCTTACCCAGAATGCAGGGCACGACACAGGTTTTTAGTCAGCCTTGTCAAGTGAGGTATACAAATCGAATCAAAATCATAAAATAACGATAAAAAATCTAAAATATATTTATATCGGCTGGTGAGAAAAAGTAGAGTACGCAGCCAGCGAGCCTACTATCTATTTCTAATATAACGGTATCGTCTTTTTGTCTTCCTAGAAGACATAATTTACAAGGCAAATGGATCTCATGTACTTAATACATAATAAATTGTTCTGCTTAGAGACTATTTATAATGTGAAGATTTTTTCGACGGCTAAGCAACTTTATCATTATGGGTTTTTTGCTGTCATGACAGAGTTATTTACTTTGATGATAAAATACGTTGTTTATCGATTTCCAATTACCAGACCATTATTAAAGTACTTAGCATGTTTATTTATTACATTAAATTAGTCTTCTAATTTTTTAAAAAATATTTATTTCAAACACTTACAGAAATATTACATTAGCACTGATTCCCACACCAAGATTTCCTGTGATGTGGCACAGAATATATAAGTTGTAGGATTTAGTCGCTTTCGCCTAAAATAACTTAATTTTTGTACATTATCGACAATATATATTATTGATACCTTTTCCCAAATACTAGATAGCAACTTATTTATTTCTATTTTGCTTTCCTTATGGCCTCTTTCACCACTTGCTGATAAGTTCCAGATAACCTATCTGACACTTTTTTGACAGCTAATTGTATGGGTTATCTGTCAAAACAAGTGCCAGATAGGTTATCCGGAACTTATCAGCAAGTGGTGAAAGTGGCTTAAACGTTTTATAACTGGGCACGAGTGAATTTAAATAATGATGCTTTAATTTACAACTGCCTAAGTACTACATCAGCGACTTTACCTGCTGTTAGCTTATTCAGCACTTAATTAATGATTTGTCAGAGGTTTTACAGTTAACTTTACTGGATTTCATTGTTCAGAAATGCAAATATTACTTCTAATGAGGTAATCCAAAAGCTTTAAACGCAGTTGGTTAAGATAATAAATCAATTTCTCGAGTATTCTTACTCGTCAAACGTGGATTCCAATTGATAGGTACCATTAATTTTAAATTATACTATCTTTGAAGTATACCAATACGCTATTCAATAAAAAGAGTCAAATCGGTTCACACATGTCGAAGATATTATTGGGTAACATAGATTTAAAAGTAATCCCTTTTGCACCTCCTTTTTTAAGTCGGTTTATAAAGCTTCTAAATACATAATATTGTTATAGCTCCAAATATAGGCACTTATCTAATAATAGTCAGCGACTACGAATTATATTCGTAAATTGAAATGACGTCAACATATCAAAGAAATAAAATAAAAATGTCAGCGTGAATGAATATTCGTTTTCTCTCTGCCCAAAGCGATACAATGTCAAGTCAAATACGAGTATAAAAGCTTATAAATAGTGACGTTCACTTACCTTCTATCAAAATCTGCCAGCCACATTTCTAACAAAAAGTGAATGAAAATGTTTTTGGTATATTATTGCCAAGTAAATATATTTAGTGCTTACTCGACTACCGTATGGAACAGCTAATTCTTCATCTTAGCTCCTTAATACTTGATATTAAAAACGTATCGTTCAGGACAGATCATCATCATAATTAACAGTCATAAGAAAGCTCAAGGTTGCACTGCGTGCTATGCTCGGTGTTTCTTTGCGAGATCGAATCAGGAATGAGGAGATTCGAAAACTAACGAAAGTCCCTGACATAGCCCAACGGATAAGTAAGCAAAAGCGGCAGTGGGTAGTGCACATAGCACGTACAACTGACGGCCGATGGGGTAGAAAGGTTCTAGAATGGAGGCCACGTATTGGCAAGTGTAGCATAGAACGTCCACCCATAAGGTGGACAGATGACCTGATAAAGGTTACAGAAAGCCGCTGGATGCAGGCAGCCAACCGGCCAATCTGGAAGTCACTAGGGAAGGCCTATGTTTAGCAGTAGACGTCTTATGGCTGAAATGATGAATGATGATGATTAACAGTCTTTGGATGTCCATTGGTGTTATATGTCCAACACCAATTGACTTCCAAAGGCTTCCCCCATAAAACGCCACAGCGAGCCGGCTTTGAGCGGCTTAGAAACTTGACTAGGTTGTCAGTCCACTGAGGTCCCGAGTTCTTGGTCGCTATCTCGAGATAACATTTCTTCCCTAATGGTTTCACTTCTGCTAGCGATGAGGCCCATCCATTACCACTTTAGCTTTGCAATTAGAGGTATGTGGGTGACTTTGGCCCTCATTTGAGTTACTCCTCATTAGGATTATATCTTGCAAAGAATTATCTTTGCGGGGATGTGGCTAGCGCTCTGGAGCGTCTTAAAAAAAAGAAAATGACCCGCGGCACCCTTTACACCACCACGTGCCGGTGGCCCAGAGGCTGAAGAGTCGCCATAACTTCGTTAAAAAGGTCCCTCCTCTGGACTGGGATGCTTAAAGCTGTGGCAGGAGAAATATCCCATATAGACCCATACATAGAGCTGTCGGAACGACTCTCTCCTGGACATGATCTACCTTGGGCAACTTGAAAGTCCTTAAATAGACTACGGACCCAAGTAGGCCGAAGCAAGGAGAACATGCACAAGTGGGGCTACAGCTTGGAGAGCGCATGTGTATGTGGTATTTCCCCAATAATGGCACATCTATTGTCATGCCCTGCGTGTCCCTACACCTGCACGCGCGAGGATCTCCGAAAAGCCACTAATAGTGCTATATCGGTGGCTGAGTTTTGGTCTCCTGCCTAGCCTGAAGCCAAGCCTAGCCTGAAAGCCTGAGTCGACATGCAAAAAAGAAGAACAACAAGTTAAAACTAGGATTTTTCTCTTGCCCTAATGAAAAATCTGTATATACAAGGTACAACCCCAAATTGTCACTTTTCAGGTTTTGTGTAACTTGTGTACTATTGTGTGAATTTGCATACCAGTTAAAACTGAATACTTAAAGCTACGTATAAATCAGTTTTTAAGTTTAATAAGGCTGGTAATAATGCATGGGCACAAATACCAATGTATTACCTAACTACTGGCAAACTAAACTAAAGTTGGAGTACATGTCTTGTTTGATTGGTGGCCGTCGTTGCGTCGCGTGGGCGGAGCGTATAAGCCTTGTATTACAATTACACTGTTTGTATGAGAAAGCCTTCCTTTCACGTTGTTTGAGTTTGTAATAGTAGTAATGGTACCTAATATAAGCCCCGCTATACGCTCCGCTGTTCCGATTTTGCAGCAAAGATAGCTGCAAGTTTGATTTTCTTACAGAGCGTACACGAGTGGACTTCGCTTCAGTTGTCATCTGTATGAAAAAACACCGCTTCTCTTGTCTCTTCTCTGCTTTGGTGGAACCCTAAGGGCTGTTCTCCTAGAGATGTGATATGTTTGCTAGTCGGCAAGGTTGAAGCTTATCTACGAAACTATGTGTCTACTTCCACCAAAGCTGTGTCGTGTAGTGAAGCAGGTTTGCGGGATGTGCGATGCGATCTAAGATAAGTATGCGTCTCGATAGCTACACCTCTTGGCCACCTTTAACTCCCATCTTTAGAGTGCGATTCTACCTTACGTAGTTCTAATGACATGGTTTGTCATTAGAGAACAGAGAAGTCTGGGCTTTCTTTATGAGTATGTAATATTAATAGTATGTGTGTTTGTAAAAAAATGTTATAAAACTGTAACTGGCTCACTCCACGCTTTGGCTATAAGCTGTTAGTGGAGTGTGCAATTGAATTTAAATAAAATAAAATAGGTTAAAAAAAACTAGAGGAAGGTACCCAAAGCCATCAAAAACCTGCCGAATAGGGTCGCTACCCTATTGGTAGGTTGACACACATCCGTAGCTTAGCAACGTAGTACATCTCTCTAAAAGCCAGCCCAAGAGTTTAGTGACTTTACTGAGAAGATAGTAATACTACTTCATATTATGTCCGTAGGTGGTACATTGTGAGCAATTAAGGGTTAATCTTAATATCTGTAAAGCGGTATGCCCCAAGTTACAGCAGTTCGGTCCAATTAGGTACTAATTACTCATTCAAATACCTCTGAATAAATAAAATAGAGACAGACGACGTTCAGATCCCTTTTTCATACAAGGTCTGCAATGCAAATAATCTTTTGTGTTTGCGATGTCTTTTCGTAACAAGGTATTTTATATTTATTATATGTCATGAAGGTACACAATAATTTTGTTTATTAAATATAGCTGTATGCCCGATGGGGTTGGCCCGATGCAGCACAGAACACATCAAACTGTGAGGTAGAGGGATTCTACAGTGGAGACTGCGGGTTAGTTAACGTTGGGTGCCATCCACAAATATGGATCAAGCTCAGTGCATGCATCAGGCGAAGCCTTTGTCTAGCAGTGACTAGACTAGATACCAAAGGAAACATTCGATTTTTGTCAAATGGAATACTAGAGACAACAGTTTGATGAACCAGTTCTCTCTGGCACACCATGTTTTGGATTTAGCTCCTAAATTAGCTGCAGTATCAAATTGTATTATAATAATTGTTAAAATAGGATTAAGTTCTAACAACGAGTAATCCTACACTGTGGCCTCTAAATTTTCGAACAGCTTTTATGGATAATAATGTCAACATTCACAATTTGATCCTCATTTGTTGTGTTGTGGTGTGTAACCGCATGTCCGTGTATTATCAACATTACATCATTTATGATGGATTACGTTGTCGGACCGCACAATATTCCGGTCAGATATGCGAGTAAAATAATTTGGCTAATTGATTTTAAACCGAAGTGCTTTATTATCAGGCTAGACTTGATGAGTTGTGTAAACACGTGCAAAAGCCTACGGTTTGATGCCTAACCGGTTGGCCATTACACTCTCCAGGCGTAAATCTTTTCCTTCTAGCGCTTTAAACAGTTCCTAAATAACGCTTTTATTATTAATATAATGAAAAAGTTCAAAAGAAATTGTAAATGAAATTTCAAAATGTATTTCTTACTTTTTTAGTTCGCAGTTGTGTTTTTTAATTATTTTTTTTATTTACGATATTACGTAGGTACATAAGGATTTCGTTATATACTACCATCTCAATAACTCAATATCAGTAAAAGTGTGTCATTTATTGAATGAGGAAATATTTTGTATGTAGATGGTTAACGTCCCAGACTGTCGAATGCTATTGGGTCATAAATCATTAAACATACGAATGTATAGGTACTCAGCTATATCACATTTTATGTATAGGTAGGTACTTTAGGGCAGACTTTGATTACGATAGCAACAGTTTATGAAGTGTAAGTATAGTCTTTTACTCGGTCAGTAGACTTGTTACACATTTACCTATAAATAAATAAATATTGGACAACATCACATACATTGCGCTGATTCTAGGGTACCTAAGTAGCTAAAATGTGTTATAATAATCAGAAACAACACTCAAACCTTAGACAACATAGACAAGTTCGTTTTCTAATTTACCAGACCGAGAATCGAATTTCAGATTTCAGAGTTGGTGAACGCCAAGTCCGACGTGGTCGCGTTACGGATAGAGGTCGTCAATAATACTATGTATAATATAATAATATGTGAGTTCAAACTTGAATTCTATGCTTATGTTTTTTATAAATTTTATTCAGTATAATCCGTCCAAGTACACAGACTTCATTTTTTAAGTAAAACTCGATTGCTCCGTAAGATTATTTGAGTACGGGAAAATGGTAGTGAATTAAATAAAAGCCTGTCTAAACGAAATCCTATTTTTCAAAGCTGTTCATATTTGAATCATATCCGACGTTCTCCGTGTTTGGAAAGTGTCATTGCAACCACATTTACATAGATATATAGGTACACTGTCTGTTCCTGGGAGCATTAAAATTTCAATAAAGATGTAGGCTACTCACGTATTCTACATTATTTAAATCACATACATTAATTTAAATAGCACATTTTATCTACACATAATAAATTTAAACAATTAATACTAAACATAACATAAAATCTTAATAACTATGTAAATTAAATTAAAACTAGTTAAATTAAACTTATATCTAAATTATTTATTCCTAAAGACTACTATATACACAAAACAAATATTTCATAAAAACTTTCGAGATTGTTTGTTTGTTCGATATCGATATCGACACCGCAACATCGACTTCGCGGTAGCACTATGCGTTTCAATTTTGCTTAGCGCAGCGGATTCCTCCGATACGCCTATACCGGGCGAACCACTCCGCCACAGTTCAGATCTAGCTATTGAACGCGGAACGCATATCACTTGCGCCGTCGATGTATGCCCAATTATTGCGCGCGATCTTTATTTGTTACGGATTTATTCTGATTTCGCTTCTTAGCAAGTTAATAGTGTTAATTAGCTGTAACGCTCTCCGCACTCCTTCTAAACTTTATCGGTGTGACTGTGTAACCTGCGTATGTGCTTTTCGGAATATAATTAACTTTTCAACCACTTTGGACTTGTGATTATTTCGTATCCTGCACATCATTTACATCGTACACAGCGGTCGTTTGCTACTAACTACCGCCACACACCAACCTATAACTGGTGACCCCTGTGAAACACGGATTTTTCGAGATGAGCGATAGCAGTGACACGGCGGAATCGGCGACTTCTCAAAATGGCGCCAACGTAACTGAGCGGAAAAAGAAAAAAGTGCACGTTTGTTCTGAACCTGGCACATCATTTTCCAGTAAAACACGGCGAGTGAACCTGAAAGTTCCTCCATTTTCACCTGATGAGCCTGAAATCTGGTTTGCTCTTTTAGAAGGTCAGTTTGAGTGTTGTAATATTACTGATGATTCTACAAAATTCATCAATGTCATCAATAACCTCGACATTCAACACTCAAAAGCCGTTAAGGATATTTTACTGAACCCTCCAGCTCTGAACCGGTACGACAAAATTAAGACCGAGCTTATTAAACGTCTCTGCGCTTCCAAGGAGAATAAGGTTAGACAGCTACTAGTACATGAGGAGCTTGGCGATCGCAAACCCTCACAGTTCCTTCGCCACCTCCAAGACCTAGCTGGACCTTCTGTCCCTGAGGACTTTATTAAGACAATTTGGAGCAATCGTCTACCGCATAACATCCAAACTGTGCTGGCATCTCAACCTACCCAACCTTTGGACCAACAAGCGGATTTGGCTGACCGTATCCAAGATATTACTTCACCATATAACGTGGCTGCAATGTCATCCAACCACACACACGCTAATCCATCAAGTGAGATAGCAGAGCTGAAAAAGATGGTGGAACATCTTACGCTGAAGCTCGAAGAGCATACTCGCGCTTCGAACTGTTCCAGTATCCGATCTCGACCTCAACAGCGTCGCGATTCGAGTTCACGTCCTAGGTCGCGATCTAACTCCAGCTACAGAAAACACCCTGTATGTTGGTACCACATGAAGTTCGGACAAAAGGCACGACGCTGCATCAAACCCTGTGACTACAAACCAGCGGAAAACACCACGGGCAGTCTCTAATGGCGACTGGTGATTGCCACTCTTCAGGTCGCCTGTTCGTTACCGACCGCAGATTGAATACCCAATTTTTGGTGGATACCGGCAGTGATTTATGTGTATACCCCCGATCTGCGCTTCGTGAACGACGATCTAAGACAGACTATCAACTTAGTGCGGCAAACGGTACAAGTATCGATACTTTCGGTTACATCGAACTTAACTTAAATTTAGGCTTAAGGCGTAATTTTACATGGCGCTTTATTGTTGCTAATGTAACTAAAGCTATAATTGGCGTTGACTTTCTTAGCTTTTATAATTTAATTGTTGATTGTCGTAACCAACGCCTCATAGATAATACAACTTCTTTGTATACAAATGCTTGCCATGTTAGTGATGTTAACATATTTTCTGTAAAAGTTTTGTCGAGTAACACTAAATATGATAATATTTTGTCAAAATTCCCTGAAATTACACGCCCTTCAGGCCAACATTTAACGCCCAAACATAATACTGTTCACTTTATCCGCACTACACCCGGTCCTCCCATTTTTAGCAACCCCCGCAGATTGGCTCCAGACAAGCTTCAAATTGCAAAGCAGGAATTCCAACTTATGCTGAATGACGGTACAGCACGTCCCTCCGATAGTCCCTGGGCTTCGCCACTACACCTTGCTCCTAAGAAGGATAACGGTTGGCGGCCTTGCGGTGATTACCGTTTACTAAATTCACGGACTATCCCCGACCGTTATCCTATTAGGCATATTCATGACTTTGCTAGTTCGATTTCTGGTTGTAAAGTCTTTTCAACAATCGATCTAGTAAAGGCATACAATCAAATTCCGGTCCACAGTGACGATATTCAGAAAACAGCCATTACGACACCTTTCGGCTTATACGAGTTCCCTTTTATGAGCTTCGGTTTGCGAAACGCTGGTTCGACATTTCAAAGATTCGTCGACGAGATGACTAGGGGCCTAGATTTTTGTTACCCATACGTCGACGATATCTTGGTAAGCAGCAAAAATGAGTCTGAACACGTGACCCACCTTCAGCAGCTATTTTCCCGCATGAAGGAATACGGGATCGTTCTCAACACGGCTAAGTGCGTCTTCGGAGCGAGTAAGGTACAGTTTTTAGGATACCAAATCTCTGAAGCCGGCACCAAACCGCTAAACACCAGAGTCGAAGCCATCAACGATTTCCCCTTGCCCAAGACAGTCAAGCAGCTCAGGCGATTTTTAGGGATGCTGAATTTCTACAGGCGTTTTCTACCTCATGCCGCTGAAATCCAAGCTCCCCTGAATGCTTTGCTTGCTGGCTCTGTAAAGGCAACCCATCCTGTTGATCTGACTGGAGATACTCTTTTGGCTTTTGAAAAGTGCAAAGCAAGTCTCGCTGATGCTGCTCTTCTCGCACACCCTGACAGCCAAGCAAAACTTGCTCTTGTCACAGATGCTTCGGACCTGGCAATGGGTGCAGTATTACAGCAACTCAAGGATGGAGCTTGGCAACCCCTCGCGTTTTTCTCGCGAAAGCTAAGTCCGTCTCAGCAAAAATACTCCCCATATGACCGCGAGCTCCTGGCAATATATGAAAGTATTAAATACTTTCGTCACATGCTAGAGGCAAGACATTTCGTAGTATATACTGACCACAAGCCGATTTGTTACGCTTTCCACGAAAGAAAGAGTAACTGCTCGCCTCGTCAGTATCGCCACCTCGATTACATCTCGCAATTCACGACTGACATTCGACACATTTCTGGCAAAGACAATATCGTTGCCGACACATTGTCACGCGTCGACGAATTGCAGATGCCAATCGACTTGGACGTCCTTGCCTCATCACAATCTGCAGACTCTGAGCTTGCCCAATATCTGACACGCGAAACTTCACTCCGTCTCAAGAAACTTCAGATATTTAATGGCAGTTCTGAAGTCTACTGTGATGTAAGTACATCGTCACCTAGACCTTTTGTGACGAAACCTCTTCGTAAACAAGTCTTCGACAGCCTTCATAGTTTGAGCCACCCAGGCGCTAATGCAACTGCAAAATTAGTTGCTGAACGCTTCGTTTGGCCTGGCGTGCGCAAAGACTGTCGAGAGTGGTCACGAAAATGCCTCGAATGTCAACGCGCTAAGGTGAATCGCCATGTGTCGTCCCCTTTTGGCACCTTCGATCTACCTCGCGCTAGATTTTCATTTATTCACGTGGACATTATTGGACCCCTTCCTCCATCTCAAGGCTTTCGATATTGCCTGACGGTTGTGGATCGTTTCACACGCTGGCCGGAAGTTACACCGATGGTTGACATGACAGCCGAGTCGGTCGGTAAGGCTTTAATATCGTGGATATCCAGATTTGGATGTCCTACTGATATTGTTACCGACCGCGGACGACAGTTTGAATCCACACTTTTCCAATATCTTGGAAAAATGATCGGATTCAAACATCGTCGAACCACCGCCTACCATCCAGCTTGTAACGGCTTAGTCGAACGATTCCACCGTCAACTAAAAGCCGCCATAATGTGCCATGCTGACTGCAACTGGGCTGACTCTTTACCCTTAGTCATGTTAGGTATACGAAGCTCGTTCAAAGAAGACCTACAAGCTTCCTCGGCTGAATTGGTCTATGGCGAGCCATTACGCCTCCCAGGCGAATTTTTTCAGGCGTCTGACCCTGGTTCCACCGATATTTCGGAATTCACCACTCGCCTACGCCAATTCGCTACTAAGCTCCAACCATCACCAGCTGCACGTCATAATAAAAACAAAATCTTTATCTATAAAGATCTGGCTTCTTCCAGTCATATATTTTTACGGGACGATAAATTGCGAGGCGCCTTAATGCCTCCCTACTCTGGTCCGTATGAAGTTGTGGAAAGAGGAGATAAAATCTTCAAAATTAAAGTCAAAGGCAAAACTATAACTGTTTCCATAGACCGCCTTAAGCCGGCCTATATGCTTCTCGACCCCACTTGTACATTTACTTCTTCTAATCAACCTTTCACTCCTAGTCTTACTCCCATTACTCCAACAAACTCAGACCCGGCACAAGACACTGTTAGGACAACTCGATCTGGTCGTGTGGTTCGGTTTCCTAATTTTTATCGCCCATGACGGTCTCTGGGGGGGGGAGTGATGTAGGCTACTCACGTATTCTACATTATTTAAATCACATACATTAATTTAAATAGCACATTTTATCTACACATAATAAATTTAAACAATTAATACTAAACATAACATAAAATCTTAATAACTATGTAAATTAAATTAAAACTAGTTAAATTAAACTTATATCTAAATTATTTATTCCTAAAGACTACTATATACACAAAACAAATATTTCATAAAAACTTTCGAGATTGTTTGTTTGTTCGATATCGATATCGACACCGCAACATCGACTTCGCGGTAGCACTATGCGTTTCAATTTTGCTTAGCGCAGCGGATTCCTCCGATACGCCTGTAGCGACATCTATCTCGCCACATACGAACTAAACTGACGTATCCTACATCGCGATATTAAAGTTATCGGAGCGATTGAAACATATATACAAGAACCCGACAACAACCGTCGGGCAGTAGCCCACCAGACACAACGCCCGTCTGGTCGGAGGATCCTCCCTTTTCAATGGGGGATGAGGAACTTTACACCCTGTTCCTCACACCCCCCAAACTGGTGACCCCGAGCATGAACGTCAGCGCAGCCTTCCCAAAGCTACGTCATCGTGACGTCATCATCACTTCCTCAAGCTTTCGAGCAGCGAGTCCTACAGCCAGCCAGCATCCACGGCTACTACGGGTATCCTGACCACTAGCATGCAGCGGACGCGCATTCCTGGTCACCACCCACAGCCTTCTCAGCGACCTTGGCATAGCACACTGCACTTCGGCCGGTCAGCAAGCAGAGACGCACTTCTCTCCTGGTCGACGCAGCAGCCAGCCACTACGCAGCACTGCACCACTCCGACTCACTGGAGCATTTGCAGCATCACCCCGACTCTCTGGGGCATCACCGCAGACAGTTCCGACTCACCGTGAACTATGCGGCATCTGGTTCCGACTCACTGGAACATTCCACTGGCCCGGCAAGCATCACAATGGACGACTCAACCTGCTATCGACCTCCGGTCTCGGAGGGGAGTGATGTAGCGACATCTATCTCGCCACATACGAACTAAACTGACGTATCCTACATCGCGATATTAAAGTTATCGGAGCGATTGAAACATATATACAAGAACTCGACAAACAACCGTTGGGCAGTTGCCCACCAGACACAACACCCGTCTGGTCGGAGGATCCTCCCTATTCAATGGGGGATGAGAAACCTCACACCCTGTTCCTCTCACCCCCCAAAAAGACATTTCCAGCTCTGTTATCGAAATGCAGGAAATGAGATTTATGAATTCTCGCAAATTAATTTTTAAGAGAATTCTACATTGAATAATTGTTTATTAATACCGAACTGCAAAGGAGATTACCTAGTAATTAAATTCTTACTTGCAAAAATATTTCCGATTTTTTTGATGCACTGACCGCCGCTTCCAACAGGCCAATCTGGAAGACAATGGGGGAGGCCTATGTTCAGCAGTGGACGTCCTATGGCTGAAATGATGATGATGATAACTGACGGCACTGACACTTCATTCTGAACATTACTGCACCATAGTTACTTATATTGATAACTTAGTTAGAATCCTAATATTGTTTTTTTTTTGTCGATATAGTCGTCGAACTCCTAACATTATTTTTTTGCTACTATTCAACGAGTAGACGACTATGCTGATTCAACAACAGCAACGGATGCACTAATTTTGGATGAAATTTGGGACACAGATAGAACCTATGAGCTTTATCAACTATCAACCACACTATTAGTTCAAAGCGAGGCATGAGCGCAGCGGACTCACCACGAGTTCGCATCGACAGCGCAGCAGGCTCGTCGCGAGTTCGCAGTGTCAAAGCAACGGGCTCGCTACGAGATCACACCAACAGCGCAGCAGGCCCGCCACGAGTTCGCAGCGACAGCGCAGCAAGCCCGCCACGAGTTCGCGGTCAGCGCAGCGGGCTCGCTGCAAGTTCGTAGGAAGCGCGAGACAAATACGCCGCAGACAGCGCAGTGTGTCTTAAAACTGATAATCCAAAACGCGAATAAAACGACGCAAGCTCGCTGCGCATTCGCAACGAACACGCCGCTCCTGCGTTCGCTTTGAAGTTTAAACTCGCTTTCAAATCGCTAGTGTGGACAACAACGTGAACTTGTCTCCTTCAAGAACTAGACATTCAATGCCGTTTGTATACACGCAAGCTTAAGGTGCATTTTCATTGGTCGATATACCGCATGCAGGGAGTTTCCGCATTCAATATAACGCATAATGAAAGTCATAACAAGTCGATACCACGGTCGTCACACCGCATTCGGGGAAAAGTGTAAGGTTACGCTGTTGATGTCAACAGTGTTATAATACTTGAAAGTTTAAAAAAAAGGCTAGTTATATAGCAACTGAAAAAGTTGATGTGCAGGTTCTGGGTAACCACACGCGGACCCTATTGACCAATGAAATCTGTTCCCCGCATGCGATATAAAAATCTCTCGCACCTTGCATTGAGGCGCTAACGACTAATGGAAATGCTCCTTTAGAACTAGCTATAATTATTTGAAATAATTATGTCTAAGTGCACAGTAAGCCTAAATATCCTTGGAAACTTGCCGAACAATACACGTTTTTGTGAGAATATCATTCGAGTAAATATTTACTATATTTAGTCACACGGTGTCGTTAGTCATCAACTCATTATACTATTAGTTGATCTGTGTCATTGCCATCCCAAGGAATTTGGACTAATCAGCATAGTGTGCAGAATTTTAATATTTATAAGTGACGAGTAGTACACATTCCTAGAAGCCGGTTCTCTTAAAGTATTCAAGAGTAAAATGTATGCTTCGTTATTGCTGTAAATATCATACATGGTGTCCAAAAATAGTAGGTAAGTACCACAGTTAGGTTCTTGTTGAACTACCTATTCATGAGTTCAAAATTTACATTGAAAAATTCAGGCACTCAATAATACTTATTTATTTTGTACATAGGCCCTCTTCCGGGCACTTATACACGTCCCAAAATATAGCTTAATCCTACCCCCGCTACACACACTGTGCAGTAGAACTGCACATACTAATAGATCTTCGTTCCACCACCGAACTAGTAGAGCCTCGAAGAAAAGACACTGTTTAACGGTCGAAATTTCAAAGACTCGCAAACTTTGCACAACTTTGACAAAGCACTTTGCTTCAACATTTATTGTGCGAAACGCAAAGTACATCTCTGTCTGAGTTACTGCCTTTTGATAAATAAATACTACATGTGACTTTTAAATCCAGAGTTTAGCCACTTTATGATAAGCGTCTTCACCGCAGACCACAGCGTTGCTTAATATGAGACATACCTACCAAAGACCCTGTAGTCCACACGAACGAAGTCGTGGGCACAGCTAGCTGAATAAATGAGTATTATTGTCAACTCTGCAGTCTGAAGCTGAAAACTATTATTTATTCTGTGCCCAGTATAAAATTGACTGGACAAGACCTTAGAATGACAAGATGGTAATTTCTCTTAGACAAAGTTGCGTGCCCAGCAAAAAGATAGTTCCTAATTACGCTCCCGCTGCGAGCACACTGTATTTAATGTTTTCTTAAAACCTGATTACGGCCTGGCTTTATTTATTGCCAGTAATTAGCGAAAATTGCCGCTAAGTATACAGTGGGACGATGCTTTGTGCTCCTAGTAAGTACGTTCTATGTATAGTACAATTAAGTGGGACTGTAAAAAGACTGCTGTTATTGTGGGGTAGGGCATTGTGTTGTACTAACGATCCCCTGTTGAAATTAAACTGTGTAATAATTGCTATAAATGTATGACTTAAGATTTTCATTAATTACGATGTTGACGTTAACATGGCATAAATTACACACACAATCGTGAAAAAAGATTTTTAAGAATGTAATTTCCGGAATAAGAGAAAATGAAATATTTAAATCATTTATAGGGTTCTTTTAATACATTAGTATTTATAACTTTAAAGTCGAAGTTTTTGTGTTGAATTTTTTTTTGGATTCAGCTTTTTTAACTCAGCTACATGACTATTATCATCTTCATCGTCGAACACTCACTCATTCATGGATATTAATAAATGCAGTCACTAAATTGGTGATCAATTCTTGTTATTAGGATTAAAATTTACTAAAAGGGATAGACGTTAAATGTATGTGTTTTACTAAATTTAAATAATATTTTCAACTGTAGATTATTTATTATGTTATCGTACTATTTGGTCTCTGGATCCATTTTGAGTAAACTTTTATATTTATTGTGTACCTATACTACTATACATTCAGTATAAAAATACAGGATCATTACACTTACCTACATTTTATTAGGTACTTACAAAAGCAAAAAAACCCTTTACATTCTAGTTCAAAACTGCGTTTGGATTCTTCTTATTACATTTACCTATAATTCATCGATATAAGTAACGGAACAAATATGTCAAAAACTTATGATATGAATTATCATACATGGGGCAGACTAAAAGTTTTGCACTTCTAGCTAATCGGAACTATTTGAATTTCGAATGTTATATTTTTTTAAACGTTGCAACCTTCTTAGTAATAAAAAAAAAACAATTGGCGGGAAATTATTTGTCCGTGTGTTTGAGCACCGTGAGGCAATGGTTTGCTGAATTTGAGAGAGGTTGTTTCTTTACATGACGAATTTCGTGAAGGGCGGCCTTCATGTGCCGTCAACGAAAATAATGTGGCTACTGTTAAGCGGCTAATTGAAAAAAAACTCGCGGATTACCTATGAGACAATTCGAGGACTATTGGGGATTGGTATGAACCAAATTCAGAAAATTTTACACGAAGAATTAAAAGTTCGGAAACTTTGCTGTCGTTGGATTCCTCATGAACTGACAGCGGAGCAGAAGCGGGCTCGCGTAAAATGGTTCTCACAGATGCTACTGAAGTACGACCACGGACATTCTAATGCTGTTTAAATGATATTGTCACAGGAGACGAAACGTGGATTTAATCAGCACGTAGAAAACATGCCTTCAGATCTGTGGTCCTCCTGTTTTAGAAAATGGTTCGATCGCATGAAAAAATGTTTAAAATGTAAAGGAGAGTATTTTGAAAAGCAATAAACATAATATAAGATATATTTGGTTACGCTAAACTTATAGTGTGACCTACGTATAAACCAAAATTATGAAATTGTTTTCATAACAATTTCATAATTTTGGCATGACTGAGGCAGACAATACAACATAATGAAAGCTTGTAAAAATAGATCACAAAGTATCTTACTCATAAACAAAACTGCAACACAACATTAACGCTCTACATCAAAGAAACTAATGTCTTCATCTAACGACCCCAACAAATTAGTACCGGACAGCCGTTCCGAATTGATTAGTCAATTTCTTTAACTTTTTGTCCGAGAGTATGAGGAGTTAATGAAGCTAACGAAGAAAATACAGAAGAATCTATTCATAAAAACCGTAACGAATTATGTGAAATAATGCATTTCAAATTTAAAAAATGACTGTCACACAAATTCTTCATAACTTTTTTATTATGTCCGATTTACATTGGTAGATAGGCTTGTCGAAAATATATAAAAAAATATATATCGCTCAAAAATATCTATACCTACATAAAAAAAAAAATTGTTCAATATTTTTGAGCGATGTAAATTTTTTAATTTCAATCATCGAAAATATAGGAAACATAATATTACCTACTTACGTTTTTTATTTTATTTACTTCATTTATGATTATTAATATTAATAATAGCTACTTACTTACATCCGTTACCTAATCGATGTACAGGGTTTTATTTCAAAGGAGTGCCAAGTTTAAAAAATAAGATCTAGGGAACAATATAAAGTAGCATCTTAATCGATTATTTTTAATAATCGTATGTTACGAAAAAAAATGACTTTAAAATATCCGAAAATAAAGTCAAAAGAGAGACTAAGAAAGCCGCCCCCGTTCAATTATCAGAGGCGTAGGTAAGGCGAGCCAACAAGGACCTTACGCAGTGCACATACGGTGCAATTTTTTCATGAATGAGTTAAGTTATCTACGCATTTGATTTTTAACAGCAGATAGGAATAATTAAATGTGAAAACATTTTTTGCAAAGTTCGATTAAGTTACTAATTCTGAGCCACTCTTAAAAATTTGGCACCCCTTCGCAATGTAACCCTGTAGTACAAGAACTGCTTAGTTTGGACCCAAACTTATTGTGTGACAACTTGCTTATGTTACACCAACGCTGACCACCCTGCCCAGCATGGCAACACCGGCGACCTGAGCGCGTCATACCGGGGCGGCGCAGGTGTATAAAACGGCAGCGCGTCACCAGTCTGCCTCTTTTTCGCCGCTGGACACCATACCCGAAAAACCTCTGGCCGTCAACCTATCAATATTCTTTTTGAATTTCGATCACCACCCTCCCCAGTTACTAGCAACTTTTAAATGATTAATTGTTTTAGTACTTAGTTTTGTTTAGTCAATTACTAAAATCAATACTTCTATCATGAGTCAATTCTTAAGAGATGTCTAGACTTTGTTAAGTTTCAACTGTTGCTTATGTACAAATACTATTGTTTTAGTTCTGCGCGTGCCTAACTTTAATCCTAGTCTTAGTTTTCATTATTATGTTGGTTGTTCGAAATAAAACCATTGTCGTTGGTGTCTGAATTTTATTTAATCTTGCAGGTAGTTACAGTTTCAGAAGTGGGATACAAGATGAAAAGACGATACGTTAGACGTGATGAGACTAGTGACAGTGAAGACGAAGATTCGAGAAGCGATGGAGAGCAAGCAGCAGCAAAACGTGGAAGGACTAGGCTAATGCAAGATGCTGCAGATGACGACTCGCACCCACCGGAATCTACCGATGGACAGCAGCAGGCGATGTTCGAGAGAATGGTAACGAAGAAGCTTCAAGGTATGGTCGATCAATATTTTGATAGTAAGAAAGGCCCTAAGCTGGACAGTTTAAAAGGTGATGCCATTATTCCATTGTTTGACCCCGATGACCGGGAGAATAATGTTCGCGTGTGGTTAAAGAAGATTAATCAATTGGGAGAAATCTATGGCTGGGATGATGCTAAAAGAGCTTATTACATGCAAGCCCGTCTTGATGGATCTGCTCGGAAGTGGTATAATCGTTTGGAAAACTATGATCATAATTGGGAGCAATGGCAAGATCTTTTATGTCGAACATTTCCAAGGTCATTCGAGTTTTCAGAGATGCTCGAAGAATTAGCTTCTAGAAGGAAAGACCCTAAAGAACCCATGAGCAAATACTTTTATGATAAATTAGCAATGTGTCACAGATGTAAATTAGATGATATTTCAGCTGTCTCTTGCATAATACGCGGTCTCCCAATTGAGCTACAAGCAAGCGCAAAAGCTATTAAAAGTTTACATCCTGAGGATCTGTATTGTGAATTTTTGTCTTCGTTAGAGACTTATCAGAGTATGCAAAATAAAAATCGAGAAACAGACGAACGTAGACGACCTACCTTCAATGTCCCTTTTATAAGACCGATTGAACGTACACAGATACCCTCTACTTCCGGAATTAACGGAAACGTTCCGAACGTTTCTTTCAAGTGTTATCGGTGTGGCAAAGATGGGCATACAGTTAAAAACTGTTCAAACCCCGATACTAGACTTTGCAATTTGTGTGGAAAATCGGGCCATATAGCGCGATTCTGTCGGTTTACTGCGAATTCGAATGACCAGACATCCAATAATCACGTTAAGGATATTAAAATTGTACAGAATTTAAGTGACGCGTACTTTAAGAACGTAACTGTAAATGACATCGCGATGACAGCTTACATTGACACGGGCGCCCAAAGTAATGTCATCAGTTTAGATGCGGCAAAAAAATTTAATTGTAACGTCAAACCGACCAATAAGTTATTAAAAGGGTTTACCGGTCAACAAATACCTGCTTTGGGTGAAGTGGACATTACTCTTGTTATTGACGGATTACTTTTAAGAAGTGACGCCATAATTACACACTGTGACATGGGCCGCATGGAATTGCTCGTAGGGCAGCCCGTGTTAAACAGAGATGATGTTACTTTAATTGTGAAGGGAGACGAAGTTAAAGTGTCTCTCAGAGAGGAGGTAATGATCAATCAGATTGAGGTGGATAGCTGTAACGACAAGGTCAACGTATTGTGTGGCAAGAACATTACGTTGTCTCCAAACGAAGCTGCTTTTGTTGAGGTTATAATCAGTGGAGGGATTGATGGACCCGTTTGTACTAATCCACGCTATTTCAACCTTCTAGGCCGTGAATACACCATACCAGCCACAATTCTGGAAGGCCGATGTGGCTTCATCAAGGTTTTCAATCTGGGTTCAACTGTATTGGAGTTTGCTGCTGGGCAGGTGATGGTACGTGGCTACGGCTGCGACCTCGAGAGTAAGCAGGGAAATGATAAGGTGAGACAAGTCCTTTTATTGCTATGGCCTAATGTAGAGACAGAGACTAAAATAGTGAAAGGCAGTGGCTTCGTACCGAGCAGTTCTTTGGGCTCCGTACCGAATTGTTGTGCTGGGCAGTCTGATGGTGGGGTTGTGATGAGCTGTAACTCGAATTGCTCTGAGTCTACAGTAGGCCAGTTGTGTGGAATTAATGATGTGATGCAGGTAAAAACCATAACTTCTGGGGAATTTATAGGTGGGATTAAATTCAGTGAAATTGATGTAGGAAATATCAATGATGATGATTTAGAAAAATTTTATTTCATCTTGTCTCGCCATAGGTCTTGTTTTGCCTCCGGTACTAATGAGTTAGGTCTCACAGATAGGGCAGAAATGAAAATAAAGTTAACTACAGATAAGCCGGTTTACCATAGGCCTTACAGGCTTTCTTTACCAGAGCTTCAAATAGTACGTGATAAGGTTAAGGATTTGCTTAAAGCTGGTATTATCCGAGAGTCAGACTCTGATTATGCTTCCCCTGTAGTTTTGGTTAGAAAATCCAATGGAGACATGCGACTTTGTGTAGATTACCGAGCCCTTAATGCAATTACTGTAAAGGACCGTTACCCTTTACCCCTTATTGAGGACGAACTTTCTAAACTGGCAGGGAAATCTATTTTTAGTAGTTGTGACATTTCTCAAAGTTACCATCAAATACCAGTAGCTTCTGACTCTATTCATAAGACAGCCTTTATTACACCAGATGGCCAATATGAATACTTACGTGTCCCCTTTGGTTTGGCTAATAGTCCAGCTGTTTTCCAACGTATGATCCATAAGGTGCTTGGTAAAATCAATAATGGACAAGACCACATATTGACTTTCATGGACGATATCTTGTTACCATCTGAAAGTGTAGCTAGGGGTCTAGAACTCATTGAATTACTTTTGTCTACACTAGAAGAAGCTAACCTTAAGCTCAACATATCAAAATGCTCATTTTTAAAAGAAGAATTAAACTACTTGGGTCACAAAGTGTCAAAAGAGGGTGTAAAACCAGGTGATACCAAGATAAAGGCTGTTGAAGACTTTCCCGCGCCCTCAAACGTTAGGCAAGTTAGACAATTTATAGGGCTTTGCTCTTTCTTTAGGAAATTTATCCAGGATTTTGCACTTATTGCTAGGCCTCTCACAGAATTGACAAAAAAAAATGTGTCATGGCATTGGGGTAGTAAGCAACATGAGGCATTTATTACTTAATTTTCAAAATTAGTATCCAAACCGGTGCTAGCCATTTATGATCGATCCCTTTCCACCGAACTGCATACAGATGCAAGCAAATGGGGAATAGCAGGCATCTTATTACAGCGTCAAACTGACGGGGCTTTGAGACCTATTATGTATTTCAGTAGAGTCACATCTTCGGAAGAGCAAAACTATCACAGCTATGAACTAGAGACATTAGCTCTCGTAGAGTCCTTAAAGAGATTTAGGGTTTATGTCATGGGGTTGAGATTGAAGGTAATTACAGACTGTGCCGCATTGAGATATACATTTGTTAAGAAAGACATGGTGCCTAGGATAGCCAGGTGGTGGTTACAAGTACAGGATTTTGATATTGAGGTAGAGTACAGAGCTGGAGACAAAATGAGACATGTGGACGCTTTAAGCAGAAATGCTATTGATGTTGGTGTTAATTTGCTGTCAGCCGATGACTGGTTCCTTACAGTGCAGATGCAGGACGATAGGCTCCAAAACATTATTTCACAATTAAGAGAAAATAATGCCAATCCAGACATTGTTAATAATTACTTAATTCGGGGTGAACGGCTTTACAGAAAAACCCTTAATGGTGAACGTTTAGTAGTTCCAAATTGTGCTAGATGGAAGTTGTTACAAAAATTTCATGATGGGGTAGGCCATATTGGGTTAAAAAAGTGTGATCAGACAATTAAGAGTAAATATTGGTTTCCAAAAATGACTAAATTTATTAAAAAATATGTCAATTCATGTCTGGATTGTGCCTTTCGTAAGGGCCATTATGGCAAGATAGAAGGAAAATTACATCCTATTCCAAAACCAGATGTCCCTATGGACACAGTTCATATTGATCACTTAGGTCCGTTTGCTAAAACTAGGAAAAACAACCAGTATATACTCATGCTTACAGATTCTTTTTCTAAGTTTGTGATAGCAAGACCCACACGCTCGCTAAGCTCGGCAGAGGCTATTAAAGTTTTAAAGGACATGTTCAGTTTATTTGGTTTTCCTTCTACCATTGTATCGGACAGAGGTCTTGCGTTTTGTAGTCGGTACTTTAGGAGTTTCATGGTTGAGAAGCAGATTAAACATGTGCTGACTGCTGTGGCCACGCCAAGGGCGAACGGTCAAGTTGAACGGGTAAATAGGACTGTACTTGACGGATTAAGGGTCAGTGCTGATGATAGCAATTGGGATGAAAAGTTACCTGATGTTGTCTTTGGAATTAATAATATGCGTCACGAAACCACAGGCTACGCCCCCTTCGATCTGATGTTTAAACATAAAAGTCGTACTTTGCCAGACTTAGAGGGTGTTGAAAATAACTCTTTTATAGATCAATCGCGTCAGCAGGCTTCCAGTAACATTAAGAAAAAACAAGAGAAAATGAAACGACAGTTTGATAAGAAAAGGAAAGTTTGTCGCGTTTATAAGAAAGGGGACCTGGTCTTGTGGAAAAACTCTAAAGCTTGTAGCGAGTCTGGGGTAAATAAGAAACTGGATGCTTATTACGCTGGGCCATATCGTATATTTAAGGTTCTGAATCACGATCGCTACATTATTCAGAGTGTGAAAGGTTTCAGAGGGTACAAACATTTTCAGACAACTGTAGCTGTAGACTCTCTTAGGCCGTATCTTGGTGCGGCTGACTCTGCCAGCGAATTAGACAATGACAGTGAATTAGACACCGAAGACTTGATTGACCTACTTGAAAGTTGATTTGGGTAATTAACAGCTTTCCTAATGTTTTCGTGTGGACACTCTGTTGCAGGATGGCCGAGCTGTTACACCAACGCTGACCACCCTGCCCAGCATGGCAACACCGGCGACCTGAGCGCGTCATACCGGGGCGGCGCAGGTGTATAAAACGGCAGCGCGTCACCAGTCTGCCTCTTTTTCGCCGCTGGACACCATACCCGAAAAACCTCTGGCCGTCAACCTATCAATATTCTTTTTGAATTTCGATCACCACCCTCCCCAGTTACTAGCAACTTTTAAATGATTAATTGTTTTAGTACTTAGTTTTGTTTAGTCAATTACTAAAATCAATACTTCTATCATGAGTCAATTCTTAAGAGATGTCTAGACTTTGTTAAGTTTCAACTGTTGCTTATGTACAAATACTATTGTTTTAGTTCTGCGCGTGCCTAACTTTAATCCTAGTCTTAGTTTTCATTATTATGTTGGTTGTTCGAAATAAAACCATTGTCGTTGGTGTCTGAATTTTATTTAATCTTGCAGGTAGTTACACTTATTTGTTTGAAGAAATTATTTTTTGTTCTATGTTTTGTTCGTACGTTCATTGAGTGTTAAGTGAACAGTTACGCTATTAATCTTGAATCGTTTGCTATGGCGCTAGGGATGGGCTGTGATAATTACCTACATCAATCGAAACGTCCATTTCATTACAACACTCTTACTCAAAGCGACCCTGGGCTCCAAAGCGATAGCTTCGGACGCAACCGGGATTGACCGTATAGATGATGATAATGACTCTTACTCAAAAAGGGTATTTTGACATTACTACATGACATTATTTAATATCGCAAACGTTGTAAAATTTCAACCTAGAAGTTTTTACAAGCTTTTATTTTTTGTGTAAGTGACTTACGTATCCTTGCTTTTCAACAGGCTTTTCGCAAATCTGACAATACTTTTGCTATAATGAAGTAATTTTGAGGTTCTTTGAATTAGAATATTAAATGGTTAATTAAAGTGAATATAAAATGGTTAGTTCATTAAATTGAGTAGTTAATTTAATACATTGATTATTATTAAAGTTTAATAAATGTGTGTCACGTCAATGACCAATGTCAATGTAATTCATTTGCACTAACAAATAATTTTGGATCGAATTGAAGTAAAGAATATTTAACTCTAGATTTAGTTAATACCTACTGTTTTCTTGTTAACAATAGTTAAGTACCTATTTGACTTAATTTACTATAATGTGCGACGCCCTGGGGTGAACTGTTAACTTGCGTCGTGCGTTTGGTATAGGATGTAAAATGTATATTTGTTTTACGATATAATAAAAGTTGAGATAAAGTATGTAATACTTACCATAAAACACGATGATAGCAAGTTACGAGTATATTTAAAGATATTAGATATGCAATAAAAACCAGTATATTAGTAATAACGTAGCATACTTATAGACATACTGCGCCGACCCCAGATGACCTGGGAACAGGGCAGACGAATGATGATGATGAGTAATAACGTTAACATGCCATTTATTTATTTAAAACTTTATTGTAAAAACGTAAAAGTGTACTTAATGCCAAGAGCATTATCAGCCAGCCAACCTTTGGGTCATGCAGAAACCAAGTTACATTCTAACAATTGTCTCTGCATATGTTCGACGATCCGAGCGGTGTAGTGGGGCGGTTATTTGCATTCAACGCAAAGAGTACCGGGTTCGTTATCCGGTTTCCGTCAATTCAGAAAACGAACTTTCTAAATTGGCTCGTACCTGGTTGTGCTGGAAGAGGCCCCTGGCAAAATACATTGCCTAGTACGTCGTAACACAAAAATGTTAATTCCTTACTTCAAGAGCATGACAGCTGGTGTTTAAAAATTGACGTTTCCATACAATCTGATGCCAGCTGGTCGCGTTTTAGTATGGGAAAGTGTTTTTTTTTTGCGATTTCGATTTTGGTCCCATAGAAAAAGTTGATGTAATTTAGGAGTAGAATAACCCCTTAAAGTTTTATTTCACCTTTTCGTTACACCCTGTATATACTATCCTACTTTATTATAATATCATAAATGCAATAGTTTGGATTAATAGATCCAAAGTAACAATTGAGTAACAAACACTCAATCATGCTGGAACGGCTAAACGGATCTAAATGACATTTGACACAGAGATAGGTACCTAGATTAAAGTCTGGAATCGCACGTATTATGTTACATTTTATCTTGGAAAAATTTACGGTTCCCGGATATTTGGTTTTTACAGAGCAAGGGATCGATATGATTTTTTACATAGTGGTAGTTTAGGGGTCAGAAAAGATATAGTGTGTGTGTAATGTTACTGTTTTTAATTCACCTCTTAAGGGACTAAAATAGAGGGTGACAAGACAAGCCGTATTCCACCTTCTTGCAGCCCATCAGATGGTTGTCAAGTCTTCTCTTAATTTTGTTTGCATTTTGGACGTTACTTGTTTATTTATTGCAACGAATACTTAGTGGAGGTATCTATTATTGACGACCTTTATCCGAATGGCAAGGACTTGGTGTCGCTTTCTCTGAGGTACCGGGTTCGGTTCCCGGTCGGTTAATGTAGAAAAAATTATTTTCTATATTGTCTCAGGTCTGGGTGTTGTGGTACCGTCGTTGTTTCTAATTTCTGTAACACAAGTGCTTTGGCTACTTACTATAGGATCAGAGCAATGTTGTGATTTTGTCTAATATTTATTTATTTTATTCACTAGCTGTCACCCGCGACTTCGTTCGCTTGGTCTCTTCTGCGCAACTTACTCATTTTTTTCTTATAAAAGAACCTTCTCCTGACCATAATTAACACAAAAAAAAAATTGCGAAATTGTTCCATCCGTTCACGCGTGATGCGATGACCAAGGGAAATAGAGATTCATTTTTATCTATTAGATTAAGTATACTGCAAAAATACTTTACTGTTTTTTTTATTATTTAGCATTACTAGCAGGCATGTACTTACAATATGAATTTGATTACATCAACTACATGAGAGACCATAGATAGATAGATACTCTTTATTGCACACCATACAAGTAAAATACACATGATTTTTACAGAAAGATGTACAATTTAGGCGGTCTTATCGCTAATAGCGATCTCTTCCAGACAACCTTTAGGTAAAGGACAACCATTAAAGAAAGGGGAAGGTGTTGCAGAGTTCTTAAAATTCTTACCTGATACAAATAGGATTGCATAAATTTATGGCATAGACGTATACATACAGTAATAAATAAATAAAAATAAAATAAATACATAACAATAAATAAACATACATACATACTACTTGATATATGCGAGGAGATGTCGAGACTAACAGTGACCAGTAATATTCTAAGATATATAATAATATATAAGGTCGCAAAATGACAAAACATTCATAATAATGATGTTAATGCTATTTTGTTGTTTTATATTAAGAATATAAAATAGCTTAGACTATTTTTTAAATACAATCGAACCTCTGCACGTCAAACAATGCGCTGCCTTTAAAATTTTTCTACTATTATTTCCTATAAAATAGAAGAGAAGCAAATAAAAATTCAGCCAGTCATCCCAACACTCAATGCGGCAGATCAAAGGAAGCACTCCTGCGCATCGCACGTAGCTATCGCCACTGCTGGTAATTAATTCATCAGCCATTTATATAAACATTTATCGACTGAGCGCAGTCACAATGAAAGTTGGCTTAGTAGACTCATCCTCAGAGCGTAAAACAGTAACACGCGTAAAGTTTCAATCGTTCGCAATTTTCTTTTTTCATGTCGATGGCAGTCCCGTATGTTTTTTTGACCAATACTAGCGGAAGCTAACTACATAAACCGCACTATCGTCGGTAGCTCGTAACATGTTAACCTAAAAGAAGGTGAAAAATAGTTTGGAGAGAAGCACCACAATAATTAAAAAATCTTGGGCCATTTTTTTACTGTTTTAATTCTCCTTAACGTTCTGGCCTTAACTTTTGTTCTTCTACTTATTTTAGATGTAAATTTTTATAGAAACTTCTAAAACGGGTTTGAATAATTTCTACAGTGTTTTCTTGAATACATACCAAATTTTAGGAGGCGTATGAGTTCATCAATACAATCAACTTTCACTATGAGACCAACATCAAAATCCCAAAAAAAAAATGTTCTGCTTCATAATTATATCATCCATCATCGAGGTAGAGCGTTAATTTGTATGGAGAAGAGAGAAAGAGATATAAAAGAAGTTGTTGGTATTGATGAATACATTTGCCTCCTAAAATTTGGCGAGTGTTCAAAACTCTAACACACGCAATAAAAAGTGTGCGGCGCTCGTGTTACTGACCGTCTTGCCAAGCTTTGCAAGCCGTGTAACCCACTACATTCAGCTTCATTTGTGGTGTTGCGCTTGCGTGGCTTTCGACATCGATGTCCGACACCAATTATTTTCAACCGCACTATGAGTTTCTAATGTTTTGGTTTTAAGAAATCACCTAAATAATTGCCGATTTGGAAACCTTCGACTTTTTTCTTGTTTGGCAACAAACAGATCCTAAAATAACAAATTATTTTAATACGATGTTACAAAACACCGTGTTAGGGTGTTCATTCTTAAAATCCAATTAAATTTATACAATTTGACATTTGCATGCTGTGTTAGCGAAATATGCTTGGACATTTTAAATTTTACAACTTGTTACCGTATTTAAAGTATATTTATAGTATTATTAAATTCAAATAAATAAATGAATTTGAATTAAATAAAATCTATCTATTTAACTTAAAGAACTTATTCATTCATTTATATCTAAGATCGTTTTTATGCCCTGATAAGTTTCAGAAGTGCAAGATGGAAAATGAGAGTTTTTAAGGAAAAATATTCTTTTTCTGTACGTAGTTATTATCTAACACAACATAATACATTAATTTATTTTTAAAATATGAGTATATTCCTTGAATTAAATTGTATATAATTAAATTGTATTGTATTGTATACAATGTGTAAACCCAAATACGCAAAACCCTTTACGGACTAATTCTGGTCATCAAATACAACTAGTTTACATGGGGTAACATAAAAAAAAACGATGTCGTCTAATAACTTATTTGGCACGTGACATCATATTTTGTATTCTATAGTACCTATAGACTAGAAATATCATATAATTGGTACCACATTCTCAGTCATTTTTTAATCTGTATCTGTATTATTTTAATATGGACGAGAGTTGACAGGACTTGACATTTTATACTAAATATAAATGAAAAATCACTTATTAGATTCAGAGAAACATAGTCCGTGTTACTATGTGTAGGTTATGCACGTAATGTTTTTAAGAAATCTTTTTATTTTTTATTTCATTGATTGTCTATCTTTTAATACAGAATTTGATCTTTATCGTGTTCATTGCGTCTAGACAAATCAATTTATGTGAAAATAATAATTAATATTTAGCGCCTATGAAACTCTTTAGAAAAATAAACTAAATAAGTATATTGGCGTAATAATTTTGAAAAAGCATTATGGTACAATATTTATATTATTATTTCTCTTAAATTTGAGATACATTTCTTTTTTGCAGACGTGGGGCTGTTTTGGCGGTTGCCTTAGTTGGTTTATAGGATATTTGTCGATTTTGAATATTCCACGCATCTCCTAAGTATTTACTATCTATTTTGCGTCTCTAGAATTTACGAAGCTACTAAAAGTGATACATTACATTAGTTCATTTTGTATTTAACAACAACATTATTTAATATTAATAAGTTTATTTTTGACTAGCTGTTGCCCGCGGCTTCGTTCGCGTGTTCTTCAGTTTATTAATAAATAACTTTCTGCGCAACTTTTTTATTTTTTTTTCAGAAGAACCTTCTCCTGACAATAATTAACACAACAAATAAAATTGCAATATTGTTCCATCCGTTTACGCGTGATGTGATATGATCAAGGGAAATACAGATTCATTTATATATATATAAATATCCATTATGCCTGATTTTGTATTCCATTAATAAAGTATCGGAAATACCAGAATAGCTCGTCCCTTCCACTAGTTATGTAGTTATCAGTGTATTAACCGCGTCGCGTCGTATTGGGATTCGCGAAACCTGATACATCCCATTGTCGCTAAGAGCTTTCAATTAAACCATTAACACAGCAAGACTATACCATAACATAGGATGTACACATGGAACATATACCGTATAGAGTAGAAATGACATACGGATCCCTAGATGAAGACTCAGGTTCATCAAAAAATCGCATCAAAAGTTATTGACGAATTTTCTAATTTCTGACTCGGATACCTTTAACCGTTGTCAAAAAATGGGACGAATAATTGCTTAGTGGACCTTATTTAGGACCGCGCGAACACTACACCGGCATTTTTTATTGTCTCCCGGTCAATACTCAATAACACTAGCGACTTTTACTCATTTATTTTGTACATAGGCCCTCTTCCGGGCACTTATACACGTCCCAAAATATAGCTTAGTCCTACCACCGCTTCGGGACTACATATTGGCTAGTGATGAGAAGAAACGGCGCAACAAACTCAGTGGTCAAATGGGTCAGCACAGGCAAAGCTAATCACAGATGGCGCCTATGTGTTTGGTCTTGTCAACCGTTGTCAACACAAATGTCAAAGTTTTATTTTCTGTGCTCGCTAGTGTCATACTAGCTCGACTACTTATCATAACCTTTATCCTAGTAATTATTTGATCAATAGCAGCCGTGACAGAACCACAAAATAATCACTTTGGGCAAGACCAAACACAAAGCTACACCTATCGGGATAAATGCTACTCCATTGTAAATCAGTTTTAATGTAGAAAGCAGGCCTTTTTAGTGTGTCATTCTCTACTCATAATTCACACTCATAAGGTAATAGGAAAGACAACTAACTTTTTTTTCTTTGTCTATCAGTTAGATTATAAATTATTTTAAGTAAGTATTTGACACGTATTTTTTCTTTTTTCACATTAATCAAAATATTACAGAGATATAATTGATTTAAAATTCGCATGACGTCTTAGTACAATTTTTACTTACAAGTGACGTCACGAGATCCACTCCCGAACTTTGACGCGCTTAAACTTTGTAATTTTTTGGTTGATTGACAAAAGAAAAAATAAGTGTCCATTATTTTTTAATAATCTAACTGACAGAATAAATTGAATTTCATTTTCTTTAGCCAGTCGCCATACCTATTATTGCAGACAATACCAGATTGATATTTATTACAGTATCAGTTGCTCAATGACGTTAATTAATGGGTACGAATTAATTTGATTATTCATTGTAAGAAAGATAGAAATAATAATGTTAAATACCAGGGGGATTACCATGATCTCACTGTTATTACTTGAAGATTGTTTTGTAATTTTCTGTATAGAGATTGACATATAAAAACAATTATATGAACCGGTCACCAAATCGGGCTCTGAATCATTTTATTTTTTACATACTTTACCTATGCCTTTTTTACATTAATTTATATTTGCTTTCCTGTCCTTGGATTTCTTCAGTAAGTATTTAGCATCGACGACATAGATAGATAGATAGATGAATATTCTTTATGTACACCGTACAAAGAAGATACAATTTGTATTTACAGAAAGATGCACAATTTAGGTGGTCTTATCGCTAAAGGCGATCTCTTCTAGACAACCTTCATTATACTCTATAGAGCAGCAATATGGCCCATCTTTCTCCGAAACATGTTTTGGTAGGAATGGTAGTAATCGGGCTGTTTTGGCGTTATTCTTTCCAAACGTCAAATTAAAAATTATATATTTGACACTTTAGACTGATTTAGGGCCGATTTTTTAAACGTCAAATAACTTTTATCAGACGAATAAAATTGTCATTTTGACACATTTTCAATACGACAACTGTCAACATGCCAAACTTATTCGTCAAATAAAAGTTATCTGGCTATTGAAAAATCGACCCTAAAACTCAGAATCAAAGGTCAGCTGTTAGATGGGTGCCATTTTATTGATTAAATCTGCAGAAGAGACAGGTGTAGAGGTTTTGTAGTTGGACTTGTATTTAGGTAAAAGGTTAATCTATTAATTAGCTTTAAATAGCGTTTAAGAATACAAAATTTTGTTAAGCATTATGTAAAGGCTTTTTTAAAGATATCTGTTATTCTTTTGTGCATCCTGTATACAACCCAACATCAACACAATCGCAATAAAAATCCTAAAAATATGTAAAAAGATCTAAAAAATTATATCTGTTATAAATTAGATGTGAGAATGATATATTTGTATTTGTTATAAATGAGAACAGTGTTTGCATTTACCGGAAATTAGCGTAGGTATTTTGGGTTTTATGAAATAACCTTTTCAATAAACCTACACAATGTTTTACAATCTCTCTCGAGGCTGAGATAATTTACCGTTCATGTAATAAGTGGCCACAATTTGCTTAAATAAAGTAGTCTTAGGTACCTACTACGAAGACACGGTAAGTAGTGGCGCGGTGATTTACCTCGAGAATGTTGTTGAAATTGTAACTTCTTTGTAAAGTAAATCATCATTTCAGCCATAGGAAGTCCACTGCAGAACATAGGCCTCCCCCAATGACCTATCATCGGGGGCGATTGCCAATACTCGCCACGCTTGGCGTGTGTTTGTGTGTGTTAATGGTTTAACACACACAAATGTACTATATTCATCAAAACAATCAAAATATGAGCCCAATACCGAAGGTTTTAGTTAGAGTTGTAAAGTGTCCGTCACGTTATGAATGTCTGACCGAGCAAATTGGACATTTTCTCAATGTGACCGGACATTTTGGACATTTATTGTCAGTAACGTCACATTCAATTCTATTGACAAATTATGAAAAAAAAATCATTTGGGCACATGAGTACATCATTTCTCAATAATGCACTTATTTGTGCACAAAAGATTTTTTTTTGAGACAGGCTTTAGTAGTGGTGATCTTTAAAGCAATGAAATTTCTAAAATCTTTCTGTATGAACAAGCTAAAAAGTGTCGTATCGTTACTCGCGATTTTTTTTTAGTTCGATCCAGATCCAATTACATATTTTATTGTATGTTATTAATGTCATAACTATTATACTTAACATTTAAGACTTACTTTAGTGGAATTCTTCTTTCTTTAATTTATACTAATAAAAAAAAATTTCCAATTATCATAAAAAAACAAGCAATTATCATAAATGATGGACAATTTACAACTCTCATCATCATCATCATCATTTCAGCCATAGGAGGTCCACTGCTGAACAAAGGCCTCCCCCAATGACTGATTATCGGGGGGAATTGCCAATACTCACCACGCTTGGCAGGTGGGTTGGCGAGCGCAGTTTTTTATAAGATTTCGCACGCAGACGCTGCTGCCCATCTTGTGCTACAGGAATTAGTCGCCTCTTACGACACGCCTCCTGTTGGCGGTAGGGAAGTGTATTCTTTACGGCCGTCCCCACACGGCACAAAGTAAAGTAAATAAAGAGTATCTATCTATCTATTGAACCGCTAACAATGATATTTCAAGGAATTTAACTTCTCGCTATCTCTGAGGTCCCGGGTTCGGTTTCCGGTCGGTCAATGTAGAAAAACAACATTTCTATATTGTCTCGGGTCTGGGTGTTGTGATACCGTCTATATTTCTGATTTCGGTAACAATTTCTGTTCTTTGGCTACTTACTATAAGATCAGATCAATGTATGTGATGTTGTTCAATATTTCTATTTATTACAAGAATTCTAAATACGAATTTTTGGACTCCACTGAATAAAGAGAAAGCCTGGACACTGTTTAACAGGAATTCACTTTTTACAGTTTTATTTTATGTATAGATTATTTATAGTCGCCCTCTATTCGCTTTTATCATACAGTAACCAATTGTGGCTTTTTCAGTTATGTTTTATAATAAAGTGGACTAACAAATTTTCACGCGAAATTATAATGTGCACAAGTCATAATGGGAACACCTAAATATTTACAATGTTGAAAGAATAACTTTATAACGTACACGATAAATCTTTCATAGTGCAAGCCGCGGTAGCTTTAATAACGTAATATTTCATACTATGTTTATGACTTCAGACCACAGTCTAGGTGAAAAGATAAAATAAGGAATTTATTACTGCTCCGCTGTATTAGATCATAAAGGAGGGCACTCACTGAGACAGCTTACATGTTATAACAGTTTGGTGAAGCATTATTTACTAGTGGCGCCACTTTAAATCACGTCGTTCGGTATGTGAAAACGTTACAAGCATACAAGGTGTCACAAAAGACACAAAAGACACAAAAGAATCTTGAAATAAAGAGTGCGCACTTACTGACCTACATAGATACCTGGACTGGCTGTCCAGTACAAGTCAGCGCATTTTAAGTTCCCATTTAAAACGCCATAAGTGAGAGTAACGGGAACTAAGTTTGATGTATACAGTATAAGATTACCAATCCCGGTTATGTCAAAAGCCATCGCTTTGGAGCCCAGGGTCCGCTTTCCTTGATTTACTCCTCCACTTCACACGGTCTTGAGCGTCTCTGGTTGTGAGATCATTGGCATGCATGTCGCCCTCACGACGACAAGCCAGCATTTCTTGGCTACCCCTTTTGCCAGGACCCGGCGGTGGTGGCATGGCCAGACATGTTTCCTACGTAGCTTTTGGTTTCCGCAAAACATGGCCGTACCGCACATCGTCATGTTGGCCATTACTAGGCTGCTATTGTCGCGAGCAGTGTCTGACATACTGTCGCTCGTCTATAAGCTTCCTAAACTTGAATTTTCCATTTTAATCGTTGACAGTCCAGCGTTGCTCGCGAACTAATCAATCAAGAACGAGCATTCGTTTTCCTTGTCTTGGTGAAGGTATACCTTTAGATTTATTTATTCAAGCGATTCAAGTTCTTACAAAAGCCGACTGAATGTTGTATTATAATGAGCTTTTATTTGAATTTTCAACAGCCTTCAAGACCCAAAATTGATTACCTTCCTACAGAAAGATAATCTAAAATTAAGTGCAGCCTCTTTACCTTAGGTACGGGAAAATGATGTTTCTACTTTATTTTATTACCTTCTTTGTTACTCATTATGACGGATATAAGCATCTACAAAGAGTTTCTCGTTTCCTCTTTGTGGCCACAATTATAAAAAGATACGGTAGGTCCATGACATTCTGTTGCAATCAGAATATCCACGCGTTAATCTCGTAACTTAGTGTTGATCAGCGACCTATGGACAGCTCGGGATTCCTTAAAAACTTTAAAATGATAAAATCAGAAATGAGTTCATCCGGCAGATAACTGAAGCAATTGATATAGCTCAAAAGATATGCAAGCTAAAGCAAGTGGGCTGGCTCATATCCGGCTCGAAGGACCAAATGATGAATGTAAGATGGCTTGCGGTGGACTCTATTTCATTTCTATTTAAATGACGACTTTTACACTAAATAAATTTTACAACAGATCGTGACGCATTTGTGACCGCTGCCGAAAGAAAGAAAAAGTAAATAAAACTCTAAGGAGTTATATTTTATGTCTTGAACAGGCTGATCACATTTGCCTTAGAACTGAAAACTGGGGTAGACGTGTTCTGCGGCCTGAGAGACACATAGAGGTACAAGTGTTTTTTGAAACGTCATGTTTAACCTATATGTATTTTTATTTCTTTTATGATATTTAGTGCTTCAAATCCCATCCCGTAAAGCGTCAAACAGACCTGTTACAGAGAATATAGATTACAATACGAGTATTATGTACGTGGTATAATATTGTAAGACGTATCTTTTAAGCATTAGAATAACAATACATACGAAATCCTAAGAATCGTTTATTAGTTGAACTATTTAGATGGAATTTCTATACTATTATTGCAATTTCTTGAGAGAATTGAAATTCTAATGATGCATTAATAATACAGATCCAGTTGTCGGACCTCAGATGCAATGAAAGGACGACATTGGAAAGGTGGCGAGAATTAGATGCTGACAGCCCAAGATAGAACAAAGAGGAGGGGGGGGGGAATGAAAGGAGACCTAAGTACGCCAAGTTTAGTAATGAAGGAGTGAGATGAATGACGAAATTTGGTCCAAAAGTTCTTCCAGTTGTTCATACGAGATTGAACAATATAATTTGGCGGGGTAAGCCTAGGAGCACAGAGAAAGAAAAAATACTATACCTACTCATAGCAACACAGCTAAGTACAATGAACGCAGAAATGTTTGATATATTTTGGTTGGTAGATATGGTATGACAACGGCTATCGTGAGATTTGTAAGCTATAATAGGCAAGAGGTAAAAACTATTGTCCAACAAGTCAATCCTTCTCTACGCGGACAAGGGCCCTTACTCATAATACAAGCCTTTCCCTATCTCGGCTTTCCAAGTTTTTCTATGTATGTATGTGGTAGTTATTAAATATGAAAAGGGTTACCTATTTATGTGTATTCTTTTCATTAACGTTATTATTATACTGAAGCGTGTGAAAATATTAATTATAGAAAGATTAATATTTTGCTTGTGCTCGATACGATTGACAGTTATAACTTGTTGGCTGTCGAGCGGTCGCATGAGACAACGGAACAATAAGATTTATATTGTTTCTCGTTTTACTGGGCTCATCTTTTCTGTGTTGTGTTTAAACAATTTTATCTTTATATTATTATGATCGGTCCTGTCAAATAAAAGTAGGTACAAAGACTTATTAATTAATTAACAAACTCTTTGTTTAGCATTAGAACACGTCTTTACGTAACGATACTAACTTATACCGATATCAATTGAAACAAAATTTTGGACTTAAATAAAAAAAATGATCGTTGAGATTTCTCTTATCTATCCAATCGTAATTTCATTAAATTCCCTTAGACCAAATCTTAGCTGTGAATTTGAATTTACTTCGAATTATCGTATCGATTCGAACTTAGTAAGAATGTTAAATCCGGATAATCCTGATCTGATGATGTAGCCAGAGGATAGTGAGCTGTTCAATATCTAGTACGAAACCTTCAAGTTTGGGCTCATTTGACTCATCACTTTCACCCTTACTCAAATAGCACAGTCACTGAATTAATAATAGTGGAATTTTTGTCGAACAAAATAAATTAAAAAAAAAATTATGGATCAATCCCGCTCTTTAAGAAGAGAAGTGATTCTGCCAATGTTTTTTTTTTAACCCTTTATGGTGAATTCCATGCTACAAATGATATTTTGGATCTTTTATGAAGTCACCTTTCAAAAATGACAGACTATGTGCCAGACAAATTGTGTATGATCTATGTCATAAACATCACTTGAAACAAATTTTGGGAAATAATAATTCCCATTTTGTTCTATGTACGTCACACAGTCTTTTAGAAAACCCTAAAATCGGACATGACTAAGTTAACGCTATGAATCGATGGCGTTTCATATTTCAAATGCAAGAGTAAAACTACCGTGTGCGCAGCTTACTTCGTTTTTGAGAAAAAAAATTACGAAAGCTGACCATTTTTTAACTCCATCAATCCATCAATGCTAGTATGTGAGTACGAGTAGTTCTATGAAAGAAGAAGTTAAAAACAACTCAAATTCCATACAATAAACAATACTATACAGGATGTAACGAAAAGGTGAAATAAAACTTTAAGGGGTTATTCTACGGCTAAATTACATCAACTTTTTCTATGGGACCAACATCGAAATCGCAACAAAAAAAACACTTTCCCATACTAAAACGCGACCAGCTGGCATCAGTTTGTATGGAAACGTCAATTTTTTTTTGAGATTTCGATGTTGGTCCCATAGAAAAAGTTGATGTAATTTAGCCGTAGAATAACCCCTTAAAGTTTTATTTCACCTTTTCGTTACACCCTGTATAATTCGGACTCTGTACTAAGCATTTCTAGATCTACGTAAGTTTTAACTGAGTTTCACAATTGGTCTGCAGAATGGATATTGAAATTTGAATTACAAACTTTGAACAGTGAATAATAATGTAATGTGATGTAGGATGTAATGGTAGTACAATCACCATCTACATATAAATGACGCAATAGGTCGGGGAAAAAGTCTAGTTACATATTTATATACATAAAACAAAGTCGGGTTAGTTACACCAAGTCAACGCGGCTGGACCGATTTTAATGATCATTCATCATCATCATCATTTCAGCCACAGGACGTCCACTGCTGAACATAGGCCTCAACCCAAACCCCAATGACTTTCATTGGGGGGGGGGGGGGGATTGCCAATACTCGCTACGCTTCGCAGGTGGGTTGGCGAGCGTAGTTTTTTATAAGATTTAAATTTGCACGCAGATGCTGCTGCCTGTCTCGTGCTACAGGTATTAGTCGCCTCTTACGACACGATCGTTTATTTCGTGGATTTGTCTTTGCCCCGAATAACAGAATACATAAAACATCTAAAAATTCAATTATTAAAATATTGTTTCCAGCTATTTTTCATTTGTTTTTCTTTCTGTCTAATCTAATGAAGAAATTTAATACATTTCAAAATCTTATTACAAAAAAGATAAAAAATGCAAATGAATATTGATGTCACTCTGTTTGCCCTGTTACGAATAAAATGGACACTTTTTGAAAAAGTGTAGCAAGATCGGCACATCAGTAGTTACGACTTAGCTGAAGAACTCGGAATTAACCACAAAACAGTTTTAACCCATGTAGCGACATCTATCTCGCCACATACGAACTAATCTGACGTATCCTACATCGCGATATTAAAGTTATCGGAGCGATTGAAACATATATACAAGAACCCGACAAACAACCGTTGGGCAGTTGCCCACCAGACACAACACCCGTCTGGTCGGAGGATCCTCCTTTTTCAATGGTGGATGAGGAACTCAACACTGTTCTACACACCCATCCCCAAACCCATTTAAATTCTTTAGGCAGTGACACGTTCATATCAAGACAGGAAAGCCAAAACTAATCGTCGCATTTTTTTTATCAGAAGTCCCAACATTTCAACGGCAACGGGATCATGTCACTATCACGATCACTACCTACAAGATGAAAAAAAAAACATTGAACAAAATGGCACCTAATTATACTGTTATCAACTGTTATGAACTTTAAATAAACTTAAAAAATAACATGAGTTTTCATATGAAACTTTTTCCTCAACCTAATTAATATGTTCGTTCTGGCTAGCTTCTATCAGTAGGCAGACTCAATGTGTACCTAAGTACATTGATAAACTTATATTTAGTAAAATATCTTATGAATAAGTCCCAAACATACATTACGTCATAATAAAGTTTCTTTGACATTTTGAAAAGGGAGCTACTTCCTATCCTTGTTTTTAACTCAAAAAATATTTTCCCTCCTAATGATCTTGGGCCTTTGAGAACCTACCAAAAGATTTTCTTTTCATAAGAGCTTCTGATATTAAGTTGCAATACGTATCCAAAACATATCCAAAGTAATTACGTGTTCCTTTTGAAAGTGACTTAGACACGACAACTTTTAATATGAGAAATAACGAAAAAAGTTCGGCAAACGATCTTAAGCTCCTACTTATCTAAATAAACAAAAGCTCAAAAGCTTTTTTAGGCCAGGGTGGTACTGGATGCTTCGCTTAGTGCCTGGCGTCAAGGCGAGACCCCAAGAGACAAGACACTTATTAACATACGTTTTTTTTTTGCATTTACAATAATGCTAGGTCATTATATGAAGGATAATATTTTATCTATAGAAAATTAAGAAAAAAAATTCAAGTGAAAAATTGAAAAAAAATCGAAAAATTAATTAAATACGAGACCGGTCGTACTGCGCGCTTCATAGCCTCGCTAGTAAATAAATAAATAATTTTTTTTCACAATCACACCAATCAAGACGACCTTACCACAGGATCAGAGCAATGTATGTGATGTTGTCCAATATTTATTTATTATTTATGAATTATCTAGCCTCAAACTAAGCAAAGCTTGCAGTATGGCGATAACGGATAAACATACTTATATACTTTTATAAACATCCATGGCTTAGGTACAAATGCTCGTGCTCATCACGCAAACATTTACGCCTTGCGGGATTCGAACTCGCAACCGCTGGCTTTGTAGTCCAGAGCGCGAACTACTACACCAGACGGTAGTAGCTTGGCGTAAAGCGATGGAAGCGCACGTGTTGTCTCTTTTACGATTTTTCCCTCAATAGGCGAGAATCAATTACATATTATATAGCACAAGTTTTTAAAAGAAAACCTTTTTAGAATGCTGGTTAAAATGTACTACTTGGTGTTGAAAAAGTTATGAAAGAAAATTTTAGCTATCATTTAAAAAAATAAACTTAAACTACCTGCGACTTGCCTTCCGATGGCCTCCATGCGGCCACCAAGTATCGTAGCTTAGTTACCGGAGAACGTTGCTACACTAGGTACTAAACTAGGCGCTTACAGTGCGTCCGCGATTCTGAACTTCCCTTTATTTCGAAGTCGGTTAGACGTGTCTTCAGTTATATTATAACCTATGGGCTTGTTTCTTAAAAAAAATTAATTAGTCTGTCAGTTGGATCAACAGAAAATATTGGACACGTATTTTTCCTTTTTCAAATCAAACAAAAAATGATGAAGATATAGCCCGTTAAAGTTCCGCGTAACGCCTTGCGTCACTTTTAGCAAGACGTGTCGTCACTCCTAAACTTTGATGCGCTTTATCTTCGTAATTTTTTGTTTGATTGACAAAAGACAAAATATGGGTCCAATGTTTTTTGATAATGTAACTGATGGACTAAATAGAATAATCTTTTTTTGACCCGGGAAACTAGCCTATAGTACCATAATTTCTCGCGAATCAATGATTTAAGTTCAGGATTAACGATATCCAATTAAAACCGTGTTAACTTATTGGCTGCCGTATGGTCGCATGAGGTCTCAAACAATATTAGAACAATAATACAATACACAAACTATATTTATATTGTATCTAGTTTTTGCTGTTGAAATGGGTTCTGAATATGTAAGTAAGTCAGCAATCGTACAGTCAGCGTCAAAAGTAGCTGATCAAAAACGAATTTTAAAAAGTACATTCTTCTAAATGTCCCAATAACCTTTCTTTATTTGACTAGTAGAGTAATTTTGTCAGACTATTGGCATATTTTGCAATGAGATTCATAAGGAAAATTCAGATGATCATCATCATTTCAGCCATATGACGTGCACTGCTGAACATAGGCCTCCCCCATTGACTTCCAGATTGGCCGGTTGGAAGCGGCCTGCAACCAGTTCCAGCGTCTTCCTGCGACCCTTACCAGGTCAAAAATTCAAAAATTCAGATATTAAGCTACTTTTTATGTTGACTGTACAACGAAAAGGAGCTTATAAAGGTAAGAATACCTTTCTCTATTTCTTTTTGCGAAGTCACGGCCACAGGTTACAAGGGCCTAGTTTGTGAATTGCGTGCTGATGGAGACAATTATGTCATAAACGTTGAACGTAAACGCGGGGCGATTTATGTAACGTGCGTGGTTGGACGAGGTGAACGCTACTACGGCCGCGTCAGCTGGATTTGTCTGATACCCACGCGTATTACCGTTTCTTTTGACGATATTTTGTCAACAACTTCAAAAAAGGAGAGCGGTTTCTTACTGTACCTATATCAGTCGTAAAGCTGGTTTTTGACTATGGGATACAATACAGGGTGTAATTTTGAACACTCGCCAAATTTAAGGAGGTGAATGTATTCATTAATACCAACAACTTCTTCTATGAGGTCAACATCGAAATCGATTTTTTCCATTTCTCCATACAAACTAACGCTCTACCTCGATGATAATGTATGGAGCAGCAAAAAATGATTTTTGATTTCGATGTTGGTCCCATAGTGAAAGTTGTTTGTATTGATGAACTAATTCGCCTCCTCAAATTTGGCGAGTATTCAAAAAAGCACCCCGTATAGTACAGGTTGTCCTTTAAATAGAGGACGACCTTGTAACCATATATATATTCGGGTTCCTATAGGTACAGACATGCAGGTCAACCTACCCTAAAAGTTAAGTGCCATTGAAATGATTTTAAACTTTATGTCCAACACTTAGAGATCAATATTTTCAAAATTAGACTAATTTGACGTTTTGTGGTAGGCTGACGTGCTGTTGTCTGTACATCATGGTGAACAAATTTTGCTCTATGAGTGAATTTGCATGAAAATTTATCGACTTTTCATACGAAATTACCAAACAGCTGAGTCAATTTGTATAAAAAAACTAAGAAATATGCGTGTTTTTAAATTAATTAAACAAAACTTGTTCACTATAATGACGACCTCCGCAGTCGAGAGGTGAGCATACCGGACTTGTTGTCGCTATCTCTAAGGTCCCGGGTTCGATTCCCAGTCGGTCAATGAAGAAAAATAACTTTTCTATATTATCTCGGGTCTGGGTGTTGTAGTACCGTCGTTGTTTCTGATTTTTGTTACAATGTGCTTTGGCTTACCATAGGTTAAAAAAAACCGAAGTTTTTTATGTTTTCCTTTTAGCGCATTGTTCTCTAGATGTGGCAAGTTTCTAACCTTTAGACAGACCGATTATCGATAACCAGCTGAAATGATGCTGATTGCATCATCATCATTTCAGCCGTAAGACGTCCACTGCTGAACATTGGCCTCCCCGAAAAGGGGGGTTGCCAATACCAATACTCGCTACGCTTGGCAGACGGGTTGGCGAGCGCGATATTTCGCACGCAGACGTTGCTGCCCGTCTAGTGCTACAGGAATTAGTCGCCTCTTACGACACGCCTCCTGTTGGCGGTGGGGTTGTGTATTCTTTCCGTCCGTATCTGATTTAGCAGGTTTTTCTATTTTACTACACTTAGCAAGCAATTTAAGTGGTATAAATCCTCGCATAGATTTTGAAAATAAAAAAAACAAAGCTAGGTACTCGAACTTAGGATCCACTGAGGAAAGTGGAAAAACCAACACTCTTTAGCTCCATAAAAATAAAATAAACCTTTTTTTATTTCTCGCGTTTTTTTTTTAAAACAGGTTTCAGAAAAAGTGAGGCAAGAAAAGAACAATATTACTTCAGGTACTCAAAAAATACACAATAATATAAAAACAATTAGAAAATGTACTAGTATGTTATAGTTAATAAGTTGCTTGTTTCACCTATTTTAGTAACAAATTATTATCTAACCTGAAAAAATAAAAATGAACTTCTAACATCATTATCTAACAAGCCATTTAAAAAGGTATAAAAGCGTTTATGAAACTTCTAAATAATAAAATTTCTTGACATATTTTTTCGATTTCTGCAAAGTAATTTCTGATACATACTTGATGAGGTAATTCTAATCTTTCCGTCCTTTCCATTTTTTGCTTTTGGATAATAATATTGTAATTTTTTGCAAAATTACATAAGTAGGTAAGGTACCTATTATTAAAATTCCTATTGAATTAAGTTTATATAAATAAAAAATGAAATAAAGCTGAACTTTTGGAGGAATTATTCTTAGTGTGAAACTGAAACTTTATTAACAAGTGAATAATAAAATTGTTATGAGAGAAACAAACAAGAATTGAATTTTGTTTTAGTTATTTTAGATAGGTAATTCGTCTATGTTCTATATGTATGTTGTGTATTCCATTTAGGTGTTGTAATAATTATTATAAAATTCAGAGCTTTAAAAGTTTTTAATTGTATATTTATCATAATAATATGTGATTAATGACTATAAAAAACAAACCTCTTCAGGAACTGAAGGCCTCCAATAAATGCAAAACACAAAACTTCACAAGTTTTTTTTACACAAAAAGTTAAATTCCAATTCCGCCACTAAAATAACTGCTGGCCACAAAAAAGTAAGCACACCCGAAAATATATTAAAAAGAAAACGATCAAATTCGAAAATTTAAATCTCCAGCGAACTTCGACCGCGTTCGGAAACGGCGCCCGGCGACGTGCGTCCCTACAAACAGTCGAACCTGAACTGGCGCTACATTATGCCATCGGCCGAATCAAGTTCGAGGATCAGAGGAAACGACATATTTTACGGCCTTTGCCTCTTTTGTAGCATCTTATAATTATAATAAAAAGAAAAATATGGGTACCTATGGCATGCAATCGTAATTTTATAGCTTTATTAGACTTATTTGCAGTAAAGATATCGTGTTTTTTACTTACTTCATATTCGACGTAAGTTAATCAAAACTTTTGGTTACAGCAAAAAAGATTTCTTAGCCTTTGAGATTTAAAAAGTAATGAACATGTATATTATGTTGTATCAATCTAGATATGGTAATTAATGAAGGCTCAAAACGATAAATTAACTAATTAATAAAGGAAGTATGAATATTTCATGATAAAATGGGTCGATATGTTATTTTTAGAGCTATATTGTACTTGTAGGTTTGTTGATGTCTCAAGAGCTCTAAGTGAGGACTTAATAGGCTTAGTTATTCAGGGAACTAGTCAGCTATTTATTAGGTCCATTGAACGCTCGACAAGGCTCTACGTTCTCTACAGCTAGTAGCTACATACAGGGTTCTAATATTCATGTTAGACGCTCTGCTTGGAGCTAGGTATTACATACCTTCCTGAGCAATCTCAACTCAATTAGCTCTCTCTGTTACCTGATTCAATATAATTGAAAGTAATTGTATGTTATGAAGTTTATGTAATTTGTTTCAAGGTTTAACAAAAAGAATGCATTTAGGGTTAAGTACAAACTTGTAAGTTTGTAAATAGTTCATCCATAACGAGAATTGAGTCTCGAAGATTTGTATCGCTTTTACAGTTTTTTTTTTTTATCATCTTGGCAATTTTCATGATTCAAGATCAACGGAAGAAGATTCCCTTGAGTATTAACAATGCCACTCAAACAGCCGTATCTTTTGATTTCGTTGACTTAAAGTTACTTAAGTTTGTTAGTTACTTAAGTGATTTTTTTCACGGCTTCATGGGATTGCAGACTTTAGTATTCGCTATTAATTTCAACTTGATAACTCCATGAGTTCTTAATAAGAATCAAAACAGACTGACAGACAAACAGACAGATACACAGACAGACAGTGAATTGATCTTTTAAGGGTCTCTTTTTTCTTTTTGAGGTACGAAACCCTAAAAAGTAAGATATGATGATGGCCTTCGGAGGCGGTATTTTGCTTTTAACGGAAATGGTCCTAGGTTTAATTCCCGGTCTGGATATATTTATAGTTGTAAAAATAATTTAAGTAAACCAAGTAACTGTCACTTTGTTTAAGTTTGCCTCTTTCACTCATTTATTACTAATAAAGTAAGCGTTTTATTTACGGTAGTTTAAAATACATTGCAGAATAAAAATAAAACCTGATCTACGATCTACTCTTTAAGTAAAATTTTATAATAGCGTTTCCTTTACAAAAAATGTTTTTCTTAATTGGCTCGGATCTGGGAGTGCTGAGAGATGCCCCTAGCAAAATTCACTGTCTGTTACTAACAACAAATAATAAAAATCTTACCTGGATTAGCAACCACCTATCAAAATTCAGTAAGTTAATTAATTTTACTAGTATGTGCGTAAATTATAATTAATTTAAGTTTAGAGTTACTGAAGCGTACTTGTCAGCTTCATAAGTTTACATTTATTATCGAATTACAGTAACAACGTAGCGTCTGCCAAATTATAAGCGTACGTTAAACATCGTCTAAAGTCACAAGTTATATTAGATACGAAGCAATGTTGCGAAAAATCATTTCGTTAATCTTAATTGGTGGCACGTGACCTTGCGGAGTACCATTTTAAGTATCCGAACGAGGCGTTTTGATTGATAGACTTGCATCAGTTGAGCACACTTTAGTATCAATTTTTTAAATTTTATAGTCCAATAGCTATTGTAAATAAGAAATTATTGTTTAGAAATATATCAGTTAGGTACTTGATGGTCCGCAAAACTTCATTATCTGCATAACCTCAAGCACAGAATACCTAATAGTACTAGTATCTCAAGGTTGACTGGTAGAGAATAATGTAATGCATAAAGTCCGTCATTTGTACTCACCTGTGCAATAAAACATAAATAAATAAACACAGTAATCTAACCTTAAGTTTAAAAGCAAAGCCTTATCCAGGGTGTCCCGTCAATTAAGGATAACCTTGTAACCACTTACCTATTCTATACATCTTAAAGAGCAAATTTTGTTCTATGACTTCTGAAGATATTCTATACAAATTCGGCTCTTTGGTAATTTTGTATGGAAAGTCAATATTTTTTTATCATCATTTCAGCCATAGGACGTCCACTGCTAAACATAGGCCTCCCCCAGTGACTTCCAGATTGGTCGGTTTTATTGTATGTATATATTTAAAAAAAATACAAATTTGCAACTCTGTATGAAGTTTCATTTTCCTAATACAGTCTAAAAATATATCACAGAAATAAATGAGTGACAGAAATTGATGAGGTCGCCATAGGTGGATAAAGACCTGAAACTTTATAACTAGTTCAATTTTCTGATAAGGCGAAGATCAATCAAATCGAGTGAAAGCAAACTTAAAAGTGCTTAAAAAGCTTTGAAAATTTTAAAAATCATATTTATTTTGATAAAAAGTCTTCAGGGATTAAGTATTGTACTTCTAAAAACTACTAACAATACATTAAATTGGGTTTGACTTTTTTTAACCTGTTCCAGACGAGACCTCACGTATCGTTTTTATATTCTTACCTTCGCCAGGTAGGTAAGTATTGGGTATTAACCTGATATTAACCCTACGGTCTTTGGATGTATACAGGATGTAATAACTAAAGATATTTCACCAAAATATATAACACCCCTAATTGTCATTTTTAGGGTTCGTTCCATACCTCAAAAGGTAAAAAGTTACCCTTTAGGATCACAGTTGTCCGTCTGTCTGTCTATCGGTATGTCCATCTATCAAGAGTGTCAAGAACCTTTTTGAAATGCATAGATTATTCAAGTTGTCGACCTCCGTAGCCGTCCTCCGTAGAGGCGAGCATGCCGGACTTGGTGTCGCTATCTCTGAGGTCCCGAGTCCCGAGACCGCTAGACATTCAATAAGGGCCTCCGCTGCGTAGCGGTCGACCGCTCCGGAAAATCTGCATGTCTGTTTCTGGAAAAACAAAGTACTTATACGTTACATTCGCAATTCGCACGTACGCATCAGAGGCCCTCCTGTGTAGCACAATGTATGTGTGCGGGTCACATAGCACGTGGACCTGATGGCAAAAAGGTCCTAGAATGAAGACCACGTACCGGCAAGCGCAGCGTAGGACGTTTACTCACATGGTGAACAGGCGACCTGGTAAAGGTTGCAGGAAGCCAATGCATGGCGGCCGCTTACAACCGGCCAATCTGGAACTCATTTGGGAACATAGGCCATGTTCAGGGTCAGCAGTGGAGGATGAAGCACAATAATTTAAAACGTGGTAAAAAGGTATATTGCCTTTCTCATAAAATGGAATGTCGAAGCACTGGATAATGAAATTCTGTTTCAGTCACAGATTACTATTTATGAAAATGTCTTGTCTTTTATCCAGATGTAGACGGAATGGATACAGAATATTTAAATGTTCAATTCTACTTGGAAATGATGAAGCAAAATCTTAATATTTTGTGCTGTAGCTCACTGAATAATATTGTCACTGATTTTGGTACTGAGACAAAGAGAGAAAGACACAGCCGAAGTGAAAAGTTGTTTCTGGGTAATATAGCTTAATAATAGTAATAAAACCTAGTCAGCGGCTAAGGCGACTTGATTACATCTGACAGTAAGGTTTTGTCACTGGCCTTACAACATCCTTCCACGAAAACGGCTCGAGTGGTGGAGTATAGTAAAGCCCAAATAAGTGTTGCCAGACCCAATTTCGTAAAATCCGCACAAATCCGTTAATTGCCTATTCAAAAATCTACAGACTTTAAAAAACTCCAAAGCTAATTAAACTCTGAATATTTAGAGCAAGATTTCGGTAATTTTTATAAAATAAATGAATAAAAACTCTGAACTGTATTTCATAAAAGTTTAATTATAAAGAGTGTAACGAAAAGGTGAAATAAAACTTTAAGGGGTTATTCTACGGCTAAATTACATCAACTTTTTCTATGGGACCAACATCGAATTCGCAAAAAAAAAAAAAACAATTTCCCATACTAAAACGCGACCAGCTGGCATCAGTTTGTATGGAAACGTCAATTTTTTTTTTGAGATTTCGATGTTGGTCCCATAGAAAAAGTTGATGTCTTGTTCGTAATAACCGTTCATGTTTTTTGTGCAATAAAGTGTCTATCGATCTATCTTTACTTGCCACATTATTTAATACTTATATTAGCTTCTGACAGTCGTGGGAGCTTTGTTTAAAGTAAGAAATGTATACAGGATAGCCCAAACTTGAGGATAACCTTTTTCCGATATTTTAAAGTATTTTTTTTCGTAACATACGATTATTAAAAATAATAACGATTAAGTCGCTTCTTTATATTGTTTCCTTGATCTTTTTTTTTTAATTTGGCACCCCTTTGCAATGTAACCCAAGGGTCTTAAAACAACTTTGGTTTTAAGACTTTTGGAAATTTGCATGGAAATTTATCGACTTCACAAAATTACCAAACCGTCGATTGAATTAGTATAGAGACAACGAAAAAAAAGTCATAGAACAATAGTTGTTCACTATGATCTACAGAATTTGTGGTTACAAGGTTATTCTTACGGGACAGCCGGTATATGAAGGTTACATAATTAAGTGGAAATAATATTGAAACGAAAGAAACAGATAGAACGAACAACCAGATTTTACTTACCCTATTTCATTATACTAAAAACTCTAACAAAAAAAAAACTCAAGGTTTGTTTAGGAAAATGAGAACAATTTAGCTCTGGGAAGACATTAATTACATCATTTAGCATGTTCATTATCTATTACTGTACCTACATTAAATTATGTAACCAACGTGAAATATGATTACTTTCAGTTTAGATGTAACGTTGATATTAGAGGTGCTTGTAGCTCGGTGGCGAGCGTTTTGGTACTACAGTTAAGTTACCGTGGTTGTGATTGGTTGTGAGACCATTCCAATCATATTTAGTCACATTTGTCACACGCATCTCCGTACTTCGGAATGCACGTTAAAATTTGGTCCCGGCTAATATCGCTTATACTAGTCGTGAAGCCTAGTCAGAGGCCTTAGGGCGGCTTACCTCATCAGCATGCATAATCGATACACAATAGAAATTCCATTGTTATGCAGTCTCATGAGACCGCTTGGATGTTGACGAATTAATATCATCTGTCAGTAAGGTTAAGTCATTGGCCTTACAACACCCCTCCACCAATCCGCATGGCCCATGGCCCAAACTACCACGTAATGACGACCTCCGTAGCCGAGAGGCGAGCATACTGAACTTGGTGTCGCTATCTCTGAGGTTCGATTCCCGGTCGGTTAATGTAGAAAAATAACTTTTCTATATTGTCTCGGATCTGGGTGTTGTGGTACCGTCGTTGTTTCTGATTTCTGTAACACAAGTGCTTAAGCTACTTATCATAGAATCAGCGCAATGTATGTGATGTTGTCCAATATTTATTATTATTAATTGAGGTGACTTGTACCAGGCCACGCCAGTACCCGCAGTGGGATGTTTATTGATATTATTGTAACTTTCAGGATTTATATTTACAGGAACCCAAAGTATCACAACTTTCGTCCGTCTATCCGTGTGCCCATCTGTACATTTTCCGCCTAAGATAATTTATCAATTGAATAAAATTGACCGCCTCAGTCGGGACGGAAATCGAACTCTCATCTCATCGCATGCTTTACTAAATACTTACAGTTATAAGACACGTAGTCAAGCAGCAAGCTAGGCAGGTTAAAAATTACTCTACTACTAAATACGTCTGCTTTATACTATATATTTTTTTTAAGTTATTGTAATTTTTATTGTGAATTTTTATGAGCAGGTACTTATTTGATTTTGTTTTACAAGAAAAAAAAAACTTATCAAAAACGTCAATTACAAAATCTGGTCCATTTGCGCACCCATCTCTGTCTCTGTCAACGCCGTATATCCGGAGAGCTAATGTTGTTTACTGCCATGTTAGTGGATAGCTCGGGATTCAGTTTGCTAATCCTGAGATGCGCAAGTGGACCTAAGTATTCCCAATGAATTTAGAATTAAAGAATTAATTAGTGACATAACAGTTTAAACGTAAGTAATACATAGTTAGGGTACGTAAATAGTACCTAACGTGTCTACTAAAACAAGGTCACTATATGCCAAGTAGTACTACCCGGAGGACCACAATGAAAAATCTACTGTCCTATTCAATTCAGGAGGTGACGTCTGCGGCTAAAATAAAGGAGGTATTTCCCCAGACGAGTCCCTCTCAAAAGTACCGCTTAATGGTAGCCCCCAGCTTTTGTCCGATACGCGTCAAGTCAAAAAGTATCGGTTTTGTGTGATTTGAAAGGCAGCTTATTCTTCAATGACTTTCCGTGCGACTGCTGTGACTCTGCGAATGGCGGCGTCCTTGCATTTGAAAGTTAACAAAATATAGGATTTAAGAAAACCTAAAAAAAGAAAGAAAAGAAGGCACATTTCTTGTCAAACTCAGCGAATTTGTATAGAAAAACACTGCTGCTAAATAGAAAAAATAAAAATATAATAACAATTCTTTAGTACTAGTATTGAAAAAATCTTTCAGGAACAGGCAACTTTAGATTTCTCTACGTTTCCTTTTTAACGTGAGCTCTGTTACCATACCAAATTTATATGGTAGAAAAATAACTCGACGGTTAAAATACGGCCGGACTAACTAAAAAACCATATACGTTCGACGTCTAAGAGTAAAATGCGTCGGTTTCACCTTAATACGAGCTATGTGCCCGCTAATATTCTTTTTCATGGGCCATAAAGCATCTCCTCGAGATTGTTTCAGCTAGGTCAATCAAATCCCGAAGGCAACAACCTTCAGAAGGGATTTACCTTCCTCGTTAATAAGTTATTTGCTGCAGCAACTTTGCCTAAGATTACGAGAACCCAAAATAACATGATTGTAGAATAATTTATCGTACTGTTTTGGCATGGCTATTTAAGCTGACTGGTAATTTGACCTACTCCAGATAAATATAGAGGGGACTATTACCAACTCATTTTATCCTATCAAACCTTATCCCAAAATTAACTGTTATGTTTTTATTTCTCAAACTACTTATTAAGTTAAGATTTAGTGACATTTATCACAAGCGTCTCCGTGCTTTGAAAGGCACGTTAAAAGTTAGTCCCGGTTAATATCGCTTCTTATTAAAGCCTAGTCAGAGGCCATAAGGCGGCTTGATTACATCTGACAGTAAGGTCTAGTCACCGGCCTCACAAAACCTGCCTGCGGGCCTGCATATGGCCTAAACTACCTCATAGTTGAAGTGAGGCATGTGCTCTGCAGTGGGAATTATATAGACATACTGATTTTTTTAATTAAGTTATTTATGATACTTAAATAATAAAATAGTAAGCTAATTTACACTTTTTGACTAATGTAATTCTAGTCATTAATTTTTAGAATAGGTCGAATTACCAGTCACCCTGTATAATTTTGATGATCCGATTGGCGTAGCGGCAGTGTTTCGCAAAGGTTCAATTCCCGGTATTGGTCAATTCAGAAAATTAACTTTTCTTAATTGATTCGGGTTGCGTGTGCTGCGCGCATTGTATAAAACTTAACTTCTGATACTCATAACTATTACTTATTCAGTGCTGCAGCGCTGTGGAGCAACAATTTACTGTTCTAAACGGGAGGAGCGCGTACGCAAGTGTATTTTGTTAACCCTTTTAGTGTAAACCCTACAAAAAACACAAACATTTTATTTATAAATTAAATATAAAAATGCCCTAAACTATTTTGTTGTGGGCCATTATTATACCCCGTCTCTAGAACCGATTGCTTCAACTCTACCTGCCAACTGCAGATAAGTAATTACACCTCAAAGATTAGTCTAATCCAAAGATTAGTCTATCTTAATTAAAAGTACTTCATCCATTTTGCTTAAGGAATAAATTTAGCAAAATATTTACTCAACTCAAATGCAATGCTTTAAACTTGATATAGTTAGAGCACAGTAGAATGAACGCCTGTCTTACGAGAGAGAGGTAAGAGAAAAATATTTTTTCTGACACAAGTTATTTAAACAGAACGCACAACACTGTGTAAAAACAAACAAACGAAAAAACAAAACAATGTTAAAAGCATTTTTTTTTAAATCCGGAATATTTACAAAAAGTATCTTAGGCTTTTAAAATGTATGGCCCCAAACGTGTTTTAACAATGATGTCGACATTTTTTAAATCACTTCTCTGCAATTAAAATGTGTCAAAATGGCGCCGATGGGCATTCCAAAATGGTGGAACATCGAAAATTGCCGGCTAAATTGCCTGAGGGCCTCAATCGATCAATTAAAGCAACACCGTCAATGACTTCATAGACAATTCCAATGTAATAGCAATGAGAAGGTGTTACTAAATAATAGACAGAAACTGTTATTGGTTGGTTATTAAGTAAGTTTGTTTGAGTCAATAGAAGAATCGGAATTTGCAATAGTACGAGTACTTATTGTGGAACTAGAAATCTCTTAAGTTTCGAAACCGGCTTTTCACTCAAGATCTTACTCTCATAGGGGGAGGATAAAAGAAAGAATAGAAAAAATTGCGTATGTTCTACCCTAGGGTTCATGCGTTCTTCGTATCTAATTTCATCAAAATTGGTTTAGAAAATAGGCCTAGAAATTGAAAAATAACAGAGAAACATGTCACCATTACAAATCAACAAGGAAAATCGCGTTGCCAAAATTATTATAATTGACATCTAATTCGTTTAATATCGTATGTATTTTTTGTTATCGTTCAATATATTACTACGACAGGTGTAAAGTATAATACACTTAAATAAAAAGTGTTGTCATTTATTTTTATAACAATATCCTGAATCTCCAACGATATTAAATACGGTATTTAATATCGTTGTGAATCTCTCTTTCATCCTAGCTATAAGTACCTTTATATCCCATTTGGTGGTGGGGTCAGCCTTCCATATATTTTTTCTCTACTTCGCTCTGTCCTCGAAATCGTCTTTGGAAAATGAGGGATCATGTGCTTAATCAATATTCTGAATAACTATCATTATTCAGCCGAATTATACGTAAATCGTCAACTAAATCCTGACTACAGTAAAGTAGGCTCTTAAATTCTATGCTTATTTAGAACATTTTAAGCGTCCATTCAATTCCATTCCGCTTCCTTGACAAACAAATCGAATTGGAAGTAGAATGTAAGAATACAATTTTATCACAGAGGACTAAAGAAAAATGCCTTCAAAAATCAAAAGAGCGCCAGATTGTTTTCCCCGCTCGCCGAAAACAATTAGTTATGATGTCTCTGGCAAAACGACTTTTAATGGACAGGGGATATTGTTTCTCTCCTAAATCCTCTATTTCAGGGGAATTTTATGTCCGACTAAGGTTTTAAGATGATTTTTAAAGAATGTTTATTTATTAGTAAAGTTCTTTGTAGATTCTCTGCCAAAATACAACAGTAGAACTAGCATTCAAATGTAAAAAATAGTAGATTGAAAAAAATCCTTTTGCTCATCAGCTATTTAGTGAGAAGTGTTATTATTATTATTTTGCGATTTTGATGTTGTTTTCGATTTTGGGGTAAAAAATGATTGTATTTAAACAGTAAAAAAATAATATTATGAAATAGAACTATGAATATGGTCGGTGTAGAAGATTAATTTGTATTGAGCATCTTATTTTTTCCATTCCAGAACCTTTCTGCCCCATCGGCCGTCAGTTCTACGTGCTATGTGCCCCGCCCACTGCCACTTGCCCGCTGGATGCGAGCCGCTTTCAACCGGCCAATCTGGAAGTCACTAGGGGAGGCCTATGTTCAGCAGTGGACGTCCTATGGCTGAAATGATGATGATCTTATTTTTTTCCACGATTTCGATGTTGCTTCCATAGTCAAAGTTGTATGTACTGTTTTTAATAGTCTAGTAAAAACTGTGTTGTTATTAAATTATTGTCGCATGATCGTCTCTACCCTGTACTGCGTGCGTATACATACAATTTTTCTACGTAACATTATAATGTGTAAAAATACATACACGTTAAAATTAGATTCCTTAGAATTTCATCAAAAATAAAATATGGGCCTTTGGTAATCAAACTGCAGCCTTGTAATTTTTTCAATCCACTTTTATGTGCCTCTCATAAAATGATTCCTATATAATTTATAACAACGATACGTCTTTTAGAAATATGGCTACGTTACTTTATGAACCCGGGCTTTCAACATTTATATCATTATTTTCATTTTCTGAGAGCATTATGTATTCGACATTTCCATAACGTTAATTAACTCACACTTGTGTCTGCTTGCTAGTTACTTTTTAAGTTCGTTATTTTTACTTTCTGTTGCTTCAACATCAATGTTTCTTTTTCAATGTGTTGACTTAACTGTACTTACTAATGCTGCACTTATTACTGCTGGTCTACACGGCTTGCCCTTGCCACTTGCACTCGTCTCTAGCAGTCATCACTGGAAATCGTCACTAGCACTCGTTGCTGGCACTCGTCGCTGGCATTCGTCGCTGACAATCGTCGCTGGCACTCGTCACTGGTACTCGTCACTGGCACTCGTCACTAGCGCTCGCCACTGACACTCGTCACTGACACTTCACTGGCACTCTTCACTGGGACTCGTCACTAGCACTCGTCCCTGGCACTCGTCACTGGTACTCGTCGCTGGCACTTGTCACTAGCACTTGTTACTGGTAATCGTAAATGACACTTCACTGACACTCGTCACTGGTACTCGTCCCTGGCACTCGTCACTGATTCTTCACTGGCACTCGTCACTAGCACTCGTTACTGGTAAACGTCAATGACACGTCACTGACACTCGTCACTGGTACTCGTCCCTGGCACTCGTCACTAGCACTCGTCACTAGCACTCGTCACTGACACTTGACTGGCACTCGTCACTGGCACTCGTCACTAGCAATCGTCACTAGCATTTGTCACTAGCACTTGTCAATTGCACTCATCGCTGGCATTTGTCACAAGCACTTTTCATTAGTACTTGTTACTGTCACTAATCAATATCTAAATCGGGAGTAAGGTTCAATTCTCCTTGATAACCACGCGGGTAAAGGCGCGGTCGGAAACTCATGTTATCCAATTCTTTGAGCTTAATAAGCTTATCAGATAACTAACTATAAATCTATTATTTTCCGTTCAATTCCCATCACGCCGCCATAAAAGGGTTTTTATGTGAAATAGATTGATATTAAACATTTACCAATGATGTCATGTGGCTTATTGGATCCTCTTTAATGCGTTATGACGTCACGTTGCTGAGTGCCGGGAGTGCCAACTATTTATGGACATAAATTACGTTCAGGACGTTACGTTGGTCTTTTGTCGGGATGCCTCATTGTCACCCTAATTAAGGATAGTTGATGGATGACCTATATGATAGATTTACTGAATGGGCTCATAGTGGGTATTTTTGTGAGTACATTATTAACGCTAAGATGGCTAAAACGGGACCTACCGGTTAGTCCATCTGTCTGTTCATTCGGTCTGTACATTACATCCATTTTATTCGCAGCCTATCAGTGCTGGGAAGCTGAAATTCAGGTAGATATGACGGTACATAAAACCATGTAATCAGCTGTTTATACATAACACAAGATATTATTTTGTACATTCTGTTTGTACTATACATTTATGAGTAATTATTTTTACAAACTGTGCTTCTCATTACCAGCAAAGATAGTTTTTATCTTTAATTATTAGTGATCTTTAGACACAGGTACAATGGTAAACTACATCGTAGCAAGCTACTGATATTTTGATAGCGGTCAGCGATCATAAGCTGTTTTTAAACATGTCAAATACTTACTGATACGAAGTACTGACTGTTGTAACATAGTAGCATTATTTCATTACAAACAATATATCTCAGTGATAAATTAAATTGATCGACATCGTAATATCTAGCCTACGGTTATTCGTTGATATGCTGAGTAGTAAATTACATTTTCAACCGACTTCAAAAAAGGAGGAGGTTCTCAATTCGACTGAATGTTTTTTTTTTTTTGTATGTATGTTACGCGATTACTCCGCCAATTATGAATCGATTTTAATGATTCTTTTTTTGTTTGGTAGATCATTCTTCAGAGTTGGTTCCATATAAATTTTATCGAAATTGATTTAGAACTTTTTGAGAAAATCAACAAATATATACCCAGATAATATTTTGGTTGTGGTTCTTGTTACCTATCTTCGACAAATATGAGCCGATTTTGATGATTTTTGTTTTATTGAATAGCTTATACTTCAAAGATAATATGATAAAAGTTTGCAAAATAAAAATCACCCCTAAGGGTAGGAAAATAGAGGATGAAATCGGTGTTCAGCAGTTAGATGAGGATTTATCACTAAAAATTGATGAAATAAGTAAATTTTATTACAAAAAATAAAACCGACTTCAAAACACTAAAATGCTAAAAATAATCCTAACACTTAAGTACCTAATCAGTTACTTTTGGAGTCGGTGCAAACAAAAACATTGAATCTCTCATCGGCTGACACCGACTCCAAAAGTAACTGATTAGGTACTTAAGCGTTAGGATTTTTTTAGCATTTTAGTGTTTTGAAGTCGGTTTTATTTTTTTTTAATAAAATTTTCGTAGCAATATTTGTAAAATGTTACACATTGTTAAATGGTTTCTCTGAAAACCGTATATAAATTTCAGACAGTCATTTGTCCGTCTAATTGTCTATATCTACATCTCCCAATTTACGTTCTTGATTATACTGAGGTATGGCTTGGAGACTGAAATATTGACAGTCTGGGCCTCTTAGGCTGCGTTCACACAAACGTATTTTCATCCGCGCCGACTTAGAGAGACTCATCGTCCCCAATGTGAGCATAAGCTCAGGCTCCTATGCTGATGCACTCGTACCAGTAATAGTTGGGGACGATACCCTCAAAATTGTTTACAAATATGTTTACCTAGGATAGACGATACGTCATGTAGGTCAAACTTCGACAAAGAGTTAGCACGATGAATCCAACTTGGCTGAGCATCGTTCGGGAAACTACATGATGTCTTATCGACCGATAGGCTCTAGGGGAAAGAGCCTGTAGAATGAAGTTTTTGAGTAGTGCATGTTGCCAGTGATGACTTACACTGAGACGTGCCAGACGGGTCAAAGCCACTCGCAGTGGCCTTGTATAGGGAAGGTATATAGGTATATGTCCAGAAGTGGACTTCCTAAGACTGATGATGATGACGATGTGGTGATGATGATGCCGATGCTGATAGTAAGCTATAGCGTACAATGCAATAGGATACGTAATCAGCGTCCACGTTGCGTAATGGCGTAGAATACATTAATATCGGCCGCCGAGAGTCAGCGACAACGCATGTAAGCTTCTAAGTAACAAAATGTGTCTGATTGAGTAGAGTTAGAGTGTACTGTACTATTTTGTATTCTTGCTAGTTTGGGCCAATTTACAAGTATCAGGTGCTAAAGTTATGTAAACAAAGTCTAAGTGCTGATTTTTAAGTATGTTCTATTAAATATTGTAAAAAAATATAATCGACTCTGCCGCTGCCAGGCACTTACTGTTATTCACCAGGCTCTAACAAAAAAATAAGTACTTAGTCTTAATTTTAATATGTTATTATTTTATAATTTGAAACTATTTTTAATTTTCTTTTTAAGCTGCCAGATCAATATTTCAATAGCGCATTGTCAGTTTAGTGTGAACAAAAAGATAAATATGTATAGAAAAGTGGTAACTTGCATTACACCCAATCACTCAGCTGATAATACTTTGGTGTGAATGTGGCCTTAACAGGCGCCCTCGGGTCACAAATTCAATGATGTGGTTAGTATTTAGGACCTCACAAATCTAATTGACTGGGTCGTCCAATTACAAAGGTCCTACAAAGGTCTTTGACATATTCTAAGAGGTATGAAAGGATATTAACATATCATTTGATATTCACACCTTTTATTAATAAACGTGTTACATTTCAATTTCAGAGCGTGAACTTCATAAGGTTTAAAGTTTTTTGTATACGTTTAATTTTATGAGTGACGAACTCATTAAATCAAGAGGGTGTTAAGATATTTAATGTTAATGTGAGCGCATTTTAATCTCAATGGAATAAATTTTTAGATAAACAGCCAGCCTAGTTAATTACCTTACACATAGCAATGACATTAGTTATCTTTAATTACTTCTATTTATAAGGGTACATTATCAAAGTCTTCTTAATAAAGTGAGCACTTCTAAGAAAGAAATCCGTCTTAGCCAGAAGTATATTTCCGTGGGCTTTACTCCAAAGCTAATTGACTTTTGCGGGTGCCACACTTCCAAAATTATTTCGATATCAACGCAAAGAAATAAGACAAAGGAGGAGATAAACGGAAACAACATAGAAGTAGGTTTATACAATATTTTCCCTCAATAATAAATAAAAAAAAAATACTCAACACACACTATTTTGTCATAGTCTCAAGGTATACATCCAGTAATACTGAACCAGACAATGAATTTTACCAGTGGCGTGTCCCACTACACCCAGACTAGAGCTAATTTAAATCAGTTCGTTTCTAAATCGTTCCGGACCGGGAATCGACAACCTTTGCATTAATACAACTCGCCGCGCCATTCTCGGGTCGTTAAAATAGAGCTGTATGCAGTTTACATCGCAGTTCTCGTCCCGTTGGTGCCACCAGTAGTGGATTTACCACTTGGCTGAAGCGCTAAGCACTAAGCGCGAAAGGACCTAAATACATTTTTGAAACTAAACATGGCGTCTAGTTTGGAAAATGTGTTTAGGTCCTTTCGCGCTTACGCTATAAAGACCACTAGCGAGGATCTAGTCACGCAGCACTAGATCACTGCTAGTTAGGCTGATCTAGGCTAAGCGCCTTCTGTCCCACTGTAACTGAGAGATTTTTCTTTAAAAACCGCGATATTTCTGTTCAAAAAAATGTTTTAATGGTATACCATCTCGAGTCCTCGACCTACACAATAATGTTACAGAATCCAGTTAGCATAATATGCTTGATTGACAGATGAAGTACACGTTTTAACACTGCACACAGGTTAGCAAGTAGATAAAATTATAATTTTAAAAAAATGTGCGCCATCTTTATTATTAGATTTTATACTATATGCACTTATATGGTCAACCTCTGACTGGCGTCGGTTACTTATTTAGAGTGGCCACTGGTCAGGTCATAAGGACTCAAATAGCGAATATGAAAAAGCGCATAAAAAAAGTTATCTTCCACGTTATTTGCGTTCACTGAGGGATGGCTATAAATGAATGAAGTCTTGGAAATGTCCGCACTGGGAGTTCCTATAGGAAATGTAGGACAATTAGCAAGATAAACTGACGAAATGAGGCCGCAGGAGTTTAGGGGCCCCTTTGGAGGAATTTACGACTTTATAAAAGGTAATGTCCATAAAACGAGGTGTTTTATTAGGGTGTCTACGTTTTATATTGATTTTGTGTCTGCCACGAAAAACGACTTCTACAAATAGTTGTGTACTTCAGTTGTTTGAAATTGTTTTATTTGTGATAAATTTAAGTTTATTATAGTCTAGGATGGTCTTACGACCTTGTTTCTGAAAACTAAGGTTGGTATTGTAAACAGTTGTCATAATTCAAAAGATTTTATTCTGCAAAATGTCAGTTTCTCCATAAATAGTAATAAATATAAAATAATTGACTAAAATGAGTTCGCATGGTAAAATAAGGCCTTGTTTCCACCAAAAGCTACCCTCTACCCTCTAGCGCGCAGGCATGGCACGTTGTAGGGTTGGTGGGGGGAGGCTTGGGGGCTAGGCATTGGCGGAACGTTTATAATTACATTATGTTTTTTAATAAATTCGCTAAAATTTTACTTTTCATTTAAGTACCGCGTCCAGCCTATGACTAGCAGTGGACATCCAAAGACTAATGACTTTAATGTTGAATACCACAATAGTACAAACCCTTCAAAACTATTATTACAAAAGAAACGTATTGCAAGATACGACAGTTACCTACATTTAAACTATTTGGCATGATCGTGACTAATCGCCAGTGATCCGAGTAGGTAGATTGATTTGGGGTCAATGATCTCAAATATTGATGTTATTGTTAAATATTATGGGATTTCCGAATTTCTTGGTATCAGTTTTTGAAAAAAGGCATATCCATATTATACTAGCACTACCAAATTACATCAAATCAATCTACCTACTCACCTACCTACTCCGGTCACTGCTAATCGCCGACCGCCAGTAATGAGATTGATTATAAAAATCCATCTAATTAAATGCGCCGGATAACACATAATTGTCATGGTCGCGAAGTGAAGATTTAGAATCCTTGTGTGTTCTTGAGGGTTCCAGGCAATGAAATTTGACAGGGCCTTCTCCCAGCGCACCCAGACCCGAACCAATTTAGTAACGTTTTCTGAATTGACCGGAACTGGGAATCGAACCCCGATCCTTTGCATTCAAGACAAATTACTACAAAAATAGTATAGCAAACCAGTATTCATGATTTGGGGCACTTCTAAAGACGCAACCTTACATTCACTTACTTTACAATAAGTACAGCTAAAATATCATTGGTCATATTACTGACATTAAAAATAGTAAAAATAAAATCTTTTTAAATGCCTACACAATATCATTCTAAATGGCGTTTGTAAAAACTGCGCTCTTCAACTTTAGGCTTACATTCACGTTATGCGGAGTCTATTGGTCTGAGTTGTCCGCCGTGAAATGTGATACTGATGTCGTAAAGTAATAATAATTTCTCAATTAATAAGCGAGGCCGTTTTATTAAAAGACATCAATTTCTGGAATAGACTGTGTCAAGGCAGAATCCAAGTCAAAAGAAAGCCGTAGATAGATTTTGTCAAAATGAGCAAGTAAGACGACGGACGAGTGTGGGATTAAATTATTTCGGTACTTTTCAAAAGATTATACTTATTATATATATTATACTTTAAGTGCTTGTAGCTCCAAAGGTTACCAAAGTTACACTTACGCCACGGTTGTTGGATGGGTAACCATTACGAAGCCGCGCACCTAATTTCAGTGCAAAATTGAAATACAGTTCTATGCTTGTGTGCGTCTATGATGCGGGATAAAGCGTCAACAATGTTGATCCTTCACAAGATAATATTGATAATTTATTAGGTAGTGGATGTCCTACCTAAGTTTGAAAAACGATTGGTTTTGCGCGCTTGACTTTATAGTTAATTTTGACTTAGGTTTACTTTTTTTTTTTTCATGAATTAAAAATATATTATTTTAAAATTATACCTGAAGATTATTGTGCAGTGTTTAAATCATACAATAGTTGTTCATAACGACAAAAGAAACATGATATTGGAATGGAAATTTCTAAAATTTTATGTTATATCAGTTTTTTTTTCTGCTATATTTTGTAAGAAAGTAAAAAAGTATTCAACCCATGTGCAAATAGACTATATTATAATATTAAAATCGAATTGTCAGGATAACTTGTAGTCTCTTGTAAACTGATGTTCAAACGTATCTCGAACGTTATTTTTCTGCAATAAAGGTAATTCTTTTGGTGATTTACCTTTGTTTTTGGAATGATATGAAAAATACATTCGCGCACATGCAAAAATGCACATGCCTTACAACACCCCTCCACCAATCCGTACTGGGCCGAACTGGGCCGAACTGGGCCGAACTGTGCCCGCGTGGTGTAGTATGGCCCAAACCACCTTAAAGTCGACAGCAAAACCAATTCCATATTGCTGCATATTGTATCATGTCATGATGGTAAAAAGAGTAAAATTACAATGGTGAGACGACTACACAACGTGTATTTTTTTAACAACCGTAACTCAAGTTGTCCTTTCTTTTGCAATTCGAAAATGTTATACTTTTTATCTGATTGCTTGGTATCTTGCTATCTGCTTATCTATTTATTTATTTATTCAATAAGGTACACCAACCGCATATACATAAATATATTCTGAAAAAGTATACTTATTTTACGTAATAAATTCTCATACATATACCAACCAATAGGTGTACGGTGTGAGCCGTACACCTGAAGATTTGCTAAATGAAATACCGGAGACTGAGTTAATGTAGAGTTTATTGTTAATTAGCGTAAATACAGAACTTGATAATGCTAAGGATGACGTGTGATTGGTTTGAATGCGATGTGTGCACTGACTTATTGAGTGAAAAATGGATTGCACAAAATGCTAAACTGCTGATGGAGTGATTTGGGCGTAATATAGTACACCGTACAATAGGCGTACACAGCATTTTGAATTAAATTTAAAAAATCGGCTTACTTGGTCAGATACCAATTCGTCGTAATGTAAAACAAGTGTAATACCAAATGGTTGGCAACAGTTCCGTCTTTACCATAAGGGCACTCGGGGCCCGTGACCCAGCCTGACGGGGGCAAAGCACTTACAAGAAAAGAAACATATCTTTACCGTACAGAACTGGAACTGCTACAGTTTTACTATATGTATAGATATAGTTTTGATCCTTTAATAAAATGCAGGAGAATCTATTTAATTTGTACCAATTTACAATTAAATATGTATATAGAAAAGAAGTTTTTTTTTCTTGTTATTTATTTTTACCATGCAATAGGGCCCCGAATTCTTGTGTGCCCCAGGACCCCGGGATATGCTAAGACGGCCCTGCTCCCCTAGCATGAGCACCAAAACACGATATGATATGATAATATGATACATTGATATATCGACACCAACTGTAAAAATATGATAGATATAGCCGCCATGTTAAATCGCCATGCAAGTGACGTCACATACGATCGCTGTTACGATAAAAATTCAAAATGGCGGCTATATCTATCATATTTTTACAGTTGGTCTCGATATATCGCTATATCATATCATATCATATCGTGTTTTGGTTGTCTTGCTAAGGGGGCTGGTTGGCAAGTCGAATAGCGGAATCCGGTAGTCTCGAAAGGGCATAGTACCGAATTTGTCCTTGACGTACCTACCGCCCTTGAGGACGCCATATCATCACACAGTTTAACGACAGGGTTGGTCACCTTGCTTCGTCACGCAAACTGTTAACTACAAACTTGTTATAACCATGATTTCTACAGTACCTGACCAGAATTGTTTTTACATCATACACTAATCAGAATAAACTGTTGAAAAGCTCATGTTTTAAGGGGATTAATAAGCAAGCTATGTCCAAATGTATTCATGTAATATTTTAAATATATTTTTCGACCGACAACACTTTAACACAGATCTTAATAAAACAAGGGTTCGATATTAAAAAGAGGAAACTTCAACCTATTAATAAATCAGTTAATACACAAACTGGAGTTTAATTACTATAATAATAACAAGTTTGTAGTTAACAGTTTGCGTGACGAAGCAAGGTGACCAACCCTGTCGTTAAACTGTGTGATGATATGGCGTCCTCAAGGGCGGTAGGTACGTCAAGGACAAATTCGGTACTATGCCCTTTCGAGACTACCGGATTCCGCTATTCGACTTGCCAACCAGCCCCCTTAGCAAGACAACCAAAACACGATATGATATGATATGATATAGCGATATATCGAGACCAACTGTAAAAATATGATAGATATAGCCGCCATGTTAAATCGCCATGCAAGTGACGTCACATACGATCGCTGTTACGATAAAAATTCAAAATGGCGGCTATATCTATCATATTTTTACAGTTGGTCTCGATATATCGCTATATCATATCATATCATATCGTGTTTTGGTTGTCTTGCTAAGGGGGCTGGTTGGCAAGTCGAATAGCGGAATCCGGTAGTCTCGAAAGGGCATAGTACCGAATTTGTCCTTGACGTACCTACCGCCCTTGAGGACGCCATATCATCACACAGTTTAACGACAGGGTTGGTCACCTTGCTTCGTCACGCAAACTGTTAACTACAAACTTGTTATTATTATAGTAATTAAACTCCAGTTTGTGTATTAACTGATTTATTAATAGGTTGAAGTTTCCTCTTTTTAATATCGAACCCTTGTTTTATTAAGATCTGTGTTAAAGTGTTGTCGGTCGAAAAATATATTTAAAATATTACATGAATACATTTGGACATAGCTTGCTTATTAATCCCCTTAAAACATGAGCTTTTCAACAGTTTATTCTGATTAGTGTATGATGTAAAAACAATTCTGGTCAGGTACTGTAGAAATCATGGTTAGTCTCTAGTTTTTTTAATGTTCCTAAATTCAATAGGAAGCAAGGTCCCTAGAGAAAAAGACATGGTACCTATAGTAGTTATTTCAGCTACTTCAAACAAATCATTTCTTGGATTCGGTCTCCCGATTCGAATCCGTTCGATAATAACTGATCACTGAAATCACGTGACACTAAAGCTAAATCTTACAGGTGGCAGAAAATTGACGTCCAAAAATTTTTTTTAGGTGCCTCCTATTGAGAGGTATCTGAATCACCCCTATGTATGTTCTACGATTTTTCGAGTTACGATTTTTTTTAAATAGCCTATGAAGCCTATAAAGTACTTACTACTTTTTTATTATTATTAAAAAAGCTTAAACTCTAGCGCACACTGTACAGGTCACGTGGTTTATCGTTTGATAATTTGATATCGGTCGGTCCTGTAGGCCTAATACGAAAATGTTTCGTTCGCTAGAACGTAGGTATAGACCTTATAAATTAAAATAAACATTCACTTGTGTCAATCCTTTGTTCAAATATGAACATCTGAAACTATCCGGGTAAAAAACACGTCCGTTTTCAATTGTTCATAAATTGTGAATTAAGTTTTATGAGAATTTTAGGAAAAAAAACTGTTTTTTTATTAGTTTTATAAGTAAATTTTATAAATTTAATTTGCTATGCGAATACAAATTGTGGTCCAATTTTTGTTGGCCACCTAACTAATTTATGTCAGTGCTCAATTGTTTTACTCGGTGTTAAAGTCCTAGCTCAGGGATCAAAATAATAATTCAGGAGACTGCATAAATTATAGTTTACTTGTGAACCTACGAGATAATACAATAAGTGGATGGATAATAAATTAAGAGCGCGTGCGGTGTCGTCTGTGGTGTGATCTGAAGGCCGAGCGCAGCCGATGGTGCGCGAACACTCGGTACGTAGTACCAATTAACCAGCCATACCAACCATAGTATCGATTCTGTCAAATCTGACAGGAGTTTGATAAGAGTGTAATTGCATCAGCGGTTTGTTAAAAGAAATTCGGTCGGCCTAGAGTCTGTGCCAAATCAATGCAGAGTGTACCAACATCATTTCATCTATGAGACGTCCACTGCTGAACGTAGGGCTTCTGCAGTGACTTCCAGATTGGCCGGTTGGAAGCGGCCAGCATCCAGCGGCTTCCTGCAGCCTTTACCAGCGTTGTCTGTCCATCTTGCGGGTAGACGTCCTACGTTGCGCTTGCCGGTACGTAGCCTCCATTCTAGAACCTTTCTGCCCCATCGGCTAAGTAGGTACCAAGTAAAATGATACTACATCAAACATCAAAAGACAGTGACGAAAAGCTGATTTGAAAAGTTTAAGGGTTTAAAAGGGTTAATATGATCATTGGCGTAGCTAGGGATTTTGACTAAGGGGGACAGCCAAAGGCAGACCCAGGCTTTGAGTCGGAAGGGGGGGGGGGGGGGGTCACATAGTCTAGGTCCAGTCAGGGCAAAGAGGTTTCTAGGGTAAACATGATAAAGAGACTTCCACACGGATGCCAACGGTGGTTACTAGGTAGTCATAAGCACCTATTTACTTGGATGATTTACAACCCTAGACCCGTTACCAACCTCGATGGCCATGTCAAACATTTTACGACAAAGAAATAAACAGATAGGTAAGAATCCAATTAATATGTATACATGTAATAAAGGTTCCCAATCAAAAAAACAGGTGCCGGACCGAGTGGTAATTATTACGCAATGGAGCTAAATACAGAAGACTCGCTCCCCATCTTAACGCTAAAGTACGTTTCTATAAAGGATTTCAGAATGTGCTGCCAGAAATGGGGAGGACAAACAAATATACCACCTTGTGGCTTTAGACTTTGCGGAATGACGGATTACGAAACTGATCTTTAGATAATCAGAACCACTGAGACGAAAGTGCAATCACTACAATGAAATAAATGGAAATATGCGCCAAACAACGTAACAGGTCTTTGCGTGTGCAGTTGTCTGAACTGGACACACACGTCACTGTCACACGCAGGACACGATAAAAAGTGGCTTATGGTGCGGGGAGAAGCACCGCAGACACACTTGCTGTTGGTGCCGTCAATGTAGCCTCACTTTAATAAATCTTCCTTACAACTTTAACTTTTAGTCAAAAGATAGCACTTTATACCCGAGCCCACTGTAACTATTTCAATTATGCCAAGAACGAGTGGTAATTACATCATTATCGTAAAAAAGTCAAATAACTCCCATAAAAAGCGGGCCCAGTTTGAATATTAATTATGAAAATAAACAAATCGTGAACTAAATGGCGCATGACTCGAGTTCAATTTTTAATTTCGTGAAATATGTTAAGGTATCGGCAGATGGGCAGCAATTAATGGAATGTGAGTCGGTAATGATTGCCGCCAAAGGCCCTTACTGGTGGCATGCTGGGATGAGTCACATCACAGGTTATAGTAAGAATTTTAAATGTTTACGTTATGGTTTAAAAAAACTGTTGCCACCATGCACCTGGCTAGAAGATATATTCTTCTTCCTCGAGCCAGGGCATAAAATCTTTTTATGGCTTCAAAGGCCTATCTACCTCAAGAATCTTTCGTTCGTTCCAACGTATAAACTTTGCTTAGTTAGCACTTTAAAATATATTTTTTGCAATATTATGAAGATAAGTTGGGTGCTTGATACCACTCGACAATTCACTGACACGTCGATCGACGTTAGAAAAGTCTTGTCCGATATCTGTGTTGTGAATGCGTTGATATTCTTTGCGGGTATTAAAAATGGCACCTGTTTGACGTCATTTAAATTCGGTACGAAGTATGTCAAGTTGATGGACGATACGGTCATTGTGAAATGAAATTATTAGAAATCAACCGATATCTAACCGAATTCGTTGATAGCAGAGTCATCGAAAGGTTCTGAATCGAGGTATTGAATTTATCAAGTGAAAACACTAATAGCATTAGGGTAGAAAGCTCAGATTAAGAAAGAAATGATCTGAGGTAGAAAAATAATTTAATCTTTTAATTTATTTTACTATAAAAAAGATGAATAAATCAAAAATAAAAGAAAAAAAACAAAAAAGTACTTACTCCAAAAAATTATAATAAATTGATGTGATATCAACTTATTTATCTAGAAATATTGTACCTAATTCTTCCGATTTTTTGGCCTTAGAGTAGAAAGCTCAGATCAAGAAAGAAATGATCTGAGGTAGAAAAACAATTTACTTTTTTAATTTTACATGTAATTAATATATTCTTATTTTTTTGTGTAAAGAAGATGAATAAATCAAAATAAAAGATAAAAATAAAGTACTCTAAGAAAAAAATATTTGATAACAATATATTTGTCTAGAAATGTTGTACCTAATTCTTCCGATTTTTTGGCCTTAACCAAAAAACCATTAAATTTTCATCCGCATCAACAAATTAAACAAGTAATTTTATATAAAAAAATATGATTTCTTGTTTCCATTTTTGGTTTCTCAGATTAACTCAGTTACTTATATCATTAGTGGTTTTATTCAACTAAAGAATAATTTCCTGAGTGATCCAATTATACCGTAATGTAATCAAACAATTTAGGTACATCTGGATTGAAATTACGGTTGATGTAGAGACAATGATATTGATCTCTAAATGTCGGACTTAAAGTTGAAAATCAGTTTCAAAAACTAACTTTTTGTGTAGGTTTTTTATAAGGGTTCCGCAGTCAGCACGGGACCTTTGTGAGTAGTTTCGCCATGTCCGTCAGTCTGTCCGCGGCTTATTTCGAAGGCTTGTATCACTAGAAAGCTGTAAATTGGCAAAAGTACTTATATATTATTAGTTTCGAGGTATAAGAAACTTAATATATTTTAGATTATGTACCACTTTTTCAATTAAAGTGCGGACAAACGTTTTTTTTCTCGTCTTTATCAGTGTGCGGTATCGTTAGATAGGTCGTTAAAAAATATTGTACATGTAAAAACTATTTTTCGATTCAGGGATTCGTTTGCGTAATAATCAAGCTTAAATGACAGCATACGCGTGTTGATATCTCCCGGGTTCGATAACCGGTCGGTCAATGTAGAAAAAAAAACTTTGCGGTCTGGGTGTTGAGGTAGGTACCGTCGTTATTTCTGATTTCTGTAACACAAGTGCTTTGGCTACTTATCATAGGATCAGAGCAACGTATGTGATGTTGTCCAATATTTATATTTATTTTATAAAACGTACGTAAACTTAAAAAATGTACTGAAAGTAGAAAATTGCTTAGATGAAGTTGTTAATCAAGTAAAACAGGTAGCAAATAACGCATTTTTGACGGGCACTACGGAACCCTATATTGCGCGTGGCGCGACACCCACTTGGCAGTGTTTTTTATATTAGTCAAAAACTTATTTTTATTTAAAAATACAAAAACTTAAAATATCAAAATTTCACAAAGAATACAGTGGTGCTGGTTGCCAACAGTGCCCACAAAGTAACGTTTGCTTATGATACATACCATTTTAAGTTTAACCTGGCTAAAGACGAAACAGCAAATACCAGCCCATGAATCCATAACAGACTACAACAGAAAATCAAATTAATATTAAACTCTACGTGTTGAACTTTAAGTTGAAAATAGACTACAATTTTATTTAGCCTGTACATTTCACTTACATTTTGTTAAAATCTTAAAAGATTTCATTAAACAAAGTAAATTAAACTTTCGTTTCTAGAGCACACAATTTAGAACTCTATTACCAGTTAATAAGTTCTATAAATTAATTTTAAGAAGACCGCCGCATTTGGAACAGTCGTACTCCGTCGGAGCTATCTTAAAGTTTGTGTTTCATTAATATTTTACCGTTGACCACCCATTATGTCGGGTACGGAACTTAATTTCTGTATTTTTTTCTTAACAGCAACTCTTAATCGCTCTTGGGATATTGTTTTTGGCCTTAAGGTAACCAGGAGATATTTTCTTAATTGAAATTATTGGAAAGCTTATTAAGGGCTTGCTTATATGAAATTCTCTCGATAAAGGAATGCTCAGTAATTCGTAGAATGTGTTTTGAAGCACCGCATAAAGCATGTTTGTTTTTATTTTTATTTATATATTGGTTTTCTCAAGAAATTTAATCAGAGCTTTGTCAAGTCAGAAACAAATTAATAGACATTTGTAAGCTGTAAACAAAATACGCCGATTCGTCCTAGCAAATATGGAAAAAATATTAATAATTAGTTTTCACGGTTGCAACTTGCAATGACTTACGTATAAGGTCTCGTAAAATCACTGGTGGGTGACATCACAAAGCAACGTTGCCTAACGTCGTCCGACATCGTAACATATGTGTACCATCGTGTCGCAATGCATTAGTTACCCAGTGCATACGACGGTCAAAGGTAGGTATTTGTTTTTCTGCGGGATTCCTCTTAGAGTGTATCAACAAAAGGTATCGATTACCATAGAATAAAAAGGGTAACCGATTACTTGTCCGTAATTTACTCGACAGAATTTCAGTTGGCCGAAAACTATAGATCGACATTTCTTTTGCTACATGTATCATTTGACATATTTTTAGTCCATCGAAATATCTCTTGACATAAGTATCATTTTATCGAACCACGCTTCGTCGATTTTCAGAATAACTTTTACTGTGGGCCGAAGTCTCTTTGGAATCTTTTTCATTTTCCAGAATACTGCGTATATAATAAGACTAAATTGGTTAGGTTAGGTTAGAACAGTGACCATAAAAACTAAGGATAAGGATAAAAGATTAATTATTATAATATTTGAATCATTTTTCTGGAAACTAAATCGTCTAACATTAATAGCTTTGGCAAATGTTATATGTAACATAATAAAATACTTAATAAATAGGTACTTGAAACATAATACTTCGAACAAATGTTATTTCGGCCAAGCCAAGTTCGGTAATAAGTTTTTCGAACAAATGAAACGTCGGGGTAACAATAAAAACGAATTGATAATAGGTCAACTGATACAGTGGCAAAAGTCGTTTCGATGAAATAAAAAAAGGCGAAACGAAATTAGTCGAAAAGTTTTCGGTGTAATAAAATTCGGTAAACAACTTTTCGAACATAAAATAGGTAATCAATAAAAAGGCATCGAACCTAATTGGCATACCTCAAGTTTTAAGTAACCTTAAATAACGTTATTTTATTGTACACCTATGAAACATACGTTAATCGATGAAGAAAATAATTACAAACAACAAATAATTTTTGACAAAATGTAATATATCATTGCCTTTGTTCAGAATTTTAGGGTAAACATGTAATATTTATTTTTATTTACATAATCAAATTGAAATTCTGTACGAAGGCTATGATATACGACATTTTGTCAACGTGTATTTGTTGTTTATAATTATTTTCTCTTTCGATTAACATATGTTTCATAGGTGTACACCAAAATAACGTTATTTAAGGTTACTTGCAACTTGAGGTATGCCAGGCTCCATACAAAAAAGTTCGAAGTCTTTTAATGATTTAGTTAGTTTAGCTCAGATTCAAATATGTTGTTGCTAAGATTTAGAGCAATGGATGATTAAAATTTTAATATCTCTTGGTATTAAAATCAGCTCACATAATTATAAGTAGTATATGCTTTTTGAATATGTTTTGATACGTTTCTGCTTTGACGTTGTTCTTGTCAAGAGTTTTTTATTGTTTGTATGTGAATTTTATCTAAGTATAATTAAAAACGGTATTTAAAGAACTGCTTTATTATTTCAGTATTTTTTATCGCTGAGGTTCTGTCTGTCCCTGAGGCACTCATACACGTAAACAACACCCTAAATTCCACTGAATAATGTCTTTAACATATTTTTCCAAAGAACTCCTGTCGAAATCATGAAATTTTGGAACAACAACAATTCTGTAGACAAACAACAGAATCAGATGATTGTGTTTGTATAGTAACTGTTCTTATTGTCTCTGGTAGGGTGATTACCCTCTGATTAGAGAGAATGTACGTCGTTAAGTTGATTTCGATTAGAATTACCCGATGCCAGAGTCGATTTCAAATTCTTTTCACGTCTGTGGCTATCTGGGTCTCAATTATGGTTTCTTTAAATTGCAAATAAACTCGAAACCCGACTTAGGTGGCATTTTAAGTGAGAATCCGCAGCATTGCTGTGATGTTTTTTAAAACGGTTAAGCTATGAAATTAGTATTAAAGCTAGTTTTGTTTTCGACTCTTTTCTTTTTAATACATTTAGCTTTGGAACTCTTTCTTCAAAAACCATTAAACACCCTTTAGTGCATAAATACCTACTCTTTTATGGAACACATGTTTGCGCTTTTTCTTAGTCAACTGTAATTGTTATTTTGAAACTTGCTTAGAGGTATACTTTCAGTGTTCGTCATCTTTTTAACACATTTATATTAGCTTCAATTCTAACTAACTAACTAGCTATGCAATCAAATTAAGATTTAAGTAGTTTTTAACCTACTCTAATTTCTAACTGAGGCATCGATTTAATTTAATGTACAGTCGACAAAAAAAATTTTTACCACATCATTACATCATCATCACTTGCTCATAAAAAAACTAGGTCTATTTCTGATTGTTACGTCATAGTGTTATTTGTAATTATTTGAACTTGGAAGTGTAAGCCTTACAAATTCTTAGCGAATTAATATTTCACTGGGATTTGTCATCAAAAGTGGTAAAGCACTTTATTGGTCGCCTATAATTATCAAATTCACACATTAGAGAGATTATTCCATCATACTGTAATGCATTTTATATTTAAAATAAATCATCATCTATACGGTCAATCCCGGTTGCGTCCAAAGCCATTGCTTTGGAGCCCAGGGTCCGCTTTCCTTGATTTGCTCCTCCACTTCGCGCGGTCTTGAGCGTCTCTAGTTGTGAGATCATTGGCTCGCATGTCAGCCCTCACAACGTCAAACCAGCATTTCTTGGGTCTACCCCTTTTGCCAGGACCTGGCGGTGGCGGCATGGCCAGACATTTGTTTCCTACGTAGCTTGCCGATTTCCGCAAAACATGGCCGTACCAGCGTAGGCGACTCTCCTGCAGTTTGTCTGCAATATCACGGACACGAAGGCTACCGCGGATGCGCGAGTTCCTCACGCGGTCCTTACGCGTGACTCCGCACATCCACCGCAGCATATTCATCTCAGTGACAATTATATTATATTATTATATTTAAAATAAATCTCTATGATAAAAATCTCGTGTCACGGTGTTTGTGGTCGCACTCCTCCGAAACGGCTCGTCTGTTTTTTTTATGAAATTTTTAAATATTTTTAGCAAGTATTAGAAGAGGTCGTAAGGTATATTTCATACTGCTATGTGATTAGGGTGTTTCTATCCAGTTTTTTCTAAACTTATAACCAGATGTCATAATAGATAGATACTCTTTATTGTACACCATACAAAGAAGTTACAATTTGTGTTTACAGAAAGATGCACAATTTAGGCGGTCTTATCGCTGAAAGCGATCTCTTCCAGACAACCTTCAGGTAGAGGACAGATAAGAAGAAAGGGGAAAGTGGTGCGGAGAGCTTAGTGTGAAATTTAATATACCTAATGGATAAATATATAGAACTACATTTATTTATACCTATGTGGTCATTATGTACCTAATAGTATACTGCGCAGCTGTTTCTACACCTCCTCCTCCTCCTAGGGTACTTAGTCGGGGTTTACTTTGACCATGATCCTATTATTGTCGGTACGGTGTGAACAAAAAGCTCCTCACCGACAGTTAGGTGTGAACGCAGCCTTAGTTTTTCCTTAGTCACTCTGCCAACCTAACATTTTTCCGTTTAGCATATTGCATAATACGCAATGTATGTGCGAAATATAATTAGTGGGTATTCTGTACAGTCTTTACATTGGATTGAAAAGGCTCTTTTAATCCCTCAACGCAACATGATACCCATATACCCATGCAACCGCTCGGTATCCAGTTGAATTCTTTCATTAAAAATAAATAATCTACTATAAAATAAAAAATAATTTACTAGCCAGTAAGGGATTAGTGCCAACTGTTGCGTTTAGTAAGAAAATTAGTTGAACATATTAGTAGTAAAATTTCAAAAACACAGAAATGAGCTATGGCAAAAGTGATTACCATAACACATGAAGCTATTTCCTCGACCATTAAAAAAACGAATGGTGGTTTGACACGCCATGGCAGAAGGGTAATAAAGTAGAAAATGCTACATCGATAAATTTTTCGATATCGATAAATACAGATAAGAGTATCGAATGAGAGATCATCTGATACTTGATGATTTGTTGCCACAGAGAATATCCATATTTCATTTTTAATGTCATGAGTGCTTTTTATTAATATCATCGATTTATTTCTACTTAAAATATTGGATTCTTTATTTTTTTGTATTCACTTAGAGCAGTGAATTATTTTGTCGTTCATTTTGTTATATAATTTCGTTTAAAGAAAATTGTGTTTGTCGATGTAGCTAAAGAGCTTTGTTGCCTAAGAAAATTAATTAAATAGGCTTAAGAAAGTTTAATATTAGGTATTAATTTTACTAAACAAATGAGTTTTAATATGATGACCCGACTAGCAAAGATTTGAAGCCTAGAGCGCAAGGAGTTTGATCTCCGGTCGGATGTAGGAAACTAACTTTTCTAAGGTTGTCTGGAAGAGGTCGCTTTTGGCGATAAGGCCACCTGATTGTACATAACTATGTTTTGTTTGATGTTTTTGTGCAAAAAAGTGTCTATCTATCTATCTATCAGAACTGTTTCGATACTGGGTGAACTGCGTCACCACGTACAAAAAAATCGTTGTCTAGTTACAGAACATGGATGATAAATTTATTGGTGTTTTGTAGGGCACATTAGTATTTTTGCTGACTGAGATGTGTTCCTTCGCATTGATGGTAGGAAGGTTGCAGAAGAAGCACACCGCAAAATTGTAATGTTTTTAATTTTTATTTATTTTTTTACAAAATCCACAGCTCTTAAGTACAGAATACATTTTCTTGGTGACAAAGCAGACAGCCAGTATTGGATTTACATTTTGTTACATTTATACAATACGTGTAAAAGAGAGGAACGTGTGTGTGTATGTGTATGTCTAGTATTAACATTTATTTATTAATTTTTCCTATCACACCCAAAATGCCTTTCTTAAATAACTGTTTACTCGAACAAAAAGGATCAACGGTATGAAAGTGTTTGTTATATGATCGAAATATGCGACATACAACAGAGTTATGGGCATAATTCGATCGGATGCTAGGGGCATGAAATAAGGTAGCCGCCGTATGTCTAGTGCGGGTAGACGGAGCATTCAAGCTCAAGACTAAAGTTAACAGGTCGCTAGAGTCTATAGATTCACAGCATATGTCATACAGAAAGGACATTTCCAGAAGTTTACGTCTGTTTTCGAGAGTTTGAAGTTTGTGAAATGTGACATGCAATAAACGTTTGAATTTGAATATGAATTTAAAGGTTAAAACTTATAGTTACCGAGGAAGATTACAAACATTTGAGAGCAGCTTAGTAGAATGTGAGTTTATTTTATTGATTTGGACAACCAACAAGATCATACACCTTAAAATATAAAACTTAGAAGATTGGTGATACAAGGGATGGTGCGGCCTTAATTGCAGGTTGCCACGGAAAGCGCAAACAAATATAATTGGAATTGGGAGCATAAGGCATCCCTTAGCTTAATTTTTTTTTTAAATATGTAACATAATGCTACTTAATTAGCTACTACTTAGAAAATTACTTGTTATTAGACATTAGTAGGCGTAATTTCTTTTTAAATGTTGCTACTTTGATAAACCTATTTTCTTATTTATGTTTATCATTAAACTATATTATTGTGGTAATGTTAATATAAAAAATATTGGTAGTTGCTAAAATTTGCAGCATGAAATTCCGAATACGAGAGATCTACTCATGTTTTGTTTTCTTACAATTAAACATAATATGTTGACACTTGGTTGACAGAGGTTTGACACAGTTTTTTTTATGTGCATAATTACAAACCAAAATACACATTCACAATAATAAGTAGGATAGCTAGATATACAGGGTTACATTGCAATGGGGTGCCAAATCTTTAGGAGTGGCTCAGAATCAGTATCTTAATCGAACTATGCAAAAAAAAATTTTTTTTTCACATTTAATTATTCCTACCCGCTGTTAAAAATCGTACGCGTGGATAATTTAACTCATCCATGAAAAAAATGCACCGTATGTGCATTGCGTAAGCCGTACCTACGCCTCTGATAAATAGAATAGAATATAATATTTATTCAGTTCAAGTTACAAAATTAAGTCACTGTTACATACAATACAAAGTCCTTATTCTTTACTAAATAGACTAAAATAAGTAAGCACGTGAAAGAAACAGTATCACTGGTCTCCACACTATCATTCCCTATTTCATGACCGCACGGCTTTCGTAATCTCTTTATTGACTTTACTTTCGCATATTTTAAAGTATTTTTTTTCGTAACATACGATTATTAAAAATAATAACGATTAAAAGGCTTCTTTATATTGTTCCCTAGATCTTATTTTTTAAATTTGGCACCCCTTTGCAATGTAGCCCTGTATATTTTAATGATGTAAGTCATTTAAAACTCTTAACATTTCGTGACTTCAGTAGAAAGAATGCACATTTACAAACACTCACTAAAGACAGGGATAATTGACAACCGATGTTCGAGCAAACATATTTAAACACTTCAACTACCTCACAAAAGCTCACAGCATACTTCAATTATCGAAAAGTCATCCTTAGGTATATGCGAATTAGGTTAACTTTTCATTAAAAAAAAACAGTTTTTTTATTTTATTTTTTATATAGTTAAGACATTAATCATTTTAATTTTTAAAGCCTCTTTAAGGTTTATTTTGAAGTATACGGCAAATAATAATAATAATTCTAGTAATTAATAACTACTAAGGCTAACCGTCGTCTATCTGGTAATTACGCAAAAGAAATAGTTTATTTTACAAAACACAAAACGGGAAGTCTGAAGATTTACACACGTCGTCGAAGAGTCGTTATAAATCTTAAACATAGCTAATGGCTGTGAAATGATCCAGAAAATATAGTCTTGAGTTTGAAAGACCAATTCAGTGATATGGTAATCACTATTTTTGTCTCTATGGCCATTTTGATTTTAAAAACTAAATCATGTCTTTAACTGTTGCACGGCTTATATGAATCTATTGATACCTCATTATTTATTAAAGCCTGTAATGGTAGCTATAAGTTTGGATTGAAATAAATAAAAATAAATAAAAATTCTAAAATTAAATCCATCTCTCTGTTGGGATGCTTTGAGGGTTTAAAGAATCGCACATACCAACAAACATCCATAGAATAATATACATAATCAATCAGACATATAAACTTGAAAACCATAACCCGGACTTTGCTGTCGCGATGCCCGGTAAAAAGGGTTAATGCTTTTGTGGGTACAAAAGTAGCTAACATGTTTCATCGTGACGTGACCGCCTGTTGCTTAAATCCTAAGCGGCTTAATTAGATTGTCACAACGTGTCGTTGGACGTACATGCATCATTTGTTTTTCTTATTGGTTAATTTTTGCTGTCCTTCTTTGCCATTTTCAGTCAAATTGTTAGAATACGAATACATAATTTAAAAAAATGTTTTTAGAAAAAAAAAATCGATCATAAAAATCTAAGTCCTAAGTGTATCTTGGATAGATAATAATGTTAGGAAGTCGTACCAAATAGACAGACCAACTCACTTTTGATAGTTTCACTTAGTTCGCCTAGGACTCAATTTTAAACTACAGAACATTCCTCCAAGGGGTTAACAGAAGTTGAAGTTATTCAATTGAATTTATTTGTGGTTTGTGTTTCTGACACGATTCGTTATTCAAAATGTAATAATTCTTAGCAAGAAAACTGACTCAAAAGGTAAGAATAATTCAAATGTAATAATTCTTACATTTTATTTATTTATTTTATTTTTTTATTTAAAAACTTTATTGCACAAACTTAAAATGTACAACAGGTGGACTTAATGCCAAGGGCATTCTCTACCAGCCAACCTTTGGGTCATGCAGAAAGCAGGTAATGGGTGCGGTAAAGGTCCAAAATAAATTTTAATTTGTACTAAACAATGATAATGCAAATTCAATTTAATAAAATACACATATATTTGGATAAATATGATACAATACACTAAATAAATAAATAATAAGTAAATAAACATACATACTATTAATAAAATAAGAAAAAATATGCAACTATGTACTGAAATATTTTTTAAGTTTATTTTTGAAAGAAAGTTTTGATTCCGAATGTTTAATATCTAAGGGAAGCAAGTTCCAGAGTCGTGCAGCCCTCACTGTGAACGATTTGGAGAAGTGGGCAGAGTGGTGAAGAGGCGTAAGTAGCTGGAGATTGCTAGAAGAGCGGAGAGAACGGTCATGGGAGTTACATAAGTATGTAAACCTATTCTTAAGGTAAGAGGGGGAGGATGGGTTATTGAGCACGGCGAAAAGGATGCCAAGAATTCTAAGATTCCTACGTTGACGAATGGGAAGCCAATTAAGTTTGGATCTATAATTGGATATGTGGTCATATTTCCTAAGGCCGAAAATAAATCTGATGCAACAATTTAACAGGCGATCCACCTTATCAGTAAGTGCCTCAGAGAGGTCAGAACAACAGGCATCAGCGTAGTCTATAATGGGTATGACAAGAGTCTGCATGAGCAAAAGTTTGGTTTTGAAGGGGAGAAAGAATTTCAGGCGGTAGAGACTCCTTAGACATGCGAATACCTTTCGGCTAACTTCGCTAACTTGAGCAGCCCAGCTAAGTGTAGAGTCAATTATAAGGCCTAGGTTCTTTACACTAGAACAATACGGGATAACAGTTCCCTCATATGCAACAGGATCCAGTAGTGCAGTGTTAATCCTGGCTAACAGTCTGGAACTACCGATGACAATAGCCTGACACTTCGTTGGGTTTACCGATACACCAAAATCACGAGACCATGAGGAGATGAAGTTTAAGCTTTCATTGATAATTTCAACCGATTTTAAAATTTCGCTGATATCGGAGTGTGCGTATAATTGTAGGTCATCGGCGTACAGATGATACGAGCAGCGAAGTTTAAGAGAAATGAGATTGATAAAGATGGAGAATAACAAGGGAGAGAGAATGCCACCCTGTGGCACCCCGGAGGAAACTTTTTGCCAGTCGGAGGTGGAGTGATCTGTCTTGACAGACTGCTGCCGACCACGTAGATAAGATGAAAACCATTTACGTACTGGAGCAGAAATATTTAAATGGCAAAGTACGGCGAGAAGAAGGTCATGATCTACTGTGTTAAATGCATTGGAGAAGTCTATCAAGACAAGAACAGTGACTTTAGAGGAATCCATCGCCTCCCGGATGTCCTCAGTAACCTTTAACAGAGCAGTAGTTGTGCTGTGGGCAGGACGAAAACCCGATTGATATTGGTTTAATAAATCGTTCTGCGAGAGATAAGCGGATAATTGTCCTAACACACAAGATTCAGTTACCTTGGAGAGAAAAGGTAAAATAGATATTGGTCGAAAATGGCTAGGTGTAGAAGGATTAGACACCTTGGGGAGTGGACGGACAATAGCTTTACGCCATAGATCAGGAAAGTGACCAGAAACTAAACAGAAATTAACGATGTGAGTGATGACAGGCGAGAGTTGCTTAATTAAAGGTGCTATCATAAGACGACTAATACCATCCACTCCGGTTGCTTTAGATGTAATTGTCAGAATGGTTTTGCAGATAAAATCCTCAGAAAGTGGGGTGAATGAAAAAGGTTTTATATCAGGCATGGGAAGTGAGGCTATATAAGCTAAAGTGTTGGTTTTGGTGGAAGCATTGAGAGTTGGTAGTTCTGTGAAGTGACGATTAATATCGTTCAGATTCGTAGAAATCGGAAGATCATCAGATTTGGACCTACCAACACCAAGCGATTTGAGAAATTTCCAAGCATTTGGAGCGGATGAATTGTGGATTTCATTGTGGATATGGTGACGTTTTGCCGCTCGTATCAACTGATTACACCGATTACGCGTTGTTTTATACATGGACCAGTTCAACTCAGTCCTATTCTTTTTAAAACGACGGAAGGCCTTGTTGCGATTGGACATTGCGGCGCGAATAGTTTCAGTTATCCACGGTGCCGGTGGTCGCCTTATGCGGACTGTGTGGATGGGTGCATGTTTGTCAAACAGTTCAAGAATGTTTTTGGTGAACAACTCCACTTTAAGGTCGACCGTACTTGCCGCCACAAGTGGTTCCCAATCAACCGACAACGCATCTCGCCGCAGGTTCTCAATGTTAATACGCCCATAACTCCTCAGCTGGACAGTCCGCGGCTTGCATTTAGGAGGTCGCAATCTGTAGGAGACATATAGCAAATCATGCCTGGAAAAACCAGGAGCTATCATTTGAACATGTTTACATACAGACTGGGCAGCAGAAGTCAGCGCATGATCAATCCAGGTGTCGCAGGAGTCAATATTGTGGTGAGTTGGGAGAAAAGGGAGATGGACAAAACCAGTCGATTCAAGTAAATTTAGAAATTTATGGGATCGTGAGGAATTCTTTAAAACATCAGTATTGAAATCGCCCATTATGACATGGTGGGAATAATCAGTGCTCAGCGACTCCAAGGCGAGTTCAAGATGGGAAAAGTAATCAACACTAGGAGGGCAATACACGACCCCAAGAACAGCCCTAGCTCCACCAAGACAAATCTCAATAAACAAGTATTCAGCAGTAGCCGAATAATTAGAGGGAGAAGAAGATATGATTTTATATGGAATATCCGCTTTGAGGTAAATGGCCACGCCGCCACCACCCTTTCCAGTACGATCATTCCGAATAAGAATGAAACCAGGCAAGCTATACGAAACTGATGATAAGGACGGCTTAAGCCAGGATTCAGAGACAAGGATGGCATGGATTAGGTCAGATGAAAAGCTGTCTAATAGGTCATTGTAATGCTTGGCAATACTCTGAGCATTAATATGGCAAATATTTAGATTGTTCTTATTTTTTACGAAACATTTTTGGAGTTGACTATAGAGCGTGTCAATAGTAGAATCGTTCAAGGAATCATTGCAAGAATGGAAAGAAGTGGAAGAGTTTGCTGAAAAATATGAGTCATTTACAGACATAATTGCATACAAATATATATAATAAAAATAATACACGTAATGATATCAACAAAATTTTCAAAAAGTAGATTACAGAATAACCACTTCTTTTTGCATCACCCACCAGCAGTACTTCACAATAGAAGTTACAAAGAAAAAGAGAGAGAAAAAAAAAAAAAAGCAAATACTAAACAACATAACGACCGACAAGGTAACATTTTAGAAGAACCAACGATTTACGAATGCCCATACCGGGACGTTAAAAAAGTATGAAGCTCCAGAGCCGTCGATAGATTAATAAAAATTTTTAAAAAAAAGTTAGTGACAGTAAGCATATATTAATCTATGACAGTAAGCGTCAGCAAGCAATGACAGTGACAGAGACATTCATAATAATACGCAATAGTACGTTTGAATTTGATTGAAACAATATTCCAAAATACAAATACAGAAACTATACGTACCTACGATAGAAATACAAACAAGTTTCAGTTTACCCTCCAAGATAAAGCCGAGTTGTGTATAGAAAAATTGGTGGAAGGGACAAATACCTTACCGGATAATCGTAAAGTTACACAAACCAAGTTATTTTTTAGCCGATTGCTTACGAGTTCCGATCCTCGACGAAGAGCTCGAGGTTGAAGCTACCGGAATGGGTCTTGATGTTACCGGTGCCTGGGGGTCCTTGACTGCAGGTTTCGGGAATTTTTGGATAAGCTCTTGCAGCTCATCCCTTGTGCTGATTTTATGCAAAACGCCGTCAGAGAGCTTCACAATAATGACCCCATCGGAACTCCAGCAGTTACGCATACCAAAATGCGAGCGGGCGCTGATGAATGTAGTCTGCCTCGTCCTGGTCAGGAACTCGCTCAAAGACACAGTAGTGCCTTTGAAGAGTGTCTTTTTCCTCCAAACTGCTGCCTTCAGATTATAGGTGCTGAAACGAACCAGAATAGGTCTGCAGCGCTTGTCAGATTTATGACCAAGCCGTACATTCTTCATAACATGTCAGCCGCCATGACGGCACGGGGCCATTGAGTAAACTTTTACTAGAACTAACATCGTCACTATCTGTCATTATGTCCATAGATATCTGACGACTGTCTGGTGTAGTGGTTCGCGCTCCGGACTGCAAAACCAGGCGGTGGCGAGTTCGAATCCCGCGGGAGGCAAATGGTTGTGTGATGAGCGGAAGCATTTGTGCCTGAATCATGCATGTTTGTATACGTATTTAAGTAGTTATTCTGTCTGACTGATAACTGGTCCTCATGTACAGGCCTTGCTTGGTTTGGGACTAGATAATTGGTGTGATTGTGAAAGCAATTCATAAGATAAAATAAATAATGTATACCCTAGCCTATAAATTAGAATAAATTAAAATAAAATATATAATGAATTTATAAGAAACAACTTATACCCACGAGGACTACTACCGACAAACTGTTGTACAGTTTGGCAGAAAGAAAATTGTTAAAACTTTTGTGTTTCTAATAAATTATAATTAAAAAAAAAAAAAAAAAAAAGCAAGATTTTACGCACAACTATAGGTATACAATGTGTAGTTTTTTGGACCCGACAAACTTTAAGGGTGGATTCTACGAGTAATTTCATCGAGAAAACACCCCCATATGTGGGGTCAAATCTCAATATTTTAGGAATGGCGGCCATTTTAAAATTTTGATGACGATTTTTGATTTTGAAAAATTTTTATTTTGATGACATATGGGGGTGTTTTTTCGATGAAATTACTCGTAGAATCCACCCTTAAAGTTTGTCGGGTCCAAAAAACTACACATTGTATAAGCAATGTGACTATCGGTGAAGGCATTTTGACACGCCTCTTCTGGTACTCTATGACTCAATGGATATGAGTTATCTTGTGACGTCACTGTACATATAGTACCTACATCACAGCCGAAGCTGTTTGCGAAGGACTTTAAAAATGAAAAGATTGCAATTATTTCTTAGCCTTTAAACATCTTTAAAATTAAGAAGCTTGATGACTTTAGGACGTTACCAACAATTTAAAGTTTTTTTCAAAAAACAGTATTATAGCCTGTTCATGATTGGTGAGTTGTCTGGCGTACATTTATGGCAAGCCAGTACACCAGAGAACTCATTGGAAAGTCTAGCAATGGCGATGAGGAAGACATTCGGATTGTTAGACTCGGCGCGTGACTCCACTGTGCATTTGATCCCAACGCGTGTATACTAGACCCACTGTGCTGGAACGACTTTGACTTGATCCTAAACACGATCGCTAGATATTTTTTAGCTTTGGATATTTGTAAGCTAAAATGCCTATACAGACTATAAAAAAATCATTTTTTCAGGAAAGATCAAGTTTTTACAAACAAAACATTTTTAACAAAACATTTAATATAAAAAGGTACTCTAAATAATATTGATGCTTTTATGATACATTCAGTCATGAGATTATAAAAAAACAGACTTTAAAAACACTGAAACGCTAATAATGATATTTACACAAAACACAAACTATTTTATTAAAGACGTGCGAACTCGTGTAAATTCTTTTAGGAAGACAAATCAAATCCCCTTTTTCAGTTTATTACAAACAATATCAATTGCAAATCACAACATCATTTCACAGTCACAAACAAACACACCCACACACACACACGCACACATCCACATTTACAAGCACAAATCTTCATAACTCTTAATGAAACTAGATAGTATTTGGCTTCGGCCTTTGCTATCCGGGAAACCAGCTGAAAATGCTGAAAATAAAGATAAAAGAAAACGTTGAGAGAAAACAAAAAAATACTAAAAGCTATTTTTGTTGCCTATGTGTCATCATCATCATCATTTCAGCCATAGGCGTCCACTGCTGAACATAAGCCTCGTACGTTGACTTCTAGATTGGCCGGTTGGATGCGGTCAAAATCCAGGGTCTACCTGCGAAATTTACTAGGTCGTCTGTCCACCTTGTCCTAGGCTAGGACGTCCTAGGCTGCGCTTGCCGATACGAAGAGGCTAGTTTCCTGGGTCAAAAAAAGATTATTCTATTTTGTCCGTCAGTTAGATTATCAAAAAATATTGGACCCATATTTTGTCTTTTGTCAATAAAACAAAAAATGACGAAGTTAAAGCGCATCAAAGAGAGCTAGTGACGTCACGCCTTGCTAAAAAGTGTCGCAAGGCGTGACGTTACGCGGAACTTTAACGGCCTATATCTTCATCATTTTTTGTTTGATTGAGAAAAGAAAAAATACCTGTCCAATATTTTCTGTTAATCCATCTGACGGACTAATTAGATTTTTTTAGGAAACTAGCCCATTACCTATGCATCAGTATCAGTAATATAACACATCTGTAAAGTAAAATTACAATTACAAGGACTTTTATTTATATAAAAAGTTGTCATACTTTTATTTTCAAACTTTTCCACAAAAATAATCATTAAATATATTATTTTGATATTGTTTTAAGTTTATCTTTTTGAGAATAACCCCCCCTTATTCTCAACAAGATTACAATATTCCATTTTACATCACAATACCAAATAGTATAAGCTTCCTAACACCATATTGGATTAGTTGGGAAATTTCAAACATATCCTAAATCAACTCAAGTGTGAGTTGATCCTGTATAATTTAAATACGAATTTCAATATCTAACTCCGTCACCGCACTACCGAGAACTACTGGAGCGATTCTGCTCGAGTGTCCTTTGATTAACGACGTAAGCCTGCGGTTTTGTTCGTGTTTGAACTTATTTAACTCATATTGGAGTGGTTTTGCACACCAAGCGATATAAGTAGGATTATTTTACTTATTGTATTCCTTGATCCGAGAACATTATACTTTTATTTGGAGGGTAGGTATAATATTTTAAGGTTAATCCGAATGATCATTGTCATATTTTTTTATAATATATGGAATTAAAAATGCCATCTCGTAAAAAATATACCAGTAGAATGCCATTTGGGCCGGCTAAAATTATGGATAAGGAATCGGGTCCAGGTAGTCTGGAAGTCACTGGGGGAGGCGTATGTTTAGCAGTGGACGTCCTATGGCTGAAATGATGAATCGGGTCCACCCTGGGATACTGGCACTTGAAGGGCTATGACTACTATGACTTATATTAAACCAAATAATAAATATCTAAGTACATACTAAATTCCAATGAAAAAATGAATTTGGTTCCAAATATCCCAAAATATTTTTGCTACGCTACTTCATGCTAAAATTGGGAAATAATTCGATAATATAATATCACAATGAAGTTAGTGAGAATAATAATATTTCCCGGTAAGAGTTGAGCGGTATTTCACACGAAGTCACGTCGACGAGCGTGATCGCAACCCACGACATCTAACAGACGCCCCCACCCAGGGCAGGACTGGGTGCAGAGGTAGACCCAGTATGGCTCTGAGTTGGGATGTTCTGCCCCGGGGCCTTATTAACATTATTAGAACTTAGTCCAGCAAAACGAGACACAACAGAAATTTTATGGTTACGCGGCCTCATGACCGGCATCTAATAAGTTATATTAATTAGTATTCAATACTTCATCTGTCAGTTTGTTTTATTGAGGTTGATATAGAAATGTGAGATGGTGTTTTAATCAATGTTTTAGCTGAAATGCTACACAAAGAAGTCACAAATTAAAAAAACGAAGCAGGCAGTTTGATCTGAAAAACTACGCAAATAGCGTCTCAACGGAATCAATAGTAATTCAAGTCTGTCATCATTACTTTGACAGGCTTAAGAGTATAAAGTTTAAGAGAGGATTACGAGGATCTTTTATAATTAACAAATGTCAAGTGCGACTTGCGGTTTTGAGAGTACTTAGGTTACGTACGTACGTACTTTGTTAAGTATATCACGATATTTGCCACACAACAACACAACAGCCATTAGCTGTCTAGGTTCAGCCATTCAAAATAGTTTGTTACATTATAACGTTTAGATAGATAATCTAAACACAGCTTTAACAGTGCTGGTGTTTTAACATATAACACAACCTTTTCTATGTTTGGTTCTCAACCTCAAATTTAAAGGGGGTGCGGAGCCGGGAGTGGGCGCTCCGAGTACTTACACACCCTTGGCTACGTCCCTGCCTCATCCAATCGGATAATGCTCTGGATTTATTTATCTGTGTGTTATTCAATTACACAGCCCACTGTGATGTATTAGTATCGGGGAATTCAAGAGTGTAAATAATATTTCATTCGTCTATTGACGTTGACAATATTGGTATTGAATTTTGGACCAACACAAGGCTAATACTAATACGGTTAAATTAAATTTTAATCCAGTCTCGAACAGCGAAAATGTTATTCTCGTATTATTTAGTTAAGATACTTTTGTTTTATTTGTATTTGTTTAATCATTATGTCCCAAATTGGCCTTCAAATATTGCTTTCGCCTCACTAATTACAATAGAAATCTTACTATAATGAAAAAGGTAATATGGAAACAGAACAACGTAGTCATCATACCGCTGGTACTCTTTAACACCGGAGTCGTACTAAATCAATTACGTAGAACTCCCCACAAAAACTTAGTACAATAAGCAAAAGGCGGCAATATTGAATATACATGTCGTATCGTAAGACGATTTTAGAAAGAATAATATCACTTGTAATCTAAAAATTCCGGTTCCGAGATGAAAGCGAAAAACAAAAATAAATAAAAATTCTGTATTTGAAACTATAACATATTGTAGCGTTAACAACTGCAGAAGGCAGGACTCTCATGTCATCTCATTCAGCAGTAAACTGCAATAGGCTGAGATGACAGCCGTCATCTCAGCCTATTGCAGTTTACTACTGGACGTAAGCCTCCAAAGAGCGCCAAAGAGCACAATCTCCCGCTTTTTTCATCCAGGTACTGCCAGCTAAAATAATAAATAAATATTGGACAAAATCACATATATTGTTCTGATCCTATGATAAAAGTGATAAGATAGAAAAGTGCTGAAATGACATAAAATTTTAGAAATTTTCATTCAAATACCATTTATTTTTCCATCGTTATGGACAACTATTAAAAGATTTAAACAGTACACAATAATCTTCAGCTATACTTTAAAAATAATATAATTTTATTTTATGTAAAAAACAAAAAATTAAGTAGTAAACCTAAGTGAAAATTAACTATAAAATCAAGCGCGCAAAACCGATCGTTTTTCAAACCTAGGTAGGACGTCCACTACCTAACAAAATTATCATTATTATCTTGTAAAGGATCAACATTGTTGACGCTTTATCCGGCATCATAAACACACACAAGCATAAAACTGTATTTCAATTTTGCACTGAAAAAAGGTACGCGGCCTCTTAAGCACTTGTGTTACAGAAATAAGGAACAACGACGGTACTACAACACCCAGACCCGAGACAATATAAAAAAAAACTACATTGACCGACCGGGAATCGAACCCGGGATCTTAGAGATAGCGACACCAAGTCCGGTTTGCTCGCCTATCAGCTACGGAGGTCGTCAAGCTAACTTCTTAAGGCAGTTGGTTCATCGAACTGGCGTCCTACACTATGTTTGCCCAGGCGTGGTCTCCACTCGAGAACCCGTTTACTCCACCTTTCATCGGTTCTGCAATGGATGCGGCCGGCTGGCATACTGCTAATTTAGCTTTCTATATTTTTAGACTGTGTCAGTAAAAGCACCCACCTCAGAACGTTTTAGACATGACAGTGTTACAAAAATAATGTTAATAAGTTTGTGTGTTTGGATGTTTGTTACTCAATAAAGCTTTAACAGCTAAACGGAATTTGTTGAAAATTAGCACAAATAATTTATAGATATTGGTCTAGATTAACACATGCTTATCCCGTTTATGTGTTCATGTAGAATGATCATTCATTCCTCTGTTTACCTAATTCTGAAGTCAGAAAGATGATGAAGTGCAGAAAGAATGTATGAAACATAGTAGTAGCTAAGTAGTATGAAATACCTATCTATTTCTTTTATAAATTTTCGATGGACGACCGTCTGGTCTAGGGGTTTTGCTCCGGACTACGAGAGGCAATTGCAGGTTTGAATTCTGCAAGGGGCAAATATTTGTGTGATGAGCATTTGTACCTAAGTCATGGTAGTTTATAAGTGTATTTAAGTATGTTTATCAGTTATCTAGTCACCATAGTCCAAGTTTTCTTAGTTTGGGGCTACATAATTAATTATAATATCTATTTATATCATGAAAATTAATTTACCAGCCTGTCGTCCCTACCAGGCGGATCAGACAGACGTAAACGATTTAAAAAACTGATTATTTAACATTTATTTATGATAAACGCATTTATTGACAACCCTGCCTCAGTTCGGTAAGCAGACATTATTTTTTAATTATCGTAAGCGATGACAAGTGCTGATATATGGGATTTAATTACAAAGCGCCTGTACTCGGTGCAACATAATTATTTAAGGAAGAAGCCTGCATACAGTACAGAGAAATCAGCCATGACACTTTGTCGCAGTATTTATATTTGAAAACACGCTTAACAATAATAGTAGGAATATTGATTGGGGACTAGTAATGTGTCTTATACACAGATTTAATCTGTGGACAATCATATTTTTATTGCATCGTTATTATTTTAGAACTTTATGACTCGGAATGCGCTACAAATCGAGTGTGTAAAAATGGCTTTGATTTAAGAAACTGCTTATAGTTCATATTCAATACTTCATTGGTACTTAATTAGTTAACTAATGCTGCAACTATAATAGAAGACTTGTAGTTTAAAACAGTCCATATCGACGTCCATATAGAGTAGAAACTATTTTGCAACAATCATAATATTGTTAAATTCTTTTTGAAACTTTTTAACGGTAGTGAATAAAATTCTTTAATAAGTCTATTATACATGTCCATGTGCCGTGTGGGGACGGCCGTAAAGAATACACTTACCCACCGCCAACAGGAGGCGTGTCGTAACAGGAAATTAATTCCTGTAGCACGAGACGGGCAGACGGCGCAGCAGCGTCTGCGTGCGAGTGTTATAAAAAACTGCGCTCGCCAACCCGCTTGTCAAGCGTGGCAAGTATTTGTAATCCCCCCCGATGAAAGTCATTGGGGGAGGCCTGTTATCAGCAGTGGATGTCCATGGCAGAAATGATGATGATGACGACATGTCCATAGTCATACCATAGGCATTTTTACTTTATAGAACTTTCGTTTAAGCAGTCAAATTTAGTTTGTCAGTAATAGATATGTTTAGATAAAATTAAAAAGTAAAGTATGCTTATATTCATTTTACTGCAGGGCACAGACCTTACGGCAACTTTGAGGTGGTTTGGGCTATATTTCAAAACACGGGTGCAGTGCGGATTGGTATGGAGGGCCTCTGACTAGGCTTCACGATAGTATTAAGCGATATTAGCCGGGACCAACTTTTAATGTACCTTCCGAAGCACGGAGATGTTTGTGATAAATGTCACTAAATATGGTTGGATTAGTCACTCATCCAATTACAACCAATTACAATCGCGGCGTAGGTGACTTAACTTTGGTAGTCACTACCAAAGCACCACCAAGCTACAAACACCTGCAGTTTAGATCCAATAAGAATAAGAAATCTTTATTTGCATCAAACAAGGTATAAGGGTGTTACATAATTAGAATGCTCGATGGGTACCTACAGACGGCTGACGCCGAAGAGGTAGACCCAAGAAAAGATGGTGTGACGATTTGGTTAATTTGACGAGGGATTGGGAGTCATTTGCGATAGATAGAAATAGATGGAAGATCTCATGTTTAGATTTTAAAATACCAAGCAAATAACATTAAGTAATATGAACTGTTTTTTCTCTCTGTGCTACAGCCAGGAATCCAGAGTCATCGAACAGTCGAGTGCGCCTTTGTCTTTTTTTGAAGAAAGAGCCTGGACCTCGGCTCGACGAGTTTCGGTAACAGCGGTAGATAATTATAATTAAGCATTCATAATTATTAATTTCATTACTCAACGGAAGCGTGGCCTTGTAGATTTATACCTCGTGTTTGTATTTTAATTTTACCATTTGTCAGTCCAGTGACATTAATTTGACATCACTAGTAGGTACTCGAATATCTTGAAGATTTATCAAACCACCTGATTCTTAACTTAAGGCGCGGTATCGAAAAAAAAAAGTTTTATTACATTTTATTTTTTATGCTATTTGACATAGCACGTAGAACTGACGGCCGATGGGGCAGAAAGGTTCTAGAATGGAGACGACGTACCGGCAAGCGCAGCGTAGGCCGTCCACCCACAAGGCGGACAGACGACCTGGTAAAGGTTGCAGGGAGACGCTGGATGCAGGCCGCTTCCAACCGGCCAATCAGGAAATCAATGGAGGAGAACTATGTTCAACAGTGGACGTCCTGTGGCTGAAATTATAAATGATGATGATTATTGTTTCGATATTTACAATTAAATGACAGTCTTACAGAAATAGAATGATATTATATTTGAGATCAGAGAACGTGCTAATTTATTACACTATCTTAAAAAAAATAACGAAAATAGGTTTTATGAAAGTCTAAAACTGATTATCTATTGCTGACTTTGCACATATTTTTTGAATAAAAATACTGCTCTTTAACCACTGCAGAATCAAAAAGCAGATTCTGCTTTTTTATTATCAAAATAATCGCGATCCATGCAAAATATTATTTTCCCCATTTATTGCTACTTAAAGACGCAACGACAGTCGCAACAGCCATGTTACATTGCGCGCTGTTAAGAACCTTATTTCAATGGTTTTACGTGCGATATTTGTACCAGCACGCGTCGAGCCGTTAAATTAGCGTTATGAGCGCCCTAAGATTGTCTTAGTTAAATCTTTGAGATAATCAGTTATAAATCAGTGATACAAAACGGAAATAGAGGCTGTGAATTTATATGTCTCAAGATTATAATTAAACGGAATCTGTATTAAAGTGACACTAATGTGTTTTCTCTGTGAAAGGAAATGTTAAAGAGGTTATAAAATAACTAATATCTACTTACGTTATCAATAATGTCTTAAAGTTAATGAATAAACTATCAAAAGTTTAGTTTTAACCGCGGAATAATGAGTAGGTTTGGGTCAGATCTGTATTTTTATCTGTGAATAATAAAAAATGCTATTAAGATAAAAAAAAGGTGGAATATAACAGTTAAAAAGCGTCGCATACGACCTTTGACTATGACACGGTGACATTCTCATAATATGTTAATGAGACGTACCCCATAAGTTTTCCATTAATAGTGATACACATTCTATGCTAATAGCGGACTAAATTTAACAAGAATGACGTCGACATTTTTACGGTATTCGAATATTTTGGAAAAGATTTTTAGGAGGAAGATTGTCTAAAAAAAATGCTTATAAAATTTACCTAAAGGTAAATACTGAATCTACTCATCTAAGGCAATTACATTATTATTATTTACATTATAGTTACATTACGCCCACGATTCTTTTAATGTTCATCATCATTATCAACCAGCCTTTTAGGGATCTTTCTTTTGAATTTGACGATAATGGGCTAGTTTCCTAAAACAATCTAATTAGTCCGTCAGTTGGATTAACAGAAAATATTCGACACGTATTTTTTCTTTTCTGAATCAAACAAAAAAATATGAAGATATAGCTCGTTAAAGTTCCGCGTAACGTCACGCCTTGCGACACTTTTTAGCACGACGTGACGTCACGTGCTCACTTTGATGCGCTTTATCTTCGTCATTTTTTGTTTGAATGACAAAAGACAAAATATAGGTCCAATATTTTTTGATAATCTAACTGACGGACTAAATGGAATAATCATTTTCGGACCCAGGAAACTAGCCCATTAAATCGATTTGAGCCGGACGGTAGCCATACGATTACAGGACAGGACCACACTCTAACCTAAAAATGGTGCAACTTTTACGAAATCTATTTTTTGTAAAGAAGATACATATAGCGCCTTTTTGCTCTATTTACGGTTTTTTGTTTTACACACTCTTGACGAACCTCTGGTGTAGTGGTTCGGCTTCGGACTACAATTTTTGCGGGATTGAATCCAACAAGGGGCAAATGTTTGTGTGATAAGAACGAGCATTTGTACCTAAGTCATCATCATCATTTTAGCCATAGGACGTCCACCGCTGAACATAGGCCTCCCCCAGTGACTTCCAGATTGGCCGGTTGGAAGCAGCCCGCATCCAGCGGTTTCCTGCAACCTTTACCAGGTCGTCTGTCCTTCTAAGTATGTTTATCCGTTATCTAGTCGCCATAGTACAAGCTTTCGTATGCAGATGGGAAAATGCGCTTCCAGTCTGGTTCGAAACGTAAAACGTTTACGTAGGCCTTCTCATTCCTCATCCAGTTGCCTCCAGCAGCCATACACTAGGTTGGTTAAAACACAATCTTCACTTTAGAACGTTTCTAATAAACTCCACCGAATATTGGTTCTGCAATAGACATGGCCCAGATGAAAACTATGGAGGTTTGTGTAGCCTTGTGTGTCAAACGTCAAATCGAGCATTGGTATAAAGATAACTAACAGCACCCTACCAAGAAAGCGTATACCAATAACGCAATGTTGTTGTAACATCAAACTCTAAAAACAAGTTTAAATTAAGACTGCTTAAAGTAAGAGATCGTCCATCGTGGTAAGCGCTGCTTCAGCATGAGATGATGATGAGTCTAATTAGAAAACAAATTTTTCTATGTTGTCTAGGGTCTGGGTGTTGTGGTACCGTCGTTGTTTCTGATTTCTGTAACACAAGTGCTTAAGCTACTTATCATAGGATCAGATCAATGTATGTGATGTTGTCCAATATTTATTTATTATTATTTATTTATAAAACCAATATATAGTATACTGATAAGAAAAAGGAAACCTGAAATTTATAATTTTCATGGAAAAAATTTAGACGAGTTTAGATCTTCAGGTCATACCCAGAGTCAGCCAACTTTAAAAATACTTGAATGGACAATTTACCAACAGTAACGTTCTTTAATAGATAAAATAAAATAACGATGCAACAGATTGCTAACAATGTCCCCGAAACCTTACACAATAAACCAAATATGCGATAGATCGTTCGATATGATACAAACCAATCGAAATCTTATCGAACCGCTTTCTAAACGCGGTCGTTTGGACCATCCCTACACTTGCAGCGATAAAGAAATCGTGTATATTCCGTCGAGCAAAAAAAGTATAGAAACAGCTCTTACTGAATTAGAATAATTACCAGTGTTCATGGAAACAGGCCCTCGACTCATAACCCTACGATAACAAGTTGACACCCGGCAAATCATTTGAAACCTATGTTAAATCATATAGTGTCACGTGGTTTTCCGGTCGACATTTTTTTATAAAACGGTTCTGAAACAGGACAGATTTGTGCGCGTAACAATAAACCTTGTACTGTGTTTACTCGTAGTTTGCATTAGCAAACAGGTTAAAACCTGTAAAAAACGATGCTACACATAAATTACTTGCAAAATATTTAATAAAGGAATATGTTCAGCTTACCATTAATAAATAAAAAGGTGAACCTCAAAAAAAATTTTTTTTGGAACACGCGAATGGACGTACGCGTATTAGGACTCGCTATGTGCGTAAGCACTACATAACTTGCAATGAAAAGCACACAGTATTTACTGCCGATAGCCAACAGACAAATAAAAAATAAACGTTTCTATTTTGGAACAAAAATATAAGTCGAGGAAAATCATTGAGAAAAAATAGGCCATTTGTCAAGCCGAGTCAAATCCATCAGCATTAATTTTGGACGTAGTTTCCACTTCTATGATTTTTAGCAGGCCTTTTTCATTGCCTTCACCAAATTGCCATCATAAATGTTTATGTAATAAGGGAACACTACTGGTTGAATTAATTAACAGTGAGATACTCTGGCTTTGGAGAAAAATATTTCTACGATTCACGAAATAACGATATTTTACCTGACCCTGTTTTTTCATTTCAATAATAATTATGTAATTATGGCTACTAATTAATATTATTTAGATTCTAATTTTGAAATTTCACTATAAAGATCTATTATCGTAGAGACTTTCTACATACTTACTTATGTAAAGCTTTTACGACTAACAAGCTTGGGCTCTATTTGTTTACACACTTCATTTTATTAATAGCTTCATCACTAGTAATCAAATCGAGTACCAGTCGATTTTAATTAACCTACTTCTAACTGTCGAACTGATTTTAATGTTTATACGTATGTTTGTGTAATCCGTGACTAACTCTTAAAACCATAGATTTTGAGCTCATTTTTTTTTTCTGACCAGACCAACACTAGCTAGCTACCACCTATATATTTTTAGGGTTATGTAGTCAAAATGGAACTATTATCGTTTCGCCATGTCCGTCCGTCTGTCTGTCCCTTTATCCGCGGCTTAGCTCAGAGACTCCTAGGACTTGAAAGCTGTAATATCGCAAGGGTATACATACTAATCACGAGGAAGTGGTAGAATAGAAACTTTAAAAAAAATGTTTAGGTTACCTGCCCTAAACGTAAAGTAGGATGTTTTTTTGGTCTCGTCTATCGCATGGTGTAGAGTGTTTTTGGATAGGTCGTTTAAAAATATGTGGATGTGAACTAGTTAGGCTTAGTTAATATAACTATTAAATTTTGAATTTGAAAAAACTTCTGACACATCTGTGCAGCACCAGCTCTTGGGCCTTGGTCTTGGCCTCGATCATCTTTTATCTAGCACCGTTTTATTGTAACCATTCTTTTAAGTCCAAACAAGTTTGTCGACTAGGAAATGAGCTGATAACCTTCAAACGGCTAAACGGATCTTCATAAAATATAGCTAAGATCCATCTTTGTAATATCAGCTTAAAAAAAACTACATTAGAATCGGTCCATTCGTTTCGGAGCTATGATGCCACAGACAGATACACAGATACACAGATACACAGATACACAGACACACAAACACACAGATATACAGACACACAGATAGACACGTTAAACTTATACTATCCCTCTTTTTCGTCGGGGCTTAATTAAGTTAAGCTTGGAGAATAAAATTACTTAGTTAATGTTATTAATTACGTAAAACAGGGAGCAAACACCGCATTGTGACAGGAAACTACGGGACCACGGACCACGTACTTGACCGGTTTTTATATTATAATCTTGAAGACTATAGGCTGCTCTCTACATTTGCGATACCTTAAAGATAACTAAGTTTTAAGTCCTGTTGCATATGTACATCACTTAGTAAGCAAAAAAAGATTTGAATTTGAAATTGAAATTTGTGTAAGTATAAAGTATGCACAAGCATTCTGTGGCAATGTGTGTTGGTAGCACCAGATATCAAGATATAATTTATTGTTATCAAGCTAACCACTAACAATACATACTATTAACTAATCTGTGCCACCAGTACATAAAACCCACGCTTTCTACTTGAATTGATAGAACTACATAGAAGTACTAAATATATTATCTACTTGTGAGTGGTCTGCGTGTCTCTAACAAATTGAACACAATAACAAAATGGCTACAACTATTACTGCAATGATTTAAATAAGTAATTAGCAGTAAAATGGGCGACACTGATACTCATCCAATTGCCAATATCGACGACAAACGGCGCTAGTGTCTCATACATAAACATGACCTTTGTATTAAATGCCTGGACCTCAATGAGATGTATTAGAACTGCAGTTGCACTCTATTCCCTTGAAATAAAGATCACTTTTCAACAATGGTATTCTTGCCAGGGTGGTCATTCAAGAAGGTAGGCCTACTTCGGAGATCGGTGACAATTATTCGCAGACGGCGCCAAGGAATCCTTGCAAATGAAATTAGTTCCTAGTTCTTATTTACAAGGTTCATTTTAACTTGTGCTATTCGTCTGTATTAGCGTTCTCGATTAAAATGTACAAAGTTTACCGACGAAAGTTTATGGCTTATAGCAATTGGAAAGCTGTAAAAGAGCTACTAAGTCATAAAAGAGTGCTATATGAAGTACAAAGGCGCTAATTAAAGTGGTCGGGTTTATTGCCGCCAGGATAAATGACCTGTATTACAAATGTTTAATGGTTTACAGTTAGTTTCTTATTTTTGTTGATATAATGACTTTTTATATGACACTGACCTAATGACCGGGGAACTTAGTTTAATTTGTTTTGAGACAGTCACTAAGCGACGAGTTAATCTAATTAATTGAAATAAATAAAATAATGTTATGAAAATGTCCTTGAGAAAGCTTAACAGTGCGAAAGAAACGTAGAAGAAGCCTTTCATATAAAATCCGATTTAAGTTCGCACGCCAACAGACGCGGCACCGGTTGATATATCAAAAATCCTAATAATTGAAAGACATGAGCTTGTATGCACGTTGTGTCATAAGTTAAGAATTTCTAAACCAGTTACTAACTAGCAATAAGTGGATTTTATTTAAAAAAATAAAACCGACTTCAAAACACTAAAATGCTAAAAATAATCCTAACACTTAAGTACCTAATCAGTTACTTTTGGAGTCGGTTCTTTTAGGTACTTAAGTGTTAGGATTATTTTTAGCATTTTAGTGTTTTGAAGTCGGTTTTTTTTTAAAATAAAATTTACTTATTTCATCTATTTTTAGTGACAAATCCTAATCTAACTGCTGAACACCGATTTCATCCCCTATTTTCCTACCCTTAGGGGTGATTTTTATTTTGTAAACTTTTATCATAGCATCTTTGAAGTATAAGCTATTCAATAAAATAAAAATCATCAAAATCGGCTCATATTTGTCGAAGTTAGGTAACAAGAACCACAACCAAAATATTATCTGGGTATAAATTTGTTGATTTTCTCAAAAAGTTCTTCCTTAATCAATTTCGATAAAATTTATATGGGACCACCTCTGAAGTATGATCTACCAAACAAAAAAAGAATCATTAAAATCGATTCATAATTGGCGGAGTAATCGGGTAACATACATACAAAAAAAAACATACAGTCGAATTGAGAACCTCCTCCTTTTTTGAAGTCGGTTGAAAACTATATCTATGTTGATTGAAACAAATATTAAAGTATGCCTTTATACGTCCCACTGGAGGGCACAGGCCTCACCTCAACTATGAGGTGGTTTGGGCCATACACCACCACGCGAGCCCAGTGTGGATTGGTGGGGGGGTGTAGCAAGGCCAGTGACTTAACCTTACTGTCAGATGTTATTAACGCGTTCTAAGGCCTCTGACTATGCTCCACGGCTAGTACCAAACGATATTACCTATCCAACCGCTTTTAACGTGCCATCCGAAGCACAGAAATGCTTTTGAAACAGTAATTATGTAATTTATTGTATTTTAATTGTTTGCATACACCTAAGTTTACTGTTAAGGATAGCTGTTGACAGGTAAGGCTAAGGTATTGCTTCACCTGTTAAGCGTAGGTGTATAATGAAGAGTGTCTCAATATCCACTTTTGTGTATCACTGCAATACCTACACGAAGGTGGAATTTGAGATATTAGTCGTTAATTCGTTATACATCTACGCTATTACCTTTCACTCTAAGATACTTTGTTGTCATTATCTCTTGTACTTAAATTAAGAATTAAAAGAAAAACATAGGAACACTTACAGACTCACAAGACAGATGTTTTGGACGATGTAATATGTTAAGGGAGCCGCTCCTAACAGGGGCGAGAAAACTTATTATGAAAAAAGTCCTTGGTAAGGCAAGTCTTCTTGTACTCCGTAGTTATGAACGTAGTACTTATATGTTTAAGATGGACTTACGCTTAGAGATGTGCAGGAACATTCCCCATAAACTGAATTTTTACCGCATAGGAAACATGGTACGATTCCCGCATGAAAAATGTTCCTTGAAACGGCCGAACATAGAACCTCATCCGTCGTTTTTTTAAGTTCGTTATATGCATGTTGTACGGTCAGGAGTTTTATATAAGTATCAAATTATCTTCGGTAACCCTGAGCAAAGAAAATTAATTAATTTATTTATTTATTTATTTACACTTTATTGCACAGACATTTAAGGAAAAGTTGTACAAATGACGGACTTAATGCCAAAAGCATTCTCTACCAGATTAATAAAGATATCTTTGCCCTAAGTGACTTACTTAATTTCGATTTTAGAAAATAAAAATGCTGGCTCGTTGCTCGCTTAAAGGCTTAGTTTAGCCATTCGCCAGCGTAGAAACGCTGCTAGCATTCTCGCCTCTTTGCCTCATGGACACGCTTTTATTTTTGGTAGTTTTTAGTTTTTGGTTAGTTTATTTTTGTGTTATTAGAATTGTAATTGTTTTATAATAAATTGACTTTAAACCCTAAAACCTTAATAATAATAATATTTTTAAAAAAATTAAGTCCGTCTCAATATAAAAACTAGACTCACAACGATCTGTTACCAGCGAATCCTCCGCTACTTTGGTCACATTGCCCGTCGTCAGCCAGATAATAAGACAAGTTGGTTGTGGTTGGCAAGGTGGAAGGGAAAATACCACGCCAATCACCAAGCCGCTGGTGTAACTAGGTGTCTGCTCTCACTGGCCTCACGATGGCAACTGCCCTGAAAGAAGCTGAAACCGGACAAGTTGGCGGGAAATTGTGCGGGAAAACGCGACCTTCAGAAATGAAGAAAAAGATTGAGAAGAAGAAAATAGAGTCAATTTAACATAAAGATAAACACCTTCTTAGTATAAAAACTGACAGCAAGTTATGAGTGGGTAGAAAAAACTTCAAAAGCTTTAATAAAAGTGCAGTAATAATTTGGACTATAATACAAAAAAAGAACAGAAATATCAACTTACACGAATACAGTGTAAAGTGGTCGAGCGATTCGGAAAACCCTCTTTGGTAACAAAACGACTACCTACTGTTGTTGAATATCAAACCTCTAGGGATGTTACGGTTGCAGAAATTATATCCGCGGATGCAGATGCAGATGTAGGTTCTAAGGGTTTTGTAAAGAATACATTATTTATTATGAGGTACTTCAATAAATAGATAGACGCGTAATTCATAATCTAATATTGTTAAAAAATTAATAATAAAAAGAAATTTGCTAAAAAATCGTGAAAAATATAACCAAAAATAATTGTTGTGTCTTGTCTATGCACAAGAATGCTCTCTTAATTAATTTAAGAGAATTGTTGTTCAAGTACTTCTTTGATGAATACTCTAATAGAAATACTTAGTATTAGTTATTTCTTCAGCTTTATCGCATTTTTACAAGAAATACGAATACAAAAAATATTTTAAGATAAGATAAATCCTTTTATTGTCATAGTTGTGGTACGTATAGATCGTATAAACTAGTTGTTTCAGACAGTTAACCTATTAGCAGGCATACAATATTCAGCTTGAAAAATAATTAAATAAATATAATAAAATTAAAAATAATAAATAAAATTTTTCGCCTTTTAAAACTTTTATTCAGTTTTTTAAGTCCCACGTCACTAAAAAGTAAAAATCGCACCATTTTTTACGAATGCGGATGTAAAAAATTATTTGCGAAATCTGTGAATGTGGATGCAGAAGCAAATAGCAACAACCCTATCCTTTACTCAGCAAGCATGACCCATTTCACATTGATGTGGGCGACAAAAAGCTGTCGCGTCCAGGCAGGCTGACTACGAATAGATAGATTGCGTATCCAGTCCAATTAAGTACCCTGAGACCCTAATTACATTATGAGCGACAGAGACAGTAGAAGTGGTCTATACTAAGTGTGCAACATAACGCACACAAAGAATGTCTTAATAATGTCTTTCGTGTTTTACCATATCCAGACACCTTTATATCACTTTTTTTGCGTTCATACGACATGAATCTTCACTTCAAAATCTTTAAAAATAAACGTATAATCGACACACGAGAAAAAAAATCTTACATAACAATATAAAACTTTAGTGGGATCAGGAGGCCTACTACAAACATGTTTCGTTTGTTCGGACGTATAAACCTAATAAATTAGAATAACCATTTACCTGTGTCAATCCTTTGACAAAACATGAACATCTGCAATGAGCCGGGTAAAAAACACGACCGTTTTCAATTGTTCATAAATTGTCAAAGGTTTCACACAAGTTGATGTTATTTTAATTTATTAGGTTTATACGTCCGAACGAAAGAAACATTTTCGTAGTAGGTCTCCTGATGCGTCGAAAAGGTTTCCGTTCAGCATTTGTCGTGGCAGCCACGGACTTAACACTACGCTGACTTTTTCTATTCCTATTTAATTAAAACCTGCAAAACAAGTTTGCTTCCAAAGCCATATTTTTTAAATATCAAAGTAGGTACAGAACCTTTGGTATTGTTATTTCAAACAGAAGGAACGTAACGGATTATTAAAATTTATTTTATTAGGGTAAAAAGTTATCGTTTTTTTTTTTGTTAAGAACATAATTATGATTTGTTTAGGCATTAATTAGGACGTCATTAAAAACATTTACCCTAACAAGGTTAGGGTGAAGATAGACTCTTCACGGTCATATACGACCGTGAAGACTCTATCTTCACCTTAACATTGTAACATGCGTTTATATCTATTCATTATACTTGACGACCCAATGGGCTAGTTTTCTGGGTCAAAAAAATATTATTCTATTGAGTCCGTCAGTTAGATTATCAAAAAATATTGGACCCATATTTTGTCTTTTGTCAATCAAACAAAAAATTACGAAGATAAAGTGCATTCCTATCATACGGCCGTAAAGAATACACTTTCCCACCGCCAACAGGAGGCGTGTCGTAAGATGCGACTAATTCCTGTAGCACACGACGGGCAGCAGCGTCTGCGTGCGATATCTTATAAAAAACTGCGCTCGCCAACCCGCCTGCCAAGCGAGTATTGGCAATCCCCCCAATAAAAGTCGTTGGGGGAGGCCTATGTTCAGCAATGGACGTCCTATGGCTGAAATGATGATGATGATGAAGCGCATGCAGATTTTGGGATTGGGAGCACGTGATATTCACGCCTTGCTAAAAAGTGTCGCAAGACGTGACGTTACGCAGAACTTTAACGGGCTATATCTTCATCATTTTTTGTTTGATTGAGAAAAGAAAAAATACGTGTCCAATATTTTCTGTTAATCCAACTGACGGACTAATTAGTTTTTTTAGGAAACTAGCCTATTGGCGACGGCGTAGTGGTGATGATTTGCCTTCAACTCAAAGGGTCCTAAATTCAATTCCTGATTTCGATCATTTTTTTTGGGTCATCACGGCCTGTCGTGCAGCAGAAGCGCCGGGAGATTCTCCCGACCCACCAGCCTTAACGACTTCATCCGCAGGGCTCTTGCTAGCGCTTCGATACCGGCTATGGCCTGATGCGGAGTGATAGCAGGAGGCCTGATGGTATGACCTTGGTTCCGTGGAAGATGGGTCGGCCCCTAGTGTGAGACGCAACCTGTGTTGACACACTGGCTCCGAATCATCTTCCACAAACCTCGTCAGGGGTTGGCACTACTGCTGCATCAGCGGAGCCCCTCAAACGTCGCAAATTATGCAGATATTAGTAGTACCTACATATTTGAACCTTTTGGGGTCCAAATTATCATGGCGTTTGGAGCAAGCCAGTTTGCCAGCAATGGTCAGTTATAGAGAGTACCTCTAAAACTGACCATAAATCAAAATCCAGCGGATTAAGATCGGGACTAGACGACGGCCAGTCTTCAGATCTGATGAAGTCCGAAACGTTCGTTTCCAACGAAGACTACGTGGACCGAGTTTACGAAGTAATTGGATAGTGCCCACGTTGCACTCTGTCGACTAATTGGGAAGCTTTTTTAGAGCTTTGAGCATAAAAACGGTTATTTTGTTTGTTAAAATGTTGCTCAAATGTAAAAAATATCTCATCCGTAAACAAAAATTTTCTGTGACCTCCCTTTTCGTACCGCTTCAGTAGTTGTTTCGATTTTACCACCCTATTCTTTTTAAGTTATCAGTTAAGAAATGACCAGTACGTCTCTTATAGGCTGCAAGTCCTTAGTCATCTTTTAAAATACGCGACATGGTTCTAGGTGCTATCTTCATCTCCCGAGATAAAAACTTTTGCTTTCGGACAGGATTTCTTCGAATTCTTTCCCTTACTGCTTTGACCACCTTTTTCGTAGTGAGCACTAGGTGGACGGTCACATATTTTTCTGTCACAAACAGAGGAGGTCTCATTGTACCTATTAATAGCCCGGTACACAAACATTTTACTAATACCAAGCGTATGGAGAGTTTTAAAAATTGCATTTGGCTCCATATCTACTTTATGTAATGCAATCACAGCAATTCGGTTCTCTTTATCATCCCACTCCATTTTAATATCGCAAAATATTGTACATGTATTGGCGCCAAAATTAGAAAACTCAATGAACAATCATATAAAAATGACTGATTCCAAATTCAAATGTAATATTTTGTTTATTTTTAATTGTAACAGTTTTATGGCCAGACTTAGTATATATACGAGTACAACTTTGTACATAAATTCTTTAAAAAAATAAATTGTCTATAATTACACGTCTGTCACATATTAATTATTGTATTCATCTAGCGATGACTCCAAAATCATATTACATACCTTTTCTAAACATTAACTACCATTCTAAAAATGTATAACACAGATTAAGTTCAAGTTTGATAGTTGGTTTGTAGACTCAAGCCGTGTGACACGAGCGTTACATTTTTATTTCACAGAGGCACTTAATGACATTTTAATGACTAGACGCTTCGGTCTCACTTGAAAGGCGGATCATTAGAACGGCTTATACAAACTTTGTAAGCTCGATTTACATTTACACTGATTATGTGGTAAGTCTATGGTCATGAAGCAATTTCGAGTTTTCACGCAACATTGGGTTTACCTTTACAAGTTAGAGGCCGCTATTATAAATAAATAAATATTAGAACAACATCATATACATTGCTCATCCTAAGATAAGTAGCCAAAACACTTGTGGTATAGAAATCAGAAATCATGATACCACAACACGCAGACCCGAGACAATATAGGAAAGCAATTTTTCTATATTGACCGAACGGGAATCAAACCCGGAACCTCAGAGATGGCGACACCAAGCCCAGCATCTCGCCTCTCGGCTACGGACGTCGTCAAATCTATCAACAAGTAGATACTTAAATGTTTAGCACCAGCGGAACGTCAACGTGACTTCTGTCTCTCTCTTCTTTTACCCATCTTTACCCAATGCTCCATAACATATTTTATACCGTCCTTAGCTTTGTCATCCCATCTTCCCGCTAACTTGACCAGGTTTAACTAGGACTGTGTCCCACAGCACTTTTCTCAGTATTTTTTTTAATCAGTTTACGGATTATTCCTCTTGCTCAGTGGCGAGGAAAAGCATCATGAGGAAAGTTGTACATTCAGAAAACACTGGATGTGCAGCAACGGTCTGCCTTTTCTGTCTGAGAGTTACAGAGGTCTGATGACAATCGCTCTAAGTGTAACATGGCTTGCTGCATCCAGGATCATTGTCGCACCCTGACTAAGTAGGGGACAGGGGGGACAAAGCACAAGGAAGAACGAGGCCCCAGGTGGCCCCCTAGCATGTGGCCTTCCCAGGTTTCTATGTTGAGTTCTAGGCTTCCACTCTTACACCTTCCTTCTTGCCATATCTAGTATCGGTACTTTGGCATTTGGGACCCGCCCATTTCCACTTCTTTCTTCTTCGTTTTTCTTTTGATTTCTCTATTCCCCAAGAGAAGTGACATCATATTATGTTGGTACCAGCTTATATCGTTTGTACAAATAAATCTGTCAGTAAGGTAACGTTAGTACTTGCGTAGCAAACCATTTCATAGGCTTGAAGAGGGACTTACTTAAATGCAAAGGCTGATGTTATTTTTTTGTAAACAAATGTAGGAAATGATCATTATTTTTAAATAGATGACGTCATGTTCACTCTATTTTTTATTAAAAACTGTCACCTTATTTACTGTCAGTTAAAAAAAGTGGATAAACCTTGTTTTAATAAAACGAAGAATCACCAAAAACAATTACGGAAATAGAACAAAGAATTATAAACACATTACATTGGATGTGAGGTATAATTAACAGTCAATCATTAAATAAGCTACAGTAAATTACGTGTACTACGTAATATTAGGGTGATTTTCCCAGCACCAAATCGTAAACGGCATGGCTGAAACTGCTAGTGCAGGATGGCACTTTTAACTTGTAATATTTTTTTTTAGATGAAAAATGTTGTCTCCTACAGCAGCCTACAAATATTTTTCCATTATGATTGTCGCTAATAAGGAAAAAAAATATATAAACACCTAAGTTTTTCATACCGGTGAAGCGGCACAATTTGTTTTTCAGTATACTTTTAATCATATAATAAAAACAGTTGATTTTTTAGGGATTTCCTTTTTTTTATTTAAATCCTAAATAGTTGCAGTACTTTATTGCGGAAACTTCATTACAAAATCTGTTGTATTTAATGAATGGTAAGTACAAATTCACGTGTCCAAATTAGATTTTTCACCGCGGTGAATTTTCGTTGTACGCGAATATCTAGGCATCCAACAACACTAGCTTCTCGCTACTGCGCAGTAAACTTGCGCACCAGGGACGCCTAAGCGCTTGATGTGAGAGGACGCGTGTTGCTTGTCTGGTGTTCCCACCAAAAACGTAAGTAGTGGGTTCCGGTGACTTGGGACCGCTTTTTTTTTCATTCACGTGAGTGGATAAAAGTTGTGATCCAATGATCCGATATGTTTATTAAATATATGTACTTTTACTTAATGTCGCCCGATCAAGTAGGTAGTATCAATTTATTTCTATCATAAATACTGTGCTTGTAGTGTTAACTTCTATTGGCTGTTTTTCATGACGGTGATCTCATTCCGGTGAATTCGGTGACCTAAATTGACACCGAAATGAGAAAAAATATCATTTCGGTGATTTTTTTTCATTTCGGTGAGAAGTTGTTCATTTCGATGATTTTTATCTTCATCTCGGTGTTTTTTTTTTTCATTCCGGTGACAAATTATTTCACTTCGGTGAAAAACAGACCATAATTTCTTTTGTTACATTTTAGTTGCACAAGGAATATATTTGTTTTGGGGACTAAAATGTAGCTACTAGTTAAAAGAATAATCTCAGTTGTTGCTCACGTGGGCAATAGGCTATTTGACTAAATTATGATAATTAGTCCACTTTAAACGTAATTAAAAAATATTGAACACGTGCTTTTTTAGGTTCCGTACCAAAATAGTACAAAAGGAACCCTTATACTTTCGCCATGTCCGTCTGTCAGTCCACGGCCTAGCACAGATACTGTTTGTACTAGGAAGCTGTAATTTTGCACGAGTATAAACATTAAACACGCCGACAGAATGGTACAATAATATCATGAAAACAAAAATTCTAGGGTATCTCCCCTACACGTAAAGAAGGGATGAATTATTTATTTTTAGTCTACACCATCGTTTGGGGTATCGTTGGATGGGTCTTTCAAATAAATTGCGAGGTTGTGAAGACCATTTTTCGATTCAGTGATCGGTTCCCGAAATATTAACCTTTGTTGTTTAAATTCCGAAATATTTTTGCTAGAGTCGTGTCACCATCCAAAAGATAGATTTTTGTGCTACCTGATTTATTAATGACTAATACACAATAAGATTTTGTGAAGACAAATAACAAGAGATTACGTTTGTTTTATTTTACATTATACAGTGTGTAACGAAAAGGTGAAATAAAACTTTAAGGGGTTATTCTACGGCTAAATTACATCAACTTTTTCTATGGGACCATAGAAAATACCCATGTTGATTTTCAGACTTTGTCAGCCCCCTTCCCCTTTTTAGGAGTTGACTTTTCAAAAAATCTGAAACATGTTTACTCATTTATCGTAAGGAGAACTCACTCCCGTGATGTTTTGAATAAAAGAGTCTGACTAATCTTGTTTCCCTATACAAACTTTGGGCCCCTATTTCACCCCTTTAGAGGGTGAATTTTGAAAAACCCTTTCTTAGTGCACCTCTAGACCTTATAAGAAACCTACACGCCAAATTTGGAATCTCTAGCACCAGCGGTTTGGGCTGTCCGTTGATATGTCAGTCAGTTAGTCAGTTTCTTCTTTTATATATATAGATGTTTGATGCGGCTCGCGTAACCAGACGTTTTTATGTATGCAGCTGCATTTTGTATGCGAGTCCGCAACTCTGTTATTGAGGATACTGGTCTCACGTAGACAAGGTCTTTCAGACATCCGCAATAAAAAAAAAATCAAGGGATTTAGATCCGGCGATCTGGGTGGCCATAAAATAGGGCCGAGCCGGCCTATCCACCTCTGTGGGTAGTGTTGATTCAAATAATTTCTTACTACTATTGCGTAGTGAGCTGGGCACCCATCATTTTTAAGCCACATTCTCCGCCTCACTTCTAAACTGATATCTCCTAGCATGCCGGGTAAATCATTTTGTAAAAAATTAAGGTAAATTTCACTATTCAGTGTAGCTGGATGTTTATATAGCCCGATCACCTGTCCGCCAATAATCCCAGTCCAAAAGTTAACTTTAAATTGAACTTGGGACCGATCTTCCCTCATCAAATGTGGGTTTTCTACTTGCTAGCTATGTAGATTGTGGATGTTGAGATATCCATCTTTCCGGCATGAGGAATCATCCGTTCACAACATTTTATTGAAAAATTGCAGGTCCTCCCTTATTTTATTTAACACGATTCTGCAGAATGCAATCCTGCGCGGATAGTCAGCAGGCTGTAGAGTTTGGACCCTTTGAACATGGAAAAGGTGCAACCTGTATATTTTTAACCGACTTCAAAAAAGGAGGAGGTTCTCAATTCGTCAGTATCTTTGTTTTTTTTAAATTATTTTTTTTATTTGTTTTATTTATTTATTTATTTTATTTGTTCAGCGATCATTCGTTACCAGGTTAACCGATTTCGATACTTCTTTTTTTGTTCGAAAGGTAATACTTTCGGAATGGTCCCATATAAATTTGATCAAGTTCTGATGATGGGATCTATAAGAAAATCATCAAACTTTGCATGAACTCCATCCGTGCCAACTGATTTTTGTACCTATGTTGCCCAATATCTTCGGCATTTGTGAACCGATTTTGATGATTCTTTCTTTATCGAATAGCTTATACTTTAAAGATGGTATATTGAAAATTTTTTGGAAAATTTTCACCTCTAAGGTGGGTAAATAAGGGATGAAATCGGTGTTCAGCCGTTAACTTATGTTTGCACTGAAAAGATTCGTATTGTTGAGGATTATCACTGTATGTATCACTAAAAATAGATGAAATAAGTAAATTTTATAAAAAAAAAAAGTAAACCGACTTCAAAAAACTGAAAAGATAAAAATAATATCAACACATAAGTACCTAATCAGTTACTTTTGGAGTCGGTGCAAACGAAAACATTCAAACTCTCTTCGGATAGCACCGACTCCAAAAGTAACTGATTAGGTACTTATGTGTTGATATTGTTTTTATCTTTTCAGTTTTTATGGTTGATTATTACAATATATTTGTTATTTTTGTTGTTTTATTCTCACATGTTCCTAAATGAATTTAAGTTTAAATAAGTTAATATCCATGTATGGTACATTTTAATTAATACTTTCAATACCATTATAGTATAGTCAGAAAAGGATAACCTGTACTGTGTGATAGCACTCTTCAAAACGTAGGTAAGTAATTATGGAACTAGGATAGCAGCATTTTAGGTGCATTGCGTGGTAACAGTTTAGTTTTTTTCGGTGACTGCATAAGTAATTTCATTGCGGTGACTCGCGTTTTTCATTTCGGTGATGAGAAGTTTCATTTCGGTGAACTATTCTTTAATTTCGGTGACACCAAAATTTTAAAGTACTATATCTCCTAAGTATATGAACTCAATTTGATGTCGAGTAAAGATTAATCATAACAATATCATAAATAACAATACTACATGGTTTTATTTCAAAAAAAGTTATAAATAAAAAAGTTCACCGTAATGACAAAAAAAATGGACTTGTTGAAATTGACCCATTAGTGACAGAAATTTACGTAAATATTATTTTTGTTTTTGTTATTTTTAACGTACTTATACGACCTACAGTACGAGTACAACGACTTTCCAACATTTGTTTAACAATACACCGAATGTCTCTACTGAGAGCCACATATCCAGTGTCATTGTACCTTTGTAAGCTATTTTGAACCTTGTGTGTTTAGCATTAGGAATATTTATTTATTCACTTACAACACGTGCATTAACTTACGCGCCTTTGTTTACACTTTTAATAACGATTTCGATTTAATCTGAGTGCTCTCAATGCTTTTCTAATCGATTGTCCAGAATGGATATTATGATTACGAATCGAGTGAGTTTGTTTTTATTAAATTTACTTGTAGCTCAGCGTCATTTCAAATTGTTTATTGCACATGTTTTAAAATTGATACATCAGAGGGCTTTCTACTATGATCTCTTAGCAGTATAAAACCTTATTTGTCTTATAGTTTGACGTAAAAAACCTGCTTACTGTTGGTAAGAACACCATGACATGGCCCCGGCACTAACTATAACATACGGTAACATTAGTTCTTAAAATTCAATTTTCACGAATATCTTAATAGGCTTAATATTTGCCAAATACTCTGTGTAACAAGCTCTAAATAAACACTCAATTTACCTGGCTGATGCCATATAAATAGTTTGTCTTAATTTGCGCCGAATTTCGAAAACGAGGATTACCTATTTTTCTTCATTGAATTCTGTCTGTTATTATTAAAATAGCTACTTGAACGAGTCAGAACTTAATTAAGACAAATACGATACCAATTGGTCTAATAATTACCCTTTGCTATTTTTTAAACCTATTAGGTAGAATTTGTAGGTTTCATAAAATTATTAAGCGAATTAACTGGCTACAGACAAAAAAGTACTTTATTATTAGGACTTGTTTGTAAAACATTTCTTTTTTTTATAATATAGAGTACGTGTAGGTAGGTTGTCTACCTATCTTCTTCTATCTTTCAATAATAAATTGTTTAACTTACCTTAAAAAACACATAAAAATAGTTTACCTAAATTTATTTTTAGTGTTTTTAATGAAATGGTACGACAAATTATCTAACTTCGCGACAATTTACCTAGGTTCGCTAGAGTGGGGTGTTGGCAACATTTAGTATTTTATAAATAAAAATATTTTTGTCTGTGGTCAATCTTTCTTCTTCCAATGGCGTCCGAGCCACATTGTAACCATTGCTCTAAAATAAAGCAAGTTTAATTAAAAGTGAATTGTTTTATCTAGTCTACTACCTGTCTTATCACCGCCAAGGCGACACATCTACTACAGTGCAGAGACCTGCACATGGGGGCAAATGCAGCTTGTAAGAATAAGAATTGGGTTCTGTGGCGTGCATTTAAAGAGGCGCTATGTGAAGCTGTGAAAGATACAATATTTTTAAACAAGGTGTTAATGAATAACGATTCTAATGCTCAAATACAACAACTTTTCTTATGGGACCAACATCGAATTCGAAAAAAATTTTTGACGCTTCCATGCAAACTGATGTCAGCTGGTCGAGATTTAATATGGGAAAGTTTTTTTTTTTGCGATTTCGATGTTGGCCTCATAGAAAAACTTGCTGTATTTCAGCAGTGGATTAACCTCAGAAAAGGTTTTGCGTTATTCATTACCACCTTTTAAATGTATCACGCGATTTATTTTTCTAAGCTCATGTTTTACGGCTTATCTACTTCAGGAACAATATAAATGTAAATTGATTACTACGTAAAAATATTTGTTGCCTACATTTTTACGTGATTCTTCTGCTTAACTTATTAGCAATGCGTAATCAAAACACTGTGGTGTGTGGGGTCGGCCGTAAAGAATACATTTCCCCACCGCCAACAGGAGGCGTGTCGTAAGAGGCGACTGATTCCTGTAGCACGAGACGGGCAGCAGCGTCTGTGTGCGAAATATTATAAAAAACTGCGCTCGCCAACCCGCCTGCCAAGCGTGGCGAGTCAATACTCGCCACTAGTCCCTAAAAATGGGGGAATGTCAATACATTCCCCCATTTTTAGGGAGGCCTATGCTCAGCAGTGGACGTCTTATGACTGAAATGATGATAAATCAAAACACAATAGATATTCCATTGTTATGCGGACATGTGAGACCGCTTAGACAACTGCTATGCTGCAAAAGCTGTATTTGCGCATTAGAATCACTCCCTAGAAGGAACTTAACCTCTAAATTAGGACCTTATAGTATTGAAATACAGATAAGGTTGATAATATCACATAATGACATATTTCACACATCTCATACATATGAATAAGCTACAACATGGGTGGTGTCACAAGAATAAAATTCAAATTACTTACTGACTTCATCTTGCCAACCCAAGGGCCACTTTCACCTTTGGCTACGTAAAACATCATTTCAATGTATGTTGGCATTCCTATTGTCGACGACACTTCAATTTAAAGTGCGATATATGTATGCTACCGCAAACAACGCGTTGTGTAACTTCCAAAAATAAATATGGCCAAGAGTGAGTTGGGTTTTGAGTTTTAAAATAATATCTAAAAAATACGGTGCTAATGATTGAACTCTCAATGCTTTGTAGATAGGTATTATTTAAGTTTCGGTTGTACAACCACTTCAGATATTATAAAGAATGACTCAATAAGAGTACAATTTTTAAATGTAGTGTATTTTTTTTTTCGTGAAAGTGGCAATTTTGAAATTTGGCAGCTGTCATCATGTTTGTTCCGATTAAGAAAAATGGAGCGCTTTACGACAGAATAACGCGTTATAATTGTGAAAATTTGTTACAAAATTTACGTAAGTTATGCTGAGACCGCCCGAATTTTAAGTCGAGAAAGTGCACATAATGTGCTAACCATTTGAAGAGTTAAAAAAAATGAAGTAACTGAGTGGATTAGAGTCAGTGAGACTCTTCGGTCGGTCTGTTAAAAACATAGCTTCAGTAATCGAGTGTCGCCGAAAACATCAATTCGGCATCGTTCTCAACAACTTTAAATTTCACGAAGCACTTCGCCTTCGCCATCTTTAGGTATGCGTACAAAAAAAAATCTTTGATGTTTTGTAAAATCTCCAGTTGCGAATAAACCAAAAACAATTCCTGACCTCAAATCCGAGATCCAACGCATCATGGGTGAGATACAGCCATATATCTGTGAAAATTTCATGAAAAGAGTAATGGCTTGACATTAGAGCCGTGGAGGCCATTTGCCAAATATCCGATTTTATTCCATATTTAATCGGAACGTGTCATCTTTACAATGCATTAAAAAATCACAACTCTCAAAATATACGTGTTTTTACTTTAAAATGAAAAAGTGCACTCTTACTGACACACCCGTTACAAATGGGTTATTTGACAAAACTCATGCAATATCTATAATAAAACAAAGTCTAGTTAGTTACACCAATTGTAAGTCAAGTACGGCTGGCCTTTTTTTTTTATAAGACCAATTCTTCCGGCGGAATTTTATTATTACTTCCCTTGTAGATTTATCACAACTTTTATTTTTTCCCATTGTTTTTTCATAGGAAGCAATCACTTTTAATCTTTTACAGCACTAAATGGCGCCAAAATTATACAAACAGTAACAAATTGACTGAATGTTCTCTATTTAAATTTGAATAAAGGTATAAACTATTTAGCGTTCTTAATTACGTGACCAGCCAGTAAATAGGAGTTTTTATCTTTGGTTTGTTAGATTTGTATTCGCTTCGAATAGCAAAATAAGTATTACTTTAACATCAGAAAATTAACGAAAAAAAAAGTGGCGGTACGAACATCGCCGGGACAGCTAATCTATCTATTACTAAGTCGGGTTAGTTACACCATGTATAAGTCAAGAACGGCTGTACCAATTTTTTTGATCTTTGGTTTGTTGGATCTGTCTCCGCCCCGATTAGCGGAATATATAATAAAATATCGGAAATTTCACGAAAAAAAAAAAACAAATGTAGGTATATGAATTTCGCCGGGACAGAGCTACTAATGAAATGTAAAAAAGTCATTATGAAAAGGTAACTGACGACTGAGACTGATTGAGAAAGGATCTAGAATTGAGGCCACGTAACGGCAAGCGCAGCGTAGGGCGTCCACCGACAAGGTGGAAAGACGACCTGGTAAAGGATGCAAGAAGCCGCGGGATGCAGGCCGCTTTCAACCGGACATGATTGATGATTGAGGGTGATGAGGACGGACATTGATCTGTGCGTTCAATCAAGCTATCGTATGGGACGACACGGCAAGGGATTTTTAGGTGACGAATAATAATGTACCTTTTAATTATAAAGTTATGGTTGAAATTGCAATGATAATGGTCTTAGCAAGCCGCGGCATGCTTAGGAATACCGAATTATTAATATGAACCTTAGTACCATACAATTAAGGTACAGTACTATTCTTCACTTAAAAATCCATTGCCATGCCGTCGCTATAGTGAGCGCAGTCCCTTAGCATTCATTATATGAAACTTAACTTTTCATACCCATAGCTATTATTTATTCTGTGGTTAGGCTGTCACTACTTATGGTGTTCATACAGGGTTACATTGTACCAAATTTAAAAAAATACGATTTAGGGAACAATATAAAGAAGCATCTTAATCGTTATTATTTTTTAGTAGGTATGTAACAAAAAAAAATTAAAATTCCCGAAAATAGTGTCAATAGATAGATTACGAAAGCCGCGCGGTCATTCATAAGAGGCGTAGGTACGGCGAGCCAACAAGGACCTTACGCAGTGCACATACGGTGCAATTTTTTCATGAATGAGTTAAATTATCCACGCGTACGATTTTTAACAGCGGATAGGAATAATTAAATGTGATTTTTTTTTTGTTCTTTGCATAGTTTGATTAAGATACTGATTCTGAGCCACTCCTAAATATTTGGCACCCCTGTATAGGCCATAGCCTCATATGGTAACTTATTACCATAGGATGTAGCGTTGCCTTTTTGCTTACCCACTGAAGCAAAAAGAGGTCCTTAAAACCCTTCTAGCGTAAAATTAATGTCTACGGGACCCGTTTTCTTATTGAGAAGGACTCTAACAGAAACTACGAGTCCAACATAATAATGTTTGTCTATGGAATTATGCGCTTAAGATTATTAATGCGTAATTTCTGTTGACAAAACTGATTTAGCATTTGTTTGAACAAATAAAAATTATTCATGGACTTATTTAACTCATTATTGGTTTTAAAGAAAGAAGAAAATACGTTGTTTAACCGCAAATAATGTTTTGAAGAAAAAATTAAGATTGAAACTGTAAATTCAGGTATTGTTTTGAATTTTTGAATACACTATTGGTACCTATTATGTTTTGATGTAGTTGTCAGTACGTAGATTGGTGTAATAGCACGATAATTCGCCTGGAACGCATTAAATTACTATTTAATTAATTTTTGAACGGTTTAAGTAAATTTACAAAAGGATTTCTCCTTAATTGGGTTTGATTTATCCCAGTACATACTCGAAATTGGTATAATTAATTATCGGGTACCTCAAAACACATGGATATTTATGCCTTTTTTGAGTCGAATACAGTTATTGTATTGACTGGCTAGCACATTTAAATTTATTTATGTCATCGATTATTAGTAAAATTCAAACGCTCTTAAGTTAGGAACTTTATATCAAGACTTACAATTGATTTCTGTCCAAAAACCTCCTTAAACAAGAAACACTGCTTTTACATAAATCTAGTATTTTGTTATAAATTCAGATACACAATGTGTATCTGAATTTATAATAAAATACCAGATAGGTTCAAAGGAAGGTCTTCAAAATAAAGTTAATGTCATGTAAACTTCAAAATTGGCTTATAGATAACTGTTTTCAAAATATCAACGAATTCTTTAACGAAAAATTTGCATGCTGAATGTTTAAATTGAAAAGTAAGCACTGTACTCATTCTAACATCTTATTGTAATTTAATTGATCTACTTATTCTATACAAATAAAGGTTTTGGCTTTGACTTTGAAATCTTAGACTGAAGTGAAAAAACAACTCGTTTCTTTAAAACATTTTTAACTTTATTATATCTATTTACCCAAAATTACGAAATCAAATCCCATACACTTCCAACCTGTTGTACAAGTAATTAACTATGGCCATCGGCATAAACAACACAATATAACATCTCCTACAACAAACTCCAATGTTTGTTTAGCCACGATAAATTGTGAGTAATTAAGAATGATGTAATCTCAGATCTGTATAGTTAAGCAAGAACACATGCAAAATAGTAGAGCCAGTACGCAAGTTCAATTAATGGTTAGACTAGTTGCTCAATAGCAAACCAAGGGTTGCGACACTTCAACGACGAACCCAGTCGCCGGCAACAGTGGTTGGGTGTACGCGGGTGGCCTAGTAAGCCAGTTTTGGGTCAAACGAAATGTAGAGTGACATATTGAGTCACCTCCTATTGCTTTCTTAAAAGATCAATGTATTTTAAATATATATATATATATATATATATATGTGTGTATAGTTGTAAGTTTATGAAAGCAATCAACTCATTTTTCATTTCATTTCATGTAACATACAAACTACAAAATTAACTAGAACTATGCTCATGTACAGTCAACGGCAGGTTATCCTATCCAAAGTTAAAGGTCATTCAACCTATTTTCAATTTTAAGCCCTACATGTAAAGATCACTATCAATTGAGAAAATTTTGTCGATTCGTGGTAGGTTGACGTGCTGTTGTCTGTACTATTCTGAATTACTGATGGTAATGAATTGTCTTTGTATAAAATAAGGCGTATTTTTTTTTTATTTTACCTGAACAGACAGCAGCAGCATACACGCGAAAAACGTGTATTTTTCGTGTGTATGATCTGTCTGTTAAATTTGAGGCTGTGGTCACTATTAGTTAACGGAGCAGAAGATGGTGGCGCTGATTGCATCGGAAATAACACAGTAATGAGCCACTTTAGGTGACAGAATTGGTCACTTTGGGTCGATCTCTTCAAATGTTAACTAGGGACAAATGTGACGCTATTAGTATTTTGAAATCACTTTAAGAATTTAAGTTAAAGATGTCCGTAGAAAGGAATGGATCTATAAAATTTTATGTCGCCTTGAATTTTAATTTTCCAGAGTTTAACAGCTTATGAAAGCTTGTGTTGATTTTATTCATTTGCTCTGATTACTTATACAGAGTTATAAATATATTGCTAATACTTTTGATGTTAGGCTGATGAAATAAGTAAGGTAGACTCATTAGGGATAAGTCACATCGTCTGACAAATAGACTTAAAATAATTAAATTAGTGCTTACAAATTAACCTTCCTTCATTACATCCTACATTTATCACAACTTTATTTTGCAAATGTATTACTGGGTTTTAAATGTATCGTAATCAAGGTTTAGAAAGGATTACAAAGCCAGCGGTTGCAGGTTCGAATCCCGCATTTGTACCTAAGACATAAATGTTTATAAATGTATTTAAGTATATTTATCCGTTATCTAGTCGCAATAGTACAAGCTTTGCTTAGTTTGGGGCTAGCTAATTGGTGTGATTGTGGAAACAATTTATTTATTTTATTTTATGTATTTATTTTGTCCCTCTCTGGTGGTCTCGTGGTGGTAGTCATGCTCTAGTTGGGGTTCGAATATGATCCTAAATTATTTAGCGTGTCAAGTGTTACAATTAGAGCAATCGCCATCAGACCTTTGAGAATCTCAGGGTAACCAGAGGGTGATTAAAATTAACCTGCTCCAACAGATACCACTAAGTAAGCAGACTCTGTTTGTAGATTAAATAAAACCATATACAGATTCCCAAAAATCCTGAAATACGTGCTGGGATTCAAACTCACGATCTGAAGTGAGACGAGACCACTGCGCTACCACCGCTCCGCTGGATCTGATAACATCATCATCATCATCTATACGGTCAATCCCGGTTGCGTCCAAAACCATTGCTTTGGAGCCCAGGGTCCGCTTTCCTTGATTTGCTCCTCCACTTCGCGCGGTCTTGAGCGTCTCTAGTTGTGAGATCATTGGCACGCATGTCAGCCCTCACAACGTCAAGCCAGCATTTCTTGGGTCTACCCCTTTTGCCAGGACTTGGCGGTGGCGGCATGGCCAGACATTTGTTTCCTACGTAGCTTGCCGGTTTCCGCAAAACATGGCCGTACCAGCGTAGGCGACTCTCCTGCAGTTTGTCTGCAATATCACGGACACGAAGGCTACCGCAGATGCGCGAGTTCCTCACGCGGTCCTTACACGTGACTCCGCACATCCACCGCAGCATATTCATCTCCGTGACACGCAGCTCCTGCTTGTGTCGCTCAAGTAGCGGCCATGCTTCGCTGCCATATAAAAGAACAGGCCTAATGATGGACTTATAGATCTGTCCTTTAAGCTTAACCGGCATTCTGGGGTCACAAATGACACCACCTGGTCACCTCTCGCCATTTGGCCCACGCAGCAGCAATGCGTGCTTTGACGTCGCAATCGATGTCTCCGGACGCGTGAAGTACAGATCCAAGGTATTTAAACTGGTCCTTGCGCTCGACCTTGCCTCCGCCTATGCGAACGGGTGTTGGATCTGTAGAGTTATAGGCCAGGTACTCGGTCTTCGCCACATTGAGTTTCAGACCACCGCTCTCAAGCGACTGCTTCCACTCGTTCACCCGTCTCACCAGCCTGCCCCTGTCCGCGTCCACCAGTGCGATATCGTCAGCATACATCAGCAGCCATGGTGGCTGCTCATGTGAGTCTCTGATGCTGTCTGACACAACGTCTAATATCACACTGAACAGAAACGGACTGAGGACGGAACCCTGGTGTACTCCGACGGTGATGGGGAACGGTTTGGTGTCGCCAACAGCGGTCCGAACCATAGAATCGGAGCTGCGGTACATGTCCCGAATAATGTCAATATATGCCTCGGGGACCCCTTTGGATCTCAGTGCCCACCAGATCACCACTCGAGGGACACAGTCGAAGGCCTTCTGCAGATCAAGAAAGAGCAAGTGCAGAGGCGTGTTCTTCGCCCTGTATCTCTCCATGACGGTCCTTAGGGCGAAGACAGGGTCCATAGTACCGTTGCCAGGATGAAACCCATATTGACACTCCGAGACATCATACTTCTGTCGGATCTGGGAGTCCACAATCCGCTCAAGGAGCTTCATGGTGTGGGACATGACCTTTATACCGCGGTAGTTGCTGCACTCTTGCACTGATCCCTTGCCTTTGAAGACCGGAGTAATAATACTTATTCTCCATTGGCTCGGGATCAGCCCACTTAAGAGTATGCGGTTGTAAAGGTAGGTTAGGATGTCCACACCAAGAGGGCCCATCGCCTTCCAGACTTCGATTGGGACTCTATCGGCTCCGACAGCTTTACGATTCTTCATGCGGCGAAGAGCAAACTGGACTCCTTCAGGCGTTACCGGTGGTACTAGTCCCTGATTCGGAGGGAGGTCCGGTGGCTGCACCTCTTTGTGCTGCTTATTCAGCAACTCGTGGAAATAAGAGCGCCATCTCTCCTTTACCGCGAGGTCCTCGCATAGCAGGTTGCCCACAGGGTCTTTAACACAGCGACACTGGGAAATATCCTGTGCCGCTTTGACCCTGGAGCGCGCTAACTTATAGATTAGCTTTTGCCCCTCAGACGATTCCAACTTGTCATAGAGCGTATGAAAGTGGTCTCGCCTGGCTCTGGCTACAGCTCTCTTAGCAGCGCGTTTTGCACCCTTGTACGCGTCGTGGTCTTCAGGAGATCTGGACGCTTGCCACTTTTTAAAGAGGGCTTTCTTCACCCTAATCTCCTCTTGGACTGAGTCGTTCCACCACCAAGTCTCCTTGTCACATTTGCGACCGCCCTGAGATAAGCCAAGCACCGCTTTCGCTGCATCAGTGACGGTTGCCTGAATCCTATCCCAGTATTTTTGGACTGGTTCGCCATCACTACCATCGCACTTGTCGCCGATAGTTAAGGCGAACTTCTGGGACGTGTCTTTATCAAGCTTCCACCATCTGATTTGGCGTCGGCAGCGCTCGATACGCTTGATCTTGGGCTTTACGCGGAGATCCATGACAAGTAGACGGTGTTGTGCAGCGAGACTCTCACCGGGTATGACTTTGCAGTTGGCCACTTTACTGATGTGGTGTCTCCTGGTGAGTAGGAAATCGATCTGAGTGGCGTGCCTCCCGCTCCTGTAGGTGATAAGGTGCTCGGTTTTCTTTTTGAAATACGTGTTCACAATGGCAAGGTCAGCAGCCGCACACGTCCTGAGGATATCCCCACCTTCTGCATTACGACCACCGTACCCATAACCACCATGAACACGCTCAAACTCCTCACACCGTTCACCCACATGACCGTTCAGATCGCCACCCACAATAATCCCCTGCGACAACGGGATACCGCTAAGCACTCCACCAAGCAGACCCCAGAACGCCATCCTCTCAGCCTCGCTACAACCGGCCTGTGGCGCGTAAGCACTTATCAAGTGGGTGACAACCCCTTCGACGAGCACCCCCACGACCATCAGCCGATCGCTGTAGCGTTTCACTTCCAGAATGTCGTTCTGTAATCCTTCGGAGAGGACCACGGCCACCCCATTCGCTCCACCAGGTGCACCCGTGTAGATCAGTTTGTAGCCATTCCCAATTAACCGGGATCTGCTGCCTTTCCACCGAGTCTCCTGCAGGAACGCCACGTCCACCCTCCGCCTGAAGAGTACGTCGGCCAACTCCCTCGCGCGTCCGGTTAGCGTGCCAATGTTTAAAGTCGCGAAGCGGAGTTTCCGGTGTGGGGCTCGCGTCTTTGGCCGTGCCCGCCCGTGGCACGGTAGCCCTAGCCCACTTGTCACAAGAGTCGGGCGATGCTCCTGCGCGCCGTTTTGCGGCGGCGCCCTATCGGTGACATTATCTTTACTATGACGCACCATGTTGTGTGGCGGGGTTGGCTTTTACAGGAGCGACTGCCGTCCGACCCCCCAACCCCAAAGGGAAAGCCTGCGCCAGAGCCTCGTCCGTTGTTTGGCAGGTGCACCGACTGGCAGGTGAGGTTGGCTTGGGCCCAAAAGGTCTTGGTTGGGCCCCTTACACCCAGATCTGAGGATCTGATAACATGATGGGTCAAATAATAGTGTACGATGCACTGGAAAACACAAAAAAACCGTATTATCGATGTTTAACCGAAGCTCAATTCCCTTTATTAATTTAACGGGAGTTCCAATCCAGTTTACCACAAACATTACTATCAAAAACGATTTAAATTTTTAAAAAATGCGTTTGAAGTTCATAAATGCGACTGAAAACGGAACAAACCTAGATATTTTTAACATACTTATAAAGGTGTCTTTATAAAGTGCATATAAAAATGATGTGAAACCAGACCCTAATTATATCGATAGGTTTTTTTAAGTAACAATTTTTTTTTTTTCAAGTTTTATTTATTCACCACTGCCTGATAACAGCATTCTGATATTTACTTGACTTATAATGTAATTGTTTTGACAACAACAGAATAAACAACGTAGTCACGTAGTAGTTTAAAAAATTACGTTTTTATGGGCTTTACATTGGCTATTATGGAAATAAAATGTTCTAACATATATTTAATACAGGGTTACATTACACGGTAGTGCTTATTTCTCAGGGACCACTCAGAATCAGTAACTAAATCGATTTACGTGAAAAACACACTAATTCTTTTTTAATTTTTTACTCTCTCATTCTGCATTTGAAAAATAGAATGCAACGTAGAACATTTACCATTACTCGATTAAATTGGATCGAATGTGCACTGCATGAGGTTCTTGTTGGAGCGGCGTCTGCGTACGCCTGTGATCTCTGAGGAATGCAATGACGGCGCATCTCGCGTTTTATTTTATTTTTCGGAAATTTTTAACTATATTTTACTCCAGAAATACGACGACTGAAATTAATTACGGTAATTTAGTATTTAAATATTGTTTTATAGACCTTATTTTTTAAATTTGGCACTACCTTAAAATGTAACCCTGTATAGTCTTTTTATTGCCCTCATCACGATTGAACCTAGTTTCACCAACATTCATAATATGAGCACTTTATAAAGACTCACACTATTAGCTTCACTTTTGTAACTATGTAAGTAATTAAATCTTGGAAGTCGTTTTTAACCTACTTTTAACGTATCGTTTGATTGATGACAATATAATTGACACCATCATGCTAATCTGATGATGAAGTCAGGAGCTGGATAGTGGTACTCTTAACAACTACTAATAAAACCTTCGTGTAAGGCTTATTTGATTCGTTTTGACGACTTCTATGTTATTGTTTTGTTTTTAGTCGCATTACGAACTCTACGACAATTTTACGTCATAAACTGTACAAGTTTACAAGAATACCGTGGCGGGCTTCTGTCCGATGAACGGGTTTGATCGTGTTGATGTCCTTTTAAAACTTATAATTAAACTGTATTATTTCGTTAATCAAAATTACATACTAACTTTAAATGGACGGCCACTTGATCCGCACATCCAAAGTAATTAAACAAATCGTTATCTTTATACAAATCTGTTGTACTATTAATCGTAGTACGAGATCGAGGTAATTTGAAATATCAAGTTAATGAGTCTTTAAAATGTCGGTATTTATCAAGTTTAACCTAAATTGGTGGGTGGTAATAAGGTACTCGTATTTATTTAGTCGATAGTGTAACTGTAGCTAAGTGGTTTTATTAGTTTTGCTTGCAAGTAACTAACAGCTACCTATGTAATTAAATCTAAGCTGTCGTTTTTACTGCTAACAGTCGTACCTACTAACCTATCGCTTTGAAACTTTGTAAGTATGTAACATTTGAATGACAATAATTAATGTACAGGGTTTCTCAAACATGGCACGCCAGACTGACACTGGAGATAGCTTAGCTGCAGACCTTTCAGAAAGAAAAAAAAATAAAACCGTCGACTGTACGACACATGCTTTAGTGAGGAGAAAGCTTTTGTTGTTTGTTACTTTAATAAGCAACTACTGACAACAATATATTTGTTATTTAGGATATTAACATTATGTTATTAACAATGATCGGAATAGGTAGATTGATTTGATGTACTTTGGTAGTGCTAGCCTAACATGGATAAGCCTTCTATTCAAAAATAAAAAACTATTTCTTTCTTTCATAAATGGTTTCAAGTCATCTTCACTTTCAATTAATTACTTAAGCGAGAGTAGTTATAGTTGCATAATAACAAGTTAACATGCAAATTACATATCAAGAAAAATTAAGCATATCTAATAAATCAAATAAATTAATTCCGTATTTTTTTAATTCACCTCTAACCTCGCATTAGGATAATGACATAGATATTTCGCAACGGTCTATAACACCAAATAGTGGTAGGCTCACTACAACAGCAGTTTTCCAAAAAAAAAGTACATTTTAAACTTTCGCGTTTAAGTTTTAAGCATAGAGCTTAAAAGAGCCTAAGGCACATGCCACGGGTAAGGCGCTTGTACACGGCGTGGGTAACATGCGCATGTTAAGGCTGAGTATATGCTTGGTTGGAGCCGAACGAAGCGGTCACCATAGCTGGACCGTAATTCTATGTTCTTTGGTCTGGACACTATACAATAATACGAGTAATAGTTAGTATTGGGATTGCAACTTGTATGCACCATCAATGCAGTGACAAAAGGTTAGCACTGATGCTACAAAAAGTAAACAGTTGGTTAGGCTAAGTCGCGTTCGAAGTAGCAGCGTGTCGAGCCAATTTAAAAAAAAAATAGTTTTAAATTTTTCCGCAAATCCATACTGTGTGCCTTCGTAATAATAATATGAAAGCTGTTAACCCTATTCGTACACAATCCGGAAGCAGGGGCGTGCATCCCATATAGGCTATTATGCAGAGCCTACCTTCATAAAAAACCGACAGAACAGCTAACCATAATTATTAATTACGTATTCAACAATAAACAATAAATATTCAATAACCATTTTGTCGTCTACCTGTACTTATTCCTTACTAAAACGCGCAACTTAGATCGTTACTGTGCAATTTAACCAATGTTAGGCTGCCGCGAGACCGCCTACTGTTTCACGCAAACTTACTCAATTTTACCTCACAGCCTACCCCCATCTGAAACCAATGCACGCCCCTGTCCGGAAGTATCCGATCTCGACGACTATTGCAATGTACAAGATACACGACATTATCCTCGCTGCTTTGTACAAGTTCCTTAAATAAAGTAGCTTTTTAAATAATGCGTTTACGAAGAGAAAACATCGATTTATGGGACTAAAGTAGGTAAGCACCTATTATTTTTTCTGAAAGTTTTTACGGTTTTCGTAAACAAACGATATTCATTTAACGAATCCTAAATCTACTGCGATGGTCGCCAAGATACATAAGTTGCCTTTATTGAAACTGGCCATTGGTTGGAAATGGGCTTACTCTCTTCATCTCTTTTGTGACTAAGCCAAAAGTAATTGCATGATCTACGATTGTATGCAAATCTGACATGATTATTTCATATGTCACGCAGTTGCGCCTACGCATCTTACCGTTTTGATTGATTCGATTATAAGGAATAAAAATGTATCATGTAATCTATTTGACACACAAGTAGAGATAGGGAATGGAACTTTCTTACGCTTCGTGTTTGTGTGCAAACGGATACTAATGCCCGATTTCTACAATTAGCGTATTACTAGAGGATGCCTTCACCATGGTAACCTATCTTACTTTCGAAACTCTTCTGTTCGAATTTCAATACTTCGAAAATGGTTTAACGAAGTTTTGATTACTAGGTAATTTTTTTAACATAATATTGTCAGTAATAAATTTATTTTACCGATGTTTCATTTTCCAGAAAAACTGAAACCCGATTATCGAAACCATTTTTTTCAATTCTCCGTTGTTTTACTTACAATTTTTTTTATTTCTACCTGATTAGTAAATACTGCATATATAATATGGTTAGGTTAGAACATTGACAGCCGCCGAGCGCTTTAAAACTAAGGATAAGGATGAAGGATTAATTATTATAATATTGAAAGCATTTTTCTGGAAACTAAATCGTCTAACATTAATAGCTTTGGCAAATGTTGAGTTAGTTTTCAAAATATATAAAATTAGAAAAAATAACAATTGAAAATAGGAATATCAGCAATATGTCAATTGTATTTTCGGTATAATTAAAATATAGAAAATGAAAAAAGGACAAAACGTTTTCGGTGAAATAAAACTCGTACTAAAGCAATTCGAACTTAAAATAGGTAATTAAAACTAAAATAGGTATTACCACTTACTTATACAGGCAGCTGTTCCTACTGTTACTTAAAGTATTTTTGACATGAAGGACAGTATTTCTTCTTAAGTTATGGTAACATCATTTTAGACTTTAACATTATTTGAGGAACCCTTCAAGTTTCCTTCCTTTCAGTACCATCAAAGGAGATATAAAACCCTAATAGATTCACTTCGTTTTCCGCCTATCTGTCTGCATGTCTGCCTTACTAATCGAGCTTAGAGCTCGAGAGCGAAATACCATAAATATTATTAGTAAGCACCAGTAAGTTTGTGATAAAAATTATAACTTAAGTAAATTATCTTTATGGAAAACGCGTAAGGTCTAACTGTAACAGTAATTTTCCAACTTTAAGTGGCTCTATCTATGAGACGCTTAACGTGTAGACATCTATCGTTTACCGTAACAACTTAACAACTAAATTGCGAGCTAGGGGTTATAAACTGTAGCGACCGCCGTTAGAATAGTCTATGGCTGTCTATGGCATGTCATTTATCAACTTACTAGCTTACGCCACTGGCTTCGCCTGCTTGGAACTCAAACTGATGAATATTGCAAGTAGGAAGGATGACATTTAAAAAATTCGTTTTTTTAAAAAGATTGTTGTCTTGTTGCGCGACTGCCCAAAAAGGAGTGTAGGTACTGTTTTTAGGGATCGTATGTATGTGTGCAAGTTTCCTTATTCCACTATAACCACTGAACGCCTTAACCGATTTTGGTGTATAAGGTATCGTTAGAATCCTTCCGTTCTCTCGGGTGATATGCTATGTGATGTCATAATAAAATAAATATGGTTAATTACTAATATATGGACCTAATTAAAAAATGTGCGGCCTAAAGAAAAAAAATCCTACAAACTTATGTAGGGTATCAAAGTAAAGGGTTTTGAAACGTAATTACAAAAATATATGCATCTTAAACATTACGATAACTAATTGTTAAAAATATTAAGAAACAAAAAAATAGTAAACACGGCTCCCGTTTTATTTATATCTTTTTAGTTCGTTTTGAATTACTATCAAAGCGAACTAAAAAGTTGAAATTAATTGTCAATACAGTCGGAAATTGCTTGCAGTCTGGGACCTTTATTACCATTCTTAACACCTCCAAACCAAAGTTAAATTTTAATGATTCCAATAGTGGAGGTACCTACTTACATTAAATTATGGATCCCAAATTTCCGACATTCCCGACTATATTAGATACCAATTAATACAAGAGCTAAGTTGATCAAACGAACTTTCAGGCAAGTTCAATTTTAATTATCCTGTCTTCGTCGAAGAGATTTAAGGTCCCTTCCATAACGCCAGATTTGTCTTTCACCCTGGCTGGAGATAACTTATTTCAAACGTAATGTCAGAGGTATGAGTGTGTGAGTGAAAAGGAAAAACGTTTTTTCTACTTCTCTTTTACTCTAAAAGATGCTGTACCATGGTCCATGGAAGGCCATGCCCCTATAAAGGCAAATTATTAAAGAGTCTTTATTGCCGTGCGATGACAAATTCCTTCTACTCACACTAACAACACCCATCAATCTCAAGGCCACGGACGCGGCGGTGGATTTGTTGTTTCAATTATCCAGTTAATAAACGAATAATAACTGTTTATTCGTTAGTGACCTTCCATAGTCGACCTACCTTAGTTAGCGCGTAGCAGAGTAAACTACTACATGATAAGAATTAAATCTAGAAGACAAAGACAGGATAAATATTGTTAGTTACTATTACACTTGACTCACTATCTCTAGCTCAAAAAATGAATTAACTATATCTATTGTTTTTCAGTGCCGTGTGGGGACGGCCTTAAAGAATACACTTCCCCACCGGCAGCTAAGTCGTAAGATGCGACTTATTCCTGTAGCACGAGACAGGCAGCAGGCAATCTTATAAAAAAACTGCGCTTGCCAACACGCCTGCTATGCGTGGTGAGTATTGGTCACCCCCCATCCACCCCCCAATGAAAGTCATTAGGAGAGGTCTAGTTCAACAGTGGACATCCTATGGCTGAAATGATGATTGTTTTTCCATTAAGTTATTTCCTATTCTTCTGGCAAGATTTATTGCAAAGATAAGCAAATGAATCGCAAATCAACGATAGCCAATTAAACTTTTGCAGCGTAATTAGCAGTAATTTGATTGAGACATTCAAGATATTAAATGGACATTATGACCTTGAAGAGTTTCAACATTTCTTTGAGCGAAAGCCACACCATCGACGAGGACACCACCTAAAGCTATGTACCGTCGATATCTCGCACAACAACCCTCACAAACACTTCTTGAACAAACGAGTGGTTAAAGCGTGGAATAAGCTTCCAGAAGAGGTAGTCTCAGCACAGAATGTAAACCAATTTAAGAACAGGCTAGATAAGCATTTTGAACTGCATACATAAAAAAAAATAAAAAAAGAAGAACAACCTGATACGGGCAATCATCAGTTGTTTCAACTGCCTGCCTGTTAATGAAATAATAATAATAATAATTTAACACATTTTGTCCTTTTTACTTGCTTAATGAATTCTAATAGTCTTTTATAACTGTACAATTATCAAGGTATTAATCATGTATTTAGGCGGTGCTTATCCATTAATGTTTAGTATTAGTAATAAGCATACATAAGCATTAAAATAACCAAGTGATAAATACATGAAATTCACTAAAACTTTCCCGTCGTCTCTTCCCAACTGAGATAAAGTAGGCTTTGCAAGAGCTTACGGAAGACATTAGTGAAGCTTGTCATTAAAAGCCTGAGATTGCTTCTACTCCCCGCATGAAGCTACAATTAAACAAACGTATGCCATGTGTGGCTTTATGTGACTCACAAACTGACATGACTATTTCAAACAAATGTTAGCAAATTACTAAGGAATTAAAGTTGTAACTTTATTGTTTTTAGCTTAACTAACTATCTAGGTTCGCTACATACTTTTTCTTATTTATCATAGAATATCATGTGCCAGTAAGAATGTATTTCTAATTTATTTTTTTGTAGATACTGCAAAACCTAAATTTGGTACTTACTTACACTGGTTACTCACAGTGAAAGTGCGTTAATCAAACTGATATTTTCGTTACGACGATTACCTACCTTTACTTTTTTTGCTTCACGTAAAATGTTTCGTTTATTATGAAACATACAGGGTTACATTGCAAAGGATTGCCAAATTAAAAAAAATAAGATCTAGAGAACAATATAAAGAAGCGTCTTAATCGTTATTATTTTTAATAATCGTATGTTACGAAATATATCATCATCATCATCATTTCAGCCATAGGACGTCCACTGCTGAACATAGGCCTCCCCCAGTGTCTTCCAGATTGGCCGGTTGAAAGCTGCTCGCATCCAGCGGCTTCCTGCAACCTTTACCAGGTCGTCTGTCCACCTTGTAGGTGGACGTCCTACGCTGCGCTTGCCGGTACGTGGCCTCCATTCCAGAACCTTTCTGCCCCATCGGCCGTCAGTTCTACGTGCTATGTGCCCCGCCCACTGCCACTTCAGCTTGCTTATCCGTTGGGCTATGTCAGCAACTTTTGTTCGTTTACGAATCTCCTCATTCCTGATTCGATCCCGCAAAGAAACGCCGAGCATAGCTCTTTCCATAGCACGCTATGCAACCTTGAGCTTTCTTATGAGACCCATAGTGAGAGGCCACGTTTCAGTTCCATATGTCATCACTGGTAACACACACTGGTTGTAGACTTTCGTCTTTAGGCACAGAGGTATTTTGGACGAGAAGACGTTACGTAGTTTTCCGAACGCTGCCCAGCCGAGTTGGATTCGACGATTGACCTCCTTCTCAAAATTTGACCTACCCAACTGGATCACTTGTCCCAGGTAGACATATTTGTTAACAATTTCGAGAGTAGAGCTCCCAACTGATACTGGGTAGGGCGCAACATGGGCATTGGACATGATCTTTGTTTTGTCTATGTTCATCCAAAGGCCTACTTGTTGGGAAACTCGACGAAATATATATTTTTTTAAATATTTGAAAATAAAGCCAATAGAGAGACTACGAAAGCCGCGCGTTTATTCGTCAGAGGCGCGTAGGTTCGGCGAGCCAACGAGGACCTTAGGCAGTGCACATACGGTGCACTGCAATTATCCACACGTACGATTTTTAAGAGCAGATAGAAATAATTAAAGGGGAAAAAAATCTTGTTCTTTGCATAGTTCGAATAAGTTACTGATTCTGAGCCACTCCTAAAGATTTGGCACTCCTTTGCAATGTAACCCTGTATGTCTGAAGGATACTAGGATATACCTGCTCATTATTAACATACTTAGTTCTTTTTTAGACTGATCATTTGGTTAAATGGACGAGTGTCAATACCAGTTTACATACAAAGTTAAATTGATCATAATACAACCAATGTCTATGACAAAAAAACATCAATTTTACAAATAGGTAACTGAAATGATAAATAAATGTCTTAAATATAATAAGGTGCTCTGGATTTATTTTTAAATAGTGTTACCATCTCTATTGTTTGTCGAATGGTTCACTGTCTACTATTAACTAATACGTTTACTGTGACGCCGGCCGCCGCCATGTTGGCAGCAACCGCGTAGTGAGTAATTCGCGATAATCGCGCCAGTTGCACGCAGCTGCAGCCCGTGTTTACTGCACCCAGTATATCATACCACTAATAACAGGGCTGTCAGGGCTGGTAAATGTGTAGATGATTTACATGCTGATGTTAGACTCTTACATAATCCAAGTAGCATTTAGTTCTCTTTATTACTTTACATTTAGTTCTCTGATGATCTCTAAGCATTATCATTGGCCGTGGTTTATTGGCTGTATTTAAGACAACAAATCTATACCTATACTTATACCTATATAAAGCATATATAGGAGTGCAAAATGTGTGTATTATGTAACCATTGGTGTTATATTAGGATAAAAATACGCTTCTAGCTAAATTTTATTATAAAAGCTGAACGAGAGCATTATAAGAACGGAAAAAAAACAGCATTACCTGGACTCAATTCGCGTAGTGGTGCGTTGATTTGCCTTTAACGAAGGGACCCGTTAAATACCCGGTTCAAGTAAATTCGGAAAACAAACTTTTTAAAAATTAGCTTGTGTATGGCCTGCACTGAATGAAAATCAGTGGTCGTGGTTATGGGTCGTCTGTTTAGTTGGTTGCTGCTTTTGCAAGACTTTTCCATCTCTCAAGAGGTAAGTATATTTAAAAGTAATAAGAGTAATAAATCCGAGGTCGAAAAAGTAGTAGGTAAACCTATCGCGCAAGTAGCAATAGAGTTCATGAGACGTATTTTTATTCAAGTTCCAATTCGCATTTGAAATCCCAAGAATTGTAGGTAAATGGAAAATAATATAAGATAACTACATTTGCCATTTCTCAGCCCTTAATATTGTGGTCGGCGCTTGCCTGTAATTAGAAGTAGCCATGATGTTCATGTGAAAGATGAAGCCACTTTTGCTTTATTTTTATTTTGCTTAGATACGTCTCGATGGTAACGATTAACTAGGTATTTATTCGAAACAAAACAATAGAAGTAGATATTTGTCCCGAAGCAGTGGTAGGGCAAAAAATATAAATATAAAATAAAAAATATATTGGGATGTGGTTGGGCACGTTAAGTGACCAATGTTAATATTTTTCTTTTCTTTTTCACCACCATCACCACTAACTTATGTTTGCTGGTTTATTCTATAATTATTAATAATTGAAAATTCCAAATGGTTTCAATAAGTTTTCATTTGAGGCTGTTTGGTTCTCGGACCAAGGATTGGCTCGTGGGTGGGGATCCCTGGCGAAGTCAGCGCCCTCTGTATGGACTGTCGCGCTTGAGTCTCCGATGTCATTTTTCTAACATAACATTATTCTATTCGTCGTGATGTGTGCTACATGAAAAAAATGCCTCACGTGTGTTGAAGACTGGATTGACCGCGGCTGAGGACGTACCCGAGCTGATCTGAAGGTAAGTGGACCATCAGTTTTCGGTGTTAACGTTGAAGCCATTTGTTTAATCTATTAGGGTCGATTCCAATCGTCTTCATATTTTTTCTTACGTAAATAAGTTCCCGCATGTTGTCGGCTATTTACACGCCGCTTCACCAGGATGTGTAAAAGTGCTTTTAATGGCCTATTTGCAAAAATAAATTATTTTGATTTTGATCTTGATTATATACATTGTGTTAGGTTAAATGGGGTATCCCCCACTTACTTCTTTTCATGAATCAAAACATATTTGCAAATCAAAAAAGATAAAAAATGCTGTTCCATACATTTTGATCGACTATACCATTGGTTTTATAGTTGTTTATATTCCTGATAAACAAAAACCTGTAGATATAGACATAGAACTTGTCGTCCAAGGAAAAGTGGAACGAATCACTAGACGGCGCTGGGAGGTCACCAATGCGATGGACCGACCAGATAAAGTAGTTATGGGTGGTTCCCTTAACGAATGCATGATGATTGTCAGTAGGAAAAGATGGCGAGATATCGTGAGGGGCATAATATCTGCTCCCTCCGATACTAGGTGGTACTAGGAGCTAATCGACTTCGAAGAAGTAGTAGATTTCCTATATGTTCAACCATTGTTTCGTACGATTAGAACAGGTCTGGCTACTGATGATGATAAACTGATTGCACGAATACACAAAACTTACTCGTAAGCGCAACACACACGACAGGCGTGAGCAGGACGGCGACGGGTAGAGTCGGGAGAATGGTTGGTCAAATATTATACGTATAAATTGGCGCCTACAGACAAAATGGACCCTGGGTTACGGTAAGACTATTAGGTATTCTGTGCCCTGGGCTCCAAAGCAATGGCTTTGGACGCAACCGGGATTGACCGTATAGATGAAGAAGAAGAGTGCCCACAGACAGCCGGCGCCCGCGGCGTGAGCGGGACGGATCGCCGCGCGTTTTTCTATTACAAATTAGAATTCAGAGGTTTATAAATAAAATTAAACTCATAAGAGATTTCTTACGAAATATATTTATTATTTTTATTTTGGCACCAAGATTCGTGTAAATCGGTTGCCTCTGTAAGCAACACATCAAACCCGACTAGTTATCAAGAAAAAAATAAAAATATATTTACTGCTGCGCCCCCTGGTAAGTTACAACCATCACACCTATCTAAGAACCTTTGCTGATGACTACAAAAAATCGCATCTAAATCAGTTTCAAAGTTAGATGGCAATATTCGAGTGCAAACAAACAAACTCATGCCCTAAACGCATTTAAGAACCTTCTCAGTTCCGTTGTGGGTTAAAAACAGAACTTTATGTCATTTATAACCTAAGTAAATAACGTAAGTCAAATTATCATATATCGGTCTTTTTGTTTTATCTTTGAACATATTAATAAATCTTCTCTAAATTCCTTCAATGATAAAATATATATTCTAAACGAAACGGTCGTTTCGTATTTTGTAATAAAACAACAGTCTTATTTCTAATAACTAAAGGGCAACCCATAAAGTGTACAGCTATTTATTAAAACAAAAACATGCGTCCGAAATCAAACAATTAAAAATCAAGTCACGTCGCCTTCGAACTACAGAAAACCACTGATTAACATTCCAACCCTGTTATTACCGTAGATATAAATCGTTGAATGAGCTTCTCGAGTGTATAGTGCAGTCGGAAATGTCACGTGCCTTTCAAACCAGTCCTGCACTGAATGAAAATCAGTAGTCAGACACTGACCCGTGTGTGTATATTTTGAGATTATTTTTATGCAACAAGTTTGTCAAAGCTGGCCCACTAACTTCACGTCAATCAGCGAGCTATGAAAATCAATATGACCTTAGCAGCAGACCAAAGTAATGGACATGGTCCAAAAATGTGGCAAGCTAATGTAGCAGTGGGCCAGCTACATCTGTCGCAGAATCGATGAAAGGTGGAGGGAGATGGAGGTGAGACTCTTTGGCGCTTTATGAGGGGAGGCTTACGTCTAGCAGTGAACTGAAATAGGCTGACAGAATGATGAAATTTTTGTCAATTTAAGTAAGTAAAAGAAACGAGTGGGTAAGCACATCTTTTATTCAGAGCTTGAGGAAGGTAAGCGGAAGCAAGGAGGCCTACTCCTTAGATGTTATTTAACAGCACATAAAACGTTGCTGCCTAGAGCCCTCGCAGTGGGAGAAGCAGGCTGCTATGCGACCAGAGGGGAGGACAATAGACAGCTCCAACGGTGATAACGGTAACTTTCCTTAATACAAAGCGAGATGTCATTAAAGGCCGACCACCTATGGCAATAACATATGTCGGTATGCCGTGTGGGGACGGCCGTAAAGAATATACTTCCGTACCACCAACAGAAGGCGTGTCGTAAGAGGCAACTTATGCCTGTAGCACGAGACGGGCAGCAGCGTCTACGTGCGAAATCTTATAAAAAACTGCGCTCGCCAACCCGCCTGCCAAGCGTGGCGAGTGTTGGCAATCCCTCCCCCAATTATAGGTCATTGAGGGAGGCCTATGTAGTGTAGTAGTGGACGTCCATGGCTGAAATGATGATGATGATGTCGGTATGCTCGCATGTCCGCAGTGTCTGCGGACCTTCGTCAATACGGTTGGCTATGCTACCCACATGCGAGCACACCGTCGACGGGATCGGAACTAAAAGCAGTCGCCGTGGCCAAAATTGGGCTGGAGCTATCATTATCATTTACTAGCTGTTACCCACGCCTATGTTCGCTTGGTCTTTGCTAGACCATAGTTAGTGTAAACTTAAGACTACGTGAACGAGTTGCGGGCAACCACTGGTGTTACATAGTTTTTTTGACATTCAAAAATGTTTGCAGTTGGCAAACATTTTCAACCGTCTTCAAAAAAGGAGGAGGTTTTCAATTCGACTGTGTTTTTTTTTTCTGTATGTTTGTTACGCGATTACTCCGCCAATTATGATTTTAATGATTCTTTTTTTGTTTAGTAGATCATACTTCAGAGGTGGTCCCATATAAATTTTATCGAAATTGATTTAGAACTTTTTGAGAAAATCAACAAATATATACCCAGATAATATTTTGGTTGTGGTTCTTGTTACCTATCTTCGACAAATATGAGCCGATTTTGATGATTTTTGTTTTATTGAATAGCTTATACTTCAAAGATAATATGATAAAAGTTTGCAAAATAAAAATCACCCCTAAGGGTAGGAAAATAGGGGATGAAATCGGTGTTCAGCAGTTAGATTAGGATTTATCACAAAAAATTGATGAAATAAGTAAATTTTATTAAAAAAAATAAATCCGACTTCAAAACACTAAAATTCTAAAAATAATCCTAACACTTAAGTACCTAATCAGTTACTTTTGGAGTCGGTGCAAACAAAAACATTGAATCTCTCATCGGCTGGCACCGACTCCAAAAGTAACTGATTAGGTACTTAAGTGTCAGGATTATTCTTAGCATTTTAGTGTTTTTTAGCATAGCATAACATAACATTTAGGTAAGCAGCGCCATCTATAATATGACAGTTATCTTGGATCCCTCGGAAACCGTACATTTTTCCGGAATAAAAAATAACCTATCTGCTATTCTAGGCTATAATCTATTTCTGTGCCAAATTTCATCAAGATCTGTTTAGCCGTACAGGCGTGATTGAGTAACAAACTTCCATCCAAACTTTCGCAGAACCTATAATATGAGTAAGTTTTTTTCACTTACTTTGACACATCCTAAAACATAATTCCTTGGTCTAGTACAAATTTTGCGGCTGGCAACTTCGTGCAAACAGCAAAACCGCGCAATATAGAAGTGGTCTGTGCCCCGCGGGAAATCACCAGATTAATTATAAGAATAGTTGACAATCTGCTATTAAACGCAAAGTAGGCAGCACCAGGTTTAATATAAAACTCACTTGAAAAGTAAATCAGTTAATCGATGTTTATTGAGAAGAGAATTTTTCCTCCTTTCTTTAAGTAATTACTTAAGCTTCTTGAAGTGTAATAGAGTTAGTATGCATTTACTTTTAAAAGTGATAAAAACCATATAAGTAAAATCAGAAGCGGATCTAGATGAAATTTGGTATAGAGATTTATCAATTATCGTTGTCTGGAATACATAGGTTACTTTTATTACGGAAATATGTAGATACGGTTGCAGTAGGATAGATTTGTTTTTGTTTTCACAGAGCAAGGGATGGATGTTTTTATGCATAGTGGCAGTTAGGGACAGAGAATGACTTAAGCTATAACTTTTAATACTGGAAAAATGCACAGCATGCATCCTTTGGGATACCATTACAATTATATTCAAGGGAAAGAAATAGGCAACTTTTTTTAATTCACCTTTTTAGGAAGTAAAATAGTGGCTGAAATGCCGTATTCCACACATGCGTCGCTGCGGGCACAGCTATGAGTTAATAAATAAAAACAGGTTCAACCTTTATCTAAGTCACTTTCCCGTTGCTGCTGTTTTACGTCGTTCCAATTTCCAAATAAGTTATTGAGTTAATGAATAAGTTGTTTTAAGATAAAAATAACCTTAAAGTTTCTCCGCGTTTGAGATAACCTTACAATCCGAACCGTAAAATCGTAGAGTTCAAAAGAATCTGCCGGCATCGACTTTCAAGAGGTTTATTACATAAGGCTTATTTACAATACCTATTACAAAAACGGGACGATTTCACAACTTGCTGATATTATGTACATATGTACCTACCTTATTATTTTTACAAAAATATTTGCATGTCTGACCAGACAGAGCCTGCTGAGGCTAATAACTTGCACCATTCTATCTGTACCATGCTTTATACAAATAAACTATTTCATTTCATTTCATTTCATTAATTTGAAAATAAACACATTTTATTTGATTCGCGGCCTAACCTTGAACTAAACTAGCTTAACAGTAAGCAGTGTTGTTTTAACGTCAAACTATGAACAAAAAAAACATTTATAAAACGTTTAAAGTTAATTAAAACTGTTTTAAGAGTTCATCATGGTTAGACCCTAAAACACCATTGTCAGAAAATGGTTTTCGTATTTAGGTATCTTGATTTTATTGCTGAATCAAACTTTCGGTCCATCTTATAGTTCATCAATGATCGGTGATACAAATCGATACTACGTTAAATTAGGAAAACCGGCCAAGTGCGAGTAGGATTCGCTTACTGTTGGTTCCGTATTACCATTTCTCTCAATTTATTTGGGGTCCATACAGAGCGCGCGATTCCACTGTAGGCCCCGTAACTGCTTCTTTTAATTAAATCAAATATTTCTTTCCAATGATTAAAAGTTTAATTCGACTCGGTCAGAATATTACGTACTTTTCCTCATATAGTTTTAGTAAAACCGCGTCCCATAGTTCCGAGGTGTCCAGCTGATAAATTGAGAACGCAGTTTAAATTAAAAGCTCGTTCCGTTTTAAGTTTTCTCGTGCGTAACAGGTTTACGACGATAAAACAACAACTTGAGTGTATTAGACCGTTGAATTGTCACTGGCAACTTAGAAACTAAAGTTACTTAGAAAAACTTTTTAAAACAAAAACGTAATCAGGCGTGATGCGTAATGAGACCTTGTAAAATGCTGGTGATCGGAAAAATAAAAACAAAATAACAACAACGAACGAACAAAATTAGAACGATACAAGGTAATTTGAATTTGGAACACTCCGTGCTTATATTCGATTATTAATTTGAGAAAAACCGATATTACTAGAAGATGCAGAAAGGAGGCTCGGACGTCAGTTAAATGATACAAATTTTTGTATGATGTTTTTTAAAATCCTTTAATAAGTTATTCCAGTTATTTTTTCCTGAGAGTAGTAGAAATTTTCTTTTGCAAGTATTTTATAATCATAAAATACTTGCAAAAGGTCAGTAAGTACTACTAGAAATATGACTCCTACAGAAAGAGAGACTAGGAAATATTATACTTACCGCTTTCTCCAGTTTCTAATTCGGGGCAATCTTGTACATGGAACAAAAATTAGGTAAGAGATTTTACCTACATGAATAATTTTATATTATGAAAATTGCAACATCTGAAGAGGGTAATTAAGTATTTAAGTTACATTATATATTCTTAAGATCTCAGTTGTACACTTAATTGGCTATAAATGCATTTGAATTTGAGTTTGAATTTGAATGTAGATGTGGCAAGTCTGGTTATAACATTTACAGCTATTGCCTTTAGACCTTTGCTACACATCTAGTGTTATCTGAATGTGCTGGTTTTCTCGCCATTTTTTTTTTGAACCACTGAGCAAGTAGTATAAATCCTTAACTAGATTCCTAAAAATCCAAAGTTGGGCTGCGATCTTACTCACGACTCACGGATACCCCAACTACTAAGGTATTACGGATACCAATAGGCTAGTTCCTGGGTAAAAAAAAAAATTATTCTATTTAGTCCGTCAGTTAGATTATCAAAAAATATTGGACCCATATTATGTCTTTTGTCAATCAAACAAAAAATGACGAAGATAAAGTGCATCAAAGTAAGCTTGTGACGCCTTGCTAAAAAGTGTCGCAAGGCGTGACGTTACGCGGAACCTTAACGGGCTATATCTTCATCATTGTTTCTTTGATTTAGAAAAGAAAAAATACGTGTCCAATATTTTCTGTTAATCCAACTAACGGACTAATTCGATTTTTTTAGGAAACTAGCCCATTACAAGAGAGCTTTGATAATTACCGAAAAATTATCAAATGCGCACACCTGTTTTGAAACACAGCGTACATTTCTATTAGTGTAAAATACTTCAGGGTTGGAGATTATTTATTCTGTGGTTGGAGTAAGCAAAAGAAACGTCATGAGTTTAATCATGATATCAAAAAAACTTTGCCCAGGAAACTGCCTATCTCAACATAATTTAGTTAGTGTACGTTTGCCGTCCGCGTTTTTGTTAGGCAATAGTTTTGTACACTGTCATTCCTTTTTTAACTAACTTTCGCTCACCCGGATAAACAGCATTCTATAATATGATAATCCAGGCCAAATTTCATCAAAATCCATTCAGTAGTTTTTGCGTAAAAGAGTAACAAACATCCATACATCCATACTCACAAACTTTAGCATTTTTAGATAGATAGATACTCTTTATTGCACACCACACAAAACAATCAGTACAGAGAAACAATAAATTTAGAATGGTACAATTTAGGCGGTCTTATCGCTAAGAGCGATCTCTTCCAGACAACCTTCAGGTAGAGGAAAGTTGAAAAAAAAATTATGAGGGGAGGCGGTGAAGAGTTTAGAATATTAGAAGGAAAAGTAATTTATATATTTAATATATTTATTACATAAATACTTAAAAATAAAATAATATATACAATTGTTATAAATAATGATCATACATAATATAAATATATATAAGTACTTACACTAATTAATAACCCTATTAATATGAATAGGGTTACACACATTTTGATACCAAAAGTGTTAGGAAAAGTAAAGAAAGAAGTACATCAAAGAAAAACATAGGATTTTATTATTAGTAGAATAGGTAAGTAGTTTCTTAGGAAAAGTTGTTTGTTATCATATGTATGAACAAACCCTTCAATATTTTATGCTAATAAAAAATCATCATATCGACGGTCTAGAAGACAAACATGCTAATTACAGACCTACCAATTTTTCAGGACTGTTCTTATTGATTCAAAATTTGATTTGTACACAGAAATGCCTATACTTAGTTAGGTACAGAAAGTGACGGAATTATGGCATTTTGATAAGTGCGAACAGTAGTGCATGCTCATTGAATACATTTGGAATTAAAATGTTACATTATCAAAATTTTGTAATTAGCACATTTGTCTTCTAGGGTCGTAGTAACATTTAAGGGGCTATCTGTCATATAACAAAAACTCCATTCAATTTTATGACTTGTATAACTCTAACGCAGTGCGAAGAGACATTTTTGTTTTTCGACAAAAACATTCTTTGACGTTTAATCATCATTGCTTAAAGTTATGGGAAATCAAAAAGAACACGTAGATAGAGGTATTTCAGCTAAGGTAACTGCTAACGGGAACGTCCTTTGAAGTGTCCCTTATGCATCATTCTGTTTCTCACCACATTTCAATCCAATTACGCTAAAATTTAAACTTTACGACCAGCCCGCTTAATGCCTCGGCTACAGTCGGCTTAGTTTCTTTGAGTACGCCGACTCATGGGCACGGAAATCATTATGAACTTAACAATCCATCTAAGTAACAAAAATCAACCTTATGCAAGATGAATGAATCTTTAGGGATTTCAAAAATGGTTGCATTTTAAAATTTATTTTTTGACAATATTAAAACTACTGCTAAATTTTAGAATACCGTAGTATCGTTTAACATCAAAATAAATATCGTGCTTTTGTGTAATACGAGTATGAATCATATAAAAAGCGAGATAATTCTCCAAATTTCTTTATCGGCGTTGTGCACTTTTTGGGATGGTAAAAAATGTTAAACTCGCTTCAGGACGCGTGACATGATCAAAAATTCGTAAGACGGAGGGAGAGTAGACCGCCGGTGTGGCGTAGGAGAGGAATAATTGTCATGTTTGTATACGATAGCGCAATATTTTATGTTACCACATACATGATAGTACTTTTATACTAATAATTAAAGCAATTCGTGGGAAATTATTCCCTAACCATTCCAAAATATCAAAAATGCACAATATAAGTTGAAGTTTTCACTTCTGCCGGCACTCCCGGAGTGCAACTCTTTTTTTTGTACCATTTCAGCTTTTAAATATTTTTCATAAAATTTCTTGCGTTCCATGGATTTAATTTACTACCCTCCATCCACGTCTAAGTATTTCAAGCTTATCTCTGTCGTGCAGTTTATTGTATGATAGATAAGGCTTGCGCTACATTTTGGACACATGCCAAGGGCCGACGATGGACGTAAGTTTAAGTTTTACAGTATTCGTGTTGTTATGTGGTTGCTTGACGATTAAATTGGTTAGTGTGGTGATTCGCCGCTCGCAAAGGGCACAGAGTTTGATTCCCGGTTTGAGTCGTTTTAGAAAGTAAACTTTTCTAAGTTGGCTTATGGGTCTGGGTGTGCTGAGTAACACAAGGATGTTTATTTCTTACTTTGAGACTATGGCAATTGGCGTGTCATATTTATTTATTTAACTAGTAGAAACATCTGAGGCATTACGATCACAAACGGTATTCTCGGTGGTTCCAGTAATAATAAGATCGAAACGATATTGTCGTGAACTCAAAAATTAAATTATACTTTTTGTTTTACTACAAATCAAAAAGAGTATTTTTGTCCAATTTTATGTCGCTTTAAAAACTTTTTGAGGATTTTACGTCATATTGAAAGTTTATGAGAATACCGTTTTGATTGTAATGTTACTGGGACCGGATCAAAACTGGATTGCGACTACGTTTAATTTACATAAATTAGGTCTCAGCATCTATTATATTCTTTAACCCACGTGTCTCGCAGAGACCTATTGCGCGCCACCCAAACTGCTTTATCTGTGTATAAAGCAGTATGGTGCAGAAAAAGAAGAAGTAAGAAACTTCATGGACTAATAATTTTATGACTGTTTCTATGCTTTAGTCCTTTGCCAGAATTAACCAAATGTCAGTCAACAAGGCATTAAAGTAACCGATATCACTTCACAAGTCTTCAACGTTCCTGAGGTGGAACTAATGGGAGCACATTTTTGTTTGTCTGTGCATCGTTTGATATAATGAATCGGCCGCATCACCGTTTCTAACGATGTTTTGTGTTTAGAGAAAGTTTTGTTATGGCCGAATGGGGGTTAACATACCAATTAAGATGTTTCTAAAGTATGGCATTCTGATGATTATGTAATTGATAGAGGATGTGTGTATACTATTTCTGTTTTATGATGCAATGACCATGCTATAATCACTTATGGGTAAAAAATGCTAAGAATTTGAAATTGGGTTTACTAAAAACAACATTCATATCATATATTCACATATCAAAACAATAAAAGGTAAAGGTACATTTTAAATTAAGTCAAGAAATGTGCCAAAATATTATTTATTTGATAAGACATGGTTTTACTCGTACTACTAAAGGATTACTTCAGTGTCAGTCTGTCTGTCTGTCTGTCTGTCTGTCTGTCTGTCTGTCTGTCTGTCTGTCTGTCTGTCTGTCTGTCTGTCTGTCTGTCTGTCTGTCTGTCTGCCTGCCTGTTAATTCATTATCATCATCATCATTTCAGCCACAGAACGTCCACTGATGAACATAGGCCTCCCCTAGTCATTTCCAGATTGGCCGGTTGGAAGCGGCCTGCATCCAGCGGCTCCCTGCAACCTTTACCAGGTCGTCTGTCCACCTTGTGGGTGGACGTCCTACGCTGCGCTTGCCGGTACGTGGCGTGGATTAGCCTATTTAATATTAAATTGAAATTAATATTATATACTCAAGTCTGCAATCCCTTGAGGATTGCAGCTGTGAGAAATCATACTTCTAAGTCAACGCAATCTCAAGAAATAAGGTATGCCGCTTTTGTTGATACTCGCAAGGGATTCAAAACCTACCTATAGGGTGGTACTTCCCGTTGACCTCAGAATTCCTCCCGTGTCAGAATCATTAAATTTGGCAAGAAGCAATTTCTTAAAGAACAACAAAAGGAAAAAAGTCCGAAAACCGTAAATTTTTAGTTACATCACAAAAAAAAATCTATATTACTGAACAAACTAAAAAAAAGCGGTAAATATCTTTAAAACACGATTCCCGTTTCAGACGAATTTAAATACCTACAAGTTTTCGGTAACGGTGCGGGAGTCCGACTCGCACTTGGCTTTTTTTTTAAATTTAGCATTTTAGCTAATTAGAAGTTATTATATTATTGATTTTACGCTCATTTGAAATTTTAAACATTCGCTGTTCTGTAGTAAGTAGTACTCAATCAAAATTAATATATCATTTTTGTATTTTGTCTTATAATTTTCATACATAATTTACAAGCATAATTATTTTTTCTTTGAAACTATGCGATTTAATAACGTAATGGAAGTAGAGTTAAATAGGGTACGAGAATACAATTTTGTGGGTTTATATGACTGACTAAAGATTCGTTTTATCATAAAAAAATTAATAAAAGCATAGCTTTTTAAACATTTCATTTTCGTTGAACGGAACGCAGAACTCATGATTTTACAGTTTTTGGACCACTTTTATCATCATCACCGTTTCAGCCGTAGGACGTCCACTGCTGAACACAGGCCTCACCCAATGACTTTTATCGGAGGGGATTGCCAATACTCGCCACGCTTGGACCACTTTAAATGAGTAAAAATAAATTAAAATCTGAGAATATTACGAAACATAGTACCTACTTACTTAGGTACTTATTGTCTTCTCACTCCAAAGCTTTGAGGCGAAAACAAATAGAAATCTGAATACAGTCACCATTCAAGCAAACCGACTTATTCACAACCCAACCCATTAATTGAAGCAAACAAATCACCTTTAATCTTTCTTGTACATTAATTATATGCTATACGGAAATCGAATTTGGATTCGGGAGACATTACGCAGACACCGGGATATTCTTAAAGTAGGTCGAACTTACCCAAACAGAGAGCTACGCTTGTTTATTATTAGAATACAAGTAGGTATTCTTAAATGCGTCACAAATGAATAACTTTAAAAGCGGCCTGCGTCCGGCTTACTTTTACCAGGTCGTCGGTCCGTCTGGCACGTCCTACGCTGCGTTTGCGTGTACGTAGCCTCCATTCCAGAACCTTTCTGCCCCATCGGCTGGCAGTTCTACGTGCTATGTAGCCATGTTGATGATATTGGCCAATCTGGAAGTCATGCTGTGGGAGGCCTTTGTTCAGCAGTGGACGCCCTATGGCTGAAATGATGAGTTACTTTGAATTAATATAAAACAAAGGTCAGTAAAAACAAAACTGTAATTCGCTCGTCGCTGCTGTAAGGCTCTGAGTACTGGACAGTAAAGAAGACAAAACAAAAACTCCATACTAACGAAATGAAGATGCTTAGATGGGCGGGAGGTGTAAAGGCTTGACAATATTCGGTACGAATCTATTCGAGGTAGCTTAAAGGTCACTGTTACGGACAAACCAATCTATTTTGATGTAATAGTTATAAGTTTAATGTTTTGTAAATAAAGCTTAATTTTCTATTAGGGCCTAGCTATAAGGCATATGTAATTAGCGCAGGGATTGTTTTATTTTAATAAAGTTTGTTTAGATATATCCCACTTGCAACTAGGTAGGCTGGTAGGGCTAATAAAGGTAACTAGGTTTGTATGGTATTTGGTAAACGGGTGTGAAAGAGACCCTGTAAGGTTGTCTCACCCTACCAGGGAATCGACGGAACTGGAGGGTGGGACCGGTAGAACCTGCAGACTATCTCTGTCGCCCATCTCGCACATTCGGAGGGTAGGTAGGACACCCACAGAGGTAGAATGTTGTGAGTGGGAAATATCACATTTTCTGTAGGTAGGTTTAGAAATGTGTAGACAGAGATAGAACATAAACAATAGGTCGTCTCCCTCAGTATCTCGATGTTAGGAGGGTGGACATAAGTGTTACACTAACGAATTTGGTAGACAGAGACAGAAGTTTGTATGTCCTTGTCTTATGAACTAACCCGCGATAGTCACTAGTAAGCATAGGCTAAGATTGTATGTATATAGGGGCCGTGGGTCGCAAAATTTGTACTGCGCTCACGGTCAAGATCATCATCGGAATAAAGGAACAAAGGAAGAAAGAAGTGTTTCATTTCAACTATACAGTCCACACGAAGGAGCAAGATCTCTCAAGATTGTATCACGGCGGACCCAAACCCGCTGTGACTCACATCGTTGGACCTTTGCTCGCCGGATCGAAAAGAAGATAGTGTAACCAGCAACGCGGGATCTACGCCAAGCACTACCAGTGTTTGGGCCATCGCAACGTGGGATCGAGGCCGCGTACTGGGCTTATTTACTCTTGTGAAAGAGAGATCACATTACGCGGGTGTACCGCGGCTCCGGCATTCACCACCTAACGGTGCCAAACGGTGTTTGTCGCGAGTTAACGCCGTTCCCAGGCGGTGCAGTTTTCGGGCGAGCTGCCACATATCGCGCAAGCGATTGTGAACAAGTCCGACCTCGCCAGTACGGTGTGCGTAAGCGTGGGGGCCGGACTGTAGGCACTGCTGAGGGTCCTGGACATTCCAGCCAGCGACTGAGCACCCCGCGGCTACGTACATTCTCTGCTGGGTGGTTCCATCCTTTCCAATCCTGCACGACCATCCATCCTCAGACAGGCTCCCCTTGGTAGTGTACCTGTTTGGGATTGTTAGGAGTAGGGGCAGCAAGTAAGAAGATGCCGACAACGCGAAGCCAAGCGGGAAAGAAAGAGATGGAAGACTCAAGACGACGTAATTTCGAAGAGCCACCCGCATCACCGTCTGTGCAAGCAACTGCAAGCATGCCACACACCGAAGCGAGTCTAGTAGCCGCAGAAAGCGGTCGTACTGAGCCTACTGTAGCGCCGCCAGAGAAGCGCCTAGAGGCCGACGCGCCTAGGATAAGGCCACCGTCGTCGAGAGGTTCAAGCGTCGCCGCACGATTGAAGCAAGCCGAGTTACTAGCAGCCGAGAAGCTCGCTGAATTACAAAGACGAGAATTTTCAATAGAGAGAAATCTCATACAAAAGAGATTAGAATTTGAAGTAGCTACAATAATGGAGTCCGAGGATGAAGACCGTGAGAGCGTACCCGCCGGTGAAGTCCAAGCAAGGGTAGACGATTGGTTGGACAGATCGCATTCCCGGCGTCACGACGACAATATGCAGTTACCCACAACAGAGGTGTCTTTAGACGTTCCTACCCTGCAAGACGAGAGGAATGAAAGAGACAGACATATGTTTACGCGTCGCAAGGAAAAGGAGGCGCGCAATATAGAAATGGATAAAAACAGACATTTAAATTCGCCGAGTATACAATCAGTAAACAATAACATTGAAAATAATCCGCGCCCAGTCGATAATGTATGTGGAGCAAGGCCCCAAGATAGTATGGATGGGGTTGAACGACTTGCTAATACATTAGACAGGATTATGTCAAGACGACCGTCTACACGCCAGGTCATCGAGTTACCGATTTTCAACGGAAACCCAGCTGATTGGTTACCATTTAAGGCTGCGATACGAGAGTCTACAACGGCATACAACTTCAGCAAAGCCGAGAACCTGGCTAGATTGAGAAATTGTTTAAAGGGAGAAGCTAAGGAAGCGGTAGCGGCCCTATTAAGCAGTGCCACGGATCCAGAAAGGATAATAAAAACACTAGAACAGTGCTATGGCAGACCGGAGGCGATTATAGATCGAGCATTGAGCGATTTGAAGAGCCTACCGCGAGTTGGAACTACTGCCAGTGAGCTTAATATCTTCGCCATTAAGGTTCAGAATATTGTATGTACATTGGATTCTATGGATAACAGAAGCTACCTGAGAAATCCGATGCTAACACGAGACGTAATTGAGAAGCTTAGCCCACATCTGAAATCAAGATGGTGTGACTACGCAGCAAAGTACACAAGTTACTCGGAACCAGAAATCGTCACTCTGTCGCAATTTTTAATGGAGGAAGCCAACAAAGCGATACGATTTGCATACGTGCCGCAACCGAGCAGCTCCGCAGCCAAGAAAGAGACAGTGCTAGCTAAACAGAAGGCGAACGCACGAAATAAGAACACAGGGGTGTACGTCACAGCCGATGAGAAGGCAATGACGTCACAAGGGAAACCGTGTTTGTGCTGCGGCGGGGACCATGAAATATTTAAGTGCGGGAAGTTTACAACTATGACGGTACCGCAGCGATGGGAATGGTTGAAGCAAGAGAAAATATGCTTTCTTTGTTTGAAAAGTAAACACAGGCGATTTATATGTAAAGCACAAATGTGTAATGAGAAGGGTTGCAACCGACGTCATCACAGACTGTTACACACGGAGAGTGTCAACAGCGAGAGTCAACAAAACCATGAAGTAGTCGCCTCAGTTAACCACACTGCTGGGGCGGCCAAGGTACTGTTGAAAGTATGTCCGATCGTTATTGAGGGGCCACGGGGTAGAGTAAACACACACGCTCTACTTGACGAAGGATCGACCGTGACATTGATAGATCAGGACTTAGCAGATTACGTCGGCGTAGCTGGGCCAGTTCGAGACTTACACATAAGTAGTGTGAATACACAGAGCGTACCACACGCAAGCAGGGAAGTAGAGATTCAAATCATCGCAAGTAACAAGGAGAAATACAGGGTGAAAGCGAGAACCATGGAGAATCTCCGCTTGAATAGTCAAACTGTGGACGAGAGATGTCTAAAATACAAGCACATGCGTAACCTGAACGAGAACCACGTGTGTTATGTGAACGCCAAACCGCGTGTCCTTATAGGCGCGGACAACTGGCAGCTAATAGTAAGCAGGAAGCTGTTGACAGGCAAACGCCACGAGCCAGCGGCGTCACTTACCAGACTGGGGTGGGTGATACATGGCTTAGCGCCGTCCCGTGTCATAAGGGAGAGAGATACGGTGCTATTCGTTGATGGCCATGGAGGCGCTCGGTCTACGCAACCTGATGAAGAACTACATGATATGGTGAAGTCGTATTTTGAGATCGATTCACTAGGTATACAGAAAAAGGAACGCGAAAATCCTGACGACGTTCGCGCCTTAGAAGCCTTTGAATCAACGGTGAGATGTGTCAATCAGCGATATGAAGTAGGATTGCCATGGCGCAAGGTTAACACAGTTATGCCGCCGAGCTACGATGCAGCGAAGCGGAGGCTCCTGACAATCGAAAGAAAGATGGACGCATCAAAGGAATTCAAAGCCAAATATACTGCCCAGATCGACAGTATGCTACAAAAGAGCTACGCTGAAGAAAGTGAAGAAGTCGATACGCAAAGCTCGCGACTCTGGTACTTGCCACATTTTGCGGTGGTAAATGTAAACAAGCCACAAAAGCTAAGACTAGTATTTGATGCCGCAGCCAAGAGCAACGGGGTATGCTTGAACGATGCATTGCTAGAAGGCCCTGATTTGCTACGAGACTTAGCTGGAATGTTATTTCGGTTTAGAGAGAAGGCTATAGCTGTAACAGCGGACATCAGAGAGATGTTTTTACAAGTTAAGATAGCCAGAGAGGATCAGCCGGCTCAGATGTTTTTGTGGAGAGGCGATGATAGAGCAGCGCCACCGAAGAGGTATAGGATGACATCGATGATCTTCGGTGCTAAGAGCTCACCCTTCCTAGCGCATAGCGTCAGAGACCACAACGCACGGAGACACGCGATAGAGTTCCCGAGAGCGCACGAAGCCATAACCAAGAACCATTATATGGACGACTGGGTGGACTGTTTCGATACACAAGACGAAGCTAATGACGTCATCAAAGACGTCATCCATGTGCACGCGCAGGCAGGATTCACGCTCGCAGCCTTTAACTCGAACGGGCTTGAAGTTATACGTGAGCTGCCAGTAGAGAGCCGTGCGACGGCACCGAAACAGCTCTGCTCTAGTGGGGACCAACAAGGGCGTACACTAGGCCTTGTGTGGGACGCGAACTCCGACGAACTGGGCTTCAACACCGTCCTAGTTAGAGTACCGCAGGAGGTGAAGAAGTTAGAGCGGACGCCGACGAAGAGGGAAGCACTGAGCGCAGTTATGTCAATATTTGACCCACTCGGACTGCTCAGCTACTACACGATTAGAGCAAAGATTCTAATTCAAGAAGTATGGCGCCTACAAACCGGCTGGGACGAAGCTCTACCGGAAGAAATAGCAAGGGAATTTGGCATATGGCTACGCGGCGTAGATACACTTGCCAGTCTGCGTCTACCCCGTCTCTACTCACTGACGGGGGGAGTGACCGGAAAGCAGCTGCATGTGTTCTGCGACGCTAGCGAGTCAGCTTATGCAACGGCCGTTTACTGGCTGATAGAGTTTAACGACGGGTCGAGACGAGTCGTATTGACAGCAGCGAGGGCACGGGTAGCACCTATGAAGACTCAGACGATACCGCGTTTAGAGTTGCAAGCGTGTCTTATCGGAGCAAGGCTTGCGTCGACAGTATTGAGAGAGCACAGATGGCAACCAGATAGAGTTACATACTGGACAGACTCTAGAACCGTTCTATATTGGATTGGGAACGATAGAGTGCGTTACACGCCATACGTAGCGCATAGATTGAGTGAAATAAGCGAGTTAACCAATCCCGATCAATGGCGGTGGGTGCCGACGCAAGATAATGTAGCAGACGACGCAACGAGAGTCGACAATTCAAATAAATGTCAAGATGATAGGTGGTTCACCGGACCATCGTTTCTGTATGAGATTGAAGATTTATGGCCGTCTCCGGTATGCACAGAGAGCAACGAGGAGACTATATACAGCGTCACGACAGACGAGAAATGGAGCGTGCCAGACGCCGGGCGTTTCTCTAATCACGAACGCCTAGTGAGAGCGATGGCATATGTGTTATTATTCGTAGATAGATGTCGTGAGCGCGCAACTACGATGACCAAGGATCACATAGATAGAGCAGAAAGATGGTTGATTAGGCGAGCGCAGGCTGACTCATTCAGAGAAGACATAGAGCGCCTAAGAAAATGCCAGAACATAAAAGCAGGAAGTCGCATCAAGTCACTAGATCCCTTCGCTGATGGTGATGGCGTGTTGCGGGCGAGAGGACGTACGAGGGCAGCGGGTGTGTCTGCCCCCGATACTACGCCCGTAATATTGGACGGCAGCCACCCGTACGCGCGGTTGTTGTGTCAACGGGAACACCGTCGCGCCCATCACTCCCACAACGAACGCGTCGTCAATGATGTGCGACAGAAATACTGGATTCTGCGATTGCGACCTACAGTACGCGCCGTGGCCAACAAGTGTGCTTTCTGTCGAATGAGAAAGGCGAAACCTGTAAGACCAGTATTAGGAGACCTGCCGCGCGCACGAGTAGAGACCTTCACCAGACCATTCTCTAACTGTGGTTTAGATTATTTTGGTCCCATGATCGTAACAGTGGGCCGTCGTCATGAGAAGAGGTGGGGAGCGCTGTTTACTTGCCTCACCACAAGAGCCGTTCACATAGAGCTAGTAGCGAGTTTGTCAACTGACTCGGCTATCATGGCATTACGGCGTATGGGAGCACGACGGGGGTGGCCACAAGTAATGTATTCGGACAACGCAACGAACTTCAAGGGAGCCGACAGCGAGCTACGAGCGGCCATGGTAGAGTGGGAGCCAGCTCTACGAGACTTCGCACTCACCCAACGAATCGATTGGCGCTACATCGCACCGGGAGCGCCACACCAGGGGGGAGCGTGGGAGCGACTCATACGCTCTGTCAAGAACGCTCTACGTGTAACACTCAACGAGAAGTCACCGAAGGAAGAGGTTCTACAGACGCTATTGGTAGAGGTCGAGCACACTATGAACGCACGACCACTTACGCACGTGCCAGTCAGCGCTGACGATCCTGAGGCGCTGACTCCGAACCACTTTTTGCTGGGTGGATCGCACGGCCTACCCATCACTGGGCCGAGTGAACCGGCATCAAGGAAGACCTGGAGGGCTGCGCAAGCATTAGCCGACGAATACTGGCGTCGTTGGCTTAAAGAATATCTACCAAGCCTGGTGCCGAGAAGAGGAGCTCGTGACATCACTGAAGTCGCTATCAAACCAGGCGACTTAGTCATCGTGGCGGACCACACACTACCACGCAATGTGTGGCCCCGTGGAGTTGTTACGCAAATACATCCTGGACCAGACGGAGCAGTGAGGAACGTCGAGGTACGCACCAAGGGCGGCGTGTTTCGTCGACCGACGTCGAGATTGGTTGTCCTGCCGATGGAGTAGAAGAGGTTCGCACTTCGCAGCGCTTCACCGGGGGGAGAACTGTTACGGACAAACCAATCTATTTTGATGTAATAGTTATAAGTTTAATGTTTTGTAAATAAAGCTTAATTTTCTATTAGGGCCTAGCTATAAGGCATATGTAATTAGCGCAGGGATTGTTTTATTTTAATAAAGTTTGTTTAGATATATCCCACTTGCAACTAGGTAGGCTGGTAGGGCTAATAAAGGTAACTAGGTTTGTATGGTATTTGGTAAACGGGTGTGAAAGAGACCCTGTAAGGTTGTCTCACCCTACCAGGGAATCGACGGAACTGGAGGGTGGGACCGGTAGAACCTGCAGACTATCTCTGTCGCCCATCTCGCACATTCGGAGGGTAGGTAGGACACCCACAGAGGTAGAATGTTGTGAGTGGGAAATATCACATTTTCTGTAGGTAGGTTTAGAAATGTGTAGACAGAGATAGAACATAAACAATAGGTCGTCTCCCTCAGTATCTCGATGTTAGGAGGGTGGACATAAGTGTTACACTAACGAATTTGGTAGACAGAGACAGAAGTTTGTATGTCCTTGTCTTATGAACTAACCCGCGATAGTCACTAGTAAGCATAGGCTAAGATTGTATGTATATAGGGGCCGTGGGTCGCAAAATTTGTACTGCGCTCACGGTCAAGATCATCATCGGAATAAAGGAACAAAGGAAGAAAGAAGTGTTTCATTTCAACTATACAGTCCACACGAAGGAGCAAGATCTCTCAAGATTGTATCACGGCGGACCCAAACCCGCTGTGACTCACAGTCACACCGATACTAAATATTATAAGCACCGATTTTTTTTCAAAACGAAGATAGTACTCCTTACCTCTACCCTCCATAACACTGATCAAGAAAAACACGTGGTAGATTGCGCTCCGAAGACAGCGGACAGCTAGTGCTCGAAACCGCTCATAGGGATGTTCTCAGCAATCGATTCCCCGCTCACAAAACATGAATGAAATTTGAGGTAGACTTTCAATCTGGTGGACAAATATCATGAGAAGTCTCACAGCACACTCTGACCAGAGCGAATTTATTACAAATCGTTTTCTGAATTGACTTGGCCCACGATTCAGAACCGTTAGATATTAAATTGTCGACCTAAAACTCACGGGACACTAAGTATATAATTTAACATTATTCACATGATCCGGTTGAGAGTTCGTTATTGCAGTGTTCTGAATCAGGGGCCTAAGCCAGGAGTCGAATTTGGGACCCATATCCGCGCCTCTGGGCATTTGGATCGTCGATTTAATGACAAAGCCCGGCGTTAACTAGCATAAAGGACCTTGAGTAAGTGAGAAATGGTTAACAGCTTATTAAGTAAATAAACCTACTTTTTAAGTTTATATCCTCCTAGGGGTTTTATGACATATTTACGAAAAGATTCGGAACAGAATTAAGGCAATTTTTTATTGTTCACATGAGTGTACTAGGGCCGCTGTCACATCAACCGTGTGGTGATGACTGTTAAAGATCCGAGAGTATGACCCAGAAGAATGCTGTATTTCTCTGTGTTTTTGTTTGAAGTAGACTTCCGTACTTTAATTTCTCTGCTTTATTAATTCTCCTTCTCCTATGGAAGAGTCGGTCTATAAAGTCGGTTCCTCCAGTTGAGGATCGTGAGCCCGTCTACTTAGTCGCCTCGATGATGAGCCGTCTCCAGTCATTACGACCGTGCCTTAAGGCTAGAAAAAGATATTTTCAATCGCATTCCATCATTTCTTCACACAGATTGCTACACGATAGTGTCCACAAAAATAAGCGCAAACATCCGTGAAACGCGCTTAGGCACGCTCTCGAGCGTTCTTCGAAGCGCGAGAATGGACACTTGACCCTGCGCGAGCGCAATCTCACTGCACGTGAATACATCTATAAAGCTAGTTATTATTAAAAACCATTAAAATACATACTAAAAACAAAAATGTTTCTAAGAAAAGGACACGTCCCAATTATATTTTTTTACCCTGCCTCGGATCCATATTGTGGGCTTTTTGCATAAGGCTTCGTTTAATTTCAGAAATTGATAGGTACTATTTGGCGATAGGTGTAGTAACGCGTTTTTAAATCCTTTTCAAGAACTTCCTAATACAAGAATATTAATGCCTTACTTCAAGACCATAGCAATATGTGTGTCTGATGCATATTAAGACACCTAACATTATAGTGCTAAGTTATGAAACCAAGTGCTTATAAATATGCTTTATATCTAGGCAAAACGGCTTGCGCAAATAGAAAAAATTTAAGTATACGTACAGAATGAAGACCTTAACAAATAAAAATGGTCAACCTCTCCCATGCAGCACCATTAATATTGCGTTGACAAAACGAAGGTCGTAAATATCAGCATTTTAAACCACCGTGAATGTCTAACAAACAACGCAGTGAAACAATTGGCGTAAATCACATTTGATTTATGCCACCGTTTGTAGGGTAAGCTTGTTAATTTCGTGTGTTAACTTCTAACAGTGTTAGGACAGTCAGCTTCAGAAATGTACTTTCATAAGATCAATTTCTTAGTACTACTTATCCCATTTATTAGTTTTAGGAATAATACACCGAATACTGCGTAAAAGTATACTAGTAGTAGTAACTTCACTAATCTTACAATTAATTCAACTTCCACGTACAGTTCTCAACGTCTAGTTGTTCTCTTGCAAGCCGGGAACGAATTAACTCGCGCTGCCGCCGACCATTTCGAAGTTACCGCTTATTCGGTAGAGGGCGCCATCGCTTCCGTTAATTTTTTCCCGCCTTTTTATGTTTTTACATAATTTAAATAGCATTAGTACATTAAATCATACTCAAATTCCTAACTTAACTAACATTATTTAATACCATATATTATAGTGTTGTTCTGTTTATTTTGAAATTAGAGTAATTAAACATTTCCGCTGAACAGGCCACAGACTAGATATACTACTTCGTTCCTTTAAGATGTTATAATTTACACATGGACTCAAGTTTACTATCAATGTTTTGAAATCTATAAAATATTTAATACAAATGACATTAGCATTTAATAAAACTAATGCCTTTTGAGAAATGGATTTGTTTTTTGTCCAAAACTGAAACTGGAATCATCACCAATGAGGTCTATGATGGACAAGTTTGTATTAACTTGGAAACACAGACACAGGCATTAAATTTGAGACAAGGCAAGCATATTTAAAAAAAAGTTAAAGTTGTTGGTAATAAGCTAATTAGCCTTAAAGGTTTAAAACTTGTAGCCTTCACATATTTTATTTTAATTTTATGAAAAAAGGCTGCTGGCCCTGCTATATCGCTTGACACTTGTCAAGAAGTCTAGTCAGAAGACTACTTTATTACATTAATTTGATAGTAAGGTTTAGTGATTGGCCTTACAACACCCAGTTGGGCATGGTGGAGTATCAGTCATACTCCACCATTCGTCATACTGTATGACTCAAACCACCTCATCGTTGAGACCTGTGCCTCGGAGACATACTTTTGAAGCATACAAAAATTTCGCAAACAAAAATCCCATGAATCGTATTTTAACTTGCTAGGAATTTGTACACAATTCTTGCACTTTCGTGAGCGAATTGGTGTTCTAACGCTCCAAAAATACGTCTTCTGCAGTGGTATATATACTTTTTATAAGGTGCACATAACTGCGTAGGTATAGCTCATTGACACTCCTTCCATTAAGGAGTACCTACCTTAATGAATGGGCAAGAATTATTAGACTATACTCACCATAGAAATATAAAATTTACTATTTTTACTGTGAGTTTTAAAAATGGCCTAGTTATTTATACTGACTTTTTAGTAAGTCACCAAGCTCATAAAATGGCAGACATTCGGAAGGGGAATTTTAAGTCTCGTTCTAATATAGTTACTTTCGTAAGTTAAAATGGTGTTGTGTAGTTTGTCGTTGACTGTCCGTAGATAAGTCGCCTGTTTAAATTACAGCAGTCTGTAATCTCTGAGTATAATTACAGCTACACAGTATTATGTATTTATTGAGAGGTTGCCAGCGGATGGAAAAGAATAGCCGAAGATCGGGCTTATAGTGGCGTGCATTGGGAGAGGCCTTTAGCTAGAAGTGGACTGACGTGTGCTGAATACGTCATGGGGCACATACCCTATAGAGCAGCAATACGAACTATCTTTCTCCGAAACTAGTAAGTGATTTTTCACTTACATTTAGTATGAAATGACATCTGTCAACACTCGCCCATACAAAAACAGTACAGATACAGATTAAAAATTGGCCGAAACTTTTGTCGAACAAAATCATAATATGATTTTTCTACTATGTATTAAGGTGCTTTATAAATATCTGCAACGGCTGAAATGGGTATAAGTATTGCTTATATAGATTACGATAGTGAAGGAATTTACGTGCACCGGATCGGTAATTAATTATTTGCGAAAAGACAGTAAATAAATGGTTACTTGATCAATTTGCATAACACACTTCGTCATCCGCCCTTGACACTGCACGGGAGCGGTATAATGTAAACCGTTAGCATTTTTTGACAGATGTGGACGGTTCGAGACAGAATAAAGCCTAATCTTTATTTAATATATTTTTTTTAATAAAAAAAATTAATGATGTTCTATACATAAAATTTCTTTACTATCGTAATCTATATTAGCAATACTTTTACCCATTTCAGCCGTTGCAGATATTTATGAAGCACCTTATATAGGGTATGTGCTCTATGGCTGAATATGATGACGATACCTACGAAAATAACGAGCCTACCTAATGACTTACCGGGCACATGAAATAACAGATTTTTTAAGTAGATAGGTAAGTCTCTTCCTAGGAATGTCCGCCATTTACACGCCTATGTTAATAATACTTTGTCAGTATTTAGGCACCTTTATAACACGCTTTTGAATATTAAATATTGGACAACGTGACATACATGACGACCTCCGTAGCCTGTGCACAGTATACAGTGCTTAGGCTTATGTGATTTTGTCCGATGTTTATTTATACTTATACATTGCTCTTTGGTAAGTAACCAAAGCACTTGTGTTACAGAAATCAGAAACAGTGACGGTGCCACAACACCTAGACCCAAGACAATTTAAAAAAGTTATTATTCTACATTGACCGACCGGGAATCGAACCCGGGACCTCAGAGATAGCGACACCAAGTCCGGTATGGTCGCCTTTCGGCTACGGAGGTCGCTTTTATTAGCTTTACTTGTGATGTACTGTTAGAATGGGGTTACTGTTACATACTTTGATAAAAACTTCATTTGGTAGTAAAACTCAAATTGTACGGTTTCTGAACGCAACCTTTAGTATATATTTTTTTGGTTGGCAGCATTGATAGATAGATAAATAGATACTCTTTATTCCACACCACACAAAAAAAAGTACAGAGAAACAATAAATTTAGAAAGCTACAATTTAGGCGGTCTTATCGCTAAGAGCGATCTCTTCCAGACAACCTTCAGGTAATATTAATAAAAGGTAAGGTAAACTTCAAAGTTTTTAAATAAAGTTGATTAATACATAGTTAAAGTACCCTAGTTTTTCTGTGCCAAAGTCACCCCAAATATATAAAAACCTTAATAAATCCTTAACCCATTTTTCGTTGTATTCTTTACAGGGGGATACGTTCGATTTCCGGTAAAAAAACGAGGGGATATAAAGTAATTCCGACCATCATTTAACTTTGATCACTCACTTTTTTTTTCTACAAATATAATAAAATTAAAACATATTTTATTGCCTAATTGGATAGTATAAGCAAAACCGATATTATAATTGTTTTTTTTTTTCATTTTTTTGCTGTTAAATTTGAGGAGTAAAATGCATATCAATTACAAAATTGATCAAAGTCACCCCCTTCCACCAGTTAACTATTTACCTAATCAAATCCTGGAAATTGTTCTTCTGGCATCGCAGTTACCTTCTCCATTTTTTGACAAAACCAATCTGTACAACTGTAAAAAACTCCCCTTACTTAACTGTAACCCCTTTGGGATCTCTGTTTAAGTTATGGTAAAAAAGCATCATAATTATGGTTTGTTAGTCCAAAATAAATAAAACGAGCCGAAATGCGACGGGGTTGCGTCGTTTTAAGACAGAGTTCCCATGGCCACCTTATGGCTCCATCATCTGTTTCTAAAATTCAGCTTGCAAAATTTCAGCTCAATCAGATACCGGAAAGTGGTTCTTATTTTAATAGATTTATTAACCGACAAACACCGGGACAAGTGAAGCTAAACAAAAGCTTGTATTTGTAACTTTTAAACTAGTAAAAAAAATAACTTTACACCAAGTTGACACCTCAAAGACATATGTTATGCTCCTAACTGCAATGATTTACATACTTAGTCACTAGTCATGTGGTTCTCCCCAGTTCTGCATACTGTTGCCCTATTAGATTATTTCGGCGCGTTTATTTCGGGTCATGTTTTACACAAATTGTGAGTTAGGGATGTAAATAACGGCCTGCTACTGTGTACGACTGGGGGTAGGGATGTACCAAGTCCAACGATGTAAATTCTTTAAAAAAAAACGAACTGAAAATATTTTTTAAACTATCAGTTATTGATTTTCAAATATTTTAAAGGCCCGCTTGCACAAATCTGAATAAAAACATCATTATGTCTCTGTCAATTAAATAGAAAGATACAGAATGATTTAGCAAACCAGGTTTAAGTTAAGTCTTGATCTATGAAGTTTGTCCGAGTGTTACATAGGTACAGTTATTATTATGTTAAAAAAAGTTTTTTGCGTAGGAACAGAGTGATCAGATGAGACAGTGATAATTGAAAACGTTTTGCCTCTTATAAAATGTTTTAAAGAGATGCAAGGAATAGGTATCTAGTAGGATTGTAAATAATATATTATTTTTACCTACATTGCTTAATCCCTTTAAGTTTAATTTAATTTCTCTTTAAGTTAAAATTAAATTTATTTAAAATAAATTTAATTTAATTTAAAGTTAATTTCAATTTGAGCAATAGTAATATTTTATTAATTATGGCACACTATAAAATTACTAAATGTAAATTTGATGGAAAAAGCACTTTGTTTAGAACCGTTAGACCACTTGTTAGTAACTAACTATCTCATTTATGACCAAGGGCCCAGTATGACAGATACCTAAAATTTTTTGTACAAGTATTTTTGAGATATGCCACACACATTGTCACATCACTATAACTGCAACATTAGTCGTAAAACGCTAAAAATACAAACCGTTTTCGTGTCCAGTGCGCTTGCGCGTTATTTATCGAGTGCGAGCGGCGGTACATAGTAAATCATAGTGCCAATTTGTTCGGAGTGAATGCATTTTGTATGAAGCACCTTATGCTTACTTTTTTAGAACCTTGTTAAGGGGCCTACACACGTTAAAATAATATTTTTTGGCTTTATTTTATGAAACAAGTACCTGTGGAAAATTGGGTCTCGGGTTTTCTGCATAAAACAGTTATTTAATTTGTTGTTTTTTAAATCTTATAACAAACAACGTCAAAACTAGTAAAAAAAAAGTTTACAGGAAATGTTAAAGTGTAGACAAAACTATAAATTAGGGCTTACTATACCTACTTAATTTAAGACAAGACTAACTGACATACAAAGGGCATCGCGTATCACGCTTTGCCAATAAAATCTTACCAAAGTCCATTAAATGGGTCACTTCCAAATCCTCAACCTTGGAAACATAATAACCAGCCCTTAAAAGCTCTACAAAGACAATTATATCGAGCTTAAAGCTCAATAAATTTCGTTTCTTCTGTAGCGATGAATACTTGAACACGCGTAAGGACTATTGGTTTTTGTAGGTCAATAAGTTACCGTGAATATCAAAACCCACAAAGGTTATTCTAACGTCAGCACTTAAGCAATTATACTACACAAACGTTACCGGGTACCGGGTATTTCATAAACGCCATAAGTAGGTATGATTTACTATGTCTACTAGAGCTTTAAAAATGACGACAATTGCTGTCTCGAAGCAGTGGAAACATCGGGACTTGTAAAAATGCTCATTGATAATGTGTTCTCGCACCCTTTCGCCCCGTATGTTTCGCTCCTCATACTATATACAAATCTATTCGCCACTTCAAAGTTTAAATGGTTCTGTTCGCCCCTATTCAAAAATATGTCAAAGTACATTTGTAAAAAATTTGTAAATCTAATAGCGTAAATTAATTTCTTTACAAAGATATCGAGCCCTTTAGGCTGCAAGACCGTGCCAAATAGATACCATAGATTGACATTGAGGGTATGTACCCTCAAAAATATAACTCTCCTTCGGCAGTTGAGTATATATAGGTTACTTGTGTATGACTGTACTGTTTTTAACATAAATATTACAAGAGGCTTCAAATATATTTAAAATATTTTCGCCCAAGGGGTGGGTGGGTACTGCGATAGGGGCGAAATTACCTTTTAGTCAATGGGAATGACACATACGGGGCGAACGAGTGCGAGATCGATAAGAGGTCGGTTTTTTACCCATTATGATATCACACCAGATAGTCTTGGCCATTATTGTCATAAATAACGGTATAGTTTTTTAACTTGTTACATATTTCCAATTGTTATTTTTGGGTCTTTTGCCAAGTTTCATGAACATCTGCACAGATATAAGGGACGACATAAGGTTAGGTAAGTATCATTACAATTTTATTACTTAACTTAGTAGTTTTTACTTCTGGTGGCTTTTCGGCATGTCCATCAAACGTTACTTTGATAGTTCCGTATGATTTATACCTATGATTTTATAGGGGAAAGTTTATTACCAACATTATTTTAAACACAAGACTGACTTTCATTCCGTTTCTATCAGCATTCAGTTATTTTTATGTGCCTACTTGTACTCATTCACACAGTAGGTACCTGTAAGATGATTTAATTAAGTAATTATTATTCTATATCAGCAACATTTAACTTATTCATGACATGATACACGACTGATATTAGTGCTCTTTAAATTTGACGTCTTGAATCCACTTAATTAAAAGCCTATTGATGTATAGACCAGGTTCACTACATTATGAACTTTACGACCAGCAAACAAGGCACTATTCTTTTTTATAAATGAATCCTAAAACAAACAAGTATAGATTTAAGATTTAAAAATAAACACGTTTTTTTTTCTATCCTGAAAAGTAAGGTTTAATTTATACGTCAGTTGAACCAAATTGTGTTAGGCGTTTCTACGCATGACGTGATATTGCTAGCGCAAGCGTTCTGTTTTCTTAAGCTATTTTATAATTATCAATCAAAGTTGATTAAAGAATAAATTTAATATTCCAGGTTCCTTTGATTATCTTCTTCTTGTTATTTCTACAGTTTCGCAATTTTGGTATAGGTAACTCGGTTTGGCCCAAGATGGTTTAAACGCCAATTGAACCCAAAAGTCGATGTGATATTCGGATGACAACGCAATAATTTGATGTTCTCGACCTGATTTGATGAAGCCAGAAGGTGGATTGTGAAACTCTTCAATAGTTACTAATAAAACCGTTTCGGTTTAGGTATTTGATACGTTTCGATACAAAACAAAAATATGTTTCATAGTTTTTTAAACTATTGGGCTGGGTGTCTCGAACTCAAGGATAACCTTGTAACCACTTTTTCTATACATTATGGACATCTTTGTTTTATGACTATTAAAAGCATAAAAAATTATCGACTTTCCATACAAAATTACCAAGCATCAGCAGAATTTATACAGGGCTACATTGCAAAGGGGTACCAAATTTAAAAAATAAGATCTACGGAACAATATGAATGAAGAAGCATCTTACTTGTTATTATTTTTAATAACCGTATGTTACGAAAAAAAAATACTTAAAATATCCGAAAATAAAGTCAATAGAGAGACTACGAAAGCCGCGCGGTCATTCATCAGAGGCGTAGGCACGGCGAGCCAACAAGGACCTTACGCAGTGCACATACGGTGCAATTTTTGCATGAATGAGTTAAATTATCCACGCGTACGATTTTTAACAGCGGATAAGAATAATTAAATTTGTTTTTTTTTGTTTTTTGCTTAGTTCAATTAAGTTACTGATTCTGGGCCACTCCTAAAGATTTAGCAATCCTTTGCAATGTAACCATGTATAATAAAACTAAAAAAATATATGCATATTTAAAAAGTCATAGAACTAAAGTCGTTTATCCTTGAGCTATGAGACCCTGTATATTACAAATATTTTATAAACACAAAACAAAAAACCTATATAGATACAGCAAATCGTATCTCAAAGGGTAGGTGAGCTAAAGTGACCACTTAACAGAGACAGAGTACCAACATGTGAACTGTGGAGAGCTTTCAACTGTTTCAACTATTCAACTAAGTATTCCTATCCCAAGGGGTATTATTCTCGTAATACGGCACTGGGCTAGACCGGAAATTGTTTTAGAGCACAAATTATTCAAACAGACCTGGCTTTTAGCCGTCTAATCTGGCACAACACACAAATACAAAAGTCGTTTCGATTTCAGCCATCTAGGTAATATTCAACCCGTCATTAATGAAAGTGTTTTGCTTAACAACCTTCTTCTAGGCTAAATTAATAAATTGTATAAATTGACTATATTATTTACTAGCAGTCCCGGCGAAATTCGTAGCGCCTCTTTTTTGTGAATTTTCCCGATTATCAATAGTTATTCTGCTATTCGGGGCGGAGAAAAATTCAACAAATCAAAGATCACAAAAATCGGTTCCGCCGTTCTTGACTTATAAATGTGTAACTAACCCGACTTTTTTTTATATACAGAGTGTAACGAAAAGGTGAAATAAAACTTTAACTTTTACATTAACTTTTTCTATTGGACCAACATCGAAATCGCAAAAAAAAATCACTCTCCCATACTAAAACGCGACCAGCTGGCATCAGTTTGTATGGAAACGTCAATTTTTTTTTTGAGATTTCGATGTTGGTCCCATAGAAAAAGTTGATGTAATTTAGCCGTAGAATAAACCCTTAAAGTTTTATTTCACCTTTTCGTTACACACTGTATATAATATATATAGATTAAACAATAGTGCCTTCGAACTATTATAAAAGTACAGTAAATAAAAAAAGAAACAGTAAAGTTACTTCAATCTTATTTTATTTATTTATTTTTTATTGCACGAAACTAATGTACTGCCTAAAGGCACCCACTACACTCTACTTATTTTTAAGTTTCCAGTTAAGTTTGAAGTGAATTGAACACTGCTTATTTATTGTTTAAATATATGTATAAAAGAAAAATCAAACAATAATTTACACACTAGACATGTGTAAGTATTAGTGACATACATTTTATAATTGTTTGGCAATTTTTTTGTCATTTTGCAAACCTAGCCTTTACTAAGCTCAGTCTGTACATCTGATTTACAAATATGTCGTTAAATACAGACCTGCAAATGAAGCTAATTAGTGCGTTTGAATAATTTCAATATGCAAATTATTGCTGTCAATTTTATAACACTTCAAAGTGCCTACGTAATTAGTCCCTAAATAAAAATTGCTTTTCAGAATTTATTAAGGCACTTATAATTTTTAAATAAACTTTGTTGGCAAATAAAAACCTTTTTCTAGTTGTAATCTAATATTATATTTACACTCTTGCGATCTCGTTTACAAATTGTAATTCTCATTCTTCAAAAATACCTACGTCTTCTGACCAATTTTAAGTAATATTTTACCCAAACAAAAAAAAAAGGCTTACAAGCCACGCTTACGCATAATAACATTTACACCGAAGCTTTAGGGCTTTCAAGCTATGAACTCTAAATAATATCTACTATGCAGTGTTGTTTATAAGTCAGAATCTATACATAAAAACAAAACAAGGTTGAAATAACACTTCATTAAGAGCTTATGGCTAGGCCCCTGTCCCCCTAGCATGTCTACCAAAACACGATATGATATGATATGATATAGCGATATATCGACCCCAACTTTAAAAAATATGATAGATTTAGCTGCCATTTTGATCGAAACAGCGATCTTAATATGTGACGATGATTCAACATGGCGGCTATATCTATCAATTTTTTACAGTTGGTGTCGATATTTCGCTATATCATATCATATCATATCGTGTGTTAGTGCTCATGCTAGGCAGGCTGGAGTTTAAGTGTCATGAGTGTAAATATTTTAGTTTCTAGAAGCCATTACGAAAGACCAATCGTGATCGCGCGACAAACTTGCAGAGCTCTTCAACGGGCTGCATAAGCGAATTTAACCTTTAAAAGCGATTGGACGCGTTTGTCATCTTTATAGAAGGCATACACGTCCAATCGATACAGTAAACTTATTCTAAGAGCTATATGAATAAGTAAGCTATCAAGTTTCCTTAGATGTAAAATATCACTGTGTTGCACTAAAAAAAAACATTCGTAATTTGATATCAATGCACTATTAATACAATCTATGGTTCGGTAATAGTCGGGCAAAATATAAAACTTAGATGGTATTTAACATGTAAGAATGAAACGGTCTTAGCATTGTTCAGAAAGTTACTAAATTCGTTTCAATTTATACCGTTACAACCACAACTGTGAAATGTTTAAGTGTGAAGAGCCTTTAACCATTCGGTTCGAGGAAGCGGCCATAACCGCGCCAAACACGGATTGTTCGAAGCGCGCGCGCACGCACAGGCGTGGCATGCATGCGCATAAATCATGCATTGAAAACCTCACTGAAAAAAAGACTGGTATTTTTTTGAGAGACGTAAGTGTTAGGAAGTTGTAGAGGTTAAAGAGCTGACCACCACGGTAGATAAATTGTCGAACTCACTAAATCAATCATATCAGCATAATGTCTCATGTCAAAGTTATCTTCGTCCATTGCTTTTTTTCTGCACCTTTTTTCTGATTGATGTGGCCGCGGCGGCAAGCCTGAGGTTAAGTTGGACTGTGGCTTAGATTATGAGCTACCCACTAAAAATAACATGGTGTTCTCCGGTGCTATTGGTAAATTCAGAAACCATGAAGCCATGCCCCCCTCCCCCCGTCCTTTGGCTGTGAATGTAACTCTCTGTTACAGATAGCATAAGGCTTTCTGTCACAAACTATGATCATAAGATGGCCTTCTTCCATGGTCTTTAGCTTGGTCTAGAGCTTGCTGAATAATAATTTAAAATATAAATATCCCAAAGGATAAGGGCATAAATAAAAACTAAGGTTAAATATTCGAGCGGATTTATTTTTAAGCAATCAGAGCACACACGGTCCAGCCATTTGCCTAAGTAAGAATAAAGTTAAAGTTAAGTAGCTATGCCTATGTAAGTCCCACTGCAGGGCACAGGCCTCACCTCAACTATGAGGTGGTTTAAGCCATACACCACCACGCGAAGAGAATACAATCGATCGATATTGATATTGATACTTTAGCATTCACAGAGGTAGTATATTTTGTACTTGTAACACTTGCCACACCCAAGCCTCGATCAGTTCTTCAATAACAGACAGACAGTCTGCCAACTGATGCTTCAAGTTTCTGTTAATATAAGCTAGTTTTAATAAGACACACAGGGTGTTTTGTCTTGTATTGTGACTATTTTAGGAACTTATAATACGCCTAGTAATTTTATATGGCGAATGGATATTACATAATAAAAAATAGAGAATGTTGTATCCAAAGCTTTACCCAGTGATCCATAATTCCATTTTTTTCATTAGCAACTGAGATAAGCAAGTTCATCTTACAAAACTGGTTGCTGAACCAACTTCGCTGGGGGCAACTTTGGGAATATTAATTAGTAAAAACTATTAAGAAAGCAATTCTAAGATAGAAACACAGTTAGATTTTGCTTTAAAAGTGGCTGGTGTTCTAAGATAAAATTTAAAACTAATATTGTTGTTATGATTGAACGAAATTGGTGTTTATTGTATTGGTGGAACTGATTTTGGTACCAAACTACTTTGCCTTCTAAATAACATTAAAAATTGTTACCTTATTATTATTGTATGTGCAGCCAACGGCATGTCAACAACAACAAATCCAGCAAGCTACGAGTAAAGGTCATTGAATTGATTTTCAACTTTAAGTCCAACATGTAGAGATCAATTGACAAAATTTGACGTTTTTTGATAGGTTGACGTGCTGCTGTCTGTACATTTTGAAATCAGCTGTCAACATTTAAACGCGAAAGTATTTTTTTTAATTCTGGATGTTAATGGCTTTCAAAAAAAGATTACCGAGGTCTTTGGCAATCGATCCAATTGTATCCAATGTGCCCATTGTACCCAATGATTCAACTGTATATAATAACTATACTTAGGTACTACTTGTAGTAAGCGAAGCCTGACTAGAATTGAGACAAAGCGCTGTCTAGAAACTACAAAAGAGCTTTCGTATTTTCAAGGTAACCTTGCAGACCACTTCACCTGACTGCAAAAGTTAATTAAACCCTTCGAAAGCAGTCATTATGTAGGTATGAAATATGAATATGGGTATTTTGAAGACTGTCATTAAAGATGGAACAGGCAGCCCTACAATCGCACGTTGCAACGATCGATTGCACTCTACAAATAGCGCGCAGGTAAATCGAACTAGACTTACGAAATGCTCCACATCACGAAACCAAACGGAAGCAAGAGACTGATTGTATGTGTTAGTAAAACTAACAAACAATCTGTAGTATTTTTTATCAAAGATTATAAAGGAGTGGTAAGTGGTTGGTTTGTAAAACAAACAACTCGTTGCGAAGTAAAGGAAGTTTTTGTTACTTAACATCAAGTATGTACAGCTCAGTGGTTGTTTAATTAAAACATTTTTATAAAAAAAATAACCAACTTCAAAAACACTAAAAAGCTAAAAATAACTTTTAAACAATCATACCAAACAGTTATTTTTGGTGTCGGTGCAAACAACCACATTCAAACACTCCACGGCTGGCACCGACTCCAATAATAACTGTTTGGTATGATTGTTTAAAAGTTATTTTTAGCTTTTTACTGTTTTCGAAGTCGGTTGTTTTTTTTTAAATTTGTTTTATTTGTCTGTTTTTTTGTGTTTTTTTACATTCTAAATGGCGATCTCTGATGTAATTATAGCTAAATTGCTTCTCATGACTTTGTCGACTATGGCAAGGCTTAACTGTCTTAATGAAAATATCTTATCGCTACTCGTGGAAGACTATTGTGGCCAACTATGGTCCCCGTCATCAGTTCCACCTCAGCAAATGATACTTTCTGAATGCAAATGCTTGACTTGTTGTTAAATATACTAAAATCGATATATGTATACCTATAATATTTTAGGAGTTCCCTCAATTCCTCATGAATCCCATCATCAGAATTGAAATTTGACAAAAATGGGACCAATCTGGAGGTGAATGAAAGGGTTTCAATTGGTAAAATAATTTTCCAAATCGGTTTACCAATGGCGGAGTTCTGAGGTAACAAACATTTAAAAAAAAACATAAAACCGAATTGAGAACCTCCTCCTTTTTTTGAAGTCGGTTAATTAAGTATGACTTAAGAGGCCGTCCTAGAAATCGTCGTGTTTCCGTACATTTTGTTCTCTGATTGTAAAGACGTGAAAGATAATTGAAACAAAATAACACGTGATTTAAAAAGATTAGTTCTTATTCTTGCACGTAGCGCGAATGGATTTTTCTTATCATTTCAAAAATAAAGGTAAAGCACCAAAAAACTACCCTTATTTCAGAAAAATTACGTTCGAGTTACGTTTGAACATTGGTTTACAAGAAACTACAAGTTATCCTGACAATTCGATTTTACCGTTAAATTGAAGATATGGTCTATTGCACATAGATTGAATACTTTTTTTTACTTGTTTACAAAATATAGCAGAAAAAAAAAATGCTGAAGTAACATATAATTTTAGAAATTTTTCTTTAAATATTATTTATTTTTCTATTGTTATGAACAACTATTATAAGATTTAAACACTACACAATAATCTCCAGGTATAGTTTTAAAATAATATAATTTTTATTTTATGTAAACAACAAAAAATTATGTAGTAAACCTACGTCAAAATTAACTATAAAATCAAGCGCGCAAAACCGATCGTTTTTCAAACCTAGGTAGGACGTCCACCTACCTAATAAATTATCAATATTATCTTGTAAAGGATCAACATTGTTGACGCTTTATCCCGCATCATAGACGCACACAAGCATAGAACTGTATTTCAATTTTGCACCGAGAAAAGGTGCACAGCCTCTTAACAAATCTTGTCAACTTTTACAGATAAGTACGTAACTGATCAATTATGGCGCTATAATTTATAAAATATCACGCAAAATATTGTCATTTTGGATTTAGACGCCTAGTGACATTCCCCTATGTCATGCTTTTCCTATCTCTTTAACACGCACTGTCACATTTGGCATGCCTCCATCCCCCCTCCCCCATGTTCGTGATGTAATAAGTGGACGACCCCTAATGGCGGAATTGTTGTCAACCAAAATAAATTGCTCACTTAGCAAATACATGGTTAATGCCATGAATAAAATACGCTTAGTTTTTGCAAAACGGTAACGTTATAACGTTACCTTTTAATAAGGGCCACCACTTAAGTAAATCAAATCTTAGCTTAAACAAATAAAACGTATAAGACAGTTTCTTTATTATTCACGTCTTCTTGTTAGGCATACATATCTAATTTTACTTTCATGTTCAGATTATACATTTTTTGGTCCACGTGCCACCAGGAACTAATCTTACAAAGAATTATGTCAAATATTTTCAGGCGAATTCCTTTCCGACGGGAGCTTTAAAGATAATATTATTAAATTTAAAAGATTTTGTGTAGGTACAAGAATTTTTGTATTAATTTTCCGTCCACGCTAAATGTGATAGTACTTTATTAACATTAAACGAAGTAATTGATAGCGTTTAAGTATATCTTTTTGATATTACCTACTGCGGTGTAGAAAAAGTTCGTGAGGATACCTACTTTCCTTTTTGGTTATTTGAGTTTGTGTTTGAGAAGGCAAATAGCAAAACGCTCCATCAGAATTGTGTTGGATGTGTTTGACCCTCACCCATGTTTCTACACTTATTTTTCTTCTGACCTACAGGGTTACATTGCAAAGGGGTGCCAAATCTTGCACCGTATGTGCACTGCGTAAGGTCCTTGTTAGCTCGTCGTACCTCTGCACGCCTCTGATGAATGACCGCGGGCTTTCGTAGTCTCTCTATTGACTTTATTTTTATGTATTTTAAAGTAAAATTTTTTCGTAACATAGGATTATTAATAATAATAACGATTAAGACGCTTCTTTATATTGTTTCCTAGATCTTGTTTTTTAAATTTGGCACCCCTTTGCAATGTAACCATGTAGGTAAGAAGAAAAATAATTAACAACATGGGAAGATATTATTACCCTGTGTTAAAATTGTGCCTGCTTGAAGTGTTGTGGTGTGTACTGTAAGAGCTTTTAACTGACTCTTCGCAGGTAACAACTTTCAACCTTAGGATGTCTTCAGAAAAGTTAGTTATGTTAGGCACAGGCTAGCATTACATGACTTAAAAGTTTTAAGTAGGATTGTAACTGAGTAAGCTGGATACTTTGAATTAGCACTATTTTGAAGATTTAAAGACCCGCGGCATTGGTTATAAATGCTAATGTAACTTGTTGTGTCCGTTGCGTTTTCACGCCTAAGACGCTGAATATATTTTGATAAATTTTGGTAACAGAGATATTTAGCTAAGCTAGTAGCAAAAAACTGTGTGTTATTTAAATCATCGTTCACTCATTTAATATATTACAGAAGTAGTAAAGCACCTATATGTATACGTCCCACTGCAGGGCAGGCCTTACCTAGAGGTACGCTATGATGTGGTTTGGGCAATACTCCTACGTGGAAACAGATTGATGGAGGAGTGTAAGGTAAAAATGTAAGGTAAAGTACAGCAATGTAAGGCCAGTGACTAAACCTTAAGTCAAAATCAAGCTTAAGGCAACTTGAATTTTTCATAAGCAATTAGAATACTCTTTGCTACACAATTCAATCATTGTGCAAAAAGATAAATAATATTAAGGTAGATGGACGCGCCGTCGGAGACGCAGGCCCAAGAAAAGATGGCGTGATTTACGATTTAGACGGTTTCTCACGGGACTAGCAGACTTTTGCTCTCAACAGAACTTGGGGGTGATCTTTGCGTAGCAATAGGACAGTAATGACCTTCAAAAAAAAGGTTAACTGTTATCTAAAATCAACTTTTTATAATTTTTTAAGCCTTAAGTTATCCTCGTCTGTCCAGACGAGCAAGTAAAGATTGCAGAAAGTCGCTGGATGCAGGCCGCTACCTACCGGTCAATTTGGAAGTCAATAGGGGAGGCCTAGATATGTTCAGCAGTGGACGTCCTATGGCTGAAATGATGATTAGCTAATGTTAAAGCAATTAATATATTTTTTTAACAAATAGTTAATAATTATAAATATGGACTAAAAAGGAAATTTTAACTAAGGTGATACTCGTATTTTGAACCCATGGTGACTTGGAATTATTCTTGAATACACCATTCAATTCAGTTCGCTTTTGCAACAAATTTTACTGTAAAAGAGGTGCATTTGTCAGTTCAACATCCCAATTACCAAGCACAGACTAACAGTAAGCATAGTACTTAATAGTTATGTCGGTAACCCTTTGGATTCGAATTTCTAAAAATATCTCAAATTTTAACGCCTCACTAAACACCGAAGAGTTGATGCCTATATATTTTTCAACAGCAACTCGAAATAAAAGTAAATAAACAAAGCTCACCGTCTATTTACCTTCGTTTTGGCAATCTTTCATTACTTATTCTATTAAAACACAACAAAGACGCCTCCTTTTTGCCCTTTGGCCCCCTCAAACTTTGATGTTTCTGGTAAAATACCGTTTAGCCGAATATTCGAATTACAAAGTAATAAAACAAGATTCGGATGACAAAAACGGAATACGGTAAACTCATTTTGTTTAAAACTTATTAACATAATGGAGGTAGGCACAGATGGGATTAAGGTTGGTCATAAGAAACCAAAGCGCAGATCGCCCTCCTGTTGGATAAATATGATAAAAAATCCATTTAGCTTTTATAATAATATTAGACCAAAATAGTGTTTTTTGGTTTCCGTCGAAAGCGTTGACATTGCGCGCGAAGTTGTCAAGAAGTATGTCTACTTCGGAAAGTGCTGCCGTTCGGTAAGATAGCTTTGGGCAGGAAATCACTAGGATAGTGCAGCTTGGCTGGGCAGCATTTGGGAAGCTGCGTCGTCTCTTCTCGTCGCCACTGCCACAATACCTGCAGAGCAAGGTATTCGACCAGTTCGTCCTACCAGTGATGAACTTCGGAGCCGAAACGTGGAATATGACAGTAAAGCTGGCCTACCGATTTCACGGCACTCAGCGAGCTATGGTAAGGTCGATGCTTGGGATTTCGTTAAGAGATAAAATCCGAAACGAGGTTATCTGGCAGTAGACCAAAGTAATGGAAATAGTCCTAAAATGTAGCAAGCCAAAGTAGCAGTGGGCTGGCCCCATCTCGATGGCCAGCCCACTCCTACTTTGGCTTGCTCCCGTTACCCGTTTACTCCACCTTTCATCAGTTCTGCGATCAGAACCGATGAAAGGTGGAGTAAACGGGTTCTCGAGTGGCGACCACGCCTCGGCAAACGTAGTGTAGGACTCCCCGCAACTCGATGGACTGTCGACCTTAGGAAGTTATTATTGCAGTGGCTGAATAAAAAAGCGGGAGATCGGTGCTTTTGCTTGGAGAAGGCTTACATCCACCAGTAGACGGCAATTAAATAGACATGATATGACATCCGGCTTATTATTCATAAGGGCCATAACGTGACTAGCGCAGCGGCGCGAGCATGCTGTAATGTGATTGTATTGTGTATGTAACGAGAGGAATCAGATAAATGAGATTCAAATTACTATTCTCAGTATTCCGGGTCTAAAACGTTGATGAAATCGAGTGTCGTAATTGTAATGACTTGACCATTAATGTAGGTTGTATTACACGATGAATGTAGCTAGACTTTAGGTTAACATTTCAAGTAATACCATCGTTAGGTACAGCCAACGGCAGGGTTCCTACGACATACTTAAAGATCTGTCAAGCCATTTTTAACTTTAAGTTCAACACACAGAGATTTTGAAAATTTGACGTTTTGTGGCAGTTTGTTTGCTGTTAACTGCACTATCACCTTTATAGACACAAGTACCTACTAGAGATGCATCGAGTAGGTTCAAGTTTTATCGAGTGACCGAGTACAGAAATTTACTCGGTTTTATTTTCGCCTAACTCAGCCGAGTTACTCAGTTAAGGTTCATGCAGTTTTATGGCGAGAAAACATAATTAAAGAAACACAATCGCCTGACAGTGAAACACCTTGTATTCCCAAAAACCATAATAAGCTTGCAGATATCAATTTTATTTTTATTTTCTGAAATTATTTACTCAGGTATTTAGGGTTCATAACAGGGCTACCTGTAAAGTTTTTGACATTTCCATGAAATGGTAATTTGTTCGATTCTGTTTACCGCTTTCAATTTAAAATTGTTGTAAAAGTAGAAAGGATGTATTATTTGTTTTGTATGTTATTACTTTGAAAAAGAAGCCCGAAACTAGGTTAATTTACCCTTAAAAAATATTACAACAGCATTAGACAAAGACTATACTGGTGGCCTAGAGCTAGGTTATTGCAGCTCATTGTTAAGTTTGCTAAAAATCAAATACTTGACCCTTATAATCTTGCATTAAACCGGCTGCCGGGCAGACACAATAGTTTTGCTATTATTTTCTACTTTACGGCAGGTGAAGAAATTATGAAAAAGCTTAAGAAAGGCCATTAGCATTTCACATTATTACAGTCAGTATTTCCAATTTTATTGATCGCATTACTCAGCATTTAAATCTAGACTCGGAGGAGTACGAGAAAATTTGAAAAAAAAAACTGTCTAAAGCTGTTTTTCTTGTAAGGACGACGCTTTTAACACTACATTTTAACAATCATACTTACAATAAAAAAACAACATATTTTTTCAACTTATCAATTACATTGAAACTTATTGAAAAAAGTCAAGGAAACGATGGGGAAAACGGTTATTTAGTGTCCAACAACAATCCACTCAAAGATGAAATCAAAGCGGCCGCATTGATTTTATCTTTTTGTTTATCTTATAAAACCAGGAGTCGTACTTTTAAAGAATAATAGTTTGAAATCACATATGAAATTGACACAATTGTAAACAAATCCCTTAACATTTTATAAAACTTCTTGAGATTTTTGTATGCGAATGGAATTTTATAGCTTCAAAAATACGTATGCGGTGGCCGGGGCACCGTCAATGGTAACGATCCTCTTAATCGGATATGAGGAGCTTACTTGACGCTGGTCGCTGGCAAATCGGTGAGGATTAGTGGCGAACCCAATGCATGGCTTAACGACTGATTTTAATCACAATAGAACGGATCTACTTGCACTAAACGATAGACGTTATAGTATTATGGGTTAAAATATGGGTTTATATAAAAGGAGTTCCTTTTCGTTAATAAACAAAACAAGGTTAAAATAAAACTGCTTGAAAAGATCACGGTTACCTACGCGTTGTGTATTTCTAAGTAAATATATTAAACTTCTCCTATTTTCTTTTGATTAATATTTTTGCCGGTCTTATGAGTACAACAGTTTCAAGTATCGTCCTAAGTTGAACGAGGTATTCATTTTATACCATCGTATCGCTGATCTTATATCTAGTAAATTGCTTTATATTCACCACAATGGTCACAATAGGTACTTCAAGACTTGTCTAGGCGCAAGCCAGGACTATCTAGTTTCCGTAACTAATGATGTACCCACGTAGGCCAGTCTATTGTTGAGGTTCTATACAAAAAGGGGATCTTCAAAAAGATCTGTATAATATACGAGTACAAGCAAAACCAATTACGGTATAGAAGCTCTGCTGTGTACATGTCGTGGCCAAATCGTAAAATTGATCATTTCATGATGTGACCGATCATTTTATAAAATGGTGGTATTTCATGATATAGAACAGCACATTCTGCCTACATCATGATGTGGTCTAACCAGATCAATGAATATTCAGCGTTTGACGATATAAACTGCTAAACGCACGAATATTTCATGAATGGTTAAACATTAGTGATCATATCGTAAAATCGTTGTATTACCCACCGGTAGAGGCGCTAATGTTGCTTTGTTTTTGTGATGAGTAATGGCGGCGGACAATTATTTTATTCTAAAAGTGAATAATAATGTGTAAATTGTAGGTGAAAGTGCAGTGAAATATCGTTACGACACCAAGATAGGCGAGTTTTATGAAAATCACTCAAAAAACTAGCGCAACGTCAAAAAATCAAGGAGATCGGAACGTAATTTGAGAGGTTAGTTAGGTTATTTAGCTATTCAAGTGTTTTTATTTATTAGTTTTGTTTAAAAATATAATTATTTAAAATGTTTCATTTATCTATCAAACAAAATTACAAATATTAAACAAATTCACGTAACTTGAAAACATCATTTTATTTTAATGATATGGCCAAACGTGGACTGACATTTCATTGAATGTTGACGTTTGAACGATATGGTCAGTTTTAGTTGGCCATATCGTGAAATACCACCATTTTATGAAATGATCGGTCACATCATGAATTAGCCAATTTTACGATCTGGCTACGACATACACATTAAAAGGGGTAGCAAAATTATGGAGATAAAATTGGATGACCAAAATGATACAAAGTCGATAATTATGGCTTTTAATTCACGTATTCCTTTGCACTTTATGCTTATTGTAGCAAATTATTCTCTTCTTTCTGTTTTTTTGGCAATTTTTTTTAAATATAGCAGTGACAGTGTAATTACATAAATATTCATCTTTTTTTTCTGCAAAGTCAGAGTACCTAGTTGAGTTTTCAATAACACTAATGTCCTCCGTCTCCTTAGTCCTTACAATACTTTTCTAAACTTCTTATATACCTTCATCTATATCTCGTATTTAGTCAGTTTCCATCTCGAAAAAAAAAAGATAATCTAAGTATATTTCCCAGTACAATATGTTTACGTCCTGGAATTGTTAGGTAGGTACATTTTTTATTTTACTATGTGTACCTACTTAAATGTCAAAAGTAAGTAAGTATAGCTTTTTGAGGACCTCCGTAGCCGAGAGGCGATCATACCGGACTTGGTGTCGCTATCTCTGAGGTTCCGGGTTCGATTCCCGGACGGTCAATGTAGGAAAATAACTTTTCTATATTGTATGGGGTCTGGGTGTTGAGGTACCGTCGTTGTTTCTGATTAACCAACCACAGTACCAACGACAGTAGGTACTACAAGACCCAAACTCGACACAACATAGAAAAGTTGTTTCCTACATTGACTTGACCGAGAAACGAACCTGGGATCTCAGAGGCGGCGACGCTAAGTCCAGCGTACTCGCCTCTCGGCTACGGAGGTCGTCGTTATTAAATTCAACCGAGAATACGGCTGTAAGTGCTAGCAGTATTGGTAGTAATTGGAGTCTCAATGGCTCACATCACTGAGTTCGAATCCCAGAACGGTTTCTACTTCTGAATTTTTCGGAAAATGAGAAATTCTGGCACTATTAAATAACTTTTAAAATTTAAATTAACAAACTCGTTTTATAATCACGTTACACCATTACACTACGGATTTTACAACTTTACACCACGGATTTATCAATTAAATATGTAAAATTTGATATCTCAAAAATGGTGGCATAAATCAAAATTTGTAGGATTATTTTTAGTCATAGTTTAAATCTTGTTTATATTTCAATAATAAGGCCGTTTATATGTAGCAGGTACTTACCCAATCTACGGTCTAATCTGACTACTCGGTCCTTAATCTAATATCTCTCTCTCTCTCTCTAATATCTATAGCTTATAATACAGGGTGACTGGAACTGAACCCACATAGCACGTAGAACTGACGGCTGATAGGGCAGAAAGGTTCTGGAATGGAGGCCACGTACAAGCGCAGCGTAGGACGTCCACCTACAGGGTGGACAGACGACCTGGTAAAGGTTGCAGGAAGCCGCTGGATGCGAGCCGCTTTCAACCGGCCAATCTGGAAGTCACTGGGGGAGGCCTATGTTCAGCAGTGGACGTCCTATGGCTGAAATGATGATGATGATGATGAACTGAACCCGCCATAGCAAATTCGCATATAGAGGAAGTGATTTGCTAATTATTGGACCTTACTTTCCTGAAATTAACTTATTTTTTTCTGGTAAACTTGTTTTTTTAAACTACGCGTCTTATTTCTTTAACCCTAGTTTGAGGAAAGTTCCGACGTTTTTTATTAAAAATTTTTCATCATTCATCATCATTTCAGCCATAGGACGTCCACTGCTGAACAAAGGCCTCCCCTAATGACTTATCATCAGGGGGGATTGCCAATACTCGCAACGCTTGGCAGGCGGGTTGGCGAGCGCAGTTTTTTATAAGATTTCGCACGAAGACGCTGCTGCCCGTCTCGTACTACAGGAATTAGTCGCCTCTTACGACACGCTTAAACGACAAATGACACGATTAAAAATTTTAATTACAACTAACAATTATTATAAAAAAAAACTAAAATAATAAATAAAAACAAACTATACAGTATCTTACTTATCTCTCAAAATATAAAACTTTAGTTAGGTCCAATAATTATATTATCAAATGACCTCCTCTATGCCATGTTCAGTTTAGTTTAGACGCGTTTTCGCAAGAATTTGGGTCATACGTCACCGTACCAACGATCCAGATCCTTCAAGTATTTCAAGGATCTGGATCGTGATCGGCACACTATCTGCGTCTGAGGTTTCATGTTTTATCCGCACATTTCAGATTCTTACGCAAACGTACCCAAAGATCGGCCGGCCTGAGGGTTACAGATGATGGCAATCGCTCTAGAAGCATTAACTAGATTGGCCGAATTTAGGATTATGGTCAAACGTTTCTTAACTAGATAAATATATGTACCTACAGTTACCTACTATGTTTACATAACGTAAGACGTTTCCATTTACCTGTAATACTATAGCGTCCAAACATACCTACTAATAAAAATATTCCCATTTAAAATTAAAATGTTTTTAATTTTAAAATTTCATAAAAAAATAATGTAAGTTCGTCCGACCCTTTTCTCACCATGCGAACAAGATATATAAGAAAAGCGATGTTGCCAGTTTGCACATTGTATTAAGGTTAGTTACTGTCCCGCGTTACGATTTTGGTTTTACACAAACGTTTTGTTTTTTTATATTTTAAATTTTATTATGCCTATTATGAAAAAAAAAAAAACTGAAACTAAACTGAAGGGAACACCCTCTGTTGTTTTGTATACTGTATAAGTACTCTATTGCACACCATACAATGTAAATTACTCATGATATTTACAGAAACACGTACGATTTAGGCGGTCTTATAGCTAATAGCGATCTCTTCCAGACAGCCTTTAGGTAGAGGACAACCATAGAGAAAGGGGAAGGTAGTGCAGAGTTCTTATAATTCTACGTACCTAATACAACTAGGAACGTGACAAAGCGAAGTAAAAAAAGGACAGCTGCAAGTCAAGCTCTACATTTCCATTACAAATTTGTACGGTCAACGGCAGGTCAACCTACCCGCAAAGTTAAAGGTCATTGAACCTAATTTCAACTTTAAATCCGACACGTAGAGATCAATATCAATTGTGAAAAATTTATGTTTTGTGGTAGGTTGACGAGCTGTCTGTACAAGAGGAGCAATTAATGAGAGTTCAGTAGAAATCGTGATTTTGATTCTAATAAGTTGAAATTGATATAATGTAAGTTGTAAGAAAATTCTTGGAAAATAATATCTACTCACAATACCATTTTTAATATATTCATTTATTTACACGGTTGAGTAGATGCTCAGTCAAGCATTACCACATTGTGTTCGCTTTTGTGAGACTTGCCTGCTAAAAGGGATTAGAATGAAAAAGTATCCAGTATTGTCAGAATATATTAACTTCTGAATGGCCTGTGTTCTGGCTGAAAACCTCTGAGGATAATTCGCAAAATGCAAAATATTTTGTTAAGAAACTTTATTTCATATTTTTGACTTAACATCTATAAAATTATCTGTGCACGGAGGTTATACTTAACATAAATCGAAACGGAACGAAATAAATCAATTCACTTAGTTCTAATTTGTAATCTTTAATTTTGTATTACTCCCCAGTTCCCCGAGGTCCAGTTGCATTTTCTGAATGCAATAACTAAGTCTAGCTTCATCGAATTGAACTCAAGTAGGTAAAATCTAATGTTTACTTAAGGCGCCGGGTAAGGGAAATACACGTAAAAGAGGTGTTTTTGGACAAGTTTACTGGCTAAAACAAATTTTTATAAAAAAAATAACCGACTTCAAAAACACTAAAAAGCCAAAAATAACTTTTAAACAATCATACGCAACAGTTATTTTTGGAGTCGGTGCAAACAACCACATTTAAACATTCCACGGCTGGCACCGACTCCAATAGTAACTGTTTCGTATGATTGTTTAAAAGTTATTTTTGACTTTTTTGTGTTTTTGAAGTCGGTTATTTTTTTATAAAGATTTGTTTTTATTTGTCTGTTTTTTAGTGTTTTTTTACATTCTTAATGGCGATCTGTAATGTAATTAAAGCTAAATTGCTTTCCATGTCGATTGAAATAAGTCCAAACACGGCTATGATACATTGTTTTATCACAGAGTTCCGGTGCTTATTTTCCGCCTTCTTCATCAGATCAGTTTGATGATATCATTATCACTAGAATCATTTATTAAAATTTGATTTGTCGACTATGGCAAGGCTTAACTGTCGTAATGAAAATATCTTATCGCGTGGGTGGGGCGTGCGTACCTTACTCGTGGAAGACTATTGTGGCCAACTTTGGTCTCCTTCATCAGTTCCACCTTAGCAAATGATACTTTCTGAATGCAAATGCTTGACTTGTTGTTAAATATACTAAAATTGCTATATGTATACCTATAATATTTTAGGAGTTCCCTCAATTTCACAGGGATCCCATCATCAGAATTGAATTTTGAAAAATGGGACCAATCTGGAGGTATACCCTTTCAATTGAAAAAAGAATTTTTCAAATCGGTTCATTAATGGCGGAGTTCTGAGGTAATGGTAATGGTAATGGTTTTGGATAGTTCACTTATCGAGGAAGGTTATTAGGCTATTTATCATCACGCTACGACCAGAGCGGAACATCAATGAAAAACTTTGCAAAAACAGGAAAAAAAATTTTGAGAGCTTCCGTTGCGTGCGTTTCGTATATGACGGGTTTGTTCCTCTTTAAAAGTTTTAAAACAAGTTCGTGATAGCATATCTAGTCTCTCTTTTAAAGTTAACTCACTATTACATTTTATGGTAATCAAGATTGTTCTAAAATAATGCATTATTTGGGTCGCAGGAAGACGCTGGATGCAGGCCGCTTCCAACCGTCCAATCTGGAAGTCAATAGAGGCCTATGTTCAGCAGTGGACGTCCTATGGCTGAAATGATGATGATTTGGTCGTTGATAGAGACTTAAAGTTTGTAGCGACATCTATCTCGCTACATATAAAACTGACGTATCCTACATCGCGATATTTAAGTTAGTTTATTAGTTTGGGGGTATGAGGAGGGGGGTGTTGAGTTCCTCAGCCACCATTGAAAAAGGAGGATCCTCCGACCAGACGGGTGTTGTGTCTGGTGGGCAACTGCCCGACGGTTGTTTGTCGGGTTCTTGTATATATGGTTCATTCGCTCCAATAACTTTAATATCGCGATGTAGGATACGTCAGTTTTATATGTGGCGAGATAGATGTCGCTACAAGTGACAGACCGAACTCCACGCAGGCGAAGCAGCAGCAGAAAGCTAGTTATGTATAAAATACTTAGTATAGATTATAGTTAGAATGTTTACCAAAACTACACAACAACAAGGATGCCCTACAATATTATGTTGGGTGTAACATAACATACTAATGAAATAACATGAATTTACACATTATGTTGCTTAAGTACACTAATTAAGTCATGCATATTAATGGCGTTTAAGTGGTTCTCGCAATTCTGCAGTGTTACTGAACTTACATTTACATAGAACAGCTAGGAGTCGACTTCATCTTCGAGTGATCCGAAAACGAGAGTAACAGAATTAGGGGCTGATTCTGGTGCTGAAATACAACAACAATCGCAAAAAAAATTCATTTTCCCTATACAAATCGTAACCGCTGATTGGATATTTAGTATGAATATGAAGGTTTGTTTTAAAGATTTCAATGTTGGTTCCATACTAAAAGTTGTTGTATTTGACCATTAGAATCAGCCCCTAAGAGGATGTGCATTAATTCTGTAACACCTTGTAAGAATATATTTAAAAACATGTATGTATATCGTATATTAATAAATATATGGTGTTAAAAAATTATTGTCAAATATTTAAAAGAGTAACTAAGATCACCACATGGTTCATATTTAAGACAAATATCTATAATGTATTCTAAAGAAGAGCATCCTTAAACTTATGCTGTTTTACCATTAGCAGTTTTGCTACAGAGTTTTTATTTTATTTTATTTTATTAAGAAAACCAACTGCGTAATACAAAATTTTTCTTAACTAGTACTTATAACTATGAGTAAAGCTAATTACATGTTTCCCTTAACACCACCACCATCAGTTACACCATAACTGATTGATTCATCATTTCATTTCAGCCATAGGACGTTCACTGCTCAACATAGGCCATCCCCATAGACTTCTATCATGGGGGAAATTGCCAATACTCGCCACGCTTGGCAGGCGGGTTGGCGCCTGATTGATTAATATTCTCGTCTGGTTCTGCTGATTATACAGGGTGACTAATAAGATGAGGAAATCATTTTAATAGTATATATAGTATATTTTAATAGGAATATACTACACCCAGGGATATACATAACTTTTTCAATACTTATACTCGGAAAGTAGGTCTGAAGTTGCCTGAGGAGCGGGTTGAAAGTAATACTTTTCAGCCCTGGGAAGAATCCTTTTCAACTGACAGCTGTCAAATTATTTTTAAAAAAGTTATATTTTCATATTTCTATTGAACCATGTTCCAACGTTCTATACAGCCACTCAATAACAGCGCGATGTAAAATAGAAATAACATAAAGTTAAGTATTGTTTTTTTTTTTTAAATTACTATTTCTAATGTAACATAGGTTTGAGTCAAATATTTACCATTTTTTCAATAATGAAAATGAAAAATAATAGCTGAATAGCTGGCCGGCCACAGAAAAAAATATGCGGAAAAGCGGCAATCCGATTTTCGTTTGTTTTTTAGAGTTCTAGAGTTTTGATAAAATTTACTCATTTTTTCAGCTACTTCATTCATCTTTTTGTTTTTACTTTCCTTGTATTCGTAATGGATAGCAAAGTGTTTACCTCGGGTTAAAGACTTATTTAAGTCCTCGAAATAGTGGCAAACCCCATCTTGGGACTAAGTTACTTTCACCCCTAGGGTAACAATGTACTATTACTACGGCAACAATATCGAAATCGGAGGAAAAAAGTTTACCTCTCCATACAAAATCATTATTTACTTCGACGATCGTACCTATACAGAATATTGTTTTACGTGTTGCGTCTTTGTCTCCTATAGTATACGCTGTTTTCCTTTAAGTTGGGAATATCCTGTTAAAGCGATTTCTTCGTCTTACTAATCATCCTGTTTATCATCAATCATGACTGTTTGGAACTATTCTCAACATGAACATAAAACAAGGAGGTACTATCTTTATTAACTTTAAAAGTTCAGTGAATTTTAAACTATTGTTTGTGTTCAATTTAATATTGCAATCCAATTATGTTCATTAAAACTAACTTAATGGATGTCAAGTTTAGGTTCATAATTGTCTGCTAAATTGTCTCATTATTGATTAAATCTGATTGATTAGCGAGGCTCGAGACAAGTCAAAAAGCCAAATCCGAGCATATTCATTTGGATTTTTAAAATGTTGAAATGACGCAGCCATATAAATGGAGTGGATTTTAGGATGTCCCATGAGTATTCAGAGAGAAAAGTGGTGAACTATTAAACTAGAGAATCATTTACCAAACCCGTTTAATAATCACACTCACAGACGATGTACTCAAATGTTTCAAACAATCGTACAACAGGTACGTCAGCCTGTTCTCTTAAGTAGGCCTTAATATGATAGACACTACTTTTCAACCGACTTCAAAAAAGGAGGAGGTTCTCAATTCGACTGTATGTTTTTTTTTTTTGTATGTATGTTACGCGATTACTCCGCTAATTATGAATCGAGTTTAATGATTCTTTTTTTGTTTGGTAGATCATACTTCAGAGGTGGTCCCATATAAATTTTATCGAAATTGATTTAGAACTTTTTGAGAAAATCAACAAATATATACCCAGATAATATTTTGGTTGTGGTTCTTGTTACCTATCTTCGACAAATATGAGCCGATTTTGATGTTTTTTTTTTGAGTTTTATTGAATAGCTTATACTTCAAAGATAATATGATAAAAGTTTGCAAAATAAAAATCACCCTGAGGGTAGGAAAATAGGGGATGAAATCGGTGTTCAGCAGTTAGATTAGGATTTATCACTAAAAGTAGATGAAATAAGTAAATTTTATTTTTTTTTAAAAAACCGACTTCAAAACACTAAAATGCTAAAAATAATCCTAACACTTAAGTACCTAATCAGTTACTTTTGGAGTCGGTGCAAACAAAAACAATGAATCTCTCATCGGCTGGCATCTATTTTTATTAACAATCGTTTTAACACCTTAGGTATACTTCTACACTTTTATTCGTTCACAGGGGAAAGTCGGATCGCAACGTAAAGCCGGGATATCAGTAATACCTAATTTTAAAAAAGGTACGGAAAAGATATCTTTCCCAAAATATCGGAATGTGAACATATAAATTCGAACTAAGTCATGACACTCCAGTTTATTAGCCGTAAGTTACGTTTTAGATAAAGAAAATAAAATTTTGCAGCTTAAGTGAGGCGGAGAGGAATAGGAATCTCATTTCCATCACAAAGATATGTTCGAACGGAGTGAGTTACGAAATAAAACACGTTCGGAATACTATGTGAATCATAGTAACTGGCAACTTGGTGAACAAAACAAAACTTTATTCGATATGAACGTTGACCTAGTCGACTCAATTTGGTATTCGAACTTTTCTAAATTGGCTTAGGTCTGGGTCCTAGGAGACTCTCCAGTAAATTCGTTTCCGTACCGTGGTACAGGAAATTAATCAAATAGCTTGAAACCTGTGCTATCAGGAATGCTAGGTGTGGTGCAAGTTGAAATTAGAAAGTCGATTCAGAGTCGACAAAAACTATAAAGCTGTAAGTACCCTGAAACGACATTCAAAGTTTAGACTTCACTGGACATGACAAATAAACGTTAATTTGACTGAAGTAATTTTTTACTTAGATAAAAATTTAAAAAAAAATTGATGCTAGCAGCTCTGAATTGATAAGTAATTAATAGTACCTACCTGGCCTGGCTGGTAAAAAACGACAGCTGCCACTGTAGTGTGTTACTTACTTTTCTCATTTTTATTTAATTAATTATATATAAAATAAAGTCGGGTTAGTTACACCATTTATAGGTCAAGAACGTCTGGACCGTTTTTTATGATCATTGATTTGTTGGATTTGTCTCCGCCCCGAATAGCTGAATCGAATATCGAAAAAATTTACAAAAAAAAAATGCGGTTGGTACGAAGTTCGCCGGGGCAGCTAGTTATATCAGGGGCGTGCGGTGCATATAGGCAATAAGGCAGTGCCTACCTTGTTAATAAAATAAAATAGGCAGTAGTAGTAGTAAATGTGTGTCATTGATGAAAACACATAAGTAAAAACTGCCTACCTTGAAATACAACCAATGCCCGCCACTGAGTTATATATAAAACAAAGTCTGGTTGTTACACCATTAAAAGTCAAGAACGGCTTTGCCGATTTTTATGATTTGTGATTTTTTGGATTTGTCTCCGTCCCGAATAGCAAAATAACTATTAAAACAATAAAAAAAAAACGAAGCGGTACAATGTTCGCCGCTGTCTTAATTGAGTGATAAAGTTATTATAGAATAAAACGCGTTTATTAATAAAAATGGATTAATAAAAAAGAATGGCCTGGTACGGAGTGATGACAAGAGGCCTGATGAAATGACCTTGGTTCCTTGAAAGATGGGTCGGCCCCTAGTGGGGGACGCAACCTGCGTTGACACCTGGCTCCATCTCATCTTTTACAGACCTCGTCAGGGGCTGGCTTTGCTGCTGCATCATCGGAGTCTAAACATCGCAAATATACAGGTGTTAGAATCTACATATTTAAGTATTTTGGGGTCGAGCCGCTCGGGCCGTGGGGACCTAGCGCACATCGACTGTACAGTCAGTTAGCGGCGGCTGTAATAGCGACCGGACCCGGCTGGGGTTTTTCTTGGCCAACGTATCAGTTTGGTCATTCAGCGTGAAAATGCGGCCAGCCTTCTTGGCACCATGTCCCGACCTTCGAACGGCGATTTGGGACGCAAATTTTACTTGTCAATATTTTTGTACTTATTTTTTTCTTTTTAGGGTTAGTTTTTATTATTAAATTTAACATGTACAATTTCTGTAATAAACTTTTTGAATTAGTAAATGGTACTTTTATTTCATGTAATGTCGTGTAAACCGCTATTGTGAAATCTCGTCGCTAGAGAGTGTGACGGCTAAGCTAATACGCATGGCCCAGCATGGCCGAACGCGCTCGTCTGTCAAGCCGAGCGCGCAATGTAAACATTAAATTGAATTGTCAAATAAATATATAACCGTCAACAAATAACACTCGTTGACCTTTAACAGAGGCTCGGCTATTGATAGGATTCATTTTATAATGGTTTGTCTGTTATCTTGCTGACAAGCCGACATATTACAACCGATTTTCATTTGACAAGTGCAACAAATGGACATTGCAAGTCATAGTATTACTGCCGGTCGATACGGCCGACGCACTCACTTGCACTTGTCACTAGAAATTCATCATCATCATCATTATTTCAGCCATAGGACGTCCACTGGATGAATGGAGACCACGTACCGGCAAAAGCGCAGCGTAGGACGTCCACCCACAAGGTGGTCAGACGACCTGGTAAATGTTGCAGGAAGACACTAGAACTTTCTTGACTATAATCAAAATGTAAATCGGGCATTTTATAATATCACACATATAGATGTAACAGTTTGTAAAAAAGGTGTGATCCAAATAAGTGAATGACAACTGACAACCAGATTGGTGTAGTGGCGTGGTCACTCACGTTGCACGCTAATCGAAACCATGACGGGTTCGATTCCCGGTTCAGGTGTCTGCTTACTAACTGCTGCTGATCCTGGTTACCTGAAGAGTAGCAGCAGAGATACGCGGACCGTTCGTTCGACAACAGCAATTGAAATTGAGCAAATTTTTGTCTACATACTTACCTATTGATTGACAAAAAACACAATAAATAGGAAAATGATTAATAAAACGAATTATATTATAGAAAGAAAGGTAGCAATTATGCCACTGACGCTTTACAATATTTCTCCCGATATAGTTTTTTTTTTTAATCTCTCATGAACAATGTAAGTATTCATTAATTACATTCATTCATTCATTCATTAACAAAAATAATTGTCTCGCAAATCCATTCCTAAGCAAAGGGGTACATGGGGGATGAAAGCGTTTAAATTCAAGATTCGCGCGTCAAAGTCGCAATTCTAGTTAGATATAAATTTACAGTTAAGAATAAAATACAGTGCGTGTTTGATGTAGGTAACTTAGTTATTTTATTAATATTTTATTATTAATAAGTAATATTTGTCATTGATATTAATTAATAAAAGATGTGTTTGTAATAAATTTCAATATTGTGCGATTTATTTTATTTTATTTTATTTTATTTATAAATAAACATTTACAAGTTGCAGCTATATTTAACTACGGAGCCAGTGTAGCGTCAAAAATAAACATTGGAATTAATTAAAGTACCCTTTTGAATATTTTTGATTGCCCGATCCGGACCCTGATTATTGTGAATTAATTACTGAGCAGCCCGCCTCCTCATAATAACGATGCATACTTGTTTTAATATTTTAATTAAGTTACGATGAAGGAGCAATTTTAAGGGTCTCTAACTTGGATAGAAATATTAATTTATGTTGATTTTAAAAAAGAATATTCATCGTTCGTTTAAATTGTAGTACAGCTCAAAGCTTATGTCAAATTTCCTTAACCGATTCTCAAATTAAAGTGGAACTAGTAGAGATATCTTTATTATAATCCGAAAATACGACGTCGTTATGCTGATGAGTTGATTGTATTGAAAACAATGTTATATCAGGGCCATTACAGACAGTCTAAATTCGGTTTAAATGCGGATTTTGTGTAGTTGACGTAACTGCATCGAAACTGCAAACCAACTGCGCATTCCGCTTGTAGTTGGTGTGCAGTCCTAACCACTGCACTCGGGCTGCCGAACCATAGAATAATAAATATGTAAAATAAAAGATTCTCTTTAGTCAGTTTATGTACATCATTAATAGATTAAAATAAAATAAAAAATTACAAAAACATCAATAAAAGAAACCCCTGTTTATAACCAATTTCGTAAGGCGAAATAGTAAATAGCGTAATTAAAATTGGCAAACTGGCAACTTCGCTTCGCTTCGCTATCTTACTCGCACTGTAAGGAAATGGTCGGACGTTCATTATTTTTTTTGAAATTTTACAATTAAAATCATTTATATTTTAAATGGGAATATTTTTAATATGTATAGACGATATAGTATTACGGGTTGACAGCATACGGTTATTATGGCTATTACAGCATACAGTATAATAGGACCAAACCGTGCAGCTAGCCTGTAGCCCGTGTGCAATCGTTAATAGTTGCACACCGACTGCGCAGTTGGTTTGCAGTTATGCCAACTGAATAAAAACGGCATCCAAACTAATATTCTACAATTGGCTGGCAGTCAAAATGCAGCCCGTCTAATAATGGCCCAAAGTGCCAATGTTTTTTTAATATAGGTACCTACATAAAGCACACAAACAGACAGTCCCTAAACCCATGATGGTAAGTTAAACATAATCATGTAGAGAGTGATTTACTCTTTAAATCATCAGCTAAGCTGATGAGGATCTAAAGCGTCGTTGATTTTTTTTCCATTCTTCTCCGTTACATCTCATGCCATCTCCTTGATCTTCTGGTACGACACGATATCCAACTTTTCCGTCACTTGGTCCATGTAAATTTGGATACCTTCTAAGTATTCTTCTCTTCTTACTTTTTCTATAGTAATTTGAAGACCTGATTGGCGTAGTAGCGCAGTTTTTAGCCTTTAACTAATTTTGAGGGTCGATTACTAGTTCTGTAAAATTTTAAAAAGTTTTACTGCTGTACAATGTATTATCACCAGCCTTTGGAAGACCACCGATGGACATAGGCCTCCTCTATAAGAACGCCTGAGCAAGCGGGTCTTGGTCGTTTCCATCCTTGCGGGTTCCCGCAACTTTGACTGGGTCATCAATCAGGGTGGGAGGCCTGCCCACGCTGTGTCTTTCAGCTCCTAGTCGCCACTCTAGAACCTTTCTTCCCGAACAGATGTCAGTTCTGCAAGCGATGTGGCCTGCAAACCACATTAATTTTGCAATTCGAAGAGCGCACAATACGATGCTCCACTATTTACACTAAAAATGTATTTGGCAGGTAGATTTTAAATACAACACTATTATCTGTGTTAGTAAACTGAAAATGTAGATAACTTCGCAAATATGCAGCCAGGTTTAAGTGAATTTTTCATACCTTTCTATCCTTTATAATAAATTTTCTTTTAAATAACCAATTAGTCGTAAAAACTCTATTTTACTGGTTACGTCGATAATCGACAGTAAAAATATAACAGTACATAAACACTCATGATTACAGCCTCTTTTATGATCGCAAACTGCAGAGGAGGTTCCTCTTAGGTAGAAGTTAAGTATTTTTATTCATTTTATATCTCGGTAAGAACATATTGGATACAGAATGTTAAAAAGAACCAACCTTTTAGAGGTAATATACAGGGGATATTTTTTTAGTGTAAAATACTTCGGGGTTTGTTTAAAATAACTTTGCCCAAGAAACGTATTGCCAATCTCAACATAATTTTGTTAGTTTACGTTTTCCCGCGTTTTTTAAAGATAGTTTAGTAGGAACACTAACAAAATGAGGTTGAGATAGGTACGTAGTTTCTTGGGCAAAGTTGTTTGTTATCTTGAGTACCTACTGTAACACTTTTTTAGTAAATCTTGAGACAACTCTTTCTTTCTTTCTTAAACGTTAACGTGTAAAAACTAGTTAACACAGTTTTGTCTCTATAATTATTAACTTCGCCTTTTCAGCTCATACTCATACATACTCTATACTCACAAACCTTGAAGTTAAACAAATGAAACCATGGAAAATTAATTAAATTCTGACCAAAATATACAATTACTGTTCAAACACTGCTGTTGATATTCCAGTTTTTATAAATAATGTGAACCGACATTAATGACACGAAAACACGTCAATCAACAAATTATAAAACCCAAACACAATGTGTGGGCCCAAATACCCGTTTTATTTTTAGGCCGTGTGGACCGCGGCTAACATCATCGCCTGTCAATATAATTAAAAAGGCGCGATTACACGGCCGGAGCCGCATGAAAGGGCTTGTTAACCCGTCGGCCGCGGCTCATTATCACCATACTTCATCGTAACGAGGGATGAGCTGACCCGGGCAGGGTTGCCCAACAATCAGAAAGCCGGAACGGCTCGGTTAGTTGTCCGGACTGACGTTATTATTGCCCGGACACAGTAATCATTAGTTACAATATAGTACACACTGTGATAAGTCCAGGTGAGGTTAATAACCTTCGCACTCTCGTTATTATTTTCATCTGTACCATGAAGGCTACAGTTACCAGTAGGTAGGTACCTAAGTAGTATTGTATTGTTAGACCCCTGTTTGTAAAAGTGTTGTTTTAAATCAAACTATGCAGACTAAAAAAAACATAAAACACACATTCATATGTATAAAACTTGTCAAAACAAATCAATTAAATGAGCCCAAATACGAAAGTTTTACTGGTAGTCATTGAAGAGTTCCACCATCTACCTCTTCGCTTCATCATCAGATCAGCACGATGGTTTAAAAATAATATATTAAATCTACTCATAATTTTTATTATTAGAGGGAAGATGAAGGTCAAGCCCCCTACACTGTTGATCTACCTACAAAATAAAAAAAGTGGAACACTGGACAGCATCGTTACAAGCTTGGATAATGAGGGTAATTTCATTTCTTACTTTATTGGCTAAATGATTCAAAGTGGATCTTGGCCTCTGATACTTGCCATTTATCCCTGATGTACCCCATAGTACCGCCAGTTCGATGAAGAACAAAATAATAATAATATCAATGAGTTTCTTACATAATGTTGTAAATGGGAAAAAAAAATGTATACTTAATCAGGCTTTAATTTCTGAGAACAATTAGCTGGCATGGCACACACGTAAATATTGAACCAGTTTAACACAATATAAATGATGATTTTTATCCCGTTTTTGTGTTTCCGTGGGATGATTATTAAACGAAGTTACAGGCAGAAACTGGTTACTTTTTCATAATTACTGAATCAGATAGACAGCCACGACTCGTCTAACCTAGTGTGAAAATCACAGGTAATCGTGGTATTAGTAATCGTAAATCAAGGTATCATTTACTCGTACATGTTATTTGACAAATAAATACTTCTATTCAATATTAAGCTTTAATGTTTATACTATTTCACAATTACAGCGTAATATATTATCAATAATATATATGTATTGTAACCTAGTTAGTTATAGAGGACCCAAATTACCTATCCCAATTTAGCACGTGAATACTTGATGCACTAATGCGTTTACAATTGTTTCTCATCCGATCTCTACGGGCTGGCTGAATGCGAAATTGGTCGGATTGACAAGCATTTTAGGATCATCTGATCAGATTCCGAGAAATCTTAGTCCAAAGTAGCTGCAGTGCTTTTTATGGCGACCCGATTAGCATATTGGTGAAGTGTTTCGCCTTCCCGGGTTATAATATTCCCGGTCCGAGTCTACGAACTTTTTTAAATTGGCTTGGACGTAGGTGTGCTAGGAGGAGTCACCCCTGGCAAACTTTATGTCTGGTACCTTGTATGTAACACTAGGGTGTTGATTTTTGACTTCGAGACCATGATAAATGTGTTGTCTGATGATAATTATGCAGTTATTTAAGAACTCTCTAAGCGTTTACGTACTGCACCCGATTCAAACCCGAAAAATCTGCATTTTAAGGGTAGAGATCAGATGGTAATTGTTAATTTAATTGCAGCTTTTGAATTCAATTGCAGCACAGAATAGATAATGATACTTCGCTGTTAGAGGGTACTTACTTACTTTGGAATTTAAACATTAATTTTTTTTATTTCTATGACATCTAAACATCTTTGACTCGTTGTTCAAATCGGTGGCGATTGTACCTAACACTGTCTCTGAACTAAAATTTTCTAACATATTAGGTGTCAAATTAAATAGCTGTCAAACACTTAAATGGTAATTTGTTGCGAATAATAGGGCAAAAGAGCAATATTAACATCTCTTTAACTGGACAATTCTAAATTTGACAGTGCGTCGCATTTGATTACTGAGGATTCACTTGTCAAGAGGAGTCATTTGTTTGAGAATGTTAAAATATTATATTGTAACAAATGCAATATTAGGTTAGTACCAACTTAGTAAGCAATTGAAATTGGCACTCGTAACTCGTTTTATTTGCGAACAGGCTGAATGCAAAATGAGCTGGCCGAGCGTGGTTTATAAAAAGCCTAGCCATGTCCGATGACCGGTGCCAACCTTAACGAATATTATTTTTTTATTACTAGGTCTGACGGCAAATGTTTACCGTGCACTCGCTGTAAAAATAAAGATGAATTAGGAGCACAGTAATAAACTCTTATTTTATGGGGGCTATTTTTGTTCCACTTTATTCTGGGAAGAAGATTAAGTTAACTTTTTACTCATATTGGCCCTTTTTCATATTCTTTACAAGGGCGGTGCTAATGCATCAAGCTTTTGATTAGGTACTGTTTATGGACTTGAGGTGCGTTTCCACTGATGATGTAGGAACGAGAGTAAGGTAAAGGATGCCTATACAGGGTTACATTGCAAAGGGGTGCCAAATTTAAATAATAAGATCAAAGGAACAATATCAAGAAGCGTCTCAATCATTATTATTTTTAATAATCGTATTTGACAAAAAAAAAACTTTAAAATATCCGAAAATGAAGACAATAGAGAGACTACGAAAGCCACGCGGTCATTCATCAGAGGCGTAGGTACGGCGTGCCAACAAGGAAATTACCTAGTGCACATACGGAGCAATTTTTTTTATAAATAAGTTAAATTATCCACGCGTATGATTTTTAACAGCGGATAGGAATAATTAAATTTAAAAAAAAAAATGTTTTGTTCTTTGCATAATTCGATTAAGTTACTGATTCTGAGCTACTCCTAAAGATTTGGCACCCCTTTGCAATGTAACCCTGTATACGTCCCACTGCAGGACACAGGCCTCAACTCAACTATGAGGTAGTTTGGGCCATACTCCACTACGCGGGCCTAGTACGGATTGGTGTATATTCTAAAGCCTCTGACTAGGCTTCACGACCAGTATCAAGCGATAGTAGCCAAGACCAACTTTTAACATGCCTTCCGAAGCACAGTGACGCTTGTGATAAATGTCACTAAATATAGTTGGAATGGTCACCCATCCACTCACAACCGCGGCGAAGGTGGCTTAACTTTAGTAATCACTACCAAAGCGCTGCCGCCACTGAGCTACAAGCATCTCTATAGAGAGAAAGAAAGAGTATAAAACTAAACATGCAGCAATACACTAACCAAATTTCTTTAAATACGTTTCTCGTCTATAATTGGTGCAGTCACTGCAACAAACAGTCAACCAACTTATAATAACTTGTTTTCCGACCAACTGACTCCTTCTCCCTCCATTTCAAGAACTTAAGGCGAAATACTGCTCTGAATTAGAAACTCGACGCGTGTTGGTTGGTATAATAGCACGAAAAGTCAATAAAATAGTATATATATTATAACATCACGAAATAAAACGTGGCTGATACGACAATCGCAATAGGTAGGTTACCAGGTATCAAAAATTGGTAAAAAAGGTAATATTTTTCGCAGTGACGCATTGTTCGATTAAAAAACCCTATGCACAGTTTATAACTATTTAAGTTTATCAAGTTAGCATCATCATCATCATCATCATCATTTCAGCCATAGGACGTCCACTGCTGAACATAGGCCTCCCCCATTGACTTCCAGATTGGCCGGTTGGAAGCGGCCTGCATCCAGCGTCTTCCTGCTGATGGCCGATGGGGCAGAAAGGTTCTAGAATGGAGGCCGCGTACCGGCAAGCGCAGCGTAGGACGTCCACTCACAAGGTGGTCAGACGACCTGGTAAAGGTTAGCATATCTAAGAATAAAATAATTAAATCTGTCAAACTTTGTTTGTTTTTTAAATGATTTCAAATTTTTTTTTCTGAAGTATTAGTAGGAATATATGCACTGCGCAATATATTGAGTAGGTTCTGTTAATTCTTAGCATATTTTTGAAATATTTTTCGAACAATTTGAGCTTAAGTAGTAAGCTTTTGAAACTACATGCTAGTTTACATTTATACTCTCCTTGAATCCCCACTCTCCTCCCTGCCCTCTCTCTACTACATTCATAACTCCCTTCCCAATTTCAAGGCTAGGGTCAAAAAAATTTTCCTATCACGTTAATGCTGTCTACGTGTTCCGTTCGCGTAGATAGTTGTATTAATTTGAATAATTAGAATAAAAATAATAATTAGAATAATTTTATTTATGTATTTATTTATTTTCATTACGTTACTAGGCACTACGTTACCCCCTAAACTACAACTTAATTTCCTCTACTCAGAGACTGTCTGGAAGAGATCGCTTTTGGCGATAATACCGCCTAGTTGTACATAACTGTGTCTTTTTTGTAATAACCTTAAAATAAAGTGTCTATCTATCTATCACGCTCTTCTCAACATAATAAAGAAAGAAGAAACACCTTCTTTCAAAGCTCGTCTACGCGTCAGTGGAAACGCGCACCTCTTTGGTGGGAATTCATTTTTGGGAGCAAGAATCTGATAATAAGTTAATTTGAAAAGTTCACCAAATTGTGCTAGAATAAAGTAATAATGATAATATTACTTACGTTTTGGATGTCAATTGAATTACTGCACATCAGATTCGTTCTTTCATTGTTGTTGATATTATTATATGTATTTATATAGTTTTATAATTCTCAGTCGAGTTTTTTTAGGCTCCGTTTTACATATTTGACATTGTGATTATTGATATTGTGATTATTGGACTGAGAAATCTGTGATGGTTACTCCTTAACTTTTTAAGTTCCGTTGGGAATAAACCGAATAGATTGGAAATAACTTTATTTCATTATTAAAGACTTGGTCAATTTAAAAAGTACATAAATTTAAAAACAATAGGTTGTGACATTGACAGTTGTCGATCAAACCTCCGAAGTTTTGGTTAGAATGAACTATGTAGATCTTGGATGTTAGAAGGACAGTAAAGTGTCCGTCAGAAATTTTTAATAATAAAAAATAAGAAGTAAATAATAAAGAATCACTTCATAATTAGAATAATCTTTCTGAATATTAAGACTCCTGGCGCATATTCATAAATCTCACAAAAAACGTAGGTATTAATCAACGAAACTAAAACTTATCTGTCAGTAGAAAAACATGCTGGCTATTATTTATACGGTGAGATAAAACAAATAACATTCCTTGCTACATTCGATTACAGACAAGCCGACGAAGCCGAGATTACGATAATTTGAAAAATGACCAACAATCAAACACGCAGCGGACGTCTGTGCCGTAAAACGCTATTGTAATTCGGTAGAGTAGTAACGGGATCGGCTTATAGTTTCGGATAATCTTATTTCGTTTTTCTGTTCACTACCCGAAGTTTCCAATTTTGTTTTGAATTTAGAACCATTTTTTTATCTTCTTTCGTCCCTTCAACGGAAATTTCTTATCGCTATATTTTCTCTAAGCTGCCAGTACCTTTTTTATTTTAATGATTTTTTATTAATTATCCTTAACTAGTACTAACTAACTCCAAGGATAATTATATCATCCTTATTAATTAAAAAAGGATAATTAAATTTATTTAGGTACCTACTCTTTGATGTTTTCAACAATATTGTGAAGTTAGGTAGGACATACTAAATTGAATACTAAATTGCCAAATTGTTTCAATATGGTCTATGCATAATCAATGAAATTCCAATGAGAATGATCATCATTTTGAATCTAGTAAAATTTTAATAGGGAAACATTCTGCACATTTATTCTGATAAAGCGACACTTTGTGTTTGTTTCGTCTGCCTGTTAGTAGTTATTTGATTAGTGGTTCTGTCACTGCTGTAACTCATCAAATAATCACTAGATACGTTAAAGGTTATACTAAGATGTCAAACGTATGTCTAACTTGCGTCAAACACACAATAATAAACATTGGTTTACTGTAGTGTTGAAATTGTTTGAAAATACCAAAAAGACTGACGCTATAGCTTTGCCTTGCTTCTCCATTAGGAAAATGATTAGTCTTCGTCGGGTGTGGTATATAGGTAGGTATATAGCACACCCGACTGTGCGAGGCCATCAGTAAATCTGATGACTGCGGCGCGAGCGGGTATTCGGTGCTGATAGGTGCGCGGTCACCTTAAGAATACTTAAATAAAATTATTTGATAAAGCTATGAGTAATAGACGAGCCCTCATCCACCTATTTATAGTCACGGTACGCTTTTAAATGGTGTAAAAGTAATTTATTAACATCGCGATTGACATTTTAAAACAAATGAATAGCGACTAGTAAAAGATATTGAACCTATTACATCACTATCCGACCATATCTCTCAGCATCGCGGTGTGGGACGGGACTTTCGCTGTGACCTACTGCTGCCTTCACTTTTTGTTTATTTTTTGTCTAAACAAAATGTTGCAGGTTATTTAACGTTCCGTTTTACGACGGTTTTTATTGCGCCCGAGTGTTTACAATGGTTTTACTATTATGGTTTAATTTCACAGGCAAGTGTAATTACGCAACTGATGAATACTAAACTTACCCTTTATTCGCGTTTATTTTCTGTATTAGAACTCTCTTCGGCATTTTAGATTTTTGTACCAAGGACAGAAACCGGTTAATATTTATATCAGAATGTATAAGACCCATTTCTAATATTTGTTAGTAGTTGTAAAGATTAGACGATAAAACTAAATTTGCCTAGGTTTATGTCGGTATTTGGAGTATGTGATAGTTAATTTAGCGAAAACCTTTATTATTCCGGTTTAAGGTTTCATAGTTAAATAACCGGTTTCCGATCCCTGCTTTGTACGTAGCTGCTTTGTAGTATTGTTTGACTGAGTTGTTGTATTAAAAGAAGTCGTTTTAAGACACGTTTTAAAAATAATTAAACGATAAGTCTAACGCTATAAGGAGCCCACATGACGGAAAAAATATATTATATAAATTGGACAACCACATTCATTACTATGAAATCAGAAACAACGACGGTATCACAACACCTAGACTCGAGACAACACAGAAAAGTTCGTTTTCAAGTATACTTTAAGATTTTTGACCCTCGAATATGTAACGCGCGGTAAAGTTTACAACTACCGTAACCCTAAGACAGAGAATCCAGACCATTTTAGACCATGGCTATGTCGTGGCCAAATCGTAAAATTGATTATTTCATGGTGTGACCGATAATTTCATAAAATGGTGGTATTTCATGATATAGAATAAACCCGCTGCCTACATCATGATGTAGTCTGGCCAGATCAATAAAAACTCAGCGTTTGACAATATAAACAGCTAAACGCACGACTACTTCATGAAATGGTCAAACATTAGTGATCATATCGTAAAATCGTTACATTACCTACCGGTAGAGGCGCTAATGTTGCTTTGTTTTTTGATGAATAATGGCGGCGGACATATATTTTAGTCTAAAAGTGAATAATAATGTGTAAATTGAAGAAGAAAGTGTAGTGAAATATTGTTACGACACTAAGCTAGGTGATTTTTATGAAAGTCACTCAAACAACGAGCACAACGTCAAAAAATCAAGGAGTTCGGAACATAATTTGAGAGGTTAATTAGGTTATTTTTGCTACTCAAGTCTTTTTATTTATTAGTTTAGTTTAAAAATAATAACTATTTAAGATGTTTCATTTATCTATCGACCAAGATTACAAATATTAAACAAATTCACGTAACTTGTAAACGTATTTTTATTTTAATGTTAAGGCTAAACGTGGATTTACATTTCATCGAATGTTGACGTTTAAAAGATATAGCCAGTTTTAGTTGGCCATATCATGAAATACCATCATTTTATGAAATGATCGGTCACATCATGAAGTGGTCAATTTTACGATCTGGCTACGACAGCTATACATCCAGTGTTATGAAGTGCAGGTTTCCTCGCTGTGTTTTCTCTCACCGAGCAAGTAGGTAGAATTAATCCTTGGTCAATATTAGTAATATACGCTATAAAATCTACCTTATTTCATTAACTTATATTTTCTGTACGATAAACTAATTAAATTTAAAATGTAACGAGACAAATATAATTAGCGCTCGGGAACGAACTTCAAGATGGCTTCCCGGAGACTTCCTAATGAGGTGTCATTGAATCACAACCGCAATCTCTTTCATTTAATTACGGCCAGATTTAACCCTACTTTATTAATTCTAGCCCCATTATCCATAAATGAATAAGATTTTGGTTAAACACTCGAAACATTTTTTTTTTTAAGACTTATACCAGACTATTTACTGTAAGGAATTAAATGGCTTTGTTTAAAAAAGCTAACATATTTTTATTACGAGTTTCATTTACATTGATACAATATTAGGTTAGCATGTTTATAAATTACATTCAATTTCGATTATAAATACTTTGAAATTATGTACAAGTATCATCTTCTAAATCTTCACCCTTATTGCGCTTTCAGACAAGCGTTTTGAAATAAGCGTATAAGCTCGTAGCATACGCGCTTACATTTCCCGCTTCAAAAAACCCGAATGCACGCACACGCGCTCATTCCGGCGTTTTCGTTTAAACCGGTGGCTCAGTCAGTAACGTTTAAGTACGAGTAAGAGCTTACAAGCGCTGCAATACTCGTACAGCTAGCAGCACGGATCTAGAGCGCTGGGCGAAAGATGCGCAGAAGACCATTACGATTAAGTGATTGGCCTTGCCTTCTCAAGCCGGGATTGGTTGCTTGCTCTGCGCACACGCGTCTCTGATACGATCTGAGTCTCGTAAGATGCGCAAAGCGATCCCCACTATTTCGTCTACCGCTCAAGATCCGTGCCGGAGATTTGTAAGAACGGTAATACGAAACCATCCTTAGCCCTTGTAAGCGTGTCAGACACTGTTATGACGTTAGCTTTTTTTTTTCGAGGAAACCTTTTTACTTTGTAATGCTACTTTGACCCGCAGGGCTGGAATAATAACCGAGTTTAATAATGTGTTTTTTTTAGTTCTACAGCTGTTTTTAGAACCAACCGAAATTGTTTTAAGCAATGTAAACATAAATTTTTAGCCAGACCAAGATTTTATTTCTTGTCGTTATAAAAAGGGTTGTTATTGGGTTGTAATTAATATCAATCAAGTTTTTAGCAATATAATACTCAATATTGCTAACATTGTATTCTAATATCTGCTACGTAACTAGCTTTATGATATGATATTCACATTTACTTACATGATAAAAATAAATAAAGAGACAACAGTCAGTCCGTTTTTTATACTCGCATATAATACTGCCAGCTCGATTGCAAAGTGAATTTCTCCTGAAAAATTAACGCGTATGTAAAAAGTGAGAACGAACGAATAGCGAGCGACTGAAAATAGAGCGAGTTTAATAATACGATCCGGGTCTTTTCAGCGAATATCATAGTTGATTAAAATGCGTTCACTCCCGTATTTTAGTTTGCAAACTAGTTCCCACAAGCATAGCAACAACTTTTTTTTTCAAAAATCTACAAACGGAAATCTAAAGATGAATTTGACGATAATGGGCTAGTTTCCTAAAAAAATCTAATTAGTCCGTCAGTTGGATTAACAGAAAATATTGGACACGTATTTTTTCTTTTCTGAATCAAACAAAAATTTATGAAGATATAACCCGCTAAAGTTCCGCGTAACGTCACGCCTTGCGACACTTTTTAGCAAGACGTGACGTCACGTGCTTACTTTGATGCTCTTTATCTTCGTCATTTTTTGTTTGATTGACAAAAGACAAAATATGGGTCCAATATTTTTTGATAATTTAACTGACAGACTAAATATAATAATAATTTTTTGACCCAGGAAACTAGCCCATTTTAGTTATTTAATACCTACTAATACTATACGCAAGTCGCAAAAAAGAAACGATCAGTCTTCTCTTCTTCATCTATACGGTCAATCCAGGTTGCGTCCAAAACCATTGCTTTGGAGCCCAGGGTCCGCTTTCCTGGATTTACTCCTCCACTTCGCGCGGTCTTGAGCGTCTCTAGTTGTGAGATCATTGGCACGCGTGTCAGCCCTCACGACGTCCAGCCAGCATTTCTTGGGTCTACCCCTTTTGCCGGGACCTGGCGGTGGCGGCATGGCCAGACATTTGTTTCCTACGTAGCTTGCCGGTTTCCGCAAAACATGGCCGTACCAGCGTAGGCGACTCTCCTGCAGTTTGACTGCAATATCACGGACACGAAGGCTACCGCGGATGCGCGAGTACCTAACGCGGTCCTTCCGCGCAAAAAAAAATCAATCAGCTTGGGGGTGTGAAGAACAGGGAGTAAAGTTCCTCATCCCCCATTGAAAAGGGAGGATCCTCCGACCAGACGGGTGTTGTGTCTGGTGGGCTACTGCCCGACGGTTGTTGTCGGATTCTTGTATATATGTTTCAATCGCTCAGATAACTTTAATATCGCGATGTAGGATACGTTAGTTTAGTTCGTATGTGGCGAGATAGATGTCGCTACACAGTAAATGTCCTAAATTTAAAGATCATATTTATTAGTTAACTACTTTCTAGGGGCTGATTCTACTGTTTAAATACAGCGACTTCTTCTGTAGAACCAATACCGAAAAAGCAAAAAAAAACATATTCCCATACTAAACGACTTTTGACGACCGTCTGGTGAAGTGGTTCGCTCACCGGACTACAAAGCCAGCGGTTTTGGGTGATAACCCCGCAAGATTCGTGTGATGAGCACGAGCATTTGTACCTAAGTCATGGATGTTTGAAATAATAAATAAATATTAGACAACATCACATACATTGCTTTGATCCTATTGTAAGTAGCTAAAACACTTGTGTTACAGAAATCAGAAACTACGAGGATACCACAACACCCAGACCAGAGATAATATAAAAAAGGGGTCAATGTAGAAAAATCCCTTTTAGGGAATCCCGGGAATAGAACCCGGGACCTCAGAGATAGCGACACCAAGTCCGGTATGCTCGCCTCTCGGCTACGGAGGTCGTCAAATGTTTATAAAAGTATTTTAACTGCTATCAAAGATATCTTTATATTTTTTCTTTGCTGCTATGCTATCTAGTCAATAGTACAAGCTTAGCTTAGTTTGGGGATAGATAATTGGGGTGATTGTAAAAAATATTTATTAGGTAATTTATTTATTATTAAGCCGTCGACCAGCTGACATCAGTTTCTATAGAGATAATATTTTTCTTTTTAGATTTTATTTATTTTATTTTATTTTATTTATTCATAGCACACAAAACAGATTACAATCAAAGTGAATATCTTATATCATGCATATAGTACAGATCTAGATCATAATCCAAAAATATGTTTGCCTAGAAGCTTACAGTTTGATATTATATATTTATGCGCTAAAGAGCGCTACACTTGAGAAACAATGCCAAACTTAGAAAAAAAATACACAAGTTAAAATTAAAAAAAAAAAAATAGTTGGGAATTATTGCGAAATCCAGGAAAATAAAATAAGAGAACTAATTAATTAATTAGATACTTACTTATAAATATATCTTACTTAAATGTGTTTAATTGTCTCCGAAACTGAGACTTGAGATGTTGTTGTTGTTGTATTTAAGCCGTAAAATTACCCCCTAGAAGGAAGTTAACTAATAAATTAGGTATTAGGACAATAAAGGGCCATCAAGTTCAAAATTAAAATCATGTATTTTTGCAAATAGGCCATTAAAGCATTTTTTCACGTCCCAATATTGTTTTTTGCCCTACTACTGCTTCGTGAAAATTTGTGGGCTAGTGCCGAGAAGAAGCAGTGCGAGAAACTCAGAGTTCGTGCGCCATACTCGCTGACAGACACGAGGTGCGCTAGGTACGTACGCGGCAGGCAGGTGGTATGGTATAGTAAGCATGTAAGTTGACGACCTCTGTAGCCGAGAGGCGAGCATACTGACTTGGTGTCACCATATTTCTAAGGTCCCAGGTTCTATTCCCGGTCGGTCTCGGTGATGTGGTACGGTCGTTGTTTCTGAAGTTAGCATCTACATACACTATAATAATATTATAGTACGTAATACCTTGATAAAACGTAGTCGTCCATTAATCACGAGAGACTTAAAATATGGAGGTCCTTGGAAAAAACACGAAATATAACAAGGGGAGAAGGAGTGTAATGAGATATCACGTGTATTCATTTTTTCGTTAAGCACGCGATTTCTAAACCGAAAAAAATGACGTTAATTGGTACAAAAATTTCCATAATTAAATTGGATTGTACCTGTATTTACCAATTACAAAATTATACGTGATTTTAGGTAGAGAAGGTTGGGGAGGGAGGGGGTTGTTAGTCTTCAACATTACCGTGTATCACCAGAGAAGAGGAAAGTGATTAAAAAGATAAAACATCACGTGGTTAATAGGGGTAATACTGGCGTTTCGCATGAGTATGGCTCACGATCTTGACGAGCTTAGGGGCTACACCTAAAATAGAACGTAACTCACTCATAGCTGCGCGTGTTCAAAAACGTCACTGTGTGTGTAGTAAGTGTCCATTACTGTCCATGTAATAGGTAATTAAAATAAGACGGTTAATTGTATGGAGTTCTGACGGAGTGCCCGCCGGGGTGTGCTCAGACCAAAGAATACTACTTAGCACATAAGTTCATAGCTGTTGGAATGTGCGAGATTGTATGTGAGTTGTTGTAAGTTGTCAAATTATTAAGACAAGCTAATTAAATATAATGGCAGCTTATTCGCAGCATTAGCTATAACGCTACAGTGATTTGAAATGTTTTTGTTTTTGATAATAATTTATCTATCATAGATAGATAGATACTCTTTATTGTACACCATACAAAGAAGTCACAATTTGTGTTTACAGAAAGATGCACAATTTAGGCGGTCTTATCGCTAAAAGAGATCTCTTCCAAACAACCTTCAGGTAGAGGAAAGATAAAAAGAAAGGGGAAAGTGGTGCGGAGAGCTTAGTGTGAAATTTAATATACCTAATGGATAAATGTAAAAGTTCAGATAGATAAATTACAATATACTTACATAATTAACAATAGTATTATACATATAATATAATATTAAATAATAGTATATAATATAATATACCGTGCCGTGTCGTGTGGGGACGGCCGTAAAGAATACACTTCCCCACCGCCAACAGAAGGCGTTTCGTAAGAGGCGACTAATTCCTGTAGCACAAGACGGGCAGCAGCGTCTGCGTGCGAAATCTTATAAAAAAAACTCACACACACACGCTCGCTAACCGGCCTGCCAAGCGTGGCGAGTATTGGCAATCCCCCCTGATGATCTCATCTCTTCGATTATAAGCGCTGTCGTTTTAATTTATAATTTTAATTTTATTTTCTAAACTACTAGCTGTACCTGCAGCTTCACCCACGTAGAATTCGATATGTATCTTAATTAAGATAATTAAAATAGCCTATGTCCATTCTAAAATTTAGTCAACGAATTCAATAAACCAAATGAGCGGTCGCTCATCTCATTTTTAGTCGTCCTCTACCCAAAGGTTGTCTAAAGGAGATCGCTTTAGGCGATAAGATTGCCTAAATTGTGCATATTTCTGTAAACAACAGCAGCCCCCCTAGCATGACCAACAAAATACGATATGATATGATATAATATAGCGATATATCGACACCAACTGTAAAAATATGATAGATAAAGCCGCCATTTTGAATTTTTATCGAAACAGCGACCATAATATGTGACGTGGCCGGGACGGCTATTCAACATGGCGGCTATAATATCATATTTTTACAGTTGGTGTCGATAGACCGCTATATTATATCATATCGTATTTTGGTGCTTATGTTAGAGAAGGTGGAACTGCTTTGTATGGTATGCAATGGAGAGTATCTGTCTATTTCTAAATATCTGTCTATAAGAATGCACTAAACAAAAGTTACCGTTTGAGCTATGTTTCTAATTCGCTTGCTATGAACTATGTGAGGCCGGTTTGTTTATACTTCAAATACAGAGATAATTGTGTATGCTAGCAGAAAATCCTAATATTTCTTGACATATTTGACATAGTTGACAATTTGTACATTGACCCATTTTTAAGAGCTAATAGCGTTGTGTTTTTCGATGCCATTTAGAAACAACTGTCATTTATGCAGCAAATAATTTTCATAAGATTTTGAGTGATTTTGCCTTTGCTTTTTTAAGACAACATGATTTTCAAGCTACGCGCACGTTCAGTATGATCACTGTAATTAATGCTTCTCTTTCATCGTAGAACATTGATCAAAATCCAACTACAATGAAGATCAGTCTTACTAATCAGGGTGAATCAATAAAGTTTGTTCTAACGACACAACACAAACCTTTCATGGTAAGTAGCCAATAATGAGTGCATCGAACCATTTGATCTCCAAACAAAGTAAAAGTACTCAAATAGAGATATCTCTGGATCAAAACGTTACGCGCAATCAAAGTGTGATCAGACAAACGGAGGGAATGTAATGGACCGAATTAACATTCCTCCTGTTAAGGCATTAATTCTTTCAATGGCCCCGATATTTCTTTTAGACAGTGGTTCTCGAAGTTTGAGAACAACATTTATTAAACTTATTTGCTGCTGAGCGGTCGCATGAGGCCGCGAGACAAATGTTTTATTGTGCCTTGTTTAGCTGGACTGAGGGGTTAAATTGTATTGCACAGATAAAAAAGGGTTTATATAATGGCTAATGGGAGAATACCTTGTGGCATTGTCTGCTAATTGTTCATTTACTCGCGGCTGTTATGGCCAAATTTTCAAACTTTGTTTTCTCGTGAATGCCAGCCACTACACGCACATTTGTCAACCTACTACGACATCTCAAATTTTCTCCATCAATTTTAAATTATTAGTGAACAAGCAATAATTTAAAAATCATTTTTTTCTTTTTTTCGTGTTAAGGGCGACTTAATGGGCAGGAGCCCCCCAGACAAGGAAAACGAAGTAGAGGAAGACAGGCAATGAGATGGGAAGACGACAGAAGACGACATAAGATGAATAGCGGGAATGATTTGGACCAGAAAAGCGAGAGATAGAGATGAGTGGAAGCTCTTGGAGGAGGCCTTTGTCTTAGGACAAGCCATAGTAGATGTAATTTGATCGAACACCGACAGTTCTGTGACACCAGTTACTTCGGCAATATAATATAATTCATTTGGCGCACATATCTTCATACAACAAAACTAGAGACTGCAAAACGAGGATACTTAGACATTCTTCACCAGGAATTCACTCAGAACAGGAGTAATACCAAGAAGTTTAAATAGAAGCCTTGAAGTCCTCAACATTTCCGACAGAATAATACCCCTTCTTCAGAAAGCAGTAATTCTGAATACATGCTGAATCACACGCAAATTTTTGTCCTCTGATATTTCAACACTTCACGCTGTTACGCTTGGCTAAGGCCCGCGTAGCAAGCGTTATTACCTATCGGTATCCCCGATAGAGATAAAAAATTACCGAAAATAATAATAATTAATAATAATGGGCAGGAGCTTAGGTGCGCTTTTAAGTTTCAAAGTCCGCACAACAGTCACATCCCTCTGCCGCTTGGTTCTCATTTCCCACTTTACCACATTTTGTCTACAGCGGCCAACCTCAGCGTTTAACGCCTTCCAGGTTGGCCAAAGCTGTTAGTGCCGAGAAGGCAGGTGTTTAGGTGTGATTTAAAATAATAAGGTGGAGGATTTTTTAGGAAACTTGTCCGGCTCTTCTGTCTAGATTCGGGTACTTGGTGGCCATGAATTGAACGAAGGGTCGGTCTCTTGATTCTTCTTGTCAACAGGACTCGCAACATCCTTTCGGCCGTCAGGGCGCTGTTCCTGCAAGCAGGTAAAGTTTGCTTAGGGAGGTAGACTTAACCTAGTCTGTGATAATACGGCTCTCGATCAGCGCGATTCTTCTTCTTTTAACATCATCATCATTTCAGCCTTAAGACGCCCACCGCTGATCATAGAATGACTCTTTAATGATTAGGGGCGATTGTCAATGTTTAGGTACGTTTTTCTATTACATCAATTGATAAAGTTTGAGTATTTGTGGTAATAAAGTAGATAATCCGATGTGTGTACTTCTTAAAAACCTCATCATTTGTAGTTAAATGAAACAGTAGTGTCCTAAATATCCCAAAGTGGTTCTAACGTATTTAAATTTTGTTTTTAGCAATTACATGCTTGTTATATCTATGATAATATAACACTTGAAAAAAAACCAACTGCCTCAGGTGGGACTCGAACCCACGTCTCATCGCATGCCGGGCGAGTGCTTTTCCAACTAAGCTACCGAGGAAGTTGGCCAATCTGTCGAAATTTGTCAAGTGTTTCTCGCTGTCGAAGCCACCGTTTTATCTGATCAATGTTGCGGCTATACGTATACCTTTATTAGTATACTACCGTCAAACACCCGATAGAAATATTGTTGCAAATATTTAACTATCAGTTAAGATCAGAACAGCATAAACGATTTAAATTTTGGTTTCACAATTACATGCTTGTTATATCTATGATAAAACATATGATGATGATATAGAACAGCACTCGCCCGGCATGCGATGAGACGTGGGTTCGAGTCCCACCTGAGGCAGTCGATTGTTTTCAAGTGTTATATTATCATGGTTCTAACGTACATTTTAATTCAGATTCGCAGAATTCATTGAAGTTACTTTTCCTTGCTACATCTACGAACATATTACGTGTAATTAACATCTCAGAAGTTCTTCGGAAGTTTGAGAGCAATGTTATAAACCCTCCTGATGGATCCCTTAGCTCAGATCTTGCGATAACAGAGTATTGTAATTTATACCGATCATTAGACTTTTTAAATTCGTGAAGCTCCAGGGAGATGGAAAAGGTTTGATTACGAAGCCTCCAATGTTTTCTCACAGTCATGGGAACTCGCAAAATTGCGAGTATAGCGAAGTTAATCGAAAACGTAACCTTTGGTGAGCTTATACAAATTATTCCGAAGTCATCAATCAAAGTAATATCTGAAATTGAAAATTGAAATGAAACTCATGCGAATTTTATTAACTTTTTTATGTGTCTATCTCAATTGAACTCAATTTGCTTAAGTGGAACATTATTAAAAGAAAAAGCGGTATGAATATACCGCTTTTTACTTTACCAGAAGCGTAATTGAGAATTCTAAGTCTCATTCGAAAATAGGTAGGTATTTTTAAAAGCATCCCAGACAAACATGAAACTTGATAATATTATTTCAGCACTGCATGGGTTAAATGCATATTCGTGCAACCTAGCAGTTGGTTTTTATAATTTGACTAAAGCTAAAAGCGCACATTCAATATTTAAGCTCCTAGCTTAATTTCAGAAAAAATAATATTGTGTAACTTAGGTAATGTTTTTTTAATTAAATGAGTTTTAATTGATTCGTAAGAGAATAAAAGGTATTTTCAAACCTAGATTTTCGGTATAGATGGTAATAAACCTTACTCTTCGAGCTCTTTCTTTCGAGGTGTTTTGTGCAAATAAACGATTTATTTATTTATTATTTATTTATTTCGTAACTTTATTTAAGGTTTAAGTTATTTTAGGTTTCCGCATAACTTTGTACGCACGGACGCATAATCATTAATTTATACACCCAAACCTTCCTTGTGAATCGGTATAGTAACAATAATTTAATATAGTAACAATAGTAGTTTAATACCTACATCATCACCTGCATACCTACAGATTACAGACAGACAGACAGAACGAACGACAGATGACAATGAATTTCAATTTAAGATTATGCTGCGTAGATAAGTAACTTTTTAGTATAATTTATCGAAACCACACTAATTATTCTTTAAATTCTGTTTCTGAGTAACTGTTATTCTTCTATTTTTACATAAGTACACATAGAACGCAATTGCTTTAAAACTATGGCAAATGTTAGTAAAGAAATATCCTACATTGTCAAAAATATTGGAGTACCTGCGGGCAGGCTTAGAAGAATTTGAAAAAATGTTATTATGGCAGAATTTATCAGGATGTCCCATCGCAGACCGCTGACATCTAATGGGAATCAATTCATCATTTGCCTCCCATATTTCATACAGAGATCGATAGAGTGATCACAAAAACGCACCCACTTCTATTGTTTTGTACCTTTATCTTTGTACAGACAACAGCACGTCAACCTATCACAAAACGTCAAATTTTCTCAATTGATATTGAGCTCCACATGTCGGACATTAAGTTGAAAATCGGTTCAATGATTTTCAACTTTTTGGGTAAGTGGACCTGCCGTTGACTGTACATGAAATGATAAAAGAACAATTGGAACAAAGTATTTGAAGCTTATTAAAAATTTCAACAGTTTGGTTTGTTCTAGAGCAGTGTAAGATAAAGCTCACGTGATTATTCTTATATGTAGTTCAAACGTAATCAATTTTCTATGAGAAAGTTGTTACCAAAGTTAAAAAAACAAATGTATAGTATTCATATTTTTCAATGTATTTGTAGTTTGAGACAAAATTACTGGGCAAATTTCTTAGTTCTAGTTCAATGCAATGGACAGTGGATATTTTGACAGATATTGTGATTCTCTTGAGAGTGTCGAAATATAGTTTTTTGCGGCATAAACGGCCGTATCTGTTTTTTACGTTAACGTCACGTAACGTTTGATTTTTTTACAACTTCAAGGGACTGTAGACTGAGTTAAATATGTGTTTAATTATGTAGGTGTTTATATGGTTTTTAATTTTATCTCGATACCAATACGCGTTCCGAGATAAAGGATTTTGACAGACATACGGACGGGCAGACAGACAGACGGACAACAAAGTCATCCTATAACGGTTCCTTATTACCTTTTGAGGTACGGAACTCTAAAAATAAAAAGGTTAGGTGTATGAAATGGCTGCATCGAAGTCGTGGGTGGGTGCCGATGCATCGTCGACAATTAAATATGTTGTCAGGGACACCGCAGGTTTTTGGTGGGACTTGACAGATTATGAGGTGGTGGTCTACGGCGGTATAGCATTTCTCCTGCGGATAAAAAGGTAGTCCTAACCATGCATATTTTATTCGAAAATATTTTTGAAACGATTCTTACAAAATGCGTTCACCGCAACACCTTCTATAAAAGTTCTACAATTAAAACCACTTTTGCAGATATTTTTACCACTTGTTTTATTTGCGGGAGTTGGTAATGAGGCTACAAAGTTCAAAGTGAAACTCCGCAAAATAAATATGATAATTGGCTCTGCATTTGTTTTGTTTCTGTTTACAAAAGAACCAACTATTTCAAGGGGTTTGGTACAACTCCTCAAAATGAGTTAGTTGGGGTGTGAACTACAATAGCATAGATCTCACTCAGTAAATCACTTCTATATTTCATTACTCTGTACCACATGTTCTAAGTTCACCATAAATAACACAAGAAGCAGATAACAGAAGAAGAAGAAGAGCGTATATATTTACGCTCTAACTTGACTTGCTTTTATCATTACAGTCAGCCTTTAAAAGTCTACTGCTGAAAATAGGACATAGGCCATTCTTCTTTGTTCTCTCCTGCAATATAACTGAACCTTAATACTAAACACATGTTGCTTAGGAAGGAAGGACGTGAGTGACCTGACTAATGAAATGGTTCTCGAATATCAGTATGGCTTCTCTCTAACTGTTTTTAACATTATTAATTTGTACCTGACAATAACACAATGGCCAATCTGGAAGTCAATGGTGGCCGTCCAAAGTCAAAAGTCAAGTCAAAGTCAAAAATCATTTATTCAATTCAGGACAAAATTGCCACTTATGAACGTTAATAATAACATTATAGGCCCTTAGGGGGCCAGAACATGTCTCCTTATTTTTTGGGCCCTACTAGCGCTTCGAGACAAGACATAGACAATCTGGCAAGTGCTGAGAAGAAACGCCGGAACAAACTCAGTCACCACTAGCTGCCACACAAAAAATATAAATCAAAATAAACAGGTAGGTACATCAGTTTAGTGCAGGCTGGACTGACCATACATTCTTGTCATCAAGATAGTCTTGAATTTTATAATACCCCTTAGACATCAGTGTAGTTTTGACATGTGACTTAAATTTATTAATAGGAAGTTTGGTAACATTGTAAGGTATACCGTGGCTTGTTCCCACTTAGGTCCTATGGCTGAAATGATGATAATGATGATGAATAACACACTTTTAGGTACCTGTGTTCTGATTTTACAAATCAAGGTTATCGCTCGCTAATTGTTTGTTATTTAAACGTTTTATTTAAAAGACCATAGATTTTTAGAGTTCTATAGTCAAAACGGAACCCTTATCGTAATGTCTGTCTGTCTGTCCGTGTGGCACTTGGCCACGACTTTATAAATTTTCAAATGTTGTGCCCACCTAACCACAGAATAGGAATCACAGAGCGTAGCGTTTCATTTCTGTTCTGTGCACTTAACAACTGACATTAATAATGTCTACGTAATGATATTAGTGTTTAATTTGTTTGTTTACCTTATTAATAAATAACTACATTAGTGTAACTAAGATTACGTTTTCGTTAAACCTACTTTAATATCGTATCGACTGTGAGCCTACATAATAATCAGTCAAAGCCTAACGCAACACCCCGAAACACTTAACACGATTAGAAAAACCAATGAATTGAATGAATATCAATTTGTTTACACTCTTCAAGTGTTTAGAGCGGATTGTAATCGCAAAAAGCCATTCCGCAGACCTAGTTAATCTCCAGACGCGACCGTGGCTTGTTCCCACTTAAGTATATTTTTGACGGGAAAATTTCGTCATTTCTACACGGGTTTTGTCTCTTTCTAGGAAATTATCCTAGAAATCCGGTTGACTATATTTTGGTTGCCAAAAAAAAACTAAAAAGTAAGAAATAAATTGTGAATACAGTAGGAAATTGTTTGCAGTACATAGGTACAAGCATTATATATTTGTAATCGCATTTAAAATTTAAATTCAAAATTCAAATTCAAATTATGTATTTGTGGTCCACAGATAGGTAATCACAGTTGGTTGCATGCACATAATTATTATAGTTCCACTATGTCCTCAGCATACAAATATTCTGATAAATTAAAATTCTAGGTAACAATAATACATTAATATCAGATAAATTGTACTAAATCTTTTAAAATGTTACACAGCAGGAATCTATTTAATTAAAAATCGAAAAACTTATTTAACCTAGGTACATACAACTAATTTTAATAGTAACAGGAGTCACGTCCAGGTTTCTTTGAAAAAGTCAGCAACTGAGTAATAGGTAAGCCCTGTCTAGCAACACACGCATGAGACACTTTTTAAATATTTGTGCTGAATGCTCTTTTAATGGCCCTGGAATGTGGTTAAATAATTTTTATAGCCATACAGAGTACACTCTTCCGCATTAAGACTGTTGAGCTGGTCGTAAATATAGTTTACTTTTATTTCGCAAATTTCTTTTAAGTACCTCCGATGCAACCCTTTATTTCGATAAAATTATCATCGTCGTCATTAATTAATTAAATAATACATTATTCGAAAAACACGTGGAAAAAGCATTTGAGGCACGCTTTAATCACAGGTGATAGTATAAGTGCAGAGCATCGTGCAATTCGTACGTAAGGATTTTCACGCAATCGATTTAGATAGGTATTGATACTTCGTGCAAACCACTGTATTTGTAGTTTTGTATAAGCTTGTAAGTTCGGCCGGTTGATTTCAAATAAAAGTCGAAACGCGGTACACCGTATTAATTCAGTATCTACCTATACTGAAGTATATTGGGCGTTAGCTGCATCGTCAGAGGCCTAATTCCCGTAATCGCAATCCAGTGTCGATCCGCTCCCCATAACATTATTAAATAAAACGGTATTCACATAAACTTTAAATTTGACGTAAAATTATCAACGTTCGTAAAGCGACTGAAAATAGAATAAAAACAAATCTCATGTGGTTCCTTACATTTTCAGTCGCATTTTTTGGTTTACAAGAATACCGTTTTCTAAAGAATGTTACGAAGTAGGAGCGGATTGGTTAACTTACGGGAATTGGGCCTCTGACACACTAAATATAATTATGTATATATATAAACTGAGCTTCTGATGTCTGATCTTCTGAGCGATATGAACATCGATTTCACAGCTTACAAAATAATAAGTAATTAGTACATCTTATACGAATGTAATCTTCTAAATGTTCGATAATTAGTGGACACTACTTTAAAATTTTTTTTTTAAAGGAATCACTTGCAATATGAATACAAATGATGTATTTTCTGAACATTTGATGACCATCTGTGTCTAGAGATTAGCGCTCCGGACTACAATCTTTACTCATAAGCTGCAAACCCTACGTCCCTAACCCTAGTCGCGGGTTCGAACTTCAGTCCAACAAAGCGATTTTGTCTTGTACTCATAGCAAAACAAACACGCTTTTGTGTTCGTTTCGTGATGAGCATGAGCGTTTACTTGAGTCATGGATGTCATTCAAATGTTTAAGTATTAACTTAATTAGTTGTCATAGTACAGTCAATGGCAGGTCAACCTACCCAATAAGTAAAAGGTCATTGAACTGATTTTCAACTTAAAGTCCGACTCGTAGTGATCAATATCTAGCCCTTAGGCTTGTTTCCTCGGTCAAAAAATTTTTGTTCTATTTAGTCCATCAGTTAGATTATCAAAACATATTGGACCCATATTTTGTCTTTTGTCAATTAAACATAAAAATGACGAAGTTAAAGTACATCAAAGTGAGCACGTGACGTCACGCCTTGCTATAAATATCGTCATCATTTTTTGTTTCATTATGAAAAGAAAAAATACGTGACCTACGTAACTAGATTTGTTTCCAAAACTAGCCCATTGAGAAAATTTTACGTTTTGTGGTAGGTTGACGAGCTGATGTCTTTACAATATCTGCTTATTTTAAAGCTAGATATTTAGTGTTATTGTTGGAAGAATTTATTTATTTGCATACATAACATAATTGACAATCAGAATTACCGTTGCAAATAACGTTCACATCAATCACCCATCGTGGGAATCCATTTAACATTAGACAAACTTTTTACACGCGCATATTATAGCATCGCAATCATATTTTACAATGACCAATTGTTTTTTGTAATATACATGATGATAATCTATTGTAGATTTTGCAAATTACATTGAAATGAATCCGACATCTATGATTCGCGTGAGATGGAATCAAGTAGGTTCTTGTCTGTGGATTGGAATGCATCATTTTGTATTGCATGTCATTAGTAGGTACTAACAATTGTTTCAGAGAATTCAAATTATCTTTGTATTACTCGTAGATGAGCCTGTCATTAAAAACTCTGCATTGAGTCATTGTTACCTTTATTATCGTATATCTTTGGTTAATCTTTGACTTCATCATCATCATCATCATTTCAGCCGTCAGACGTCCACTGCTGAACATAGGCCTCCCCTAATGACTTCCATTATCGGGGGGGATTGCCAATACTCGCCACGCTTGGCAGGCGGGTTGGCGAGCGCAGTTTCTATATTTCGCACGTAGACGCTGCCGTGCCGCTGACGACGCCCGTCTCGTGCTACAGGAATTAGTCGCCTCTTACGACACGCCTCCTGTTGGCGGTGGGGAAGTGTACTCTTTACGGCCGGCCCCGGCACAATCTTTGACTTGGTTCAATCTTTGACTTGAAGCTATTATATTCTGAGGCATTTACATGGTTATGGTAGTGAGGTCAGCCATCGTTTAATGATATTTTGTGTTGTCAGTAGAAACTTATGTTTTACTTACCTTTAATAAAAAGATAGTCAACAACTTATTAAAATAACTATGCCCTAGGATATAATACCACCAAATTAGTGCCCTAGGCAACACACGAATCGTCTTAATCTCGAAGTAAGAAATATCATCATGTTACGAAAGTGAATTTTGCTAGTTTCGTATCCAAGGACACCTAGATCCAAATATATTTAGAAAAGTTCGTTTTCCGAGTATACCAGAAGTAGGAATCGAACCCAGGACCCTCCATGTTCAAGACGAATCACCGCGCTCCCAATCAGGTCATCACCAACTCGGCATAACCTAACTAACATAATGATCATTTGTGTGTGAGGCAGACGTCGCAGAAACAAGTAACTACGGGCAAACCAATCTAATAAACACAAAGCGACACCTGTCGGGATATATGTGCACTGTGCTTTCATTAAGAAAAATTATAGTTTTTGGTTAAGGTAAGGTACTGGATGAAAGCCGCTTTCATCGGCCAATCTGTAAGTCACTGGGGGAGGCCTAAGTTCAGCAGTGGATGTCCTATGGTTGAACAAATGATGATGGTTTTATGGTAGTCGAAGAGCTGTTACCTAAAAATCATAACGTTAAATGAAACAAATAAAACTAATTTACTTCCCCTCAACCACAACGTCTCGTATTTGTTTTCTTACACTATCACTTCATCAGGACAATATTGTGGTCTAGAACCGAGAAGAAGCAGTGCAGGAAACTTGGTCAGTATTGCCCGGCTCTTTTAACATTAAATAGGCAAAAAAATTCCGAGCAGGGCAGTTTTTAATTCCACACATTTATCATATTAATAAGTCATTAACAGTACAGTAAGTTAACCCTTTGGCATCTGTGCATCGGTCTGTTTGTCAGGGATTAAACGGAATGAGTTACAGACTTTGTAATTATTCTTTAACAGTTCAGTAAGCCCTTTTGGCGTCTATGCATCTATCTTTTTGTCAGAGATTAAACGGAATGAGTTACAGAATCTTGTGTGGGTCTAATATTAAAGTACAAATTTTATATTCATGAGAAGATCAACCTGTATAAATATATCCCTCGTTCTACGTAACACCCTGTATATATTACGTTCCTAGCTGAATTATCCTTGTGGTTTTCCGTTCCCGTCCCCATTTCTCTAACTGATTAATTAAACATTGCATACGTACCTCTTATGTTCCTACTACGCTTCACCTTAACTATTAATTGTTAGCAAATGGCTTTTCATTAATAATTTCATAATAAAGACAATTACTGTAAGATCTTTTATTTTGCCGAAATATCTTTAAAAAGCAGTAAATGTTTGTTTATTGTGTTCGTCTATTGGCTGAATTCAAGAAATACAAACGCAAAATGTTTAGTTTTATTTACATTATGTATTTATGGACAAAATAAATATTGTTTTCGACTCATTCTTAAACAATAGGTACTAACTATTCAAGTTAAATAAATACGAGCCAGATAATACACCAATAATTAAAGTCTTGAAGTTAGGATTTATATTACGATCTCTTGGAGAACTTGAAAAACTTGAGCTTTTTAGGTAACGCAATCATCAAAAGATACGGTGATTTATGTCATATTTGTGCCGTGTTGGGACGGCTGTAAAGAATACACTTCCCCACCGCTAACAGGATGCGTGTCGTAAGAGGCGTCTTATTCCTGTAGCACGAGACGGGCGCAGCGTCTCTGTGCGAAATCTTATAAAAACCCTGCGCTCGCCAACCCGCCTGCCAAGCGTGGTAATCCTCCTGATGATAGGTCATTGGGGGAGGCCTATGTTCAGCCGTGGACTTCCTATGGCTGGAATGATGATGATGATGAGTGAAAGCTGTTTGCATTGATAAATACGTTCGCCTTCTTAAATTTGGCTGCTGTTCAAAACAACACTTTACTAATTAAAAAATATTCAACGACCTCCGTAGCTGAGAGGCGAGCGAGAGTAAAATAGAGGAAGGATTTTTGTATAAAAGTCCGTCAATCTATAAAATAGATAGGAAGTCAAAAGTACTGTTTAATATTCCTCACCATACAAAGAAGTTACAGTTTATGATTTTAGAGAGATGCACAAATTAGTCGGTCATAATTTATATGTAGTTAAAAGCGATCTCTTCCAAACAACCTTAGGGTAGAGAATAAGTTTAGAGATATGGGAAAGTGGTTGAAGTTTAAAACATAATATTGGAATTCATATTCAGGCTACTGTTTTTAAACAATATTTGTATGTGTGTCGTAAAAGCTTACTAACAAGAAGGGATGTTATTGAGATTCAAACCCCAAGAGGGAAAAAAATAGAGAATTTCTGTGACAAACTTAATTACATGCGTGCGAAGCCGCGGGAAACAGCTAATTTAATATAAAAAGATAGACCAAATGAGCAAAAGCCTAACAGAAACAACCCGGGGCCATCGATAATCTCCTAACTCGGACCGCACAGCTGCAGACGGCTATTAGCGATTTCTGGAGCCTTTGAGATTGATTGACCGAACAACTAAACAGGATTAGACAGACAGTTCTTCCAATTCACTTAGTTCTTTTGTTCGAGTCAATTTGTAGCCTAGATTCTGGTATTAAAGCAAGGTCATTTTTGGGGTTCATTAGTGGAGTTCCTTAACATGAAGGACTTACTATATAGGGTTTTAGGTAAATGGTATATCTAGCCGAAACTAGCCTATGTAAATTATGTAACAAATACTATGATGAAGTCAGAAATTTGATATCATTGTTTTTTTTTAATTCAGCACTGATTTGTATCTATTTTTTTAATTTCTGACTTCGTCATAGCATTTATATGCATAGACTACTTTCGGCTTGATATACCATTTACCTAACACCATGTAAAGAGTAGAAAAGTAATTTATTTTGTTCGACAAAAAATCCGCCATTTTTTCATCTATGACTGTACTGGTTTTGTATAGGCGAGATTTGATAGGAGTTCTTATTTCATATTAAATGTAAGTTAAAAATTATAACTAGTTTTGGAGAATGATGTTTCTTATTGCTGCTCTATAGGGTATGTCCTCATCATCATCATTCCAGCCATAGGAGGTCCACTGCTGAACAAAGGCCTCCCCCAATGACTGATCATCAGGGGGGATTGCCGATACTCGCCACGCTTAGCAGGCGGGTTTGCGAGCGCAGTTTTTTTATAAGATTTCGCATGAAGACGCTGCTGCCCGTCTCGTGCTACAAGAATTAGTCGACTCTTACGACACGCCTCCTGTTGGCGGTGGGGAAGTGTATTCTTTACGGCCGTCCCCACACGGCACGGGTATGTACTCGATAGTAGGTAAGTATACACGGTGTTTCCCTTGAAATTAAACAAGTTTGAAGAAACAAGAACAAGGGTTGAAGTTATGAAAAAAAAAATTGGTAATAAGAATCAACAAAATTATTTTTGCAAATAGGCCATCTTCGCAAACTTAGTGTAGGACCTCCTCAGCTCGATGTAGATGGACCGACGACCCTAAAAAGATGGCTGGCAGTACACGTCTGTTTTGCTTTCCTATAACACAATTCAATTTAATCCTATGTAGATTAAATGAAAGAGGGTACACCACTATTGGTTATGCAGACGACCTAGCAATACTGATAAATGGGAACGCCGAAAATATGCCCTGCGCAATTATGCGGTCGGCCCTTCAGATTGTAGAAAAATGGTGTGACGAACATCAACTGTCAGTAAATCTAATCCTTTTCACCAACAAAAGGAAGTTACCAGAACTACAATTACCAAAATTATTTAACACCGAACTCTCGTTACCCACTCAAGTGAAATATCTGGGCGTCATCCTCGATAACAAACTAAATTGGGCGAGTCACAATGAAGCTAAAACAAAGAAGGCCTGTATAGCTTTTTGTCAATGTAGAAGACTAGTTGGTAAAAATTGGGGTCTCAATCCAAAAATTACACTTTGGCTATATACATCAGTTATCAGACCTTCTCTAATCTACGGTTCGGTTGTATGGTGGCCCAGAACACAACTGACCACAGTGAAAGCAAAACTCCAAAGTCTACAACGCTTAGCGTGTGTAGCAACTGGTAGCACTGGATGCATGAGAACCACCCCATCAGCCGCGCTCGAGTTCCTCTTAAATCTAAGACCCTTAGATCTCGTCATACAGGAGGAAGCACAGGCAGCTGCCTTAAGACTAAGAGCAAACGGACTATGGAAACAAAACATAGAAACAACATACTCAAAAGTTCTGCAGGGGATCCTTAAGGAAATACCACTTCTAGAGGCGCCCATGGACAGAACACCGTGTCATCACACCTTCGATCGAAGATATAATATCAGACTCACGGAAGAATCAAAAGATAGCTCTGGCATAAATGAAGTTAGGATATACACAGACGGCTCCAAAACTGCACACGGCACTGTAGCCGGCGTCTTCTCGAATGACCTAAACATAAGAATATCAACTACCTTAGACAAGTTGAACACAATCTTCCAAGCGGAATGCATTGGTATCACCAAAGCGGCACAGGCGGTTGCAGCCAGAGATGTCCGAGAGCTTAACATCAAAATTATGTCAGACAGTGCATCCGTGCTTCAAGCCCTACAAAACAATATAATAATTTCGGTCCTCATACTGGAATGCCACAACGCACTCCAATCCATTGCGAAAAAGAACAAAGTAACTCTGCAGTGGATCAAAGGACACAGCAACTCACTGGGTAACGACGCAGCAGACGAACTGGCAAAACGAGGATCGAAGGCAGTAGTTCACGGACCGGAACCACTACTGCCCTTACCTCAAGCCCAAATTAAAACATGGCTGCGCGAAAGAACTAGAGAAACGCATTTAACAGAATGGAGAAACAGTGAAGGATGCAGGCAAACAAAAAATGCAGTTCCGGTGGCATCAAGTAAGCTTACCTGAAACCTCATCAGACTTAAAAAGGACAAAATCCGCAAGGTTATAGGAGTCATAACCGGTCACTGTCCTCTAAACAGGCACCTATTTAACATAGGTGTGACTGACAGCCCCACTTGCAGAGGATGCATGGAGGCAGAAGAAACGCCACAGCACGTGCTTATGGAATGTAGGAGCGTGGCAGATCAACGGCATCAGATCCTCCAATCACCAGGATCTCTCCCGGAAGCCTGCAGAAATCTGAAAAGATTGCTGACCTTCTGGGATGATCTAGGCTGGTTGGAGTAAGAAGGAAAAGGTAGCATGCACAATGGCCCAATCAGGAGGCTAAGTGCGGAAATAGCCCAGACAAACTAACTAACTAACTAACACAATTCAAAGTGAACTAAGGCCCGATTACCGTAATTTGACGTAAACTTTTAATTCGACGTATAATTATCAAAACTATCCCAATACGACTGTAAATAGAGCAAAAAAAAACTAAGTAATTTAGTTTTTTTTTCCATTTTCAGTCGCATTACGAACTATAATTGCATTTTTTGGGTTTACGAGAATACCGTTTGTAAAATTGTTACTGGAAGCGGATCGACACCGGATAGCGGCTATTACCAAATCCGTAATTTGACAATAGCCGCATTCCGGGAATAGAATTGGGCCTCTGATAGATTTCGATAATATTAAGTGGCAACATTATCTACACGTTTCTTTTCGGAATAACGTAATCAAATATGTTTTATAAAGAAGGTTTAGTTAACTAAAAAGCCAACAGTGGACCTTTATCTGAATGTATCCCCTGATAAAGTTATCCGAATTTCTAAAGAATGGGGTAGTTTCCTGGGTCAAAAAATGATTATTCTATTTAGTCCGTCAGATAGATTATCAAAAAATATTGGACCCATATTTTGTCTTTTATCAATCAAACAATAAATGACGAAGATAAAGCGCATCAAAGTGAGCACGTGACGTCACGTCTTGCTAGAAAGTCTCGCAAGGCGTGACGTTACACGGAACTTTAACGGGCTATATCTTCATTATTTTTTGTTTGATTTAGAAAAGAAAAAATACGTGTCCAATATTTTCTGTTAATCCAACTGACGGACTAATTAGATTTTTTTAGGAAACTAGCCCATTGGTGAGCTCCATAAATACGTTTGTCGTTTAAAAAAGTAAAGTACTTAAAGTAAGTCCTTTAACTTAAAGAACTTGTTAATTCCTTCCTGTTAGTAATTGTAAGTGAATACGTTTTATTTATGTATTATAAAAATTTACTAAAACGTGTGCTATCAAAATATTACTATGTATTTCGTACTGATACGAGTATAAAGTTTTAGTAATGGCAACTCTTTATTTTTATAGTCATCGAAGTCAATGATGTGTTACGTTTGTAAACCTACTTATCAATTATTATACAAATTGTACAACTTATTTCTACATTTGTTTTTATCTGCACCATAATAAATACAACAGAACCATTATCTGGTGATTACAACCTCTAACGACCGGTCTATTCACTTTAACATCTAATTATCAATAATAATGTGGTGAAGCGCACATTTCGACCTGTAGTTATGTATAGTCAGCGCCCAAAATCTCAATATTGTAAGCGAAACAGTTTAAACGCATTTTACTTCATTACAATTTAACTTCTGTGTTATGGTGGACCTATACAAGTATAAAAAAAAATTCTTGCTCCATACACTTATCATCATTAGTTTTTTTTAAGGTGAGCAGTGCCTCTAAATTAGCGACTCGACGAATGTTAGTACAAATATCGCATGAAAACTCATTAAAATACGGTTCATAATAGCGCGCAATGAAACGTGGCTGTTACGACAGTCGCTTCGCTTAGGTAGCGAAAATTGAGGAAAATAATACTTTCGAACGGACGCAATTGTTCAAATAAACAATCCTATGCTCAGTTTGTAGCTAATAAGTTTTCCTATCAATCGACGTAAAACGAATAAAATCGGTCTAGCGGTTAAAAAGTAGAAAGAGAATTAGCATCTTTTTTGTTGTTTTTTAATGATTTCAATTTTTTTTTCTTCTGAAGTATAAGTACTAGAGAAACAAATGCTATGCTCAGAATGTTGTGTAGGTTTTGTCAATTCCTCGCATATTTTTAAAATATTTTTGCGACAAACTGGGCTTATGTAGTAGGCTTTTGACACCACATGCTAGTTTACATTTGGCGACTACACGGGCCTTAAGTAACCCTGTATGTATAGTAGCATAGCTTTAGCGGCTATCTTCTATAAATACACTTATTAGACTTAATTAGTTGTATTTAGATGTGTATCTTTGTATCGCAATGTTTAATTAATAAATCACAAAACTTTTACTGGGCTGATTATGGTGCTCAAAAATCATATGGGACTAAAACATTTTAAACTTTCTTGATGCTTTTTTAAAATTTACACTAAACACTACCTCAACTAGGCCGAAACGTCTGGAATAGCAATTCGTATAAAGAGGTCGTGTTGTATTAATACCCGTGTAGTGTATAGTACATAACAGTACTTACATAATAAGGGACACTAACACAGAAATGTAAAAAAAAACACTGTTTAGATTTGTTTGTACATGAATTTTCGTAATTTTAACGTATAGGTAATACAAGGACTGTAGGGCCAGCTATTATTTGGAATTTAAAACACTTACAATGTAAGTATTATTGATCCACTTTATAGTGTCCCAAAAATGGCACTCCAGACTGACACTGGAGAAAGCTTAGATACATACTTTTCAGATAAAATTAACGTGATTCTATTAAAAGTCGCAAAATTTAGTAGATAGTCTCCAGAACTTGCGATTATTGCTAAAGTATTGTCTGTATCTCCGCTATGTAGTGTCAGTCTGGCGTGCCATTTGGGACACCCTGTTTATATGTTTAATTAATCGATTATGCCGAACGCATAATTTGAGTGGTAGTTAAAATGTTTTTAGTGATGGGTGGAGGGATGGACTATCAGCTGCGGATACCTAATTTAATAAACTTTGTCTGATGCATCCAGTTTCATAGATAATCATGTCAAATGCAGATTATACTTACTCAAGGTCACATCTGCCTATTTTATCATTGTTATCCTTTTTTATTGCGCCGCCTTCACTTCTCTGTTTAACCACTGGTTGACTAGTAGAAAATGCTTCTTGGCATTAAGCTGCAAATATGACTAAGTTATAACATTCGTAAACCTCGTTTTTATTAAGAGTTACTAGGTTCAACAGTTAAATTCAAAATAGGTTACTAATCAGTGGATCTAAACTTGAAAAAAAGCTACGAATAAATTAAGGTAAGTATACCTACCGCTATACCACTTTCAACCGGGCAATCTGGAAGTCACTGGGGGAGGCCTATGTTCAGCAGTGGACGTCCTATGGCTGAAATGATGATGATACCTACCTATTTTTTTACATTATGATATTTATTGGGCTGACTGTACGACGGAAATAATAAAACTTTAAAGATATCGATCTGGTCGAAAGGCAGTCAGAAATGCCGTCCAGCAAGTAATTAGGGCACTCCAATTATTTATGAAGGTATGAATCGCTTTGAACCTGAGGGAAATCAACCACGCATGCATGATAATTTAAAACGAGCCTTTGTCAGTTAGTCAACAAACACGCACGAAATTAAATTAGTCGAACATTAGGTATTTTAAGTCGATAATAATTAGGTTACTTATACAGGGTGAAGACGATCATACGACAATTTTGACTAGTGTATACAAGCTACTTTTATTAATAGAGCCACATTGAAATCGTATAAACAAATGAAATGCTACATAAATCGTCGATGTAAACGGTTAATTTGTAATGATTATCAAAATTTGACCAAAGCTCATTTTGAGGGTTTGAGGGAACAATATAAAAATACTAATTTATCGTAATTGTCAGTCATCATATTTCTGGAGTAAAATAAACTTAAAATTTTCCGAAAAAAAAAAAACGTGAGATGCGCCGTCTTTCATCCATCAGAGATCACAGGTGTACGTCGACGCCGCTCCAATAAGAACCTCATGGAGTGCACAAACGGTGCAATTTAATCGAGTAATCGTAAATTTTCTACGTATTCTGAGAAATGAAAGAATTTAAAATTAAAATAAAATAAGTTTATTTTTACGTAGATCGATGTAGTTACTGATTCTGAGTAGTCTCTGAAAAATTGGCACTACCGTGAAATGTGACCCTGTATATTGTATTTATAATTGTCATGACATGTCATATAACGCAAGCAAGCAAGCATGCGTGTACATGCATGCAACATTTTTTGTAAAAAAAAAACGCAAACGTGTAGTATGATGCACCATAATTATACCTAAATCACTCAACATGATAAGCGTCAAAATTGACCTTGTATAATATAACCAACCATCCAATTCTTGCGCTTGTCATTTTGAACTATTTACGTATTTTGGAAAATCCAAAGTGTCATAAATCGCTTCTTAACTTGAAAGAACTTTAAAAGGTTAAGAACCAAGGAGCGAAACAGAGATGTTTTGTGGACGGTGCGATAAAGGCGATACAAATCTGAAAAAAAAAGACTAAGTATGAATTATATGCGGGATGATAATCTTATTGTCTCAGTTCAAAGAATCATTACTAGAGTCAGGAAGTAGGTACCTACCCGTCTCAACAGATGCTCCAAGTTCCAAGACATTTCTGATAATTAATTGTTCTCATGAACCCGCACCATTTGCTCTTCGAGAAACAACGAGATAAAATCTACAACATCACTCATCATTTTCTTTGTAAAATTACCTACCTAATCGTAGTTAGGGCCGATTTTTATAAGCTAGATTACGAGTACTTTTACTTAGAGGATTAGGTAATTAGTTTGACTAGTCAGTTTTGGTATAGTAAATGTGGCAACGTCATTGTATTAATCAGATATAAGTTATCTGGCATTTGAAAAATTTACCCATAAAGTGCAACACACACAGAAGGCGTGAGCGGGACGGCGACGGGTCGGCTCGGGAGTACGGCGGGTCTATCTATTATACACTCAGCCCGCGTGCTCGGGCCGTGCTCACCGCGCATGTTACATACATCACATGACATGTTAATAGACCCGCCGTACTCCCGACCCGACCCGTCGCCGCTTCCCTCACGCCTTTCAACGTGCGTTCGTATAGAAACGATATTCAACGGGGTCCTTACCTTACCTTAAGCTTATAAAAAACTATTCAGTTTTCAGGCAGTTCAGAAGCAGGCCTGCTTTTAGAGCTCGTGGTAAAGGCCAAGATGTTAGTTATCTAATTATTACTACTTAGTAATATACTTTTTGATTTTTTGAAGTTATTTGAAAGTTAGCAGGCTTATTCAGCTTTAACCCTAAATGTTAAGGTAAAAAGTTTTTAGGCACAGGATTTCTGATTACAATTGTTCCTCTATCCATAACCTTAACCATGTTTAGGACTTTATGTTTAGGACATTCTAACATACTCTTCTACTATTCTCATAAATTGCCAATTTATGCTGACTGCAGCCAGTTTTTTATGACAAGGTACAAATCTCAAAGTTTAGGTATTACCTACATACTTCAAAGATCATCAAAGAGACATCTTTTGGCCCAGGTAAATTTGTTAGCTGTCCCACTGTGTCTAATCTGTGTCTGCCCCTTACCTTATTACCGGTAAGTAGTAGGTACCCAGGTTAAGCTTATTAGCTATTTACTTGCTTGCGTGCTTGCTTGGCTACGCTCATGCAAGCCATAAAGAGAAAAAAGGAAAGAAAAATAAAAATAAAACCACAGATTATTAAATAAGTAGTACAACTAAGCCAATAACCCGTTTAATTAATTTGCGTGCTTGTGTGGTAGTAGTAAAGGATTGATAAGTGGACAGAGAATTTAATTTGAGTACCTAGTAATGATGGTCCAATAAGTTTAATAATGTAACTGGGTTCTTTTAAAAAGCCGCTAGCGGTCTCCACCTCTGCCGTTAGTTAATAGAGTGCAATTAACCGATGATTTATCAACATCAACCGTCCATCAACAGCGCGTTCACTTGTCATTAATTAGAGCTGGATAGCTTTCGGAAATATTAATAAACAGTAACAGATTTGGGAGTGTTAATCCGTGTAATTTAAGCTGAGCTAAGCTTTTTGGCCTCTTTTACATTGAGATTTAAACGACTTTATTTAAATGATACGACATTGAATACTTGATAAAAGAACTTACATATTTACAGCCGTTTTTCGTAGCTAGTCGAATATTGTAAACATTCGAGTTCATTTTCGCTGAACATACTTACATGTGGATCCAATCGATAGGTATTAGTAACGTCGATTAGTTGACGACCTCCGTAGCCGAGAGGCGAGCATACCGGATTTGGTCTCGCTATTTCTAAGATCCCGGGTTCGATTCCCGCACGGTCTATGGTAGAAAAATACTTCTATATTGTCTCGGGTCTGCGTGTTGTGGTATCGTCGTTGTTTCTGATTTCTGTATCACAAGCTTTGGCTACTTACCATAGGATCAGAGCAATGTATGTGATGTTGTCCAATATTTAGTATTATTTATTAGTTACTTTATCCTAGTATAATATTCTATAGTATTAGTGTGTCCTCTTTCACCTGGTGCCCTCTGGTACACCCTATATGAGATGCTTCATACAAACTAACGCGCTACTTCGATGATAATGTATGGAACATCTGAACAAAAATCGCAATTTCGATGTTTCTCTTAAAGTAAAAGTGGTTGCTTATAGACGTGGCATTAAGAAGTGTCCTATTCTTTGGTACACCCTGTATACTTAGAGTAGGCGAAACTAGGTACAAATATTTTGCGAAAATCCCGCTCCGCTCTACAAAGCCCGCGGATTGCGCATGAAAACCGCGAGGGGGCACGAGCGAACGCAGTGTTTTTTTTGCTATCTACTATATTTTAGGGGTAAGTAACAGCAAACAAGGGGTGCTAAATTTTAAAAATAAGATCTAGGGAACAATTTATAGAAGCGTTTTAATCGTTATTATTTTTACTAATCGTATGCTACTAAAATAGGTGTCCGAAAATAAAGTCAATTGAGAGATTACGAAAGCCGTGGTCATTCATCATAGGTACGGCGAGGCAGTGCACATACGGTGTTTTTTTTTCATTGCATGAGGTACGATTTTTAATAGAAATAATTAAATGTAAAAAAAAATCTTACTTGCATAAATCGATTAAGTTACTGATTCTGAACCACTCCTAAAGATTTAGCACCCTTTTGCAATGTAACCCTGTATTTGATAGAAAAAAAGTTTGTTAAGTAACTCTAGTTGCAGGATGCCGCTGAATGCAGGCGGCTTCCAACCGGCCAATCTAGAAGTCATTAGAGATTGGCCTATTATATTCAGCAGTCGCAAAGATTAATAAATATTGGTTTCTTTGGCACACACACCATCGAGTACATACCCTATAGAGCAGCAATCATCTCTCTCCGAAACTAGTAAGTGATTTTTCACTTACAGATTTAAAAATGGCGGAAAATTTTGTCGAACAAATCTTATGACATTTCTACTCTATAGGATATGTGCTCCATGAGGTACACCTAGTATTACTTGTTCAGTGCACCTACCTACGTCCTACGGCTGAAATGATGATAATGATATGACTTTTAAACATTCCTCTTGAATTACTCTATACTTAGATCTATTGCTGAAAACTGCATTAGAATCCGTTGCGTAGTTTCATCGACGAACCTACTTACTTACTATACCCACCACCAGTGTTGCCAATGTGAAATCCAAAATTATCCCAAATATTTTTATCGCTTACTTAAATCCATGTAAAGCCCGACCAGAAAAATAAAACCTGCTATGGTGGCGCTAGTTGCCTATGCCAATTAGTTCAAATAGTTTTCCGCAGTATGGTCACAGAATACTTACTAGTACTAAAGGTTAGGTTTTTTATTTTTCTGTTTGGCGCGCTCCAATACACTATGAAAAAACGACTGAACCGATGTTGATAAAATTTATATAGGACCACCTCTGCAGTATGACTTACCAAACAAAAAAAAAGAATCTTCAAAATCCATTATGACAGATGAATTGAGAACCTCCTCGAAGCCGGATTTTAGGGTTTATCTAAAGGATTAACTATTATTTTGAATAAGTATGTAAAAAGGAAGAGGGAAGTAAACCCTACGAATATTAGCGTACATATCGGGTGAAAAAAAAGGCTTAACGAAGCCGAATACCACATATTCTACGTATTATTACGATCATTTTTTTCTTCAACACTATGCCTGGGAAATGATGGGTTACCGAGTTATTGACAGTCAAAGTTACAATTTTTTTTAATAGATTTTTACAAAATTGACTTCTGTTTGCTAAAACTAAACTTTTTTCCAAAGAAACATGATTAAAGTTTTCAGTACTTTTTTCATAAAAGGCCTTTAAAGGGCACAGCCGGCAATGAATCGTGCGCACGCACACAACTACGCCGTCTTTCAAATGTGCATGCGCGCTCGCTGTACGCTCACTCGTGTGCGCGCGATCAGCTGTTAGCAGTTATCGAGTTCAATGACGCCTTGCCTTGTACTGACTCGCTCATAGTCTTAGATCGATTGGTTTAATCCATCTTATGAAATTGGTCGAAATAAGGAATTTTGTGACTGGCAATTCATTATCTGTTAATTAATTAATAATTTTTAATTATTTATTTATTGAATAACAACAAATCAAATCAACATACCATTTGACGTACATAAACAATTTAAGAAGAAAAAACAAGTTTAAAAGATTATGCCTGTGCAGGTGCATACAATACTTTTACATTAGTACTCGTACGAGATCGACTAAGAAAAAAAACTTTGTAATTAACTTTTACACAATACAAATTATTTCAACAATCCAAATTTGTGGTAGGTTGATGAGCTGTTGTCTGTACATTGTAAGGTCTTACATTTGAGACGTAGCCCGCTTCTCCTTATCGTGTGGGCTGCAGAAACTGATGTTAGAATTTAAGCCTCCGTAGGAGTCTGACATGACTTCTGTAACGACTGCTGCCAGAAGAAGCAATAGCCAGGATCCACGCCGAAGCACGAAATCTTGTCTTATCTATCAGATAATCAAGTTTATTTAGGCCTGTATTCAATTCTAACCAAATTTTATTAGTGTGCCCACTTGGAAATCAAACGCAGGACCTCCGGATTACGAGCCAACACTCTAACCATTAGAAAACTGAGGCGCGCAGTTTACTACAAACTCCTCAACACAAGTTGTTTGTTTTATTTTCGAATAGCAATTAAACGTACCGAAAACAAGCCAGTCAGATAATCGAGTCTAATATTCAGGCCTGTAATCAATATTCTAACCAAACTGGGAACCACCTGACCCTGAAAAAGTATTTATTGCTAACTTGTGTGCCTACCTAAGAATCGAACGCAGGACCTCCGGATCCAGAGCCACCACTCTAATCATTAGAAGATTTAGAAGACAGAGGAGTGCAGTCTACTACAAATTCCTAATCACAAGTTGCTAGTTTTATTATCGAATCTTAATTAAACGTACAACAATTTATTGTTTTAATTGTTGAATACGGCATTAGCTATTTTACGATAAGTCTAAGTTAAAATCTAACTGGCAAAGGAATAAACGTTCCAAGTTCTGTTGATAAAAACCCCTACGAAAAAAAAATAGCAATTCTTTATAACGGATAAATCAAACTAATTTCTTTTAGTTAGGCTCGTACTTTCACATATCGAGCTATAATCAAGAAATAAAATAAAGCTTCATGGCATTTCCTGTTGGAATAATAATAATTTTAAATTTACTCATAATAACTTACTTTAAAACATTTAATTTTTTGAGCACGATTTAAAATAAACGTACCTTTATTTGCCCATAAATTATGAAAAACGAAGCGCCTTATAAAATCTTCACAAAGTTTTTTGTAAGTTGTTTAGTTATTCAATGGTTGAACTCCCAGACCCGGAGGTTCTGAATTCGATTCCCAGGCGCTCGCACACAAAAGCATTAAAATTGTCTTATAAGCAACTCTAGTGCCATAGGCGTCTGACATGACTCATGTAACGACTACTAACGACCGATACCAGAGGCTGGTACTGCCTACTGTAGCCAGGACCGACAGCTTGTCGTGCCCTTTAAAGCATGGAATCATCTCATATCGGACAATCTGATTGATGGATTCAAGCCTGTAATTTCTAAATCATAACTAACCAATTTATTGGAAATTTACTAACTTTGCGTTCCCACTTTAGAATTGAACCCACGATCTTCCAAAAATCTAACCACTAAACCACTAAGGCGTAATTTGGTCGCGGACCTTAAATAAAACATTTCAGAAAGAATTGACATGGGTAGTCTGATTTACAAAGAGCAAAGCTAAATTGGCTAAGAGCAAAGCCGATATCATTGTTTTCAAAAAATCGTTACGTTGACTTAAAAATTGTGGCAATACCTACAGAAAGTTTTACACCGAGACCAGTGAGGCTCGCTCGCCCCCGTGGCCGTGCGTGATGGGCGCGGGGCGCGGGGCGCGGGGTACGGGGCGCGGTGTGCGGGGGAGTTTGCGCAAGCGGCGGCGGCGAAATCAAAGCCGAAGAATAATAATGTAATTTGTGAAAATTTAGTTCGGTTTCTAACTTCATCGAATGCGCTTATTACTTGTGATTTTTACTGTTTCCTCTTACAGTTTGTGTTGTGGTGGCAAGTAGTTGAGATTAGTGTGATAGTGGAGTGTTTGTGAAGATGCCTTGGCATCAGTTTAGTGCTCGCGAGTATGTAAACATGGTTTACTGCTACGGTATGGCCCATGGCGCATCCTGATGCGCATCACCCTCGTGATCCGCAAGTGATCACTCGGGCTGTTCAGCGTTTGCTGGACAATCAGCCGATTGTACCCGTTTCGGAGACAGGGCGCGGGTCAATACGCTCTACCACGGAACAAGCCATTTTAGACGTCATGCGGGAAAATCCACGTTTAGGCGTGCGAACAGCTGCTAAAGTGCTGCGGAGAAGGCGAGGTTAGCTTAATTAACGGTTATGTATCGAATACTTTAGAAGACATGCCACTAGTCCAGCTGCGAGAGACGTGGTACCAGCATGATGGAGCGCCGCCTCACATTGTGAGACCAGTTCGAGAGCGGCTTACGGAGTTATTTGGTGACCACTGGATCGGGAGGTATGGGCCTCACGCGTGGCCTGACCTAACTCACCTTGACTTTTTTTTTGTGGGGTTTCGTCAAAGACACCCTGTCTTTGACGAAACCCCACAAAAAAAAACCGTCGACCGACCGTCCTTGTGAAAATAGTGCTCAAATGCGTCAAAAAATTATCGACGTATTTGATGAATTAAAACAACGATCAGTGCGTAAAGGGATTTTGGAGCGAGTGCATCAAAACACGCTATACCGAGCGCGTGTTTGTTTGGAAATGGGAGGTCGTCAGTTCGAACCACAACTGATTCGTATGGAGAGGCCTGATTTGAGAGGTAAGTAGCTAAACAATTTACAAACTTATGAGGTACCTAATTTAATTGAAACATGTGATATTCGTTGTTGTGTTTTTTAAGTAAATTTATACTCATTTGGTGCGCGCGCCGTAATCGGGCGCAGTGCTCTCGCCGCGCCGCCCGCTCGCCCGCCGACCACTTACACACACAGGCATAGACTGTGGCGTGCGCGCTATACATTGCGGGTTAGAAATAAGTTATTTTTTTTGATACCCAAAAATAAAAGTCATTTCCCAGCAATTTTATTTTTTGCATTCTACTTGTTTTTATGTATAGAATTCGTGGTTTTGGGCTTCGTTAAGCCTTTTTTTAGATTGAAAGATGAATTTCATACAACTTTAACGTAGTTTTACTTGATCAGTGCTTACAACTATGAATAATGCGTTCCCTTTTACGCTCACAATTTTCACTCCACATTAAGTTCTCAAAAATATCGTAATATTTAAGAAATTATCGTATTAAACAGTAAAATTATCTTTCGATACCCTATTATGATTTTGTATCGTATAGCACTTAGAAGTATCGTATAATTAAGATACTTATCGCATGGTTAGCAACGTTGCCCACCACCCACCACTGCTTGCACTGTTGCACACATTGCAAACTAGTTTTGTTTGGCTTTATAGCGCCATCTAGTATAAAATCTAAAAAATATTTGTTTAAGCGTGACAGCAAACAACACGCAAAAACACGCGCAATGATGTGCTTTTGCGTGTGACCTAAAACTGGGTACAATAAATAGATGTCACTATAACACAAGCCGCGTCGAAAATATTTTCTAACATCTAAAAAATACAAACATTTTAAAAAGTTTTTCTTGTTTGATTTAAACATTAATATTTATTAGAACAAACTGTAAATGAGAACCTACTTTCCAAAAAAAAATATTGCTGATATGTGGTGAAAAATGGTACTATAAATTGTTGAAGAATTATTCCTGCTTTTGGACAGCTTTGCTTGGAAGTAGCGCCCTCCATCAACTAGTATGTCATCGCTAGCTACTTGACAAGGCTTTGAAGGCATATACTTCCACATCATTGGTAGTTCAAAATGCGTCAACATTTAATCAACAAATGAAAAGTTCTCATTGTGGTATTAAAATCCAGCAAATGAAAACGTACTGGCAAATAACTTCGACGTTGATTGATCTCGTGTCTCTTTTTTACTTATTGTGCAAGTTTACGAATCCATGATAACAAAGTGTATTTTTATGTGTAGTGCATTTTAAAATGACATGAATATTTTGTGATTAGTGAGACTTTTTGTGGTGCATACGTAAACAAAATTTAAACATACCATCGTGGAAACCGATATGATACTCTCCTTGGCAGTGTTCTAAGATTGTGTCCATATCGTCAAGTTTCATAATAGTGTCGTTTGATAAAAAACTGTGATGGCTTCGAAACCAGCTAATCAGAAAAGGAGGTAAGTTGATTCAATAATTGTGGGTTATTTTGCTTCATAACCTCAGAAACAAACTAGATATCAGTACTTTTTACGGTTTGTTTCTTGGTGTTAATTTTCCTGTTCGTCGCTATGGCCGTGGTACCACCAAAGTCCAAACTTTCTCTTTGAATGTGGGTATATTGTAACTAATTGATTTTGTATTGCCAATTTGTCACAATTTAACCGAATAATCATTGTTTGTACAATATTAACTGTTTATTCTGATGGTCAACTAAACACTGTATTTTTTATTATCTAATAACCTATTATTTTAATTTATAGTTTACCCGGTTATTATGTTTTTTTAATATAAAAATCTGTTGCACTGTTTTTTATATATCATTTTGGGTTGTCTCCCACTATGTTAATTTCAGTTTTGTTTAGCGTGCAAGCTAGCCCACGCTAGGTGGTTTTCATTAGAGTTTGCCCTTTAAAAACACAATGGAACCGATATTTAAACTAATAAACATTGCTTAGTCTTGGTTGGTTTTGCATTTTACCCATACACCTATTGTATGCAACGCAATTAACAATGAAGCAGTTAGCTACTTGGTTACAAATGAGAAGGTTAATATGAAGTATTTATCAACAATAAGCTCATAAAGGCCCCGAAATTATCTTTACAAATGCTGATAATTCTAGGAATTAATTTCAGTTTCATTGCTGTAATATTGTCATGCAGGCCTAGCTATTTAATGATTGCACAAAATAGCTACAGTCTACACTATCATTAACTGTTTACAGTGTTCAACATCTAGTTCGTTTCCATGTGAGGACCTTCATCAAATTTAAAAAGAACTAGACAAAAATGAAAGTTAACAAATATAAGGACAACCTCTATAGCTGACAGGCGAGCACCTTGGACTTGGTGATGCCATCTCAGAGGTCCCGTATTTGATTCCCAGTTGGGTCAATATAAAAAATAAACTTTTCTATATTGTGTTGGATCTGGATGTTGTGGTACCGTTTTAATAGATTTTTTTTATTTCTAGTATATCTACCACTGCTTTAGTTACTATCTAAACAATGTATGTGATGTTGTCCAATATTTATTAATATGACAGGTATTCTAAAACACTATTATGATAATTATCATCATCATTCGCCTGCCCAGTTCCCAGGTTATCCGGGGTCAGCGCAGTATCTTCAATCTGGTTAATTTATGATACTAATTTGACTAATTTCCTGTAAGGAATATTTCCTTAAAATTTCATAACACTGTCAGTTAGTCAGTATGCCAGGGATAGTCACACACAGTACTGTCTCATACATATATATACATTAATTTTAGGTAGGTAATGTTTGTGAGTTTGTATGTAGGATAATAATGTTTGCATTTATCAAACAGTATTTTTTATTTATAATGAACCTTTCAGATGACCATAAACATTTTATCGGGGAAAGAGAACTGTAAATACTTTTTTGCTTACTGCGATATCGGGGAGGCAGTTCACTAGTAAATATACACCTATGTGTACATATTTTTGTATACCTATTATTGAAACTAAACAAAATATGATTATTGATTATTTATGTTTTACTTGTATGAGTATGAGTATGAGTATGAGAATGGACTCCCTTTTCCGCACTTAGACTCAAATTCGGTCCTTTGTGCGTAGGGGTATGATGGTTACGGATATAACCAGCCTAGCTCCGTCCAGAAGCGCAGAAGTTTCCTGGGTTTTTCACAGGCTTCGCGGAGCGACCTTGGGTTGTCAAGGATTTCATTACGTTGTGACGCAACCGCCTCACATTCCAGGACTACGTGGTTGGCAGTTTCGTCTGTAGTGAGACATGCCCTACAGAGAGGGCTGTCTGTGTTACCTATAGTGTAGAGGTGTTTGTTTAGGAGACAGTGACCGGTCACTGTGCCCACGATTATTCGCAGGTTTTGTCTTTCGAGGCTGAGTATACGTCGAGTCAATCTGGGCGTGACCTCTGGAAGAGTTAGTTTTGATTGCCTGCATGCAGTACTCAGTGCCCAACGTTTGTTTTGTTGTGATAGTGTGCGGTTTCTGATCCAGGTGCGCAGTTGGGAGTATGGTAGAGGGAGAATTGGGAGTGGCCCTTCAGTGACCATGTCCGAACCTCTCCTCGCCAACTCATCTGCGGCGTAAGTAAAACACAAACCACTGCCGGTGGTTTATGTTTTACTTACTCCAACAACAGTTTATTATTTCACTAATAAAAAAACGTTTATTAATCAGGGCAATGTCAGGGTCTAAAACTGCTAATAGATTCTAACTTTTGGAATATGTCCAACGATGCACTAAACTTCTGATAACTGGGCATCTGATTTTATCAGCCCAAAGTAGGTACAGTAAATCCGCACAAATTCACAGTACAGTACAGTATGTATTTGTCCATATTTATCATTGTCGTGTATTCAGCAGTAGACTTCTAAAGGCAAAGGATTACTGTACCTACTTTGGGCTGATAAAATCAGATGCCCAATAGGCCTTCCCTATATGAAGCCACTGAGAGCGGCTCTTGGCTGTTTGAATCTAGCGGCTTCCCACAACCTTGACTAGGTTAGGCTAGGTTAGGTTAGGCTCTTGGCTATTTGACGGAGTGAATGCGGTGAGCGAACCTCCGTCGCCCCCGATAGCGGCACGATGGAACTCGAGGTGGTTTTAGTGGGTATACTTGACGACGCGGCGAATAGCGCCCTCACTCGTCCAGGGAGTCCCACATAACCCGCTGTTGTCCCCACCGCAGCAGGTAACCTCGTGAAAAAAAGGCTCTTGGCTGTTTGAATCTAGTGACTTCCCACAACCTTGACTTGGTTGTCAGACTACCCAGTAGACCTCCCGATCTAACCCACGCTGCGTCTTCCAGATCATGGTTAACCATTTTAAAAATACTGATCTAGTAAGTAGAAGGATTACAAACATGGCAAGAATATTAGAAGTATAGTTGAATAAATGTCTATTGTGCAGCCTTCGCTATTAATGCTCTATGATTAATGCACATTCAAAAAGAATGATAGGTAAACTAGACTAGTGTTGTATAAAGTGTATTTATGATCTGCGTTAAAATGGAGTTCCTATTTTTTTATCATTAGAGTAATTAATATAAGTTAAAAAAAACGTGTGTCAAAAAAAAAAACGAGCAGGGAAAATTGCTGGCAAATGCTAGTAAGTATAAGTAAGCACCAGATAACACATATTATATTTTCTTGCTCTCGAAGTAAGGAACTAATATCCTTTATATTATTATCTGGTAGGCACCTGCTAGATAATAATATTGCCAGGGGCGTCTTCCAGCACACCCAGACACAAACCGATTTAGAAAAGGTCGTTTTCTGATTTCACCCGAACCGGGAATCGATCCCGGGACCCTTTGCGGTGAAGGAAAATTGCTGTGCCATTATATCAATCAAATTGTTAAATAAATAATCCTATTCGCCTATGATTTAAGTGACAGGAATGTCTGTTCCTTTCACTTTTAATTAATAAACCCTTAAAATATTCATGTGGCTGTTTATCCTTGTTACTCAGAATTCTTCTATTTAATTACAATTTTGCATTGTGCATTTGCATCATCTAAGTTTCGCTAAGGAAAACAAATATTGGCTTTGCTATTCCGGTTTGGGGGAATTTGGGATTTCCAGCTTTAATGTAAACTTCGATTCCACTTAAGTAACGTGACGGTTATTCTTCGAATTTAGAAATCAAATGTCACATTGCGTAAAGTTTACTTACACTTAACGATGGCCTTCTTACAGTGATGCAGTCCGATAGTGGGTCCATGTCCGTCTGTTCTGTCTGTCTAGTACTATACCCTTTTTTTTTTTTTTTTATATATATGGCGTTCTATGATCGTGCCCGTCCGAGAACGGTCCGATAACTTCGCCAATGTCGGGTTCAAAGAGGCACAGCAAAAAGGACTTTAGATTGTGCACGTTAAGGATACTTAAAAAATATATATTAAAAAAGCCTTTTGTTAACATAACCAAACAAAAACAAATACAAACGTCACAGTTCATAATGTTAAAACAAGTTAAGAAGAAACTTATGACCCATCACGTGACTTCCCTGTTGACACGAATAGTGATGTGCCCTAACGAAATCAAACCGATTCTTTTTGAAAATCGAGAAAGTTTATAAAGAAAGTTTAATCGAATTTTATTCAAATTAACTTATTTAAAATAAGAGATATACTGAAGGAATGCTGCTATGCCAGAAGGAATGTTCTACTGCCAGAGTGCCGTATACAGATTTTTGACGTCTTTTTTCCTTTTTTTTGCATTTACCAAATAAAAGCAAAACAATAACGAAACCTTTACAAAAACAGTAACAAAAATCAAAATAGGAACTATGCGAAAAATAACGATAACACAAATCGCATACAAGCAGACGCTCTCGTACTACGACGTCAACGCATAGGTTTTCACAAGACGACCGAACCGATTCATTGATTTAATTCCGATTATGTATTGTCAATCCCTATAAGTAAACGTTACGTTTTACGCATAAGGTATTTGAAGGAAATCCACCTGTGTGAACTTAGCACCCGACTTTGGAAAAATTTAACTTACTTTGGTTTATTTGGAAGAATTAGGTAGGTAGTTGATTGTAGTGAAGCTAATTTCGTTTGTAGTAATTCCAAAAAAAAATTAAAAATTACAAAACCAAATGCGTCCCCCGAGATCGCAAAAACTAACTTTTTCCGATTGTATCTTATAGAGGAACGTTTGTAGTTGATTGTAGTGAAATTCATTTCGTTTGTAGTAGAACAGAAAAATTATAAAAAAATATCAAAGATCTAGTATTTTTCAGATACGTTTTTTTTAGTAAGTCGATTTTAAATGCTTATAAGTCTACTACGAACGCTAAAATTATTGCAATACGTTCCTAGAGGTTGGCAGAGGATTGTAGTGAAAGAATTTTCGTTTGTAGTAGAACAGAAAAATTATAAAAAAAAAAACAAAGATCTTTCTATTTATTTTTCTATTTTTCTTTATCAATGTAATTTTTTTTTGGTCACATCAACAAACAAGTTCACATTGTCCAAGTCCAGTCAGGACAGACTCCCTCCCATTCGATTATTATTGATTAGGATTTCCAGCATTTAAATTTTTTAAGAAGTATTTTATTATATAAATCAGTAAGTATACTTACTGGTGAAACGTATTATTTAAATGTAACCGGTAAAAACTGCGAGCGAAGCGAGCCCGAAATTTTTTCAAGATATTAGGTATTTTTACACTAGAGGCCAACGGCGCGACGACTGCTTGGGGACTGCGACATCAGCAGCGGTACGCAGAATGTATAAAAGCTATGCAGTACAATTTTATTTTCATACATCTATGCCTCCACTCCACTTTTGCCATTTGAATTAAATAAAAAGAAACTGACAGGGATCACGCGTCATTTATAATATTTTTTCGAAATTTTGATAAAAAGGTGAATTAATTTTAAGAGCCATTTCACAAAATCGCACTGTTACTATGGAGCGCGCGCTTGTGCCTCGAAAATTTAGGATTAGGGTGAGTTGTTAAATACCTATGCTTAATTTTAAACAAAAATCCGTTGTGAACTCGCGCCATTTCTTGGAAAAATACACAAATAGTTAAATTTTTTTTAGTTATTGTGATAAATATACATATTCTTGTACATTAAACGTCGATAAAATTTTGTCTTATATTTTGGCATCTTTTTTTAGCAGTTATGATAAATTTAAATGAATGATTTAGTTGCTTGAAGTTGACAAGGCAAATACTTTTCGTGAATCGAGGTTGCGGGATTGATAATTTTATAAATGATAAATGTTTTTTTTGCAAATGTGCTACATTAAACGTCTAAATAAAAGATTGGGCTTGCTTGTGCAAATATTTGACATTCTTAAAATATTTTCTAAGGTTTCGAATTAGGCGCTCGAAATATTAGATTTTGCGCTGAAAATGTGAAATGGCTCTTAACATAAGGGCCAAGAAGATATTGCGTACGGACCGATTACGACCACAATAATTTTTATAGCAACTCTCCGTTAAAGGCGGACTAAATCGTATGTAATAAAAAAATAATCCGCAAGCAAAGCGAGCGCGAAAATTTTTTAAATGCTACATACTTATCTGTCCTTAAACTGTCATCTAGATAAACTAACTATAATTGATGGGAGAGAAGTGACGCCTAGTAATAACTAAAAAAATGTAGCTTACGCATAACAAATTTGTAAAGCATACAATCTCCAGGGGGGACAGCTGCCCTCCCCTGCTTACCCCCTGGGTACGCCCATGCATAGGAAAATAGATTAAAGAGTTATATCGAGAGTTCAAGACACTACGACCGAGACCTTCGCCACCAAGAAATGGCACTGCCAAATTATTAGATCGCGGTGGCAAGATGTCGTCAAAAGAAACGCCACCAAGAGATGGCACTGCCAATAATGTTAGATTGCGATACTAGCAAATTGGGTTGTCAAAATATAGAGGATCCCGGCCATGATGTCTACCTTCGCCACCAACAGATGGCACTACCAAATATATTAGATCGCGGTGGCAAGCCAGGCTGACAAAAATTAGGCCCCTTCGTCCATTAGGCTTCTAATAAATCTTATTATTAAAGACTAACTCTTGGTCCTGATTTCGTTTGCGTAGACTTTAGAATTAAGCCAGAAGAATAAATCATTATGAATGAAACCACAAAAACGGCTTAAAAATTCTTTAAACTAAGTAACTTTTTGGGTAGCCTTTTAGGTAGGTATTAGCTGTTTGGTTTAATAAATCTTAACTTCTGTTTTCGAAAAGTAGATTCTTATCTGCATTTTTTTGTGTAGATTAAGCAGTGGTATACTCTCAAGTTAAAACTTACACCAGCTTGGTCGAATCCGGTCTAAGACTAAGACTTAAAAAAACGGTCAAATAGATAAGACTTACTCAATACATGAATAAGCATTGGTTCAGAAGATTGTCTTACAAAAGGGCTTACTTACCCTTATCGGTGTTAGTCCCATGTTAACGACTATGCGGATGTCTAAATTTGGTATTCTGCGTTAAAGTTATGATCAATATAAACTACAGGTGATTAAAAGACAAGCTCAATTTTTTTTCTTAAATGTATTACTCGCAATACATAATTTTGCTAGTATAATGTACAAAACGCTCAGACAAAATGGAATCAGCAAGAAAATAGTTTTTTACAGAATTATACTCTTTTTAGGGCCGATTTTTCAATCGCCAGATAACTTTATTCGACGAATAAAATTGACGTTTTGACACAATTTCTATACGAAAACTGTCAAATGTCAAACTTATTCTATAAATAAAAGTTATCTGACTATTAAAAAATCGGGCCTTATTTAAACATCATCGATAATTGTAACTTTTTCTAAATTATCACTATCTGCTGCCCTTTCCTACACGAAACACCATCTTTTGGATGCTATTTTAGTCCTATGTAACATTTTCTATTAATACTTTGAATAATGTTCATAAAAATTGTAAATTGATTACACTGCAATATCATACGGGACTTTGAGGAAATTTAACCTTTTGAAAAATGAAACTGGTTAATACTCCGTTAGAAGTAGGTCACGCTTAGTAAAAACCGGGTTTAACGACGCCTCAGTTGCGCAAAGAACTGCTCTCCGGCTATTAATATGACTGACACGAGATGATCGCTGACTGTCTTGATTAAACTAGTCAGTTTTTCAAACCAAAATGTTTAAATTCCCAACATTGACTTGAGACAATCCAAAATAAAAAGTGTCAAAATAAATTACTTCTGGAAAACCTTAAGCATTAAGGGTAAGGCTGAGCATAACTGTTACTGTTTGAGTTTGAGCTTTTACCATGTTATTCTTTTATTTTACGTCTTATCTAATTCTTATACCTACGACATGCTCGCATTAGCAACATTTGCTTTGAATGACTGCTGAGTTTTCCGCCCTTGACCCTGTCTATCAACTTACATAACCAACATACGTAAACCAATAATTTGTTCAAAAACAAACAAAAAATACTAAATATAGCATTATTATACAGACTAAAGACACGACGGAAGAGCGTCCCAAAAATATATGCATATTATTGAACTTGATAAAAAACATTCCAAAGTTCCTTGCATTTTAACGTCATCATCATAAATATCTTTTAATTAATGCTCTGTTTTATGTTATTAATAACTGGTACTCATAATTACATTGATTAGACGTCTAACTTGTTTTGTAATAAACATGCTGGCTACCAACTTTAAGGGCATCAGTGCTTTAGTTAAAAAAAAAAACACAAATATTTAGATAATGCTAGAAATTCCACAAAGTTTAATTCCATTCATTCCACCCTTTATGTAAATAAAGTAAGAGGAAAAAACGGGATTTGTAAGAGCAAACATGTCGTCCATAACAACAATGCCAGTTATGTTCGTGAGCTAGTTCAAATAACTATCCACTTTCACGTCTGTTAAAATTAAATTTCCCGAAATATCGAATGAGATACCGGCGTTACCGTGAACCTGTATTTTTTGGAGCTAATTTTATCTTTCTTTCAGCGGGCTCCCACTTCGGACTCCTTCAAAACAACATTTGATTTCTCTCTTTCTCTTTCTTTTAAAGTTTGACTATCCATCGGCATAACTGTAACATTTATAGGATATTTGTTTGGCGTTTAACTGCTAGCTACTTTTCGTGTTTATAAGAGGTATCTTGTCATTAAAAGAAGAAATATTTATTCTTGCAATTTCGAAGTTCTCAATCAATGTGTGCACGCAAATTCCTTTTAATTACGATGAAGCAGCATAAAACTGTCGTAAATTATGTTCTTATGTTCCTCCAACATAAGGCTAATTTATGTTTTAATTTACGCTACTGCACGCGAAACTAATTGTTAGAGAATTAAAGTGCTTTTATTTCCTCAACTTCCTGGTCAAAATGCTATATGCATTTTGGCCATTTCAAATTAAATGATGTAGGTAATAAGATAAATTTTAGAAATCGTTAAGATCGTTACTTTTTCGACTTTTAATATATTTTAGGATGAATCTTAACCAGAAAGGTTTATTATCATTAGCTTCGATTATCATCACGATCAGTCCACTGTATATTTACTATCTTTGTCTCTAACAATGTAGCCTTTAGGCTATCAACCAACTACTTAGTTTGCGTTGGATTCATAAATATTGTCAATGTTATAGGTAATTTAGTTTTATATATTATTAAGGGCATCCGTGTTTAATGTATAGTAATTCGTCTTATTCCAGTCATTTCGTTAAGCCAAGATTTTTCAGCCATTTCATTCCAAATCAAAAAATCCAGGCAGACTTGTTCAAAATATTGTAGGAATAAAATATAACTTTATCAAACAAATGCATGTAGATTGCAGATATTAAACTTTGTTTTCATTGACGTAAAAGATATCGATAACAATATGATTGGTGAGTCGGAAATTATTTTGATCGGCTTTCTCATTAACTTGATAAAAGCAAGGGTGGTGACTAAAATACTTTATGCAACAACGATTATGTCATTATTAATTTGTGTTCCAAGCGTGTAAGTATTATTAAACTTAAATACGAGATACCAACTACAATATGTCTATTGTTTATCTGTTAATAAAATTAAAGCTCTTGATTGATGATATATTATTAACTTTAATAATTTTAATATTTCTAACTAATATTAGTCCATTCCAGAGCACGTGGTGCTTAGTCCTTTTTACAATAGGGTGATAGAACCACAAATAAATATGTTTGACTTAATATTATTGATCTCCTTGACATGGTTCATGATAATCGTAACAAGATTTAAGGTGGATTCTTTGGCAGTAAATTATTGTGGATGGGCTAATGTTGAACTTATAACTTAAAGATTGAGACGTGATCGGCGTTTCTTTAGACGCAAAAGAGGAACATGATTTTTGTGAGTACTTCAATGCCTATGTCGGTATAAATTCATTTCTTTATTATTTTAAATACTTTTGATAATATTTATAACTGCATTGTATGGTTTACAGAGGCATTTGTCCACTGTAACAATGTGGAATGTGGATTTAAATCATTAGTACCTGGTCTACTGATTGGTAGTCAGTAGGTACTAATCATTTATATCTCCAACCGTCGGATGTGCTTTGAAACCATAATTATTATTCATAATGTTTCATTTAACACGATCAAAACTGTCACGTTTATAGTAATTATTGTAAACGAGGCATATCCTAAAGGCACTAAAGAATTAATGCAGAATGTCCTAGAGTCAAAGAAGGTTTGCTTCATCATTATTTCAGCCATAGGACGTCCACTGCTGAACATAGGCTGCCCTCATTGTCACTACAAATATATTAAATTATGGCATTCATAAATACACATATTGTTGCACTTTGATCACAATATTCAAAAGTCAGGCTTTATTATTACGCCATTCAACGCAACGTTGACTTATCGATAGTGCGGTGTTTAAGTAAGGTAGGATTTTCAGGGCAAAAAGAAAAGCTTTGTTGTTCTTCCGGATAATAATCGCGAATCTCTAATCTTTTACATTGAAAAAATGGGTCCAAGAGACACCCATTAGTATTTTATTACAAATTGGTTGTCCTATCATGTCTAGGATCAATCATTTTTAACAACGTCTGACGACGTCGTAAGAGACGATTGGTAAAATAATCTAATCTTAACAATTATGAAAAGTATTCTGAAGATCAACAAAGGACATATCTTAGTATTCCTGCATAAACGATTCTGTGTCTTATTTCATCCGTTTTGTGTCAGTTTTCATAATGCTTTCTTTCAATTGATAAAATGGCGTTTGTGAGTAGAGTCTGTTATCAAATGTAATAAATTCGTTATTATATCAACTTTTTGCTACCATACTAGCAATACCGCCGGAGATAAGAGCATCTGGTGGTATCAGTCGTTCGTTGATTACGTTCCCTGATGGACTGGTTTGCTGTACTTTCTGAGTTTTTGAAACATCTGTTTCCGCGATGTACGTGAGTGGAGATCCCTCGCTTTCGCAATGTCCCGTGGTGGGCAGACTCCCGGAAATGGAATGGAGCACCGAATGCCCAGCCTCTGGGTACGGTCAATGGAATGTCCAGCCACCAGACGTGTGTTACGGCGTGTACCGTCCAAGTTTTAGTGAGCAACCTGTGCAGTGCTATCGGGATTTCTACAACAATGGACAAGCGTACCCCCCTCAGCAGTACCAATGCCCAGTCCAGCTGGTGCCCAGATGTCCGCCCATGATTCCTAATCTACCATGTCAGCAGACCACGCAGTGGAATTACAACTCCATGTGCTACGATGTTGACGGTGGACCTTGTCAATACACAAACGTGGTCGACTTGGAGGATTTTATGTAAGTGACACGCACGATTTTTGTTATATTGGGCCATATGATAAGCCAATGTGCCAAGCCAAGCTGTTTCTTTATTATTGAGTAAGATTTTGGAAATACTACGCCCTTTGTATTTTACTTTAGATTTTATTTGACGAGCAGTATATTTTCAAGATAATTTTGCTAGTTTTCAAACACAAGTACGCGCCGCCCCAGCCAAGTCATAATCTTATCAAATTCGAATATTACAACATTGTTAGGTGTTATTATTGTCGGTTGGTTTACTCAATTCTCAATATCTATTACTGATGGTATATCTATTACACTTCTATACTTCGTGATTTGACAGGTTAAAGTATGTACATATTTATAAGTTAAACTATTGATAGAGCTACTCGTATGCTCGGGATTTATCTGAACGCTAAAGTCAGAAATAATATTGCCCGACAGAGAACTGAAGTAATCGATATAGCAAGCTGAAGTGGCACTGAATTGTTCCCATTTGTCGTAAAACCGATGGGGTAGTGTTCTTGAGTGGAGAACTCGACTTGGCAAACGCCATGTAGAGGGACGCCTTCACGTGTCATCAACTTAATTTTTTTAAAGAATATTTTTTAAGGAACTATCTCAAATTGTGCATGGAATTCGTACTATACAAATTTTACCACTCTGGCTACAATTCATTCTTGTATTTTTGTACCTGGAAATGTGTGATGGCTCTATCCTGTAACAATCGTCTACGCCTCGGTCACAGAATGTTGAAGGAGTTCCTATTTGGTTGTTTAAACGTTTAACAATTCGATTAGTAATTCTTATGGAAGAATGCCAAGCAGTCTCGAGGTTTATCAGCTGATCGAGCACGTGGTGTCTGTCTTGTGGATTCGGTGATTTCACCATTCAAACGTGGGCGTCGTTAAAGATCTAAATATCTTGCAGATTTCGTACATCTACCTACTTACATTGTTTTTTTTTCTAATCAGATGCTGCAAATTACTAACTATACGTTATACGTGAAATAACTTATACAGTTAACCTTTATCTATTCGAATGCATCATCCTACTGGAAGACACGACGATACTCCTACTTACATACTTTCTTACCAAGATCAGCATGTAAAGAATAAAGATCATTTAACATGGAAGTAAAACCATTTATTAAGACGAGTTAACGAAAACGAACGATATTTCCACCGATATCCTCTTTTGTGGACAGCAAAATTATTATAATAGTGCATTTGCTCTCCATATTATTTTTTATCTGTTGTCGGAAAAAACTATGTTAGTCGTCGACTTCTGTAAACAGTCTGAAAGGATGTAAATCTTTCCCAAACTGGCTTTGTGACTGATTATTCGGTAGACAGCATTCTTTAGTAACTTATTCAGGTGGGTCCGTGAGTTGCTTGGCTAGTCGAAGATATTAGATAACCCAATGACCCTAGGAGGTACGTGCCGATAAGCCACTGATAAAATTGCTTATACGAGTTTAAATGTGTTATTATCTAAAAAAACTCTTATTTTGTTTTTACTGATAAGGATTCGTCAATGTGCTCAACATCGAAATTACCAGCCTGACCACCCTTATATTGCAATAACCGTATGTTTTTAATTAATAGTTTTTAGTATAAATACAGGTGGTTAAAAAAGTACGAGCTACATTTTAAGGGATGTTTTAGATCAGGATAAATTGTAGAACATAGTCAAAATATTAATAATAAAAAATATAGTGATACTTAGTAATAGAATAAAATAGGTGTTTAGCCCAAAAAAAAATTTTTTTAAAATTCAAACCTAAGACGGACTAACCGTTCAACCAACCAAACTGTTCAGCTTTTAAAGTGTAGATATTATTGCTATGCCCTTATAGGGCCATGATATGGGACTTTATTTTTTAACAGCTTATGTCCCAACATGATGCAATACTAAATATGAATAGAGAACAGACATAAAGAGCAAAACCATGTCATGTATCATATGTGATACATCAGATAGGAAACATGTTAAAGTTATACTCCTTTTGTCCAGTTGCTGTATTTGTTTTGGTTAACGACTCAAGGTCTGGCAGCCTCTGAGACGTAAGCCAAAACTAAGACAGCTACATTTAAAACTAAGTCTTACTTATTTACAGTCTCACTAAACTGCACATTATTCTTCTTCCTAGATGCGTCAAACCTAGTTTTTACAATTAGAGCGAATGCCATAATCAGAGCTCCTTCAAGGGTGAAGGAGCTCTGATGATGGCATTAAAAGTTGATTTTTTATTAGTGTAAAATACTTTTTTACTTTTGTAAAATACTTTTAAGGCGAGTGTAGTCGCTAAATGTAAACTAGCATGTAGTTTTAAAAGCCTATAGCATAGCATTTAGCACCTAGCATTCTCTACCAGTCAAGCATAAGGCCATACAGAGGTGGTATAGGCGGTGCAACAAAAAAACAAATTGTGTTAAATTAAATCATACAAAACTAAAACAAACTTTAGTATTGCACTAATAAAAACACCCTATACCTATAGTAGATTCTTACCCTTTTATATAATAGCTACAACACATCCCGAATTGAACTAAACTGCATATTAATAAAATCATTATAGTTCCAGAAATAAAAATACCTAGGACCGTGTAAAAAATATTCCGTTCGAATACTGTTTATTTTCTGACTTACTCGTTGGAAATACTCTTTTCAGAGAATTTTTAAAAATAAACACGTCCGCTATCAATACGTTAGGCAATATTTCCGCTGCCTCTGATACTTGCACAGGTCTATTTAAAAAGCACAAACTTACTTCTATTTATATCAATGGCACTTACCTAAAAATGTAAAAAATATGTGTATTAAAAATGCTAAATATCATTACAATACATCATATAAGGTTCGGTTGATCACTACATTATTTTATACCTAATACTGTAAAGCCAAAACAAATTATAAACTCAAAATACCGTTCATAATAATAAATGCATATTCATTTATGGTCAATATCATTTATTCCTCCTTATTCATTCAATTAAAACTGATGATGAACTTAGTACTATAATCGAAATGTTTGATAACTTGGAATCAACAGTCAGTACACAATAAGCTAGTTTCCTAAAATAATCTAATTAGTCCTTTATTTGGATTAACAGAAAATATTGGACACGTATTTTTTATTTTCTCAATTAAACACAAAAATGATGAAGATATAGCCCGTTAAAGTTCCGCGTAAAACGTCACGCCTTGCGACACTTTTTAGCATGGCGTCGTCACGTGCTCTCATTCCCAAACTTTGATGCGCTTTATCTTCGTCATTTTTTGTTTGATTGACAAAAGACAAAATATGGGTCCAATATTTTTTCATAATCTAACTGACGAGACTTCATAGAATAATTTTTTTTTGTCCCAGGAAACTAGCCTGTTTATCTATATATAATGTGCTTCATAAATATCTGCAATGGCTGAAATGGGTAAAAGTATTGCTTATATAGATTACGATAGTAAATAAATTTTATGTCCAGAACAACATTAATTTTTTCATTAAAAAAATTATATTAAATAAAGATTAGGCTTTATTCTGTCTCAAACCGTCCACATCTGTCCAAAAATGCTTACGTTTCACATTATACCGCTCCCGCGCAGTGTCAAGGGCGGATGACGAAGTGTGTTATGCAAGTTGAAGCAAGTAACCATTTATTTACTGTCTTTTCGCAAATAATTAATATAATACCGATCCGGGGCACGTAATTCCTTCACTATCGTAATCTATATAATCAATACTTTTACCCATTTTAGCCGTTGCAGATATTTATGAAACACCTTATATACCTATCTGGTTTTTTTTCATGTTATTAATTAAATTTGTATTTTTATTTCGTTGGTACTTGGTTGTTGTAATTGGTCTAGTCTTAACTCTAGGCCGTTCTAATCAAATCTCCTTCCACCTCCACTTGGGGCATCATCATCGTCTTGTTATTAAATAATTGAATGTAGGAAATCAGCTTATAAAATTATCGGATTTTCCTGCATTTTCGCTACTGATAAATCGTTATAATGCTAACAAATTATAATTATTTTGGAAAGTCATGATGAGATCCTTTTTTACTAATATTTTGAAGCGTAAATGGCACCAATATCTCGATTAGATTAGCGGTATTGAGTGATGGTATTATTAGATTTGGGTTTTCAATTTAACATGGTCTTATTTTTAGTGTTCCACATCCGATTACTTAGAACAGAGCAGGTATATCTTCCTTTGTAGCTGCAGCTCCTTGATAACTAAACCGAACTAGTACTACTGTCCATCATAATAAGGTTCATGTTGTGGCAGCTATTCTGAATGCAGAAATTGTTTGCGATTGCAAAAATAATAGCGACCCCGTCGGCCAATTGAGAACACGTGACGTATGTGAGCATATAGAAATTTGTTTGTTCCGTCCGTAGATACTTGATAATGATTTTTGCTTTGATCGTGTGTCATATCAATTTGCAATAGAAATACGTCTATAGGCGCTTAAATAGACGTTGACGCAGATGACACTAGACTACATAAATTATTAATTACACATAAATTGAAAAGTTAAATTTTCATTCTCATTTGGATTTTTTATGCAAACTGGGGTAATTAATCAACCACTTTAGTAATTTTAGTGACAAAGTGGTTCTACTGCCGGAATTTGAAAAACGAACTCTCTAAAACTGAACACAAAAGACTAGGGAAAAAAACGTAGATTAGTCAAATGTATTCAATTTTTATGAGAAATAAATATTATTCAAAAACTAAAAAACATAAAATCGATGTAATTAAACTGTTCACCACTTTTTCGAAAATATTTACTACTTACTAAGTCTAGACGTAGTAGTATCCTGCTTGCTTATGTGAATGTCATTAGAATTAGTTCATCTATCACACGCTTTAAAGATTAAAATATAACAAGATTGATTTAGTATTGTTTAAGAAAATAGAAAACATTAACGCGTATTCAACTTTCATAGGGCGAAATAAAGTTTTTAAGATTTATTCATTTGTTTAGTGTGAAAATGTAGAATGTATTTAAAATTAAATTTATATTAATAAATTTAAATTTAAAAATAGGCTACAGAAGAACTAAGCATATAACTCTTATCTGTAAATCTTGGCTATTGTTTAACTAAAATTAAGTCCTAAAAAAATATTATTCCATTTTTATTTTATAAGTAAGCTCTTGTTTTAAAAGTAAACTATAACTCACATTCGCAAGTCGTGGCAGCCTGTAACTGAATCTACACTTAGCTCATATTTTAAACTTGTTACTTGTTAATTGTATCATTGGTGTAAGATCTGTTGGTTGCTCCTATTAAATAAATAAATAAATAAAAGGTACAGGATTTGATACCAATAAAACGTCTCATTGAATGATGTGGCTACATGACAACACCAATCGAAGTATCGTCAACATCAATGAATACTACCTAAATTATGGCGACATAGCAGATAAGCTAAGTAGTCATCTAAAACGCTTTATGTTAGATGAAACCAATGTATTTTGCGATAAATAGGTAATAGACGTCCGCTAACTGTAGATAACAAGAAAGATAATGAACACACCGATGAAAATAAAGATATATTTTGATGTCGCTTGTGTAAAAAAAAACGTTTTGGTTTTGTCTAGGTCAGAATAGAAAATTAATACCCATATTAAAATGTGGATGCATCACATCATATGTATTAAATACATATTAAGCTTAGAAAGGAGTTCTTGTAGGTTCTGTCTGTATATCCTCTAAAAATATTAATATATTGATTAGACTGAAATATTTTAGTTCGTAAAGCAAGTAGCAAGCAACCATCACCTTACTGATTCGTTCGACATTGGCCTAAAAATGTTACGGTTACGACTTACGATCTACAAGTACAAGACAGATGTTTTTTATAGATGTTTATCTCTAAGGACAAGTCGTTAATTATTGACGTCTTTAGAAAATATATTTGTCAAAATTAACCACGATCTTGTATATTGATGAGTTTGTAATGTTTCCATTCACCACAATTTACTATTATTAAAATTAAACTTGATGGGAATCAAAATTAACACAATTAAATATTTTCTTTGACAGTAATCTAAAAAAAAATGTAATATTATTTTTTTATTCCTAAATGGCATACTTATGTTATTAATCTTTTGCATTATCCTATCACTTACTAAAATATCAATTATTAACAAATATAATAGCAGGCAAACAGTAAAAAAACAAAATATTGCGTGTTTTATCTTCCGATTGACATTTGACGCGTAACCTTTAATAAAAAATTTGGATACACGCAGAAAACGTGGTTTTATTTTTGTAATTTTCTAGCTAGATAGTAACTAAAGTCCATTTCATTTTCAACCGACTTCAAAAAAGGAGGAGGTTCTCAATTCGTCGGTATCTTTTTTTTTTTTTTTTATGTATGTTCAGCGGTCATTCGTTGCTGCGTTGACCGATTACGATAATTATTTTTTTGTTTGAAAGGTAATACTTTCAGAATGGTCCCATATAAATTTGGTTAAATTCTGATGATGGGATCTATAAGAAAATCATCAAACATTGCATAAACTCCGTACCACGCCAACTGATTTTAGTATCTATCTTACCTATATCTCTGCCAAATGTAGACCGATTTTGATGATTCTTTTTTTAATGAATAGCTTATACTTCAAAGATACTATAATAAAAAATTTTGGAAAAAATTTCACCCCTAAGGGTGGAAAAATAGGAAATGAAATCGGTGTTCAGCAGTTAAATTATGTCTGCACTCGTAAGATTTGTTTTGATTAGGATTTATCACTAAAATGGATGAAATAAGTTAATTTTATTAAAAAAATAAAAACCGACTTCAAAAAACTAAAACGCTAAAAATAATCTTAACACTTAAGTACCTAATCAGTTACTTTTGGAGTCGGTGCCAGTCAATGAGAGACCAATGTTTTCGTTTGCACCGACTCCAAAAGTAACTGATTAGGTACTTAAGTGTTAAGATTATTTTTAGCGTTTTAGTTTTTTGAAGTCGGTTTTTATTTATCACTTTAAATCATGTTTTTTGTTGAAGCTCTCTTTAACTAACCCTTAGTGCGGCGATTCTTGACAGGAATGACTTGCTGTGGGCGCACGGTACTTGCGCATTCAAGTATCGACTATCGCAATGGAAATAACAGTTTAATTTTTATTACAAAAATATAATAAGTTCTACAAATAATAATACACACAGTGTATCCTGGTCAACTAAAGTCAGTATATTGAATAGTATGTTATCGTTTGTTAGATGTATAGCTCTAATTATTTATCGCTTCTGTAATGTCATATGTAATCAATCAGTACTTAATTTAATTACAAAATTCCTATTTTTACATCGACTTAGATGACCCAATTTAAACTTATTAGAATAATGCAACTATCAAACATAATTAAAACTATACTTCCATAATTACCGTTACTAAACCTTTTTGAAATCTAGACCATTTTTAATTGGTAAAATATATAACTAGTCAATAATAAACTTGACTTTCATTTAATTAATTATTTATGAAACAATTAATTGAAGGCCTGTTCAAATGTATGCGCTTAATCAATCACGCGAAACGAGTCTCTACGAGCGCTGTTATAAGAACATAATGATAGCGCAAGCACACTGAGTTTAACATTAATAATTCACTGTAATTCGTTGAATAATAACGAATTATGCCATTATTCTCCTTGTTTTTACGGCTTGATGGTCCCATTTTCCAGATGCAATATTTTCCTCATTCTATTGCACTCTACCGTATTTCTGTCCTTATCTTTAGCGCCAGAACTTGTTTTATCGCCTTCGAATATTTAGTTTAAAATGTGTAAATAATTTGTTTCTGTTCTAGTTTATCACTAATTAGATTGTCGATCAAGTTTATAAATGAGGACGGACAACCTATGTCGATTAGCGGTTGAAGGGGAATATAATAATTAATTATCTGAGACTAAGTCAATATATGTTTTTATTATTATTTAAGAATTAACTCTGTTTTTTATTTTATTTTTGTGGTTAGATTTTATATTAAATACGCCAATAGTTCAATACATGGTTAATGGAAAAGTTTTCGTACCTACATTTTCAATGCTATTCTGAAACATTGTAGTTTGTCTGCTGAACAAGACAGATAATTTTCTCTGATATGCTCAAAATTCACGTTTATAATAAATGTCATGGACCTATATATTAATTTCTTATCGATAACAATATTCTTATGATAAAATTGTAAATGCATGTTGCATTATATGACAGTGAATTTTTTTGGTCAATTGTCAGGTGATGACAAGGAGGCCAAACTATCTTATGATATGAACGTTAAGTGGAAGTTTTATTGCCTAAAATTGAAGAGGTTTGATAACTAAATTCTAGGTGATAAGAGAATTTAATGACCATGTTACATTGTCGCGTTACCATGCAATGATTGTCTCAAAATATCCCCGCAAGAAAAAGTACTTACCTACTTATACAATATACATTTTGATTAGTGACAAGTGCAAGTGGCAAGTCTTTATTGCTTAAGCCGTCTGGGCTGGCAATAGGTATAAATAGGGCATTATCAAAATATATCTCGGGCATAACATTGGTCTTATTTTTAAGCAACTTGCGCAAGCAGTAGTTTCGGAGATTAGTCAACTACAGACAAAGCGACAAATGCGGCTAAGATTTTTAATATATAGCGATAATAATAGTCTTCTCGGGGATTTGCTCCAAACAGGTAGCACAAAACATGACAGGGGAACTCCTTCATCCTAGTACCTACCAAGGTATTGGTTTAATTATTTATCCTAAAAAGTAAATAATTTAAAGTACCAACGTACCCAAACGCTTATTCATCATCATCATCATCATCATTTCAGTCGTAGGACGTCCACTGCTCAATATAGACCTCCCCTTGTGTTTCCAGATCATCCAGCTTAAAACGCTTATTCGTTTATATGAAACTCTTAGCAATGGCTGGTTCTCATCACATGCGCTGTTGTTTAGTTTTTAGGAGCACTATTTATTATTTTAAACACGTTTGATAGAGTGCGTCAATGTGAGTTTGTGACGTGGATTTATTTATTAAGATTCATGTCCAATGTCTATTACTAAAGGTATAGTGAGAATGAATACGTTAAAGAGATTCATTGAAAACATAATCAGTTTAATGGGAAGTACAAATAACTTGTAATGTAACAATAACAAATGAGCTTATTTATGTTGTAAAATTAGCATTACTTATTTTTTATATGCTTAAATGGCACTTATATATAATGGACATTTATCAGTGTGCCTGACCGTAATATGACATCACTCATTTATGATAATTTCAAATTCTAGTCTGTATAAAATATCGCCCTATCTGATTATTTTTTATTCAATCGCTTTGCAACCAGTTTATGGCTGGACTAAGATTGATTATTATTGACAGATAATTAATTTAATTTAACAGCCCCTGTGCTATGGGCTTTTATAATAATTTGTTAGTCATCTATTGGCCCGTGTCGTTTGCTACTAATATACATCACAGAATTCAATCAATCAATTCTTCAAAGAGGCTCGTCTATGGTTAGGTTTAGGTACAATAGTGGGAAGCGACGGGAGCCAGGATTGGTCGATATACTCTGAACTGACCAGTTTGCCGGCAGCTCTAACAGAAACGAGTGCAACGCTCACTTGTCTAATGACTCCGTTTACCAAACCTGTTTAACGTTGCTCTGTTACGATGTGTTAAGTTAGATAAAAATATCAAAATTCTAAAATAGTTATTGATCATTGTTAATGCTTTATTCACAAAATCAGACATTAGGCTTAGAAACCGCCATTTCGATGCCTAATAGATAGTAACGTCGTTACTAAACCAGACGGACGACTACTGGAATTTATTTGAAAATGCATTTGCTGACGCACTTTTAAATACATTATTTGGAACAAGCGATAAGCCTAATGACAAATTAATAGTTTAAGAAATATTAACTATTTCATAGCAGTTGGACATTTGGTACGGTAATGTCCTGTGTGACCGTTCTTTGTTTGAAATCAAAATAAGTGTGATTGTTAATGTAACAGTTTTTGTGGGCTAAAACATGTGCATTCCGGGAGCTTCGCATACGCTTAATGCGGGAAGTAAACTGTGTGCGATATCGAAAAGGTAACACGTTATTGATAAGAGAAAAGGCCAAAATGTTTTAAATTAATTAAACTCGTTGGCAAATAAATTGTATACTCTTTTCATTTCCTTTCAATAAATATGATTATTATTATTTTCATAAATGTTTTAAATTTTCTATAATTATATTAACTAATTAATAATTAACATTATTACATTATTACATTTAGTTATTTTCATTAATATTTTTTGAATTAATGTTTTCTTAAATAAGCTACTACAAAATACACATAATATGGTAGCAGTATTTTTAATATAATTATAAAACCCAAACTTGGCTTCTTCTTAATTTACTCGTCAGAGACACTAAGATTGCGTATTTGATTATAGTGTTCTTAACTGAAAATATTAAATTGTTAAGTCTTGATTTAACTTTAAGATTAACTCGTTGAAAACAACAGTGCCGTCCGACAGACGGCAGCCTAAATTTAAGATATCTAAGTACCTAATATTAAAGATATACAAAGTCTAGTTCATTCTTGTATAAACTCATGCAACGTTTTTTTTTGTCTATAGGAACAATGAAAAGCGGAAGGAGAAGTCCCGCGTTGCGGCGCGGTGCCGGCGCACCAAGGAGATGCAGATCTTCTCAGAGCTGACTGCAGCCCTCCCGGCTAAGAAGGAAGAGGTAGATCAGCTGGACAAGGCGTCTGTGATGCGTCTGGCTATATCGTACCTGCGCGTGCGTGACGTGGTCTCTATGCGTGAGTACTTGTTTCATTTACGATGTCGAAAGAGTCCTTCTCGTCCCTCCACTGATTGACTTGCGGACTTCCTGGCTAAGCAAGATGTGGGGTTACTGACCTGTCATCATTATATCATATTATACTAGTTGCAGACGGCAGACGTTATACAGCCTAAAGTCCACAGCTGTCAAACGACATTTGCGCCCAAATATAGCAAATATTCAGTTTTTGGCCGATATTTTTGTAATTTTTTTTTCATACAAACAAAAAAGAAATCATCCGAATTGGCTAGATAATGTTACATTTGAATCGCTGGTAGCTAGATAATGATTTCGACCTTAATAGGGAGAATTAAACCTGATACAAGGTAAAGTGTAACGTGAATTAACTTTTTTATCTACGGTAAGATACTGTCACCAATTTTGTAAGCAACCAAAGTTAGTTAGATTACCTACATTAGATCAAGTACACTTTATTATGCTATCGTATTTTTACCGTGTTTTGAAAACTGTAGCATAAAAATGACTCATTAGTTACAATAGAAAAAGTCTACGTAAAACAACTTTATGGTCATAATAATTATTATTGGCCATGAATGTCTTCAAATTGTTTGCAAGGGTATTTTAATTGTTTGACATATAATTTGTTTTTATAATCTACTTAATCTCTTATTTGCGACAGTGCCTACTGAGCTCTTTATTGTTAGAGTAACATACTTTATTATGATAAAATGTTGTTTTTGTATAAAATAATACCTCTTTGTCTGGATCAAGACGTTTCATATTTTAGTCTGTCATCTCTATTTAATTTTTATTTTATTTTAAGTTAATATGATTTATACAGACTGTGTGACTAAGTGATAACGAAATTATCTGCTGGAAGCTTTTGACTTAGATAATACTATGTAATCGGTTTCACGAATCTTGGCGCAGTTTTACTTCCAAATTGTGTTAAAAATAACTAAATTTTATTAAAAAAAATAAAACCGACTTCAAAACACTGAAATGCTAAAAATAATCCTAACACTTAAGTACCTAATCAGTTACTTTTGGAGTCGGTGCCAGCCGATGAGAGATTCAATGTTTTTGTTTGCACCGACTCCAAAAGTAACTGATTAGGTACTTAAGTGTTAGGATTATTTTTAGCATTTCAGTGTTTTGAAGTCGGTTTTATTTTTTTAAATAAAATTTAGTTATTTCATCTATTTTTAGTGATAAATCCTAATCTAACTGCTGAACACCGATTTCATCCCCTATTTTCCTACCCTTAGGGGTGATTTTTATTTTGCAAACTTTTATCATATTATATTTGAATTATGAGCTATTAAATAAAACAAAAATCATCAAAATCGGCTCATATTTGTCGAAGATAGGTAACAAGAACCACAACCAAAATATTATCTGGGTATATATTTTTTGATTTTCTCAAAAAGTTCTAAATCAATTTCGATAAAATTTATATGGGACCACCTCTGAAGTATGATCTACCAAACAAAAAAAGAATCATTAAAATCGATTCATAATTGGCGGAGTAATCGCGTAACAAATATAAAAAAAAAAAAAAAAAAACATACAGTCGAATTGAGAACCTCCTCCTTTTTTGAAGTCGGTTGAAAATGGAGCCCTTATATTTTGGTCTAGTCTATCTGACTGTCTGTCCGTAATCCGTCACAACCAACTAGCAACTATTTGTTTTGGACAAATTTAAATCGGCATTTAGATACTGGCAGCAAAGTTGTATACAAACATTAGTTTCAGAACCTTCCCTACATTTATAGAGGTTTTTTTTCTACGACTAACCTATAGGAGACATTGTTTCATCTTACAGGAAAAAAAAGTTTTTTTTGAATTATGAATTTTATTTGTGTCTCCAAATGCCAGGTCGGTTGTTGTCTCTGACCACCTTGTACAATATTCAAGGAAAGTAGTTTATAACAAACGTAATAACCAATTAAATATACGTCATACAATACAATATACATATTACGCAAATATTATTGATGCACAATTTTCACTGGCCTGATGTGTCGTGTCAACTCGTGTCATTCACAGTCCAATTTAAATTTAAAATTTTCCCTCTGATTTCGTCTTTAGTCAGTCAATTAACCAATAAAATAAAAATGTCCCTGATAAACCGCATTTCTACTTTACCTTCTTTCTAGGAAATATAAATTTTTTTCCTGTAACTTTCCTTTTAAAACTGGTTTCGATAATTGGAAGCTTATTACGGAAGACCAAAAAAATATGCACTTAAGTACAAACACTTGTTTATAACTCGATTAAGCTAACTGAATTTTTAGAAACATTCCAATTCCGAGACATTTCTTCAAATAGAGTTTTTTTACAATATTTTCTGGCTCCAATTAAACTATAACCTCTTATAGCAGTGATTAAACTTATTGCAGTAATGATGTTTTTTTTATTCTGTATTGTTTTATTTAAATACAAAAATTCTTATCTTGGGCCATTCAGTTTAAACAAAACTCAGGTGGGTGCAACCGCAGATTTCCGACTTATCAGTAGCTTCGGCACGCTCCACCGCACCGCACCGCATCAGTTTCGCATGCCAAAACCGCATCGACGTCACTGGATCAATTGTTCGATTAAAAACAAATTCATCGATGACATAATGACTTCCAGGATATTATTACTGTAAAGGTTTTTTGCGGCTGTTTATTATTGAAACCCATCTAAAGATGTTATTTGCCTAGAAATATGTGTTTTAGTTCAATATGTAAGGCATCTGATGGCCTGATGGCCGATGGGGCAGAAAGGTTCTAGAATGGAGGCCGCGTACCGGCAAGCGCAGCGTAGGACGTCCACTCACAAGGTGGTCAGACGACCTGGTAAAGGTCGCAGGAAGACGCTGGATGCAGGCCGCTTCCAATCGGCCAATCTGGAAGCCAATGGGGGAGGCCTATGTTCAGCAGTGGACGTCCTATGGCTGAAATGATGATGATGATGATGATGATGATGATGTAAGGCATCACGGCTATAGTTTGTATTTTCTGCCTTAAATTAAAATTAAATCAATATTAAGGAACTAATAGTATCTAAAAGTATTATTTATTATTATTATCAACAAACCTTTTGATTTCGCATGAAAATGATTTCATTTATCATTAGATAAAAATATAATGAAACAAAAAACTGTAGATCCGCCGACCAAAAATTATGGCTGTCGCAGAAAGACCGAAACTGTCGTGTCCTTCAGAAACTGTGTTTCCCCAAAACAATAGAATTCTGATGCATATTTGACATAGACATCTTTTATACATCTCTGGTCAGTCAGGCAAGAAGACAGCAGCGCGAACGCATGAATCATGGAGCACATAATATACCCTATAGAGTAAAAATTACATTTATTTTGTTCTAAACAAATTCCGCCATTATATAATTTGTGACTGTACTGTTTTTGTATGGGCGAAGGTGGACAGGTTTTCTCCGTCCATACTAAATGTACGTGAAAAAACACTAACGTGTTTCGGAGAAAGATAGATTTGCTCGATGGCAAGAATTTCTGATTTGATTTTCATTTTGATACTCACGATCATATTGCATCCTTTCGTGTTGCAAATTACAATGTAAATAAAGTCAACCTTTCAATTGTAATCGTAAATATTGCAAAACAATTTACCCTATTTTGTTAGACTCTGAAAATATCACTGTTATCCAGTAACAGATAACATTAATTACCACAGTTGAAATAAACAAGGCTATTTCCGATTAAAGTTATATGTTTTGTAGGCATACTTATGTAAATATTGTTTATAAAAGGTCGACAGTAGCACTTTAAAAATGAACTCTGCCTTGTGGGGGTTTCCTTCATAATATATTTTTCGTTCGTTTGTTCGTTCGTTCTTAGATTTACATATTTATATACCAAATACATTCAAGCGGAGTGCAAACTGGCGCGATCATGTCACGTGCATCGGTCGCGATGGTCGGTAATGGGGAAGCTCGCTGCTCATTTATCCCAATACGTGTGACCATTGTGTTTGTTCCTGCTTGTTCTGTCTGTGGTTTTGTCACTGCTGCCACTGCTTAAATAATCACTACAATAAAGGTTATGCTAAGTTGTCAAACTTGTGTCAATCTTGCGTCAAAATAGAGAGTATCAAAAAGTTAAACATTTCAACTTGACAATTGGTTGACAATGTTTGTCCAAACCAAACACCCTGGCGCCATCTGAGATTAGCTTTGCCTGTACTTCCCCATTGGGTAATGATGGCGAATAATAGGTTATTTGTCTTGTACGTAGTAATTATCTGATCACTGATTAGTGGGCCTGCCACTTCTTCCAGTGATCCAGTGGGCGAATAATCACTACCTTATAGGTTCTGCTAAGTTGTCAAACATGTGTCAAACTTGCGTCGAACATACAATATTAAGTAAATAAACACATACATTTTGTTATAATTTACAAGCACAAAAAAATATACAGTGACAAAATATGACAATGGTTGTCAAGAAGACCAAACACCCTTGCCCCATCTGAAACTAGCTTTGCCTGCAAAAATCTGCTCGGGTGTTTATTTTATCGCCTTGCTCAGGTGAATTATGTGAACTTAAATAGCAAGCCATAGTGTACCTGCCTAGTTGATCACCACTAGAGTTGTAAAGTGTCCGTCACGTTATAAATGTCTGACCAATATGACCGAGCAAATTGGACATTTTCTCAATGTGACCGGACATTTTGGACATTTATTGTCACTAACGTCACAACCAATTCTATTGACAAACTATGAAATAAAAAATTTGGTCACAAATAAGTGCAGTATTATAAGAAAGACAGGCTTTAGTAGTGATATTCTATAACGAAATGAAATTTCTAAAATTAATTTATCTTTCTGCACGAACAAGCTAAAAAGCGTCGTATCGTTACGCGCGAGTTTTTTTTTTTTAGTTCAATCCAGGTCCAATTACATGTTTTATTGTATGTTTTTATTGTCAAATACTTAACATTTAAGACTTACTTTAAAGGAAATCTTCTTTTTTTTCATTTAGCCTAAAAAAAAATATGTGACCATCGTGACAATAAATGTCCAATGTGACCTAGCATTTATCATAAATGACGGACGCTTATAGCATATGACCGTCAATTTACAACTCTAATCACCACCGACAATGCTGCACGCAACTTGATTGCGCTAGTTGGCTCTTCGTTTGAGATCAAGACTTGATCGGCTGATAGTTACATTTGTCTTTTAATTACTCTCAATAGGAATGTGAAGGTGCATACTTAAAAATACTTAATCGGTCGACATTCATAGTAATACAAATACCGATGCAACTATTACCCTATTAAAAGTCTACGGTGCGCGCAGGCTCTAATCCTCTTAATCTCAAAGTGTAGATTAGCTTCAAACCTTGAGTTCTAATGTTACACGTACAAATTACAGTGTGCCACGGGCTTTAAGATTAGACACGTCATGTATATATCTATTTATCGAGACATGTCTGATCTGTCAACATTTCAATTGTTTGACTGGTCTATAGTCCTGTTCATTTTAAGGGTTCTGTAGCCAAATGGCAAAAAACGGAACCCTTATGGATTCGTCATGTCTTTCTGTCTGTCTGTCTGTCCGGCCGTCCGTATGTCACAGCCACTTTTTTCCGAAACTATAAAAACTATAGTGTTGGTAAGTAGATGTATTCTGTGAACCGCATCAAGATTTTCACACAAAAATAGAAAAAAAAACAATAAATTTTGGGGGTTTCCCATACTTAGAACGAGAACTTAAAAAACTTAAGAATTTTTTTTTCATCAAACCCATACTTGTGTGGTATCTATGGATAGGTCTTCAAAAATAATATGAAGGTTTCTAATATAATTTTTTTCTAAACTGAATTGTTTGCACGAGAGACACTTCTAAAGTGGTAAAATGTGTCCCCCCCCCCCTGTAACTTCAAAATAAAACTAAAAAAGTATATGATGTACATAACCATGCTAACTTCCACCCAGAATTGGTTTGAACGAGATCTAGTAAGTTTTTTTTTTAATACGTCATAAATCCTAAACCGCGATTTTCTTTTCGTAGTGTTACGGATTTCATTTTGCAATAAAAATACCATAACTATGACTCGATTGTCGTGATGGGTGAATTTTTACTTATATACCGGTACCTACAGGCTTATACGGAACCCTTGGTGCGCGAGTCCAACTCGCACTTGGCCGTTTTTTTATGTAATACGTAAATGTGTTGGAGTTTAGAGGTACAGTCAACGGCAGGACCAACCTACCCAAAAAGTTGAAAGTCATTAAACCGATTTTCAACTTTAAGCCCGACATGTAGAAATCAATATCAATTGAGATAATTTTACGTATTGTGGAAGTTTGCCGAGCAGTTGTCTGTACATGAATAGTTGAAATATTTTTTAAAATGGAAAAGCTTATCAATTAAAGCAGTGCTAAACACTGGTAACCCTATCGCAGAATATTAACTTGTAGAATAGTTGCCTTAGTATAAAGTTCTTGCCTATCTTTTTCAGTTCCCGTGGATCCTACCGAGCAACAAAACCTGCCTGACCCCAAAGGGTTTGAGGAGGTGTCTTCTGAACTCTCATACATGAAGGCTTTGGACGGCTTCGTCTTGGTGATCTCACAGCAAGGAGACATTGTCTATTGCAGTGAAAATATTGCTGACCACCTTGGAGTCTCTCAGGTAAGAAAGAAAGTCTAAACTTAGCAAAAGCATAATGTAGTGAATGAGCAATCAGAGCAGTAACCTCGGATGTTTTATTTATACACACATGGGTATGTTTAACAGAATTAAAAGTTAATTATTAGATAAATTATCTGTGGTTGGTACTAACATTGGAAAGTTAAATATTTTTTGTAAATCAAAACTACTTGGGATAAATGAAAAAAAGTCGTCAGCAAATGGCATACATATTTTATTAAAAAAAAACAATAATTGTTCTATTGTGGAGCAAAATTTTTAAGTATGGCTCGCTCTACTCATCATAATTATTTAGATTTGCATAAATAATTAAAAATAATCCATGAAAAACTTTCGTTAGAAAATTTTCCCAACCACTTACCTATTAAATTGACCACAAATGTAACTTAATTTCCGATTCTATGACTTCTGTATTTATTTTAGTACAAAATAATACAAAAAAAAAAATTCTGTCGCTAATATTTTCCAAGCTACTAAGTATTTGGTTAGTTTCTATGGTGTCCAATAATATTTGGGATTTCATATCGATAACGTCAATGCAAACATTCGTATCTTAATCACACATGGACGTCTGCATTTGTGTCCAAAATAAATATTCCTGTATTTTGCCTTTAAGCTCATCAACAAGTTTGAAGGTTTCTTTTTAAAAAATTTCCAGGTCAATGATCTGAAAGCGAATAGGTTAAGAAAAACCCTCTTAAAAAAGGTTATGACAGCGTGGTCGAACAAAATGTTGTTTTTTTACGCATACCTGTGTTTATTTGTCCTGCTACCTTTCGCATGAACTACTTATTTCCACGAAATATCCTCAGTTATACCTATATCGATAGTGTTAGTTAAAAACTTAAATTAACTTAATTATTTTCTTAATCCAAAGGTTAAGTACATCAATGGTCCCATGCGATAAGATACAGTAAACTGCGCAGTTAGCGACGATTGTGATTAATTAAGGACACGTTAAGACCTCACGACCATTTATAAAATCATTATATTAATATAGACCTTGATAGGTGACAGCGGAAATACATGCTTCAACATAAAAATAATTGTTTATATAAACCAGTTCCGTTATCCGTCCGTTCCGTTCCGTTCAGTTACATAAGTTACAGGTCTCACCAGCAGACTAAAATGCGTTAACAAAAACATTGTTAGAAATATCATGGCGCATACACCAAACGCGTGTTACGCATGTCTGATCAGCTCACGCGCATGTAGGTCGACCTTGCTGCGTTCATCACGTCCCTATCACCGGTGCATAAGGTTTATATTTCGTTACTTTTACAGTTTTAGACGATTAAATCTAATGAACTGCGGTCGTCGCCTCGTGGCAACGTCAAACGCCTCACGCCTAACTAGTGGAAGAATACTATAATTTGAGACCATTATAATGCTTTATAGCCTGGTTGCTGTTTTTGTTGTATCCGTATTAATATGTTTATATCACGTAGTCGATTGGAGTCAATTAGATAATAGACTATAATTATTAAATTTTGTGTTTCAAGATAAATTCGTTGACGTAAATGACAACATAGTATATATCATTAAAATAATACATCGTATACTGAAATTTTTAATTTTTATATCCAATAAATATGAAATTTATGAAATAATGTCTAAAAATAACATACTCCTCTTGAATTAGGTCAACAATGCTCGTCACACAAACTAACCGAATTTATTTGTAGCTTTTTTTTTTATACGACATTTGATCCTTGGTTTAGGTTAGCCCCCAGCCTAGCATGACCACCAAAACATATTGAAAGAATAGACAAAATAAACATTGCCATTATGATGGCCAGCCTTCGTCAAGAGACGAATAATATTCAAATAGGATCAGTCCTTTTGCGATTTCAAACCTAGATAGTTGTAAAATTTAGGGCTAGTACCAACTTATTGCAGACACTGAGTATATAAAATCATCATCTTTCATCAGGCAGAATGTCCCATTTGTAAATTATGAGTAGACATGTAAATGTTGTCTATACCCCTGGCTGGATTCTACCTACGATAGAGAAAACAACATATGTAATACAATTTCAAATGCATTTAATCATGCACGAGAAATACGAGCATGTTTCTAAGTATTATTTTTTATAAAATTGAATTTAAAGATGATCATAAAAAGTGAATTTTACATATTATAAGTAAATTTTATTAAAAAAAATAAAACCGACTTCAAAATACTAAAATGCTAAAAATAATCCTAACACTTAAGTACCTAATCAGTTACTTTTGGAGTCGGTGCCAGCCGATGAGAGATTCAATGTTTTTGTTTGCACCGACTCCAAAAGTAACTGATTAGGTACTTAAGTGTTAGGATTATTTTTAGCATTTTAGTATTTTGAAGTCGGTTTTATTTTTTTTAATAAAATTTACTTATTTCATCAATTTTTAGTGATAAATCCTAATCTAACTGCTGAACACCGATTTCATCCCCTATTTTCCTACCCTTAGGGGTGATTTTTATTTTGTAAACTTTTAGCATATTATCTTTGAAGTATAAGCTATTCAATAAAACAAAAATCATCAAAATCGGCTCATATTTGTCGAAGATAGGTAACAAGAACCACAACCAAAATACTATCTGGGTATATATTTGTTGATTTTCTCAAAAAGTTCTTAATCAATTTCGATAAAATTTATATGGGACCACCTCTGAAGTATGATCTACCAAACAAAAAAAGAATCATTAAAATCGATTCATAATTGGCGGAGTAATCGCGTAACAAATATACAAAAAAAAAAAAAAAAAACATACAGTCGAATTGAGAACCTCCTCGTTTTTTGAAGTCGGTTGAAAATTCATGAATTTAATTAGTTAGATTACAAACAAAAACACACACGTCATGAAACATAATACAGACAATATATCATTCTTACCTACTAGTCATATCATGAAGTCATGATCTAACTAATCAGTCCTTGGCCCTGTTCAGTAGCCAGGGGCGTGCATTCCATATAGGCTAATGTGCAGAGCCTACCTTCATAAAAAACCGACAGCTAACCATAATTATTAATTACGTATTCAACAATAAACAATAAATATTCTGTAACCATTTTGTCGTCTACCTGTACTTATTCCTTACTAAAGCGCGCAACTTAGATCGTTTCTGTGCAATATAACCAATGTTAGGCTGCCGCGAGATCGCCTACTGTTTGACGCAAACTTACTCAATTTTCACTCACAGCCTACCCCCATCTGAAACCAATGCACGCCCGTGTCAGTAGCTAAGACCAATTGAAAACTTTCTGCATGACCAAACGGTTGACTGGCAGAGAATATTAGCATTAAGTCCTCCTTTTGGTACACTATTAGTGCAATAAAGTTTTAAATAAAAAATAAATAAATAAGAGCGAACATTTCCCGAGGTTTTTCAACCGACTTCGGAAAACACAATAGGATTTCTCGATTTACATCGACCACACATGACTTTTTACTAGGTTGTCCTATTTAGGGCCGATTTTGAAATAACCAGATATGTTTTATGCGAAGAATAACTTTGTCATTTTGACAGTTTTCGTATAGAAAATGTGTCAAACCGTTAATTTTGTTCGTTGAATAAAAGTTATCTGGAGATTGAAAAATAGGCCCTTAAATGATTATGTTTTCATTGTAGAAACCGATTGACCGGATTCGCATTTCAGGTGAATTATGAAAAAAAAAACTTCTGAATGGTTCGGGTTTGAAGACGCTTATTGCTAAATTAATTATCTGGTACCTCGTAGCACGAATGTTAATACTGTACTCTTAACCATGATAATTGGTGTGTCGTGTTGTCTTGTCTTAAGTATATTTACTAGCTTTTGCCCGTCTACTTCGTCTGCGTTGACCTTAGCCGGATAAAAAGTATCCTGTGTAGTTATCCAGGCCATGGTCTATCTGTATGCCAAATTTTATCAAAATCCATTCAGTAGCTTTTGCGTAAAAGAGTAACAAAGATCCATACATCCTTACAAACTTTCGCATTATAATATTATAGAAATATAAAAAATAGGGTTTATTACGGTAAGGTGTGTGTATGTAGCAAACATTGGCAAAAATAGTAACATTGTGTAAGTTCTAGTCTTTAAATTAAATACAAACTCCAAGCTTTCAACGTCATACTGATGGTAACTACATCACACAATTACCTTTTACCACGCGCCTACCTGTGTACCATTGTAGTAGTAAACGATTCATGAGTTACTACGTTTCAGAATACGTAATACAATTCCCTTCAAGGTGACATTTTCTTGTGCATTTTTAGGGTTCCACACCTGAACAGAATAAAAACAGCCCTTATCACTTTTCGATGTTTGTCTGTCTGTCAAGACCTTTTTTGTTAGAAAGGCCGGGAGGTATCAAGATGAAATTATTATCAAATATTCTCAGATCTGCATTTCCTTTCAAGCTGTGAAAAAAAAACTTCTAAATCAACGTCAAAATAGAGATATACGGTCGTTTATGCCGCATTTTTGACACTCGCAAGTAAATCAAAATCTATAGGGTACTTGCCGTTTACCTAGAATCATGAAATTTGGCAAGAAGCAATGGCATAAATCGCAAGTAAAGAAAAAATGTGAAAACCTTAAATTATGGTTACACACAAAAATAAAAATGGATCTGGAATTGTAGTACCTACCTTCAGTGTGCGATTTTACTCGCACTTGGCCGGTTTTTCCTTTCTATATTAAAATATCATCTACATAATTTTCAGATGGAGATAATGGGGCAGAGCGTGTTCGAGTTTAGCCACCCCTGCGACCACGACGAGGTGCGCGAAGCTCTGCGCTCCAACGGAAATGGCAGACGAGAACTACTGCTGCGCCTCAAGTGTACACTCACGAGCAAGGGGAGGAACGTGCATTTGAAGTCTGCTTCTTACAAGGTATCAGTTTGGAACTTTTTAACTCCTGTTTACTTCTGATTAATTGCGGTTCCTATGCACAGCTAAGTAACATACATGATCTCGCAAGTTTGCAGTAGTTATTTGAACTCCCTGAGGTTTCGAATGAACTTAGCTGTAAAGAAAACCGCCAAAAATAATGAATAATGGAAAATATTAAAGACTAAAGGTTAAATCATTCACACCAACACTTGTGGAATTCGAAACCGCATGAAACCAGATGACTACCAGATGCATTTAAAGTGCCAAGGAAAACACTGTTTTAATTAATTTAAATTGCATCGAGTGAAACATTGTAAATCGGATAGTTTACTTGAGATACTATAGGTACTTTACATTCGTAATTAATCTTCATTCATTCATCTTAGTTTTCAATGAAACTTAACCCAAATTACAAATTAATTAACATTTAGCAATTCAAGTTGAATATTGATTAAAACGTTAATTTGAACTGTTTGTTGACCTCCCTGTTTACCTAATTCATTATCTGTGGGATCGGACCTCCTGATTCTTGACAGCCATATAATTCGGTCTTCGAACATTTCTGGCGTTAGGCCAAGCGTCATATTTTCTTGTAAACGGTTCTAGTTCAGATGATCTATGGGCATCCTCTGTTTTTTTTACATTTACCCTGACCGCACACGGGCCACACGCGACAAACGCCGCCACTTGTGGCTGGAAGCGGCGTTGGCGTTTGTAGCCGCCACTTGAAGCTGGAAGCGGTTTCCAGCCGTATGTGGCGGCTTTTGTGGATGTTGCGTGTGGCCTGTGTGGGTGCATCACCCTCGTTATTGTCGCGTCGTGGTTTTCATCTCTGCACATTAAGTACATACACATAGCAACGCAATAGGCGCTTCTGCATCTTATGCGTACTTCATTTGAGTGTTTAGCCACAATTTTTTTTGTTTTAAATTTTGATATGGTATGGTGAATTTATATAAGTCTATAAAGTGCGTTTTTCTTTGCTTGTTCAATGTTGTAAACAATATTGATATGGTCTTTAAAAACAGTTTGGAATCAACGAACATTTGGAATATTGGATTTTGTGTTAAATGTGTTTTTTTTAATTAGACATTTCTGTCCCACTGCTGGGCAAAGACCTCCCCTAAACCTCTCCACTTATCCCTGTCGGTGGTTAGGGCTTGCCAATCTTGGAGAAAATTGTCTAAGTCATCGCGCCATCGCTTTCGAGGTCTACCTCTCTCTAAATGATTAATTATTTTAACTAAAAAGGAATGTTAAGATTGTTTACAAATATGGACAACGAAAGTAAAACGGACTTAACTTACACTATATAGTCCGCTTTTCGTAGCGAGTTTGACAGATGTTCATAGGAATTTCCGTAGTTTCGACTCGAACGATAGAACTAATCCGGTAAAGAGTACTTTCAGTTCAAAATTATCAGTTGGCACACTAGACTGTAGGCGGTTAGGATTTTCTAGACTTGATTTAAGAATATTAAATTTTACTTTCATTGTTTCTTGTTTTGTGCAACAACTACTTGTAAAGCAATACGTCGTCTGCATATTGACGAATGATGATTCAGACATCGTCTGATGTCCATAGAACATCAGCATTAATGGTAATTTAAAACTATGAATCCGAACCAGAGGTTTGTTTTAAAATAACATTCTGTAAAACCTAATGACATAGTGTTAATTAATTGGAATATTTACTTAGTGGTTGGATTACTTGTTTATTCATCCACAAAATTTGTATCTTTTGCATAATTTAGCTTATAACCAGTGATCGGAATAGGTAGATTGATTTGGGGTCAATGATCTCAAACATTGATGTTAATATGGACATGCCTCCGGGATTTCGGCATTTCTTAGTATCAGTTACTAAAAAAAAAGGCATATCCATATTATGCTAGCACTACCGAAGTATATCAAACCAATCTACCTATTCAGATCACTGCTTATAACACATTAATGACTGTACTAAATTATTGTTATGCTACCCGATATGGGGTCAGCGAGAGGTTAAATATAGTATAGATAGGTATAGGTTATCTTCGTCCCTGGACAATAGGACAACCAGGGACAAAAAGGGTACCCAAACAATGGGTTTTGACAGTTATTGGACCCGATACCTGACCGATATTTTAGTATTGAATATCTTTAAATTGCGATACCCATATAAAAAGGTACAATAAAGGTATCAAACAAATTGCGGTACCTTTATTTTGCGGTACCAGTACCTTTAAGCACCGAAATATATTGCCTAGTTACTCTATCTCTCTTGCTCCACTTAAATAATGTTTGCATAACAAGGATAGCTAGCTAGATAGATGACTAAAACGCATCGGTGCCGATTTTACTGGTTTCCAATAAAAATAAAAGTTGGGTACCGTATTTTTTATACTAATACTTAAATATTATGTTACCTTATTTTTCGATAAACGTAATACCGCAGGCAATTAGGGTACTGACTAAACGGATACCGCAATTTAGAGTACCTTAAAAATTAGGTTTTTCTGTCCTTTCTTACAACACACCTAACTTAAAAAAAATATATAACTTACTGTAAAGAAAAAAACCGCACCCTTGCATGTACCGCCAGAGAGCCTTCCACCAGGCAAAGAACTTCCGTGGCCGACCTGGAAAGTCTTGAACAGGCTGCGATTACAGGTCGGTCGATGTAAGGAAAATCTAATAAAGTGGGGCACCAACAGCAAGTGTGTCTGCGGTGCTTCCCCCCAAACCATGGGCCAGCTTCTATCATGTCCCGCGTGTTTGGACAGCTGCACACGCGAAGACCTATTACACGCCACCGACAGTGCTGTTCGCGTGGCGGAATACTGTTTACAAAAATTTGAGAGAATTTACATCGACACGAGTAGATCATTTTGATGTTAACGTTTACGAGTTTTGTACAATTTTCATCATATTTGTGGGATTCATTCGATTACCTTATGGTGTAGTGGTCCGACATCCGGACTATAAAGCCAGGCGGTATCGGGTTCGAATCCCGCAAGGGAAAATGTTTGTGTGTTGAGCACGAGCATTTGTACCTAAGTCGTGGATGTTTGTAAGTAAATGTATTTAAGTATGTTTATACGTTATCTAGTCGCCATAGCACAAGCTATGCCTAGTTTGGGACTAGATATTTAATTTTTATTAATACTATAGGCTCTTATGTTCAGTGTGGCCTGCTAGTTTTGTGAATTAGAGTGAACTAAAAATTCTTCGTCCTTGCAAGGTTTTCGAGTATAGCCTATAAAGCAGAAATACAAACCATCATTGTCCGAAAAAAGTTACTGAGTTTTACTTACATTTTGTATGAAATGACAATGGGCTAGTTTCCTAAAAAAATCTAATTAGTCCGTCAGTTTGATTAACAGAAAATGTTGGACACGTATTTTTTCTTTTCTCAATCAAACAAAAAATGATGAAGATATAGCCCGTTAAAGTTCCGCGTAACGTCACGCCTTGCGACGCTTTCTAGCAAGGCGTGACGTCACGTGCTCACTTTGATGCGCTTTATCTTCGTCATTTTTTGTTTGATTGACAAAAGACAAAATATGGGTCCTATATTTTTTGAAAATCTAACTGACGGACTAAATAGAATAACCTTTTTTTGACCCAGGAAACTAGCCTATTCCTGTCTCTCTCGCCACTAATAAAACAGTACAAATACACAAGTATGTACTTCATGTGTTAAAGTTGGCCCGATCACGCCTGCTAGTATGGGGCCCGGTGAAGCTGACGAAGTCTTCCTTAAAGGCTACCAGCGATACGTCCGTCTGAAAAGAAAAACGTGTTGAATATTTCCAAATACCCCAAAGGTTTATATATTAATTATTTAGAGTTATTTTCCGTGTGGGGACGGCCGTAAAGAATAAACTTCCCCACCGCCAACAGAACGCGTGTCGTAAGAGGCGACTAATTCCTGTAGCACAAGACGGGCAGCAGCTTCTGCGTGCGAAATCTAATAAAAAACTGCGCTCGCCAACGCCTGCCAAGCGTGGCGAGTATTGGCAATCCCGCCCAGTGAAAGTCATTGGGGGAGGCCTATGTTCAGCAGTGGTCGTCCTATGGCTGAAATGATGATGATGATTTAGAGTGCTGGTGGTAAGCCGACAGCTTAAGTTTAACCCTTAACAGGGCTCTGTCCATATATTAGACACCATAATTTGAACCTTATTCACTTGACCACCATTATCACGGGATTGACCGTATAGGTAAAGAGGAAGAAGAAGAATTTGAACCTTATTCACTTATTGTAAGGTTGAAAACCAATGAACATTTTCAACATGCTGTGCCATAATCAAAAAAAGTTTTATTAAGCCATCGTATAATATGATATAGCGAATTAAAGCCTTTTTTCCTACAGGTGATCCATCTGACTGGCCACATGCTCACGCCCGACAGTAAGAAGCAAGAAAACAACAATAACACTGAGAAGGACGATGACAAGAAAGCCCAGACGACCGGGTCGCTGATCGCCGTTGGACGACCTATTCCACACCCGGCCAATATCGAGATCCCATTGGACAGCAAGACTTTCCTGTCCCGCCATAGCCTGGACATGAAATTCACTTATACTTATACTGATGCGTAAGTATTCTACCGAGGCCATCCATATATTGTCATTTTGGACTCGCACTCTATGTCACGCTTTTTTTCTTAACGCTAACTCTTCAACATCGAAGCGGTCTCATGATGATCTCCGTAGCAGAGAGGCGAACGTGCCTGACTTGGTGTCGCTATCTCTGAGATCCTGGGTTTGATTCCCGGTCGGTCAATGTATTATGTAGAAAAATAACTTGTCTTACTGTCTCGGATCTGGGTGTTGTGTTGTGGTACCGTCGTTGTTTCTAATTTCTGTAACACAAGTGCTTTGGTGACTTACCATAGGATCAGAGCAATGTATGTGATGTCCAATATTTATTTATTTATGAGACTGCATAACAATGGAATTTTTTATTGGGTTTCAATTACGGATGCCTGATGAGCAGGTACTGTTTTCACTTCATAACATTGACTTTCATCTCCTAATGTGTCTCCTATAAATACGTGACATTGATAGAATCACTGCTGTACATATATTCGCTATGTGCAAAGTTGGTGGTGGAGGGCGTCAAATCGATCGCAGCACGCTATTTGGCAGAAATATGAAATAACTCTGGACTGTCATGTGTCAAATTGCTATATTTCCATAGAATTTCATACTAACGTTATTAAGTATTTTTAAGTAAAAACGTTAAAATTCGCGATATGGGTCACAGTACGTGTTATGATATAAAGTGTAGAAACAATAGGAAAAACAGTTTGTGCCTGTTTTATTCGTTTCCAACATCAAGATGGAAATTAGAGCATAGAAATAAATGGATAGCTGCTGTAAAAAGAAAAAAGTTTGTAGGGGGTTTGTGTCACCACATATTAAGTAGCTTTGTCCGTTAGTTCTAAGCTCTTTAACGTCTCTCACATGCTGTGCTAATACTAATTCTTTCCCCATTTGCACAATTTGAGGTCGGAAAATTAAGTTACATGATATCGATTCAAATCCCGTACGTTCTAACATTTATATTTTAATTCAAGTAAGAAAATCACTTATTATAATATGCACTAACTTTTTTGATATTTTCATCTAATTTCAAAGAAAAACAATCCGAAAATCATTCTCAAACCATCCAGTTGCCATAACTTGAGAGATCTTAATCCACAATCATTTTTTTCACTAGGGGCGCTGTCATCGCGCACACAGCGAATAGTCCGTTTTTCGTTTTTGACATTCCTTTTTAACAAATTTATTCATTAAAAAATAAGACAGCCACAAAATTAATAACCTACTATTGTAATTAAATCATTCAACACAAAATATTTGTTGATTTTATGCACTGATATTTTTGGAAAAAGATATGGCAAGATTGTTTACTAAATACTTTCATCAAGCAAAAAAAACGGACTTTGGAGCGGGATTTAAGTCCATAAAAAATACGCACTGTCACATTGTCATAACAGAATGTAATATTTGTAGTAATCGTTGAAATGTTCAAAAGGGTTCTGTGACCTAAGCAAGTGGCAAACCACCTTTGGCGGAATCGTCATTACTTTTAGATGTCGATCTTCAATAAACAGTTCAGGGTTAATGGGTAAGCTAAAATTCTATACAGGGTTACATTGAAAGGTAATGCCAAATTTTCAGGAGCGATTCATATTCAGTAACTTAATCAGAACAAAATGATTTATATTTGCTGTTAAAATTTGATCTCGTGGGTGATTAACGATTGGTCGATTAAATTGCACCGTATTTGTGCACTGCACAAGGTTCTTGTTAGCGCGGCGCCGGCGTACTCAGATGAATGAACGCGCCCTTCGCTTTTTTTCCGAAATTTTAAAGTAAATCTTGTTCAGAAAATTACGAAGATTAATATTTTAATATTTATTTTAACATATGGCACTACCTTACTAAGTAGCGCTGTATGGTACGTGTAGTCTTGTAGTTCCATATTTAACCCATTTTCCCTCAGTGTAAAGGGCAATGCTTTATATTGACCAGGAAAAGGTTGTTTATGATAAAAGCAAGTACCAAAAAAAATATTGTGTTACCCCACCACTTCGAAAGATGGCGTTGTCTAAAACAATCGTTTCTATTACCTTACCGAATTTGCGTGACGCCTCGATTTTCACCCGCCGACACGGTTGCACGTCTCTCACAAATCCACCGGGTTATATCAACAAAAATATCACCTTCAAATGTATTTTGTAGGTTAAACATGAGTGATTTCGCGGTTTTGTACACAGTCCGCGATTACTTTACAAGTGTGGCCCGGTTCGTTAATTCTAATATGTTGTGTCTTGTGATATGTTGTGAGATATCTTTAAAGTGTTTTGGTGAATAAAATACAAATGGTTTCTGTGGATTTGTTCGTGTAACTTCTAGATATGGCGGGCGATTCAAACCCGGCTGTTGTAAGTTGGATTTATGTTTCAACAAATTCCTGAATATTATAAATGTTAATTGTTTATTATTCTGAAATGCGCTACGTCGATAAACCATTGCGGTGTAAGGCCATTGTATAGGCGGTAGCGCGAAAGGCGATAGGTCATTCAAGGTTAACTATGTAGGTACTAGTACCGGTAAACATAACCTAAACAGGACTCTAGGTCACATTAGGGGTGACCTTTACAATCAACAATGACTTTATCAATTTTTTGGAGTTTTATATGAAATTTATAAGGAATAACCTTTGAAATGGAAAGATAAGACAATTTGCGCGATAACAAGATAACCATCTGAAATATATAAAATATATCAAAAATAATCTGTTAAATCTTCAGCTATTTTATTACGTCTTCTCAAAATAGGTATGCGAATATCGAATATTTATTAAAATTGGTCAAATGTTTCAGTTACATTTTACAGAACAAAGACACGATTTTAATCATATCATAATTAAATAAGATTTTATAGTAATATAGTAACAACAGAATTAACATAATTGTTTTCGCCATCCGTATTAACATATGTAACATACGACCTTTTCGGACTTTTGCCAACCATATTAATGTTTTATTGTTGGTCAATGTCTTCCTGTCATTATTATAATGTCATCTACATATACTAACCATAACCAATTGTTGCAGTCTAAAGAATACGCTGGGGTTCGAGCCAGACGAGCTGGTCGGCCGGTCTCTGTACGAGTACCATCATGCCGCAGACAGTGCTGCTTTGGCCCAGAATTTCAAGTCATGTAAGTACCGTAATCTTATAAAAATAATTGCGAAAATAGGTACATTCAACATCACAGTCCCATTTCCTTTATGAGTGAAAATCTCTCCTAAAGAATAGATCTCATATAGAATGGAACCAACCGCCTCTACAATGTGTGTTTGGTACAGTGAGTTTAGCTTATAACTGAAATGTGATAGTAACAGCAGGTCTAAAACGGCCGCATTAGATGTTTCATATTTCATTCATATTATGTTTCATTTAGAAAATCTTAAAACGACAAGTTATTTGATGAATCATAAAATGAGCCTAAAACATTTCATATTTGCAGTTCATCTAATTTGACAGTTTTGTATGGAAATGCGTAATATGGTCCACTTAATATAAATTATACATTTCATATTAAATGTCAAATTGATGAAATTTTAGATGTTACTAGGTGCGGCAAGGCATTCAAACTATCAATTATAATTTTTTTTCAAAACGACAAATGTCGCGTAATATCCAAAAGAACTAACTCGAGCCTTCTAAAAATGTCATTTTTTTATGTAGATAGGATTCTACTGTTTTCAGTCATTTGAGTAAGTTTTTTCCTATGTGCTCGATGAGATTTAATAAGCTGTGTAAAGCTCTAAACGCTCCCAGTTCCTTTTTTTTCTGTCGGCACCTAGCGATCCCAAGCATACTGAAAACTTGTGGTAGCTCAAATTCGATCCAGTGTGTTATTTATTGTAATTAAGCTTTGTACTGGACATATCTTCATATCTTTTATTGCTTGTTAGCGCCCTCTGTTGAACTTTACTGGTATTTAATAGCATCAATTCTGCCATCTAGCTATTGTTGTTGAAAAATATTACTTACCCGTGCTTACTTGAGAGGACAGCACTGCATTGTTTTTGTTTGAAAAATCTATCGATGTTCGTTTTATTTATTTTATTGGTTCCCAAGTACACGCAGTGGCAGGTCTACCCAACCAAAAAGTTAAAGGTCATTGAACTGATTTTCAACTTTAAGTCCGACATTTAGAGATCAATATCAATTCGAGCTGTTGTCGGTACCTAGACGCAGTAAACGGAGAATTGTTTTGCCAGCCTCTTTTATACAAAAAAGGTGTACCTTTCTGATATTTATACATAAACCATAAATAGTTTGAAAACACCTCTTAACTATCGTCCAAGTGCTAAAATTGCAGTCACGGGACTATTTTAACATAGTTGGCTAAGCGCCATTCTTTGCTTGTTGAATGTCACAGATAGTTTTTTTGTTGTTACAAATGCGTTACATTGTATACTTAACATGATTATGTAATCAATAGTGTTACTATTAGATCGTTGCCAGTTAGTGTTTATTTATACATCGTTAATTTGTAATATTATGATTTTTTTTTCTGTTTCAAAAATGCACCTTTGAAGACATTTTTAGTATTTTAGTAACTTGCCTTGGCGATATTAAGGCACTCACCTCATATTTAAAAGTAAACTTTTTTTCTTAAATGCATAGAATATACAGCTGGTAAATTATAATAGAAAGAGTAAATGGAGACAAAAGATTTGTATAGGTAAAACTTCACCCAAATTGCACAACACGGCTGAACTGTGTGTGTTCGGCACAAAAACGTTTCTGTTAGTGGAGTTACTCAAACAAATATATTATGGTAAAAATTTGCGACCAAATATTCAGAAGAAAACATTCTGCACACGTTTTCTGTGATGTCGAACCTTAGATGTCGCTGCATTACTGACAACAAAACTTCCATCACCATCTGTTTATAAATTCAGTCCTTTACAAGGCCGTTTCCCTAATGTCGCCCTAAACGTTGCGTAACGCACTCGTCTCGGGACATTTTTCCCTATTAACCCGAAAACGGGCTATTTGTTCTGATATTCGAGACACGCGCCTCTCGACGCCCATTTGTACGGGTTATAATTGTAACGAACTGCCTGTAAGTGGTAAAAGTACTATTAAATTATTGTTACAATTTAGGAATGGGGAATATGTATATATTTTTATTTGGTCTTAAAATAAATAGTACTTAATTATAATTAATAAAACTTAAGGAATATTCGAAACATATTGATAATACCTGACCTACGACCCATTAAAGTCGCGTGCTAGACAAGGATATGCGACATGTACCGTGACGTCACAGTACACGTCTGCCATACAATTTTCATTGTAAAAGTAGTTTTAAAAAGAGACATATCTTAATTTCAAATTACTGTATTACGGTAATTTTTTTATTTAAAGTCAATTTTGTTTTGACTATTATCACTATAATTTCATATAATATCTTATAAATATAACAAAAATAATAATAATATATTATTTTCGTGCATATTTCCCAGTTTATGGCTTTAAATTGTGTTTGCACGCTTTTGTATAGTTTTACGCTCACTCACATATTGGAAATCGATTATAACTCATTTCTAATTGTCGTATCGATTTGAAACTTTGAAAGTATGTATAATCCGGATGACAATACAATTAAATATACAGAGTGTAATTGAAATAACGCTAAACCGCACAAGTGGTGCTCAAGCACTGGTCGCGGCTTAGTATGGGGAAGTTAATTCTTTTGCGATTTTGATGTTGGCCCCATATAAAATGTAGCTATATATGAATGGTAATCACCCTCTAAAATGTTTTGCGTTATTTCAATTACACCTTGTATATTAATTAATATCTAGCTTTAGCTTTCAATTTGCTACTAATAAAACCTTCGACAGCAACATATTTTATTTAAAAATTACTAATGACGATAATATTGTTAAGAAATAAAACTTACATGGAAAGTGTAGAGGTATGTAGTGTTATAATTTGTATTTATTTGTGCTCTGTTAAATTTAAATCTTTATTTGCAAACCATAATGTATGTTTAAAGTTGATACAATATGCTAAAAGCTAAGAGGTAATTATGGTCCCTGTATATTCAATTCGTTTTAACAAGTCCCATAACTTTAAACTCTCTCCACCTGCCATCAATTTGCAACACAACCCTAGTCTTCGATAGTTTTCTAGTTTCGTAATGAGCAGCTACATTGTGAACATAATATTGTCATGTTAGGTTTCTTAGTCCAAATGAAAAGCTTAAAATGAAGTCTGACTGTGACAAAAATCACTACGACTAACTTTTCCCATCAGAAACGATTTCTAATCAACTTAGTTAAAGGGACAATTTAATCAAAGACCCTTTAAGGGTCCGCCGTTCCAATATAAAGCTAACTAAAACCTTGTCAAGTCTAAAAACATCCGTAGACTGTAATAAAGCGGTGATCTAATCACACAAATTAAAAAAAGGAAAAGGCGAAGGTTATAAATTTAAAGTTCTTTTTGAAACACTTTTCTTTTGTTTAATGGAGTGGGCAAGCAAGGTCGCTTTCTTTTTTTTCTACCGTCGTAGTAAAAAGTAAAGTAAGATATTTGTATTAGTTACTTTTTAACAAAACCGTTATTGATTACAAAATTTTACTAATGCACAACATGCGGTACATTAGGTATAGGTAGTCATATGTTACTAAAGCAGCAACAATCTATTTATATCTTTTTTAACCGACTTCAAAAAAGGAGGAGGTTCTCAATTCGTCGGTATCTTTTTTTTAAATGTTTTTTTTATGTATGTTCAGCGATCATTTGTTACTGCGTTGACCAATTTTGATAATTATTTGGGGGTGGAAAAATAGAAAATGAAATCGGTGTTCAGCAGTTAAATTATGTTTGCACTCGTAAGATTTGTTTTGATTAGGATTATTCACTAAAATAGATGAAATAAGTTAATTTTATAAAAAAAATAAAAACCGACTTCAAAAAACTAAAACGCTAAAAATAATCTTAACACTTACGTACTTAATCAGTTACTTTTGGAGTCGGTGCAAACGAAAACATAGAATCTCTCATCGACTGGCACCGACTCCAAAAGTAACTGATTAAGTACGTAAGTGTTAAGATTATTTTTAGCGTTTTAGTTTTTTGAAGTCGGTTTTTATTTTTTCTGTATCTATAAATATCTTATAATACTTCGTGTTAATGACGATAATGTGTTTTTGAGTGTATGTACGCTTTTTTATTGTTAAACACCTCCGCTAACGTAGTTGAATGTATAATAAATCTATATTGTTACTACGTGACTGCAGTTGACGTATGCATAAATTACTTATTTGAGAATAGACAGTCAACGACGTACGTAAATACATTTTTATATATTTCTTTTGTTATGTAAGACCATGCATTACTTTTTATAAATGAAAATTAAGTATCTTTATTTCTCTTCAACAATAAGATAGTTGAGTAGGTACAAGCGACAAACTTGGTGAAATTATAATGCAAACCCTATAGTTATACAACAAATAATATAAATCGGTCAAGTGTGAGTCGGAATGGTGCTAAGAATACCGAACTAAACGTCGAAAAAGGTTGTGCCGTCGGTGCCCGAGTCTGACTCGCTCTCAGCCAGTTATTTTAATGGAACATAATAATTTACATTCAAACTTTAAGAACTTTATTTTGTAAGGTTTTCCAAAACTTTTTGTAACCAACAAATTGAAAAGAAGTAAAAATACTTTATAAAACTTAACATTATAATTTGAATGTCGTTTAAATTTGTAATTTCGCTTTCGAAACCGTCAGCAACATAAAGTTTGAAACTGAAATTGTTTGGGTCCCGCTGAGTGTTGTTTGCTTTTGTGCGAATCAGTGTGTAATCAGCAACTTTTGGCGCTAGATTTTTTACGATATCCCACATTCGCAAAGTTTGAGGACGATAAAATGTCAGGGTTGAGTGGGACAAGGTATGTTACAACAAGACTTATTAGCAGTGATCAGTAGGTAGATTGATTTGGGATCAATGATCTCAAACATTGATGTTAATATGGACATGTTCTTGGTATCAGTTTAAAAAGTTATATCCATTATGCTAGCACTACCAAAATACATCAAATCACTGCTTATTAGTTCAATTGGAATTTATGTGTGTCCTCCTCCGAATCCTTCCCCTCCTCTCCGAATTTAATCGCATACGTTTCGCTATCAATATAAGAAAAGCGAGCTCATTCATGTTCATATCGAAGTAGGAATAGATTATTTGAGGTTACAAAATTAAATGACACATTGACTTACTGTTCCCTCATAGTATTTGATATATTAGTCAGTGGGTACTAACATTTAAAGGATACGCGGGCTGAACCATACAAATTCCTGATGAGACGTTTTAAATATAATGCCGGCGCTTTGAACGCAAAGGGTCCCAGGTTCGATTCACTGTTCGGATCAATTTAGAAAACTTTTTCAAATTGACTCTGGTGTGTGTGATAGGAGAAGCCTCAGGGAAAATTAATCGTCAGGTACCGGACAAGTAACTCTAACTCAATATTTATATTCAAATACGGTCATATTAACTTAAACATTCCTGTCTAATTAATAAATATAAATAAATATTTAAAAAATATTATTTATTTAACTGTGCCCTTTAACTGTGTGTGAGGCCCCCCCCACATGTCACAGCGCGGTTATTGTATGAAGCTTTAAATATACAGCAATTTTTTAGGATTTCATCATGTAAGTAGATTATCATCCGTTCATTAGTTTCTCTTAATAAAAAATATTTATATTTAATTAGACAGGAATGTTTGACTTAATTTGACTGAATTTAACCGTAAATAACTGGTCATCTATCGTATTTGACCATTGTTACTGGTTTGATTTTGTCATTTTACATCTCTATTGGTGTGTTTGTTTAGAATAGAATAGAATAGAATTTTTTTTTATTTTTGTTTCGCTTAATGTTAGGGAGGAAACGGAAATAGAGTATACTATAAACGCCACTAGTGTATCATTTTTCCATCTCATCCCAGGAACGCCACAATAGACATTGTATTGTAACGCGGTCTTAAGCGACCGCTCGGTATCCAATAAGTTAATATTTCTTGCACAAAGCAGTGGCTCAGATGTTATCGCCACAAATTGTCGAAATATTACCTCGTCATCTTCAAGTTTACGGCTCCGAATACTCCGATCGATCGCTTTCCGCGTTTTGAGCGGATCGTAAACGTAACGATAGACAGCTTGACGACAATCGACACGTCCGATCGAAATCTGTTTTATATTTACGGTTGATGTGAATTGCCCTTTAGAATCTGTGTCTGTTTATGAGCGAAATAGAAATCGTAAAGCTGACACCTTTATAGTGTTATCAGTTTTTCACTTGAACTGATTAATGACGTAGAACATAAATAAAACAGGGTTAAACGACTATACCCTCATCAGTGCCATTAAAAAAGTAATGCTAGCCATATATCCCACTTTAGGGCCCGGGCTTCTACTATAAGATTGTTTGGGCTTGGGCCATAAGGCCTAAACTACGCGGCCCTAGTGCGGATTGATGGAAGGGTGTTGTAAGGCCAGTGCCTAAACCTTACTGTTAGATCTAATCGAGCTGCCTTAAGGACTACAACTAAGGACTTATCTAGTAATATTAATAACATATTTGTTAAAATGTTTTTACAGAATAAACTAAACATATTGCCCTCAACATAAATATCTTGTATGCAAAGTTTAACACCACGTTTTATCAATATAGATCTCTATAATAGCTATAATAGCTCACCTGAACCCTATAACAGCATAAAAAGAATTTCTACCTATCAAAAATAGAATATAAAGTGACTTTCAAGGACAAGGTATTGTTGAATATTATATCTACATAACTCAGATCGTGCCGTGTGGGGACGGCCGTAAAGAATACACTGCCCCACCGCCAACAGGAGGTTTCTCGTGCTGGCGGTGGGGCGATCTTGTGCTACAGGAATTAGTCGCCTCGTAAGAAGGAGGAGTAGTACAAGACGGGCAGCAGCGTCTGCCTGCGAAATGTTATAAAAAACTGCGCTTGCCAACCCGCCTGCCAAGCGTGACAAGTATTGGCAATCCCCCCGATGAAAGTCATTAGGGGAGGCCTGTGTTCAGCAGTGGACGTCTAGGGCTGAAATGAACTCAGATCGATATGGCAAAAATGGCATTATAATAAGGTTGCCTACTAGTCACCCACGTTCCATATCCATGATTTCGTACAACGCAACGTAGCAAAGCTGGCTTAGCAAAATTAAATTAAGTGTCATGAACCAAAACGCCCTTTTCGCAAAAACATAGCAGTGAATAATTAGTACTTTCAACCCCAACGGGAGAATGCAAAATGTGTAAAGTTCTATTTATAACATCGAGCTTTAAATAAATGTTAAGTTAGGATTAAAAAATACATCAGAATATGAATAGATAATAAATTAAGGAGTGAGTATTAAACAATGAAAAGAAAATGTGACAAGCTATTAAAAATAAAAGGTATTTAATAGATTCTTAAATGAAAATTAATATAAATATAATGAACTTCAATCAATCAATGCTATTAGATGTTATGACAGCAGTAGCAAAGTGGGGTCCAACTCGCAGCGCATAGATACAAATATTTGGTCTTACACATACGTAATACACAAAAAGAGTGTTATCTCAGAGAGCACGCGTTTTTGTGACGTAAACGAGTGATCGGAAAAAATATGCGTTTTAGTTATTACATGAAAATTATTTTTTGCGGTGTTTTGCAAAATAGAAACGAGGAAGAACTACGTCACGAAATTTTGCAGTAATGTTTGGGTTTGATTAATGTAATCGTTTCGGTTAACATTGTTTGCTACAGAGCTGCAACTAAACTTATCTGACCCGTCAGCCAAAAGTTTGATTGAAATCTCAATTTCAGTGTTAGCGCCCCGGTGGTCGATGAAATTAGTTTGTAGCACTGCTCTAGTTTCAGTCGAGAGAGAAAACTCAAGTATTATGTTTTCATTAAGATAGTAGTTAAAAAGCTTACTACTTGAGCTCAAATTGTCAGAAAAATATGCTTAGAATTGCCAAAACCTATACATCATATTAAGCATAGCATATTTTGTTTATAGTACTTATACTTCAGAAGAAAACAAAAATTAAAATCCTTGAAAAAACAAACAGAAAAACACTACCCTTCTAGGTCAGTCAGTTGGGTAAAAAGCTAATTCTTTGTCTTCTTTTTAATCAAACAATTGCTTTCATGCGAAATTCATGCTTTCATTTTTCCCCCAATTTTCGCTACTATAACTGTCGTAAAAGCCACATCATTGCGCGCTGTTATGAACCGCATTGTAATGAGTTTTCGTGCGAAATTCGTACTAACAAGCATCGAGTCGCTAATTTAGAGGCACTACTCACCTTAAATTGTCCACCAATCTTATCATGATAAACTATGAACAGCAATTCAATTTAGTGTTATCTAAAAAAAAGTATGTGCCTAATTATATCTACCGACCTACACAGAATATAAGAGTTCTTTCCTCAACGACAGGTTCTCAGTCCTCACGTAAACTAACTACGTTAGGATCTCGAGTAGTCGTGTCCTTATTTAGCTACCGACAAATAATACCAAAATTGCGTTACCTCTTTCACTACTTCCAGCCATCGAGTTCAAAGGCGTACATCAGCTGGCGGAACGAAAATCGAATTTCCAAACGTTCAAGTTTATTTTGTTTGCTACCATTTTCTTTGATATTGAGTAGCACATTGGTATTGCGTGCCAAATTATTAATGCAAGATCTGCGAATATTTTAAGATTGCTCCGCAATTTAAAGCTTGAGAAAATCCCTGAAGTTGTGTTAGGTTAGTTTTTATCAAAACCGTGTCGAATTTTTTGATTGTTACTAAAAATTGAAAGACATTTTTTTCTTAGCTTATTGTATTTCCAAATATCCATTGACGTTGTATCCAAATGTTGAGGTCATGGTGTAAGACCTGATACATTGTCTCAACTCTTACGTTTACGTATCATGCTCACCCTGAGTGATAGCTAGTGATAGTTACAGCACACGTGACTATATACTTAAGCTGCTCGTTACCAATCCGACACAGCTGGCACGCGTCGATTTGTTTGTCTTAGTTATTTTGTAATCTTTAAATACTTTTTCTTTATTTTGATCCTTAAAACGCCTATAGAGGCGTGTGATTTTGATTAAACACGCTTAAATATTAAATGTCAAAAGATTTTAGCATGTAATAAAATACACAAACCAAAGTCTTTTGATACTAGAGGGTAGCCTTTATCTGATTTAAAAATAAATCATTACATATGATTTATTTATCGCTACTTACACACATCACGTAGTATTTTTTTTAAAATCTTATTGTTAATAAACACGGACCGATCACGATTCACCTCGATTCACCTCGATCTAACCTTGAACTTGAACGGTATATTCTAAAATAGGTTTGTGAGTCATTCGCTAAACATTTTTATAATTCTCTTCGGCCGCGGCGTCAACACGTTTACTGTATCAATGTGTTCGAAGCTAATCGTATAAGTGCAATTAGTTCTTATTGTGGCGTATTAAAGTTTTCACGAACTAGAACGTTCTAGCAAACGGATTGCTTATGACTTGATGGAGCATCTTCATAAGTAGTACATAACTTCATTTTTATGATTAAATTTAAAGATTTTGAATTTAAATCGCAGAAACCGCTACAACCCTTCCGACCGGCCAATCTGGAAGTCAATGGGGTAGGCCTATGTTCAGCAGTGGACGACCTATGGCTGAAATGATGATGATGATTAAACCCTACATTGCTCTAATCCAATTTAATTGCTAAAATTTTGAACAATTGATTTCTATTTTACTCCTTTTATTTTAAAAGAAGAAGAACATTTCCTAAAGCTTAAGTATCCGAATAAATATGAAAGGGTTCGCGCTGAAGAATCCTCCCTTACCCAAATCAGACGCTGCCAAGTAAAATGTATTATGACAAAAAATTCAATTTGATAAGGCTCTGAGTCTGACGCTAAGGGAAATGGATTGCTTTCACCACTACAATTTTTAGGTCCGGTAGTAGGTATATCGTTGTTGGCATTCATACAGCTGTCAGGCAAAAACATTTCTAGTATGAGAAGACCAGACCTTCTGGCAACGCAGGGAGGTCGAGGCGGTGACCAAAATATCAATACACGTAACACCTATTCGTAAACAAACTTAGAATTCTACCACGTGACAGTGACAATAATATCTCAGATATAAAACTTTTTGTTTGAGCTTTTTTGTTGTCAAAATTATAGAATTGTGTGGCTGAACAGAATTCAATCACTATTTCAGTTAACTAGTAAATAAATTTAGATTTTCTACACACTTGGTGATTTTATTTTTGACATATTTTAAATCTCTCTATGTTCCAACATCTTTTATGTATTGGCTGACCGTAGATTTTCGCATGGATATTAGAATAAATTTAGGTTAAAGTGTTAAAGGTATTAAACTTTATATGACGGAAACCAATATTCTTGAACGTGTCGAATATGAAGTACCTACACTGTCGGAGGGAATTTTAACACCGTACTGATAACAAATTTTATGGATTCGGTTTCCTTCAAGTCGTGTTATTACGAGTTTTACGATGCTGATGTAATTTTAGGTTCATATTTTGATGTTTATCCTACGGATACTACCAACAGTATAAATAAATAAATGATGGTGCTTATAAATCCTATTCGAATTTCAGTTTAGTCATCACCCATCGATAACCAACGATGAGCATGAGCTAGCATGAGCACCAAAACACGATATGATATGATATGATACAGCGATATATCGACACCAACTGTAAAAATATGATAGATATAGCAGCTATTTTGAATCGCCGTGCCGGTGACGTCACGTATTATGATCGCTGTTTCGATAAAAATTTAAAATATCGGCTATATCTATTATATTTTTACAGTTGGTGTCAATATATCGCTATATCATATCATATATCGTGTTCTGGTGGTCATGCTAGGGGGGCATGTGTTGGTTTACTCTTACGACGTACACTGAAAACAATACATTATTTGTTGTGTTTAAACTGTAGAAAGATTATTCGTGTTTACCAATTAACGCAAATAACAAGTCTATCTGAATCTGTATCACTGCTTACTACGTTTATTTTAATTCCTAAAAACGAGACTATATACGAAAATTGAATGTATCTTGTAATAATCCAAATAAATTAATATGACTGATTTAGCAATTTCCTAGATAATTGTTTTGCGATAAAAATATTTTTATTATCTCATACCTCCAGTAGAATCTAGAGGAAAGACCTGATAATGATCTTCCAATCTAAAATCTCTGTAAATTACTGGAATTTCCAAGGCCCTGGGAAGATTTGCTGGGATAATCTATAGAAAGCCTTTCATTTTCCCGTCTACGCTCTTCGCATCTCAATTTGTCTTAACAAATTTATTCTTAAACGATTGCAATAAAGAGGGCTTCTTCTTACATTTATATTCACCGTGCCATTTAATAAGTTGGTAATCAATTCAATATCAAGATTGAGTTTTTGCAATTTTTAAAAAAAAATTAAATTGTCACGCTAAGGTTATTTTCATTTTTTTATCTGAATTTTTTTTCTGAAATTTGCACGCTAGGCCATACCAGAGATTTTATCATTATGATTATTATCAATGTCGGACAAGCTATCTTGTCGAAAACCCTTGTCCCGGTCGATGCTATCAATACCCTTGCGGTAACATATTGTAAGGGAAGTAGCTCTTAAGGTAACGGACGTGACTCAGATTTTTCCCTCGGTTTCAGCTTAAATTTATTGTCTACTAGCTGACCTAGCGAACTTCGTTCCGCCAATTCGTTTATATGGAAAAATAAAATAGTTGTTTTACTACTTTCCTTGCATTTTTTTATTTTTTCCCACCTTTTAAACCTTCCCTGAACTTCCACAAATATTTCAAGATCAAAATTAGCCAAATCGGTCCAGCCATTCTCGAGTTATAGCGAGACAAACCAACAGCATTTCATTTTTATATACAGGGTGTAACGAAAAGGTGAAATAAAACTTTAAGGGGTTATTCTACGGCTAAATTACATCAACTTTTTCTATGGGACCAACATCGAAATCTCAAAAAAATTGACGTTTCCATGCAAACTGATGCCAGCTGGTCGCGTTTTAGTATGGGAAAGTGTTTTTTTTTTGCGAATTCGATGTTGGTCCAATAGAAAAAGTTGATGTAATTTAGCCGTAGAATAACCCCTTAAAGTTTTATTTCACCTTTTCGTTACACTCTGTATATAGAAAGATTAGAACTTTTGTCGCGGTAGAAATTTTATTATAACGTTTTATTTGCATTTTGCTAAACTGTTAACTTTAGCGTTACTGTTGTTTGTTATCTACTGAGATATTGGTAAAATGTTGATTGTTCTTTTTATTTTTACTTGAATATTTTACAATTACGCAAAATGCTAATAAAGTAAAATGAAACACATGTAAACTTTTTAGTTTTATATAATTTCTAATGAAACTAACTAAATTTGCAGTTTGACTACTACTAAATTAGATTTCAAAGATATTAAAACAATAGTAACTAGTGAGACTGCATGTAATTATTAAAAACAATCAGTGTTTAACAGAAGTAGCATAACTCGCAACGTTTTATTTATCACCAGCGGTTTTAATTTATTGTCCCTTGTTATTCATCTACGGCTATTGAATCCGAAATTTTGCTTATACCTACTAATGAAGATGATAAATTATTTTGAACATTAAAAAAAAAATGTTATCACATCAAATTTTGCTGGGCCATAATCATCCATGCTGACTGCCAATATTATTGTTACAACAACCAATTGCATGTTGGCGTGACTAAAGAAGGAGCTATGTGATTGTCATTGGATATGCAATCAATCTCAGCTAGTAATTTTGATTAACCAGCTTGTTCATTTCAATCTACACCATTTTCATAAAACGGGATGAAGTACTTAAAAATGATATTATAAGTAAAATTGTTTATAGTAGTAGCTGTTGCCCGTGTCTTCGTTCGCGTGGTTTTCAATTCAATTCAGAAGCCCTCTCGGATAGGGTTACCAGATAAGGAAATCGAAAGTCCGGAAAAAAGGCTTGATTTCCATCGAAAAATCCTGAGATTTCGTTACCATTTGACAACGTACTTAACAATTTTAAAAAGTCGCAATATTATCGTCTTTATACCCCCCTCCTACGAACCGCCCCTCGCCCCAAAATATGTTTTGATTTTAATTGTGCAATTATTAATTTGATACCAAATGAAGATTATTTTTCGTTTGTTTAACTTTTATTAGAGATATTTAAAATGTAAGCTAATATTTATTTGAAAATCTAAAATTCCTAAGATTTCATAAGATTTGTAAAATCCGGTCGCAGTCCTGAGAAAAGTCCAAAGATCCTGAAATCTCGGGACAAATCCTGATATATGGTAACCCCTACACTCTCGGAAATTCTCAGAAGACCCTACTAAAGTTTTATAACAAACGATCAATAGTTTAGGAATGCATCATTAAATATACATAATTGTTTCTACGATCACACCAATTAGCTAGCTCCAAACCGAGCAAAGCTTGTACTATATACACATACATATTATAGATTTAGAGTTTATAAAGTAAAAATCTTTACGAATAATATGACGTAGCTGCGTAGGTATAATAAAGTTGTGTCTCTACGTGGCTCAAGATTCAGAACTTGTCAAAGTAGACAAATTCATGAGTAGAAGTCTAGACTTGCCTACTTTAAGTTTTCGTGATAGTTCTCCTTTGATTAAACAAGCCGGCCAAACAAACACGAGCCATTTCAGCAGTTTCTCGTAGTAAAAGTACTAGATAACAAGCCGGCAGTTTTACGAGCGCTCGCTCCAAATTACGTCGCCCAGCTACTAGAAGCAGCCAGATTTTTCTAGGATCACGAATATTTTGACCAAATAAGACTCGCAGTATTCGCTATTTTTGAGAATTTATGAAATTTTGCAATTGAAGATTCTTGTAAAGTTGTCGACGGATGACGTCATCGGAACTTACGCTAACTACCTAAAATTACAATGACACGTGGATATTACTTAATGACAACGTAATTTTAAAATAAAAAAAAAATTACAAGGTTTCTCTCATAATCTAGTTTAATAGAAGTTTTTTATAGGAGTTATTTTGATATTTTTCATTTGATTTGAAGGCGTAGACAGATCATGTTTCTTTTATTTAATGTATCTCATTCATTAACATACGTTTTGTGGTTTTATTTCTTTTGCAATTTATTTCTTTATCATCTTTGCCCGTTTTCGGGGTTGGTTCAATTGGAATTGATTCAAAAGCGCCGCTCAATTTGCCTAATTGAATCAAATGAATCTACGAAACAGAATATATAAGCACCTTGATAATCTTTTCGCACAACAATCCTAAATTTCACTATTAAAGAACTTCCTTATTAGAAAAGTCGATACGTGATGAAATTCACGGGCAGCGTCTTATTTTCTTCTGTAACTTATTTATGTGTTTACTTACTTTTGTATGCTTTCTGATTGTTTACCATACAAGATCGAAAGCGTCCTCTTACGGCTGAGCCTGTTATTTTTGTAGGCGTTACTATTAAGCCTCATATGCCGTAGCTATTATAGCAAATGATGATTTATTGCTGTTTACATAAGATTTGTAATGGCATGCTGTTACTTAAAAGTGTCTCAGTGACAAAAAATAATCGCGAGATGGATGCAATTTATTACTCCTTCACTCTGCGTACTAAATCATAATTGATTACTAGTCCAATGATGAGGACAGACGACATGATGGAAGTTATGCGTTTGGACCGCAGTGCCATGATTCCTTTTATAGTTTGAAAAATATCCTAGGATCGAAATAAAATATTGACTAACCAGTACGCTGTTACCGTACTACGTGTAACAAAAAGATGATTGTGTAAAACTAAGTTTTAATTCGTATTTCTTGCTCAGTTTGATAGAATCAAGTTTTAGTTGTACATACCTTGGTTGTTTGTAGTAATACGTTTCTCCACATCAATGGCGACATCAGTCACAATACCTTCAGCATAATTTTAGCTTTATTTACTTGTCCCATTTAATGTTCGATGCTAGGGAACAATTACGTATACATGCTGACCCATATATTCTTACTAGGTCTCTATTATAATTCATTCCTGCAAACAATTCCTGAACTCAGAACGGGATTCTTTGAATATGTAAATTCTTCACGTTTGTACCCGAAAAATTTCACTGCTCGTCTGCTCTTTTGAGGTCAATTTTCGTTGTATATTCAGGTATTTGCTAACTTAAACCATGTTATAATTATAATTAGGTATGTTGTACTTGTACTTAAGTGTATTTTTGTCTAAGCCTTAATTGTATTCTATTTCCATCAAATTATCTCGTCTTATGTCATAGAAATAATGTTATATTGCAGTTGTTCTGGAGTGTTTTTCGAAAACTCCAGCATTCTGTCCCAGCTTATATAATTTAAAATACATCCACAGTCTATTATTATAGTAATTTAAATAATCCAATTAAGAGTTATTTCAATCTTGTTTACTTGGTGGGATGAATAGAATATAAGGCTCAGGCAAATGTGATTGTGAAAGTTAAACTGAAGAGGGCGCCGAGTCCGTTGATAAATGTTGTTTTAGGACCGAAACACAAACAAATATACCAAGTCAAGATGTAGATAGACACTCTATACTACACGCCACTAGTAAATAGAGTTATAAAAGCTGCTAAAAATGCACATTTGGTGATGTAATAGGTAACCTAGGTAGATTTTCTTAACCAGTGTTTGCTGAAGATACATTCTTTAGATCTTTGCATCAGAATAATAAGTCGTCAGAGATTTTTTTTAACTGGAGGTTGCTTTTATCACTGTGACCTCCTTAGGAAAGGGATCTAAGTAACAGGATTGTTTAAAGGTATCCTATTACATTCGTTGGCCTTAAACATATCTCAGTTTATCCCTCAGATTTAGTGTGATCTGGCACTCGAACATTTTCCATCGAAACGGCTCTCGCGGCTTTTACATAAGCAAAGTTAAAATCCAATAAAGCCCCTAAAACTTAAAGTAGATAATGAAATAATTTCTGGGTCAGCTGATCTTTTATAATCATTGTCATGAGAGGAATCGTTCGATCGTACCTAAGGTTAATAAGGTTATCAGAGTTCAAGTTGTTTTCGAAGTGAAAAGATAATTGAGTTTTTGTCATTTTCGCTTAAATGTTATATATTTTTTCAATAATTCTTCTTGTATTATATTGTGTTTTTTGATATGATAATAAATATTTAGTAAAAGAAAGTTTTTTTTTACGTTACTAAAATAAATCCTTTTACCCTATATTTTATTTATTTATTTTAAATTGTCTAACCATAAGAGAGTTATTAGAAGCACTTTGATTGATTTCCACTAACAAGTAAACTCTAAATACTATTTAATTAAATCTAAAATATTATTAGTATATTTTACTAGATAGTAAATAATTTTATTTATTTTACGATAACCTATAAAGATTATCGCAAATATTTTATTGCTAGTGCATAGTTTTATCGATAGCGGAAATATTATAGAATTATAATCTTCTATTGCACGCAATAATTATTCTTATATTGTATTTATTGGCTCTTGCAAATTAGCTGCCGGCTGCTATTATTTGTAGCTACTATTATTATATTTAAATTACGATCACGTTGGGGCTGAGTAAATGAATGACTACTTAAGCATTAAGTTATATTGCGTATTGTTTGAAACAATAAAATAAATGGCAATGTTATGTCTAGTACAAAATAAATTATTTTGAATAGCATATTTCTAATCATATTATGAAACTATTAAAACAACCAAGGGAGACGTTCTCCCTACCTATCCTTTTTTTACAACAAACGACCTTCATCAATCAGGAATTTTACATGACATGACTAAAACGAAACTTTACAGGTAACCTTAAATGTGTCATGATCAGTGATCGGAATAAGTAGATTGATTTGGGGTCAATGATCTCAAACATTGATGTCAATATGGACATGCCTCCGAGATTCCGGCATTTCTTTGTATCAGTTTTTGTAAAAAGGCATATCCATATTATGCTAGCACTACCAAAGTACATCAAATCAATCTACCTATTCCGATCACTGGTCATGATGTACTGTCTCATTATAGACTACTATATTTTCTACCCATATTATGTCATTTAATTTATTAAATTACTATCCCATAATAATAAATATCTAATCGCATCAGAACAACGTGCACTTGTTAGCGTAGGTTATAAAAAGATTGCAGATAAGAAACATGATAAGCTCGACCCAGTAGATCACCTGTAAACCGCGGTTTTATGTTAATATGTCGCTCTTGTCGTTTCACTCGAGCACTCGGTAACTACTCACGAACACTGAGTAATGTTTGATAATAAATAAAAACCGATTTCAAAAAAAAATTAAAACACATATTTACGTAAACATACCTAATCAGTTATTTTTAGCGCGGTGCGAATCAAAACTTAATAAAGCTGGAGTTTAAAATGTTTTCATTTGCTTTATTTGTAAATTTTTTAGTATTTAAGTTTATTTTCTGTACAGGACCAAAATTTATCTGTTCTACACCGATTTTATACCCGATTTTGCACACTTTTTTTTAAATGGTATGGTACTTAACTATTTAATAAAAACCTAAACATTTTGGGTTAGTTTTAGCGACGATTTGGTGTAACTACACTCTTAAAAACATACAGTCAAATTGACAACCCCCTTATCGAAGTCGGTTGTAAACTGCTAGACAAGGTGAAAACGAACTAGTAGACCTTGAGCATCTTACAATCATTAAATAAAGAAAAAAACATTGAAAAATCTACTACAACTTAATTACTGTGGTTATGTTACATGTAAGTAATAATTGCTTTCGTTGAATTGATCGAGTAAGAATATTGTAGTCTTGGTTAGTTACTTAAGCCCGTGTTCTGTAACGAGAATTTGGATTTGTGAATTGATTTCACAATAAACGGGGTGCTAGGTTGAACGAGAGACATAATTCTACAGGTTGTTCTACTTTAATTTTACTATGAGACTAATGGTAAAATCGAGAAAAAAAACCGGCCATGTGCCAGTCGGACTCGCGCACTGAGGGTTTCGTACTCTGATCATAGAAATATGATCTGAGGTTTCGTATAAACTTGTAGGGAATCGAGTCTCAAAGCTTTTAACCGCTATTACCGAGTTTTCTAAGAGAAAAAATATGTAATGTAACTACAAGTTTATGATTATTGATGTTTTGGCTTCTTTTTGTCATATTTCATGATTTTAGGTCAACTGTAGGTTTTGATTCCCTTGCGAGTATCACAAATGCGGCATAACCCTATCTTTTTATTGCGTTGATTAGAAGTTAATTATTTTCACAACTGCAAGGGATTGTAGACCTGAGTATTTAATATGAATTTCAAATTGATATCTCCACGCGTTTCTGATGAAATTATCTTGACAGACAGATGGTCTGACAGACAGTCAGATGACGATAAAGTGATCATATAAGGTTTCCTTTTTACTTGTCGGGCTACGGAACCATAAAACAGTGGTTTCATACAAAAGTCCAAGCTAATCGACTAAAATGTATGGTACAGCTATATTTGTATCTCAACAAAGCGCAAGAATAGATTAACACGGACCAAAAACCGAAAACTCTGCAGCTAAGATCTAAATCTTTTAATCAGCTCAAATTTACGGGTGTCAGTAATTTTAACAATCGAATACCTTACAAAGCTTTGAAGCTGTATGGGAATGTATTAAACTGGCCCTTAGGGATAGAACTAAGTTTGTAAAGCCTGCATTCAGTCGCGGCATGACAGGCACAAAGGACGGGGTCAATGTCCTTGAGGGTACATTAGGTATTCTGTCTGGCTGGACTAGACCCTCACCTTAAATCTGGGCTAGGTAAATATCGTAATAACACGGCTAATTATACATGACGCCTAAAGCAAAATCTACTTATTTTCTAATACATACGTGTAATTATGCCTGAGGCTCTTACTGATAGCTAAGTTACGTAACAACCGCCTATCCAATATGAAAGAACTAATGCCTCGAATAAAGCAAGTAATCCTCGTAGTTGCCGTACCTACAAATGTCGAAGTAAAAGGTCGACCCTTTCAGATCCAGAAACGCCTACTACTTACCTAAACACAAAAGTTTAAATACATTTATTTCAGACAAACGGCATCCATAGAAGTTAGAGCATTGTATAATAGTAGGGAATTAAAGGTATTAACGTTGTACTTAAAGAAGCTGAACGCTCCCACCAGCTAACGAGGCAAATAGACGATCCACCTCATATGCCTACGGTGGCTGACGATGGCTGGATTATTCATAGACCTATGATCTACCATATTTTTACTTTCGCGTTGCATGATTGATACACTAAAACTGGAATTACGCGATTATGCTAAGTACATATTTTACCTTATTTACCTGACGTTTTGACCGGGTAGGTATATCAATTAGTAAACCACCACCACTGTCGGTTTTAGTATGTAATCTTATTGTATATTATTATCTACGTATTGACTTTTGATTTATTTCTTATCTTGAGAAAAAAAAAACGATTATCGTCAGATATGAACAATTACGCGAATCGTTTTTTACTTGCGTGATCACGTATTTCTTATTACTTCAGAAATTAGGTTAAGCGAAGATTGTTTCTTCGTATACACTACAGTAAGAGCAATGGCATCTTTATTACAACACTAATGCTATTGTGGAGTATCCGTACAGATTATATTGTTTTATCGCGTCTGTGAATGGACTGATTGTTGCCTTGATATTTGACCTATCTGGAACAAACTTTGTGAGTCACTAAAGGAGCCATAATTATTTTCAGAATTTTGTTTCAAAATCATTTTATGAAATCAGTTTCTAAACATACTCTTGTTAATCCTTTACTAAACCTTTTCACTGATTCAAATTCGTCGCACCATTTTGTGTTTCAGCTTAATTACGTCATTATTATTCGTCACGCATAGGTATCTCTCCCATTTCTACAACTTTGATAACTTTAAACCCGAAAGCATTTTATGAAACTCCTGTGGAATTAACCATGCTTACACTCTGAAATGTATTACATTTGTGAATTCACAGCAGCGAAAATAACTTCAATATTTACATAAGAAAATGCTTATTATTCTAGTAACGAGACTAGTCTAGTGGTACACATGGCTACAAGTCAAGCTAGCTATGATACATTTTATTTTATTCTGGCGAGAGTTCATCTTACAAAGGAAATGTTTAACTTAATAACTTATAGTCGTGTGTACCTTCGTACTTGTCTAAGATGACAGTCACGTTCAGTTTATAGTCAGTAAGAAATATAATGTAAGTATTCATATTTTAACTATTTCGCTCTTGTACATGGTTTCTTCTCTCTTTTGACAGGGCTTCATGATAACTTGAAACATCCTCGTCTATTCTGGAATTTAGAAATATTCATGATTCATAATGTTTGTGGTATTTGTTCAGTTGCTGTTGCTAGTTGCATTATTGGCAAATGCCCAACTATTTCAAATTTAATTGAAGCTATTACATAAAGTCGCTTGCGGTGTTATGTCGCATTTCTTTTTCAACTAAATTATTCTTTAACCGATGGCACATTATACGATTTATTTCTTCTTCTTCTTATGTTTACGGCGACGATTCAGTTACATCTAAACATAACACATGATCACGAGTACAAACTATTTTATGACATTATTTTCGTTGATACTTCTTCTAAAAAGTTTTAATACTTACCTATATTAGTAATTTATGGTTATCTAAAATTGAAATTTGCATTTACAAAAAAAAAACTACAAAAAGTAATGCTAATCTAAAAATTACGTCTTATTTTTATTTGTATTTTTTTTCATAAGCCATTAATGTTTGGTAACATGACAGTTTAATTTATTGATTTCAACATCACTTCACTATATCGAGTGCTCAACATATTATACGCTTTTGCGAAGACGCAGCTACAGTCGTAATCATAGATAAAAGACTGCCCTCTTATCTGTATGGCGTGACTCCTTGTGCCGGCTTTTAGGCTCGGCTTTACGAGAATTCCACACGACACGTTTCACGATACTTACCCTACCACCTACATCTTTCCCTAGACTCCCTAGTGCCTCAAGTATATTAAATAACTAAGTGCCGCCATTCACTTTTTCCTAAGAAAAGAAAATCTTTCCACTGTTATTTATATGATCATAATTTTCTCTATTCAATTTTCGTGTCTCATTTGTCATTCACATTTTACGTACAATTTTGGAATGAAAAATGACAATAATACTTAGATTTTTAAATCTGCGGAGTTTAGTAAAAATATAAACGATTTAATAATATAAAATGCTGCTGCACAAACTTATTATATATTTTTCCTTATTGCCTAATCTTTACTGAAGCAGTGTAAATCCAATATGGCGTGAGAATCCTTGAATGTTCGTGGTATCGTCGGCTTGAGAGTTATTTATGAGAAATATTATTTTATCAAAAGCCTGTTCGTTCTAAATTTCTACATTTGAGATTCTAATGCAGTCGATTTATTGAATTTTACAGCTGAATCGAGTAAGTATATATTGCTCATGCATGAAGTGTTTTTTGTTTGCTCTGTCTGGCATGGCATGATGCGAATAGTCAAACCTGTTTGCCGCACTCGTTTGAAAACTAGATATTGATATTTGATCATTCTAAAGCTGTATTTTTTTATTCAATTTGCTTTGTCATCAAGTTTCTTCATATTAGTTGAATGGGTTATTTTTCATGTCACTATCAACTACGTTCGTAAGCTTAAAATTTTAATTGGACTTGAAGGAGAATTCTTGAAATATCTACAATCGATAAAATGCATTACACTTGTTTGTCACATCTAAAGAATGCGACTTTTGACTTTTTATTATAAATATTTGCACATACGAATGCCTAAAAATTGTTTTTAATTTGACTAGATCAGAAATCATATCCAATTAATACCCACGTCTGGGGTAATGAGATAATATTGTTTTACTATACGACTAGTGACTTTAACCGAGGTAATTCATAAATACAATTAAATACTAGACCTGCGTCGACCAAAGTCGAGGAAAATATAAATAGTCATGACAAATTTTTGCCAGTTTTCTTTGTCCATATATTTTTTTAAATACTTAATTGTAGTGGATTACTTGGATTTTTGATTTATTGTAAAATTGACTGGCAAGGTTTTACCTGCCTGAATACATTCAAAAGATATGAAATCGCGGCCATAATTCGTACTATTACGACTAATGGTAATGTTATTAATCAAGTTTTATAGCGAATTCATTATAATGAAAATTTCATTGTTAACTAAGTATACATACATGTAACTTAACTGTTAAAATAAAATTATGTATAGGAGCTAGAAAACACACAGTGAAAATGAATCGATAAATTAATGTGGACATCTGTCAGTTGTGATCATGACTTCCGTTCCTTCTTGTTGCTCTCAGGTGTCAAACGACTGTCTGTTAAAATAAATACTATTTTTAATTTATGTGACACTCAAAAGTATAAATCGTGATTTACCTATTAATTTGTCGAGCTCATACCACATATGGACGCGAACGTAACAAAAAAAAACATTGTTTCGTTTCCTTGGCTTGACGGGGTAATTCTTGTAGTTTTCGTGCACTAGCAGAGACTACAATCCTCAATTGCAACTTCGTATGTCCTTTTTTAATGATGTCTACTCTACATGCCAACGAAAAAAAATCCTCTACTTTATTGAATGTTTGCTATTCTAGACACACAATACACATGGACTATGGGACATCGTATAGTAAACAGTAATAGTAAAAAGAATATAAAAGGTTTTCCGCGTTGACCCTCTCTAGTTCTGTTTGCTATATTAATGCAATATATCCTGAAATAAAGTGGCAGCTTACGGGGAGAATATACTGATCCCTTGAGATTAGTTCTTATTAAGCTCCAAATGTTGTAGTCGTTAATCTTTATCACTACAGAGTTATATCTAAAGCAATATTAGTTGGGTTTCGTTTCTTATATTTTAGTGCAAAACTCGTTTTTCTTCTTAGCGTGTCGATGGCAAACAGAAGTTAAGTATCATGAGCCCAGTAATTTTCACGCGAATAACATTATCTGTGGCATTCAAAACAATAATGTTAAGTGTCGTTTTAAACGTGTACGAGTATATTCATAAATTGTTTAAATTGGTGTACGAGTCGTACCGTGAGTTTTCAAGTCTTGGCTTCAGAGTTCATAACAGGTAGTACGCACTCGTCTTCAGACTTTGAGGGATTGGCGATGAAGATTCGATAGTTTCCCAAATTCTGCCCAGCCCAGCTGTATTCCCCTGCAAACTTCTCTCTCTCTCTCTCTCTCTCTCTCTCTCTCTCTCTCTCTCTCTCTCTCTCTCTCTCTCTAGCGAGCTTTGGAAGGAACTATTTAAACTTTGATGCCCTGTATCACCTTTCTATTTTTTTTAAAGTGATTATACTATTTACAAAGTATCATCATCGGATATATTAAAAGTTTTGTACTAAAAGAATCCTTAGTGTCATCATCATAATCATTTCAGCCAGAAGACTAAAGTGGCCGATTGGAAGCGGCAGGAATATTTTGTTCCTTTCAAATCTAAGTACTTTCGGGTTCATCATCATATAAAAATATATTTATAATTTAATGAAAAATGCCCTAAGTGGTCTGACAGTCGGTACGTCTAATCAGTATGTTACTGTGCCGTTTTTTTTACTTTCCATATTAGGAATTTCATGGCTATGATTAGATTTTAGCTTAACATACTTAATACGCTTTAAAGTCTGAAGTAATTTACATATTTTCTTAAGCGAATCTAGTTTACAAATAATAGTAGACATTATTTCAAAGCATAATCCACTAGTAAAGCGTGTCAAACAGAACGTGACCACGCCAAAAGAAATTTCCTAAAGTCATGCTGACAAATATCCGTCTTACCAGACGACGCTGCCTACTCGAGATAAAGAATTCCCTACTTCGTTTCCTGCTTATTTGAACAGCCGACTTTGAGAGTTGTCCGGTAAATACTCTTGTAATTTGTTTTTCCTAACTGGGACTGGGCTTAGCTTAGGGTTCTGCGCTAGAGAATTAAGGGGCCCGCTTATACAAAAACAGGATTTGTAACCCACTAGAATACTAAGTGCATAACTAACAAATAACATAATATTATAGTGCTAAAAATCCTAATTATTAATTGCAATCCACTTTATTGCACATTCTTTTTTGTACTTACACGAAGATATTTCTCAAATAAATAGAAATTTAGACTAATTTCGGCTAATAAAATTATGTTCACCTTTACTGCTGAATACTCCATTTATATACTCTCAAACTCAAAGTTAGTTAGTTAGGTTTCAAAGTTATCATTTGTAATGAGTTAATGAATACTCCTAAGATTTTTTTCTATTATTATTTTCGACTTATCCGTATTCATATTGCATTCATTCATACTTTACAAATATTATAAATGTCAAAGTAACTCTTGTGTGTCTGTTACGCTTTCACAGCAAAAACTAAAGTTTTGTACGGAGTAAGCTTGAACCCTAAGGAAGAATATTAGCATTTTTTAAATTCTCTCCTTAGGGACTAACATTGAGTTCGGGAAAGCAGGTGAAGCCACAGGCACAGCTAGCACATGAAAAATCTACCATTTGTAATACCAGTACACCAACCAATGTGATTGTATTTTTTTCTTTGCAGTGTTCTCAAAGGGACAATGCGAGACTGGGCAGTATCGCTTCTTGGCCAAGACTGGTGGCTACGTCTGGGTTCAGACCCAGGCCACTGTCATCAACGACAAGCAGCAGAAACCTGTCAGTGTCGTCTGCGTCAACTACATCATAAGGTAGGTCTAGAATAAGGTTAGATTTAGGACTTTTAAAGTCTGGACAACGTCTAATTTTTATTTTTGCAAAGGACACTTTTCAGGATTTGATTGCTAATAAGCTTAATTGCTTTGGGAGAAGTGAAGGTAAGTAATCATTTCAAGTACTTTTTTATTGTTTGTAAGTTATTTACCCAACTGGTCTGCTATAATTCGTGTCTACATACATAATGGCTATCTACGCCGTGTCGTAAACGAAAGCCTTATCTTGATTGGCCACCTTTTAGTTTATGAACACTTTCATTACAGAGCCTGCCAAATTGATAACGAGATTAATGAAAGAAGCGTTTGCAACAATGCTAGTTTTTCATAATCTATTATCTTAGCGTCTTTCTATGCACAGACTTACATAATGGAATTACTTCATCCATCAATAATCTGGTTTTAAGGTAATCTTGAATAATCAATTTCATTCTAAATAATGATGCTGATGCCCAGGAATGCAAACCTAGGATCACTTTAAATAGACTACGGATTGCCTATGTCTCTGGCCGTGAGTAATCCGGTCCGCCAAAATAAGACAGTATCACGCATCCGTCTAGCCCAATAGAACTAATCATTTCACCGGGATAAAAAAAATATATCCCTTCCCTTAAAACTGCAAAAGGTCGAGACGTTTTGCCGATGCTGGGTAAAAGAGTATAAGTTAGGTACATGGTAGGGATTATGATAGATAACTTTTAACGGTCGAATTGGATTACAAAGTCAAAATCAAATCTTGTCATCGACGAGATAACCTAAGGAGGTTTCCTCGATATGTTATAACGATTGAAAGACTCGATTGAGGCAAAGCACGGATATAAATAATATATATAATATAACATTTTACCATACATATAAAATAACACATACCTAGTTAGATTAATTTGCAGATAAAACCGATTATGTGGAGATTTAAAAAAATACTTGAATACCAGTCAGTATCTCTCGAACTTCGCTGCTTTTGCACGGGCCGTTGGTCGATAAAGGAACAGGATAAGCCTTTGAACCTGCGGTTTCATAATAATTTCCTCAGAAAATTACAAATTACTTACACTATTTCATAATACAGAAATGTTTTCCACTCCCTTAAGTTTCTATTTCATGTTTGAGCAGCTCGTTTATCTCATCGTATTGTTACTAAACTTTAATTTATTTTTCTACTTTCGGAAACAATTTATTCTTTGAGAATTTTCTTTGAAGCCTTTCAAATAACTTACATTAAGTGTTGAATTTTTATAAACGTGCGATAAACCTCGATCGAAAACACATTTATTACACCCTTTCGTCTGGGTTTTAGATCTACTTGCACCAAATCTTTTAATCTGGATCTTCACAAAATGATTTTATTTAATCTGACGGTTTTAAATTATATATTTTCAAGTTTGTGTAACTGTGGAACTGAGGCTTCGTTAATGGCAAACATAATCGTTTCAAAAAATACAAGAATTAACTATTTCTGTTGACGAATTGATCAAATTGTATTGTATGTACGCAATTGTTGTACTACAAGGCTTAGGCGATCTAGATTGCGTGTCAGGGGCATCGCTTTGGCTTCTCTTACTAAAATGCTAACGCCCATTAGTTGGCAATCTCACGCCTAGTGGCACATAATGTTTATATTATTTTTATTACGTATTCGCTTCATCAAAACGAATAATGTTACCTGTATATCTGCTATTTATCATTCTCCCTTTGCCACAAATTTTTTTCCCTATTGTTTTCCATTGTTTTTCTGGTCTACTACGGGTGGTAATTGGAACGTGAAGGGATTTTAAAAGATTTTTCACATCTTCTGTCTCAAATTCTTAATATCATTAAATATATATATATATATATATATATATATGTTACGCCAAACAACACTTATTGTTTGGTGTAAGGTGTTTATGGTCTCGAATCTCGAAGCCTTTTTGTCAGGGGCATGTCTCCTAGCACGCTAAGAACCGAGTCAAGTCAACAGATCCCAAACTGGGAATCAAATGCGTTTAAGACAAATCTCCGCGACACTATGGCAATAGGGTCGTCTGTTGGACATTATAAACTACGAAAAGGATTTAAAAAAACAACAACAACGTTGATTTAAATAGTATCTTTCTCCTCCCGAATTCGTTTTAAAATACATTATCTACGTTTTCCTTTTGTAATAAAATACTTTGTACATAGATAAATTTCCTATTTCTCCCTTGTATTCAAACAAAGTTTTAATTGATGCCCCATTAATTTCAAAATAACTTTTAGGATAATGAACTCGATCTAACTTTTCTAATAGTAACTTTTACTCTTTTTCTTTTCACTCCCAAAAAAATAAAACAACCGCAATAAACAGTTTTAAATTTCGAGTATTTTGAAGTTGATTTAGATGTAAACGAAATCAAAAGTTCAAAGTTTTACATTTAATCCTACATTTTTATAAAGGACTAGCTGTTGTCCGCGACTTCGTTCGCGTGGTCTTCAGTTTATTCATAAATAATTTTCTGCGCAACTTTCTTATTTTTTTCTTTCAAAAGAACCTTCTCCTGACAGTAAATAACACAACAAAAAAAGAATTAGCGAAATTGTTCCATCCGTTTACGCGTGATGCGATGACCAAGGGATAGAGATTCATTTTATTATAATAGAAGATAATATTTAGTTTGACTTTAGTAGGATAGCAGAGACTTGTATTGTTGTCAAGTACCTTATTTGCTATAGGTATTGTCATGGCATGCATATTAAGTTCTTAATACTCTCTTTCACGATTATTTATTTAAACTAAATTAAATACTTACTGTAATGGATCCTGTAAAGATTATCTTTCTTGATTAAAGTTTTTATGACAGAGCTTTTTAAGATTAGGGATCATCATGGGCCGTGATTAAATACTATTTAATGAAAACAGATCCTGCTTTTTAATTTATGTGCGCAGATGGTTTTTTGGAAATTTTCGTTCTTTACAATGCAAACGTTTGTCTACATCCTTGAGCGTTGTCTTCTAATAGATAACGGAATACTTCCCATCTTTATTTAATAAAAATCTTTAACTCGTAAGATTAGCTACACAGGGAGTGCTAACTTCTACACTGCGTCAAACCCACAAGTGCTATGTTCTAGGTAATCACGTATATTATGGCCACCCTAAAGTGCTAAGTGACTAATTGTCACATTGGTAGTAACGATATTGTATAGTATAGTATGTATAATAAATGTATTTTCTTCTTTCTTCTTCTATATTCACCAAGCCCTTTGTACCACGGCTGCGGTGCATAGACCTTAGGACCTTATTTCTCATCAGCCTTTATTTTGTAACCTACTAAGTGTCATTGACATTTTATTGTACTTTTATTGTGCCGTTTCAGGCAGCCATAACTTTGTTATTGGAGTCGTTTCCATCGCAAACAAGAAATATTTCAATGGCACTGAATTTGCCGTGTATAAATGGATTTTCTTTGTTTTTTATGTAACAATAAATTAGTGTTTTAATGTTGACTGGACGTTCTATTTGGCTGGTTCGAGTTCCAGACAAACAATAGACAGTATATTTTTGTATTGTTCGTTCAAAAAAATTTTTTTCATTCCAGAATGATAATCAAGTTAAAAAATATTACTATCACGAGTTTTTTAAATCCTACCACATCTTATCTGATTGATAGTCACAAACACCTAATGCACTTGAACTGCACAAAAGATGAAACTGCAAAATCAAACATCGCTAACACTACATGACATGTTATGTATATTTTAAACTTATTATTAGACGGAAGGTCGGGGCTTACAAATATATTCCTGGTATACAAACATATGTCAAAACCTGTGTTATTGCTGCCCAACTGTTTACAACTGTATTTCTAAATAGATGGTCTTTTGTCAAATGATATTTAAAAGTATCCGGGAGAATGAATAGTATGGTATATCCACGGTGTGTGATTTTCGTGACGGTTTCGGGTGTTAATTTTGAATCGCATGACATAGAAAAGCCGCTTCCATGTTCTTTTCGTTATATGGGCCCTTTAAGAAATAAATCTCAGTTTTTATTGCTTCCTTTTCTTTTTCGCCAGCCAGAAATTTCCACTCGCCCTAAGGGTTCAAGGACATTTGATATCGCACTTTGTTTTTGCCCGCACGATAACAAGACGAGCCAAAATATACGAGCACTCCAAAGTTTCGTAATAGTTTCAATAATATATACTTTAGCTGTTTGATTATGGAACATAGCTAATAAAAGTTTTAAAACAAATATTACGTATGTATTCGCTGTTATTATCGTGAATTATCTAATTGATTTGTGGTTATATAAAACCATGTAAAAATTTACAAGCCTTATAGAACAAAATTTATTTTTGCTAGTGAAAATTGCATCTGGTTTATATTTTTTAAGTTTGATAAGAACTGGCACGAAGAGACTGTATTAAACAATTCACATATATTTTACTTGTTTGATTTTCATTAAATTTTATGTAAATATATGCCAACCCTGCATTTTTTATTTGACTTTTTAAACAAGAAAAACTCTGGGCAGGATGAGCAGTTCAAAGTTCAATATCAATCAGTCGGTGTGCAATATCACGGCATGCTCTGATGAAATAACGCAACACTATCAGCTCTGAGATACGTAGCAACAAACATATTTATCTCGTCAATAATTACACATTTATAAACACGTTCAGTGGTTTAATTTATAATGCCTACTTCTTTGCGTGTTGCAGTTTACTGAAGTCGGCTCCTCTTGTTATCATGCTAGCCACGACAGTCTCAGTCCCTTGGTTTATTTGGGTGATATCGAATGTTTTTGGGTTACGTGTGTTTTGTTGTTTGTTGCAGGCTCATAAAATGCCCACATAAGGTTTAATTCTGCTTGCCATAATCTTAACATATTTCTTATGATTTCCAAGACAAAACTTTGTGTCTGTTATAGGTAGAAGGTACAGGAACTCGCCTCAGTTAGCTTTTAAATCCTTATTTCACGTAATTACACAAACTATTACATAAATGAATTTTTAGTTTAGTTCTTTCAGACAGTTTATATTGGTCTGCTTTATTTTGGATACGAGTTCAAAACCATAAATTATATTTACAATGCATTCTCATTCGTAATGTTAATGTTGTCCTCGTGAATTGGGTTTACAGCCTGTCTGTCTGCATTGATTAAGTTTTGACCTTATACGTTAAAATTACACGTGAGGGTGCGAAGTAATCAACTTTTTCTTATAGGTTAGGTTGATAATGTAGATCACTACCTCAATTATGTTCAAGTTCCTGTTCTTTTTCACTGGGCATCGCGTTCTTGCGTGTTTTCGTTGTAATAGCGTATTGCCGAGTTCATATCATTCTTGGCAGACCTAGAGTTGAAAGATCCACATATTTTTTTATATCTACCTACGGCTAATCAACCAACTACAATACTTCAAATTTTCTCAATATTTAACTCTACGTCTTGAACTTTATGGTCGAAAATCGATCGAGGAAATTTGATATCTTTTTGATAGATCAGCTGTTGACTCTACCTAAAAATGGTTGGAAAATTATTATTTCTTTGATGATTAGTAATGATTTCATTAACTTAAAAACGTGTAGCATTTGCTATACTTTTCGGTGTGTTTAGGATTTTATATATTTAAAATTACCATTATTTTCATTAGATATGGTTAAGCTACGGTTAGTTATTTGTATATGACTTTGTAAAAAAACCCTTGGTTTTAGGTCACCCCATAGAGATCTTACATACAATTTCAATCGACATAGTGAGTTTCCCGAACATTAATTGGGACTATAATATAGTGTTAATGTGTGTAAGCCATTCTGCCAAGCATCTTGACTCGTAGACGTACAATATTTTCTACTAACTGACTGCTACCTAGATAGTTAATTGTATTATTTTTCTTGATGAACATCTCTTAGCGAACTTAGTGGTTTTATTTGTTCAGGCCGTGACCTATAAATTATGTCATTACGACTTAGATTAGGATAATCAGTTTACATTTCACTATATTTTGGCCTTTTGCCAAACCTTTTATGGAAATTGTTTTTTCTTCTTCAAGGAGTCGTTTTATTTATCAATTTAGAAAATAATTATCGTGTAAAAAAGCGTAAAGTTATTCAAGTAAGGCAAATCCGGAAGTAAATAGGTTAACATAATGCATATAACCTAACAGATAAGTTGTTAATTGCACATAATATGTGGAAAGTTTATCTTATCGTTGTTGACTGGCTGATTATGAAACGCTGCGCCGGCGCAACTCGCAGGGTTATCAGAGGTGAGCTGGTTGCTATGTCTCCGTTATGTAGAACTATCAATTGTATGGGTATAAATAAAGAAGTATCAGTTTTGTGCTTTAAAAAAACTTTAGGGTAGTATGACACCATCCATGTGATCTGTGTTTCTAATCAGGGCACGCTTTAACATAATCTCGAATCGGTAAATCGACTCTTGACCTGAGAGATGAGATAAACACATCAAGAAATCGCATAGTTTACCTTAACCTAAAAAATATAAGCCTTCAGTGCTTAAAATTGTTACATTATGATATTTTAAGTTTGGTCTAATCATTTTTTTTAGGTTTTTCATTCTTACTCGTATAAACACGAAGGATGATCATAAGTGGTACTTAAAATCATCTGCTAATTATTTAATCCTCTGTTAGTCAATAACAGTTATGGTGGTGTCTACTGTTACATAATATTTACTGCTTGTTTTTCTTGTCTCGTGTATACTAACAACGTTTCATTTAAACTTTAATTCCCCGGGTACATCTGAGACGGAATTAGTTGGAAACTTCAGTAAACTGTTAATTTATAACCTTTTGATTATAATTAAAGTATGAAGTTACTTGCTTATTTGTTTAGTTAAATAATGTTTGCTAATGTTTCGGGTAATGCTTCGGGTGAGAACTGGTGGCGATTTGGTTTTATCACTCTATTAATGGGCTAGTTTCCTAAAAAAAATCTAATTAGTCCGTCAGTTGGATTAACAGAAAATATTGGACAAGTATTTTTTTCTTTTCTTAATCAAACAAAAAATGATGAAGATATAGCCCGTTAAAGTTTTGCGTAACGTCACGCCTTCCGACACTTTGTAGCAAGGCGTGACGTCACGTGTTTTTTGACCCAGGAAACTAGCCTATTCTCGATTGCGATCCTAGTAAGCGGATTAAATATAAAAATCTCAAAATTAGTCTTTAAGCCTGTCTGTTTGCTATGTAGTATTGGTTTTTTGTGTACATGTCATCTAAAATGACAGTTTAATGTTGTTCCCAATTACCCTAATCCTAATCACCTTAGAAAAAAGAGCCAAATTGACTTTTACCTTCTTTTAAAGTAAAGTGAAACTGAATCGTTCAGGACCCAGGTTTTAGTCAAATATCAACAGTTGCTCCAATTTAAGAAATGTCTCAATTACATCTGAAGATAAAGAGTAGTCCGATAGTTTTGATACTTCGGTCAATAATGGATTCTTTTAAAACATGCTTACTTTATCAGATACAAATACAACCCTGGTTGGTTGATTTATTAGACGATATGAATGATCGTGTGTAGTCTACATTTACTGTGTTTACTATACGTCGTAACAAGTAAATAAGTTTAAAAATAACTATATTGCAGCGTGCGATAAGGTTGTTGTGTGTCACATTATGTCTTAATGTCTATCTATAGTTAATTAATAGCTGCCTTACCTGGGCACTAAACAAACAACTATCATTAACGGATAGGGTGACCAATAGGCCATAATAAATACATCTCAATTAATAAAGTAATTGTTTAAATTAGTTGGTCGTGGAGACAATTTCCATCACCAATCGCAAGGGTCTTCTGCTTGACCGCCAATAAAAATGCCCGGTGAAGGTTACGTAACAGGTAATTATCCAATGCTTTACGAGTATATGCATACCCAGTTATGAGTATCTTAGGAATCATACATATAATTAGTTTATCTTCTTGTCTACCCAGCTTAGTTCTTTATTTTGGTCGTGTGGTTGTATACTTTGCTAGATATTTATTTAGATGCTTTTTCAGTCCTTAAAGCAAAATATTGTGGTGCTCCTAATATGTAGTCTTTCTATTTAGACTAGACCTTAGCCAGGGTTACACCTGGACTCATGCGTGCACCATCGTGACTCGTATGTGGGTCAATGCGATATGTATGTTCATGCGATACAATCTAACAGCCACGCCTTGTCACTAGCAATTAGTGTCTTGTACTATGCTAATGATCTCTGCCTTAATAAACCCTTTCACTTACGACGGAACTTGCATCCTTGTCAGATCTGGTACTGTTCTTAATAATGGATCATAATGCTCTTGGGTCCATCGTTGTGCTGTTGTCTTATCCTTATTGCCTGATCTGATCAATTTGGTGCCGATCGCATCTTTCCTGCATCTATATTGACGATCTATTAATCTCTTGTTCGGTAGTTTTAAGCTAAACATTTTCAACACACCGAAATGTATCTTTCAGAATGTACAATAATTAAGTTAGTATAGATGTCGCATACGGCTAGCGACGGTGTTACTATCTTAGTTGTTTTGTTTATCGCCGATATAAGAATCATACCTTAACTACTAAATCGGTACCATATCTTCTTTTGAGATATGCTCACAATAAGTTTTGCTGCGCGCACTTCCTTTCCCTTTGGCAATCACTGGCTTAAATAATAAAATTCAAACCGTTATACCTCGCACCAGGAGTAGACGCTATTATTCTACCGTAACGAGTTTCAGTAAAATTAGCATAAAATGGACACGCTAAATCTGTCGTAAAATTATTCCAGACTAACATCGATTTCACAATAAGAACAACTGATCCAAATTCACTCCTGTAATGAATACAGTTGCACGTTTCATACTTCAATGAAGTGTATTGCTTTTCTATTGTGTCCTATCCTAATACTCCATTAGAATGCACATGAATCTGCATACGAATCGTAATTTTGTTGATTGAAAATGCTACATTCAATCCGTTTAATCAGTCGCTTCGACCTGCTATTGTTTGTATAATGTGAATATTGAATATTGTGGTGACTTATTTGTCTGCACATAAATCTCAATTTCCTGCTTTGGTCAAGTCTACGTAATGTCTTGATGACAAGCGATAACGCAGCTTCAACTATAAATTATCGTTGCTGTATTCGAGTGTCAGTGCCGGTATCAAATAGGGCAAAAGACGCGCGAGTGACAGAGTTTCAACCGTAACTGTTAATTATTTAGCAACTGAAATACACGTGCGCTCGTGCATCGAGTTCAGTTTTGCGGTCGTCGCTCGGTTTATGCAGCAGGCGAGCGCATACTACTGCGATTCCATCTACCCTACCACCCTAGTTCATTTACCCCTCTTCCTACTACTACTAGGATGTTGCAGCTCGCGTCCCAAGTTGAATGGGGCGAGTGGGTGTACCCCGGAGCTATCCTGCACAGAAACTCCTCGCTAACTTTCACATGCCATTTCATTTTGCTTTCAACAACAGGGAATTTCTCTTGCTTTGCAAACTTTTATGGTATTTTGTAGTACTTTTTTCATTGAAATCGCTACGGACAGAATGCGTTTAGTACCGTGGACGGACTCGTCTATTATTTGATTTTATTTAGATGAGAAGATTGCGACGTGAATGGGTCCGAGAGGTTCAATGACGTCAATCGCAAATTGTCTGTTCGACTTGCAAGGCCTTGAAGTCTTGTTGAATAATATTTATTTAACTAAGATTTTCTTCAAATTAAGTTCCTTTGGCTGAAAGTCGAGTCAGGTTAAATTTTCCGCCTTAATTACGTTGTGAAAGTTTTATTGTCTCCTCTGAAAAATATACATAGCATGATTTACCGGTAGCAGTATCTATGTATTCGTGTAAATAGGTTGTTATCACGAACATTTTAAATATTTTTCACTCACTCAAATCAGTCTTCTCGAAATGGAATCTAGTTCAAAAAATCTTTAGCATTTATCATTTTTAACGTAAATTAAATTAAACGTAAACGTATAAAAAAGTACATTTCTCTAATTTTGCTATTTTGTAGCTTAGATTAAAACAAAATAAAATAATTACCGATGTGATAAAACATTCTAAGGCCATAACGTTATACCTACGTTCCGAGACATTATATTATGTATGCTTATCACGATCGATTAAATTCGTATTAGTAGTTCAATTTCCAATCGATTTATTAATAAGTTTACGACAGTGGACTACTAAACGTGCTTGTAGAGGTCGTTGACATCATAAGTCCGTAAATTTTTCATTAATTCAGTTGGTAGTTTTAGTTTAAGGAAATAACGGGTGTCTCAATAAGAGTGCACTTTTTCATTTTAAAATAAAAACACGTATTTATTGAGAGAGTTGTGATTTTTTTATTGGATTGTAAAGAAGACATGTTCCGATTAAATAAGAAATAAAATATCCGGCAAATGGCCTTCACGGCTCTAATTTCAAGCCATTACTCTTTTCATGAAATTTTCACAGATATGTGGCTGTATCTCACCCATGATGCGTTGGATCCCGGATTTGAGGTCAGGAATTGTTTCTGGTTTATTTCCAACTGGAGATTTTACAAATCCCCATTTTTTTTTGTACGCATAAAGTTGAGTTTTCTTGTCAAAATTCGCTGTGAAGTGCTTCGTGAAATTAAAAATTGTTGAGAACGATGCCGAATTGATGTTTTCGAGTTTTCGGCGACACTCCTGCAACTGCAACAATGTTTTTAACAGGCCGACTGGTCGAGACCAGACTGACCGATCGACCGACGCAGAAGAGTCTCACTGACTATAATCCACTCAGTTTCTTCATTTTTTTTTAACTTTTCGAATGGTTAGCACATTATTTGACTTCCTCGACTAAAATTCAGGCGGTCTCAGCATAACTAACATAATTTTTGTAACAAGTTTTCACAATTATAACGCGTTATTCTGTCGTAAAGCGCTCCATTTTTATTAATCGGAACAAACATAGATGACAGCTGCCAAATTTCAAAATTGAAACCTACACAAAAAAAAAATTACACTACATTTAAAAAGTGCAAACGTAAAGCGAAATTCTGGTATTTCTACTTTTCCATAGTGGTTCTTGGAAAGTCAACAACTAACACAAACAAGTTCGATTATCAACAGTCAAAATTCAATGACTAAATATAAATTTTAATTATACATAGTTGGTTTGAATGGCAGTTGTTTTGAGAATATCAGTTAATATAATATGTCGATCAAGTACCGTAAAATACAGTTAGTAAATTGATAGCAACATATCAAACTTCTGTCAAGAGCTTAATCACAAACTCTTGCATCAACAAAATCCATTCAGATATTGATGTATACAATATCATGTGATAAAATTATAACAATAAACAAAATCAGTTTTGAGCACAAGCCTAATACCTAAATAAAATTACATAGAAACTACTTCTACTTAAATTAATACTTAATTCATATGTCCCAAACTCCTAAGTCGTTTTCGCACTGTCTTTTCGTTTTCCTTCTAAAAATAATTTTCCTCAACTTATTTATTGTCTTATCTTCGTTTTATGTTTGTGAGTCGACTCACGAATGCAATAATGATGTAAGAACCTGTGGCCGGTTCTTTTTTGCGTTTTTATAAAGTTCACCGGGACAGTTAACGGTATCATTTGTAATCACGGCCCTTTATTAATTAATGGCTTGCTTTTTTTAAATTAATAAAACGTAACTTTTGGAATTTCAGAAGACGTGCCTAGATGTCACGTTGACAATCGACTTAAAACATCCTTTAGATTACATATTTAACGACACCTAGCAACGTTTACTTTAGATTCGGATGGATTCCCCGAAACATTAATTCTGATGAGATGACGTGACCAAAATGATGTAAGGTGCGTCAGAAGCGCGCAACACCGCTGCAGTCACGTAGACAGCACAGAAGAGGGAGACGCAGGGGCGGGGTGTGTGTGGGTCAACGACCGCAAACCGACTGTTCTCCTTTAGACCCTAATTGCACAATGGACTGCAGCCCGCCAACCGCATCTTGTAGCTCGCGAAATGCCGATTGACCAATTACAGTAACTGATTTTAAGTCACGTGTTCTACCGAACTCCTCTTTGAACCATTATGTGGCCTATTTTCAAATAATGATTAATAAATACAACTTAATTTAAAAGTCATGTTGTATTTAAATTAATATTATTCAATTTCCTTAATTACGAAATGGCAACGATTTTCCTAACTATAGGCGTACCTATACAATTTTACCAACATCAGATTTCCACCTATAAACACATTAATAACAGTAGAACTAGTTTCATTTCATTCTTGCACAAGATCAAATTTGTTTATAACCAAATGAAAGTTGGTAAGTATGCCAACAGGTCTTACTATACGACGACAACATTCAACTTGTCACGTACACGTGATCGACTTGATTGAAATTAAGATCCGAAATAACGTGCGTTTAATCAGGTATTGGTTATTTTTAGTAAGCTTAAGCATTACGTTGGTCAGATTCACAACAATGAGGAAATACATAACACAAATCATTGTCCGTTACGCTTCATACACATTTCCCCATTGATGTTATTTCCTTATTCACTTACTTGACATAAATTCGTCCAACGATCACTCCGATTACCTAGCTCCGAACTTAGAAGAACTTCTATGTACTATGGCGACTAAATAACGGATATACATACATAAATGTATTATATGACATCTATGACCATTGGGCATTGGAACTATTTCGAACCCGCGACCGCTGGATTTTGCTTTATTTTTCAAAGCATGCAAGCACCACTACAGTATCAGTTTAACAACAGACATCGTCAAATATTAGGCATTTTATTATGAATTTTAAATTTTTACAATTACTTGTGTATTGGTTTGGTATTAATTTCAAGTGATAATATTAGATACATTATTATGGATACCAAATGATTTAGTGCTGTTATATGATGAAATGTAAAAAACCATAACTTATTTCCTCTAAATTGCATCAGCCTCTTATAATTTCGCAACGCCATGCAATAGATTTCCGCGCATGCCCGATGCCCCATCATCAACATCTGTACATGGGACCTCAGTTTTTTGTGAAAATTCTGAGGGCAACGTCGAATCGAGTTTATAGACAAATAATAATTTCACTAAGTACTTTCACATAAGTTGTTTGTGACTCAACTCACTATCATCTTGTTGAAAATATTTTTGTTTATGTGAGTATTTTGATGTAGTACTTGTGTTATGTGTGTTACATATTAGATTATTAAATAAATAATTAATATAAATTCTTCTCCTGCTGCAAAACAGAAATTCTCAAAATGTGTCACATTTAGAAAATAGTTAGGTATTTTACGAGTTCAGCTCAATATTTATTAAAAATGCTGGAAACTTGACGCAAAGTATTATAGCTAAAATGAAACCTAGAAGCTCTGAAGCAGAAATATAACAGGGTCCATTAGAGTCGGTGTTGAATTTCGTGGCTAAATTGTGGAAGCACGCGGCTTCATCACCAAACGTATCGGGTGACCAATCTGATGGATTGTGTAGCCCTCGGCCATCGTTACTGTCAGCTTGTATAGATACGTGGATGACTGCATAGATTGCACTATTGTCAATAGGTGATTTATATAGATGTGGTTAACTAGTTTTAATATACCTATCCAGATGGACGCCCTAATATCAAAAATATATTTTCAAATAGTCTTTAGCCGTATAAAACTTTAACAATATTCAACGATGTCAAATCTTTACCAAGTTTTAGATCTTATATCAATAATAGTTCGATAGGACCATATTGCATTATTTTCTTTGTTTATCGTTATGTGCTGTTTCTAAGCATTGGCAAATGTCCATGAGCACGTGGCTGAGATCTGCGCGGTTAAATTCTAGTACATTATATCATGCGTTTCCGTTAGTCTACTGCTACAGGATATCATCTGTGTTCAGGCATTAGATACATCAAACAATTGCGACTCGTAGTAATCTTATAGATACAAATACATCAATCAATTTCAGTACCCATTTGAACAATCACTACGAAATCGAGACCGTTTTATAACATATTTTATTGATTGATCGATACATGTGTATAAACTTACTATGTTAAAAGAATTATTATGACATACAAGATTACGTATTTTACAGTCAATTATATATAACTGTTTCCCGCCACAAAATAAAGATCTATCGTTTCATGATTACTAAATTACGTCTTGTATTGTTATTCATGGAAATGTACCTGATCGCGCAATTTTTAAAACATTATTTTTGTAGTGTCACGCCTGCTTAGAGTGATTTGCTTTTTTACAATATTCATGTTAAAAGAATTTTGGCCATTTTCCAGTAAATCGTTGACTAAAGTTAAGAAACTGATTTGTAACTTTTCAAGTAATTTTGTAACGAGGAAAAGGCTTGAAGCCTGACACAAAAGTATCTTGGACAACTTCAACAAAACCAACTTTAACCATTCAAATTATTCTAAAGATAATAACCGCAATACTGAAAATGAAACACGTTTGTTTTAGCGACTGAAAGCTATGTTTATACGGAGTTCGATGACCTTTTCAGAAGCGCACCCACCAAAATAACTTCTTTCATCCCTGTCTGTTGAGTCGAGTTAGGTTTCGATTTCATGTAGATCTAGATATGCTAGGTATTCAGTTCTCCGCTCAAATATTTCCAGGCTTTCGGGTCAGGTTTACTTGTAGTTGTTGTTTATCAGTTGCGTTTCGAACTGACACGAGATAGTTAATTGCAGCTAACAATAACTTCGCTGAATAGTTGATATCACTCGATTGCTTGTGGCTTCACATTAACCTGATCGTGATCGGACCGCGATACATCGCCGGTGTGCCGTGAAGTAATTATCTCGTCGCGTGCTTACCGAATGAACGGCGGAGATCCTCGAAAATTTATCATCAGGTTATGTCGCTAAGTATTATGTGCTTATGTGGGACGCGTCACCGCGAGTGTAGCGCCGCCGCCCGACGCGCGTATCATTTGCCTCGCGAACGCCGAGCCTAGCGTACGTTGGAACACGAGTTACGACGCTCATGAAACTCGCGAACCCGATCAGCTGTTCACAGTTTAACAACACACCGGCAACCTAACTAACGCTAGTTCCTACATTTCTTGCCCTCAACCCCGCATCATGGTAAGGACCAGTGATCTAGTGACAGTGTAAAGTGCATAGTGAATGTGTCCTCCTCTTACAAGTGCCCATAGACGCGACGTCTCGAATTCGCGATTCATATTTAACAACGCCATCGTTAATTACAATAGTGTTGGCAAGTAAACAGTGTACGTAACAGTTCAAAATATTAAATGCAAAACGTTTCCATGCCACTCTTGTCCGATTTGAATTTCAATATTTTCAAATGAAAATGTGATCGATTCGCCTACCTCCCATTGGATTTCTCAATAAGTGCCGCCGTTCCATTTATCGTCAGTTAACGATTTTCAGTCACGGTTTTGAGGAAAATTGTTGACTTTGTGCGTGGTGAATTCTTAAATGCAATTCGATTGGTTCTAGTTTGGTTAGAATTTTCAAATCTGTTTTGTAATGCGTTTAAAAATTCTGCTGGTGCATTTGCTAAGTGGTGGTGCGTTAGCGGCTGACGTGCGATCGTGTCTTGTTTGTGAGATCAGCTAAAATTAGCGGACTCCGTCCCCCGCCGTACTTGCCACTGGTTATATAACCGCGCCACGACGGCCTTGACTCCCGCGCCGCTTGTCGCCGCACCATTGGCAGATCGATGCGTTTATTCTTCCATTATAGTCGATTGAATGCAATTCATACATCTTGCTACTGGCGTAGCCACTTCAATAACTCTGTCAGTTAAACCATTCGATCGATCTAATTCTTCGAAAATATTCAGCCACCCTCCAATCCGTTCGTCGTTAGTATTATTCGAGCGTCTTAATATATGCATCGAACGCAGTATCAAGTGCTGTTTGCTGCAGTGACTTGCATGTATCAATGTTAACACTGTTAGAACCACGCGTAGGTTTACTCATTTACTATGTGCATCCATCGTATAAATATTTTAAGCTATCGTAGCTGTTTGCTGTTGAATATTTTAAGTCAGACCGCATAAGTATTTTTACACTAATTGTTAAAATTACCAAACTCTGTTATTGCGATTCGGATGTATCACTCATCAAAACCTAGATTCTTAGTTATGAAAAAGAAAAAAGCCTATTTCGAAATATCAGACTAAATTAAGTTATTTCGATTACCTTTTTGCGATATTTTAATCATGATAGTTTTACTTAGTTGCTAAGTTGGTGTGAGAATTCTGTTTCGCAGAGCTTCAGTTCGACAGCTGTAAACGTCACTTTTCTTGCTCATAAGAATAAAGGTCTATATTTGAATTTTAAAATGTACTTACCTAAAAATGTTACTACTTCTTGCAATATTCGCAAGTTTTGTGTATCCAGAATCTATTGTTGTCAATCAAACAGCAATAAAGATAGGGAAAAGCTGAACTGAAACCTCAACAGAATTAATCAGAAATAATAAATAAGAGCTAAAAGTGTTCAGTTTAGCATGGGTCACTTTTTCTTTTTAAACAATAACGTAATGTGCTATCTAAATTATCAAATTGTCCTTCGAATATTTCCAAATGTTTATCAGATAGCAGCTAGCGTCTGTCTGAGCCGCTTTTTGACTTCATAGTGCGATAATCTATCCAGTTTTCATTGCAAGTAATTATAATAGGTACTATCGGGTCGCGATTTTGTTTAACATTATAGTCGAATAAAATTGTCTGATATTCTTTATTATTAGTATTAGTAATTTGCAATTTTAGGTTAAATTGACTTTTTATTTAGTTTTTGTGTTTCGTCTGTTTATCTAATTTAGTAGTAGTGAAAATAAATAATACGGGTGATTTTAAATGTAATACCGCCATAAAAGTCTATTATAATAATGTAAATGTAAAAACTAGTAATTCTTGTAACTATAAATAGTAAACGAATCACAATAAAGAATAGTTAATTGCAATCATAATACAAACTTTAAATAATACAAACGTGTGAGATGACGTCACGGCTCGTCCTCGACCGTGACAGCAGTAATTGTTGAATTGCGTTGCCCGACCAGCGGTATCATGGTCAAGGTCACGCTGCCGACTGTTCTAGTTGAAAGTAGATTAGATATATAGCCAAAAAACCTGATAAATTTTGTAGAAATTGTAAACCATAAATATGAAATTACATGAAGAAAGACATTTTTCAGCAATGGTCGTTATCGGCCCAGCGTTTCATCTTAAAAATATTATTGTCTTGAATTTTTACCTAACGTATTTGTGCTCGATTTTGGAAATATATATATCCAAAATGAGTACAATATGAATAACTAAGATTAAGATAAATTAAGAAATGGGTTAGTTTGTACTGTGTACCTCCTACCTAGAGTTATGTTGCTAGAAAATCTATCATAGCCAAGGTCATACATTGTTAACTTAAAATAAATCATAAAAACTGCAATTTAGTGACATTGATATAAAATGTCTTTTCAGATTTATATGCGGATTATGCAGTAGTTATACTATAGTATCAGGGAGGGCTTGTATTTCGCCATTCATAATTATCTAAAGAAATACGATCAACAAAGCCAAATATTTGTTTTTCCATTGAAATTTTCCTTAAGAGTGGGCTGAATCCCAAGTTTTCGTTTAAAATCGATTGATAGATATTCAAATAATACTTAAGATAACAAATCTACCTCATTCTCTGTGTATAGCACACTATTGTCTGACCGTGGCGACTAGTGTTAATCCTAGCTCTGTTCAATCAATTAGCTTTACTTTAATTGGTAAAATCATACTGATATAGTTGTTTCGCGAGTATCACGGCCAAGGCCACCAGCTGTTGGCTGTTTTAGTTTACGCAACTTTTTCGCGATACGTCAGACATAGCCGAGATTTCTTCCAAATTTAATACAATATATGCGTGCTGTTATTAGATTCCGAATTGAAAATATGTTAACAACAGTACTCGTTGTAAAAGGCCCTAAAAATTAAAACAATTATTTAGTTACTTCAGAAATAATTTTAGTCTCTAATTTTAGTAATGGTTTATTAAATAATTAATTAGTCGCAATTTGTTTCATTTAATTTTTCGAAAATGTAGATTTGATTTCAGCTAAATGATAATTTACTCCTGTCTTTATTGAGTTCTCGTCGTTAAAATCTTCCCTTCAATTGTTTACATGCAAAATGATTTATTCTCTGAAAAAATACGACGGAATATTAACAACAAAGTAGTGTTGTTTTTATTTGTTATTTTAGCAATGAATCATGTTTTGATATACTTTTACTTTTATAAAGCCACATTGTCTCTTTACTGATGTTGTCTTACATCGTTTTCACTTTAGTTGCAGTCGCATTAAAGTGGTTCGTCTAGTTAAGATAGGCCGACGGATCGCAATCTCGCGAAATAATCGATACGGAACCCGCGTGTTAGAACTGCGCGCGCAAGCTTCTCCACAACTTAGTGAATGGTCGGCGTGGAGAAAACATGGAGGCTCAGGGGGAGATCGTGCAAGGTCGTTAACAAGGCCGCACTTACTACCATCGGCACATCTCTCTCTACCTCAGCCTCAGTATAGACCCGTCTCGCTTCAACGAATTCACTTTCGGAGTTACGCGTAGATGCAGCGACCAAATAAAACACACCCCCCACGGATTATGTCTGGTCTGCGATGAATCGACGCTTTTCATCGTTTTGGTATTACGTCATTACAGAGCGTAGCGCGGTTGTTGTAATATGTTTTTCTTGAAGCTTTAAAATAGGTACTAAAGCTGTTAGAACATTTCGTTACTACCATGAATTCGTTTGTTCTATGAATAAGTTCTTTCAACATTTCTGTTATGAAGTCATCTCACTTATCGTATCCAATTTATTTCTTTTTAAAATGTTTGGATTATTGTTATAAACTGTGATAATATCATTCACTTCATGGATATTTGAAAATCGAATTGTACTAATTGTTAGCTGACCTATTAACATTTGATATGCTCGTACTATGCAAATTATGTAGTTTTCCATTTATGATGCCTATTTTTATCACTGATTACGGAGGTTAATGAAAACTTGAACCCTAGTTTCTCATCAACAACATTTTCATTATCTGTCCTCATACTCGCTTATCAATTAATATCTTTATTGGTTTAAGACCAATGACGCAAATGTTTCCTTGGGCAATCTACAGGTCATCTGATTCTATATCCATTAATTAATCCCTGTTTAGAATATTTTGTAGTAACTGCCTCTGAGTTGATAACTGTTGTTTATTATCTGGTATCATCACTTTGATTTCGTTAAATGAGTGTCTGCCTTACTACAGTACACACGTTTCGTTATTTCGCTACAATTTACGACTGGAGTGGTAATTGTGCCTTATTTTAATCGTAAACAATTGAAGTTATTTTCGGCGGGTTCAGTATTTACTTCACGTGACGGTATGATCGTAATACTTCTTGATTTATAATCATGTTCGCCTACTACGTGCATTCATCTAACAAATCACTATTTTTGTTTATTCAACTCACTGGCTAGATTATTATTCTATCATCAAACCTCATGCGTTTACTCAACGTTTTGATCTATTGTAAATTATTTAACATCCTAACTGCTTAGTACTGGTATTTTAAAAAAATGTTTACAATTAGTGTTAGCGCAGGCTAATCTTATCGCTAAATAGGTAGGTATGTTGTGTACGTTGTGAGTAAAGTTTTTATAACATATTATTTTGTATACTTCTTAAACCATTTTATAGTAGGACTAGGTACAATAAATAATCTACTGTTTGTTTAAACTCTCTGAACTGAAATCGTTTAATACTCTTCGTATAACTTCGATTCTCGTACAATAACTTATCATTTGGTCTATCCTTCTATAAGATTTTATTATACGTGCGTATTATGTAAGCTTTAGACCGTGTCGTGTGAGGACGGCTGTAAGAATACACTTCCTCACCGCCGACAGGAAGCGTGTCGTAAGAGGCGACTAATTCCTGTAGCACGAGACGGGCAGCAGCGTTTGCGTGCGAAATCTTATAAAAAACTGTGCTAGCCAACTCGCCTGCCAAGCGTGGCGAGTATTGGCAATCCCCCCCAATGAATGTTATTGGGGGAGGCCTGTGTTCAGCAGTGGACGTCCTATGGCTACAAAGATGTATAAATTGAAGTTAGTGAATCGTGTAACGTTATTAAGAATTGATACTGTATTGTCCTATCGTCATTTGTTAAACTTTAGAAAATTCTTAATCGAAAGTTTTTAATTTGTAAAATATTTTAAATCACGTCTAGTCTGCAAAGAAAAAAGACAAATTGGCTACTCTAGTCAACACATCAACTCTTCCACACGCTAACCTTGAGTATTGTTGACTGATTACCCGACAATGTATGATTTGCAGCTCGCATTGGATGTGTCACGCCTAGTGTACTTATGTATTTTCCATTCACACTTCCAGCTTCTCTGCTTGTATGCAAACTCAATTAGCACAATAGTGTTCGATTCTCTGTCAACTAATAACCGTGAAGTTAACATTTTATGTTTATTACGGGGCACTTGTAACGTGGCATTATGTATGTATGTCAAAGGCAGACCAGAAAAATCGTTGCCGTACCGGCAGAATTATGGTACTACTTAAAAGTTTCTGTTACAGCGGTGTCGAGTGCAAAGATGAGGTGTTCGCTGCACACCAAGTGCAGCATGTGGACTTGAAACCTACAGTGGTTGAAAGCATACCAGTGGTCACGCCTGCCGCTCCTATAGCACCCGTAGAGGTAGCCAACGGTACGGTCATCACCGCCCAACCAGAGGAAGAACGCCCTATACCTGTCACTGAACTCATATTCGCACCGCGAAAGAAAGAAATGAACAAAGGATTTCTCATGTTCTCGTCAGACGAGGGTCTTACAAGTGAGTTGCTTTCGAGATCCGCTTGCAAACCCAACTTGCTTAAACTCACAAACCCCTTGAGAACTGATAACAATAACAATGTAACTCTTTCAGTGCTTAAAGACGAGCCGGAAGATCTGACTCATTTGGCACCAACTGCCGGTGATACGTGCATCCCCCTGGAGAATAGTCCATTCGATATGTTCGATGAATTCATGCTGAATGACAATTACTGCAGTTTACTGGGTGACGATCTGACTAATGGATCGCCAGTTGACTCATTGACTCCAGAATCGTTATTATTAACGTCCTCGCCAGAGCCTCATGTGGGTATTCTTTTTACTTTGTGGTAATTTTCATTGTTGTGTTGTTCTATTGTTTTGTATTACGATTCAATTTCTTTTTAGGAGACAGAATCATCATGTGAACCGTCGTTATTAACGGAATTGTCACTAGACACGTTCGACAGCGCGAGGTCGGACAATGACATTGATGATGGTAATTCCCCGTTCATACCTATGAATGATGAAGCGCCCCTGATGGAGCCCGCAGTTATGTGGGGGGCGCTGCCTGATAGCGTTAGCCAGGCAAGGCCCCAGCCCACAGAAATACAGTCCGCTTCGCCTGCGCCCGCGCTGCAGCGTCTCCTCGCCGCGCCAACCACGGGCCCGCCCCCTCAGGATCTCATTACTAATATTTACTCAGATCAAGGTATTAAAAACTTACAAACTAACAGGTTGCCTATGAAATCGGCGACAATCCGTTACGAAGATGTTAAATGAAAATGTGAATTGAAATAGACTTTTAGAACAACATGTGATTACGTTAGATATTTTAAAAGCGAATGAAGGTGGTGGTAAGGTAATAAGAATAAAATAAAAATATTTTGAAGTAGTCAAAACGGTATAAATTTTTGTTATGGATCCAGACTATTTCTATACACTCTACTTACCATTCTCCTTCCGGGTTGGCGTCGATTTGAAAGGCATAGTTAATGAAATCTTGTTAAGTCCAGGATTGTATATGTAACTGCCCTTTTCAGGTCTAATACCCTGTAGAAGTATGCCGTCTTGGGACACAAACCTTAAAAGGGTGTTGAAACAGGAGGAGGAACCGAGCGCGAAACGCGCAAAACGCAGTCCCTCACCTTCACCGAGCACGAGGCCCTCCAGCACTCAGTCTTCAAGTGTCCTCATGAACCTCCTGGTGAGCGGCTGCGATGTCGATGCCGGCTACATCTGCATGGTGCAGTGCAGGCCCAGGCAAAAAGCGAAAGCCTGAGGCGCGCGACAACGCAAAAACTATAAACTGTGATAATGCACGTCCAGTGTTCAGCTTTTAGTTTTCCCGTGCTTCTCAGACTTTCCGGGCGAATTTAATACGATATGGTAACAGTGCCGTCAAAACTTGTGATATTATTACGTGGCATATAAGCCGTCGTGAACGAAATCCTAAAGACAATAAAATGGAATCGAATAAAGGGGATGAGATACCGCGAAAGCAATAACCGTCAGACGGCCAGTCGCGAGTACTTGGACTGGTTCGCATACTAAATCCAGTCTTGCAATCTCGCGCTTTCGCCCAAAGGCGTAGTTTTAGTTAATTTATAGTACATTCGTGACAATCAGTGGTGTAAAATTGTTGCTATCGTTCGTAGACTTATATTCTAGTGCTAAAGTAAACGTGCGCATATCGTCGGTTATGTGATCATTCGTTCCTAGGTTACTTAGTTACCAGTACCCCCGTGGTCTACCTCGCCGCGCACTCAGTCTTATGTTCGATGCTCGAACCGAGTCAATAAGTTCGTACATATTGTGTATCATTCTCATAGTTTGCTATTTATTCGTTAGATTAAGTCACGCTTAGTTAACTATGTCTTTAATTTTTTACATCGAGGTTAGATTACTATGAAGTTAGTCAATCGATATAGTATATTATAGTATTTGTGAAGGTCGTTATGTATATAGATTCAGAGTTTAATTAAGACTGTGTAGTATTCGAGTTAGTTTGGACACGGATTTGTTTGTTGATCGACGCATAAACGTTCCCACTGCCAAATGATGTAAAGTACTTACAACTAGAACAAAATATTGTATGTGGTTTTGTTCGTAACTTGTACCGTTTTGATACCTATAGAACAACAGCGAACAATTTGTACCAATAAATTTTTTAATAATATTGTTACATGTCATTCAATAGTTTGGTTTTAAAATAAAGCTGTGTTATTGGTAGGCGTGATGCTTATCACTTTCATCAGCATAATTGTTAATATTAAACATTTTAAAAGACGTTCTAAATATGGACCTATCGTCGTTTGATATTGTAAAGTTTATATTGTAATTGAATGATGTGTAAAGAAATATTTTCATGGAGAAAATATATGTTGATATTGACGGAAATACATAAAAAAGATAAATATATAGTGCTGATAAAATGGTGCATGTTGATTTCTTTACCTGTATTCCTTTCCCGTAAATCCATCCTGAATTAGCTTTGATCTTGACCTCTGAAGAGAGTTACAATTAATTTAATTAATTAACAATATATCTGCGTACAATTTTTTGAGATACGTCATACATTTATTTACTTAAGTAGCTTTTGTGTAGTCATATTAATTAGCTACGTACAACGAATATAATTAGGATTTGTTGTAGGTATTCTATTACGTTTTTGTTGTAGTCTGCTAGTTTCACAAATTGATTAATAAATTGCCTTGAATAAACACGTTTCACGCAATTCACGTTATGTTTTTTTTGTAAGTGTAGTGTAGTAAACAAATCTCTCATGGTGTAGGTAGGTATGACGTATAACAGTGGCTTACGTAGGTTTCTGTATACTGTTTAGGTGTAGGAAAGTATCTTCAGAACAACTTCTTCTTCTTCTTCATCTATACGGTCAATCCCGGTTGAGTTGAGTTGAGAGTTGAGTTGTTGTTGTTGAGTTGAGTTGTTCTGTGCGTCAATGGCTTTGGACGCACAGAACAACTGATTCTATTTAAATAATTTTTTGACTAATATTTTAATGAACAATCCGAAAATGTTCCTGTCTATACCTGAAAAACGTACTTACATTTCTCGATATAGATGTCAATATAGATTACGTAGTTATCGCTGATGACTCTGATGAGTTTTTACATTTAACAAAATGTTAAATGTAAAAACAAAAATATTATTTATTATCCGTATGAGACGCGGGCAAAACCGCGGGCGCAGCTAGTACCTGATGATTTAACAATAATAAATTCGTAACAATTTAATATTAGCAATTACACTTAACGTCTAAACCCATCTATATATGAATAATGCTGTAATAATTAGCCCTTAAAAACAATTTCAAGAGCGGTACGCCATCAAATTGTGGTTACTTATATCAATAAAGATTCAACTAAGACTAAGACTACTATAAACCACAAGGGTAATTTATCAATTTTCCCCAGCAGAGAGCCGCTTACAAATACTTTTTATAAAATCTTATGTATACTTATTTAGACTTGTCTAAGAAACTTATGGCCGGAGCCCTAATAGGATTATATTATAAAAGTAAAACTTACTAGATGAAAACGTTTATAGAGGCTTAGCAAATTAAACAAAGTTAATAAACTGCCTGTTAAACATAATATTACTTTCTTTTCGACAATACGGAATAGACGGACAAACTCGAGTTTAAACGGCATTCTGAGGGTTCTGTACCAATTTTAACAAGCAACCATACATGAACAAACACACATGCATTTTTTTTTATAAGTAAAATTTTTCATTAGAGTGCATAAGTAATAGTTTTGGGATTTAATCAAAATTAATTTAAACAATGTAAATGAAATATTACGTCTTTAAAGGCTTAGGGGATCATTAGGAATATAAAAAAGAATTTGAAAGACGATGAACTGTGTGGAATCAGAATTCAAAAGTTCTTCAATGCCTAGATCTTATTAGACGAAAACTAGCTCCACTGTCTGTCTGGACAGACACACAGCGTGCGTTGGTCCTCTAAAGTTGCAGTTTCTTTATCTTAAGTCAGATACTGATCCCCAAAAAAAACCCTAAAGCATCCCCCAAGGCGTTATGGTCTGTCCGGGATAGCTGTGCTGTAAAAAGGCCGTTGACTTCCCCTCTCCCGCTGGTTTTATTCTCATCTTCCCTGATTTCAGTTACAATTTCACTACGCAACATTTAATCGAGGCATTCACATTTCTTTGAAACGTTACTACGTTTTTACAATGTGTTTTCTTAACAAGTCTAGCCTAGACGACTCTTACTGTATTTTAGAATCGTAGTTTATTTGTCATAAGTAGTTTATGCAACGATAAAACAATATTTACACGGCTATTTTTAATTCAAAAACAACATCACGGCTGATTCTCGTGATCAAACATCAAAATCTGACATTTAAGTGTCAATGCAATCATTATACCAGCCAGCTGATCTGATGACGGAGCCAGAAGGTGGATAGGGAACTCTTTACTAGTAAAACCTTTGATTTTGGGCTTATTTGATTCGTTTTGCCGAGTCGCATAGACTGTTCTACGGTGTCTTAATTTTTGTTAAAATTTTATTATAAAGTAACTCTACTCTCTCTCCTACCACTCGGTAGGACATCCTATATCCATTTTACATCATTGCGCAAAAAAATATGTCATTTTATGTACCGATACAATAACATTCTTGAAAAACCTACGTAATTTTTTTAATTTTTGCACAATGAGCTAACCGTGTAGGCTGAAAGTCACTATGATTTATTTTTTCGTTTGTTTTTATCATATTTGCTCAATCATTGCTTACGTTATTAACTAAACCTACTTTGTATACTTGGCTTAGTTTAAAGGTGTACCTATTCTTGAAATCAAGGGTCACACTAATTTTACTACTAACATAAAACGAGCGACTTACGCTCTTAGCCACTAGGGGATCTAGATGCTATTAAAGGATATAAACGTTCACTATTACTAATAGTTCCCCTAGCATATGGAGTCCCATAATGGCGGATGTGCCAATTACTTGGCTGCGGGTTAGTGTAAACACCCACATAGGTAGAACTGATTGAATGAACCACACTAATATACCCTACCAGATATTACTCTAGTAATCGAATTGGGTTAGGCAAAGTGGTGTAAAGGCGGTTAGGGATACCACTTTTCAAGTCAAGAAACATTAGGACTTAAATTCAACATTATTATTAATTAAATCTTACACGTAGGAAGTTTGAGTTATCTTTGAAAGTTGCAAAAAAGTTGGCACACTACCAAGGTGGCGTCAAAATCAATCATCCATCATCAGTTAATATGGTGTCATTATTCCAAATTGTGATTGATGTATACATATCAACGCAATATTCAAAAGAATAAAAGTAGATTTTTCAATAGCCATATAACTTTTTATAAGCTTGACATGTTGCCAGTATCGTATAGAAAATATGTCTAAACGTCAATTTTATTTGTCTATAAAAGTAATTTGGCATTTGAAAAATCGGTCCTAAAAATAAAATTTACATATCAGAACGAGCTATTGTACTTAGCAAATTTTTTTTTTACTACACGCCCATTTATTAGAGTATGTACTTACTTATTATGTGTATAACCACTCCTCAAGAACCTAAAACATTTTTATCAAAGTGGCAAATCTATCGAAGTACCTACAAGTAACTTTTATGTAACCCACTTTATATAATTTTAATAAATCGGGTGATAACGTACCTACTTTTGACTTTTGCGTCATCACAAAAGGTGGCGCAATAGCAATTAAAATTTGGAAAAAAGATAAGATTAGCAACACGATATAGTTTGACGTATAACGATATAATGACGTTTAATATTTATTAAAATAATACTGATTAAGCTAGCAAAACTGAAATTTTCTTACGTAATTATAGGTACTTAAGGCCACACCTTCTACTACGAAAGTCATTGTATTCAATAATTTTATAAATAACTCGCCGCGATCTTCCAACAAAATACACATTTTAATAACGTTGTGTAAATACAATTGAATTATTGTACTTGTTTTACTGGAATAGTGCTTTTTCTCCAAAGCATAACAGAGAGGAGCTGTGTTTTTATTTCTCACAAAAGACAACCATCGCGCAGTTCGCTTCAGTCCTATGGATTGTCATTATTTGTGTAAAAACAGTTCCCTATTTTGTTTTGTAGCAGGGCTTTGGTAGTAATTACTAGTTAAGAAAAGCACGCCGCGTTTGTGAATACGATGGGTGACCATATTTAGTGACTTTTATCACAAGCATCTCCGTTCTTTGGAAGGCACATAAAAAGTTGGTCCCGGCTAATCGCTTAATACTAGTCGTGTGGCCTAGTCAGAGATCTTAAGGCGGCTTGATTACATCTGACAGTATGTTATCAAGTCACTGGCCTTACAACACCCCTCCACCAATTCGCACATGGCCCGCGAGGTGGAATATGGCCCAATCCACATAGTTCAGGTGAGGCGCCTGTGCCCTGCAGTGGGACGTAATAGGCAATGCATACTTACTTTACGGATAAGCAAGCTGAAGTGGCAGAGGGCGGGACACATAGCACGTAGAACTGACGGCCGATGGGGCAGAAAGGTTCTGGAATGGAGGCCACGTACCGGCAAGCGCAGCGTAGGACGTCCACCTACAAGGTGGACAGACGACCTGGTAAAGGTTGCAGGAAGCCGCTGGATGCGGGCCGCTTCCAACCGGCCAATCTGGAAGTCACTGGGGGAGGCTATGTTCAGCAGTGGACGTCCTATGGCTGAAATGATGATGATGATGATGATACTTACTTTACTTTACGAGCCTCACAGTGCCTCACCTCCACCTCCCACTAAAACCAATCGAAGTTGGAACAGGACAGATACACTACGGTTTCGTTAGGATTCATCCGCAATTCCAGCTTGGTAGTGGCTCTATAAAATAAATGAGCAGTTAACAATGTTATAATTTAAGTATTAATTCTTGGCTCTATCATCAGAACAGTTTGAACATATCAAATCATTGTATTGTCATCCAAATGACAGATTTAGAATTTTGTACCTAGCAAAGTTTTAAATCGATACGAACAGTTTCAGGATTTGATACATAGTTACTTAAATAAGCTAATAAGCATGTTAAAAATTTAGTTTATCAATGCAATGGACGCTTTTCCTCTAGAGAGCACACAAAATTTGTGGAAGCCATTACGTCATTGTCATCTGAAAAACGCGTTTGAATTCCATACAATAAAATTTTGCCTTAACCTTTGCCGTGCAGCCGCTTAATTCCATTATGAGCATTTTTGTTTCTGTATCAAAGTCAAGTAAAAAAACGTTTTTTTTTATCGGGTTTAAATTTTTTCGATACAATAGTAAGAAAAATGCAAAGAAATACTAACGTATATCAGTTTTCTACCGATTGCAATTTTAAAAAAAACAAGTAAATGGTTTATTTAGCATTATTTAACGATTTCTTTGGCTGACAAAGATTTTACCTTACTAGAGTAGCTGACGTTTATATCATTTGCTTGAATTGAAAACATAATACATTTGCAAGATTCTTTTAGAATAAATTGAACTGGTATATTTTAACAGATATTACATTTTACCTAATAAATTCACCGGTCTTAATAAATACATTTTCTGAGTTCTAATCGTCGCTTAGGTTAAGAACAATACGAAACTGCTTGTTGTGTAAATATAATTTTTTCGCTCCAGCGGTTTACATTTTTTTCAACCGACTTCAAAAAAGGAGGAGGTTCTCAATTCGACTGTATGTTTTTTTTTTTTTTTTTTTTGTATATTTGTTACGCGATTACTCCGCCAATTATGAATCGATTTTAATGATTCTTTTTTTGTTTGGTAGATCATACTTCAGAGGTGGTCCCATATAAATTTTATCGAAATTGATTTAGAACTTTTTGAGAAAATCAACAAATATATACCCAGATAATATTTTGGTTGTGGTTCTTGTTACCTATCTTCGACAAATATGAGCCGATTTTGATGATTTTTGTTTTATTGAATAGCTTATACTTCAAAGATGCTATGATAAAAGTTTAAAAAATAAAAATCACCCTTAAGGGTAGGAAAATAGGGGATGAAATCGGTGTTTAGCAGTTAGATTAGGATTTATCACTAAAAATAGATGAAATAAGTAAATTTTATTAAAAAAAATAAAACCGACTTCAAAACACTGAAATGCTAAAAATAATCCTAACACTTAAGTACCTAATCAGTTACTTTTGGAGTCGGTGCAAACAAAACATTGAATCTCTCATCGGCTGGCACCGACTCCAAAAGTATCTGATTAGGTACTTAAGTGTTAGGATTATTTTTAGCATTTCAGTGTTTTGAAGTCGGTTTTATTTTTTTTAATAAAATTTACTTATTTAAATGTAGCGTTTACTTAAGCGCGGTAATAGAAATCCCTCGTGAGCTCATGCCATATTATAAATCTTGGCTAACTTTTATTAAACAGAGTTATGTTTCAATCCTTGATTAAGAGTTAATTACTCCGCTCGTGAGTGAAAGTACGGGTGAACTACGCAGGTACTTAGTAAATGTGCCACCTCTCGCGAAGGGCAAAACGGAGGCTCCTTAAAATATTTGCGAATAAACCAGCCATTCTGCGTCATAAAACCTGAAAGCTGATATTAACTTGAACATATATCTTTTATGGCACTACTTTCTTTCATCAAAGGATTTACGTCATAATTATGATGGCATGAGACCATTAGATAAAAAGTGCGAAATAAAAATACGCTTCAACTACGAAATAAAATTTCTTCTCTATTAGGCTGTTGGTCAGCTTAAGGGCACCATAATTACCTACCAATAATATCCAGATAAGACTACGCCTACACTCAAAAGCCTAATTTGCATACAAAACATGTTTACTTTTCTCAGTCTATTCACATACAGGTTATAAATAAATAAAGATAGCTTACCAGGTTATCTTTTAGTCACCCCGAAATGGTTGACACAAATATTTACGAAGAACGCTAATAGAATAACACCTCATGCCATAGCATTTGTATGAAACGTGAAAAAGATTGGCAAATGTGATTTTTAGTGCCTTACAAACTCACAGAATAGCACAACAATAAGATATTGTGATTAAAGAGGATGACGCCATGCATATTTAGATTTATTTTTTATTTTTAAGAAATTGTAAAGAATGCGAATACTAGCTGTTGCCCGCGACTTCGTTCGCGTGGTTAATAGTTTATTCTTAAAGGAATCTCTGCACAACTTTCTTAATTTTTTGCTTTCAAAAGAACCTTCTCCTGACAAAATGACTTCTCTGATTCTCCTGAAAAAATCTAAGTTTGTTTAGTTTAAAAAGTTATTTTCATGATTATAATACTCGTAATAAAAATAAACTTGCCGTTCCGAGCTTTAGACTACACAAAGTTGGTAATTCATTCCTGGGGAAATGTATTAATTTTTTTAATAAAGTTCCACAGACTCTTGTTGAACTACCTGTACATGAGTTCAAAATTCACATCAAAACAAACCTTATGAAAAAAGGGTATTACAAGAGATTATTTGAACGACAAGAGTGCATGGACTTAACCTGCTTAGCTCGCACTTACTTCATGTCTTGTAACTGAATTTCCTGTAAAAAAGGCTGACAAAGGTGACTGAGTTTGTTGCGCCGTTTCTTCTCATCACCAGCCGATATGTCGCCCCGAAGCGGTGGTAGGGTAAAGCTATATTTTGGGACGTGTATAAGTGCCCGGAAGAGGGCCTAAATACTGAATAAATGAGTATTAATGACAATAATTAACAGAATAAAAAAAGAATTAGCGAAATTGTGCCATCCGTTCACGCGTGATGCGATGACCAAGGGAAATAGAGATTCATTTTTATGTAAATACCAATAAAACCAATTCATTTCTTTGCGTAAGTCTGAATTAAGCACTTTTACACGCCCCAATTATTATTTTACCTTAACACAGCTGCTTTGGGAAAATATTATGGGCTTTATTTAGCCAGTGTCATGATGTCATAGTAAGAATCTGCTACGGCTAGCTGTCACAATTAAGCAATGTTTGGCGAGCTTCAAGTCCACTGCTGGATGTGGGCTTCCAGATACTCTACAGTGGAGATAGATAGATAGACACTTTATTGCACAAAAAACATTGAAGGCTACAAACAAGACACAGTTATGTACAAAAAACGGCTACCAAAAAAGTTAAAGGTCATTGAACCGATTTTCAACTTTATTCAAATCAATTGAGACAATTTGTCGTTTTGTGGTTGACGAGCTGTTGTCTGTACAATGAGGCGGCCTTATCGCCGACAGCGATCTCTTCCAGACAACTTTTGGGTAGAGGAAATCAAGTTGTGGTGGAGTACAAGGTCTACAGCTCGACCTTCAATCAAACGTAAAGGTCGAGAGACTCGGAAAAGCCTCTTAAAAGTACAGACAACGGCAGGGCAACCTACACAAAAAGTTAAAGGTCATTGAACCGATTTTAAACTTTAAGTCTGACATGTAGAGATCAATTCAGAAAATGTGACTTTTTGTGGTAGGGTGACTAGCTGTTGTCGTACTATAGATACTTGTAAGATTTTTGGTCAATTATTCTGGCACCCCTTACTGCTTCAAAAGCCATCAGACCTACAGAGTTGATTTTAAATTATATCCAATGAAATATTCCTCTGAATGAATAAGTACTAAGCAGATTAAGACAGCTAAAAAATACTGAACGACTCTATTAACTTAGCATCCCATTTGCATGATCCAATTTAGTAATTGGAAAAGTATTTCACTTTATATCTAGCCTCATGGTTTACAGTTTTTACGACGCAAAGAGGGATTAAGTTACTATGTCACAGACACGCCTCTTGGTATATTCCATTGCGACAATGTTATTCTATGCCACAAGTACTTAAGGGTAGATTTAGTAAGCTCAATAAGCTATTAGGCTGGTTTTTGTAATCTTTTTCAAATGGTTGGTAATGCCTTAAATGATGATGCCATCCATACAACTCTTATAAGTAGTAGTAGTTTTGAGAAAATCAAAAATTTTGAAGCTACGTTTTTATTTGCGTACCTCATAAGTAAAAATATGGAACCCATAGTCTAAAAGCTAAACTGCTGGCTTGAAAATCTGATAAAATTCATGATGATAGTGAATTTCTTAAACTTTAAAGAAAATAAATCATAGCAGTTAACCCTTCGCGTTCCACTTACCCACAGTGGACCGGAAAAACAATGAAAAACAATAAGGTTTTTTTTGGCACGTGACGGGAATAACTTAATTAGTTTAACAGTAATAGTTGTTGAACTTGACTGTTGGATAATTTTCTACCAAAACAAAGTCCTTAAAATAATAAACAATTGAATCGTTCTATATTGTGATAACGGGCTACTATGGAACCCTACACTGCGCGGGGCCCGATACGCACTTGGCCGGTTTTAAAACTTGTCGGAGCCATATAGTATGTTTGCGAGGTGTGGTGCAAAATCCTACCTTGTTTCAGTATTTTAGTCTCTGCGTCCCCGATACTATATGTGTGTCGGCGGCGGCGGCGCGCGCCTTCTAGCGTTGCCTTTAGCCTTCAGCAAGGATCAACTTGATAAAAAAACACTTTTTTTCACGGTGATATCACCGTGCATAAAAATTAAGGTATTTTACTTATTTCTTGAGTGAATTCGGCAAATGTGTTTTAAAGTTCACATTATCGCATTGTCCTGTCCTGTACCTACATTATCCTGTCATAATATTGTAAGAATTTTGGGTGTAAATAAAAGAAAAAGTGATTGCCACCCATGGACATGTGCATGCTTCCGCGCACCTACATTTAGGACTTAGCTCACAAAGTTGATATTAATATTAGGTAGGTACTACTACTGTATTTAAGCTAAAGATATTACCTACTTGCATTCGTTAAAATCATAGTTTAGACAAGCGCTTTCAAGCCACATATTAGAATAAATAACTCATGATTCTCTGAGTAAATAAACTTCTGTATTGAATCATGCGACTCCTGAAAGCAACTTACATAAATATAAGGGCTCGGTAATCAATTTCGAGAACCTAATGGTTTCAAAGATAACTATTTTAAAAAGAAATGTTTGAGAAAGATTCATTTGAGAAATAAAGGATAAAACGACGTAGTAATATTTATTTACGTTAATATGCCCACGGAACTAAGTAATAAATTAGTAATATAAACAATTTAATTGTACGTAAATGTAATGTGGTGAAATATACTTGCTATGTTGTGATTTCTAGGTACATACGATAGATTATGTATTGTCACTTGTACTTCGTACCATGGCCATGACATAAAGTGAGTCTTTTTTTTATTACCTTAAACGCAGCAATATATTAGCCCGCCCTTTGCGATTCTTTATTAGATGTTTGTTGCTTTTCGTATTGGGACACAAATACTGATTTAAAACTGCAATTTGTATCGATTCGTCTAGGGCGTGGTGACCCCACGGTGCCCGCAATACACCAACATAATCCATCGACCATGTTTAAAATACTTTCACAGTATTTCACATATTTCTTGTGACCGAAACAAGCATAAATGCACTTCGAACAAAATCCATATTCAATCATAGTTTTCACGTCGCATTCGACGTTTCAAGGTATATGTTTAAAGTTCGTCACATAACGTTTTGGGCCGTGCTCAGACTAGCGTTACAGAATAAATAAAACCAGCGTCATAAACACTCACTTCAGCTCACAAGTTGCGCTTACTTCTATGCTTACATCGTTCACAGCTTGTAACAAATTTTAGACATGAAACTAAATAATTCAGGCGAATAGTTCGTTACTCCATGTTTCACAGGCTTTTACGTTTCTGAAGCCGTAATATTGATTAATGGTGTATCGAGCGTGATTCGTTATTTTCTTCAAGTTTCAAGAAACGATGCTAATAATCAATAACCTAGTAAAACGTATTATGATTGTATAGCTCGCCGATCGGCAAGTCTGAATGTTTGTCGATTTGACACGCTTCGAATTCCACTGTAACATAAAGGGTTTGCTATACTCCATAATATAGTTGTGCATATAAATATGAACAAGTTTTCCAAAGAAACATGGTCTAAAATATGACAATAAAATATGTTTTTTCCTAAATAACTGCTGATCGATTTTGTTAATAATATGTTTTATGTGTCTGCCTTTGTTTGGAAAATTGGGTTAGTTTCATAAACACATTACCTATGTTCTAAAATATGGCTGCGCCCTAATGTTACACGTTGTAAAGCAAACCATAGACGAAACTGCAGTGGCGATCAAATAGAGGGATCATTCACAAATATTTATATGTATTCAACACGTCAACATCCAAGCAGACATGAGACCGCATACAATAGAATTACTATTGTGTCTCGATTACATAATTATGCCTAATGAGTTGAAGGGGTCGACTTCTTCGATCTCTAAGATAATTGTCAAGTTCTCTAATCATCGCATTACCAACGAATCCTCATTAGTCTTAAACTTAACTTTTACGACATACTACACTCTCCTGTCATCTTATTCTGTATTTTCAACAGATACCTCTGGCTGCCAGTCATTTCCTACTATGAGCATCGGAGTTTCTTATCTAATAAAAAAGCAATATGCGATGCCATTCTTAATGCGAATTAAATTGTTGATTTCGCTATCAGTGCGAGCAGCATATAATTATCAATCCTCTCTTAAAACTTGTAACAATAAACATGAATATGCAACAGCTAAATTAATGATTTTTGCTATTTATGAGAACAACATGTAGAAGTATCTTCCTCGTTCAACCTAAAACTCTGTATAATATAGGTTTCATCTTTCTACAGATGTTAAAGAAAATGGTTTACAAAAGTTTGCCTATAACAATTTGACTTTTAGTCAATGAAATAAAATAGGCTGTGCCATTTATTTCGTCGCCAGTGTCGTTTGTTTATTGGTCCGTTAACGAATACTAAACGCGTTTGTAACCGAAGACTAATCAATGTGTTTGCGCCAATTTATGTATGGCCGAAGCTCATTTAATTAATAAAATGAACTACCTACCCAACCGCAAGCGACAACTTTGTAAGACGTCTGAAACATAGTAATGAAGGGATCTGGGTAATGGTTGCTCATTAAAAATAATAGACACTTAAATATAGTAGTGAAATTACATTTTAGCCTCACTTGATGTTTAATATTGCCTCGTTTACAAAGATTCGAAGTGCTAGGTCGGATTTTGAAGTAGATTTTAGTGTAAAATACATTCAAGAAACGGATAGGATTGAGTACTATATTAGATACGGTAGGTACGCGTTTTTAAAGAGTACCTACTCTGTAGAAATATATATTATTTCAATTACCAAGTTACTTAGTAAGTCGTACTGTATTCCAAACTTATAAACTCTGAAATAGTAAATACATAATCTAATTGACATCTCGTGTCTCAACATTTTCCGCTCTTCGCTTATGTATGTAAATGTATGATGAATATTCACCACCGCCATGTATTTTAAGTCAAGGTCAAAGCTTAAATATACCTACTACCATTATATGTATTTTATCCTTAGCATTTATAACAACATGCACCTTTTTACTGGTATTTTTCTCTATATTCTAAAAGTTCATTGGATTTCGATTCCTTACATGTGTACTAATGTATCCTTTTTTGTATTTTTCAGCCCATGGAAGCAGCAATGCAACAGCAGGCATCGCAGCAAAGCAAATTCCTTCCGAACTACCTGGTCATAGCCCCGCAAAACTTGACCCAGCACATGATCAACAAAAACAACATACCAATCCCCGTCATAAACATACAAAACTTACAGAACAAACACATGTTACGCCCTAACACGCCCACAACTAATTCGGTAATGCGCACAAACCTGAACACCAACGTCATGTGTCCGCTGAGCGTCAATATAAACAGTCCCATGTACTCCCTACCCCCTAGCCCGAATACCCCTAACTATAGCCCCGTCATGAGTCCAGCTCAAAGAGACAGGATCCTCAGTCCGTACTCCACACCCCAATCTATGTCCCCAGTAGGCTTTAATCAAATGTACAGTCCGGGAAGCAGACTCGTCTCCCCAGCGGGAATAATGCACGCTGGAGATCCCTACTTGACTAATAAGATGCAGCCAAGCCCCAACTTCCCGTTCCAGCCCGGCGATCTTCTCATGGACTCCAGCATACCCATACCATCGCCGGACTTCTGGGCGGACACCGAGATGCTGCAAGGCACAAACGAACTACTCACGGCATTTGACGACGTCAAGCTGGCTTAGTGTGTGGATTGAGAGTGATTTCTAAGTTTCAGAGCCGTTATATAAATATTAAATAATGTTTCCCAAAGCATTTAAAGTTAGTCAAGTCCGCCTCAATGATTAAAATGCCACGGTCTACAAGATTTAATGAAATACATGTCTTAGATTGAAATCACTCAAGAATGAATGGCAGGGTCGCAAAGGGTAAGATTTTGTAAAAATGCAACTGGATTCCATAGTCCTCTCTATAACTATAGCTAATGTTTTCTAATAAAAAACACTGGATCCATATTACAGAACGTATAGGTATTTTCAATCAATAAATTAACGTAGTCTTCGGTATGGATTAGACAAAAACTAAATTATACTGAATTCAGGACTGAGTGAAACGTTTGCCGATACGGGCTTTAATTTTGTAGTATATTTAATTCTCATTGATACTGTTAATAGTATTTTAAAATTATAGTAATTTTATTGTCACATCTATTGATGTTAACGATATGATCACAATGAATTTATTGATTTGGCAGCAAAATTATAACTTCAGTCTACATTTTTTATGACATGTTGCCAGTTTTCGTATGGAAAATGTGTCAAACGTAAATTTTATTCGACGGATAAAATTGACATTGGAAACTTATTTGTCATATAAAAGTTATCTGACTATTGAAAAATCGGCCCAATAAATAAATTATGTTTCGTACCATCAACGTTACATTTAGCTTATTATTTAATAAAATCTGCCGAGAGAGTATCATATTGTAACAGGTTAAATGAAATTTTATTGGACTGGAATCCTGGGTGATGCATGACGTAACAATGTGGCTTAGAAAACTAATACTGTATCGTAAGAACGAATAGTTATATGTTATTGTTATATATATTACACGATGTATGAGTGGATGTAAAGTAGACTATAGATTTAATTAAGAATAAGATTTATATTGTAGTTAATTTAAACCAAATTACGAATTCACGACAAACAAAGGAAAATAATTATTACATGTTTCATACATAATCTTACTTTAAATCTGGCTTGGGTTGAGTTAAATAAAATAATAAAATAAAATTGGTATAATAAAGATAGAGTAGTGTTTTTTTAACATAAAAACATTACTGAAATGTCACTTTTTTGTAATTTAGAGGAAATTCGGGAATTATTTTAATGTAAACGAGGCCTAGTTGTGTTTTTATTTAATTTACGATCAAATTATTATACTCATTTAGAGTTTAAGGGGACGTAATGTTTCGTATTTGTATATTGTTTCCGTATTTCGTAATCATTGTATTATTTTCAGAAAAATACAAATTCATAATATTTTTTCCGAACTAACAATAACTTGTGACACAAGTAAAAAATACTGCTGATAGGATATTATTATGCGGTTAATATCTATTGATGAGTGATTTTATGAGATATTTCATCTCATTCAACAAATAAGCATTTATTATGTTAATAAAACAAATTAATTACAATATACAGTGACAAAATTAGACGAGGGAATTGCCTTAACAAGATGTTCTACACATTCAAATGATTAATGTTCAATATCAAAATCGGGAGGACAAAGTTCCTTCCTTACAAAATAGTCTTGATGATGTATGGAGCATATTTTTTTTTTTCGTGTGGCGACCTCGGGCCCATAGTTAAAGCTGTTTACTTTGATGGGCAGAACAATTGTTAAAAAATCTCTTGTTCCAAACACCCTGTATTTGGGAATAATAAAAAGTTTGATTACGAATAAATGATTGTTATACAATGTGTACATAGTATACCATATATTTTAGTGAAGAGCAATTGTTGCTTAAACGTAATATCGATGAATGTTATCACCAAACATCCATTATTTCACAATTAAAATGTTTACCATATGGTCAAATTTTATTAGTTAACTATCTTAGTTATATCTTTCAAGGGGTGATTCTATTATTTAAATACGACAACATTTATTATGGACCAACATCAAAATCTTAAAAACAGAATTTTGGATTACTCATTTTTGGAACGTAACATTTTTTGGTAGAAATTAGTTTTTTACACATGTTGGGTAAACACCCTTATAATATACATGTCATTTTCTATTATATTAGGTAAGTAAGTAAAAATGAGGAGAAATCGGGTTTTTACCTATATTGGGTATTTATTTACCCTCCGTCGCTCATCGCTAAAGCCGATTCGTTGTTTATCAGGTTTTTGCGACTATGATGTTGGCCATTGGCCATTGCTGTAACTAGAGCGGTGCCAGCAGTATCCAGGCACAAGGCGCAGACCCTAAAGGGCGCAGAAATGACTGGACCAGACTATGATTGGAAGTCATGGAACGATGCAAATTACAATTTACATGCTTAAACTGGACGCGTAAAAGTCTAGATACGGCACTGGTTGCTGCCATTAAGTTGTTGTATTTTCGCCGTAGAAAAGATAATTAACTAATAAAACAGGACCTATGTCTACAAGGGAGATATCGTAGATTCGTAAACATTTGTGGGTGTGTCTTACCACAGATATAACTGACCAAATGTTATTAATCACACACTCGAATAATTAACACATTGTGATTGTTTTCCTCCTTATTTTCACACTTTATTTATCTCCATATCTTTTTTAAAGTATTTTAAGTCAGTAGGTATTATACAACAGATGAGTTTTTGACTTCTGTACCGTACAGTTTAAGTACAATCTGTTAGAACAACACTATAATGACATCTATTAATGCAATTGATTTCCTTTAAATCTCGTTAGATTTATTTTACATTATTTGTAAGGGTAACTAATTTAATTTTAAGATGGGATTGTTATTGTTCAGTAAACAATAGTATGTTTGAAATATTTGATAAAAATCTAGGGTATGTCGGTGTCACTGTAGATTTTTTATATCAGCAATGAAATAAGTAGTGGTTAATAATGTTATTATTAAGTAGTGCTCACCAGGGTAATAACACACAGATATGTGTTTTAAAAAACCAGATAATTTCCCAAAATAAATACTATTTACATTTACTCTGACATGACATTTTGTTGTTTTCTTGTAAATGGGTAGGCGAACGGCATTATGCATTATATTCTACCAATTTGACGTGCCAAAATATTATTAAACTTAAAAACAAAACCTTTATCAACTTCAATACAACTAGGTATTGTTCTGTAAAAATACCTAAAATACTTAGTATTAGCCTTGTACTCATTGTGGGTCGTATGGTTAAAAACTCGTTACTAGTTTTTGTGTGACCAGGCCCCCGATTCAGGAAGCTTCGATAACGAATTGACAACCGGTAAATCACGTGACACTAATGCTAAATCCTGTAGTGCCACGTGGTTTTTCGGTCGACAATTTGTAACCGAAAGGTTCTGAATCGGGAGTCAAACTAACCATCTTTGGCATGATGGTTTAAATGAATTGTGTATGATATCAAATAAAGATCCATTTATTCGAGTCAGTAATTTGACATTTAAGTTGATCATACCACCAATTAGTAATTCTAGAACTGCGTTTTTAGGCAATGGGAGCTTAGCTGTGGAAAGTGACAGGTCAGATTACTGATTTCAACAAAAAAAAAATACTATGCAGTTACACTAAGCAGCACTAGTAGGTGCTCATTTGTTTTGTTAATCGATTTTTGCGCGATATGACTCAAGGAATTTGCTAAAATCAGCATTTTCAATTTAAGAGAAAATCCCGCCATGTGGTGAAGGGCCTATTTTTGTATAACTACACTTTTTGTTGATACCTCAGAAAGTATTGGCCCTTGTGCTACCAAGTGTATAAAAATATATTATTATAGGTAATTATCCAAAGTCCAAATCAAGCCGTTGTTGCTTAACCTCATTTTATTTTTAATTAAAATCATAAAATCTTACTGCCAATTTTCATTATTTTAGCACTTAAGAACAGTTTATTTCTTAATCGTATCAATTGAAGTCTTGAAGGCCTGTGCCATACAAATAAAAAAAAATGTTTTGTGGGTAAGTTTTATTGTTTTCTTTCGATATCTTTAAATATTTCGGGGATATATCACATTAAAATGAAATTGTATTATCTGATAAAAATAAATTCTATGATTAACTGTAAATACTGAATCAGATTGTTTTATATTTAGATATTAAATTTTCTGTCATTATGTATAATTGTATTGTTGTTTTATTTGGCAATCAATCCTCTATTTTTTTATAGTATAACGTTAGGTACACCAAGATTTCTTTCTCTCCTTTGTGAATGAATGATCAACATTCAGACAATCAGACCTTGTTATGTTGGTGGATCATTCATTCTGACAGCACAGGTATGGAGGGTAAATGTAAGGAGTTCTATCTTCGTTGTGAAAAAGTGTCCGTCAAACTGCGTTAAATTAGGTGGCGCCACATTAGCAGCAGGGTGAAAGGCATCGAATCTAATTGGCATACCTAAAGTTACAAGTACCTTGAATTACGTTATTTTGGTGTACACTTAAACATACTCAAATCGATACAGAAAATAATCACAAACAACAAATACTCTTTGTCAAAATGTCGTAAATGGTATACCTATACCTACTTTGTTCGGAATTTCAGTTTGAATATGTAATATTTATTTTTATTTACGACATTTTGTCAAAGAGTAGGTATTTGTTGTTTGTAATTATTTTCCCTATCGATTGAAGTATGTTTCATAGGTGTACACCAAAACAACGTAATTTTAGGTAAGTACTCGCAACTTTAGGTATGCCAGGCTCCATACAAAAAAGTTCGAATTCTTTTCAAAGCAAGTGCCAAAAGCTATTAGACAGAAAAATAAACAAGGAAAAAAAAACTTCTGCCTCCGTTACAGCGCACTTTTCATAATAAGAAAAAAAATCAATTGATTATTTCTTGACGCTTGATTAATTTTCATCTAATAGGTTAGTAGGTACTTAAAAATAAATCAGGGAATTGTGGAAATCAATTTTATAAAAGTCACTTAAATGTTCTAACTCCGCATTGTACATACAATTCTTCAACAAAACTGCTCCATTCATTCCATACCCTTTGCCTTTGCCTACGCTAGCGCCATTTTGGAGGGTTTTGGTACTGTTATTTACTACTTTAGCTGGATACCTTTCCGCCATTATAAGATAGTACTCCTTACCTCTACCCTCCTTAAACACAGGGAAACTGCTGTCTATTAAAACAACCAGTCGAACCATAGACTTGGAAATGAGTCAGACAACATTACATCTAAGGTTACGGCAGTGCCTCCGACAAGTCGAGCAAAGAAGCGGCACGGTACGGCCGTACCATCCTTTTTTCGACGCAGTTCAGGATGTTTGCGACCCCCTGTAACTTCGTTGTGAATAAAACTAGAAGCCTGAATATTCAGTAACCAAGCAGGCATTGTATAAACACGGTATATTTTAAATTTCATTCAATTTAAACCAGTTGTTTAGGACTTATAACTAGTCAACGTTTCTTAATTTTGTCACTGACTGACCGATCATCAAAACTTTAAGGCACTTTTAGCAGACACAGAAGCTTCAAATTTAAAATGCAATTAGTGTTTAGTGTATAAATAAAATAAAACAAATATATTGCAATTTTGGCCCAGTTTTCTAGTCGAAAACATTTGCAGTGAATGAATCAGTGTACCTGTTTATGTATAATATAATGGAATAATAGGTGTATATATTCGTATTCAAGAAGTAGAAAGGTACGGGTACTGGAAAGGAAAAAAAGTATGACTATCAACAAAAAGAAATGAGATGTCATCAAAAACATAGGTAACTTGTAAAAAAAACAAGTCTTGAAACTCTTCTTCCCTAAAAAGTTGTGAGTTCCATGTAATACCAAGTCAGTTAATTTATTCAGTTCCTACTTAAGGGGCCTTCTGTCTTTAGTTATTACGTAATGAGCTGACCTAATAACATCTTACAGTGTACATAACAATATTAAAATACTTTTATGTTTTAAATAAATAGATTGACTTGTGATCACACCAGAGGTGAGTACGCTGGGCAGAACCTCCTCAGCGTACTCACCAAACTATGGCTATAGTTTCGTAAGTTTAAGGGAACTATTTATTTCTTTTGGGCACTATTTAGAACTATTTAGGAATCCATTATTGGCATTCATGAAATACCGCTACGGTGTGGTGTGTACGTTAGGTGAAGAGACACGTATTGCAGCTCGGGTAAGTGCTCGATGCTAAAGCAAACGAAAGTTCAGCTGGCTTGCATAGAAAAAAGATGCGCCACCAGGGCGCCCCACCCCGAATGACTTACAAATAAGATTTTGTTTTTAAAATGCTTGAAAGTAGGTACTTATCATGTTTATCAGTATGGAGTAGAGGTTAACATAGTAATTTGACGATAGTAATGGTTTAATAATATTATGGAATTGGAGGTGAACAGAAGCCCATTTCCCGTAATTTAACTGTAGTTGCAATCTAGTTTCGATCCAGTCCCCGTACGTAACACAGCCTATCCAAAATGATATTTTACCCGCTACGCTCCGCTGTGATATTTTTGTTGCAAGTGACATAAAGTTCGTAATGCGACTGACAATGGGACAAAAAATAAACGTATAGGTTTTTTCCATTTTCACATATAACTTAATTGCATTTTTGAGTTTTTGATCATAATGTTACTGGGACCGGATCGAAACTGAATTGCCACTACTGTTAAATTACGGAAATTGGGCTTCAGTTAGCTGAACTGAACGACAAACTTGGGCCGGTTGGAGATCTAAAATCTTAATCATGATACCCTTACAAAAGCTTGGATGGCTATTTCGACACTGCATGAATAAAAATCTGAAATGGGGAAACTCGCACATGACAAATCACTCTTTTTTAATCGTTCAGTAAAAGAGGCAAAAGCTACTCGTTAGGATTATGATGATTTAGCGACATCTGTACAAAGATATTGGAATCAATTCCTACTTCAAAGTAGCACAACAATATCTAGGTAATAATGGCTAACCGTGCTTACGTGTAGATCGCGCTAAATAGGAGTATTGATATTTTGGCAGCAAAAGAATGAATGAAATTACATACTTATTTCATGTTATATATATTTTATTTTAAAATAGTGGTAGTAGCTGGTTGTTTATACAGAGCAAATTATTTTTTGGTAAACCTTAGCGTCTAAGTTTTGGTTGGCTAGTTTTGAGTGTATCGGAACGTATAATTCATCTTTTTTGTGACAGGAAAAAAGCGCGGGAACCTTTGATCACGAAAGGCGCCTAAATTTAATTTAATTTCTAATTGTTATAAAAAATTGCCTATTTCTTTGTAAATATAGTTGAAGTTGTAAATATAGTTGCTAGTGAAACGAACTAATAGAGTGAACGAAAATGGGGGGTCGAAAACGGAAAAAAAACGATCCGCCCGATAATCAAGCACCACTGATGGAGACATCCTCAGACTCTGATGAAGACAGCGTTAAAAAATATCAGGTGTTTAAGGTCCCAGGATACACACGAAAGTACCCAGAAAATAGTGCAAAGACTGAATATATAGTGTTCCTGTCCCACCAAGATGAAAAAATGTTTAATGATAAAGACCGATTGGCCATTTCACACGCCATACGCAAATATTGCGTCACTGGCATACTGCATTTAAAATCCATTAACAAACATAAAATTGGAATCACATTCGACTTATCCAATAACGCAAATGTTTTTCTTCAAAATAAAAAACTACTGGATGAACTGGGTTTAAAAGCCACAATACCGGCAATCGACACTGAGGTGACTGGGGTCCTTACCGCAGTCCCTACAGATCTATCAAATAAAATGATTTCGACATTAATAGGAAGCTCACGAAATATTATTCAAGTGAGGCGCTTCATGCGTCGTGTGCGGAGTGATTGTGGTGCTGTCTCGTACCAGCCCACTCAAACAGTCGCCGTGACCTTCGCCTCCACTGAGTTACCGCAGTACGTATACCTCGACTCCTGGAGGCACGAGGTAAGCGTATACGTTCCCCCCGTTAAACAGTGTCTACACTGTCTGAAGTTTGGGCATATAGCAAAATACTGTAGAAATGCCGAGGTATGCTCGATATGCTCACTGGATCACAACTACAAAACATGTAAGCAAGACCCTAAAGACGCAAAATGCTCCAATTGTGGTGGTAATCATGTAGCCATTTCAAACACTTGTCCCCAAAAAAAACTAAAAATTGAAGAAAATAAAGTTAAGTCCAGAGCTACTAAGTATTCAGATTTATTTAATGAAAACTCATTTCCACAATTAACTATGCGTAATATTGAAACTCAAATACAAAATTTAACAAAATCAGACTTTTTTATGAACATGTTAACAAACGCTATCACAAAAATTGTTTTAAATCAAAAAGATATTCCAATTAATTCATCTTCCATAAAAGAAATTCTTCAACAAACATTCAGAAATAGTTCTTCCTCTCCTAATAATGGATCTTAACATCTTGCAGTGGAATGCTCAGAGTATTTCCAGTAACAAGCTTCTATTAACTCAACATCTTTATGATCACAACATTCATGTAGCAATTATATCAGAAACTTGGTTGACTCCTATTAAAGATTTTAACATAAAAGGTTTTAAAATAGAAAGAAATGATATTGGTAACAAACATAATGGCGTAGCTATTTTAATACATAATAGTTTACATTATAAAAAAATTCATACATATTCTGATAATTCTTTACAAAATATTTGTGTAAGAATTACTGTAAATAATAAAGAAATAAGTATTGTCAGTTTTTATTGTCCAACTAATTGCACTCCAACTTTTAATAAACATAAATTCGAATCATTAATAAAATCAGTGCCTGAACCGATGATATTCGCTGGCGATTTTAATGCCCATCACACATCTTGGGGGTGTAATTCAGTAAACCTACGAGGTAGGGATATTTTGGAGATTGTCGATGATAATAATTTGGTTATATTGAATAGCGGTGAAGTGACAACAGTTGGTTCTTTGACATGGCGTCCAAATGCCTTAGATTTGTCGTTTGTTTCTTCATCATTAGCTTTATCTTGTGATTGGTCTGTGCATGATGATCCCCTTGGCAGCTACCACCTTCCTGTACATATTAAAGTTTTTGTAAATAATAGTCTTGCAAATAATCAAAGTAACATACAATTGCCCATCTACCCTAACTATAAAATGGTAGATTGGAAATTGTATGAACAAAATGTAGATTTAGAATTATCTAACTTTGAGGTTCAAAACTTTGCTCCGTTGAATGCTTATACTGAGTTTTGTGAAATTTTGCATTCTGCAATCGTTAGATGTCTTCCTTGTCATAATACGCCGGTCTCCTTTCCTACAAATCCGTCAGTCCTTAACTCCACTCGTACTAAGTTAGTTAAAAACCCACCGATCCCGTGGTGGAATAAAAAGTGTTCAGAAGCAGTTCAAAATTCTAAGTCAGCTTATCTTTATTTCAAAAACAATCCATCTGATGAAGCATACATAGAATTTAAAAGATTACAAGCGCTCAAAAAACTTACTTTGAAAACAGAAAGAACAAATAGTTGGGTCGATCTGTGTAGCTCTTTTAATCGTTGTACGCCTCTTTCGAGAATCTGGAAATACATGCGAAAATTTAATAAAACATATTCTTGTAGCAATAATGATGATAGCTGGGTCCAAGATTTTCTGAAAAAGTATACTCCAGACTTTGTAAACAATAAGAAATCAAATTTTCCCCTTCCCAGTGAGACAAATTCTGTAAATAGTTTTTTAACCAAACCTTTTACTTTAAAAGAGTTAATGTCTGCTATCTACTCCAGAAAAGATAGTGCCTTTGGTCTGGATGGTATCCCTTATATTATGTTGAAAAAGCTTAATGAAAGAGGTATGTACATTTTTCTTAAAGTATTAAATAATTTGTGGTTGAATAATGATATCCCTCATTCATGGAAGTCTGATTGTTTAGTCCCTATTTTGAAACCTGATAAGATACGATCAAATCCAGATTCCTACCGTCCTATTGCTCTAACATCTTGTGTTGGTAAGGTTTTTGAGCAATTACTAAAACAAAGATTAGATTTTTATATAGAAAAAAATAACATATTACCTGCAAATCAATTTGGTTTTCGAAGAGGAACGTCGGCTCGTGAAAGCATTTGTCAACTACAGCTTGATATACAAAATAGCTTAACAAATAAGAATTATTTAATGTCAGTATTCTTTGATGTTGCTGGAGCTTTTAATAGTGTTAATATTGATGTACTTTGTTCTGAATTACTGTCTGTTGGAATTCCAAACAAAATAGTTCACTGGGTCCAAAAATTTTTATCTGAAAGGGAAGTTTATGTTAAGTATAATGGTAAGTTATATGGTCCAAGATTTGCGTCTACAGGTGTTTGTCAAGGAGGCATACTCTCTCCATTAATTTTTATTCTATATATCAGACGTTTGAATTTTATTTTAGGTTCAAAAGTAAAAAATCTTCAATTTGCCGATGACTTGGTAGTTTATGCAACTGGAAAAAAAATTAAACATATTTCAAACATTCTTAATAAGTCTTTGGAAGGGTTATGTACATACTTTTCTTATTTGAATCTTGACATAAATGCACTAAAATCAAAATTGGTAGTATTTGGTAAATCTAGTAATTTCATTCCCCCTGTGTATTATGATAAAGTTTCTATTCCTGCTTCTCATGAAGCTAAGTTTTTAGGTGTTACCTTTACCCATAATGTTTCTTGGAAAAAATATATCGAATTAATAAGTTCAAGAGCTAATAAAGCTTTTAATATCTTAAAATCATTATGTAGTACATCCTGGGGAGCTGATCCCAAAATATTGTTGCTTCTGTATAAATCTCTGATTCGTAGTCACTTTGAATATGGTTTTCTATGTTTTGCTGGGGATAACAGACTGGTTGATATCTTAGATAAAATTCAAAATAAAAGCTTAAGACTCATTACTGGAGCATTTAAAAGTACTCCCATCAATACAATGCAAGTTGAGTGCAATCTTCCTCCATTAAGTATAAGGTTTTCATATTTGAAAGAAAGATTCATATTAAAACTATATAATAAAAGTAACAATCATTTGTTTTTAAACATGAAACACTCCCTACAATCCATTCGTAACCCTCCTTATATCCTTCAAGATTTTCCTCAATATTTAAATTTCCTTGAAACTCTTCAAATCTATAGATCATCACTTCTTCCATGTTATCAGGGAGACTTTAACAGTAAATTTCCTGCAATTAATATCATGATAGATGATAAGTTATCCTCTAAAGAAGATGTTTATAGTAAATTTTCTGAGTTCAGGGACTATAGATTCCTGTACACTGATGGCTCAAAAACTGATTTTGCTGTCTCTTTTGCTATTTTTGATAGGTTTCTAAACACTGGTACTGGGTATAAAATTAATTCTAACATAAGTATATTCACAGCTGAGGCTGTAGCTATTCTTGCTGCTTTGAAACATATTAAACTTAAAAATGATGGATTTTGTGATTGGATAATAATTAGTGATAGCATGAGTGTTCTTAAAAACCTTGAAAACAACAAATTCCATGCTAACACAAATTATTTGATTCCTTTAATCAAAGAGTTTTGGCTAGACTTGTTAATAGTACACAATATCAAGGTTTCATTTATGTGGGTTCCTTCACATGTAGGTGTATTAGGAAATGAAAGGGCAGACTTTTTAGCCAGAACAATTACAAATTCTTCATCCTCTATCCCTGACTCGAGTAGTCTCCTTAATATTTCTGTTCCATGTACAGATATAATTCCTCTGTTAAAAAAAAGGGCCACTGACATATGGAAAAGGCATTGGAACTACACCATTCAAACTCAAAATAAAGGTTTATGGTATGCCACTTTTAATGTACCAATTGGTACTGCTCCCTGGTTCTGCAAAAATAATACTTACATCAACAGGAAATTTTACTCAACTATTTTAAGGCTTCGTTTTGGTCACTGTAATTTAAATTTCCATCTCTTCCGCCTGAAAATGGTAAGCAGTTCTCATTGCGACTATTGTAATATCCAAACAGAGCAGTCATTATCCCACATATTTTTCAGCTGCTCATCCTTTGGCATTCAGCGCCTTGTGCTGATGGATGAGCTTATGGAAATATATGATAGTCCTGATTCGGTACCGCGCTCCATCCAGGCTCTTCTTGTAAATAGTTTAACTTATATACCTCTGTATAATTTTATTAATAATACAGTTGGGCAAATTTAGTATAAAGCTTTGTGTATATATTTTATTTCTGCTTGTTTACTGTTTATATTTAATTTACTGTTTGGTTGTGTATGTTTTCAAACTAAAATTGTTTGTGATTGTTTGATGATGTGTTGTAAAATATGATGGTTTTAGACCAATTAATTTCCTCTTTGTTTTAGACGTTTTGTTTTGGTTGTTGTTTTCATTCAAGCAACAATGAACAAACAAATGACATGACATAATGTCACTCACTGGCATTGACTGACACTTGGCCATGGATTAGCACAATGCTAAATCCATGCAATCGGCTTATCTATCATCACGTCCATGCAAAGACGTTTGATTTGGACATTTAGGTTTATTGAATTGAACTAAACTAAACTCGGACTTGATAAAATAAATAAATTAAATGACTATAACTGATGACATTAACTAGATTTACTTCATAACGAGGGAAAAAAAAAAAAAAAAAAAAAAAAAAAAACTGATGACTAGGCAGCATGGTCTCAGACCTTAGCCTGTTCCAATTGGAACGAAAAAAAAAAAAAAAAAAAAATTTTTTTGTGACAGATAGATGACAACTAGCTGTCATTTTCAGTTGTCATTTTTCGTCGCAAAGTTGGGCAACGGACGGATTTTTTGTGATCGGGATGAATACGTGCTTATTTTTATTATTTACTTCACTTTAAAATGAGATAAACATTGTCATCTCTCTGAAACGATAGTTTTTAGTTCGTTGCTTTTAAAAGCGCTTAGTGCTGTGATAAGGACATCAATGGCTTCTACGCCGAAGCAAGTGAACGGATCCAGTAGCGGCGGCGCCTTGGGAAAGCGGAAGAAATCACGAGGGAACAAGGGCTCATATCTATCTAAGTGGTTAGACAAGACTTTACATCATATACAAGACTCTACGCCTAGTATGGAAACGTACGAGACTTACGTCAATCCTAATTTGAATTGGCCGTTGGGTAGTTCTCAATTCGCGCCTGGTCACGATCCGTATCGGTACATGTACGCGTGTGCTGAGCCGATGTCGCTTCCCACGCTCCCAAGTTACTGCAACCCTGCAGTTCCGCCTTTATACAATCATGAATACCGTTATGCCCAAAGCGTGAACAAAAGTGTCCAAGTACAGAGGCCAAGAATGCGGAGACGGAACGATAATGCTGAGGAAGTGCACACGCCAAATAGTACACTGAGTAATACAAACTATCTGCAACCAAAGAACTTCACAGACAGTCAAGACTTTGCCAGCTTGCCGCCAATAGTTACATCAGTAGCTGACACGAATTCAATTAGTGAAGTAAACATTAATGAGAAAGATGATGGGAGTAACACTAGGAGGTTTAGTGATCCCTGTGTGAGAGCTGTGCCTGATGTAGCTAGGCCAGCAAACGGTGATGTTGATTCAGAATCAGAGTCCAGCTCTGACCTCTCCGGTAGCCAAGTTGGTAGTAGACTTTTGACTCATCTCCTCGATCAGATAAAAAGTCTAAAATTTTCCAATGAGAGACTAAGTAAAGACTTATTGGATACTAAAGGTAAGCAGATATTCTAGTTGTTTCAATGTTTGAAATTCTTATTACAAACAATTCATTATTCATATTACCACATTATTGCTGAAAACAGGTGTGTTTACTTAATTTATTACTAATTTACACACATCATTGATTTACCTGCTTTGTTTAGTAATAAGAATAAATATGTATTAATTTCTTCTTTAATTTAGTATGTTGAAATAGCAAATAGATTTTAATTTGACCTTTAATTTAACGGATTCGCTGCCCACATTTGACTTAAGACATGAACAACATCCACCCACTAATCATATGTCACTCACCCACTCGAGATTATTCAGGTCAAGGTGAGCCATTCATTTAATAATGCACAGGGCTACACTTCTCTGAACAATGCAATTTTTATTGATTTTTCTCTAAACATAATTTTTTGAACTATTTTCATTGCGTTATTGGAAGTATTGAACTTCCTTCATTTACAATTTACATTAATGAATTGTATAAATAACATTAACTCATTTGAAATTACCTAATTTAATTATACACTTTGTAATACAGATACATGTGTACTTACTGTTTGTTATCACCAATAAGATAGGTATTATTGATATATGTATATTAAAATATACCTATATCTCATTTTTGTGTTCTCCTGTGGGATGATTATCAATTCTTCTTTCACTTTATTCTAAAATCTATGCAGACAAAGTCACAAGCAGAAGCTAGTGATACTTTATAGGATTATAAAATTGTGTCAAAAAGTAACCATCATTTTTTCTTATGTGGTTTATCTAAAAGAGTTCTTTAGTATTTGGCAAGTATTATCAAAGTGGATTGAGCACTTTTTAGTGGTAGACTGAATCCAGTGATAAAGGATCAAGTTATATTGCATACCTTTATAGAGACCTATGTATGTCCAGTGGTAGATAGTCGCATTTAATAGGCTAGTTTCCTGGGTCAAAAAAAGATTATTCAATTTAGTCCGCCAGTTAGATTAACAAAAAATATTGAACCCTTATTTTGTCCTTTGTCAATTAAACAAAAAATGACGAAGATAAAGCGCATCAAAGTGAGCACGTGACGTCACGCCTTGCTAAAAAGTGCAAGGCGTGACGTTACGCGAAACTTTATCGGGCTATAACTTCATCATTTTTTGTTTGATTGAGAAAAGAAAGAATACGTGTCAAATATTTTCTGTTAATCCAACTGACGGACTAATTAGATTTTTTTAGGAAACTAGCCCATTGTAAAGACTAACTAATTTACAACAACAACTTGGTGACTTTTCCACATGTAATACACAAATTACCTACCTAGTGTATTGTTGTTTAGAATTACAACGTAATGGATAATTTTATTGTTTTGTAACTAGCTGGTTTAACTGAACTTACTACTTTCAGCTGAACTGGACAATGTTCGTCAGCAGAATGTGATCCTGCAAAAGGGTTCCAGTTCTAGTATCGGTGCTAACCACTCACCCTTGACTGATTCTGGTAAATTCCTATTCTATCATATTAAATTATTATATATATTTTCGCTTCGACATATAGGTATTTTCGATGAAAACGGGAAGTGCATATACATTAAATTCTGTTGCTGTGGTTGATGGCTTTGAAGAAATAAAGTGTAATATAAAATGTGTAATGTATCACATAATGCTCTCAAATTTCGCCACTGCTCTGGCCACCCGCTGTAGTCGAGAACGCAACTTATACAGGGTGTGCCGGACACTCCTAACTATGAAATCACCTGCTGATACTAGGTATACAAATATTTTACTAAATAAGCAACAGAAATCGTGATAATTTTTATTGCTACACATACATACAAAGTTACGCTCTACCAGTTCTACCACAATGATACATATAGCATATATATTTTTTTACTATTTTATTTTGCTTTAATTGTAACTAATAATATGGTTTCAAGAAGTGTAATGTTCTTGTGTACACATTGTATTTATAGCATGACCACTTCATTTCCTTAATAATCTCAGTTGATAATACCTACATTACTTGTAATGCATATGCAGCATGTTACAAGTGGGCACAATAGCAAGATTGTTTTGGAGTCTACCAGGAACTTTAACTGCTTAGTTTAGGACTAAAGTTACTGGTGTTATCGTAGAAAGATATTATCATACCTATCTAATAATCTTATAATAAAATTCTCGTGTCACAATGTTCGTTCCCGTACTCCTCCGAAACGGCTTGATCGATTCTCGTGAAATTTTGTGAGCATATTGAGTAGGTCTGAGAATCGGCCAACATCTATTTTTCATACCCCTAAAGACCACGCAGACGAAGTCGCGGGCAACAGCTAGTAATTACCTAATATCATACTATTAACACCGGCCAAGTGCGAGTTGGACTCGCGCAGGAATGGCTCCGCTGTACCACCGTTATTAATATCTAGCAAAAAACGACAAAAAAATCACGTTTGTTATATGGAAGCCCCACTTAAATATTTATTTTATTTTAATTTAACCATTTAATTCTTAATATCAACTAAATATTCTGTAAATATTTCAAGCGTCTACCTGTTGCCGTTATTAATATCTAGCAAAAAAAAACACGTTTGTTGTATGGAAGCCCCATTAAAAAAAATATTTTATTCTTTTTTTTAGTATTTGTTGTTATAGCGGCAACAGAAATACATCATCTGTGAAAATTTTAACTGTGTTAGCATTCACGGTTCGTGATATACAGCCTGGTGACAGACAAAAGGACAGTGGAGTCTTAGTAATATGGTCCCATTTTTACCCTTTGGGTACGGAACCCTAAAAACTATAAAACACACTTTTATGTGTATTTTATGTCAAAACGAATCAAATCAGCCTAAACACAAAGGTTTTACTAGTAGTTGAAAAGTTACACTATCTACCTCTGACTCCATCATTAGATCAGCATGATGGTGCTAAGTTATTGATTTGTTATCCGAATGTCAAATATTTACAAAGTTATGAATCTATACGTCAGTTAGGTGGTCGAAAACTACCCTAAGTGCGAACTAATGGGGATTTTTGAAAATTAAATTCAACCCTTGGGGATGATGTGGAGTTTGTATAGAGAATTCGACATTTACTAACATATCATTTGTACCATGTTCCATGATGTTTTCTGTGCAGTCTGAAGTTTTGTATTCTCCGAAACTATCTGCTCACCACTTTTACAATATTCACATGATAAAAAGAAGTAAATAACAGTCCTCGACTAGCTAATTGTTGGCAAACGATAAAGTTTTAACTATAGGTAATAGTGAACCACTTAAAATTGTAAGACACCATAAACATTTGGTCTTTTAGCTCATTGGTGCTAATAATCAGTAATTTACTAAACGACTGAAAATGGTTCTGTTGGAACAGTTTAACCTAGTGTTTCATGGAACACATAAATAGTTTAATGACAACGCTTTTATACCTACCTAGTCTACGATTGTATTATGTTATAAAAGACTCATGTCAGCCTATTGCAGTCCACTGCTGGACGTAAGCCTTTCCCAAAGGGCGCCAAAGAGCACGATCTCCCGCTTTTTTCATCCACCCACTGCCAGCCATCGTTCTAAGGTCGTCGGTCTGTCGAGCTGCGGGGCGTCCTACACTACGTTTGCCAAGGCGTGGTCTCCACTCGAGAACCCGTTTACTCCACCTTTCATCGGTTCTGCGACAGATGTGGCCGGCCGGTATTATGATTATCAGCACATTAAATTAAAAAATATATGATAGAATGTATGTAACATTCTGTATATGTATGTATTCCATCATATATTTTTGTTTGGTAATTGGTATATCGAGCCGAAACCAGTATATGTTAACTTTAGGCCCTTAAGCATATGAATACAATCATAAATTTGATATTTTTATTTTATTTTCATACCAAACTTAATTATGTCTGATGATCCGATTTGTATGAAAATATTTTTTTTTAAATGATCATATCAAATTTCTGACTTTACCATGGTATTTATATGTATATGTTAACATAGGCTAATTTTGGCTTGATATACCTATTACCAAGCACCCTGTTTATTATGGCAGATTCGATTGATTATATTTTTCAACTATCAAAATTCCTTATAATAACCTTTTAACTGGGACAGTCATTCCCACAATATCGCCGGATCTGGAAACTAACCTATAAGTTCTTTATAGATTAGAGGAATTCCGCGACTTGGTCCGCTAAAACGTCGGATTTTCCATACGAAGTACGAACTTTCATCCCCCGTCGCTTCCCTTTTGGGGTGAGTTTTAACAAAATCCTTTCTGTGTGGATCTCTGCACTTTTCAAGAAATTTGTTGACCAAGTTACATGTTTCTATCTTTATCGGTTTAGGGTGTGCGTTTGTCGTCCAGTGACTCAGTCAGTTTGTCACGGTTTTGTCACTGTTAAAACAACATAATATATTTCCTAGTTTAAACATACAATTCTTAAACGATATAAGTGGGCAGAATTCCACTTTGGGTATCCTAAGCACAGATTAAACATGCACCTATGTGAAATAGAGTTATTAATTAGCCTTATTGCCTCTTAAAAGAACAAGTAAAAGATGACGACAAGTGGCCTGTGGGAAAAACTAGAGAATAATAATGATGTGCGTGCACATGCGTTCGATTCCCGTACTGTTAGTCGGTATCGTTCGATTGCTTAATCACTCGCATTAGGTGAAGAAAAAGACAGGAAAACTGTATTGTTATTTTCAAAGAGTTAGTTAATTTGACCTCAATTTCTCCTGATGCAGAGTAATGATAAGGTTTATGACTGTCTGTCTTTCTATTTAAGCTGTTTGTGTCGTAGAAATAAACAGAAAGAGGAAGATTGTGGAAATTCTCAATGTTTAATTGTAAAACCTTTGGACTTGCACTCATTTGATTCGTTTCAAAGTTTTTAAAACCATAATACCTGCACACAGGGTGGTTATTAAATAGGGTAACATGCGAAATGTAATAACAACTTACGTCGTAAAAAAAGAGACGATTTATATATATTATCTTACTACATTATTTGGTTTTTAATTCCACTAAAATGAGTACCATCCTAGAATGAAGTACTAGTTATTAGTTTCTGTAGTTATTCACACTACAGAAACAACTAGTAAGTACATACAAATGGTGATATTAACTCGTAAATATTCCTCAGTAAAACCACAGTTGTGTTCGTGATGCGAAGAAATCGCGTGCCTTACGTGACCTAAAAGATACCCTAGCAAAGCAGTACTTTCGTAACTCATTATTAAGTTTTTTGATGGTCGGGATTCTATTATCTGTTATTACTATAACTTGTCATGATACTAGTTGGAAAATTGCTGCTATAGAATTGAATCTGACCCTGAAAATATTATAATGGCGCTTAAAGTACCTATCTAAAGTATATTTTTCTGCTTCATTTAATTTAATGATGTTTTTTTTCGCGTGTCAAAGTAAATATTTTTATGTTACTACTTTGAATAATGACACATAGAATGATAGTAGAAGATAGAAGCAACAAAATTGTTTTATGTGCAAGCTTTTACACACAGACACACGCACACCACTATAAAATAGGGTTGCTCTTAATAGTAGTTTTCGCCAGAAGCGGGAAAATTCGATTAAAGCAATGCCTACATCTAGATGTCATGCGTTCGGAGCGGATTGATATTAAACACTATGGAGTTGTCATAGTCAAAGTAAAAAAATATTTATTCAGTTTAGGACAGAAAATTATCACTTATGAACGTTAATAATAACATTATAGGTCCATATGGGGCCAGAACATGTCTCCTTATTTTTTGGGCCCTACTAGCGCTTCGAGACTAGACACAGACATTCTGGCAAGTGCTGAGAAGAAACGCCGGAACAAACTCAGTCACCGATAGCTGCCACAAAAGAAACAAAAAAAAACAGGTAGATCAGCTTAGTGCAGGCTGGACTGACCATACATTCTTGTCATCAAGATAGTCTTGAATTTTATAATACCCCTTAGACATTAGTGTAGTTTTGACATGTGACTTAAATTTATTAATAGGAAGTTCGATAACATTGTAAGGTATTATTTTAAAAAATCATACAATTTCCCAAAAATGAATTACATGTTTTGGCCAATCTAAAGTTTGGGACTACAAGTTTGTTTTGGTTTCTTGTGTTATATGAATGAATATCACTTTTTTTTATAAAAAGATCTAAATTTTTGCGTACCTACGTACATGATATTATCAAATATGTATTGAGAGGCCACAGTGAGTATGTCGATTTCTTTAAAGAAATCGTAGGGGGTATCGTCAGGCCTAGGGAGCCCTCTGTGGCTCCAATTTAGTTACTTCTTGTGCGCGGAATACGTATCTATGTGTCAATAATCTAAGTGTCACCAATACTCTAACCAATAACCTACCAATCTAAGTGTCACTGAAAATGCTGCCGCGCGGCGTGAAGTAAATTTTTGCGTGAGCACACGCGGGACATGACAGAAGATAGGCTATTGTTGGCGAAGAAGTTCCGCACTGGCATCTGTTGTTAAGGTTGTCAGTATAATCCCACCTACACAAGTTGTTCTTGCATTGACCGACCTGAGTCCGCAGCATGTTAAGGGTTTTTCAAGTCGGCCACGGCAAACCCTGCCAGGAGGGAGACATTCTGATGGCAGAATTAACGAGGCGGAATAGTTCTCCGTCTATTGTGAAACATTTGATTGAGATGATGGTGTTATATTATTATAATGAATTAAGAAATTCTTTATACGAATACATATTATAGTATATTATACTCTACTCATAACTTATTATTATTTTATACTTTCTTGTTTTTATCTGGAAAAAAGTACTTATTAAAAGAATGCCACACGGATAGGACAAAGGCTATCTAAATTAATGGATTTATTTTGTACGTGTAAGCGATAAATTAACTTTGTCAATTCGTAATTCAGATTAGTGACGTTTTCCAGTCTATTGAGGTCATCTATACTTAAATGTATTTACCTACTTCAGTAAAAGCAGTGGTACTGGTGTACCACTACTCACGACCCACAGATCTACTACTAGGTCTTGCCTAAGATCTATCGTGTGTTCTCATCACAGCATGTACCACTTGCTCGGCGGTGAGTACAAACGTCATAAGGTAGTCAGCACATTTAGATAACACTATATGGACCATGGCTACACGCCATGGTCCATATAGTCTGGTTTACCTGTTTAAGGGCTCCGGAGGCTAGGGAATATGCACAAAAATTATATGTTGTTTCTACTATTAAATTATAATTTTATTTATTAAATTATTATTTAGTAAAAAATAACCGTAATACAGTATTTAGAAATTGGGGTATACCTGTCTCATTCTAAAACACCTTTTAACATGAATAGTGTATGGAAGGCGTGTAATGTGTATTAATAATAACGTCCGGTACATATCGGGTCTTCTTGTCTAGCACGCAGGTATTTATCAATATTTTTCGAAAATTCTTAAAGTTTTATTAATTACAATTAAGTACTATTTATTTAAGACCAAATAACAATGTTTGCTTATTCCTCATTATTTCAAATTATCTAAATGTAGTAAGTTTCCAGACTTGCATACTTATTATAATATTTGTATTTCATTCCAAACCATAGATTAATATGTTATAGTTTGTGGTACGGATTCAAGGTATTCTCGGTAGCTTACAATGGTTTAATTTTCTCGTCTCTTTTGACTGAATTATTTTATTTAATACAGGGTGACTGATAAGTCGATGTAACCGCTTTAACAGTAGGTGCGCATTCTAAGTTCTAACCATTAAAATTAACAACTTTTACCATTACACCAATATGACATCGAGAGAAAAAAGATAACCACTCCATGCAATAGTTATTTACCTCGACAATAATGTATTAGGCATCTTTTTTTGTGTTACAAACGACTTTGGTCCCATAGTAACAGCTGTTTACCTTAATAGGCATATTATCCTGTTAAAGCTATTTTGAGCGAGATCAAAAGTCGCTAACATAGCCCGACGGATTAGCAAGCCAAAATGGCAGTGGGCGGGGGACATAGCACGTAGAACTGACTGCCGATGAGGCAGAAAGATTCTAGAATGGATCCAGCGTAAGACGTCCACCCACAAGGTGGACAAAAGACATGGTAAAGGTTGCAGGAAGCAGCTAGATGTAGGCCGCTTCCAATCTGCCAATCTGGAACTCATTGGGGAGGCCTATGTTCAGCAGTGGACGTCCTATGGCTGAAATGATGGCAGCATCATGATGAACGTGATTTCTTAGTCTTAGCAATCACTCACTCAATCACTGTATAAACTTTTTAGAGCAAGATGTGATAATATGTCGTGCGGTTTCAGGTGTCCTCGGCGGCCAGTACTCGCCCGGCTTCCTGGTGGACTTGGTGCGCGAGATCAGGGACGCAGCGCGCGTGCGCGAGGAGGCTATGTACTCGAGAGTGCGCGCGATGGTGCACGAGAGGATTGATGTTAGTATTTACTAGAACCCCCGCACTTACAGACTTTTGAATATTGACTTATAGAACCCCCGGTCTTTTGATCGGTCGATAGTTTGATCGAACTTTTTATAACTTAGAAATTCGCACACTGAAACGATATATTATCGGCTGATTTTCACAGTTATGTGAGGACTGATCCAACTGTCTGCTGATCAAAAGTTTGCCTGTAGTGTGCTTGCTTGTGCTTATATTATTAAAATAATAATAATTATTTGTTATCTTTTTTAATGGGTTAACTTCAGTATTGTGCCATAAAAACTAAGAGGCGACTAATTTCTGTAGTACGAGACGGGCAGCAGCGTCTGCGTGCGAAATCTTATAAAAAACTGCGTTCGCCAACCCGCCTGCCAAATTTGGCGTGTATTGGCAATCCCCCCAATGAAAGTCATTGGGAGAGGCCTATGTTCAGCAGTGCACGTCCTATGGCTGAAATGATGATGATGATGATGAAACTACAATATTACATCTGCACTCGGCTCGCAGGCTTATATTGCAGCAATAATTTTACTTTTGTTTTCGTTGATGGAACTAATGCTTTCGCACGCTTAGGGGTTTTCTATTTCGTGAGGTCCGGAATAGTTTTTTTTTATTTCTGTAAATTCTCAAACTTTCTAAGCGATTGTTGAAACTTTTCTTAACACCCTGTATATGTATTTTATAATACATTCATATTATATTAGTACAGACAACAGCACGTAAACCTACTACAAATCGTCAAATTTTCTCAATTGATATTGATCTCTACGGGACTGACTTAAAGTTGAAAATCGGTTCAGTGACCTTTAATATGGATTGTAGTCCGAAATAAATGTTTTTAATTAATTAATTAACTTTTTGGGTAGGTTCACCTGCCTTTGACTGTATTGCACCCGTGCGAAGCCGGAGCGGTTAGTTGGTTGTCATTAGTTGTTGGTGAATGCGGTTCTGATTAATTTTTTTTTGAAATTTTAAACATTAATTTATTCGCATTAGATCCGGTCGCCGGCCGATCCACATTTCACGCCGCTTCTCTCCGGTCGAAACGGTCGAGTAACTATGATCTTATGGCAGTAGTTCCGTTAATTAACGCCAAGTTGACATATAAGGATTAGCCGAATCGGGCCGTTTGATAGTTAACGGTATAATACAGATCTAAGGAGCATTACCAAGAACTTTGAGCATTACCTTCGTAAGAAGCAGTGGTTTATACAGAAAAAAGATTCAAACACCTTTTTAGGGACTTGTCAAATATACACTATTCACCTCTTTGCTCCATCATCAGGGCTGCTTGATACTGTCTAATTATTTTATTGTCTTTTGAAAATCACACTTAGTCGTTACAAGTGAAGGTAATAACAGTGTTTTAAAACTTCTGTAATTTATTCACTCTTTTGTATTTTTTCATGTATTGCGCCAAAATGTTTAGCAAATAAATGTTTTATTTATCTAAAAACCATTGTTCAAGAAATACTGCTATAAGAGATCATGGTAAACCGTACAGTTGGCTAAATGTTTAAATATTTACGGTGTTCGGAAGTTTATGAACATTATCCTTGGGCGTGCTACACAACGAAAATGTATAAAACAGGTGTTTTTTCCTCGATTTACCACCACCATGCTCCTTTAAGTAAGGTTGTTCATATTTATAAGTAGTAACCTGTAAAATTATGTCCCTCTTTCAACGAACCCTGTATAATTCTGTAAAATCCGCTATGCGTAATGATTAATGACTTGCAGATAATTAGCGGGTTCCGTCGCCGTTTTCTGGTTGAGCGCATAGCCTTGCCAATCTTGGCAAATGCAGTATGATATGCATTTTATTAATCTCTGCTAATCGAATTAAAAACTAGACACACTATGTCACGATTTCCGTTAGAGACGAACTATTTACAGATACCTACCTATAAGTTTTTACAGAACCCTCGGTGTGCGATTCCGACTCGTACTTGACCGGTTTTTTATAGTATCATTTGTCAATTAGCGATATGGAAGACTGTCATATTTGATCACTCCTTTAAGTTTAGCCCTTGGGGTTGCTGACTTTTTGTGTGACTAAAGTTAGAGTTTTGATCATAGATTACAGTCCGTTTACGAAATTTTGCTATCGGCTAGAAGTACAACTCACACCTATTGTCACTTCTATCAATTTCCTTGTTCATAGACAAAATGCCACTTAAATTAATCCGATTGGTTTAGTCTCACTTTCGGCGGACAGCAGACGTTAGCCGATAGCATTTGTCATATCAAAATAACTAGAAGTACAAATCCAGCACTGATTTCGTTTCAAGATCAATTATTTTCCATTAATTAGTTAAGTAGCGTATTTTTATTCTTGTCACAGCGAAAATCGCGTGCAACAAAGAAAGCGTTTAAATAATCCGGAACCGTTTTCTAAAATGTGGCATATAAACTAATAGAAGCCAATAGCAAAACAAACAAGTTTTATTAGATATACATATGTATGTTTGTTTTGTGCGTCCAGACTGGACATGGCATTTGAAAATATGTTGGCGCAGATCCAAAGTGCGCCGTCTCGTGTTACGGGACAGTTCAAATACCTTTTCACTTTCTACTGGTTGGTTTTGGTTAATTAACATGAGAAAACTGACCAGGCTGTGTTTTTTTGCGTGTCTCTTTTGCCATTGTCTTCCTGAGACGGTTGTCACAAAACAAATAATAAAGTGACTGAAATTTTGATTTGACTACTTGAGAATTAGAATCTAATCAGGAATGAGGAGATTCGTAAACGAATGATAGTCGCTGACATTGCCCAACGGATTAGTAAGCTGAAATGGCAGCGGGCGGAGCACATAGCACGTAGAACTGACGGCTGATGGATTTAAAAGGTTCTAGAACGGAGGCCACGTACCGGCAAGCGCAGCGTAGGACGTCTATCCACAAGGTTGACAGACGACCTGTATAGGTTGAAGGAAGCCGCTGGATGCAGGCCGCTTCCAGCCGGCCAATTTGGAAGTTTCTGGGAGAGGCCTTTGTTCGGCAGTGGACGTCGGCTGAAATGATGATGATGATGAGAGAGAGATTGAGAATTAGCGTTTCTGAGGCTGAAATGTAAATGCTTGCACATTTAAAATTAGTTATAAAGATACATAAACATTAAAATAAAGGTTACTTTAAAATCGCAAAAATAAAGACAGTTCTTTGTAAAATCTTTCAGACCAATCATCGTCCATGGTCAGAAGCCGCCGAATAGATATAATAGCAAGATAGTTTTGTAATGAAATTCCTGATTGAATTTGTATTTGGCATGACTCCATTTCTTATCTTCGCACACTTACGAATCTCAGTTTTTGTTTCTATTCTAATTATCTCTATCCTACTTACAAACAGTCTATGTTGATTGATAAACTTTCTAAATTATTACCGTTCAATATAAAAATGTTATCGTCATTTCTGAAAATACCCTGTTTGTTTGCGCAAATGTATTTTATACATTCTGTTTTTGACAGGCGATTTCCCCGTAGCCTCTCAACGGACTTGAAATGAGATTTCTACTTAATAAACAATTTGATAACGAAGTAATTCTGTCCATTCATAAGATTATTTCTGTTATACACATGTAAACAACTTTCTCCTATATAAGAAATGATAATGATAATTTATAATTGCTACCGTTCGAAGATTACGAACTACATGGCTGCACATATAGTTCTCTGAACGGTATTCTGTTGGGAACAAATCGATTATTGTGTTTACAAACCCTATAAATATGCAATTATATTGATTCTTCGTTGCGCCAAGTGTAATCAATTCTGAATCGATTAATTGATCACAAAATTCACAAGCAGATGCAAATCGCTGTAATAAACTTGGCTACTAATAGGCCAGTTTTTCATCATCATCATCATCATTTTTTCTTCCGCGCACGTGCAAGATGTAACAAGTCAATTTATACAATTCAACTTATCATGATATTTTTATTTGTTTATAATAAAATAGGATAGTTTCCTGCGTCAAGAAAAGATTATTCTATTTAGTCCGTCAGTTAGATTATCAGAAAATATTGGACCCATATTTTGTCTTTTGTCAATCAAACAATAAATTACGAAGATAAATCGCATCAAAGTGAGCACGTGACGTCACGCCTTGCTAAAAAGTGTCACAAGTTACGCGGAACTTTAACGGACTATATCTTCATAAATTTGGTTTTGTATGATTGAGAAAAGAAAAAATATGTGTTCAATATTTTCTGTTAATCCAACGGACGGACTAATTAGATATTTTTTAAGGAATCAACCCATTTTAGGTTTAATAACATGTAAGTTTATACAAACAGCGTGTTTGGTAATTAGTATATCAAACCGAAATAGCCTATGTCAACATATGCATATAAATACTATGGTGAAGTTAGTTTTTTATTTTTTATACAAAACTTAATTCTAAAATCCGATTTGTATGTTTTTAAACATAATTAAATCCTGACCTGACATACATCATTAAATCCGGACTCCAATAGAGCCATCTTAAACAAGATTAAAAATGCCGGTCATGTTCGCAATGAAGTTTCAGATGGTTAGCTTTTTGTTGTTCTTATTACAATGCACTAGACGTCATAATTAGATATTACTTGATGTGTTCACTAATTAACCTTGCTCTCATAGATTAAACTGATAAGCAGTATATTGCGGCGCCCCGAGTATAGCGGGTGGCGTAGCGATATCGTACTTGTAAGATCAAAAGTATGCCTATATACTTCCCACTGCAGGGCACAGGCCTTGCCTCAACTATGAGCTGGTGTGGGCCATGCACATTATGCCGGTGCGCATGCGCTGCCAGTAACATTACCGCAAACGAATCTTGAATAATTCAAAGATACCATTCCTTAATAATACCTTTACATGACATTATCATATATCTGTGTACATTGTTTTTAATCGCTTTGATATCAATAAATATTTAGTAATTCGATTTAGTTTTATTAGGCTACATACAAGTTACGTCATAACAATGTAATGTACAAATTCTATGAGAATTTTGTGTTTTGACAGATCTTAAAAAGAACCTACGTCAATTGCCAGTAATAATTGCTGGACAGATACTTTTGACGTTTTGTCTTAAGCTGTGCCATAACTCCATGTCTCCGTTTTTAGCATACAATCGTATCCCAATCGCGTCAAAACTCTTGCCAAGTTGTCCTACAATTTTTATTTTGGAGCTGTTGCACGTGACTTCGTTCGCGTGTTCTTCAGTTTATTCATAAAGGTTTTTCTGGGCAATTTTTTGATATTTTTTTCCGTAAGAACCTTATCCTGACAATAATTAACACAACAAAAAAAGAATTGACAACCGTCTGGTGTAGTGGTTCGAGCTCCGGACTACAAATCCAGCGGTTGCGGGTTCGAATCCCGCAAGGGGCAAATGTTTGTGTGATGAACACGAGCATTTGTACCTAAGTCATGGATGTTTATAAAAGTATTTAAGTATGTTTATCCGTTATCTAGTCGCCATCGTACAAGCTTTGCTTAGTTTGGGGTTAGCTAATTGGTGTGATTGTGGAAACAATTTATTATTTATTTATTTATAATTAGCGAAATTGTTCCATCCGTTCACGCGTGATGCGATGACCAAGGGAAATAGAGATTCAATTTTAAATATATTTTAAGTCCAAGTAAAAACCTTTGTGAATTCTTGTCAGACACTAATAAAATTCTAAATATTTGTTATACAATTCTGACTAATTATATTGAATTCGGCCATTGTTTGTACATACTTCGGTATTTGTATGATTTTAACAAACAGTTATTATCACGAAACGGTCTCTTGACCTGCGAGCAGTTAAAATTTCTATTGTTATCTTTGCAAGAATACATTTCTTTGTAAATGACAAAATTAGCTAATGCCATACTGGAACGAGTGAAAACATTGGTGAAAAATGTTTTTTTTACCCCTCTTTAAATAAACCAAATTCTCTGATGATACACATAAAGCTGCTGGCAGCGCTGCAGCGGTGGAAAAGACAGTCGAGGATCAGGTTCTGTGACGTGCATTGGGAGAAGCCTTTACAGTAGTGGACTGATCGCAAGGGCGTCGCCAAGGGGGGGCAGGGAGAGGCAGATGACCCAAGACATTCAAAAGCCTGTGGAGCTTTACACATTGGACGTTGTACCGTTCTTATTGCAATTTACGTAGAGGCAAGAGCACTTACAAGTGTGAAGCTTCATGGGCTTAAGACTGTACCTACCCACAATTTATACTTTCCTCACCCCTCATCTTTAACAACTTGCCCCCTCTGGGCCATCGGCTGGCGACGCCCTTGACTGATTATGATTTAAAAAGGTCAGACCCTTATTAGAACTGACAAACTAAATTAATGTATTGTCTTACCTTGCTTATTGCGATATTTAAATCATGATGGTTTTACATAGCTTCTTAAATTCTCTGTGCAACCGCTTACTGTCGTGCATTTTGTAACACCTGCATGACCTAAAAAGAGCGATTCAACGTATAGATGAAGAAGAAACTTCTTTAGTAAGCATAAGTTTTTTTTTGCAGAACAATCACTCGTCCTCCGAAACGACATACGCAGAAAAGGCGTTTGAAGAAATCAAGGCAAGTATCTCGTCCCCATTTTTTAAAATCTTTAAGCAGCGCCATCTTTGATTAGTAGCGTGTTGTATGTGCTAGTGTAAAAAAGATACCGCGCGTGCAGTTGTTGCCATACTAACGGGATTTAGACCGCGAGGCTTAACATAGATGGCGCTGTAGTAGAATTTTAATAACCTGCTTTTGAAGACCTATTCCATAAATTATTTATTCACATGTCTTAATTTTATTAACACACTTCAAAAAGGGTTTCTTAAATCGTCGATTTTTTAAAAATTTGGTTATTATTTAACACAAAAGACCTTGTTTTCGTAGCATTATTAGGCAGGAAGAACTTGCTACCTATGTAGATGATTTAGGCCCGATTCGACATAAACACAAAATTAAACCAGTTTAACTATAACAAGAATAATTTTACTTCTTGAATTTACTTTTTGATAACTTCGTTTGCGTTTTTCCAACTTACTTCAGGAATACACTATACTTATTTTATTTCATTGTGAATGATAAACGAATGAATAAACCTACTTAAATCCATGTAATCTATTTCTTCTAGGTTGTCATCAAATGCCACAACAATTAATTTTTTTAGGATAACAAAATGCCAATGGTAGATTATACAACTTGACAGTTTCTAGGTGACAAGAGTGGATTTGACAAGTGACAACTTTGACATTTACTTATTCTCAGTTAATTTTATACACCGTCAAAATCGCCCGTTTAAATATTTTTCATAGATTAGTGGTTGGTAGAATGAAAAATCAGCTATCTCTAGATTAAGCAGTGGTATACTCTCAAGTTAAAACATACACCAGCTTGGTCGAATCCGGTCTTAGTAATTAAGTATATAGTCTTTATATTCTTCTATATACATGGATATACTGAATTTTCGGTACTGATAGCTGTTAATGCTTTAGTGGTTGTTCAAGAGTATGTTTACCTCTGGCAAACATTGCAGATAAGTAAAAACAAGCAGGAGAATACAGCTGGGCTGGGCAGTATTTGAAAAACTTCGTCGAGTCGAGTCTTTTCATCGTCAATCCTTCAAAGTCTTAAGACGAAAGTCTTCAACAAGTGCGTACTGCTAGTCATGAATGACTTACAGAGCCGAGACTTGGATACTTACGATGCGACTACTACACCAATTTAAAGTTGCTCAGCGAGCTATGGAGCAATGGCTATGGGATCAGTTCCCTCTTTACCATAAGGGCACACGGGGCCGTGCCCAGGGCCCCCGGCCTCACGGGGGCCCCAAAGAACTAAAACATGTTTGCAAACTAAGAAATACTGTAGCTGAAAACAAAGAAAATAGGGTCAAAACCTACGGAAAATTTAAAACTATGCTTCTAACGGAGATATGAAATTATGTTTTGGATGTCATGAATTCATACCAACAGTACTTATTTTATTTTTACTTTGCAATAGAGCCCCTAAATTCTTGTGTGCCCCAGGGCCCTGGGATATGTTAAGACGGCCCTGCTCGGGATTTCTCTAAAGGATAAAATGAGGCTATTCGACAGAACTGATAAACCGATGAGGCAAACGTGTTCTCGAATGGAGACCGCGACGCCCGCTGTCGCGGGCTCCCCAAGCGCAGCGTGCGGCGCCATCCGACAAGGTGGAGCAAAGATATACGCATACGATATACGGATCGGGCTCAGTGGCGTGCATTGGGGGAGGCCTATGTCCAGCAGTGGTCTGAAGTGGGCTGATTATGATATAAACTCTTCTACAGGGTGACTGATAAGACAATGGATTTGCTTTAACAGGCTATTCAGGTAAACAGCTTTTACTATAGAGGCAAAGTCAGGACACGAAAAAAAAAACTGTTGCTTCACATTTTCGTCAAGGGTAAATAAAACTATTTTGATGGAAAGGCAAACTTTTTTTCTTCTGATTTCGATATAGGTGCCATAGTAAAATTTGATCATTATAATTAGTAGAATATCTTGTTAAAAAGATTCCCTCGTCATCCAGTCACCACCCGTAGATTTTTAATTTAATTACTTAAAATTTACTTAATTAATTTCGAAGCTCAGATATTTCGACACAGTAGTCAAACCATTTTAATAAAATTCGATTGCTAATGAGCCAGACAGTTGACAGAAGAAACTCTTCTTGTAAATTAAAATATGTTTACACTTTTAAATTTACAACTAGAGTTGTAAATTGACGGTCATATGCTATAAGCGTCCGTCATTTATGATAAATGCTTGGTCACATTGGACATTTATTGTCACGATGGTCACATATTTTTTTTAGTATAAATTAAAAAAAGAAGAATTCCTCTAAAGTAAGTCTTAAATGTTAAGTATTTGACAATAAAAACATACAATAAAACATGTAATTGGATCTGGATTGAACTAAAAAAAAACTCGCGCGTAACGATACGACGCTTTTTAGCTTGTTTGTGCAGAAAGATAAATTAATTTTAATAATTTCATTTCATCATCACTACTAAAGCCTGTCTTTCTTATAAAAATGCACTAATTTGTGACCAATTTTTTTTTCCATAGTTTGTCAATGGAATTGATTGTGACGTTAGTGACAATAAATGTCCAAAATGTCCGGTCATATTGAGAAAATGTCCAATTTGCTTGGTCATATTGGTCAGACATTTATAACGTGACGGACACTTTACAACTCTATTTACAACTGGATTTATTGGATACCGAGCCGAGACTGCGTAACAGTAAAATTTCAATTGTGTGTCGTTTTGTCGGACTTGATGGATTAAATTCTAAAAAACTTTTAAGTTTGTGTGTTTTCTTCCCATAAATAATAATAGTAATATCCACCTAATCACAACAGAACCTCCACCTACGTAAACACACCTTCATTCGCTCCAAAATACCCTCAAAAACATAACTTCAATGATAACACCTCCCTGCTCGGTTGTTTTTTGCGTTCACCTCGATTCGGAGCTATTAACCGTTTATTTGCCGAGCGAGCTGGGTGGTCCGTGGAGTGCACTTCACGCCTTCCCGACGCACCTTTATCGCAGCCAGCCAGACGTATGCCACAGAGATGCGACTTGCGATTTAAAAGTTTTAATCCTGACAGCTGGTTAATCGTCAGTGTATTGCAGAATAAAATAATGTAACGTGTTACATAAGAGTTGCGTCGCAAAGTCGCCGTGCAGGATTAAATCAACCGTCTGCTTTCCCAAAGAAACAAGGGCCGTAAATATAAAACATATTTTTTGACCTTCCATACTGAATTGACCAGAGTTGACCGGGTAGGTGGTATGCGAGGGCCAAAATGATTTTTCATATGACAACCCATGTTTCTTTGGCTTTGTTCACTTTAATGGGCACAGCCATATCCTGAAATTTGGCTAAAACTTAATTTTACACTTTGTATGTATAAGCCTATAGAGAAAAATACAAAAATTATCATCATCAAGCCATTAGACGTCCACTACTGTACATAGGCCTTCCTTCCCCATTATCTTCAAGATTAGCCGGTTGGAAGCGGCCTGCATACAGCGTCTTCTTGCGACCTTTACCAGGCCCACCTTGTGGGTGGACGTCCTACGCTGTGCTTGCCGATACGCGGCCTTCATTCTAGAACCTTTCTGCCCCATCGGCCGTCAGTTATATAATACTAAAATACTTTAGTTCAATTAGAATTAAACCGCTAATATATTTATTGCGTTCGGATATTACATTGGTGTTATAAAAGTGTACAATAAATCATGGCGTTAAACGTTTTTGTATGGCATTAGTTTTATTTTTTATATCATGTTATCAATAATTGCTCTTTAATCCTAATGGACCGGATAAAAGCGCGGGGTAGTTTCTATGTAATTAATACTTATCTTGGCTTTGCTCATAAGTAGTCCTAGGCAAGCCTGGATAAAAAAAGTCGAATACTACGTGTACCTGTGTCCTCTTAAAATATCGATAGCTGGCTTCTGTAGACTATGGTCTGTACTTAAGAGTACTCCAGCTGAAATTTTTGTCGCATCTCTGTGGCGAATCATTGTGTTCTCTGCCCAGCGGTTATGTCACGTGATGAATCGCGCGTGCTGACGAGAAATACTCTATGCCACTCTGCGTGTTGAAACGACTTGCGCATAGACCTCTTGAGTATTGCGTTAAATGTCGAATACGAGTCCGCACAACTGTGATCCATTTTGCGAAATACATAGCTTTTTTAAATATTTATTTGTGATATATGAAGCTCTAAATCCTCATTATCATCAGCCTATTGCAGTTCACTGCTTGGCGTAAACTTCCTCCAACGAGCGCCAAAGAGCTCGTTCTCCCGCTTTTCTATCGTGTCACTGCCAGCCGTCTTCCTAAGGTCGTCGATCCATCGAGCTGGGGGGCGTCCTACACTACGTTTGCCTAGGCGTGGTCTCCACTCGAGAACCCGTTTACTCTAAACAGGGCTCAGGAATCAATCTGATTCCAACCACCATTATTTAAAAGGTGTCGATCGTTGAATATTTACAAAAAAAAATGTATCACTGGTGTGTGATCATAAGTAACAGTCCCAGAAGTTGCTGTTGTGCCTAGTAGTCGAGGTAGATGCACGGCATATCTCAATTTGACTTTATCATTAGAAACAGTCATCTTCTTAAATCTTTTTCCGAATTTTTGGAAAGCCCAAATTCAATGGGCTAAACCGTGAGAGATATTGTGTAGGACACAGTAAGACCGTCTTCAGCCGTTGCGATCCCAACCACTGCGGTCTGCAGGGTATTCTGGACTGCCCGACTATATGGGAATAATATTCTTCATATTCCTCTAGTCTGTAGTGTCTAGTCGTATTTTTTCTTTTCTAAATCAAACAAAAAATGATGAAGATATAGCCCGTTAAAGTTCCGTGTAACGTCACGCCTTGCGACACTTTCTAGCAAGACGTGACGTCCCGTGCTCACTTTGATGCGCTTTATCTTCGTAATTTTTTGTTAGATTGACAAAAGACAGAACTGACAGACTAAATAGAATAATCATTTTTTGACCCAGGAAACTACCCCATTGTCCGCGCATAAAAACAAACAGCCATCCATAATCCTAGATCTGCCTAGTATACCTTAGTATACCTTAGTAGACCTTCTGTAACTCTTGGTTAGAGGAACCAGGATTCGGATTATTATCTAACTGTAAAAAATTATCTCTTTGTAATGATTTAGCTGGTACTTACCGATTTATGACATATAAATTTATAGACCACATAAAAGCTTTTGCTTCCATGAATTTACTATAATGCATGAACGCATCCATCAATGGCGCTCGCTCGGCTCACGCCCGCGGATTATAAAATCACCGTGAGTCGGAATAAAACGAATGGCATCGATTTAACTAGACGCGGTATTCGTACGTTCGCGGGCTTGATTCGGCTGCCTGTTACACCAACGCGTAATAAGCGAGTGACCCGAACTAGGAATAGAACGCCTCAATGCCAATGTCATCTTAATTGTGTTTATTGTTTAAATCGTTAACAAGGTTAGAAGCTTGAAAGTTTCAGGTGCGAAGGTTCGAGTATAAGAGAGATCAGAATTTGCGAATTTGAAAACGTATATTCGACAGTTTTATTTAGTTCTAGCTGTGCCCGCAACTGCTCCCGCTTTTTTTAATCCTTTAAAAATAGATGGTTTAAAAACAGTAGCCTAACCTTTTCTATGGTTCAAGCTTTATCTGTACTAAAACCCGAACAAATTCTGGGACCGCCCATACAATTGCCATCAAGCGAGGTTGTTATTACTCGTATTAGAATTTTTAGCAAATTACTTTGCCAGTATTGTGGAATTTTATATAAGGTTTTATAATTTAAAAATCATTTTATAAATTATAAAACCGGCCAAGTTCGTTTCGGTCGCCACAAGCAATGTAGGATTCGGCTGCACGTCACAATATGCTGTAATATCTACCTGTTTTACATGTTACCAACTTCATCTAAGTCATTTTCTTCTCCACGTTTTTATAAATAACCAGGCCGGTTTTTTTAATAAAATTTCATTTCACTTTCATGAATCAAAATAACCGCAAACTAAGTTACGAGTATGTTCTCTTGTTCGTTTATTTATCTATCTTTACAATTACTGTTACGGGTCATTGTAACAAAGGCCCGCGTAACTTTGTATTTTGTAGTCTTTAGTGTCTCCCCACGTCGAATCGTTTGAAATATGAACGGGTGCGTGCTGAGGGGTGCTGTGTAAATATTGGCAGATGTAAGTGGATGGCTGCAGTGGCGCCACCCCTGCGTGACGTCACTGCTAGAACCGCCCTGGGTTTTGATATGTCGAATTTGGGATCACGTGACGTTTCAGGTATAGTTTAAACGTTCAAATGCAGCTCTGGATTTTTGGACATGGTAGATCCTTTCAAATCATGCTCTCTGGTGGGATTTGAACCCACGATCTTTCGCTATCAGGGCAACTGCTTTTTCATCTGAGCTACAAGGGACATATTAACGTTGGTTAATTTCTTGAAGTGTTTATAGCTGTTAGTAAAGCACCGCTGTTTTATCGATGTCTTAGATTTTATACCCACAAACATCTGAAAGAAATATTATTGCAAATATTTTTCAGTTCAGATTGAAACAGTTTTTTTTTTAAATATGGAAGTCTTGCAAAGCTTCACGCGATTTTTTTATCCCGATTTCGGACCATGCAAGTTTGGTAATAAGACATGTATGCTGGCCGCTATTCCTTACTTTATGACTAGATCTTTATTGACAGCATGATTACAACTCGTCTTAAGTATTTCTTCAATTATGTTGTACCTACTACTCATATTATGTATTTTATTATGTACCTTGACTAATTTGCCTTTTTCCAATATTTGTTTTGCGGTTTATTGTTTACCCAAACAATTTTACATTAAATGTACGCGCATGCGTGGGCGCTGCTACGTGCGCAGGTTTGCGCAGTCCATTATCGCTCCATCGGCGCACCCGCCTCGTAATAAGTTAATTGAGGTGCAAAAACATCATGTACCGTCAGAAGCAGATGTGGATTGATACTTCTATAATCTCATCATGAATATTCTAAATTACCAATATGAAAAAAATAACAAAATTACACGCACGCAGAGGTATGATAGGCACCAGTTAGGAATGATATGCAGCAGCCAGATTTTTAGCTGAATTCACTTTTATGTATTTGGTTATTAGCCTTAGTAGCTATTATAAGGCGTCATTGCCAGTCAATGTTGGTTAAATATAAATATTGGGCATATTGGAATATATGTGATACATTGCTCTGATTCTCTGACTGACTCTGTGGTAAGTAGCCAAAGCACTTGTGTTATAGAAATCAAAAACAACGACGGTACCACAACACCCTGACCCGAGACAAAATAGAAAAGTTGTTTTTCTACGTTGACCGACCGGGAGTCGAATCTGAGACCTCAGAGATAGCGACTCTAAGTCCGGTGTGCTCGCCTCTAAAGTACTGAGGTTAATCGAACCATTCGTGTATAAACCTCTGTCTTGTTTTATATTTATTTAGTCAATATCTTTCTATATTTTTTCAATAGCGCTATAAACGCCTTCTTTTGTTGTCAACGACTAATAATTGACGACCTCCGTAGCCGAGAGGCGAGCACACCGGACTTGGTGTCGCCATCTTTTAGGTCCCAAATTCGATTCACGGTCGGGTTAATGTAGAAAACCAACTTTTCTATGTTGCCTCGGGTCAGGGAGTTGTGGTCCGTCGTTGTTCCTGAATTCTGTAACACGTGCTTTAGCAACTTGCCTTAGGACTAGAGCAATGTATATGTGATGTTGTCCAATATTTAAAAATACAATAATACTAACACTTACACATTCACACATACACACATTCACACACAGAGGCGCACTTTAAGTTAAAATACTGTAAACTACTATAAAGTAGATTAAGAACTTGATCCTGTTTAGCTTCAAAATATTATACATATTATATTTTTAAAAATTTTATGTAACCATATCAAATGGCCACTATGTTTGTTCTGGCAATCTATTCGGCTTGACCCCCACGAGACAGGCCTAGCCTAATGTGGGAGTCATAGAATGTTTGTATTTTGGCTAATGTGATCTGTTTAATAAACATATTTTTTTTATTTAGTTATTTAAAACATTTTAAGGAACGATTCTACAACTCAAATAAACAATGTATACTTTAAGACCATAGAAATCTCAAAAAAATCTATTACCGCAAAATAAAGTTCACCTACATGAATGTTCTACGTTGATCACTTAAAAGGCCAGTCACACGGATAGCAGGATTTGAATCCACAAGACCCATTAGAAATGTTTTTCAAGCAAAATTATCTTTGTGGACTGTACCAGTAACTCGGTTAGCATCAACTTAATGTGCGCGCTAAACGGGTTACATGTAGCCACGGTTCTCACCTCTGGATAAACCGTGTAAGTGCTTACTCCTAAAGTGTACTAATTGATAAATGAATGTAGGATTTAAAAGTAAGAGTAAAAAACGGATCGAGCTTGCACACCTCAGCCCTTTAACTCTTTAACCAGTGGTGGCCACATAGCTGCCACCATATTTTGACACTTTATGCTCTTGAAATAAGTCTAAAAACCAATGAAAATAAAAAAAATCCTATACCAGTTAAAGGGTTAAAAGGGATGCGCTTTTAACCAACTGTGTTAGAGTTGTTCCTAATCTACCCACATGATATGGTACTCTTTGTTTCTTAATTAAAGTACAATTTAACTAAAGTACAGTAAGGATATTTAGGATAGAGAAAAAATGACAACTGTCCCCCATGGTAGGATTAACCTATGATACATCGTGCAACAGGACTTTCCTCCCTTCAAAACAGTACAGTCTCAAAAACCATATTACAATTTAAATTATGCAAATTTTAAAATTATAAAGAAAACATAGTGATTAGGTCTGCTGTGTGTGTGTGTGTATGTATGAGCGTGCATGTGTATGTGTATGTTCGTGTAAGTGTGTGCGTGCGTGTTAGGTGGCAACACTGACTAATAATTATAATTTAAAAATAATATTCTGTGTTCTCATATTACGTCAAGGTAAGTTGCCAATTGCCATTGTTACCTTATTTTTTTTTTTTTTTTAATATTGGACAACATCACATACATTGCTCTGATCCTGTGGTAAGTAGCCAAAGCACTTGTATTACAGAAATCGAAAACAACGACGGCACCACAACACCCAGACCCGAGACAATATAGAAAAGTTATTTTTCTACATTGACCCGACCGGGAATCGAACCCGGAACCTCAGAGATAGCGACACCAAGTCCGGTATGCTCGCCTCTCGGCTACGGAGGTCGTCGAAATTCAAAAATTACATTCATACTTAGCTGGAGTACACATTTAAAGTATGATGAATTTTGTTGTAAATTGGTAATCTATGGGCATTCCATGAATTGTAGAAAGTTAGGATTGAGACAGTCACGTGAAGAGAAAAATATCGGAAAAGTGGGCTGGTCACATTTGCCGTAGAACCGATGGGGTAGATCGCGTTCTTGAGTGAAGACCGTGACTTGGTTAGCGCAGCGTAGGGCGCCCTCCGAAAACGTTGAGCGATGATAAATACGATGGAAACTGATTAAAAGTATAGCAGAGATTCGGGCCTAGCAGAGGACTGACATGGGTGGAATATGAAAAAAGAGACAAGTTTCTATTATGATTTCAAATCCGAAAATTGTGAAAGTACTGAATCAAACTCTATTATTTCTTGCTTGTTTTTTTTGACAGTGTTTTGATCCATTTTGACATAACTAAATAGGTACAATCCAACTTTTTGCAACCTGAACTAGATCATCGGTTAAATACTTACTTGGTTAGATAAAGTAACTAGTTTTTACAAAATAAGTCATCAATCGATCAATATTAATTCAACTTTCATCTACTTGAAAGTTGTCTGGAAGCGATCGCTTCTAGCGATAAGACCGCCTAAATTGTGCTATTCTTAATGTATTTATTTTCCTGTGATTTGTTTCTTTTGTGTGGTGTACAATAAAGAGTATCTATTTATCTATCCTGAAAATGAAGCCCCATTGTTCAGTGACACTGCTCGTATGCAGGGGCGTGCATCCCATATAGGCTAGCCTACCTTCATAAAAAACCGACAGAACAGCTAACCATAATTATTAATTACGTATTCAATAATAAACAATAAATATTCTGTAACCATTTTGTCGTCTACCTGTACTTATTCCTTACTAAAACGCGCAACTTAGATCGTTACTGTGCAATTTAACCAATGTTAGGCTGCCGCGAGATCGCCTACTGTTTCACGTAAACTTACTCAATTTTCACTCACAGCCTACCCCCATCTGAAACCAATGCACGCCCCTGCTCGTATGTGAATATCAGTAAACACCTACACTGTAAAACTTCTTAGTTCAATAAGTACTTATATAACGCAATATTTGAATCTGCGAGAAATTCAGCTATCTATCCTCGTTCAAAAACCATGTCCAGTTATGTTACGAAACCGCAAGTATTTTTAGGTTTTACGCGGTTTATGTATCTGTCAGTTGTTTGCTGCGACTGCTATGATGGCAGCTAATATATCAACAGAGTAACAACACGAAACGAGCGGAACAAACAAAATTAGCCGGTCCGCCCGGCTGTCTGTCTGTTTGTCCGCGCATATAGACTTAGCCGTGTAATCTTACTTAACGCGGCCCGGGATGTAATGCCGCAAAACGGTGACTGAAGCGGGCGATGAAATGAAAGCCTGAAAGCCAGGTATATACGAGTGCTTCACACTTTCTCCTTCAATAGGCTTGAGTCTGGGTGTGCTGTGCTACTGGCAAAATGTATTGTCTGGTATACCTCGTAACATCACATACATTGCTCTGATCCTATAATAAGTAGCTTAAGCACTTGTGTTTCAGAAATCAGAAACAGCGACGGTACTACCACCCAGACCCGAGACAATATAGGAAAGTTATTTACCTACATTGATCGACCGGGAATCGTACCTGGGACCTCAGAGATAGCGACACCAGTCCGTTATGCTCGCCTCTTGGCTGAGGAGGTCGTCAAATTTTAATTAATTGTGTACTTACCAGCAGTAATATAAGAAAGGATGGCAGACTACTTGAACCTTTTCAGATTGTTCATATTCTAAACAGAATCCTTAGTGCAAAAACTACAAAATTTAAATCAAATCAAATCAATATATTTGTTTGCTTAAAACACGGTATTAAGAAAACTTCTTTAATACTACAAGCTTACCATGCATTGAATCTCAATCTCAAAGCTCGTCACTTACACCAGCGCCAAATAGCTTCATCGTCGGCATCACAGTTCCATCGTAAGATAATCTCCCACCCCCTCCTTATTACATTCAGATTCGGATCAAGGGAGGGCAGATTTTAACAATCTGCGAGGTCTCTGTTAGCTGGCCAACTCATTATAAACTCTTGCGACTTGAATTTTCCAAGCAAATGTTATCATGAGCGTTTTGGATAATCTCAAGTTGACCTAACGTTTTGCTATCGTTGGACAAACTTTTAAATTAGAATTATGGTAATTTAAGATAAATTGGGATAGGATATTGAATGATTTATGATTATAGCGGGTTGCTTACCTATTGACTTTTCAACTACATTAATTAGAAGTCAATCGTTCGAATACAAATGTTCTATATTAAAAAAAAATTCGACATTCTATAAAAATTACGTGCTTGCGCCACGAAATACACTGAAGAAACGTATAATTATCGATTGGCTTATATACAGGTTGGTCCAGGCCAGATGGATGAAAAATTTTTTTTAGGTAGTCGGCTTAGGGACCTGTATGTTTATTGTCTATGTCTATACGCTTACAAGATATGTTTTATTTTCAACCGACTTCAAAAAAAGAGGAGGTTCTCAATTCGACTGTATGTTTTTTTTTTTTTTTTTTGTATGTTTGTTACGCGATTACTCCGCCAATTATGAATCGATTTTAATGATTCTTTTTTTGTTTGGTAGATCATACTTCAGAGGTGGTCCCATATAAATTTTATCGAAATTGATTTAGAACTTTTTGAGAAAATCAACAAATATATACTCAGATAATATTTTGGTTGTGGTTCTTGTTACCTATCTTCGACAAATATGAGCCGATTTAGATGATTTTTGTTTTACTGAATAGCTTATACTTCAAAGATGCTATGATAAAAGTTTGTAAAATAAAAAGAACCCCTAAGGGTAGGAAAATAGGGGATGAAATCGGTGTTCAGCAGTTAGATTAAGATTTATCACTAAAAATAGATAAAATAAGTAAATTTTATTTAAAAAAATAAAACCGACTTCAAAACACTGAAATGCTAAAAATAATCCTAACACTTAAGTACCTAATCAGTTACTTTTGGAGTCGGTGCAAACAAAAACATTGAATCTCTCATCGGCTGGCACCGACTCCAAAAGTATCTGATTAGGTACTTAAGTGTTAGGATTATTTTTAGCATTTCAGTGTTTTGAAGTCGGTTTTATTTTTTTAAATAAAATTTATTATTTTAGAAATATCACCACTTTTAATGTTTTAATATTTTTTATTTACTTTTAAAATGAAAAATTCTATTATTTTTTTATTTTAGGTGCTTACTTAGACATAGCACTCTCTCAGAAAAAAAAACTGATCTGCAAATTTAAAGTGCATTTAATTTCATATCAATGCAAGAATTAAAAAAATCATATCTTGTAAGCGGCTGACAAGCAATTTTTTTCCTGGCGGGTACAAATAGGTCCCTAACCCGACTACCTAAAAAAATGTTGTATCCATCTGGCCTGGACCACCCTGTATACATCGGTAACTTAAACCAGTTCATCTTAGTAATACAATTTAGGTACCTAGAAATAGTCACAGTGGCAAAGATTTTTTTCAGCAACCTCTGGGAATCGAACCTGAATCTGGGAAGCGTCGACTGCTCCTACTAAGCAACAGAGGGGACTAATTGCTAGTAGATTTTTATCAAGTGCTTGTTACACTGTACGCCAGCTACATTTGATATAACTAGCATCGTCAATACAAAAATATCATTTAAAAATCAATAGTTAGTGTGTTCGACAAAATGAACAAATACTTGGATAACATTTTATTCGTTATTAACTTCATCTTAGGGGTGATTCTACTGATCAAATTTAACAACTTTTACTATGGGAACAACTACTAAATCTAGTAAAAAAATACTTCTATTAGAATATACAACCAGTTTGCTATACAATCGATCGGCTATTTAGTACGGAAAAAGTTTTTTGTGTCTTGTTCCTAAAAATTAATTAAGTGCAGTAGAATCACCCCCTAAAACTACGTTAACTAATAAAATAGAACATCAGGGCAAATTGCCCTTCTGCCATACAAAATGCATGTATATATGAATAAATTAAACCAATCGCAAAAAGAGAAAAAATAACGATAAAATGTACGTCACTTTTGTCATACGGTATCAATTAACTTGCAAAAATACAGGCTGAACTGTAACGATTTCACAAATACTATCTACTTAAATTGTTTGATTGACCTGTGTCAAATAATGTCTGTAGCCAGGCTGACATGTGTCATGTCAAATGTTAATGATAAAATAATCAATCGTCATAAACATGACAATTAAAATAAATACTAATAAAATCGCGATATTATACCCCAGTTCTACAAACTTGAGAATAATTTGATGTCAATATTATTTAATAAAATTTTGACCTATTAATAATTTCTGTCCATTCAGAATTTTTTTGGGCATTTCCCTTTCGTGATTGTGCTTTAATATTCTAAGTAATATTTATACTAAGTAAACAATTACCTTATTAAAAAATTTCAGTTTAAATCAGTTTGGTTCCACCAAAATCTGAAACATAACTTCACCCCCAAAAACCTTTCGAGCTAAGTAAATCGCGTAACTCGGTCCGGCGAAAGCCACGAACAACTCAGGGGTATCAAAATAAACCGTAATTCGGTAGTGTCAAACGCATAGTGCTTTAACGGTGCGCGGTCAGCGGGCGTGCCGGGGCATACATTAGCGGAGCCCTTAGGTGCAGCCTGGAATACGCTCCGGGGAGACTCGCCAGGGCTGGCGGGAGTGGTCACGCCGATAAAAACACTGAGCTTGAGATTTATGAGAGCAACTAGCCTTTGTCCACTCATCTAGCCATGTAGACATCATTTGGTGATAGTAAGCATTGGTGGGGGGGGGGGATTCGTCTACAGGGATTTTGGTAATAGAGATGACGACAAACTTTTTTCTTCGTCTATCAGGTAGATTATTAAAAAGTATAGGACATGTTTTTCCTTCTTACATAGTCAAAATATTACAAAGATATGTTGATTTGAAAAGTCGCATGACGTCACGCCTAGGTACACTTTTTACTTAGAAGTGACGTCACAAGCCCCCACTCCTCCAAACTTTGACGCGGCAGTTTTTTTTTATTATAACTTTTTTTTAATAATTTCATGAAAAGAGACAGCTCAAGCGTTAAACTAAAACCATTTTCAAGCATATACTTTTTTAGTACATTTAAAACTATTACTAAAAGAAATTACTATGTTTATTAGTTCTAAATAATATAGACAATCTGTTTGTATTTAGTCTAGAAAAAAATTGATATAACTTTGGAGAGTTGTAGGTAATTAGTATTTGTATGCATACGATAGCATAGCATGCCTTTTTAGGCTTGATATTTTATACATTATTTAATCATACCATGATTTTATGAAAATTAGGCACAACCCTAAGTACTAATAAATGTCCGGGCTCACACGCTGCTTGATTTCCTGATTACAGCCTAGGCAGCACAAAGTTTAGTGTCCTACTTTGCACTGGCAATATGTCTTGCTGAGAAACGTAGGCGTAGGAAGTAAGGCGTAAGAAAAACATTTTAGTCACCAATAAAAAAAACCTGATAAATAAAATCTATCTGCGATCTTCGTAGCCACAATTTTACTTATATCATAAATGAGAAAGTTGGGATGGATGGATTTTACTCAATCACGCCAGAATGGCCTAACGGATTTAGATAAAATTTGGCACAAAAATAAAGTATATATTATTCCAAGTAAAGTTAAGTTAAGTTAAGCAGTATTTTATTCCAGGGAATAGCATATAGGTTACTTTTATCCCGAAAATATGTATACGGTTCGCGAGGAATGCAAGATAACTGTCATTATTGCTTACCGTTGGATGTCGCTGTTCAGTTGGCAAATATGTTTAAATGTAAAAAAAAATGTATATAGGTAACACTTTTTACATAAGTACTACTGCTATAACGGATCATGGTTAGGCCAGGTCTTAATAGGCGGCGTTCACAGCAAACGTACTATCAGCCGCCGTCTATGACCCCAGTGTGAAAGACTGCATTTTTCGTCTCCATTTTTTTGTGATATTTGCCTTTTTTTAGGTGACAACTAAGTGTTCAAATTAAATTGAAATGTAAACGAAATTTTCTTAGATTTTATGCCCTGTGGCTTTAAAAATGTTTCAATTTTTGTTTTAAATTTCATGTGCTAAAATTTATTTACCGAGCATATATTGGCGATGTCATAATTATAATACAATAATTATCATAGATTTTACATATTCATCAAAGTGACTTTTACACTACAATTAGAGGGTTTAGTAGACTTAGATATTTCCACTCACTATTTGAGATATTTTAGCGTAAACCATAAAAAATTCACTTTAGATGCCACCAGTCACCACTCATCTAACTACAAAATTATAGGTAACAAAAGCTAAAAAAAAAAAAACAGTAATTTATGCAACCTTATACTGTAATTTTACCGGACTATGATAGGTATAGCGGTTCGGTTCGGTCTGAACTAAAAGTTCAATATGTTAAGAAGCAGATAACTGCGACTGACAATACGTCTTTACTTACCTTTGGTGTAGACTCGGCCTTCATCTTCTCCGGGCAGGCGGTCACAATAACCAATCGCCTTTTCTATACCTTTTACCCCAAAACTTTCCGTCCAATAACCCAATAGAGCCGAACTATCGGTTTACACAGCCAATTTGTTACAGAGCTCCCTCCGCGCTTCCGAGGCGGACAGGCGTCGCATGATGGATCGCATCGGCAAGCTCGAAGACGAATTGCGACTCCTCAGGGTGACCGGGTGAGATGATTAACCATTGTTCAATTTCCTATGTTATGGATAAGAGATACCGCACACTTAGTGGCCGACACAAGTTGCGGACGAGATTTTTCATACATTTTGTATCGCATGCATCGGTGCAAACTGAGCATTCGAGTGGCCGCGTCCGAGCCACAAGTTGCGGGCGTGGTCAGGAATTCGGGATGCGTTTTTGAAGCGATCAATTCCTATTCCCATACGAAATTCCAAGTATCGTAATCTTCGAGAAATTGGTATACGATTCTAGTGGATCGATTGGAATTCTGTTGCTTCAAAAATACGTCTACAGCGCTTGCTACTGTGGCCGCGTTTTGTCGCTCGCTTTTCAGACCTCAGTTGCAGCTTCTCTCCGCCCCGCGCCTGCGTCCCCTGTTCAGTCCTACTGCTGCAACCACCGTACTGATTTACTGAATGCAGGTAGATTCCATGGATACGCATTTAATGAAGACTCTTTACGTCTTCTAAATATAATAATGAATTGCCGTGCTATAGTTTCCCAAAAACTCGAGAATGGCTTCACCAGTTTGCCAAAATATTTTTTTGTTGTGTAAGGTCAAGGTTTATATGAAAAAACAAAATCGGAATGTCCTTTTTATGGGAATAGTGGTGCTACGGGTGCAAATGTCTTTTGACAATTTAGATAGGACAACGTCTACCGAAATACTAAGTAATAATTTAACAATGACGAAATCAAGGATTTTTTTATTTTTAAACCAAACTGACGAATACTGAGTGAAATTAATCATGAATTTTAGCCTCTGATTGCTGTGACTAGTGGTAACTGGTGGCGTCTAGTGACTTGACTGACTTAATCACTATAGTGGTCGCGTTTAGTGACCGCTACTAATGGTCCAGTGTGAAGGCGCTCTAAGCTTTCCAACATATTCAAGCTAAGCATGGACTCGGTACCTGATTTAGTCATTTGCTAAAACAAGTATCTCTGTAGTGTTCTTATAGATTACAACCCTTTAAGAACGTTGATTATAAAACCTATTATTGTTGATAGATTATTACACTTAAGTTCACAGTGCACTACGTTATTACAAAATATCAAGATTATAACTGTCATTATGGGATATCCTCCCAAAGTAAGTTAAACAACAGAAACATGCATAGTATCCGGTCAATCTGGAAGTCACTGCCAGGGGAGGCCTATGTTCAGCAGTGGACGTCCTATGGCTGAAATGATGATTATAGTTTGATTTGCAGCCGTGTATTTTATATTTATTCAATCGACATTAATTTAATAGTGCTGTTCTAACGCGAAAAAACCAAAACCTTTAAACCGTTTAATATAACAGGGTGGCCAGAAAAGTGACGTCCAAAAATTTTTTTTACCTGCCTCGTGTTAAGAGGTATCCGAATCACCCCTATGTATGTTCTACGAGTTCTTTGATAGTTTTCGAGTATTTTTTTTAAAATAGCCTGTGAAGCCTATGAAGTACTACTTTTTATTATTATTGTTATGAAAGAGTTAGAGTCTAGTGTCAATCTAGGGTCAATTTTGTAGTAACTTCCATTAAAGTTATGAGGCTGTTTATTTTATGCATAATTGCATAGTTAATAGGGATTTAGATACAAGAAAAAAAAAACGAAGAATCCTTCAACTTTTTTTTAGATTTTTTTCCAAACTGATTCGGTTACAAAAATTCATTAAAAACATCGCCTACTCGAAAACTACGAAAAATCGTAGAATATACATAGAGGTGATTCAGACACCAGATACTTTCCTGGCCATCTATGTGTTTATTTAAAAAAAACAAGGACGCAGATTTTTCTTATCTGATTATAAATAAATACGCATTTTCGTAAAGTACGATTTATCATAAGGCGGTCAAAGCCGGCGTTTTTCCAAATGCTTTTTTAAACAAATTACAAGTGCTTTAGCATCAAAGTCAAAGTCAAAAATCATTTATTCAGTTCAGGGCAGAAAACTGCCACTTATGAACGTCAATAATAACATTATTGGCCCATATGGGGCAGAACATGTCTCCTTATTTTTTGGGCCCTACTAGCGCTTCGAGACAAGACACAGACAATCTGGCAAGTCGTCGTATCGTATTTTGTACTCTTTTTTTGTATAACTTAACTTGTATTTTTTATCCATATACAGCATAGAAGCGAACGACTCGAAAGCAACAAACGGCAACGTGGAAGACTCGGAAACGCAGCGCATGCGCAGAGAGCTCGCGGACATGCGCAAAGCAAAACTTAACGCCGAGGAGCACGCTCTCAAGTAAGTGGTACGGTCTAGTACCTATAGTGGCACATTATTAGAAATAGGACCTACTGCTGAACACGGGCCTCCCCCAATGACTTTCGCCGGGAGGGGGGGGGGCAATACTCGCCACGCTTGGCAGGCGGGTTGGCGAGCGCAGTTTTTATAACATTTCGCATGCATACGCTGCTGCCTGTCTCGTGCTACAGGAATTAGTCGTCTCTTACAACGTCCCCACACGGCACAAATAAATTGCAAGGAAGCCACACCCGGTGGACTGACAATCTAGTCAAGCCGCTTGATGCAAACGGCCCAGTCACTTACAATAACGATATTATACCTAAAATTTAAATATGACTGTTCTAATTTAAATACCTCTGTTTTATATTTTGATATAATGGTTCTTATCATGTAAGTAAAATAAAATATTTGTAATAATAGTCCTATGATGTAGTAAGTTCTAAAGATGTTTCGAAGTTCATCGTTGAAGGACACCTACAACAACTGTGCCTGTATTTCAGACTAGAGCGGCTCGTGACACAGTTGCGCTCGAAATTCAACGGCCTAGCTGTGACCAGCGGGCCGGAGTCGCTGCCCAGCGATGCCGAGCTCGAACCCGGCTCGCGAGCTCGACGCACCAGCAACAACTCGGCCAACAACTCTGCCGTACTTTTCGGACCCGTCACCGATTTGTAGCGAAAGAACCTGCGATACTTCGCTGTGATGATAGCCGCTGACTTTATTTGGGCGGCTATCTGTGGGCTTTTTTAAGAACTAACTCCATTTAGTGTACTTCTTGAAGGACGTCGCAAATTTTCTAGTATACTTCGGTATCGTCACTCATTTTTACCGTAATAACTTACGATATTTCGTTGTGGTGATGATTGCTGGCTTTGTTTAGTCGGCCTTCTCTGAGATGGTTAAAAAACTGACTTATCACTTCATAAAAAACTTCGCCAATGGCCCTGCACTTAGTCGCATCACTATTTTGTAAGGAAACAACTTTAGATAGTGACTGCTGATTTCATATGAAATTAACTTATTTGATTAAATTGTGAGTGTTAAAAAAATTAAAGAGTCCTCATGTTACATTGCACTCGTCATACCATTAGCAACTTAGCTGTGCTGTTGACCCATCAGTAGCTTCTAACATCAAAATGGTGATAATATAAATTGACAACTTCATTCCGTCAATTTGTACTTTGGCCTAGATATCATATTCATCCATTTAGTGTTCTTAATAAAGGACAAGCTAAATTATTCAGTGTTCTATATAAAGGACCAAATTAAAACTATTTGCGTTGTCATACTCGTTTGTTCTCTCAAGAAAGACTAGCTAAAACTTTGTACAGTACTTAAATCGTTCTAAATGAAGGACTGACTAAAACCTAATTAGGAGTAGTTGACATTAACTTAACTTTTCATCATTGTACACGTTTGTACTTAATTTGAAGTTTTGAACAAGTAATCGGAGTACTTATAATCCTAAATATTTATATATGTATATATTTTTCATCGAGATTGTAGTTTGATTTTAACACCAAAGTTTATAGGTAGTTGTCGGTTTTCTTTATTGTAGTTAGTCTTAGAAGTACTCAAATAATACTTTATCAGTACGAATATTAATAATAAACACTTAATCATTTTTCAAAACAAAAACTTTTGTTACATTGGTAAATTAAATGACACATAGTTTTTATACATAGCATTCCGAACTTGCATTAATTTCCAATTATTTTACTGTAACGTTGCATTACATTAATTCTAATTTAATAACTTAGTACTTGAAAAAAAAAAACTAATGTAGAAAGTACATAAGCAGTGATCGGAATAGGTAGATTGATTTGATGTACTTTGGTAGTGCTAGCATAACATGGATATGCCTTTTATTTAAAAACTGATACCAAGAAATGCCGGAATCTCGGAGGCATGTCCATATTAACATCAATGTTTGAGGTCATTGACCCCAAATCAATCTACCTGCTCCGATCACTGTACATAAGTGTGACACTTTCCGTTTTTTTTTTCAAATACTATGCCAAAGACAATGCAACAATAAATAGATGCTTACAGCATATGTCGGAAATTCAAAATTATTTTTTCAATTATTAATATTTTGTAAGTTTGTACTAAAATATTCTTAAAAAAATATAAGTCACTGCGTTCGGTTTCCAAAAGTAGCAAAAACGTCAAGCTTTATGCTAATGCAATGCTATCAAACACATACTCTATAGAGCAGCCATAATAATCATCTTTCTCCCAAACATGTTAGTGATTTATCACTTAAATTTAGTATAAAATGGCAAGTCCGATCAACTCACACGCATACAAAAACAATACAGGTACAGATTCAAAAATGGTGGAAAATTTTGGCAAACAAATCATAAATGACATTTCTACTTTATAAGGTATGTGCTCCATGAGCGTTGCTAAAAGTAGCAGTGTCATAAGGCTCTTAAGTCCACTTGCGCATCAGATTAGCTTTATACGGGATTAAGACATCATTCTGTCTCTGTCAACGTCATACAAACTGACAGCCAAAGACTAATGCTTAATACCGTGTTAGTTTGGGAGTAAATTCGGTAATCTTGATATGCGCGAGAAACCAAGACAGGTAGTCAAATAAAATCTGTTCAGTTTTATTTTCGTCTCAAATTTTTATTGTTACTACACGGGTGCTAATCACATCCTAATTACTTATTTATTATAAAAAAAATTTTTTTTAATAAAATCGTAATTATTTTAAATACATTGGAATTTGTCAATATTCATGTCAAGAGGTGCTTGCTTTTTACTTCATATCAATACTGACTGAAATATTTTACTCATTGTATAGTACATAGTTAGTATCGGATAGAGTGATTATTATAGACAACAAAAAGATAATACAATAAAACAAAACACTGTTAATAATACTCGTATTTATAAAAACAATTTTAAACAACTTTTACTTTAATTTTAATTTAAAACCAAAGCTGTTTTTGTAACAACTACGAGAGCCGATTGTAACTGGTTGAAAATAAATTACATGAAAAATGCGTAAATTAAAAAAAATACTCAAATCTGATCACAAACTTAGAAAAAAAAACACAACTGATTCAGCCCCCCTAGCATGTCTACCAAAACGCGATATGATATGATATGATATAGCGATATATCGACACGAACTTTAAAAATATGATAGATTTAGCCGCTATTTTGAATTTATATTGAAACAGCGATCTTAATATGTGACGGGGATTCAAAATGGCGGCTATATTAATTTCAAATCTCATAAAAAGTTACGGGAAGCCGCTGGATGCAACCGGCCAATCTGGAAGTCATTAGGGGGAGGCCTGTGTTCAGCAGTGAAATGATGATGGTGATAAAATGTTAGACACGTGTTCAAATTTTTGAATGACACAAATGTGATTTAAAAAAATAGCATTTCATTCATACGTCCATGTAGTTAGATTCGTTGAAATAATTAGACAATACTTGTAAGGATCTATTTGCGAACACATTTGAACAAGTCGATACATCTTGAGGTACACACTTTGTTGGCTCTTGCAATTCTCGTCCAATTCGCTTTTGACACCTCCGCATTAAACCACTTCGATAAATGTTTATCTTTCTCTTGTTCGTTGCCAATTTTTCGATCTATCTTGTGTTCGTTTGCGTTCTGTGAAATTTTAACGTAGATATTTATCTAGTAACTTGTCACACTGTGGCCTATTCTGGTCTATTCTGCTGTTCCGATATCAAAACAGCATCAAGGTACGGAAACAAATATCGAAATAACAAAAAAATAGGCTTGTCTACTATACGGATGACTGACTTTCTGATTTGTTAAGTTGTGGCGCCTCAACCAATGATCAGTTATAAACTAGGTTCTGCGCGCGACTAAGTTCTGAACAACTGTCACAGCAACTGTCAAGAGTGTTTCGGGATTGTGTGTCTGTGAGCGATGCCTATGTGTGCGCTGCTCTATCGCGCATCGTATGTAGCTAACTTCTAATAACCATAACTATTATTTATTTAATAAATAATAAACAAGAACGTGACAAAAAGTCAAAGGTGTCTATGATAAATATCTGTGTGTGCCAAATTTCAGCTAAATGAAATTCTAAATAGCCGATAAAGCGTTTTTAAGTAACAAACATACACATTTACATTTAAAATATTTGTGAGAAAATGGGACATAAAAATAACTTAGTCATCACTAGAGTTGTAAAGTGTCCGTCACGTTATAAATGTCTGACCAATATGACCGAGCAAATTGGACATTTTCTCAATGTGACCGGACATTTTGGACATTTATTGTCACTAACGTCACATTCAATTCTATTGACAAACTATGAAAAAAATCATTTGTTTACAAATAAGTGTATTATTATAAGAGGCAGGTTTTAGTAGTAATGATCTATAAAGAAATAAAATTTCTAAAATCTTTCTGCGCGAACGGGTTAAAAATTGTCGTATCGTTACGCGCGAGTTTTTTCGAGTTCGGTCCAGATCCAATTACATGTTTTATTGTATGTTTTTACTGTCAAATACTTAACATTAAAGACTTACTTTAGTGGAATTATTCTTTTTTTAATTTATACTAAAGAAAAATATGTGACCATCGTGACAATGAATGTCCAATGTGACTAAGCATTTATCATAAATGACGGACGCTTATAGCATATGACCGTCAATTTACAACTCTAGTCATCACTGAAAACTGGTATTAAGGCTTGCAAGTTGTGTTTAAAATCTTTTCGCTTTTAACTAAATACGTATTTAGTGACAATAGTCATGAAACAGCTTGTCCTGTCACTAATACGTTATTTATACAATTAGTACAGTCGCTCTGAGTTTTTTGTGACAAGATTTAAATATTTTATATAGACTACTCAAATTTTGTTTTGATCATGTAGGTACTTAATGTCATAATTTACTTCATTCGGGATTGGTAAAAGCAAGAACAGACAGATAACAGCATATTTAACTATCTTAAATTATTGTAAGAAAGAGATAAATAAATAATGAATAGATGCGCTACACCGATTGTTAAAACCTCAAAAATTTAATTAAGAGCCTCCATAACCCGGTACAGACGACGACAGGTCAACTTACCCAAAAAGTTAAAGGGCATAAAACCGATTTTCAACTTTTAAGTCCAAGACGTAGAGATCAATACCAATAGGCTATTTGACTGTTTTCTGAAATAGAGTTATTGTTTTTGGTAATATTCAAATAAAGCGTCAACTATTTTATTTAATTTTTTAAAGCTTTGACAATATTGAAATATAACATTTTACTCTTTACGTTTTTTAAATCCTGCGAAAACGCCGTCGGCCATGATGTACTTGTTCGTGACGTCACGAACCTTTAAATATCCATTGAGTTATAAAATACTAGAACAGGCATGTTAAAAACCTTCGTCGACGGTTACATTACTCATACTTTGTGCGAGCGTAGCGCAAACTCTCGCTTTGGTATGTCAGTTCTAGTAAAAAGTTACTCAATGGTAACGTGCCTGTCATTGTTACCGGCGTTTTTGACAATGTAAAATACCGACAAATATGTAACATTTGAAAATTATTTTTTCACAGTAATCATTTATTATTTTTAATAACTATTGATATGTTTCGGTTCCATATGGTGCAAACTACTAAACTAAATTATTAGATAAGTCAATTTTGGTACAAGGCAAATAGCCTATTGAGAAAATTTGTCGTTTTGTGGTAGGTTGACGAGCTTGTTGTCTGTACATCGACGACGACCTCCGAAGCCGAGAGGCGAGCATACTGGACTTGGTGTCGCTATCTTTGAGGTTCCGGGTTCGATTCCCGGTCGGTCAATGTAGAAAAATAACTTTCCTATATTATTGTCTCGGGGTCTGCTGAGTGTTGTAACGTCGTTGTTTTTGATTTCTGTAACACGAGTGCTTAAGCTACTTATCATAAGATCAGGGCAAATGTATGTGATGTTGTCCAATATTATTTGTTATTTTTACATTATCATTTATTTGTAAATCAGATTTTTGATGGCTTCGAAATTATTAAAAGTCAGCCAGTTGTGTTAGGTAAACATGCAGTGACGTCATAGCTGCTATCGCCATCAATAACCATATTGTGTGAGTTTCTTTTTTTAACTGTTTTGTGCACGATCGTGTTGTTTGCTCATGTTTGTGATTTTTATTGATCGAATTTATTTAGGCTAGTGTGTGCTCTCTAAAATACCTATTAATTTTCTTTACAGTCAGTTCCATCCATAAACAATATTAAAGCTAAGTATTTATTTATTTAATCTAAGTCATTTTATCTTTCTCAATCCCGTTTGATATTAAATCATTATAACTTACAGTTACACAACGTGTAATCATGAAACTAAGCGACTTTAAGCCGAAATATGTGGAATGTCAAAAACATTTTTCATGTCGTATAATTTTAATAACTTGTTAAATTTCATGGGCACCATAATATCTTAAGAGCCCTTTCACACGAGCGATTTTAATCGGCGATTCCTCGGCGGAGCGAGATCGTAGCAAACATGCGGCGGCTCGCGGCGTGCACGCAACGATATCGCCGCGAGTTATTAACCGCCGAACTCGCGCTTAGTATTCGGTACCGTCGGTAACGGCTTTCGTCATTTACAAAATGGACTCAGACGAGGAGCTACTTCTAGCTGTCTTACTTAAAAAACGATTTAATAGACGGAAAAAGAATTGTCCTAAAATTTGGGAGGATCCCACGTGGAGTAATCGCTTAGCTGAATGTGACTATTTTGTGGTTTATCGCAGACGTGTTAAAAACAATCCATTTTTTTTTACAAATATCTGAGAATCTGAGAATTGCTACTAACAAATAATTGTGCGAAGTCTGCAGGTACTCGCCTCCAGCACGCGGCGACTCGGTGCGAGCACACGGCGTTATCGCGGCGGTTAATAACTAGCGGCGATATCGTTGCGTGCACGCCGCGAGCCGCCGCGTGCTCGCTGCGATCTCGCTCCGCCGAGGAATCGCCGATTAAAATCGCTTGTGTGAAAGGGTTCTAAATATGTCTAAACAAGTATAATCTTTTTTTAAAGCATTAATAAAAAATATTTCAAAACTGTAACACTTTTACCGACTGACTGTACGTATATTTTTCTGTCGAATTGTGAACAAAGTGTGAAGTTGTGTGTAACTAACAAAGTTAAATGTAATTGTGGTATATTATACAATTTTAGTGTAAATAACATAACATACTCACCCATACTGAACAAACACTCGGACTTATATTTAATTCTAATTATTTACCTATTTTATCCGTTAATTTACTTGTAGGGGGTAATTCTACTTCTCAAATACTACAATATTTAATCATCATCAACATCGAAATCTGAAAAAAGACTTCACTTTTTAAATTTTGATTATGGTTCCATTGTAAAAGTGCTGTACTTGAGCATTAAAATCGATCCCTAGAAGGAAGTGATCTAAAATAGGATCTTATATAGGGGGTCCTATTAAGTCAACGTTACCTTTTTATTACGCATTCTACTCGGCATATTGATCAACTTTTGTTCTATTTTTGAAATTATTTTTTATAAGTATTTTCATAAATAGAACAAAATTTATTCAAATTTAAAAAGATACAAAACAGCAGGGAGAATTTATATGTAAAGTTAAATAAAAAATAATTAAATAGTCAATTTTAAAATGTCGTGTAGAGTACGTGGTGAAAAGTGACGTAGTTACGGGACAACCTTATAATTTTAACTCTGTCACAACTACTAACCACCGACATCGCCCTAGAATAGACTGATTCTACTAATTTATTGACTAATAGATTAATAATACGTAAGTAACAAACCAAATCATGATATTAGTGTATCATACATAAAGCAATAATGTAGGTTAGATTTAATAATTTATTAAAAAATTGTATAAAACATTTTAATGCAAGATGGAACATTTTATTAGATGAATAAAAAGGTTAATTATAATTTCTACATATCCATTGGTAAAATATATTAAAACAAACCACATTTTAATCAATAGAAATACGTTATCTTCTAACTTTATTTAGCGATGTAGGCGAAACCGAGAATAGTTTATAGGGATAGGTTGACTAACTGTCAACATACTGTCAACAACTTAACTCATTTGACAGTGTTGCGTCCAAGTAAGCGCAAGAAATGCAATGTTGCTTTTCCGGCGACTGAACGCGGAGAGAAAACAGCGTTTAGCACCCAGTTGGATAATGCAACACTTCTTCACAGTCAACTATCCCCGGTTTACCCTACAATACAATTACTTTTAATATGGGGCCAACAACAATTATGTAAGTACTCCATATTTAACCCATTTAGAGTTATTTTGACATAACAAATATTCATTTTTTTTGTAAAAAGCAGTAGTAAATCTAAAATAATAATGCCAATATAAGACCTGTATCAAGCAAATTATAATATAAACAATAAGCTAGTAATATAGCTACTACAATGCAAATATAATCTAAGATTCTAGTACAGAGAAACACGTATATTGCTGTAGCATAAGTGTAATAATAAAATAATAAGGTCTTATATCCTGTGCTATTATATAACCATAACATTGAGAAAGTCCCATCTGTCATTCGACTTAGTTTTACAAAACCAAGACTAAATTTCACCGAGCTCGGTAATTCAAAAACAGATTAAAATCACTTGCCTCTTTTCGCGACTTTGTGGGGAGTAACCCAAAGAGGAGTTATATCTCCCAGATAAACAGGATAAAAAATATTCTGTGTTAAGCTAGATTAATAACTATTACACTTATTTCCGCCAATTCCGTTCAGCCATTTAAGCGTGTAGCCTTGAGTAACAAGCATACACACTTACAACAGGCTTCAAGTAACATTGACAGTCCGTTAAATTAACAAATATTCCGTTAGTTGGTAACAGAGCTTGGTGAAATTAGTTCAATAAAAGTTGAAAAGGATAATTCATGTAATTATTTCTTGTAAAATAATATTTTATAATCGAAATCCGCCAGGTGAACAAACCATTACGTTGATAATTATAAGCTTAGATCTCCATGTAACTGTAATGTAACTTTAAACTATAATGGTGCCTTATTATTTACGTAACGTGTCCGCCCATAAAGATATACGACGATCAGTTTACACACAATCTACATTTAGTTGAAAAATCTTTACACGGCTTTCAGAAATGATTTTTTCCAGGGTAGCTATAGCCCGACAACTTCGTGCGTGATACTCTTTATTGGTGGATAGTATCACTGTCAACTATAGCGTGATATGTTCGTGCGCGATACTCTTTCTTGGTGGATAGTATCACTGTCAACTATAGCGTGACATGTTCGTGCGCGATACTCTTTCTTGGTGAATAGTATCACTGTCAACTATAGTGTGACATGTTCGTGCGCAATACTCTTTCTTGGTGGATATTATCACTGTGAACTATAGCGTGACATGTTCGTGCGCGATACTTTTTCTTTGTGGATAGTATTACTGTCAACTACACCGTGACATGTTCGTGCGCAATACTCTTTCTTGAAGTATAGTATCACTGTCAACTATAGCGTGACATGTTCGTACGCGATACTCTTTCTTGGTATATAGCATCACTGTCAACTATAGTGTGACATGTTCGTGTGCGATACTCTGTTTTGGTAGATAGTATTACTGTCAACTATAACGTGACATGTTCGTGCGCGATACTCATGCGAAGCGACAGGCCCTGTCAGCGTCTCTCCTGCAGGAGTATCGCACATCGAGTTTTAATTCAAGCCCTCTGAGGTCCTACTCTGTGTCCGCTTTCTAATTTATAAGGTTTATTTCAAACAAGAGTGACTAGACTAGAGACTAGTGTGATAGGTTCATGAAATTATGAACCTACCAATTTTAGTGCTTAGTTATGTCTAAATGATTACGTGATTTAGATTTTTCAACAAAATGATCGTGTACACATATTATATACTGTGCCATCCTGACGATGGTATTCATATTCAAGCTTATTTATTTCATTGTTATTTTGAGATGTTTACATTGGTTTTATTGTTTTGTTTAATTTTAAATTTCGTAAGTACTACTTGTTTCACACTATTTCGTAAAACATGATATTCTAATTCTCGAAAGTTATTTTACTTCAGTCACAGATATTTTTAAGATATGTTCAAAGATATATTCATTAAATTCAGCACCTTTTTTGCACCGAAGTGGACGCTAGATTTTAACTGCCCTTAATTATTTAAAGAAAGCGTTTGTTTTAAATACTCATTTTGTTGTGTTGCATGTACATTCACGATAATTTTAATTATATTGATTGGTGATATTAAACTTTCAATAAATTTTAACGAAAAATGTATTATGAATTTTATTTTATAGATATCTAATTATATCCTTCAATAAAATATTAGTGAATGGATACGATCAATTTATTAATTCCCGCCACTTAGGATTGGTATGTCAATACGCTTACAATGTTTGATTTAAGCTCATAAATTTAATTACCTATAATATATTGTATTTGTCACAGGGTCAGGTTAATTATTAGCGCTTCGTAATAATGTTTTGATCTTATCACAGAGGGTTATCACACCTTTCCGAGTTTTCCCACAACAATGGACTGACACACCCGCGAAGGTTCCCACCCATCGCGCAAGATGGCGCTAGCACGTGACCGCCACGCGCCCGCGCGTGTTACAACCCACCCTTTGCGCATTTGCTGTTTTTATTGAAAACGCTCTGAAATAATCGAAACACTGCACTGTTGTTTCACTCTTGAATAAATTAGTTCCGGGCGTGGGTTAAAAAGCAATTGAACCGGTCATTATGAATGCATTAACAAGGAATTATTTATTGGTTCACTATTGTCCTGTAATAAGGAAATTAACCTCGGAACTCTTTTCTCATATGTATTTCTATTCGAGAAAATTATGACACGGTTTGTTTTCTTAATTACTCACGAGTATCAATTGCGTATAAAGAAATAGGCAGTAAGTGTTGGGTTGTATTTTGTTTAACAATGTTTCATTGTTATTGTGCAAGTACTAATGCAAATATTACGTAAATTAAACATTGGCAATAAGCTACAATCTTGATATAATGATTCAATTTGTATTGCTACTATCACTTAACCTGTCAAGCATGTGTGAACGAGACACAATAGAAATTACATTGTTATGCGACCGCCGGCGTTCTTATAATCCTCAACGGGTTAATAATAAACCGCATATTAACAAAGGCCATCGATTCATTTTAGTATGTACCTAGTTGATGTGAGATTTTGTTTTTGTAATCTTACCTTTTCTTACAGTCGCTCTCAAACATCAAGATGCCACAGCATTTTATGTTGAGTGCTAAAGAATACCACAGTGCTACACGTTTAGTGTCAGAAGAGACTACTGCGTTGCATATTGACCGTCAAAAAGTCCACAATGCTACATGTTGGGCGCCAAAAGTGACCACGGCTACATTTCAAGTGCCACAAGAGACAATAGCGCTATATGTTCATTTCCACGAAACATAATAGCGCTACATTTTGGGTGCCCGAAAAGACCAATGTGCCACAGGTTTGACCTCCAAAAGGTCCGGTGAGGTGCCAAAGCAGGCCACAGAGCCAAAAAAGAATTGCATTGCCAGGTAAGTCAGAGTGCAAAAAGAGATCACAGTGCTATTCATTGGTTGCCAAAAACCTTGAGCGCTGTAATGGCGCCCAACGTGTAGTACTGTGACCATCGACATAACTATGAAATAAAACAATGGCAAACTGCTGTTATAAGTGCATAGCGCCTCTACCTACTGCATAAAATTATGTGTGCCCGGTCGAATCAATCACCGGCCGGCCAGCCGTTAAAAACCTCCACCTCATTATTGGGCATGAATTAATCACACTTGTTCGATTGTTAGTACATTGTTAGGAACGGTGACAACAACGCTGATATCGATTATCGACAACCCGAGAAATTGAGATGTAAATATTAGACACGCTTTGACCTACCTAAATATTATTTTGTTTAGCTTTATACCATAAAATGGTGAAAAATGTGTTTACTCAACTAAATATTAATATTTTAAATCTTTTGTCAACGCAAACCCAACTAAAAAAAAGTATTTAGGGTAAATCTTTTACAACTGGCCATTTTGAATGTGCAAATATAAAGCTTTACATGATAATTGATTAGAATTCTGCACTAATTAAGGATTTTATTTGTAAATCTACTAAATAAAAGTACATGTCATTAAGAGAAACCTTCAAAGGTATTACTTTTAAAATCATCTATGAGAAAATACTACGCGACCACAAGAACTAAGCGAATGGTAGCATGGCGTTATTAAACCAAAAAAGAAAAATACCAATTATTGAAATAACTTTTTTAATCGCTATAGATATCACTGCAAAGAGCGAATAAGCGCGATTAAGGGCGAGGTGTGGGCGCCAATGTTAATGACTGTAGGTTGTCTCGTCGAATGGTCAAGATATCAGAACATTAACTAACACTTTTTGACCAATCAAATAACAGATTGATGACCGTCTGGTGTAGTGAATCGCGCTCTGGAGTACAAAGCCAGGAGATATCGGGTCTGGTCAAGAGGCTAATGTTTGTGTAATAAACATGAGCATTTGTACCTAAGTTATGGATGTTTATAGACATATTTTTAAGTATGTTTATCATTTATCTAGTCGCCATAGTTAATTGCTAGATAATTGTTGTGATAGTGGAAAGAATTGAATATCGACACGAACATAAAATGGTTTATGTGCATCCCTACGCGATGAATATTGTATGTCGCAATTTGTATAATTTGATTACACCCTACCAGTGCCGATGGTTTGGACTGCCCGCGTTTATTCTCCCTGTGTGGAGTTACGACTCAATGTAGATATTATTAATAGATGAACAATTTAACTCAGTAGAATGTAAAATATAATAAAAATAATTATACAAAATATATTTTTTGTTTCTCTTTTTTAGTCTTAGTTTATTTGTACGATATTACGATGCATCAGTAACTTAAAGATATGAAAAAGAAGTAACAATAAATCAAGGATTCTAAATAGGATAGGATTAGGCGCTTTGTTTACTTGGACGTCTAGATCTTGGGTCTGATTCACTTTCAATGTGACCGTACAATATTGTACCTACGTAAAATTCGTAACTTTTTTTTAGCAAGTTTCTACTTTAATGACAATGTAATGTCACGATAACGATTTATGGCAACGATATTAGGTATACAGGGTTACATTTCAAGGTAGTGCTAATTTTTCATGGGCCACTCAGAATCAGTAACTAAATCTACGTAAAAAACTATATTTTTTTTCAATGAGTTAGTTTTTTACGTAGATTGATTTAGTTACTAGGTTAGTTACACCATTTATAAGTCAAGAACAGCTGGGCCGATTTTCATGATTTATGATTTTTTGGACATGCCCCGAATAGCAGAATAGCAGAACAATTATTAAAACATCGAGAAATTCATGAAAAAATAGAAGTGGTTCGCCGGGACAGCTAGTAAGTTATAAAAGTACCTATAGCATAGTAAAAGAAAAACGAAGACACTTTTATATTAATCTCTAGGATCTTATTTTTAAAATTAGGCACTACCTTGCAATGTAACCCTGTATATCATAACTTTTGTAAAAATAGCCGCTAGGCTAATATCGTTCTTATTATTTAAACGCCGGGTATCATTTTCTTCATCATAATTATAATTACAAGCAAAAAATTTGATATAGGGATACTCGAATATATCTGACGTTGACATTTAGGTTGATTTATCTAGACTTCCAGAAAGCTTTGTTTATATTAATCCCTAACCAGCTCTATGCATATTTAACCGACATTTTCCCTTTATCATTATGGATCGTTTAACTACCACCTATCTGCACTGTGCACGCTTATTTAATCAATCAAACACCCTCCGACTCTGAATATGGTTATCACAAAACCCATCCCGACAAATTACACAATAAATGCGATGCTAAAAAGCGCGGGCTGTCAAACTGACAGTTTTAGTTTTCTATTTTTTTATTGCCGGTCATGATGCACCCTCTAATAAAAATGTGAACTACAGATAATGCTAAGCGGAAGCTCAGTCGTGCGCATACGTTCATAATTATATTTTTACCAGTATTATTTTAGTGAGGGCTGCGTGGGAGCCAGGAGGACAGAGGGTGCATCCAGGTAGCCCCGATTGTAAGGGTGACGAAGGGATGAGCTCGTAATGTGATTATTGCGAATACGTTGCGCAGTCACCAGGTGTTTTGACTTTGGGATTCACTCTACAAAAGGCTAATGGCATTTGCAACGGTAATTCTTTTCGGCAGTTTAGGATTACCCGTTTTTGGCGATGACAGTAATATTTTTTGTTAAAATTTAGCTAAGTAGGCAATTTGCTACTAATTGTCTCTTTACGAATGACCAAGAGAAGACGAACTTATAGAAATTAATTAAGGTATTTTTATTAGAATCACAACACGACCATTCTGTAGGTTCAAACTAAACAGAGCTTTTCCTATGGTGACTAGATCACTGATAGACATACCTACTTATTTATCAAATCATCATACTTACCTACATGACTCGGGTAGGTACTTAGAAATAGTTTTCTGCTCCTTACAGAAACAATTGTCTTCTGCGGTATCACAGAGTAAGTATACGACTATTAGGTAACTAGGTTATGTTCATTGGTCAAACATTTCATTAGCGTTTTTCTAATTATGGGGTAGTAAAGTCTCGCAATAATTATTATTGTCAGACAGTGGAATATATCCTCTTCAACCTCAATATCATTATTATCTTTAAATCTCCCCAGTATAAACAAATCGCAGTTCAATTACGTTAAGTGTGTGACCCTTTTGAGGTTATTTTTTCAAAATATCGGACATTATTCTTTTGCTTAAAACATTTGCTAGTAGCTGTGTCATATTTAAGCAACAATAGACCGTATAACAGCGTGATAAGGGTGGTGGTCGAATTCACTTAAAGCAATGGTGAATTTAGAATTTATTTTCGCGGGAAATATAGTCGCGTGCGGTGGAATCGCTCGTCCGTGAAGTAGAGTGGGTGCGTGGTGTCCGACACGCGTTATTTTTTATTATTTAGATTTAATTTAATTAATTACTCCATAACGAATAGTCTGCTGAGAATCTTCTGAGGGTAAGTTTGTAATAATGTTGTGTAAACACGTTGCCGCTTCACACACTGTACTGATTGAGTAAGTGCATAGAAATTATTATAGTTAGGGTTTAAACAGCTAACCCTGAAATGCGCATGCAATAGTAAGTATAATAGCATAGAATAAATAATAGTTTTTGGTATCAGATGTTAAGCTTCATACAATGTGCGCTAGAGCAACGCAAGTGTTCCGAGATTTCGTGTCTGTGAGCGATGTCTATCTATGTATGTGTTAACTTCTGATAGCCAATTTATTTATTCTATGATTAGTTTATATTACCTACAATTTATTGTACCTATGTACTGAGAGGCATAGAGGTGGCCCGAAAAGTGACGTCCAATTTTTTTTTTATGTGCCTCGTAAGTATCTGAATAACCCCTGGGCTATGTATGTTCCACGATTTTTCGTAGTTTTCGAGTTACGATTTTTTAATGAATTTTTGCAAAATGCAGTCGCAACTGGATCGGTTTGAGAAATTTCCAAAAAAATATTAGAATTTTGAGTTTTTTTTCTTGCAGCTAAATCTCTATGAACTGTGCATTTATGCATAAAATAAACAGCCTCATAACTGTAATGGAAGTTACTACAAAATTGACCTAAAGTTGAGAATTTATGTTAAGTGAGTTATTACATTTTCAGCTTAAAATTAAAAATTTAAACTGATAATTTCTTAGTTTCAAAGTAGCTTTAGAGAATGCGCTAGACTAAGATATATTATATAATATATATAATAATAATAAAAAATTAGTACTTCATAGGCTTCATAGGCTATTAAAAAGAATCGTAACTTGTAAACTATGAAAAATCGTAGAACATACATACACATAGGCGAGATTCAGATACCTCTCAACACGAGGCACCTAAAAATTTTTTTAGCAATAATGTTGTGTTTTTTAAATGGTGAGGTCTACTTCATACTCATAAACAGACTTTACAAAATCGCAAAGCATTTTTGTCTTTTTCTATCGGAAAACGCGTAGTCACGGTCAGCGGGACCACCCACCGAGTGTTTGCCTTACCGCAGTTTAATTGTCTATGCAAACATTTATTAGGATGCTAAGGTGCTCCTGCGCAGCGTTGGGCAGGTCGTTCGAGAAATAGGGAAGATTTTGTCAGGTAAAGTTTAAAAATGAAAAATAAATAATAAAATAATATAATATATACTTATAATAATAAAAAAGCAACCTTAGAAACAGTTACTTAATTTCGCTTATACAGGATGGGTTTGGTGTCCCACAATATAGTGTCAAGCGGAAGTCCAGAGATCGATTCAATTCAATTTTTTATTGCATAACCATATGTTTAGTTACAGTACGTCTAATTTGTTAGGTACCTACCTACAGTTGAAATATCGCAATCTTGAATGTAAGATTGAACACCACGTCACAGAAAAATGTTTTGATAACATTTTTGAAGTAACGCTACATCGGATAAGCAATAGTTGGAGAAACAAGGTACCGAAGTAAGATGTTCGATGTTCAGATACGTCGAACAAAAAAACCTTCGCAGAAACAAGCCATCGCATTATGAAAGCTTCAGTATAAGGTTGTCGATGAATCAATTTTCGAAGAAAACTGTTTCGAACACACGTAGGGAACCTTTTTTACACAGGTAGGTAATTTTAAAGATTTATGTATTTGTAAAAAAATACAAATATTTCAAGTTGCGCTCAGAACTCAATGGGATTTAGGTAACTAACTTTGGGAATAAACTTTTTTATGAGAAATGGCTTTAGATCTTTGTGACTGTTAGAATGTGCTGTAATCTAAGGAACAGTATTCACAAAATTTCAAAAAATCATTCATTTTTAGCTTAAGTGAGAATGAGATAGGTGCCTAATGTATACTAATAACGTAATGTTATATTCGTTATCTTACCATTTTTTACAAAACAAGTGACTGAAAATTTTCATGCATCTTGAAAAACAAAAGAGATTTCACTACAAAAGAGTCTCACGTTTTGCCCTAAAAACCTACCTCACTCCTAACTTGGTAATTAAGCCATTTTATTTTAATTTTAAATTGGTTATTCCTTCATTGTTTTATTGTTATGTATTTTTTATTCTTGTGTGTGTCAAATAAAGGTTCTCTATTTATATTTCTATTTCAATCATCTACATTGAATAATCTAAGGTTCGTAACTAATTTTATGTCTTAAGTGGTCCTTCGTAAGAGACAATCTTAATTACTCCCAAAAGAGATACTAACTATTTATGAGTGATAAAAAGTGCCTAATAAGTTATCATTTGTAACTTAAAACATCTTTTAATAAATCTTTACCATGTATTTCAACTAGCGCTGTACCTTATAAGGATATGCTATCATAATTTAATATAATTATCTACCTATGTCTATGGAACCCGGTTCATGTATTTGGAAGCCCGCTTCCACTCTATATTTTGGCTTATTCATAGGCATTTCTAAAGTAATGGTCATCTTCGAGTAGCGGCTGTGCTCCGAGAGCAGCCGAGAGGCAGGACTAGTGTTGAGAGCACTCGAGCACGGGTGGTCTGCACACCCGCAAGGCGAAGTGGGTCGAGGTGACGTCTAAACATGTTTTTAATGTTAAAAATTTTTTTTTTATCAACCTTTTCAATCCCACTGCTGGGCAAAGGTCTCTCCCAGACTCTTCCATCGATCTCTATCTATCGCCAATGACTCCCAATCCCTCGTTAAGTTAACCAAGTCGTCGCAGATGTAGGCGAGAAAACTGCAAAGCTAAAGTGGGAGTGGGCAGGACACGTGTGCAGAATGCATCCAGACAGGTGGGCCCAAATCGTCACCCGATGGGTACCTATAGACGGCAGTCGCCGAAGAGGTAGATCCAAAAAAAGATGGTGTGACGACTTGGTTAAAATAATAATAAATAATAAATTGTTTTCACAATCACACCAAGTATCAAACCCCAAATTAGTTTGGGACTACAAAGATTGTACTATGGCGACTAGTTAACGGATAAACATACCTACTACCTACCTACCATACTTTTATAAACATCCATGACTTAGGTACAAATGCTCGTGCTCATCACACAAACATTTGCCCCTTGCGGGATTCGAAACCGCAACCGCTGGCTTAGTAGCCATGAGCGCGAACCACTACACCAGACGATCGTCGAAAAGATAGAAAAAGAAACTTAGAAAGTTTTATAACAAAAAATATATTTTTTTCGTAACTGAATAAACTGTCGTCTACCTTCTTAAAACGTTTTTAACGATGATATCTACTTAATTACAATGATTCAAATGTAAGTATTTGTAGTGTACTAATGTATTTATTTACCTCAGTTTATTTTGCCAGTTATGTTTTGGTTTGATGCATTAAGCAGTTGCATAGAATATGAGAAATGTTAAGTGACTTACATAATTAAAATCTACTACACTACAATATAATAGAGATCGCAAAACAGTGTAAAGACTTAAATAGGTAAACTTGAATGTAGCCTCTTTAAAAATAAATTAGTCAATCCAACCTGCCGTCCTGGTGTACCCGTTATATCGAAGACACAAGTTTATGATGGTTTTACCGCGAGGGCCACTTAACGCCCGGCTACCGGGTACTACCTCCCCCCCTCGAAGCACTCCCCCTTTAATTAGATGCACCCACCCCCGCCTGAATTGTTTTTATTTTGGGTTTAACGAGGTGTTTAGAATGTGTGGGCTGGGAAGATAGGTAGATATGGTGGGTTAATGATTTGAAGGTTAGGGAGTACATAATTAAGTTTTATTGATTTAGAAACGGTTTAGATTTTCCAGTTTAAGCCTTCGAAAAATATTTCCAAGTGTCAGTATATCAATTATTTCCCTGAATTTTCTTTTATTTGTTTCAATAAAAGTTTTTGCATTTAGTTAAGTTAGTTAAGAATCAAAGGAAAGATAAAAGGAATCTTGATTAAAATTTCAAGTGGCAAGTGGGTGTATCTACCTAGTGGCGCGTTGGTTTGATTTTCGGTTTGGGTCAGTTCTCAAAACCAGCCCATTGCGAGTCGGACTGGCGCAACGAGGGTTCCGTACAAAGTATTAGATATGAAAATAGTTCGTCCATAACGGGAATCGAGTTTCAGTAATTTTTACCGCTTTTTCAGTTTATTAAATAAAAAAATTGTGACTACAAATTACGGTTTATGGCCCTTTTCCTTTGCTTGTGCTGTATGACATTGCTTCTTGCCAAATTTCATGATTCTAGGTCAACAAAATATACCCTATTGGTCTTAGTTCCCATACAAGTATCAAAAATGCTGCATTATAAACAGCCGTATCGTTTGACTGTGTAGACTTGTTGAAGTTGGTTTAATTTTTTACAGTTCCAACGGATTGCAAACTTGAGTGTTTGATATTATTTTAACTTGATACCTTCACGAGTTCCTGGTAAAAATAGTCTTGACAGACCGACAGAACAGACGGACAACGAAGTGATCCTATAAGGGTTCATATTTGCTTTTTGAGGTACGGAACCCAAAAATTGAACCTTTGTCAATTCGGGTTCAGGTCTGGGTTTTCGGAGACGCCTCTGGCAACATAATTCGAAAACAAAGATGTTAATTTCTTAATAAAATATTTCTGCCCACCAATATGGTCTGTGCAATTAAAAATGAGTTTTATTTGATCACCAAAATCAACCATTGAGTGACTTCTAGTAAAATTTGAAACAGCCCTGTATAGTTAAGACTCGTACGTAGCTAATTTCAATCAACCGACTCCCACGCACTCCAACCACCGCACCAAATTATCATCTACTCGCTGCATTTATTTGCGGGATTAGGCCCACTTCGCCCGAAGCCACAGATTAATAAAATACGTTTTCTGGTCCCACAGTCGCCCCAAACTTGTACGAGAAATTTATTGCGCATTAGCTGTGTTAAAAAGAGATCAGTGGAGATTTGTTCTATGGGTGTTGCTGGATGTAAACTTTCTTTAATAAAAACTTAGTGTATTTAAAATAATTAAACCTTACTTATTTTGGTGTTGTTATCTACTTACGATTAGAGTAGGTAAATGCTAGTTTTTTAAAGAAAATATTGTCAATTGACTTTGCTGGTATACCCAATATTTTTATTTTTACGTATTGTTAATAGCTTGACTTTTTAAAGATAAAAATTGAAACCTTTTGATTGACCTTATTAAATAAAAATCTGAATCTTCAACCAAAATCTGGGAATACAAAACCAACAATTACTGTCAAAGTCGACAATTAATTCTTTAAAACTTAGCAAACTAAATTAGCTACCATTTAGCAAAGTATATTCTCTCATATCCTACGTCATCAAACATCTCAGAGAAAGGTGCATGGGGTGCTTAAGCCACCAATACACGCAGAGCATCGGTAATAAAGTTTTCCCCGGGCACTTGTCGGGATTACCATGCGGCATTACGGCTCGCGGCCCCGGGATTTGATAACAGAGGGTTCACATGGAATCCACATTTGTGATAAAATTGGAAAATCGTTTATCGTAGAATGAATCGTCTTCTCTAACTTTAAGATCACGCTAGTTTGCCGAAGATGGTCGAATGGATTAATGTTTTTGTTTGTAATTTAATATTTAATTTAGCAATATCAAAAACTGTTGAATTATAATGATGTTCATAGTTGATACGCGACGTCAAACTAAATCGTGTATTTGGAGAATCAGCTGAACATTACAAAATAATAGTTGCATAATTTTTTCTAGCTAGTGGTGACTGAGGTTGTTCCGGCGTTTCTTCTCAGCACTCGCCAGATTGTCTGTGTCTTGTCTCGAAGCGCTAGTATAGGGCACAAAAAATAAGAAGATGTTCTGGCCCCATATAATGTTCGTATTGACGTTCATAAGTGGCAATTTTCTGTCCTAAATTGAATAAATGATTTTTGACTTCGACTTTGACTTTGTTGTTTTAGCTTTTACCCAAGTACTTCTTGTCTAACCGAGGTATTACAATACTAAACTACAATAAGTACTTGGCTGAAGGAGGTTGAGGAGCCGGGCAAAACAAGGCAAAATAGAAATTGTATTGTGCAGTTAGCAGTATCATGCGACCATCCAATAGTATAGTTATTATAGTAATATAGTAGCTCATCATCCAATAAGTTAAAATAGAAAGGATAAACCTATTTATCAAAACTTTCTACGGTAGATACTTATGTTTTTAGTAATCACGCCTAATTTGTAAAGAAAAACAATAATTGGTAGCTTTGTTGACATGTAAGCCAACCGTCGCCGAAGGTTCGTGGCATAACTTTAATTGTTTTTTAAGTGCGCACACGCGGTTTGGTCCATTCACGACCAGTGCAGGGGGAGCGTGGGACGAACTCTGAGAACCGCGACCGATAGTGTGTAGGACCCTTAACTGCAAACGGCACTTGTTGAAGTGCCTGACGAAATTGTTATAGTGAATATTTATGACGACTAATTATGTTAAAGTATTTCGATAGGAGAAATGGTGGTGTTACATTAAAATCAACTACGATCTGAACTAATCAAATGCGAGTCGCACTTACGCACCAAGGTTTCGTACAAACTTGTAAAATAAATGGTTAATACCATTTTCTACAGTCAACAGCTTATTAAGTATCACAAAATTTAAAAAAATCTCGAACGCTTTCGAATCCAAGTTTAACACCATCCCTTTATTTGCCATTGTCAAACTTAATAACCTTATTGAAAGCCGTGCGGTCGCATGAGGTCGCGTTACAATACATCGGTCTTAATTTCGATTTTAATGTTAGAACTGTTAAGTTCTACATATCTAGTAAAACTATAACTTTTATGATACCTAAGTCAAACAGATTGCTTTGTACCAGGACTAACGTTTCTTAATAACATTAAACATTAATAGGACTTCAAAATATTATGACAATAACATTAAACTCTTGCCTATGTTTATCTGTTAATGTTCCCGCCCCAACGACTGTTACCTACCTAACACATCCAAGTTTTTCTTTTCTCAAATCTTTCCAAGATTACCTTATGGCACGTTTTAACGTCATTTAGTCAAAATGTTGTTTCATTATCGTCTGAAAAGGCTGAGCGGAGCTCTCAAGCCGCGCGGGCCATACCTGTGCGCGAGCGCACCGTACCTGACCTAGGAAAACAAACATGGCGGGCCGAAAGATTAAGGTGGATACGACTGAATATAACTAAACGCACCTCAGAATTGATCGAGACACGTCTACGAGCTCTATGTCTTTCAAGACGCATTACAGTGACTTTATATTAATTTTAAAGCAGCTGTTTATTGTAATTCTTAGATAAAAAAAAATATACTCACCTACTATAATCATCATAACCAGCACAGGTAGTCCACTGCTCGACATAGGCTTCTCCCAATGCACGTCACTGAGCCCAATCCTCGGCTATTCTTTTCGCAGTGTAGTGTAGGTACACTACGTTTGTCATTTCGCCGTCTCAACTCAAGACCACGCCTTCTTCGTCTAAGTCTACCTAATATGATATTTGAAATCAAATTATGGTAAAATTGCATATCTAAATGTCTAATAAAAGCTAATTATGACAAGATACTTAAGTTTTAATCTTGATTTATATTGCACAAAAATATATAACTGAATCAGTTCAGGTAAACAATATTAGGATTAATAAAATAGTATCAACTCAAATGCATACCCTTTAACATAACGTTCAGTTGCCACTTTACTGTCCGCGTCTTGGAATGTCCACATTAGCGCTTACCTGCTATGTGCGTGATATTTCCATATTTTTGGTAGTGATTTTTTTGTGGCCGCGTTAAGTGGCGTGATGAGGACCACCCACGGTGCCCCATGGCGGAAAACTTCGATCCAGAGCTGGGTAAATAAATAACCCACCTTATAGATCTGTCAACACTAACATGTTCATATTAAATGGCAAAAAGTCGGTCTAAAAGACCCCGGCTCTGACTTGTGATATTGGAAATTAGCTACGTTTTTGTAAATATAATATAATCTCCATTTCTAAAACAGATATTATTGAGACAATTGCCAAGCTAGAGTCAATAATTTGAGTTTTTCAATAGTAACACTACAATTGTGAATGTATTATAGGTACTCTTTTGATGGGTCAATAAGCATGGCGAGTATTGGCAATCCCCCCCCCCCCCCCCGGTGATAGGTCATTGGTGGAGGTCTTTGTTTAGCAGTGGAGTTCCTATGGCTGAAACGATAATTGGGTCAATATATAGGTTACATGCAATAAGATTAAACAGAATCTAAATATCTCTTTACTCACAATAATTTTCAGTTTCTGCCCACTTTGTTTTTTATGTGGTCATTTATCATGAACCTAAGTTACAAAATTTCCTGGCTTCATACAGAAAGCCATTAAATACAAACCTTTCTCGTACATTTATTTTTATATGACAACCGTATCCGAATCCAAACAGAAAATACTGTATAGAATACCAACAAGCCAGGCGATGGACTTCATGCAATTTATAATATAAATAGTAATAACAATGTGTTGAAATGAACTACGAAACTAGCCTTAGTTTACCATGTATTAAATTATCTTATTTAAAGATACCAACTATAAACAAATTTAATGTTATATCTCATCGCTCAGGCTCTCGTATGAAGTATGTATAGTCGTGAGAGAGCCACTATACAACACAGGTATAGTTATTTGCTTTAGGTAAATATGGTTGCAATACGGCTACTTTGGTTCATGAGTATCTATAATAAAACATCGTTCGATCGATACGAAATCTACACATCGTGTATTTTGAAATACCTATGTTTTTTTTCTTGAAAATCACGAATTCACCTTAAACGCAAAAGGTCCAGGGTTTGATTCCCAGTTTGGGTCAATGCAGAATTAGTTTATTTAAATTGCTTTAATGGTGGTGTCAATCACTACCATTCCATCAATAGTAAAGTGTCGATTTTGTTGAAATAAAAATATATAATGTGTTAAATACATGGCACTAAAATAAAGTAACAAATAAGTAGATAGTTCATAAATTGAAGTGGCTATCATACTTAATCTTTGTTTTTGGAATAAAATAACAGCCTAAAGAGGATGTTTTTTTATATATATTTTTTTAAAATTTTCATTATTATCAAGAAATTTTAGAATTTTTTTTATTATCATTATCATTTCAGCCATAGGACGTCTACTGCTGAGCATAGGCCAAGTGATTTCCAGATGGGCCGACAAAAGCGGCCTGCATCCAGCGGCTACATTTTTTATCATAAAAGCTTTAAAACTTAAAAACAAGCAGGCGAGCTTTAAAAGTTTACCACTGTAAAAAAGTCCCACAGTAAGAAATAGCTTTTTTTTCTTTTATTTTTGTATGCAATATTTTTCTGGTCTAGTTTCATCCCCTTTTGGGATTCCACTGTATCGTGGGACACACTACGTATATTTATTTTTTCACCAAAATGGTAATGTGACACCAAAAGTCGCAGTCATTTCATATCGGCCGTCTGGCGTCCAATTAGCTGGTTTACGTTACATTTCTATTCTCTGAGTGATTCTTGTTCATGATAATCATCATCCCGGTACAGGCGCAGTACTTGCGCATGCGCCGAATGTAAATACCTACTTACAACATTAAAGATAGATACTGATTTAGTTATGGCAAATGAAAAATGATTACCTATTACTTGTAACAACTAAGAGAAACTGCTAATGCCTATTTCGTTATACAGGACCTAGCCTTAAACATTTTTAGGGTTCCGTTTTCAAAGGGTGCCAATAAGACCTTGCTTTGACTCTGCTATCTGTCCATTTGTCTGTCATAGCTGTAATTTCTGAACCATATGGGTGGGTACTTAAAATGTTAACAATGTGTGTATTACTATCGTAGCTTTATGTAATAAAAATAAAATAAAGTTAAAAATAAAAGGGGCCATATCTAGCGGCTTTTTTTGCTCGATCTTATTAATGGCAATACAAACTGGTCTTACGGTGGTACGGAACCCTCTTGTGCGAGTCCGGCTCGAACTTAGGCGGTTTTTTTAAACATGATTATGGCTGCGATTCTCAAGGTAGCAAACAGCTCATTGAACTCATTTCATACAAATACATACAAAGCAGCGTAGCTCAGAGACGTAATTCCCGTAACTTGACATTAGTCGCAATCCGGTGTCGATCCGCTCCCAGTAACATTACGATCACAAACGGTATTCTCGTAAACCCAAAAGTGCAATTATTGTTCGTAATGTCACTAAAAATGGAAGAAACCATAATTAGTTTTTTTTTTGCTCTATTTTCAGTCGTATTGGGATAGATTTGATAATTGTACGTCAAGTACAAATATAAAAGTTTCCGAGAATTCCGTTTGTGACCGTAATGTTACTGGGAGCGGATCGACACCGGATTGCGACTATTGTCAAATTACGGGAATTGGGCCTCTGGTCTTACGGTGGTACGGAACCCTCTTGTGCGAGTCCGGCTCGAACTTAGGCGGTTTTTTTAAACATGATTATGACTGCGATTCTCAAGGTAGCAAATAGCTCATTGAACTCATTTCATACAAAGCAGCGTAGCTCAGATCGGAATAACCTAGCATTCATAATAGTCTTATTTCTCGCAAAAATATTCTTTTCTATTACCGAATACTAACTTAAGGAATTACCATTTGTGATTAAACCATTTCATATTGTAATTTATTATCAATCAACAATAACTAATATTTTGAACAGGAGGCCATGATCTCCTGAAGCAGTATATCCTTTAAAGCTTTTTTCGGTTAAAGTTTGACGTAAATCGATATTGTTTATAGTTAATTATAAGCATGCTCTATATTTGGGTTCATCTTGAGTTAGCACTAACCATCAGAGTTATTGAAGTAAGAATTAGGTACCTAATAAAAAACAAAGATATCGTTTAATAAATTCCCAATAACTTCGTCAACATTCCCGCGGCGTCGGTGCTAAGGCCAATCAAACGCGTGCGCGAAAAAAATGATCTTTGAAGCAGCTAAAATGTAATTCAAGCGAAATCTATTGAGTATGATCTATCATATGGTGGTTCATCTATAAAATGGTGTTGGATGTGTGTATGGAATGGAACGTAAGGTGTTTGAAAAAGAAGGAGGTCGGAATGAGCGAGAAGGAATACGAAATTTTGGGGAAAATGAAAAGTGTAAACTGGATTTTGGGGTCGTATGTTACTGAAATATTTTATCTCTGTTATTTCAGGGCTATTTTGTTCGGAAATAAAAACTACATCGTTCTATTGTGTACCAATAATAATAAATTATCACCTTTTTTAATCCAATTTACACTGGTAGACAAGGATTTTAATACTTTGTACACTCTGTTACGCCATAGTGTACAAAATACACCTAAAACAACGGTTTAAGGTTAGAATAATAGTATCCATACGACTAAAAGTAAACCAACCAACGTAAAGTTCACCCACAAGGTGGACAGACGACCTGGTCAAGGTTGCAGGAGGCCGCTGGATGCAGGCTGCTTTCGGCCAATCTGGGGGAGGCCTATGTTCAGCAGTGAACGTCCTTTGGCTGAATTGATGATGATGAGTGATGACTATCTGGTTTAGTACAGTAGACAAGTAAAAGTGCAGTGCTAAATATATTTCATTTTATTTTGAGTCTTATACGCACTATAAATACGAGTAAATATTAAATATCGCTTAAGCTTAATATATACTGCTGTAACATTAAGAATTTATTATGTACTTCCACTTCACACTCTGTACACTGTGTAGATACAGTGATCATCGTACACTTAACTTTTATTTAATTCATACTTTATTGCACAAAATATACCTAACTGTTACTTACTTAGATTTTTATTCTTAGCTATTAAGTACTTATGTACCTAACCTTTGTAGTAAGTTGTAAGGGTTGCAACAGTTGAGACTTCTAGTTTTTAAAATCGTTAGTCTGCAGTGACCCTTAGCTAGTGGTTCGTTGTAGGAGAGTGGTGATAATGTCGTTGTGAGAAGCAAGAAAGCATTGACCTTTTTCGATAAATATTCCATCTTTCTCACGGGTATTTTTATGGGAGAGTAATTTTACTTACACATTTTACATTAGCTGTTTTTGGCTTTAGCGAGATAAGGTTACTTACGAGTAGTTCTGGCAATAAAAAGAAATAATTAGTATAATGCGTCTTTGTTTTATTCTAAAATAAGTAGAGTGCAAATGTACAATTATTTGTCTTATTGCTTTGAATATTGTATGCTACCAACGTATGGTATAAATGCTGTTAGTTGTGCGAATCTCAGCACATAGGAATCTGTAAGTGTTTATAAACTTTACATTCTAAACACTGAACGTGTAGCCATTTTCCAAAATGGTCTGGTTCTCTTGTGAGGGTTATGATTGATAGCAATCGCTCCAAATATTAACAGCGGCTTGCTGCATCTAAAGCATATAACTCTGGCTGGCTGACGGCCCTTCGGTTTGGCAATCCGAAGGTCTAGGGGAAGAAGTGCAGCAACAGCACCTCATGGATCAACTAAGATTGGATTCAAGGCAAAGTCTAAAGCTTTGCCACTGTACCTACCGCATCGAATCGAACGTGATTACGTGACATACATTTGAAGTATTCCTTATATCAAATTACCAATCGCTCATCTTATTTTAGTACTTACCTTTTGCATTTCTCACGTCAATATCGCCTCAATCATCGCACAAAAGTGAGACACAAATACGTCTGTCATTTGACAAGAAGTCCTCAATGATTGTACGTGAGGTGTTAATGTTTTTTCAGCTTACTCTACCTGTCGATAATGCAATATTCCTTTGTCCATTGTTGTGATGGCCATGTTATCTTTACCCTTTGAGTTTTTGCGTTTCATTAAGGTATGTTTGGGGCGTTTAGTTGCGGTTGCCTTGTCCGAGATCATCCTTTTAAAGAGGTTTATGCAGTCGCCTTTGTTATGGATTATGTGGCCATTAAAAGATTTTCTGACTTTCTGAATGAATGAAGTTGGTGGTTTTATTTTTTATATAAAGGTAAAGAATTTTTTTAATTGCTTTTAAATTTTATTATTTACCTCTTTTAATTACTCTAAATATTTGTACCTTTCTAGTCCCGATGGAAATCGATCTCTCATAGCTGCGTTATAGCGCATCCGTCATTATTTTAGATAGTACATATTGGTCTTTATTTATTTATTAGTTATCTTTCTTTTAGGGGATTATTTTGCTTAAATACAGCAACTTTTTCTATGAGACCAACATCAAAAAATTTTTACTTCCCCTATAGACTTTCCTATACTAAATCGCCAACCTTCACCTTGTATGGGAAAGTATTTTTTTTTTTAGATTTTGATGCTAGTCCTATAGAAAAAGTTATTTTATTTGAGCAGTAAAATCACCCCTAGAAGGATGTTAACTTATAAATTAGGACATTATATTTTTTGATATCTGTAGGTACCTTCTTATTCCGCTATTCCGCTATTACTCGTACGAAACACTAGTTTTTAACTAAGTATCTATAAAACAAAGGTCGATCCAGTTTAATTCTTGAATGCAAAGGGTTTTCGAATAATTTGGGTCTTGTGTGCTGGGACTCAGGGAGACGCTCTTGGCATATTGTGACACATTGTAACATAACAGATGTCGATTTCTAACTTCAAAACCATGGCAATTGGTGTGTTGTCTGCTTTATATTTCTTTATAACTAACTGTTGCCTGCGACTTTGTCGTCCGCGTGGTCTTCAATTCAATTCAATCTTAGAGCTTCTGAGGCGTTTTCCTCAGAAGACCCTACCAAAGTTTTATTGCAACATGATCAATAGTATTAGTATCGCATAGAGGCCAAACATAGATTTTTTTCCACATCATCATTATCATTTCAGCCATAGGACGTCCACTGCTGAACATAGACCTACCATTGATTTCCAGATTGGCCGGTTGGAAGCGGCCTGCATCCAGCGTCTTCCTGCGACCCTTACCAGGTCGTCTGACCTTTGAGTGGACGTCCTACGCTGCGCTTGCCGGTACGCGGCTTCCATTCCAGAACCTTTCTGCCCCATCGGCCGTCAGTTCTACGTGCTATGTGCCCCGCCCATTGCCACTTCAGCTTGCTAATCCGTTGGGCTATGTCAGCGACTTTTGTTCATTTACTTTTAGTAATCAATTTTTCTAAATTTACTTAAATTAATGTCTACAATATGTAAATTCTAACAACTACTTCGAAAAACTTACCTAGATGAATTTAATTAGTTTTAAAATGGCTCATAATGCTTTTTAAAATATTTGAGTAACTTATACAAAAATACTTTTAAACTAACTTTTAAAATACCTTTTCATTTCATTATTCTCATGTTTTAGACTCATTTTGTCGGTGAAGACGTTGTTTTTTGGTCACATAACAAAGAAAGACAGCATCTATGCCTAATAGACTACTTTGTAAATCGCTTACGACGCTATACATTCAAACAAACATAAAGTTATAATTATAAATTGTCTAATTAACCTAATGCACTTTAGTCCTTCCATTTAGTTGTTGTTTGTTTGCCATTATGGCAGCTAATTATCACTATTTACATTGTTTGGGAATGGAAGACATTTGGCCTGAGTCGTGTTTGCCTCATTATGTTATTTGTTTTTGATAAAATATCGAGTTGTGAATGTGCGTGGGTTTTATTTACGATTTGGTAAACACAATGTCTTCAAGTTTAGGTGCCATTTAAGGCTTTGACTCTCCCATGTATTACAACTTTTAGGTACTCGCCTAGGTATATATCTGCTTTTTTAATACCAAATATACAAGAAAAACACCCGTTCGCATAGGCGGAGACAAGGTCGAGCGCAAGGACCAGTTTAAATACCTTGGATCTGTACTTCACGCGTCCGGAGACATCGATTGCGACGTCAAAGCACGCATTGCTGCTGCGTGGGCCAAATGGCGAGAGGTGACTGGTGTCATTTGTGACCCCAGAATGCCGGTTAAGCTTAAAGGACAGATCTATAAGTCCATCATTAGGCCTGTCCTTTTATATGGCAGCGAAGCATGGCCGCTACTTGAGCGACACAAGCAGGAGCTGCGTGTCACGGAGATGAATATGCTGCGGTGGATGTGTGGAGTCACGCGTAAGGACCGCGTGTCCGTGATATTGCAGACAAACTGCAGGAGAGTCGCCTACGCTGGTACGGCCATGTTTTGCGGAAACCGGCAAGCTACGTAAGAAACAAATGTCTGGCCATGCCGCCACCGCCAGGTCCTGGCAAAAGGGGTAGACCCAAGAAATGCTGGCTTGACGTTGTGAGGGCTGACATGCGTGCCAATGATCTCACAACTAGAGACGCTCAAGACCGCGAAAAGTGGAGGACCAAATCAAGGAAAGCGGAACCTGGGCTCCAAAGCAATGGCTTTGGACGCAACCGGGATTGACCGTATAGATGATGATGATGATGATGATGATACAAAAAAAAGAAATTAAAATGCCTAACTCTATGGGCTTTCTTATTTCGTTTTGGTAACACACTTTTTTATTAGGTATTATTGGTTTCAACTTACATGTACTTATTAAAATTTTGGAAGACGAGTTTGACCACTTCTAGTTGTTGTACCTAAGTATCAATTTGAAATTTTGTAAGTTCTACAATTACTGACTACAGTAAGCTGCAAAATTAGTTATATATAGATATATTTAGAGCTAGAAAGAAAAGGTGCATCTGCTCGTTTTCATTTTTGGTATTTTACGGGTTTTTTTACGAATTTTGTGCGCATCTGAACCTGCAATCAATTATTTTTAGGTCAAAAAGACGTAATGTGTGGCATAGGTAGGTACGTCACTAAACTTGACCCTTGGGTATTTTTCCATCTGCTGACTGCAGCACGGATGTAACGATTCATTATTCTTGGCATAGGAATACCCAGACCTGTGACGGGCAGCAGCGTCACTGGTGATGTAAAGCTATGCACTGCGATCGCCAACACGCCTGTCCAGCGTGGTAATTATGGACAATAGACATCATAATACCATTTTTAATATCATACCGAATTTTTCAATTGTTTAAATTGTCAAATGTTTAAAACAAGTAAATGGTAATTTTAGTTTATTAGATTTTAAGTCAAAACGAACAAAATTTTAGTCGTAGGCCTAAAGGGCCAAACCATGACTACTGCTGCGTTCACAGCTATGACTAAAGAATAGCAAACCAAATTAAAATGTATGTCACCATTATTGACACATGTCTAATGTGCCATACATTTCAAATTGTTTGGCTATACTTTAGTTCTGGCATATTATTATATGTTAAGGAGTATTTTCGGGTTCAGTAGGCAGTAGGTAGGTATTACAAAAACTTTTCGTTTGTTCGAATGTAACAAAACTTTTTTTTTTTGTAAATAGGCATAATTCTGTTACTACACTTGCCACATTATGCACTAGTCCGAGAAAATTCATACAATCAGGAGAAAAACTTGTGTAGTTTTAAAAATTGGTACAGTTATTACATTGGCGTGTCTATTTGCACATTCTTAAAGTGTAGGGGCTATGCTAAGGGTACAGGAGAGGGGGGGGGGGGGGGGGAATTAAAGGTCCTTAACACGTTTTTGCTCAATATTGAATATTTATACGAATCGCATTCATAATAACTACACGAAATATTTTCTCTAATTGCTCATATTCGGCTTAATTTGATGTTGCCTGAATGAATCACAAAGACTGTTCCGTTTATTAACTATTAATATACTTTATCCAATAAATTAGGTTTGTAGCTGTAAAAATAGTTGTAATAATGGATGTAAATAAATATATAAATGTTGCTAGGAATGTGACAAAACGCCATAGGAGGAAGAGGGCATACCCTCTTCTCTGGTCTAATGCTGGTGTCAATAAGCACAGAAATTGCGGGTTTTGAACCCACGACCGCTGGTTTTGCAGTCAGGGTCACTTTAGTTGGTCTTTGGTAAAGTACCTACAAGGTACAAGGAAAAATACAGGAAAATTTAGTAAATAAGGTAAGTATTTAGTAAGATAACCGAATATGTATTAACAGCATATAGCATACATACTTTTTATACTAATATTACCTACATATAAATAGGTAAAGTTCGCTCGTTTGTTTGGTTGTCTACGAATATACTAATTCGATTTAAATAATTCTTTGACAAATATTTATAAAACCTTTTGGATGTACATCACAAAGGCAACTTTCTATACAAAAAAATAGCTTATTAAATACGTTGGTTTCGCAATTATATGCTAGTGAAATCAAAGTTAATATTACACTTGAAAAAATTCGACCGCCTCTTGTGGGTTTTTTTCGAGAATATCATAGTTAGAAAGTTTTCGGGCTATGTAAATTTAAGTAGGTATGTAAGTAAAAAAAAAGAATGTAAAAACAATAACACAACGTAAATAACCACCAGAAGTCCAATTCCCGTAATTAAACAATAATCGCAATCCAGTTTCGATCCGGTCCCAGTAACATTAAATAACAATGATTATGTATAACAGTAGTCGCATTAAAACTTGCAAGTACCTACAATGGGCTAGTTACCTAAAAAAATCTAATTAGTCCGTCAGCTGGATAAACAGAAAATATAGGACACGTGTTTTTTGTTTTCTGAATCAAACAAAAAATGATGAAGATATAGCCCGTTAAAGTTCCGCGTAACGTCACGCCTTGCGACACTTTTTAGCAAGACGTGACGTCACGTGCTCACTTTGATGCCCTTTATCTTCGTCGTTTTTTGTTTGATTGACAAAAGACAAAATATGGGTCCAATATTTTTTGATAATCTAACTGACGGACTAAATAGAATAATCATTTTTTGAACCAGGAAACTAACCCATTACCTTATTTTGCAGTATGCCTATGAAACGCAAGCCAATCGATAGTATAGTTTTACTTGATCAGTGATCGATAGAGAAAATAATTACAAACAACAAATACTTTTTGACAAAATGACATAAATGATATACCTTGTTCAGAATTTCAGGAGTAATACTTATTATTATTTTATTTCTGTGCCATGTGGGGACTGCCGTAAAGAATACACTTCCCGTCTACCAACAGGAGGCGTGTCGTAAGAGGCGACTAATTCCTGTAGCACGAGACGGGCAGCAGCGTCTGCGTGCAAAATCTAATAAAAAACTGCGCTCCAACCCGCCTCTCAAACGTAACAAAAGTATTGGCAATCCTCCGCAATGAATGTCATTGGGGGAGGCCTATGTTCAGCAGTGGACGTCCTATGGCTGAAATGATAATGATGTTTTTTTTTACATATTGAAATTAAAATTATGAATAAAGTCATTTACATATTTCCGACAAAGAGTATTTGTTGTTTGTAAATATTTTCTCTTTCGATTAACGTATATTTCAAGGTGTACACCAAAATAACATTATTTAAGGTTACTTGCAACTTTAGGTATGCCTGGCTCCATACAAAAAAGTTCGAAGTCTTTTCGGGAATCATGCATTATTCAACGCAAATATAAAGCTGCAGGCTCAGCTATTTATTCATATTTACGAAATAAGTATGTACCTATGTGTACAGGTAAAATTTAATTATTGTAAAATACTGAAGACCGATCTCAACTTAATTTTGTTATCGTACGAAACTATTTCTTAACAAATAGGTACGCGAACCTCAAACGTACACTTACAAAGTTAAGATGAGATAGGTTACTAGTTGTTAGTTATCATGAGTGTAGACAAATCTTTAAGTATTGTATACTAATAAAAATTCATCCTATATAATAATAACTCCACCTGTACTTGTAGCTTGTAATGATTACAAAAGTTACCTACGCCGCGGTTGTGCCTGGATGGGTAACCATTCCTACTATATTATGGGACATCTATCACAAGCATTTTCGTGCTTTGGAAGGTACGTTAAAGTCCCGGCTAATATCGCTTGATACCAGTCGTAAAGTCTAGTTGAAGGCCTTGAGCCAGCTTAATAACATCTAACAGTACGATTTAGTCTCTGACCTTACAACATTTCTCTACTGGGCACTGGGCCCGGGTGCTAGGGCATGGCCTATACCACCTGCTAGCTGCCCCTGTGCAGTAGGACGTACTCGTATATAGGCATACCTACTTCACTATACTTTTTAGGGTTCCGTAGCCAAATGGCAAAAAACGGAACCCTTATAGATTCGTCATGTCTGTCTGTCTGTCTGTCCGTCTGTCCGTCCGTCCGTATGTCACAGCCACTTTTTTCCGAAACTTTAAGAATTATACTGTTGAAACTTGGTAAGTCGATGCATTCTGTGAACCGCATTAAGATTTTCACAAAAAAATAGAAAAATAATAATAAATTTTGGGGGCTCCCCATACTTAGAACTAACACTCGAAATTTTTTTTTTCTTGAAACTCATACGTGCTGGGTATCAATGGATAGGTCTTTAAAAATGATATTGAGGTTTCTAAAATATTTTTTTTCTAAACTGAATAGTTTGCGTGTGAGACGCTTCCAAAGTGGTAAAATTTTTTAATACCTCATAAATCGTAAACCGCAATTTAACTTTCGTAATGTTATGGATTTCATTTTGCAATAAAAATACCATAACTATGACTCGATTGTCGTGATGGGTGAACTTTTACTCATAACGGTACCTACAGGTTTGTACGGAAACCTCGGTGCGCGAGTCCGACTCGCACTTGGCCGGTTTTTTTTATAATATATCAATCATGATATAGACATATGATATGATAGAAGCGAAACCGAAACCGTGCGCACACACCGCGACTTTAAAGAGACTGCAACCTGACACCGGAGCCCGGCTAATGGCGTATGCGTGTACTGGGTTATTACTGGGATATTCGAAGGAAATGAAATGAAATATGTAGTGGGTGAAAGTTGATAATGCCGCACACGTAACAAATTACTACAGTCCATTGCTGGACTGCCTATGTATAAATTTTAATCGGATGTCAAGATGATAGATAGATAGATAGACACTTTATTGCACAAAAGCATTAAAGGCGGCCTTATCGCCAAAAGCGATCTCTTCCAGACAACCTTTGGGCAGAGGAAATTAAGTTGTAATACAGTGGGGTAACGTAGTGCGAGAGCAAAAGAGTGCGTAAGACAAAGAATCAAAAATAAATAAATACTTACATATAATACACAAAAATACCAAAACAATAATAGTAGATAAATATATAATATACGTACATAAACATACATACAACAATAAAATACAACTATCTACGCGAACCGGAACATGTATACAACATTAACGCGATAGGAAAAAAGCTTTGACCCTAGCCTTGAAAATTGGGAAGGGACTCGGACTGCCTGCCTTAAGGGTAAAGAATTCCATAGGATGATTTTAATGAAACAGGGTTATTACAATGTAAATGACTATCTATATGATAAAAAATATATTGAATTAAATACTGCTATGCTTGCACAGGTACATTTTATCTTATAATATAAACACACTATTTAAAATGAACCTGACAATAGGGAACGAGTTTCTTGCGCTGTTTCTGCTCGGCGCTAGCCCACAATATTTTCCCGAAGCAGTGGTGGGGTAAAAAAAAAACAATTGGGACGTTGGGAAAAGAGCTTAATTTAGGCCTATTTACAGAAATAAATTGGTTTTATTGGTTTTTACTTCCTTGACAGAATATTTCTCGTTTGATCTCGAAGTAAGGAATAAACACCCTTGTATTACGAGGTACCAGGCAATGAATTATGCTAAGGGCATCTCCAAGCATGGATGTGATCCAAAACAATTTTGACAAGATCACTGACTGACTGTCATGTACCGAGAATCGAACCTGCCTTAGTATGACCACCAAAACATATGATTATGATATAGCGATCACAACTGTAAAAATATGATAGATATAGCCGCCATTTTGAATTACATACAAACAGCGATCTTAATATGTGACGTCACCGGCACGGCGCTTCAACATGGCGGCTATATCTATCATATTTTTACAGTTGGTGTCGATATATCGCTATATCACATCATATCATATCGTGTTTTAGTGATCATGCTAGGGGGCTGGGACCCTTTACGTTCAAGACGAATCATTGTTTTGCTATCACAATGGGTACGTCAGATGATACTATTTACATTGATTTTTTAATTGCGAATTATGCAAACGCAATGACGTAGCCGAGAGGTGAGCACGTCGAAATTGGCGTCGCGATCTCTGAAGTCCCGAGTTCGATTTTCAGTCGGGATAGTATAGAAAACGAACTTTTCTTATGGTCTCGGGTCTGGTTATTGTGTTATTGTAGTTGTTTTGATTTCTATAACATAAGTGCTTTAGCTACTTACCTTAGGCTCAGAGCAATGCAAATGTATGAGTGCATAATGTATGTTGTCCAATATTAATTAATTAATTATTTAATAGATGTTTACAGGATGACGTATAATTTAGGTAAATAGTTGTATTGCTGAAGGATATCTCACAGACATATAGAGATTTATTTTTAAAAAACCGGCCAAGTGCGAGTCGGACTCGCGCACCGAGGGTTCCGTACAAACCTGTAGGTACCGTTATGAGTAAAAGTTCACCCATCACGACAATCGAGTCATAGTTATGGTATTTTTATTGCAAAATGAAATCCATAACATTACGAAAGTTAAATTGCGGTTTACGATTTATGACGTATTAAAAAAAAACTAATTACTTATCTCGTTCAAATCAATTTTCGCTGGTAGTTTTTATGGTAATGTACATTATATATTTTTTTTAGATTTATCATTTTCTTATTTTAGAAGTTACAGGGGGGGGACACACATTTTACCACTTTGGAAGCGTCTCACACGCAAACTATTCAGTTTAGAAAAAAAATATCTTAAAAGCCTCAATATCATTTTTAAAAACCTATCCATTGATACCCCACACGTATGGGTTTGACGAAAAAAAAATTTCGAGTTTTAGTTCTAAGTATGGGGAGCCCCCAAAATTTATTATTATTTTTCTATTTTTTTGTGAAAATCTTAATGCGGTTCAAAGAATGCATCTACTTACAAAGTTTCAACAATATAGTTCTTATAGTTTCGGAAAAAAGTGGCTGTGACATACGGACGGACGGACAGACGGACAGACAGACAGACAGACATGACGAATCTATAAGGGTTCCGTTTTTTGCCATTTGGCTACGGAACCCTAAAAACGCAGGATGTAAAAAAAAACGTCGTTTTTAGACTTTCATTATTGATGCTGTAGTAAGTAAGTAGTAATCGTTGATTGTGAATTTGAGTCCCAAAACAAACAGACAGCGTCAAAAGTAGCTGATCAAAACTATATAACTTCCAAAAGTACTGACTTCTAAATTTCACAATAACCTGATTTCCTTATTACACTATTGCGAAGTGATTATCAGACTATTGCCATATGTTTTGCCCTATGCAATTCTCTTCGAGAAATCAGATACTAAGCTATTGTGGTTTTTCCGGAATCTACTCATAAGTACGGATTTTGGACACTTGGTCTACGGTGAAGAAAATAATCGTGTGAAAACCTTCATATCCAGATGACATGCGATGTGCAGTCATGGTATAAAATAATTTTGGTCCTCTGTCTTATCATCTCAGCCATAGGACGTCCGCTGCTGAACACAGGCCTCGACCAATGATTTCCATCGGGGGGGATGGCCAATACTCACCACGCTTGGCAGGCGGGTTGGTGAGCACAGTTTTTTATAAGATTTCGCACGCAGACGCTGCTGCCCGTCTTGTGCTACAGGAATTAGTCGCCTCTTACGACACGCCGCCTGTTGGCGGTAGGGAAGTGTATTCTTTACGGCCGTTTCCACACGGGCCACGGTCAGAATTTTAGTTTTGGGCCAATGTGCTGCACAAATATCAAAATTCAGGCTAATTAATAAATCAATGAATAATTTGTGACGGGAGAAGCCGTTTAAAAGCTAAGATCCAACAAACGGGAGAAAGGAGATAGACAGAGTGTTAGTAAAACGGTTTCCGTTTTGACCTTAGGAGCGGAACGAAGTGACACAAGTACATAGATTCTGATAAGTAGATTGAGCTTTACTTCTAGAAGTACTTATAGCTACTACTCGTAATATGTATATCTTATTATAGGTCTAGTTTTTGGAAGTATTGCGTAAATCAACGTTGATGTTGTAAATCAGCAGGAGCTATCGTTCTCTTTAGCCTTGAATACTTATAAGGTTCGTTTACGGATCTCCTCATTTCTGATTCGATCTCGCAAGGAAACACCAAACATAGCCCTTTCCATAGCACGCTGTGCGACCTTGAGCTTTCTTATGAGGCCCATAGGCACGTAGAACTGACGGCCGATGGGGCAGAAAGGTTCTAGAATGGAGGCCGCGTACCGGCAAGCGCAGCGTAGGACGTCCACTCAGAAGGTGGTCAGATGACCTGGTAAGGGTCGCAGGAAGACGCTGAATGCAGGCCGCTTTCAACCGGCCAATCTGGAAGTCAATGGGGGAGGCCTATGTTCAGCAGTGGACGTCCTATGGCTGAAATGATGATGATGATGATGACTTATAAAGTTATTTATTTTAATCATTTATTGCGTGTCACATTACAATTATGTGGTGTCAGATAAATGAAGTTATACCTACATTTGAAACCCTGCAAGGGATTAGCAAACATAAAAGAGTAACAAAATAATTTCTTAATATTTTATATGATTTACAAATGTATTAAACAAGTTCTTAAGCTATTACACGTTAATTTAACAATCGATAGTATAGGTAAGTACTACATTTCCGAAAAAGAAAAAAAAACACTTTCTCCAACTTTTTATATAAACTAAAATACTCGTAGCAGAAAAAAAATAAAAGACTAATACTTTACATTTAGAAAATCAAAACAAAAACAGTCCAGTAACTAGATAGATAACTTATTTATACTCGTAAGTTTATAACAACCTGCGTCAGCAAATTAATGTATTATTCTATTTGTACATATGATAATGGGCTAGTTTCCTACAAAATAATAATTAGTCCGTCAGTTGGATTAACAAAAAATATTGGACACGTATTTTTTATTTTCTCGATCAAACAAGAAATGATGAAGTTATAGCCCGTTAAAGTTCCGCATAACGTCACGCCTTGCAAGTGTTGCAAGGCGTGATCACTTGCTCACTTTGGTGCGCTTTATCTTCGTCATTTTTTGTTTGATTGACATAAGACAAAATATGGGTCCAATATTTTTTGATAATCTATCTGACGGACTAAATAGAATAATCTTTTTTTGACCCAGGAAACTAGCCTATTCATAAAATTAATTAACATCTATATTTTTTTCTTAATTTTAATTGTAAGAATTTTACCAATAATGATTTTGAAATGAAATTTATTCGCAGAAAACATGGTGTTACACTCGTTTTAACTTAAAAACATATAGTAGGTTCTAACTTAATACCTTGTGATATTTCAGTAACTTAATTGTGACTTAAAAGAAACTTGATAATATTAAAAAATTGTAAACGAAAAAATAGGAATGGACTAAATGTTATAAAGATTTACTAAACAATAACAAGTAGTTAAGGTAAGTATCTACTTACTTCATTACTAGTTCCTACGAGTATTAGGTACATAAACATAATGCGTAGAAAAAATAGGCCTAATGGGCTAGTTTGCTACAAAAATCTAATTAGTCCGTCAGTTGGATTAACAGAAAATATTGGACACGTATTTTTTCTTTTCTAAATCAAACAAAAAATTATGAAGATATAGCCCGTTAAAGTTCCGTGTAACGTCACGCCTTGCGATACTTTCTAGCAAGACGTAACGTCACGTGCTCACTTTGATGCGCTTTATCTTCGTCATTTTTTGTTTGATTGACAAAAGACAAAATATGGGTCCAATATTTTTTGATTATCTAACTGACGGACTAAATAGAATAATCATTTTCTGACCCAGGAAACTAGCCCATTAGAAATTGAATTAGTTAGTTAACCACTTCTAGCTAGACGCTTGAATGCATTACTTTTTTCACAATAGAGCAAATACTCAAAATGTTTTGTACTGGAAAGAAACATATATACAATAAATAAATATTGGACAACATCACATACATTGCTCTGATCCTGTGGTAAGTAGCTTAAGCACTTGTGTTACAGAAATCAGAAACAACGACGGTACCACAACACCCAGGCCCGAGACAATATAGAAAAGTTATTTTTCTGCATTGACCGACCGGGAATCGAACCCGGCACCTCAGTGATAGCGACACCAAGTCCGTATACTCGCCTCTCGGCTACGGAGGTCGTCGTCGATACCTATGTTTTAATTTTAGATTTTTTATTATTTGTTAATATAACTGCCATTAACACATATTATGTAAAACATCAATCCGGCTACTTAACAGGTACGGTTTAATACTTTTGTGGATGGACAGACTGACAGCTTTATCTTTATATTTGGGTCCATTGGTATGTAGGTACGAAACCCTAAAATGATCAATTTAACACAAATGGGATTTTTACGTTTTTATCAGTTGTTATTTTCAAGTTTAAATTAAATTTTAATAAAACAATAATGTAATAACAAAATAGACTATGTAGCCTTTATTAAGTATTTCAAAATAAAAAATATTTACAGACACTTTTCAGACTTATTATTTTTTTATGTTCTAAACAATTGAATCCATCTTAGATTTTCGAATCAATGAACAATTCCAAAGATTATTATGATACCTACTGTTCAATAGCGGCTTAAGAATTGCCGACGGTAGAAGACCGACGCTCCGTCGTAGCAAACGTGCTACGAAAATTTGCCGTTACAGATTTCACAACACTAAATTGATAATTACTTAGGTTTTCAAATGCAAGTTATCACCAAATGATAATTTTCAGGATTTTTTAATTAACATGAAATCTTTCTGAATGGCTTTGACGTTATTTTTAGAATATCAAAGAAAGCTACTGGAATATTATAGTATGTTTTTACGTACCTAGTCGGTAAAATAAGAAACGTATTTTTGATATTATTAGCAGCACTAATTATTCAATTTCGAGATTTTTTTCTTTTTTTAAAGGACCTAGAATAAGCCTTGTCCTAAACCTTGAAAACTTTTCAAATTGAATAAACTAAATCTGACGGAAAAGTCACTGTCGAGTTAAATCGTTTTAAAACTTTACAGAAACCTTTTTTTTAAATAATTTCTTTTCAGTGAGGTTATACACAGTCTTAGCAACAAACTGGTGGATTTAATGGTATCTATGTTCGTGTCACTCGATAAGAATCACACACCAACTTACATTCTGGAGCTACAACTTTACTCGTACATAGAAACCGAGAATGAAATTCATCGCTACACAAGTACACATTCAAGCTAACGCACTTATGATTATTCCATGTTTTTATCGTTGGGAGCTGCGGTATTATTAGCGGAGCGCGAGCGTGCGAGGGGAGGGGCGCGGGGCGCGGGGCCGGCTGCGCGAGGCGGGCCCGCGCCGGCCCCGCCCCGCCGCCCGCCAATCCGGGCCGAGTGGAGGGGCGCCCGGGCCCCCGGCTTCTATTTACTCTTTCAATCAGTGCGAGTGTTTGCCCCTGGCCGGCGTGCACGCGCGGGTGATGCGCTAGCCATGATCTCGCAGAAGCTCTCGTACGGCGACGTGCCGACGTCCGCGTCGCTGTCCTCGCTGTCGCCGGGCCTCGCGCCGCCCTACGTCAACGGCATGGGCTGCATGCCCGCGCAGCCCTACCCGAACCTGTACACCAACAACATGGTCGCCGGCGGCTCCTGCATGGGCTCGCCGGGCGTCGGCTACTCACCGCCCAGCACCATGGCCTCCTGCATGGGCGGCGGCGGCGCCGTGCCCTACGGCTCGCTGCCGCGCGAGCAGGAGGCCGCCTCGCCCACCTCGGCCCTGCAGCGCGCGCGCAACGACAAGACCTACCGCCGCTCCTACACGCACGCGAAGCCGCCCTACTCCTACATCAGCCTCATCACTATGGCCATCCAGAACAGCTCGACGCGCATGCTCACGCTCTCCGAGATCTACCAGTTCATCATGGATCTATTCCCGTTCTACAGACAGAACCAGCAGCGCTGGCAGAACTCGATCCGGCACTCGTTGTCGTTCAACGACTGCTTCGTCAAAGTGCCGCGCACTCCGGACAAGCCCGGCAAGGGTTCGTTCTGGACGCTGCACCCGGACAGCGGGAACATGTTCGAGAACGGGTGCTTCCTGCGGCGGCAGAAGCGTTTTAAGGACGAGAAGAAGGAGACGATACGGCAGGCGCAGAAGGCGGCGCACGGCCACGGGCACGGGTCGCACGAGAAGCGCGGGGAACACGGCCACGAGAAGACGACCGCGCCCGGTGGTGACGAGAAGGAGATGAGGGATGAGTTGTTGGCGCAACTGCACGCGGCGCCGGAGTTGTGCCTGCCGGAGCACACGCCGTTGGCGCTGGAGCACTACGCTCAGCTTAAGCAGGAGCCGACTGGTTACGCGCCGCCGTCGCACCCGTTCAGCATCACGCGGCTGCTGCCGGGCGCGGACACCAAGTCGGACCTGAAGATGTATGACGTGAACTATGGGTACGGGCACGCGCCCGTGGACAACTACTACCAGTCGCCGCTGTACCACCACCACCACGCGCACGCGCAGCCGCCCTTGTGACAGTACCCGCTGGCCTAGGCGCTCCGTGCGCCCTGGCCCGCGCCCGATGATCCCGCGCCGTAAGTCAGACAATCAGAAATCTCATACCGATATTGAAGTGAGTTCGTGTTCTGGTGATATCTCGCCCCATGTACATTTGTGTAAATATTTAGGACGAATGTCCATACTGTGTGCGTTTTATTAGTAGGTAGATGTTTAGTGCACGGACGCTGTGGGGCGAGCGGCCTTTAGGCCTAAAGTTTTTGACTTTTGCGGAAGTGTCCTTTGTAGTTTCTGCGTGTTTTTTGTGTGCCGGCTCTTATGAGAATGTACCTCCGATTTTCGAGCAAAAAAATGCGTGTAAATTATCGTTGTTAAGCTCAGTATAAGCTTTCGCCCGCCTAAATCAAAAAGTATAGAACAAAAGTGATATAACACGATAATCTCGCGTATAATGCGATCAATATGATACGTTATCAATAGTTTATCTATCGAGCGTTAGATAAATTATTTGTGCAGCGCGTTGAAGTCTTTTCCTTAGGCTAAACAAATAAATACTGTTTTCTTTGTTTATTCATTAAAAAAAAAGATGTTTTTTAAATATCGTTAAAAAACAATTCGTAATAAAGAAATACAACGCCGTGTATGAATCAACTTATACATTTAAAACGAACGTATTTATTGTGCGATGTTTAATTAAAATTTATAAGTTAACAACATTTAAATAAAACTAAAAAGATTGTTTAAATATCTAATAGTTTATTGGCTCATGTGAATACTCTTTATAAACTTTACAAAAACAAAAATAAACAAGAAGGCACCTGAAACGTATCTTGAATCTAAAAAAAACAAATTCAAATTTCGAAAACATATCAATCACTACTCACTAGTTTACATATTTAAGTAGGCCTATAAAAACTTATTTTAATAAAAATATAATGGAGCGAATAAAGTAGGTTTTAAAAAATTGATACATTGAACTAAGACACATTAAAAATAGATCTATGAATTCCATAAACAAAACTTAACAGTCGCAATGGTTTTTTAAAAAGGAACTTGCTTACTTAAAAGATACTTGCCTTAATAGTTCGATTTTAATATGTCAAAGATTATTTTTAAACTCTGCCTGACTCGATTTAGGGCACCGATACTATATAAATATATTTATATTGTGTCGGGTGTTTCTGCGACGGCTCGAGTCAATAATCTCCCTAATTGAAAACAAACAAGTCCAATCCAAATGTTGTTTAAAAACGAATATAGTCAAATTTCATAATAACAAGATCTTTTCCTTGCAATTACTTAGTTGTTTTACCATTTTAAATAGGAGAATAAACACGCGTCAAACTTTAGTTTTTTCAAGCATACATTTTAAATGTATGTAGGTACAAATTACAAAAGCCTATCCCAATTTAAGGCGAGCCAAACCCCTTAAAAATAACTTTAAGGTATGAATTACCTATCTTATCTCAATAAAGATAGGCCCAGAAAACAAACATAAAAAATGCGATGTGTTTCCGCCGGCGAGGCAAAGGAAAGGGTTAGGTTTTATGCTTAAACTTATTATTCCCTTTGTATAATTATTATTTCTTAAATAGTCGGCACACAAAAAGATTCCCAGCGACGTCATATCGTGGACCGTCGGACTGTGCAATGTCTTGTGTAACAAATTGTGTATAATATAATATAATTTAGATAGGTGAAATGGAATTATAGTTCTATCATCGACCATTGCGTTTAGGATATAAATAAGTTTTGTATATATAGCTAGTAAGGTGCAGTGGCCATCTATGTGGTAAAAGACAACGGGAGATGTAATCATATTTATTATGAATCTCTGTTTTTATTGTTGAAAGTCCGTGGAGTTGACGCTTCGCTTGATTGTGCTAGTTTTAGGTCATTTTTCGTCAAAACTCATCTGTTTCATCCTGTTTTCTTGTATCACACCTGGCACACTGTATGACTATTAAATAAAGGTGTTTGGTGTAAGATAGGTTCCTATCTAAGCTTCCGCACATTCAATTCCAATATATATTTATATACAAGTGTAAATTTAGCAACGAGATCATCTTCGTTTGGCAAGCGTATATGATGTAACCTTTCGAAATAATTCAACGTTGTTTTTTGGGTAAATAGAAAAGTTAAACATAATCAATAGCGAATTTATTTTGTAAATATTTACTTTAAAACGTGCAAATTAGAATTGTCTTGGTACTTGACTTTTCAGCTCTATAATGGATTCGGCCTTGGTCTCTCGTTTTTTGTCCTAAAACCTTGAATTTAACCTTCGGTTGAGTTGTCAAGACCACTTGACAAGTAATTGACATGAATGTGTAATTCGATTTCTGAATTATTAACCCGTTCTAAGCCTAACAAATTTATTTCAACAAACCGAAGTTTTGCAAAAATAATATATTTTTAATTTAAAGAATGTGCAGTTTATATTTTACACAAAAATTTAAAAAAAACTTTATTATGATATATTTTATTTTATAGAAAATTTTACTTTAGCTTAAATCCTTTTAAGTAATTTTAGTAAATCACATTTTAAGTCAACATTGCAGGGTTTTTAATAGGCCTATTACTTAAAGTATTGCTTCTAAAAGGGAATTATATATAGTATACGTAAAATAGTCATATGCAGATATATTTAGATTTAGTATTTATATACGCATGCCAAAAGCTTTATGTGATTTAAACACAGTTTAGTGACTATGCTAAATTCATTCTTGTAGTTATAAATACATATTAGTGTCATATTACTCGAATCTAGATAGGATACTTATATATCATCTGTTAGTTTCAGAGTTAATAAAATTAAGTATTTACAAAATTAACGTGTTTTCTTTTGAAATATTAATAAAGCATCAGACATTTATTTATTTCTAAATATCTAATGCTTATAATATAATTTTACACTATAATATCCAATTTTTTAAACAGCTCAAATACTAATAACAAAAACAATACTAACAAAGCTAGAGTTTATTTTTAATATTTCTTTCAAAGTGTTAAGCAAATACTATTTGATATTTGATGGGTTTTTCATCCTTCCGAAACATTAGATAACTTAACCCTTCTGTGTCAAAGCAAAACAATAGGTACACCTAGTCGGCGCTACCAATAAAAACACAATTTCCTCCAAAAAAACAAAGGAACTAATAAAATATGTCAAAAAATGTTCTCTAAGCCTAATAAAACTTTGTTGTTACTGTACCAAAAATGAACACAGTGTTATCAGTGGCAATGCGACTTAAGCACAACATTTTCACTTTTGTTGCGCAAGTCTACCGGTCGCGCGGACCCAAGCCGACTCAAACGACAAAGACGCTTGTAAAACTATAAAAGGGTTAACACGTGGCGGTGCTAATAAGCCAAGAATGGCGGACGGTTGAAAAAATGAAATTTGTAAGACTAGCTACAATGTTTTGCGATCCATTGTAAGTTAAAATTCTTGTAAGTTTATGAAGTGTGTAGTTTTGCGTAGTAATATACTCTTAGATATGTAGTGTGTTAATTAACCATATTGACACGAGATGTGTCGAGTTATTTCTGCAACAACCGACTTGTACTTTGTGGGAGATATCCAATGTTTTAATTCCCCATCCACACAAATGAAAATAAAGCCTTATTAACATAAATAACTCTACTAGGTACCTATATGATTAATAGACATGAGTTTTTAAAGTCCATTTGTAATAAATTCATAGTCCCCTATTCGGTATGCGACAGCATACTTGCAACGCAAATCAAATAAAAACAAATTTAGATTAGAGAAGGTTTCTGCAAGAAAGTCCGAAACAAAATTCTGATTTTGTCAAGTTCAAACAAACTGACAGATATAGAAATACTTGTTTCAATCTTGTTATTTGGGAATATTTGGGATAGGTTTAAAGATAGGTTAGATAGGTTTATATTAAACCTTAATTCAAGAAAGCTTAAGAAAATACATTAATATCTATATTTATGATAATTACTCAGATGAGAATTTGAATTCGTCTTATGTAGCTGTGTTCAAGTTAACTAATAACGAACGTTACTAAATTATGATTAAAGCTAATGTTCTATCAAAACTCACTAACTTTAATCATAACTACTTAGCTGACCTTATTTTTAAAACAACCTACTTACTTGTATATCCATAAAAATGTCTGTAATGAAGTACAAATAACAGTTAGTAACGCGATTAAGTAATAAAATAAATGAATCCAATCAAAAACATTACTGCAACAAAAGCTCAGTGTGTGAACTTTCTCCACAAAGCAAACAAGTGTTTTGGTGCATTCGATAACTCCATTCACTTTTTATGGTGTCTTTAGCGCCGAGAGTCGAACTCGGGACGCCGCGGGTGGTTTATAGCGGCCATAAAGCTAACCACTCACTGACCCATTGACGTTTTTTCACTAAAAGAATACTACAGAGCCATTGTTGGAAGATACGTCATCATATCAACAAAAATTGGGGCGTTTTGTAGAAAAAAAACTATTAAATTAATATAACATTTTAAGTAAAGAGTCAAAATCCAAAGTAAAGAGTCAAATATTTAATAACACTCTTACAAAGAAAAACAGAAACATAAAAATAAGCGTTTAATAAAACAAAAACACAGACAGAAACGTAGACAAATGCACATAAAATCAATAAAATATTAAAAAGGTAATGTTAACACGTAAACAATTGTAACTATTGAATTTAATTACATTCCATTTGCTAATACTTATGACTACTTTAAGTTGGCAAGTAAATATTGTACTAACTTAAATACTAAATATTTGCAAATATGACTAGTTTTTTTTCATTGATGAAACTTCGTAGGTTCACAAATTACTTGCTTATATAGATACGATACGACCTTTAAATACGATAAGTAAACTTACTTACAATATTATCTGGATAAAGATTTATCTGGCCTTTATTGCAAATTCTTAGATAGAAATCTGTATACGTAAAAAATCTTGACTAGTTCGGCTAAAACGATACAAATTTATATAAGAACCATTTTACACACTGATAAATTTATAGGCTCATGTAACTAAATACATTTCAATTGAGCAACGGACTCTCACTCCATTGTCAGCTTGAGTGCGGACGGTTCTTGGCATTACTAAAAAATGTAAAGATCCGATGCTGAGAAAAACGCAGACCCGTGTGGGCGATGTTTATTTATCTTACCATTGATTTTACATCCATTCAACTTGTTACCACCAGGCTACCGGGCTTCAAAAGCCACACAGTGGATTTTAAATCAGTATGTCAACTGCAAACCAATGCCTAGGTCGACACGTTTATTCTGAAAGTCTTCAGAGTCTACCCATATTAGCGGTATCAGTTGGGGCGTTAAAGAAATGTATCAATCAAATTAATCAATTACTTTAAACATTGAATAAGCCTATTCAATGTTTAAAGTAATTATTATTGATCTTTTAGTTTTAATCGGACTCAAAAAGTACCGTTTTATGACGACAATGACGCGCTAAGCCGGCAGAAGAGCATTAATTTTTACCTAGCCTACCTAAACCTTAAAGCAATTGTCCTTATTATTATTACTAATTCTCCACAAACCTGTGAACTTACTTATAAAAAGTAATTAGTATCTGCTGCCTTTTCAATTTTCTACACTGCGTAAGTAGTTAAGATTTAATTTACCCAACATCGTATACTACCATGCAATAATCTCAGTAGGTATGCAAGTCAAGAATTGATTTAATTTGCGGCAACCTTACATCAGGTACTGCTGTGTTACTGTTTCAACTGATTTTACTGTGACATCGATGACCTATCGACTCTAAATCAAAAATAACCATTAAAATACAACTTTATTGCCCATTATTAGGTGTTAATTTCGATTGGATTTTGTTTGAGGAGTTTTATAGTGAATCACTTGAGTTTTTGTGGCCTCCGTTCTGTTGCATTCTTATTTGAATGTGATATTATGTCAGAAGTGTCGTGAGCTTTGGGAGGCGATAATAAGTATAAACACTTTCTTTGTCCGACTAACGGTTGTGCAATATGGCCAGCATGGAAACGGTAGTTTGGCATTTCGGATTTTTAAAACGTGTGGAGCCTGACTCATGTAACTTAAGTGGCATAAGGAAAAGATATGGACATTACATGCTTTTATTGCAACGGTTTTTGACATTCTCGAATTCTTCCCACATCAACCTCCATCGAACAAATTTTACAAAGTAAAGTCTTCGTAATAATATTCTAACGATTATGTTTGATGCTATCTGCTTGCTAATATAATTCAGAAAGTATATTGCAAATTAGCAACTTGTCTCATAACCGCCTAATAAAGACAGAGTTTATTAGACATTTATGCGTCCGTTTTTACCACAGAGCTATCATTTGTTAAGTCTATATGTCTTTCGTAAGAGTAAGGAGGGACCGAGCCTCTCTGCCCTGTCACTTGTTACGTCAATATTGTGTAAATCTATATATATAAAAATTTATCTCTATTTTCCTTGGTCATCGCATCAAGGGTGAACGGATGAAACAATTTCGCTAATTCTTTTTTTGTTGTGTTAATTATTGTCAGGAGAAGGTTCTTATGAAAGAAAAAAAAAGAAAGAAGCGCACAAAGCCCTTTATAAATAAACTAAAGACCTCACGAACGGAGTCGCGGGCAACAGCTACTTTAGTATACAAATTCATGAGACTATGCTCGTTATTAACGCAGATTAGACAGCAGTTAGTGTATAAGGTAATAATAAAAATTATGGCAGTGTTAAGAAATTGACTGAAATAAGTTTAAAATACATATTTATTTAGTATAGCAACACGAAACTGCAAATTACAAATAAAACTGTTTTTTTTTAGGTAACATAGAAGTAGGTAAATAACTAGCTTGCAGACTAAGTTGAAACTGTATGATATATTTTTTCGATAAATGAAATTTACAATGCTTTATCAGCTATTACATCTAGCCATATTGCAGGTACCTACCTGTACCTACCTACATTTAGTAGTAGTACTTAAGTGTAGGCTTTTTGATTAGCGTGGGACTCTAAACTTTGAAACTTAAAATATACAATTATGAAAAATATAATTTAAAAAAAAACAAATTTTTTAGCCTCAAATAAATTATAACTTGTACTATGGTGACTAGATAATGGTGGTTTTTTCTTTTTAGGGTTAGTTTTTGTTATTCAATTTGTACAATTTCATAAAATGTATCTTTCATGAATAAATGAAGTATTTAATATTGACATGGTGAAATATACCTAAATAAGTACATTTATAAACATCCATCCATCCACTTAGGTTCCACTTCTGCTCATCACACAAACATTTTCCTTCTCTTGCGGAATTCTAAACTGCAACCATCTAGCTTTGTAATCCGGATCGTGAACCACCAGGCAAACCAGTCGTCTTACCTTTTAAAATATTTATTAAAATTAAAGTGCTGACATTTGTCGCCGACTGTACCGGTGCCAGACGGGTAAACAACAGATAACGACGTCACACAAACGTCCCCTCTTTTTACCGAGAAATCCATATTTTACACCTTGAGCGTGTCTTGAGACATCCCGCATGTACGTGAGATTTACGATATTATTTCGTAACCAGGTACCTACCTATCTTATGTGTTATATGCCGTGTAATATAACCTAATTTTGGCTTGGTATAATACACTTCAGTCTGTCATGTACTAGAAAAATTACTTAGTATATTTTTTTAAAGTTTGTAATGATATAACATTAAGGTACGTTAAAGTGGCAATAGGCAGAGACCACATTGCCTTCAAAACTGACAACCGTTGAGGAAGAAAGGTTCTCGTGTGGCTACCACGAACTGGAAGACGCAGCGTAAGTAGGTAGCGTAAGTACCCGGTGGACTGACGATCTAGTCAAGGTTGCGGGCAGCTGCTAGATCTGTATCCACGGCCCAGGGCCGCTCGCTAGAAAGGGAGGTACCACAACACTTAAACTCAGGACAACACAGAAAAGCTAGTTTGTTTCATCGATTCGACTGCTTTCACAGAATAGGCTTTCCTGGGTCAAAAAAAGATTATTCTATTAGGCCGTCAGTTAGATTATCAAAAAATATTGGACCCATATTTTGTCTTTTGTCAATCAAATAAAAAATGACGAAGATAAAGCGCATCAAAGTGAGCGCGGAACTTTAACGGGCTATATCTTCATATTTTTTTCTTTGATTGAGAAAAGAAAAAATACGTGTCCAATATTTTCTGTTAATCTAACTGACGGACTAATTAGATTTTTTTAGGAAACTAGCCCATTACAAACATACTTAGTTACATGGTATTATTTAAAAACAATTGACAATCAGGAAATAGTGGGATAGCGCAGCTTGTGCTGATTTGGTATCGTGATTACAAATAGCGCTGATTTTCAGTCACTTACACTTCTCTACAGGAAACAAACGAAAAACGTAAGAAAACATTTAAGTTTCACTCTGAAAACTATTTAAAATTATGACGTCCTTACGCAAGTCGTATAAAATCGTTACAACACAACAACAACAACCAAAACCTTTTTTATAACGGATTCCTAATCATGTAATAGGAAATCAAATTGATCGAGTCGAGAGCCTATCAAGTAGCATCCAAATGTATAGAATCTAGCCTTGCCCAACACTTAGCAATGACTTTAAAAAATACTAGACATAACATCGCACATGACACTTCAAAATACTACTCGGTGTTTAGCAAAAAATTAATGCAATAACACCCAAAAAAACACGCTTCGGCCACAATAGAGATATATTACAGCAGGCTGACTTTTAAAAACTCCTCGGTTTTATTGGTACTTGAATCATGCTGTACACAAAAAAGCCAACAGGTGGGTATTCAAGCCTAAGGCTTCGTACCACCGTATTTTCTTTTTATTATTTAGGGATTTTTACCCTGAGCCAATACCTATAGCTCAGACCAAGGATCTGAAGGAGGAAAATAAGACAAATAATTTTATATTTTCTTCATCTATGCTCACACAATATTGTTTCCGAATAATAAAATTTAACATGAGAATTTATTAACAATACCTTAATAGGTACAGGCCTATATTGTGTAGTTATTGAATTATACTTGCGCTTGACTAGTGTTTATATTTTGCTGTTTGCTTAAGAGTTTTGGCTATAACTTCACTACGTAAGAAACTTATACATAACTTCTCTTATAATCACTTATCTATTGATAGTGACATATTAATTCATCATCATCATTGCAGCCATAGGACGTCAACTGCTGAACATAGGCCTACCCCAGTGACTTTCAGATTGGCCGGTCGAAAACGGCCTGCATCCAGCGGCTTCCAATAATAATATAATCTATTAATTACCATGTACCGAATATCGTGACGTGACGTTCATCTGATAATCATAATTCTCCCGTGGAAAACGTCGAGTTTGGCGGTCCAGCTTAATGATCAGTAACTGGTGGAACATCTTCTAGATGTCTTCTATGATTGCGTAACAATGACACCTAAACTAAAATAAAGTCATTTAATGGCTTACTTAATACCATTTTACAACGCTGCCACCGAGAAGACGCACTGTGGAGTCAGCCTACTGAATCTTCCTTTGTTTTGCTGATAGGTTACGAAGGTGACATAAACGTACCGCTCTCGTCGATTTGACCTCTTTCCTACTTTATATCAAGGTGATAAGGTCTAGAAATGAGCAGCAGACAGAATACAGTCACGTGAAAAAGTTAATGAATTTAAAAAAAATAAAAATAAGTATTTGAAATTACAAAAGAACAAGTATTTAGTATTTTTTAGGGGATGATTCTGCTTCTCAAATAGGTACAATAACTTTTACTAAGAAAACAACATAAAATTCGCAAAAAAAAACAAACATGTTTTTTTCACATTGACACATTACAGTAAAAGTTTCTGGATTCTGAGAAATAAGATGAGTTATTAGACTTACGCAACATTTATTATTTTCCAAAGTAGTTATACGCTTTTCCAATTTATATTTTTTAGCATTAGAACCATTGTAAAAAGCAGTTGGTCCAGTCTTCTTAGGGACTTCTTCAATGGCTCTATGGAACACATTTACCGCCGATTGGGCTCGTAAAACGTGTCCTTCTCTTATTCATAATAAAAAATAAATGACAGTCTCGCCAATCAAAAAAGCAACATGTTCCCAGAGAATTAAATTTTCGAATCCCGTATTTTTAAATATATTTTTAGTGAGTGCCAGTTCCACAAAATTTCAGTATGACCTGCATACTAAATAGCAGTTACGGGTTTAATGTTAAAATTAGCTTATTTTGCGATTTTGACGTCGATTACTGTTTTTTTTTATTATCTCTTATGCTCTCACCCTTATTTGTGTTACGAGAGTTATTTGGAAAAAGATAAAATTCTTTTATGAAATCATTAACTATTCTGGTTCTTATTCTTAGCTCCTCAAAATCATAAACTCATTAAATAAGTTCCTAAACATCTTGTACACAAAATTGTTATTAAACACAGATTACATGAAAAACTGCTGCTTTTAAAATTATCGCTTCTTAGTTCCAAGATTTCGTAAGACATGACATTGAAATCACGAGTAAGACGCAAAATGGCTTCCATTGCACGTACGTGTAAATATAACGTGCTCGCATCTTTATTGAGCCTCATAATTCAGCGATAAGTACTTAAATTGCGTTATTTGTTCAACACGAGCGTTGACTCTATGACATTGTGTAGGTGACTGTACCTACTAAATTTATACGCATTAAACGTTGCGCTACGAAAAAGTCTCTTGACAAGTCGAATTAATCATGTGACGTCATACTACTCTTTTGACGTCTATTTTAGAACATAATGTTATTTCAATCCAGTCTCCATACTTAAGCTAGCAAAATGTTAAGATTATTTTAACAAATCATGAATCAGTGTTGTATTAATAAGAGAAAACACTAACAAATAATAAATACTTAGCTTAATGTATTACTATTATTAACAATCTAAAATTGATGTTATCTTATTATAATAGAGACATAATTTAAAAAAATTAAAAAACTAGTAGAAACATTGAAATTATTCTCGTCTGGCTGATTATTAATTAAATTTGAATAATATTTGAAAAACAAACAGTTCTACATAAAATAAATTAAATCAAAGGTACATAAACCAATCAGGTTTCCTTTTTTTGAACACATATACTTTAGCAACCTAAGAACGAATTAACATAAGGCAAAACAAATTAAATCGCACAAAAACGAAAATACAAATTAATAATTAATGTATAGGCTGTGCTATTTACAAAGATACTAGTTCTGCCTGCAACTTCGTCTTAGGCTTTAAAATTAATCCAAAGAGGTAAACAAAATCTTAGAGGAACTCAAAAACGTGATAAGTAAAAATCTTGTGTTACTAAAAAAAATGTGCTTATTTTCCTCTAATTTAAATTGACGGTCATATGCTAAAATCGTCCGTCATTTATGATAAATGCTTGGTCACATTGGACATTTATTGTCACGATGGTCAGATATATTTTTTTAGTATTTATAAAAAAAAAAAGAATTCCACTAAAGTAAGTCTTAAATGTTAAGTATTTGACAATAAAAACATGTAAATGGATCTGGGTCGAACACAAAAAAAAAACTCGCGTGTAACGATACGACACTTTTTAGCTTGTTCGTGCAAAAAGATTTTCGAAATTTCATTTCTTATTAGATCATCACTACTAAAGCCTGTCTCTCTTATAATAATGCACTTATTTGTGACCAAATTTTTTTTTCATAGTTTGTCAATAGTATTGAATTTGACGTTAGTGACAATAAATGACCAAAATGTCCGGTCACATTGAGAAAATGTCTAATTTGCTCGGTCATATTGGTCAGACATTTATAACGTGACGGACACTTTACAACTCTACTCTAATTACGTTCAGCAGTTAAAGCGGGAGCGTGAGGCTGGTGATTACATAAATGAATCCTTATTTTTATAGTGCATATTTCATAAACATTTACGGTTTAAAAAAAAAAACACTACTCCATACAAACTCATGTCAGGTTGTTTGTATGGGGAAGTGTTTTTTTTGTCGCGATTTTGATGTTTGTCCCTAATAAAAAGTTACCGTAAGCAGTAGAATCGTCCCCTAGAAGGATGTTAAATAATATTTGACTCATCCTGTCTAGTACCTAATATATAAGGTGCTTCATAAATATCTGCAACGGCTGAAATGGGTAAAAGTATTGCCTATATAGATTACGATAGTGAAGGGAATTACGTGCCCCGGATCGGTAATTAATTATTTGCGAAAAGACAGTAAATAAATGGTTACTTGCTTCAATTTGCATAACACACTTCGTCATCCGCCCTTGACACTGCGCGGGAGCGGTATAATGTGAAACGTTAGCATTTTTGGACAGATGTGGACGGTTTGCGACAGAATAAAGCCTAATCTTTATTTAATATAATTTTTTTAATGAAAAAAATAATGATCTTCTGGACATAAAATTTCTTTAGTATCGTAATCTATATAAGCAATACTTTTACCCATTGCAGACGGCTGACCGTTGCAGATATTTATAAAGCACCTTATATCAGTTTCGGCCGGGCTGGCAATCCAATCGTGTGGCCGGCGAAGTGTCCGCATGATTTATGAGACGTCAGCCAAGATGAATTGTGGTCCCGCTTCAATTTCGTGTGTGAAACTTAAATTGAATGCAAATGGACTCAATGTAAGAATAAAACTTATAGATATTTTCTAAAAATATATTAAAACTAACTGTTAGCCGCGACGTCGTACGCATAGTCTTTGTAAAACCATAGTAGTCTAAACTAAAGAACACACGAACGAAATCGCGGGCAACAGCTAGTGTTACATAGTTTTTTTCACATTCAAAAAGAAATATTTACTCTCATCTGTTGTTGTTATTCTGTACCCGGCAGTATTAGGCTGCCATCAAAAGTTAGTCATGCATGGAGTGGTGCGGGCAACGATTCCCTCACGACACTCGCGCTATAAACTTTACATTTAAAATCTAGGTAAGGAATAAAAAAGCCTTTTATTTAATATAAAACTTAATTAAATAACTGATAAGGGTTGCTCTCCTGTTATGTTTAAATATGGCAACTACAAGATAGTGTATGCTGAGGGAAAAGTTAACAACTTACATTTTGCTTTTCCTTGTCATATTTTATAAATAAAACTAAATTTGTATAAATTACAAATATTAATAAAATATAACATAGAAAACAATAGTTATAGCAAACGATTTAGCTAGACAACCCATGTGCGATTTATCAATCTATCTATTATAAAACATATAATCTTGGTCATCGTCAAACAGTTGAGGGTAGATATTTCTAATACCGCGTATTATAACGGACAAATAGACAAGCCTACAGTTATGAAGTTTCAATTTGTACACCTCTCCTTGCTTTTAGCAGTGATACTTATTACCTATTCGTATTACGCACTTCTTAAGGTATTTTTATGTAATAATAGGTATTCTTCTCCTTCGTGCCTAAGAGGTCTCGTATCATGCGATTAATTAATAATTAAACTCATCACACAACGCTTGCGCTGTCCAATATTAAAGGTATCAATGCAATCTCAATAATACTTTTAACTATATAATAATCAAACGTCTTAAGTAGACTAACTTTGGTAGATAGTTTAGTTTCTACTACCTAACTAACTATCTACCAAATTATTGTATTTAAATATTTTTGAAAGGCAAATTGCATAACTACACTAAGACACAACATAGGTACTTAAATCATACGGCACAGACAACCACTTTAACCCATCCGTCTGTCTGCACTGGTGCATCGACCCGCGGACGCCATCTTGTTTTACTTATTACGTCATTACTTACGCTAATTTAGTAACAATGCACAGACAACATTATAGTTGTCAATTATTTTGTCTGAAATATCGAATTTAAAAAATATCTATGTTTGTTTATCTTGTAAATTGTTATGTTTCTACATACAGATGACCTGGCAAAGGTTGCAGGAAGCTGCTGGGTGCAGGCCGCTTTCAAACGGCCAATCTGGAAGTCTGTGGGGAGGGAGGCCTATGTTCAGTAGTAGACGTCCTATGGCTTAAATGACCAATATTTCTCGACGACCTCCGTAGCCGAGAGGCGAGTATACCGGACTTGGTGTCGCTATCTCTGAGGTCCCGGGTTCGATTCCCGGTCGGTCAATGTAGAAAAATAACTTTTCTATATTGTCTCGGGTCTGGGTGTTGTGGTACCGTCGTTGTTTCTGATTTCTGTAACACAAGTGCTTAAGCTACTTATCACAGGATCAGAGCAATGTATGTGATGTTGTCCATATTTATTATATTTATTTATTTTTATCAAACCTTCCGGATAAACATAGCCTACTTCCTAACCCGAAAAAATTAACATCTCCCTAGAGATGTGTGATAGTGGGCTAATGACCTAATCAACTTAGTAGCTAGATGTCATTATTCAGATGTCAAACAAAAGTAAAAATATAAATATATATTTTGGACAACATCACATAGGTACATTGCTCTGATCCTATGGTAAGTAGCCAAAGCACTTGTGTTACAGAAATCAGAAATAACGACAGTACCACAACACACAGATCCGAGATAATAATATAGAAAAATAAAAGTTCTACATTGACCGACTGGGAATCGAACCTAAAATAATCGATCGAAGAATATGAATTTACTACCCGTATCCGTCAGTGTTCCGAGATTTCGTGTGGTTCGTGACCGATGTCTTTGTGTGTGGCCCTCAAGATTAACGCATTGTAGAAATGGGTCTTAACTTCTGATACCCATAAGCACTATCATTTTATTCTGTGGTATTACGTACTGCTATGTACGGTATGTGCTCAATAATAATTTATAACCAAGCGAAACCGGAGCGGGTCGCTTGTGCAAGATAAAACATAATTTTCCAACTGAACCACGATAAATACGTAGATATGAATTTCCGCTTGAGTTGAGTCATTCCAAAAATATGTTTCCCGCCTTTTCTTGGAAAATGTAGAGCTATACTTACATTATATATAGTTTAGCTGTAAATAAACTTAATACTTAACATGGTGTCCGTATTTCGAAGAGAAATCTTAATAAATTGTTTGACAAATTTAAAAATCAATAACTTACCTTTTTTAAACCTATTATTTGGTCAGTAAGATGTATTATTTAAACAAGTTTAGGTACTTAACCTAAATTGTTTATAACAAGGTATCATTCTAAAAGTATTAACAAATTTTGTGTGTTATTCGAAACGTACTTTCAACAACTATGTACTTTCAGCAGAAAGTGATATACCATCTCCTACTCGTTAAGATTATGGGACTAGACGAAGTGACACAAATTAACATCGAAGGTCCATCGAAATATAGAAATAAGATTCACTATATTAAGAAATATAGAAAGGATTTTTTTTTAGATTATAGTTAAAAAAGGCCAGTACATGGATAAAATTTGTGTTTTTAGAAGTAGTTTATTAATAAACGTGGTGCAATAATTTTGTTACGTTTCAGTGACGACTCGAATAAGTCGAGTGGTTAAATAGGACAAATCAATAACATCTTGTAGCAAGTATAAGGACTATATTTCACGCACTCTAATCTTAAAGGTATAAAGTTTAAAATCTTGCTGAAAAAATGTAAGAGCTTGCAGTTTTCAGCCGTTATCATCTCGCGCCGTATTTGCTCGCATACCAGTATCGATTTGCGCTTATCAAATAGTCGATATAACTGTTTGTGTAGCCCATCAATGGGCCGAGTATCTGCTATTTGAGCAATAACTTGTTGATACTACTTACACTGCTTGCACTATGATAGGCCATCTCTAGATTGGCACCAATTGGCACTTTGATTTTTTGTCTTATCTAACGGTGCCTGGATTTGCAATTACTTTGTTAGTATTTAAGAAGAAGAAGAAGCTATTAAAATAACATGGTACTTAAAAAAGCGTTTGTTTAAAAAAAATTTTTTTTAAACAAACAACTTTATTCAAGGAAACAAACAGCTTTACAATATTTCATTTAGCTTAAAAATAATTTGATATTACATTAGCATTTTAAGTTTCCAACGCTAATTATTACAGCTATGCCAAATAGAGACATAATACAAAAAAAAAAACAGATAATATGCAGTATAAAATAAATTGAGTTAATCGATTAAAATCCAGTGGGCCAAAAAAGACTCAATACTGTTAAATTGATCTCAGGAGATGACGAAACCGAACCAACCGCTCATTAAAAATGTCTATGCGACAGAATTTCGAGTTATACTTGTCTGTAGCTCTCATAATAAAACTATTTCTACGGTACTTAGTTCTACAAATGGGTACATCGAAAGTGCTCCTATGTCGAGTGCGAAATTTGGTACATTTAAAGTATAATTTGCTTAGCAGATATGGACTATCAACTATATTATTAACAATTTTGTGTAAAAATATTTGATCCCTTTGCTCTCTGCGGGTTACTAAAGATTGAAGTTTATCTAATTTAAAATTCTTAAATCTATATCTTAAATGTCTAAGGAATTTATTTTGAATGCGCTCAATAAGGTCAATGTACTTTAAATATTGAGGATTCCACACTACTGATGCATATTCTAACTGAGATCTCACAAAAGCGCTATACAATAGAATTAGGGTGTTAACGTTTGTAAAGTCTATACTTTGTCGAAAAACGAAGCCAAGCATTTGTCTATTTACGTAATTTACCGACTGAATCATTGCTAAAGACTAATCAATTAGCCAAGAAATATATACTTAATGGAGTTTTTTTTATTTGACTACTTACCAACGTATTTTTATCATCATTCATCATTTCAGCCATAGGACGTCCACTGCTGAACAAAGGCCTCCCCCAACGAATTATCATCGGGGAGGATTGCCAATAATCGCCAAGCTTGGCAAGCGGGTTGGCGAGCGCAGTTTTTTATAAGATTTCGCACGAAAACGCTGCTGCCCGTCTCGTGCTACAGGAATTAGTCGTCTCTTACGACACGCCTCCTGTTGGCGGTGGGGAAGTGTATTCTTTACGACTGTCCCCACCCGATTTTTATTAATTATGATATGATATTATTATTTTTATAAATGCTTTTAATCATGTAGAGTCAGCTCTTAACAGGTTTTTTAAAAAAAAATATTTATGAAGTCCGTCATAAATAAATTTATGGAATAAAAACCTAATTACAGAACGAATTGTAAATGTGCAAGCAGCACCGTTATTATAGGTATTATTGAATAATGTCTTTTCATCATTAAATTAAGCGATAATAGTAGTGTTACCACTTAATTATTCAGAAGGACGTATGTGTTTATCATACAGAGTTATTAATAAAACGGTAGCACTAATCCCGAAAGTCTTGCCACTCTTCGAGGCAGTTATGAAGCCGCGTCCCCCGCAGCTTGATAAACCGCCGATCCCGCCTAATCGAGCCGCAATACGAAACAAACAGCCATATCCCCTTACAGGGAACGAGCAGAGCATTTGGGGGCCATGTAATAAAATACTAACCTACGGCGATGTAATATAAAAGTCGATCGCATTAGCCGAAGAAGCCATTATTAAAAAGTATCAAGTTTCCGAACGCAGCTCGGCGCCGGCCAATCATAATCTCCCGCCAACTCGTCGACCAATAAGCGTGCGTTCCGTCACTTTTTTTTATTGTGGATCGAGTTAATGGATTGTTCTTCATTCTGATTTATGCTTTGTTTCTTTTTTTGGCGCGGCTGTGTTTCGGAACGTTGTAGCCATTTGTTTTTTTTTGTAACCGAAGCCATGTAAATACAGGTTTCTACCCAAAACGCGGTTGCATCATTAACTTTTTTTTTAACTTTAATTCTGAATGTAGAATTCAAAATATTTTAAGATATAAGTGTTACATAGATCATCATCTCCTTACTCTGATAAATACTATGTGATGTCTTTTTAAAGAGAATTCAACTCTTGTTATTAATGATGGCTAATTTACAATAGTACCTACCAATAGAAAAAAATAAGTTTTTCCATACAAAGAATGCTATTTATGAAACTACTTATATCTTTCTAAATAAAACAAAGTCAAACACAACAACAAAGGGTTAGTTACACAATTTATAAGTCAAGAACAGCTGCACCGATTTTAATGATCTTTAGTTTGTCGGGTTTGTATTCGCCCCGAATAGCAGAATAAGCATTAAAACATCAGAAAATTTAATAAAAATAAATAAAGTGGCGGTACAAAGTTCGCCGGGACAGCTTGTTAGGTATAATTAAAATAATAAAGTTTGCCTATTCACGGAAACTTAATATTAATTTTAATAAACTAGACAAAGAACATGGTATACACAATACAAGGGTGTACCAAATAATAGCACATACCTTGAAATCACTTAATTAGCTGCTGGTACCTATGCATCAACTTTCATAAGTGAGCAAAATAGACTTCGTGAAAAGAAATTAATGCTCCATACTTATCATCGAGTGATATCGAGCATCTAAATATTATAATATGCGCAGCTGATGTGGTTTTAAGAAATGTCATATTCTTGACACCCGGTATAGCCACTGTCAGTGGTTACCAGTTTTAACATTTAAGTACCTACCTAATTATAAACATTGTCCTAATGAAGCCATAGAAGTATAGCTAACAATAATATTCGTTCGTAAGTATATCAATAGCGGAGCATGTACATAAAGAAACACGCAGTGAACGTGTGCAATGTCGCCGAGTCTAACCCAGTTATCCTGAGCGGGTGTGTCTAAAGATATGTTTGGGAACGCACTTCGATACTGGAAGTGTCAGCAATATTATTTTTTCTGTTTAATTTCCACACACACAATACAGGTTGTTAGGTTGAATGAGAGACGTACTTCTAAGTTATGAATAAAACAATTTTAATAACTACTAGGACCGAAGTGAATTGTTTATATTTATGTTAAGAACAACCTTTAAAAATGTCTTTCGATAAACCTATCAACCTGTATAATAAATAAAAAACACAACATGATTTTATTGTAAGAATTTCAGTATGTCTCTAATTTTTTCCTACATTACGTACCTATGTAACATAATTGTGTCTTGTTTGTAAAAACCTTTAATGTTTTTGTGCATTAAAGTGTCTATCTACCTATGTTATTAAGTTAACGTAGACATAAACATACGTAGAAAGTTCTCATTTTAAACTAGTTAGTAAACTTATGACAGACCTAAGACTGATTACGGTTTATTTAACGACTAAATAGGCGAGATCATATTCCTTAGCTGCTGAGCGACCATGGAGAAGGTACAAACTTCCAGTTTTGCAGTAAGTAAGTAACAGTAAATTGTTAAGAAGCCATTAAAACTGACTAATATCATATCAGTGATGATGTTTTTAATGTGACTACCAAATACTGAAAAATCTGGTATTAGGGTTAACCTGACGATCCGCTTAAGCCGTATTTAGGGTCACCCGTATACATATCGGGTAAACCTGTATATTATCGACAATTAAAAGAACGAGATGGAAATAGTAGTTGATTGTATGGAAGCTTTGAAAAAATAAATGAAAATGAACCTTAGGCTGGAACCGGTTCCTATTATACGATTGGGTTAACACGTTTTTGTACATTAAGCGTAAACGTCGGTTTTCCAGCCGAACATTAAAATTAAACCGATTAAATCCTCTATTGCATCGAAATGGTTACCCATTTCGGTTCTTGGTGACTACCGCATCCAGCAAAAACATTCCAGCATCCAAGTCCGTCCAGGGTACTAGAGGCATGCGCAATGCGCACAGTCAATACGCGCCGTCGTCATACATCGGCTCGCAGGACACGCAGCGTTCTTACGACTTTAGCCAACACAACGAACTTAAACGCAGTATACCTCAGTACTTATACACTAAAGTATGAACAACTAATAGCTAATAGACCATAGACTGGGTCTCCCATTACTTTGCTACTTAAGTTCAGATTACGACACAACTACCTCATATTTGAGGTAAAATTTGTGTCCTATGTAGTGCCCAAATATGTTTGATTTACTTTTAAACCCATCATGTACATTTTATTTTCAATACAAAGGGGTTTCAAAAACTTGTTCAGTAGACTTTTAAGGTACTTATCGCAGAGAGAGGGGATAACATATCATTCCAAAACTTGCATGTCTGTCTATAAATTAAAACTGAAGCTTGCATGCAATATTATAGAGCAATATTCGGGCACACCCGGGCGTACGTGCTCGCCGCGCCCCCTGGTTGTGATTCCGCTATTTATTTGTCCAATCTAATGCTGGCTAGGGTTGTTCGGAATGCTATTGTAAAATCGATAAGTGCTGTAGCACTGGTTATGATTGTTAAAACTTTGGGAACGATAACACAATGACACTTGTGATCGCAGTGTGACAAACGCGCGGCTGTAATCTTTATTCCGTCTTAACTTTTTTTTAAATCATCCGATTCCGATAAAACTTCTACTCGAACGAAGTTAAGTGCAACAGTATCATTAGCCCAAAAATTAAAATTCAACGAATACCTACTACACATGGATATATCGTAATATAGGTAAGTAATGTGATAATAAGATATTAATAAACTAAATTTATTTCTAAAAAAGAGACCTAAATTAAACACTTTAACATGTCCCAACTTTTTTACCCTACCTCTGCTTCGTAGTTGCTATCACGTACCATTATTAATTATTTTAGAGATAGTTATATATTGAAATAATGGCGCTGAAAACTGTGCCGAAATATTTTCTGAAGCCTAAATAATCAAAAGGTACATATTATAAATCTTTTCTTAACTTAACTTAACTAAGTCCAATATGTCCATTATATTTACAACAATACTCAAGCCTTGCATTGCATCCCAGTTTTGGCCTTCCCCTTAAGCGTAGTACCTAGTGCTGAAAATATTTTTTATCGATCTTGCAAACTGGGCACATGACATCCCTAACAAGGGTCGACAGCCGGGTACGCCTGGGTATTATTTTGAGCATTTTCAGTTTTATCGACAAATCTCTGCATTGATTGAGATTTCACCTGTTATAAGCACATGATTTTTAGAAACCGCCTGCTTTTAATAGCTGAAATCTCAAGAAATTAATGTCTTGTATTCAACTCTCATAACTTTCTTCTAGATTTTATAAATTTATCAGATTTTATTAAAAAATCAGAAAAGTAAAAGTCGTGAACGATAATTTGTACAGAATGTTAATTTTTTTATATCACTATGAATAAGGAGACTGTAATAAAATTACAAAACGGTCTTTAGTAAAAATACTCATAACGGATGGTTTACTTGGAGTAGACAGAAAGTAGGATAAATTAAAAATTTATCGCTCTATTTTTTTTTATCAATACATATTTAGTAATTTAACTAGTCATAAGTATGTGGAATACATACAAAATCTAATGAGATGTCGTGTCTGTCAACAGTCCGTAAAAACCAATTCAATTGATTTGTGGTGACATACCCTTAGTATTAGCACTAATTTGGTATTATATTAGTAACCAACTGCCTAATATAGACAGACGAGCTGACAAAGGTTAGTTAATTTGACGTCATTAAGTTTTTTTTATCACTTTTTTCGACAAAGGAGGAAGATACATAGGATATTTTGGTCAAGTAGCAGTTTGGCCTTAGTAACAGCTGATATTTTTCTCGATTATACTATTAGTAAAAGTTATTAAAATTCATGAGTATAACAATATATTTAAATTTGTATGGTGATTGAAAAGTAATTTTATTTTTGATTTAGGTGGTTCTAATTATAATGCTTATAAACAACAACTTTCTCCATAGGCTCAACATTGAAAACGCGAAAAAAAAATCTATAGGTACTAATGTTATAGGTAAGTAGTCGATCAACTGTATTGGAAAATTTACTTTTTGGTTATCCAAATATATATACATAATAATAATAATAATAAATCATTTATTTCCCAGAATATGGTTACAAAAGGTAGTTAACATCATAGATTATCCAGCATATTCTATCGCAATGCGACGTGCAAATATTATGTCAGTGTTTTGTTTTTTTTTTAGACCAAGTACATATTGTCAATTATAATTCAAAATCAAATGTCAAAAATTATCAAATAACATTCTTAGGACCGCGACATTTCAAACGTACAATTAGATTAAAATTAAAATTATGTCAAAATATTATATAAATGTAAAATTTTATCATATATATATAAATGTAGGATATATTTGGATTTTTATATATACTTATGATAACAAACAAATTTTCTCAAGAGACTACTTATTATCTATTTTTAACCTATAAATTTTGTTAGTGTATGTTTGCCGTAGACCCCTAGAATCAGCACCTTAATTAAAGTTAGAATACCATACTTTTATTAATCTCCATGTAAACCTAGCTTCGTGAAGACGTCGCTAAGCCAACACGGCTTGTTGGCTCATTATTGTCCGGCGACTCTAACTCAGATTTAATATCGCACTTTACTGAAATACCGCCTTACGACGAAAATAGACGGCTTTAGACGTTCCCTTGTTTTATTAAGTTTAGTTTCTGGAAAAAACGAATGCTTTTATCAAGTAGGTATTTGAATATCGTTGTTCAAAGTCATAGCTCTTTGAATTGCAAATATGGCAAAGGCAATGGGCAGGCCGTATCCCTCGCACTGACTAACATTGGGGAAGAAAGCTTCTCGAGTGGCTATCTGGAAGACAGTATGGGCCCTCACCCGGTGGACTGACGGCCTAGTCAAGGTTGCGCGAAGCCGCTGGATGCAAAGGGCCCAGAGCTAATCCTAATAGCGTTCTATAGGAAAGGCATTGTCTAGCAATGGGATGAAATAAAAGGTAAAGAATGTTAATGGTCAGATTTAAAGAATATCTACACAAAAATGGATTAGAAAGTCTACTTTGTAAATGTTCGAGGCTACGATGTCGAAAGTTAAACTAGCTATGATTATTATTTAAATTTCATCAGAAAGTCTGGAACCTTGAACTGAAATGTTATTAAAGTAGTAAATCACAGGCCGCTTAGAACCGGCCAATCTGGAAATCACTGGGAGAGGCCTATGTTTAGCAGTGGACGTCTTAGGGCTGAAATGATGATGATGAATTACCTACTACTTACCTTACTACTACGAGTAGTATGGTGTTCTCTTTTTAATTACGCTTTAATAGCTATTTAGATTTTTAAAAAAATTGGCACTTACAGACTTGCTTAAGCAATTTTTCTTATTTAATAAAAAATCCAGTTCTTAACATAAGCGTTTTCTTTAATAAAATGAATTCCAAGCCAATCCTAATTATAAATTGAACACCAGGTTACAAGTTAAAATTTCATATTAAAAACGCTTAAAAATTTAAAAAAATATATAATGCACAGCTAATTAAAATTAAATTTAATAAAAAAGTAACACAAACTCTAGACTCTAATCGGCCTATAGTTTGATCAGTCTTATCTTATCTTATCTCTTAACATGTAATATGAATACACAAATGGATGCGCACTGAAACGATGTATGTGTCGATGTCGTGGCCAGATCGTAAAATTGATAATTTCATGTGACGGATCATTTCATAAAATGGTGGTATTTCATGATATAGAACAGAACACGCTGCCTACATCATGAGGTGGTCTGACCATATCAATGAATACTTAGCGTTTGACGATATAAACAGCTAAACGCACGATTACTTCATGAAATGGTCAAACATTAGTGATCATATCGTAAAATCGTTACATTACCCACCGGTAGAGGCGCTAATGTTGCTTTGTTTTTGTGTTGAGTAATCGCGGCGGACAAATATTTTATTCTATAAGTGAATAATAATGTGTAAATTGAAGGTGAAAGTGCAGTAAAATATCGTTACGACACCAAGCTAGGCGATTTTTATGAAAGTCACACAAAAAACGAGCGCAACGTCAAAAAAGCAAGGAGATCGGAACGTAGTTTGAGAGGTTAGTTAGGTTATTTAGATATTCAAGTGTTTTTATTAATGAGTTTTGTTTAATAATAATATCTATTTAAAAAAAATTAATTATCGATCGACCAAGACTACAAATATTAAACAAATTCACGTAACTTGTAAACATATTTTTTTTTTATATGGACTCATCCCGCTCTTAAAGCAGAGCGGTGATTCTGCCAATGTCGAGTGTATTCTTGATTCAAAGTCAAAGCTTGACAAAGTTTACAATAAATGGGTGTTTAGTTTTTATTACTTTTCTTGGATTCAGTGGAGACTACTCTTCCCGTAGAAGCAGGTTTCAGGACGCTATCGGGTCTCAAGCAAGTTGTCTTGAGACAAGTCACTTGACACTCGATGCGGCGTTGAATACAATGATATTTCAATAGTTTCAGATCTTTATCACTTCACCAAACATTAGAACACAAACTACACCAAACTTGCACTCTAAAGCTCTTTAAATGATAAATAAAAACCATTATAATAGATCGACCATGCTTTTTGTTCGACTACCTCCCACCGAATCCTATTTTTATTTTAATGATATGGCCAAACGTGGATTGACATTTCATCGAATGTTGACGTTTAAACGATATCATGGTCGTTTTAGGTGGCCATATCATGAAATACCACCATTTTATGAAATGATCGGTCACATCATGAATTGGTCAATTTTACGATCTGGCTACGACATCGATATTCATAGTTCTTCGCCTATCTGCATTGAACCGTTCTTGGCTCCAACTCTCCGCTACCCAGTGTGTACAAGCTGCGAAACCACTACAAACACATAATTATGATAAATTCGATTCCGCTTCTTAGTTTCGTAAAAAAAAAAAATGGCTTGCCTTTAATCTTGTGTAACTAGCTTGTAAAATGTTATTATTTTAGGTGTACGAGTGTAGGTACTTAATATACTTTCTTTTTAATATTGGACACATACATTGCTCTGATCCTATGGTAAGTAGCCAAAGCACTTGTGTTACAGAAATCAGAAACAACGACGATACCACAACACCCAGACCCGAGTCTATATAGAAAAAATATTTTTCTACATTGACCATCCGGGAATCGAACCCGGGACCTCAGAGATAGCAACACCAAGTCCGGTATGCTCGCCTCTCGGCTACGGAGGTCGTCCTATTAGTAAGTAGTCACTACACTTTATAAATCTAATTTGTTTAATTTAAAAAATAATAATTGTAAGTTAACTGTTAATAAGCGAAATAAATAAAACAAATAAATACATAATTAAAATACCGATCCAACTATAGGCCGAACAAAAGTCTGTAGGACAGAATATCTATGGCGGGCGATGTCGCTTCTGTAGTATGCGCAGGCTCTCATAAATACTTTCGTAACTATATTAATAATGCTGGTCTGTATGTCCGTCGCAAGTTTGCACAGGTAACGAAGAAGGGAACTCGGTAATAAGATCAAACAGTCGTTAACGTGACGGAGATGGCGACACTTTTCATAAGTTCAATTGAACGGAAAAATCGTACCGGACTAATCAACGACACGGCCTGGATGGTGCTATGCATAAGAGAGCATTTTCAAGGAATAATAATTTTATGACGCGACTGGCCTAGTGGCGTGTTGACTCGTCTTGAATGCAAAGGGTCCGGTTCGATTCCTATTGCGGGTCAATAAAAAAGACTAAATTTTCTGGATTGGCTCGGGTCTGGGTATGCAAAGACTTGTATGGAAAGACGCCGCTAGCAAAATTCATTGTCTTGTAAGAGTTTCGTAACACAAAGATGTAAATGTTTGTGTTGTTGATATTCTTATTTCGAGACCATGACGATTAGTGTATTGATAGTCGCATATTTACATCGATTTATTTATTATGTAACACTAACATAACATACATATTATCTTGCATTATCTTATTGAATAGTATATAAATGAGTATAGTATATAAATAGTAAGTAAATGAATTTGAATTTGAATTTGAATTTGAATTCTTGTCCTTCTTCTTCATAGCGTTTATCCCGTGTTATGACATATATTATGGGTTTACTTTCCAGCTCTTTTAGTTTCACTTTATGGTCATCTCCGGACTTCGAATTCAGTGAAAACAAGGTGTCCATATTTTTATTGTCACTCAACCACCGCAGTTTCCGTCCTCTTCGGCTCCTTGTCCTATCGATTATAGTCAGATATTTTAGAATAAGCATCTGCTGGACTGTAGATATATTATTTATTTATTTAAACTTTATTGCACAAGTAAGTACAATTGGCGGACTTAATGCTATACAACATTCTCTACCAGTCAACCTTGAGGTAATGCAGATAATGTAGTCAGTGGCGGAGTATAAAGTATCCGACAAAATATTAAAACAAGTAAACATTAATTATTTGTACACGAAAGTATAGATCAGAATTAATGACTTTATTAATTTCATTTCATATTTCATATATTCATCACAACAACAACATCATTGGACAACATCACATACATTGCTCTGATCCTGTGATAAGTAGCTTAAGCACTTGTGTTACAGAAATCGGAAACAACGACGGTACCACAACACCCAGACCCGAGACAATATAGAAAAGTTATTTTTCTAAATTGACCGACCGGGAATCGAACCCGGGACCTCAGAGATAGCGATTTATTAGTACTTTCAGTTTAAAATCTGATATATGGATATTCGTCATTTTTGGGTTGACCAGCCTGCTAAGAATGACATTAAGTACTTGTTCAATTAACTAAATCTGGAAAATTTATACAAAACAGTATTTTTTATTTCTTAGTGGCTTCTGAAACAATATTCCATGACAAGTAATTTGATAATATGAGTTAGGTTGATTGAAAGCATCTTGGTTCTCTTTTTGTTTAATACGTCCCGGCTAACAATTAAGGTTGAATTTAAAAAATGCTCTTTATTTAAGAGAGTCCCCACTCTAAGGAGGTCGGTAATTTGTTGAAATTTTCTTTAAAAATTTCGCCGATGTCCGTTTAATGGAGTACCTTGGCTTATGTTTATTCAGACTTCGTTACTCGATTGATTTGCTAAAACTTTCAATTTAATTTGATTTTGTTCAAGTTATATTAAGGGTTTTGTGAGTTATAAAAAATAGATAATCCCAATCTTATATTCATCTACACCGACTGATCTAGAAGAAGACCACAGAGTTATATTTTCAGAGAGAATAGAAAGTCTTTCTAGGGGTTTCTAAACTTTTTCATTTTACGACGTAAACGACGACGACGGATTAAGTATTTGTCGCGGCGCCTTATCATCAGTCGAACCTGCGAACTCGTGTCACCAGGTAAAATCCATTACCGAAGGCTGAACGGTTTTTTTTTCTTATCGTATATCCTGTCTTATGACAGGTTTCGCTTTACTGGTCTTTCTCCTCCACTTTTTTTTATCTTATGCATCTAATTCAGTCAGTCAGTTTTTATTGAAAACACAAGCTTAAAGTATTCCTTGTCTACATCCTACTGCAAGACACAGGCCTCCCCTCAACATAATACCAAATCAGTGCCTCAACTATGAGGTGGTTTGGGCCATACTCAACGCGGGCCCAGTGCGGATTGGTGGAGGAGTGTTTTAAGCCCAGTGACTAAACCTTACTGACAGATGTAATCAAGCCGCCGTAAGGCTTCTGACTAGGCTTTACGACTACTTCTACTTCTGTTCTAGAAAACACAGGGTTGTTGCTTTGTGTTAACATAATTTCCCTTCATGTATTTAGTTGGTAAGAAATATTAAATAAAATGAAATAAAATTACAGTAAGTTAGAGAAGTTTTTGGGACTGTCTTCTTCTATGAAGAAGCCAGCACTTCTTGGGTCTACCCCTTTTGCCAGGACCTGGCGGTGGCGGCATGGCCAGACATTTGTTTCCTACGTAGCTTGCCGGTTTCCGCAAAACATGTCCGTACCAGCGTAGGCGATTCTCAAGTTTTTGGGAATGTGTCCTTTTTTTAAAAATGTACTGCCTCGGACTAAATATTTACAAAATAGTGAAATAGGATTGTGTCAAATAAATTCTGTTGTTGATAAAAACACAAAACATACCACCACAGATACCACATATTCACAAGTAAGTGGGATAGGATTCTAATCAAATAAATTCTAAAGTAACATCCCTATCGCTATAAAAACTTCTCTACCACCCAATAGACATTTTTAACAAAAAAACAACGCCACGTCTCCAGGAAAACGAAACGTGACAATTCTTAAGGAAAATAAAGCGAGGTGTACAGTCCCGCGTCCCTGTTATCAGTTCTCATTAGATAAGGACGGCGACATCCCGGAACCGGCGCGCAAACACGGCTATCTGCGCCCGCGCCGCGCGGCGGTTATATTTAAATATTGGAAGGTGTGTGATATTGTGGTTTTACATCAGATGACCGAAATATTAATAGTATCAGGGAAATATAAGAATATTTTTCTTCATTCGTTTCAATAATTATTATAGACCATTGTTTGTTGAGAGGATTGGCCAAACTAGGATCTGCATTATTGAGTCTAACTGTTTCCAGGGTGCGCTGCGGGGAGGCTCCTTGCACCCCAATATATATTTAATATATGCAGTGAAATTTGGCTTTAAATAAAATTTATGTTTTAATAAGTTTAGTTTCTGGGGGAAAAAAGGCTCTTCGAACTTCATTGTTCAAAGTCATATCTCTACGAATTGCAGAGCTAAAGTGGCACGCAGCGTGGGCAGGTTTCCAACCCGGTGGACCGATGAGACTGACCTAGTCAAGGTTAGACGATGATGATGACTATGAACTGGAACTATTGTATTTTAACTCTGACTCTTCGATACTTTATCTTCGTCTGATGTACATTAGTATTCCAACGGTTTTGACTTAAGAGTTGTATCTTTCGTTTAAGGCACACTTTTATAAGATTATATTGTCATAAATTTGATCATGATATTATTAGCAATTGTATAATTCTCATGGACATCGTTTTAAACTTTGGCTTGTTCTAAGATATTTTATAAAAAGTCAATTTTGTTGTATGTACACATACATCTTAGTTATATTTCCCAACGTGACACCGACCGCGAGGCCGCTCATCGCGAGGCGTTCCGCCCCGTCGCACGCCATATTGTGGACATGGATTGAGTGTACAGACAGCACGAAAACCTTAGTGTAATCATCAACAATAAACTCATTGTCAAAGTCTAAACATCATTATTAAAAAAATGAATCAATCCAACAATCCCATTACATAACTCACCCCAAATGAAGCGAGCTTGTACAATGGCGACTAGATAACGGATAAACTCAGGTAAGTACTAATACCTACCTAAACACCTGCACCTTTCGGGGTTCGAACCCGCGACTGGTGATTTTGTAGTCCAAAACGCGAACCACTAGACCAGACCGTTGACTGTTAAGGTTTGATAAGATTGGTCTTCTACACGATGGCAGTCCAACGTACCTGGACCTAGCGAATTGTCATTTCGGCGACTGCAGTTACTGAATACAACTTACTCAATGTTGTGGATATATTGACAAGAGACACAAATGGCAAGAAGCATTCTCTACCAATCAACCAGAGAACATACAGATAAGTTCAAGCAGTGCAGTAAATGTATCAAGAATAACAGAACAGAACAGACATAATTTGTCGTCATATAAGGTACATAGTTAATAATTACAAATTAATGTATTTAGCATTGAAAAGAAAAGAAAATAGCACTAAAAAGATTAGGTAGCCTACACAGCTCTACTGAATAAGTTCTACGTGAATTTCTTTTTACAATTGTATGGTGTCTAATACAGCCGAAAACCATTTTCGAAGTATAATAAAAACAGCAATAAGCTTTTTTTAGCGTTTTGTTTGCGGACGATACCGCACGCTCGTGTATCAGACCAAATATTTTGGAAATCGTTGACGAGCCGGTTTCTGAGTTTTTTCGTGTTGGCGTCTTGAGCAAACAGCATCGCCGTTTGCCGCTGGAGGAAAACGCGGCGATTCGGGGAAACGCAGGCACCTGCCGACCTAATTTGCTATTTGTATTACATAAAACGTACTTACCCGGTTTGTTGTGGGCGTATGTAAGATCGGAGCCTCCTCAGTCATTTTGCTGGGTTTCGCATTTTTCAGTCGTTGGTAAGAGGTCGTAATATTTCTCTGAAATTGGTTCAGTTTGGTTTATCATTGATTATAGTTACACAGGAGATACTCTTGTGTCTGTCTTTTTGTCTGACACAGCCGATTTGCCCTGAATCTACTGAACCTCACATATATGAATAATATAATAATAGAAAATAAAATAAAAAGATTTGCAAACAGTACCGCGTGTCATCTATCTATATACAGTGTGTAACAACAAAAAGGTGAAATAAAACTTTAAGGGGTTATTCTACGGCTAAACTACATCAACTTTTTCTATGGGACCGACATCGAAATCGCAAAAAAAACCACTTTCCCATACTAAAACGCGACCAGCTGGCATCATTTTGTATGGAAACGCCAATTTTTTTTTTGAGATTTTGATGTTGGTCCCATAGAAAAAGTTGATGTAATTTAGCCGTAGAATAACCCCTTAAAGTTTTATTTCACCTTTTCGTTACACACTGTATATATAAAACAAAGTCGGGTTAGTTACACCATTTATAAATCAAGAACGGCTAGGCCGTTTTTATGGTTTATGTTTTTTTTGCATTTGTCTCCATCCCGAATAGCAAAATAACTATTAAAACATCGAAAAATTCAAATTCAAATAAAAAAAAAACGAAGAAGAAATATATGTTTTTTTTTTCAAGTTAATTTATTTTAAAAGGATGCACATAAAAATTAAAATATGATTATGTATACATTGAAATAGTAACAGCAAATATTTTCGAAATACCTTCATACCTAAGAATCGTAGTTATCAATGAAGTATTATGTACAATTACTTGCACTTACAGTTTAATCTTCCAATGCAATCGATAGCCAAAACAAGCTATACTAGCTACTATCTCAAGTGGAATAGCAATCGAAGCGCTACATTAAGATTATCCGGCACCTTGATAGTAAACTTGTCGATAGCAGGTTCGATGCCCGATAGAGCCGATTATGACACTGAAAGCTTGGTTGATTGGGGAAACATTATGAAGTACGAGTCAAATCTAGGATTGGATGTAATATTCTTAATTTTTTATATTTATCACATTGAAATTTATGTCATAAATTAAATCTAAGAATAAAAATTTAAAGAATAATATGAGAAGTAACTTGCCGAGGAATCGAACTGAAAATCTATTCATGAAATGCCTAAGTTTTTATTAATTGCAAATTACTTTCACAATGGATTGGTTATTAGTGAAGGTAAACTTCCGCCGTTTGGAATCATCATAATCATCATCATTTCAGCCATAGGACGTCCACTGCTGAATATAGGCATCCCCCAATGACTTTCGTTGGGGGGGGATTGCCAATACTCACCACTCTTGGCAGGCGGGTTGGCGAGCTCAGTTTTTTATAACATTTCACACACAGACGCTGCTGCCCGTCTCGTGCTACAGGAGTTAGTCGCCTTTTACGACTCGCCACCTGATGGCGGTGGGAAAGTGTAGGTATTCTTTACGGCCGTCCCTACACGGCACATTCCCGTTTGGAATAAATAGTACTTATACGTAAAAAGACATAAATTGTTTTCCATGTAACCCCTTGCTCAGTATGTATGAGCTCAAATAAAAGGAACTGGCATAAAACAAAAATCTTGCACAATTCCCGCCGCATCGTATTTTAAAAGTAAACAAACTCCACCGCTGAATGGTACATACAACATCCGACATTACACAGCTCTCAGCACAGGCCGCTAATTCTTGTGGCCGCAGTCGCCAGCTCAGCTCAGATTATGGAGAATTGAGCCATCTAATATTCCCTGTGTCTCGGCAGCGCTGCATCAAAGGGGATATTCCGGCAGCCAGCGCTAATAAGTCGTACTCGTGCGCGATTATTAACGAGTGAGTTCTAAATACATATTTGGGTCTTAAAAAGGGCATTTAGATACATTTATAATATCTATTGCGTAATCTTATGTTACGCAAGTGTGTAAATAGATACATAAAATGATTATACCAGACAGGCAAAACAAACTATAACACTTTTCACTTAACAACAAGTTACCATTTTTTCGTAAGATCATAATTTTTCTCAACTTTGGGTAAATATATCACCTGCGTTACAGTAATGCAATCGCTGCTGAACAACGTTGACTTGAAGCAGTGCAATACCGTTTTATAGACCAAGTGTGTATCAGTAAATAAAGAAAAAAAATACATATTATCTATATCGTAACTTATATCTATTCATTGATGTGAGAGTGACCAGAACAGTATTAACGATCACACTGAGTAGTCAGTAGTTTGTGATTTTATTTTGAATAAGAGGACTATTTGAGCATTTGACAATACTTATTTCTCGATTGGTCTTAACCACAGATCTAAAAGAAAGCGTGACTTTGATTCAAATTGCTTTCGGGCCGCCTCCTGGCTTGACATTGACGAAACTTATTTTTTAAACACAATGGTATCCGCGTTTACTTTTCGATCGCGCAAAGTTAGGCAGGCTATTCGTTTCTGCAGTTAGAGTTAATCAGATGCTATTAAAAGATAAATATCGCATGGTTTAAATCACCCGTAGACACCAGAATAGGCCCCCGGTCAGCGCTCGTCTTTGATCCGTCGTCTGTATGAGTGCCGCTCCCACTTAGCGGAAATTAAAATAACATGGGCCGTGACGTCACTGCGTCGCTAGTGTGCCGGGTCAGACAAATTGGAAACTCGCTGCAATTTGTGTCGTATTTTTCAAACAATCAGCGTAAGGGTGTGCTTTTAGGTTAGTGCTTTCTTTTTAGAACACAAGGTTTTACTTGATTTTTCTAGGCTCGGTGCTGATAATTAAGTTATTGTCAGAATTAATAAATAATTTGTTTTTACAATCACACCAAATATCTAAACAATATAACTAAGCAATGCTTTGTATTATGGTGACTAGATAATGGATAAACATATTTATATACTTCTATAAACATCCATAACTTTGGTGCAAATGGTCGTGCTCATCCCACAAGCATTTGTCACTTGCGGGATTCGAATCCGCAACCACTGGCTTTGTAGTCCGGAATGCGAACCACTACACCAGACGGTCGTCATTGTAAATATTTTCAATAAAATACATCTCAAATTCATGATTACTTTTTTGATACAATCGTTGAATAAATAACGTCTAAAATCTAAACGGTAATGGTCGGTAAATTATAAACGTATGCAGTTAGCTACTTACATTCTGTCAAAGATTATGTTATGAAATATTTTTATTTTTTATTTTTTTTGTAAAAAATATTAAATTATGTAAATATTTTTGAGCAAGTAGATATCTGTGTTGTCTGGTCTAACATAGTTATTAGTTACTATAGTTAGCAAGTACCTACTACGCTAAGAGCGGCATATTTTGTGATGTTAAATAATTGAGGACCGTTCTATTGAGAGCATTATTTAAACATGCCGACATGCGAGTCTCGTTCAAAGTCTTTGATCATCAAAATAGGACCTCCACGATTTATGAATATCGTGGACTTGGAGCAAAAATTTAATTAATTCGCCTGATTTAAGGAAGTACTGGAAAGACTTTAACCACTTTTTTTAGTCTTTTTTGGCTTTGAAATATTTTTATTTTAATCGACATCATGAAAGGTCCTGAATTCGTTTTTTTAGTTAATGTACTTGTGTATAAGAGTAGGATTTAGGACTGTTAAACTTAATCTGATATAGTGTGACATTCCCACTAAGTGCCCATAGCAACAAGCAGCACTACCAAAATTGCTAACAGTGTGTAAGCAGTATTATGCTTACGTCAAACAATACAAGGTTCAAGTAATAGATAACAAAACATAGTAAGCTCCCTGATCCATTTGACATTTATTTTTACTGCCTCTAAAAAGTCTATTTTTGGACATGCCGTGACACGGCCAAAAAAAATGCATTCAAGAATATCAGAGTAGGCTATTGCAGTTTAGAACTATTGTCTTTATTATGTGCAGACTCCACCTGGTTTTTATATGTCTCACAATCAAGCTTTAATAACAATTTAATTTGAGCTAGTTGTACCTATTACAAGGCTTACGCTGTCTGTGTCTGTCTTTCCATCCGTTTTACCTATTAAGTGATATATTATAAAGTTGTAACACAATATAATGTTTGTAATTAAAACTAATAATCAAACAAATAACTAAAACATCAAAAAGTAAAAAATCACTGAAATATATTTTTATCAAGTATCAAACAAGCTTCATACTTAATGTGATTATAATGCAGACTAAAATATAAAAACAACCAATAATCACTCGTACTAAAAAGGCTCAGAATACTCGTTGCGCAAATTCAACGATTTTAGTCAGTTTAGCTCCAGGGCAGTTGACTCCTAATAGTACACAGCCATGTATGGCCACCTTACAGCTGGACAGAGTGGCTCTTAGCCGTGTGCTAATCAGGGCTGGCAATAATCGAGTGCGAATAGCAGCTAATAACATGCATAATGCAGCCTTTGAACCGCCTCATCACGTAAGGACCGATAATAGCCTATTAGGACCTCTTGGGGACAAGAGGCTCTGATTCAAAGAGTTGGATGCTAGAGCCAATTTAAGTGTTTTACTCTATTGCCATACCACAGCCATTATAATAAATTTTTAAGCCTGAAATAAATGCGCATCAACTGCTGAGTGCACTTAGTTTGTCCTTTTTGCGTTCCTTAACCGTTGTTGATCAGATTTAGCGATGAATTTTTCATGAGTTATGCACAGATAGGAGAAGGTAACATATCTGCATCGAATTGAAGCCCACAAAGAAGTCGCAGGCCACAACTAGTAAATCATATCATCATATTCAGTCCACGTCAGTCACGTTGGTCACGTCAGACATACTTAAGTCACTCACAATGCACACTACTGAGCCGGATCCTCGGCTATTCTTTTCCATCATCTTCCGCTGCCAACAGCTTTGCCTATATCATCGCTCTACCTTATCGGAGGGCGTCCTACACTGCGTTTGCCAAGTCGTGGTCGGTAATAAATAAGTCATTTAATCATAAATTGCAATATGACCTTTTTTTCACAGATAAAATGCTAAGTTCACGTGGATTTCCCAACAAGGTCTTTCTGTGACAAGCAAAAACAGTCTTTAAATAAATAGCGTACCCAGGTCTGAAACAGCCTGGACAGGTCAGGCACAGACAGATAAACAGACAAACATTCGGACCTTCATTCGTTCTCAAAAATCGAGTCGTTGTCTCGCTAACATAAATATTTGCGCTGCCCAGTTATTGGCAGGTACTGTCAGCTACAAAAGACACATTTAATTATTTTGTGACGAAAATAAGACTTAAATTTTACATGAATGATTACTTCATAATACTTAATCGATTAATTTTTAATCATTTAAAATTAACTTAATAACCAAAGTGCGAATTGATGTTCCCTACCTCATGGGCCTAGTTGTTAATTAGTAAATAAACAAAAATATGGAAACAATTCTCAACCATTGAGGTAAACTTAAATTCAGAGAACATTTTAACCTGATTTTTAAATAGTAAATATTCGATGATAATCACGAAAATTGTCTAACAAATGAATACCTTTATATTGAACAGAAAATAATTATGATCCATTTATAATCTTATTAACTAATGTACTAAGTACATACTCCAAAATAAAAGCTCGTGTATAAGGCAAGGAGGCAAGGATGCTGGCAGCGTTTCCCGACTGAATAGTCTTTGAATAATTGACTAGTAACTGAATAAACGACTGTCAAAGGGTTACGGAGATCTAATGGCAATCGTCAAAGGTGTACTCCTATTAGAAACGGATCAAAACGCAAGAAAGAAGAAGAACTTAGTTGACTAAGTTAGAACTTAAAAATTAGTTAACCTAACGCCGTGGTTCTTCAATCATTTGATTTTTTACCCGTGCTGTTCTGAGCTGTATTTGGCTCGCTAGCGTATGAAAACCAATTCTGTAACCTTAATTATACGTATCAAAGTTCTCATGTAATAAGCTGTGTGGAAACAAACACTTTTGTTAGCGACTGTAACGTTCGCAAATCTTTTCGCGTTGGACTCAGATGATAGTCACGTGATACTGCGGTAGATCAAATCTTTGTTTTGTCTAGGCCGTGTTCAGGTATCATGTGGACAGGATACGGTTCATTTATCTAGGTTTTATGTACGAGTATTAAACAAATATAGATCTATGATCCTGTATGGTAACAGGATTTCTTCTAATGGTATGAAACCGTCAGGTGTTTGTAGTATTGATGTGAAAATAGCTATCTCTATTTATTTGTAGGACCACTATGTAAATATTTGTAATTAAGTATGTTTTGGTTATATTTTTTGTTGTTTTCGTTAACATAAAATACTGTACCGAGACTTCAGCCTACTTTTCTTAACAAAATATAATAATGAGGTGTTAATGTTTTAATATATGTAAAATTAATAATTTAAGCATTAGATACAGTTTGCCATAGCTTGTGAATCAATTTAAAAAGTGCCCGACAACGTAAGCTATAATGAATTATAATAGAAAAATGGTTAAATCGATAGGTACTCTGCTATCAGCTCGCACTGGCTTGACCTTAACACCCTGTATTTTAAATAATCTAGTATTGCCAGTACCTTGTATACTGTATTTGCTATGCAATAAAGATAATTTTATTATCACCATGTCAGCCTATTGCAGTCCACTGCTGGCCTAATATTATTTATCTACTTAAAATTATAGTAATGAGTTTTAAAAAAAATATTCAAAGAACTTCTAGGTCGTTCTTAGAACGCGGGTAATGTCAGCGTCACGGCAAGTCGTGGGCCGGGCAAACATGGGGACATTACTTAGCGACTTATTTTTTAGCTTAATCTTCCGAGTAATTTCTTAGTTGGACTAGAAGTGGCTGATAAACCGACTTAAAAAACTAAAAAGCTAAAAATCATGTTTACTTTTAAACATAGTACTTTTATAGTTAGTTTAGCCAGTCAGTGTAAGCCATAGTTCATTTGACAACCGCTACAAGTAACTTAGTGGTTGCAGCGATTTGTAACCTTTTTTTTAAAGCATAGGGTTTTAATGTGTTAAAGTTATGGTATTGATTATTGTTTTAATTAATTTAAATCATCATGTCAGCTTATTGCAGTCCACTGCTGGCAAAGAGCGCCAAAGAGCACGACCTCTTTTGAAGGTTGTCTGGAAGAGATCGCTATTAGCGATAAGACCCCCTAAATTGTACATCTTTCTGTAAAAATCATGTGTAATTTACTTGTATGGTGTGCAATAAAGAATATCTATCTATCTATCTATCTCTTTTTGTATCCAGCCACTGCCAGCTGTCTAAGATCGTCGGTCCATCAAGCTTGGAGGCGTCCTACCTTTGCTGAGGCGTGGTCTCTAGTACTGAACCAACCAGTACTGAATGCCAAATACTTTAGTACATTCGTAATATTAAATTGGTCGACTATTACGAATGTACAGACAACAGCTCGTCAACCTACCACAAAAAATCAAATTTTCTCAAATGATATTGATGTTTAAGTGTCGGATTTAAAGTTGAAAATCTTTTTAACGACCTGTAACTGTTTGGTTAGGTTGACCTGCCGTTGTCTGTACCAAAACATTATAAGTTAAGCGATTATATTTACTTAAGTCAGGCCAAAATATAATTGATCCAAAAAAAATATTGCTAACCGGCTATTTAGTATAGGGAAGTGAAACTTAATATAAATATAATCATAAATCTTTATTGTGAAATACAGATGTACACAGTGGTCTCGTAAGCCCACTGTAAGGCAAGACAAAACAGGCAATGTAAAAAGTGTTTAGCCTAGAACTAACAGTATCCTGCATTCTAGGCGTACGTGCGAAACCAATTTAATATTAAATACAATATGCACGTCATTTTTGCAATTTTAATGTTGATCTCTTAGTAAAAGTTGTATTTGAATAATAGAAACAAAAGGTAAAAATATTAATAAATAGGCATACAATTTTTTGACCTCTTCCAGCGACTTTAGCATATTTCAGCAAGAAGGTTGCGCTCGCGCATAGCTGCTTCGCGCCCACTTGCTAACAATGTTTCGGGGAACCGACGCGGGGCACTGTGGCTTTAAAGAAAAATAGTCATGGTGAAATTTATATAGGGTGATAATTTTATGTTTGGCTGAGCAAAAAACAAGTCAAAGACACGTAAAAAATAAAATGTATGTGTATACGATACAAAGATACCTTACGCAAACCCAATTAAGCTGTATGGGTCGCCTCTTGTTAGAGTACGCCAATTGAAGTACCTAGGTCACATTGTCGCAGAAGGGATGATGCTGACATTGAGCGAGAGCGCAGGGCATTACCTCGACGAGCGAGCAGAGCGACGACCTCCGTAACCGAGAGGCGAGCATACCGGACTTGCTGTCGCTATCTCTGAGGTTCCGGTTTCCGGTCAATGTAGGAAAAATAACTTCGCTACACTGTCTCAAGTCTAGGTGTAGTGGTACCGTCGTTGTTTCTGATTTCTGTAACATAAGTGCTTAAGCTACTTATCATAGGATCAGAGCAATGTATGTGATGTTGTCCAATACTTGCTTACTTATTATCGTCATTGCTCGACTCCAGTAAAGGTCAGGATTTTTAAAGCTTACTGCACCTCTTCCTACATAAGTAGTCCGTGGGTCAGCATTCTTGGGGCTGCCGCTATACTGCAGTGCCTCGAGCATGTTCGCGCACGCAGAGGTCGACAGTTTCCCGGCCATACTGCGCAAAAAAGCCGGCTCACTCTTGCGCAGAGTATGCGGCAGCCGCAACAATGTTTTGAAGGCCATCGCCGTCAGTGGAGATAGTCCACTAGTCGAGCACATATGCAGGCTTACTCGATCCCGTTTAGTTATTAAGTACTCACACTAGTTCCTAAGTTTTAATGTTACTAACACCTATGGATTCCAGTTATCCAGTAAATAAACATTTTTATTTTTATTTTTTATATATTTTATTTAATAGTATTATTTTAATCTTAGAAACGTCTGACCTCTAGTCGTTTTTTGTCAAAGCAATGACCAATATGTCACACATTCTAATACGTGCAACTTTATTTATCAAAACCTAAAAGGAAGTTTCCAGATCTATAGGTAAGGTATATCCATACCGTTGAGCAAATATTTGGCAGAAGCAAGGTATTGTACCTACAAAAAAACAAAAAGCTATCTACCTAAGTTGTAAATCCAGGATGCGGATCCTACTTCTGCTCTTCCCCGAATTTCAATGGTAGGTGAAATAAGAGTATTAGTTAGAAAAATAACTGTACATTTTCTTCATATTTTCTGCACCTCATCACTGAAGCCACAAAATTATGTGTAGACTTCACGTGAATCTAATACAGGGTTGTGCCATGTAGAACAGTTTCACAAAAGTGCACGTCAAAGGCGGCAGATCAAAGGCAGGCCGCGTGTGCCGCCCGATTAATGCAAGCCAACACACTTGACGGAGCACTCGCTCGGATGGGACTAGACTAGTTTGGGCATGTATATTTTACCACTTGCTCGTTAAACTACGGTATGTCTTGTTTAAAAATATACAAAGTGTTTGGTGTTTTATATATTTACTGGTATTCTACGAACATATACTCGTAAATAATGAAATTATTCCAACACTCACACCACTAATATGCATGAAAAAAAAATATGTTTTTTACTATATTTATAAGAAAATGTATGAAAATATAGTGCTAATAGTGAAAACAAAATGGATTTAGGTAAAAAATAACCGTAATATAGTAATTAAAAATTAAGGTATACCTATCTCTTTCTAAAACAACTTTTAGTATGAAAAATGTATGGCGCGCGCTGGGCGTGCGTGTAATCTGACGTCACGGTACATATCGGATCTCCTTGTCTAACACGCGACTTTAATGGGCTGTAATGTAAGTCAGGTATTTATCAATATTTTTCGAAATTTCTTAAAGTTTTAATAATTATAATTAAGTACTATTTATTTTAGGACCAAATAAAAAAACATGCATATTCCCCATTATCATTTTAAGACATTTTGGGTAACAGTTAACCGAGGTGTTGAATTACAATGTATTTTATCTTTCTATAAGGCTTTTAGTTGCTTTCTTTTCAACCGACTTCAAAAAAGGAGGAGGTTCTCAATTCGACTGTTTGTTTTTTTTTTTTTTTTTTTTGTATGTTTGTTACGCGATTACTCCGCCAATTATGAATCGATTTTAATTATTCTTTTTTTGTTTGGTAGATTATACTTCAGAGGTGGTCCCATATAAATTTTATCGAAATTGATGTAGAACTTTTTGAGAAAATCAACAAATATATACCCAGATAATATTTTGGTTGTGGTTCTTGTTACCTATCTTCGACAAATATGAGCCGATTTTGATGATTTTTGTTTTATTGAATAGCTTATACTTTAAAGATGCTATAATAAAAGTTTGCAAAATAAAAATCACCCCTAAGGGTAAGAAAATAGGGGAGGAAATCGGTGTTCAGCAGTTAGATTAGGATTTATCACTAAAATAGATGAAATAAGTAAATTTTATAAAAAAAATAAAACCGACTTCAAAACACTAAAATGCTAAAAATAATCCTAACACTTAAGTACCTAATCACTTAATTTTGGAGTCGGTGCAAACAAAAACATTGAATCTCTCATTGGCTGGCACCGACTCCAAAATTAAGTAATCTTTTTAAGTTCTGTTTTTTTTTGTTTTGACGAAACAAAACTTTCTTCTAACCATTCTGGTGTTTTCTTATTTTTCTACTGTAATTTATGTGTATAACAAAAACCTCTCTCTTATTCTGTATTATTAAAATCGCAACAAAAACGTTTTACCTAGCCATACATTACCGCTCTACCTTGACGATGATGTGGAATATATTTTTCGCGTTTCGGATGTAACACCTTAGGTAGACGTCGTCGTATAAATGTATAAAACAAATTAATTAAGTTCCACAGACTCTTGTTCACTCTTGTTGTACATGAGTTCAAAATCCACATTAAAAAAAACCTTATGAGAAAAGGGTATTATAAAGTAGACGATTATTTGAACGACAAGAGAGCATGGACTTAACCTGCTTAGCTCGCACTTACTACATGTCTAGTAACTGTATTTCCTATAAAAAAAGCTCACAAAGGTTTGGACTGAGTTTGTTGCGCCGTTTCTTCTCATCACCAGCCAATATGTAGTCTCGAAGCGGTGGTAGGGTAAAGCTATATGTTGGGATGTGTATAAGTGCCCGGAAGAGGGCCTATAATGTACATATACTTACCTACCTACCTACCTTATTATCATTTGTTAATTTAAGTAGCTTAATAGAAATCCTAATCAGTTAATTACAGTATAGAGTAATTACCTACTAGCTATGTATAATAACAAGCAACATCTGCTAAACAAATACCAACTAGCCATCGAGATATATTTCCCAATTTTTTATTTTCCCAGCCGCCATTTTGAATCTCAATCGTGAATCAAGTATTTACCTAAGCTTTCACATAAGCAGGATATCATTTTTATAGGGGCTGAACAGCTACATACCTATTTTGTGGTAATGCATCACTAATACCGAAGTGATTAGTAAGGTATTACCTCTCAAACCAACGTACTGAAAGCCGAAAGTGGATAGAGCAGTACGCAATAACTGCAAGCGCGCCCTCTCGCGGCGATTCGGGCATTTATTAAAAGGCACACAATGCGCGCCACTACACTGAGATCGCTCTTTATTTTTTTATTTTTAATATTAAACCCCCAGGCGCTCAAGGACAGAGTAGTGTTTGGCGTCAGAGAAAGCTTGGTCATTTAATTAAAGGAGTAAAATAATGCGTATTTTATAAATAAATAAATGCAGCCACTAAGTAACAGGCATATATAAATAGTATTTATAGATGTGCCAAGCTGGCAAATCAATTTTTGCGCTAGTCAAGCAAGCCCATGAGGGACTTTGTAAAACTGGGTGTGGACAGCTGGAATATGGCTATATTAACGAAGTACTTATTATAATTATCAACCAGTCGACGCATAGGAGATCGCTTTCCCGCATTTGTTTGGCAACTAAGTGTACATGTGTACGGCACACACCACCTCATTGATGAGGCGAGACCTGTGTCCTGCAGTGTGACGTTAATACTTTTCATAATGCGTATTTGCCTACGAGCTTTGCTCTGAATGTTTTCAAAAGCTAAAAGCATGGTTCAAATATCTGTCAATTCTGAAAGAAAATGATTAGTTCAATAAAAAACCAACTTTCCTTTCCAAAAATACAACAATCATCATCATCTATACGGTCAATCCCGGTTGCGTCCAAAGCCATTGCTTTGGAGCCCAGGGTCCGCTTTCCTTGATTTGCTCCTCCACTTCGCGCGGTCTTGAGCGTCTCTAGTTGTGAGATCATTGGCACGCATGTCAGCCCTCACAACGTCAAGCCAGCATTTCTTGGGTCTACCCCTTTTGCCAGGACCTGGCGGTGGCGGCATGGCCAGACATTTGTTTCCTACGTAGCTTGCCGGTTTCCGCAAAACATGGCCGTACCAGCGTAGGCGACTCTCCTGCAGTTTGTCTGCAATATCACGGACACGAAGGCTACCGCGTAAAAATACAACAATATCTACCTAATACTAAAAATATCACAGACCATTCATCGTAAGGTGTTAAGTCTATTTCTAAGGATTTGCCTGTTTATTTTAACTACAAGTAATGTTTTGAACGACAGTGGTCAAAGTTTACATAATACAAGCTTTTACCAGCGACTTTATCTGCGTAGATTTCAGGACTAAACTAAAGAAAAATTGTTAATTATCCAATGTGTTAAGCTAATATTTATTTGTAACAACTAAAACCTTATTTTAACTTGATATATCATTTGGTTCCAGAATTCTTCTGTTACCTATGTGTTTATACACGCTGTATTTCTGTGTTGCTAAATACAAATAACATCATAAATAGGTGTCCTCTGAAAGTAAGCTGCTCTGTGCCGGTATACGGAGTCTGGAGGGTTCTCGAGGTCCATTATTGAGATTCAGACGACGGACTCTTCATCATATCTTCTCTTCAGAGAGTAGTTGCTGTAAAAATAACTTGGAAAACATATTAGTTACTTCACCTACGAGTATATTACTGAATTATTTAACTATGTAGATTGGGTCAAATAGGTTTGAGATAGTTAAAATTATTTAAAAAGTGTAATGTGAAATTGTTAGCTTTTATTTTTAATCCTTTTTATAGCACTCCTATGTTTCGTTTAAAGTGACTCGTTGGACGGACGAACTGGTAGAGGTTGCTGCCGGAGCTGAATAAGGAGGGCAAGAGATCTAGCACAATGGTACACGTTGGATGTGGCAGGACAGAGAGAAGGAGAAAGATTTATTTGTCACACACATATCAATACAAAAAAAACACAATCACAATACTATCAGAAAAAAAACAATTCTTTTACAAATATAAATAAAACAAAGTGATAGCCAGTTGGCCAGTTTTTAAATATCAAAACCCAAGCACACCTTTTGTAACTCCTTACACTGAGGCAGTAATCAAAGCGTCACCGGTAATCACTGATGAAGACACAGGCCGGCAAACACTCCACGCCGCTTTGTACTGGCTGATGCTTATCGGTGCAATATCGTCGATCGCGTGCAGGCCGTAGGGTACAGCCCAAGTAAGAAATAGAACGACCTAGAAAGACTTAACTATGTCTGTTACAAAGATTTAATATCAATTCATGTTATCATTTCAGCCTATGTCGTCTGCACTTGGAAAGCTGCCTACAAACCTGCATGTTATGTCGACGATCTCTGTAGCCGTAAGGCGAGCATGCCAGACTTGGTGTCGGTGTATCTCTGAGGTCCCGGGATCGTGTCCCGGTCGATCAATGTAGAAAAATAACTTTTCTATATTGTCTCGGGTCTGGGTGTTGTGGTACCGTCGTTGTATATGATTTCTGTAACACAAGTGCTTTGGCTACATACTATAAGATCAAGCTGCAATGTATGTGATGTTGTCCAATATATTATTATTTATATTAATTATGATTTCTTACCGTGTAAATAAAAGGCCGGCAAGCGCAGCGTAGGACGTCCACTCACAAGGTGGGCAGACGACCTGGTAAAGGTCGCAGGAAGACGCTGGATGCAGGCCGCTTCCAACCGGCCAATCTGGAAGTCAATGGGGGAGGCCTATGTTCAGCAGTGGACGTCCTATGGCTGAAATGATGATGATGATGATGAAATAAAAGGAAAATAGTCTATTTGCAATTTGTACCAGGTTATCTTAGTTTGTTCTATGCTGCGTTGTCTCTATTCAAGATATTTTTTATCCCCAGTCGATGAAAGAAAGCCCTAATTTTCTTTATACTTACCTGCCAATCACACACTCATTTTTTTCTATTGCAAAACTAAATCACAGGCAATTAGCGATTTTTAAACATAGTCCTACTCGTAGTACTAGTTTTACATAAACTTTAAGGACAGCGTGTAAAATGTAGGACTGGCTGACAACAGTGCCAGAGTTTCTTGCGCTGCTTCTTTTCGGCGCGAGCCAATCATATTATTACCCTGAAGCAGCAGTAGGGTTAAAAAGAAATTGGGACGTATATATAATAATATGGTTTTGTTAGTTTTTTACTACTTCTGCAACGTCATCTCGTTCTTGGTTAAACGCGGCGGTTGTAAAACAGCCCGAATCTGAATGTTTTTTTTAAAAGCAAAGGCATCAACATGAAAGTCTTAGAATACTTTGTTTTTCGAATTAGTAGTATCATAGCAAATTTCGTTTTAAAACCGTTAGTTTTACTTATTTTGTTGTGAAGTGAGTGAATTTCGCTGTAAGCTTATACCTTGTAGACTTGTAGTAGTAGTATCTAATGGGCAGCGGATAGCGAAGCAATTATAAAGGTTGTGTAAAGTTTAATGGAGGCTAATGCCCGCTTTGCGTTGTTTCGTCCCAACTAGAGCATCGTTAATATTGTCCAGCGGTGGATTAGGATGACAAACTGTTTGTTCGTTATTTGAGTTTTGAAAACTTTAAATATTAGTGGGCACTATCATGAATAAAGCCTTCTTTTCTAAATAGTATTTGATTAGGGTTTCTGGTCGAGCTTTCTCGAACTCGAGAAAAACTCAAACTCAACGGATATATGATAGATATCTATAGAATTAATAATAAGTTTTATAAAAAAAACTATGACCCAATTAAAGCCGCAACGCAATTCATTTCGTCACAAAAGAATCGTTGCAAAACCTTTAGCAATTGTGTATTTTCCGAGACGAAAGTAGTTAAGTAGGTTACATATATATTCTATATAATTGTAGATTCACTTCTAAAAGCAACATTTGGTCTCATAAATTTTTAATGCTCCTATAAAAGTATTAAAACAACTCTACCAAATCCAAACACACAAAACTTCTGTCACTTATTAATTAAGTTATCAATTTATGCCCTCGCGATTCATTATCTGATTAGGGGCACAGCAAAAATATCTATCAGCATGCTTACAACGCAATAAAATAGTGCAGTAGGCTCACTTATTGGTTTAACCTTAAGCTCTAAACTATACAAAAATAACAAAAGAAGTTATGAACACTAATAAAACCTTTTTTTACTGCAAATAGGTTTGAACTTACACGTCAAATTTTTTTATACTTTAACATGGTTGATGTTTTACTGCCATAGCCCGTCAAAATCATACGAAATACTCATATAGGGCAACAGGTGCTGACGAGGACGAGGTGCCCCGGGTATCAACAGCAGCAGGTGTTGCAGTAGGGAAGTACACTCCTTCTTCTTCTTCTCAGCCATTCTCAACCAGCTTGGTGTAAGCCTCTTTCAGACTGCGCCACTTAACCCGGTCTAGCGCTATTTCAATCCAGTTCGCTCCTACAATTTTTTTGACGTCATCCTTCTATTGCATCTGTGGTCTGCCTCTATGTCTCTTTTTACCTCGAGGCCTCCATTCTAGGACTGTTTTGCCCCACGAGCCATATTTTCGGGCTTTATGTCCTGCCCACTGCTACTTCAGACTTGCCACTCGTTTGATGGCATCTGTGACCTTACCTTCCTTTCTAAGCCAGGTGTTTGTCAGGCGGTCTCGCAGCGTAATCCCTATGAGTTTTCTTTCTAACTTCCTCTGGGCAACTTGTATTATACAACACCAATAACTTGATAATGATGTTGTCCCAGCCAACATCATTCGCTCCACATGAGTACTTATCATGTGCGAACTAGACAAGCTATAGATACCATCTAGGTTAAACCTACTGCATTATTTTAGGCTATGGTATGCGTGAACCCCAACATCGACAGGTGCGGGGATAGAGCGGGACACGACGATAGTTCAAAATTCAAAGTTCTGCTCAAACAGCGCGGGTAAACACTACGCCATCTGGCGGGGTTTTGGGCAACTAGCGGTATGAACTTACACTCGGCGGTGTAAAGCGACGACTTCAAAATAATCAATTAATTAATAATACATAATTCTTGCCCTGTTGATTGAGTAGACAACAGACAAAACTATTGTTATTGCCCGGCAGCTGGTTTTGCCAGATGAAAAGTTAAAGGTTTAAAATATCCTTTAATAGTATTTCTGTTATGGTACAATATCAGTTTAGTAACAATAAAAGTTACTAAAAGGTCTTTTTTTTTTAATATAAGACCATAATTCTTGAACTTACCAAGTTACGCTAGTTACAATTCATGCAAATTTCATTCAAATTTTAAGGACTCAATTCATTATATTATCTATCAGATTATTACATTTTTTTACCTATTAGTAAATAATTATCTAAATTTGTAGGTAAATAATTTTATGGCCGGTGATCATTACATACAATATGTTCGTGTTCAGATTATAGTTGTCGCGCTATACAGGCGAATGCGTGCGTCTTGCGAGGGAGTATTAATTGACAGGCTCAAGGAGCCGCGCGAAACATGGCGAATTTTATTGCTGTCACACCACTTGTTTATGGGGCTATTGCCGAGAGGCACGGCAGGTCGCGTGGTGAGGGTTAGTCTATGGTTCATGCCCATATGTTAGTGTAAGCAGAGTTATTGTGAATAAAAATAGCCCAACTAGAAGACAAGACACACCAAAATGCGTGCGCGTAGCTTGACCTTGCATCGCCCGTCCATCGGCTGTGGCGCGTGAGTACATACTCTTAGGTGCACCGCCTTACGAAGTTTTATTTTCGGAGCTACCTATCGCTACGACCTTTGAAGAGATTCTTATCAGAGAGCAGCATCAAGCAGTTGTGACGAGCGCTGAAGGCGCTCAGACTTGGTCCGCCACACTAGCGGATGCCGCGACCCGGCCGAGTGGCGAAGCCTCAGGCTCGTATGAGCCAGGCCTCATACTAGCAGATTCGATCAGGTCAGTGTCGAATGCTCGTGGTATAGTGTACTTGGAGGTGGTGGTAATGCGGCGAACCCGCTGATGGTGGAGCCAACAGGACTGCCGAAACAGGAGCGAGACCGGGCTCCGAATGATTGATAAAGAAGAATGATAAATATTTCTTTCGGCGAACCGAGCTGTCGGTAAAAAAAAAAAATTGTATCGATGAACGATGAACAGTGATTTCTATGTACAATCATATCGTTCAAGGGTAATTCTGTAAATCATTGAGGGCACAGCGGGACCACTGACGGGCTCCTTTCTAGCAGGCCCGATCTGGGGGTGAGTCGGACTCGGGCCTCGGTAATCTTAATTTAGGCCGTCGTCCAAAGAGTGTACAGGGGAAAAATTACACAGGTATGTATTAGCCAAAATGAAAGATAGACCTTGCAAACTGGCCTCTTAAGCAACCCCTTAATAGTCGCAACCTTCACCATCCAAGTACTTCCACCTGGACCGTTGAAGATCTTCGTTATGCGTCCCCTGACCCAGATTCCCCGTTGCAAGTTCTGGTCTGCAACTAGCACAGGATCGCCGGCCAGCACAGGAGAACGGTTCATCCAAAGTATCTTATACATATTTTGTGTTCAATTAAGAATTAATGGTCATATTTTATTGGTTGTATTTGATCAGTAAATATACGAGTACAACCACTTACACTAAGGGACCAAAATCACAATGAATACCACCACAAAACCCTCATATTTTCACAATTAATATTGAACTATACGTATTGAACTTTAAGTTGAAAATCAATCGAGGAAATTTAATATTTTGCCATAGAAGCCGACTGTACATGAGTAGACACAAGAGTACTTTTGTTGATAGTCCACACAGAGCCATTACACAGTGACCGCAAGCTCGCAGTACTTAAGTTAGAACATTTAATTTCGCATCGCAAACGTCTATATCAACATAATCAAAAACGGAGAATTTAAAATTAGCCGACCTTTTTTGGTTACGTTTAAATTAATAAAATATTCAATTTAAGGGCGAAGACAAAGGCAGGGCTCGAGGCGCAGTGTCGGTTATAAACAGCTTCTAGGGTTGTCGACTACGAGCAGTGCCGTAACTAGGGCCAGTACCAGTAGTGCGCAGGCACAGGGCGAAGACCACAGAATGGCGCAAAACCTAGACGAGCGCAGGTCCTAAAAAGGCGCAGAAATGACGAGATCCGACCTCGTTTTGAGTCATCATAAATGCATAGTTACAGCACTTTGAGTCAATGATTTGAGCTAACAGCATTTGCACTAATGTAAATAAATCTTGTGCGGTTTTTATTATTACTAAACACTGGTGTGCAAAAAAATTAATCACTGAATAAATTTCCATGCTCATAAATTTTTTGATGAACCTACAAAATTCAATTTTAGTATAGAAAGAGAGAATTTCTGTAAAAAAATAAATAAATTCATGAGTCCGTTTCCATATTTAAACAGTTGCCATTGCAACAGTAGCTCATACTGTTTTGATTTTTCTATGGATCACATGTTCTGGCAGCAAATTGATATACAAAACCGGCTTGACCATTGACTTTTTTCTTTAAGCGCGAAATCCTCATAAAAATCGATTAGGCATTTATTGAGCTAGAGACAATAATAAGATAAGCATTTTATTATCATTTTATTGCAGTTTTATTGTACAATCATTTTAAAGAAACCAAAAGCCTGTATTTTTTGTTAAAAATAACACCAGTTTTGCAATTGCATTTAAAGAGTAGCTTATTTCTTCTGATCTAGGTCATAGTAGATTTTTCGGGTCGAATTTTAATCAAAATCGTTCAGCTGCTGATGTTTTGTAAATGATTAATAAATATCCATTCCTGACAAAAAATTCAAAATTAAATCTGGCACATAAGATTTAGTACAACATATTTCTAACCAACATAACTGATTCGCACCTAAAATAAACCTAATAAACGTAAGTACTTCTAACAAAGCAGATATTTTTTAAACACTACGACATTAATCGCCAACCCTAGCCATCGTCCCTGGGGTATCCCGGACCCCAGTCGTGTCGCGGGGTGCACGCAACCCCGCTGAGACCACTTCAGGCTGTAACCTGCTAGATATTGCGGTCTGTTTACACGGACTGTAATTATTTTGGGCGGGCGATAAGTTTCTTTTTATTGCTGTTTGACATTAGCAAGATGGGGTTGTACTTGCGAGGCATGTGTTGGAGGACATTTTGTTATTTTAAATGACAGTCAATTCGTTTATCTTGTATAAAAAATGAATTATAAGTACCTAAGACAAATTTTATTTTGAAATATATTGGTCCCACCAAGAGCATTATATTTAAAATAATAGTTAAAAGTAAAACTAAAACAAAACCGGTCAAGTGCGAGCCGGACTCACACGCATATAGGGTTCCATACAAACTTGTAGTTTGTCCATAGCGGAAATCAAGTGTCAAAGGTATTTACTGCTTTTTCCGAGATTGTTAAAAAAAACGGAGTCTCGGGTCTGAGTGTTATGGTGCCGTCATTGTTTTACAAGTGATTCAGCAACTTACCGTAGTATCAGAACAATGTGTGATTTTGTCCAATATTTATTGTTATTATCCTACTAATATTATACATGCGAAAGTTTGTGAGGATGTATGGATCTTTGTTACGCATTCACGCAAAAACTACTGAATAGATTTTGATGAAATTTGGCATACTGATAGACCATAACCTGAATTAACACATAGGATACTTTTTATCTTTACGCATTGTTTCTTCCCCACCGCCAACAGGAGCGTGTTGTAAGAGGCGACTAACTCATGTAGCACGAGACGGGCAGCAGCGTCTGCATGCGAAATCTTATAAAAAAACTGCGCTCGCCAACCCGCCTGCCAAGCGTGGTGAGTATTGTTAATCCCCACAAATGAAATTCATCGGGGGAGGCCTATGTTCAGCAGTGGACGTCCTATGGCTGAGATGATGATGATGATACTTTTAATCCGGGTAAAGTCAGACAGACAAAGTCGCGGGCAAAAGATAGTTGTTTATAATGTTAGTAGGACTGCATACTCGGCCAAATTATTTTATTGAGTACTTATGCTTATTGATTGCAAAACAGCAAATCTGGGCAAGGGTGCGGACATATGGCGGACATTACAGGCGGTTTTATTAACTGTCTGTCAGTCAATCTGGTGTATTAGCCGCGGGGCTGTTGGGGTGGAACAATAAACGGAGAAACTTTCTACAGTAAATTATTATTCTAATAATGTAATCATTAATTTAAATACTTACAGTCACTTTGAAGCCAGTAAAACACATCTAGAAACGTAAACTTACAAATTATTTTAGTTTTTAAAATAGAAACATATGTTCTTTTTAGGGACCGTAGCCAAATGGCAAAAAACGGATCCCCTATGGATTCGTCATGTCTGTCTGTCGAATCTCACAGCCAATTTTTTCCGAAACTATAAGAACTATACCTACTGTTGAAACTTGGCAAGTAGATGTATTCTGTGAACCACATTAAGATTTTCACACAAAAATAGAAAAATAAATGTGGGGTTCCCCATACTTAGAACTGAAACTCAAAAAAAAATTTTTTCATCAAACCAAATACGTGTGGGCTGGGGTATCTATGGATAGGTCTTCAAAAATGATATTGAGGTTCCTAATATCATTTTTTTCTTAACTGAATAGTTTGCGCGAGAGACACTTCCAAAGTGGTAAAATGTGTGACCCCCCCTCGCCTGTAACTTTTAAAATAAGAAAATGATAAAACTAAAAAAAATATATGGAAACTTCCACCGAAAATTGGTTTGAACGAGATCTAGTAAGTAGTTTTTATTAATCGATCAAAGTTACAACGAACTACAAGAACTTTTATATTATGTTACTTGCTGCTACGGAACCCTTCATAGGCGAGTCCGAATTGTTTTTAAATATGTCTAACAAAATATAGAGTCGTTTACTATTCCCTACAGAACGGCACTGCCAGCGATTGCATCTAGCGACTGCTATCAACCTTGACCAGGTCGCCATTCCACCGGGTGGAGGGAGGCTTCTCCACGCGGCGCCTTCCAAAGTTCTCTGCTCTGCAACGATTGAAGCATGACGTACGAAAAAAGTATACTAAGTAGTTCATAATATTTTCTTTATTTTTACTTTATTATTATAGGAAAAACGTTTAAATTCAAATAATACTCACTAGCTGCCAAAATATTTAGAACTCTACAAGCCGCAAATATTTTGGACGTAACTATGTCGATCTCAAAATTCTACATAATAAATCATCTTCTTAGCTTATATCGCTATTATGTAACACTAAGCACTAAACGGGTATTACGCAACACATACCTTATTTTACGTTATTGGTTTTCCTGACGTTTCGACCTAGTCGCATAGGCCGTGGCATTGTGTTAGTTAAAAAATGCAACAAGAAAGTTTAAAATGTTATATCGCTGTTATTCATTTTAAATATATATATTTGTGATATTAACAGTGTCAAAAATAACAAATATTAACAGAAATCGCGAAATATAAAAACAAAATAATCACTCCATCCTAGACATTTAGAAGCCGACATTTATCCGTTTTCAAATCCACCCCTGTAATAGTGCATAAGCCGGGTTACCGCAGGCGTTTAGTTGACATGCATTGTGCGCGCCCTCTGCGCGGGAGTCGATATAAACGCGCATAATTGATTTAGTTGCGCGTGAAATGCGCGCTGAATGAAGATTTCTCGGTTCAGGTAATGTCAATGCGGTGTTTGTGTTATGAACTGTGATGGTTGATGGTTTCGGTTACCAGTAAGTAATTGTGAAAGTATTGTATGAAACGGTAAATTTTTTTGATCAGTTATAAGTATTAACTACTAGCTGTCCCGGCGAACTTCATACCGCTTCTTATATTTTTTAATAGTTATTCCGCGATTTCAAATTGCCTTTTTAAATTGGAAATACTTTTTTTAACAAATTAAAATAATAATTTATGGTTTGTGTTTGGTTGCGGTCTCCTAGTGATTTCTTGCTAATGTCGGTATTGTTTTTATGTTATTGTGAAATATAATAAGTATAAATAATAATACAATTTTCTTTGCCGTCTGGTGTAGTGGTTCGCGCTCCGGACTACAAAGCCAGCGGTTGCAGGTTCGAATCCCGCAAGCGGCAAATGTTTGTGTGATGAGCACGAGCATTTGTACCTAAGTCATGGATGTTTATAAAAGTATTTAAGTATGTTTATCCGTTATCTAGTCGCCATAGTACAAGCTTTGTTAAGTTTGGGGCAATTTATTATTTTTTATTTTTTTGCCTTCATTTGTGTTGCTAATCGTCTTAAATACAGTCCTCTTTCTTTACAATATTTTATAATAATAATTAAATAACTAAAAAAAAAGGAAATATTTAAATGAAATGTTGTAATACAAAACACTTCTCTACAATAAATGGAGAATCAGAAAACAGCAGAGATCCGTGACCCCATCACCCCTCACACTTGCGACGCCATTGTCGCTTGCGAGTTTGCGACTAATCGCAGAACAAAGCACGGTTTACTTATAAATACAAATCGTGTTGTTTTCGCCCTCCTCCCCACGGGACAGTTGTGAGCGGAGATTTAAAACGGAGAATTGCATTAGCGGAGATTAAGACAAATGTGCAGTGTTTGGGTGTTTTTTGATTGAGTAGACATGTTTTTATTTATATAGTCATTTTATTAATTACTTGAGACCTACTAAGTTGTTCAGTTATAAAATATATACAAAAACTTTTTTCCTGAATCAGCCTATTGTTTAGTGAAAACCGCATCATAATCCCTACAGTAGTTCCAGAGACTAGCCCATGCAGACATTACAAAAAAACGAGGTGGAGGCTTCAATACCTCTAACTCTAACACAAATATAGCGACGAACTGCGGCAAATTGATTATATTCTAATTTAATTTACAATCACACCAATTAGCGTGGTGAGTATTGGCAATCCCCCCAATGAAAGTCATTGGGGGAGGCCTATGTTCAGTGGACGTTCTGTGGCTGTAATGATGATGATGATCAACCTAAAACTAAGCAAAGCTTGTACTTTTGCGACTAGATAACAGCATAACAAACTTAAAATATACATAAACAACCATGACATAGCTACAAAATGCGTACCAATAAAAAAAATATAATAGATAAAAACTTTTCATCTTATTAGTATATCGCATAGAGTACATACCCTATAGAGCAAAATCTCCGAAACTAGTAAGTGATTTTTCACTTACATTTAGTATGAAATGACAACTCCTGTCAACTCTCACCCATACAAAAAAGTACAGATACAGATTAAAAAATAACGGAAAATTTTGTCGAACAAATCAAATGTCATTTCTATAGAGTATGTACTCCATGGTATATCGCAATCAAGTGCTACGCCGTAGTGCGTAGTGCTCGCTACGGTACTCCTGTTAGGCTTAAATATAGCTCATTCGTTGCTACGAATAATCAGTTTACTATTATTTAGTGAGTTGACTAATTAAGGCCCGATTCGACCAAACATGAAGTTAAACCAGTTTTACTATCACGGGAATAGATACTCCTTGAATTTACTCGTGGATAAATTAGTTTACGTTTTTCCAACTTACTTATGGAATACATTTTATTCGGTATTTCTATTCTATGGTTCAAGTGTGAATGATGAACGAATGGATAAACCTACTAAAAACCACGTAATCCGTTTCTTCTAAGTTGACATGAACTGCCACAACAATTTAATTTTGTAGGGTAATAGTGTCAATGCCAGATAATGACGTCTTGCCAGCTTCTAGGTGACAAGTGTGGATTTGACAAGTGACATTGACTAGTCTCAGTGGAATCTTTTACTCGGCGAAAATCGCCTGTTTACTCGTGTTTCAATTTTGGTCAAATCGAGCCTTAGTATGCTTTGGATTCTGTACATTAAAAGATTCATGATCGTATTAATTATTATACTAGTTGATTTTGATCGATTCTGAAATTTTTTAGGTAATCTGAAATAACATTAGTTAATATAGTTAATTGACTGCACATATTACTTAAAGTTAGTCAATTTTTTATTGAATCGTACCACCTAAACATAAGTAGGTACTATGTTTTACCAAAAAATAGTTTTGGCATCCCATCTCAAGAGTGGCCCTTGTAAAATGCAATGTTTTTTTCCAACCAGAAATCAGAAAATACAGCACTTTTACACGACCTTTATACTCTACCACTGCTTCGGGACCATTGCAATCAAGTGCCATGAAGAGTGCTAAGAAAGGTCACAATTTGTCAGCTAAGTAAGGACATGAGTTTTCAAGATAAATGTATCGGTGTGAGCTAATAAATTTGCCCTTTTTTTAAAAAAAATATAACCTCAAAGTGTTTCGACCATAACCTTTGCTCGTAATTCGTCACACACACTATTCCATAATTTTTCCTGACAGCCAAAAGGGGGCAATGTTTTTAAAGAGGCAAACGCGCGTATCGCCACACAGCCGAGATTAATCCGCGAATACATTATATTGTCGTTTCATTCGTGTACTGTTCGTAAATGAGGGGGCGGACACGCGTGTCACTGAGACTGTTTATTTTTAATTTGATTTGAAAATAGAACAACTCTGTTCTGTTCCTAACTTTCAAATAACGTTTTTCTTTTTTTATTTGGCAACCGATCGGTGTATTTGCGCGGAATTCGCATTGAACGCAAACGTCCCGGGATCGATTCCTGATTCGGGTCAATTCAGAAAACAGTCTTTTTAGAATTGGTTCTAGGTGTGCTGGGAGATCATCATCATCATCATCATTTCAGCCATAGGACGTCCACTGCTGAACATAGGCCTCCCCCATTAACTTCCAGATTGGCCGGTTGGAAGCGGCCTGCATCCAGCGTCCTCCTGCGACCTTTACCAGGTCGTCTGACCACCTTGTGAGTGGACGTCCTAAGCTGCGCTTGCCGGTACGCGGCCTCCATTCTAGAACCTTTCTGCCCCATCGGCCATCAGTTCTACGTGCTATGTGCCCCGCCCACTGCCACTTCAACTTGCTAATCCGTTGGACTATGTCAGCGACTTTTGTTCGTTTACGGATCTCTTCATTTCTGATTCGATCTCGCAAGGAAACACCAAGCATAGCCCTTTCCATAGCACGCTGTGCGACCTTGAGCTTTCTTATGAGGCCCATAGTGAGAGGCCACGTCTCAGCTAGACATATGGATGTCATCACTGGTAACACACACTGGTTGTAGACTTTCGTCTTGAGGCACTGAGGTATTTTGGACGAGAAGACCAGAGAAGAGTTTGCTGGGAGATGCTCTTGGTCAAATACATTATCCAGTACTTCGTAACATAAGGATATTAGTTCCATATTTCGAGACCATGACATAAGGTGTGTTGTCTTTTGTCATATTTAATGTTATTAGTGTCAAATTCTGTATGTTCGTTACTCAATGATGTTTTAACAGCTGAACGAAATTAAATGAAATGGAACACATAAACGAGTAGATATTCTAGCATAAAGTAATCATTTTTGTATTCCTGTGAGATAATTATTCATTCCTCTTTAGGGTTCCGTAGTCAAAACGGGGTTCCGTTTAAATAATAAATGTGAAAAAAAAACACATAAATAATAGATAAAAATATCGAAATTAAAAGGAAAACTATCACAGCTAGCTAGGCTTGAGAAGTTACCAAATTAACTTGTAAAATGTACTTTGAGAAGAAAATTACTTAGATGATATTGTAAATATGTAAAACAGGTAGCAAATACCACATATTGTAAAGGAAAACAACGGAACCATAAATTGCGCGTGACCCAACGCGCACTTAGCCGGTTTTTTGGATTTATTCTGATATCTACGCAGACGTAGTCACAGGCAGTAACTAGTGTAAAAATAACAAAGTAGCAGACTTTTAAGAATGCAAATATTAAGTACTTCTGTTAACTACCTTATCTATAACTAAATGCAAATTCTTAAACATTTCACACCTCTATGGTGTCACAATACCAAATTATTACGCGAAATCGACTTCCGCGTTATTATCATTCATAATACAAACATCGATTATTTTACATAATCCTAAACCTGTTTCGTCACGCACTAATAATCCTAATTCGTAATAAAATAATTTAATTAACGTCGCAATAAAAATAATAAGCAAATAAACATTGATTCTCACATCCCCGCCATTAGCCGTATTGTGTTGACGCAACAAAATCACTAGATCGCAAAATAGAGATCGGGGTTTCAGCCAGAATCTGTTAAAAAACTTTACGCCAAAATGAACTTTGTGGCTTGTCAATAAGGGTGATGGTAACTGCAGTTTGGAGGAGTACAGTCAGCTGCGTAGGGCGCGGATTATAGCTCATTAGCTGAGGCGGGCGAGCGGCGCGTTCGTGCGTGCGACTGTACTGGAAGGAGGGCATGGCAGTTTCCTCGTTGGTCGAGAGGGTGAGATGGCCAATGGAGAGGAGAGGTATATAAGGTTCTAATTTATTAGTTTTCTTCTAGAGGGTAATTTTACTGCATAGAGTAAATTTTTCTATGAGATAAACATCAAAATCTCAAATAAAAAACGGACAAGTGCGATTTGGACTCACCCACCCACAAATTTGTAGGTCATCATCATCATCATTTTAGCCGTCGGACGTCCAATGCTGTCATAGGCCTCTCCAATGATTTCCATCATCAGGGGGAATGCCAATACTCGCCACGCTTGGCAGGCGGGTTGGCGAGTGCAGTTTTTTTTATAAAATTTCGCACGCAGTCGATGCTGCCCGTCTTGTACTACAGGAATTAGTCGCCTCTTACGACACGCCTCTTGTTAGCGGTGGGGAAGTGTAGGTATAGATAAATAACTCAGTAGTCAACTCAACTCAGCAGTATAATTGCAAAATTTAATTACAAATGTATAGGTATCAGATTTTTTCCATGACGATATTAAGTACTTGCCTTTCATTGTTTTAGGTCAACGGAAAGTTCCCTATCAATTTTGATTCCCTTAAGAGTGTCAAAATATACGTTTTTTGTGGCATGAACGGCGGAATCATTTGTAAGGTCACTTCGAAACTTGGTTTTTTCACAGCTTCAAGGGATTGTCGAGTTGAAATTAAAACCATATACGTCTATATGGTTTTAATTTCAACTCGATATCTCAACGCGTTCCCGAGATAAAGGGTCTCGACAAACATACGGACAGACAGGCAGACGGACAACAAAGTGTTCCTATAAGGATTCTGTTTTTTTTTCTTTTGAGGTACAAAACCCTAAAAACACGTCTTCATACAAACTGATGTCAGTTGATTTATTAGAAAGATTTTTATTTTTGCAACCCGATTGGTGTAGTGGTGTGGTACTCGCTTTAAAGGTTCCGGGTTCGATTCTCGGTTCGAATACAGAAAACAGTCTTCTCTAAATTGGCTAGAGTCTGGGTGTACTAGGAGGCGCACTTGGCAAAAAAAAATTGAGTGGTACATCGTAACACAATTATGTTAATTACTTACTTCGAGACCATGGCTTTTGGTGTGTTGTCTGAGAAATATTTATTATTTATATTTATTTTACGTTAAAGAAAATTAAATATTAATAATAGCTTATAAACTTAGCTAAGCTTTTACTAAATTGAATGCTTTTGAAAGACAACATACTAAACTTTAATAAATAATCTTTGCTGGAGATTTCAGAGACTTCATATTTTATGATAATTGATATTTTTTTTACTTTTACTTATGATTGTTCAGACTATAAGCTGCTCTCACCCAATTGTTTGCAATACCTCCTAGGTAGCTAAGTTTTTAAGCTCTGTTACATAAGCCTACCATCAATGTACACCACTTAGTAAGCAATAAAGAATTGAATTGAACTTACGTTATTTTAAGTTGGTTCTCCCTATTGCATAGGTTGCAGTAAAAATTTATGCGAGCATGAAACAAATAAAAAAAATGACTAAAATTCAAAATTTCAGACTTTTTTGCATTTAAGAGGATGGAGTTTTTCGAGTGTATGTTAGTTTGTTCCATTATGATCTTCTGTTGCCTAGGCGGCTTTATATACTTTAATGGCGTGGTGTTATCCGTGTTGTTCTGCACATGGAAAGCACAAGTATATAAGAAATAAAAGCTTCGGGCAAAGCAAGCATTGCATACTAATATTTTATAATTTAAAGCGAATAGGCTAGTTTCCTAAAAAAATCTTCCGTCAATTGGATTAACAGAAAATGTTGGACTCGTATTATTTATTTTCTCAATCAAACAAAACATGATGAAGATATAGCTTGTCAAGTTCCGCGTAACGTCACGCCTTGCGACACTTTTTAGCAAGGCGTGACATCACGTGCAAATTTGATGCGCTTTATTTTCGTTATTTTTTGTTTGATTGACAAAAGACAAAACATGGGTCCCATATTTTTTGATAATCTAACTGACGGACTAAATAGAATAATATTTTTTTGACCCAGAAAACTAGCCTATTATTTACCCTTGAACTAAGAAGAGCTTATATTTTGACAACTACATAATGAATTGTTAAATTACATTTATGACATCCATGACTTAGGAACAAAATCTGGTGTTCATCACATAACCAGTAGCCCCTTGTGAGATTAGTTAGATCCCGCAAACACTTGGTTTTGGAACGACTAGGCTGGACCAAGATTGTCGTCAAATATCATATTACTAGAGAACGCTTTGCCAAACATCTTAAAAGAAGTATTTACCTACAGCAAAGTATTTTATTTACTAAATTTTTTGTGAATGAATTACTCAAGATTTTTGGGTCATTTGCGTAAAGAATATGGCAATTAATTAGAATTATGAAGTCTTTAGAAGCAGTCACTTGTTATAATATCTGCCAAAAATCAAACATAGAAAACAGTAAATAACAAACACATTAAAGTTAGTTGTTAAGACTAATTAATGAAGAACTTTTTACTTTAAGTTTATTGTTACATTTCCTTTGATCTGAAAAATAATCCTAAAGTATTTTTATAGTTTAATCTCTAGTTACTTAGGTGACTTTACTCTCTCAAAATAAATATAAGTAACACATTTTTGTTTCTCTATCAAATAGAATGGAAAGTTATTTGTGTTATTAAGATCATTAATATTCATCATAGTAAAACTGTTCCTAGAAAGTAATCAGCAATGTCGAGCGCGACTTATCACCCAATTACTTGACGATGAGCAAACAATATTTAAATGTAGTGTAATGTGTTTCGATTGTCCGTGATGTAGCGAGCAAACACGGGCGCGAGCACTAGTTTGATAGCCTAAAGATAAACGCCAGTTTATGTTATTTTTCTTCTAAGTTGCCAGTGTATTTTTATAAATTGATAATTTAAAATATTTAAGTAATAAAAAAATCCAGATTTAATAAAAAAAATAGTTTTTGGATTTGTGCGCAAACTCTACTAATAATAATATGTTACTTCAGAAGGTGTCAACAACAAAAATTTCACGTACCTACTTACTTACCTAGCTGCTAAAAAGATGAGTTACTTTATTTCACTTTCACAATATAGTCATAATATAATGGACTTCACCACACGAACTTTTTTACTATTGAGTGTGACAATCCGATTGGCGCATAATGCGTTGGTTCTTCTTGACCGCATACCGGGTCGATTCACGGAGATTGACGGTCGTGTCTATTAATTAAGAAACAACTTTTGTAAATGGATTGCCTCGGAGATGCCTTTAGTAAAAAGAAATCTTTATGGTAACTTTGTCACATAAGGGTTTTATTTCCTTACTTCGAGATTGTAACAACTGGTCTGTTATTTCGCGCATATTTCTTCTGCAGGCCTACTTCAATGACTCCCAGATTGGCCGGTTGGAAGCGGCTTCCATCCAGAGGCTTTCTGCAACCTTATCAGGTTATCTGTCCACCTTGTGTGTGGACGTCCTAAGCTGCACTTGCCAATACGCAGCCTCCATTGTAGACCGTTTCTGCCACATCGACCGTCAATTGTTCGTATGCTATGTGCCCCGCCTACTGCCACTTTAGCTCATATATCCTTCGAGCTAGGCTAGTGAGTTTTGTTCGTTTACTTATCTCCTATTTCTCATTCGATGTCACAAAAAACACCATATTTATTATTAATAATTACAAAGTTTAGTCACTCAGAGCTGACTATTTACTCGTATTTGTATTTATTTGAGCTGGCTGTTCAATATTGTTTGCTACTAGAGCGTGCCGCTCAAAAGAGTATTAGGTATGTCGCGAATAGACTAAACTAATCTCACTCTATATTGACGCGTGCTACATTAATTAACGGTTAATTCTTTTCGCTATTTGCTCATTAGTGTCACGATTCCAATGCAACGATCAGAACTGAACAGCCGTATATACACACAATATACAGTGTCCCAAAAAAAATGTGTCAAGCGGAAGTCTAGAGATGACCACCCACTAGGGTGACCCCTTACCTGAATCACCATTACAGATAACGGATAGACATACTAAAAATACATTTATGCACCCATGACTTAGGTACGAATGCTCGTAACCGTCACTAAACATTTGCCCCTTGTGAGAATCGAACCATGAACCGCAAAATGTATTTACCAAAATAAATTTTAAAAAATCCAGAGAAAGAAATATGAAACGCCTGTTTAAAACCAAAGTAACAAGCTTAATTACAATGCGCAAACTGGCAACGTTCCTTTTTTTTATCGCTCGCACGGTGAGTAAAGGGTCGGACGTTCATAAAATTTATGAAATTTACAAATAAAATAATTTCAAATAAACACATTTAAAATTTAAAACCTTATTGTTATTTAAACTTATTTTTAATTAAAATGGGAATATTTTATGGACGCCATAGTATTACGGGAACGCCTTTCGTTAGTTAACATACTATATTATACGACTCTTGCAATCTTACTATTTTTTTGTAAGTAAATAATTTTTTGCGAACGTTTGTACCTACTGATATAATCAAGTATGTTGCAAGTATATAAGTACCTAAATATAAGCTTTGACCAACGTAAAAGTAAACAAAAAAAAATATTGTCACATATTATGTAGCAGAAAATAAGTTACTGAACATCCCACTCGCATTGCGCAGTGACACAATTCACAATAGAGCACACGGATATGCCCAAGGCTCTTCACAATGCCTTGGGTTTCCAAAATACCACTTCAGAATCAATAAAAGCCCAATTCATAGAGTCTCTGCGCCTGCGCCGGTATTTAGAGCGCGCGCGCACCTGACTAAACACTCTCTAATTAAAAATGTTCGAAATACATTAGTAGGCAGACGGGCCACATGTCAGTAAGGCTTGGAATGTAATGGCCATAATGTGGGGTTTTATGTAAAAAATATATAATGAAGGAATTACTAATGGATCACATATATTTTTTTACGCTTGAATTACGAAAACCTCCTGAAATGCGGATTTCAGACCGAGAATCCATCAAATCAAATAAAAACATTTGGTCGATGATATTATTGGCTTTTGTACTAAGTATATATTTTGCCGACCTCCGTAGCCAAGTGGAGACCATACCGGATTTGGTGTCGCTATCTCTAAGTTCCCGGGTTCGATTTCCGGTCGTTCAATGAAGAAAAATAACTTTTCTTTATTGTCTCGAGTTGGGTGTTGTGGTGCCGTCGTTGTTTCTGATTTCTGTTACACAAGTGCTTTGGCTACTTACCATAAGATATTTATTATATGAGATCCTAATTTAACTTCGTTTTAGAAGGTCAAATCAAATACAACTACTTTTTCTATGGGACCGATACTAAAATCTTTAAAAAAAAACTTCTTCATACTGATGTCAGCTGGTCGGCGGTTTAGTGTTCATCCATGTCAGCCTATTGCAGTCCACAGCTGAACGTAAGCCTGGAGAGTAATTTAAGAGTGAAGATTGAGCACGCCGCGATCTCCCGTTTTTTTCATCCAACTACTGCTAGCCATCTTCCTAAGGTCGTCGGTCTATCGAGCTGAGGGGCGTCCTACACTACCCTTGCCGGTGGTGCGGTCTCCAAACGAGAACCCGTTCACTCCATCTTTCACCGGTTCTGCGACAGGTGAGACGGTTTAGTATGTGGAAGTGTCTTTTTTTTGCGATCTTGATGTTAGTCCCATAAAAAAAATCTGTATTAGGACGGAAGGAAGTTAGCTAATTAATCAGGTAAAACCTAAAATAATGTGTTAGGTTATAAGCCTTTATGGCGAAAAAGGAATGTGCTTACATATGCGAATAAATGCAACGGAGAAGTCAGAAATTTGATGTCATCATTTCGAAAATGTTTATTTCCATACTGTACTCAACTACAAAATGATATATATATGTATTTCTAATAATATCTAAACACAAACCGTTTATAGCTACATCAAAAGTTATCATAAGTTCATAACCTTACCTTGTGTTTAAAATAGATCACATATTATTTTGACTATTTAAAAATTGCCACTCTATGGTACTACATTCTCATAAATATTTGTATCCGGCAGAGAACTAAGGTAAGCTAGCTGAAGAGTCAGTAGGCTGGTAGACGTGTTCTTGAGTGGAGACCGCGAATAGGCAAACGCGTAGAGCGCCCTCCGACAAGGTGAGGTGACGATATACGCAAAAAATTCTCCATTTTACTGTACGCAGAACCTACGCCTGTTATGTTTTTATCTCTCAACTATGAGCAAACACATAATAATTGCACAGCCTCACCAAATTCCCAGCTGTCATCAAATAGATTACAAAGATTTAAGGGTAGGTCTCCAAGGAATAGAATGTGTACGTTGCATCTCATTAAGGGTTGAGTTCGTTGGTTCGTAAATTAAATAACGTACTATTCGCCCCCGACTTCGGCTATACTTCGATTGAAAGGTTATATGGGGGTGAGAGGGTTTTGAATGTTGGTTATAGACGATTGTGGGTGTGTGCTAGACTTAAAATTTGATAAATACCTACGTGTGTTATTAATGATTGTGCGTGTGCCTTTGCATCAATAATCCCAATACTTCCGGGTATATATACTACATATCGGCCGGTGATGAGAAGAAATGGTGCAATAAACTCAGTGACTTTTGTCAGCCTTTTTTACGGGAAATACAGTTCGGTACAAGTTATGTACCGTAGTAGTGCGATCTTTGTCTTTAAAATACTCGTTTACTATTTACTATCCTTTTTACATAAGATTTTTTAAATGTGAATTTTGAACTTATGAACAGGTAGTTTAACAAGAGAGTGTGGTACTTTATTTAAAAAATACATTTCCCCAAGAAGGAATTACCCATTTTGTATAGTCTGAGGATCGCAACGGCAAGTTTATTTTAATTTTAAGTATTGATGATGAAAGTCTCCTTTTAATCTAAATAAACTTAGATTTTTTGAACGTACATATTAATAATATTTACAATGCCACGGTACTTTACAAAACAAAGATAGCAGGCGGTGTGTAAGCTTACACTGGATGTATCCAGTATCCATATAGTCTGGTTGCCCTGTTTATAGGTTACGATGACTATGAAATGTTGTAACAGACTTGTCGCATTCTGAATCATATTCAAGCGTCATGATCATCATCATAATCAACCCACGGCAGGTCACTGCTGAACACAGGCCTCTCCCAATGCACGCCACTGCGCCCGATCCTCGGCTATTCTTTTCCATCCACTGCCAGCAGCCGTGCGAATATCGTCGCTCCAACCCTTTGGAGGGCGCCCCACGCTGCACTTGCCTAGTCGCGGTCTCCACTCAAGAACACGTCTACCCCATCTATAGCCTTAAACTGCCACCTCAGTTGGCTTGTCATTGAGCTATATCGATTTCTTTAGTTTTCTGTCCGATAACTTCGTTCCTGATTTTATCCTCCCGAGCATAGCTCTTCCAAAGCTTGCTTAGCAACTTTAAATTGGTGTGCTGACGAGAGTAAGACCCGACAAACCTTTACGAAACGAAAATGAACTGTTTTTAAGATAGCTTATTCATTAGATGTAGTTTACAATTTAAAGTAATTAATTTGATTGAAACATTTACAAGTTATAGTAACCCCAATACTCCAATTGGGATCGAAATAACAACCCATCAATACAATTAACCCCTGGTGAGAAACACGGCCAGAATCATCAGCGATAAACGCAACCCATGACGTTCACGCCATAAATCTCAGTTCAAATCTCGCAGCGAATCTGTCCGAGCGACATAAACGCCCCTTAATAAGGATTAACTGCGGGGGCGAACTTACCCTTAATAGATTTTTATGCAACACAAAAGAGAGTAAGCGCCATCGAAACTAGAGACGGATACGACGTTTTTGTTCGGACTGGTGAAATTTTTATTTTTAACTTTCAATAATTGCTGTGAGCATGTGTTCCGTCACTCCGACAAGATTATTTTAGTTATGGCCTTAAACTGCGCAGTTAACAGTTACAAATTATTGGGGTGTAAATTCATTGACAAATTGGTGTTATCGTTAGAAGCAAAGGTTGACCATTGGGTATTCCTTTGTTAACCGACTTCAAAAGAGGAGAAGGTTCTAAATTTAACACGATTTTTTTAAAATGACCATGTTATTAATTTGTTTTATCATATTTCCAATTCAGATGATCGTTGTTTGTTAGATTATAGATATAGATATAATATAGTTATCAAAATATAGATAGAACATTTATTGTGAACTTGCAGTTTCATCAGCAGTCGATCGATTTCATATGATACTTTGACTACACTAGAATGAAATAAAATAAAACTTTTTATTTGGTCTTTATTTTTTAAGTTTACATACGCAGGTTTTAAAAAAAAACCTGAATGAACACATTTTTTTATATCATCGAGTTTGACTTGTAAGTTAAGATAGCCCGACAGAAAAGATGATTGCTAGGTACTATATATTTAGTGAACCGAAATCGTCTGGGACGACTGAAAGGCTCTAGAGAAGAGAGAAGTATAGAGAGGCCTTTGCCCATTAATGGTATATCTCAATCTAATCACACCATGTATTTTTACTGCGCCATTTCCCAAGGTCTTGTGCTAATCTTTCCTAAGATATCCCAGCCATTCATACAATATGGTTCGGCCAAGGAGTCTGACGTTCTGCCCACTGTCCCACACTTGGCTATCACACTGTTACGCTCAGTTAAGTTTACCAGCGTCTTCAACCCTTTATTAACCTTTTCTTTGTCGCGAAAATGCATTCCTTGAAAGGTATCCCTTGGTTGGAGAACTAGGTGGATGATATAGATTTTGAAAAATTTACTTTATCCAATAATGGGCCACCTTTTTAATGCGCCACTTTTCACGGTCCCAAAGTTTTCCCAGTCATTCGTAGCTTATGGTCGGGCTAGATAGCCCGGTCCACCCACTATCCTTCGTCCGTCACTTGTCCATCACTCTGTTACTTCAATCCTTTATTAATTGGATGGTATAGATCAAAAAACAGAATTCGGACAACAAGTACATATTCATATGGTGTGAGTAGTTAATGCGTCTAATAGTTTAATCTATGCCGAGCTCAGGCATAGGTTGATACACCGTAGGCTGTTAGCAAATTGCCTAGAAACTAGGTTAACGATGCACCATGCAGCTTAGTAGGTCATCCAGGCATGTGCCTGACGTAGGATGTCCATGGACATTGGAGCTGTGTACTCCGTAGATCACATTGTAAACATATCAACAATAACTAGGCCTATCGAGCGAACATAATGACTGAAAAAGTTCAAAAATAGGTATATACTTGTCAAGAATAATTTTGTTTACTTGAAATGGAAAATAAGGCTTTACTCACACAACACACAGCATATACAGGAGTCATTCAATTCTTCGGCTTAAAAACAACAACTTTTACGGTGAGGCCAACCTTTAATTCGCAAAAAAGTACTGCCCCATACATTATCATCGAGGTAGAAAATTGACGAGTTTGTATACAATAAAAAATAAAAATTGCGATTTTGATGTTGACCCCATAGAAAAAGTTGTTTGCCTTGATATTTGCATTTGGCTCCATAAATTTGGAAATGTCCGTATGGAAGGTGTGCTTTTTTATTTCGATTTGGTTCAAAGTTGTTGTCTAAAACCAACCAAAAACAAACTATGTATATTGCATATTTAAACATTGTATGTAAGTATCTAGGTTCGTATAGAAAACACACTTGTTGCAACATACTGACAAAGCGTCGAGGCGCGAGGAGCATGTAACAAAGAAAAATCTGCGCGAAGCAGACCGCGGAGCAGTGTGCACCTAAGTCTTATCTCATAATAATAAATATTGAACCCATACATTGCTCTGATCTTATGATAAATAGCTCTTGTGTTACAGAAATCAGAATACCCAGACCCGTGACAATATAGAAAAAAAAATTACATTTACCGACCGGGAATCGAAACCGGAACCTCAAAGATAGCGACACCAAGTCCGGTATGCTCGCCTCTCAGCTACGGAGGTCGTCATTCAGAAGTCTCATTTAGAAGCCATTTTTTAAAAAGAGCGTGAATCTAAATGCAATGCTACGTTGCGTTGCGTTGCTTCGCCTTAGCGATGTTGTTGCGACGACGCAAAGCAACACAACGAAGCAGTGTAGCTTCTCTCTTAAAGCCATATCACAAAGGCGATTTTTGGGCGTCGGCGATGACGCTACTGAATCGCTGCAATATCGCAACTGCTTTGACGCGTTATTGGCGACAATTTAAAATAAAACTTTATTAGATCGGGTCTGGGAGACATGGGAGGGATGAGATCCGTCCCCGGGCAAAGAGAATAATTGTTTTGGTACCATAACACACTGATGTAAATTCTTTGCCGTGGGATCATGACAAAATGTTTTTTTGTTTAAGACATATTTGTTTATTTATCTATATAATCTAATTCATTAAACTTTAATTTGCAGGTATGTAATGTATGTATACTCATCTGGAGTGTTTCCGCCTTAATTAACCGAAGTAGATGGATTACGCTGTTCTAATTATCGTTATTGCGACGATGTTTGATTAATTGCGTATGTGAGGAAGCCTGAAACAATTGAGAATGTTAATTAATACATAAGTTACGATCCTTTTTACAAATTATGTGTTTTCAGTCAATTAAAATCTGGTATTATAAATATGTTTTTTAATTGTAGGACATAGCATCTTATAATAGAATATAATATTTATTCAGTTAAAATAAACATAGTTAAAAAATTTAGTCACTGTTACAATCTCCACACTAAGATTTTCTGTTTCGTGAAGACCACATAGTTTTGCATGATATTTTTATGGTCCCATAGCTTCTGCCCACGTCTTCGTCTGCGTAGACATGTGAGAAAATAATAATAATCCCACGAGATCACAAAAACGAGATAAAATTTTAACCACTGATAACAGCTGATCGGGATGTTTACAGAAGGAAAGTGTTTTTTTAGCGAAATTAATGTAAAGGTGTTGCATTTGACAAGTCGATTCCCAATAGAAGGAAGCTCACTAATAAAGACCTTATTTATGACAAAGACAAATAGTAATAATAAATTGTTACTACAATCGCACCAATTATCTAGCCTCTAGCTAACGGAAAAACATACTTAAACACATTTATAAACATCCATGACATGACAACAAATAATCACACAAACATTTTCCCCTTGCGGGATTCGAACCCGCGACCGCTGGCTTTTTAGTCCGGAGCTCTTTGATTATGGCATGGCCACCATATCATAATTATAGCAACCAGAAACAAAAGATATCGGAAATTATATTTTTATTTTATCATGTTTACTGTGTGTCAAGGTATTTAAAAATATTTAAATTAAACTTGAATTCTTTTTAAAATATCGTTGCATGTCTGCTTAAGAGGATTTTTTTATTAATAATTTATTTTATTTTATTAATATATATTGGACATCATCACATTCATTGCTCTGATCCTATGATAAGTAGCTTAAGCACTTGTGTTACAGAAATCAGAAACAACGACAGTAACACTACACACCCGGACCCGAGACAATATAGAAAAGTTATTTTTCCACATTGACCGACCGGGAATCGAAACCAGGACCTCAGAGATAGCAACATCAAGTCCGGTATGCTCGCCTCTCGGCTACGGAGGTCGTCTACTTTTTAATTAAACGGTTTTTAAATAAATGTTCTGCACAGAGTACTTATTAATAAAATTCTTAGTGAAAGGACAAACGAGTTATCTAAACAATACCCTGTTCCTCTTGACTATTACATAATAATTTACACACACATATGGACACACACTTAAGACATTGCAACACAACACAACATCCCTACATTGCAGCACAGTTATTTATTTCATTTCTCGTAGATGCGTCTCCGAGGCGTGCTAGGGCGGGCCGACCCCGCCCGCCCAATTATTTATGTATCCCCTCACTAAAACGGGTTAATTTCTGTAATAAAACAACTCCGCTGAAATTAAATGCTATCAGACAGGTTAAGTCTTCTTCCCTTGTTTGACGAGACGCCGTGATTTAAAATGAAAGAAGAAAGGTTTTTGTTTTACCAAAGCTTTTTGGTTAATACAAAAAGCACGTATACTATGTTTTGTTAAATTACTTCTCTCCTGAAAGAGCTGCCCCTTCTCTGGAAGAGATCGCTTCTAGCTATAAGACCGCCTAAATTGTGCTATTCTAAATGTATTTTTTTCTCAGTACTGTTTGTTTTGTGTGGTGTGCCATAAAGAGTATCTATCTATCTATTTCTGTGCCTTTTGTGCCTTGGTAGGTACGACCCAACTCGAATTTAATGAGTAAGCTTACATTTCGGAATATACCAGTGTGCCCTGAGTTTGTGATCTTTGACTCTTTGTCTAAAAAAAAAAAAACCTAATAGCTTACCAATCAAGTTGCTTTGGATATAAGTTATTTCTTAATAACCAAAAGTCTCTACCTTACTTACAATTCTAAAACAGACTTTCTTACCTTGTTACATTTCCAACTTAATATTTTTGTATCGAAGTAAATACTTTCTATTGCTATTAGCGATAAGACCGCCTAAATTGTACATCTTTCTGTAAAAATCATGTGTATTTTACTTGTATGGTGTGCAATAAAGAGTATCTATCTATCTATCTATCTACTTTCTGCTTTCTTCATCTAGACTAATTATTACGGTTCTGGTGTATTTCGTAAGCACCGCTCCGTTACTAACTGTAAATCTTATATATACGCATACAATTAGGCTCATCACTATCTTAAACTAAACATAAATGTTATCAATCATAATTATAAGTTAATAGGGTCAGTCGTAAACCCTAAGCGACGACCCTATTCACTGTATCTTATTCACAACTGCCCTGCAAAACACTCCCTTTGGGCCAATTATAGTCGAAATCTCGTTTACTCATTTATTTAAAAAAAAAACATTGCGATGGCAATCAGCAAAATCTATTCGTGAAAAATGTTACGTGATCGTTCCCAAAAATAATGACAAGTACATACATTATCTCAAAGTAAGAACTAAGATGCCCTAAGAGTGCGTCGAGGCGATAGCGCGTCCGTGCGCTCCCCTCCGCAGCGAGGATTACGCCAGCCCTAAGGACCAAACTGGCAAGAACCGAGCCTGCTTCGCAAGATAATTGCAATTAGTTGACGACTTTACAGGCTTTGGTTTGAGCGTCATCTTTTGGGGTCTTACCCTTTTCTTTCGTTTAAAAAATAGGGGGCCAAATAGTTAAGATAATACACCAAGTGAGATGGCTCAATGGTCTTGAAGTCAAGACTTAACTTCCTTGTACCATAGTGGCTATTTGCCAGGGACACCCTAATGAACATAAGTATTCCAATTTTGAAAAGTTTGCTTCATAATGGGCCCGACCGGGATTGAGCCTGGAACCCTTCGATAAATAAATAAATAAATATTGGACAACATCACATACATTGCTCTGATCCTGTGGTAAGTAGCCAAAGCACTTGTGTTACAGAAATCAGAAACAACGACGTAACCACAACACCCAGACCCGAGGCAATATAGAAAAGTTATTTTTCTACATTGACCCCACCGGGAATCGAACCCGGAACCTCAGAGATAGCGACACCAAGTCCGGTATGATTGCCTCTCGGCTACGGAGGTCGTCGGAATAAAAAAATAAAAAAGCAGAATCACCGGTCTACTACGCCAATGGGGTCGTCCTTAAAGGAGAAAACGTCAGATTTGTGTTGTTGATTTTGATTTTAAAACTCTAAAGCCTTCCTTAGACCGAAGAACCTTTAAAAAATATGTTCAGTTTGAAAGATTTTGCAATAATTTGACGACTTCACCGGTTTTGATTTAGGTGTAGTATTTTAGTTCTTTCACTTCTTTGAGATTATAAAAACGTATGAAGCAGTTCTTAAAGAAATACAAATTTCAACACTGCATAGTAAAAAATGTGCAGAGCAGCATTTTTTACCGCCCCAACTCCTCAGTCCCTCCTCTTAACAATATCGGTGACATTAAGAGCTTCACTTTCACACCAGCAACAATATGCCACGTCCGTATCTGTGTACGACATACGACCACCCACGTGACCCTACCGTTATGATACAGGGTGTTACATAAGTTATCAATTAATTTATACAAGATATTTTTAAGTTTTTTTTCTATCCTGGACAAGATATATATTTAAAAACTTGATTTAATAACCGTCGTTAAACTATTAATATAAAGAATATGAAAGACAATGAATCATTGGTATGTTACTTATGGCTTTGTATCGCAATATCAATCTTTTTATTTCTTGTATATTCTATTCGTAATTTTTACCCAGAACTATGAAATTTGGTCCTTCGAACCGGATAAAAGCAAGGTCCTTCATGCCGGATATCGAATTAATATTCCCAAATCATCATTTATATAACATATTCGTTTTAATATCGCTCAGCGTTGCGCGCGCACGCGGCGCTGTTGTCGCACGCGCCGGCACGTGGCTGCTCGAGGGCGGCCGCCGCTAGCACTAATTTTGGCGGGAACGCCATATTGTGCCGCCATTGTGGTAATTCGGAATCGTTTGCTCATTTGATCCAGTTCTTGTCTCGTTATTTGGGGGTTTATTAATTTGGGTTGTTAGTGTCAATGAATTATTGATTGTTTTTTGTGTTCGGACGTATGTTTTTATCTTAGGCAAAAGTTTCTAGGCTTGGGCAAAAGGTGTGAGAATTGATTTCAAATTGTTCATACTGATTTTCTTTCATGCATTGTAATGGGAGTGTTAATGCGTCACGTCACGTCACGTCACGCTACACATCTCTGCACCCCTACCTCGCACGCTTAACGTAAGTAGCAGTATTATTTTCATCAAAATCTATTTAGAAAAAAAGTTGAAGTAATAAAAAGAAAGCAAGTAATACTGCCATAAGATGTTAAGGCTGATACCCTCAGTCTGGTAAATTTTATCTTTAATGCGACTCCAATTAGGACACTACACAAAATTAACTGAAAAATACATTATAAATGACCAATTCACAATTCCCATGTACTAAAAACTCGATAACTACAACAAAGGGCACTATCAAAAACCATTAAAGCTCAGCACCAGGTTGCTATAATATTAAAATAGTTCCCCGAGCCGCCGCGGGCGCTGCAAAAATAAATCAAATAGTACGTACAAGTTTAATTGTTAAAACACTCGTCTAGGATACACAGGTCGCTCGCAATCTGTAGAACCCATGCAATGTTAATTCGGGTTTTGTTTTTCGTAATTTAAAATCAGTCAGGGGTCTAACCAAAGGGGATGTAAATACTAAGTTTGGTCTAACAATGAACGGTTAACAGTATCTAAGCAGTGTTGTTTTTACGCACAACAATGGTTCCGTAGTTGCCTATCACAATATGTGGTATTTCCTACCTGTTTTACTTATTGACAACTTCATCTAAGTAATTTTCTCTCCCGAGTACATTTTAGATTACTCGGTAACATGTAAAGCCTGCCTATTGTGATAGTTTTCTTTTTAATTTTGTTTATACTACTGTCTTAATTTTTTTCACATTTCTTAAGGCAACTTAAAGGGAAGGGAAGAAGGCGAAACTTAACTCCAACAAAATATCACTTTAAAGCATATTAATACGCAAACAGATCCGTAAATCGAGTCATGTTTTTATATTTATCTCAGAAAATATAACATTTGAAAATAAAGACCGCCTTAGGTTACCTAGGTCGTTTTTTTTCCTAGTGTTATATTAACATAAGCTAAGTACCACCCCAGGTAGAAAAGTCGCGTCCGAATCGGTCCATCCGATTGGGAACTACGATACCAAAACACGGGACACGAGATGGGCGTCAAATGCACCCTTATTTTTATGTCGGGGTCTAAAAACGAAGAAGGCTATGAAAAATTTTGTTTTTTATGAAACCCCAAATTGAAGTAAAAGTCATCACTTGTAATGAGACAGATATGTATGGACGTTTTGTTTGGGGTGCGTTCAATTTGCCCATGTAAAGGTCCGAAGTCCGAAATCGAACAACATTTTGCACTTATCGAAGAATAAGACAAATAAAATCGTGTCTTATTTACAGCGCAATAGAATCTCTATTCCACATTTTGGTAGTCGCGGAAATGTAAGTAACTGACACAGATTTAAAGAAAAGTGTTAGGCTTATGTGTTTATAGTAGAAATTTAATGGCGATCTAAGTCAACAAAGAACCAGTTGATGCTTGTGATCTGACATCTAGAGATAAAAATGTAATAAATTTAAAGAACACAAAATAATAGACGCGCGCTATTGGGCATTGTATTACAAGTAAAAAAATAAATTCCTTCGTTTGCGAAAATTTTTAATTCCCCATAAAAACTAACTGCTTCTAGGAACTGATTTTTTAAAACTTATTTATTGCTACTCAAAGAATATTCATTTCAAATTAAAAAAATATATTTCACAATCACACCAATTATCTAGCCCCAAACTAAGCAAAGTTAAACTATGGCGACCAGATAACGGATAAACATACATAAATACTTTTATAAAGATCCAGACTTAGGTACAATGGACTAGTTTCCTGGGTCAAAAAAAGATTATTCTATTTAGTCCGTCAGTTAGGTTATCAAAAAATATTAGACCCATATTTTGTCTTTTGCCTATCAAATAAAAAATGACGAAATTAAAGAGCATCAAAGTGAGCATGTGACGTCACGCCTTGCTAAAAAGTGTCGCAAGGCATGACGTTACGCGGAACTTTAACGGGCCATATCTTCATAATTTTCTGTTTGATTGAGAAAAGAAAAAATACTTGTCCAATATTTTCTGTTAATCCAACTGATGGACTAATTAGATTTTTTTAGGAAACTAGCCCATTGCTCGTGCTCATCACACAAACATTTGCGGGATTTGAACCCGCAACCGCTGGCTTGGTGGTCCGGAGCGCGAACTACTACACCAGACGGTCGTCAATAGAATAAAATCAAATGATTAAGTTTAGGTTCTAAGTTGTAGTTGTAGTTGGTCTGTAGGTACTGTTTTATAAGTCTAAAAGAAAATATTTTTTAACAAATTGATCCTCATGCGACATAATTTATGTCACTTCTAGATCTCCTAAGCTTTGTACACGACGTATTCGATATACGCGGAGTGCGGGGAGTGTAATTGAAAGCAAACACGCATTGTTGCGGCCCGTATCAATCAGCCGGCCGATAGTTTTCTCTGACAAACAGGGGAGGCCCAAGACCGACCCAGGCCTAAAGAACCCTGGCGATTTGCTGTCCAAGCACCAAACGATTGTTACAAAGAAAATTGTCCACACCTACAAACCTTTCACGGTAGGACAGAAAGGCTATATTAAAGTTAAAAAAAAACAAGAACAACTGCAAGTCGGACTCGCACACCGAGTTTAAATTTGTAGATACTCAATAAACTAGAAACAGGCATTGTATTTGATTTCGTTCTGCTAAGTCACTAGCAGTCTAGATAATAATGTGTATTTAAACAAAATGATAATAGGTTTTTACAATAAATAAAAAATTCAGGTATCGAGTCTCGCAGTTTCATTCCAAATATATGGTTTTCAGATTTTTCCCTGTACCTGTTAGTATAATACGATATTACTTCCTAAATTTCATAGGCCTAGGTCAAGAGAAAGTACCCTATAAATTTTGATTCCCTTGAGTGTCAAAATATACGTTTTGTGCGGCATAAAACGCCGTATCCTTTTTTTACGTTGACTTAGAAAATTTATTTTTTTACAGCTTCAAAGGAATGTAGACATGAGTATATGGTTTTAATTTCAACTTGATACCTATACGCGTTCCCAATATCTTCTGGTCTTGACAGACAGACGGACAACAAAGTGATCATATAAGGGTTCCGTTTTTTCCGAGATACGGAACCCAAAAACAATCCAACTTTAGCCGCCCGGGGGCGTATTTTGCCAAACACGAACGAGACACTGTCATGGCGCACCGGTGGAGCATAGCGCGAGCACGCCTGCACGGGCCATCATCCAGCTGATTTCTACTAATAAACAGGTTTAGATGATATAACAGACAGTGTTTCCACTAATTAGTTAAGTGTACTTTAGGGGAAACCGGGTTTAGTAGACTATATCGGTGGTTGACTAGTGGTGTTGGAAGTGTTGCGTCATTTAGCTAATCGTGAGAAAGCAATGCCGTGTGTCCGGTGATTGATTGGAAAGAAGAAACGACTTTTCGCACTTAATTTATTAATGCAACACATTTAAATAGGTCATGTTTCCTACCCCTATAGTCAACTATACCCGGTCTCCTCTATCACTACAATTTTATTACCAATAAGGTGAGAATGAAGTTGAGAGAGTCGAAAAAATTGGTGCCCAAATATTACAGACTCTACTATAACCGTTAGAAATTTGTTTTACTATTTAGCTGAAAATAATAAATAAGTTATTTTTGGTTAAAGCATATAGTCAAGTTAAAATAAACGCATTTATTTACCAATAAAAAAAGTACATAAGAAAATCATTAATAGGTACACACATTACATGTCGACTTTTTAACATCGTCCAGAATGGCGAACAAAATATCATCTACATAATGCAAACAGTCCAAAATTGTCTCCTGAACTAGCTAACAACCCCAGAAACAAAGCGCCGAACAAGGCAGGCAAAGAACGACAAAACGCGGCATTCGACTCCCGGCAAGGCCCGCCGTATCGCGACCGGGCCTTATTTGAAACACAAATATTTGCACCCAATGAAACTTTTCCGCACTCCGCAGGCCTTTATTAATATTTTATTATTTTGTCTTGTAGCTCCGTTTCGGAAATTCAAAACTTCCCTTGTTAGCAACTCTCCGCTCTAAAGCGATTATATTTTAAATTATTTTAATTAAAACACTGTGCAAACGGCGCCTTTGGAATTATTTCCTAGAATATTACAGATTCAGCTAATATTAATATTAGCGGGCATTCACGGCTTTCGAGATTCTAAAGATTATGAATGGGATTCTATGAGTCGATGGGAACCACAGATTTGCATATAGTACACAGAATAGTAACTATTTTCTGATATCTTTAGGTCATTTAATGTTGGACAACATCACATACATTGCTCTGATCCTATGATAAGTAGCTTAAGCACTTGTATCACAGAAATCAGAAGCAACGACAGTACTTACCACAACACCCAGACCCGAGACAATATAAAAAAGTTATTTTCCTACATTGACCGACCGGGAATCAAACTCGGAACATCAGAGATAGCAACACCAAGTCCGGTATGGTCGCCTCTCGGCTACGGAGGTCGTCGAGGAGGAGGTTTTTAACCATTGGACCAAAATCAAAATCGCAAAATCAATTTTCCCACTTACCCTTAGCTTATACATATACGGCTATTTTGTAAGGAACAGTTTCGTTTGCGATTTCAATAGTAATCCTAGTAATTAGTTAACAATAATAGGACCCTAAGTATAGTCTCTTAACTTGTACATACAATAAGCTAAGAGTTTCAGTTCAATTCAGTTTTCTTGTTGAATTCTCTCAAGTATTTCGCCGTCAATAAGCCAGAGTAGTTGCATCAGGTAACATACCCTCAACAAAAAAAATATGAAAATATAAGGTGCTTCATAAATATCTGCAATAGATTACGATAGTGAAGGAATTACGTGCCCCGGATCGGTAATAATTATTTGCGAAAAGACAGTAATTAAATGGTTACTTGCTTCAATTTGCACAACATACTTCGTCATTCGCCCTTAACACTGCGCGCGAGCGAAATAATGTGAAACGTTAGCCTTTTTGGACAGATGTGGACGGTTTGAGACAGAATAAAGCCTAATCTTTATTTAATATAATTTTTTTAATGAAAAAATGAATGATGTTTTGGACATAAAATTTCTTTACTATCATAATCTATATAAGCAATACTTTTACCCATTTCAGCCATTGCAGATACTTATGAAGCACCTTATATATAACAATCATCAAATAAATAAATATAAAAGTAAACATTAATTGTAATGGTCTCGAAGTAACATACTTTAAAAATAAGGGCAACCTCATATACATTGTAATCCTTAGATAAGTAGCTAAAGCACTTGTGTTATAGAAATTAGAAACAACGACGGTACCATAACACCCAGACCTGAGACATAATATAAAAGTTTAAGTATATTTTGATATTGATTTTGATTTTAGTAATTCCGGCGTGATTGCCTTTCGGCTACGGAGGTTGTCAACTTGTATCAAGGATAGGTAATATTTTCTACTGAATTTTTAACAACTGCCTCTAGTACAGAAAACTAGCATTATGAGTGCAAAAAAAACCTTACATAAGTACTTGTGTTACGAATACGAGGTATCAGACAATTATAGATCATGCCAGGGGCAACTCAACACACCCAGTCCCGCCCAAGCCAATTTAGAAAAGTTAAGTTACGAGAATTTGCAAGATCAGAAGTAAACGTAGAGAATAGTTTAAGGCAATGACATTAAAATTTTATGAAAAATTATTTTTTATGTTTAAACAATTTTATTTCCCGTAAGAAATTACAAGTTCACATAAAATGGGATTTACATAAGTAACGTTTCTAATATTATAATTTTTAACAAACATAATAAGCATAAAAATAAATTCAGCCCTTTTGTTAGACTTCCTTAAGTGTAACTGAGTAGGTTTGCGCCGCCGATTAAAAATGGTGTTTACCCGCGAAACGCCGGTGTTGCCAGCAACATCGCAAATATTTACCCCTTCTGCCTTCTCTATTATCACCCGAGAAATAGCGAATGCGATAGTAGGTATAGGCGCAAAAATATAGATGTAAAATAGAATTTGGTAAACTTAGTTAAAAAGTTTTTACTAAATGTAATATTTATAAACGACTAGCTGTTGCCCGCGACTTCGTCTGCGTGGTCTTTAGGGGTATGAAAAATAGATCATGGCCGATTCTCAGACCTACTCAATATGCTCACAAAATTTCATGAGAATCGCTCAAGCCGTTTCGGAGGAGTACGGGAACGAACATTGTGACACGAGAATTTTATATATAAGATATGACGTCCGTTTTTGGATATGACGTCCCTAAAAACGGTGTTTTTTTCAGTATGTTATTTAGGTTTACATAGGTACATATCAGTATTTGCCAGTTTGTCAGTGCGTACACTTTATTGAATCCCATAATTAGGTACAATTAAAAGTAAATTGAGGTAACTATTGGTGAGTAAGTACCTCAAATGTATACGATTAGTTATTATTAATTACTAAGAAAAATCTTAAATCTTAAAAAAATCTTAATTTTACTAACACCTTTTACTAAATCAATTAACTATTTATTTAATTTAATTAACTAACATTAATGCAAAAAATAAAAAAGCTAGAAACCCTTTACCGCATATTGCGCATATATTTTTTTAACTTCTGAAAATACCGAAAAACAATATGGACGTGGATACACTCTGATTCAAATAATGATTCTCTCAATTTTGCGCTGTAGACAATTTAAATATTCAAACTATAAACCTATTACAAGTTCGCTACTCAAACTAGTGGCAGCTACGGGGCTTAAAGTTTTTGTGAATTTTACACAAGTTGCTAGATTAACGGAACCGTACACCAGCCCGACAACTTCGCCCTCCTTTAATTAATTAAATTGTTCTTCGGAAAATTCAGAGCAGTTTTTGAGTTTATACTCACAAGAAATTCGAAAATTTTAGAAGTTTATTTTATTTTTTAAAACTATGATGCATTGCGAACATGAAACTTCAACTTGGCTGTATAACCAATACCTTTGCCTGTCCTGACAAAACGTAATGAAAACCACAAAAATATCACAGAGCATTAGTATTGTTATCGGCCTAACATAATCCCTTTTGAAGAGCTGCGAAACTGTGCAATATTTAATCTGTTCTAACAAAAATCGGCGATTTGTACAAACAAAATGCACAAAAATAATACCTATCGCTTTGTTAGCGATTTTCAATTGAAATCTATTACAATAGAATAAGGTACATTTTGCAACAAAAACATAAGTGCGAGCAGTTAGTTCACGCGTCATTTCTGAGGACCCTCGATGTTGCCGACAAATGACATGCCGAAGACATCGAGTGATTCTGCCTGCGTTTATGGAACGCTTGCTTTTGTGACGCTGTTTTTATAGGATTTTGTTTCTGACACTATTCTTCCCAGAGAGGACATTATTGTATCTGTTTTGATATCACAAACAACCACTAAATACCATCGAGATATACTTACAGAAAAAACGATTGCAAAATTTCGCCCTACCAGTACCTATATGCAGTGATAACATAAAGCGCCGTAATCCTCGAATAAATCACGTGCTCGCAAATTTATGAGCCCACTGAGCACATACATGCGTACGTGAATTATCACGTGATGATAACGTAGCATGAAAATAAAGCCCTATAACACCTGCTTTGAAACGCCTAAAGGATTAAAAACAAAAAATCAAATTAATTCCGTGACCGGTCAGTCAATGTCCATTAATAAAAATAAAAAGTCAAATGGTAGGGTTTCCAAATTTAAATCCTTTTGTGCTAACACGTGATGGGTTGTCATATCTAGCTAAAAAAATCTTTTTAATATTCTCGATTCTTGCTACCGGCCAAACATGTGTTATTATTATTCTGTGCTTCATTCACCTTTCTTTGTGCGGACAAAGAACGGTCCACGGAACTATGGCTCGGGCATAATACGGGACATTATGTTTGAAAACATAAAGGAACCGAGAAATGTTGGAAGAAAAATGTTACGCGTTTATTCAATGTGTATTTCTGATGTAAAACAAACTGACATCGAATGTAAATACTATTGTTAAGTGTTGTCATCCGAAAAATAACTTTCATAATAGATATTTAATGGGTCCTTTTGATGAATGGAAGGTCTGGCGTAGACAAATATTTCCGTGCCTCGCGTGTTAGCCTTTGGCTCGAGCTAACGACGGATTATTATCTATCAGTGGTAATCAACAATTTCTTTGACTACTGCAAATGTTTACAGTGTTATGTGGTAATGTTTTCTGAACCGTTATTACACATTCAGTAATTACTGCCCGACCTGCAGTATCATCAACGGCTGAAAATAATAATTATAGAACATAGATTGATGGTACCACCTTTTAATTGCATACGGTAAATAGGTGTTGAGTTCGTGGAAAGGACTTTATAATATTACATAGTCTCTAACTGAAAGACCAGAAATAAATATAAGGTTTGCAATTATAAATTAACATGCGTCAGACCATACACCAATTAATATTTGTATGTGATGTCCAAAGAATAATAAATGATTTTTCTTTCTTTCTTTCAATTGTAATGGTTCATAAGGAATAAATATCCTTGTATCGTGAATTACCGGTCAATGACACCAGATCAGTGCTTCTAGCTCAGTGTTTCTTTTCGAAATCGAATCAGAAATGAGGAGATCCGTGCACGAACTAAAGTCGCTGACATAGCCCGACGGTTTTGCAAGCTAAAGTGACAGGGGGCGGGGCACTTGGCACGTAGAACTGATGAGGCAAATAGGTTTTAGAGTGAAGGCCCCGTACCGGCAAGCGCAGCGTAGGACGTCCACCCACAAGGTGGACAGCCAACCTGGTAAACCTTCTATTGCTGAAATGATGATAAGATGATGACCAGACCTGAAACAATTTAGAAATGTACGTTTTCTGAATTGACCCAAACCGGAAATTGAACTTTGCGTTTAAGGTGAATCACTGGGCCGCTACGCCAATTCGTTGTCAAAACTGAAAGTCCTGAAACAACTATTACCAAGTTTTTTAAATCAAACTTTCAAAAATCACACTAATTATCTAGCCCCAAATTAACCCTCAAATGTATGCTATGGTATTTATTATGACTAGATAACGGATAGACATACATACGAGTACTACAACTACTAACTACTTGGTACAAATGTGTTCATTACACAAACATTTGCCTCTCGCGGAATTTGAACCCTCAGCCGTCTGGATTTGTAGTCCGGAGTGCGAACCACTAGACCAAACGCGTTGTCTAAAACTGTTAAAAAGGTTACCAATCTACTTAGAGGATATAATGTATCGGGCATAAGATTTTCACGAGTCACGAGTCACATTTTAATTAGTATAGATTATGACGACCTCCGTAGCCGAGAGGCGAGTACCCCGGACTTAGCATTGCCATCTCTGAGATTCCGAGTTCGATTCTCGGTCGGTTTAATGTAGAAAACGATTTTTTTTATGTTAGGTCGGGTCTGAGTTTTGTCGTACCGTTGTTGTTTCTAATTTCTATAAAACAAGTGCTTAGCTACTTACCTTAGAATCAGAGCAATGTATGTGATGTTGTCCAATATTTTCTGGGCGACATGTGCGTGCTGGTACTGTTGTTGTGTGTGTGTGTGATCAGATCACACAGCTGATTTAAAAGCAATTAGGCAATTTTAAAGTCACCTTACGTTAGTCACCCAGAATAGTGATCATGGCTTTGCTTTGCTATCACCCAAAAAACACCATAAATTTAAATGTCGTAAAGACTCTTTAAACCCAGACAACTACTTTAATGTGTTCTAACTCTTGAAAAAATTAAGAGAAAAGTTTGATTCCTCAATAGTTATCTTATACACGTCACCCTTTCTTACTCATTGTTGCATTTTTTACGCCAACTCGGAACTAAAGGCACCTAGATCTAATTACGTATTTTATACCTGTCCATATTCAACAAGCACTGTCTGTCCGTTTAGCCACGGTGGCTCAAACATGTCACGGTCTCCCATCCAGAACTGTAAACTACAATCTAACTTAAACTTTATTTTTAGCAACATAGAGTTGTATTTGGACCGGGTTTTTTCTTGGGTTTCCAAGACGGATTCCAAGTTGTCATTACGTAATAGGGAGCCTGCGCGTGAGTTGAAAATGATGCATTGTCTTGCGGGCGCTTATGCAAATACACCAAAGCGTTCTTTATTTAAATATTATTAAACACACATTTTAATGGAAAACCACACTGAGTCAGATATACGATTTAGGACAAGGTGACCAAACGGGTTAATATGAGTAATGCGTTTGGCTAATTGTGATTTAAATTTTCAGGGTGAGAATTTTAGGATACTTATTTTAAATTCTGTTTTTGAAACTCTACCATTCTGTGTAAAGAATACTAAAAAACACTTTCAAAATATGCCAAAAAGTCAATATTCTAGTCTCGATAGGCGACATTCGGCACTTCACTTAGGTAGTAACCAGATAATAATACTTAGACTGGTACAAACAGTCAGTACTGTTACGGTATTTCAGTACCATGATTATTGAAAGTTATCGTTAACAGCTTATTTTACCGTTTTACTCTGAAAAGGGTCTCATGAATTTCCAACAGTCATAGTTATACCTAGACAGAATATAATTTACGATGACACATTAAAAGAGATGCCCATTACAGATTTCATACATTCAAATACAAGTGTATCGATATAATACCCATTTCTTCCCTTAAAAGAGCACTAACACGCGTAACACAAACACAAGTGCACCAAGTAATGCATTCTAACAATTACCAAAACATTCTCAATGTACCTGTTCCCAATGAAAATACGGAAGCTTCCTGTACCGACAAAGAGTTTCTCTGATTCGCCACGCCCAAATCAAAATATATTATCGCAGATAAATCGACAATAACTGGCAACATCGGATTCGAAAAAAAGATTCGCACAATCAATCAAGCGATAAGCCAATAAACCTCAACGATGCTCTTTTGAATTGAGGATTCGATTTTTGAATTGAGAATTCGATTTTTGAATTCGCGTTCGCTATTGTTGCGTTTGGCCGGCGGCAGAGCTGCCTTGTCGAATTGTACAAAGCAGGGCGACCGGAAACGAGTGCCAGTGTCTCCTTGTGAATGGATCGGTCGGCGATGCGTTCAGGAACTATTGAGGTCGACGTGGAAGCGTCAGTGATGGTACTGACAGCAAAATAATAAAAACGAAAGAACAGTGAATATTCGACGTAGATATTGAACACATCCACAATCTCTTTGCGCGTTGAAAACATTGATGTATGTTGCAAATACCTACTACATACATTTTCTTTTACTGACTATTTTAACCTTAGCAATGTAGGTAAATGACATTAGCCATGAGATTATGATAAAGCATTACTAAAGTGTAGTACTTAGTTTATTTATAAATACATATCAATAAATTAGATGTAAAATAAAACTTTATAAAATCTTCAGCTACTTTGATATCTAACTTTTTGTACTGATCATACACCGCGATTGTAGTGCAATAAAAAATATTGAACAACAATACAACGCCCCCTATTGTAACGGAAGGCATTATAACATCGCGCCTTTGCCTTATAAAAAAAACCTAGGGTTGCGAGAGCAATAAAATTAAACATGCCATAAAGGTGGAAGTAATAATGAAATATGTATTACATGGGTATAATGTTGTTAGCCCCCGTTTAGGGAAGAATGGGCCTTTTGATAGTTCGTTTGACTTGTACCTTTTGTGCGGGATTGTCCGTGAAATCGGAGGAGATGATAGATTTATTGGACGGGCTGGGCAAAATGGCAGTTTTACTAATTACAGGGGTCAGGACGATTTGTGACTCGATTCGAGTATCGTAACTTCCGATGTTGGTAATTTCGAGTTTTCGGTAATTTTAAAGTTACGATCGGTTTACAATCGGCATTGCGCTCTGTCATAAAATGTAATGGGCGCCACTGATCAACAATAACAATGAAATATGTAATTTAGGTACCCTATGTAGGTTAGGCTATAGGTTACCGTTTTGGAATTGGTATACCTCTAAAGACGCCAACAATTTAATGAAATGGAGTTACACAAAAACATATTTTACCGGGCTGTATAAAGGAAAAAATAGAGTTTTGTATATTTTAAGGGTTCCGTACTCAAAATATATAAAGGAACCCTTATATTCTACACTATTTCGCAGAACCGATGAAAGGTGGAGTAAAGTAAGGAAGATGGCTAGCTTTGGTTGGATGAAAAAAGCGGGAGATCTTGGTCTTTGGTGCTCTTTGGGAGATTACGTCCAGCAGCAGTGGACTGCATTTCGTGACATTATGATAGGGTCACTTAGTTGTCCATTAAATTAAATAATTTATTTCATAGAATATGGTTACCCTATTAAGGTCTTGAAGCTAGATATATTCTACATATTCTGCCATTTATGGCGTTGATACAAATAACACATAATTAATCTTAACAATTTCAATTCAATTTACTTTTGTGTTTATAAATTATTTAGTACTATAAAGTTAATGTCAAAGTTAACGCATTATTGCTCTCTCTAGTCGTCATAAAATTCTGCGTCATAAATACTGCCCAATCTGGAAGTCACTAGAGGACTATGTTCAGCAGTGGACGTCCTATGGCTGAAATGATGATGATTTTAGTCTGTTTATCTGCCTGTCTGTTTGGCTATCAAGACCCGTTTTTTCAGGAACGTACTTCGTTTTATTATGATGTATTAAATTACAGTGTATGTTTACATACATAATTCTAAAATAGGTACATTATTCTAAAATCTCACGATAAGATTGTAATTCAGAAAGTGCCTACTTTCTCCACGGAGCCTAATCGATCTTTTTTGCCAAAATATTTTTACAGCCACCTTATAAGTTTTACACAAAAATGAACTTAAAAATGCAGGTAATAAAGAACTGTGGTAATTTAAGGGTTATTGTAGTAAAGACGCGTGGTCACTTTCGTTGAGAAATAAAGCCGGTTAGCGCTAATTAGTGTTAATCAAATAATGTCCTCCTTGCATCAAAACTTGCTTTCCGCCGGATGCGACGACATACGAGAGTTGATGCTTTACTATAATTTCCCATAAATATTAATTTACGATTTATGGCAAACCTAAGTGGCAATAAGTGGGTAAAGTAGCGCGAAAACCATACAGCAGATAAGACAAAGGTGGAATCCTGATTGAATATCACGTGAGCACAGCGTGCGACAACTACCTTCTAGTGCCATCATCAACTTACATATACTATATTGTCAATGACAGCTATTTTTTAGTTTTGCGGTTTCATTTCGTCGTCACGAAAAATAAATATTAAATCTATACCTATTAAGTAAGATTCTCATACTTTTTTGACTGTCCATGGGAAAAATTAAAAGTAAAAAAGTCTGCCTCATACGTCCCATTGCAGTTCATAGGTCAGGCTAACCTTATCTACAAGATGGTCTGGCCTTAATCCACGACGCGAGCCCAGTGTAAAGAATTGGAGTGGCAGATGGTCGTATGTAAAGCAATTGACTAACTTTATTGTGGGATTTAAAAAAGCAACCCTAAGCCTTTGACTAATCGATTTAATGACTAATGATTAACGATATAGCGAGGACCAACCTAGAATGAATCTTTGGAAGCAGTAGATACTTTTTAGTTAGTGATGGTATACTTTATTGATATGTAAACTATGGTCCTTGATAACTTAAATTTCAATCCCGTTTTCAGAATTGGTGACACATTGTCATAAAATAATACAAGGGGTTGATAGGAGACGCATCGCGTCGCAAACAGGAAACTATCACTCTAGGTGACTGACACTAATTTATGAACAATCACAAATCTCGCAAAGAATTTAATATGAAGACAATGAGACAGACAACTTTATCAGATAACTCAGCTGATGGCTTCGTGGAAAATTCCAAGAACGCTAGTTGTCTTTAAGTACTTAGAAAATAAAACCCTCTTAAAATACTTACACTTATCATTTTTATGACCGACGGCAAAAACATTTTTAGCTTGGCTTACAAGGGTCTTAGGACTTGCATTATTGTTAAATGAATTGCTTTGACGTCATTCGAAGACTCCTAAAAATACCTACTGATTATAAGATGTTCATTTGTTCAACAAATACTCGAGCAAAACTAAATAAGATCAAAATTAATATTATATTTGTGTGTACTAACTATTTTAATAAACAGAGCCTGGGCCCCTAACTGGAATACACCATGAACGCAAACCAGTCTTGTTTTTACATCAAACTATTTTTAAAGTAGGTATTGCTATTATAGGTAGATTACGGTAGCCCCTCTTATTAATTACTTTATTTTTAACACTAGTAAGATGTATTACCAATAATACATATATTGTAATGTTATAAAAAACATAAATCTGACACATGCGAAATTAACACTTAAATATTTACCGACTCGGCCACTTTAGACTCACCTAGAAACTAAATTATAGGTAACACAATCATTTTACTTTAGATGAGATAAGTTTAATGCACTTATGTACAGTGGTACATAGTTCAGAAATATTTACTGTAGAAGTATCTCCCAACCGCAGTTAGTCACAAAAACAATAATTGCCGTAAGATAAAGAAAAATTCAAACATTCAAAGAATAATCAAAACAAATATTTGCTTCAATAAGGAGAAGTGTGCACAGCACGACAATTTCTAATGCTTGGCAAATGAATTAAGATCTACTCACCTGAATTGAGCAGATAAATAACATCACTATAGTGACAATATTAGGACTCAAATATGTACAGAACATCTATATAAGGAACTGTTTATATGTGAATAGCTCAAGTCGGCTATAATGATATCAGACAATACTTACGATCGACACCTTTGTTCGTTCAACTTACATGTTTTTATAAAGATCGTATGCAGTTAAGTATATAAGTTGTACTAAGATAGATAGATAGATACTCTTTATTGCACTACTTGTATGGTACAAGTAAAATACAAATGATTTTTACAGAAAGATGTACAATTTAGGCGGTCTTATCGCTAATAGCGATCTCTTCCAGACAACCTTTAGGTAGAGGACAACCATTAAAGAAAGGGGAAGGTGTTGCAGAGTTCTTAAAATTCTTACCCGATACAAATAGACTAAGGTTATTTTAACGCATGCGTGACGTTTCAGATTTAAGAAAATATGATAATAAAAAAAGAAACATTTATTTTGCACTTAAAGTAGGTAGATACTTACTAAATTTTATTCTATGGCCTCAGTAGTCAGTACATAAAGTTTATCATAATCTTCTGCTTCCAGGTCCCAATATTTTATCCTTTTTTCATCATTTCATCATTTCAGCCATAGGACGTCCACTGCTGAACATAGGCCTCCCCCATTGACTTCCAGATTGGCCGGTTGGAAGCGGCCTGCATCCAGCGCCTTCCTGCGACCCTTGCCAGGTCGTCTGACCACCTTGTGAGTGGACGACCTACTCCATTCTAGAACCTTTCTGCCCCATCGGCCGTCAGTTCTACGTGCTATGTGCCCCGCCCACTGCCACTTCAGCTTGCTAATCCGTTGGGCTATGTCAGCGACTTTTGTTCGTTTACGGATCTCCTCATTTCTGATTCAATCTCGCAAGGAAACATCAAGCATAGCGATTTCCATAGCACGCTGTGCGACCTTGAGCTTTCTTATGAGGCCCATAGTGAGAGGCCACGTTTCAGTTCCATATGTCATCACTGTATTTTATAATGCCAATCGATGTTGAGTCAAATTAATTAGGTAAAACAAATCAAATTATTATTTGCATGAATAAACCATATTAAAGATGTTATAGTTAAGGTATAGGTGAGGTTGTATAAGTCATAGAATTCAGTCTGATAAATATTGAAACAATAATTTACACATGACAACCCACATTATAAAGATAAGAAAGTAGATTTAGTCGAGAATGCAACATTGTCAACTACCCTATTTACTAATGTATACTGTTGAAACCATGCCACAAATGAGCAATTATATTTGGTACTTAGAGCATTTGTGAACAAGCACCTTTTTACCCTACCATAAAATATTCGTTAGAGAAATAAGATCCGTATGTTTTTTTTATAGATTAGCATCATAAAATATAGAATCTTTAATCTAAAAGCTTAATATAATTATAAAATATAGAATCTTTAATCTAAAAGCTTATTATAATTATAAAATATAGAATCTTTAATCTAAAAGCTTATTATAATTATAAAATATAGAATCTTTAATCTAAAAGCTTATTATAATTATAAAATATAGAATCTTTAATCTAAAAGCTTATTATAATTATAAAATATAGAATCTTTAATCTAAAAGTTTATTATAATTAACCCACGTCAGTCCACTGCTGAATATAATCCTCTCCCAATGACTGAACCCGATTGATCCAAAAGCTTATGTTGGTTTGATACTGTTTTTTTATATAAATACAGTTTTACTCACTACCAAAAATAAAAATGTACTGTTGTAAATATTTACTGTGGGTTTATTCATCCAGGGTCCATAGATTTCACCCTGTATCCGTAAAACAGCTTCATGCATGACCGAGCAAAAATAAACGCAATGTCTGGTGAAATACCTCATTATTACACTTTATAAATAATTTGTCTAAGTGCACATACTTATTATCACATGTCAGTGCTATATGAAATTTTCCATGTGCCGTGAGCTCGCGAGCTAAGTGGCAAGATGGTCGCTAAAGATTTCAGCAAACATAATTATTGAAAGTCGCACGTCCGACGCTATTTGATCTTACTTATTGGCCAACAGCGATTACGGTTAGACACTGTTCTTAGGCGTTTGGCGGCAGTTGGCCAGGCAAACATTTTGATGGACATATCAGCAAGTCTTGAACGCTAAACAGCAACTAAGCAGTTCATGCTTATGCCAAATTATAAACAGAAAACAACAAGACATAGCTGAAGTAATGACACTGAATTAGTCATAGTGAGTTATTAGAAGTTAAGCTTCATATAATCTAATACATACAATGTCCGATAGACATCCCTCACGAAATCTTGGAACACTCAAAAAGTCGTCAGTGTTTCGAAGTTGAATAAAATTGAATTTGCCCACTTAGTTTAGTTAGAAAGTAAGTAAGTAAGCTTAGTATGCATGTGGAGCTAACCTTTAAGTATCTGTAGCATTTAGTTATTAAGTTATCAAATTATATGCGTATGTATTTGTGTAAACGGATGTTGGTTGGTCTAAATAATAAATAAAAAAAACGTGTGCGCATTGTAAGTATGAAGATTAACTTCTGATACCCATAACTATTATTTCATCGGCATCATCATCATCATTTCAGCCATAGGACGTCCACTGCTGAACAAAGGCCTCCCCAATGACTTCCAGATTGGCCGATTGACCTTTACCAGGTCGGTGGACAAACGACATTACGCTTGCTGGTGCGTGGCCTCTATTATAGGACCTTTCTGTCCCATCGGCTGTCAGTCAGTATTTAATGATCTGAGACCCCTGGCACCCCTACTAACAACGATAAACGGTACCATCGTAAGCAGTATAGTTTTTACGTCAAACTCTATAAGGTGTACGGTAACTTTTATATTTTAGAATGGAAAAATGTGCATTTTTCTGCTCAACTCCGACAACTTTTTCTGTATGACCAACATCGAAATCTCAACAATGAAACCACTTTCCGATACAAAATGACAAAGCAGCTGTTACGTTTTGTTTAAGGAAGTTTTTTTTGAGATCTACATGTTGATTCCATAGATCAGTTGTTGGATTGTAATGCTTTAAATATCCTGTTAAAGCAATTCCCTTGTTACACCAGTCAGCCATCACAAATTAAGCGTACTAAACAAAACAAACAATTAAATAATTAAAGGCTTTAGTGTTTACAACTCGCGAAACCTATTTAGTTATTTTTACTTTTTATCTTAACTTAACTTAAAGTAACACAGAATCAAACAAAGAAAACACGTCATTGACTCATTAGCATCATTTTGACTAATAACAGAGATATAATGCATTTATATCGTCACAGCAAATAGTTCGTTAAAACTTACAAAATGATACGATATAATATGTAACTTAGTCCTGTTCCTGTTTGTTGATAAATATGCATATGGAATATGTACCATGTTTCTTTTTTAGCCGATAGCGTCTCCTAACAAAAACTTTTTTTTTGGCCTGAACCAGGAATCGAACCCGGAAACCTTTGCGATCTGAGATCATCACCGCGCTACTACTAATTACTTTACACTAATTCTTTTTCAGTTTGTCGAGGAACGGGTAAACTCATTCTCAAAATTTTCCAAATGCAAGTAAATGAAAAAGGATCATTTCAAATCCTAAGATCATCATCATTATAATCAGACCACATCAGTCCACTGCTAGACAGAGGCCTCTCCCAATGGACGCCACGGAGTCCAAACCACGGCCGTTCTTTTCCATCTGCTGCCAGTAGCTTTACATAATTGGAATGTGCCCTACACTGCGTTTGCCAAGTCGTGAGCTCCACATAAGAACACGTCTGCCTCAATCAGTTATCAGTCCTACGAAAAATGTGACCAGCCCATCGCCTCTTCAGCTCTCTTATTTTTTGAGGTTTAACGATTACTTTAGTTTTGTGCCGGAAATGCCGGATGACCTCATTTCTGACAGCTGAGCAAGCTATAGAGGGAGCATTGCTTCGGATTTACCTGCTTCAGAGACTTTCAGAGACAGAAATCCCAAGCAATGCAACCTCTATAGCTCACTTAGCAACTTCTACCCTCAGATCAACATCATCATCATCATGTCAGCCTATTGCAGTCCATTGTTGGACACAAAGAGTACGATCTCCCGCTTTTTTATCCAGCCACTGCCAGCCATCTCCTTAAGATCGACGATCCATCAAGCTGGGGGCGTACTACACTCGTTTGCCGAGACGTGTCTCCAGTCAAGAAGCCGTTTACTCCTCACCCTTAGAGTTACCATCAGATAATGTAGACAAACTCGTGAGCAAAAGCTAGTCTCTGCTAAACTCTGATGAGCGTGTACGTCTCCGATCAATTACTAGCACGTCGCTAAACAAATACATGTTAGCCCAAAACGCTGCCACGGTCACCGATTGAAAACTCAAACATAACTCGCGCTTTAGGTGGTGCTTCGTTTACTTAGACTTTGCACTTAAATAAAGACGGGCTGGATTCTTGTTACGAGTATTTATTAATAAATAAATAATCACCGGCGATCTAGCCTCAAACTAAGCAGAACTTGTAGTATGGCAACTAAATAATGGATAAATATACTTAAATGTTTGCACAAACATTTTCCCCTAGCAGAATATACGAAACCGCAACCGTTTGGCTTTATAGTCTGGAGCGCGAATCACTTGACAAGACGGTCGTTAACTTAGGTTCATCACTCCTCATTTATTACAGTTCGTGCTTCCTGTATATCCCATTTTAGGTATTATGGTATACTCTGTCATACCCAATGCAATCCAGGGTTCTAAAAAGTATTGTTTGTAATGTTTTGTATTTAGACACAACTACGTTAGCTAATATTTAAATAAGTACTTGTAAAACTTGGTACTAAAATCACCAAATGATCGACCACCTAAATGGGTCAGCAAATTGCTGGGATATCTTAGGTTTGCTAGACTATTTAGCCTTCAAGCTAGCAGTCCTAATTTAAAAATAACTGCATCAGTAGTTTCTCGTTATGCAGGACCTACGCTTTAAGTTCATAAGTATACTTATACGATAAGTTTTCTTTTTAATGTTACTCTTAAAAATAACTAATTAGTAATTCTAAACCAAAAGTCGACTTAAAGCAAGCTACTTGCCCGCTCTTCCAAACGAGGCACCACCCGAATAAGGGCATTGGAGGGTCACATTACACCACAGCCGATAATGTGCAGGCGGTCTCTTTATCTCATTACTGAGCCAACGCGTGAGATGCGATACGGGTACTTAATTACCAACATAGTACGAATTCATGAGCACAATAAGCATTTTAGTAAACGCTCGGTCACTTTTGCTGTGAGGCGTGAAAAGTTTCACGTCAACCTTTTTTGTATGTTTTTTTGTTACTGAATACGACCTTGTCTGTGTGATGCTTACAGCCTGTTGTGGGTAATATTTGTTCAAGATTTTAAATTTAACTGAAAAATAGAGATAACTTACTTCTTTGAGTTTTACCATTGACACAAGTCTTAGGTAAATACCTAAATACTAAATAGTAGCTAAACGTTTTTTTATCTTATTATTTAATTCTTTGATATGGATAAAACATAGACTTTATATAGATATTTAACTATCTATAGATACTATTTAATGCACACCAAATAAAAAAACAAGTGACAAGAAAAAGTTAAGTAAATAATCGTTTAATATGTAATCGTTTTAAGTGTATTATAGTTTATTATCATAACAAGGGGTTCCTAATATCATTTAAACGATGTTAATAACTAAAATCATAAACAGAATTGTACGAAGTATGTTTTTAATATTAACTGCTATCATTAAAAACACCGCATCCTTCCCTCATGGGAGTTGATAAAACCGCAAATACTTCATGTGTATCGCAAACAGGTATACGTCATACCTAAGTACATAGACTTACAGATTATCAGTTTCAGAGACAAATTACACAAGTGCTCGTTGGTGAACCGAAAGCGGCTCAAATATAAATATTATGTTTATATATTGATAGAGTGAAGCGTTCATCAAACAGTGGCGTGTACGCTGCCAATATTAACTCTAGTTATCAGCCTGAACCTGGCTGCCAAGGTCGCGGTCAAGGTCGAATAGTTAACATTTGCACTGTCAATATTGAAACACTTTTGAAATGTTGACAGTTCTGGTGTATTGCGACCGGGCGCGCTGTTTTGGGGTTAGGGAAGAACACGAAAGTAGGAATAACAATGGCACCTAACGTTTATCTTGATACTGATGAACATACATAATCTCATTTAAATGCTAAGTATTATTAAGGAGAGAAAAAGAGCCTTAGAGGAAGATAAGGTTATGTCTAAACATATAAGGATGTAGGACGGGTTTCCTAAAGAGTTTTCCTCATCGGGTCAAATAAGCAATTTTCAAACGACTTGAAACTCAAAATTATGTGAGCTTTTTAAATGAATGAAAATTAAGCACAGTCTTCTGTCATTCAACATAATTAGCCCATATTATTTCATTGCTGGAATGAGATCGGTCGGTTGGAAGCGGCCTGCATTACTAGAATGTAAAGTGTAATAATAACTTTCTCAAGATTCAGTACACCTTACACAAACATGACCCATTCCTGTTCATTAAATTGATAAAATTCAGCTGTGCTAACACATTTCTGTCATTGCGCCACGATCCTTTTTTTGTTGAAACGAATTTTGTAATAAAACTTCATTGCAAACATTAGTGCCGTTAAACGGCATATGAGTAGGTTATGTATTAATATCCCACAAGCCCACAATACCTTCATGACATTAGGGTATCCTTAAATGAAACAAAAGTCACCGACATAGCTCTTCGAATTGCAAAGTTGAAGTGGCACTCGGGTGGCCACGTCGCATGCAGAGCCAACCTTTGGGAAAGAAAAGTTCTTTAGTGGCGACCACGAACAAGAAAACATAGCGTGGGCCTCCCGAACTGTGAACTGACGACCTGATCAGGGTTGCGGGAAGCCTTTCGAGGGTTGTGAGCAGGCCTCCCAACCCGGTGGCCCAACGACCTAGTCAGGATTGTGTGAAGCCGCTGGATGCAAACGGCCCAGAGACGTTCACTGTCATGGCGTTCTACAGTGGAGGCCTATGTCCGGCAGTGGATTTCCTGAGGCTGACGGTGATGACGACTCTTGCTGTAATGTTATTAGGCGTTTATTACAACAATCTCTTTACTTTGGAAGGTACGTGAAAAGTTGGCCCGGTAAGCATAGTTGGAAGTCTTAGGGCGGCTTGATAATATGCCAATAAGATTGGTCATCATTTGCCGTTGCACTGGACCTGTGTAGCGGGTACCTAATGTTCTTATGGTTAAGGTAGGGCCTGTGCCCTGCAGTGGGGCGTATTTATATTTATTATACTTACTACGTTTTCCATGAGATAAGCTGAGCTGATAATGTAGCAGAGAGGTTTTTAAACGGAGACAATTGACAGCTACCTAATGGCCTTCACGATTTATATTTTTATGATATTAGATTTACTTACTAAAAATATAGATATTTTCGCTGGAGGTAATTTAGGGAGATATATGTTCAGCAATCGGTAGTTCATAGCAATAAATAATTTCAGCCATATAACGTCCACTGCTAAATACAGGCCTCCCCCGATGACTCATCCAATACTCGCCACACTTAGCAAACGGGTTGGCGAGCGCAGTTTCTTATAACATTTCGCACGCAGACGCTGCTGCCCGTCTTATGCTACAGGAATTAGTTGCCTCCTACGACACGCCTCCTGTTAGCGGTGGGGAAGTGTATTCTTTGTCCATCCTACCAAGCCACTAATGTTTCATAAATTAAAAGAAAACATTTACGTTCGATTTATTATTATCTTATTGTTAAATGAGTATCCTTCAGATTTCTTATACCGTTTATTTATTGTGGTAGGTAAGTTTGCCGTTAATTCTTGGCGAAACGATAGCAAAACGTAACCCACAAACCGTGTTTTATCTACAAAAACAGTTTAAGCATCGCTTTAATGCCATTTAACACAACGATCGACATAATTCTGTGTATTTAATTTATCAAGGCAAACTCCTTGGATTACATTGGCGGTGTTACCAAATATTTTGTGTGTAAGCCCCGCTGTGTGCCCTGCGCACATATTATGTGTGTTTGTGTGTAGAGCACATATTTAGCTGGCCCAATACGCGGCCCCTTGGCCTCATGAAGAGAAATCTAGCGCTGTGCGGGAAGGTTGACAACTAATTTCGTACTTGAAACTATAGTTGCAAGTATTACTAGTATCTTAAATGTTCGCTAAGCCATCTTACCATTGTTTGTAGAATTTTTCCACGAATGGAAGGTATGCGGTAGCTCTTCAATTTCAGAGGTATGATTACTTTTAATAGACTTTATCTTGTCATTTGCTTTGTCGATGTGTGTTATACACCGTACAATTTTAAAGACGTTTGCTGGATATTCTGCCCACGAACACGAAAAACTTTTTCTAAGGGACCAATAACAAAATAAATAAAAAACCTTCCTTAAGCTATGACTAGGATGTTAGATTTTTTTTAAAACTTATTTCTAATTAAATCTCGTCTACTCATCTCGGCTCGCATTAGTAAACAACGAATATAATATTCCCGTCGCCCTCATTAGCATTCTGAAAGTATGTTATGGAGACCTTAGTAAAACAGGTCTTGAAACAAACTCTTGCGCACGCGCGTCGGCAAACATGGCGCGATAACCGCCGCCATCTTGGAAGCACGGATCGAGGCTACGACGCGGCCAGACAGGGTTACCGCAAATTGTTTTAAAAATTAATATACAGGTAATGTTTCAAAGTTTTTTCGTAGTTCCATTGAGTAATGAATAAAGCACCTTTACCGTGTCAGTTTTTGTAGAGCAACGCTTTTTATTAGTACCCATACCCAACAAACAAATTGTACGGGGTTGTTAAAATATGTGAAACGGCTCAGATAAGCTTTAGAAGCATCAGAAAATTTCAGATCTTCATTGAACAGAGACAGATAAGTAAAAGGAAGGGAGAGACTACTGCATTATTTCTTATGAGACAGCATACGTTAACCAGCCTATCATGATCTCTTATCACAGTATTACTTCAACCTTGTTATGTTTGTTCCTTGTTATGATTAACAGTTATAATACCGTACCATAACTATCAATCTTTGGCCACACAAATACCCATTCAGCTGTTGTGTGTTTAATGGGAAATTTTCTGTTTTTGGTTATTACAATGTTGGTCCAATATTTAAAGATAGTGTGATTAGGCAATAGAATTATCTTTTATAAGGATGTTAACTTATTATTCATAACCAAGAACATTCATCATCATTTCAGCCATACAACGTCACTGCTGAACATAGGCCTCCCCCAATGACTTCCAGATTGGCTGGTTGGAAGCGGCCTGCATCCAGCGGCTTCCTGCAACCTTTACTAGGTCGTTTGTCCACCCTATGGGTTAAAATTATAAATATTTTGTGAGAGAGTCATAACATTTTTTACAGATTATTTAAATGTACACTTTACTATAGTTATAGTGTAGGTACACTCCATTCCTTAACATCCGGAGTTGTCATCCCTATCGTAATTTCAAATTATGACTTTATAGGTATACTAGCAGGCGACTTACTCATTACGCAATTATTTACGAGAGATAAGGCGTTTTAATAACCATACAACGCTTGTTAATTTGCAAAGTTTATGTTATAAAGTAGGTACATACCAGCTACAAATATACCTATCTAATCTTGCTAACTTTAAAACAATACCAACCGTAAAAAATCAAAGAAAACACAAATAAATTACCGCTTCCAACCGGGCAATTTGGAAATCACTAGAGGGCCTATGTGCAGTAGACGTCCTATGGCTGAAATGATGTTTTGTCTATTGCGTCCGCTCATGTACAGGAATAGGGTTAATATTATAAGTAAATTTAGGCTTTAAGAAGTTATGTCATAGATAACAATAAACAATAACATCATAAAAACCGGCCAAGTGCGAGTCGGACTCGCGGACCGAGGGTTCCGTACAAACCTGTAGGTACGTTATGAGTAAAAGTTCACCCATCACGACAATCGAGTCATAGTTAAGGTATTTTTATTGCAAAATGATATCCATAACATTACTAAAGTTAAATTGCGGTTTACGATTTATGACGTAGGTATTAAAAAAAACTAATTACTTGATCTCCTTCAAACCAATTTTCGCTGGTAGTTTTTATGGTAATGTACATTATATATTTTTTTAGATTTATCATTCTCTTATTTTAGAAGTTACAGGGGGGGGGGACACACATTTTACCACTTTGGAAGCGTCTCACACGCAAACTATTCAGTTTAGAAAAAAATTATATTAGAAACCTCAATATCATTTTTAAAGACCTATCCATTCATACCCCACACGTATGGGTTTGACGAAAAAAAAAATTTCGAGTTAAGCTAAATATGGGGAGCCCCCAAAATTTATTATTATTTTTCGATTTTTTTGTGAAAATCTTAATGCATCTACTTACCAAGTTTCAACAGTATAGTTCTTATAGTTTCGGAAAAAAGTGGCTGTGACATACGGACGGACGGACAGACGGACAGACAGACAGACAGACATGACGAATCTATAAGGGTTCCGTTTTTTGCCATTTGGCTACGGAACCCTAAAAACGAGTACAAGTTCATTGTGAAACCTCTGGCTCCTATGCTGGGAGCAGAAGAAGACAGAAGTCAGTGTCCACTCTTACCTTTGACACGATAGAGTTTTATTAAAATAGTTATAAAACATTTAACATAGCACATTGATTGAGAGATTAGCTATCTCTCAATCAATGTGCTATGCTAAATGTTCTTTATTTCACACCATACATGTTAGTTATGCTAGATTTTTCCCAAACACGTAGAGATACAATTTTAAAAAAGAGTATGGTGGTCAATTGCCAGTAGTGCTAATTATGCATTTTATGTAGGTACCTGATATTTTTCACCTTATTGAAGTAAGTACAGTCAAAACGTCGTCAACCTACTACAAAACGTCAATTTTTTTCATTGAATTTGATCTCTATCTCTCGGACTTAAAAATCGGTTCAATGACCTTTAACTTTTTGGTAGGTTGGACCTGCCGTTGACTTTATTTAGGTAATTTATTTTATTTAATTACTAAATCTTACTGATTAGTTACTTCAAAGTAATGTTAAACAAAAATCTGACTTTGAATTATAATTGATTAAGTCTTATTTTATTTCTTTGTTTTTAAATACAATGATTTGTCCATTGTATTTAAAAAAAATGATACTTCGAACTAAATTAGTAAATCCGCTTGGGTACCACATTTTTTTTTTCTTAGCGGTTTTCCGGTCTAAATTGGGTAAGTGGCACGCAAAGGATATTGATAACGTTTCTGAAACTACTTAGTAAGCCCCAGTCATCCAGCTGTTGAATGAATCCTAAGCAATTTGAAGTTTTCACTACAATACTCACCTACTTGTAAAATAAAGCCATGCGTCGACCGTGCAAGTTGAACCAAACTTATTGATTGTCAGGACTTAGCAAATATTTAACCAAATATCAAGGGGAGCTCGGCCCTGCTTCGGCTATTTATAGTACTGTCCACAACATAAATCGCTTCATAACTTGCCTTAGGTCTACAGTGATAAGAGTCACAAATATTTTGTAATATAACATCCAAGTTCCGATGTAGAGCAAAGATTAAAATAAATAAATTGTTATTTATTTATTTATTTTAATGTTACAATGACCTATCATCGGGGGGATTGCCAACACTCGCCTCGATTTGGCAGGCGGGTTGACAAGCGCAGTTTTTTATATGATTTCGCACATAGACGCTGCTGCCCGTCTTGTATTACAAAAATTTGTCGCCTCTTACGACACGCCTCCTGTTGGCGGTGGGGAAGTGTATTCTTTACGGCCGTCCCCACACGTTACCTATTTTTAAGTGTTTTTTTTAAATACAGTGCGTGAAGTAATGGACCGACAACTTTACCTTTAAGCCTTTCTGAACAATTATGAGACCTCAAGATAAAGTCCATGTACAGTTATAACATGTATAAATAAATAAATAAATATTGGACAAAAGCACATACATTGCTCTAATCCTATGGTCAGTAGCCAAAGCATACAGAAATCAGAAACGAAGACCGTACTAGAACTCCCAGACCCGAGATAATATAGAAAAGTTATTTTTCATAATTGACCGACCGGGAATCGCACCAGCCTGCCTAGCATGAGCACCAAAACACGATATGAAATAGCGATATATCAACACCAGCTGTAAAAATATGATAGATATAGCCACCATATTGAATCGCCGTGCCGGTGACATCACATATTATGCATATTATGATCACTGTTTCGATAAAAATGAAAAATGGCGGCTATATCTATCATATTTTCAACCGACTTCAAAAAAGGAGGAGGTTCACAATTCGACTGTATGTTTTTTTTTTGTATGTATGTTACGCGATTACTCCGCCAATTATGAATCGATTTTAATGATTATTTTTATGTTTGGTAGATCATACTTCAGAGGTGGTCCCATATAAATTTTATCAAAATTGATTTAGAACTTTTTGAGAAAATCAACAAATATATACCCAGATAATATTTTGGTTGTGGTTCTTGTTCGACAAATATGAGCCGATTTTGATGATTTTTGTTTTATTGAATAGCTTATACTTCAAAAAAAAAACCCCTAAGGGTAGGAAAATAGGGGATGAAATTGGTGTTCAGCAGTTAGATTAGGATTTATCACTAAAAATAGATGAAATAAGTAAATTTTATTAAAAAAAAACCGACTTCAAAACACTAAAATGCTAAAAATAATCCTAACACTTAAGTACCTAATCAGTTACTTTTAGAGTCGGTGCAAAACATTGAATCTCTGTAAAGTAACTGATTAGGTACTTAAGTGTTAGGATTATTTTTAGCATTGTAGTGTTTTGAAGTCGGTTTTTTTAAAAATAAAATTTACTTATTACAATTGGTGTCGATATTTCGCTATATCATATCATACCATATCGTGTTTTGGTGCTCATGCTAGGCAGGCTGGGACCTCAGAGATAGCGACACGTAGCCTCTCGGGTACGAAGGTCTTTAAATTATATTAATTGTTTCAACAATTACACTAATTTTCTATCCCCTAACAAAACATAGCTTGCACTATGGCTACTAGATGATGGATAGATATTACAATATGACATCAATGATTTAGGTACAAATTATTTAATGATCGTGCTCATCACACAAACACCTGCCCCCGGAATTCGAGCCCGCGACCGCTGCTTTCATATTTTGAAGCTCGAACTACGAAATCAGATGATCATCTTGCACAATATTCATAATTTTTAAAAAAATGTACTACCATCATCATCATCATTTCAGCCATAGGACGTCCACTGCTGAACATAGGCCTCCCCCATTGACTTCCAGATTGGCCGGTTGGAAGCGGCCTGCATCCAGCGTCTTCCTGCGATCCTTACCAGGTCGTCTGACCACCTTGTGAGTGGACGTCCTACGCTGCGCTTGCCGGTACGCGGCCTCCATTCTAGAACCTTTCTGCCCCATCGGCCGTCAGTTCTACGTGCTATGTGCCCCGCCCACTGCCACTTCAGCTTGCTAATCCGTTGGGCTATGTCAGCGACTTTTGTTCGTTTACGGATCTCCTCATTTCTGATTCGATCTCGCAAGGAAAAAAAATGGTACTATAATTTGTCTAAAAGAAATAAGGTACTTCCCGAATAGCTATGTATGTACTAAATTGACCAGATAAAGAAGGAGACCGTTGCTGTGCTGAATGCTTTAAATATGCCTAAGTATATAGGTCCCACTTCAGTTAGGTACTGGCCTCACCTCATCTATGAGGTGGTTTAGGCCATGCTCCACCACCCTGGCCCAGTGCTGATTGGTGGAGGCTTGTTTTAAGACTAGTGACTTAACCCTACTCTCAGATGTGATTAAGCCGCCCTAAGGCCTCGGACTAGGCTTCACGGCTATAGTATCAAGCGATAATAGCCGGGACCGACTTTTTACGTGCCTTCCGAAGCACGGAAATGCTAGTGATACATATCACTAAATATGGTTGGAATGTTCACCCATCCAATCTAAACCGCGGTGTAGGTGGCTTAACTTCAGTAATCACTGCCAATACGCTGCTATGTTTACTATTGTTTAACAAAAAACGTATGACAAAAAAACATTTTTGCAAACAACGTTTGAAAAACTAATAATTTGACAAACTTTCATTTCGCAAACATATTACTTTATAAACAATCAGTTGACATAATACAGGTTTCGCAAATGTTTTACTTAGGAAATATTTCAACTGTAAAAATATTATTTTAATAATGTTTACTTGACTAAATAATTAATTTGCCAAATTGGTAATTTTACAAAAAGTTAAAGATAAATTATTAGTTTGTAAAAATTACTATTTTCTAACCAATACTCACGCGAAGCCGTACAAAAGGCGGTATTATAAATAATTTCTTGGACAGATTTTTTATAGGCAAGTAATAATTTTGTAGGAAAATATTTTGATTAGTCACCCCCGATTTGGGCGGTGAGGGGAGGGGGAGGGGGAGGGGGACTAACCCCTGGTACCACTACCTCTCGGAAATCTTTTGTTCAGAAGATATGAATGAATGAAAATTAATAAAACTTAACCTCAAAATCCTTAGTTTTTACCTTAATTTTGCAACAATTCTTTGGATCTGGCGCTCGGCGGCCGCTGCTGCGGCACGCTCGCTTCGCTCGCTCACCTTTGCGCGTTGTATAGTCACTGTTCTAACCTAACCTAACCTAGATGAATGTCACAACCTAGTAATTAAAAACATCTCTCATGTCTTTATAAGAGTTTTAAATAAATGATTATTATTATTATTAAACTTCTTTTTTATTATTAGACTTCCATGAATGAACCTAAAGTAAATTATTTACACGTACTTAATAGCTAACTACCTTCTTCTGTGTAAGAAAGATTGTTGTATTAACGTAGATTTTGGTAAATAAAATATTTACTAAACAATGCATTTTATCAAATGCTATTTATGCTTTACGTTGTTTTTCCAACTATCGTGTTTAAAAAATAATCAATTTGTGAAATAATGTTATTGCATAATGAATTTTTTTAGTAAATATATTGTATAATGTGTAGTTTATTTAAGAATAGTTTGTAAAATAATAAATTTATTAAGTATAATTTTGTCAAATGTTATTTTGCAAATGAAAATTTGTTTTTTGTGACACCGCGCTGCTATCACTGAGCTACAAGCATTATGCTGCGTGCATTTAATAAATAAAACGGGTCAGCAAACAAGCCGTTGAGGATTTCGCTCCTCGGCATCGTGTTTTGATGACCTATTTTACTTACTTGTAGGTATCAAGGTGGCGTTTAAACCATAATAAAACTGTTTACTAATATAAATAAAGACATGAATAATTGTTGCAGCAATCACACTAATTCATTAGCCCCAAAATAAACATAGCTTGTACTATGGCAACTGATAGACATACTTAGATATTTTTATAAACATTTATGACTCAGGCACAAATGCTCGTGCTCATCACAAAGATATTTGTCTCTACGGGTTTTGAACCCGCAATCCGGAGCGTTAATCACTACACCGGACGGTCGTCAAAAATACATAAATAATTGTTGCAGCAAACACACCAATTATTTACCTCCAAAAATAAGCATAGCTTGTACTATGGCGACTAATAGAGATTTATATTAATATATTATACGACTTGAATAACTCAGATTTGATCTCATTAAACAAACACTTGCCCTTTACAGGATTCGAACCCAATTACTCTGTCATGAACAGGCTTCAACGACAATATAATGAGTTACAGAAGAAATCAAATATAGATATATTTTCCAACACACTCCCTAAATTTAAAAAAATGGCTACAGAAGAACTAAGCATATAACTCTTATCTGTAAATCTTGGCTTTTGTTTAACTAAAATTAAGTCCTAAAAAAATATTATTCCATTTTTATTTTATAAGTAAGCTCTTATTTTAAAAGTAAACTATAACTCACATTCGCAAGTCGTGGCAGCCGGTAACTGAATCTACACTCAGCTCATATTTTAAACTTGTTACTTGTTAATTGTATCATTGGTGTAAGATTTGTTGGTTGCTCCTATTAAATAATTAAATAAATAATAAATCGTGCTAATGAGATCGGGCAATATCTGATAGTTACCGAAATTCTTCTGGAACTATTTACTAAACTTTCAACTTGGTAGAGAAACTCTCCCAAGTTAGCGTAAGATACCTTCATCTCACGCAATGTTTGTAAAGTCGCAGGCGCAAGTTTTTATCCCGTCATATACAGAGTCCAAAGTGTCAAGTGGAAGTCTAGAAATAGAGCCTAGTGGTATCCGAAGCATGGTTAAATGGTTGGTTGGAACGAAGCATGGTTAAAGTCTGACGTTCCAGTGGATAGTTAGACCTCTTTTCACATTCGGGAAAGCGTCTCTGTCATGTCATGAGAGAACCTCTCTGTGTTGATTTGATTTGACAGCAGTTTGCTACTTAATTTATAAAACATCAACAACCTCTTAGGCGTTATTCTTTTGCTTAAACAAGTACAACAACTTCACTATGGAACCAACATTGAAATCTAAAAAAAAAATCAATTCTCCATACAAACTGATGTCAGCTAGTGCTTGGTATGGGGAAGTGTTTTTTTTGCGATTTCAATATTGGTCCCATAGAAAAAAAAATAGTATTTGAGCACCAGAATCAGCCCCTAGGAGGTTGTTGATGTTTTACAAATAACCCTGTATCATCATCATCATCATCATTTCAGCTATAGAACGTCCATAACCCTGTATATTAAGATCTTATTATTATCATAGTTTTTGTTTGATCAGTAAGGCAGTCCACTACTGGGCATAGGCTCAACGCCACTGACCATAGCTCTTCCTCGGCTGTTCTTTTCCATGCTGCCAGCAGTTTTAAAACCGACGCAGAAAACAGAGGAGGTTCTCAAGTCGACGCGTATACATACACCGTGTAACTCTAAATAGGCAAAACCTCTTAGGTCTAAATAGGCAAAACCTCTTAGGTCTAAATAGGCAAAACCACTTTTTGTATGGGACCAACATCGAAATCGCAAAAAAAAACCGTTTCTCCATACGAAGGGTAACAGCTGATTGGACATTTAGTATAAAAATGAAGTTTTTTTTAAAAATTTCTCTGTATTTTATCGCTCCAGCTTCTCGGAGGGCGATATACGCTATAGGAACCTGGAGCAAAAATCCTCTTCGTATGCTGATCGGTTTAAGAAAATAAAATAATTGTAAAATCAAAGCTAATCATAAGATTTAGGTAACTAGCAAATCTTTGTGTGAGTAGTCGTGTGAGCAAATCTCTCTGTTTGTCACTCTACAAATATTTCAACAGAGATACTAGGGCAATCACCCCAGTATACTCTTCTTTCCTGGTGACTAATAAAGTGTATTACTTGTATTTCATTGCATACTTATCTAGAAAAAAAAACAAAGGAATTTTATATTTTTGCAGTTTAACATGCATGCGCCATTCTATTTAGTCCCTTCAGTTAGATTATTTAAAAAATATTGGACCCATATTTTGTGTTTTGTCAATCAAACAAAATAGACTCATCAAAGTTTGGGAATGGGAGCATGTGACGTCACGCCGTGCTAAAAAGTGTCGCAAGGCGGGACGTTACGCGTAACTATAATAAGCCTATAACTTCATCAGTTTTTGTTTAATTGAGAAATGAAAAAATATGTGTCTAATATTTTCTCTTAATCCAACTGACGGACTAATTAGTTTTTTTTAAGAAGCTAGCCCATTGCTTGCTTAGAAAACGTCATTTTATCATTTTTGACAACCTCCGTAGCTGAGGGGCGAGTTCGCCGGACTTGGTATCGCCATCTCTAAGGTCCCGGATTCGATTCTCGGTCGAGTCAAAGTAGAAAATATTTTTTTTTATGTCTTGTCGGGTCTGGGTGTTGTTGTACCGTCGTTGTTTGATTTCTATAACACTAGTGCTCTAGCTACTTACTTTGGGATTCGAGTAATGTATGTGATGTTGTCCAATATTTATTTTCTTCTTTTGATGACCCAATTGGCGTAGGGATTTGCCTTTAACGCAGTCCCGAGTTCGATTACCGGTTCAGGTCAGTTCAGAAAACGTAATTTTCTAAATTGGTTCAGTACTAAGAGTACTAGCTGAGAGACGCCCCGGCAAAATACATTGTCTGGTACCTCCTAACACAAGGATGTTATTCCTTACTTCAAGACTATGACATTTGGTGTTGTCTCTCAAGGATAACATTGTAACCACATATTCTTACATCATGGTGAATACATTTTGTTCTATGACTTTTGCTGCATAAAAAATTTACAACTTCCCGTACAAAATTACCAAATAGCCGATTGAATTTGTGACAGAAAGACAAAAAAAAACCGGCCAAGTGCGAGTCGGACTCGCGCACCGAGGGTTCCGTACAAACCTGTAGGTACCGTTATGAGTAAAAGTTCACCCATCACGACAATCGAGTCATAGTTATGGTATTTTTATTGCAAAATGAAATCCATAACATTACGAAAGTTAAATTGCGGTTTACGATTTATAACGTATTAAAAAAAAAAATTACTTGATCTCGTTCAAACCAATTTTCGCTGGTAGTTTTAATGGTAATGTACATTATATATTTTTTTTAGATTTATCATTCTCTTATTTTAGAAGTTACAGGGGGGGGACACACATTTTACCACTTTGGAAGCGTCTCACACGCAAACTATTCAGTTTTGAAAAAAATGATATTAGAAACCTCAATATCATTTTTAAAGACCTATCCATTGATACCCCACACGTATGGGTTTGACGAAAAAAAAAATTTCGAGTTTTAGTTCTAAGTATGGGGAGCCCCCAAAATTTATTATTATTTTTAATTTTTTTTGTAAAAATCTTAATGCGGTTCACAGAATGCATCTACTTACCAAGTTTCAACAGTATAATTTTTATAGTTTCGGAAAAAAGTGGCTGTGACATACGGACGGACGGACAGACGGACAGACAGACAGACATGACGAATCTATAAGGGTTCCGTTTTTTGCCATTTGGCTACGGAACCCTAAAAAGCATATTTTTACAAGTCAAGAACTAAAATTGTTCACTATGACACATAAAAAATGTGGTTACAAGTCTTTGAGTTACGGGACACCCTGTATATATATTTTAATGGATATTAAGTATGTACAGTCAACAGCAGGTCAACCAACCCAAAAAGTTAAAGGTCATTGAACCGATTTTCAACTTTAAGTCTGATATGTAGAGATCAATATCAATTTTAAAAAAATACGGTTTACTGGTAGGTTGATGAGCTGTTGTCTGTACCTTAAAAATTTAGACGACCGTCTGGTGTAGTGGTTCGCGCTCCGGACTACAAAGCCAGCGGTTGCGGGTTCGAATCCCGCAAGGGGCAAATGTTTGTGTGATGAGCACGAGCATTTGTACCTAAGTCATGGATGTTTATAAAAGTACTTAAGTATGTTTATCCGTTATCTAGTCGCCATAGTAAAAGCTTTGCTTAGTTTGGGGCTAGATAATTGGTGTGATTGTGAAAACAATTTATTATTCTTATTATTATTTAGGTAGGTACTTAGATAGTGGCTCTCTTCGTAGCCTATTTATTAATATAAAGTCTCCTTTATTATTATGTTAAAATATACAATATGTAGTTTCTCGTAGGTAGTATAAATCATCTCTTCGTTACAATAGGATTAATTTACAGTAAAGTTTTAGTGTTTACACAATTGTTTCGAGTGAATTATTCGATCGAAGGAATAAAACATATGCATAGAATCCAACGAAATTTTAATATGCTTTTTCGACATTTCGTAATAGGTACTAGGTATTACAGTTTTAAATGTAATATTTATTGACTTGAGAAAAAAGAAGGATTTTAATAGTGTTTCAAATGTATAGAGTAGTTATATTCTACTTCTGTCGTGTCAAAGTCAAAAGTCAAAGTCAAAAATCATTTATTCAATTCAGGACAAAATTGCCACTTATGAACGTCAATAATAACATGTCTCCTTATTTTTTGGGCCCTACAAGCGCTTCGAGACAAGACACAAACAATCTGACAAGTGCTGAGAAGAAACGCCGGAACAAACTCAGTCACCACTAGCTGCCACACAAAAAATATAAATCAAAATAAACAGGTAGGTACATCAGTTTAGTGCAGGCTGGACTGACCATACATTCTTGTCATCAAGATAGTCTTGAATTTTATAATACCCCTTAGACATCAGTGTAGTTTTGTCAATGGCGACTCTAGACGGACTTCGACTAAATCTTGGCAACTTCTACGGCGTCTTGTGTCGCTCTGTTTAGGTCATCCCTCGCTTCCTAAGACCTCTCTTAACAAGCAACTAATAAAATAATTCATTATTAATGACGACCTCCGTAGCCGAGAGGCGAACATATCGGTTTTCGTGTCGCTGTCTCTGAGGTCCCGGGTTCGATTCTCGTTCAATGTAGAAAGATAACTTTTTTATATGGTCTCGGGTCTGGGTGTTGTGGTACCGTCGTTGTTTCTGATTTCTGTAACACAAGTGCTTAGACAACTTAACATAGGATCAGAGCAATGTATAATCATCGTATGTATCAATAGCCTTACAAATGCTGTTGTTCGCAAAAATCACGTCATCATCATCATCATTTCAGCCATAGGACGTCCACTGCTGAACATAGGCCTCCCCCAGTGACTTCCATATTGGCCAGTTGGAAGCGGCCCGCATCCACGGTTTCCTGCAACCTTTACCAGGTCGTCTGTCCACCTTGTAAGTGGTCGTCCTACTCTATGCTTGCCGGTACGTGGCCTCCATTCCGGAACCTTACCCCTTACCTTTACCTTAAAAATCACGAAACTTGATTTTTAAAAGACGATAAATTGAACGATAAACACAAACATTCTAATAACCCCGAATTTTATCATGCCTTAAAACACAAACGGGGTTTTCAGTCCCCAAATCAAATAAAATATACCTAACTCTCACTTTCCAAACCATCAGATGTTTCAATTTGGCTATATGGCGTTCCCATCTAAATGTCGTCGACAAACGAAGGGCCAACTAAAGCTCAAATATTAGTGTTTGGTAAAGAATCAGTCGGGATGTTAAACGCCGCTCCGACCCCAATCAACACCACATATTTTGATGCTGATATTTTTGCTGTTATTAACGGTTTTTGTGGTGAAAGCTAATATTATGTCGCTCGTCATTTATTTGTGGCGACAGAAAAAGTAACGGCCTCCAATTCAGAACTGTTCGATAGCAAATTTTCTACCGAAAAACCACGTGACACTATAGGATGTAACATTAGTCTCACGTGATTTACCGGTTGTCAATTCGTTATCGAACTGTTCTGAATCGGGGGCCTGGACCTCGTTAGACAAGGATTTTAATTACTTCTCGAGATCATGACAAATAGTGTATTTTCTGTCGTGTAGATAGATAGATACTCTTTATTGCACACCATACAAGTAAAATACACACATTTATTTATACACTTATTTATTTATTAGACAAAACACTTTTAAAACTTTTCTTGAAAAGAGAAACAAAAGGCAATCAACGAAATAATCTATTGCATTATGGTCGCAGATGAAACGAGAGAGAAGGCGACTTTTTTCAAGTATCAAAACCACAAGATCTACTTTACATATCAATAAAAAGTTTCACGTTTTTCTTCTTGTTTTGTATTATGATAATAATGCAATAACAATTATCTCTATTTTAATTTTCGAGGATAATATATTTTAACAAGAATTTCAATACAAAATATGTACTTAATTAACTAATAAAATTCATAGTTTCGGGTTGATACTTATGCAGTTGTATTTGAGATAAGTACTTAATAAGTTGCATATCTAAAAAAACAGAAGCAAACATCTATTACTTCTTTGGGGATGTTTTAAACTTCGCGCCATCTTATCTTTGGCAGATACTGAATACTAAGTTATTAATTAATAACGATTTTCAAACAAAAAATAGTATTAAATAATACTCGGTGTAATCTTAGCAGGCCTGTTCCGGACCGCTCCTTCCGCGTTCCATCCCCAATTAATCCGTTTGGCGGCGAGTTAAAAATCGTTTAAACGCTACCTGAGCGGCGACCAATTGAATTATTAATGCAGCCTCCGCAAACGGCGCGGGTACATATTTACTCGTCGCGTAAATAGATGCGCACACAACCAACACGCGTTTTCTGCGCAGTATACGCTAATGTTTAAGAGAAAAGGCGAAGGGTTTAGAGCTACTTCGAAAACTGACTAGAACACTTGCACAAGACAATGGGAGTCGTAAAAAAGAACTAACAAACAGTGAATAATTATTGGTGGCCAGTATTTGAGAGACACAGGGATACTATTTTGAAAACCCTTATTGTCAACTATTGGCTTGGAAATTATATTATAGGTGCAAGAGGTATGATTAAGCCTTTAAGTTAAAGTTAAGTGAAGACTAGACTTGAAGCCTTCACTTAACTTCAACTTGAAGATTCTCTTTGTAAGTATCTGTATAATAAAGACGGTGTACCTAACTTCTCAACAATTACAGTCCTAATTAATATTCGATCACGATTTTTATAACAGCTATGTTTGTGTACCAAAGTGAAACTGTTTTCCAATAGGTAAGATTTAATTATTACAAGAGACCCGTGAAACCATACAAAAACACTTTCTGTGATAGGCAAGGCTTAAAAGGCAAAGCAAGTCAGAGTTGCCAGGTCTGTCGTCAACACGTTTCTTTTAAAGTTCTTAGCTTACGTTCGACGCTCAGAGTAACATTGGAAATGGTTTTCAATTTAAAACCTTTGTCTAAGTAGTGAGAATGTACCTGTATCGTTCCTTCATTGAAAAGTTTGTGTGCAACGTAATTTGTTCTTCTTTTCAGAACAATTATGAGAATATCTGCGGATTCTCCGTATACTACTCGCGTTCTTGTACACAATACGTACGTAAAAGGCACGTAGTTTTCCCAGTTGCGCGCGCCTCGCGCGTATGTGTGCGAGCGGGGTTGGCCTTTTCGAGGGGTGAGAGAGGGGGGACCTACAGAACCCGTGGAGTCGCTCTCTCCAATGTATTTGCTAAGTTGTGCAATTAACAGCTCTTTATGAATATTCAAGAGACGCGGTTTTTATAATTGATGTGTAACTTACGCGCTTTGCGGCGGGAAGTCTCGGTGTTGATATTTATTGTTGCTTTTTTATGTTTTTAAAGATGTTTGATGATTTCCAAACATTCTAAGCTTTACCTACGCTAACTAAATACGATATTTAAGATAGAACGCAGGAACTGACAGGAAATCTCTAATTTATTAGTTTCTTAATGAAATTGACAAGACACATTAGTATATCTACATGGACGACCTCATAGGTTATTTATAATAAATATACCTACATAATGACACAAAAAATAATGTGTTTTTGTGGCTGTCTGTTTGTAACACTCTAAACCTAGATCTATATGACACTTACAAAAAATATTTTTTTTCGAATTTGTGAACCATTTAATGTGTATTCTAAGACATCATTAAATAAATAGAATACAAATACTCTAACATTCTGAACGTAACTTGACTCGTAGCTCCACGTATCCGCGGAAATCTGTGCGTGAAAGAGACGACATTGCGTTTAAAGAGATAGCAAGAACGGGGATGAGTCTTCAACTTCAACTCCACAACGCTGTATCTGCCAAGAAGTGTTCCAATGGAAATTTAACTGTAACTGTTTACAATAAAGTAGAGAATTCGTTGAGGAGATGTGTGTGTGAGTATTGTGCGTGTTGTATTAAGGAAGAAGAGTGCGGACAACAAATATTGATTCGGCCGGGTGGGGGGTAGAGTGGGGGAGGGGGCTAGGCGCACATAATTTGGACTAATTCCTGCGATGTTGACTCGAGCTTGTCTGGTCGTTCGTTGGGACGGCTAGAGCCTGCACAACTTTTTAAAGTAACCGCCAAGATTTGGGTTAAAGGTTTACTTTAAAATGTCTTCCTTTGTTCAAATGATTAGCTTTTGTTGCTGAGGTTTTGTGCTCTATGAGCCGAGGTACAGTTTCCTCTCATGTATCTGCAGAAAGAGATAAAAACGCGTTCAATTTCAGTAAATTGTGTAAATGTTGTAATCGTTTTTGACAAAATAGGAAGAGAAGTAAAAAAAAGGAATGGCAAATGGCAAATAATAAAAGATATTTAAAAAATACAAAATAGTTTGGTTTGCCACAGCCTCAATTTTAATATTTCAAGAATAATACCTTAAAACATAGGTTTTACAAACGAACAGAACACTCCTCAAGCATACGTTAACGAGACGCAATAGAAATCAATCGATCAGCGGTCTCATGAGACCGCTTGGATGTTAACGGGTTAAATACACGTACTACTTATCTACAGGGTGACCGATAATAATACTCTACTCATTAAGATAAACATTTTTATTCTACTATGGCATCAATATAAAATCGAAAGAAAAAAAATCCTTTTCAAACTAAATAGTCATTTATCTGGACGATAGTGTATGGAGTATCAGTTTTTTTTTACTGTTTCGGATTTGTCCTATAGTAAAAGGTAGGTACTTACCTTAATGGGCAGAATATACTATGACTATCCACACCGAACCCAAGATGTAAATCGTAGGGCTACAAAACACTTACATCCACAGATCGACAACACACACACACATGCAATGTAAATGTAATTAATTTGGTACTAATTCACTTAATTTAGAAACTAAGCTTGTTCAGTATTATTGTTGTTCAGAAAGAGCGGGGCCTCCTGCCACAAGTATTGTTATTATACTTACTAGGTAGGTCCCAGCCTCAGATTGTGTTTTTGTAAAAAAACTTGGTACTGAATAAAATCAATTTTTATTTATTTATTATTTTATACTATTAAAGCGATTCCTTCGTCTCACTAGTCATCTGTAGTAACAATAAATTTTATTAAAGAAGCAATATCATCATCATCATCATTTTAGCGATAGGACGTTCACTAGTAAACATAGGCGTCCTCCAATGACTTCCAGATGAGCCGGTTGGAAGCGCCCTGCATCCAGCGGCTTCCTGCAACCTTTACCAGGTCGTCTGTCCTCCTTGTGGGTGGACTAGGGAGTTTACCATGACGAATAGGGTGTGGTGGACTAGTTAATAATAAATTAAATAAATAAATTGTTTCCACATACATACCAATTAACTAGCCCCAAACTAAGCAAAGCTTGTAGGTACTAAAGCGACACTATGCGGTACTATAGAAAGATAAACATTATTATATATGTTTATTAACATCCATAACTTAAGTACTAAATGTTCGTGCTCATCACACAAACATTTCACTTGCAGAATTCGAACCTGCAACCACTCGGCTTTGTAGTCTAGACGCGAACCACTACACCAGACGGTCTTCAATGAATATATATATACATCAATTTATGTAATAACTTAAAGTGGTACAAACCTATATTTTGAACTTTTTATCTTCTTACTTTAATCTGAAAGCACGCGAGACCTAGTTGGATAAACTAGTTTAAAAAAATAACATAAGTTCCTAATAGTTTCTATAACAATACAACCAAGTCGTCAGGTCTGTTACTTTCACATCCTCCTACCTCCTACTTACTCACATATTACTTGCTTATGATAATGAATTTTGGCTAAATTCACAGGTAAAAATGTACGCAATCCAAACATCGCCCCGCCTGGGAACAAATGGCCGACAGTAGCAATGTGTGCTCCGAAACACATTTGCATGTATAATGCATGGATCGCACGGTAAAAAATTATACGGGAAACATATTGAGAAGGCTCGGGTGAGCTTTTAATTGGAGAAATGCAGCAGGAGCAGAATTGAGGAGATCCGTATACGAACAAAAGTCGCTGACACAGCCCGGGTTTGTGGACAGATGAACGGATTAGCAAGCGGAAGTGGCAGTCGGCGGGGCGGCCGACGGGGCAGAAAGGTTCTAGAATGGTGGCCACGTTCTCGCGACGGTTCTTCAGACCAGCCAACCTGAAAGTCACTGGGGGAGGCCTGTGTTCCCCTGTATATTATTTTATATCTAGGATTATAGGCTCACGCTATTTATTTCATTACTAATACATACCAATAATTAGAAAATACTACACAATGACACTTGAACTAGTATTATATGTCAGCCTAGTGCAGTCCACTGCTGAACGTAAGCGTATGTAATTATAATAATTAATTGAGACGATTTGAGTCAATCAGAAACAGAATTAAAGAAGTGGGCCAACCGTGTTCACCTCTAAGTAGGTATCGTGGTAAGTATGTAACCGCATAATTGTGGATATTAGCCCTAATATTTCTCGTTTTCAATATTCAATAGGAGGGTACTTAAGCATTTTGTTATTTTCGATTGAATGTGAGTAATTGAAACACTAAGTGGACTGTTATTGATCAACAATTATACACTATACTGTTGTGTGACCTATTAGAAATAAATTTAGATGTTTAGTCATTACTCTACATTTATTTCGAATAGATAATTGAGGGTCACTTACATTTTATTTCTTTCATTTCATCGCCGTTTATATGTTCAGTTATCGACAATTCATAATATCGAACATTTAGCTGCTAGAATCGTAATTTTTATTCTTAATTGGCGTAACCGTCCTTAGCGGCTGGGTTGAAAAGATAAAGTTCCCGCTGGCCACCAGGGAAACAGTGAAGCTGGCAGTCGTTGCCGATGTGCGCCAGGGTCTGGTCTGCAGCTCCACAATCGCAGGCTGGTGGCCTTTAGCCCCTATTTAGTAAGTCCTGAACCTGTTTAGCCTTACCCATACTTGACGTTTAGTACTGAAACTATCGGGTTTTGATGACAGATCCACAATAAGTCTTTTGTGGGTATTCAAAGGTGTCCCAAGATAACCGCCCCGCTTTAGTTTCAACAATTGACAATCAGTCATTGATAAATCTACGTTGTGACTACACATCAAGTTTTATTGGAATGTTCAGGCCTGAAGTTTTCACTTCACCTCACAGTAAGTAACATAACTCCGTGCAGATTCCGAAAAATTCAGATGTATGATGAATAATGATAATGTAGATGTAGTTACATGGGGAAGCCACACTGCACATTTATCCCAATAAGTGTCGCATTGTGTTTGATCTTGCCCGTGTGATTATGTGATCATGTGAATGGTTCTGTCACTATTGCCACTGATTAAATAACCACTACGATAAAGGCTATGATAAGTTGTCCAGCGTGTATCATACTAGCAAGCACATAAAAAATAATCGAACTTTGACATTTGGGTGGACATAAGTTGACAACGGTTGGCTGACATGGATGCCAATGATCACACAACTAGAGACGTTTAAGACCGTGCGAAGTGGAGGAGTAAATCAAGGAAAGCGGACCCTGGGCTCCAAAGTGATGGGTTTGGACGCAACCGGGATTGACCGTATAGATGATGATGATAAAGTTGACAACGGTTGACAAAACCAAATACACTTGCGCCATCTGAGATTAGCTTTGCCTATGTTAAGTGTTTTCATTGTTTATATCTTCATATTTACTAAAACCTTTGCGAATACCATTAATTGAGGTTAAGGATCTAATCAAACCGGCCTTATATCTTTAAATAGGACTGCGTAGGAGACGATTTACTTAAGAATAAACCTATAAACTGAGTTATTCTCGCAAAAACCAAGACCAACTAAAATAAGGTATTTTACAAAAATACAACATTCAAGAAACTGGATATCGGTATCTTCGGATGTTTTCACATAACATGCCTTTGCTTTACTACAACGACACTGTTATTTAATTATAGCCTTTATACCTACTAGCATACGGACGTGACACAGATCCCACTTACAGTAAAGAATAAAAATACAAATGTTGATGTTCAAAATTGAGCTTTATTTCGACAGTTTTAAGGACACAAGAGTGTTCTTAGGCATTGTATAAAGTAAGCAAACACAGGCATCCGCTACATTGGTTATCTCTCTGAGCAAACTCGGGGCGTATCTTAGAATATTTCCATACGCGCGAGGTAAGGAATTCTCAGAATAAGACGCGTTGCATCAAGCGCTTGGGTACTAAAATGGATGGTTGTTTGTAGGTATGTATTCATATTATTTTAATATACTTGTCTTAAGGACGCCGACCTTGGCCGCCGTTAGTCAAATCGTAGTCTAATAAAAAACTAAAAATGTCGATCGGTTATGTCTGTACGAGATTCTTCATCACATCACCCTCTGGAAGACCACTGCTATAACGCAACAGAGAGTGGCTTTAGGCCGTATGCATCCAGTGGCTTCCCGCAACCCTGATCAGGTCGTCAGTCCACAGGGCGGGAGGCCTGCCCACGCTACGTCTTCCAGTACGTAGTCGCCACTCGAGCACCTTTCTTACCAACAGTTGTCAGTTATGTGAGCCATGTAGAAGGTGGACAGCCCAAAAGTCTAAAAATAAGAAGTATTCAGTTATAATATTATGTAGGTATGATACTGGGACCGGTTAGAACTGGATTTTGAATTCTTTTAATTTACGGGAAACCTACTTTTGATATGCCATGAATTTACTATGCATCTTTCAATCGCACGGTCCCCGTCTCACCCCTTCCTCACCGAAATGCATTATGCATGCATGGGTTATGAGGAACTCTAGACATTATAGTCAGGTCCGCCATACACACTAAAACCTGACGATGTCCCTCCGAAGCCATATGAGAAGAGACTACGGGTTCCGCCTTAGGCCTAGGCCTAAGACCTATATATGGACCTAGGACCATAGGCTACTCCGCAGTCCCGCTCGGCTGTGGCTCGCTTGTCAGTCGCAGGCCCTCTTGTTTGGGGCCCATTAGGAAGAGGCAAGTGGAGGTGGTAGTTTCATCTCCGGTGCCCACTGCGTCGTCGGCAGATAACTGAGGCGTCAGCTGAGGCTTCCTGCTCCCTCTCCTCTTCTTCCTTCTGCAACAGAGACAGCCACGCAGAAGGTGAGCACCGCCCCCGTCTCACCCCTAACCTATCTTAGCTGTCTGTCTGGCAAGCAAGAGAGCGCAAGAGCTCGCAAACTATCACAAAGTCACATGACGCATTTGTCATGCTATGGTAATCATTTAAACCCTAATGACGTTAGGGACACTTTGACTTGATCGCAGATGTTTGCGGTAGATAAGTGTCGTTGGCACCTACTAGCATCGTGACTCAGAGGCAAACGTTAATTAATTGTTAACAAATAATATCTCTCACACGTCATCAGCGTCAGTAAGGCAAGACGAAACATATGTTTTCTTGACATAAAAGAATCTTTAATATTATAACGAGGTAAGGTTTGATTGGATGTAGTTGGTAATATCTGGAACTGCTCATTAGATTTCCATGACGCCTTACTTATCCAATATTTATGATAAACCTTTCGGATGGACCTAAGCTACTTTCTATTCTGAAAAATGCACATAACAATGCGCATTGAATGCGAGATAGATTAGTTATATTGTTCAGTTGTCAAAAGTAAGTGATATTAGACGTTGTGTCAGACAGCATCAGAGACTCACATGAGCAGCCACCATAGCTGCTGATGTATGCCGACGATATCGCACTGGTGGACGCGGACAGGGGCAGGCTGGTGAGACGGGTGAACGAGTGGAAGCAGTCGCTTGAGAGCGGTGGTCTGAAACTCAATGTGGCGAAGACCGAGAACCTAGCCTGTAACTCTACAGATCCAACGCCCGTCCGTATAGGCGGAGACAAGATCGAGCGCACGGGCCAGTTTAAATACCTTGGATCTGTACTTCACGCATCGGGAGACATTGATTGCGCGACGTCAAAATACGCATTGCTGCTGCGTGGGCCAAATGGCGAGAGGTGACTGGTGTCATTTGTGACCCCAGAATGTCGGTTAAGCTTAAATACAGATCTATAAGTCCATCATTAGGCCTGTCCTTTTATATGGCAGCGAAACGTGGCCGTTACTTGAGCGACACAAGCAGGAGCTGCGTGTCACGGAGATGAATATGTTGCGGTGGATACGCGGAAGGACCGCGTGAGGAACTCGCGCAGCCGCGGTAGCCTTCGTGTCCGTGATGTTGCAGACAAACTGCAGAAGAGTCGCCTACGCTGGTACGGCCATATTTTGCGGAAACCGGCAAGCTACGTAGGAAACAAATGTCGGGTCAAGCCGCCACCTCCAGGTCCTGGCAAAAGGGGTAGACCCAAGAAATGCTGGCTTGACGTCGTGAGGGCTGACATGCGTGCCAATGATCTCACAAGTAGAGACGCTCAAGACCGCGCGAAGTGGAGGAGTAAATCAAGGAAAGCGGACCCTGGGCTCCAAAGCAACGGCTTTGGACGCAACCGGGATTGACCGTATAGATGAAGAAGAAAAAGAAGAAGTTCAGCTGTCAAAAACGTTAAATGTAAAAAAAACTATACGACGCGGGCGATGCCACGGGCATACCTAGTTTTGTGTAAAAATAAAAACATATATAATAAGCTTACCTCTTGTCAACACATCTCATTTTAATTAATTGACATCGAATAAATCTGTGCCTATTTAGATTGGAACGCTATTAGAATAGGTCCCCTAAAACAATCACGCGAAGACAACAATAACAGTTTACAAATAAAGCGCACAATAAACGTCGGATGAACGGACTGGTGCATGAAATCGCGTCGGTTCAGCCCCCGGCGGGGGGTAATTGTGGAATGACTCGTAACCTTACCGTTCGATAATCTTCGATATGGTATATCCAATCACAATGAGAACATACTCATTATTTCGGTTACAATGACTATATGATAATAGTAAAGAATATAACAGATACGAGTACCACTATAAATAAATCAGAAGAGTTTAATAATACAGCTATAACTTAAGTTTCATACACGAAAATAAACTTCAACATTTGAGTATGTAGTTTTTATAGCTAGGTGCATTACATTTTATTTAATCTTAATTAACTTACATCATCATACCTAGCTAATATCCACTTCAATTCTATACATTTGATAAAAGTCAGTTCCTGTACATTGACTAAAAAAACAGTCGCAAGACATTCTCTATGATCAGTAGTCTAAAAAATGCGTTTTTAGAATTCTTTTTTTAAATAAAGTTTATGAATCACTTCTTTAAATTAAGGTTCTTGTAAAACATTTTGTTTACAGAATATGTGAGACAGGAAAATGATCAAATTTAAAAAGACCCTACGAGATAGATTATATGAAGGAATAATATCGTTCAAGGAGGAATAATATTTTAAAACTATGTCACTAAATTATTTAGAAAAATCAAAAAACAAAAATCAAATTACCTTTTTATAAGATACGGTATTATTTAACAATCATTCTTTTAGCTATGTTTGTATAACGTTGACGTAGACAAAATGGTGTCCTCACTAAGCTAATCCTGCGTTGCGCGTGTAAAAGCTGACTTCCCGTTCCTCGTCACAATTTACGAACGACCCTTTCTCATTTACGAGCGATGCTGCAATCGGTCGTTCCCTTGAAGCCCCTACACCAGCGGATGATCCCCGATCTTACCGATATTACCGCCTGGGGCGCGGCATAAATAAAAAACACTTATTACAGGGGCGGAACGTATAAATATGTAATGCCGTTTTTTCGGTTGCACGAGCTAGAATCGCGAAATTCGTACATAAATTTATCCGTTCTAAGTATTGAGTATCTTCCTGTTGTATAAGTATATTTGTGTGTGTGTGTGTGTGTGTTAGCGAATACTGATACGGAAATGAACATCAAACGTTTATTCGGTTAAGGTTTTATTTACATAGCATTAGTATATACCAGCTGTAGGTACTAATGATTCTCATCAAAGTCCATTACTTAGTAAAAATATACGTGTCGCTGGACCTTACGTGGATAATCATTCAGATACTTGTAACAGAAATATGTAAAGACAAGAATTTCACGAAAATACAGGGTGTGGTACAGTAGCCAAATGTAAGAAGGCGAAAGTGTTTATCAATACAAACAACTTTCACTATGAGGTCACACAGTTAACCCTATACTGTAACAGGGTAAACGGTACTGTAACAGGGTAAACTGTACTGTAAAAGGGTAAACTGAACTGTAACTAAGCTAAACTACAGTTACCCTGCTTAACATGGTATTATAACTTATCATCATTATCAGCCTTTGGAAGTCCACTTCTGGTTGTAGGATTGCCTCAGGAACTCATCAAGAACAGAGCGCACTCTGAATTAGAAACAGTAGCCAGGCATTCTCTATGATCAATGGAGTAGCGTTTTTAGAATTCTTTTTCAAAATAAAGTATAAGGATCACTTCTTTAAATTAAGGTTTCAAGAAAATATTTTGTTTTCGGAATATGTGAGACCAGAAGATAATGTAATAAAAAAAACCCTATATGAGAGACCCTATAAGACTTGTGCTTCTTTTACGACTTTGTGAGAGGTAACCTGGACTGCACTGAATTGGTGGAAGGTATTGGGTATAATGTGCCGTCCCGTCGTGCTTGCCGGCGGCCTCCCTCTCTGGCCCCCCACATGAGTACTAACTATGCGCGTAACGCACCCATCTCCCGATTGCCGCGGATTTGTAATGGCATGTTCAGGGATATTGAATTGTTCACTCACAACAAAAACAAGTTAAAATCTGAAGCGAAAAAAATTCTTAAAATGCAATACTTAAATAATTAAAATGCAAGTTGAAGAAAAAAAAAAAAGTAATTGATTTGGTTAATACTGTAAATTGAATTTAGGCAGCAATAATATGTGTTTATTTACTTTAATGATATTTATATGTGTTTATGTACTGTACATCTTTTTGTTCGTTTCGGCAATGATAAATGTCTATCTATCTAAGAAGACGCATGTGTAAATTAATGCAAATGTTATGTGCCGTAGTGTCTATATCTTTTAATGAAAAACACTTATACAATGTTTACTTTGTATAACGTCCATTACATACAGTAATTTTAAGGGAAACCTGTTATTAGCTTTCCTAGTTTTAAGTACTACATAGGTAATATTTGTATGTATGTCACGCAGAAGGTTTTCTAAATAAAAAAATGAGATACATAATATGAATTAATAATAGCGTTCAACATTATTAATAGTAATTCCAGAACCTACTAAAACTATGTTACAAAATTATTCAGTAAATCAAAAAATAAATTACTTTTTTTAACATAGTATTATATAATCATCATTCTTACAGCAGAGCGATCTCGTATTACTTTTATTTAATATTATGCAATTTTTAATTTTTTTTTTTTTGTTATTCCTTTTGTTTTTCTCAGCTCAAAGGCTGGTATAAAAAAAACATTTACGGGCATTGCCAAGTAAATGGTCTCAATTAGTTTGTAATTGATCTGTAGAAATGGCAGGTTCATCCTGGAGAAATCGACGTACTATGCGGCAGGTGTTTAAAATTGCCGCCTTTTGCATGGTGATATAAGTGTGCTGCGGCAATAATAATATTATTAATTAATAATATAATATAATTAATAATATTATTAATATTCATATTTGTCTTCTCATCCAATATACCTCAGTGTCTAAAGACGAAAGTCTAGTGTGTGTTACCAGTGATGACATATGGAACTGAAACTCTCACTATGGGCCTCATAAGAAAGCTCAAGGTTGCACAGCGTGCTCGGTGTTTCTTTGCGAGATCGAATCAGGAATGAGATGATTCGTAAACGAACAAAAGTTGCTGACATAGCCCAACGGATAAACAAGCTGAAGTGGCAGTGAGCGGGGCACATAGCACGTAGAACTGACGGCCGATGGGGCAGAAAGGTTCTAGAATGGAGGCCGAGTACCAAACAGCGTAAGACGTCTACTCACAAGGTGGTCCGACGACCTGGTAAGGGTCGCAGGAAGACGCTGGATGCAGGCCACACTAATCTACTCACCTAATTATTACTTACTATGTGAAAGAGGAAATCAATAGTTTCGTATTTAAGCATCATACACCCTACCTACTACCACCCTAAGACGGTAAAAGAGGCATAAACTAAATACTGAACTTATAGTTTTACTGCATACGAACGCAGTGTTTTTTTTACGTCCGCCTTGATTATGATTTAATTATACTATAGATAGGTACTCTTTATAGCACACCACTCAAAGAAACAAAGTACAAGTTATAGTATTTAAAATTGCAGAAATGCACAGACAACATTCAGGTAAAGGACATTTGAATTGAAATTGAGAGGGGGATTGTTGACACTAGGTATCAACAGTACTTACTGAAAACAATAGAATAGTTAAATGTAGTTATAGTGCAGTTCAAAGCGGCTAGGTCAGCGTTTTTCGTTCGGATTCGGGCGCTTCACCCACTCAGTCTATTTACTGAAATCGTAGCCCACACTCGCGTGTTCGAAATATCCAGTCTAGATCGTTAGAATGTTTACTAGGAATATACTCGTAGTTTTTGTCATAAAATTAGTAAAATTCTATCTAGTAAAAGATAGACTTTGACGAAGACGAATCTTGTGAAAATTATTAGTTAACTGTCTTTTAGAAGATTATTTTACTGCACAAATACAGCTTACACCTTAGAATAATTAAATAAAATAGGCCCATAATACGCTATTCATTGATGTGTCTGGAATGAAATCAGGAGGCAAATTCTGTTGCACTCAATTTCATGTCGAGATCTGCATTTATCGAAAATGATGTACTTCGCTAATCGCGAGGCACTTAATTATCTACAACAATTCCTTCGAAATAGCTCTACATCGAATCTGTACTTTCGAGTCGATATGTTTATTCGAGTCAATAATCTGACGTTTACGATGTCACATTCTACGATTACTATTGATTATTCTATACATAAATAATATGCGCTATTATAGTCAACACACTTTAATCGCCATGGTCTCAGGCAGGAATCAAAATGTATACGTACTACGAGTTACCAGCTAGACAATTTTTTTGCCAAGATCCAGCTAGCACACTCAGACCCGAGTCAATCAAAAAGTTAATTATCTGAATTGATTTGAAACGGGAATCGAAACTAAGACCTTTTGCGTTCAAGATGAATCACCGACTCACCGTGCCACTGCGTAACGATTGGCGACCCGATGGTTACACTTACTTAGGTTTTATCTTCTGAAACACAATCCATCATACACTCATCCATAACCAACTATCTGCTAAAAAACCACCCATCACTCGATAAACAACATTAATCACTTATTCATTGCGGGAAAGCAAACCAAGATGGCGGCGGTCACGTGGCGATGCGTTTTTAATTGCAACGGTCCCGTGTTTTATGTTGTTTGCACACTTTCCGTGTTTGTCCTCGGCCTTATTTACGGCCGGTGGGAACTTAGGGAATTAATTCGCTTCTAGCGAGGGAGATATTGGCCGCCTGTAATGTATCTAGCGACTTTTGGGCAAGAAAATAAAGTAACGAAGTAGAAAACAATTGAAAATCTGTTAACTTTAAAAGGGACATGCCAATGATACATGTATGTATGTATACATAATCTACTTGTAAAATAAATTTAAGTAAGCCTTTAAACGTCACATTGCAGGACACAGGACAGACAGGCTTTACCTCAATTATACCTCAATACCTATTTCAGCACGTGTGCAAATTGGTGGATGTATTTTACAGGCAATAGCCAAAAAGTTAATTCAAACTGTCATAAGTTTACAGAATGTAAATGGAACCAGTCAATAAAATGGTTTATGATCACTGATCGAAGTAGGTTAATTGATTTGATGTACTTTTGTAGTAATCGCATAATTAAACTGATATCAAGAAATTTCGGAATCCATGCCTCCGGCCTCCATATTAACATCAAAGTTTGATATCATCAATCTCCGATCACTGTTTATGATACATAAATATTGTGTATTGTTAATAATAAATAAACGCTAATTCAGACATCTGAAAACACTATAGGACCTAGACCTAGAAACATTTTCATAGACACAAGTAAAACTGTCAATAATTTCGTAAGTTACCATTTTAGTTACTATACTATGCTCGCTAACGTATAGGTCGGTAACTATGCACCGACCCGCGCTGCCTACATAGGTACCTACGTAGTTATACTTAATCTACTTAGAACCCAGTTACTAGTTCCCAAGTAGGTATTAAGTAGAGAGGGGCATAACTGACTCGAGTACCTAAGTAACCAAATGGTCTTATCATCAGTGCATTTTCCATACTCGAGTCCTACCTAGGTAAAAGTAGTACCCAAGTAGTCATAAAAACATGATTCTCCTTTTTGTAGACGCAGAAAAATAAATATAAACAAAATTCACGTAAGTAGTCATAAAATTGACAGAATCGTACGAAGGTTCATATTAGAATCAAAGTAAATATTATTATTTAATTTACGATTAAACTGTGCATCCATTATATCAACGCTCTTTTGTGTCTCTACAAAATTAAAAGAATTGTCGATAGGTACTTTAGTCTTCAGTGTATTGGCTCATCACTAGTATTAGGCAGTGTTTGCTATTCGGCGAGCGTTTTACATAAATTGTACATTCCGCTTAGAGCCGAGTTACTTAAGTTTTGTAAATTAATGAAATTATTGCCAACTTAGGGCGCAGATGCTGGAACTTCGCCTATTGTAATATTTCAACGTCGAAGAAGGGTGAAACAATACGCAAATAGTATCGTACTTCCTTACCTACTTTAAGGTATAAATATTAAGTATGATAATATTACAAACAAATATTATGTATTTAAGATTATTTATTTTAGTAGACCCCTTTATCGGCTAGAATCTTCCGTCCAGACTACTTAGATGGTTTAGATTTTACAGTGACAGATACAGATCGTCCATTTAAAAAAATCTTCAAGCTTCTATTCTCAGCTAACCTGAAGATGCTCTCTATTTTAAAGTATTCCTACCAGTCCATAATTATTTACCTCAACTAGAGCTCTTGTTCCATTGCGTGCCACTTACCCACGGTAGACCGAAAAAACAATGGAAAACAATAAGAAATTTTGTCAAGCCACGCAAGGGGTAATCTATTACCACTATACACTAAAGCTTCTGTTCGGCAGGACTCAGTGTGAGTGCAACTCAAGGGCTTGTTGTTTTAGATATTATTCAAACTCTCTCTCTCTCTCTCTCTCTGTCTTCCTGGCTATATATCCCATATGGTGGTGGGGTCAGCCTTCCATATCTTTCATCTCCACTTCGCTCTGTCCTCGACATCGTCTTCGAAAACCTCGCACTACCCTCTACCGTTTTGATATAAGTGAAACGAAAATCCTTGATATCCTTAGAAGAAAACAAAAAATACTACTTACTTGCATAAAAAAATAACGAGATGATAACTGTCAACACTTTAAAATTTTAATTGTCACAATTGTCATTATAAACAATCAGCTTAAATTTTAAAAAATAATTAAAATTAAAAAATAAACTAAAGATTCGTTTTTTACCAAGACTATTCCGCAGTCCAAGGCAAACCACGAATTTGTGAATCAAATCGTAACTACACACATTATAAATAATTCGAAGTTCAATCAGCTTGTGAAGTGAGCGATCAAGGCATGAAGCAGACGCATCCTAAGCAAATAAGCGCGCATCTGCCCTCGCCAGCCCCTTATCTGGGAGAAAAACGACGTTGACGAAGTAACGATCATCAGTTTTTTTTTTGGGGAAATCCATAATTTAGCGTCTCTTTTGATGTTAGTAGATAGTTAATTGTCGGACGGTAATTGCTTACTACATGAATAATGTACCTGATTAGGATGTAGCAATCAGGTGTGGGTTGATATAAAAATTCTTCTCGAATAAAACATAGATTAGTTTCTAGAGATTTAATTATCTGCAGTACAGTTTACCAGACGGAGTAACAAATGTACATAAGCTTAAAGGTCATTAAATAACTTAAATATGTAATCCGTAATCGTAAAAAGCGTATTCCAACTACAGGTAAGGGTAGCAGAAACTACAACTTTTTACTGAATTACATACCAATTTCGGAAGAAACTTTGAGAAACCTTTAATTTTAGGTTTTATCATAACGTCACAAAACCGCAAAGTGAAGTTTCTCTGGGGGGTCAGTGATGGCTAATCGGATAGTTGCGGAGGACTCGGGACGGCCAATAGAGGGATTATCTTTCTCGCACAAGCGCTGACCTCCGACGTAATGTTGGGGAGAGCGCCACAGGGATGCTACTAACGATTTACAAAGGTTGAGTCAATTTAATGACGACAAGATAAATTTTTCGTGGCCTTCAGCTGTTCTTCTAACACATCATCATCTGATTCTGGAAGCCCATTTTTGGACAAAGATCTCTTCTACCGAACGCTACAGCAAGCGGGAGGGTTCCCTCTAACTCCTCGACTAAATCATCAGTCCACCAGGTAGGAGGCCCGTCAACGCTGTGTCTTCCAGTTCGTGGTCGCCACAGGAAAACTTTCTACTTAACAGTTGTTGTTAGCTCGGCGGCGATGTGGCCAGCCCATTGCCACTTTGCTTTGCAGTCCTAAGAGCTGTGTTTTTCGTCTGACACTTATATGGATAATGCTTAATTGTTCTCACATGGCTTGTTAACAATAGGTGGCCGAATACGTCGACTGCATTCGATGTAACTCAGTCGGTTTACATTTTTCGGTAAGAATACGTATATATCGTTATATATCGGTTTTACAATAACAATTTACACTACACTACACACAGCAACCGATTATGTACTAACCGAGCAATATAGACGCGGCATTACATTAACTAACGTACGTGTGTTTGTCGACATCTCTGTGGCGTTAAACGTGTTGTAGCAATAACTGGGAAATTTGATACAAGATGGCGGCCTCCGGTCTCGTTTAAGTTATTGCTTACATTAATACACTTAGGCGAGCTCCGACGAGTAATTAGCGTAAAATAGCTATGTATCTTGTATCTGTGGGCTTACAGCTATATGTACCTATGTTGTTTGTACCTACGCCAATTTCGTAGGTTGCTAAATGCAGGACGCTACAGAATCAGAATTTAATAATACTGTTAAGGTTCTACCGTAGAATTAGTGTAATCGCAAAAGTGACTACGCCGTAGCAATCTACAAAAACCGTAGCACAAAATTTATAACCTAGCATCGACTTAGTCAGATAAGTGAAAGAGTATGTATGTATGTAATCAGTGAGATCGTAACGCTATGCCTAAATTGAAATTTATTGATCAAGATCTAAATTCTAAACTTAATAACTTTCACCACTTTTCTTAATGAAAGCATTGACTATAAATATCGGCATCTGTGAAGTAAGTAGGTAGGTTTTAAGATTACAATTTTCAAATTATTTTTCATCTTGTAATACTAGTGGCTCCATCTTTCGGAGAAGAATCGAACTAAAGTACACTCGCGCACTTCATATAAATTGTGTCATTATTTGCTCATTACACGAAATTAAAAATACACAAGTATACTTGTACATACTTACATTTTCGGTACAGAGCCATGTGCAGGACCGAGCTCATGCCGAATAATGAACGAAAAAAGTTCCACAGTGTCCAGTGTCCACAATCGTATTTGCGAAAGCAATTTCGCGAAATGCCACAATTTATTTAAAAATTACACCCTTGTTTGTGTTGGTAAATATTGACGTGTTTGGTTTATGATAATAGCAACACTGAGCGCAGGTATACGGCTAGCGACAGCATTATTTACCTGTAGAATGTACACATATTATTTAATATTTACCGTCGCAACGTAAAGTTGACAATATAATATTTGTTAAGTATGCTCCGCTTTTGAAAGTTTATGTACCCGAGTTTTAAATCAAGGCAAATTTAGAGATTAAATATATTAACAGCAGTTTTGTTAGCCGATTTGATTGAAATAGATAGAGCGCTTGTGTTAATTAAGACATTTATCTTGTTTGGATTTTAGTTTATTCAACAGGTTTCTCGTGATTGCCTTATTAGTACATACATAATTGTGTATTGTGACTATTGGATGTTAATTATACAAATAATGGAACACATAAACAGGTTCTAATATCGACTTCAATTAAAATCGATATCTGAAAATCTGCCACAGCAACACTGACATGTTTTGTTGAGACATTTTAAGATACTCTCTTCTGTGACATATGTCTAATAACCAGTTTCAGTCTTTAAAAGGCAGAATTAGAAATATAACAATAACAATTATCTGCGACTGAGATCGATTAAGTTGTACATTACGCAGTTCGAGTGGACATATAAATCTAATGCGTAACCAAATCATGATAACAATGATGATGATGACATGAAACTAAAGGTACAACCGACCCACATTACGTTTAAAGCATTATATGATATTTATAGATAGGGTAAATAGCTCCAGCGCACGACGATGAACTTAATCAATTTACAAGTGTAGTGGGTACAGCGGCAGCTGCCAAACAAACTCCTCGATCGAACGCAAAGTCTAACTGCAAACAATATCATCATTGTATTTGTACTGAAACAACAAATTTGTAGCTAGCTTTAAATGCACGCTTAACACGCGGACACACACTCACCGTGTGTGCAGAGACAATATGTTGGAGACTACTAAGGTCTTAAGCAACGCGACAAAATGAATCTCCGCTTGCGACTGATACGGCCCAATTCAAACACTGTCAGCGCCATTTTGTTGTGGCAACCGCTATCAGAGCGCGCGCGTGGCGAGCCAAAAGCGACCTAACACTTCTGTGCATAAAGTTACATTGGTTCCCGTCTCCAATCGAGTAGAAACATCGGAAATTAAGGGAGGACAGACACGATTCTGTTTGCCGTCTAACGTGGTCCCAGGACGAACTCCCAAATATTTGACGTGTCAATTTTGTGAATGTTGGCCGAGAATTGCGGTTAATATTCCCCGCCCGGACAACCTGGCGTGCCACCCTTTAATTAAATGACTGAAATAGTCCAATTGTTAATTTATTATGACGGGCCTTGGGACGGATATTAGTTATTAAATTATAAAAGATGAGTTAAACATCGAAAGACAGAGTTGCTAACTCTAGGTACTTCACCGACTACTTTCTTTTGGCTAAACCTAGTCCTATAATGTGAGAATAGTATGGGATATAAATATAATAGTACCTAACTATATGGGAACACGAGTGATCGAAGTGTAATTTAGATAAAAAAATAATTAAAATAGGCTTAATGATCCTAAATCTTTTTTATTAAAATTACACTTGTATGATCATAGTACATGTAGATCACTTGTAAAAAATCAAATGTTGTTTAGCTAGTACCTATGGGCATAGCCCCTACACTATGATATCATAATAATATTACAATGATTACACATAGAGGTGTGATTGCAGTAGCAAAGCTAAAGCGTACTATCTTTATTTAAAAAAACACAAGGAGAAATTGCTACTTTCTCGGACAGTCTCAATGAATGAACTTATTATAATATTGAGTTATTTTAACATCTATCCAGTAAACACACTAATTATGTAAGAATCTGTTTTAAAAACAACAACAGGCTTTAAACAACACTGTGTCTAAATTTACTCTACCTATGTACAAAATAGTCATTATAGTTACAAAAAAAGCAAGTTTCATTACAGACCAACACAAAACTGTGTATTGTTTGTTAAAGATTAAAGCAGTATCGGTCGGTTATCATCTCGTTAGGAACAACAACAAACGACGAATCGATTGCGAAGACAAAACATTGTTCCAGCTTGTTACGGCATATTGCTCGTTACCGCGCCGCTATTTATTTTTGAGTGGCAACACCAAAGAGTCCATAAACAAAAAAACACTCGGGCGGCTGTTTTCATAGACAACAATACGGCGAGCCACTTTAGAGCAGTGTTAAGAGTGAGATGGAGGACGCACTCACTTTTCGCGACAGGGTATGAGGGCCATGGTAGTATTTTCATTGTATGCTTTTAATTTTGAGTGCGCGAACTAGCCGGCTCTCTCGGGACGAATGTTTGCGAGCATAATATTTGCTTCCACTGTATAATTCAGCCGCTCGCCATATTTGCCGAAGAGCAATCGTTTTAATATAGCGCTGGGATCGTATTAGGGCGGTTACTTTGTTAGTTAGATTATTTTTTCAATTTTAATTTTACGCGCAGAATAAGATAATGTGGTTGTAATTTAGGTTTGCTACCTGTGATTTTGTTTAACCCATTTGATAATGATGGTATGTGGAAAAAATGTAGATAAGTAGATAGATACTCTTTATTGCACACCATACAAAATCACATTTTTACAGAAGGACATTCAATTTAGGCGATCTTATCGCTAATAGCGATATAATTGAGATAACTTTTGATAGCAAAGAACCTATTCCGTTTGAGATGCATGCAACGCAGATGTACGAAACGAAATCAACAGTCGTACTTACCTACGTAAATATTACTTGAAACAGTATACATCAGGATGTTTATAAGAATAGACACTTCTTCATTTCACGTAATCAGCTTCTGATCTACAACTTTTCTTCCTAACAAACAATAGATAAATGAATAATAAATATTGGACAACATCACATACATCCCAAGGTAACCTATGGTAAGTAGCCAAAGCACTTGTGTTACAGAAATCGAACAACGACGGTACCACAACACCCAGAACCGAGACAATATAGAAAAGTTATTTTTCTACATTGGCCGACCGGGCATTAAGCCCGAAACCTCAGAGATAGCAACACCCAGTCCGGTATGCTCGCCTTTCGGCTACGGAGGTCAAACGTCAAACAAGAGTAGCAAAAATTAAGAAGCCTTTGTCCTTCCCCTTTACTTAAAAAAAACTTTCTCCTCACAAAATACGTATTATCAAAATCGGTTTAGAGTGTTTGCTATGAGAGCGTAACAGATAGGCACATTTAGTGTCGCATTTACAATATTATGTACAGTCACGAGCAATGAAATAAATGTATACACTTCGTAATTTCAATAAAGTTTAACGTGCAATGAAATTATGTATTTAATTTTGCTCGTGACTGTACCTTACACAGTGCTTTATTCCGTTGTACCTAGATGGAGGACCTATGCTTGATTATGTATAGTTCATATATTTGCAGTGACTGACTGTCATCAGACCTTCTTCCTCTAATAAGGCAGGAAAACAAAACCACTTTGGACCATAGTCAGTACACATACTAGGATCAACCGTTCTTGCCTTCCTTAGATTTTTTAATTAACCAAATCAAATGGACTTGAAAGACTTAAGAGGTTATAGTATTAGTAATATTATTTTTATTTTCTGCTATTAATTTATACCATTATTTGTCACTGAATTTTCTTGCCATACAAATCTGTCTCTGTCTCAATTAACATCCTAACAATTTCTATTGAGTCGAGCTCTGATTGCACTGACCACAGAATATAGAGGTTCTACAAAGAACAGGACACTCCTTAAAACCACGTGATCAGCTAATCATAAACAACTATTTTTAAGGGAGCAACATCAAAATCTATTGTTTAATACTGGTTAACGGCTTATCGAAATAGACGAGTGTCGAGAAACCTCGATATTTACATTTATTTTGTTCATGCAACAAGAAGAAACCAGGCAGTTGTCTAAAAAACCCATACAATAAAATTTATGCAGAAATTTTCTTACAGAAAGGTAAAATAACTGATTACAAACATCGACACGATCAGGTTGCCAATATCATCCACCAAAAACTTGCCATTATGTACAAACTTTAAATAAACCCCCTGTTGGTTATTTTAAACTATTCTACTAGAAAATCAAACACACAAACTATACTATGACAAAGTGATACCGATAAAACCACAGATTACAATAGACCAAATATCACACTAATAGACAAATTATAAATCAGCTTATTTAGACGACATTGCGGTCCCGAATACTCACAACCTATAATGTACCATATAACAGAGAAACATACAAAATACAATAATTTAAAAGATGACGTTTAACGCCTAAGAAAACTAAACAAAGCCACAACCATTTCAATAGTTTTGTATACAACAGAAGCTGAGTAAGTAATACCGAAACAGCTGCACCAATCCCTAGATACACTCAATTTGCCAAAATATACTTACTTAACTACAAAAAGCCGTTATTTTAAATACCTGCCGAATTGTCAGAAAGTTTATGCAGGTAGACAACGAAAATCCTTAAAAGATCTACTTACTGAAATTAGCATCGGTTCGCAACTAAAAAGTTTCAGGCAACAATTCCAATACGACAATACGACATCATCTCACACAAAGATTAATTCACAAAGCATCACAATATAGTTCAACTTATCAGAATTACACTTAGGCCCGTGTAATTCTAGAAACCCCAGCTGCCAAAGGCTGAGATACAAAAGTATTAAAAAATTAATAATAACCTCGCAGAGGTAGCTTGTGGCCAGCTGTAGGTGAGTGCGACACCTCGGACCCCGATCCTCCAGAGGGCCCATATTTTCTTTTGCCTCTTCGCTTGCCTTAGCTGACCGGCCAATTGGATTTGCAAGAGCAGAGCCCGTGCTCCAGGTTGGAAGTGTAAAATGTCATAACGCAATGGGCCCGTTGTCTGGTGACTGGTTTCTTTTAGCACTGGGATCTTGCGCCCGGCAGACTCACCTCCTACAACCTTAGACGCTCACACCGATGTTGCTACCCTCGCTACCATTTTAGTGGCTTCAAAAGGGCGGTCTATTTAGTCAGCGGCGAGTCACCCTTATTATCGAAATGAGACGTTTTTGGCAGGCGTCCCGTTGTCATATCAATATCCCGGCAACCAGTCCATAAGTTCCTTTCCATAGACCCGTTATATTCTCCATCTTATCTGCAATAGTCCGTGCACCTAGCGGGTGCTGTCTTTGGCTGTAGGTATCTTCTCAATAGTGCAGGCAGAGATACTATCCGCTAGGTGTACATAATTATCCCAACTCATAATCGTATCTCAAAGGGGCCTCTTCGTGTTGGATCTGTATCCCCGCGAACCCCTTCCAAAAGGACCGGCCGGGCCTTTGCGCTCCGTGCCGTGACCTGCGTAGAATATTGGAAAACATCACATCATTTGCTCTGATCCTACGTAAAGTGCTTAAGGTAAGTTCCAAAGCACTTGTGGTACAGAAATTAAAAACAACGACGGTACCACAACACCCAGACCTGAGACAACATAGAAAAGTTTGTCTTATACAATTATTATCTATTATTTCCTACCGGTTTGGGCTCGACGTTGATTGCTGGAATATCCTGTAATATCTACATATCTATATTTTTGCTAGACAAATGTAAAGAAACACATCATTATGATTTGTAGTTAAATAATCTACGAGATTTTATTAAAAGTTAGGTACCTATTTTCTAGTAGGATTTTATTATCTCACGAATGTTCACCTTGTAAAGTACTGTAGCGCCATCTACCCTAATAAGCATGAAATAACTCGTTAGCTTTCTCTTAGCTGAGCAAGCAAGGCGTTGGATGAGCTTTGTGGGGATAAATGACCTCTTTCAACCGAATTAAAAAAATCATAATTACACCTTGTATTTTTGGTATCACCTAACTTTATTGTGGTTAAGGATTTTGTACGAAGAAGACAGAAGTACCTAATAAATTGTAAAGGCAACGGTTTCTTTTTTAAAACAGAGCGTCTTATCCAGTTTGTGCATATAATAAATAGGTCACTCATTTTAGATCAGTTAACGAGGAATCGAGCTAATTATTTCAAATGCAAAATTGGTGTTAAGGTAACAATAGCTTAAACTTATTGCCAAAGACAGCCCTGCAGATGCCACCTCCTCAGAGTTATAATTTACTTTTACGCGATTAATAAGTGAACGTAAGTTTGTATGACTTCGGGGTGGCTCCTTAACGAAACCTTATTTATTTTTAACAAATCTATGTTCACTTTTCTATTGCGTTAATAGCAAAAAAATACTGCCTCTGAACTAAGTGTGGCTGTGTGTGATGTTCTTCACATTAAATTCACCCTAATAATTGCTGTGATATTTTAACTTTTGACACATTTAATTTAATGGTAGGCTTTGAAAAAATAACACAATTATAAGTATAAATATTTATTGCAGTAAAAATAAAAATCAGGTTATTTAAAACAACTTAAATGCCATGATAAATGCTGCTTAAAATAATTTTACAATTCCAATTTAATCAATAATATCTCAATAGTTATACATTTTTTTAAATTCTTTTGTGTTGTTATGTATGTACTTGATTACTTTTGAATAACGGATAAGGTGCAAGATGCTTAGAGCTTTATATCTCTCACTCATGCCAGCATTCAGGGGGGTGTGAGAGAGACAGAGACGAAATACAGAAATCCCAAACACATTTTTTTCAGCTATACAACGTGTAATTGAATAACGCATAACCTCAGTTTTGATCAGAATTGAGAGTAAAATCAATTACACTAATTAATAAGGAACATTTTTGTATCATGCAGAGTCTAAAGTTATAATGGTGCGCGGTAAATTAGTGTTGCCAGATCCGTTTTTACAACTATCGGAACATGTAAGAAATTAAATCAGGACAGGGACGAAATAAGGGAAAAGGAGACGTAGTAAAACGGCCCTTTAAGCCTAAAACCGCGCGATTTGAGTCCCGCTCAGGGTCGTATCTGAAGAACGCGTCCTGACGTCTTCTAGTATTGCTGAAAAGTGGGACATCTGGCAACACTAATCACAAAGCACGCGATATGCACTTACGTTCTCAATAAAATTAATGAGTCGTAGAGCTTCGAATCAAAGATAATGGTCATGAAATAGAAAAAATATTTGATAATATCTATTTAACATCTGTGGTGACACAAGGGGTCTACTCAAATTATTGTCCTAGCGCGACTTTGTAAAGTCGCATAGGGCGACGACAAGACGTGGCGGGCCACACGAGGGTTCAACAGGGTACTCTGGTAAATGCTTTTGAACCCTAACTCTAGGCAATAGGGTTGCCTTTAGTTGATAAGAATTAATTGACGCATAGCTTTATTTTAACCAGAATTGATTTAATTTAACGTAAATCAATCACATATCAAGGTAGTAAGAGAAAAACGGAGCAAGGTCAAGAAAAAAATGACTGCTCATGTGCGCTACCAAAACTGTCGTCGCATCGAAACGGAAGATCCGTTTTCAAATACAGATAATGTCCAAAATCCACAGACAAAATATAGTTAACTTATAAATATCTATGGTTTTTGTGGTGTTGGTGATTTTAATTTGTTGTTGGGCGAGGCTTAACGCAAGGCAAGGTTAAGCAAGTTAAAAAGAATTGGCCAAGCCATTTCGTTACCCCTTTTAGATTAAAAAATGACGTCCTAGTTAAGTCATACAATGTATAATAAGTTAGTTCACTCACACCACCTACATACTTTAAATAAGCTGTTAAACTGCAAGTATTGTATATATTTTGTATGGCAATACCAAGCTATGACGTCGTTTTTGACCAAATTAAACTCACAAACTATTTATTGATTTTAAAGCAATTAAAAATTATATGTTACAAATAATTGAGAATGAGTTGGGTTTTTAGCCCAGAAACAGTTGTTTCTTTTAAAGAAATGTCTTTCAGTTGTTTGTGTATGGTGTCAACATCCCAATTTTAATACAGGATACTACAACACTGAGCACTGCACAAATACAAGGCCGCGGCTGCATTGCTTGATACCTAGCTTAACGCCTAGCTAGCGCTCGAGGCGAGCCGCCAAGAGGAAGGATGCGAACAAACATAGCTGGGTACCATAAATGGCACCATAAATCAAATAGTTAACTTCGTTAATCGCTACACCGTTACTAAAAAACTTGAATTCGTTAAATGTTAAAGCGTTACATTTCGGAAGATTTAACGGAAGAACGTAAATCGTTAGCTCGTGATGAACATTGTACTTCATAATTATGTCGTGGCGTTAGTGATTTACAAAAATTTTATTGGTATGGGCTGACCGCCGACTGGCCCGAACACTAGTCAGAGAGTTTTAAAATAATCACATCACATAAATCGATTGAAAAGTTAACGTGAATTTGTATAGATTTCGGGGTGGCGCCGCCTGGTGGCACAATAACAGCACTACGTTTTCCCATACAAATCTGAGTTTCCATTCTCATCTAAAGCTATCGAGTAAAACACACTAAACCCTCAGAACGTGTTTGTCGCGCGCGGTGTCCTATTGGCAAATAGTATGTACTTAATTAACGGACGTATAGAAAGTTAACGGAAGTTTATGTCTGTAAACAATTTTTAAAGATCACTTGAAAGTTACTCAAAATGTTAACTTCGTTAACTGAAGATTAAAGGTCTTGTACCCAGCTTTGCTTACGAACATATTGGTATGTACGGGACTAACACTCTGCGATTGGCGGCCTGGCTAGTCGCCTAGCGCAGTGCGGCCAGTCTCGTATATCTTCATAAGTTTCTTTTATCTTGCCATCTTGCTTATACGCAAGGCGCTGAGCAAGACACCCAGCAGTGTGGCCGCCGCCTTAGAGAAGACGTTTTAACGAACTTGTTAAACATGACCATTAAGTGATCGGAATATAGTCACAGAATTGACACAATGTAATAGGCATGACGACTGGGTAAAGAAAATGAAATTCTATTTAGTCCGTCCAGTTAGATTAGCAAAAAATAATAGACACCATTTTTTTCCTTTGTCAATCAACCAAAAAAAGATAAAGCGCGTCAAAATTCGGGAGTGGGGGCTCGTGACGTTACTTATAAGTTAAAATTGTACACAGACGTGACGTCATGCGGCATTTTGTTGCAAGTTAGTTGTCACCACTATTTTTATAAAACTTATGGTGGTACCAATAGTTACGAAACACACGTCCATCGCCATCAATAAAAAAGTACTCTATCCTACCTAATTAAAAATGTTAACTGTTAAAACTTAAGACGAACATTATTTACAATAATTCGAACCAAGACTTTATTTAAAAAAAGATCTTTTATCAGATTTTTATCATCAAAGATGCAGATCTGACCAGATCTAATTATTTAAGAAATATGCTTATTTTACATTACTTCATTATTTAAATGTCTTGTACTTTCGTTACTTCTTGTTTTGTTTTTTTTAGTTCGGATTTCATATAAACATTAATTCAGACAAGTCAGTAAATTATATTTTAAAACCTTATAACTATTTGTAGACCTTAGACATAATTCTAAAAAAATACCCTCCTTAATTTTAGTAGATTAAATTAGTCGACCTAAATAAAAAATGGCAATCATGTCATGGCCACGATTAAATAAAATCTCTTTATTGAAACACCTTACCGTAATATTCATTGGATAGCAATACTATTGATCCATATTTAGTTGTAATATTAAAATAATTCGCAAATTAATATATAACCTAATTTTGCTCATTTAAACTATAACGACATTACTATGCCTATTTGCACATTGATTAAATCTTAGCACATTAAACCTATTACTACAAGTTTTTAACTTAAACACCTTTAAATAATCAATCTCTCACACACCAGGCGTCCTTTAACATACACTGGGTTCAAAGCAAAAAAAAAACAATAAGGGCGATAGTTAAAAAATATTTTTAGTGATGAATTAAGATTATTATTTCTTAATACTATGGCCTCCATTTAGTGGTCAACTTTAAAAGGTCTTGATAACAAATAAAAGTCTTAATTCATCAATAAAAAATGACTATAAATATCTTTTCTAAGTCCAGGGCTTCCCAAAGTGTGCGCCGCGGCGCCGTTTAAAGTAAACAGGGGCGCCGTGTCGATCCTCTATCATTATCCGAAACAATAAGTATTCGGGGTACCTATACCTCAGAAGAAATGGGAGTAGCAGTGCCCAGCCTTATTCTCCGCTTAGAAAAACTGTGTGAAGATCACCTAGCTCACCCGTCACATTGATATGACTGAGTATTTATTCCAAATAGCTAGGGTAGGGCGTCGTGACAAAATAGTAAACTTGTAAGCTCCGCGAACTGTAAAAGATTGGGAACCCCTGTCTTAGTCGATAAGTTTGGTCCAATTTTACCCACTTTTTAAACAAATGCGGGACAATCCCAAGCGGATGGAATCTTGTAAAATAAAATTTACTCTACCATAAGAGGGAACTCTTCAATGTCTTCACACATAGAGTTAAAACCAGCTGCCCACGCCTCCATCTCTGCTTTCTGGAATTAAATAAAAACATTGTTTTGACAAAACGTTACATAAAAGTAAATTTATTCATATAGTAAGTCATAAATTTTCTAAAAACGGGAATTTGATTGTTCCTAAATGAAGGGAGCCCCACAGGCAGAGCTGTGGTAATACCATCATTGCTTTTTTTAAACTACAATAAATTGCTAAGCCTACTAATACCCAAACGAATATTAAAACTCTTATTGTTATTTTGACTTTTTATTTTGAACAGAGAAAAGAAAAACTTAATAAGTATTAATTAGAATATGTTTTAAGAAAGAGAGGAAGTCTCCTACCACAAGGGCACAACCATTGTATTCTACAACTTGTATGCAAATAAAAAAGATTTAGATTTTGAATATTAAAAAAAAATATTGTTTACTTTAATTAATTTAAAAAAAATATATATCTCACCTCCTTCTTAGATAACTCTCTCTTTTTAGGTTTAGCCTTTTTCTTAGGCTTGCTTTTTTCCATATTGGGCATGGTAAACGTGAGGTCTGCCAAGTCATCATCATCTGAATCCGGATCAAAGGCTAAGTCATTGACCTGCGTCTCACTGTCTGATGTGGAAGCTTGGAATGTCACCTTCTTGGCTTTGCCGTAACTCTTTCTGGTTGGCTGAAACATAAAATGACAAGTTTAACTTACGATTAATAATAATAACCCTTTATTCTGTAAAAAGAGTAATACAGAACCTAAATAACTATTTTTTTAAATATTTAAATTAAAAATTTGAGTTACTTTTTTTTCACCTTGCTTAAAAAAAGTAAGTACTTTAGTAAGTACAATACAGTACAAGTTATTGGCTAAGTGATCTTTACACTTAGCCAATAACTGACTTTCACAACATGGTAGTAATGTTTGTAAAACAAGGTCTCACTTAAATATTCATTTAAAAAGATTACAAGTAGTACAGTAATAAGGTTCTAGGATCTCATTTATTTGTATTTTTTATTTATGGCAAATATACATATTCTTCAAAAAATATTTACTAGCTAGGAATCTTGGGTAAACCCAAACTTCTTACAAATGAATGCAATATTTTTAAGAAGATTCAGCCATCAACCCTTATATAAAAAATTCATTCTGCATGCATAGTTATAGTAATAAGAATAAAAGCCTCAGATGAATACACATTCATTTTTCCATACTAAACACAGCCTCATCTGTGTGGCCATTTAAACAAAGGCATCCTGTATAGTATATGTATAGAAATATAATTCTATGTACATAATATATTAAATACCTTTAAATGGTGTACAAGTTCGATATCTTCAAACAAATGGACTGACTGCGAATCATCATCATCATCATCCAATTCTTGAGCAATCATATTTTCCGCCACATCTGTTGCTGCATCATCTCCTGCATTCTTCTCAGGGAAGACTGGAGCATCAGATGCGGATTTCAATTCCGCATAAACCTGGTTTACGGCGACAGAACTTGCAGCTATTTTAGTTTTCGCAGCCAGGGGTATCTTCGCCCTAGATGGCCCGGTCTGTGCATTTATCTCTTGAAGCACGGCTCTCGCACGAGGCCTAAGTGCTCTCACCCTAGGATTGTCAATCTTGACAGGCGACACATTCTCCTGATCCTCACTGTCATCGAATCCAAAAAATGTACCATCCTTATTCTGCTCCTTCTTAGATTTTCCTGGGGTTAAACTTTTCTTCTTTCTCCCCTCTTTGGAATTATCTTTATCTTCTTCAGATGATTTGCTACTATTTGATTGATTAGTTTCAGCACTTTTTTGAGGGGTAGAAAATTGGACTGCCTCTGTTCTAGGAGTTTTACTGGGAGTTTTATATGCCGTATCTTTGTTTATAGAAGCTGACATGTTGGATATATCCTCAAACAAAGAATTAGCTTTAATTGGTGTGACTGATCTGGCTCTTTTCTTTTTAGAAGCACTCCTTTCTGCTGCATCTTTAATAAAATGAATTATACTTGTCTGTTTTAAATTGGGTTGATTATTGTCAACAATTTCAGGTAATTCCTCATTAGCTTCAGCCACCATATTGGTGTAGACATGCTTCTTTTTACCGTCATCAAAGTTGATAAAAGAGCTTTCAACTGCGGGAGTCATATTGGCCTTGACATAAGTGTTAACTTGCCATTTTATAGGCAATTGCTCAAACTGTACCCTCCATGGACTAGCATGTGGTCTTCTGACTGACATGTTCATGCTACTGCTAGCTACTGGGGGCTCATCAAAGAAACTAAAATCTTCTTGGAGGTTCAATGGGTCATTGCATGCCAAGGGCCTATCTATGCTGTGATCTTGAGTAGTTCTGACCGGCGTTGGTGATTTTCCATGATTGGGTGATGTCACTGGTGAGTAATTGATTTCATGGTGGTCCATTAAAGGCTCAATATCAGCAGCTATGTCTTCAACTCCCACTGACATGTGATTATTATCAGTTACATTTTGTTTTTCCTGTGGTTTAATTGGGTCTGTGACAATTATTTTGGGTTTAGGTTGATTTTGGGGTTCGTCTTGGACAGCTGCAACTTGCTTTGAGTTTTTAGCAACAACATTTTTCAAGGCTGCCAGAGCCTTGTCAACATTTTGATCGTAATTGTTTTTGAAAACAACAGTTTTTGGTTTGGCTGGTCTCTTCTTGACTGCCTTTTTTCGTTTCTTCTTCTGTGGTGGAGGCTCTTCATTAGGGTCATAGGTGAACTCATAAACATCAAGATGACTACTGTCTCTTTTCAATTTCTTCTTATCTTCTAGTACTCTGAAGGAAAAGCTTTTTTCTAACAATTTTTGACCAGCTGTTTTAACAGGTGACTTTTCAGGAGATTTCGGTTTATTTATTATCGCTTTTGATCTCAGTACCCTTTGCTTTGCATTGTTGTTTGAGTCTGAAGCTTTGACCACTGGTGTTTTTTGGCAACTTTCCTTACTAGGAATTATTACTTTAGGTTGCTTGGTTTTTTTTAGTGAGGTAGATTTCCCATTCGACTTTGGGGTTAGGTTTCGAGAGGTAGTTTTCTGACTAACTTTGAAATCAGATTTGGCTTTGTTTGGCAATATTGGGGTACTGGCATGACAACCAACAGGAATAAACTTGTTGGGGCTCACTAAATGATCAATAAACTTCGATGGGAGGCGGCAAATCCTCTTAGGGCGGGGGGCAACCAAACTATTGTCAGCATCCTTCTGTGGTGTTTTAAAAGGTGATAGAACAGGGGAATCATTTTTGTTTGAAGTTTTCCTTTTATTAACAGCAGATCTAAGTGGTTCTATCTCTTTACTGTTAGTTATATTAGTCAATACTTGGTTTTCTACATTTCGATTAGGAAGGCGTCTCTCACGACGAGGCTTTTCAATGTTTTCTTTTGAAGATTTTGTCGCTCTGGTTTTAGGCGGCATGACGCTACAAGATCAAGAATGCTTGACAATATCAAGTTTTCATTATCTTTGAATATAAAATAATATTAACATCAAATAGAATTAGTAGTCACTAGTTACTTTAGCACTTATTTTTAACCAAAAATAAATTCATTGCAAATTACACGAATTTATAACACAAGCAAAACACTTTTTCGCTCGTTTTTCAATATTTGACATTGACATTGACACACATAATGATGACACATCTAAGACAATACATTGAAAGACACGATCACGGATACCAATTTTAGATTGATACACGGAGCACCCATATTATTTGACTATTCTAAGTGAACTTGAAGGCTAGCATTATCCAAATAAATTTTTATTAAAAAATAATTAAACTTTTTATAAGCGGACTAAAGCCGGTGACAGATGGCAACAGACGCGGCCCCGGACTCGTCTTGACATTGTAAGGTCAAACGCTGCCATTGGTCGATCCTTCAGCTGGCGGAAGTTGACTGAAGGATAGATCAATGGCAGAGGGGTGTCACTCGGCAGTTTAGGTATATTCGGCACGCGCGCCGCCCGGAGCGGCGTATTGCAGTGGGCTGTCGCTCGATAGTCGCGGTCACGACGCGCGAGCGCATACTTGAATTTATTTTTTTTGCTTTCCGACTGCTTTCGACACTAACTTCACATAAAGAAGCTACCAGCTCCCAGATTACGATTGTGGCGCGTCATCGGAGCCGATCGTACTTCTTTAACTCCATTAAGTTCTTACGTACTTAATTAGGAATAGTTACAATAAAAATCCTTAATTATTTGCCCAGAAACAATATTAGGAACAGGATAGGATAATGTTAACAAAGGAATACCAACACCCGTGGGAATTGAACACACGATATTCAGATGGAATTTATAAGTTTACAGAATCAACGTTTGTAATGAATTTACATAATTATCTCAACTAGGTACCTACAAACACTACTCAAGTGACAACCCCGTGCCGATGTTCGCAGCTCGGTCATAAAACTGGGGCGCGCCAAGAAAACTCACTGCTGCACAGCTGGATTCAAATGGCGACGGACGCGGCTCCGGACGCGTCTTGACATTGTAAGGTCAAACGCTGCCATTGGTCGATCCTTGGGCTGGCGAAAGTTGACTGATGGATCGACCAATGGCAGCGTTTGACTTTACAATGTCAAGACGAGTCCGGAGCCGCGTGCGTCGCCATCTGTCACTAGCTTAACGCTGCTGATTGGACGAACGTTCCGTCCACTTGCGAAACAAGAAGCGGAGAGTCGACGGGCAAAACAATATCAAGAGGCGGCCAGCCTCCATTTGGCAGACCCTTTAATCTTTTAAAATTAATTGCCACGGGAAATTTCCGGAAAAATTCGAAATTATGGTGTTGCGTTTTTCATTAAGTACCACAAAGTCCGTAAAAATGATTATACCACCAGTAAAATGAACTGAATAGAATAAAAACCCAAATGAATACTGACCCTTATTGGGTATTTACCCATTTTTACCTGTTTTTATAGTGATGTGGTGTGGATAAATAATCTTAAATTTTCTCTCTTTTTTTACACAAGCGCGTGTTTCGTCATATTTTTTCTTAGAATTGAACAATCATTCAACACAACAATAAACGTTAAGATGTTTAGAATTAAGGCGGCAAGGATTATTTTTAATGAAATCACCCTCAGTTACTATTGGATCACTTCATTCGTATTTAAGGACTAGTAGGGATTCAGGTTGAAGGGTGTGTAGTGTTTCAATTAAATATTATTAATATAACGATTTAACGATACAATTTCATTTAAAATAATACTTTTTCTTACATTTTTATACACACTTAATATAATGCACGTTTCATACGTACAGTACCGTCGTTGTTTCTGATTTTCCCATGGAAAGAGTGCGTGCTTCTAAGTTATATTGATAGCTGGTCTTAACGTTTAAAGAACTGTATTTCAGCCAATGGAGACCACTTCGAATAAGCTTTTTATATTTTAAATTGTTTTTTATTTATGTATTAAACTAACACACTGTAAAAGTAATAAATGTTATTTGCTATGTAAAATATGTTTTTTCTTTGTTTCAGTAATTATGGCAAGACTAGGTATAATACTAGTTTCTTTACTTACATTCCATAAAAACGCAAACATGCATTTAATGTACAGGCAACATCAGGCTTGTACACATGTTACTACACCGTAAGCAATTTCTTTACGGTTTACAATGACAAAATTTTAGAACTAGAATTAGAACCTAAAACTGTATCCAAACGAAGACGGACGCGGTTCCAGACGCGTCTTGACATTGTGAGGTCAAGCGCTGCCATTGGTCTATCCTTCAGATAACTTCCGTCAGCCCAAGGATCAACCAATGGCAGCGTTTGACCTTACAATGTCAAGACGAGTCCGGAGCGACGTCCGCCGCCATCTGTCACCGGTATTAGTTGCCTCTTGCTACTCGTTGCTACGGTAAGCAAGGACGTCATGCCACCTGTTTTTCAAATAAAACTACTTTGAAAAAATTACACCGTTTACTTAAAGAGAAAATAATTTAAAACCGAAAGATGGGAATTTTACCTAAAACAAAAATTAAAATGCCTTTATTTTTGAAATAGTTTACATAAAAATTTTTTTTTTCGATTTTTTAACGATATTTTTTTATCTAGTATCCGCACATTTCGTTTGATCAAGTGTAAAGTTAACACATTGTATAAGTATGTGTGTGAGTTTATTTATTTCACCTTAACGACTAACCGTCCTAATAGCTTTTTATTTTATGCATGAGGTATCGTTAGAATCCTGAGTGACATGGGCTATATGCTTAAATAGACTTTTTGATGACGAATTATTAAAGAAATTTGAAATAATAATAATAATTAAAAAACACAACGGTCATCTTGACATCTCATCGGCGGCGTTGCGAATGTGACTTGGGCTCCCATCCCTTTTATAGACATAATATATTAATTTAAGATGCTTCTCAGTTGGGTCGAAACGAAGCTTCCACACGTTCAATTTGGTTGGAGCCGACCAAATCGGAGCGTCTGTTACGGGAATAATTTGACAGCAGCCTATCCAGTTTATTACAGGTCAGTGTGACAATGTGATTATATTATCTTTAGCTCATTTTTAATTTTCAATTTCAAATGTGTCGTTGAGTTGAAGACCGTTTACTGGTATTTGATTTTTAAAGTTTAAGCTATGTGATTGGTGTTAGTGTCTTCAATTATGTGTTTTGTTTGTTGTTAGTTCTAATAAAAACTCTTGTCTGTCGCTGTTGAAGTCTGGTACAAAGTTAGGTTTGCAGGAGTCTGCACTCTCGACGAGTCCCAACTTCCATGCTCCATTCATATACCTAGGTAAGTAAGTTTTGTTTTTGTGCACAAAATTCAATTTAATTTATTCAGTAAATAGAAGTCCATTGCCGTTTCACGCACGGGGGTCTAGAATTAAATTGAAATGGACTTCTATTTGTTTTATGTTTTTCAACTTAATTGACTTTCCGTGATGGTGGGTTATTATTACTGAGACTACGAGGAGAGCTGTCTTTTTTCGTACAATATTCAACCGACTTCAAAAAAGGATAAGGGTCACAATTGGACCGTTTGTTTTTTATTTTTTGTATTTTTATTTGTATGTATGTTACGCGATTACTCCGCCAATTATAAATCGATTTTGATGATTCTTATTTTGTTTGGTAGATCTTACTTCAGAGGTGGTCCCATATAAATTTTATCGAAATTGACTAATCAGTTTTTGAGAAAATGACAAAAATATACCCAGATAATGTTTTGGTTCGTGATTCTTGTATCTATGTTACCTAATAACTTTGACAAATGTAAACCGATTTTGATGATTCTTTTTTATTCAATAGCTAATACCTACTTTAAAGATAGTTAAAGTTAAAAATTTTCGAAAAGAAAATTACCCCTAAGGGTGGAAAAAAAGAGGATGAAATTGGTTTTCAGCAGTAAGATTAGGATTTATAACTAAAAATAGATGAAATAAATAAATTGGATTAAATCAAAAAAACCGACTTCAAAACACTAAAAAGCTAAAAATAATATTAACATAAGTACCTAATTAGTTACTTTTGGAGTCAGTGCAACATAAACTGTATTACAACTTAATTTCCTCTGCCCAAATGTGGTCTGGAAGAGATCGCTTTTGGCGATAAGGCCGCCTGATTGTACATAACTGTGTCTTGTGTGTAATAACCTTTAATGTTTTTGTGTAATAAAGTGTCTATCTATCTATCTAAACATTCAAACTCTGATCAGCTTGCACCTTTTGAAGCTTTTTGATATATTTTCAAAATCCAAGTGGATTATGTTGCCATTTGTTGTGTATAAACTCTTGAGCAAACACAAGCGTTGTCATGTCTCAGTGGTGTTCCTCCCTTATTTATTTCACCTGAATATGGGTTTTTTATAGTTACTTAACTGATCAAGCATACGTAAACGAGAGGCAAGAAATTCTATTGTATGAGACCGCTTGGATGTTAACGGGTTAAAACATATGTGTCAACCTTATCATATTGTATCATAGAGAACAAGTATTCTCATTTAAATGATATCCCTAGTAGCATATGCCTGCAAATTTGTCTGTGGACATCAGAATTAAGCTTGAACAGGCAAACATAAAACTGAATAAAATAGCTAGAACAATATTGTTGTCATTAAATGTAATAACAGCATAATTAGCCCCCCAGCTCAGGGATAAGAGACATGATGAAAATTTTGTTTGACTATAGGTTTTGACATGTTAAATAAAATAAATCACTCATTTAGAGAATTAGCAGACAATTGAAAGAGACTAGCCGGGCTTTGTTGTATTGTATTCATGTTCCTATAACCATATTTTTATTTTTTTTATTCAAAAGTAATTAAATATAAAATACACATAAAATATTTTATTACTAAAATACATGTTATGTTAAAACATAAAAAATAGGCCTTATCGTGTTGTTTATCGAAACCTGTGATAGGATAAAGCTGCTCTTTAAACATTTGACAACCTCCGTAGCCGAGAGGCAAGCATACCGGACTTGGTGTCGCTATCTCTGAGGTCCCGGGTTAGATTCCCGGTCGATCAGTAGAAAAATAACTTTTCTATATTGTCTCGGGTCTGGGTGTTGTGGTTCTATAGTTATACGCGAACTATAGAACAACCGTCGTTGTTTCTGATTTCTGTAACAAAAGTGCCTAAGCTACTTATCATGGGATCAGAGCAATGTATGTGATGTTGTCCAATATTTATTTTACTTATTAGGAACACAAAACAGAATAACATCAAACAAACACAAATATCTTAAAGTAAAAATTACAAGCTTGACATTATTCTAAAGCATGTTTTACCTTGATAAGGTAAACTCAAATAGCAAGATCTTTACAACCTTATTCAAAAACTATGAATGTTTAACTGAACATAAAAAACACAGTACTGATATTATTTTTAAGCTATTGTTTATTTATTTTACCACCTGAAATTTTGATAGAATATTCATTATTACCCTTTTGAACCTTGGCAAATTATCGTTAAATATGTCTATGGTCTCATTATTCTCTATTATGACGCGACACATTCTAATTATGGGGTTGTAGTAGGAGGTATTATTTATTATAAATTTATTGTTTACACTAATACATAACATGTTAGTTCCGTTTCAAAATACCTTGTATCAAAGTACATAAATACAAGAATCATAAAGATCATTTAACTTAGTCTAGGTTACACTTTTAAGGATTTATCAATAAATGTGTAATTTTTTTCTAACTTTACAAATCTATATTTATACTGTAAGTATAGTATTTAAAACAGTTAATTATGCACCACCTAAAATAAAAAGGACAACACATTGTACTTTGATCAGTAAGGATTATTTTAAAAACAATTCCATAGGATGTTGTTTTTTGTGCAGCATAATTTGCAGTAACACTTCCAAGTGAACAACAAGGCAAGGGTAACATCAGAAACAAAGGAAGACAGTAGAAAGTGGCTAAATAAATAAATACAATTACTTAATTTATTTCAGAATGGGCCCATATTCTACAGAATATATAAATTAAAAAAAATTATGATATGTAAATATTGATTTAAATTGCAATTAAAAACACAAACATTAAATAGTTATTAAAAAAAACGGAAAATAAATTTAAATTGGAATTTATAAAAATGACATAGTAGAGCGCGCGGCGCGGACTAAAGCGTAACACACACAGAGAGCGTGCGCGGGACGGCGACGGGTCACGACGGCAGTACGGCGGGTCTATTAACATAGGTTTAAATGGGCGCCCACAGACAGCGAGCGTGCGCGGAACGGCAGCGGGTCGTGCGCGGAACGGGTCCCGCGCGGCCCTTCCGCCGTCACAGATAGGCGGCGGGCGGACGGGTGGTGCGCGGGTGCGGCGTTCGTTACATTCGTCGTGATACACGCATTCAGACCAAAGCGCTCACACAGAGAGCGTGCGCGGAACGGGTGCCGCGCGTATACTACGACTGTTGTGTTATTTTACAAAACATTATCATTTTTCGCTATGGATTTGAATGAAAAAAGTAATTAAATATGTGAGGAAATAAAATGTTTGTACGAACTAGGTAATAATCTACTAAACTCAAGGTTGCTGTACTACGGTCACCCATCCATTTAATTTCAAAACTTGAGGTTGCTTAACCACGGTCATCCATCCATTTATTGACCAAACTTGACGTTGCTTATCCACGGTCACCCATCCATTTAGTGTTCAAATTTGAGGTTACGTAACCCTCGGTCACCCATCCATTTTGGGACCAAACTTGAGGATGCTTAACCACGGTCACCCATCCATTTTGGGACCAAACTTGAGGTTACTTAACCACGGTAACCAATCCATTTTGTGTCTAAACTTATGGTTGCTTAACTACGATCACCCATCCATTTAGTGTCCAAGCTTGAGGTTGCTTAACTACGGTCACCCATCCATTTTGGGGCTATACCTGAGGCTGCTTAGCCACGGTCACCCATCCATTTAGTCCAAGGTTGGGTTGCTTAACCAGGGTCACCCATCCATTTATTGACCAAACTTGACGTTGCTTATCCACGGTCGCCCATCCATTTAGTGTTCAAATTTGAGGTTACGTAACCCTCGGTCACCCATCCATTTTGGGACCAAACTTGAGGTTGCTTAACCACGGTCACCCATCCATTTTGGGACTAAACTTGAGGTTGCTTAACCACGGTAACCCATCTATTTTGTGTCCAAACTTATGGTTGCTTAACTACGGTCACCCATCCATTTAGTGTCCAAGCTTAAGGTTGCTTAACTACGGTCACCCATCCATTTTGGGGCTATACCTGAGGCTGCTTAGCCACGGTCACCCATCCATTTAGTCCAAGGTTGAGGTTGCTTAACCACGGTCACCCATCCATTTAAAGGCCAAACTTGAGGTTGCTTAACCACGGTCACCCATCCATTTAGTGGCCAAACTTGAGGTTGCTTAACCAGGGTCACCCATCCATTTATTGACCAAACTTGAGGTTGCTTATTCACGGTCACCCATCCATTTAGTGTCCAAATTTGAGGTTGCTTAAGAATCGTCACCCAAAATATCAATGTCATAAAAGTAGACCGTAGTTAAAGAACCTTAAGTATGGATACTAGGATGGGAGTGATGGGACCGTGGTTTTGACCTGACCATTGAATGGGTGACCGTGGCGAATCAACATTTAGTGACTAAATGTAAAAGTTATCGTGTTAAAGAAAAGCTTCATATTTTATATGCGTTATTGACCATAGCACAAACCCGAGCCGCGCCTTCGAATCACTCCAAAACCGCCGCCGAACCGCTCCGCGCACGACCCGTTCTCTGTGTGAAGACGACGAACCGCGCAACTCACGTCGGAGAAACGACCCGTTCCGCTCACGCCTTCTGTGTGTGTTACGCTTAAGGCGCTGCACACGTGACGAGGCAGGGCGGGCCAGACAATTTTGCCGCGAACTATAGAACATAGGGAATCGTGTACTGCCAACGCACACGGCGGGGAAAAAGACCGCGCCGCCACAGTGCCCGTTGGGTACGTGGCGGCGCAGAGCGGGGCGGGGCGGCTTAAGGCGTCGCGGTATGTTCGTGGCTACCCGCCGTGACCAGTTGATACAAACTGGTTTGTGCGATCGACGGCGGGCGAAATTGTCCGGCCCGCCCCGCCCCGTCGCGTCGTGTGCGCAGCGCCTAAGTAATTACAAAATGTAACAAAATTAATATTGTCAGGGGTGTCTCCTAGCACACACATCTAGACCCTTAGCCAATATAAAAAAGTTCGTCTTATAAATTGACCTGAACCGGAAATCGTACCCTGTGCGTATAAGCGAAGATGAAACGGGTATTTTAAATAATCTGATAATTGGTATTGGTAATACAGTCAACGGCAGGTCAACCTACCCGAAAAGTTAAAGGTAATTGAACCGATTTTCAGCTGTTTCGACATGTAGAGATCAAGATCAATTGAGAAAATTTTACGTTTTGTTGTACCTAGGATGACAATCTGTTGTCTGTAACATGCGCGTCTCGTTGGTTTCGCTTCCTCTGCATCACAATATTCCCGTAAAGCGACACCATAAAAAGAAAGATATCGAAAGAAGACTGTTTAGATTTATTACTAAACCATCATGAGTCGTATTGATACTTTTTTCTAACCAAGTAAAACTTTTTACAGTCGCATTTCTACACATGACTGGCTGGAAACTGTCACTGATATTTCGATCAAAACTGTCAATTCCCTGATCATCGGCGCGAATAAAAGCTATGAAAACTAATAAATATTGAAATAAACTGTATTTTATTAGAAGAGTCCCGTATTCTGGTGAAAATGGCTGAAAACGGGGACAGCAAAGCGACGATTGACACGGTGCAGGTCGCCCTACGAATAAGGCCTTTGATGCAGCTGGAAATTGAGCGGGGTTGCGACGAATGTATAGACGTTGTGGCTGGCCAGCCCCAAGTGCAAATCAAAGACTTGGCGTTCACATACAACTATGTGTTTGCCCAGCATATAACGCAACAGGAGTTCTACGACACAGCCGTGAAAGGCCTGATTTCAAAGTTATTCCAAGGTATATTTTGCCCTAGTTTATAATTATTTCATATCCAATGCGTTGCATAATAATGTTATGTTATCGTTACTATTACAACTAAGTACTTTTGAATAATTCCTACTGAGTAGATAGCTTGGTTACAAGCGCGTTAACGTTGTTTTTATTAGAAAAAAGGTTTCATTAACGTATCACTAATCGGCGTCCCTCGAAATGATATACTCGCCAAAACATAGGCTTACTCTAGGACCTCTGATCATTAATTTGACCTGACTTCGTATTTTTTATTCATTTATTTGCTTAAAAAATCGCAAGAATCGAAACGTTTTTTCTATGCAAATCAAAGTCAGCGCGCTTAGTAATTTTTTAGGTCCACTTTCACACTACCGACTTAGTTTAGTAAGGGATTAAGACATTGTCTCAGTCAACGCCATACAACCTCTTAACTATGGAATGATGTTTAATACCGTGTTAGTGGATAGTTCGAGATTAAATTCTATAATCCTGAGATGCGCAAGTAGACCTAAACATTTCTATTATGATATTAATTTATTAGATTCTATATATTTTTAATGCGTGCATTTCTTTTAGGATACAATGTAACCATATTAGCCTACGGCCAGACAGGCTCTGGAAAAACTTACACGATGGGTACAAATTACTCTGGCTCTGATGGAGATTCAACTAAGCTTGGTAAGTTTAAAAAAAACATCACATCTTTTTTGAAGTGACAAATAAATTATAAATCGGAAGTAAGTCCCTAAAATCTGAAATCTTTGTTACAATAAGGTCTTTTTTTTAAAACTACATTTACCTCACGCAAAATATTGACATTTTGAAACACCCCCGACCCCCCCACCCCCCCACCGATGTCACGCTTTTTTCTTGCACAGTATTCTTTTATGAAGTTGTCAATCATTATCCTTGCGTAATTTAGAAACCTATTTGATTAACAAATAATGTTTGTTTGTCCCAAGCGTTCCTAAACTATTCATCAGATAGGGATGAAACTTTTGGTTGTTGTTCGCACGCCAGGGAAGGTTTCTGAATTAATTAATTTCTAGTATTTTTTTTTATAGAAATATGATAAAAAAAAAAACAAACGACCCGACTCAGAACCTTTCGAATGAAGATAATCAATAACTTATAAATCACGTGACACAAATGTTAAATCATATTCTAGAGTCACGTGACTTTTCGGTCTACAATTTGTTATCGAATGGTTCTGAATCAGGAGTCTGGTCAAAAAAATTTTTTTTAATGTCCCATTTTACATTATTGGAACATAACTTAACCTACCACGAAAATAATTCGTTCGTTTGGACATATAAACCTAATAAATTAAAAAAGCTTGTAATAACCTTAAACTTGTGTCAAACCTTTGACAAAATATGAACAACTGAAATTAGCCTTTAATTACACTATGCAACACCAAAGAAATCACTGATACCCCGAGTGATGATTCGTATTAGGTATACTTAGTAAACAACAGAAAACAAATTTATAACCTTGTATCACGTCCCAAAACATAAATAATAGAAATCTTACTTTATTTACGTTCCGCAACATTTGGTTGAGGGTAATTATAAAATTTTATCATTGATGTGTACAAAAGTCATCAGAACATTTAGATTACTCATAAATCTACAAAATGCCGCGTGTTTGTGTTAATTCTCCTGACTTATTTTGTTACGTTTGTGGTCAATTTACTCCTAAAAGTGAAAAAAAGCCAATTTCGCCTCTGTTTGAGACGTGTTTTAAAGCTTATTTTAAAATTGCCATTAAAAATAAAAGACAAATCGTGGGTGCCTAAAATATGTTGTTTAAAATGCTATTTGACGAAAAAATATTTGACGGGTTGGCACAAGGGTAATATTAAACAGATGCCTTTTGGTATACCAATGCAGTGGCGTGAACCCAAAAATCACGTAGACGACTGTTACTTCTGTTTAACAACTTTGAAAGGTTTTTCAAAAAAATCAAAACATTCGGTGAAGTATGCTATGATCCTGCTTTTTTTATCGAGCCTTAGTCCTACTGAAAAAAATGCATGGGTGGCTTTTGTCGACGTTACAAGAAATTTCCTCGGCAATCACAATTCACCAGATTTTCATGAAAAAATTAACAGGATGCTGGATGCGTATCACAAACTAGGATGCAATATGTCATCGAAAATTCATTTCTTACACTCCCATTTAAGTTTCTTTCCGGATAACGTAGGTTCAGTAAGTGATGAACACGGAGAAAGATTTCATCAAGAAATAGCAGAGTATGAGAAGCGTTACCAAGGTAGATGGGAGCCAGCGATGCTTGCAGATTACTGTTGGAGCCTCCAGAGGGATACTGACACTACTGACCATAAGAGGAAAGCCAATCGTTCAAAAAAAAAATTTTTTTTTTTATGTAGAATAACAATCTATGTCCATATTTCGTACAATTTTAAATAAAATCAATAAATGCGTTTCACTAATAAACTTGATGTGATACAACAATTTTATTTCAATATTTCAAACAGTATTAAGGTGGTGAATCATAATTACATACTGTGAACCCAGTGAATTTTTTTTTTTTTTAATTTGTTGCATAGTGTTATTTTTTATTTTTTTTATATGGACTCAATCCCGCTCTATATGCAGAGCGGTGATTCTGCCGATGTCGAGTGATTCTTGATTCACAATAAATAACGGGTGTTCAGTTTTTATTGCTTTTCCTCAATTCAGTGAAGGCTTGGTTTCAAGACGCTATCGGGTCTAAAGCAAGTTGTCTTGAGACAAGTCACTTGACACTCGATGCGGCGTTAAATACAATGATATTTCTATAGTTTCAGGTCTTTATCACTTCACCAAACATTAGACACAAACTACACCAAACTTGCACTCTAAAACTCTTTAAATGATAAATAAAAACCATTAAAATAGATCGACCATGTTTTTCGTTCGACTTCGACTACCCCCCACCGAATCCATTTATTAGCCTTTAAAAAACACAGTTATTTTCAATTGTTCATATTAGGCTAGTTTCTTGGGTCAAAAAAAGATTATTCTATTTAGTACGTCAGTTAGATTATCAATATTTTGCCTTTTGTCAATCGAAACAAAAAATTACGAAGACAAAGCGCATTAAAGTGAGCACGTGACGTCACGCCTTGCTAAAAAGTGTCGCAAGGCCTGACGTTACGCGGAACTTTAACGGGCTATATCTTCATCATTTTTTGTTTGATTGAGAAAATAAAAAGTACGTGTCCAATATTTTCTGTTAATCCAACTGACGGACTAATTAGATTTTTTTAGGAAAGCCCATTGTCAAAGGATTTACACAAGTACTAGATGGTAATTTTAATTTGTTAGGTTTATACATCTGAACGAACGAAACATTTTCGTAGTAGGCCTTCAGATACTATACAAAATACTGCTCATGGTATAAATATAGATGTTTGATATTCTAGGTGTCATACCCCAAGCCGTTGCAGACATATTTGACTATATTGAGACGCACGAGGATAAGTTCATATTCAAAGTAAGCGTGTCCTTCATGGAGTTATATCAAGAACAGTGTTTTGACTTATTGTCAGGAAAAGAAAGAGGACATAGTATTATAGAGATCAGGGAGGATATAAATAAAGGTGTTATTTTGCCAGGTAAATATATGTATAATGTAATATCGGTTGTTTTATAGATATTACAGTTATTCTATAAGTACACAGTTCCACACATATGTTTAGAGGGCCTATAAAATTTCACAGTCAGAAGAGAAAGCATCCAATGACTTCCCGCAACATTTTTCGAAATAAAAAGTAAACAGTGCTATTCCAGACTATAATCTATGTCTGTGCCAAATTTCATCCAGATCCGTTCAGCCGTTCTGACGTGATCAAGTTACAAACATACATCCACCATAACTTTTGCATATTTATAATATTAATATTACTACTAATACTTTGCGTGCCGCAATCTTTTTTTAAAGGTTTTTCCGGTCTATATCGGGTAAGAGGCACGCCGCACGCAAAGAAGTTTTATAAATATGTCCCAACAATGGCAGTAGGCCTTCAATAACCCCTAGAGAACCTTTCTGCCACAATCCGAGTTTTTTTGTCTGCAAAATTTGACTATTTACAGGAATAACAGAATTACCAGTGACATCAACAATGGAGACAATGATGGTGTTGGAGCGAGGTTCTATTGGGCGGGTGACCGGCTCCACCGCCATGAACCAGGCCTCCAGTCGGAGTCACGCTGTGTTCACTATTGTCATCGCGAAAGAAAGCCGGACTAATAAGTATGTACCAATACATACAAATTTTACAATAGATATTGAACTTTTAAGTTTAAATCCAAATTGACATTTTAGAGTAATCTGATAGCTATTGAATGTATCAAAAAACAGAACGCCAACTGGTGCTGTGGTTAGAAAACCTCCTCTCCTCTGCGCAGAGCTATGGACTTGTACAACGCATACTTTACAGACGTCGAACTCTTCTCTAGTTCACCTGCTTCGTTCAAGAAAAGTGTCTGCGAAATTATCCACACCTTAGGGTTTGGGTAATTCCGTATCTTTATAATGTCACAGCGTGTACACCACAATATTATAATTCACAACCTGTTATAATTCGTTTTAACTTATCTGTGGATAATGGTGCTGATTACATTGTTAGTAACACTTACTTAACTTACATTCTAGTACCTAAGCAGCCAATGTAATTGTTTGTTGTCCCAAATAAAGGAAAATAAAAATAAAATAAAATAAAAACCACACCCAGATTAGGAAACCGGAAGTCTCGGGTTCGAATGCAGCATGGAGGACATATTAGAATGATGAGCACAAGCATTTGACATTTGTGCATGAGTCGTGGATGACTATATTATATTTATGTATGTCATATAGTAGTCATAGTTAAGATCTTCTTTGTTTAATGCTGGATGATAAGTGTGTCGTTATTAATACTAGAATAATCAAACATTCTAACATTTTCGACAAACAACTCTTTTAAACATCACAATAGGTACTTTAATACAGACTGCTGTTTTGTCATTGAAAATTTTTTCATTATGAAATTACTTGAATAGCATTTGAAAAAGAAAAGAAAATAAGCTTCTTTTCTATTAAACTAATTGTACAATGTCGACTAGAAAACGGATAGACATACCTAAATACACGCGAAACCTAATATTTATTTAAGTAATAATTATAACGCTGTCTATTCATTAGTTTACGTACGTTTATTGTCTTTAAGTTTATTTCTTTTTATATTTAATATGCATATTATTTATATAAGTTTCGTCGGCTGTCCGTCCGTGTACCTCACTCAGCGGGGCCTACTGAAAACCAGCGTCGCGGCCTACTCAGGCCGTGGCTCAAGCTGAGTGAGGTCCCATTATCCCGGACATCACAGGCACATAGTGGCACCGCTTGGTTTACTCGTTTTTCTATTATAAATTTATTTTGTTACTCCTTTCTTATTTTATTTTTTTATTTTTTATTTAAATAATGTATTGTGTCTTTTACTATTTGTGTGTGATGTCCAATGTATAATAAATGTCTTTTCTTTCTTTCTTTCTTTCTTTCTAAATACTTTGATTGACATACATGATTCAGGTACAAATGCTTGTGCTCATCACACACTTAGGGACCTTTTTTGGGTTTCGAACGCTGGACACCGTAGGTCGTCCACCCACAAATGGTGGACAGACGACCTGGTATAAGTTGCAGGAAGCCGCTGGATGCTTGACGCTTCCAACCGGCCAATCTGGAAGTTACCGGGGGTTTTTGTTCAGCAGTGGACGTCCTATGGCTGAAATGCTGGATGAACGGGCGACCCCTTGGTTTTATTGTCCTTTCACGTACACACATTTGCAGGAACATAGCAACAACTTCAAAGTTCCACCTAGTGGATTTGGCTGGTTCAGAGCGCATAAAAAAGACGAAAGCCAGCGGCGAGCGTCTGAAGGAAGGTGTGAAGATCAACCAAGGGCTTCTAGCACTTGGCAACGTTATCTCTGCACTCGGGGACGGGACGAACAGAAGCTTTATTAGCTACAGAGACAGCAAACTGACGAGGTTATTGCAAGGTAAGTTAATAATTGGTAATATACCTTACGAGAATTACGAGATCGACATTGCAATCTCAATAAAACTTTTAATTCCTTCATTAAACACACAATAACACAATAGTTGATCGGCTATTTAGGTTTAGGAAGTGATCCTTTTTATGGTATCAATTTATTTTTAATCCTCTGTTATGTAAAATAGAGAAAGTCGGGGTGGGGTGTTAGTTTACGTAGTGAATTTCTTGTACGGTGCGCTTGGTATGCAGAGGTCTAACATAACCTTACTTAATACATTTTTTTGCCAATCTAGAAACAAATTATTTATTATGGAATACATATTAAATTTACTAGCTTTCCTCTGCTTCGTTTTCCTTGTCTGGGGTACCAGAAAGCAAAGCGAAAAGATGGGAAGACGACATAAGAAAAATAGCAGGAATGCTTTGGACCAGAATGGCGAAAGACAAATGAGTGAAAGCTCCTGGAGGAGAGCGAGGAGACCTTTGTCTTCATTCTTTCGGGACATCATGTACAATCTTACCCCGAGAAGGAACGCGAACGATACTGGTACAAAGCGCTGGGACAAAAGACTTTTTTGATTAAACAGCTTTAATTTATCAAAAGATAAAGAACACCGAATGACGCATTTCCTGGATAGTATTTTTCTAAGGCGCTTTCGTATGTGTATTGAAGAACTCATTAGCATAACTTTTCAATTCTTTCACAGACAGTCTTGGCGGTAATTCCCTCACTCTCATGGTGGCATGCGTGAGCCCTGCCGACTACAACTTAGACGAAACGGTGTCAACATTGCGTTACGCTGATCGCGCGAGGCGAATCCGGAATAAGCCGATCATCAACCAGGATGCTAAGGCTGCTGAGATTGTCAGGTATACACACGGGGTGATATACGTTAAAAGTCATGCGCTAGCGTATAGAGTTTCCATTTAGGCCGCGAATTCCTACTGCGGGGCGTCGTATAGTAGATCATCCACTCCGCGCTACTGAACACACCTGTCAAGAGGTGTCTTTGTAACCGCGTAAGTAAGTATAATGCTTCTACGCCCGCTGCACGCGCCGCCGTAGGAAATTAGCGGTCTTAGCTCTTTGGGTACGAACCCCTAGAAAAGAGAAAAACTATTTACTCATATATTTTTCCATAGGTTGAACAATTTAGTAAATGAACTAAGACTACAGTTAATAGGCAAAGCACCAACAGTCAGTGAACAAAACAACGAACAGCTCCAAGAAGATCTAGATAGGGAAAAAGCGCGTTACGCAGAACTACTGAAAAAGCACAAGCAAGTCACAGAACATTTAAGCAACATGCTAATAGAAAACACAAACTTATGCGAGAAAGCACTGTTAGCTGAAGCCGCAAAAGACAAAATCGAACGGAAACTAAATGAATTGACAGAGCAGTGCAATCAAACTATAGAAAACCTTAACACTAGTCAACAACAAGATGATGATGCGCAGAAGACAAGTGCTGTTGATTATTTGAAGGAAATTAAGTCTAGGCTAGAAGATTTACAATCTGTTAACTTGAAGACCAATGAGGAGTTGATTGATCATGAGATCAAGTTGTCGTTTGTGAAGGAAGACAGCGAACATGAGAAAGTCGATGATGATGTACTACTTAACGAGGACCAGGCAGTATTAGAAGAGGAGAAGAGAGCCATGGGACAGGTAATTAAGATAATTTCTTTTCCAACGATCGCCTTTCCCCTTCTAACCTTTAACTTTTTTCGCCGCCTATTTTTTCCTCGTCGGCGCAACATTTTCATCTTTTGTTGCATCTTTTTAGTTGACCTCCGTTGCCGAGAGGCGAGCACGCCGGACTTGGCGTCGTCATCTCTGTGGTCCGTAATATATATATAATAATGGCTACTTTGAGTTTGGACTCATTTAAATTATTTTGAAAGCGTGTTATACCTTTTTAAACTACATACAACATATATTTTATTCTTTGTCTATGTCCAATTGGTGTCGCCCCTTTTTCTTGTTATTATGACCCTTTGTTGTCCTTTTAGATGCCCTGTTTTATTCCTTTGGCTCAGGGGTCCGCAACCTTTTGAGACGGAAGAGTCAACAATTTCAATTTACTAAATTTCAAAGTTTTTAAAGAGCCATATATTTTTTTGGACTAGGATTAATTTCCAAATTGGATTTCGTTAAGTGCGGAGAGGATTTACTATGAATGCTAGTGTTTTTGAATTGCTTGAGAGATAAAAATGGTGCCTAACCTTCGTTAATCGATTGAGAACGATTTTTAATGTTTTTTTAAAATTAAATAATATTTGAGTATGGAGCCTAAGAGCCGCAGCTTCACATCCAAAGAGCCGCAGGTTTCTGACCCCTGATTTAGCGCATCCTTTTTTTCAGTGCCATGACTCACTTCCGCTACCCATTTTTTACGCAGAAGAAATGCATAATGCATAACTAACGCTATGTGGGACTTGCCAGAAAATAGCGGCTTTTATAACTGTTTTTCGACAAGGTTACCCACTAAAAAACCTGCGGTGTAACCTCGCAACGTATGTTGGTTAACTATACATGGGACGACATACGATTATGTATTTGAATCAGTGTGTAATAATAGCAAAATTCCCTTGAAATTCCCAGGTGGCATTGAACCAAGAGCTACAAGAGTTGAACCGTGCGATGGCGATAAAGGCGTCGGTGGTGCAGGCCATCCTCGCGAACAACAAGGACATGCTTGAGAGCCACCACAACCTGCGGGAGAACGAAGAGAAGATCGCCATGCTGGAGAAGGAGAAAGACGCTCTCATGCAGCAGCTGAAGCATAGCAAGGTACGATGCAACTCCGATCTGGTATAGATGATATTTTGAATTCATTGAGAGAAAATAATTTTAAGAGCAAACGCAGTCTTAAGACTGGTGCTATTTGTTTTGTTCTGGTAGTAATAAGGGTGGTGACGCTAGTGTTAGAGTCACACTCTGCAATTCAATTACAATCTAATATACACGGATTTTTCATTCGATATCATAGATAAATCCAAATCATAAAACTAAACTTTTCAAAATATTGTAATGTGTAAATTTAATAATAACAAAAACATGCAGCCACGCAATAAAGTCTATAAAATGCACAATTTATTTGTAATAGTGGTTTCTTTAGTTATTTGAATATTTATTTAAATTTTTTTTTTAATTAACGACGTATTTAATTAATTAACGTTAAACATTAAGAATATGCAAACTATAAACGAAATTTCCACGAATTATTTTACAGACCAAGGACCCAACCCACGAAGAACGCCGTACAAAGGTGTCCGCTTTGGAAGCGGAGATATCCGACCTAAAGAAGAAGTGCCAACAGCAAGCCAACATCATTAAGATGAAGGAAAAGAACGAAGCCAAGATTGCCTCGCTGAACGCTGAGTTGCAAGCCATGAAGGCTACTAAGGTAATTATCAATTTTCAGCCTCACATCCGTTGCTCACCTCTAGTCATGGGTACCACACATTTTTATCATTACTTGTTGCGTATGTATTGCTACCTAATCAATGCATTTCTAAACATAATTTCGAGTTTTTGCAGTTAGTAATGCAAAGGTTTACCTATACAAGTTTACTGATGTATGTAGTACAGTCAGGCGTAAAATTAACTAACTATTAACTACGTCACACGACTACCTTCTACGTTACCTCGTAAACCTTGATTAATTTCTAATCGTATAAACCTGAACAGGTGAAAATAATAAAGCAAATGCGCGAAGAGAGCGAGAAGTTCCGCAAGTGGAAGGCGGACAACGAGCGCGCGATGCTGCGCCTGCGCAACGAGGACCGCAAGCGCGCCACCGCCATGGCCAAGATGGAGTCGCTGCACGCCAAGCAGCAGAACGTGCTCAAGCGCAAGATGGAGGAGGCCGTCGCCGTCAATAAGAGGCTGAAGGTATGTGCTCAGCTAGGTTCTGCATCATCAGCAGCCTTTAGAAGTCCACTATTGTACACAGGTCGTAGAACATTCAACGGCGTCCCGTAACCTTGACTAGATCGTCAGTCTACCGGGTTGGGAGGCTTGCCCACGCTGCGTCTTTCAGTTCGTGGTAGCTACTTAAGAACCTTTCCTACAGGTACTTAGATCTACGAGCAATGTGGACTGCCCATTGTCCTCTTCAGCTTTGCAGTTGGAAGAGCTATAGCTATATTTAAGATCTGACCATAGTGGACAAAAGGCGTCTTTTGAGCGCCATCATGCCCGAGAAATTGTAGATGCTGTATGCAGGCCAATAACCGTAAATAGAATAGACCGATTTAAGGAGAAAATTTGTGATGGTATAGACTCATTAAAACCTAGCAATAACCATAACGTCGATCTGTTATATGAGGATCTTTTTGGCGTAATCAAAAATGAATTTGATCAAATTTTTACACAAAAAAAGATAAAAGCAAATAGACTTAAGTGTAAGTTCAATGAATGGGCTACCCCAGGAATTTACAAAAGTAGAAAGACATTATATGACTTGTATAGTTTAAAAGCAAACTCACAAAACCCACAGATCATAGAACATGTGAGGAATTACTCTAAAATATTTAAAAAAGTATGTGCCACTGCAAAATCAAACCATCTTCGTAATGTTATTTTGAATTCTGATAATAAAGCAAGGGCCACATGGAAAATCATAAATAAAGAAACATGTAGACATAAACCAAATGATAATGCTTACTCTCTTAAAATTGGGGATAAACTGGTTAGTTCAAATGCGGATGTCGCAAATACTTTTGAGGAATTCTTTTCAAACATAGCTCCCTCTACAACTAAGGAACTAGCTTCTTCTGCTGAACTAGCCGAGTCCCTACTCAAGTCGGGTGTTGACGAATGTAAAACTTCATTTAATTTTAGACATATAAACCCTGATATAGTAATAAAAACATTTAAAGAATTAAACATGAAAAAAACTGAGGACTTATGGGGTATTTCTGTCAACATTATCAATACAATTATAAATACGATAGCCCCTTATGTTGCAAATATTTTTAACAAATGTATTGATGATAGACAGTTTCCCACTTTGATGAAATTTAGTAAAATTATTCCTTTATTCAAGTCAGGCGAGAAAAATAATCCCTCTAATTTTCGACCAATTTCAATATTACCAGTACTTAGTAAAGTCTTTGAAAAAGTAATTTTTAGTCAATTGTTATCTCACTTTGCCCTGAATAAACTTTTACATGATAATCAATATGGCTTCACGAAAGGTAGAAATACTACTGATGCTGGAGTTGCACTCTTAAAACACGTGTTTGATGCTTGGGAGAGTAGGCAGGATGCTTTGGGAGTTTTTTGTGATCTTTCTAAAGCTTTTGATTGTGTGGACCACCAAACTTTACTAAAAAAACTTAGGCACTATGGTGTTTCAAATGATGCCTTAGATTTAGTAAACTCTTATCTCACAGGCAGAACACAAAAAGTATGTATAAATGGAACTGAGTCTTCTGGGTCGCCTCTTACTATGGGTGTGCCGCAGGGATCAATATTAGGACCCCTACTGTTTCTAATTTACATTAACGACCTTCCGTCTTTTACAAAGGACCTCTGCGAGACAGTGTTATTTGCGGATGATACTTCATTGATTTTTAAAATCAAGAGAGGTAAAGATTTATTTGACGATGTAAATACTGCTCTCTCGCAAGTATTGCACTGGTTCACTACCAATAATCTTATGCTTAATGCAAATAAAACAAAATGTATTAAATTCACCATGCCGAACGTAAAACTGGTCCCAACACATATAACTGTAAAAGATGAACTGCTAGATACATCTAGTTCCACTACCTTTTTAGGAATCACTTTAGATTCCCGTTTGCAATGGGGTGCTCATATTGAGACTCTATCGGGAAGACTTAGTTCAGCTGCTTATGCCGTGAGAAAGATAAGACAATTGACTGATGTTGGAACGGCAAGATTGGTGTACTTTAGCTATTTTCACAGTATAATGTCATATGGAATATTATTATGGGGCTCAGCAGCAGATATTGAATCTATTTTTGTGCTACAAAAGAGAGCTGTACGGGCAATTTACGACCTCAGACCCCGAGACTCGTTGAAGGAACTGTTCAAGGAAATTAATATACTAACAGTGGCTTCTCAATTCATTTATGAAAATATCATGTATATTCGCAAAAACCTGCATCTATTTCCTAAAAAGAGTGACATGCATAATATTAATACCCGGAATAAAGAACTTGCCGTTCCAAATTTCAGACTGCATAAAGTGGGTAATTCGTTTATGGGAAAATGTATTCGCTATTTTAACAAATTACCACAGTCCATTGCTGAACTGCCTATGTATGAATTTAAATCGCATGTCAAGATGATTTTAATGAAAAAAGGTTATTACACTGTAAATGACTATTTAAATGATAAAAATGTATGGAATTAAATACTGCCGTGCTCGCACAGGTTCATTTTATCTTGTAATGTAAACACACTATTTAAAAAGAGGCTGACAATAGTGACCGAGTTTCTTGCGCTGCTTCTTCTCGGCACTAGCCCACAATATTGTCCCGAAGCAGTGGTAGGGTAAAAAAATATATTGGGACGTGTAAAAGAGCTTAATTTAGGCCTATTTACAGAAATAAATTGGTTTTATTGGTTTTATTGGTTTTATATTGCCGATTTTGGTTCTTTTATGGAAATCTTTATTTCATTATATCACATGTTAATTTAAAAAGTCTTATAAGTCCCCTAGGTCTGCGACTAATCTATTTATTGTGTTTTCTCCCTTTCATCCCTTTTTCTCTATATCTCTATTGTCTTTTTATCTACCTATTTCCTTCTTTTCTATCGCACTCTTTCCTCGCTTAGCTCTCGCTTCTTTACCTCTTTTCCACCAGAATGAGTTTAAACCAACGTGGAATTAAAATTCCAATCTCCACTCGCATCTATACTGATCTCAGCTGATGTAATGGAATCTTGGAAGTTGTGTAAGTTTGTGAAGTTCGGAAGACAACACAACCGTTTGATACCACCTGATGATGGAGCTAGGAGGGGAATAGTGAAACTCTTCAATAGTAAAACCGTCGGGTTAGGACTTTTAGCGATAAGACTGCCTAAACTGCATCTTTCTGTAAACATCTTCTGTTACTTCTTCATATATGTATTCACTTCATATGTAAAGTCTTCTTCTTCTTCCTAGCGTATATCCCGTCTTGTGTCAAGGTCCGCTTTCCTGCTCTTTTGCCTCCACTTCGCTTTATCCCGGGCATCACATATAAAAGTGTATAATAAAATTATTTCTTCCCCTTCCTATCGTCTCTCTTTCTATCCTCTTTTGAGTAAAAGCCGATAAGGAGACGATAAGTACATAATAAATAAGAATAAGACGTTGTGAAGAGTGTTCTTTGTAATCTGTCCCCGTCCAGTCTGTCTCTCTTCAATACCAATCATGTACCATCTGCTATTGTTACCAGGAAGCGCTAGAGCGTCAGAAGCAGACAGCAATGAAGCGCAACGCGAAGGGAAGCGTGAAGGCGGGCGCCGTGCAGCAATACATCGAGCAGGAACTAGAAGTGCATCTCAGTATTGTAGAGGCGGAGAAATCTTTGGAAGAACTTATGGAGTATAGGTACGTTTGTATAAATAATAAGTCAATCTCATCATCATCAGCATTTGGAAGTCCACTGCTGGACATAGGACGCCACAGCGAGCGGCTCTAGGCCGTTTGCATCCAGAGACTGCCTGCAACCTTGACTAGGAACACCGCGTGGGGAGGCTTGCTCACGCTGCTTCTTCCAGTTTAACTCGAGAACTTTTTTTCTCAACGTTTGTCAGTTCTCCGAGTAATGTAGCCTGCCCACTGCCGATTTAGCTTTGCAATTTAAAAAGCTATATCGGTGACTTTGTTTATTCTACGGATCTCTTTGAAGATCAGAAAATCTTATCTCGCAGAGATACGCCAGGCATCGCTCAACGAAGCGCACAGTGCTGCGGTAGCGACCGGCGAAGCGCCATAACAAAGCAACCTATTAAAATAATACAGTTTTAAGTTTTGACTGATTCTATCGATTAAAATACCTTTTGATCTTTCCGACTATGTACGGATTTATACCTGGTTGCATTTATGTAACCTACATTAGAAAAACACTGTCTTTAGCCATGGTCCAAAATGGCTCCATCTCCTCCAAATTTTCCCATCCAAGGGTTACAAATAAAATACAGACGTATAAATAGTAGTGTTTTTTTTACAGAGCGTGGATTACTGAGCAAATCGAGAACCTCAGAAACGGCCCAGATGACGAAACGAATAGGAAAAAGATCACAGAGCTAGAAGATGACCTAGCATTACGCAAAGCACAGATATCCGACTTGCAACAGAAGATATTGACTGCCGACCAAGGTACATCTTCAGTTTTGTTTTAGCATGATTTAACTGTACATTGTTCATCTTTGTTTTTTCCTTAGTCCTATGAATGGGTGTTTTCCAGCTATAGTTCAATTTCCTATATTTTTAGAGCTGCCACTTTCTACGGTTCCAAATCTTTACCGGCAATTCTACAGTTTATATTGGTGGTTAGATATACTCCCTCTACCTACCCTGGCTACCCTAATACAAGACACATATTACTTTAAACTCTAACATTTTATTTATTGATTGATATACATTTTCTCATCAGAAAACAAATCGCGAACGCAATGGGACAACATTCAATCAATGCTTGAAGCTAAAGTAGCGCTGAAATGCCTCTTCGAACTCCTAGTGGATGCAAAGCGCGAACTGCAGAACCAGAGCGAGAAAGGCTTCCAGGTAATGTCGATAGTTTGCTCATCCCTAATACCGTCCCGAACGAGTAGTAGGGTAAAAAAAATTAGGACGCGTAAAAGAGCTTGATTCAGGCCTATTTGCAAAGACAAATCAGTTTTATTTTTATTTATTTATTTAACAAAATCCACAGCTCTTAATTAATTAATTGTTATTTTTAAAGCCGTTAACATCTTAGTGCCTAGGTATAAATTATTAAATTTAATCAATTAAATCTATTTTCGTCTTGAAGTAACGTAGATGGTTCACGCGCGATTACTGGAAAATCGGATTGCTTCTTTGCATTTTTACTTTATTAAGCTAAGAGAACTATATTTTTTGACGTGGAAATGATAGGTTTGTTATTTTCAAGTTAACTATTCTCGATCATATTATAATAATCACAAACATTTACCTGTTGCGGTTCGAATCCCGCAAGGGGGAAATGTTTGTGTGATGAGCACGAGCATTTGTATCTAAGTGATGGATGTACATAAATGTATTTGAGTTATGCGTTATCTAGTCGCTATAGTACAAGCTCGGCTTAGTTCGGAGTTAGATGGTAAAAGTTATTTATTTACCAGGCGCGGTACGAGGAAATAAAGGAGGCGCACGACCGCCTCGCAATGGAGTTCGAAAGCAGCAAGACAGAGTTCGAACGACAGCTCTCTATGGTCAAGATGCAGAGTGAACAGAAGGTGAGCCATATCATCGATTCGAGATCGTACACTAAAACTATTACTAATTGTTTTTAGGATTATTTATATGAAATACGGTTTGTTACACCTGATTTTACTCGCTTATATGATGGAATATATCCTTCCCTAGAGTTCATGCTTTTTTCGTACAAAATTTCGGTTCAGCTTTCACGACAAATAGTAGCCTATGTCCTTTCCCAAGCTCTAGTATATCTCTGTACCGATTTTTATCAAAATCGGTTCAGTAGTTTAGGCCTGAAAGCGTGACTGACAAACAGAGTTACTTTCGCATTTATAACATTAGTAGGGAGCAGGGAAGCAGGGATTGTGTTCATAAGTGGAGACTGCGACTTGGCAAACGCAGCGTAGGCCGCCCTCCAACAAGGTGGAGCGATGATATACACAAGCTGATAGCAGCGGATGGAAAAACGAAGGTCGGGCTTAGTGGCGTGCATTGGGCTCTCCCAAAAGTTGGATAAATCTGCTGGAAATAGGCCTCTGGTCTGATTATGATAATATCAATAATTTATAGATATTATTTCGAAAATAAGTAATAGCACAGGTTTATACATAAAATTAAAACAATATCTACAATATCTAGATTTCCCTTTGCTTTTCCTGCCTATGTCGTTGTCTATTCCCGTATGTGAATTTTGCCAGTAAGGGTTTAGCAACGCAGATGCAAGCTACATTGAAATTGCGAGTTTGCCTCGTTGGCATACAATGTTATCAACTTCTACAGCAAAAAAAAAAGATTTTCGTTTGGTATAAGTTCACGTTCGTGTGGTTTTCGCTGCATTTTGAAAATACAATATTTTATACCGTCTTCGTTTGTCTTGTCAAAATGTCAATGCGACTCTAGATGTACTTCGACCAAATCTTAGCTATTTCTACGGCATTTTGTATCGCTCTTTTTAAGTCATCCCTCGTGCACAAATGGCAGGATAGTTTAAAGGACAGTATAGATAAGGTATTTCATACCTTAACCTCCTAAGGGCGATATCAACATATAGCTATAACAAAGTATTTAAAACAACCCGTGGTCTTATCAATAGGTCTAATATTATTTAGTTATTCAGGCCCATGCATAGAAGATACCTACGTAGTTTTTTCTGTTAGCTCACCGATATAGACGCAGTAGTTTTAGGCATGTAGGTATTGGGTACTTCATTCGGCGATTTTTTATCCTTGTGTGACCATAGAGAAAACCAAAGACTTATTCGTATAATAAGTCTTTTTTTTTAAATGTTTATGAAATAAGTCCTACGGGTAGTGCTGTCGGATGTTATTGACTTCGTAGCTGTTTAAATTCATCATGTCATGACAGCCTATTGCAGTCCACTGCTGGACGTAGAGCCTTCCCTTAAGAGCGCCAAAGAGTACGATCTCCCGTTTTTTCATCCATCCACTGCCAGCGGGAGGGCGCCTACACTACGGTTGCCTTACATTACGTTTGGCGTGGTCTTAACTCGAGAACTCGTTTATTCCACCTTTTATCGGTTCTGCGTCAGATGTGACCGGGTCACTGCCACTTTAGCTTGCTACATTTTAGAACTATGTCCGTTACTATGTATATTACTAGGTAAATTAATTAGAAATTAATTAATACTACAGGTAGGACCATAGGCCTTAGGAGGAGGAACTGGGTACTAAAACATATGTTGATTGCAGATCTCGGCGCTAGTGGCGCTCCAGCGCGGCGTGGTGGGGCGCGGCGACAAGAGCGAGGCGTGCCGGCACCTGCAGAACGTCATCTCGTACCAGCAGGAGCGGCTTGAGCAGTTCGAAGACGAGAATGTATGTGACTTTGTGCTGTATGACTGCGATTAAACCCACTGAGACGGGAACGGCGTTTTAGTGGTAGCTAGTTAGTAGATAGTTGAGATAGACGACGATGAGGTCGGTGTAGCGGCGCCGTAGTTCGCCTCAACGTAAAGGGTTCGATTTCCGGTTCGGGTCAATTTAGAAAACGATATTTTTTTAAATTTACTCGAGTCTGGGTGTACTGGGAGACGCCCCTGTGGTATATTACATTGTCTGGTATCTTGTTACACAACGATGTTGTTTCCTTATTTCGAGTATATGACATTAGGTGTGTTCTCTGCAGCATATTTATTTATTTGTAGGGATTAATAACACTGCAGATACTTTGACAAGCCAGTGATAGAAAACATCTTAGGTAACCTGCACATTGGTCCAAAACGTAGACTTAGTGCATGTAGGATTAAAGTCGAGCGTATCCCGACTAGGACGAGCGCTAGGAAAAACAAAGATGCTTTTTTGGAGTATAAACATTTTGTGTATTTTTCTTTATTATTTTTAGCTTCTCCTCGTTGTTGTCCTATAACATTGCTCAATAAAAAGTAACTGTGGTGTGAAACAACATTGTAAGATTATACATAATTTCTTGCAACCACTGTTCAATCCTGTGTTCAGTAACGTTTATTTTAGACTAAAAAATATTACCATAATAATGTAATGAGGGGAGATACAAATAAAAATAATAACTGCACATAATCGGCCTAAATGATGCCACAAAATCAAATCAAAGTTAATTACAATTCATGAAAACAGGCAAGTATAAAAAGTACGAATGCAATATTATGCTTATCTGATTGAGGTCAATTAAATAAATTAACAACCGATTCGAAAAGCCGTTCTTCCTAAGTTGTGGAATATTGTAAACAACAAGAATATCGGTGTAAAATATTTACAAACATTTAGAATAAAAGGCTTTTGTCTTAAATGATTAATGGCCTGCTGTATTAGGCTTTTATTTTTGTGTATTGCTGTATTAAGCTATTATTTTTCTAATGGAAAATTTCGTTAAAAAGATCTACACAGTTTTGCAATATTCGCCAAGCAAAGAAAAACGGAGGAGGAGGAGGTATGGTTACATGGATACGTTAAGTATTTTGCGTGATATTTGCGAAACGGGATATTAAGTTACAGTCATATAAACAATTACTGTTAAAATTAGGATTTTTTGACCAGAAACGTATCATCAACGTTAATCTTAAGAATGCGTTATTATCCGCTCCCATTACTGAACATGGAAGAAACAAAAATTAATTTTTTTTTTCGCTATATTTTCAGTCGTATTGGGAAAGTTTTAATTATTTTGCGTCAAATCAAAAGTTTACGAGAATACCGTTTGTGATCGCAATGTTACTGGGAGCGGATCGACACCGGACTGCGGCTATTGTCAAATTACAGGAATTGGGCTTCTGACAGTAAGGTTGTCACTAGGCTTATAACACCCCTTCATCAATCTGCCCGCGTCTTCTGTATCCTGCAGTGGGATGTATATAGATTACTTGATCCGGACTAAAAAGCTAAGAAGTTGTGGGTTCGAATCCCGCAAGGGGCAAATGACTGCGACGATCAACAAGCATTTGTACCTAAGTTATAGATGTTAATAAATGTATTTATTTATATTTACCCTCTATCTTGTCGCTATATTATAGTACAAGCATGGGCTGCGTCGGAATTATATTTTTTAGGTTTTGCCGAATTCCTTGCAAAAAAAAAGCGAATCTCGTGCCATTTCCGTACATATCCAGAATACCGAATAGTTTCCGAAAATTAGCCAAAGCAAACCGAATATTTTGCCGAATTTTCGGCAATAAAAAAAAAACAAATTGAAATTCCAACATCTCTAATTCAAGCTATGCTTAGTTTGGGGGTTAGATAAGTGATTGAAAGAATTTATTTATTTGACTGTTAATTACAGAAAAAACTTATCGAAGAGCTAGAACAACTAAGGACCGCGAGCAAAAAAGCGAAGAAGCGAACGAAGAAGGAAGCGAGCGAAGCGGTGAAGAAGGTGGAGTACGCGGAGCCCACCGACGAGGAGGACGACGAGACCGAGGACCGGGACAAGGACCCCGACTGGAGGGCCACGCCTCTCTTCAAGCGGATACAGGTATCATACTTTCCCAACGAACACATTGTTACATTTTGCAGGTAATAAGGAAGGATAATATTGTCTCAAGCTGGCTGCTATAATTTAATGGTCTTGATTATTAGTTTAACTTTCTACTAGGGTTTGATTCTACGTCCTTAAATACAGGTACTTACATACGTACTTTATTTATATATTTCAAAAGGTACACCAACAGAACATACAATATTTGTATAGTTATACCAATTTTGTTCTACAAATTTCTTATACATGTACCTATTATAGACGTTCACTATATTAACAGGTAAGTAAGATTAATTACCAACACACATACTACACAGTAACAGGTAAACATTATAAAATATCCAGAACAACATTAATTTAAAAACGAAACCCAAACAAACCTAATAATAATAAGCTAAAACTACTTAACATACTATAACAGACATACATTTTTTAAAAATTTTGGTAAAAAAATGGGGGACCATAGAAATTGCAAAAACAAACACTTCCCCATACTAAACTGCCGAGCAACTAACATTAGTTTGTATGGAGAAGTAAATATTTTTGTGCAATTTCTATGTTAGTTCCAATTCCAACGTAAAAGTTATTGTTTTTGGGTAGTAGCACAGAATATATAATAGTACAAGTACAGAAGAGTCACTTTGGAAAACCAATTAAAGAAATAGGGACCTACGCTACGATATAATTAAGTGCAATTCAGATCGCACAGCGCTAATCACCTACAGTTATATTCACCTAGAAGTTGCCTCTCTTTCTATCGCGTAACTCTTACCTTTTCTGACGACGTCAGGGTTGTCTTCTTTTAAAGAATAATTTAATCTGAATATTTATTTACCAATAAGATAATATTACTTTACTTTTGTAAGCAAATAACGTTTTAAATAAACCTAGGCTAAGTCTTACGACTAGTATGGAGGTAGATCAGAAAACTATTTTTTTGCAATAATGTGCATAGGTAACCTACTTTAACTGAAGAAGATGGCCATACATCATAAATTAGTGTGTACCTTGTAGGTAGGTAATTAGGTAACTGCGTATCAAATGACAAATCGGAATGACATACTACCACAATAAATAAATAAATAACAGTTATCATCGTATTCCATGAATTAGTTTCAATTTTAACTGATAAATAGGTATTTATTTTAGATACAGGATAATTTTATTTAGTAAGTAAGTACCTATCTACGAAACAAAAGAACAATAATCTTTACGTTATTAAACTGCTAACCTGAAAAACGCCGTCAAATTGACCGGGTTGATTTGGATCAAGGTTTCTACTTGAATAGTTCTTAATTTTAACAATATCTGTACCTACATTGATTTAAATCGTACTTATTAAGTAATTTCGAAGTCAATGAAACATCGTGAGTTTAAATCGATCTAATTAAACTTTTTAAACACACTATTTAAATAGATATTTTACACCAGTATAGGTTTTACACATAATGTTAATAACTTCCTAAATAAATGAATTAAAAATCTTACATTTTAAGATCCTTAGGGAGTGTAAAAAGTGTCAATTTTGGATCTTTTCTGGTACTATTCGTACACCCAAATGCTGCGCAATATTTTCGGTGTCTTTTATTTTTATTATTCATCATAGTGAATAAAGTCGGAATTGTAACGCGTACAAAAAATTACCTTTAATAGTAAGAGCGTGTAACAGCGCGCGCGCGTGACACTCGACTGATTTTAGCATCTTCGAAGGTGCGCGTCGCGTAGGTATTTATCTCGATCGAAACGCGGAGTGTCGTAGGCCTGGTGGTAGGTGGAATCATCCCCAAGAAGCAACGCAACTAAAAAAATAATACCTTGGTAATATTATGCTAAAAAAATATACATATTACAAAAAAAACCGTCATAAAAATTCATCGTAATAAACATAAACAAACTGGCGGTACCATTTTCACGCGCGTGCTCTAAAATAATGTGGTATTCAAAATATTAGAAAACATCTCTAATATAATTTTGTAAGCAACAATATTTCCGGCCGGAACCATTACACGATTGTATTCATTCGCAGGCGCAGCGGTCCCGGCTAACGATGAACTTCACCGCGGCGGACACGTCCTCGGACACGTCGGCGCGCGCCGTGAAGCGCACCAGCGACGGCGCGCCGCACTGCACCTGCCGCGGCAGCTGCTCCACCAAGATGTGCGGCTGCGTCAAGGCCGACAAGGGCTGCGGCCTCGCCTGCCGCTGCCAGCCCGAGCTGTGCCGCAACCGCCGCGCGCACTCGGACAGCGACGACAAGGAGAACCGAGTGAGTCACCCATCGACAGCATAAGTCGGACATAGACCGCCCCCATAGAAAGCCATAGATCCGCCTTGACAAAGATGTGCGTCTGCATCGAGTCCGATAGGAGATGTGGTGGCTCCTGCCGCTGCCAGCCCGAGCTGTGCCGCAACCGCCGCGCGCACTCGGACACCGACGACAAGGAGAACCGAGTGAGGAACCATCACCAAATAAACAGTTTTAGAAGTTATCTGCTGCCTCCCTCATAAAACACCTTAGAGAGAGGCTCTGAGCCGTCGGCATTCAGTGGCTTCCAGCAACCTTGACCGAGATGTGCGTCTGCGTCGAGTCCAACAAGATATGTGGTAGCTCCTGCCGCTGTCAGCCTGAGCTGTGCCGCAACTGGCGGGCGCACTCGGACAGCGACGACAAGGAGAACCGAGTGAGGAACCATTACCAAATCAACAGTTTTAGAAGTTATCTGCTGCCTCCCTCATAAAACGCCTTAGAGAGAGGCTCTGAGCCGTCGACATTCAGTGGCTTCCAGCAACCTTGACCAAGATGTGCGTCTGCGTCGAGTCCAACAAGAGATGTGGTAGCTCCTGCCGCTGTCAGCCTGAGCTGTGCCGCAACTGGCGGGCGCACTCGGACAGCGACGACAAGAAGAACCGAATTGAGTCATCTTTAACAGCATTAGTTCACTGTTGGACACAGGCCTCCCCCATAGAAAGCCATAGATTTCCCGCCTTGATCAAGATGTACTTACGTACATCACAGACGTACGTTACGTACGTCGGGTCCAACAAGATATGTGGTGACTCCTGCCGCTTCCAGCCTGAGTTGTGACAGCGATGATTAGGAGAACCAAGTGAGGAACCATCATCAGATTTTAGGTTAGCCCGACAAAGAATGTAGTGGCTTTCGCCGCTGTAGCGGTGACAAGGAGAACCAAGTGAATCATCTTCAACAGCATATGTCCACTGTTGGACGTAGGCCTCCCCCATAGAACGCTATAGATTTCCAGCAAACTTGACCAAGATGTGATGCCGCGTCAAGTCCGATAAGGGATGTAGTAGCTCCTGCCGCTGCCATCCTGAGTTGTGCTGCAACTCAAACTAAGAACCAATAAGTCAGCCTTTGAAAGTTAACTGCCTGACTGCCTCCGCCATATAATGCCAATATGTGCGGCTGCCAGTCAGACCTGTGTTGTTGATGAAAAAAAGAAAAGAGTAATCCGTCAGCCATTGCTAGACATAGTTCTGCATCATAGAACGCCACAGTTTTCTCTCAACCTTCATCAGGATGAGCGACTGCCCCGAGCTGTACGGCAAATACCGTGCATACTTGGACAGCAATGATAAAAAGAACCAAGTGCATTATCGGCATCAGATCATCAGCCTTCGTAAGTTCACTGCTATACTGCCTTCCATATAGAACGCCACAGTGAACGGCTCTAGGTTGTTTGCATCTAGCTGCTTCCCGCAATCTGGATCAAGATGTCCGGCTGCTACGAGATCCGGTTTTTTGTCAAAATAATTCAGCCGTCGTAAAAAATAGTAACTTGACAAACTAAGTTTTGGAAATAACGGGTACAGTTCAGTTGTTAAATCTTTTTGTTATGAACAAACTCCTCAGTATTGATATTTATGTTTTTTAATTTTACTGTTAAAAGGTTATCCAAATAGTACTTGGTCTCTAGATTTAAAAACTTTAAAACAAGTATTGTGTTTTGATTTACGACGGCAGAATTGCAATATGAACGTAACACAAAATCTAGTACTACGTGACAAGGTACTACAAGGTCTACAGAAAACAATGTCAAAGAATATTTATGTTTGATTTTGATATATATCAATTAAAAATAATTTTATCTTTTGTTACAGCCTTCGAGCTCAGAATTGTCGCTAGACTCAACGCCATCAACGTCATACTTTGATAAACGGTATGTAACATTACTTCCTAACTTTTATCATCTAATAACTTTAATAAAGAATTCTACCTTTTTGTAATATTTTGGATGTTTGCCAAAAATATTCATAAACAAATACCTCTAAAACCATGCGTAGATTTGAAACGTCACAAGAGTTGATCGAAGAATTAGAATCTCGAACGGCGAGCGACAACAGCCCCCCAGACGATCGCACTGTCCGGCAAAAGCCGTCGAAACGGTCCCCAGAGGAACCAGCACTGAATACCACAAACCGAACTCAAAAATGGATGCTAGCACTACTCCTGTATAACACATGCGTGGCCCCTATGTCCACGTACTGTGCAAATAGCATATTCCAGTATGGAATGGACGCAGCCAAATATAACGTCATTTCAACCATCTTCGACTACTTAATGAAAGAGGTTGTTTTTTTGTGAATTTCAGTACCGGCTTTGCGGACTATGCTCTTACTGCTTTTGTTTATATTATTTTAGAATAAACAAGCGACCCCCCTGGCTTTACACGAGTAGCTAATCTATATTTATTAATTACAAGCTGTCCCGGCGAACTTCGTTCTCCTCTTAAATTTTTTTTTTGTTAATTTTTTCGATATTTTATTAGTTATTCTGCTATTCGGGGCAAAGACAAATTTAACAAATCAAAGATGATAAAAATCGGTCCAGTCGTTCTTGACTTATAAATGGTATAACTAACCCGACTTTATTTTATATATATTTATAAAATACAAATTGTATCAAAATTTTTGGATAAGCCATTAACACATACATAACAAACGCGGCAACGGACTTTATTTTGTAGTGGAAAACAGACCATAATAAGGAGAATATTTTTCATTTTTCTAAAGAAAAAACAGTTATAATAAATAATTTAATTAATTCTTCCAACTATCACTCCAATTATCTATGTCTATCCTTGTACTATGTCTATTAAATAACTGATAAACGATTATTACTATTTAATTCATTATATGATATCTACGACTAAGGTATTTACACTAACACCTCCTCTTTTTGATATTCGAACCCCGGACCGTTTGGATTTGCAGTCGATAGGTATCGATAGGAACCACAAGACCAAGAAATTAAAAAATAATGTTAGGTATTTGTATAATTAAATTCATACTTTTATACGAAGTTTAAACGTTAACAATTTACTCCTTTCGTAGGGCCAACAGGACGTACTCTTTCTATAAAAACCTATCGGGCATTTGGCACATATTTAAGAGGCCTCAATCGTCGCCAAACAGTAAGTGCATAGTTCTGCAAAGCAGCTTGTAAAGTAGCAGAATTTGAGGGTCGCTCATTGTAGAAACCATGACGAAAGAAATACTTAGAAATGTAATTGTTTTTTTTTTTCAAATAGAAAAGTTTTAAAGTACACACAATTATAATCATTACGTTAGTAATAAGTTCTCATGCTAGAGAGATACCAATAGAAATATCAATAGAATCATCTCATTCATAACAGCAATAGGCAATGTACTTTTGGGTTTCACGGTATAAAGAAAAGAAAGAAAGAAAATTATTAGTATGTTATTATTAGTAATTATTATTATTGGTATAGTTTATCTATCAGTTATTTATCACAGTATGTAGTTGGTTCTACTCTTCGTGAACTAATATTTAAATGATGCTATGCAGAATTATGCCTTCAATTAAATATTATCCAATTAAATACACGGAAGTTTATTTATATTTATTTTTTAAACAAAAATAACTGTTTTTTTTCAACATTCTTTTTATCTAAAGTGTACCTATGACTTTTATAACATTTAGTTTAATTTTACTTTTTAGTATTGCCGTAATATAGTGTCTCGTTTCTGGGCCTGACGGGTAATTTCTTTAGTTATCTTTAAAATTAATATTATTTTTCAGAGGTCACCTTGACGCCACCTACGTAAAGAAGAAGAAGAGCTATTTCTTCCCCAATGATCAGGGAAACATTTAACCCAAACCAACAAAGGTAACACTTTTGATTTTATGTAATATGTCACCAATTAACCATTAACATTTTTCATAACAAATGTAACACTCGAGTTAAAATCAAAATCTCAACAGATGTACCTATTATACAAATATAGTTTCCCGCCATGTCGTCTACATAGACTTCAGAATTAAGCCAAAAAGAATCATAGGATCGTCCACGAAACATGAATGAACTCTACTTTATACAGGGCTATTTTTAAAACATCAACAACCTCCTAGGAGCTGATTCTGGTGCCCAAAAACAACAACTTTGTCTATGGGACCAACATTGAAATCTAAAAAAAGATTTCCACTTCTCCATACAAACTGATATCAGCTGGTTTGGCTTGGTATGGGGAACTGAATATTTCTTTTTGCGATTTCAATGTTGGCCCTCTATAAAAAGTTGTAGTATTTGGGCACCAGAATCAGAACCTAGGCGGTTGTGGATGTTTTACAAATAACCCTGTATAGGACTGCTTAGAGAAATGATGCAAGTTTAACACACGCTTGACAACTTATCATAACTTTTATGGTTATTAACTATTTGATAAGTGGCAACAGTGACAGAACCTTCAATCAAATAATCACACAGGCAAGACCAAACACAATGCGACACCTATTGGGAACAAAGGTGCAGTGTAGTTCCTCATAATGTGTACTCAAAAAAAGAACACAGTTTAACTCTGTGCAGAGCAGAATATTCATAATCTTAAGAAAGTTGTTGTTTATGGTTGAAGAGAGAGAGGAGTAAAAAATAATATTAATCATATTATTATATTTTTGTTTACAGACTGAACGACATGAGGGTGAGCGGAAATTTATTATTAAATTTTAACGAAATTAAGTGCCTTGGTATAACCGGCAGGAGACAATAATACTGCCAATCATGGAGTTTTAAGTGAAAATTATTAAGTGTACGATGTATTGACTAATTTTAAAGTTTATTATATCCGATTGTGAATGTTCCTGTTTATATGTCACTTGGAAATCACGAGTTGAATATCCATTCTGTAATAGTTTTAATTTTTATAAATTGAAGTGGAGTGGAACTCTGAATAAAATAGTATTTATTACGCAAACTGTACCTTTTATTTATGTGCTTGTCCTCATCATCATCATCCTTTCAGCCATGAAACGTCCACTGCTAATAGCCCTCTACCAATGACTTCCAGATTGATTGGTTGGAAGCGGCCTGCATTTATATTTTTTAAATGTAAATGTGAACCCCGATGTCTATCTATAAAGTTTAGGACAGAGCGAAGTGGAGAATGATACAGAAATCTGACCCCACCACCAAATGGGATATATATAAAGCTAGCTAGCTAGGAAGAGACAGAAAATAAAAAAAAACAATATCAGGTTGGTATCGTGTAAAAAAAAAATTTGCTAAATGTTAAAATAAGCTGCTCAAACACTAAGAATTTGTAGGTTTTACATGTTTATCTAGTTGTTGCAACAACAGTCGCATACATGCATCGCACATCAACAAATATCTTTCCATAAAACAATAAGATCATAGTGAATCTTGCCAGTGGCGTTTCCCATCGTTTTCAAACAAGTTATAGGTAGATAGAATATGAATTATACAGTACTAACTGTGTTCGTGTTCTGGCAAATGTAGGCACCTTCGCAACAAGCTCGCAGTACCTACTAACGAACAAACGCTAAGTATATCGCCAGTTTGAAATTAAGCTATTATTAGTTATTAAAAACAACAAATTGGTTTTTAGGGTTCCATGTCTAAATAAAGGATCCAAACAACGTTGCTTATAACCACAGTTTGGCAATCTATGTAAGTAAATTTATTGCCATTGGCGTTTTGTATTGTTTTTTAACAAAGTAATTATTTGAAAGATTGCGTGCTGTGGCATGTACCTACGTTAAGTCCTAGGCCTGCTAACACACTAAAATAATAAGACTAACAAACATACGATTACTATCCTTATTTCAACACTCATCAAGACATAGTTTTAAAAAAATACAGAAATAAATAATGGAATACTCGTAGTAAAAATCACACAACAACTCTAGTTTTCAACCGACTTCAAAAAAGGAGGACGTTCTCAATTCGACTGTATGTTTTTTTTTTTTGTATGTTTGTTACGCGATTACTCCGCCAATTATGAATCGATTTTAATGATTCTTTTTTTATTTGGTAGATCATACTTCAGAGGTGGTCCCATATAAATTTTATCGAAATTGATTTAGAACTTTTTGAGAAAATCAACAAATATATACCCAGATAATATTTTGGTTGTGGTTCTTGTTACCTATCTTCGACAAATATGAGCCGATTTTGATGATTTTTGTTTTATTGAATAGCTTATACTTCAAAGATAATAATTATGATAAAAGTTTGAAAAATAAAATCACCCCTAAGGGTAGGAAAATAGGGGATGAAATCGGTGTTCAGCAGTTAGATTAGGATTTATCACAAAAAATTGATAAAATAAGTAAATTTTATTAAAAAAAATAAAACCGACTTCAAAACACTAAAATGCTAAAAATAATCCTAACACTTAAGTACCTAATCAGTTACTTTTGGAGTCGGTGTCAGCCGATGAGAGATTCAATGTTTTTGTTTGCACCGACTCCAAAAGTAACTGATTAGGTACTTAAGTGTTAGGATTATTTTTAGCATTTTAGTGTTTTGAAGTCGGTTTTATTTTTTTCAATAAAATTTACTTATTAAGGTCCCTTGTCAAAAAGATCCAACGTGCCCTATACCTAACCACGGTTCAATCTATATCTATACTTATGGTATAAAGGCAAAGTGTGTTTGTTTGTTTATTTTTCCTTCACACAGTAAGTAAGCAACAAAAGGGCATATGGTTTCTATAATATTTTTTGTGTAATGATACGGAGCCATAGGTGCTCGAGGTTGGTTAGCACTTGGCCGATTTTCTTCTTGCCAATAGGTGGCGTCGAATGGAGGTGCATGCATTTCAGTATTGTAGAAATGCTTTGTATAGCTTAATCGTAGTCATACCCACAGAACAGGAATGACACGCTGGTCATACCCATCATACCTATATTATTTATGCATCATGTTGGTACAAAGAAAGTAGTCCCTGTAACATGGCCCTGTAAGGGCATTGCAACATTATGTAGGTAAGTTACTCTACATTATTTGTTACATCTGCTCTAAGAGCGCGACAAACGAATCTATATAAAAAATGATCCACTATTTCCCTTGGTCACGCCCTCAGAACAGGTATTATGATGACGCTACGCTCTGCATAACTTAAGAATGACTTTACCGATCATCTATCTTTTTTTAAATGTTTTCTAATACTTTGTAGAAGGTTCTTATAAAAAAGGAAGTTGCGCAGAAAAACCATTAAGAAAACTAAAGACCACGCGAACGAAGTCGCGGGCAACAGCTAGTTTTTTTTTTTTTACAACCTGTTCATTCCCACTGCTGGGCAAAGGTCTCCCCCAGACTCTTCCATCGATCTCTATCTATCGCCAATGAATCCCTCGTTAAGTTAACCAAGTCGTCACACCATCTTTTTTTGGGTTTACCTCTTCGGCGACCGCCGTCTATAGGTACCCATCGGGTGACGATTTGGGCCCACCTGTCCGGATGCATTCTGCACACGTGTCCTGCCCACTCCCACTTTAGCTTTGCAGTTTTCTCGCCTACATCTGCGACACCGGTTTTGGAGCGGATGGCGGTGTTCCGGATTCTATCAATCCTTATACACCTAGTATGCTCCGCTCCATAGCCCTTTGGCAAACTTTGAGTTTGGACTTTTGACTCTCGGTCAAAGACCAGGTCTGCACTCAGTTTATTTATACATTTTGAATATTTATTGATCGGTCCTCACGTTTTGCAAACTTAATCTTCTTTGGCGCCTGCACCTGAATGGTGAGGACCGGCAACTATGCTCTAATTCGTTTACCTAAGACACAGAATACCTAATACCTGAGACACCAAAAAAACATAAAACCTGTGTTGCTGGCAGCTCAGAGGCCCATTCCCCGTAATTTAACATTAGACGCAATCCAGTATCGATTTTCTTCCAGTTACAACTATTTAAAACGGAATTCTCGTAAACCTAAAAAATACAACTATAGTTCGTAATACGACTGAAAATGGAAGAAACCACAGTGAGATTTATTTGTTCTATTTTAGTCTTATTAGGATAGTTTTGATATTATCATATCAGCCTATTGCAGTCCACTGCCGGATGTAAGCCTCCTGCCAAAAAATCGCCAATGAGCAAGATCTCACGCTTTTTTCAGCACGATTTCCTTTTGCAATAGGACGCCTTTTTGAATAATCGTAAACTTTTAATTTGATGTAATTTAGTTTTTATAATTTACTTACATCAAATTAAAAGTTTACGAGAATACAGTTTTTGATAGTAATGTCACTGAGAGTGATCCGACACAGGATTGCGACTATTGTCAAATTTTATGGGCCTCTGGTACCTAATCCCTTTTTATCTAAACTTTTTCTAAAATTGAATGTCTATTAAAAGTGTTTTATTTTAAATAGCCAGTATTACCACACGTACGGAACTCTAAAAAGAAACATTATGCTTTCAATCTTCAAAAAACAAATGCCAACATCATGACCGCGTAAACACCGGTTCCCAGAATGTCATCCATCCAAGTACTGACCGCGCCTGACATCGCTTATCTTCGGTGATTGGACGAGGACCGATGTTGTCAGTGGTATGGAAGTTGGCGACTAATTAATTAAAAATTTTAATGTAATATAAACGCCGTCTATTTGTACCAGTCATGGTTTATGAAATACAAATTACTTAGCCTATGAAACGAGATGAAAAATTTTAATACATATTTTTAGATTTTTCATTGCCGTAGTGGCGATGTGATCCGCTTTAAACGAAAAGGGTTTGATTCCCTGCTCGGGTCAATTTAGGAAACTAACTTTTTACATTGGCATAGTGCATAGTGCAGGGAGACGCCCCTGCGGCCCTTGCAAGTTACTGGTCTGTTCCTTACACACATCGAGCGAATACCCTATAGAGCAGCAATACGAATCATCTTTCTCCGAAACACGTTAGTGATTTTTCTTACATTTAGTATGAATTTGTCTTGTCAACTTTCGCCCATACAAAACAGTACAGATACAGATAAAAAAAGCCGGATAATTACTTATGTCGAACACACAAGATGTTCATTTTGTTACTTCATGATTGAGACCAAGTGACAATTGGTTTTATGTCTGCCTGTTTGGCGTCCATCAGCGTCTGTAAAAACCCTGTATACATTTTTGATAACTTTAATTTCAAAATCCCTACCATAGAAAATAATAAACGTTGGACCCGCGAGCGAGACGGAAAAGCGACATTTAATTTTCATTTTAAACTACTATTCTCGCCTGATTACTGAAGAATCAACGTTTGCGCCGTCGTACTTAGATGGGTTTGCAGTTAGGGCCAGGGATTAAAGTAATCTTGGCTTCTAATCTGTTTTAATGAAACAGAATTTTTTAGTTCACAAACAAAGATTTTGTTTGTTTGTAAACCTTGCGTAGAATGTTGTTGACAAATATCCGCCGATTTGTGTCTTTTTCGGAGAATTCCTAAACAAATAAACTTTGTAGCGTACTCAATGAACCTGTGAGATGATTGATGATAAGTGTAAATCATAAATGACACAATAAGTAACATATTTTATTATGTTTATCATCATCATCATCAGCCTTTGAAAGTCTACTTTTGGACCAGCCTTCCCTATGTAGAGCGCCACGAGCGGCTCTGGGCCATTCGCATCCAGCGGCTTCCCTCAACCTTGACTCGGTCGCCTGTCCACCTGGTTGAAGTCTTTCAGTTCATGGTCGAGAAAAAAGGTCCTGGCATACACAAAACTTTCTCATGAACTAGGCAGGTAGTAAAACCGCACCAAAATCCTTTAGCAGTTTCTAAAGTTAGTCTAGACGCAGCGAAGCTCTTCAATTCATCTTAATATGATTATTAATATTATTTATTTACTATCTTTTTTAACTCTGGAGCCTACGTTAGTTGAAAGACTTCCTCTATAATGATCGATTGGATATCAATGCCATAAACTATAGCCAAAAACTTAGTAACCGCGATGTATGTTTGTTTGTATGTCTCATTCTTGTGACATATTACTAACACCAGCACATCTTGGCTGGCTTACTTGCAACATCATTCATCTCTTATGTAACTCACGCCAACATACCTACACCCAAAAATAAGCGATATATTTTAATTAGAAGTGTGACAGTAACGTGTATTGTGATTGCGAAGGGTAAAATTCCCCGAATGCCGAACTGACCGAGCAGCCTTGTGCGCGCCTTGACCGATTAACGCGTCCTGGTGGCGCGTCATCTATGTGAGTCAAACGAAAGCCTCCGCGGGCGTAGCCCCTACCATAATCCTTCATTATATTAGAAAGCTTACAATTCGCTCGCAAAACAAAAACACTTCCCAGTACTAAACCAGCTGACAGCAGTTTACATGGCGAAGTGATATTTTATTTTATTTTAATGTTAGTTTAATAGAAAAAGTGGATGTATTTGAGCAGTCAGCAGTTTGAGTAAAATAAAGTTAACTTGTAAATTAGGTCCTTATACACAGGACCCAAAAAAAGATGGTGTGACGACTTGGTTAACTTAACGAGGGATTGGGAGTCATTGGATAGATAGAGATCGATGGAAGAGTCTGGGGGAGACCTTTGCCCAGCAGTGGGATTGAAAAGGTTGATAATATATATAATATAATATATATATATATATATATAATACAACATCTTTTTCAATGGCACAAACATTGAAATCACAAAAAAAAAACCTATACAAAGCCGCCAACCAGCCTAGGACCGGAACCGCTTACCAATAAAAGGGTTTTTAATTGGGTATTTCATAGACTTGTTTCCACAAACCCTATTAATTCGGTAAGAATATCGTCGACTTACTCCAACGAAAGGCTAACCAAATGAATACAGTTAATTCGAGTAAGCACTAACCGTATCTGAAAACCCTATCGAGGCTTATCCTATTAAAGGGTTTTAAAAGCGCTCAAGCAATTTTAACCTCTACGTGCACACCATTCGATTAATTATTGTATAACCTTTTACTGTATGTGGCTATCGCCACGGCGAAATTTAATACACAGACAGGTACAAATCACCAAAATGCGCGAAAAAGACATAGACAATAGGGACAATAAACCTTTTAGTTGGTAAGTGCTAAATATTGAAATTACTATTTGATTCGGTAAGCGCATTGAAAGCAGTTAACTTTATTCAAAAAGGTTTCCGTAACGAAAGGCTAACACTGGAGTAGCTTATCAATAGGGTAACCCTATCTTTGGGTAACCTTTTAATAGGGTTTCCTTAACAATCGGCTTAATCCTTCATTTCCGGTCCTTGCTGGTTGCAATCTGACATCAGTTTGTACGAGTATGAAGCAGTTAAAATTTTTTTTTAGATTTCAATGTTGGTTCCTTAGAAAAAGTTGTTATATTTGCGCACCAGAATCAGCCCCTAAGCGGTTGTTGATGTTTTACACATAACCCTGTATTGCTTTTGCTTGACACACAAACACTCGCGTGGTTATTATTTCGTAGGTTACAAAAAGACATCTCAGGCAGCTAGCATGGACATCTAAAAACAAGTTCAGCTACTTATCTGAATTCAAGGTCTGGAATCTATGTCCAATCGACTTATAGGTCTCTCAAATGACTTAAAAAATATTAAAATCTTTAAAATAATTCGTCTCGCTCACGTGGTAGATTAAACGATGTGAAGATAAAGAACAATCTAAATCTATTCTGCTATAATTAGGTGCTTAGTTTTACTATTTAATCTGATGACGATTCAATACTTCATAATATGTGTAGAGAGATTGTAAGTATCGTAGTGAGATTCTATGGTAAGGGCGTTGCCGAAGAAAGGCTTGAAGGCTTGCTTTCGATGTTTACGGGGAGAAATCTCGGCAACCGGTCGCTTCGAAGTCAGTGCCGCGCGCCTCGCGACCACGCCATCACGCGCCGCGCGACGGAAACATTATTCGTGGAACTTAATTAGTTACAAACTAATAAACCCCTGTGTGTGATAGTGACCTATGTTGACGTTATTCGCTAGTGACAACCGGCATTTTTCCATACATAGTACACACGGTATGTAATTTTTTAACGGCTCATTTAGGGACGCCGTCCATTCAGCTAGGAACCACTGCGATGTTTACTTTCGACTTGTCTATGAACGTTTGTAACGGGTCTAGTAAATACATGCAGTAAAATTATGTAAGAACCAGTGATTGGACGAAGAGTTCCGGGGTGATTATAGTGTTTATGTTAGAATGATCTAGGAAATTAAGTGTCTGATGACTTGGAAAAGAAGTTCCGTTGTAGTTGAACGTGCTACCAGGAATATGGATGTTATCACTCGTTATAATCATGTTTACGATCCTGCTTTACATTCGATTTAATTGAGAAAGTTGTAAGCAACGTTTACATTATGTTGCTTATAACTCGCGGATAACTTTTTGTGACATCTTCTTTATTTTAAAAATCAGTTTGGTGGAAGTGAAGAAAGATTGGAAATACTCTACTGACAAGACCTCAAATCTTAAGCTATGCCGTATTTATTTAATGTTAAAAAAAACCTATTACAAATTGTAAACATCTGAAGCAATAGTAAACTTGTGCCATAGAAAATGTAGAAATGATTGCTTGCTTCGCGAGCGTCGCTCTACAATAGAGTTCAACGAATCAACGGATAGGATGCGTTCGGATCACTTTCATTCCGTGTTTATTTACTAACATGTTTTAACATCGCTTTAGTTTTTATGTATCTACCAACCTACCTTTTTATATAATAATTGTAACAAATAGTTTAATATTAGCTTATGCTCTACCAAAAAGCAATCAATCAGACAGAGATCTTTTTATTTAACGGTAATCGCCTATATAAGTTATGCATGCATACATTTTATCTGATTGACTAGATAACTGATTAGGTAGAAATTCTTCCTTATGTAATTTTCTTCTATCTTTTAAATATCACGCCTCTGGTACATACTTAGATATCCATGTCATAATTGCTTTAACCTCAAATTAAAAGTTTCACATATCTTTAATTAAATAAACCATTTTATTACTATGGTTGAAAATATCTACTAAATACACGTGTAACTTTAAACTGAAATTGTTTAGGGTTCCGTACCCCAAATAGATAACGGAACCCTCACAAGATCATTTTGTCCGTATGTCAAAATCCTGTTTTCTCAGGCAAAGTCTTTACTGTGTTCTGTCTCTATAGCAAGTGTTTTTTTTTGTAGACCTCTACAGTAAAAAAATAGTAGGAAAGTTATATTCAAAAAATATATTTGCCTAAGATAACACACCCATAGTCTCGAAAGTAAGGAATGAGCACAGGATGCGTATTTTACCCGAGTCGTGTATGTTAAAAATGTATCAAAGTATGTTGATCCTTCTAGTAATCAATCATGCTTGCTTTGCTTATTTTGGGAATAGAATTTTTTTTAGTTTTAAGAAAAAGTTTTGGATTTATTTATGTAAGTATAAATAGTAAAATATGTATCGCGTCAAACTATCGAATTACGCTAAGGATCGCTGTAGTAAATAAAAGAAAATGAGTGTACGGTATCCTCGATGCGTGAGCCCATTCGCACTTGACCGATTTTTATTAAGTTTTAATATTTCTCTTTCGATATTTGCTCAGATGTTGTTTCACTCAAACAGTCTTGTAAATAGTAGTAATTAACTGCTACTCAATAATATTTTATTATTTGTAGCTGGTATAATAACACCGGTTTTCAATAACAAGATATAATTTAGTAGTGTATTTATTACCAATAATAATTAATCGTTATTCATGCAAAGATTCAAGTAGTATTTTTTTATATTATTATTTCATTATTTTCTCTAATGCTCTGTAAACATTAAGTCTAGCGCATATTTATTTACTAGAAGTTCTCTGTTTTTCTGAATAAAAAATAAAGATTTATAAAAAAATAAAACCTTCAAAAATACTAAAAAACTATATTAGATATTTAGGTAACACCTTCGAATTCGGTTTATAGGAAGAACTTCATGATAGAATCTGATTTCCATTGGTTTTGATTGCCAGCCGGTGCAAAACCTAATGCAGCCTCTCCTCAGCTAAGCACTTTCAAACGGTAAAGAGCGGTCCTTTTGACAGTGCTTTTACCTTGGTTCAAGTAATAACTTCAACCCAGGTACCGTTTATGCAATCGCGTGCGTATATTTTTGCTTTAGTATTAAAAATAAAACTAAGAAAATAAAGTTTGAATAGACTTATTCAGAGACAATAGAAGCGTCCGCGCGCTCACGCCCGCCCGGCGTCATTTGCATGCAAATACGCTGGCTGTCGTACTGACACTGCGCAGGGCTACCTACTAACATAAACTAACCGTTTTAATTCTCGTCGTGAAATTTTTATTACCCGAGAAAATTTACGCAGTGAAGTCTTTGGTACTTAACTGTTTTGAAAGTGATAATTTTCCCTACTAAAATACCATAATATAGTTGAGAGCAAGCTAGTCGCTTGCATGGGTACTATCGTCGTGTTTATATCTGCCGCCAAACAGCTTTTCTGTGTTCAGGATACGAAAGCAAATTATACACTTAATGAGTGTGTTCCACCTTCGTCACTTATATATCCTGCTGGAAGTTGCATGTATTTATTTATGAATAAATGAAATCTTTGCAAAAGAAATACCATGATGTCATACATTTAAGCAAATGTTTGAGTGCCATTTAACGACGGCAATTTTCTTTTGTTTTATAAATAATTTACACTGCATTTAGAATGAGTGGCTTGCGTCTAGAATTGATCTTGCATGGTCTACCATGTCAAAGACAAAAGTAGAAGGAGCGTCGCAATGGCACGCGCCTAAACAGCCTACTGGCTGTCATAATTTGCATACAAATTCGCGCCAAGGCGAGCTGTCGCTGACTGTCTTTTAATACTGTTTAGGGCTGCCAACAGTGCTAAATTCATTATGTATTTTTTCTAGAAATTAACTTATCAGATTTTGATTAGTACAAATAAAAAAAAATCGGTCCAGTAGATTCATAGGAAATTGGCTTTGACATACGGACAGACAGACACACGAGAAATCCTATAAGGGTTTCTTTTTGTCCTTTGGACTTACGGAACCCTAAACAAAATATCAAGTAATTATTATCTAATGTAACAATGATATGAAATAAGTATTTTTAATTTTAGTTTTACTAAATAAATAATAATTTTAATTTTACTGGAGTTAGCAGTTAAATGTAATTAATTTGTATTTTTTCTTGATTGTGTACGCTTGTACACAAAAAGGAAAAATACACGATCTACTTTTTACGTTACTTCTGCTCTAAATGAACTACAATTCAGTATAGCCCAACACATAGTTTCACTGAAGGTTTACTACAGTAAGTGCTTATTAAATTTTTTAGGTTATCATAGAGGTGACAGCCCTATGATAAGTTGCATTTAGCCAGACTTAGTCGTAAAAAACGTCAGGCGCCAACATGATAGAGTCCTTAAACCTTAAATACACGTGTTGCGAATATCTTACTTTGTCTATGATACTGCACGCACAATATAAGTAGGTACCTACCTATTACATTGATATTTCAACAAAACCCACAACTAGTAGGTAGGTAAATATGTGTAGCGATGATGGAAAAGAATGGAAAGAATCGTGGTGTGCATTTTTTTCAATATTTCTACAGTCACCCCAATGGGCTAGTTTCTTATAAAATCTAATTAGTCCGTCAGTGGGATTAACAGAAAATATTGGACACGTATTTTTTCTTTTCCCAATCAATCAAAAAAATATGAAGATATAGCTAGTTAAAGTTCCGCGTAACGTCACGCCTTGCGACACTTTTTAGCAAGCCGTGACGTCACGTGCTCACTTTGATGCGCTTTAACTTCGTCATTTTTTGTTTGATTGACAAAAGACAAAATATGGGTCCAATATTTTTTGATAATCTAACCCAGGAAACTAGCCTATTATCTAACTCCAAACTAAGCAAAGCTTGTATTATGGCGACATAACAGATAAATGCGTACTATTTATAAGTACCTACTTCAATAAGTTTCAAAACATCCAAAACTTAGGTACAAATGCTGCCCGTATCGTGCTACAAGAATTAGACTCCTCTTACGACACGCCTTCTGCTGGCAGTGGGGAAGTGTATTTTTTACGGCCGTCCCCACACAGCACCATTATTTCCACCTATTCACTGATAAAGGCGTTGCAAAATCGTGTTGTTTTTGCTGCTCGCACAAAATCTCTACACGGAGGAGTTAGCCCACATATGGGCACGACCGCTTCCATACAGAGGACTAGACATAGCCAGCCTGACTTGTGAAATATCACTCTATTTCTTAAAAGGATGACATCCTTAGCGGTCAATGTCATCGTTTTGGAAAAAAAAAAAAAAAAAAAAACGATGACATTGACCGCTAAGGATGTCATCCTTTTAAGGATGACATCCTTAGCGGTCAATGTCATCGTTTTGGAAAAGAAGTGATTTATGTTTCTAGATTTTCAACAGCATGCATTGTAATAACATGGATGTGTTATGTGACCAAGATCTCTTAAAACTGAATAATAATAATTGTTTTTCTGCATAGAGTAATGTCGTAAAAACAATACTTCTTAGGAACTGTTTATAGTTCATAGTTAGGCACCAGGTCTTGATGATTTTTCATTAAAAAATTCTTGCACGTACCCATAATCAGTATACAGCTTTACCTTCAAAAGAAACATCGACTTTAACAAATGTGTATTGAATATCAAATATCTCTGTTTAGCCTAATGGTCGACTGGTAGTAAATGCCCCATGTCATTTAGTTCACCTTTTTGTATGATTTTTTTAATCAGTGCAGTCAAGTTTGAATAAATAAATATCTTCTGCAATTAAGACAGCAATTTCAATGCAAAATATAAGTAAATATGCGCCGAATTGAGCACTGGGTCGCCTTTCTTTGCGCTTAATACAAATTCCAACCAATTTCACATTGCGCTAAAACTTACACTGCTTACCTATACAAGGCAGTAAGTACACACACACGCATACTAAAATATCGGTTAAGCCCTACAAGAGTTTTTCCGTTGGAGCAGCTGCGGTGAGTTAAGCGCCCGCGCGGCCCAGTTGCGGGTTCTGCGAACGGCACCGTTCGTCTAATTACCGTAACTAGAACGCATGCGCGAATTTGTGCGAACGAAACAAATTGCTAACATGCTTGTATTCTTGTGCCCTGTTTGTCTTCATAGCTTCCAAGCATGGGATTTCTGGAAAATAACTAGGTATAATGTCTGTCACAGCCCCTCTGTCATGACTACAAAAACACGAAGCGCTATATCGACACGAAATGTAAAAATATGATATATATTTTTACCGATATTATATTTTATTCGACGACCTCCGTAGCCGAGAGGCGAGCATACTGGACTTGATGTCGCTATCTCTGAGGTTCCGGGTTCGATTCCCGGTCGGTCAATGTAGAAAAATAACTTTTCTATATTGTCTCTGGTCTGGGTGCTGTTGTACCGTCGTTGTTTCTGATTTCTGTAACAAGTGCTTAGGCTACTTACCATAGGATCAGAGCAATGTATTTTATGTTGTCCAATATTTATTTTATTTATTATTTATTTATATAGACGACATGTTGAATCGCCGTGTCGGTGACGTCACATGTTATAATCGCTGTTTCGATAAGAAAATCAACATAATACCTAATAATAAAAAAATGTTTTCGCAATCACACCAATTATCTAACCCCAAACTAAGCAAAGCTTGTACTATGATGACTAGATAACGGATAAACATACTTAAATACGTTTAAAAAACATATATGACTTAGGTACAACTGCTCGAGCTCATCACACAAACATTTGCCCCTTGCGGGACTCGAACCCACAACCGCTGGCTTTGTAGCCGGAGCGCGAACCACTACACCAGAAGGTCGTCACATGGCGGCTATATCTATCATATTAAAAAAAATATACCGTTGGTGTCGATAAATCGCTATATCATATCGTGTTTTGGTGGTCCTAAGCAAATAAACCCAGTATGGTTTTATTTGCTAGGAAAGCTTTATTAACACTTTTCTACTACAAATTATTTGTTCGCCGATCGCTTTATCCCGTTCGTAATCCGGGTGTTGGGGCAGGTTTGACCATACTCCCAGGTGCCATGTCTAGTTATTTCTAGCAATTGCCATCAGACTCCCGTAATCTTTAGATGGTAAACAAACCATTTCAGTACCCTAGGTATACATCTAGTGTTATTTAAATAATTAGATTTCCTCCTGAAGTTTTTTCTTACCTCCACATGTTAGCATATGGCAGGATGGTACTGACGTGAGGAGAGACTTCTACTACTAAGACAATGTATAAATGTTAGTAATATGAGAGTACTGCAAACCACATGTGTGTGAAACCAAGTGTGTGAAGGTACTAACGTAGGCGTTACGTAAACAAAATCGTAACTAATTGACGTAGACTCCAACTGGTAATAATGACATTATTTACGAGACAGCATTGGTACTTTACTTCGATTCGGAAATCAAATTCACAAATGGACCAATAAATAGTGGATATGGATTTTAAGTCTACAGGTAGGTAGGTATGACATAATCCTTTGGTGCGCATAATTTTGTAAGTTTTTGTGACCAGAATTCGGCAAAAATATGGTTAGGGTTAAGTTTAAAATGAAAGAGGATCTTGGATGCTTGTGATTTTAAGCGCCAATTGAATGGCATCTTCATAACATCGTGTGATAATCTTAGACATATATTTTCCGGATTTTCCCTGATATGTAATATTTTTATTGCTAACAGAGCTTGGAAGATGCATACTTATTATGTATTTGTATAATAAGAGTCAATAACACGGACTTATTCCTATAATTGTATCTCATGAATTACATGATAAAGTTAAAATAAAATGCAGCGTAACCCATGAAGATGCATACAGTGTCGTGAGATATAACCAAAGTAAACGATTACACAAGTAATTGTCTAAAGAACAAGAAAGTTGTTGTAAATTAAGACAGATGGGTCAATTTTTTTTTGGCAAGTAACTAATTATCACTTTTATTGTCAACAAAGCAGACACCAGAGTTGTAGAGTAGGCAAGCAATGTACAAAAGTAATAGTTTTTTATTCGTCACTGTAAGTATGTAGGCATACATTTAAAAACATGTTTCGTACGTTCGGACGTATAAACATAAATTAACACACATTATTGTTCACTTGTGTCAATCAGTTGTCAAAATATGAACAACTGAAACTAGCCGTTTTAAAACACGACCATTTTCAATTATTCACAAATTGTCAAAAGTTTGACCTATGTAGATGGTAATTTTGATTTATTAGGTTTATACGTCTCAACGAATGAAAACTTTTCGTGGTAGGCCTTCAACTCTTACGGGTCACTAACAGCCAATCTTTTGTGCATTTGGTGGCGACTTCAGCATACAACTGGGCATGTGTGTATAGTTTATCATGCAAGGTATGACCATGCTGCGATAAATCTGTAATTTACCTTCAGATGTAGCCGAAAACCTTCGGATTTTATGTCCATGTCACTAAATGAGTAATAGCGCCAGTAAAGTTGGGATTCTCCGTGGCCCGGCGACCTCTCTTGGCCGCAAAAGGTACAGTGATGATTGAAATACGGGTTTAATATTTTAATTATAGATTATTTCTTGCTGATAGCTTACCGTTTATCACACGATAATACAAAAATAAAATTAAATAAATCCACTGCTTAGTTTCATAACTGCTGCAATTACTCCTGAGTAAGCAGAGGCGGCCCTACTGAATTTGGGACCAAGTAGTCTCAGGTTTTGCATTAATTATTATTATACTGGTCCCACACGACGTCAAAATATTGATTTACTTGTTTTTTAGGTAAACTCCGTTTAATTTTTATGTAAAATGGTTTTTTAGACGTGACTGATCGGCGACTTGATGGAAACTGGACCATTCGTACTTTAAGACTCGCGTAACTCGCGTGTAAGACCATAAGACAAGTAATTAATGTCCAAAGTTTGGTAACTGCTAGATATAGCAGGTAGAGGTGATAACCTCTGCTTATAAAGGTTTGAGGAGGTTTTTGGATCTGTCTGTACGCTCGGATCACCAAGGTTGTCTTACGCAACGCGATGGGAACCCGTGTGCATTCACGCATTCACTATGCATGTCTTCTTTGGAGATTCGGTAATAAACTTTAACGATAGGACATTAAAGCTGTAAGTCGATAAATCACGACGACAACACTATTCAATTCTAATGCTGCTCAAACTAACCATGGTGTTAAGTGAATGACAATAATTAATAGGTATCTTAAGGTCTATTCTAGTTAATTGACACACATCTTACCTCCTACTTAATTTTAAGTTCAAGTTGTCAGGATTGGTATTAAACTGGTACGTATTTAATTGGAGTATTCAATAGTTTAATATTATTTAGATCTAGCATAAAATTAATTTAATAGGTCTTGTTTATGACCAGGCCTTATTGGATTTGTGATGATGTCACTCGTAATAAGTATGGATGGCTACTTCTTTCATAATGATGCGTGAATAAAATTAAATAATTATGATGCGCCGCACCACATACTAATTATTATAGTCTCGATGTAAATAATTAATATCACTAGATAGTGAATATTGCCAGGTAGGTACATAAAGCGCGTCAACCAGCCTGCCTAGCATGAGCACTAAAAACACGATATGATATGATATGATATAGCGAAATATCGACATCTACTGTAAAAATATGATAGTTAAAGCCGCCATGTTGAATCGCCGTCACATCTTAAGATCGCTGTTTCGATAAAAAATTAAAATGGTGGCTAAATCTATCATATTTTTAAAGTTGGTGTCGATATTTCGCTATATCATATCATATCATATTGTGTTTTTAGTGCTCATGCTAGGCAGGCTGAAGCCTTATTTCCGTAAATTAACATTAGTCGCAATCCAGTTTCGTTCCGATCCCAGAAACAATACGATCAAAAACGGCATACAGTTCATAAAATAGTTCATAATGCAATTGAAAATGGAAAAATGAAACAAACCAAGTAGCGGAGCGTAGCGTGTCATCTTTGTTTTGTAAAACAAACAATGATTTTCTTTTTGTCTCATCATCTCCTCAGTCATATTAAGAATTTTTTGACAATTGTTCTTCACGTATAAGTTTACGAGAATACAGTTTTTATAGTAATGTTAGGAATAAATTAAAATATTTATTTGCTTTAAATACAAATATATACTAATATCACCGTTTCCTTATTTTGCTGATTTATTAGTAAGCAAATATTCGATTATAAATTAATTTATTAGAAATTCAAATGTCGTTTTTAAGTAACATTTCAATTAATAGTAAATTAAAAGTTAAAAATAAATTTAAAACTATGATACACACAAAATAATAATTGGAACTAAACATTAATAGGATCAAAATACAATATACTAATAAACAATATAATCAAAATATAATAGGTGCTTCCAACCGGCCAATCTGGTAGTCAATGGGGAAGGCCTATGTTCAGCAGTGGACGTCCTATGGCTGAAATGATGATGATGATAATAATGAGGTGCTGAGGACTGTATCTAAACTACATTATGACTACATATAAATACGAGATTTGGCTTCTGTATACGGTGCGCTATTCGCAGGCGACTTGTAAATGATATGTGCAAATGTGCAAATGCGAACTCAACCAACCCGTAATACAAAGATATTTCTTGCCGTTTCCTTCGCGATGATTTCGCAAGTCCGCCAAACCTGTCGCGCTCCGGTTAACCTCTTCAATGGGTAGCACAGATAACAAATCTTGACATTTTTGACAGCGACTGTACAATTTACACTTACCTCATTTAATCATCGGATTTTAACTTTATATTTAAAAAGATAAGAGTGAATTTTGGTTGACATGTTGTTTTGACAAGAACTGTAATCTATCCTAAGGAACGAAAATTGATTTTTGACTCTACATGTCAGTGAATAAGAGTTAAATTTATTTCTCAAGATGCTTTGGTGTCGTTACGCGAAGAGTCACGGATTCTTAAAAAAAACACGTCATAATACCATTTGATACATTAAATCGAGTAAAAAATATGTCTTCTTCTTTTCTTTCATGTACATAAGCAAAAGAAGTACCGACAATAAAATTTTGTATTATTATTTTTACAAGAATATAACAAGATATTTTTCCTTGTATGTCTTAAATAAAACATAAATTGAATCACCTTACTGTTTCCTTTTTTTATTCTAGTGTCGTTCAGAAACATAAATAATACTTAAGTATTGAATTCTTTCGACAATCATACCAACTTATAATAGTCCTAAGGAGAACTTGTGCTATAGTAACTAGTTATAACAGAGAGCATAAATCAAACATACTTGACTCAGGTACAAATGCTTATGCATCACAAAAACATACTAGACCCTAGCCGGAGTTGCTGGATTAGACCGGTCAAACACAAAATACAATTAAATAATTAAATTCTCATTGGAGCGGCGACCATGAACTGGAAGACGCAGAGTGGGCAGGCCTCCCACCTTTGTTACGACCTGGTGAAGGTTGCGAGAAACTGCTGGACGCAAACAGCCCAGATATATGGGGGGTAAAGGTAATACATACTTCATCATAATCACCATTTCAGCCATAATACGTCCACTGCTGAACAAAGGCCTCCCCCAATGACTTATCATCGGGGGGGATTGCCAATACTCGCCACGCTTGGCAAGCGGGTTGGCGAGCGCAGTTTTTTATAAGATTTCGCACGAAGATGCTGCTGCCCGTCTCGTGCTACAAGAATTAGTCGCCTCTTACGACACGCCACCTGTTGGCGGTGGGGAAGTGTATTCTTTACGGCCGGATACACGGCACAATAGAGTAATAGGTAAATAGAGTCCATAGAGTAATATATTTTTTTTTTAAACTTATTAAAATATGTAAGTACTTTTGTTGATCTATGTAACTCGTCAAGTCCTTAATACTGTTTGAATAAGTTATTAAATACAATATTAAAAATATCAATAAGTTGATAAAGTTCTCAACCGGTTTACTTAACATAAAAATAGAAAACTTGTTACATTCTACAAGTATTTACTATTGATTTGGATTAAAGTTCTTTTATTTTTTCACGGTCACAAACACTCGAATTAATTATAGCAGGGTTTTTACTACCTACTTACTTATAAGGTATGGTATATATTTAGATTACTTAGATTATCCATTTTATAGCGTTTTTGCTAAGCACTGATGATGCAATGCCATATGGGCCAATAATGTTATTATTGACGTTATACTATACTCCGTATTGTCATCAGAATGAAACATTCTTGAAAAGTTTCAAATCGACAAGACAGTTAGAAGTTGGTTAAGAACGGTTTCTAAGAAATAATTACAAGTATAACACAAGTGCTTTCGCTACTTACCATAGGATCAGAGCAATGTATGTGATGTTGTCAAATATTTGTTTATTATTTATTTAAAATTAAGTACATAATTAAATAAATAATTTAATTGCCAGAATATGATTACAATGGGTAGGTCAATTTCTAGCATTTTTGCGACGTGCAAATATTATTCTGTATTAATAATGTTTAAGAATAATAATAATAATGTTTGTTATAATAGTTTGAAGTGAAGCTAATAAAAGTGCGTAAATTAACAAATAACTAAACATAGTGGAAGTAGTACTGCTTTAAGAGATCGTGGTTTCTGACTATAGAATGAAATAATTTATTTTCTTACAAACTTCACTCTAATACACAGCCTAATTCATAAACGTTTCTGAACTTTAAGAAAATCTAAATAATTCTTAGCAAAATGTTGTATTCATAAACGCTATTTAGCGCTATAATTAACAGATTGCAATGAGCCGTTACATAAATACTTGTCAAATTAAACAACCGCTCCACCGCTCCTATGAGTTAACTAAAAGTATTTCTTTCAAAAGTGTCAAACTTTATTTATTTATTTAACATTTGACAAGAATAACATGACAACAGCCATTTGGAAGTAAAAGAAGCTGTAGGTATGATAGCAATATTAAAGTGGCGTTTATGAATACAAAAAATGATATTAGGTACTACATAAGGATAATATTGACGGTTTTGTTTAAACGTCAAGTAATATTAAATTTACTATGGTGGAAGCTCTTACTATTTATACTATGCAGCAAAAATAGAACCTCTAACAAAATATGAACAATATTTGTTATTTCCGTAAGAAAAAAACTCCCTTGCGCATGTGATCTGAGTCACACTTATTTGTTTGCTCGTACAAGGATAACACAATTCCTATCCAATTTTGTACGACGATTAAAAGTTGAAAGTACCTACATTCTGCAATCTGAAATATCCCACAGACGTACATTAGAAATAACAAGAATGCAACACAATCAAGTAAGAATTCGCCGGAGTAACAACTTGTTACTTGACATAATTACACGGAGTCTTTAGACATATTTGCACACTTTTGTGACGCTCGCACATTACATGCAAAACTGCGATTTTGAAGATCTTTAAAAAAATATATAGATATGTTTTGGGTTTTGAACGTCCGAATGAAAAAGCAGCATCCTTATAATACCACTCGTGTTTCTGTCTGTCTGTCACATCCAATTTGCACCAATTGGTTGAAATTTGGTACACATATGAATTTCTGTGACCCAAACGCAGATGTATTAACGTTATTTACTGATTTTTGTAGTGCCCGGAAGAGGGCCTATATACTTACTGAATAAAATATTACTATTATGACCATTTTGAATATCCTACTTATTCTATTTATTAGGGGAATATTATGGGGAGCTAATTTGAAAATAAAATTAAAAAGTTTAGCAAACTGTGCACTGTTACATATAAAATAAATGGACTTATTGTGAAGATCTAAAATTAATGCAATTAAATTGTATCTATGGTAGAACATTTTTCTTAAACTACAGTATTAACACACAAACGTTCGGACCCTCTTCACGGTTCAATTATATCCGGTTTTATAACAGTCTAAATTTTCCTTCTGCAGAGCAAACGCCTCTCCTAAATCATTCTAACCAATCTTTCATCAGAAATTCCGACAATCCTGGAGGTACATACTTGTCTATACCGTCTTGTCTTGCCACCTGTTTTCTTGGTCTACCCCTTAATCGACATATTTTACATTAAAAAATCGACTGTCTTATTTGGTAATTAAATTTAAAGCAATACTGATAGCATTATGTAATAGACGTAATACGCAAGACATAATTTAATTAAGTAGTAGGACTTCATGTAACCTGATCTTTTGATATGATTACCTAAGTTAATTAACCTTTTTATGTTGATAACGAGATAATGTGGTGTACATACTTAATTTGGTAGGTAAAGATGTCAATAGTAATTTCCCAAGGTTTTATTCTAAACGGCTTCTGTTTTTTTTGTAAATGACAAAATATTTTATTCAATAACAATTAAAATTCTAATAAACTAACCTAAAACTAAAAACTACCATTTCAAAAATAAAAGCATGGCTATGAGGCAAAGAGGCGAGAATTCTAGCAGCGTATCCATTCTGAATGGCTAAACTAAGCCTTTTAGCGAGAAACGAGCCACCATTTTTATTTTGTAAATTAACTTTTGGATACAAAGAAATAAAACTGTGTAACAATAAAATTCATATTTTGTCTCGATTTTCTGGGCTGAAGGTCGGTAGATCTTAGTCTAGAGAGTTTATAAGTCAGCTACTTGATAGATCTAAACATAAATAATTGCCTGCCTACGAGAATCGCTACCGCTCTACCACTCTGTCCACCGACCCCACATAACAGTTCCCATATAAACAATGCGCAATGTAACTTCAGTTTTTCTGTTTCGCCTAATCGGTCACTAGTTTCGTAACTTATTGTGCACAAAGAGCATTGTTCGCATCCACTCGTGATAAGGGTTGTCACTCGGATTCGGGACTGAGAATGATAAAAAGAAAAACCAGACGAGTGCGACTCGCCCACCGAGGGTTCCATACAAATTTGTAGGTACATATTATAAAATATAGTTCAGTAATCAAGTATCGCAGTTTAATAACAAAAAAATGCAAATGTATTGTTTTCTGATTTTCCTAAACTTGTAGTATAACACGAAATTACTTGCGAAATTTCATAGTTCGAGTTCAACGGAAAATACTCTATAAAGTTTGATTCCCTTGAGAGTGAGGGTTCCGTTATTTTTCCTTTTGAGGTACGAAACCCTAAAAAAAATAGAATTAATATCCGCTAGACAACTCACCAATTGTCTCGGTCTTGAAGTAAGGAATTAAATTCCTTGTGTAACGAGGTACAAAGACAATGATTTTTGCCAGAGTCGTCTTCCTGATATGTTAATACATAATTTACTTGAAATAAATAAGGATTCCGATGTTTCTTGTTTGTGCAAATGTAGGGCTGGAACGTCCAGACTAAATCCTTACAGCTATTCGCTAGGTGCAAAGTGTGTGGTGGGGGCCAAATCGAGCGCAGCACGCAATGTGGCAGAAATGTGAAATAACTCTGAACTGTCATGCATGTGTCAAATTGCTATATTTCCATAGAATTCTATACTAACGTTATTAAGTATTTTAAAGTAAAAAAGTTAAAATTCGCGATATGGGTCACAGTACGTGTTGTGTTACAAAGTGTAGAATCAAAGGGAAAAAGAGTTCGTGCATGTTTAATTCGGTTTGCACATTTTGAGATTGCAAAGTTATATCATGTATCAATTCAAATCCCGAAAGTATTATTATAACATTCATATTTTCGTCCAAGTAATAAAATCACTTGATATAATATACACAAACTTTTTAGATATTTTCATCTAATTTCGAAGAAAAACAATCTGAAAATCATTTTCAAACCATACAGTTGCCATAATTTGAGAGATCTTAAGTCCACAATAATTGTGATCACTAGAGGCGCTGTCATCGCGCACACAGCGATGTACCTTATACAGAAATAGGCGACCAATTAATTATTTTCTGTCTTTGTCTGTCAAGGGATAAGCTTTTCTTGTCTGGAAGATGAAAAACAGAAAATTGCTCAGGGATATTCTAGAAAAAGGGGTTTTCATCTGACAACCCTATTTGTGATAGAAAACAAAGAAAGGTGTCGTGACGAGATCCCGCGAACGATGCGTGCAGTGCCATAATAAGAGCGCGGTAAAATGTAATTTGTTTCCTGGACAAAAAGTGGTTAACTGACCGATGCTGAATGAAAAAGGTTGTAAATAGACTAAGATTAGGTACATTTCTTTCTATGTTTAAATATCATATTCAAGTATTCAATCATCGATTTATGATCGCCTATATAATGATTGTGTATACTGGCTTGAAAATCGGTTCAATGGCCTTTAACTTCTTAGGTAGGTTGACCTGTCTTTCACTGTACATAACATACAAATGTTAAGCTCGATAAGACGGTTAAAAGTTGGTCAAACTCAACTTTTGATTCCAAGATTTAATAAATACCTTGTTAAGATACTAGTTCCCTGATATACCTATTATTTGAATATTCACATCAGTCACATAGCTAGTTAAACAAATATCGGTCGATCGGCAAGAAATCTAACAAATAATTGTGCCATGTCAAGCGTGTCTACAACAATGGTAAAGTCTCGTACTGCGTCTCTGCACGATGGGAAGTTGTGAAGAAATCGGCCCAGATATAACCAACTTGCGAAGTATTATGTGCAAATGTACTTCGGAGGTACTCGTCTAATTGATATTTCGATTTATATTATCGAGTTTTAATTGAAACAAAAGTTTTAGACTCTCTTATCTATGGTTGAGCTATCGTGTGGGAAGATCTTATAGCTTCTGTTATTTCCTCCATTATGAATAAAATTATAGGTCAAAGACCGATCGTTGAAATGCAGTCATTTATACAATAAGGGTAATAATATCTTAACTTCTTCAAGTGTTTGTCACATATGTTTCCTAGATCTGAAAGTCCTAGTATTTTTTTAAGGAATTGACTTCGTTTAGTAGCTCTAAGATACTTATCTTGTTATATAACCATTTGCCAAATGCGTTAACAATAGCTAATTGGGATCCTACAAATATGCGTCCGAGAATCCGGAGAAAATCTTTTTTAATACTTACTATTTTCTTGTATAAAAAAGCGGGAGATCGTTCCGATCTTTTTGGCGCTCTTTACGTCCAGAAGTAGACTGCAATAGACTGAAATGATGATTAAGATACATTTTTTAAAAATGCAATTTTTTTACACTAAAAATAAACGACTTTGTGTATTAAATAACGTTTTTTTTAAGGCTAGATTATTAGAACCTGATCTAGTTACTTAATTTATGAACTTATGTATTAATATTTATTTGTGCTGTGGCTCAATTTGGAGAACTCAAAGCAGGCTACCCACAAACTTAACTAGCGTAAAATGTTAATGAGACTCCACTTCTGCTTTACTATATACTAACCCAAAACACTCGTGAGATAAAGCTAGCATATCGCGTTTTAAGGTCAGATTTATAAATACTTGCTAAAATAACTAACCCAAAACACTGGTAAGATAAAGCTACGAGTAGTTTAACGCGTTTTAAGGTCATATTTATGAATACTTGCTACAACAAATAAGTACATATACTTGGTTTAGTTTCATTAGGCTGTACTAATAACTTACCAAGATCAGATGTAAAAATACAGTGTGTAACGAAAAGGTGAAATAAAACTTTAAGGGGTTATTCTACGGCTAAATTACATCAACTTTTTCAATGGGACCAACATCAAAATCTCAAAAAAAAATTGACGTTTCCATACAAACTGATGCCAGCTGGTCGCGTTTTAGTATGGGAAAGTGTTTTTTTTTTTGCGATTTCGATGTTGGTACCATAGAAAAAGTTGATGTAATTTAGCCGTAGAATAACCCCTTAAAGTTTTATTTCACCTTTTCGTTACACCCTGTATAATAACTGGTGTAATTTTTTTTAGATGCGCCATATTGACCATAATGAATTTAAAAACTATACTTTTGGTTAGTCATTTATAACCATTAATTTTACTGTAAACAAATGATAATTTATTAGGTTTGCTAACGCCATAAAATGTGTAAAAATGTCATCTGATTCAACATTGGCTTTGCAAATAAAGGTCAATGACCATCTGGAAAATGAGAGATTGTAGAAAGAAAAAGAAATGTACCGTCTGCGTCTTGTGTAACTGCGGCTTAGATAAATTGCGACCACGTCGATTTATAATTTTATATTGCCATCACTTACAGTTTATGACTAATAAAAGAGCTGCTTGACCAATCGCTCTTAGTTATTTAATTATATTATTATTGTATTTATTTACTAAGACAAGCAACAAGACAAAAATATATACAACCGGGACATAAAACGTTAATTACACATTAAAATTTGAGCTCGTGCTAGTGACAAATGCAAGTGGCAAGTGCTTAGTGCTGGCCTTGTGGGTCGGCGGTAATATGCAGAAATTGACTTGCACTTGCCACTTGCAATAGCCACTTGTCAAAATGAAAATTGGTCATTTTAACAAATAAAAGTGCAAGTGGCCAAATTCTTAGGCCGTTTGGACCCGGCAGTAATACGTGCAAGTCACTAAAAATTAAATCAAGCGGAAACTTCGGAGTTTTATATGTACCTGCAACTGCCAATGTCAGTTTTACAGAATCTTTGGTTTAATACGATCCTGGATATAGTAATATATCCATGTACACGAATTATTCACTTTGACCTTTTTATTTCAAACGTCAAATACCTAAAAATAAATGTAATTTCCAATCAACTCGTAATCTGTTATATTCCAAATTTAAAACTAAATTTCCAGAAAGAGAACTAAAACATTTACAGAGTATTAAGAGTCGACGAAACAGTTGAACATTATTTTGTACATTCACATACTACCTTTTGTAGTGGCAAGAAATCATAATGATCATGCAGAATGCACTAGTGTGAACCCCAACCCTACCCACACAAGTGTATACTGCACTTGACCTCATATCAAATGAAAAGAGTGACTATGAATTTAAGTGCAGTGAATCTAAGCGCACGCGCATTAACAGCTTGAAAGTTTTGAAGGCCACCGCAAAACAAAACCATGTTGCTATTGTTGTATTTGTTAAGAACTTTCTTTCACCTTAATAGCTGATTTTGTGTATGCCACTGACCGTGTGCGCGGTAACGGAATCGTCGAATTATCGTTACGAATATGGCAAAAGTAGATTGGTGGATCTTTTGGCGTGTTGTAGGCCTTGTTTTTTGTATTCTAAATCTACTCATTTGTAAAGTAGGTAGGAAGCACAGGTATTAATTTATCTAGCTCAGGCATCTGTCTTGCACTAACATTGCTTAGGTATGTATATTACAAGGCCCTACTCTTTAAGTTAATCCCCCTTTAGTGGCATAATTTTACATCAACATCGAAACATACATACATACGAGTATTTCATAGAAAAAAAAACAGCTTTATTAAATATATCTCCAACAATGATATACAGGTCCCATAAAGAGTATGCCAAACGAAAACTGTAGATACGTAGGTCACACTATAAGTTTTGCGTAACTTAAAAAAACAACATGTTATAACCAAAATATTATGTTTATTGCTTTTCAAAATTTACATTTTAAACATTTTTTCATGCGATCGAACCATTTTTTAAAACAGGAGGACCACAGATCTGAAGGCATGTTTTCTACGTGCTGATTGAACGCTATCACTGCCTCTTCGGAGTTGGTAAAAGTAAAACCTCTCATCAAATCTTTCCAAACCATTTCCCGCCAATTGTTTTTTTTTATTACTAAGAAGATTGCAACGTTTAAAAAAATATAACATTCGAAATTCAAATAGTTCCGATTAGCTAGAAGTGCAAAACTTTTAGTGTGCCCCATGTATAGCAAAAAAGGCTCTATATCTCCTATCCGTAATAAAACTTCGTAAAAGTCCCACCATTTTTGAACAAATTGTAGATATTTAGTAATTGTATGCCTGTGATTTGAAAATAAAAATTGTGTTTTAATTAATTTTAAGATTGTCTACGAAAAACGCTTTAATAAATACACTTATAGATTTTTTACGCTGTCAAGTCAAGATAGAGATTTTGAAACTCTCTTTAGTACCAATTATATCTACAACTATTAAAAGTAACGTCTAAGCAGACCTAAGGTTAAAAAGCCCTTTATTTATATACAGTGTCATAAAATTCATATTGAATCAAGACTTTACGAGATTACGAAAATTAAATCACTAATAAAGAAGCGCGAAGCGGTAACACTTGACCGGCCATCTCTCAAATCAAACCGCCCGACAACACTTTTTATTTTGCCTGCATTTCGCAGTCTGCTGGCTTGCTCTTTTTATGGTCAATGCTTTTTACCTTTTTCACAAATGAAGATTGCTTTTGGCGGTAAAAATGAGTGAAATACCACCATGCTCCAAAAATATCTTAATATTGTTTATAGATAAGTGCAAAATTATTAGACTGGATTATTTTGATGGCCCTTTAGCGATACAAAATTGTATAATTAAATAATTATATAAATTATGCTACTCTTTTATAGGTATTATTAACTTTTTTTAAAATAGGCGACAAAAACACACTAATCAAAAAGTAAGAAATTAAAATGGTTGTGTTTCGAGGATTTATTTGCAAGACAAGACTTCCATAGCACTCAGACACGAGCCAAGTTGGGCCCCAACTCGGACCTCAAGGCAAATTACTGCACCAATCAGGTTACCATCATAAAAAAACGCTTATGCCGATACAGTCATAATCATCTAACTATGTAATCTATAGTGGTAGAAAATAGGTAATAATAAATTTGATAAATCCAACAATCCATTCGGAGCACTGATGACCTGACATATTTTAAACGAAAACTTTACGACTTTCTAATAGAGAAATGCTACTACAAAATTAGTGATTTCATGACAGATTGCACTATTTAAATGACATTCCGATTTATTAATTAAGACAGGTATTTTATAATGTTTATTTATTAATAACGTAAAATAGTTCTGAAATTGATCTGACATTTAATTTAATTCAATTCATTAATACCTATTATTGTATGCCCAGGCGGCGGGACACAGTTGTTCTAACCTTATTATTGTACCTGTGATTCACAATAAATAAATTTGATTTGATTTGAGTTTGAACAATCACACCAATTTATCTATTCCCCAAACTAAGTAAAGCCTATTACTATAGCGACCTGACAACTATTACTACTACTACTACACTACTGACAACTGATAAACATACTTACATACATTTATAAACATCCATAGGTACCGTCAACAGCAGGTCCACCTACCCAAAAAGTTAAAGGTCATTGAACCAATTTTCAACTTTATGTCCGATACATAGAGATCATTATTAATTGAGAAGATTTTACCTTTTGTGGTAGGTTGACGAGCTGCTGTCTGTATAAACACTCGTGCGCATCACCCACACATTTTTAATTACTTAGTGAGTAATCGACAAAAAGTATTATAACGTCAGAAGGTACTACTAAAAGGATTCGTTCGTTCGGACGTGCCTATAAACCTAACAAATTAAAATTACCATCTACATAAGTAACACCTTAGACAATTACGAGCAATTGAAAACAGCCAATTTTTATACACGGCTAGTTTTAGGATGCTTATAACTTGGAAACGTTTGCAAGTAAATGGTTATTTTAAATTATTAGGTTTATACTTCCGATTGAAAATCATTTTCATAGTAGGCCATCTGATACTAGTATTTAAGATACAAGCATGTAAAGTGAAAGCTAAAGATGAGTAAGCCGGTCGCCTACGTCATCGCTTCCGATGCAAATATAGACACACATTTCACGATATACAGCAATATTCTCTTAGTAATCGATAACTTTTCAACCGTATAAAATTGCAAATAAAATATTTGATAGCTATAATACGGCCAATTGACGTAGGTGCTCTGTCATGAACGCAAATAGGTTTACAGTTAGAGGCAATTTAGAAAACGAACTTTTCTATGTTGACTCAAGTCTGGGTGTTCTAGGAGACGCTCCTGGCAACATTTATTAACAAAGATGTGGCTCGCGCTCCGGTAATGGAAAAAAAAAATGGCAAATATGTTCTGTTTAAAATAGAAATTTCACTTAAACAGTCACCCTGTATAATATTTAATTACAAACTTATTAAGCGTCAAACAAAGAAATTAAATATCTAATATACAAAAGCGACACTAAATCACAACGAACGTTATACTCCGTACCAACAAACTTACCGACAAAGAGTGTGAAACTAGCAGACAAATAGCAATTAACAGCTTTCGACAAGCAATTACAGCGGTAATTATAAAATAAAAGTCTTTGAAAACAAAAGTGCATCTTATTTTTCAGGTATATCATGTTAGCCTTTTTTGTGCCGCCTTATTAATAAAAATATAGACTAAAACATTCCTAAAGATAAGCCAGCCAATTTAATTAATTTCACCTTTATCGAGATATGTCAAAGACAACATATAAAATCGTATAATCTATAGATTAACCTTGGTGTAAAATTATTCTGAGGATCATCATCATCTTCATTTCAGGCATAGGAGGTCCACTGCTGAATATATGCCTCCCCCCAATGACCTATTATCGGGGGGGATGGCCAATCGCCAGCTAGCTTGCCACATTTTTTTATAAGATTTCGCTCGTAGACTTTTCTGCTTGTCTTGTCTACAGGAATTAGTCGCCTCTTACCAGGATTCTAGGAATAAAACGTGTTTATCAATAAGACGTAGGTAGAGAATTTAGGCTTAGAGCAAAAATTAAATCTTAAGTTAGAAGTTACGACATTCTTAAATTTTTTAAAAATATTTTTTACAATCATACCAATTACCTTACCCCAAACTAAGTAAATCTTGTACTATGGCGACTAGCTAACTGATTAACATACATAAATACTTTTATAAACATCCATGACTTAGCTACAAATGATCGTACTCATCACAAAAAAAATTGCCCCTTGCGGGATTCGAACCGCTGGCTTTGTAGTCAACCACTACAAACGTACGATCGTCAATTTTTTGGTCAAGTGTATCATGCTCTAACAGCTAACTGTGTAATTAAATCTCGGAAGTCTTTGTTAACCCACTTCCAAGTGTCATATTGATTAGAAAGTTTGTTAGTATGTGACATTTGGATGACAATACAATAATGTGACATCATCGTTGAGAAATAAGATAGACAAAAATATTTACCAACTATTGTATGGTGATGGATCCTGGAGGTAGATAAAAGAACTCTTCAATGACTACGTGTCTTCAATGTTTGGGCTCATTTGTTTCATTCTGACGAATCCAAGACATATAATAAAAGTATATTTATAGTTTCTTAAACTATGATATCAATTATTAGTCGTGATAAATAAATACTTGACCGATTTTTCTGAACGACCTTGTACGAAAGTGAGGACTAATTTTAATACAATTTGCTACTGACACAATAGGTGTCGTATATATACGAAGGCGTTACGTGTCTGTGATGACAGGTGAATCACTTTCGCGTTTGTTTGCGCTGAATATATTTATTATTGTTATGTAAAATAACTTTCTAAAGTCTCAAATATTAATACTTTGTTGAATTACACTAAACCGTGACTAGGAAAATATTTTTGTTTTATTTTATTTGTTGCGCAATCCGACAGCGTTATGAACTTATTTTGAAATACTTTCAAGTTTAGATAATTACAGAATGCTCTTGGACTGATTATAATGAAAGCTGGACATAAGCCTCTCCTAATGCACGCCACTGCAGGCTTATTTGCAGAAATAAATTGGTTTTATTGGTATTAGTCTGCTTATTGACTACTTTAGTTTTCTGTCAGAAAACCTCATTTCTGATTTCACCCTTCAAATAGATCAGTAATCTAAGAAAAATCAGTAATCTAAAAAAACATACTTTTTCGCTTGTTACGCTAGAAACTTCTTATAATGAACGGTGGATAGGTGTCTTCTAAATTGTTTTCAGCAAAGCAACAATTGGTTTGTAAAGTTCTTGTATCGGAACACAAAGAGGATCGTTGCCTTTGTACACACAATAGAGTTATTTGATACGGTCCGACGAAATAATTTACTCGTAAGTATGTCTTGTCTAAGAATCGACGGTTAATAAAAACAGCTCTTAACTTTTTTTCGTAAAACGTTAGTCGGAACTTTAATTTTGATCATTATTTTGAATAGAGTCGACTGTGAATTATGTTTCCCGAAACAATGTGTCAAGCGGTTATACCGGACGAAATTATGAACCGATTTTTTCCTTTATAAAGTTATTTACTCTTATTTTTTCTGTACTAGAATGATTTGAACTGGAGTGCAGTGCCTGAGCGCGGGGTTTCGGACGCTAGCGGGTAGAGGACAACTAGTGAGAGGGTGCGGCAAACAAACGTATCCATTACGGACCAAATATCGTATCAGTACTTTAATAAATACTGATATGATACTGTTGTATGTACATTGATGATGATGTACCGAAAGCTGCTGGTAACGGATGAAAAGAAAAGCCGAGGTTCGGACTCGGTGGCACAAAAAAAGCAAAACCAGTTTAAAGTCATAGATAGATAGATAGATACTCCTTATTGCACACCGTACAAGTAAATTACACATGTTTTTTACAGAAAAACGTACAATTTAGGCGGACTTATCGTTAATAGCGATCTCTTCCAGACAACCTTCAGGTAGAGGGCAACCAATAAAGAGAGGGAAGGGTGGTGCAGAGTTCTTATAATTCTTAAATTTACCTGCTACAAATAGTATTGCAAAATTTATAGCATAGACGTATACACAAAAATAATACTGTATACTGCCGTATGTGATCAAGACCTTTCCCCTGATCAGTGTCCATAGCTTATCGTTGGTTTCTGGCCTTTAATTAGTTAGATGATAACTTAATTTGATTTTTCCTAACCCTGAAAAGTGATTGTTTATAGAAATTCGATCTTGATTAGCGGTAATGTGCGATATGACACTGCGATATGTGGTTTGTTGTTCACATTGTGGTTGATGTTAAGTAATCTTTGTTAATAGTAGAGCTGTAATTGCAATAGAGCCTAGCTCTAGAGCTACCTAGAGATACCTAGATACCTATAGAGGTACCTAGGTACAAGCATTGAACTCTTAAACTTAAAAAAAAATACACAGGTTTAAAAAGGGTTTCTTTCTTAAAAAACAATACTTGCTAAATGCTACTCAACTCCGACAAATCTGTATTATAAAAATAATCTCTTTATCTGAAAGTATAGAAGAAATCGTAACCTTAACTCTTTAGTTTATTTGTAAAATTGGAATCAGCTCCGAAGAAAATGTCTTGAAGAATCCATAGACTAAGAATGAAGGAGCGTGGAAAAAGTATTATTATTTCAAAGACAAAAAAACACTACACCTACTACAAACTATATATAAATTTAAGTCAGACGACCAGCTGACATGAGTTTGTAAAGATAACTGAAAATCTTTTTTGATATTTTGATCTTGGTCCCTTAGAAAAAGTTGTTGTTTTGAAAAGTAGAATCACCCCTCAGAAAGAAGTTAACTAATACACTAGGACCTTAAATATAGTCAGTTTATCTTAGCTTGTCGAGTTTTGTAAACCATCTTGACATTCCTTTTTAAGGAAATTATTAATTTAAAAATAAGGAAGGCGCAAAAATAATAACCTACTATTACAATTAATCATTTAACATACATTCACACATCCACATCTGTCGCAGAACTGATGAAAGGATGAATAAACGGGAGACTATATCTTGGCAAACGTAGTGTAGGACAGCTTGATGGGCCAACGACCTTAGGAAGATGGCTGGCAGTGGGTGGATGAAAAAAGCGGGAGATCGTGCTCTTTGGCGCCCTTTGGGGGAGGCTTACGTCCAGCAGTGGACTGCAATAGGCTGGTGATGATGATAAAATAAAAAAATACTTTACTTCTTACTATAATTTAATAAATTACCTTCTGATTTCAGTGTAGAATGCGGTGATCGCGATGAGGGCATGCGCAGTGGCGCTGTGGTGCGCGGCGGTGCTGGCCGCGCATGCCGCCGCCTACACGGTCGACTGCAACCACGAGTACACGGACTGCGACACCGAGCTCAGTAAGTACCATTTACATACTTTACCCGCAGACTTACTGCAATGTAGAGTTCAGAGAAGCACGTGTCGTAGCTTTAAAGTGAATCTACATGAAATGCGACACAGATCCCAAGTACAGACAACGGTAGGTCAACCATTCCAAAAAGTTAATGGTCAGAGATTAATATCATTGAGAAAATTTGAGGTTTTGTGGTAGATTGAAGAGCTGAACCATTTACATACTTTTTCTTCAGTCACTGCAATGTAGAGTCCGAAAGAGCACATGCTGTTGCTTAAAAGTAAATCTACATTGACTGCAACACCGAGTTCACTAGTGCTATCTCCATAATTTAGCATACAGTGACTTTCTGCAATGTAGAGTCTGAAGGTGCACATGTCGTCGCTTATAAATTAGTTAACAAGGAATACGACACCGAGCTCAATAAGTGTCAACTCCATACTTTATAACTTGCGGTGACTTACTGCAATGTAGAGCCTGGAGGAGCACGTGCAGTCCTTAAATTAAATCTACATGGAATGCGATACTAAACTTAATTAGTGTAATCTCCATAATTTTCGTGACCTATAACTTGCAGTGTAGAGCCCGGACGTAAAAGTGAATGAACGAAAATAAACTGCAAAATCGAGCTCAATAAGTGTCGTCGCTTTACTCTAATATGCAATACCTTACTGCAGTGTAGAGCTATTTTACTAAAAAGCGCTTACACGATTTAATGCAACCACAAGAACACCGACAAAGATACCGATCTTAGTCAGTAATATCATAATGATCCTGCAGTGACTTACTGCAATGTAGTAGAGTCCGGAGGATCACACGCCGTATACTATACATATATTTGAACCAAGTCTAAAGCAGGAAGCAGGACTATAATAAAGTCATAGTACGAAAAAACTGTTTCACGTACGTTTCTCCAACTGAGTGACTGCGCATAAAGATTGCTTTCCACTAAAGTGATTTGCGTCAAAATTCTGTAGCAAGCAAAAAATAAGGGGTTTTTCTAATTGCTTTTCGCTAGTCAGTCATAGAACAAGTGAGGTATACTAAAAGGATGACTTCAAGAAAAAATATAAATCGGTAAGATTACTCCCGGGATATATTATGACACACATAAATACGCGACAATACAACAATAAGATCATTATTCATCTATGAAATAGCATTCAAGTAATATAAACCTGTTTTTCTACCGCTACCCTTATATGAATATGGCAATATTTAATCAAAAATTTTAATTTTTGACCGGATATTTAGCAAACATTTCAACTGAGAAGCTTTGCAACTGAACTGGACATCCAGCCTTACAAACTTTTTTGCTGACCACGCCGTATGACGTATTGAGGACTTAGGGTCATTGAACTGTATTCCCAATGTTTTCAATCTGATAACGAATAATATTAATTACAAGCTATTTTAACGGTAGTTACATACCTGTGTTCGTTTTGGTAGGAAAGTCGAAGGTCTTGGCGGTCAAAGTAATTTGTCAATTAAGTTGAAGTGCCATTGGTCATGTGCCTTTCTAATTAATTAACAATTAAAGAATAGCATCAGGTAGTAGCATTTTTCTCTATATAAATGTAAAATAATATTACACTTGAATAAGAATCTATCATCTCTGGCGGGAATTGAACTCTTAAAGTCTCTGCATTATCCAGGTTCATCTAACTGACCTACTACTAAAAGATATTAAATAATAAACAAATTAAAAAAACAAATGATAATGAGGCGGCCGATTTTTTTAAAAGTGTAACTTTATCTTATGACCCAGTCACTCTTACAAAATCGTCTGACGGTCTGACGATGGTCTGCCTACTATCTACCTAATTCGTCTCTCTTGGCCACCATTCAGTAATAAATATAAAGGATATTTAGAAAATGTTCTCTTTATTTATTTATTTTATTTTTATTTATTATTATAGAAGCCAACAGCGTAACAGTGAGATATATAATTCTTACTATAATCTATAAATATATAAAACAAAAGTCAGGTTACAATTTCAACAACGACTCGACCGATTTATATGATCTTTGATTTGATGGATTTGTCTTTGCCCCGAATAGCAGAATAACAATTAAAACATAGAAAAAAAAAACAAATGAAGAGGCGGTACGAAGTTCGCCGGGGCAACTGGTTTCTAATAAACAGCTAATGATACTTATTTATTAGAGAACATCAGAATTATAATAATTTACAGATCAGTAGAAGAATATATTGTTTTTGAGCAGCCTATTTAATAATGCTATTGATTTGCATATTTATTTTTAGCACTGAGTGATAAATAGCGTAGTAGCACAATTACCTTGTCACAGACAGAGTACATTGATCGATGATTGACTAGATTTAGAGCACTGTTTAGATAGATTAAACGCTAAAATATACCGTACAGATTTATAAATATTAGAAATACTACGTAAAATTCACTGTTTTTAAATGTTTTTTTTTTAAATCCGTCAACATCACATTCATTCCATAATAAGTAACTTAAACACTGTGCACATAGTAATATTTATTTATTAATAAAGTACATCAACGGCACATACAGGCCAAAAATGGCATTTTAGACTAATATTGTAGATAGCCGAACCATAGACCTTTTAGATTTAAAAAAAAATTGTATGTGTACCTTTATTAAATAGTATACCTTAAGTAGCTAAGCTATCTCCTGTGCCATTTTTGGGACATGCTGTGTATTACAATAGTACAGAAAAAAGTTTACAAAAGATTCGATAAATGTGCCAATTATGTACACAACTCGCTTGAGACTATTAACAAGCATAAAATGTTATATTAAAAACACAGAAAAAAAACAATTAAAATTCATGGTTTTATTTTATTTTAAACACTTATTAAGGCGACATGTTTCTTAAAATGTCTCAAAAAGCGAAAAAAATCCACACTGCCATTGAACCCGCTGTAAAACAAGCACAGTTAACACGACACTTAAGAACACACTAAGTAACAAATAAAAAATGGGAAAAAAATATTTGCGATGCAACTTTGGCAAGTTACGCACGCTTGGGAAGATTTTTTAAATTGAGGATCACAAACAAAGTCGCTGGCAACAGATAGTTATAAATAAAAAAAAGATTCCGACGAATCGAGAACCTCCTCCTTTTTTGAAGTCGGTTAAAAATCTAGCAAGTTATCTTTTTTTTTTTCTATCCATATCATACGCGTAAAAGGAAAGACATCAACGAGCTAGTCACAGGAAATTATGTATTTATTGTCAAATGTTTTTAAGTAGATATGAATACATGGCATTATTAAAACTCAGTTCATGCAGTTATTAAAGTTAGAGTGTAAGTATACTAATCCTACACTGAAACTATATCAGTCACATGGTAAACTACTAAAGTGTAAAAAAATATAGGTACTAGATGTACTAGCTTTTTTATTAATTTATAATTCACTAATTATTATTACTATTCATCATCATCATCTATACGGTCAATCCCGGTTGCGTCTAAAGCCATTGCTTTGGAGCCCAGGGTCCGCTTTCCTTGATTTGCTCCTCCACTTCGCGCGGTCTTGAGCGTCTCTAGTTGTGAGATCATTGGCACGCATGTCAGCCCTCACAACGTCAAGCCAGCCTGTCTTGGGTCTACCCCTTTTGCCAGGACCTGGCGGTGGCGGCATGGCCAGACATTTGTTTCCTGCGTAGCTTGCCGGTTTCCGCAAAACATGGCCGTACCAGCGTAGGCGACTCTCCTGTAGTTTGTCTGCAATATCACGGACACGAAGGCTACCGCGGATGCGCGAGTTCCTCACGCGGTCCTTACACGTGACTCCGCACATCCACCGCAGCATATTCATCTCTGTGACACGCAGCTCCTGCTTGTGTCGCTCAAGTAGCGGCCAAGCTTCGCTGCCATATAAAAGGACAAGCCTAATAATGGACTTATAGATCTGTCCTTTAAGCTTAACCGGCATTCTGGGGTCACAAATGACACCAGTCATCTCTCGCCATTTGGCCCACGCTGCAGCAATGCGTGCTTTGACGTCGCAATCGATGTCTCCGGACGCATTTTTTTTTATTACTATAAAGACGACATTGTAATTTTTAACTTAAAATACATTAAATTATATCCTAATAGTCGCCTACCGATAAATCGGTAAAATACGCTGAGAACTGTAACATTAGCTTATGAGAAAAACATCTTTAATGTACCGTATTTTATGCAAATAAACATATTCATTCATTCATTCATTAATATCAAAGTACACAAAGACTTTAAAAATCTATGTTTTTTAAAACAAACAAAAACAACTCTACTAAGCATAAAGCTATTTTCTAAATTGTAAATAAAACTAAAATATCGGTAAACTACTCCTACATTCTCCAAAGATATACTCCCTACTCTAAGCAAACTAATATGGTTAAACAAAATGCACAAAGACACTCAAAATCTATGGTTATTACAACAAAAAATCACATAATAGCCTTTTAAACAACATGCCATAACTAAACAAATCGTTTGAGTCATCCGAGTCTTCTAATGAGTCAATGAAGATCTTAAAGGCCCTACTTCTCAAAAGTCCGAGGGTCTTCCATTTAAGTTGAAAACAACGGTTTATTTCGTTTTTTGCCCAGCGGTTTCGGTCAGCGCGTCTGTCAGAGCGTGGTTAAATGGCTCGCGTTGTGTTTAAACACGTTTCTGACATTACGCAGTTAGCCCGTATAATAGAGATGCCATTGTAATGAAAAATACTGTAAATAAATACTGGCAGTTTTCATTATAACTTTTTAAATTCCCAATTTTAGGGGAGTTTATAGTCTCTCTATTAAAAAGGAATCGTACTTTGAAGTCGCGTCCTTCTTATTCCGTTTTAAATCGGGATACCCATGGCCGCGGCTTATCTAGTTATTTACACTCGGAGAGATTACTAATAAACTTTTGTGATCTTTGACTTTGTAACAGGGGAATCAAGACCATTTTGGACTACAACAGCATTAGCCATAGAATTCATATTACAATGGAATAATTTTTTCAAACGATTTCAAGCCGAAACACAGAAAAATTGATGTTAAGAAAAAAAAATGTAGCAATGTGTCTGTCTAAAAGTATTACAAACGCATTATTGTAACGGAAAGGAAAAAATATTAATTTAGTTTCTAATATTTGCTTAAAAATGTAACGATTGTCAAAAAACAAAACAAAAATCCAAATCAAATAAGATATTTTTGGATGCTCGATATAAAGTATCATTGTATATTAAATGTCTTCACACTTCACAAAACATTAACCTTTGCGTTGCATTCCATTAACACATGCAGAATAACAAATTAAATTATACAACCGATTACTATTCTTACGGTAACAGGTTCTAATCCTGTTCGTGTTGGATTCTCAAAATAATGTAATTCCGTACACGTAGTTTTTGCCTCGCACGTATGGTTACCGTTCGTCGCAAGCGCGACTAATATAACTCCCACAGCCTTTACGGATATAAAACTAATAATTGCGACCGGTTTCCAAACAAACTCCATATTTCGACACCACAAAGAAATAAAGGTTGCAATATTTGTTCGAACGAATGATTCATAACGGGTTGCCATACTGCCGGCTACGCGGCTGTGCCATATGTAATCTAACCTACATTATAATGCAACCTTATTTGAACCTTACGCATGGCGCCTCAACTTATTATTATTATCATGACAACATCTATCAACTGTTAATAACATTAAAACTTTTTTATTTTTTGCATTTACAATAATGCTAGTTTAGTGAAAAAAAATTAAGTAATATTATTTTCATTGTGAGTTATTTTTATGATTATGACTCCGATAATTGGTACTCCTGTCAACTTCCAATACTCTTTGTCAATTTCCTGGAGCCATATAAATTATAAACATAGGAATTGAAAAAAAAATTCTTTTATTATGCCTTATATTTTTGGATTACAGTAAAGCTATTATAAAACACTGATAATTAAACTATCCTTTCAATATTGATGTTATAACTGTCTAAAAATTTATTTCACGTTTATCAAATATGGTACGGTCAGAATTAAAAGTCTATGACAACATTCAGATTTATAAAATTGGCTGATTATCATAATGATAATTCTGGCGTTTGACAAGTTGGGTGATTTAAGTATAATATGGTGTATAGTGATTTTGAAAATCTGAATATGGTCATAGACTTTTGATGCTGACCGTACCACGTTCGATTATTAACGAATTAAAAAAAATAATCAATGTTTTTCTTTAAACAACGATGGTATGTTGTAACTACATATTTAAGATTTTTTAAATTTGTTTGTTTGTCTCACGAGACTAAAATAAAGCTTTCCTATAACTTATCGGTTAATTTTAAACTCAAGTTTGACACCTTGCCTGGAATGCCCTTACAATTCGAAATAGTGAGAAAAAACGTTTAAAGTTATGGCGGAACCGTGGGCTAGGTGGAATCGTGACCTCCCTTTTCGGAAGGAGGCTGGACGCATTCCGGGCGTTTAAGTAGTTGCTTAGTTTTTAAGGTTCAGTATCCCAGAGTGTCAATGGAACCCAGTTACCTACGTAGGTAAGTCAGACTGATGGACAGTCAGACAGCATATTTATACTGTCTGACTTCTTAAGATCTTAAAACTTAATAGGTACTTGGTCGAATTTTCACAGGATACATGATATTATTTTATTATACAAGCCTTATTTTAACTCAAATTAAAATTCATATATATTTTTACAATTTGTTTTTTACAATTACATTTTTGTGTGATAGATAGTCATCGAGCATATATGTAGCCCTATAGAGCAGCAATACGGACCGGACCATCTTTCTCCGAAGCTGGTAAGTGATTTTTCACTTACATTAAGTATGAGATTACAAGTCCTGTCAATTCTCGCCCATGGTATGTTACTACGCCTAGGGTATGTTGGGCTATGGTAGGCTCGATTATTATAGTGCAAGCTCTAAATTAAAATAAATAACAATTACACGGTGCCTTTTTCTGTCTCGAAGTAAGGATAAACATTGTCGTGTCACGAGGTGCCAAACAATTAGAGAAAAAAAAGTTTTTCTGAATTGACCCAAACTTGAAATATTTCTAGTTGAATCAAACCCTTAGCCCCTTTGCTTTTAAGTCGATTTAGCGCCACTACACCTATTAAGTCTTCAAAATTAGAAAAGAAAACGTCGCCACATGTAACTAGAGTTCGCGAGCTCAGATTCTCAAACGGAATTTTAAAAACACGACGGTACAGAACCTTAATGACAGTCGACTCGCTCTTGGCCTCGTTTCCTTTGTCGTTTAGTTTTTGTTCTACCACCATGATGAGCTTCGCATTTAGTTATCCATATAATTTTACTAGTTATGATTACGTAAGCCAAGCGTGAAGTATGAGTCAGCAATACCTAAGTAAGGCCAAGTTCAAATTAAAATACGTAAATAACCCTTTTGACTTGAACTGATATACAGTTTTAATACAACAACATTTAATATGGAGCCATCATCAAGATTTTAAAAAAACGATGTGAGAGTCGATCTCGCGCACTGAGGGTTCCGTATTAACTATAGGTATTCAGTTTGTCCATAGTGGGAATCGAGTCTCAAACTTTCTTACCACTTATTCAGTTTGTAAAAAAAGTTTTTTTATGTGATGTAACTACAAATGGACGGTTTTCGGACTTTTTTCATTACTTGTACTATAAGACATTGCTTTTTGCCAAATTTCATGATTCTAGGTCAAGGGGAACCTACCCTATAGTTTTTATTGTCTTGCGAGTATCAAAATTTGTCATAATCAGACGTAATCATAACTTTTGATTACGTTGACTTTTTCACAACTTCAAGGGACTTAAACGTTCCTGGTAAAAAGGGTCTTGAAAGTCAGACGGACAATGAAGTGATCCTATTAGAGTTCCGTTTCACCTTTTAAGGTACGGAACCCTAAAAATGGGTTTTTTATTCGATTTTGATGTTAGTCCCATAGTAAAAACTGTTGCATTTGAGCAGTAGAATCGCATCTAAGGAAGTTAGCTAATATAATAAACCTTATGTGTGTTACCTTGGTTATCATGTGCGAATTACCTAATTACACATTAATTTACAAGCGAGTAGGTATGTGTATGTGTTTGAAATTTATTTTCCTCCTAGTAACAGCCACTGTAAAAGATTTCTAGAAACACTATTCAGATTTCTAAGCTAAGTAAAAAGTATCGTTAGGCATTTCTTTTGAAAAGATCTATTCAGAAACTCACATAGAAATCATAACAATTCTTAAGTTAATTAATGAGGGGTCTTAAACCTAAGACAAAACATAAGCTTAGAGTGCTAACAGGAGATAAGATTGAGTAGGCTCACTTTGTAGAGCGTAGCGAAATTATAAGTACATAATTAGAATTGTTATGAGACACGAGACTGGAATTGCCGACCAACAACAATGCAGTTTGGGACTGCCAAAAACACTTTATTGTAATATTGAGCATTTTATTTATAACACTATTTCAAATTGCGGCTCGTAGTCTGATATCTATGGGCGGGCTAATTTTGAAAGACAAAATTGAAAGTTACTTAGCTTTAGTAGGTGATGTGTGTGATGGCTAAGTTTTAGAAAACAAATTACATAAGAAAAAAATCAGATTTAAGTTTCTTTCAAGTAAGGAAATCTAGCAAGTAATCAATGTGGTAAGCATAACAGTAAATTGGGTAGGTGTAATACAGCTGGAGCTATTGTTATTTTTACTATCACTTTTTTGTTAAATAATAATGGCGAATATCTAGACGACTTGTCTTAGGGAAATGTCAATTTATCTATAAGTACAGTTTGAGTGAGCCTACTGCATCAAACAGTTTTAGTTAGTACAAAACATTAGCCCCATGTACTAGCAGCTTTTTGTGTAAAACAAAGATATCGCTGATTGATGACGATAAGTCATTGTCCTCGCTGCAGCAAAGCCTGAGAAACTAAGAACAGTATTGTTTGTCGTTGCGAAATATAACTAGTTACGGCGGTACGTGACGTTTAGATTTAGGAGGTTGTCATGGTGGATAGAGTGTAAATTTGAATATTGATAAAAAATATATGTTCCATTCATCAGATTAAGGATAGAATGGCTTTTTGTATAGGTTATCGTATCTTAAGTGACATCAATACCGTGAAATCCGATGGCTTTCCGATATGTGTTCTCGCAACCCGAAAGTTAGTGACTTTAATAATAATATCCGGGGAAGATTACTTATATTCGATTTATTATATTAACGATAGTATGGCTTTTTGTATAGTTCCTAAATAGTCGATAGCGTGAAATCCGTTTGCTTTTTGATGTGTGTTCTCGCAACCCGAAAGTTAATGGTACAATTAATAATATCCGGAGCGTTACCACTACCAGAACTGATGGTCGCCAAACCTAACCATAAATTATTTAATGTAAATATAAATACCTAAAGTTTTATAAACTAAAAAAACACATAATTTATAATTAAATCGTTCATGAAAAAAAAACTTTAATATTATGTTTTATATTCAACATTTCATAGTCATTCCCATGAGATGCCATACATCTTCTGACCTTATTACCTGTAAATTGTTACGCACATCTAATCTGGGTAAAATTAACTGCATTGAAGTAAGTGCACACACACACTAACACACACACATACATACAACAGTTTATCGCAGCATTATTGACCTGATTGGCGTAGTGTAGCACTGAATTGCCTTGAACGTAAAAGGACTCGGGTTCAATTCTCAGTTCGGGTCAATTTAGAAAAACAAACTTCTAAATTGTCTCGGGTCTGGGTGTGCTGGGTAAATGAGATGCCACTGGGCAAGATAATGAACCTCGTGTGACAACGATGTCAAATATTTTCAACCGACTTCAAAAAAAGAGGAGGTTCTCAATTCGACTGTTTTTTTTTTTTTTGTATGTATGTTACGCGATTACTCCGCCAATTATGAATTGATTTTAATAATTCTTTTTTTGTTTGGTAGATCATACTTCAGAGGTGGTCCCATATAAATTTTATCGAAATTGATTTAGAACTTTTTCAGAAAATCAACAAATATATACCCAGATAATATTTTGGTTGTGGTTCTTGTTACATATCTTCGACAAATATGAGCCGATTTTGATGATTTTTGTTTTATTAAATAGCTTATACTTCAAAGATAATATGATAAAAGTTTGCAAAATAAAAATCACCCCTAAGGGTAGGAAAAAATAGGATGAAATCGGTGTTCAGCGGTTAGATTAGGATTTATCGCTAAGAATAGATGAAATAAGTAAATTTTATTAAAAAAAATTAAACCGATTTCAAAACACTAAAATGCTAAAAAAAATCCTAACACTTAAGTACCTAATCAGTTACTTTTGGAGTCGGTGCCAGCCGATGAGAGATTCAATGTTTTTGTTTGCACCGACTTAGCATTTTAGTGTTTTGAAGTCGGTTTTTTTTTTTAAATAATTCTAAGGACCATGACAATCAATGTTATGTATGGTGCTTATTTATTTATTGTTTTGATGTGGAGTGCCTTCTATGCAAAGGTGCATGGAAAGCACTCCACAGGATATTACGTCTTAGGAACTGATTCTATCTAATACTCAAATACAACAACTCTTTATATGGGGCCAACATAAATAAATCATTTTGACGTTTCCATACATACTGATGTCAGCTGGTCGCGTTGTAGCCATGGATAAGTGTTTTTTTTAGATACCGATATTTTTATGGGGGTAGGTTGCCGTATTGGAGCAGTAGAATTATCCTCTAAAAGGTTTTTGCGTTATTTAATAAACACCTTGGAAATGTTCTTGATTTCGTGTACATTTTGGATGGCACAAGATAGTCGAGGTAGTCGTGAGTCGTGAGGTCTCTAGTCAGCGACGCATTAACTTACTTACATTAATGCTCCTTCCTTCGTGATTTATATTACATACTCTTATGATTACTAGCTACATGCTGTAAACGTCAATGCCATCAAAAACATAACTTGTAAAAAAAAAGTCTCGCATCTCAGTTCTTCTACCGTTTATTTATTTATTCAGTCCCTTCTTAAGGGTCCTTTTGTCTTAAGTTATTACATAATTAGCTAACCTTACAACATCTAGTGACCATATCAATATTAAAAATCTTTTATGTTTTAAATAAATAGATTGACTTGGCCATCGCATGAAAACACAATGTATCTCACAAATAATACATATTATATTAAGTTAGATTGTTTAGTGCGATTGGTAGAAGAACTGAGTTGCGAGACTTGTTTTTTTACAAGTTAATTTTTTGATGGCATTTCATTTCTTTTTGTAGATAGTCCTACTTTTTCTCTATATCTAGGTACCTATCTACATCTATTATTCCTTTATATTATACATATACAGGTACACTGATTCATTCACTGCAAATGTAACTTTGTAATCCAATATAAAAATATAGGATTACAAAGTTACATTTGCAGTTATTTATTTATGCAGTTGGAGTATCTAGAAAACTGGACCGAAAATGCAAAATATTTTAGTTTTTCTTGATTTATTCACTAAACACTAATTGTAGATGATGATGATGATGATCTTTCCGACCATTTTCGGCCATGGCGACCACTTCGACTCCTAATCGTAGGTATTCTAAATTTGAAGCTTCTAGATCTGCTACGCCTTAGAGGCTTAGAGTTTTGATGATCGGTCAGTTAGTCAGTGAGTGAGTGTCAAAATTAGGAAACTTTGACTAGTTATAATTCTTATACTACTAGTTCAAATTGAATGAAATTTGAAATATAACGTGTTTATGCAATGCCTGTTTGGTAACTGAAAATTCAGGCTTTTAGTTTTACTACAACGTAGTTATATTGGGGTCGAAATAGCCTGAACTGCATCGAGAAAGGATGATACGCCGTGCCGCTTTTTTGCTTGACTGGGCGGGGGGCTTTTAAATTATAAATTTAAATTTTAAAATACACAAAACCTCAAGTTGTAAGTAGTAAGTAAAATACTGTTAAAATAAACAACACTTTTATATTCTTTGCATTTACAATAAAGCTATTTTATTACTTATATCAACGATAATATTTTCATTTGAAAAAAATGTTTAACTGCCGCAAGCATTTTCAGTGAATCAATACTTGTATGTAACTACGTTTGGTGTGTTTATCTAAAACTTCGTTCATTCGTTCATGAGAACTAGTTGATACAGTTCTCACGACTTCTCCCACTTTCAGATGCCGAAGGTGTGTTATTAGAGCTAGATCTCACTTTGTCGATAATCGCGATGGATAAGTCATTAGCACGAGAACAAAAAGATACGATTAATTTATATATGGTGTTAGGTGCTTAATGGTAACTGGTAATACCTACGAGTATTATACTCAAGAAAAGTAACCCACTTCTTGATGATATGAGTAATTAGTTTATTACACATTAAAAACGACTTTCAATCTTATTTACTTAAGGCTGATTTTTCAATAGCAAGATAACTTTTATACGACAAATAAGTTTGACATGTTGACGGTTTATTTATAGAACACATTTTCTATACGAAAACTGTCAACATGACACATTTATTTTTAGATAAAAGTTATCTGGTTGCTGCAAAATCGGCTTTTAGGGCCGATTCGACCAAACACAAAGCTATACCAGAATAACTATTACGGTTATAATTTTACACCTTGAATTTACCCTTGGATAACTTCGATTACGTTTTTCGAGCAATACACTATACACGGTATTGTTATTCTGTAGTTCAAGAGTGAACGATCAACGAATTGATAAACCTACCAAAATCCATGTAATCCGTTTCTTCTAGGTTGACTTGAAATGCCACAACATTTTAGTTTTGTAGGATAATAGAGTGTCAATGCTAGATGTTGACAACATGTCAGTTTCAAAGTGACAGGAGTGGATTCGACAAGTGACAACTTTGACATTTACTTATTCTCAGTTTAATTTATACACTGTCAAAACCCCCGTTTTAATATTTTTCATAGATTAGTGGTTGGTAGAATGAAAAATCAGCTTACTCTAGATTAAGCAGTGGTATACTCTCAAGTTAAAACTTACACCAGCTTGGTCGAATCCGGCCTTAATCGAATATTATTCACGGTTAGGTTAGTTAATTGAATGAGTCGACCTGTGCCCTGCAGTAAGAGGTTTTTACATTTTACTTTACAATCAACAAATCTATATTAATTAACATAATAAATTTTACTTAGGTGGATATTTAAGTAAGGGCCTGATTCAGGTTGTACGCTACGCCATTTTACATGCAATATAAAAATTAATGCTAGGTTGTCCTAAGCGTTTCTAAACCAATAATCCCATTGCTATAAAACTTTGGTGAGTTGTTGCGCATGCGTCGGGGATGTTAAAAAACTTAATTGAAGACCACGGGAACGGAGTAACTCTGTTGTCTAAACGATACACAACTATGTTCGTACTCTTAAGATGCAATTGTGCGATAAAAGACAGAATCGTACATAACACTTTATTGTATTTAGTTCCAATGCCGATCTCACAAGGTAGGTATTGTTCAAAAGGTATTTATGAATGGTAGAGTTTTTCTTAAGTAAATAATGTGAGTAAATTGTTCTAGTGTACACTGCACTTTGAAGGTACAACTTGCCGTTGGAGTTTACAACAATACAACAAAACTTGATGATAAAATTACCTACGATCTTTGATTAAAGTTGGATACAATTTTCTTTTAAATAAATAATCTACATAAATGAAGTAACAACAAATAATTATATAGACTGAGCCAAACAACACTTGGTCTTGTGTATTGTGTCAATACACCAACTGTATACTGTGCTGGATTAAGGAATTATCATCCATATTACCAGACAATAATTTTGCTAGAGGCGTCTCTTGACCAGATCTGACTAAATTTACGACAAATTGTTTTCTGAATTGGATCCGAGAATCCAAGCAAAACCTCCCGGTTTTCGCAAAAACAACCCACTACGCCGTTTAATCTAATTTAATGCTAGTTATTAGTTGTCGTATAAATATTGTTAATACCGTAAGGTGTAAATACTAATAAAAAGGTAGCCTCAAAATGATTTACTCAGATTTGATAATAACTTAATTGTTTTGCTCGTGAACAAGCCGTTCGTGAGTTACATAAAATGCAATTTGCCAAATAACTAAATAGCTTCATCGGAAATAGTGAAGAAATATTAAAGTAAAACAACACGAAATAACGTCACGCTGCCCGATCGCGATATAAATACAAATTGTTAACAGACCGACTTTTAACGTAATAGTAATTTCATCAGTAAAAGTGTTTAACACATAACACGGAAAAATAAGCAGTAAACAAAATATTGTGTATTTGTGTCACGCTCAAACACGCGTGAAAAAACAATCTTTAAACATTTTCCTTTACTTGAAAATTGTCTGGAAGAGATCGCTTCCAGCCTGAATTGTGCCGCTCTAATTATATATTCTGTACCTTATTTACTTTATGTGGTCTTTGATACAGAGCATCTATTTAAGAGACTTGGATAAGTGAATCACAGATCTCTTTTCAACAAACATAAGATTTTAATTCTTGTTAAAATCAACCGACTCTTATACCTATCTGATAATAACCCTTAATTTCAGTAAAAAGTTCATTTATCACGCGGACGGATAATTCGATAATCGTGTAGGAAGCGCGCGTAATCGCGGTTGACATAACGAACGCTCTGATGCGTAGCTGCTGTGCGCTAGCGCAGCTTCTCCAAAACCGACCTTATTCTCGGGTAGTGAGGCTTTTATTTTTTCAGCCGCGAAGTATGTCGTAAAGGATTCAAATTATTTGATAACCATTCTCGTAATGCAATTGCGCGTGGAGAGAAATGTTTTCTAACTCCACATTCCAGTAGTAAACGTAGTTTCTGCTGAATTTTGTGTACCTATTCAATTAAAATCGAAATATTCGGCCACATTGATCGCAGAACCTTAAAATTATTTAAATAAAGTCGTATTTTTATATTGTTCTATAGCCTTTTTTTTCAATTACACTATCATGCAATTTAATTTCTACTCTAATTTAATTTTATGAACCCGGTGTTTAACGAGCTAACGGACGATACCTACTACTTTTTCGAAGTGTTCTTTTCAGTCAGTCAAAGATCATTGCTCTACGATCAATGGTTCATTGTTTATGACCTTGGGCTGTTTATCTAGATGATCAGATCAACGAGACAATCACAAAGCGAAAGTGCACGGCCGTGGTGACTTGATTAATGATGATAACATTACCGTAGGAGTGTCAGTCGTCACTCTTTCGAAACGCAAAATAAATATATTGCTGTTATTGAAGGGCTTATCAACCCGTGAAAAAGGTTAAAGTTTTTATCGATGATTGTTAGTTTTTTTTTATTTAGAAAATATGCTCCATTAAATCGTACCCTGAACATAAAAAAATATGTACAAAGTTGAATAAAACAAAAAAGAAATATTATAATAAATTTGTTCGAGAAACGATCTGCATTTGACAGTGTAAATCAACCAAAATACTATTTATAGGAGTCCGTACCTAGAAAGGAAAGAAGGAAACCCTATAGGATCACTTTGTCTCTCTTTCTGTCTTTCAAGACCCTTTCATCAATACCACGTAGGTATCAAGTTGATACTAATATTAAATACTCAAGCCTGTGATTACAGGCTTTAAAGGATTCTTTAAAGGTGCAAAAAAATCAAACTTCTTAATCAACGCAATCAAAAGATTCTTCTTCTTCTATACTACCGTGTCTTTCTTTAGGACACTTTCAATTGATCTAGAATCATGAAATTTGTCTAGAAGCAATGTCTTATTGCAAACGAAAAGGAAAAAAAGTCCGAAAACTATAAATTTGTAGTTACATCACATATTTAAATTTAAGTTTTTGAACAAACTCGTTGTGGACGAACTTTACATACGAACAAGTTTTTGCAAAACCCTATGCGCAAATCCGACTCGCTCTCACCGATTTTTAGGGTTTCATACATCAAAAGGAAAACACGGAACCTTTGGAGGATCACTTTGTTTTCCGTCTGTCTGTCTGTCCGTATGTCTGTCACGACCCTTTATCTCGGGAACGCGTGCAGGTATCGAGTTGAAATTAAAACCATATATTCAAGTCAACAACCGACAGGGATAAGTGGAGAGATTTGGAGGAGGTCTTTGCCCAGCAGTAAGACAGAAATAGCTAATTTAAAAAAAAAACAAGTCAACAGTCCTTTGAAGTTGTAAAAAAAAAACAAACAGAAGTTACCGCAAGTAAAAGATACGGCTGTTTTATGCCCTAAAATATTATTTACTCAAATGAATAAAAAATTATAGGGTACTTTCTGTTGACCTAGAACTATTAAATTTGTAATTAAATTGTGCAATAAATATGAAATTAAACTGTGAGATTCGATTCTTGAACTATACAATCTGTACATAACAGACAACAGCACGTCAACCTACCACAAAACGTCAAATTTTATCAATTGATATTCGTCTCTAAGTCACCCTACGGACGACGGCCCAAGCCGAGGTCCGAGCCTATAGAGGCGCCCTTGAGGCCAGAGTCCGACTCACCCCCAGATCGGGCCCGCTAGAAAGGAGCCCGACAGCGGTCCGGCCTGTTTCAGCAGTTCCGGTCCCGTCGGCGCCACCACTAGCGGGTTCGCCGCTTGGTAGGGTGCCTTTTGCACTCCACATTGGCCCGATCACGCCTGCTAGTATAGGGCTCGACACGTACGAGTCTGAGGCTTCGCTGTGCGAAGCCTCACACTCGGCCGGGTCGCGGCGACCGCTAGCGGGGCGGACCTAGGCTGTGCGCCTTCAGCGCACGCCACAACTGCCCGGGTTAAGCTGAACAATGTCTTCCTCAAAGGCACTCAGCGATAGGTCCGTCCATAAAAAAAAAAATCGTCTCTAAGTGTTGGACATAAATTTGAAAATCAATTCAATGACCTTTAACTCTTTGGGTAGGTTGACCTGCCGTTGTCTGTACCTACAAATTTGTACGGAAGCCTCGGTGAACGAGTTCGACTCGCACTTGGCCGGTTTTTATTTACAGGTACGCTTTTGCCCTTTTATAAAGCCGTTCGTATTGTTTACTAACACAACAAACTCGGCTTGACTAGTCAAAAGACTGGTCTGCCAATAAGTCACCGATGGAAGCGAGGCGTCGCACTGACCTTGTGCCGCTTAGCGATCTGATCACAAACAACAGAGCGAAAGTGCGCGGCCGTGGCCACTTGATTGATGATGATGACACGGGTCTAGGGGTGTCGGTGATGATGAAGACATTAAACATTTTATTGGTTGCATCCAAAATTTTGATGTCTACCATAATTGCTTAAACGGTGTAAAGCAAAACACACTGATTTTTCTTTTTCAACCGACTTCAAAAAAGGAGGAGGTTCTCAATTCTTTTTTTTTTTTTTTTTGTATATTTGTTACGCGATTACTCCGCCAATTATGAATTGATTTTAATTATTCTTTTTTTGTTTGGTAGATCATACTTCAGAGGTGGTCCCATATAAATTTTATCGAAATTGATTTAGAACTTTTTGAGAAAATCAACAAATATATACCCAGATAATATTTTGGTTGTGGTTCTTGTTACCTATCTTCGACAAATATGAGCCGATTTTGATGATTTTTGTTTTATTGAATAGCTTACTTCAAAGATAATATGATAAAACTTTGCAAAATAAAAATCACCCCTAAGGGTAGGAAAATAGGGGATGAAATCGGTGTTCAGCAGTTAGATTAGGATTTATCACTAAAAATTTATGAAATAAGTAAATTTTATTAAAAAAAATAAAACCGACTTCAAAACTCTGAAATGCTAAAAATAATCCTAACACTTAAGTACCTAATCAGTTACTTTTGGAGTCGGTGCAAACAAAAACATTGAATCTCTCATCGGCTGGCACCAACTCCAAAAGTAACTGATTAGGTACTTAAGTGTTAGGATTATTTTTAGCATTTCAGTGTTTTGAAGTCGGTTTTATTTTTTTAAATAAAATTTACTTATTTTATACCTAGAGTAGAGGTGATAGCTAATTTTACTTTATAAAGAAACAAAACACTGTGTAACTTCTTCTTTTTAAAATTTTTACGTCTAAGTTTTAAAAGTGTTTCATTTTGATTGCGGAGAAGTTTGATTATTTCACAACTCCAAAAAATTGTAGACCTGATTATTTGATATAATATCAATTTGAAACTATTTTCAACTTTATACTTTCACGCGTTCCTAATAAAGAGGGTCTTGATAGACAGACTGGCGGACATACAGGCAGACATAGAGATAGAAGACAGACAGATAACGAAGTTATCCTATCGCTATAAGTGTTTATTTTTTCTTATGAGTTACGGAACCTAAACACCTTTTTTATTTTACAATCTACAGCTTTTCTATGTTCTGGTAGAACGGTACCACAATCTAGCATATTACGATAGATGATCCAGGTCAAACGCTAACTCAGTCGTAAATAAATAAACAAGAAATAAGAGCTGAATGGAAAGCATATCAAAAAGGTATTAGCAGTGGACAATAAATACTTACGTATAAGCTAAAAAATCATCATCATCATTTAAGCCATGGACGTCCACTGCTGAACACAGGCCTCCCCCAATGACGTTCATTGGGGGATTGCCAATACTCGCCACGCTTGACAGGCGGGTTGGCGAGCGCAGTTTTTTATAACATTTAGCACGCAGGCGCTGTTGCCCGTCTCGTGCTACAGGAATTAGTCACCTCTTACGACACGCCTCCTGTTGGCGGTGAGGAAGTGTATTCTTTACGGCCGTCCCCACACGGCACGGCTAGCTAAAAAATACTTATCTAGTAAAAGTGTCACCCGCAAGGTGGGCAGACGACCTGGTAAAGCTCGCAGGAAGACACTGGATGCAGGCCGCTTCAGCCCGGCCAATCTGGAAGTCAATGGGGGAGGCCTATGTTCAGCAGTGGCTGAAAAGATGATGATGATGATGGAGAACGTGGATGTAATGATGTACAAATGGTATCATGCAGACGCAGGCAAAGTTATGCTTATTTTGTAGGATTCTAGGACATATTTTTTCGCACTTTTAATTGTAATAATATCATACCTATTACAGAAATACTTAACTAGGCTAGATCTAATCTCTGTCTAACTATCAAATTTTTATTAAATCTGTGCATATTTGTATTGTCTTAAAGAAGGTTGTCCCTATTCATTATTTTAATTGTCCATTTTATAATTTAACAGTTGGTAGCCCTACTACAGATTGATGTGGACTAAACTTGCATTATCATTGTTGAAAAGCACTGTCTCTTTCTCGGCCACTTGTCTCATTCGTCTCGCCGCTCCATGCAGGTGCATTAGCTCGATGAAAGTATGGAAATCACGTTACAAAGAAAGTTGTCTAGTCTAGGTGCAAGATTGCGCACTGTCTGATATTCTTACGGCAGCATTTAAACATATAGTTTAGGTTAGGCATTTTTATTAATTTAAGAGCGACGTCACTTGCTGGCTTTGCCGCTTTCTCTCAAATTATATGTACCTACGTACCTACCTACTACTATGTCAAAAAAAACATTAAATCATATTGAAGTATTTACGATGAGATTAAAAACAATGCAGTTGCGTCCCTGTTTTTTTTTAATTAAAATACATATAACAGCTGATTTTGTCACTATCTAAGTTTTAGATTTTTTCACCTTTTTTGGCCGGGGAGAAAGATCACAATAATCTCTGGACCTGTTCATGTGATCTACCTGTGATGAGTGAAATAACACAGCCTTAAATATCTCTGCTGTTATTTATGCGAACATAAATCCTTTCATCTCCGCCTCAGTGTAACATGAAACAATCCTTTAATTTTACTTACTTCAGAGAATTAAACCTTAAAGATTGGTCTAAGTGTAGGTACATTATTAAATGTTTTATTTCTATACATAGTAGTTAGTACCTACTACAGTTTAGAACAATGAAACACATTTAAATTTCTTACTTAATGTAAATATGTAATATAACTTCAATTGAAGTTTTAAAAAACAATGTATAAGTAAATCAACAAAGCGACGTGCGCGTGCATAAATCTGAAGATACAATGAATTAAAACATCGTGTAGTACCTAATTTAGATAAGAATCTGCACAATCTTTGAAATGACTGATTTATTTTACTTACAACATAAGTTAGGGTTTTGGTTTGATTGATTTCTATTTTGATTCTTTTCAATCGTTTGACTTGTTAAATTATTAAATAACCTTACATTATTTGATTGATTTATTTATTACAACTAGGTAAAAACTAGGTTAAATATACGTATCGTTTCAATCTCCGCAGATCTCGGCTAATTTGACCTTGTGAGTAAAATCGTGATTGAGTAAATGTGATCGTCGTGTGTTCCGATAATGAGTCTTACATCGAGTTAATGTTTGATAATCTTGTTAGTCATGAGAACTTCAGTCGAAGATTATTAATTGATTAATCCGTTCGGCAACAATGCGGTTTGTTTGTTATTTATGGTTTAAGAACTTTATTATTTCTCATCGAGAATAATTTAACATTCACTTACTGAGAATACAGATTTGACATAGTAAATACGCTTTTATAATATGAGTAAAGAACATTTACCCTGCTTCAACATATTTTCAACAGCAAGCAATCACAAATATCATCACGTTATAGAAACAAAAACAAATCACATAAACCGATGCACTAGATGACTATAACATAACAGAATTTAACGATAACAAAAAAAAGTCATTGTATAAAGTAGGTAAATGAAAAACTAAACTAGTTTTATGTTATATACCTGCATTTTTTATTTAAATATCTATAAGGTAAATGTCATTTTATCATTGAAGAGATTCAAGACATCTTAACACCATACTTAGAAATGTAATTAATGCAAGTATTTTTGTATCGAATACTCTACATAACTAGATAAACTATGTTATTACTACATAAATATCAAGTACATAATTACTACAACCATAGCAGTAGGTACAATGTCAGTTAATAAAAAATTGCCATGAGTGAAAATTACTTGTTGCCATTTTATTTTTATAAAAAAACTAGCTGTTGCCTGCGATTTCGTTCTCGTGGTCATAAACTATTTAGTTTATTCATAAGTGATTTTCTGCGCAATTTTCTTAATTTTTTCATTTATAAGAACCTTCTCCTACCAATAATTAACACAAAAAATAATAATTAGCGACATTGTTTCATCCGTTCACGCGTGATGCGATAACCACGGGAAATAAATATTCTTATATATAGAGATAAGTATAACGTAAAAGTTTTATGTATTTTTATAGTTTGTTTCTTTTTCGTTTATCACGCAAACAGTCACTTAAGATTTTCGTTTCTATTAGTAAAAGTAAATTAGAATCTCAAAAAGTCAAAGTAGTAAAAATTAAGTATTTCTACAAAGTTTATTGTTCTCATGGTACGTTTGCCAAAATAATATAAAATACTTTATAAAAGTAAAACGTAAGACTGAGAAAAGTTAAGTAAGTTAAAATTCAATTGGACTAACATACAGTTTTAAAATTGTATACGGTTCTTAAAACAGAAATGAATGTTTGTATGAATGTAATCCGAAATAAATAGGTATTTTTGTCTTATATCAAAACAAACTTACTTACTCTTTATCTTCAAACATTTACTGTAAATACAAATGACCTAACTCACCCCGTTGAGGATTATAAGAACGCCGGCGCAATGTAATTTCTATTGTGTCTCGTTCACACATGCTTGACAGGGTAAACCTGTCAAGATTGTAAACTTCAACTACTCCATTTTAAGCTTCTAAGATATCCTGTCTGATGCAATAAACAAGATGGCCTTGACAGTTATTTTAAAACTTAATCGTTCAATAAAAATGTCTACATGCGGTAAATCTTAACGCGGAAAATATTGAGTTTTTCTCGTTTAGTAAAATACAAGACAATAAAATAAACCAATCGTAATGATAAACGGTGCAATTACTAACTGTAACAGTGTTTTTTTTAGATGTAAACATGCTTTAATAATCTTACATTGATTATTTTTAATAAGTCAGTAAAATAATAATCCTTCTTCTACACGTGTCGAAGGTAAACATTTCTACATAAACTATTATAAAAGTAATTGTCAGTCAAGTTTTAACTTGGTAATTTGCATCGGATGTTAAATTTTTCTTTTTATTTTAACGATCTTGGGTAACAAAAATAAACAAATGCAGATAAAAAATATCTACAACATCACATACCCCCAAGAAACTGGAGGGAGATTTAGTGACTACGAAGAAACTGTTATTATAGTTTCTAAGGATATTAAATTAATAACTTTTATCCATCAAACACAAAAACTCAAAAAATAAGCGAAAAACAACTCACAAATTACGTTTAGACAGAATTAGATATAACTAGCACACATTTAGTTATTTATTGTGCGCTGCACTTACTCACTCGAATATATTAAACGGTTACCCACCTGTCCGTCAGTCAGTGCGATGAGCACAGTTCCTTATAGGTCAGGTGGAACGCGTACCAAAATATCCGGTTACGCGAGCCCGCGTAAGATGCGTGCCGGATATTATTAAGAGGACACACTGCTTCACTGGCTACTTAGTCACTGGAATTTGGGAAATTCATGTTTACAAAATGAAATCTGTTGTGAAATGTTATGACGTTAGTACCTCCTACTGATTCGATGGCGCAGCGGGTGCAATGTTGACCTTTACGTGCTTTACTTGATACATTAATAAGGTCAGACATTTTTCTTTGTTGGCGTTTCGAATCTTTCAAGATTTGAGTCATGACTCATGTTTATGTCTGAATGAATGAATTTTTAGGTGGTCAAATGTTTAAAAAGGAAGTCTTAATTAGAACATTTTAATTTCGTTCTGCTCGTCTGTCTATTCATAGCGTTGTCACGTATTTCAATCACTGTCTAGCTTATTCGATAATCATAAATATGTTGTACCAAATTAAAAAAATATTTAATGAAGAACGCGGGGCTTTTATAATAACGTATGCTCAAATGTTCATATTGTAAAGAACTAGTCAGCATTGACATGATGAAAATTGTTTAATCATACTTAAAACTCGATTCAATACCTTCAGTGCCTTTTCTCGAATTCGAGCCCTATAACATAGTATAGTTACCTATATATTAAATATAAAGTACACAATAAAATAATAATTACTTTGAATCTTTACTAAGCAAATTAAGGTGACAATTACGTGAGTTTTTTGTTCTGTTCAAATAATACAACTTAAAATAAGTTTCCAATGTCATGTATTGTCTCAATCGGCTGGGAACCGGCCGTGTGAACATCAAAATTTGTTGAGCAATGTTTGATAACATTTAACAATAAGTTTTGTAACAAGATACTACTGATACGTGTCTAATTAAATACTAACTAGGACAATTTACAAACGTATAGTTATTAATTAAGTATGAAAAGTTGTTAATCATGATAATTATTACGGTCATCAACCTACATCTATATGTCAAAACGTTTTTTCACCCCCCCAGAGGTAATAATGACAGCTGTTATGATTTGTCAGAAATGTTGTTTATAAGGTTACGTCATCATCGCAACCCTTATAGAAAAATTACCCAACGTATAAACAATCATCATAATCATCATCATTTCAGCCATAGGACGTCCACTGCTGAACAAAGGCCTCCCCTAATAACTTATCATAGGGGGGGATTGCCAATACTCGCCACGCTTTCGCAGATTTCGCACGAAGACGCTGCTGCCTGTCTCGTGCTACAGGAATTAGTCGCCTTTTGCGATACGCCTCCTGTTGGCGGTGGGGAAATGTATTCTTTACGGCCGTCCAAACGGCACATCGCATAAATAATCCCATAGAAAAATATGTTTTTAGAGCTAAAATAATCTAAAAAAACTGCTTGGGTTGGCTTGCTCAATAGTCTTACCCTAAAAAGCAAGTAGGATTAATCATTTAAACTCTATAGCTCAATTTAATAAATCATACAAAAGGTAGACTCAATGACATGAGGCATTCTATACCAGTCAACCATAAGGCTAAACAGATGGGTTGCGCGTCAGCAGCGGCCGTGGCACGCATTGGCGGTTTATTTGTCAGGAGGCGTATGTTTAAATCATGCGAATTCTAATCCGAATATGAAATCGCAAGATTCGCATGCGAATACTATTTTTTAAAATACTTCAAACTTTTTTTGTTCGGAGCCGAGAATATGTAATAAAAACAATATTACATACTCAAACTGAAATTCTGAACAAAATATATCATTTACGATATTTTGTCATAGAATGTGCATTTGGTGTTTGTAATTATTTTCTCTATCGATTGGCGTATGTTTCTTAGGTGTACACCAAAATAACGTAATTTTAGGTACTTACTAATTAAGGTTCGAGGCATAATTCACAATTTTTTGACAGAATATGACATTGACACTGACATAATAACATTAATTTCTATTGCTCCAAAAATAAGTCTCTGATCTCTACCTACGCGCGCTATGAAGATTTGCGTTATTGCAGTAAAACCTACAAATTCCTACAAATCCTACAAATTCACTCAAACAAAGCTTCTATCGTCTAACCCACAAGCAAGTCGTATTTCGTGATCAACTGTACAGTGCCTTAGATTAGTCCAAATTGATTAGATTAGGCCACAAGTACACGACCACCTCTGGAACCGGTCCGCGTCGATCCTCGTCCTTAGGTTAACCTACATAACCCGTAGTGAGGTCAAAGTAAGGGCAAACGCACATGGTATGATTTGCTAATTTGTTTTCTGAATATTTTGAAAACTGGTTGCTTTAAAGTTGAATAAATTTCTGTCGGGCAGATGAATCAATAACTACAAATGTTTCAAATTCTTTATTTGCTTATAATTAGGGTGGTTAATAAAAATTGCAGATGGTCAATTAACAGTCAGCTATGGAGATTCATAACATGCAAATGTTATGAATGTACATAATTGTATATTATAATTTGATGTTGTGGCATCAATCACAACTTTTAATAAAACTAGTTTTTTGTTTGCTAACTCTAAAATAGATTTAGTGACATTATTTACTCGTAAAAGCGGTCCCAAGCGGACGCATGAGACCGCGTAACTATACAATTTTGATTTATTCTCGTTTCAACTTGTCTATTGTTAATAGGATAATGTTTAATAAATGCCTTAAGGTAATAACTACAGGTAACCCTTGATGCTCGCATAGATTTCGAGTAGGCGTTTGTCTTATTAATTACTGCTTCTGCTCTATTAAATTATTTTTTGGGTGGAGAAATGGGATGTACTTAGTCAATTGTTAATTTTTAGCCAAATTGAATTTGTATTGCTTTATTATCAATATTGACATGCTAGTGGAAAACCGGTCAATGTGTCGTTCATTTGATGTTAGAAAATAAAAAAAATCTATTGTTTTCTATTCTACATAGCATTAATCGTAAAATCACATAGTACTGTAGGGTAGTGATAAAATATATAGGCACATTTATCATTCACGGAATCAAACCAACTTTTTGATTTACGGCCAAATAAATGACGATACGTATCATTTGTAATGTCCAGTTCGTGTGTGCCTGGCCTTGTGACAGTTTAATTAATACGGGTGAACGTCATTCTCGTATGTAAATAACGCTGGTTCTATTCTATTAAAATACGCGTGTAAACAAAGTAAAGGACAAATCGAACATTTCTGATTTGTTGTGCTTAGATTGACTAAAATATATCTTTAAATATAAAATAAAGTCGGGTTAGTTACACCATTAATAAGTCAAGAACGGCTAGACCGATGTTTTTTAATGATTTTTGATTTGTTAAATTTGTCTCCGTCCCGAATAGCAGAATAATTATAAAAACACGGAAAAAAATAACTTTTTTTTATGAAGGTGCGGTACGAAGTTCGCCGGGACAGCTAATAGTGAAAAATAAATGGCACATAAAATGTATACCTATTGACATTGTCTTGAAATAAGAACCTAGATTTATGTGACAACTTTTTTCTGGAGGCGACTCCTAGCGTCCTCAGACATAATCGTCTTTTAAATAATAATTTAAAATTTTAAACGACATGAACCCTAAAAACATTTAAGAATAAGAATTGGTCCTTTTTGGGCAGTCGTGTAATAATGAACCTAAATTCATAAATTAAATTAAAATTATTTCTACAAAAACACCATTTATCTGGTCTTAACTTAACAAAGTTTGTTTTATGGCGTAGGCGTAGCGATAGAATATACTTACTCAACAACAAATCGTACAAATGATTGTTTATTTTTGCTCAGTAAACAAAAACTGCTTTACTCCTTGCGGGATTCAAACGCAATTACCTAGCTTTGTAATCTAGAGCGCTTACCTTCTACTGCGCCAGATAGTCATCGTCATCTATAGCCAGGATCTTGTGTTCTAGGCAAATCACCGCTTCTCTTTGCAAATAAAGTCAATGATTTAACTAAGCTCTTACACAACGTAATGAAATCCTTGACAACCCAGGGTCGCTCCGCGAAGCCTGTGAAAAACCCAGGAAACTTCTGCGCTTCTGGGCGGAGCTAGGCTGGTTATATCCGTAACCATCATACCCCTACGCACAAAGGACCGAATTTGAGTCTAAGTGCGGAAAAGGGAGTCCATTCTCATACTCATACTCATACTCCATCAAATACAAAAATTCTAAAAATAAGCGAAAAACAACTCACAAATTACGTTAAGACAGAATTAGATATAACTAGCACACATTTACTTATTTATTGTACGCTGCACTTACTCACTCGAATATATTAAACGGTTACCCACCTGTCCGTCAGTCATGTGCGATGAGCACAGTTCCTTATAGGTCAGGTGGAACGCGTACCAAAATATCCGGTTACGCGAGCCCGCGTAAGATGCGTGCCGGATATTATTAAGAGGACACACCGCTTCACTGGCTACTTAGTCACTGGAATTTAGGAAATTCATGTTTACAAAATGAAATCTGTTGTGAAATGTTATGACGTTAGTACCTCCTACTGATTCGATGGCGCAGCGGGTGCAATGTTGACCTTTACGTGCTTTACTTGATACATTAATAAGGTCAGAAATTTTTCTTTGTTGGCGTTTCGAATCTTTCAAGATTTGAGTCATGACTCATGTTTATGTCTGAATGTAGACATTTTTAGGTGGTCAAATGTTTAAAAAGGAAGTCTTAATTAGAACATTTTAATTTCGTTCTGCTCGTCTGTCTATTCATAGCGTTGTCACGTATTTAAATCACTGTCTAGCTTATTCGATAATCATAAATATGTTGTACCAAATTAAAAAAATATTTAATGAAAAACGCGGGGCTTTTAGAATAACGTATGCTCAAATGTTCATATTGTAAAGAACTAGTCAGCATTGACATGATGAAAATTGTTTAATCATACTTAAAACTCGATTCAATACCTTCATTGCCTTTTCTCGAATTCGAGCCCTCATAGTATAGTTACCTATATATTAAATATAAAATACACAATAAAATAATAATGACTTTGAATCTTTACTAAGCAAATTAAGGTGACAATTACGTGAGTTTTTTGTTCTGTTCAAATAATACAACTTATAATAAGTTTCCAATGTCATGCATTGTCTCAATCTGCTGGGAACCGGCCGTGTGAACATCAAAATTTGTTGAGCAATGTTTGATAACATTTAACAATAAGTTTTGTAACAAGATACTACTGATACGTGTCTAATTAAATACTAACTAGGACAATTTACAAACGTATAGTTATTAATTAAGTATGAAAAGTTGTTAATCATGATAATTATTACGGTCATCAACCTACATCTATGTGTCAAAACGTTTATTCACCCCCCCAGAGGTAAAAATTACCCAACTCATAAACAATCATCATAATCATCATCATTTCAGCCATAGGACGTCCACTGCTGAACAAAGGCCTCCCCTAATAACTTATCATAGGGGGGGATTGCCAATACTCGCCACGCTTTCGCAGATTTCGCACGAAGACGCTGCTGCCTGTCTCGTGCTACAGGAATTAGTCGCCTTTTGCGATACGCCTCCTGTTGGCGGTGGGGAAGTGTATTCTTTACGGCCGTCCAAACGGCACGTCGCATAAATAATCCCATAGAAAAATATCTTTTTAGAGTTAAAATAATCTAAAAAAACTGCTTGGGTTGGCTTAACTAAGCTCTTGCTCAATAGTCTTACCCTAAAAAGCAAGTAGGATTAATCATTTAAACTCTATTGCTCAATTTAATAAATCATACAAAAGGTAGACTCAATGACATGACAATATTGTCCCGAAGCAGTGGTAGGGTAAAAAAATATATTGGGACGTGTAAAAGAGCTTAATTTAGGCCTATTTACAGAAATAAATTGGTTTTATTGGTTTTATTGGTTTTTATTGGTTTTATTGACGCATTCTATACCAGTCAACCATAAGGCTAAACAGATGGGTTGCGCGTCAGCAGCGGCCGTGCCACGCATTGGCGGTTTATTTGTCAGGAGGCGTATGTTTAAATCATGCGAATTCTAATCCGAATACGAAATCGCAAGATTCGCATGCGAATACTATTTTTTTAAATACTTCAAACTTTTTTTGCATGGAGCCGAGAATATGTAATAAAAACAATATTACATACTCAAACTGAAATTCTAAAAAAAGTATATTTACGATATTTTGTCATAGAATGTGCATTTGGTGTTTGTAATTATTCTCTCTATCGATTGCCGTATGTTTTTTAGGTGTACACCAAAATAACGTAATTTTAGGTACTTACTAATTAAGGTTCGAGGCATAATTCACTATTTTTTGACAGAATATGACATTGACATTGACATAATAACATTAAATTCTATTGCTCCAAAAATAAGTCTCTGATCTCTACCTACGCGCGCTATGAAGATTTGCGTTATTGCAATAAAACCTTGTATTCCTACAAATTCACTCAAACAAAGCTTCTATCGTCTAACCCACAAGCAAGTCGTATTTCGTGATCAACTGTACAGTGCCTTAGATTAGTCCAAATTGATTAGATTAGGCCACAAGTACACGACCACCTCTGGAACCGGTCCGCGTCGATCCTCGTCCTTAGGTTAACCTACATAACCCGTAGTGAGGTCAAAGTAAGGGCAAACGCACACGGTAGGATTTGCTAATTTGTTATCTGAATATTTTGAAAACTGGTTTCTTTAAAAGTTTAATAAATTTCTGTCGGGCAGATGAATCAATAACTACAAATGTTTCAAATTCTTTATTTGCTTTAAAATAGGGTGGTTAATAAAAATTGCAGATGATCAATTAACAGTCAGCTATGGAGATTCATAACATGCAAATGTTATGAATGTACATAATTGTATATTATAATTTGATGTTGTGGCATCAATCACAACTTTTAATAAAACTAGTTTTTTGTTTGCTAACTCTAAAATAGATTTAGTGACATTATTTACTTGTAAAAGCGGTCCCAAGCGGACGCATGAGACCGCGTAACTATACAATTTTCATTGTTTCTCCTTTCAACTTGTCTATTGTTAATAGGATAATGTTTAATAAATGCCTTAAGGTAATAACTATAGGTAATCCTTGATGCTCGCATAGATTTCAAATAGGCGTTTGTCTTATTAATTTCTGATTCTGCTCTATTAAATTATTTTTTGGGTGGAGAAATAGGATGTACTTAGTCAATTGTTAATTTTTAGCCAAATTGAATTTGTATTGCTTTATTATCAATATTGACATGCTAGTGGAAAACCGGTCAATGTGTCGTTCATTTGATGTTAGAAAATAAAAAAATTCTTCAGTTTTCTATTCTACATAGCATTAATCGTAAAATCACATAGTACTGTAGGGTAGTGACAAAATATATAGGCACATTTATCATTCACGGAATCAAACCAACTTTTGATTTGCGGCCAAATAAATGACGATACGTATCATTTGTAATGTCCAGTTCGTGTGTGCCTGGCCTTGTGACAGTTTAATTAATACGGGTGAACGTCATTCTCGTATGTAAATAACGCTGGTGCTATTCTATTAAAATACGCGTGTAAACAAAGTAAAGGACAAATCGAACATTTCTGATTTGTTGTGCTTAGATTGACTAAAATATATCTTTAAATATAAAATAAAGTCGGGTTAGTTACACCATTAATAAGTCAAGAACGGCTAGACCAATGATGACTAGAATGATTTTTGATTTGTTAAATTTGTCTCCGCCCTGAATAGCAGAATAATTATAAAAACACAGAAAAAAATAACAATTTTTTTTTATGAAGGTGCGGTACGAAGTTCGCCGGGACAGCTAATAGTAAATAATAAATGGCACATAAAATGTATACCTATTGACATTGTCTCGAAATAAGAACCTAGATTTATGTGACAACTTTTTTCTGGAGTCGACTCCTAGCGTCCTCAGACATAATCGTCTTTTAAATAATAATTTAAAATTTTAAACGACATGAACCCTAAAAACATTTAAGAATAAGAATTGGTCCTTTTGGGCAGTCGTGTAATAATGAACCTAAATTCAAAAATTTAATTATAATTATTTCTACAAAAACACCTGGTCTTAACTTAGCAAAGTTTGTTTAATGGCGTCTAGATAACGGATAGGATATATACTTACTTAAATACTTTTTCAAACATCCATGACTTAGGTACCTACAAATCGTACAAATTATCGTGTTATTTTTGCTCAGTAAACAAAAACTACTTTACTCCTTGCGGGATTCGAACGCAATTACCTAGCTTTGTAATCTAGAGCGCGTACCTTCTACTGCGCCAGATAGTCATCGTCATCTTTAGCCAGGATTTTGTGTTCTAGGCATATCACCGCTTCACTTTGCGAATAAAGTCAATGATTTCAAAGTCGGGCTGATAGGTACTTTACTATAACTTTCATTAACCTGCTAACAACAAGACCAAGCCTGGTAGGTACTCATGACCTATTATTTAACTTGGCCCATGATAGCAGTCATCACTGTAAATTCAAGTAACAATAAAATAAATTACAAATTCTTTCTCACGTTCAACGATCGCATTGTCTACAAATCGTGTCGACACGTTTCGAATTTTAAGATACCACGATACTTCTGCTTTTAGTACAAATAAAAAGTTTAAAACCAAGACCATAGAGTTCAATACTATGGTCGATGGCAGTAAAATCTTCTTGTAGAATTTTTCATCGAAGTTCAATCGTTGCATTGTGGACAACAGTTATATTGATTCCGTCCGATTCGGGGCATTCGGGTAATAATTTTCGATGGGATTGATCGATTTATGGAGCGTGTCAATCGATTATAGTTCTTAGTATTTTAGAGAGACAGAATAAATAGAGATAGTATTAGCGTGGCTAAAGGTGCATCTCAGTGTTGCTCTCGCTTACTGACCTTGCTCTACTTCGTTGTTGTGTCGATGGCAAATGTTTTGTTGCGGTGGAATGTCCGGTCTCGATTAGCTGGCTTCGATTTTGTCCGGCTTATTTTCCTTCATCTCTTCATGAATTGCAATCATTAATTGAATGAAAACTTCCAGTGAATGCACAACAAATTTGTTTACTAATGTTGCTCTCTCTCTTTATAGGTAAATTAACAGGGGAAGAAGAGGATATGTTCTCATCAAAGGGATCAGCGTCAAAACCGGCAGAAACTACCACCAAAGCTATAACCTCAACTACATCGACTCTACCAACTCGGTCTACAGCTGTACCTACTGAAAAACAAAAGATAGAAACAACAACAGAAGAAAAAATAACAGAAGAAAAAACTACAGAAGTAACAGAAATGGAATCTGTATCGAAACCTAAACCAAGATTATTAAATTTAAATGTAGATGATTTACAAACATTTGCCAATGCTTTGCATAATCAAAGCCAACAACATTACAATAAGAAATCTCTATCAGATCTTAGTGACGTTAACTTAGATGGAGATGACGACGAAGACCCTAAGATGCCAACAGATCCCAAGGATAAGCAGATATCTGATAAGTTCTATTCAAATCTGCAAGCTCCTTTTCATCCTTTGCTGGGGGTGGATAGAGGGTCTGGCGAAGTAGAAATGTGTAAGGAAAATGAAGTTACTTATAAGGTAAATGAAGTTACACACAAAAGTTGTGTTGAAACTTATTTATATTTGCAATTTTATTTCAATAAAACTATGAAGCAATAATTTAAGAGTAGTCCTCAAAAGTCAATGTTGAAGTTCTCAATATTTGCTTACTTTGTATACAAAGTGCTTCTTGTGTTGAAACTCCTCCAAAAGTTATCGTCATAATTTATTGTGTTTACACTAGCTAGATTTGCATATTCTCAATCACTTTTACGCGTTATTCAAATTTTATTTTGTTTTTTTTTTTACAAATGATTACAGATCGGCGAAAGAATCGATCGAGGTTGCGAAGAGACGTGCGAATGTTCGCCAGGTGGTATATTCGTATGTTCGCCGCGCTGCAAGCATCCTTACATCCGTCGTGGTAGGAGACTTAACGATCCTCTCTGTTTCGAGTCTCCAGTTGATGAGTGCTGTTCTATTATAGCGTGTGCCACTGGAAATGGTGGTAGGTATATTGTTAAACGAATTGAGACGCTTCAAATGCTCATGCTAACTTTTTGACGAAATTGCTTCGTATTCCGTTACTTTATTCCATTGAAGTCAGTTTCTAGCACAGAAAGCGTTATTTTACATAAACATACTCGTATCTCTTAAGACGCAACTTTAATATACTTTTACATTAACTTGAAGCAAATGGATTCTTATTTCACAAATTATACTTAAAAATATATATTTAATTGTATGTTTGTTTGTTTCAGAAATGAAACCTACCAAGCTGGAAGTCTGTCGATACGGAAACGACACTTACCCGGTTGGTGCACAGTGGCACATTGGCTGTGAACAGACTTGTACTTGTGAGAAAAACTCTATCGTCACTTGTAAACCTAGGTAAGAATATCTTGTTGACTATGATAATATACCCATCATCGGGAATACAAAAATGCCACAGATTTGCTATTCTTATTCTAATTTGAGCATGAAAGACATGACTATGAAAATGTTGGTTTGAGCTAGTCAACCGACTCAAAATAATGTAGCAATTACTTTATAATTTATTGCTCTTTTTACTATTAGATGTGAACGCCACCCGCCTTCGGAGAAATGCATCAATGTGCAGGACCCAAATGACGCGTGCTGCGAGGTTCAAGTTTGTGACGTTTCACAGGATGTCCACGAAGAGCCAGAGAATAATACTAGTTCCACCACATCTACTACTGAGGTAAATAATAACATTTACCACACTAACACAAACAAACTTAAGAAATTATTTCTTAAAATAACTAAAATCTTACTAGGTACGTATGCATACATAGAAAATAAAATAATGGCTATGTAGACAAGGTCAGTCTAATTAATCAGTCACATTTTTTTGTAATTTACAGGCCACAAGATCGTTCGAAGATTATCAAGAAGAGTCACCCAAAACCACAATGAGGCCGCTCGTGTTACCTGAACCAATTGGTTCAGTGAAGGTACTACAAAATAACACTGTGCAAGTGAACCTAATACACATGAACAACACTGAAGATCCGATACACTTACTACTAAGCAACGATAACGGAAGGTCTTTCAAAGATGTAGAATTGAAGTATTCTAATCTTATATTGAACTTGGAAGGTGGAAAAGATTATATTCTGAAGACGAAAGAAACAGGAACTAAATTCAACTTTACGATTACAACATCTGATACCGGAGCCAACGAAGTTCCGCACGAGGATTTAGCTAATGCGACAAAAGTTGGCTGCTACCAAGATGGAGTTTTTTATGCTGTTGGTAAGTATCATACATAATCAATTACAAAAACAGTCTATTAAACCGGTTTAACCAATGCACTGTTTTGCTACTTTATGCTACATGTTAACAGTGCTAAAAAGTCGCAAGTTGCAGGAGAGTCGCCTACGTACGCACGTACGGCCATGTTTTGCGAAAACCGGCAAGCTAATTAGGTAACAAATGTCTGGCCATGCCACCACCGCCAGGTCCTGGCAAAAGGGGTAGACCCAAGAAATGCTGGCTTGACGTTGTGAGGGCCGACATGCGTGCCAATGATCTCACAACTAGAGACGCTCAAGACCGCGCGAAGTGGAGGAGTAAATCAAGAAAAGCGGACCCTGGGCTCCAAAGCAATGGCTTTGGACGCAACCGGGACTGACTATAGATAAAGAAGAAGAAAAAGAAGTTAACAGTGCTAAAAAGGCGAAAGAATAGAGGAGCACTAATAGTTTAAACGACTTTAATGTTTTTGTTTACTTTTTAGACTTTAATATAGGTATGTTAGTGTAGATGTCAGATTATGTTAGGTCATAGGTACTACTTGAAGAATAAGATAAAAGTCTTAAGGACATTGGTATATAATTATACCTATTCTCTTTGAGTTCTATACAGGGTATAAAATAATAGGACACTCCTTAAAATCCAATTGATATAAGACAACTTTTACTATGGGAGCAAAACTGAAATCGTGTTTTTTACATTAGCATCTTATGATTTTTTCCGATTTCGGAAAAATCTATAGAAGCTACATGCTTCTATATATTTTTTTTTGTATTTGAGCAGCTGATCATGTGGTTTTATTTAAGGAGTGTCCTATTCTAATTTACACACACCTTGTTTAAGGAGATATACTTTTTTGTTGATGTTATACTATACCTATGTGATTACTTTCTAGGTGAGGAGTTCCACATTGGCTGTACAGAGCTCTGCGAATGCACTGGGCCCGATACTCATGAGTGTGCTGCCCTGATATGCCCTTCTCATGTAGGCCTGGAGCTCGTTTCCAAGGGTTGCGTCAGGTGGGCGCCAAGCCCACCCGCTCAGCCACCCAATTGCTGCCCGCGGTCTGCTAGATGTCTCAGTGACGGCACATGTCACTACAAAGGAGTCCCGTAAGTCTATTTTAAATTCTACATCTGCAACAATAAGACAATTCTTGTTTTCCATACCAACTTAGATAGGAAAAGGTGTGATTACATTATAAGGTCTTTATTTTCAGAATACCAAACTGGAGTGAGGTACCAATCTCTTTAACCGGCTGTGAGCAACGTTGCTTCTGCGAGAATGGTGATTTAGAGTGCCAGGAAACCTGCTCACCCCTGCCCCCCATTCCTCCCCAAACTCTCCGCTGTCCTCCTTTACACAAACCTGCCCCTGTCAATATATCCGATGATGACTGTTGTAAGCAGTGGGGATGTCTACCGAATGGTAAGTAACAAGAAGTATTTTGTATATTAAATACATCATTTTAACTAGATTCAGGTGATGGTTATATAAATCATTCACTGCACTTGCTTTAATATCAACAAAATCAGCAACATTTGTTTAAGATTTATTCGAAAATATCATACATTTATTATTATTATCATATCATACATGGGGCACACTAAAAGTTTTGCACTTCTAGCTAGTCGGAACTATTTGAATTTCGAATGTTATATTTTTTTAAACGTTGCAACCTTCTTTGTAATAAAAAAAAACAATTGGCGGGAAATGATTTGTCAATTGTTTTTATCACACATCAAAGTTCTACGTACGCAACGAAAATGGAATTAAGACGAAAAGATTTTAGAGCGATGATTTCTTATGATTTTAAAAGTTCTCTCTCTCCGCAAGTCTGTGCCGCTCGTCTTCAAAATGCTTTTGGGAGATAAGCACCTTATTTGAGCACTGAGAGGCGATGGTTTGCTGAATTTGAGAGAGGTCGAGTTTCTTTACATGACGAATTTCGTGAAGGGCAGCCTTCAACTGCCGTCAACGAAAATAATGTGGCTACTTTTAAGCGGCTAATTGAAGAAAACCCGCGGATTACCTATGAGACAATTCGAGGACTATTGGGGATTGGTATGAGCCAAATTCAGAAAATTTTACACGAAGAATTGAAAGTTCGGAAACTTTGCTGTCGTTGGATCCCTCATGAACTGACAGCGGAGCAGAAGCGGGCTGGTGTGGAATGGTGCTCACAGATGCTACTGAAGTACGACCACGGACATTCTAATGCTGTTTATGACATTATCGCAGGAGACAAAACGTGGATTTATTGTTTTGAACCTGAAAAAAAACAGCAATTTTGTGAATGGGTGTTTGAAAATGAGAATAGGCCAACAAAAGTGAGGCAGGCGAGAAACGTTGGTAAAAAAATGATCGCGTTTTTTTTCTTAGCTACGGGTCCCATCTGTACAATTCCACTTAAAGATCAAAAGAGTGTTAATGCCACTGTGTGTGTATTCTACCATTTGTTTACCCAGGGTGTTAGAAAAAGTTCGCGAAAGACGACCCAAAAACCGCGTTCTCCTACATCATGACAACGTTTCTTCACACACGGCCAACAAAACAAAGTCATTTTTAGCTTCCGAAAAAGTACAACTTGTCACCCATACTGCGCATAGCCCCGACCTAGCACCCTGTGATTTCTGTATATTCGCAAAACTTATAGTGTGACCTACGTATGACAAGAAATGTAATCATTCATTTATCATTACCAAAGCATGTTTCATTTATCACTCATTATTCCTTACAGCTGCCAGCTCGAATACGACACCTTTTTCTAAATACAGAATGCAGACAATAGACGACATGACCTACAATTATGTGACACCAATTGCACCACTTTTGCCGACAATATCAGTTCTACCCACCCCACCGATCACGACCGACCCCACCGAATTTTATCGACATCTGAGTCCAATCAAAACCTTTCCAAAATTCTTAAAACCACCTGCACCAGTGTTCAACGATATCTCTAAGTACCCCAAAATTTCTAATGGCGATAATATTACTGTGTTCACTTTAGAAGACGTTGATTCACCTATGAAAATTATTCATCCAGATCATTCGTTGACAAGCAATAATAATAATCAGTGGATTCCCAGTGATCAGAGACAGAAATCTTCTAATTCAATGTTACGAGACTCTATTAATATTCCAAGTGCACATTCACAATTATTGCAATTTCCAAAACAAAAATACAATGACTTCGTTATATCTCATCATAAAATGCATGATATGATCCAACATTCTAAAATTCATCCAGTAGCTGAAATAAAATCACCATCTTCTTCTAACGGTCTCGTGAAACCAGTTTACGAGCCTTTTAGAAAAGTACCTATATCAAAATTTGATCAATTCAATTATTTTTTACCAAGCTATGACAAAAAACCTTCCATGGGTCCATTTAAAATAACTTCTGAGCCAAAAACGACACCTGCTCCGTTATATCCTACGAAAACCTTTTTTGAACCTATACAGAACCAAACCATTGATGACAAGCCTTTACAAGAATCCTCGGGAACTCGAGAATTCAGTCAGAGTAATGTACGAGACCATCCTTTTCATGGTTCTCGTGCTAAGCACGTCACTATACTTAGGACTAAAGACTTGAAGACAAGACCTAATGATGACGCTTCGTGGAGTCAAGATACAAAGACACACGTCTTGACCAAAGCACCAAACCCTTACGAGACTGTTCTGTTGAGACCGGTGCCTAACGTTAGGGCTGAATTAACGTCAAATTATAATCACAATGCGAAGATTCCACGGATTGCTGAGAAAACATACTCAGCCTTAGATTTAGAGCATCTACTGACTCAGATGGAAGTGGAATCCGAGGTGAATAGGAATCTTGGACGGTCGGCGGACAGAAACCGCGATGGAACCGCGGCAGGTCAGCTCCGACTGTGTTAGCTGTTTGTTCTATTTAGTAGTAGCTTCAAGACGATGACTTGACTTCCAAAACTTGACTGACTGAGACTTTGCCTTGTAACACTAACAGTTTCACTTCATGTTTTAGTAGGTTCTGTGATTAACTGTCCGTGTTCATGTATTAACATTATCATTTCTTCACTCACTTAACTAACAAACAATAGTGTAACAAATTTTATGTAAATATAAATACGAGATATTTGTTCATGATATTTCTGTAACCAAATTTGTATGTCTATAGGTCAGCAAACTACAGCACCCGATAACCCAACACATTCACCTCATCCGCAACAACCCTCTTTCTTACCAACAATCCCACCTGAGATCCATTTCCCTCAAGAGGACATACCGGACTACGATCAGAACAACATCCATCGGCCAGTGAACTCGGTGCCTGGTCTGCCACCAGGACTGCACATACCAACGAGCTACGGGGACGATAATAAGAAGCTATCGGTCATCTCTCTGCAAGCTGACTCGCCAACTAGTGTGATGATGCTGTTCGGGCTGCCTCCTGTGCTGGTGGGGTTGCGAGGGAGTGTGGACTTGCGATATACTGATAAAGCGTTAGTATCTATTTCTCTAAATCAAATCTATATCTTTATTTCCATTACGTATAGCGTATTACAAACGTACATCCCCTCGTACAAACACAGTAAGTTAAAAAAGTACGAGATAAATTTTAAGGAGTGATTAAGAGTCGAGTCGAGTCTAGAATACAAAAAACATATTTAAAACAATCAAATGTAAAAAAAAAGTATGTTCTATTAGACTTGACAACTATGTGATCGTGACACGCTATTACAAACGTTTATTTTACGAAATTTGGCTCGTATTTAAACATCCTGTGTAGAATACTAAAACTTATGGCCCAATACCATTCCTAGGTACTAGGACTAGGTAGATTAACTTCTTAATGAAAAGTTTTTAGACACGCGAAACAATTTATTACTGTAAGTTGGTCAGTCATCAGTCATTTTATCTTAAGAAATCGGCAATATCTCTATGTAATAGGAATTATTCGTACAAACTTTTAGCAAATTACTTTGCAATTACATATTAAATATAAAAAAACAACTCGCTAAAATTTAAAAATTAAGATATATTATAGTACTATTGTTAATTTTACATTCCAATTTTCGGGCATGGATTTCCCGATATATTGCCTAGTTGTAAATTTCGTTGATAACTTCTTTAGGGATGAGGACATAACAAACTGGTACTCGCAAGTGTTCGCTCCAGCCGACGAGGTTCTGACGACTCCGCGCCTTGAGTTCCGGCTCACAGGACTGAAGCCATCTACCATGTACAAAGTTCGAGGCAAGCTGTATCTTCACAATCTGCCTGTGGAACCTGAAAGCGAGATCTACACTGTTCGAACTTTGGACTTACCAACGGTATGTGTATGCACCGGATAACACAGATTTGTCAAAGACTTGAAGTAGAGAATGCAGATTCATGTGTTGAAAAGGGCGTCTCTAAACCAGTAAACCTACATACTGGACTGGGTCCAGTATGTCTGTCTTTAAATAAAGGAGATGGAAACGTTTACATACAAATGTGGGCCTGGGTGTTATAGGATGAAAATGGTGTAAATTAATAGCCTAATACTTAGCAGACCTTTTAATTCTGCGTGTTTTGATAATCTGAGAGCCGATTAATTAAGGGTTTAGTCAAAGTGAGGTTTAAACTACCAGAACCCTTGCATGTTATGTGATTCACTGTGTCACTGCATTCTTAGTTATATGCTATTTTCAATTTCAGGTGGCTCCAACTGAAGAAAAACGCAAAGAGATCGACAGTCGACTAACTATAGTGGACGTCAACGATACCACCGCACACGTTAGCTGGAGGCATTTCTCAGAACAAGAACTACAGTTCATTGACGGCATTCAAGTCAGGTACGTGACTTTTTTATTCAAACCAAATATTGCTTATTATTACCGCCGCCTAAATTGTACGTCTTTCTGTAAAAATCATGTATTCATGTGTAATTCACTTGCATGGTGTGCAAAAAAGAGTATCCATCTATCTATTAGTACAAGAATAGTTTGGTTACATAGCAAATTAGTTTGTATCGCGATGTAGGATACGTCAGATTAGTTCGTATGTGGCGAGATAGATGTCACTACATCACTCCCCTCCGAGACCGGAGGTTGATAGCAGGTTGAGTCGTCCATACATCTTGTGATGCTTGCCGGGCCAGTGGAATGTTCTAGTGAGTCGGAACCAGATGCCACATAGTTCACGGTGAGTCGGAACTGTCTGCGGTGATGCCCCAGTGGGTCGGTGTGATGCTTCAAGTGCTCCAGTACAGTGCTGCGTAGTGGCTGGCTGCTGCGTCGACCAGGAGAGAAGTGCAGTGTGCTGTGCCAATGTCGCTAAGAAGGCTGTGGGTGATGATGACCAGGAATGCGCGTCCGCTGCATGCTGGTGCTCAGGACACCCGTAGTAGCCGTGGATGCTGGCTGGTTGTATGACTCGCTTGCTCGAAAGCTTAAGGAAGTGATGATGACGTCATGATGACGTAGCTTTGCTCGGGGTCACCAGTTATGGGAGAGAGTGTGAGAGGAACCGGGGTATTGAGTTCCTCATCCCCCATTGAAAAGGGAGGATCCTCCGACCAGACGGGTGCTGTGTCTGGTGGGCTACTGCCCGACGGTTGTTTGTCGGGTTCTTGTATATATATACAAGGTTCAATCGCTCCGATAATTTTAATATCGCGATGTAGGATACGTCAGATTAGTTCGTATGTGGCGAGATAAATGTCGCTACAATAGTAAGGATTGTTTAACTGTAAAAAAAATAAAGTATGCCTATATATACGTCCCACTGCAGTCACTGCAGGGCACAGGCCTAACCTCAACTATGAGGTGGCTTGGCTTTATGTATATTTTTTTTAAATAAAGTTCCACAAACTCTTGTTGAACTATCTGTACATGAGTTTAAAATCCACATTAAAAATCCTTATGAAAAACTGGTATTATAAAATAGACGATTATTTGAACGAAAAGAGTGCATGGACTTACCCTGCTTAGCTCGCACTTACTACATGTCTTGTAACTGTATTTCCTGTAAAAAAGGCAGACAAAGGTGACTGAGTTTGTTGCTCCGTTTCTTCTCACACCAGCCGATATGTAGTCCCGAAGCGGTGGTAGGGTAAAGCTATATTTTGGGACGTGTATAAGTGCCCGAAAGAGGGCCTATATACTGAACAAATGAGTATTAATGAGTATTAATTGGGCTATACTCCACCACGCAGGCCCAATGCGGGTTGGTGGAAGGGTATTGTAAGGTCACTGACCTAATCTTACTGTCAGATGTTATTAAGCCGCCCTAAGGCCTCTGACTAGACTTCACGACTAGTATCAAGCGATATTAGCCGGGACCAACTTTTACCATGCCTTCCGAAGCATGGAGATGCTTGTGATCATCATCATCATCATCATTTCAGCCATAGGACGTCCACTGCTGAACATAGGCCTCCCCCATTGACTTCCAGATTGGCCGGTTGGAAGCGGCCTGCATCCAGCGTCTTCCTGCTACCTTTACCAGGTCGTCTGACCACCTTGTGAGTGGACGTCCTATGCTGCGCTTGCCGGTACGCGGCCTCCATTCTAGAACCTTTCTGCCCCATCGGCCATCAGTTCTACGTGCTATGTGCCCCGCCCACTGCCACTTCAGCTTGCTAATCCGTTGGGCTATGTCAGCGACTTTTGTTTGTTTACGGATCTCTTCATTTCTGATTCGATCTCGCAAGGAAACACCAAGCATAGCCCTTTCCATAGCACGCTGTGCTTGTGATAAATGTCACTAAATATAGTTGGAATGGTCACCCACCCAATCACAACCGCGGCGTAGGTGGCTTTACTTTAGTAATCATTACCAAAGCGCTGCCATCACTGAGCTACAAGCACCTCATATTACTAACTAGTAGAATTATTAATACTAGTATAATAGATTACTAAACTGTGGCCCCCACAATTTCATACCAAGGGGGCATCTAGCAAAATAACGTCACAAACATTGGTACTTATTCATATCAGCAATAAAACGTCTTGATATTTTCAGATACCGACCAGTAGGAACACCCATTTACAGCATGACAGAATTGCTCCATCACAGTCGGTCTGCTGCAGAGTTGCACGATCTACGCCCAGGAAGTCGATACGAAGCCTCGTTGGTACTTATACCGCCTCCAAGAGCCTCTACAGAGCTTCAGGATCCTGGAGTTATTGAGTTTACAACTTCACCTTATGTTGGTAAGTAGCATTATAAATGCTGAAATATATTGACGCGGATAAATATTGACGTTCATAAGTGGCAGTTTTCTGTCCTAAATTGAATAAATGATTTTTGACTTTGAATAAGCGACTACTTTAGATAGTTCGATTGCTTTGAGACTTCAAAGATGAGTAGGTACTTGTTCAGAAAACATGGAATCGACGAGGATTGTCAAAACTAGTTCTTTAGGTCTTGAGCTTAACAACTGATGTAAGAATCATGTAAAAGCATTTTAGTTTTCCCATTTAATGAAATAAATAAATAATCTACACAATCACACCAATCATCTTGCCCCAAAACTAAGCAAAACTTGTACTATGGTGACTAGATAATGAATAAACGTACTTAAATAGGTTTACAAACATCCATGATTAAGGTGCAAATGCTCATCACACAAACATCTGCCCCTTGCAGGATTCTAACCCGCAACCGACAGGTTTTGTAGTCCTGAGCGTGAACTACTACACCAAACGATTATTTGTTTTTCATCTTTATATGCATATTTTTTTCAGATCCATACAATTGGACAGTGACAATAGAAGCCCGCGCAGTCGGTTCCGAAGCAGCTGAGCTGACCTGGCGAGGAGTTCCGTCTCCCGCTGAGCGCTGGGTGCGGGTGTACCGAGCGGCCCACGCTTGCGGCCAGCCTGCCACCCGCAGAGAGCACGATGCTTTCCGTTTAGCCGCTAGAGATCTGCCGCCTGCAGTGACGCTCACTGGCCTTCAACCTGATACCAGGTAACTACCCAGTCAGAACTAAATCCTTCATGGCTACTTTGTACAATGGGTCATTCTTTCATATCATATCAGCCTATTGCAGTCCACTGCAGGCCGTAAGCATCGAGCACGATCACGATCACGAGCACGATCGAACCGATGAAAGGTGAAGTAAACGGGTTTTCGAGTGGAGACCACGTCTTGGCAAACGTAGTGTAGGACGTCCCCCAGCTCGATGGACCGACGACTTTAAGAAGGTGGCTGGCAATGTATGGATGAAAAAAAAGGAAGATCGTGCTCTGTGGCGCTCCTTGGGGGAGGCTTACGACCAGCAGTGGACTGTAATAGACTGACATGATGGTTGAAAAACATACTACACTTCTTTCTTAAAGATTCTGTCTCTAATAAACAACTTTTAAGTGTGTGGGTTTGTGTTAAATCTCAATGAATGTGTGCAAGTAGGCTATGAACGCAAATAAGTGAGAGACACACAGTTATTTCTACGTCATTAGTTGACAATACCTAGACTATAGTAGTGTTTTTTGTTTCCAGATGTCGAGTCTGGCTAGAACTATTCCTGACAAATGGAAAAGTGAAAACAAGTAACGTGTTAGAAATCACAACAAAATCTCTAGACTCGCCAGAGCCTATTGACAGTAAGTGTGCGCTACATATTTTTATCTTTGTAAGTTGCATAAATTTTTAGTCTATTTTATTTACTAATGTTTTGTCTTCTTCAGATGAGATAGAAGCAGCGTCATCGTCAATCGCGAACAGCCGCGGCAGCCCTCGCGGCGACTACTACGGCGCCCTTGTTGTGGTGGGAGTAATAGCAGCGCTGGGAGCGCTAACATCGCTACTTTTATTACTAGTAGTCGTGAGAAGGCATCGACCACGATCTGTGCCAATCACACGTAAGTTCTACAAAGTCAGTTATTTGTGTCTCTTCGCCTAGCATACTCATTACACCGCAGCGGTATTTCATGAATGCCAATAATTGATTCCTAAATAGTTCTAAATAGTGCGCAAAGGAAGTAGAAGGAAGAAGGTTCACTTCAACTTATAAAATTATGGCCATAGTTTGGTGAGTACGCTAGGAGGAGGTTTCGCCTAGCGTAGTCAACCTTCGTGTGGGAAAACTATACAAGCTGTTAATATAATTCATACATAAAAAAGTGTATAAATATTAAAGACAGAAATAATGCCCTTATATTTACGAAATTATAGCCATAGTCCGGTGAGTACGCTAGAAAGAGCTTCTACGCCTAGCACACTCACCTCCGTGAACGCAACCGAATAAGCTGTAAATACAATTCATATCTCAATAAATAGTGCTTGAAATAGTTCTTCTAATGAGTGTAATTTTTACTTGATTATTGGCGTAAAAGGTTGTCAAATTTATAGGTAAACATATTTCACAATATTCCATGTTGTCAACTAATGTCTACACAAATGTCTAATGATAAATGTGCAGTGTGGTTCCGCATTTATTTCCGATCGGTATGTAAAACGGCCTTTGCTTAAATTATAATTGTATTTTTTAAAGAGAAAATAGAGTAGTACAATATTAACGTAGACAGCATTTTTTTTTGTCGAATGACTTATAATAACTGTAGTTAAAGAAATATGTTTTATATATATTTCAGCTGTGCCATCTGCTCCTCGCGAGGCTTCGCTGCCGCCATACGACAATCCTGCGTACAAACTAGAGTTACAACAGGAAACTATGGGTAAGGCATTGAAATAGTTGGTCTTTTAACTAATCAATAATACCTAAATATAAATAAATATGAGCCACACAACACACGAATTGTCATGGTTTTGAAGTAAGGAATTACCAATGTTATGTTATGCGGTACCAGCCAATGTATTTTGTGAAGCCAATTTAAAAAATAACGTTTTCTTAATTGACCCTACCCGGGCATCGATCCCGATTAATAAGGATGACGACTGCGTAAAGAAAGATATAATTTATTCAATCCGTCACATAGATAATCAAAAAATAATACGTAAACACTATTTTTTTCTTGTTCATCAACATAAAAATGACAAAGATAAAGGGCGTCAAAATTCGGGAGTGGGGGCTCGTGATGTCACGTCTAAGTAAAAATTGTACCAAGACGTGAAGTCATGCGGCATTTTAAATCAAAATAACTATCTGAAATATATTGATTATGTAAAAAAAATATACTTGTCCAATACACTTTGATAATCTACCTGATAGACGAAGAAAAAAAAGTTTGTCGTCATCGTTATTCTAACATTTTTTTAATTTTTTTTATAGATCTCTGACAGTTAAGCTCCCGTGGGCAAACCAATGGCCTAAACGGGATATCAGAGCGGGGCGTGGACGTCCCAAATGGGCGAACATACAACGAGATGGGTGTATGAGCTGCAACATACTGTGTATATATGTGACAAGGACAATGTCAGTGAAAGTATACGCGAACGAACTCAAAGTAGTGTTATTAAATATTTTAGGCGTTTCTGTTTATCTTGTAGATCTGTGAACATTATGTGGTCTTTTCTGATCTTAGAATCTCTCATTCAAGAATCTCTTGTCTTATTAAAAGTAATTTAAATATATTTATTTAGTGACGCTATTGTTAAAAGCTTATTTACTTATTAATTTTACAGTAAAATATAACTCATAAAACCTATCAAATGTAGCCTATCAAAATAAATTTTATTCAATACGAATAAATAAATTTGTATCAAAGAAAAAATACAATTATAGTTTGTTAAACTACTTAAGAGACAAATCAGTGAACTGTTTCACAAGAAATAAGTGCCTTAATTAATATATTATTACCTACCTTTTTACTTTTGTAAATAGTGTTATTAAGTAGGTAGTTAATTATTCGTGTAACTAAGGTGGTTACAAATAATTTGTAAATGTTTTACTGATACTAAACGACCACAATATTAATACTTTTTGTAATATAAATACATTTTTTAAACTCGTGTATTTTTTGTGTTAACCCCTCGAATCATAGGTTGATTCATGTCTTATTAATGAAGTGGAGGTAAAGTCACGAAAAGTTAAGGGAAAGGAATATCAATTACAAAAACGTCTTTAATTCAAATACAACATCAAATCACATTATATTTCTATAATAATAATACATTATATGTTTTATATGTTTGTATTTTCTTAACGACTATCCTAATCATTTGTAGCCTTCTTTTATGCCCACATATTATTTGTATTTTTAAATTTATATACGTTGCTATATTTATTTGGATGACTCGGAATTGAAAACGCAAGAAAATGTTTCATTTATGTATTTAATAATAAATTGATTTCTTTAAGAAAATAGATATAAAGATCCTGTTATTAAATAATCGTATTCACTGTTACTGGGCCCAAAAGGAAGTTTTATTAATTATGTCATTATAAACCTTTATTATACCTTATTCAGTAACGATAAATTTTCTAATATATTATTTGTTTTTAATCTAATAATGTACCTGTCAGTTTACACCGACGATACACAATAATGGAAACAAAATAAAAATCAAATGAACTTCATTTAGCTGGGTTAAATGAAACTCATTTGAGAAAATAATTAAATTAAGCGATAACAAAATACTTACAAAATTACGATTTTTGTTCTGATTGCTACAAAACAGATAAAAATAAGAATTTGTAAGTAACACACATACACAGTTGTTAAATGATTCATTGATAATAAAATGATTACGTCACAAAAATATTACAAAGTGAAATTTGTTTTTTATGACTGTCAATTAATGATAATTAAAATAAATTAAACATTATTATAAATCTTGGTCAACTTCTGATTTCTCATGTACAACGTATTCTTGATCATGTTTAACACTGATATGTTACCTGACTATTACAATTACACCGCCCTCTAAATTCTTAGAAGATGAACAAAACTTAAGTTACAGAGCGTATTTCTAAGTAAGATTCTAGTTACAAAAATAAATGGTATTTGCTATAATGTTTGCTATCAAAATTAATCACACTTATTATTATTAATGTGTCTCATAAATAATGTGCTCATTACCATTATAGAGTTGATATTGAAAATAAAAGTGGGTAAAGATTTAAAAAAATCACTCGTATGACACAAATTTCTCGCAATGATTCTTAAAATTAAAGGTGAATAATCAAAATTTTGTAATTAAAAACTTGTGGAGAGATAATTTAACACACTGTTCAATTAATTGGCGTAATAAACTTATAAAATGTAGAGATTACTATTTACCAAAAACTTAGATAAATATATATTTAGTTCAAGCAAAAGTAAGATTAGTTGGCACCAGAAATAAATTAATGTTAATAAATAATAGAATTATGATTTCAAGATGAAGAGAAGATGACATTTGAACCGATATTAATAAGTTTAAACGTACTATTTTTTGGGTTTAAATAAAAAAGATTTTATATTTGTAGCAGAACGAATTGCTCCAACCTAGAATTCGAATTCTGATACTTGACAAAAATAGTGGAATGTAATACAAACATTTTTTATTTTATTTTAAAGTATAAATCTCATCAGTTAATGAAACAGTTTTCTAAAGGAAGATTATATCGTGTTCAATGCAGTAGATATTACAAAATGCTTTAATAGTGAAATAAGAACAAGTAAACTAATGCATATTATCAAATAACTGAAATTATTAACTGGAAACTGTTTTGCAATATCTAATGCTTTAATAAAATCGACCAAGAAATGGTAGGCCAAAACTTATTAAAATTATAATGGAAATAGCTGAAAAGTATTTTTTCTAAAAAACAATGACCTGAAAAACTGTAATATGACCCATCATTTCTCAGTGCACTTTCCAGACCACTTTTACAAGCAATTCGTGTCGAAAACCAAACCAAAACCCCACCCGACCAAGGTTTCTGTTTATCTTGGTATTCCATTATACCAAAATAGTTTTTCTCGATCGGAATCTGTTCGTTAAACTCCTGCATCTTCCTCTTTGTTCCTTTACTGGCCACTTTTGCCTAGATGACATCATATTATTAGGCAATTTTTGAGATATTTTCTAAGTGCCTATACTTTCCATGTATAAATTCATACCCACTTTAAGCGATACAATTAGACAATCTTATACGCAAAAGTCACCTGTATTTCCAACGAGTTACAAAATTAATTCCCAACATAACTTAGTATGAGTAAAATGTAAGAGTCGTGCTCGGAGTACCATTTATTTGTTTTACTTAAAATCAATCATTTTCAGCAGAAAAATACAATTTTGTAAGTACATTTTGATTGCATTTTGTCTGCTTTCTACTCCAGGTATTGTCATTATCGCCAGCGAAGGCCTAATCCCTGCAATAATACAATACCACTTGATTACACAGAATTACGTTATATTTCTTTGTCTGGAGCAGGGCAGGACGCGATTATTAAAAGCGTGGATTGTCATGTGGTTATCGATTTAGTCAAGATTGAACTTCCATTTTGATTGAAGATCCACATTCCACAGCGACAGACAGAGAAGGCAACCTTGTTCGCGGTACGGGACCCTGCGCATTTCTGTTTAGGAGGGGGTATTTTCGAAGCATTTAAATTCCAATTCACATACAAATATCATGAATCTTTAGTAGAATGCTTAAATGATTTCGTATGAGAGTTAGAATTCTAATGTTTTGACAATCACGCCAGGACCAGATGTCCACATCAAGCATAAGAATCAATACTTTTAATAGTTGTATAATAAGAAATGTATTGAATCCCTGCCAGTCCCAGATGCAGATAGTGATTGTAAGGTCATAAAGATTCATGGTCCTACCTCGAATGGATCGAATCCCTTCCAGTCTTAGATGCAGATAGTGATTGTATGGTCAGAAATAAAGATCACGGTCCTACCTCAAACGTATTGAATCTCTGCCAGTCCCCAGGTCTACTACCAAAAACGAAATCAGTCAATACGATAATCGTTTTTCGGATTGCTTACTACGAAACGCTTCGGATTTTATGGAATAATACGGTTAATGACACCCTTAATAATTCATTCACGAAGTTGTTCCGATAATATGTATATGCATCTGATTAAAGCACCGAAATCCAATAGTGTTATGTAGTAAGTCTATCGTTTGCGTATCGTTTGTCTTTCGTTTCGTCCGAAACATCGTATTTCATTTATCGTAGTCGACTTCCTGATGCTATTGTATGGTCAGAGATAAAGATGGAAGCTACCCCGTGCACGACTCCCTAGTGCTGTTTAGTTGTTGGTGTTGTCCTCGTGCGCCTTCTTAACGATGGCGAGCTTGGAGTGCGGGTCCTGCGGCTGCAGCTGCGCGTAGGGCGGCGCGCGCGTGCCGTGCAGCACCAGCGACCAGCCGCGCACCCAGCCCGACGCCGAGCTGGGGCCGCTGCCGCCGTTGAAGCGGGCCTGAGAGATACAAGGTTTTTAGTTACGTGGAAATTGTTAGGTCGTACAGTTGGTAATCCCGAACACGGTGAACTATACCTAAATCAAACTCATACAGACAGAGAGAACGCACGGTCGCAACCTAAAATTTTGGAGGGGGTCTAATAAAATGTTTCTTTGTTGCACCTAGAAGTGAAGTCGCATCTAGGTTGTTATGGACATCGTAGTTCAAAAAATCCCCGTTAGATGTAAGCAAAACATAAAATGCATTGCGGATTGGAGCAAAAAATTGTCTTTTTAAAAAAATAACTAGATTGTTAGAAGATTTTTAATTCGAGGTGTACAATTCACGACACGATGACGTGTGACCGTATTCGACGGGGAGTGTCATGTCCCTTGTGACCCTCCCCCTTCGGACCACGCCTGTGAGAGAGAGAGAGATAGAGAGATAGACACACACATATACACGCATACCCACTCACATTCACAAAAACAATACACACACAGAGGAGACAGAGAGAAAGAGATAAATCGATATAATTATGTACAGACTGAGTAAGAGAGCCCGTTCTCCGTTTATGTTATTTGAAACTAGGTAATTTGTTTTTTTTATGTACCATAACTTTTGTATACGGCTCATTTGTGTAAGGTACCGAAGAATGTGTCAAGTGAAAGTCCAGAGCAGAACTTAACACGCTATCTTTAGAATACCCTGGATTTAGTTTTGTATAAATTTGTAATAACTATTATACCCTAATTGAATTTAAGCTCTTTAGCATTAGGCTATAGAATAGCTGCAACAGACATACGACTGGGCGGACTGCACAAAAATTAATAGTTCTGTTTTTGCCATTATTACCCTCATACCTCTAAAAAAATAAAGCTTACCTCTAGAGTCCAAACTCCTTGCGGATACTCGCCCCAAGTGTGCGTGGTCATGAAAGGCCACTTGGTAAACCCGTCCCTCGAGTCGTCGTCGTTGGCGCGCCTGCTCAGGATCATCGACCTGGGAGGGGATATTAGGTATAAGGGCTGACGTTTAAAAGTAGACTATGAGTCAAAAAATCGCCTGGGAGGATGTTACCATACCCGAACAAACATGAATGCCACCTTCAGAGCAGCATTCTACAAACAATAATTTCAGTCGTCGAAGCTAACTAAAATTATATTATACCTATGTATTTTCATAGGGTATGTAAAATTTCACAATGAGCACTGCACCGCTTTAACCATTTGTCCTTTACTTGTTTGTGGTTATGACCACTGAAGAAAGTCCTTTTCAATCATCGAGGCTAAAATCTTTAGTACTTTCATTAAAATTTCATACTAATAACTTTCCCTTTTCTCTATATTTGTCCTCCCTCTACCTAAAGGTCTTGTTTAATCGCCACTGGGTGGTTAGTAGCCTGGTAGCGATTGTTCGTTCTTATTTTCAGCCGATTAAACCTAAATTCTAAATCCTAGTGCTGTCAGTAAGAGAATAAGTTCTTACTTGGTACCCATAGGGCTCGTGAGGAATAGCTCCAGGTCCCCTCGCTTAGTGGAGTTGGCACTGACAACCGCCTGTACATGTTCCAAGTACCGTACTTCGCTGGGCGAGCCGGCACACGCGGTCGTATCTATCTTCATCGTTATGCTGCCTTCTGCTGGCACCTCGCTAAATAAAAGTACGATTTTGTTAATCAAGTATGGTGAATCTCAAATGTGTGTTGGTTCTTGTCCTATAAAAATTAAAATGGAAATTGTTTCTGGTCCTTAGTCTAGTAGATAAGATAGATCTTCAATTTCCTCCCCATTCTACTAATTACTATACGCAGTCGTTTACTGTCCAGTCCATTCGCCTCTGGAATTCCTTACCATTAACAATCAGAAAATCCGAATCGATTGCTATTTTTAAAAATCGGCTTAAAGCACACTTTCTTTCTTCTTGACACAAACTGCCTTTATATCTTAGAATACTACTGGTCACTGTTAGTTTCGACATCTTCTCGCATATATCAAGTAGTATGTATGTTTATTGTATGTATGTATAATTATTGTTATGTATTTAATTTATTTTATTTTTATTTATTTATTACTGTATGTATACGTTTATGCCATAAATTTATGCAATTCTATTTGTATCAGGTAAGAATTTTAAGAACTCTGCAACACCTTCCCCTTTCTTTAATGGTTGTCCTCTACCTAAAGGTTGTCTGGAAGAGATCGCTATTAGCGATAAGACCGCCTAAATTGTACATCTTTCTGTAAAAATCATGTGTATTTTACTTGTATGGTGTGCAATAAAGAGTATCTATCTATCTATAAGTTTAAGTTGAGATGAGTGTACCACTTACATATGAGTATTAACAGATCCAGCCTCACAATGGTACCGGGGCGGCACAGACCGCCAATTAGCTGCCAAGGCAGTCATGGCTCCGGCATCCAACACACCAAACCCAAAGAGATGGTTGAACTCTAGACCAACACCGTTCATTGTCCAATGGAACCGACCCTGCAATTAGACCTTTACATCACATTTTTACCAGAATCAGCAAACCTTTCAGAAGCTTCACATAATGATGCTAAAAATTTTAACTTCTGAAAAAGAATTAGGTAGGTACTACTGCTGTTCTTTGCTGCATAAAAGTATTAAAATTTCTCAAGCTTCTGGAAAAGTTACCATACGAGAAAATTTTAAAAGACAACATATTCTTTAATCACAAAAGGCAGCAGTGCGTTCTTTTAGTCTGGATACGGAAGACCAGTTTCGTTGCAGCTGAGATGCCCCGACATTAAGCTGCTGAGTAGACAACTTTTCAGTATCATTAATCAAAAACACTTTTTTTAAGTTACTATTGTACAACATCACAAACATTGTTCTGATCCTAGGGTAAGTAGCTAAAACACTTGTGTTATAGAAATCAGAAACAACGACGGAACCACAACACAAAAACCCTAGACAACATAGACAAGTTCGTCTTCTACATTGCCCCGACCGAGAATCGAACCCGGGACATCAGAGATGGTGGCGCTAAGTCCGGCGTACTCGCCTCTCGGCTACAGAGGTCGTCGGAATTGTAATTATTCTTCTACCTTTCTGGAAATTAATCGTAAAAAGAATGCATGGTTTTGAATAAATGTTCTTCTATTCTATTCTAATTGTCACGTACCTTTGCATCGTACAGCGAGTTCCTCTTCGACGTTAAAACAGTCAGATGTTGAATATCTCGCCACGTTAGGCTTGGACTGAAACAAAAACAAATGTCAAAAACCCTATTACCAAGTAAACGTTAGAAGATCCACAAAACAAGAACTTTACGGGAAAAAGAGATTGCCGTTGTAGTCACTAGTTCGTATATTTAAAGTTTTGGAATACTACTCGATACAATACGGCAACTTACTTCGCATGTAGTGCAAGCGCAAACACTCCAGCCGCCTCTGGAGCAGCAGCAGATGTCCCAGAGTGGGTTGCAGTGCATTTCCCGTAGAGGTCAGTGGTGGCCACGCCCGTGCTTGGGTCCCGAGCGCCGTTACTGAAAGTGCTCGCGAGAGTAGAGGAGCAGGATTCATCGTAGTGCGCGTTTTGACCGTCGTTGATAGCACTGGAAACAAGAACATATGCGTTAAGGAAATATTGTCTCATCATCATCATGGCAGTTCACAGTTGGACGTAGGCCTTCCCCTAAAGAGCGCCACAGAGCACGATCTCCCGATTTTCATCTAGCTACTGCCAGCTAGCATGACCACCAAAAGACGATATGATAAAGCAATATCAAAATATGATAGATATAGCCGACATGTTGATTCGCCGTGCCGGTGACGTCACATGTTATGATCGCTGTTTCGATAAAAATTCAACATGGAGCCTCCACGTTGAATTTAATTAATAATTAATATATTTTAAAAAATACAATTGGTGTCGATAAATCGCTATATCATATCGTGTTTTGGTGGTCATGCTAGGGGGAGCAGGCAGGGGAGCATCTTTCTAAGGTCCACCGAAATGGCGTAGGACGCCCCCTATCTCGGAGGACCGATGCAGTTTGCCGAGGCGTGGTCTTCACTCGAGAACCCGTTTACTCCACCATTCATCGGTCCTGCGACAGATGTGGCCGGCCCACTGCCGCCTCAATTAGCAAAATTTTTGGAATAAGTTCATTACTTTGATCTTCTGCCGGATGACCTCTTTTCAGATTATATCCCTTAACGAGATCCCAAGCATCGACCTTTCCATAGCTTGGTGAGTGATGTGAAGTCGGTGGGTTTGCTTTACTGGCATGTTCTACGTTTCAGCTCATATATCATATCGTCTAACATACTATGGCGAGTCAAGAGAAATTCTATCATCATGATCAGCCCATTTTAGTGCACTGCTGAACATAGGCCTCTGTCAATGCACGCCACTGAGCCCGATTATCGGTTATTCTTTTCAATCTGCTGCCAATTTACAAAAGAAGTTTTCCAGTATAGAGAAAATATTGTGTACTTATTTTCGTTATTTTTGGAAATTTGAGGACGAAAAGTAACATTCTCCAAATAAGGTTTTTTTTCTATCTTACAAAACTTAATTGTTAAGAAACTGACTTTTTTGTCAAAATGGTGATTTATAATTTCTGACTTCATCAAGTATTTTATATTCATATACCTTTTTCAGCTTTATATGGTCACTATAAAGCCTGTGGTCACGGCTCGGCTCGCGTGGAATAAAGTTTGTCACACCCTATTTTAGTTGCTTTGGAGATAGAATTAAAATAGTAGCCTGGTATGTCCTTCCCTAGGGTTCAAGCTTTTTCCATACAAAATTTTATCTAAACCTGCTTAGCTTTCACTACTAAAAGTAGCCTATGTCCTTTTCCAAGCTAGTCTATCTTTGTATTAAATTTAATCAAAATCGGTTCAGTAGTTTAAGCGTGAAAGCGTAACAGACAGACCGATATAGTTACTTTCGCATTTATAATATTCATCATCATCATCATCATTTCAGCCATAGGACGTCCACTGCTGAACATAGGCCTCCCCCATTGACTTCCAGATTGGCCGGTTGGAAGCGGCCTGCATCCAGCGTCGTCTTGTGAGTGGACGTCCTACGCTGCGCTTGCCGGTACGCGGCCTCCATTCTAGAACCTTTCTATTTATAATATTATATTAATATATTAATTAAGCAGGAAAGTAGGGATAACTCATAACCAAGCACCCTGTATTAAGGGCTACGCACCTGTTGATAGAGACAGTCCACATGGAGGCGGCGTACCCGTCGCAGTTGCAGTCGTCGTCCTCGCCCCCATCGCCGCTCGCCCACACGTAGATGTTGCCGAGGCCGTTGCGACCCTGCACAATAGATATTATCATTTTAAGACGGGGCATCCCAAAAACGTTTTGCTAGATTAGGTATATTGTTTATTTTATCATAGGATCAGAGCAATGTATGTGATGTTGTCCATTATTTATATAATTAAATTTATTAAACAGGATGTTGTTTCGAACAGTATCCAAAATTAAGGAGGCAAACGTGTTTAATCATACAAACAGCTCTTTAATTAAAAAAAAAAAATTCCTTTACAATAATGCTAGATTTTCAATTGCCTCTGGTAGGATTCGAACCTACGACCTTTCGCTATGCGAGCAATTGCTCTTTCTACTGTGTTACGAAGGATATAGTAATGTTTGCGAATTTCAGTTGTCGCCCGGATAGCGAAAGGTCGTGGGTTTGAACGTCGTATCCCACCAGAAACAGTTGAAATATTTTTTAAGTATAAATATTTTCCTTGATACAAACAGCTCTCACTACACGCAACATTGAAATAATGAAAAAAACAATTCGTTGCACCATATATTATCATCGAGGTAGAGCGTTAGTTTTATGGATAAACAAAAAAAAAAACGCGATTTTTATGTTGACCCAGTAGAAAAGGTTGTTTGTATAAAATAGCTTCATTAAGTCTAAAACTTTTTATAAAATTATTTATAAATAAGGACTTTGCATATAATTTTTATAAGAAATGAAAATAATGTATTTATCTTACAGAGTCTACGTACTCCCTGGTCTTGAAAAAAAAACAAGACTATCATTCTTGCACTAAGGAGACTCTCAAGTTTTCTCTGTAACTTATCGAATTTCATTCAGGATAAACCAAATATATTGGAAAGTGCTTTTGGGTATTGACCTTTATTGCAGTATAGTCAATTTAAATAAGTCGTGTAAAACTGATGCTGGCAGTTGTCCAAACAATAGGCTAGTTTCCGGGGCCAAAAAAATGATATTTTATTTAGTCGGTCAATTAGATTATCAAAAAATATTGGACCCATATTTTGTCTTTTGTCAATCAAACAAAAAATGGCGAAGATAAAGCGCATCAAAGTTTTCACGTGACGTCACGCCTTGCTTAAAAGTATTTCAAGGCGTGACGTTACGCGGAATAAAGTTCCGGGCTATATCTTCATCATTTTTTATTTGATTGAAAAAAGAAAAAATACGCATCCAATATTTTCTGTTAATCCAACTGAAGGACTAATTAGATTTTTTAAGGAAACTAGCCCATTCACTGATATTCCGACCCGAATGATACTGCGTTGAGACACACTTTCATCGCCACAAATGGGCTAGTTTCCTGGGTCAAAAAATATTATTCTATTTAGTCCGTCAGTTAGATTATCAAAAAATATTGGAACCATATTTTGTCTTTTGTCAATCAAACAAAAAAATGACGAAGATAAAGCGCATCACAGTGAGTACGTGACGTCATGCCTTGTTAAAAAGTGTCACAAGGCGTGACGTTACGCGGAACTTTAACGGGCTATATCTTCATCCTTTTTTGTTTAATTATGAAAAGAAAAAATACGTGTCCAATATTTTCTGATAATTCTACTGACGGACTAATTCGATTTTTTTAGGAAACTAGCCTATTAAGAAGAAGTATAAGACAAAACATATATACATATACACTACAAGTAACACTACTACTACTACTACTAGTAAGTAAGTAAGTATACACTACAAGAAAAAGAACAAAAAAGATTACGCTTCAAAACAAGTGTCATAGTTTTATTTCAATTCCCGAGCTTTCTCCAGCTGTCTCCTGCAGCGATTCATACAATAACATAAGGCCGCACACACACTACAACTTTAGAAAAACAACATTTAAAAAACCCAAGCCGAATGTAAACCTTATAAAATAAAAATAAATAGTTTTTTTTTATAAATTTTTTAGTTCGTCAGGGGTTCAGGGTCGGGGTTCTTTGTCTAAACTAAGAATAGGAGAATATAAATTATAGACTACAAATATTACTTACGCACCCTACGTTATTTTAATCAGTCAGCGAATAGCAGCCCCTGCGGATTCTCTTTGGTTACTTACGTCCTATTAGTCGGAGGGTTTCTTACTAAATTCAGTTAACATTCGGCATAGTTTTTTTTCTTCAATGTTTTCAATTATGTTATTTATTTAAAACTTTTTAGGGATCTATACGTTCATTTCAGTTGGACGTCGAAATACCGTATACGAATCTATAAATATAATAAACTTATCGTGATACAAAGAAAATTCAGATTTATCTAAAAAAAATGTGTAAGTTTATGTTTTTAGATGTGTACTCAATCATTTATTATTTATTTATTTAGACCAACCAACATCTGCTTACAATAATACATACGCATTGTTTTTCACGCAGTGTTTGATAACTTAATAACTAAATGCAACAAATACTTAAAGTTTTAACCAGTTACAAGGATTTTTCTGAGATGTATCAGACAAATATCAATTTTATTCCTGCTATTCGTGGTTTATTCATGTACATATGCAATGCTTAAGTACTTTGCACTTACAGTACTTGCACTGCTAAGCTACAGTAGCTATATAGAATTATTAAAAGTTAAAAAATACCTAATGAACTATAAGTCGTGTATGTGGTTCATAATAACTGTTAAAAGTAAAAAACCTAACGGTCGTTCTGGAGACGTATTTTTGAATCATGCGAATTCCAATCCGTATACGAAATCGCAAGATTCGCATGCGAATTCCTAAAATCACTATTTTTGAAAATTCATTCCGTGAACTTTGCAACGACCACTCGTTTTTGTTTTCTACTAGTAGAAAATACAGAAGAATTACATTGAGAAGTGAACGAATGTTTGACAGAAATTTAAAATAATAACTTTTTATTTACGTTCGTTAATGAGTTTTTGCTTTATGGTTTATAATATTTTCTGCGTGAAACAAAAATAGTTACAAGATTTCAATTTAATAGTAACACCTATTTCGAGTAATTCAAAAATGCGTAAAATCGTGAGCAATAGAAATGAATTTCATACACGAATTGTTTTCGTGTTCGAATTTGAGATTCATTTTTAATGCTTCAAAAATACGAATTGAAATCTGAGTTAGAATTTTAAATGGTAATTTGATGCTCTCTCTCGACTTTCATTGACGTTATTCTCGGGACACACTGTATAATAAATTGAATTACACAGTTGTGTATGCTTAGTTGAGCTCAATAAAATAAAGAAACTGTATGTAGCTTTGCAATTCTCAGTAGCATGTGGATGTGTACTTCCGCTAGTTGCAAGCAATTAGGCCACGACCTTATTTCTATCTGAACTAGGACAATTAAGATAACAGCATGAATTGTCGCAGGATAGGTCATCTTATAACACCGCCTTATGGATTATTTATTAAGTGTAGAGCTATTGTGAAACTATCTACTGGCGATTAAGCCTTATAGCTAAAAGTTACGTTTGTCATTTATAAACTAAATAAATTGTACGTTTTAAAAAATGTATACGTAACCTTCTTTTTTTTTATGGACTCAATCCTGCTCGCTATATAAGCAGAGCAGTGATTCTGCCAATGTCGAGTGATTCTTGATAATGTGTTCACAATAAATAACGGGTGTTTAATTTTTATTGCTTTTCTTGGATTCAGTGAAGCCTACTCTTCCCGTAGAAGCAGGTTTCAAGACGTCATCGGGTCAAGCAAGTTGTCTTGAGACAAGTCACTTGACACTCGATGCGGCGTTGAATATAATGATATTTCAAAAGTTTCAAATCTTTATCACTCACTGAAACAAACCTTCTGTCTTATTCCGTTGGGAAAGGGAAGAAGACTGACAGTTTATGAACATGTCTTAGATGGTATTGGAAATCTCTGTTCTAAACGTAATAATGAAAATATTTTTTTCTTTTTTTTATAATTTATAAAAAAATTATTTAATTAATTAGCGTTGCTAGAAATCGTCTACCAAACGCACCGTAACATTCAAAACTAAACTAATTAGTGATCTCTCGTATAGATAGTAGGTACGATACGTTTGTTTTAAATTTAGCATACTCGCCACAAATGACTCAATTGTGATAGTTTCCTTTGGTATTTCTAAGAGAGCTTACATAATCAAGTTCCGAGCACTTAACATACTTAGTCGTAGCAACAGCGTACTAAGCAAAGAGGACTACTTACCACTTTGCTTTCCCCTTAATTACTGGGAGGAAACGTTATTTAAAATAAACTCCTTATGTTATTTTGACAGTTCTGTACTAGGAATCTGTAATGTGGAGTTTTATTCGTCTATCAATTCAAAATTAGGTCGGAAGTTGTAGTCGCCGTTATTCCATTTCATGGCAATAACATCATACAGGGTTACATAGCCAAGGGTGCCAAATTTTAAAAATAAGATCTAGGGAACCATATTAAAAACTATCTTAATCGTTATTATTTTGAATACTAGTATACTACGAAAAAAAAAATTTTAAAATATCGAAAAATTAAGTCAATAGAGAGTCATTCATCACTGGCGTAGGTACGGCAAGCCAACAAGGACCTTACGCGGTGCACATACGGTGCAATTTTTTCACGAATGAGTTAAATTATCCACGCGTACGATTTTTAACAGCGGATATATTCAAAGTGAAAAAAAAAAAGTTCTCTGCATAGTTCGATTAAGTTACTGATTCTGAGCCACTCCTAAAGATTTGGCATCCCTTTACAATGTAACCCTGTATTTAAAACAATTAAAACGAGTGTGCCTGTTTAACTAATATAATTGAAGGCAGTATGCGAGCATTTTTTTGCACTCACAAGAGATTAGTTGGTGACTGTTAACTTTTTTATTTCTGACGGTATAAATAAAGTCTAAGTGTAAAGGTATTGTGATTGTTTATCATGTTGTTTCAAACGTTGGTTTGTTAAGCAAGCACGAGTTGTTTAGATACTGTGTTTAAACCGATACATTGTAAGTAAGGCATAATATATTATTATTTCTATCATTAAAGACATATAATCTAGAAAATTCTAGCTAGCTGATTGCTTTAGCTCGGTTTTCAATTTTTTCCCGGATATAACATCCGTGTGAACATTTTCATCCTTTCAGTTTCAGGAAATAACTTTCTCGAGGCTTTCGTTGGTTTTAGTTAAGCTGGTAAATGTTGTTATTAATGTTTTTTGCGACAGGAATAGAAAAAACATATGTATGTTAATACGGAGTTGACAGTTATAATTTTCGAAGCAGACAAATCACAATGAAAAATATCCTGTATATTTTTTTGTCTCGTAACTCGAAGATAACCTTGTAACCACATATTCTATACATAATAGTAAAAAAAAATGTTTTCTATGACTGATATACTTTAACACAATAAATGTAATTAATATTGAGGAGATAACATAAATAAAAACTCTGTATAAAACTTAGCCTAGATGTAACTTAGGATATGAATTTCGGTTTAGTTCACAAATAATTATGATGATGTTGGTACCTAAGCTAAGAAAAATTGTTTAAACTTTAGTTTGAGATTTAGATCTTACTTTAACTAATATTATAAATGCAAAAGTTTGGATGAGATGAGGCTGCACGGATCTTAATAAAACTTGGCAAAGATACTTTTTGTCCCTTACAAAATGTAGGTTCCCGTGGGATAGATTTGTTTTTGTTTTTAACGAAGTCATCATCCCATTAGACACCCGCCGTAAATATATTTACACCGTTAATTTGACATTGCAGGTATCTGCGTGGGTGGTTATTTGCGCTCACCTATCAATCTCAATGAAATTACTTGCCTACCCTCGACGGAGGGGGCGAGGCAGCCGACATTTGTTGTGCGATAACTATGCTTACGGTTTGTGATTGTGTTTTGTTTTGTTTTGGTATGAATCGTCGATACATTTATGTCTTTTTCTATATTTAAAAAACAAAGATTAGTTACACCATTTATAAATCAAGAACGGCTGAAATGATATTTATGATCTTTTTGGATTTGCCCTAAATAGCAGAATAACTATTAAATTATCGAAAAATTCACAATAAAAAAGTTCGTTTTCTATATCGAACCGACTGAGAATCAAACCCGGCATCCGCATAGCAAAACATAACACAATAGTCTTTCAAAATCACTACGCAAATGTGTATTAATGAAGGCAGGTTATTATGAAATTGAGAATAGTCAGTACTTTTGAAAATTTGTTTTTGATCAGCTACTTTTGATGCCGACTGTACAACGACACTGATTATAATGTATCGATTTCAATCTTAATCTGCTGCTTGCCCTGTAGGTAATATTTTTTTGAGAAACTTGCACAAGTTTATTTTCACAGTATTATCATCATCATCATCATCAGTATATTTATGCATTTTGCCTATGTAGTTATTACCTATTATAGTATTTAATTTACTTTTAACAATGTTAATAGATACTGAGTGTAGTATAAGGTAATTTTTTTTTAAGTTCATCTTTTTAAACGTTATGTCGCACCGCCCACAAAACATTTCTGTTAAGCCTAATCGATTGACAGAAAAAGCCTCATGACTGCATTAAGTACACCTTTTATTAGATTTTCATCGGTGAATACAAGTTTAAACAAATAAATCTCCTCAGCGCTAAAAATTCGCAAACCCAACAGTAGAGAGAGCCCGATAAATAGCTTCCCCCACTGTTTAGATAAGTTAACATCTCACAGAAAGGCTCTTTACGAGAACGAGAAAGTTTACGCAACTGATACGCTTTCTCAGGGAGCGAGTATTTTTAGTTCGTTGCTATGTTCACGGTCAATTATTTTGTTTCCACCTATTTTTACAGTCGTATCAAGTAGACAGAACAATTAATGCGCTATTCTAGAGAAAGGCAGATGTAATATTAGATTTTCGGGAGCATGTTGGTCGGCATCTCCCATGCCGAAATAAAATACGAAGACTGGTAGATTAAATTACTGGTACATTTTACGTTCACATAACGTTTATACAGTTTCTTACTATTATATAATTGTAAAAAGTTAAATAATTGCTTCTGAAACAACAGTCATAGACCTGCCTGAGCCGGTGCCTGCGCATGAGGCTTCTAACACCCCCTTTGACAGCTCGAAGTTGCGTTCAGAAATAATGAGTTCTCAACGCTACAAATTAATACCAGGAAGAACTGAAGGTCGGAGAACACGAGGCGTTTTCCATTTAGCACGTAAGCTAGGACTAGAAATGTGGTAACTATAAACTATAGCTACACAGTTAACAGAACTAGCTCAAGTCTTATTATTCTCTATTTTACTCGGGCCAAAAGTAAATTAAATTTATAACAGTACAGCTCATCAAACTCAAATTTTTTCAATTGATATTAAACTTTACGTGTTAGACTTTAAGTAAAAATTTGTTATGATGTGGTTGAAAGGCAATTGTAAAACAAATCAAGAAAAACTTTCAATGTTTATATCTTAGACTGTTGTGTACAGTCTCCCATTTCGTTTTCTTTGTAGTGGAGTGGAGTAGTGTCACGTAGCACTTAGTGGTGCCGAAGGGGGCTTGGGGCAAACAAAGAGAGTACACTAGCCGGCACGTTTCAAGGTAAATAAATAATGTGACTTAAAACAGGAAGACTAGATTGCAAAAAAAAATTGGAGGTCACATTGGCGTTATTCTATAAAATATAATAAATTTTCGAAAATTTTGATAGTCAATACGTACATATATTGTTTATAAAAATCAGGCAGCAATACATTTTTCAGTATGTTGGAATTTATGAATGTATGTACCTACGTAATGGATGATTATAGTCAAAGATATTTTTCTTTTCGTTTATTACAGTGGTAAAAAGATAAACGCATGACTTCATGTATGAGCAATTGCGTACACCTCTTCTAAGTACATTACATCAGCTATGATAAGCTAGGAAATCTCACTCTCGACGCCAGCTCAATAAAATAAACAGTACTTACGAGTAAATAGTAATAAAATAAGTAGTCCAAGTACGAAGCCCTAACAACCTTCTATATATATATAAAACAAAATCGGGTTAGTTACACCATTTATAAGTCGAGAACGGCTGGACCGATTTTTATGATTTTTGATTTGTTGAATTTGTCTCACTCCGAATAGCAGAATAACTATAAAAAACAGGGAAAAATTCCCAAAAAAATATTATAAAGGGGCGGTACGAAGTTCCACGGGACAGCTGTAAATAATAAATACTAATATGCTGATGGATACTTTACTAACTTTTTGTATATTTCTTTTCTTTTGTCAATGAGTTATATTTTTATTATAAAATAATTATTTATTTTATGTTGAAACTAAAAACCTGTTATGTACTTATTTACTCGTATTAGTTACTGTATTATTAATTGTAAACTCCCAAAAGCTCAGACACAAACTTTTGTGGTTTCTAAATGATATTACTTATGTATACACACTGTAATGTTTGTTTTAATTACAAATAAATGAAAAAAAAACTTAAATTATGAATATACCTAACTTTTATAATTATATGTATCTTAGTCTGTAAGGTATTTAGGCCTGGCGTGGTGTGTATTACCTCCAACACGGTCTAACTTTGTTTTGCTAAGAAAACCAAAATATAATTTAGCAATCTGGTTGCGCATGTTTATTTTAATTTCTTAAACTAAATAGTGGTTTATTGACTTCCAAAATTAGATTTCTTTTATTGATTAGATATATTTTGATTCCCGCCGTACTTGTTGTTCAGGCTCTCTATGATTGGCTAGAAGCCCATAAGGATGGCGCTGAATGTCACTTTTAGCAGCGATTCCATTGGGAAATAGATGCTTACACACATGATTGACAGCCAATAAAAAATATGTAATTCTCTTGTCTCTTGCTTGTCAAGCCGCCCGCAACGTATTTTTCTTTTCCTGATAAAAATATAATATAACGTATAACGTTTATGGCTCATTACATACCGCGACTAAACTAATACCCAAAGCCCAACAGTGAAGATATTACGAATTACGCCATATCAATTAAGAAGCAATTAAGAAGAAGCATACCCATGATGAAGTGCTGAAGGCCATCGAGGACTGTTCCGCAGGTTGGTGGGATATTTTATGTCTATTCGGTAGAAGAAGTTCATGATTTGGAGGTCTGTTTCCCTATTTAGGTTCCTATTATTTTATTTTCCTGTAATATCATACACCATTCAGAGCAACCATCAGAACGTAATTTGGTTCTGAAAACCGCACCGCTTCATGGTGAAGCTATTGACACGCTTCTCCACAGTTTCGAGCCGGATAAATATCCGTTCCTCTAAATATTCTTTAATCTTTTCGCTACTTACGTATTCATTGGTAAGTACGCAACCGCATCCAACCGCCATATTGTAATTTTCAAATTTTCTCCGTAAATTTAATTTTCGTGACAACTTTTCATTTTTCTCGTTAAATACATAGTCTTTAACCATGGCAAATACTAAATTAGAGTCCAAGTTAAAGGTACTTAATGCTAAAAAGGAAACCATATTCGCTCGGATCAATAAATTATTTGATTCATCGAAAAATATCTCTACATTTGATTCGCGATCTAACCAAAGGTTTTTGCAAGACTCAGAAAGCATTAATGAGTTAAATATAAAGTTTGAGTCGATTATTGATGAGATAAATGAGGTACAATTAGAAATCGATCCTGAGCATATAGTGGATTATAGTAATTTAAATACCTTCGAGGATTTATATTCGAGCGTTAAATACGTTCGAAATAAACTGTTAAACTCGACACCGCCTTCTAATACTAATTCACAAAATGGGTCATTTCATATTAAACTTCCACCTATCGAGTTGCCCTCTTTTGATGGCAAATCCGAAAATTGGCCTATCTTTTACGAGATTTTTCGCAGTAACGTGCATTCCAATGCACAGCTGACGGATTCGCAGCGTGTGCAATATTTAATGAGTAAATTGACTCATAGTGCCCTTAAAATGACTGCAGGTATCGTTCCTACCGGCGATACATATAAAATCTTGTGGGATAGTCTCGTAAAGAAGTATCAAGATAAACGTACTCTAGGAGTCCATTACGTCAACAATATTTTAGACATCAAGAGCTGTGTAGGTACCGCTTCGAGTCTTAGTGCGTTTGTTGAAAAGCTTTCCGCGTCAATGGCAGCGCTTAAACAGCTTAATATAGCAGATTTGTCTGATTTTATTGTCTTACAATGTAGTCTGCGGAAAATTGACCCGCAAACGCTCCAAAGTTTTGAGATTTCAGTAGGAGATAAAGACATACCTACATGTGATCAACTTATATCATTTATTCAAGACCGCGTGAAAATACTAGAAAGAACGCGCAATAGTAGTTCAAGCAACGCGTTCTCCGAACCGCGTAAGAATATTAATAATCGTGAGTTTCCGCAAAATAAAACTTATAAATCGTTCGTTTCTAGTAACGAGTCAAGCTCTCGTTATCAGTGTGTACTATGTAAAGCTAATCATAAACTGTATTCTTGTTCGCAATTTCGAGATACATTTAACCCGCAGAAGCGTTTTGAATTTATTAAAACGAAAGGAGGTTGTGTGAACTGTCTTAGTGTTACGCACACTGTCAGTAAGTGTAACTCACAACATACTTGCAACTATTGTGACAAGCAACATCACTCGTTACTACATTTTGATGCTCCGCCTCCGTCGCGTAGACAAGTTTCATCCTCATCCGCGCAGCCGCAGATACAACGCTCGACGGCGGACACCGCGCCACAGTGCACAGCAACATGCAGTAGCACTACTCCGAAACAAATTAATAAAGATACTTCAATTACGCTCACTTCGGAAATGAAACCGAGTCGTACTATTTTATTATCCACCGCTCAAGTATATGCTATGCGTCACGCTAGTAAAGACAAAGAGATCATACGTTGCTTGATAGACAACGGATCACAAAATAACTTAATTACTTTGGACTGTTGTAATCGATTGAACTTTCCTATTAGTAAAATGCATAATTCATTTCTGCAAGGTGTTGGCATGACCTCGCAACCAGTTCATGGTTATACTTATTTTGATATCGAATCCCGCACTAATCCGAATAATAAATATTATATTCACGCACTTGTGGTTGACTGCATCACAGATCGGCTCCCCGCAAATTATATTGAGGTGTCAGAAGACATGACTTACCTTAATAATATTCAGCTCGCAGATCTATCCTGGAATATACCTGGTGAGATCGATGTAGTACTTGGCGTTCAATTGTTTCCTCAGATTTACTTAGGAAACAAAGTAGAGTCTGGTTCTAGAGCTCCGCCCGCAATACTTACCACATTTGGTTACATACTGATGGGTGATATACTGTGTCACTCTCATTCATTGCCAGCGCAGTCAGCTGTTTTCTTTACTGCTTTTTCGAATAACGAAATTGAGTCGAACTTACACAAATTCTTTGAATTAGAAGAGGTTTCTACAAAAAAATTCCTTAGTCCAGACGAAGTCGATTGCGAAAATATTTTCACCGCCTCAGTCACGCACCAGAATAATCATTATAGTGTTGATTTACCGTTTTGCAAAGACCCTTCTGAACTAGGTGATTCTCGTTCAATGGCTCATAGACGTTTTTTAGCGTTGGAGCGAAAGTTTGACAAGGTAGATGGCTTACGTCAAAATTACAACCAAACATTGAATGATTATATGCAACAAGGTTATTTGTCAGAAGTGCCTAAATCTGAATTATCAGACGAAGGTTACTATATACCACACCATGCTGTTTTCAAGCGTGGTAAGGACAGCGCTCGCGCAGTTTTAGACGCCAGTGCTAAAACGCAATCGGGTTTGTCGCTTAATGACGTCTTGTACGTCGGACCTAATTTGCAGTCAGATCTATTTTTACTTCTGATAGACTTTCGGCTATTCCCTATAGCAATGACTGCAGATGTGAAACAAATGTTTCTTCGCATTGGTGTAAATGAACACCACCGCAAGTATCTCCGAATTTTATTTCGTTTTGATACAAACGAACCTATCTGCACTTATCAATTTAATAGTGTTCCTTTTGGACTAAAGCCGAGTCCCTTTATAGCTATGCGCACGATACGCAAATTAGCGCATGACCATAAAGACCGCTACCCTGAGGCTGCTGATATGGTAGATACTCAATTTTTCATGGATGATTTTGTTTATTCGGTTCCCGATGAACAAACTGCTATTAAATTGTCTCGCGATCTAATTGAATTATTCAAAATAGGATCATTTGATCTCATAAAGTGGACAAGTAATTCTTCCTCTTTACTGGAGGCACTTCCCGATTCTCACCGTTCGCCTGTTAGTTTTTCAGATTCGGACAATAATAATTATAAAATATTGGGATTGTCTTGGGATCCTGCTGATGACACATTTTCCTTCACTACGCACGAAGTTGATACCAATTGTACAAAACGCAGTATACTCTCTCTGGTTGCCCGCCTGTTTGATGTTCTTGGCTTAGTCGCTCCTGTCGTACTGCTTGCTAAAATTCTAGTTAAAGAACTTTGGTTAAGTAAAATAGACTGGGATGAAGTACCGCCGGAGTCTATACGAAAACGTTTCGCTGCTTTTGCTATAGATTTCCCAACACTAAAGACTTTGAGCATTCCACGTCATATAGGGGTGCACTTAGATTGCGTGGTAAACATTGTAGCTTTTTGTGACGCTAGCTTCAGTGGCTATGGGTGTTGTATTTATTTACACATAACAGATCCTGCAGGTAATATTGCTGTCAGGCTTTTATGTGCTAAATCAAAGGTATCACCGAATAAAATACAAACGCTGGCTCGCTTAGAACTGGTAGCAGCCTTACTTCTTTCCAAACTTGTGCGAGTTGTTAAAGAAAGAATATCTGTCCGCACTCCAATCGCAGGAATTTATGCCTTTTCTGATTCCACAGTGGCGCTTTCTTGGATACATTCGTCTCCCCATAGATGGTCTATTTTTGTTAGCAATCGCGTAGCCAAGATCCAAGAAAATTTGCCACCCAATTGTTTTCATCATGTGTCAGGCAAGGAGAATCCCAGCGACTGTGTATCCCGGGGAATGTTACCTTCTCAACTGGCATCTCATTCACTATGGTGGGATGGTCCAGTTTGGCTTCATAAACCAGTTAATGAATGGCCAATTGATGCATTTTCTCCATTAGATTGTGAAAAATTACCTGAGTTCAAGACTAAAAGTAACACACTTATTACTGCTGCTCAGGGCGACCCTCCTCTAATCAATGAAATATCGAATAAAGTCAACTCTTGGAATAAACTTGTAAACATATTTATGTACATTCTAAAGTTTACTAAAAGGTTGCCAAGTAATGATCTTGTTCCTAATATGAATGCTTCCGAGATTTTTATAATCAAAGCCGTTCAGAGTATGCATTTTGCTAATGAAGTTCAATTGTTGAAAGCAGGTGAGCTACCTTCGAAATATTTGCGAAGTTTGTCACCTTTCTTGGATTCAGACGGTGTAATCCGCATAGGAGGTAGACTTTCTAAATCTGACCTTCCTTATGAAGCTAAATACCCCGTGCTCCTTCCCAAACGCGACCGCATAGTTGACCTTCTTATTGATCACTATCATACCGCTAATTGTCATACAGGACCTGGACTGCTAATGTCTATTATTCGTCAACGATATTGGATACTAAATGCCAGATCAACAATACGCGCACGTTGTCGACAGTGCAACGTTTGTTTCCGCTTGAGTCCCAAGCATCCAACTCCCAAAATGGCAGACTTGCCTGCCTGCCGCATCCGTGATGCTAAGGCATTTGTTCATACGGGTACCGATTTTGCCGGCCCAATTAACTTCCTTCCTACTAGACGTAGAGGACAACACTCTCAAAAGGCATACATATGTATTTTTATCTGCCTCGTAACGAAGGCAATTCATATTGAATTGGTTTCAAGTCTTTCTTCAGACGCATTTCTATCTGCCTTTAAAAGGTTCATATCCCGCCGCGGTCCAGTATCGGTAATGTATTCAGATAATGGTACCAATTTCGTCGGTGCCAAAGGTCAATTAGACGAAATATATAAGTTTCTATTAAATTCAGAATTTGAAGACAACATTAAACAAGAATTAAGTAAATATCGTATCGAATGGAAGAGAAACCCGCCAAAGGGAAGTCATTTCGGTGGTATATGGGAAAGTAATATTAAAAGTATAAAAACTCATATGTACAGGGTTGTAGGAAAACAACTCCTAACTTATGAAGAACTTCTAACTGTACTAGTGCAAATTGAATGCATTTTAAACTCCCGACCGCTCGTCACGATATCAGCTGATCCTCTTCCGGACGTGTTAACTCCTGCGCATTTTCTGATGTCCACTCCCTTGCGTTACTTGCCTTCATCTGACTTAAAAGATGAAAAAATCACGCTGACTAACCGCAAGAAACTTTTAGACCAGCTTGTTCTATCTTATTGGAATAAGTGGCGCCTTGAATATTTGCATACGCTGCAAGTGCGTCAAAAATGGTGCACTTCAGAACGTTCAGTCGAGATTGGGACTGTTGTTCTAGTAGGCAATGAAAACGTACCGCCTTTGCATTGGCAACTTGGAGTAATAGTTGAAGTTTTTCCCGGTTCCGATGGTGTAGTTCGAGTCGCTTCTGTTAAGACCAATTCGGGTATTTATAAGCGACCGGTTACTAAATTGTACCCATTGCCTACACAGTAAAAAATAATAATAAAAAATACATTATTTTACTATCATAATATTATATAAAATAAAGTTATTTATGTTAGATTAGAGTAAATATTTGTTAACTCATTAAAGCTATTTTATAATGTAAATTATCACTTGAATTCTTCATAGGATATATCGAATAAGGTTTCCAATGTTCTCATCTGATAATTTAGTATCAATCTGAAATGTTTCTTTAGTAATTTCATTAATTTTCTTTGAAGTTCTGTCGAACTTCAAGGCGGGAAGCATGGTTGCGCATGTTTATTTTAATTTCTTAAACTAAATAGTGGTTTATTGACTTCCAAAATTAGATTTCTTTTATTGATTAGATATATTTTGATTCCCGCCGTACTTGTTGTTCAGGCTCTCTATGATTGGCTAGAAGCCCATAAGGATGGCGCTGAATGTCACTTTTAGCAGCGATTCCATTGGGAAATAGATGCTTACACACATGATTGACAGCCAATAAAAATTATGTAATTCTCTTGTCTCTTGCTTGTCAAGCCGCCCGCAACGTATTTTTCTTTTCCTGATAAAAATATAATATAACGTATAACGTTTATGGCTCATTACATACCGCGACTAAACTAATACCCAAAGCCCAACAGTGAAGATATTACGAATTACGCCATATCAATTAAGAAGCAATTAAGAAGAAGCATACCCATGATGAAGTGCTGAAGGCCATCGAGGACTGTTCCGCAGGTTGGTGGGATATTTTATGTCTATTCGGTAGAAGAAGTTCATGATTTGGAGGTCTGTTTCCCTATTTAGGTTCCTATTATTTTATTTTCCTGTAATATCATACACCATTCAGAGCAACCATCAGAACGTAATTTGGTTCTGAAAACCGCACCGCTTCATGGTGAAGCTATTGACACGCTTCTCCACAATCAGAAACAAAAAGTCCGTTTTGATAAACAATAGGTACTTTCTTACGAATTATAAGCATTCATATCATACCTCAATTGCGTTATTTTCTCAGTCAAAGCACTAAATTCTGAGTGATTCTTAAAAAAGTATCCAAAAATAGCCAACAAGCAATAAATATTATCAAGTAAAATGTTTTTGTGCAAATCGTTATTTATTTTGGAATCCTCAGCAGACGTATAGCTGGCAGAATTATCTGATAAGCAGGTGTCAGAAAAAATGCCTAAGTCCGAATAAAGGGGGGTTCGATTATCGAAGATGCCACCCTTTTTGCACCTGCCTCCCCGTTTCTGTATTTCGTATTTTTACTTTACCGATGAACGATTGTTCTTCTCATAGAATCAAGATTAAATTTTCTTATAATATTTATCAAGTTTGGCTACATATGAAACGAACCAAAATAAAAAATCAATGGACATACTTCGAGAATGGGAACTAACCTAACAATTAAAAATTGTTGTATTCCCAGTAAAATATTTGAATGAAGTCTAAAATTTATTAGCTTACCTTAACGTATTCTTACTCACAGATAGGTCTGTGGTATAACGATATCCTCCTTGGCAGATACAAATTGGAGCTAATACGGTGGAGTTCATTTCTTAGTTCCTGACATTAATTCATAACCCTTGGGTTGGACACACTATGTGTGTATCAAATAGCATTCTGTATCTCGCTCAGAAATAAACAATATTACTTAGATGTCACAATTTAAGGTGCATTTTCATCACACCGAATTTTCAGATCACACAGAAATTATAAGTATAACATACCTCGTTCACGCCTCTGACAATGGCCCTCATAGTAGCGTTGCGGGGCCCATCCACTGTCCGCCCGTCGTCTGTGGGGCCCCACGACGCGCTGTAGATGTGGATCTTGTGGGGCTCGTGACCCATGGAATTCGCTTCGATAAGATCCGTCATGTAAGGCTGGTCTAACATTCTGATACCTGTAAAAGAGAAATCAAAATAAGGTCCAGGTTCTTCGTTGCAAGCAGTTGAGAAAAGCAGAGAATTTTGAACGCTTTCAAGTTCCGTAGTAAAAAATACCCACGAGGTATAGTACTTTACTAATATTATGCTGTCTGTCTGTCCGGCAGTCCTATCTAAGTAAAGGTAAGCTTAAATTTTGCAGCATATCGTAGCATGTTAGGTGTAAAATTACAGTCAATGTCAGGAATACAATTACCTGATCCAAAACTAGGACAATCGATGTAGATACGAAGGCAGCAAAACTGAAGTGGGTATAGGCAGTCATGTCTGCTCGGTGCATCCAGACAAGCGCACCCAATCACAACTCAACACGTAGTTCAAGATCGCCACTTAATAAACTCCTGAAGATGGATATTGCCGTAGGGACAAAGAAACGAAGGCGTGACGATTTTGAGTGTCATACGAAAGATAAGCTACGAAGACGTGAACGAATTTGAGTGTCATACGAAAGATAAATACTTCGATCCTCATAGAAAAGCATGGAAGGACTTTTGCCTTTGCCTAGCAGGCAATCAGAATCAGATGTTAAAAAAAAGATGCCTGATAAATAAGAAAAGAAAGAAACTTTAAAGTAACTATGTTGTTATTGCTCTAACAAACAGTAGTAAACAGAGTATCAAATTAGGTGCAGACTCTAAAGAATCTCCTACGGTACGGGACCCTTGGTGCCTTATCAAGGGAATATGGCTGACGCTGACAAGGGACTATACCTGGTTTAAGAGGTATTTTAAAAGTTTAATATTTATAAATTCTAATAAAACGATATTGGTCTGTTGTTTTATCGAATAAGTATACAATTTGGTTGTCAATCTAGTCCTAAATTACTAACCATTCGTTGTAATACTAACCATCGATTGTCAACTGTCGTATATACCAAATAAATAAAATAAAATAAAATATATTAAAAATATGCGCAAAAATGCAATTAAAGTATTCATTATTAAAATGAGATTTATATTCCTTAAATATCCACATACAATAAATATTAATTATCAGTGAATTCATAGAAACAGTTTATAGGTTTTTTTTTGTAGCCTTTTTATTTGGAGCTCTAATTTCAAATATAAAGCGAATTATTCGTTAATCTGCAACCCAGTTTTAGTAAATATCAAAGTTTATTTATTACAGGAAGCCGTAACGGGATTAAGGCGCGTGTATATTTCCCCAGTTTACGCAAACGTAAAATACTTTGTAAATAAGCGAAATATTATACCTACGCAAGATTTTATTATTCGGGTTTCGATAGAGAAATTAAATTCAGTAAGATTACCACCTACGTAATGTTCCAAGAAATAAGAATGAAAGTAGGAAAACCAACATTATATTAAATTCCTATTACGTTGTGCTTTAGAAATGCTAAAAATACTGAAGTTCCCTGTGATATACGAGTATTTAAAAACTATCACTAAACTATTATTATAAAGAATTCTTAATTTAATCCTGATTTTACAAATACAAGGTGTCCTAATAAACTGTTTTCTAAAGTCCTAATCACTGTATGTACCTAGTCATGCCATAAATACTGAAACAAATAAAAAAAAGTTTCTATTGCAAATAACATTTATTACTTTTACAGTGTGTTAGTTTAATATATAAATATAAAACAATTTAAAATATAAAAAGCTTATTCGAAGTGGTCTCCATTGGCTGCAATACAGTCCTTTAAACGTTGAGACCAGTTATCAATAGAAGCACGCACTCTTTCCATGGGAAAATTCTTCACTGCCAATCGTACGGATTGTTTTAGGGACTCCGATTTATCATGGCGCTTAGAGCAAGCCGTACTCTCTAAAACTGACCATAAATCATAATCCAGCGGATTAAGATCGGGACTAGACGACGGCCAGTCTTCAGCTCTAGTGAAGTTCGAAACGTTCGTTTCCAACCAAGATTGCGTAGACCGAGCTTCATGACCCGGCGCCGAGTCTTGCTGGAAGGACCATTCTTGGTTATTGAACATGGTGTTGTTAAGGTAGTGAACCTTCTCAAGAATGGTATCTTGATACACTTGTGCCGATGTTTTGATACCTTTTCACAAAAGTATGGCTCAGTCACTCCTTTATAGCTAATACCCCACCAAACCATCACTGAAATCGGATAGTGCCGACGTTGCACTCTGTCGACTAATTGGGAAGCTTCCTTAGAGCTTTGAGCATAAATACGGTTATTTTGTTTGTTAAAATGTTGCTCAATTGTAAAAACTTTCTCATCCGTAAACAAAAATTTTCTGTGACCTCCCATTGCGTACCGCTTTAGTAGTTGTTTCGATTTTACCACCCTATTCTTTTTTAAATTATCAGTTAAGAAATGACCAGTACTCGTACATCTCTTATAGGCTGCAAGTCTTAAGTCATCTTTTTAAGTATGCGACATTGTTCTAGCTGCTATCTTCATCTCCCGAGATAAAATATTTTGCTTTCGAACAGGATTTCTTCGAATTATTTCCCTTACTGCTTTGACCAACTTTTCTTTTTTAAATTGTCAGTCAAGAAATGACCAGTACATCTCTTATAGGCTGCAAGTCCTAAGTCATCTTTTTAAGTACGCGACATGGTTCTAGGTGCTATCTTCATCTCCCGAGATTAAATCTTTTGCTTTCGGACAGGATTTCTTCGAATTATATCTCTTACTGCTTTGACCACACTACGTGGAAGGCCAGATCTTTTTCTGTCACAAACAAAGAAGGTCTCATTGTACCTATTAATAGCCCGGTACACAAACATTTTACTAATACTCGTACCAATGGAGAGTTTTAAAAATGGCATTTGGCTCTATACCTACTTTGTGTAATGCAATTACAGCGATTCGGTTCTCTTTATCACCCCACTCCATTTTAATATCGGAAAATATTGTACAATGTATTGGCGCCAAAATGATAAAACTCAACGAACAATCATATAAAAATGACAGATTCCAAATTCAAATGTAATATTTTGTTATTTTTAATTGTAACAGGCCAGCCTAAGTATGTGTGTTTGTAAAAAAAAATTTTTAAAACCAACAAAAGCATTTTTTTTATATAGGCCTCAATTAAGCACTTTTACACGTCCCAATTTTTGCTTACCCTACCACTGCTCCGGGATAGCACCAAGAAGAAGCATCGCAACAAACTCGGTCACTGTGGTCATCCTCTTTTTAAATAGTATGTTTACAAGAAAATTATATCTACCTGTATGAGCAGGGCAGTATTTAATTAAAAATAAGCTTAATGCTATTAAAATTTTGACATTAAGGTTAATTCAACAATAGGTTGTCGTAATTTGTAAAAAAAAAAAACAATACATTTCCCTATGAAGGAATTACTTACTCTATGCAGTCCGAAATTTAGAACGACAAGTATCGTATATCTTCATTTCAAATTATGTTTGTCGCTTTTCTTATCAAATAGATACAGGTTATTGCGAATGTACATAATTGCAGTTTTTTTTTTCCAAAAACCAATGGTGATTCTGATATTCCTAGAGGTGCTTTATCTCTAGCTCTCTTACAGCTTGTTACAATTTTTTGGGACACCTTTATTCTGATGACGCGACGCACCACTGCGATCTACGTTGCACGTTGCGCCATCTCTTGCTGACAATGCTAGTTTGATAATAATGATGTCAGTAATCTGCCATCATTGTACCTACAAAGTTGAATGAGACTGTGTGTACAGTTACCTACGAGTACAAGCACCTCTCATTAAGAGCTTAAGCAAGTAGATGTTATGTTGTAATACAACATTACACTTTCCCGGTAATGTTCTGCTATCCAATGTTTGGCGAAATGCTCAAATTGACTACAGTGAAGCAAAGTTGCTAAGTACATTAAAGCCATGTTCAAGCGAATTCTGGAGCGTAATGAAAATCGCTCATGTTATGTACGAAAGTTTTCATTTTTTTAAGTGCACGTAGGATTTTACATCAAGCTGAAATACCTACCTATAAAGAGTGTGGCCTTACCATAAAGACTTACTATTGCAATTCTCTCTCAGTAAAAAGACAATAACTGTCGTACAAATCTTAAATACTAAGGGATCTTTAAGTTATATAACTGGTTTGTCTCTATTGTTGGAGAACTAATAATTCGAGAATATATTTTTGAGCCGTAGGTAAATCGATAGAATCAACACCGAGAAGATTTATTTAAGTAATAATTATAACCTGTTAGTACATACTTATCTGTTTAGTAAATACGCTGTCTATTCATTAGTTTACGTACTGTTTATTGTCTTTAAGTTTATCTCTTTTTATATTTAATATGTATATTATTTAAGTCTAGCAGCTCGGCTGTCCGTCCGTGTACCTCACTCGACGGGGCCTACTGAAAACCAGCGTCGCGGCCTACTCAGGCCGTGGCTCAAGCTGAGTGAGGTCCCATTATCCCGGACATCACAGGCACATAGTGGCACCGCTTGGTTTACTCGATTTTCAATGATTATTATTATTGTTTTTTTGTTTTTATTACTTGTTTTTCTTTTTGTGTCATTTGTACTATTTGTGTGTGATGTCCAATGTTTAATAAATATCTTTTCTTTCTTTCTTTTTAGCCATATTCGTAAGAAACCGTATCTTATTTACATTCGTAATTTATTCTGGTAAAGCGTTCATTTATAATAACTAAATGATTTGGAGCTCTGCCAAAACAACAATTTGTTGCTGTGTAGAGTGTATTTGAATTACAGAACGGTGGTTGTAGCTCAGTAGTCGAAATGTCGTCTCACATCGGTGGGTCGTGACTTTTAGGGCAAAAAAGGAAAAAAACATCAAAGTTGGTCTAATGTGCAGCTACCTTAGACCTATTTTGATGCTTTTTTTTAAAGCTTAGGTGATCGACATGCTACTTAGCTATCATTTATGAAGATGTGTTAGGTGAACATCAGCTCATTTCCTACTTGATAAAGAGGTCTTACTAACTTTCACAGATCCAATTGATTAAAAAGGTGTAATGATCATCATCATTTCAGCCATAGGACGTCCACTGCTGAACATAGGCCTCCCCCAGTGACTTCCAGATTGGCCGGTTGAAAGCGGCTCGCATCCAGCGGCTTCCTGCAACCTTTACCAAGTCGTCTGTCCACCTTGTACAGTGTAATGATATGATATGATATATATGATGAGGTGTAATGATAGTTTAGTGGTATTTCTAAGACATGCTAACCTTGAGCTGATGCTGTTGCATCAAATAGTCTGCGGGATGCTCAATTCCTCCGAAACTTACAAGTTACATCAGATATAGCGTGTTTGGGCTCATAAAAAAATTATTTAGATTTCAATGAGAAGGCGTAAGTGACACAAAAAAATCTCTAAAAATCATTATTTATGTCGGGTATTAATTTTATTTTTATTTTACCACTTGTATGGCGGTGTGAGGTTTTCGGAAGCATACTTTGCTTTACAATATTATTCAATAGGCACTAGCTGATATTGTCCCAATAAATAGACAGCATAATCTATATTTGCGCTCGATTGGCGTGGCATAAGTGCCCGAACCCACACAGTAGGCTGCTTGTATACACGTATTTCCTCTTATCACATATCGCTGATAACTAAAACACAAGCCGTGTAGCAACACTTTGTCGCCAGTGATTGATTTACATGGACCATAATACTGTGACAACTTTATCGGATATGACTAGTTTGGGATTATTATTGTGGTCATCAATCTTACGTATATAGGTGGTAGTATTATTTGAAAAAGTTCAGTGCGATGGTTCTAAATGTAATGAACTGACTGTAATGAATGACTTTCAGATTAGCTGGTTGAAAGCAGGCTGCACGACTTCCTGCTGCTAAATGTTTGTCTTTGTTAAAAAAGAGACAAAAATAAAGTTAATGAATATATTTGGCAGCGCTTCGAAGGCAACCATATGTTCTTTCAGAGTAATACAGAATATTATGGTTTACAGTCTTGCTAAAATAATGGTGTCTGTTTATTTGACATTTGGCATTCAGTTGGCATTTGGCTTGCTGTTACTTTTTCTACCTATCTTATTATAATAATTACCTACTGCTTGGCATATCTTGCCTATCGTTGGACCAGCGAGCTAACGCTCTGCCCACTGTCTTTCATACCTGTCTCATAGCCACCCACCAATCTTTAACTAATTTGGCTGTGCGAGAAAACGGAGGAGGCATTTTCTCTTATTGCTAAATGTCCCGCCTTACCCCACAATAGCTCGGCGATTCGCTTACAAACATCTTCGACCTTTGTCGTATTTCACATTTGGTGTATGACTTTTTACTAGCCTTTTATGTTTTATTTATAAATTTTTGATTATTACAATTGTCAGCCATTCTGACTTTTTCTATATGAGGATTCGCATAGCAGCGAGGTAATTTGCCTTCTCGGATCAATTCAGAAACGAACTTTTCTAAATAGGCACTTGTCGGGCTGTGTTGGAAGATGCCCTGTTAATATTTATTGTCTGGTACCTCGTATCTCATATTTTATGTAACTAAATAGACTCTAACAAAAATCTAAAAACATACTGTTATTATAACTATATTTCGGCAATAACTATACATATAGACACAAATAGAAGTTACGCAATAAACGTAAATCTTTCTGTAACTAAAGAGAAAACAAAAATAAGTTTAAGTTCCAAGGAGAAAGTTTCCACAAACTACTAGTGGTGTCTAGTTCAACGTTGTTCGAAACTCATTTCATCTTCAATATTCGTGCTTACGACTTTCGTAAAGAATTTATCTCAAGACACTAACCTCAAAATATAATACAAACCAATACTAATATGTAATAGGTAATATTCAATATTTAATTTATATTAATGTACCTATTACTTTTAGCAAATAACTTTGAGAGTCTTAAAGAATACATTTATATTATAACTTGTTGGTTGTAGACTTTGTCTCACAGTTTCATTGATGATAAGTGTAGAAGTATGTGGAACTAGTACTAAACTCGGTCAATATTCTATACAGTTCTATTATGTCACTTTAATTTGCTGATGAATAACATCAAAGAAATTAAAATAGATGTGGAACTAACGTTAGTTAGATGACGTCATCTATCTAACTAAATAGAATAATACTAGAAGTAACTACCTTGTTGGGCAACATCCTCTCAGAGATAATTACAAAAATTAAAATAAAGGATGCCTATACAAATTGACTGATAAAAACCTGCTCAGTAATAAAGAGAAGGGCATCAAACGAGAACAGTGTCTGATGAATGAAAGTGTACTTCGTCTAATAACTCCATTTAATGTTATAAACAATGTAACATTGTGCGGATAAATTGTAATGAACGATAACCGATGAGGTAGACGTTTTCTTGGGTGAAGACCGCGACTTGGCTTTTCAAAACGAATTAAATGAGCCCAAGGTTTTACTATAGTAGCCATTGGAACTCTCCAATGGCTTTTTCAACACAATTGAACTCTCAATTGTCCACCTCCTGGCTCTAGCATCAGATCAGCTCCATGGTAACAAAATGGTATTGCAAACCGGATTACACATATTTATATAAGATTTTGGTTGGTTTTGGAGACACAAATATCACACTCTCCGGTCCAAATATTATTATTTTTACCATAGGACCAAAACAAAACCCTTTCCAAAACTAAACCGCCAAACAGCCGACAACAGTTTATATGGAAAAGTGTATTTTTTTTCGATTTCGATGTTGGTTCCGTAGAAAATGTAATTTGCGGCTCCAAAACCAACGAAAATCTACCGTGAATAGGTACTTTCAAATTTAATCGACTTAAGATAGGTAAAAATCGATATCCATTGAGATGAGGATTTAATTTAATTGTTAAATAAAAGTGATGCTATTATCAACTTATTATAATGAGGTTTCGTTTAGTGGCACCAGGCGACGCTAACCAAAATGACATATAGATACAAAGTTACGTTTCTACCAAAAGGTATTGATTGAAATTTAGAATAGACCCTCTGATGGCACAAAGATGAAACGATACCTTTGCGGAATTGAGACGAATGTCAGTCCACATAATATTTTATTCGCTCAAAGGACCTTTAATGTACGATTGTAACTTCAAAGAGGAAAACGGAGTATGGGTAAATATTGAATCCTTACTGTTACTTAACTTTATGTGAGTATAAGTTAACAGAGTTTTAGGAACTTAACGTTGGCTTAATGCAAAAAGCCATCTATTGGCTTAGTCATTAACAAGCCTAGCGAATAGGCTGCATTGAAGTCCAAATTTTTTCAGAAATCTGAAGTTTTAAATTTGACCTTTTTTTTAAACTAGAGCATGTTATTTTTTTTTACTTTGTAATTAGAATTATTAGATCACCATTTAACTAGAGACGTTAACTTATAGAGTTTGGCCAAACATTATAAAAGAAACTTAAAAGGGCGTTAATCAAATCAATAACTTTTTTACAAACAATGACTTCCTACAATAAGCCGATGATAAACTCTCGCGCACAATATATAGTAGCCATTCTCTAAACTGTGACAATACGTCTGCACAATACTAATACTTTTATATCTTTGGATGTGGATCCTTTCAAACTTTATACTTGTTTGATGACCCGATAGGCATAGTGGCGATGTTATTTATCTTGAACGTAAAGCGTCCCGGGATCGATTCACGTTTCGGGTCCATTAAAAACGAACGTTTTTAAATGGGGAACCATACTGCAAATTTATCCCAATAGGTGTCACTTTGTGTTTGGTCCTGCCTGTAGTGATTATTTAATCAGTGGTCTGTTACGACTTCCATTGATCAAAATAATCACTAAGTTAAAGTTATAGGTCCTGCTAAGTTGTTTGCGTCAAACACATACGAAATTATGTTAATAAACACAATAATTGTTTTTTGTTCATATTTAGCAAACACATTTTGTGTACTGACTGAGCACAAAAACACTGATATTTACGTAAACATTGGTTGACAAGACTTAACACGTTGCATTGGTGCGATTTGAGATTTGTTTTGCCTGTGCTGCCGTTTTATTTTATTTTATTTGTTACATTATTTTGAAAGTTAATTTTAGAGTTTCTATTAAAGTTATTATAACACCAAGGTATGGATATATTCAATCAAACATTATTGAAGTTATATGTTTAATAATACGACGATTGGCGCAGTGGACAGGTGACGCACTTTAAGCGCAAGGGGTCCTGGGTCAAATTTACAGGCAAGTCAATATTAGAAAATTAACTTTTCTAAATAACCTTGGGTCTGGGTGTGATAAAAAACACCTCAGGCAATTTAAAGGTTGTCTGGTATCTCGTAACGGGGGATATTGATTTGGCGCATATTTATAACGTAATAGGGTATCAGCATAATGTTTATTATTCGTTTTATCCTTATCTAAGCTAAGCAACGCCGATGGGACAGGAAGGTTTTGGAACGGAGGCCACGTACCAGCAAGCGCAGCATAGGACGTCCACCCACAAGGTGGAAAGACGACCTGGTAAAGGTTGCAGGAAGCCGCTGGATGCAGGCCGCTTCCAACCGGCTTATGGAAATCACTAGGGGAGGCCTATGTTCAGCAGTGGATGTCCTATGGTTAAAATGATGTTGATAATGAAGAATTGCAAAGGCATTCCATAAATTGGTGTGATTGTGAAAACAATTTACCTACTTATTGTTTAATCTTCCACAAACGATTTTAATTCTAAGTTAACTAAATAAACACCTATATTTCGCGAAAAAAATGTAAAAACAAATGACGGACGAGCAATGTCCGCTAGCAGCCGGTTCAAAGTTAATTGATTCTAACAAAAGACTGCATTGAACCAAAATGAAATTTAAAAAAAGGAATGCGATGCGACTTCGAGGTACAAAAGTGCTAATCATCCGCGCCAGTGGAGCGAGAGAAATGACCGCACTCGCAAAGGGATACCTACGACGGCGGGACTAGTAAAGCAAAAATATATATTTAAGTCTAAAATAGATGAATACTTTGGGGACTAAGCTGGATTAACGTCCTCAACTTGACCAAAGGACGAATGGAGTTTACTTCTGACCTTTACTTCTATTTCACATAAAAAAGAAAGTCCTTTTAAATAATAATGGTCAATGTTACTGTAGCAATACATGTCAGTTATTTGTGACTACTTTAACGTGTAAGTCGATATATTTCATTGGTTGCCATGAAATTGATCAAGTTTGCGAAAGAAACATGAGTTACAATATGAAAAAAATTGGTCCTCGGGAACACTGCTCAGTCAACCGAATGATTTAGGTCGGACGATCTATGAAAAATAAGTATAGTTTTTATAATATCAATCTTTTTTTTGTCTAAGTTGTTTAGTTTTTGCACAAAAATATCTTGTTAATTATGTCTGAACGTTTGACGATTTATTCAGGTAGCAACACTGCATTTGCGACGGGAAACTACGGAACCTTTTTACTGCGTGTGACCCGACACGCCCGACACGCACTTGGCCGGTTTTATTATAAAGGGACTGTAATTATCTGTTTGGTGTACCTATTTATAACTCCTATGTAACATTCATCATCATCATCATTTCAGCCATAAGACGTCCACTGCTGAACATAGGCCTCCCGCAGTGACTTCCAGATTGGCCGGTTGGAAGCGTCCTGCAACCTTTACCAGGTCATCTGTCCACCTTGTAGGTGGACGTCCTACGCTGCGCTTGCCGGTACGTGGCCTCCATTCCAGAACCTTCTATGTAACATTATAAAACGCAATAAATGTATTGAATTGAATTAAAATATATAATTAAAAACACGCTATCGAATTTTTGAGACTAACATATCGCAAATCACTATGCCGTAAAGCCGTAATTTCACTATAACTTGCGAAATTACGGCTTTTTAGTACTAAAAGTCTCTGAGCAAAGCCGCGGACATACAGTAGACAGACAGACTGACATGGCAAAACTATAACCCTAACATGCACCTTCTTCAAGGACAAATAAATAAATATTTCATTTCATATCATTTTAATTTCATGTTTTACTTTTGTCGATATATACATTTTGTAGTTAAAATACAAAAAACTTGTAAATGACGCACAATATTTGTATTTCAATTTAGTCTTCACATTACTCAACGTTGTTCTGCCATAGAATTAAGAATACCTAACTCAGATTTTCTACGTCGGATTTTCTTGACATCGTAGACCTCAAAGCCTTTAAAAGCCTCTAGAGTTGTGGTTTCAGATAACAGCTAAGCCGATAATAGATTTCGGCCGGTCGATTGAAATACCTGACAGGCAATTAAAGCAACTATTGCCTTTTAACGCTGAAACTTGAGATTAGAAGAGTTATAAGTAATTCTTACTGTTTTCAAAAAATACTTTAGAAGCTAAAACATCTGATAATTATTATAATTTTATAAAGAAAGGTTTTACAAGATTGAAAGTAGTAGAATTAAAAAAACGTGTCATGCATCGTTCGGGCCGACTTGCATAAATAAATTGGTTGGGCGGTGAGAGCCCGAACTGCATATTGTGTCAATCAGTGCCGGCGCATCCCGAGAAACAATCTTCGAGGATTGAGATAGCCCTGCTAGTCAATAGGCTCAACTACTTACGAGAATCTAAAAACGAAGTAATCGCATTGAATGATAGTAGTGCATGAACCATTACGGTTCACTGATAAGGTGACCGCGAACCTATCATCACCGCAGTACTCACACGCGCCGCTGTCACCGGATTTCAGAAGTCTTTGTATGAAAACGTATGAAACCGCGCACATCTAGCCGCGCCGCGCCGCGACGGCCGTGTCGGCCTCATTAACTGACTCTGTGGATGACGTCATCAGACTCTGCGCGTACGCTGCAGGCGCTGCGGCCGATGCGTTCAACCATATCGAAATCTATAGCACTAAGCACATGTCCGCACCTGTTAGAATAAGAAAGGATGCGTTGCGGATAACACGGATAGTGCGGGTACTGCGGGTACCTACTCCGGCGCGTGCGGTTTGGGTAGGTGGTTTATTTATATTTAACTATTGCCGGTGTTTCTACTATATAAAACGGGGTTTGATTTAGTTTTAAGTTTTGACGAAAATTAGAGTAGTAAATTAAAAGATTCAACAAACGATGTTTGGGACAGCCGAAAACCAGGCCAAACATGCAAAAAACCTCTTGGACGACACCCTAAGAAGAAGATACTAATAAAAATTAGATTTGATATGAACTCACCAGCTACTTTGGAGTGGTAGGCGACTCCGACGCCGCACACCCCGTTGTCTCTCGCGGCCGCCACCTCGCCCGCACACCTCGTTCCGTGGCTGGACAAGAGGAAAAAACAAATAAATCAATTCGCTGCCGAGGTTACTAATGTTTACATTCGGACGTACACAAGTTAAAAACAATAAAACGAAATAAATTTTCCTTTTTTTTAACAGGATATGTTGTTGACAGAATCAGAAGACAATAACAGCATAACCAGCCGATTGGATGCGGGCTAGTCCTTGTCCTGATATACTTTGACTATAGGAGCAACATCGAAATATTCAGTTACTCCATACAAACTAACATGCTACTTCAACGATTATTAAAGAAGCATATTGGAGCTTCTTTTACGATAGACCCTATTATGGGCCACTATGAAACCATTGGGTAGGGACATAGGATCACATATGTATGTCTAGCGGGCCGACCCTATAAAATGTCATTACCTCTAAAAATACTAATAAACCACAAAATGTGCAAGACAAGAGTGTCGTAAAACATTTGAATACATCTGAAGCTATGAGAATAAGGTCATGTAATTATACAAAACCCTCTATGCGAAACAAAAATATATTACGGCTGCCTTTGAATTTATTTACGTCGTCTTTCGGCCCGCATAAAACATTTCGCTAAACTAAATTTATTACCGGGGAAAATTAACAGAATAGTTGATTAAATATACTGATTTAATAGGGATGGTTGTGGAATTAATGAAGTAAAGTAAAAAGGGTCAAACCCTAAACTTTTATTTAATAAATGGATCATTAAGTAAGTACAAAATGATCAATTTAAAGAAAAAGTTGAAACAAAATTATAAATTAAAGAAACTTAAAAAAGCTGAATACAATGTCTCAAAAGTGATAAAGACATTGTCTAATTTTAAACTATTTTGTTTAACATACGTATGTTTTTTATAGAAAAAAATTAAACTTAAAAACAACAAAATGGCAAATAAAATGTTTTCCTGTAATAAATTAAATGATGATGAATCATGGATTAGATTTCATTTTTTATCTTTATGTGTTAAGTACTTTCGAAATGATTATTAGGTATAGTTGAATCGATTTATTTTTCGTAACATTTTTTTACCATTTTTTGTGTGAATAATGTATTATGAGCAATCGATCTTTAACGAAACCACTGATTTAAACTAATGCAATATAAACTAACTTGTAAAATAATTTTGTTTTATTATGATTATGAACAAATATATTTGCTGCCTTTTTGGATAGGGAATATTGAAGTTTATCTCGTTTACATTAAAATATCCATTAAAATTAACCATCCAAATAAAAAGTTATGCGAAGTCATAGAACAAACAAAAACTCGTTCAATTCAAACTTCTTACGTGTTTTTCGTAATCGTTCAAAAAGTTCAAAGAACACTTATTCATAAGTTGTAATCAAAGTTCCTGTGAAAGTCAACAGTCTGGACCGGATGCGAAGCCTTGGAAGTTTTGCTTTGAGTCCGGCTTGAAACTTCGCCTTTTGTACGCAATTTCATGAGTACAGCATAATTTCAAACAGGCATTTCGCTTTGAGTGAATAATTAAGCGCGCATTCTATGTCAAAGTTCCGGATTGTGTTAAGCGGCTAAAGCAATATTATTAAACTAAACATAAAATTTTGATAAGTTATAGGTATGAGGTAATATTTTAAATAGATTATAGGTGATTCTGCAAAAATACCCAGGATAATTCAACTTAATACTAAGGCCTAGAACTCCTGTTTTATAGATATCACCGGAATCCTTATTTACTCAAGATCAGTTTGCTTTCCGTTTTTATAGACCATTTTTCTTAGTCACGGGAAGATCCAATTGAATACATATCTGCCAAATAGTAAGGTTATCTATTTTTATTTAATTCATAAATAGTAGGGAAAAAAACAGTTTACAGTTAAATAACTAATGTTCACAAACGTACGCACTAAAACTAATGAAGTCTTAATATTAATAGAAATAACAAAGAACTGAACATCCTAACTATTAAAAATTTAATGAAACAAAGTACAAAAACATACTTAAGTATGTAACAATACAAGATGAAACACACATAGCACGTATAACTGACGGCCGATGGGGCAGAAAGGTTCTAGAATGGAGGCCGCGTACCGGCAAGCGCAGCGTAGGACGTCCACTCACAAGGTGGTCAGACGACCTGGTAAGGGTCGCAGGAAGACGCTGGATGCAGGCCGCTTCCAACCGGCCAATCTGGAAGTCAATGGGGGAGGCCTATGTTCAGCAGTGGACGTCCTATGGCTGAAATGATGATGATGATGATGACAAAATGAAAATTCCACAATAATTAATTACACTAAATGTAATGTTAGTTAAGTGCAATAAATTAAAGCTTCTAAGTCAACACAAACAAAATAAGAAACTATCATTACACATATTATTATTACTATCATTACAGATATTTGTAACACTATTTTATGCCAATAAACATTTTACTTTATTTCATTTCACATTTTTGCTACTTGCAAACTTCATTTTTCATCATTCATCAAAAATTAAACTTTCCGATGACTTAGAATCATAAAATTTGGCAAGAATCAAGCTTTTAGGTACCTAAATCTCAATTAAATAAAATATCCAAAAATAGTTTATTATTAAGTAATTTCAACCGGAGAATCTGGAAGTCACAAGGGGAGACTTCAGCAGTAGACATTAGATATTAGATTTACATATTTGCATGTCATAACCTATGACTAGATAGGTCTTAAGCAACTTGTAACTATATTCTATCTACCAACTTTGTAACCACCTATTTAGAGCAAATAAATGATTTTGATTTTGATTTTGATTTTGATAGACGTCTTATGGCTGAAATAATGATGATGATAAAAAAGTTTATTTAGACTAGATTTTATTAAAGGTCTGCAGTAAATTAGTAATACACACAACCGTCAAAATTGGTGTGTTAATAACTATAAAAGTTCAAAGAACTAAATAAATATCTCAATTTATTAATAAAGCGATAAGATATAAAAATACACACTTTAATTTAAAGTAGATATGTATGTCTATAATTATGGAAGACCTCGAAACTTATCACTCTTTTATTTTACCTTAATTAAAATATTATCCTCTACAATCAACACCTAATTATGGGCTATTATGTAATTTTTATATAAAATGATTTTACATACCAATTTAATATCTTTCTCAATGGCGGGTGATCGTTATAAAATAGTTACGGCCTCTAATGATCCTCCAAGTGACCCTAATGTTTTTGCGTCACTTATATTTCTAAAAGATAGGTCTAGTCTGTAAGCTGAACCAAAGATATTAAAACATCGTCCATTTAAAACTTTAATATTTAACAAGAACGAAAACTTTTGGTAGACGATAAATGTCTTCGGAGCAAAATTTTTAAATTAGGCAAATGTTAAAACATGAAATTAATTTTGCTGGATTTAGAAGTTTAGCTAAATTAAAACGACTTAGGGAAAATAATAAGAATTATTACACGAACACCAAACATTAAAGAATTTCTAATAATTTCGGGAGTTCTGCGAAAAGCAATTTGTGCAAAAAATAACTTTTTATTAGCAATTAAGTTCCTATTTATAAAGTTCCTTTCCCATTAGGGTGTCATTTATTACCTAAATACAACATATAACTTTTACTATGGTACATCGAAGTCTCAATATTAAAGTTTATTTCCTGAAATGAAATGATTATTATTGCTCAAAAATAGTTTACAGCGGTGTTAGAATATAATGATGTCACCTCATATTTTACCATATGCAAATCTTGAATTTGTATCCTACAAACTTAATTTATTTCTGTCAAATCACAAAGTCAAAACATTTTATAAAAAAAGTAGTCTGTCATAAATTAAATTACATTCAAATGGGGAATAAGCATGTTTTTTTATTTGGTCCTATAATAAATATTACTTAATTATAATTAATAAAACTAAGAATTTTCGAAAAATATTGATAAATACCTGACTTACAGCCCATTAAAGTCGCGTGTTAGATAAAGAGATCCGATATGTATCGTAACGTCACATTACACGTCCGCCATAAATTTTTCATAGTAAAAGTTGTTTTAGAAAGAGATAGGTATACCTACCTTAATTTCTAATTACTATATTACGGTAATTTTTTAATTAAAATCAATTTTGTTTTCACTATTAGCACTATAATTTCATATATTTTCTTATATATATAGTAAAAATAATATATTTTTTTCATGCATACTCCTATCGTAAGCGACTGCTTGCAGTAGAGTACTTTGTCTGAACAGACTAAGTGCTCTTCTGGGACTTTTCATGGGGGTTATATACCCAGACTCACAACGCTGGGCAAGAGGGTTGGTGAGTGCAGTGCCGTGTCTCGTACCGACAACGCTGCTGCCTGTCTTCGGCCTAAGGTATTTGACTCGGCATGTAAATAATACAGCTATCAATTCGGAATTTACTCTTTGGCCTCCCGGCTTACGTCCACCAGTGAACTAAATAGGCTGACATGAAAAATGAGACAACGTACTAATAGGTTTGGATCTCATAGATTTCTATTATATACATAGGTACATGTGCATCCTCCTTCGAAAGAGGTGTAAGTTGTGTTTGACAAAAGAGCTACTTCTAGTATGTAAATACACGGTAAGAGCAATTTTTGTAACTGTTTGAATTGCGTGCCAGAATCACGGGAGGACATACCACAGATTGCTCTTAAGCATTTTTTCTGTGATTGGAAGAGTAGGTCCAATTCCGTCCAGTTGCGCTAAACTAAAAGTCCATGTAAACACGGAGGCGACATAGCCATGATATGCTGCGAGTAAAATCTGCAAGGTAGATGTGTGACGTGATCTTCTTAAAACAAACACATATCGATTTAATTTGTCTATCTGAGCTCTTGTTTGTTGCTTTCAATTACATTTAATATCAATTTCGATACCTAAAAAGTCTGTACTATCAACTTCCTTTGCTTTTTTACCATTGTGCTTAGCGTCAATGTTTTGAACTCATTGTTTTATTGTTATGTATTTTTTATTCGTGTGTGTCAAATAAGTGTTTTCTATTTCTATATGTTTATTTGCGTTTTTAATAATAGCGGCAAGCCAGCATCGGCAATAGGCAACCGGCGTTTTAGCCAGGGGCGTGCATTGGTTTCAGATGGGGGTAGGCTGTGAGTGAAAATTTAGTAAGTTTGCGTGAAACAGTAGGCGATCTCGCGGCAGCCTAACATTGGTTAAATTGCACAGAAACGATCTAAGTTGCGCGCTTTAGTAAGGAATAAGTACAGGTAGACGACAAAATGGTTACAGAATATTTATTGTTTATTGTTGAATACGTAATTAATAATTATGGTTAGCTGTCGGTTTTTTATGAAGGTAGGATCTGCATAAAAGCCTATATGAAATGCACGCCCCTGGTTTTTGCTATTATATTTGCGACTTTCAAGAGGCCTGGATGCTAAAGATCGAACGTTGAGAGTCAGATCGCAAATACTATAAGAAGCAAGTGTGGATAGACTATGTATGTAATTTCCATCTTTGAAATGGTTAAAAACTATTTACGTACATGCAACGGCAGGTTAACCTACCCAAAAAGTTAAAGGTCATTAAGCCGATTTTCAACTTTAAATCGAAGACATAAAGATCAAGATCAATTGAGAGATTTTAACGTTTTGCGGTAGGTTGACGTGCTGCTGTCTGTACATAGCTGATCTAAAATATAATTCAGCTATTTCGAAACAACAACACTTAATAATTACTTCAAACCAACCGTTCCTAATTACCCGCAAAGTTTTTTAAATGAATTGCTTTATAACGTACAAAATTACCTAAGAACATTATTAGATTTGCTAATTATTCAAACTTATTTTTAGCGTTGAGAAGAAAATGTAAATTAGTTGAAACATTCAATTTGAAACTTAGCAAATAAGATAAAAGATAGTAGACAGTTAAAATTAAACTAAATTTGAAAAAAAAATACAATAATATAAACTATACTTCTGTTTTTATTATCGTAGTACTTTAACATACATTTTTATGCGAATTGGGCTGGTCAAAAACCACTCAAATGAGCTAAAACACGAAGGTTTTACTGGTAGAGATTAAAGAGTTCCACTATCTGCCTCCTGCTTGCCTAGCATGAGCACTAAAAACACGATATGATAAAGCGAAATATCGACACCAAGTGTAAAAATATGATAGATATAGCCGCCATGTTGAATCGCCGTCACATATTAAGATCGCTGTTTCGATAAAAAATTAAAATGGCGGCTAAATCTATCATATTTTTAAAGTTGGTGTCGATATTTCGCTATATCATATCATATCATATCGTGTTTTTAGTGCTCATGCTAGGCAGGCTGGCTCCATCATCTCATCAGCACGATGGTATATATTTTTTTGTAAAAACGAATGTAATATTGTATTTGCAAAGTTGCATATCGATACGACTGATAGAAGTAGGTTTAAAACTATTTCAAGATTTTAACACATAATTGTTAGCTGATAGTTAACAACTTAAGCTAATAAAAGCTTATTAAAACGGGTGGTATTAAAAATCAAAGTATATAGCCTTCAAATACAAGGTGTAACTTAAATTAAACTAGCTATGCCCGCGGCGTCGCTCGCGTGGAATATGGTTTGTTACACCCTATTTTACTCGCTTAGGAGATGGATTAAAAATAGTAGCATATGTCCTTTCCTAGGTTTCAAGCTTTTTCCATACAAAATTTCATCAAAATCGGTTCAGCTTTCACTACAAAAAGTAGCCTATATGTCCTTTTTTAAGCTCTAATCTATCTCTGTAAAATCGGTTGAGTACTAAGACGTGTAAGCGTAACAGACAGACAAACAGAGCTACTTTCATCATCATTCATCATTGCAGCCATAGGACGTCCACTACTGAACACAAGCCTCCCCCAGTGACTTCCAGATTGGCCGGTTGGAAGCGGCCCGCATCCAGCGGCTTCCTGCAACCTTTACCAGGTCGTCTGTCCACCTTGTAGGTGGACGTCCAATGCTGCGCTTGCCGGTTCATGGGTCCATTCCAGAACCTTTCTGCCCCATCGGCCGTCAGTTCTACGTGCTATGTGCCCCGCCCACTGCCACTTCAGCTTGCTTATCCGTTGGCTACTTTTACAATTATAATATTATAGTAGGCTGATTCTAGTGATCAAATACCACAACTTTCTGCACCAGATTCAACACTTAAAATAATGTATGTTTCCAATGTTATACCATCCAAAAGCAAGCACCTACCTGTTGAACCAGTCGTCCGTGTACCGAGGGTACGGGAACGGGTCGTTGCTACTGAAGTCGTACGAAGCCTCGGCATTCTACAACAAATGTAACAACATTTTATATTACCTTTTGCCTGCGACTTTAAAAGTGTGTCAAAGAGGAATGAATAACATCCTACGAAAACACAAAAACGAGATATAATATAATTAATTCGATGTTACAATAATATTGACGACAAAAAATTAGGAAACTCCATAAAACCAACTAATTAAATTATCTGCTGACAGAGAGCACATACTTACCATATAGAGTAGAAATGACATTTATTTAGTTCGACAATTTCGCAATTATTTAATCTGTGACTACTGTTTTAGTATGGGCGAGAGTTGACAAGACTTGTCTTCTCATACTAAATGTAAGGGAAAAATCACTAACATGTTTCAAAGATAAATGGTCAGTATTGCTGCTCTATAAGTATGTGCTCGATAGCTGCTGATTACGTGGTTTTAATGAGTAGTGTCAAATTCTAGCCTATTCTATCGAGACGTTAAAACGTTATTGAATTACAAACGTCCTAACATCAAAAATTCACATTTATATTTTATTAGTAAGATTACATTTATGTTTATGTACTGATCCATATTCTGAAACCTTTCCCCGACCCCGACTCTACAGAAGGAATTCTTAAGGATAAAGTTTTGACGTTTCATACGTCGCTGAAAGTTTTTCCTCTAATTGACACTGTACCTAATCTTAAGCTACGTCGAGACCTACCATAGCTTTCTATAAGCACAGTTTATATAATAGAATATATATACTGTGCTATGTATGTGGGGTATACTACAAGTTTCTGGAGCTGGCCACTTACACAAAAAAAAACAATTACGGAATTCGAAAATGGAACTTTCTGGAATTATGATAGTTTAAATACTTGAGAAAATTTTCGCTCAATGATTTTGTATGATTTTCGCTGCAGTTGAAGTCAACAAAAGAGTTGCAGAGAATTCCTTTCTTTCTTCAAATGAAATGGAAGAAAACGAAAATCCCAACAGCAAGCATTTTATGTCAATTTAATAAAACCTATGCCGATCCCGGGATAAAGAGTCTATTCGCAAGATGAAATCGAGAACAGTGAAACTGACGAACTAATTAGGGATCTCAAAGGCCACTTTAGTCACTGAACCATTGAGCGAACAAAGACAAAGCTTTAAGAAGAAACCTATTAAAAACGGATGAGCACTACATTAAAACTTGACTTCCATTTCAGACACAGAAAGGCATGTTTGCTAGAACCTAGAACTCGTTAAAGACTAAAAAACAAAAGTCGGGAAGTGGCCTCGTTCCATCCTCTTTTTTGTGGGAAGCCATAGAGAAAAGCACTTAACTGTGTTTTATTTTTCACTAACTTGAGTTCTCCTGGCCTAGATTATGTGGAGGGCTACGCCCACGTGTTTGCAAACATTTTAGGTATAGATTTTAAAGAGAACTGTTATGTTAGTTGCTAGCTAGATTTAACTTATCAAAATTGACTAGTACTAAGTATCACATTACCCTTGTTTTTTCTGTATAATAAGACATTAAAAAACACTGCATTAAAATAAAACGGAATGTTAAATTCTTTCAAATCGTCGAATACATGAAACGATTATGTAGTCTTTGCATTACAGTGGTCGTTGTATGCATTGCATGGTTTTTATTGCGATCTCCTTTATTTATGGAATAGAACTAATAAAATATTAAAATATTTATTTCTTCATAAGCCAATCATTCAATTTGATCAAGTAAATCGTTGTATACGAAACGCTGTAACAACGGGTTATGATAACAAACTCCCCCTTCATGGGCTTTACGTACAGTTTAGCGCTCGTGGTAGGGGTGGGAGCGTGTAAGATTTACCCCCTACCGTGAACCGAAAACTTAGTTTTAGTCAAGTATTCAAGTATTTATTTTGCTTACCAAGTGTGTACAGATATTATGCTAGGTACAATTATGCTTAAGACTTAGTAACCTTAAGTCTAATACAGCCTCGAGATCGCACAATGGTGCACGTTTAAAGATTTTGTTTTAAACAGTTTTTGTAATCTGTATAATTATGTTCTCTAAGATTATAAAATTAATTTAAAGCTCAAAATTGATTAGTCTATTCGAACCTTAGAACTAGAAATACGTTCAAATTTACGCAGAACGATCCATTAAAAATATTTTGAAACACGTAATGCTTAATTTCTTTAAAACTGACTTTAAACTAAATTAAGCTAAACCGTTATAAAGATGGTGACGAAATTTCTCTAAAACCCCATTTAATTCTCATCGTCAATTCGAGTGGCATTATCGTAATCCTTGTAATCCTTTCGAAGAATGTTCATTAAAATTCTCAGGTTCATTAATTCAACGGCGCGATTACGAAACGAAGATTAATTGTCTTTGTAATTACTTGAAACTGGGATACTACTGGCCGGTAATAGACAAAAAAGTTAACCATTTTGGAGAACCAGTATTAAATCAATGCAGGTAATACACACCCAAGACTCAGAATCAGAATATTGTCACGATACGACCTGATTTAGATTCCGATTTATTTACTTATCCGCAAGAAACAATATTTAAAGTTTCAGCTTTACTCGTATATGTTACGATATGGTGGTTATGTTGTTTTGTGCAGTTAAAATTTAACAAGTTTGATAAAGAAACAATATGAAAAATATTTTTAGCAACTAATCGATCCCACAGTTTGTTTGTAATACGGTATTTTTTTTAAATATGTATGATAGATATAGCCTCCATGTTGAATTTTTATCGAAAATACGATCATAATATGTGACGTCACGAGCACGGCGATTCCACATGGCCACAGTTTATATACATGGCGGATACATTTATCATTATTTTTACAGTTGGTGTCGATAAATCACTATATCATATCGTGTTTTGTGGTCATGCTAGGCTGGCTGGTTTGCTTATTTATAAACTGTGGTGTCACTGTTCTGTTTTGGCGGATTTTGAAAATAGGATTTTGAACATGCTAGGGTGGCAGGTACTTTGAGGTTGGAGAATACAACTTCGAAAGGATGATTTTATCGGGATAAAACTAGCACAGGCCTTAGTGGAATGAAGTACGATATAAACCGCTTAACTTTTACTAGCTTTTTACGATTACACTGGGCGTGAATCACTGTAGGTATACAGTTATGGTAGTGGTTAAAAGGTAATATCGTTTGTGTTTGCCGCAAATCGGAACGCAATGCGTGCGCCGAGTAGTTCAATAGTGATGGCCAATAACTTTTTTTCCTTTGCCTATCAGGTAGATTATCAAAAAGTATCGGACACGTTTTTTTAGATAATCTAAATATTACAGAGATATATTGATTAGAAATGTCGCATGACGTCATATCTTTTTTATTAGAAGTGACGTCACGAGTCCCCACTTCACAAGTTCAAGACTTTGACGCGCTTCATCTTTGTCATTTATTTGGTTGATTGACGAAAAAATAAGAGTCCATTATTTTTTGATGATCTAACTGACGGACTAAATATATTTTATTTTTTACCCAGTTGACGACTGTAATCTGTAGAATATTAACAGTTATTTTTGTATGCCATCTCAAAGCACATTACTTGCACTTTGAAACAAACTGCCTTACTAAACCTTATTGGAATGTTAACTGGTTACTGTTGGACATATTAAAAAATTATTTTGAATATGTCCAACAGTGATTTAATTTAGTGGATATGAAAAACTTTGATATCAAGAAATACAAAATTATATATTTTATTACAATCTGCTTTTTACACTAAAAACAGTAAGACTAATCTGTAACCATAATCCAAAAATTGACTGCTTCTCCTGGATAAGGGTCTGATGGCATTCGGTCTAAATAAAATATTTATAGTATAGAAAAAAGTCATAGATTAAATATAAAACCGGACAAGTGCGAGTCGGACTGCCCACCGCGGGTTCCGTACAAATTTGTAGGTACATATTATAAATAGTTTAAAGAAGTCTTACAGTTTAGAAACAAATGAATTTTAAAATTTTATATTTTTCAGATTTTTCCTTGTACTTGCCAAAGGAAAATACCCTAAAATTTTGATCCCCTTGAGTTGAATGTTGAAATTTACGTTTTTTGCGGCATTAACAATTGAATTATTTCGTAATTATTGAATTGAATCAAATTGTATTGGATAGTTATGTTGTAATTAATTGAATCTGAATTGTATGAGATAGTTAGTTTTATTATATTGATTTGAATTTAGAATTGAATTGGATTGAATTAATTAATGTTTCTTATGTCACTTATATGGACTCTGTCTGAATTTTTTTTTTTTTATTTATTTTTTTATTAACGGTATATATTTTTTTACATAAGATTAAAAGTTTGGTTTTTTAACAGCTTTAGGGACTGTAGATCTTAGATGGTTTTAATTCAACTCGATACCTTCACGCATTCCCGAGATAAAGGGTCTTGACAGAAAGACAAACGGACAACGAAATGATCTTTTAAGGGTTCCGTTTTTTTTTCTATTGAGGTACGGAGCCCTAAAAGCAATTGGTAGCACATTTTTTTGATAAAAATATGAAAAGTAGAAACGTCTCTAGCTAAGGAACTCGTATATCCCCAGAGGTGTATAGTCAATCACTGTAAGCATAATTATGCTTTTACGTAAATCTTAAAAAGCCATTATCTGCGAAATATTAGATGTCCCTAGAGTTGGTAAAGAAGTCGGTATCAGACCCGTCAGCCCGCGACAGTTGTGATTGATTTGCACACTGAACTTTATTGAGATCAATCACTCGAAGGAAGGTTCTAAGAAATGTGCTTTGATAGAGCTACATAATAAATACATAATATTATTGTTAGAGGTAAATATTAACTATATAAAGTGTATTTTCACTGGACTGGAAAACAATGTACATAAAAATGGCGCTATTCAATAATAAACATTGGACAAGTCCAATAATATATTGCTTAACAATGAATGAATGAATAAGTTTTGAATGTCTTGACATTCAAAACTTATTCATTTAAATTAAATTATATATGTAATTGAAATTAAATTAAAACGGCTTATCAAAGTTATGATTGGATAGCTAATCCTGTCAGAATATTATTATTTGGGTCATAATTAAAAAGACAAAGAACAAAATTTCCACCCACCAGGTGGACAAACGACCTGGTAGGTAAAGGTTGCGAAAATTTAAGCCGCTGGATGCAATCCGCTTTTAACCGGCCATTCTGGAAGTCATTAAGGGTGGCCTATGTTCAGCTGTGGATGTCCTATGGCTTAAATAATGATGATGATGACAATTAAAAAATATTTAATTCTGTAAGTTTTGATAAGTCTCCTAAGTGTTTCCAGGATTGTCAATCACCTATACTATTATTGGTTAACAACAATAATAATTGGTGGTGAAACCAGGAGGTACGGTGAAATCAATTGTTTGTGTACATCTTTTACACTTGGAATGGAAATAAACCAGAAAGCGGAAAATTTGGTCGAGAAAAATGGATCAAGGAGTGACATAAATTATACTTTCTCGAGGTTAGTAGGGCAAGAGTTAATCATATTATTTTTCATACTCATTTCTTGGCAAAATTTAATTAAACATCCTTTAATACTTAATACTCAATTATTAATTGCGTTCCATAATGTACAAGACAGTAGATACAATGATATAAAGATAAAGAAACTTGTCGCAAAATTTGAAAATAATTAATATAATTAATAATAGAAAATTTACAAATTTTAATATTTATTCCTGACCATTACGATCTTAAATGGGGCAATTAATTTTAATTTTAAACGACGTCACATTTTACCAACATGGCTTTGAACAAACTTGAATGGACAAATTTACACAGTCGAGATTAAAACTTAGAGGTTTAGAATGAATCAACTAATTTAGAAATATTACAACAACTTTATTTCAGTAAATCAGTACGATCAGTAGGGTTCAGTATGTATTCTCTGACAAAACTAAATAATAAAAAAAACTCTCTTAATGTTCATTGAAATTGTTAATTGAAATTAAGGAAAATGTACAGTTCAATTTTAGTTCTATGCTATTTACTCCCCACGGCAAAACTTTGTCTAGAGACGTGTAGTACTAGTAATAAATACTGTGACGTGTAATGCATATAAATTAAATAAACTAATTATTTGTACACTCCTAGTCAGCATGGTCTCGAAGCAAGGAATTAAAATCATTGTTTTGGATGTTAATTCCTAAGTTGGTCTTTTGTGCCCTTGTGGGACATCCTGACATTCGAGAATCGTTTCTTAATTGACCCGAACCTTGAAATCACAGCCTATACCCTTTTAGTTCATGGCAAAACACCACGCCATACAAATAAAGATTATTACCTATATCCCATAAAACCAATTTGCGCTTTCCATAAGCCACAATGGTACACACAATCTCTCACCACTGTTTGGATGTTTGATTTCAATTTACGCCAGGTGGAAGCAAGATCTCATACCAATCCATTCTGTTTATTATCCAATCCGTAATGTACCCACACAAAGCATTTACTTATCTTCTATCTATTGGGATTTTACCGACGCTTTCTTCAACTGAGACGTTTTTTCACGTATATGTACCATACGAAGTGGCCCAAATATTGAAAACTCGTCGTTTCCTTAATGATTATTTGAGGCCCAATTTTCGTAATTTAATATTTGTCTGCAACATTACCATCTAAAACGGTTGTAGGTACTCGTAACGATCTCTCGACTCTGGAATTCTCTTCCCGAATATATCAAAGCAGCTCCCAATAAATACTCCTTTGAGATATTTGCACGCACTTATTTTCTGGTAAAATAAAATCGTCATTGTGAACCCTTGACTCTATATATACTTTCCCGTCATCATATTTATGTGTGTATGTATTTTATCTTTGTAGTCTATGTATTATATTATTTAGTTTAAAATATATTGTCATTGATATTGTGTGTAGTTTATGCAATGATTGTAAACTTATGTTCATTTTTTTAACGTCATATTTGGCGACCTCCGTAGCCGAGAGGCGAGTATACTGGACTAGGTGTCGCTATCTCTGAGGTTCCAGGTTCGATATCCGGTCGGTCAATGTGGAAAAATAACTTTCTTCTTTTTCTATATTGTCTCAGGTCTGGGTGTTGTGGTACCGTCGTTGTTTCTAATTTCTGTAACACAGTGCTTAAGCTACTTATCATAGGATCATAGCAATGTATGTGATGTTGTCCAATATTATTATTTTTATTATTATATCGCACCGCCCACAAAACATCTCTATGTAGCCTAATGGTCGACTGGTAGAGAATGCCACATGGCATTAAGTACACCTTTTGTACGATTTTATTTTTGTGCTATAAAGTTTAAATAAATAAATAGATATGCGCGTAAACCCAAAAACTGCAATTATTGTTCGTAATAAGACTGAAAAAGGAAGAAACCAAAATGAGTTTTTTTTTAATTCAATTTTCAGTCGTATTGGGTTAATTTTGATAATTTTACGTCAAATTAAAAGTTAACGACAATACCGTTTTAGGTAGTAATGTTTCTGGGAGCGGGTCGACACTGGAATACGAGAATCAGGCTTCTGATTTGGGGACTATTAGTTAATCTAATAAATACAATTGTTTTTATCAACATTTCGAACCTATTGTAGATCTGAATCAGTTTAAATAAAGTTGATTTTTATTTGTCGTGCAGGCAAATTTTTAGGCTGGCCACCAAACTTCGAAACACTGCGTTATTAAATATTAACGTAACTACACCAAAACGAGCAAATAAAAAACTTATCTAAAGTGTGTGTTTATCTAGGAGCAAACCTTATTTCATTAAAACATTTCACAAAATAAAGTCTTAAGACAAAACAATATTGTTACAATTGTAACCTACTGACCGAACCTCTTTACACAGACCTTTTAATACCCACTCCACTATCCTGTAACAATAAGAATCCTCGATGAAAACCCAAGACCGCAAACACTCATTTCCCTTTTAACGAGGCATGCTTATTATTATTACAATTAAAATTATTTTCACGAAGCAAAAAGGGCATTTAAATGAGCCTTTTAGCATTTTAATCCAGCTCAACAGTCATGAATAAAATATTTCCATTTAAAATTCAGGCGCGAAGCAAATCTCGGGATGAGGTGTTAAAGCTCTAGTACGAGTGCCTGCAATTCTTAAGGCAAGTGTATACTGAATATTTTTTGTTTGTTTGTTGTTCTCTAAGGTTTTGGCAAAAAATTAATTGTTATTTTATTCAAACTAGGTATTTGATAAGTATAGCAAATATTCGTGAATCAGTGTTAAAGTGTTTGGGCTATAAAATTAGGACTACGAGTATTCATGCATAGTATTTATCATTATACGACCGTCTGGTGTAGTAGTTTGGGTTCTGTCCCCCTGGTATGAGCACCAAAACATGATATGATATGATATGATATGATATGATATGATATGATATAGCGATATATCGACACCAACTGTAAAAATATGACAGATATAGCCGCCATTTTAAATTTATGTCATATTATGTGACTTCACTGGCACGGCGATTCAATATGGTGGCTTTATCTGTCATATTTTTACAGTTGGTGTCGATATATCGCTATATCATATCATATCATATCGTGTTTTGGTGCTCATGCTAGGCTGGCTGGACTACAAAGCCGAGCGGTTTCCGGTTCATATCCCGCAAGGGGCAAATGTTTGTGTGACGAGCATAAGTATATTTTGTACCGAAGTCATGGATGTTTAAATGTAAATCCGTTACTAGTCGCACTAGTACAAGCTTTGCTTAGTTTGGGGCTAGATAATCGGTGTGATTGTAGAAACAATTTATTTATTATATTTGCCAAATTTCATGCTTGACCTAATCAACCATTTTTGATTCCCTTGCGAGTGTAAATACTGCGGCATAACCGGCATATTTTTATTGTGATGACTAGAATTTGATTTTTACAATTCCAAGGGATTGCAGACTTGAGTATTTGACATTAATTTCAAGATGTTTGGTAACATCCCAAAAAAAATTTTTTGACAAAGTTAGATTAACCGGAAAAAATCTTTCAGACTCGGTTTCTGTTATACCTACAAGTTTGTATGGAACCCTATAATTATGCGCGAGTCCGACTAGCACTTGGCCGGTTTTTTCTGTATAGAGTTTGACGTACCAATCTGTCATTGCTCAAAGTGTTATTGTTAATCGGACGCTTTAGTTAAGCCGCACCTTTAGATAAGTATTTTAAATGCAGTTAGTTAAATAAAACTGATTTCTTTTGTCCCAAATTCGTAAAGTACCTATGCCTTCCTAAAATATTTGGTTTTACAGTCGATATTCTAAGATCTATCAATCCACAGGAATCTTTGCACTTTTCTTTGTTTTATAATGTATTTTCGTCCATGACACTCTTTTTTTTGTATTAGTCCACTTGTAACCTTAAAAAAAAGTTTGACTACAATGAAACCGTAAAAACGTTTTCTAAAAATGATTAAACCTATTTTAAATAAAAAGAGGCAAATAATAATCAATTACGGCCGTTGTGATGATAATGATCCAAGATTATATTTACATTTTTTAATTGGCCGTATTTTGTTTCGGACTCGGGCGATGTACAAAGTCTGTTTTATATTTTTTTAAATAATATTTTACTTATTTAGAGTGACATCTCGTTATGTTATCACAACTTTATACTTCGATCTATAACAAAACTACTAGTAAAAACTGGATAAAATTAAATAGGAACAACTTCAATATTATCTGCTTATATTCATCCTCTCCCAATGAGCTGAGATGGCTGGTTGAAAGCGACCTCTTAAATAAATAAATGCGTTTATTTGCTAGAACACAAGATATAAAGGTGTTAACAATAGTTTATTTATTTACTCTTTAAACAAGAGTCTGCAGCTCACTCTAAACCACGTATTTGTCAGCGCTCGAATACATCATTTTTGGAGCCTAAACTCCCTATCGATGTCCACAGAATTACCCCACAAAATTAAGCCGTAATTGAGCACCGAGGAAACGTGACCATGATAAGCAGTGATGGCTGCTTCCATGCAAACAGTGTTTCTCAACTTTTTGAGGGCAAAAACAACTTTCCAGCGGCCACCTAGCCTATATTAACCGACTAAATAAAAAGATAGAAACAACAAAAAACGAAAATAGAATTGTAGGATACCTCGGAATCTGAACATTTCTGAAGTGAGTAGCACAAACAATTGACAATCAAGTCGGTAGATAGGTATAATGGGAATATACACAAAGGAACGACCCTGCGTAACATTCCGTGACTTATCAAATATTTGTGCTATTTTTCTTGTTTGATCCACATAGACGAGAGTAAATAGATATATGATCCAGTAGGCTTACTGAGTAGAAGCGTAATTATAAAACGCAATAAATGTATTGATTTGAATTGAGTGCCCGATCCAGATAACCTTGTTTGACCTGTGTGACCTTACACTCCTTGCACATGCTTTTTTCAAATGGGTCAAAACTATTTTGTGGTCAATTCCCAGTTCTTTAGCTATGTCGTAACTACTGATATGCCGATTGAAAGGCCTTCATCATTATGTATCTTGCGATAGGTACTTGGTTTTAACTTAGGTAACAACATAGAAATAGAGATAATATCAACAAAATGACATAAAGCGCGGTCAAGCGTACTTTATATGTTTCTACTGTAACATAAAGTAAGTGGAAAGTTTTATTTATGAACCAGGATAACCGCGGAGTTTTGATGCGGAACAAGCTCTCACTGATTTCACTAACTTCACATGATAGGAGAGTCAAGGACTATGAAGTTAGTTTAAAGGTCAATCAGTCCGTAACACGTGCTTAATACAGATAAATCAATCTTTAATGTACACCACACAAAGTAGTTACAGTTGATGTTCACAAAAATATGCACAATTTAGGCGGAAAATGCGTTCATAAACCATTTCCCAACTATAGCGATGTTGAATGTGTTATTTATATCGGTTTTTAAGTTCGACAAGATTTGATAGAAGATATTATTCTTTAACTGAAACGTGGCCTCTCACAATGGACCTCATAAGGAAGCTCAAGTTTGCACAGCGTGCTATGGAAAGGGCTATGCTCGGTGTTTCTTTGCGAGAGGTCTTTGCGATCAGGAATGAGGAGATTCGTAAACGAACAAAAGTTGCTGACATAGCCCAACCGATAACCAAGCTGAAGTGGCAGTGGGCGGGGCACATAGCACGTAGAACTGACGGCCGATGGGGCAGAAAGGTTCTGGAATGAAGGCCACGTACAACGGCAAGCGCAGCGTAGGACGTCCACCTACAAGGTGGACAGACGACCTGGTAAAGGTTGCAGGGAGCCGCTTCCAACCGGCCAATCTGGAAGTCACTGGGGGAGGCCTATGTTCAGCAGTTGACGTCCTATGGCTGGAACGATGATGATTATTCTTTTATTTAAAACAATCACTTTCATAAAACGATCGGTAGCCAAAGTTCTTTAAGAACCACTTAAACTGACTGAACCATTTGCTTTAATTGTCACATACATTTTGAGCTTGTAACCTAAGTCACTGTACCGTGTTTTATTAAAAGAAATTATTTGTGTTCTAAAATACGCATACTGGATACTTGGTATTACTGGCCTTTACTTCGTATAATTAAATATAACCAATTTATATGATAAAAAACCCTACCACTGCTTCATGATCAATGGGTGAACACAGGCAAAGCTAATCCCAGATGGCGCCAGCGTGTTTGGTCTTGTCAACGAATGTAGACGCAAATGTCAAAGTTCGTTCTTTTTTCTTTTCTTGCCAGTAATATGCAAGTTTGACAACTTATCATAACCCTTAATCGTATAGGTCTCGCGGTTCTGTCTTCGGTCTAGATCTTCTGTCTCTGTCGCGCGTCCCATACCTACTTTGCCGAGTTATTTGCAAGTTTTACCTTGAGTATAGAAATGATATATAAATGCAGTTATATAAATAAAACATAAAACAAAGAAACTTACATAGTTGTACTTCAAATCTGGATGCATGTAGTCCACACCTAAAACAAAATATACACTATTAAAATTATCAGTCAAAACTTTAAACGGAGGAAAATAAACTTATTTTATGTATTCATAAGTTCTAAAATAATTAAAGATATTATAAAACAATTTATTAAAACAAAACACTAACTTTGAAGTAAGTATCCCTTAGATTTGTTATTTTAACTGGAGAAACTTAAACCCACTTAGAGACGTATTTATTAGTATAACAAGTTTTCCTTAAGTCTTAAGTAAGTCGATACGAATAAAGACAATTATTGAATAAACAAAAATGTTAATTATGAATATTAATTGAGTTCTGTGAGTGCGGCAGTCAGTACCTACTACTAAATATTGTTCTCAAAGAAAAGATCCTTTATCCCTTCAATTTGTACGAAGCGGTCTGTAGAAAATTATTATTGATTTCTATTGTATATACATGTAATGCGTGCATGCGTGTAAATATAATAATAAATAATGAAGGCACAAGGTCTCCTCGTCTATATTATAATAACTAAAATAATAAACACAAAGGTATGAAAGGAAAATGCTAACACAGGAAGCTCATGAAAACTAAATAAAGATTTTAAAAACCTCTGTAAATGTAAAAGTACTCATTATAAAAACTTTTACCACTGGAAATGCTAAGTGTTTAAATATTTGCAAGTGAAAAACATAATATCATGAAAGTGCTCGAATTTAATTAAAATTCAACTTGCATTGCATGAATTTTTTAAGCTGAACAGTGAATGCTGTCTTAAAACAAACCTTTACGATTATCGCAGATACATAATAACATTGGACCACATCACATACATTGCTCTGATCCTAAGGTAAGTAGCTAAGGTGTGTTATCGAAATCAGAAACAACGACAGTACCCCAACACCAAGACCCAACCTAACATAGAAAATATCGTTTTCTACATTAACCCGACCGAGAATCGAACTCGGGACCTGACCTGACCTGGGAGATGACAACGCCGAGTCCGGCGCACATAAAATTAGTCAACTCACCATCATCCATGATCGCAGTGGTAACATTAACCCCGGTGTACCCCTGCGCCCACGCCGCCTCCACATTGAGGTCTAGCTTCGGCTTGCCCCCGTTCTGGCCCGTGTTCTTCAGGTACCACTGCAAGGGGAAGTAGGGGTCGCGCGGCTCGTCGGCCGGGGCAGTCTCCGGCAGCCGGAGGGGGCGAAACCCTCGCTTCACCCGCTTGAAGCCGGTCTGCTGGACTGCTGCGTGGACCTGGAGGGCAGAAGAATGTCTTGAGGGTCAAAAAGGTAAACGAGATTTAGACAAGCCGACCATGGCGTCTCCGTGCGGTGAATCGCATAGAACGCAAATAGTTACGAAGTTGTGGTAGTGGTTTGAGGAATTTATTTCTCATAAATAATATACATTCACTTGTCAGGGAAATACAAGATTACATCTGAAATCAAACAATTAATATACATAATTCTTAAATGAATAAAGATTTTAATACACTTCAATCATCACGCTCATCTAAATTAAGATATTGTAGTCTCACTTAAGTGAATTTATATAATTCTTATGAAAATATCAATCAACTTGTGTTCAGTTACAAATGATCTTCAGTAATGATTTAGATAGACTAGAATCGTGTTACCGCTGTCATTGTGAAAGGTCTTATATTTTCATTCACGAAGAATAATAAATCACAACAGTCTGAAACAGGCTTGGACAGCGACTGAAGTCCTGAGGCAGACTGTCAGTCAGTATTACAAGTGATGGATGTACAAACTCGCGATTATGACAGAACACGAAATCCCAAGCATTTTCTTGGAAAGACAGCAAAGACTCTAGCAAAGACATATTTAAATATGTCTAGTGAAACTAAAATAGACTTAAAATAATTTTAACATGATTCTGCTGCTCATGGTCTGATTAAGGGACCATTATTAAAATCTCAAAAAAACGGCAAAGTGCGTGTTGAGACGCGCATTGTCAATTTGAATTTACAATCCGAGCTTGCCACAAAAATAAACTATGCTCAATTCGAGCTAAATCAAGTACATTTTGTAACGCTCCTCGTATATTTAGCCGGACACCAGAATCCACGAGACACAAATGACATGGCTATATTTATATCTAAAGTAAGTAAATATTTAATTGACAAATGCTATAATTCCTTAAGTGAATTTATGACGGATAATACTAAATACTATAAGTATCTATGTTGAATTGCATGTATTTAATATTAAATGTTTAATGAATAACGAATGTAATTCCGTAAATCCGACTTGTCATTATTTTTTTAATTTTATATTCTGTTTTTTAAATTGTCTGCCAAGAAGGCAGGACCCAAGATAAACCCTTGTGAGACCACTATGTACAGACAACAGCAGGTCAATCTACCCAAAAAGTAAAAGGTTATTGAATTGATTTTCTACTTCATGTCTAACATTTAGAGATCAATATCAATGAAGAAAATTTGACGTTTTGTGGTAGGTTGACGTGCTGTCTGTACACCTGTGCTCTACAATAAAGATTTATGATTTAATGTAGGGTTCCGTATTTTTTCGTAACAATATGCGGTATTTGTCAACTTGGTAACTTGTAAGCTTACTTATCTGTAGTTTCCTTTTTAACTTCAATAGATATTTTACTGTCGTGATTTATTTCACATTTAAGCAACCATTTTGCTGGCAGAGAGAGAAGGCCTCTTGAGGACTTGACTCTACCAAAAATTGCTTAATATTACTGATACCTGAATCGAAAAATGGTGTTTGCACCACCCACAATATTGTTAAACAGTCTATCTAACGACACCACTTACTATACCATTAGACGAGATTTTTTTATAAAGATTTATGCTACCACTTTTTTGACATGGTTAATATGCGGAATTACGGCTTTCTTGTACTAAGAGTTTCTCGAGGTAAACCGCAGACAGACAGGCAAGCGGACGGACAGTTATGGCGAAACTATAAGAGTATATATTAAAAAAGGTCAAGCTGCCCAAAAATGTTATAACATCAGATCGGCTGTTTAGTATGTGGAAGAGAATGTATTTAGTCCCATGTGGTAAAAGTTGTCAAAACACATTATTAATCTGATGAAAACGGCGGAATACTAATTATTTGACATTTGACACTAAAATAAACATAGAATTAGACCAATTAATAAATATAAAAATTACCAAAGATACCAACCTCAACAGAAATCACCTTACTAGACAATAGTCTTAAATTGAAATACAAGTTTACTAAATATGTTCAAGAAAGGTTAAAAGTTGAGAAAATTTAGAAATTCCGTGCGGAAAGTAGTATTTTATTTTCCACCAGTAAAAACCACTATTTTATTTTCCCATATAAACTGTTCGTACCTGTCCAACAGGATGCGATCAGATTTTTTTTTACTGGGCGGTACAAAGTTCGCCCGGTCATCTAGTTACTAATAAATGTTAATTACACCGTATTGAGTTTTGGAATTATATGAAACTAATTTTTATACAAAACAACCTATTTCATTGATTTTCAATGAATAAATAGATAGTTGTTTGACGCAAATTCATGTATCATGTTCTATATACTAAATTATTTTTCCCATAAAACCAATTATCTAACCCCAAACTAAGCAAATCTTAACCTTCTATGGCTTAATTATTTACAACTAGCTGTCCCGTCGAACTTCATACCGCCTCTTCACACATTTGTGAATTTTTCCAATGTTTTAATAGTTATTCTGCTATTCCGGACAGAGACAAATCTGACAAATCAAAGATCATCCAAATCAGTCCAGCCGTTCTTGACTTATAAATGGTGTAACTAACCCGACTTTGTTTTATATATATATAGATAGATATTCCTTATTTAATAATTCGAATTCTGCATTTGAATTAATTTCCATTTAAAGGGAAATCTAAGTACTTTTAAAATATAGTATTGGAAGTTTAAATTACTCGTTTGGAGTCGAATCTGGGTGGTAAATCAAAGAAAATGCCAAGATAAGTTTATCGAATCGGTGAAACATAAATGGGCACACTTTCGAAGTCAATTTAAGTTGTCGATATGTTGCCACCTTGGGAATTATTCTTAGAACAAAAACAACTAGTTACCAAGTCTACACGAGAGCTTCTACGCCTGAGTAAATAAACATACCTATACCTGATTACTGATAATTTATAATTTGCCATCGTGTTATTAGATCTCATAACGTAATGATTGAATGGGAGGTATATGGATAAGAGACATAATGTCAGAAAACATTGATACGTTTCACATTAAGCCAAGTAAGTTTTCACAAAATAATTAAATGATATCGTTTAAAAAAATTGTGAAAAAAATTATTATATATATTGGACACGTCAAAATGAATAAAATACCAGCTTAATAGACTCCAAACCCTCCAAAACAAATTCTTACGTTCTGCCGCGGACGCCCATCCGCTAATGCGCAACTTGAATTGACACCGCGATCTCCGAATCCCGACGATTGCCGCCTTTATGAAAGAAGCGTCTCAACGCTTCTTTGATAAGGCCGTCAACCATACTAATCCCCTCATTGTAAAAGCCGTCACCTATCCTTGCCAGAAAGATGTCGCCACTAAATTCCGCCGACCGAGGAACGTTCTTGAAGATCCCGACGACAAGATAACCGCTTATAATAAGCGGTTAGCTCTTACAAATCCACACCTCAGTACACAACAGCCAAGCACTAGCTCGAATCAGCGCACTCGCCGGCGAGTGCGAGGTCCCTCGTTTCATTTTGGCAGGCACAGACATGTGCCTGGCCGCTTCTCACCTGTCCGTCCATCGGACGACGGCCCAAGCCGAGGTCCGAGCCTACAGAGGCGCCCTTGAGGCCCAGTCCTTCCCCTTCGATCGGGCCCACTAGATTGGAGCCTGTATGGTCTAGCCTGCGCTCACAGACTAGTCTGTAGCGCAGAAAGGACCATAACGGAGCAACCACTAGTCGGGTTCACCTCTCGGCCGGGTGCCCTCAGCACTCAGCACGGTCCGATCGCGCCCGCTAGTACAGGGCCCGGACGCGGACGAGTCTCAGGCTTCGCTTCGCGAAGCCTGAGGCCCGGCCCGCGCACGAGGTACCCGCTGGCCGGCCGCTTTCTAGGCTGAGTACCTTCTGTACTCGCCAAATCTGCCCGGTGAAGCTGGAAAAAGCCTCCCCTCAGCTGCCAGCATAGGTCCTTTCAAAAAAAAAAAAAAAATGAATAAAATTTGCCGAAACGAAGATTTCACTAGTCATCATCATCATCATTTGCCTGCCCTGTTCCCAGGTCATCTGGGGTCGGCGCAGTATGTCTTTCTCTTCCATGCAATCCGGTCACTCGTCATTGAGTCATTCATTCCCTTCTCAGTCATATCTCTCCTCTCACAATCTATCCATCTCTTCTTAGGTCGTACCCTACTTCTCCACCCATCAATACTCATATCCATCACTCTTCTCGTTACGTGCTCCTCTTCCCTTCTCATCACATGTCCATACCAAGACAAACGGTGTCCTTTCATCTTTTCTGCTACAGGTGCCACTTTCATACTTCCTCTAATATATTCATTCCTTATCTTGTCCATTCTCGTCACCTTAACATTCTCATTTCTGCTGTATACAATCGCTTTTCATCTACCTTCTTAATGGCCCAGCATTCAGAGCCATGTAGTAAAGCAGATCTTATAATAGTTTTGTAGACTTTTCCCTTTAGCTTTAAGGGCATCCGTGGGTCGCATGTTGTTGCTGTGATCTGTCGCCATTTCATCCAACCTGAGTTAATTCGTTGCTTAACGTCCCTGTCAATGTCACCGTCGCTCTGTACGAGAGACCCGAGGTACCGAAAGTCGGAACAGACCGGCAAAAGCATTCCGGCAAGTGTTATGGGCAAAGGGCTGGAGAGACCGCCGAAGTCACTGAACAGATATTCTGTTTTAGTTCTGCTGACTTTTAGGCCCACGTTCTCCAGTCGTTGCCACCACTCCTCCAATCTGTTTTGGACCTCTAGGGCGTCTTCCAAAACCAGCAATATGTCGTCGGCGAACAGCATACACCAAGGGGCCTCCCTCTGTATGTCCAACGTCAGGGCATCCATTACCATAAAGAAGAGGTACGGGCTAAGTGCCGACCCTTGGTGCAAGCCCACAGCGACACTGAAGCTAGTACTAGTGCCGACTACGGACCGGACTTGAGTACTGCACCTGCTATACATAGCTCGAATCAACTGCAGGTACTTTCCAGGCACACGTTTCTTCTTAAGGGCCCACCACAAAACCTCACGAGGTATCCGGTCGTATGCCTTTTCGAGGTCAACGAACACCATGTGCAAGTTTTTATGTGCCCTTCTAAACTTTTCGCACATTTGGCGAATGACAAAGATGGCGACTGCTGATCCTCGACCAGGCATAAAACCGAACTGGTTTTGTGAAATTTCAGTCTCCTCTCTCAGTCGCTGCTCAATTACTTTTTCCCAAACTTTCATATTGTGTGACATTAGCTTTATTCCTCTATAGTTATTGCATTCTTGCACATCACCCTTGTTTTAAAAAATGGGCACCAGCAGGCTGTTGCACTATTCGTCAGGTAACGCTTCTGCGTGCAGCAATTTATTGAAGAATAAAGCTAACCACTTCCATCCCTCCAACCTTAATAACTTCCATACCTCAACCGGTATTCCATCCGGTCCTACCGCTTTCCCTCGCTTCATTCCATTCACTGCCCTTTCCACGTCTTCTACACTAATCTCCCTTACTAATCCTATATTAATTTATACTAGTAGCCACTGAAAAGTTTCACTGTTCACCTCTATGAATTTGAAGCTTTGTAAGTATGTGACATTTGGATGACTACTTCAAAAAGTTCGTCATCGTTAAAAATGGCCTATGGCTGAAATGGTGATGATGATGACGCAGACATATTATTTATACAGGATGGCCAGAAATGTAACGTCCAAAAATTTTTTTTAGATGCCTCGTGTCGAGAGATATCTAAATCACCCCTATGTATGTTCTACGATGTTTCGTAGTTTTCGACTTACGATTTTTTTTAAATAGCCTATGAAGCCTATGAAGTACTACTTTTATTATTATTATGAAAGCTTAGAGTCTCTAGCGCAATTTCTGAAGCTACTTAGAAACTAAGAAATTATCAGTTTAGATTTTTATTTTTAAGTTGAAAATTTAAATCATAACTCACTTAACATAAATTCTCAACTTTAGGTCAATTTTGTAGTAACTTCCATTAAAGTTATGAGGCTGTTTATTTTATGCATAAATGCACAGTTCATAGAGATTTAGCTTAAAGAATTCTTTTAAATTTTTTACAATAAAAAAATCGTAACTCGAAAACTACGAAAAATTGTAGAACATACATAGGGATAATTCAGATACCTCTCAATACGAGGCATCTAAAAAAAACCTAAAAAAAAAAATTGGGCGTCACTTTTCTGGCCACCCTGTATAAATAATATGTCTGCGTCATCATCATCATCATTTCAGCTATAGGACTTCCACTGCTGAACATAGGCTTCCCCCAGTGACTTCCAAATTGGCCGGTTGCAAGCGGCCTGCATCCAGCGGTATCCTGCGACCTTTACCAATTCGTATGTCCACATTATGGCTGGATGTCCTACTCTGCGCTTGCCGGTACTTGGCCTCCATTCCAAAATCTTTCTGCCCCATCTGCTGTCAATTTTACGTGCTATGTACCCCGCCCAGTGCAACTTCAGATTGCTAAACCTTAGTAGGGCAACGTCGCATAAAACGCATTAGCACGAGACATCTCTGGAGACACAGAACATTTGTCACTCAGTAAATACGCGATTTTTGCCTCATAGTAACAGTATTTGAGCAGTAGAATAAACCCATTCTAGGAAGTTAACCAAAGTACCACAATAGCAAGTAATGAATACAAGTAATAAAGATATCAATTCAAGCTATTGTTTGTGAAATGTGCGGGAACAATTAAAAATAATTTTCTTGCTTTTCTAAGCCCTTTGTGTCGAGAGCATTATTGTTCTTTGAGAGTAATGCCGTATTATGAAATTCTTTTCATAGCAATAATAATAACAAGGACCTTATGCTCTGGAAAAATAGCCTTTATTGTGAAAATCTTTATGGTCCCAAATTGAAGATGTCTCTCAATGATCTCAGTCACAATCACAATGTCAATTAGGTACATCAAACAATATCCAAGTGTCTTTTTGTCAAGGATATATTATTAGGTATATTAAGAGTTTCGTCTTTCGGCAAAACGGACTGTTACTCTGCTGCCAGACAGGCAGGTTCTGAGGTTTATAGCTCGTGGAAATCTAAACATACAATAAAACTAAAAATATATATATTTGTTACCCTAGCATGTAAACTTATGTTCAAAGTGAGCAATGTACAAATATATTTTAAATTATATTTTACCATATAAATGGGGAGACATTAAAGTTGTCAGTTTTAGTCAATTTTAATGGGGTAAATTGTAAGTATACTTTTCCATTCTTACAAATAATCAAACCCGATCTGCTGTTACGATTTGTGTTTTGTAAGTAGTATTTGTTTTACGATTTAAATGTTCGCCCCATAGTAAGAATTATTGCATTGGAGTACCAGAATCAGGCCTTCAGAGGTAGCTATTGCGTAATCAAATAACGTTTTTATACATTAGGCATTCTAAAGGTCTAAAGGTAAATTAGACAGCACAAAGGCTTTACATTTTCTCGTCGGGCAGATGTGAGAGAGTATTTTTATCCCCGCTTTTTACATGTTTAATGTAGGTACCCTGTTTCATGCAAATAAATGAATTTGAATTTAAAAGGCTCGCTTTTATAATCCAAACATAGTGCCTAGAGCTTGAGTCAGGCTTTTACATTAAACTTATTTGTTTGTATTCGGACTTATATAGAAATGTATATAAAACTCGAAATATGAGAACAGTCAATATGAAAAAAGAGCTTCCGTCTGCAGTCTTTGGCTTCAGATGACCTACTTACCTATTATAACGATTATTGGCAATGTCAGGCTGCTTTCAGTATCGCAAAGTACCTAATGGAAGCTTTATTCTTATTAGAGTCGATAATAATATGTGGGAACAAAAGAAGCAACAAAAGTTAGCGTAAAAAAATGACTCCGATACGCTCTTTCATATAAAAAAGGTTGCTACGACGCTGTGAAGCGCTTCGCTTTATTTTACTTTCTAACTAGAGTTTCAGCTCAACAAATTTAGGCAAGGCGCTCACCAAGGTTTTAAATATTTTTTTAAATCGTACCTCAAAAATTAAGTCGTGGTGTGTGCCTAGCCTAACGATAGTAAAACAAATGACGATCACTTACAAGAGGGTGCTGCTTGAGAAGGCGCGCGTGCGCAATGGAGCGGCGTGCGCGCGCGTGAGGCAGGCCGCGGTGCGCGAAGTGCCATTCTGTGTCGGACCCGAGTACCTGTTGACAAATAATAACCGTTGTAGACAACGTACAGCCAAAGAACATGTTATAACCACTATAGATGTGTAGTTAAATACGGTCATGATAAGTTGTTTCATTGGGCATACCTGACATGTCATTGTCAATGCCTATAACGACAATGTGTCATGCTATAAAATACTTAGATAAGAGCCCTGCCTGGGCAATTGATAAATTGAGCGAACACAATAACGATTGGGTAGTTTCCTTGGTTAAAAAAAAAAAATTATTTACTATTGTTATTTATCCGTCAGTTTGATCATCAAAAAAATATGTGACACATTTATTTTTCTTTTGTCAATTAAAAAAAATACGAAGATAAAGGGCGTCAAAGTTTGGGAGTGGGAGGAGCACATAATGTCGCTCCGTGCGACACTTTTCAGCACGCGAACTTTAACGGGCTATATCTTCATCATTTTTGTTTAATTGACGAAAGAAAAAAAAGATGTGTAATATTTTATGTTAATCCAACTGACGGACTAATTCGATTTTTTTAGGAAACTTACAAACATGAGTTAAAAACAAAAAATGATAAAACGTTAGTGGGTTTACTTCGACTAGAAAAGTAATAAAGAATTTGTAGAAACAAGAAGTAGGATAGAACATTGTACTTTTCACGTAAGAAAAAATGTTTACAGGTAACATTTACCATCCATAATAGTTACATATTCCAGGGTTCGATAGAGTAAAATTATTCATAGTATTCTTTAGAGATCTAACTTTATGCATAAGGTACGGATGGGTTTATTAATGTAATCTTAGCTTAGGTTTATATTACCATACACAAATAAGATATTACTACGTTTTATAACGTTATTTTATTCTAGCGACGAATATCACGAGGGCAGAGCCCTACGCTGCGCCCCCGTCTGATATCTTTATATATTTTTTTATTATCTTAAAATTTCTTATTTTCTCAGGTTCTGGTGATCTTTCCAAGTTTTCTCCATTGTTTGATGGATCAATAGCCGACATTCAGATACCATTTTCTAGTCCATTTGTAGATTTTCCCGTATATCAGGCTATATAGACGACCTCCGTAGCCGAGAGGGGGGGGGGGGGATTCCGGACTTAATGTCGCTATCTCTAATTTTAAATTCGGTTCCCGGACGGTCAATGCAGAAAAATGTCTATGTCTGTCGCATTCGTTACCAAAACACCCAGAAAAGATGTAAATGCATAGCATTATTATTTACAAATTTACTTACTGTTGCTTCTTTTGTGGTGTGTAGTAAAGACATTACTGGGAACTGACCTGCTTTATATACCTAGGTTATGTTTTTATACCTTTTTATAATCTGTTTTGATACTATTGTGTTTGTTGTGATGTTGTCATGAGTTTTTAGATTTTTATGCATGAAATTTTATTCTGGCACTCCTTTGAGTGCCAGAATAAAATCTCACACTTTCACTTTTAGCCAGTTTTTATCTTGCATGTCTTTGGTTTTCTATATGGTTTACTTAGATAGTTTATGTCTGCCTCTAGAGCGCCTAGCATACTTACCAACAAGCTAACTATTTATTATAAAGCCGCCAAGTCAAGAACGCCAATCACAAAGTAACTTCAAGTCTGAAAGGCACAGACACGTCCTTAATTATAAAGTTGAAGCTAACTTACCTAATACTTGCGATACGAAACTAGTTGTTTACAGTTCGACTTGTCGCTAGTGTGCGATGCCTTACGACTGAATGAAACTGTTTACCATTGCTTTCCGAGACTACACTATCTTAACTATAGACATTTTATTACAAACTCACAATGGGTGATGTAATGATAAAATCTCTACCCACGAATATTAGAAGTCGATAAATGAACAAGTTTTATGTCTTGTCAAATACTTTTCGTCATGTTGACATGTTTGTCAGGCATCATGAAGTAAACAATTTTATTGAGGAATTTATCTGACATCTTTTATGTTCAAAAGATGAGATTATAAAGAAAAAAAAATGTAGTTACTGTATGGAAGTTTTTAAATTTGTATATTTATAAAAATAAATACTGAGACCCTAAAACTATAATCTAAATCTAAATCCCAAGAATTTGTAACTAATCTCCCGTAATCTTATGCTTACCGACACTTTGAGGGACGAAGATGACATAGAACGTCAAAGGCGAGCCCTCGCGGTGAGAGGCAATATGCTAGCGAGGCGGTTTGCGAACTGCTCAGATCAGGTTAAAGTATCTCTGTTCAAGGCCTTCTGTCAGGCGCTCTACACCAGCCAGCTGTGGACTGCGTACACAAAAAGTGTATATAATACTCTCCGTGTACAATATAACAATGCTTTTAGAGCAGTGCTCGGTCTGCCTTGGCGGTGTAGCGCGTCTGGCATGTTTGCCGAGAGCAGAGTCTCTAATATACAAGCTTTAATGCACAGAATCAAACTATCATTTCACAAACGACTGACATGTACAAATAATGATATTGTTAAAACTATATATAAAAGTATTTATCTCTTGGACAAATGTAATTTTGCCACTCTTTAACGTTTATAGAATAGTCAATACTATTTTTAGTAATTTAGTACTTCTAAATTTCTTGTTAATTTATCGTATAGGACATATCGTATCGTTAAGGACATGATAATAATAATAATATTTAAATTGATAGTTATGTCATGTAATGTAATGTTATTTTAATATGGGTTATTTGCCTGAAATAAATGTTATTTAATTTAATTTTTTATTTTATTTTATGATAAGTCTTGTTTTTATTCAAAATATCCAACATTTATAAACGTTCCGACGTGTAAACGTAATTAGACCTAAGTGATTTCGATGTAAAAAGCCGTGTACTATATCCGTACGTGGTGAGTTTGAATCTCAGCACGTATCTCAGATTTTTTTAGAAGTCTACACGTATTTATATCTTGTTGGGCAGTAAGGATAGGTGTACATCATAAGGATGTGCAGGTTACATTCTAAAATGGCCAAGGTCGAAAATGCTCTAAGTCCCCCGTCTAAAAGGCTAGGTCTGATTACAATCGCTCTAAATTTAATAATTTTGACTTGCCACAACTAGGACGCCGTGCCGTGTGGGGACGGCCGTAAAGAATACACTTACCCACCGCTAACAGGAATCGTGACGTAAGAGCGACTAATTCCTGTAGCACGAGACGGTCAGCAGCGTCTTCGTGCAAAATCTTATAAAAAACTGCGCTCGCCAACCCGCCTGCCAAGCGTGGCGAGTATTGGCAATCCCCCCCGATGATAGGTCATTGGGGGAGGCCTTTGTTCAGCAGTGGACGTCCTATGGCTGAAATGATGATGACATATAGGATTATAGTTAAGAAGTCCCATACTAGAAACGGAACAACATAGTAGCAATAAGATATGGGTTCCAATGTCCCACACTACGAATAAAGTTGGTCATTAACATCACGTTAAGAATTTCCAAGAAAATACAAGATTTAATATTCAACCAATGTAACTGTTTGCGAAATATCTCTCTAAAAACACCTTCGTTTGACCCCAGCCACTTCAAATACAAATTCTAATTTTGTGTTTCAATATTTTGCGATTTATGTCAGTAGGTGACATCACTAACTAGATTGCCTACCTACAAATAGCCGGGATTGGCTCATGTTGACAAATTAGTGCGTGCGAGTGTCAAGTAAATAAAATCTGGCGGTACCAAATACTTTATGTAGATAATAAAGAAAGCAACTAACAATCCCTACACCTAGGGGCACGGATCTTGAGCGCTGAGCGAATGATGCGCAAAAGAAGATTCCAATTTTTCCGACCGCTCAAGATCCATGCCGGTGATTTTACCTGAGGCCTAACTATAATTATATTGTTTTTTATTAATTATAAATTAACAATACACGTGAACAAATGTACCATTTAAGTTTATTTTTATTTATTATTTCGCCTAAACTGCACATACAATCCATCTCGCCTTATGCAGAGGTTTTCCTAAGTTCATTCAAAAGATATCTCGTATACTTTTTTTAAGTAATACCAAATCCTATTGCCCTAGCAATAAACAAACAATTTATATATTATTACGTTAAGAAATACAAATAGAAAAAGGCTTGGCATTACCGGAACGTCCCAAAGCAGGGGCAACCCTTTCAATGCGAATAGCAGATTAATTATGCTAGAAGTAAATAAACTAACTAGCACCTAGTGAGAGTATTCATTTCAGTAAATACATTGAAGCGGTGTTACATTTGCAATTCAAATAAATAACGTAATTATTCCGTGACTCCGATCTCAGAGTGGCATGCGCATATAAACTGACGTAAATAGTATTACTGAGGTGGGGTTGAATAATGTTGATTAAGGTAAATAAGTACGCAATTTACTTTAATGGAATGAATAAAATATAATAGTTTAAAAACTATACAACACACCTTTATATGCATTGGACTCTAAAAGAAGAATCAAATAAGCCACAAGTGTTTTACTCGACTAAACAACACACAGTGTTTTACTAGTAGCCATTGACATCATGATTGCCTATGGCATTCTTCCTGCGTGGATCAGACATCGATATCCAGGCTTTTAAGCCATTTTGCGGCGGCAGGTGTATAATCATAGACTTCCGACATTCCGCCAGGAAAACAGCGAAGTGGGCATTCGTTTACCACATGGGAAAAGGTCTGGTCAGGTGCTCCGCAGTCGCACTGCGGTGACTCCCTTAATCCCCATTTATGGAGGTGTTGGTTAGTTTTCCCGTGATTGGAACGAAATCGGTTTAGTCGAGTCCAGGATTTACGGTCCGAGTCAAAACCGGGCAGCTTTTATACGAGATTCGTATTAGTATCGTTTAAAAAGGCCCCACTCCGAACGCCAGGCTTCCACTAGATCAAACTGGATTTTAATCCGCTCGTCTGTCCAGATTGGCGACCTTGAACATAGACGGGGATATGGAAGTTCGTCCAATGTCTTCCTGATGGGCATAGGTTTGGAGCGGTTTAGCTGGAAACATTTCTCCCATTGAAGCAGCAGCTTGAATCTACGAAGCTCAGGCGGTGGGATGTGCGTTAGTACGAAGCCATTGAAGAGTTCCAAAATCCACCTCCTGACTCCATCATCAGATATTCATGATGGTGTCAAATTATTGTATTGTCATCAGAATGTCAGATACTTACAAAGTGTCAAACCGATACGTCAGTTCGAAGAAGATCAAAAACTACTTTATAGATTTGTTTAGATATTAGTTAGTTACAAATTAAGTGAAGGTTAATAAAATAAGAAAGGATATCGTATGTATACACTAACATAAACATTGGTTTCATTAAATGTTATTCATGTTATGATGTTATAATATGCAGCGACGCCTTAGAAAATCTATCTTCTACAGATTTAAGTAGGTACAGTCAGCATCAAAAGTCGATGACCACATTCAGATTCTCATAATTGCTATACATATAACTTAACCGCAAGACAAATGCCAGAATTATTGGCCTTATATGATTGTCTTAATGTGGTCTCGTTTAATGCTGACCATACTTGAAATATTTACTTGTTATCATTCCATGTCTTTAACTTACTATCAAATAGAACATATTTAAAAATAGTTTCATCTCTTTGCATAAAGTAACATAAGATCCGTAGCGTTTAACTTTTTTCGTAGCTCGTAGCTGCTACGGTGCAACGTAAACTTTATATCAGTTATTAATATAGGACGCACACGCATGACCGTATAACCAATAACGGATGGGTAGACGTGTTCTTGAGTAGAGAACGCAACATGAAAAGTGCAGAGGGTCTTAAGGAGAAGCGATGATATATTATATCATAAGGAAAAAAGACGTATCTGTCACTTTTTACGGATTGAAAAAAGACGCATCTCAGTCAGTATTTTTCTAATTAGATTTTTGTAATGTCATATACGTATTTTTTCCTTATGGCGGCAGTAGTAGCAGAGCTGCTGACAGCGACCGGAATAGAATAGTCAAGAATCGGGCTCAAAGGCATTACTGATCATAATGAGATCGCGTCGTATTTCTCAAATTTTCTAATAAAGTCTTCTTTGTCAAGCCAAACTTCAATTTAATAACACCGTCGTACATGTTTACGAAGGAAACACGAAATCACGTAATCAAATAAGACTCAGGCTTGACAACACGTCGTAACCAAAATACTGTTCTTCAATTTAAGAAGCGATCGCTAAGACACTTCCTTATTTCTCCTTTAACGTTAAATTGCGTACATACTGTACGTAATTTGTTCAGATTTATTATCTTTGAACAAAGCCTTAATGCCCGCGCAAATGAAAACAGGCTTTATGACCGGGTAGTAAAGTCTAAGTGGCTGTTACTTTTATCGTCCGATTCTGCAGAGCTGGGTAGTGCTCAGGAAAAATGAAAGAGCTTTTAAGCGCTGTTCGGGCAGTTTATTAATTGTTTATTCGATATTTAAGAACTCTTGTGTTAATAAAATGAAATTGCTATTGCTTCACTGATTTGGCTTACGATCAAATTGATATAAACTTCATTTGTTTTTAAGTTTGCGAATCCATATTTTAGTACAGTTAACGACTGGTCCAACTACCTAAAAATTTAAAGGTCATTGAACCGATTTTCAGTTTTAAGTCCGACACCAAGAGAGCAATAATTAAGAATTGACGTTTTGTGGTAGGAAAGATAAGAAAACCTACAAAAAGAACTACCTAAAAAGCATTATAAGAATATACAAATGTTATTTTATGAAGTATCTTTATTTAAATAATCTCGTGACAATTAAAGTGTTTATCCATAGAATGTGAATAATAAATCTGTTAAATACTAAATACGTTCTAATCTGATTAAAACAATGACCTATTCTCACTTCTTACCAGCCTAATTTATCAAGATAAGAATACTGATTTTATTGCGTGAACACCGAAAAGGAGAAGGGGATTTCTGGGCCATTAATGTAAGTAGTTGAAGTATGGTTTAAAAAAATGGTCATATTTTTCCATCCTAATATACAAAAAATCTGCCCATTTCTCCTCCTGGAAACTGAGCAATAAGAAAAACAAGATTTTTATGCAGTCACTACAAAATCGATTAAAATAACATCGATTTATATGAATAATATTACACAATTGATAAAAAAGAAATACTTTTGGTCTATACTAGGCAATTAACGCAAACAAAATAATTATTTTCATTAAAATAAATATATTAAGCTATTTTATCTTATAAAAAAATTATCAATCAAATAAAAATAAAAAAGATTTCGATTATTAATCGAGTACCTAAATAAAACCGATACTCTATATTTATTCTGTGCACTGATACTGACAGCTGGCTTGTCAAATAAATAAATAAGATTTGGATCACTCGGCGTTTCGTATTTTACGTTTCTGCATGTGCGTGATTTCATATTATCTTTTGGTTTTTTCATCGACCACGGCTTTGTTTCACTAAATTTGACCCTGCCTAACCTGAACAACCCAGCAATGCTTTCAATCTGGACACGGAAGATCTTGCATTATGCGTCTGACTTAGATTTTTTTATTTGGTTTTTACTACCGGCATGGACTGGATACAGAAGATAATGGATCTCTATGTAAACTGTGTAACAGCGATTCGTCACTGTACGCACTAGGCAGACGACCCCTAAACGATGAAACTACTTTGCATGTAAGAGTATTTCAACAATGGCTTGCACCTCAGTCTGTAAGTATACCTTATCTAACCAGTTGTTGTCGTCTAGTTTGTGGCCTAAATGTAAATAACTGTATAAGTAACGTTAAAATATCTTTGGTATTTCAGAAATCAGCTGTTTATTACATAACCTTACTTTTACTAAACTCTTAATTAATCGGCTCTGAGATTGACAAAAACCGCAAAATATTCAGTCAAGGTTTGCCAAGTATTAATCTATTCATTTATACCATTTTAATCTTATTACATCCAGGGCCCAAATTTGTATGGAAACGTTTCCATCTCCTTTCATTTCATTTTGGTTCATTTTCATAATTAAGGCAAACAAAAAAAAACTATGAAAATTTGATATACTTATAGCACATTTAGATAAAGAGTATCAAAACTCGAAATACGCTATAACACAATCTAATATTGAAACATATAAAACAAAGTCGGGTTAGTTACACCATTTATAAGTCAAGAACGGCTGGACCGATTTTTATGATCTTTGATTTGTTGAATTTGTCTCCGTCCCGAATAGCAGAATAACTGTTAAAACATCGGGAAAATTCTCAAAAAAATTAAAATAAGAGGCAGTATGAAGTTTGCCGAGACAGCTAGTTTAAAATAAATGTGTGTCTTTGGAATTAATGTAGTATGTGATCATATTAAAAAGTAGCACAAATCAAGTACACGGGTGTCTTTAAAGTTGTAAATTAATTTGTTTATTAATTAATTTTGTACTTTCTTAAAGTTAAGTTTTAGTTGTTATAAGGACGTAAAGTAGTTTAAACGTTTTGTGATACTTTTTGAGCTGAAGTTTATTTTTTCTTTTTAAATTTGTTAAATATTATCTGTGATATCAAATTGGCAAGCACTTATTTAGCCCTTACAAATTGCTATGCCCTTGTAGGGCGCCACATGTATACCTAGTCTGTACCTACCACCTAAACTAATATTTACTTAATATGACATGCAATAAACGATTTGAATTTGAATTTGAAATTTGAATTTTCTTATCTATGAGCTATCCATCGTGCAATAAAGCTAGACTTCTTGGCAACTTTCTTTTATGTAATGAACTCAGCCAAAAATAAAATTTATATAAATAAATAAATATATGACAACATCACATACGACGGTACTACAACGCCCAGACCCTAAACAGACCCTAGAAAAATAACTGTTCTATAAACAGTTATTTTTGTACATTGACCGACCGGGAATCGAACCCAGAACCTCAGAGATAGCGACCCGAGTCCGGCATGCTCGCCTCTCGGCTCAATTTATTGTATATATTTTGAAACCACCTGCGTATGTAATATGCGTAGATAACATTTAATTGAGTAAGTTAAATTAGTTAGTTGTTTGTACTAAATTTATTTTAATGAAGATATGAACATATTAGAAATATCTAAGGCAATTTTAATATAATTAACTAACTATAAGATGAATTTACTCTAGCGTGTTAAATCCAATTCAGTTTCAAATTAAGCAAGTCCTAAAGATCAATTATACAAAGTTTAACTGTATAATTTGAACCAAAAATAGAACCACTCTAAGTAGCAACAGTTTCAAGATACATTTAAAAGGTTTTATTTAACAATACGATAATAATCGTAAAGTTTGAACAAAGTACGAAAAAGAAATAACAACTCCAAGTCTTAAGCAATCTACGAAAATATTTATTGTTGGCGCTACGAATTGCTACGATGTAGCACCGTAGCATTTCGTAGTGCGATTACGTTTAACTCTATTGTTGTCATTTTTTTATGAAATTCAACTGAAATGCTAACTAGAAAAGGAGCATAAAATAGGTACTTAACTTTATTTAAACACTGCGATTTAATAAAATGTGCAGTAAGTACCTAGGTATTATTAGCAATTCGATGTTATGTTTGGAAGTAGTTTGCCATTCAAATGAAAAATCATATTTCTAGCGGAAATCGATTGCTGACAACATGCTTATGAGCAGTTTTTGACACTTGGCTGTCAGCTGTCATAGGAGCGTAACCATAGATTACATCGTTCTTGTGTTTTCGCGCGTTTTTCGTATCATGATATTTTAAAAATAAACCGTTTTAATAGGAGATCCTTTTTACATTTATATAAAATGTATGTTTTAAATTGTGTTTAACTTACTTCATATAAAATCTTTGACAACTATCTTGATCTAGTGGTTTGCGTTCTAAACTACAAAGCCAGCGGTCTCGGGTTTGAATTCCGCAAGGAGTAAGTCTTTGTGACATAAACACGCCATTTGTACCAGTGATAAGGATGCCATTTAATATATTTAAATAAGTCTATCCCAGTCTATTACCAAAGTACAAGCTTTGCTTAGTTTGAGGCTAAATACATTTTTGTGATTGTTACAGAATTTATAATGAGTATTTAATTTTTATTCATATATGCAAAAAATAAATCTCTATTTCCCTTGGTCATCGCATCACGGGTGAACGGGTGGAGCAATTTCGCTAATTATTTTTTTGTTGTGTTATTTATTGTCAGGAGAAGGAAATAGAAAGTTGCATAAAAAATCATTTATAAATAAACTAAAGACCACCCGACCGAAGTCGCGGGCAACAGCTAGTTATTTATAAAATCTTTAATTAAACCTATACAAGTTTTCAACAAACTTTCAATACAAAAACGAAGAACGTTTATAAATTTACTTTGAAGATCTTCATTTTGTTTCAAATAAGTAAAACTCCAATGTTGTTCAAAGTTTATTTCAAACAAAACCTGGCAAGAAATAACTTTCAACGTCTTGAATTTACAATGAAAATGAATAATTTATTCCTAAACGGAAACTTTGACGTGAACTTAAATCTAACAGAAGTTCTAAGGATCAATCCAACATAACCTAAGGGTCTCCTTCACATCGGAGGCGGTTGCGGCGCGGATGCAGCAAACGCCATAGCCGCCGACGTGTTGTGGTCATTGCCTCATACAGGGTGTTAGATAAATGGTATATCAAGCCGAAACTAGCCTATCTTAACATATGCATATAAATGCTATGGTGAAGTCAAAAATTTTTTTTTTTCCTACAAAACTTATTCTCAAAATCCGATTTGTACGAATTAAAAAAAAATGATATCAAGTTTCTGACTCACCATAACATTTATGTGTTTATGTTAACATAGGCTAGTTTCGGCTTGATATACCATTTATCTTACACCCTGAATAACTCCCTAGCAGTAAATATATGTGGCAAATATGCCAGACAATATGCCAATTGGTTGATGTGTAGTGCCCTTTAGTACGACTACCGCCTTCTCTTTGATAAATATTTGTTTCTTAAAGTAGTGTAGAAGATCTAACTGCCTATAAAACTGCTGAAAAAATGTTTTTTTGTTCAGAAATACTGGCCTTATTTAGGTATTTTCAACGTCCACAATATTTATCGCGTGGGGACCACGTCTTAGCAAACGTAGTGTAGGTAGCTCGATGGACAGTCGACTTTAGGAAGATGGCTGGCAGTGGATAGATGAAAAAAGCGGGAGATCGTACTCTTAGGCGGAGCCTTACGTCCAGAAGTGTCCAGAATATAGAACAGGAAGGCACTACTAGTGAGCTAAGTTAGTAATAATACTTAAAAAGTATAACACTCAGGTGCAGGGGCGTGCATCCCATATAGGCTATTATGCAAAGCCTACCTTAAACATATATATATTCTTAACATATATTATTATATATTATATATATAATAAACAATAAATATTCTGTAACCATTTTGTCGTCTACCTATACTTATTCGTTACTAAAGCGTGCAACGCCCACCTGAAACCAATGCACGCCCCGGCTCAGGTGAGAGTGTGTTTTGATCATGCTTTTCATTTATACACATTTTATAATTGAAATACTACTTGTAGTTACTATTTGGTCACACATAAATAATGGGCTAGTTTCCTAAAAAAATCTAATTAGTCCGTCAGTTGATTAGCAGAAAATATTGGACACTTATTTTTTCTTTTCTGATACAAACAAAAAAATATGAAGATATAGCCCGTTAAAGTTCCGGCTAACGTCACGCCTTGCGACACTTTTTAGCAAGACGTGACGTCACGTGCTCACTTTGATGCGCTTCATTTTTTGTTTGATTGACAAAAGACAAAATATGGGGCCAATATTTTTTGATAATCCAACTGACGGACTAAATAGAATAATCATTTTTTGACCCAGGAAACTAGCCCATTGTCATCATTGATTTGTTTTTTTATGTGAGTTTTTTTGAGTAGTGGTTATCCACTACTAAATACAGTAGTAGCATTAGCATTAGTTGCAGATACAAGTCTAAATAATTTGATATTAGCGATGCCATTTTTGTATGTTTCTTCTTTTTATTTTCATCGACGCAAGTGCGTAGTGTCTTGGCCTCTGACTATACTTTTATGGTAGTACGAAAAAGTAAAGCAGCTTAAAAGCAGGCCTGCTTTAAGAGCTCATAGTGAGGGGCCTAGAAGAAAAAATATTGATTTTGTTAATTTTTAAGTTAATAACTTATTTATTTCTTGCATTCACAATAATGCTAGTTTATTACATCCGATATAATATGTTCACTTGAATACATTTTAAAACTAGAGGTTGTTTGTTTTTTTTTTTTAGATTTTTTTATATTCAAAATATTATCTTTTTTTTTCTCTTTATTTGGGACTACAAACAGTTACATTAATGGCATAATCTCTAATTTTACTAAACAAATTACTTGCAATGTAACCAGCACCGTTGTCCACAGATATGATTAATAAAATTAAACGGTGCAGCATCGCAAAATAGCGTAATTATGCTAATAATCTTGTGGTTCTAGCTATGTACCTACTTGCGATCGGAGGATCCAGTAGCGGGTAGCTCGTCGATAATTCAAATCCAGTGTAACAGTTATTAATAATAGTTTATTTCACAATCACAAGAGTTAGAAAGAAGGAGTACATTGAAGAGACACACAGAAGATATAAAAGATGATAAGGGGAAACGGTTCACAAAGACGTTACGTGTTGTTTAGTCACGCGCGGTAGGTATGACGGCGCATCGAGCGGCACGGGTCATGTGTTAGGCTACGTTCTCTCGACTGGCGAGCATTCGGTGCTCGCGAAAGATCGGTGCGCGCGCGCAGCTATAGTGCATGGATATATAACGCCCGCCGCATACTACGGGTATCACTCGGGTATGCTTGTGTATTTAATATTATTTTGTATTTGTGTAAAATGTGTGTATGCAAGTGTGATGTATGAATGTTATGTGTATGAAAGGTTGTTATGATGGTATATGTATATTTAAATATTAGATAGAATATTTAATTGTTATTGATTTGTATTATAAAAATAAATATAACATAATTATAAGTCACCCACATCACTCCCCTCCAGAGACCGGGTTAAGGGCGATAATAATCAGGAAAGCGAACTTTTCTTCCTGAACGCGTTGTCCGTGCATTTGTGGAGTCGTGATTGTGGGCTTGTTGTACCGGTAGGTCGGAAGATGGGGATTCCGGGGGTCGTATTTCACCTGATGGTGGCGTTGTATCTAGGGACAGTAGGTAGGCTGGTTTGAGTCGGTCTATGCTTACTGTCACGTTTTTATTTTTGACGCTAATCTGAAAATATTTAACGCCTCTTTTCAGTACTTCGTGTGGTCCTGTGTAGGCTGGTTGGAGGGAACCACGTAGCGCGTCTTCCCTTAGGAATACGTGGCTACAAGTGGCAAGGTCTTTATATACGAAGATTTTGTTTTTGGAGTGGTGTTGTGTAGGGACTGGGCGTATGTTCTCGGCGAATGACTTCATGCGAGCTGAAAAATCGGTGATGTCGGTAGTATATCCAGTAGTTTCATGGCCAAAAAATTCGCCTGGTAAGCGAAGTGGCTCACCAAACACCAGTTCGGCTGATGAAGATTGGAGGTCTTCTTTGAAGGCACTCCTAATGCCGAGAAGTACGAGAGGTAGTGTCTCGACCCAATTATTGTTAGCGTGGCAGGTGATTGCCGCTTTCAGCTGCCTATGAAAGCGTTCAACCAAGCCGTTGCATTGTGGGTGGTATGCTGTTGTCCTGCGGTGGTCGAAACCGACGGATTTTGACAGCTGTTGGAACAGCGCTGATTGGAACTGTGCACCTCTGTCGGTTACGACGTCGGTTGGACAACCATATCGGGACACCCAGCAAGACACAAACGCTTTAGCCACTGTCTCGGCGGTGATATCGGTAAGTGGCACAGCTTCCGGCCATCGCGTAAAGCGATCGACGGCTGTAAGACAATACCGATAATCACCAGCAGGCGGTAATGGGCCGATCAAGTCTATATGGACATGTTTGAAGCGCGCTGAAGGCAAAGCAAGCGTACCTAACGGTGACGTGACGTGTCTGTTTACCTTCGAGCGCTGGCAAGTCAAACATGCCTTAGACCACTCACGACAATTTTTACGCATCAAGGGCCAGACGAAGCGTTGTGCGATAAGCTTAGCTGTGGCGTTGGAACCTGGGTGGCTCAGCGAATGGAGGGACTTAAATACCTGCTGACGCAGTTGAATTGGAACGAAAGGCCTAGGAGCCGATGTGCTGACGTCGCAGTACAATTCGGTACGACTGCCGGGCACGTTCATCTTTATTAGGCGTAGAGACGATTCACCTTCTAGGTGTGCTGCTAGCTCGATGTCTGTGGATTGGAGTTTGGCCATTAATTCGAGGTCGACAGGCATCTGCAGTTCATTGACGCGAGAAAGTGTATCAGCGACAACGTTATTTGCGCCGGAAATGTGCTGTATTTCGGTCGTGAACTGCGAGATAAAATCGAGATGTCTATACTGACGCGGTGAGCAGTTACTTTTTCGCTCATGAAATGCGTAACATAGAGGTTTGTGGTCAGTATAGATCGTGAAATGAGTTGCCTCTAGCATATGACGGAAGTATTTTATACTTTCGTATATTGCAAGGAGTTCGCGATCGTATGGAGAATACTTCGTTTGTGATGGACTCAACTTGCGAGAGAAAAATGCTAGAGGTTGCCAGGCTCCATCCTTACGCTGCTGTAGGACTCCACCTATTGCTGTATCGGAGGCGTCGGTGACTAGTCCCAGCTTGGCTTGCGAATCAGGGTGAGCCAGTAGTGCTGCATCGCAAAGGTTCTTTTTGCAGTCCTCAAATGCTTGTAGTAAATTTCCCTCAATGACGACAGGATGAGAACCTTTGTCGGATCCAGTTAATAGACTGTTTAAGGGCGCTTGTATTTGAGCAGCGTTTTTTAAGAATCGTCTATAAAAATTTACCATACCCAGAAATCGTCGAAGTTCTCTGACAGTTTTTGGGACAGGGAAATCGGCGATGGCTTGAACTCTACCGTCCACAGGTTTTGTACCCTTTTCGGAGATCTGATAGCCCAGAAACGTGACTTCCGAAGCACCGAAGGCGCATTTGGCAGTGTTAACCAGAACGCCGTAGTTCTTCATACGCGTGAAGAGTTGGTGCAGGTGATCTTCATGCTCCTGAGCTGATCTGCTGAAGACCAGGAAGTCGTCCAAATATGGATAGCAAAACTCAAGGCCACGCGTCATTTCATCGACAAATCTCTGAAATGTTTGACCTGCGTTGCGTAAACCAAACGTCATAAAAGGAAATTCGTACAATCCGAAGGGCGTAGTAATGGCCGTCTTCGGAATGTCTCCTTCAGAGACTGGAATCTGATTGTAAGCCTTCACTAAATCTATCACTGAGAAAACTGTACAACCAGACAGACTGTGGGAAAAGTCCTGTATGTGACGAATTGGGTATTTGTCAGGTATGGTCCGTGCGTTAAGTAACCTGTAATCGCCACATGGACGCCAACCATTGTCCTTTTTGGACGCAAGGTGGAGCGGCGACGCCCATGGGCTATCGGAAGGACGAGCGGTCCCATTGGCTAACATAGCGTCGAACTCTTGTTTGGCTATTTTGAGTTTGTCAGGAGCCAGGCGTCGAGGTGAGCATGAGACAGGGGGGCCTGGAATGGTACGGATGTGATGTGAAGTGTTATGCTTGACGATACCCGGAGTACCAGCGGGGCGTGTTATTTCCGGATATTCGGACAAAATGCAGTGATACTTACTATTACCACCAGTCGAGATTTTTACACTTGAGACAAGGCAATCTGGTTTAAATATAGAAGTTACGATACTGATATTGGTTAAGCTATCGATCAGCTGTTGTTTGCTAACGTCAACAATAAGGCGGTAAAAAGAAAGAAAATCTACACCGATTATAGCTTTCGTGACGTCAGCAATTACAAAGCGCCATGGGAAGTTACGACGTAGTCCTAAGTTTAGATTTAATTGTTTATAGCCGTACGTATCGATAACCGAACCATTGGCAGCGCTGAGTTGAAAGGTCGTTTTACACAAACGTTCACAAAGTGCGGATACCGGGTATACACAAATATCACTACCAGTGTCTATTAAAAATTGGGTATTGGTGTTACGGTCCGTGATGAAGAGGCGACCCGTTGAGCTGTGGCAGTCGTTTGTCGCCATCACTGACTGCCCGGAGTGTTTCCCGTCGTCTTAAAGTCGCAGGGCTTGACGCATTTATGGGCTTTGTTGCCATGTTTGTTGTGGTACCAACAGACTGGGTGTCGTCGGTAGTTAGACTGCGACCGTTGTGATGAGGATCGGTCGCGTTGTTTTTGGCGTCGCTCTCTGGATCGTGGACGTCGGTCGACTTGTGTCGATAAGGCGCTTACTTGTCGGGTCAACTCTGCAACCTGGCGTGTTAGCTCGTCGATAGGCGATGAAGTTGTTGCAGCGACGTGCTGTGCTGGCATTGCGATGTCGTTGACACGGTCGGCAAGTTCGGCTAGTGCGTCTAGGGACAACGTTGTCTGAGACGCGACGATCGGTTGCATACTTGTAGGTAGGCGGCTGGTCCATATGGTTTTTAAAAAATCTGTTGGTATATCGGGTCCAGCAAGGTGTTGCAGGTGCCGAAGAAATTGAGAGGGCTTGCGGTCGCCCAGCTGCTCGTGCATCAAAAGTTGCTTAACCTTGTTCTCCCGTGACACCGATAACCGTTTGATGAGTTCCGATTTCAGTCGCTTATAGTCGGCAGGCCCGGTAAGTATGTCTTCGACCTCTGCGGCGTACTGTCTGTCCAGTGTAGCCAGTATGTGATAAAATTTGGTCGTGTCATCAGTGACTCGCATTATGGCAAACTGACCCTCGACCTGGGCGAACCATATCGCTGGCTTTTCAGGCCAAAATGGAGGAATCCGAATCTGGACGGGAAGCGGTAGTGGTGTGGTTGTACCCTCGGCCATTTCAGGGCGGTGCCGTGCTTTGGTATTAACATTCGTCCCGGCCGTGTCTTCGTCGCTTGATCTGGACATGACTCTTCAGTTGTGTTCCTTCTCGGGGTCACCAGTTTAGCGTAATTATGCTAATAATCTTGTGGTTCTAGCTATGTACCTACTTGCGATCGGAGGATCCAGTAGCGGGTAGCTCGTCGATAATTCAAATCCAGTGTAACAGTTATTAATAATAGTTTATTTCACAATCACAAGAGTTAGAAAGAAGGAGTACATTGAAGAGACACACAGAAGATATAAAAGATGATAAGGGGAAACGGTTCACAAAGACGTTACGTGTTGTTTAGTCACGCGCGGTAGGTATGACGGCGCATCGAGCGGCACGGGTCATGTGTTAGGCTACGTTCTCTCGACTGGCGAGCATTCGGTGCTCGCGAAAGATCGGTGCGCGCGCGCAGCTATAGTGCATGGATATATAACGCCCGCCGCATACTACGGGTATCACTCGGGTATGCTTGTGTATTTAATATTATTTTGTATTTGTGTAAAATGTGTGTATGCAAGTGTGATGTATGAATGTTATGTGTATGAAAGGTTGTTATGATGGTATATGTATATTTAAATATTAGATAGAATATTTAATTGTTATTGATTTGTATTATAAAAATAAATATAACATAATTATAAGTCACCCACATTTACATAGTTCTCATTTACAAAACTATTCGCACCCCAAGGTACGAATAACATCACAAAATTTTTTTCTAAACGTAGGAGGTGAGCTTGAGAAAAGGTCGATGTCGCAGAAATGTTTGTTGTATAGGCTCGAAATTATCCTTGATATAGTTTCATAACTCCTCTCGTGTCGCATCACTGATTCGCATTATTTAATGTTGTAATAACACCGACCTTGTTCCGTGACTGTAGAGGTTTACTTAAGATAATATTAAGTTTGCTCCCGTCTAATGAAAATACATGATCTCTTGGACGTTGAGTAATAAAGAGCAGTTTCCTTGAGCATTAAAATTTGTTATTATCAATTTCTAAAAACATGATTAATTCCTAACTAGTTTTTTAACGTGACTTCACCCGCTCTTAATTGTGATTGCCACAGAGTCTTAATTATGCGTCCCTTAGTAACTGTATATAAACAAGCCTTTGTTTTATTAAATTCGGATAACCTACCTGTGTGTTAGGCCGTGGAAAACATAAATATAACGCTTTAGTAAAAAAGGAAGGGCAAACAATTATAAATGTACCTTTATTAAGCGCTTTCTGTTGCATAACATGAAACTTTACAAACAGTATTGCCATTATAATAAGCGAAATCTCATAACAAGTATTTTTTTATTATAATTTAATATAAAAGTTCAGCCCATTTTAAAACGAACAAAAAACAAACGATGTTTTGACAAGGCTTTACGATTAAAACCGTTTCGCAGCTTATCTGGTACAAGATTAATTAGATTTCGGACTCGGTAATAACGCCTGTCCAACCATAAAGACCGTGGAGGCAAATGCAGTAGGATCATTAAACCCAAACATATCCTGAGACGCAATGGAGATAATAAGGCTGACGACTTACTTTTTTTTCTTCGTCTATCAGGTCTTACCTAAAGAGACTGAAAATATTTTTTCACGTACTTTTTTTTTTCGTAATCAAAATATTACAGAGATAAATAGATTTGAAATTTCACACGACGTCACGTTTTGGTACAATTTTACTTAGAAGTGACATCACAAGCTCCCATTCCCGAACTTTGTCTCGCTCTATATAAAAAAAATAAGTGTCCATAATTTTTGGGTGGTAACTGACGGACTACATTTTTTTTTATCCAGTCGTAATCCCTATTGTAGCGTAGGGCAGAACATATATAATGTCTAATCTATGCTATGAACAAACTGCAACATCTGCACGGATTAGCGTAGATTTTACGTGTTACGTAACATAAAATTGCACTCTTCTAGTGTACGAGTATGTGGCTGGCAGAGGAGGTAGGTACTCAAACAAACCACTAGAAAAAGTCACACTTTGCGTGTGCTTTAAATTGCATCAACTGTACGTGAATTCTATTAGGATTTTCAAGTTGACACATCACATTTTTCGATTCCTTGATATCTCACTGTTATGAGAATATTCGATGAGATATTTACACGTACGGTACGTATCGGATTGGCCGGCCGAATTAGGTTAAGAGTTAAAATACAATACAAGCCGTACTGACCAACAATTCGGTTTCGAAACAACCTACGATTAAATTAACTACTAGTCTTAGGGCCAGTTTCACCTCTTGCTGATATGTTCCGGATAACCTATCTGACACTTTTTTGACAGATAACCCATACAATTAGCTGTAAAAAAAAGTGCTAGATAGATTATCTGGAACTTATCAGCAAGTGGTGAAACCGACCCTTAGGGGACTATTATAATCCATGTTAAATGATCCACTTGCTTAAAAAAGAGAGAGCCTACTGCATCTCAGTTCTCTTGTAATGATACTCGAAGGGTCATTTATTATCCTAGCCTAAGCATAATGAAACGAGTTATTAGACAGACGGAGGACGCTGCCGGAATAATATCAGGCTTAAACATATTGAAATGCCTTTCATAAAGTTTGTGATATGTAGGAGTTTGTGTGTGACTGCGATAGATAAGTGAAGTGAAGATAAATATTTTTTATCCAATCTAATGTATAATAAATTCTGTTCTTTCTTTCTAATATATCATTCAGAACCTATAAGACTTGATTACATCTGCCTTTAATCAATTGCTTCTCTATAAACCCGTATTGGTCGCGATAGTGCTTTTGAGGTGTGCGTTTACTGTCACTAAGAACTTATTTAAATTAACTTTCACGGCCCAAACGTATTTCTATACTTCGCGGACTTCTATCACCACAACCCAAATCGTCTGCGAGTGATCCGGTTTTAAAAAAATGTATTTAACGGTAGTTTTTTTATCACGTTTGTGTTTCAAGAAGTCTATTGCTTTTCACCTTCAGTATCTACCATTTACATCAAACAAAACTAAACTAGGATACATTTTTAACCTCAGGTAGTATACATTTTTATCCTAGTTTAGGGTTTCTTTGTAAACAAGAAACCCTTACACCGTCGCTTACATACAAAATTCCTTGAATCCATTCATGCCAAGCGAACACTTTAAATATCAAAGATAAATCCAAGCAAAGTTTACAAAACACACAAAAGGCGAACCTGAACTTGACACTGCAGCATAACATTATCTTTGCTTTTGTTTTATTAAACTCGGTCTCGTGCCAGCAAGGTTATTGCGACCTACTTGGACTTTTGTCAGTCGCACGTGTTGCGTACCTTTTAAGAAATTATTAAAAGTTCTTTTACGTCTACACTTATGCCCCAAGTTTCATGAAATTATATCTTTTTATTTGCGGTAATGTTTTCTATAATTTATATTTGTAATATATAGGTATAACAGTGTCGGGTTAGTTACACCATTTATAAATCAAGAACGACTAGACCGATTATTATGATATTTGATTTGTTAGGTGTGTCTCCGCCTCATATAGCATAATAATTAAAACATCAAAAATATTCATAAGAAAAAAACCGAATGAAGAGGCGGTACGTAGTTTGCCGGGACAGCTAGTTAATACGAGTACAAATACATGTAAATATCGTCATAAAATGTTTTTATGATTCAGGGGATTTCCTCGTGATTTAAATTAAGTTATCTTAACACATTATGTGACAATAGCTTTAAAAATACGTTTTGGTTATAATAATATCGAAAAATTGTTGTGTGACAATTATCTTAAAAATACGTAGGGTGACAATTACCCTCGTTGCTAAGAAAGGCAACATAAAAGGATGAGACATGTCATATCATTCTAGATTTTTTCGGATCTCGTAAGGAAAATAATGCTTTATTATTTTGAGGCGTGGAAGCACAATACAAAAGTACAATAGGCTCACGGAATAGCGAAGTGGGTGACCACCGCACTCATAGAGAATGATATTTCGAAAAACTTATTAGGGCGCACGGTAGTGCCGCTGTTTTTCCACACTGCTAGCTATTGATTCAACGCTCTTGCGCACGATGGAGACAGTCTCTACTGTAAAAGCCGCATTAAAATACCAAGACCCCTATAAATTGAATTAATGAATTGCTTACCAACGTTTTGGACTCACTAACAGGCCATACCGCTCCGGTCATCATCACATATGAACTAAGAGTGAATATCGGAGTTGCTAGCTACAGCTAGCAATATTACGGAAGAGAATATACAAGCCGTAGTCTATGGTGCACTATTTTTTTCGTCGGACGTCTGCAGAAAGAACCAATAGCAACAAGTCTCTAGAGGAAGAAACTTCAGGTCTACTAATAAATAAATTAATTTGCTAAAACGATTAATGCCATTTTGTAAGAGATTTAGAAATTGTAATGCTTCAAAAATACGTCTCCGGAATTGCGGAGAGCGACTGACTCCACTTATCGTGGCTTTGTTCTTTGTTTGAGCCTTTGTGACATGTTCAGTTTCTAAGCAATGGACGTGATTACGTAAAGATATGACATAACCTTTTTCTTTGAAAAAAAACTAAAGGAATTTGTTGAACCATGTATCCTTTTGTTGTCAAGAAGCAAATGTAAGTCCCTACCTATAATTTTGTATACCTCTTTAACCAACTTCAAAAAAGGAGGAGGATCTCAATTCGATGGAATCTTTATTTTTATTTTTTATGTATGTTCAGCGATCATTCGTTACTACGTTGACCGATTTCCATAATTCTTTTTTTGTTCGAAAGGTATACTTTCAGAATGGTCCCATATAAATTTTAACAAATTGTGATGATGGATTCTAAAAGTAAATCATCAAATATTGCATGAACTGATTTTTATATCTGTTATACTGTTACTGTTCAATATCTTCGACAAATGAGATCAAATTTTAAGAATATTTTTTTTATTAAATAGCATAAACTTCAAAGATACTATACTTTGCGGAAAGAATTTCACCTCTAAGGGGGAAAAATAGGAAATGAAATCGGTGTTCAACAGTTAATTTTTTTTGCACTGTTAAGATTTGTTTTGATTAGGATTTATTACTATAAATAGATGAAATAAGTAAATTTTATAAAATTAAAAAAAACCGACTTCAAAAAAGTAAAAAGCTAAAAATAATCTTAAACTGTTGTATTGAATTTAAAACCGAAAAAGGTATGTGCTAACATAGGTGCAGTCAGAAATTTTATGTCAACATTTTGTACATTTTCATTTTACAAGTATATTTTTTGAAGTTTCTTCTTTCTTTACATGAATTTGATAAAGAAGATATCTTGACTTCACCGTAGTATTTGGATGGACCTATGTTTGCACATTCCTTTTTCGGCTTTATAAGGTCATATCCTAACACCCTGTATATGAAAAATATCTCAAATATGAAACTATTACGTTATTCTGTTGTTTTGATTTATCCTGATCTTCCGTACTATTTTCGGAAGGAACAACTCATGTTGTGTATTGTTTGTAAAACATAACACCGATCGGACGATTTGATACTTTTTCACGTTTATTGGAGGCTTTCGTAACAGAAAATAACAAAATACATATCATGTTTCGCGAAACCTTCGGGCATATTTCCGATATATCGGAACTACTTGAATAAGTTAATATTCTTCGACGTGTTTCCACTTTCTTGCTATATCAAGTAACAGAATATGGTAATTTGTAGTGTTACGTACGACACAAAGTTCTGGTGAAATCTAATAATATTTCCATGTCTTGGTAGGAACTACTATGGTATAAAAATGGTTATATTTTATTTACAGTGCAATCAGACTCGTTCCCATTTGTGTTATAGGGTCTCCGCTACCGATGATGGGAAACTAAACCAAAATCTGTAGGTATTTTCCGAATATTTTAGTTATATAATAGTCTAGATAGTTATATGTCGCGGATTTAAATCCACGTGCTCGTCGTTTGTGCCGCCACGTTGAATTTCTATCTCTCAGTGCGCACGTCCGGCGCAGGCGCTGTCTCGACAGCAAGTGAAGTGAAGTATCGATCAAACGCACTACTGACAGATCCAACTTGACGTTCACAACTGAAATTGACAGTTGACACTGACAGCACAGACAACAAGTAACATTGACAACTTCCACTGTACGACTGATCGTCCGTATGACCGACCAAATAAATGACTGTATAGCGTAAATGTGGCTTATAATCTCCGACATATAGGTACAATATGGTGTATAGCGATTTTGAAAATCTGAATATGGTCATCGATGTTTGATGCTGACCGTAAGTTCTTTCGATAGATGTAACCTTAAAATGTTAGTTTTAAAAACCATAAAACATGCATACTCCATCAAAATGAGCCCTCGCGAGGGTTTGACTAGTAGCAATTGAAGAGTTCCACTATCTGCATCCTAATTCTATCATCAAATCAACTCATCATCATCATCATCATATCAGTCATAGGACGTCCACTGCTGAACAAAGGCCTCCCTCAATGACTCATCATCGGTGGATTGCCAATACTCGCCACGCTCGGCAGGCGGGTTGGAGAGCGCGGTTTTTTATAAAATTTTGCATGAGGACGCTGCTGCCCTTCTCATGCTACAGGAATTAGTCGCCACTTACGACACGTCTCCTGTTGACCGTGGGGATGTGTATTCTTTACGGCCGTCCCAACATGACATACACGGCAAATCAACTCGTCGGTATCAAATTATTGTATTGTCATCCGAATGTACATGTACAAAGTTTTAAATCGATACAACAATTAGAAGTAGAATAAAAAAGACTTCAAAAATTTTCTTAGTTAGCGGGTTACATAGTTACAAATGAAGTGAAGGTTCCGTGTAGGGACTGCCGTAGTACGCTTCCCCAACAGAAGGCGTGTCGAAAGAGGCGACTAATTCCTCCTTCCGATGATAGGGAAGCCCCAACCGGCTAATCTAGAAGATAAAGAAGGAGGCCAATGTGCAGCAGTGGACATCCTATGGTAGTAATGACGAATGAAGTGAAGATAAAAAAGCGTGATAAAACGATGCTGACTCAACGCTGAAGCCAGCTACGTTTCCAATGTTTAATAAAGTTCTCAGAGCTTGTCTGCAGTAGTTACTCGTGTGGTCACTTCGAGATTTTCATCAGTTATCTTTAGATACTAGCTTATATTATTTCGTAGATAATTGAATCCTAACTAAGGCTTCATTCAGTAATAGGAGCCGGGCGGCCTGGCAATCGAAGAAATGCTAGCTTATTTCGTATTAGCAATACTGACAAGTCTAGATAAAATTGGTAGAACTTATAGGTATTAGTTTCTTTTTAATGATTGACGCATTCTTGTGGGTGTTAAATCCGTGACTATGAAAAATTACTAATCTGTGGAGTTAAAATAAGTGACAGGACTTATTGTAAACCCTTTTAGGCCGCACTTTATTGTATTAGTGTAATTTTATTAAATGTTTGTACTTTGTTGCCTTGTAATGGGTTTTGGTTGTTTCATTTCGAACATAATAATCCTCCGAAATCAAGTTCAAAGGGCATCAAAGTAGTTTACGCCCATGGAGCACTACCCTATAGAGTATAAATGTCATATGATTTGTTTGACAAAATTTTCCGCCATTTTTTTATCTGTATCTGTACTTTTTTGTATTGGCCTCTCACTATGGGCCTCATAAGAAAGCTCAAGGTTGCACAGCGTCCTATGGAAAGGGCTATGCTCGGCGTTTCTTTGCGAGATCGAATAAGGAATGAGGAGATTCGTAAACGAACAAAAGTTACTGACATAGCTGAGAGCTGACGGATGAGCAAGCTGAAGTGGCAGTGGGCGGGGCACATAGCACATAGAACTGACGGCCGATGGGGCAGAAAGGTTCTGAAATGGAGGCCACGTACAAGGTGGACAGACGACCTGGTAAAGGTTGCAGGAAGCCGCTGGATGCGGGCCGCTTTCAACCGGCCAATCTGGAAGTCACTGGGGGAGGCCTATGTTCAGCAGTGGACGTCCTATGGCTGAAATGATGATGATGATGATGATGATGATTTTTTTGTATGGGCGAGCGTTGACAGGAGTTGTCATTTCATACTCAATGTAAGTGAAAAATCACTTACCAGTTTCGGAGAAATATGGTTTGTATTGCTGCTCTATAGGGTATGTACTCGATGTTTACGGCTTAATACGTGCCCCTCCCATTTAATCCGGCCAAGAACCAGTTTTTTTTTTCATTCTTTTTTGCTGCGAAACACTAAGAAACACTATTCAACTTTTAAATTTCAAATCTCGAAAAATGTATTTTCGAGAGAAATCAACCTACTTACAACTCTCTGTTACGTTACGAATATACTGATTTGATTTGTTTGTTTGTTTTTTTTTCTATTCTTATTACGGAATTAAGAAAAAAATAATACATAAATGATTATTTTTATTTCATAGTTTTTTTTTACAATTCTTTATCGAAAAGTATTATTATTTAGCCGGTCGCTTATTAGCGGTCGATGACTAGTGTTCATATTTTTGTAATCACTTTTCAAAACCCTTTACCCCACTATTATAAAGACAATAAGTTTGGAAGTTTTTTTAGCAGTCGTGTAAAAACGATAAACGAGTAATTTAAAAAAATCGGCAAATCACTTAACCTTGAACGCGAGTCGGAACTTGAAATTAATACATACTCGATGCTCAATTATTTATTGCATTACATACTAGTTAATAAGTACCTGCATTTTATTTCTAAAAGAGAACAAACTGACCTATTTCGACAAATTGATTTCAACCCGTCTAATGTTGCACGACTTGACTAAACGAAGAGCGGATTCAAATTAAATGAAGCAATTATCGGGGGCCGGGTGCACGCAACCGGACCTGCCCTATCCAATTTCAAATTGCGCCTTGTATAACATTATTGAGGATAGAACGACAGGAAGTGACGTCATCTGGCACGTATTAGGTCATAGCGTGCACAATGTAAAGGCCGCGGTTGTATTGCGCCAGTCAATAGCAAGGCCGCCAAGCGCGCAATAAGGCCGGTCTTGTATGTTCGTGCGTTTCTTTTCTTTTTTTTTCATTTATTTAAGGCAAAAACAGTCATATAGTGACATGAGAAAGTTGACATAGTTATCGTAAATAATACAAAGACCTCTACTGCTTATAATTTGTGGTAATTATCTAATAAATAATAAACTGTTCAGTAGAGTTTTCTCTTGGCATCTCAATTAGATTCTAGGTGCTTATTGAAGTATCCTGCAGTGCCGCTGCGACTTTAAGATACTTACCAACTCTAAGCACCTCGTAAATCGGCGTTTTCAAGAATTTTTCGAGTGGGTCCATCTATAGTATTGGTATTTTGCCTGTAGTCATCTGCTGTCTTTTTTCGATGAAGATGACCGTATCTATAAAGAGGTAATTTACGCGAAAGGTCTTGTTTTGGGAGAGACATAAATACTACAATAAATACATGACCATTCCATCATTGACATTTCACATAGGATAATATAGTCTCCTCCGTATTAATTTGCATAAACTGAACAGATCAGAACGCAGCGTAGCAACCAATTTTAATAACGTCTTGTTCACCCTTGACTTTAGAGACAAACATGCCTACAATATACAACATATGTGGTACAGTATTATTTCATGCTGACAACATTATTCCGCTTCCATTCTGCAAGTGTTGCTCATATCCGATTAATCATATCTAACAACCATTTATATCCAAATCGGCATATACGTATTACAAGCCGGAACTTAACGATGTTCCGATTCGATCGCCCTCAGCACACTCAGATTTGAGCCAATTTAAAAAAATCGTTTTCGGAATTACCGCGCCACACCTCCAACAGGGTCATCAGAATATAGAATAGTTCTTCAGCTCAGAAGCATTCGGGCGTATGTTACATAATGACTGTATACAACTTACGCCAGTATGCTTTTGAAGTAAATTGTTATCATGTGGTAAACTGGGTTATACCTACATAACTATCACGACACAGTAACCTAACCTACCTCATTGGAAGCTGCACGGTGCAACGGTAACAGGACGGATATGACGCATACCTACCCCGTCCCCAACTGAACTATCTGTTTTGGAAATGATAAGAAGATATAGTATGAAGTCATTTTATAAATTATACACTTAATGAAGCTGATTGAGATTGATTACAAGCCTACCATGATTGTCAACGTTTCAAATAATTCATAATTATGTTCGTTAGAAATGCTTTTGAAAAACGTGAACGTTTTTCTCATAGTTTTTGCATTTTTTTATAGCACAATAAGATTCTAAATTAAAAATCTAAATTAACTTTTAGCAAATTAGTTTTTGGGTGTATTCCATTCTGATCAAATCTATTTTCATCTACCTTGATTAATTAGAACCACGAACAAAAATAAAACGGCGCACTTTGAAATTATCAGTTATAGTGCTTCTCCGTCGCAGCTGTCAACTGAGAACAAGATCGATGACTGTGGAAGTGACATTAGGTACTAATTGTGACCGTGTGTAATAATTCAAATTCAAATTCTTTATTATAGGCATTTAGCCCATAATGTTAGTGACAAATGACCTTAAAACTAGTGTTAGAGACTTTTATATCATATTTTGCAATTATTTTACTAAATTAGGTTATTCTTAAAAGTTTAACTTCGAACTTTAATTGATATTATTACATTAAATTAATACAGTATTTTTACACACAACACGACTGTCATTTCAAAGTCATACATGAACCATAGCTACGTGGTTCATGTACCGACAGTCAAACCTACTTGATAATTAACAATGTTATGTTATAAAAAAAGCTCTATATACATGCTCTTACATTTGTAAGTTTTCTACGCATTATATTGGAAGTTAATTTGATTTCCCCAGAACCTATCAAGCGAGACTTGATTTCCGATTTTACGAGCACGAAAGAGCCATGACTTTCCATAGATCGATATACAACTATAAATTGACATTCACTAGTCATTACTGTAACGTTATCGTTGCATTACTTAGAGTAAGACGATTTCTGTGTTTGATACGAGTATAATAACGACGCAATTCAAAATAAAGTAGGCGCCATCCATCTAGCGTCCCATTCCGGATTGCTGTCCGTCCTCACAGGGATAACTTCCGGACGTGACGTCACGTGCAATCCCGAGGCTGATTGCAGCACACATAGACGATACAATACAGTAACCCCAATACTAATAAATGCCGTTTCACAAGGTAAAGGATGTTAGCTGGCGAAAAACAGACTTTAGAGACGGAATACTAATTACATATTAATAAATAAATATTAGATAACATTAGATACATTACTGTGATCCTATGGTAAGTAGCCAAGGCACTTGTGTTACAAAAATCAGAAACAACGACAGTACCACAACATCTAGACCGGGAATCGAACCCGGGGCCTCAGAGATAGCGACGCCAAGTTCGGCATGCTCGCCTCTCGGCTACGGAGGTCGTCCTAACCCTAACTGATTAGAACTTAGTGTGTAAAGCTACTGTGAATGAACATTCGTAAGTAATTAAGTTCCAATGTCATCCACACTAAATGAAAGAAAAACACGAACTTCTTGGCTTGCCAGTACTCAACACCCGCGACTGACAGCACTGCGACAACCGCTTAAGCGCTTTGACGACCGTCTACTCGTAGTGTAGTGGTTCGCGCTTCGGACTACAGAGCCAGCGGTTCCAGGTTCGAATCCCGCAGGTGGCAAATATTTGTGTAATGAGCACGAGTATTTGTACCTTAGTCATTGATGTTTATAAAAAGTTTTTAAGTAAGTTTATCCGTCATCTAGTCTCCATAGTACAAGCTTTGCTTAGTTTGGGGCTAGACAATTGGTGTGATTGTGGAAACAGTTTAATTTATGTACTTATTTGTCTATAACCCGCTATGCTAATCCAGTAGGATATGTGGGCCTACTGTGTGTAGCGTACACGATGAGTACGTTTATACGGTATATGCGCACCAACACGTATAGTGAACGTGCAATGATAAATTGCTTTGTTAGCGCTTTCGTGGATTTCTTGTTCAGATATCGCTAATCCATTAATAACATGATACGAAGTTTAACAGCAGGTAACTACATAGTTATACCAATAGGTAAATATTAATCCTTATTCCATAGTTGGACATAACACAGTGACTTATATAGAAAAGGAAGATTTGCGTATCTTCCTTTTCTCAGAAAGAGTAGCGTCAAAAAAGAGCTTTCATTTATTAATAACGTAACAAATATAAAATACCTCCACATAGTGTAATAAAAAAGGTTGCCTTGAATACCTCCCTGTGAATCCTTATCTTTTATTACCTTAGCAAAACGTTTCAAAGTCAAAAGGTCAGAAGAAATTGACACAAGCTCAGTTACCGCCGTCTGTCTAGCAGGTATGACCTATTTCATATTTTTACCCAAAACTTAATTCAGTAAATTTTATTAGGCCAGCCCTAATAAAGAGAGTGATAAAATTTAATGACCTAAAGTCACCGACCTAGCTCTTTGAATTACATAATTAAAGCGGCAATGGCAAGAGGTCTGATAACCCTTGGGGCAGAAAGGACCCGTTCGTGGTGGTGGCGACCACGAACGGGAAGACGCAGCGTTGGCACTGTAGGCAGCCCTGCTGGTGGACTGAAGCTGCTGGATACAAACAACAGCTGGATATAAAGCAGCTCGCTGTGGCGTTCTATGCGAGGGGCCTATGTCTGGCAGTGGACTCCCAAAAGCTGATGTTGATAATAATTAGGCCGGCTTCTCAAAATATTGATGTAAAAAGTGATTTAGTTAACCTCTTTGTTAAATAAACGGCCAGCCTATTCTGTAATTACATAAAACGTCCCTGACCTTTACTAAAGTGTCGTCTCTTCCTGTGACGTCATTGCAAAAGTCCTGAGCACTGATTGCCAATTAGTCTTCGGATACAAGATTACTAACTTAAATGAACGTTTCAACTTGCTTCCCTCACGATAGTTCTACACTGAACTCGTCTGCTCTGTCATATAATGTACAACTCAGCTAGTTAGTTTTTAATTGACTTAGGAAACCTAGTGTTCGACTTAGAGACTTATGTCATTGGAGAGAAATGTCGCAGGGTAACATGGAGTCATGCATCAAAACTTTCATGTCGTCATAAAGGTGAACATCATACAAAATCTACACGGTGACAAATGCAGTGGCAAATGCAAAAATAAACACTTTCTTATGTGTGGGGGAAGTGAATTTTCTTTTAATTTTTTGGAGTTGGTCCTCTTAAAAAAGTTGTAGTATTATGCACCAAAATCAGCCAGCTTGGCAAGGCAGCATTTGGGAAGCTGCGTCATATCTTCTCGTCGCCATTGCCACAATGGCTGAAGAGCAAGGTATTCGACCAATGCGTTCTACCAGTGATGTCCTACGGAGCCGAAATGTGGAACATGACAGTAAAGCTGGCCCACCGACTTCACGTCACTCAGCGAGCTATTGAATGGTCGATGCTTGGGATTTCGTTAAAGAATAAAATCTGAAACTAGGTTATCTGCCGGATAACCTCGTTTCAGATTTTATCCCTTGCAGACCAAAGTAAAAACAAGCTAAAGTGTCAGTGGGCCGGCCACATCTGTCGTAGAACCGATGAAAGGTGAAGTAAACGGGTTCTCGAGTAGAGACCGCGCCTTGGCAAACGTGGTGTAGGACTCCTCCCGGCTTGAAGGACCGACGACCTTAGGAAGATGGCAGGTAGTGGCTGGATGAAAAATGCAGATCGTGCTCTGTGGCGTGTGTTTGTTGTGCGTGTTTATTAAGATACTTGAATGCAAATATTGTATATTTGTTACTCAGTCACGGTTTAACGGCTGAATGGAATAAATAAATAAATATTGGACATCTAAAAAATAAATAAATAAGCATCCCATACCAAATGAAATTCACCATGGATCTATTGTAAGTAGCCAAAGCTCTTGTGTTATATAAATCAGATACAACGAAGGTACCACCACACCCAGACCCAATATAATATACAAGTTATTTTTCTACATTGACCAACCGGGAATCGAACCCGGGACCTCAGAGATAGTGACACCAAGCCCGGCATGCAGAGACACATTGATCTAGCTTAACACAATATACAGGGTAATTAATATCCTGTCTTTGTGTCTCATAGGATGTTTTATTCTTTTCTCTTAAGTTTAATTCTAAAGTCTACGCAAACAAAGTCGCGGGCAGAAGCTAGTCTTTTATAATCCTAAAATTGTATTTCTGCAAACCCATGAATTATTCACGAAACAAGTGAAAATCATAATTTGACGTCAAGCAAAGTGTCACGCCCAATTTGTGCAGTAAATAGAGTAAATTAATGAAGTTTTCCCTTAGGTAATAAATTATGCAAAATGGGGAATGGCCAAATCACAAGGGAAGGTGGATTTGTAAATACAGAACGCCTGGGTTAAGTACGTATTTATTCATTTTAAATTTTATTGCACACATTAAAAATACTAAAGGTGGAATTAGTGTCCTGTGACATTCGACCATAATTAAGCTAAACTAATGTGGGATGTGCGACAAAAGAGATACAAAATATTAATATCTAACAGTAAAGTAAAGAGCTTGTAGCTCAGCGAAGGCACCACTCTGGTAGTGATTACCAAAGTTAAGCCACCTACGCCGCGGTTGTGAGTGGATGGGTGACCATTCCAACCATATTTAATGACATTTATCACTAGCATCACCGTGCTTTGGAAGGCACGCTAAAAGTTGAAAATAGTCGTGAAGTCTAGTCAGAGGTCTTAGGGCGGCTTAATAACATCTGGCAGTAAGGTCACTGGCCTTACAACACCCCTCCACCAATCCGCACTGGGCCCGCGGGGTCACTGCTACGCAGTGGCGTATGACCCAAACCATCTCATAGTTGAGGTGGGGAATGTGCTTTACTTAACTATTTTACATAACACCAAGTCACTCGCAAAACACACCGGTGAAATTTATGATTAATAAATGTGGGATGTGTGTAATGGAACGTAAGTTGTGTGAGAGAGAAGGAAGACGAAGTGAGTCAGATGTTCTTGGTGCGTGCTTCTACAAAACTTGAATAAACCAAGTATCTTTTAAAAACCAGCATTTTCTTTATAAAATATTTTTACAAAACACACCAATTATCGTTGTCTCGGAGTAAGGAAATAACATCCTCGTATTTTTAAACACCATACAGAGATTTTGCCAGAGTGGCAGAGGCATCTCCTAGCAAACCCAGTTTTTTTAAACTGACCCCAACCGGGAATCGATCCTGGAACCGTTGCGTATAAAGCGTATTACAGGGCCACTACCCCAATCAAGTCTTTAAGGTACCTGTCAAAAGGAGCACTGGCTCCTTTTGAACGTTGATTTGATTAAATAGAGACTGAAATCAAACACTCGCTTTGATATTAAATGTAAATACAAATACATATACAGGGTTACATTTCAAGGTAGTGCCAATTTTTCAGGGACCACTCAGAATCAGCAACTAAATCGATCTACGTAAAAAACAAACTCATTTTTATATGTTTAAAACAAAGTCAGGTTAGTGACACCATTTATAAGTCAAGAACGGCTGGGCCGATTTTTATGATTTATGATTTTTTGAATTTGTCACCGTCCCGAATAGCAGAATAACTATTAAAACATCAAAAAATTCACGGATAAAAAAAGGGTGGTACGAAGTTCGCCGGGATAGCTAGTTAGTTATAAAAGAAAAGCATAGTAAAAAAAAAAAACAAACGAAGACACACTTTTATATTATTCTCTAGATCTAATATTTAAAATTTGGCACTACCTTGCAATGTAACCCTGTATGTACATGAGAGGACTCGATGGCAATTCGTTAAAAGCCTATATCAAAACATAATCTATGAATACACATTCATCATTTGAGTGATATGTAGATATTTAACAAATATTTTGTTTCGAAAACAAACAGCCTATCAGAGTTTATGCATATAATTTAAACCTACACTTAACTGGAATGAGTTACGGGTCTTTACAACATAACAATAATTATTTTCATAGCCAACAATAATTATAAACTAAATTATTATGAGATCTATGGGTATCTCGTTATTAAATTTGCATGACTAAATATGGACCCTCTACTTACATGTTATGACGTAATCAAAATTTATGAACGCTATAAGGCACAATGTCTGTCATAATAATATTTTGGTAAGTAATAGGAATGTTTATAAATGAAAAAACGTTGATTGTTATTCATCTATTAATTCTGCCCACGGCTTCGCCCGCGTCTCATCTTCTCACGTAATAGTGACAAAGAACACGATTTCCCGCTTTTTTCATCCAGATACAGCCCGCCATCTTCCTAAGGTCGTCGGACCATCGAGCTGGGGGACATAGTATACTACATTTTCCTCACAAATGCAACAGATGTGGCCAGCCTACTGCCGCTTTAGCTTGCTACACCATTCCTTTGGTCTTCTGCGGGATAACCGTTCCGTCCGTATTTTGCAATAACGCAAAACCTGACTGTTTTGTTGATCAAATACAACAACATTTTACGGGACCAACATTACTTTCCCATACTAAACTGCTGACTAGCTAACATTAGTTTGTATCGAGGTGTTTTATTTTAATTTGATGTTTGTTCTATTTAAAAAGTTGTTGTATTTAGCACCAAAATCAGCGCCTAAGAATTTGAGTTATTTCATTTACTTGCATATTAACATCTATCTCTATTGTATATTATATATTGAAACATAAAGATTATGTCCATCCGAAAAGTTCATTATAAATATTGGTCAAAGAATTTATTTATATGTTATTGATATTTTTTTAATCTAATGAGTAGTACCAGGGGCTACTACCTAAGTTTAAGTATTTTTTTAATTAGTTTAAGTATTTTTTAAATTAGTTTAGATAACAGTCCTTAGTGCATCGGTCTTTAGACATAAGCCTGCTCTCCTTCCTCTCATGTCTCTCTGCTGCCACATTGCATCTAATCTTCGACCGTCTTGCACTAGTGGTTTGCGTTCCGGACTTTAAACCCAAGCTGTCGCGCGTTCGATTCCTGTACTGTAATTTGTATCTGAGTCGATCTAATATAATGTAGTTACTTCTATCCGTTTCTAGTCGCCATAGTACAAAGTCTGTTACTTTGCAGCTAGATAATTGTTGCGTGTTATTATTAAGGGAATTTGTATATTAACCAGCTTGTTGTCAAAGAGCAAAGATCATCTGTGTTTTGGCAAACAACAAAATATATTGTTGCATATACCCAGGTTTTATCATATTCGTCAAACGATAAATAAATAAGTACCTATTTCAGAAACTCCATTTTAATATCACTAAGTTGTTATTTCCTCTGCCCACGTTACTAACAACGGGCTTCTCGTCCTACTGGCTAACTCAAAAAATAAACTTGACTAAAACACCCACATTTTAAATAAACACCAAGAAGTAATCTCGTAGATGCTTTATACAGAAGCCTTTATTATCTCTTTGGGATACAAAATCTTATCTTGCGACTTACCTACCTACTGGCCAGCCCAAAATTTTATGTTTAACCTCATTTCTTTCTATGATGTCTCAGTTTTTTTGTACCTATAGGTTTTGAGAAATCAAGTTATCAAATCATTTTTCGGTTCGCCGAAAAAAATATTTATCATTCTTTCGGCGAACCGAGTTGTCGGTAAAAAAAATATATTTGTATCGATGAACGATGAACAGTGATTTCTATGTACAATTATATCGTTCAAGGGTAATTCTGTAAATCATTGAGGGCTCGTGACGTCTAGCCCTTCGAACTATTTCTTTCTACAAACAAAGCGTCGTTGCAAAGGTCACTCAGTTATAAAAAACTTGCGTGATTGATGACAAGGTATAACAATCGATGTATAAGGAAGCTGGATTTGAAATGGAACCATTTTCAATATTATAACGTCAAAATGTAAAGTTATATATAAACCCATCGCATAATAATAATACCGATGGCTATAGCAGCAAAGGAACCTCATCCTTTTTTGAAGTAGGTTGTAAAAGCAATCTATATTAAATGTTATTAGTTACATTTGGGAAACAGGCCGATTAGTTTTTATTACTTTAAGGCTCTTTTAGACATTGCCAATTATTTCAGAATCATAAAGCCGTTTTTTTTTTGTATAAAATCAACCCTTAGGAAAGAAATATCATTCATTCTTTTTTGAATTAAATCGTTTTTAGCAAAGTTTCCAAGTGTTGCAAAACAATTTCTGAAAGTTTTTTTTTAAGAAAGTTTTCAATGACAAAGTCAGTCTTACAAAATGTAGCTCTATATAAAGTATTCTGCGGTGTGTCCATTACGTATATGTATTGTAGACGTTCTATACACAATTCTATAAAGGTCATTCATCTGACAGGTATTTTAGAAATTTACGCTAAATGTCACTATCCCGGGTAATACATGTAGTCACTAATATTTCTGTTAGTACGAATACCGTTGTAGCAAAGTGGGCGAATTTATTATTGTACACAATTTCATTTTTCGACCAAGCCTTATGGGTACTTACTCAAAATGGTTGCGTCAAAAGTACGTCATGCGTGACGCAACACTTTATCTCAAACTAAGCAACGCTTTGCGTTTCGCCAGTAAAAAGTTTATCTTATGTACTCAGCTTTAATAGGTTATACATTAGTACATACTTATATTGTTGTCGAAATATAAATTAATAGAAGTAATTCGTGAAGTTTAAATTTTATATTTGGTATTCATATTGAATCTCGTCGAGGGTAACGGAGGGTCTACATAACAATTCATCATCATCATCATTTCAGTCATAGGACGTCCACTGCTAAGCATAGGCCTCCCCCACTGACTTCTAGATTGGCCGGTTGTAAGCTTCCTGCAACCTTTACCAGGTCGTCAGTACACCTTGTGAATGGACGTCCTACGCTGCGCTTGCCGGCACGTGGCCTCCATTCTAGAACTTTTCTGAACCGTCGGCCGTCAGTTCAACGTGCTATGTGCTCTGCCCACTGCTTGTTCGGCTTACCATTGGGCTATATCAGCGACTTTTGTTTGTTTACGGATCTTCTCATTTCTGATTCGATCTCGCAACGAAACACCGATTCTATAGCACGCTGTGCGACCTTAAGTTTTCTTATAAGTGCCATAGTGAGAGGCCACGTTTCAGTTCCATATGTCATCATTAGAGAGTAGAAATAACAATTTCTTCTACGAAAATAAACCAAACCCACCAGTCGCTCTTGTCTTTCTTGAAGCCTTTAAACCATGACGCACATAGTTTAAATGTGATTTATTTTGTTCGGCAATTTTTTTGCTGTGTCTGCACTGTTTTTAGTATGGGCGAAAGTTGACAGGACTTGTCATTTCATACTTAATGTAAGTGAAAAATCACTGACTAGTTTTGGAGAAAGAGAAAGAAGAAAGCCCCGTATTGCTGCTTCATAAGGTATGTGCTCGATGCTTCAAACAAACCTAGTTTTCGCTAGGTTTTCCAGTGTTCTTTATGAGAATTATGAGTCTCAGGAAGTCAAAATTAATGAAGATAAATTATTGTATGTATACTGTTGTATGTTCTTAATGGTGGCCTTGTCCCTGTAGTCGGGCGTTGCTAAAATTTAATGATAACATTAAAAATTAACTACCAGAGATATTTCCATGTGAATGTATACAATGATATTACACTAACCACACACACGCACGACAGAATACATTCCCTGAAATCCAAACAAATGCAAATCGTATGAGCCAACCCAAATACCCAATAATCATCCGGCGACCCCGTAACACAAGAACAAACACAATTTTCCGATTGTGGCGACGAACGCACGTACGATAAACGTGCGATTGCTATTGATTTACCATAAACCACTTAACTGCTTAACTGTTTAAGGGGGAACCGACCTATTTGACAAATAGACGTTAAATGTAACTGGTTTTTCCTGAGGTTTTCAGTGGATCGTACGATATTTTAGAATGGTAATTTGCTATTTAATCACTTGTTTCCATAAATCCATATTTTGAGTTTTTTTTTTTTAAATATTGGACAACATCACATACATTGCTCTGATCCTGGGGTAAGTAGCCAAAGCACTTGTGTTACAGAAATCCGAAACAACGACGGTACCACAACACCCAGACCTGAGACAATATAGAAAAGTTATTTTTCTACATTGACCCGACCGGGAATCGAACCCGGAACCTCAGAGATAGCGACACCAAGTCCGGTATGCTCGCCTCTCTGCTACGGAGGTCGTGTAGATACTAGTTGTAGTATATTGTACCTCTGCAGACCCCAGGTGTTTATAAGATCGACTGCAGCTGTGGTAGCTCCTATATCGGCCGAACAAAGCATTCAATCGCAGAAAGAGTAACGGACCATATCGCAGCTGTAAAGGAATCGACAGACGAGTAAATTCGCGATAGCTGAACATTTATTAAATTCGGGTGTCATATAACCATTGAATAGAACTAAATGCTCCAAAAATTCAACTCAACTGACTGTCATTACCATTCGAGGTTTGTAGGAGAAGGCATTGAAATAAAGAAGTTCAATAATTTAAGTCAGGGACGGATTTAAACAAACCCTGAAACTGTAGCAATTAGCATAGTTTGTTGGACTTACTGTGATACCACGTGGTATCCCAGTCAGTCCATTTGAAGAAATGCTGGTGGGTAAATATTTTTCATCGCGTTTGGGCAGACGACGCTGTACATCGCCAGTTATCTCGTGACCACGGCCTATGCAACTAGGCCGTACCGTCGGGAAAATCAATTCGTAGAAAGAGGTATGTATTGCACCGTGTAGTGTATTGTATTAGTATAGGTAATAACTCTATTTTGTATGGAAAGGTGATTTTTTTCTGCCGATTTCAATAGTGTTCCCAGCGTGAAAGTTGTTGATTCCCTCATCGAACCAGCCGACACTTAGCTAACTAGTTAAACGCCAATAAATTTTTATTTACTTGAAACCCTGGTAGGTAACTCCATTATTTATGCTTCTAAGGCCCGATTTGACCAAACTGGAGTAAGTTTTTACTCGAGCGTAAACCACTGCTTAATCTAGAGTAAGCTGTTTTTGCATTTTACCAACCACTAATTTATAAATTAGGTTTAAACACAGTAAACGGACGATTTAGGCCGAGTAAAAGTTTAAACTGAAAATAGTAAATGTAACTTGTCAAATTCACTCTTGTCACCTAGAAGCTGACAAGTATTTCACGTCATTATCTGACATAGACATTATTATCCTACAAAATTAAATTGTTGTAGCAGTTTATATCAACCTAGAAGAAACGGATTACATGGTTTTTAGTAGGTTTATCCATTAGTTCATCATTCACACTTGAACCATAGAATGTTGAAAGAAAGTTTGAAAAACGTAAACTAAATTATCCACGAGTAAATTCAAAGAGAAAAACTATCCCCGTGATAGTTAAACTGGTTTAACTTTGTGTTTGGTCGAATCGGGCCTAAATAACATTGGAAACTTATTTTGGATATTTTTATCACCACAAATCAACCGACAACGATCAAAAAACACCTGCTGTTGCCACCATCTTGTAAACAAAACGAAACAGCGCCGCGGTAGCGGAGAAGTAAACTAATTCAATGTTAAGCCAACAATATCGTGTATGTTTTAAATGTGATAATGATTCAACTTTAAAACTAGGCGTGTGGTTGAAAGGCGTTATTAAATTAATTGGCTAGCTGTGCAATTAAACGGCTATTTAACCAGTCGGCTGCGACATACGTAACCACGTGATTTCATTTTCTCCCTATACATTAAAATCCCTCTATCTAGTCTAATCACGTAAATAGACATTCCTAGTAACTCTCATGATACTAATGAAGAAATCAAATCAGCGTCGACGTAGGTTGGCTGAAGTTTAATATTAAATTGAGTTAATGCTTCATTGGTTAATAGTATCAAATCTTAGCTTCACACCCACTTAGTTAAGGATTATTAATATAATTTCAAGAAGTAATAATAATAAATTTTAAGTTATTAAAATTGGAGGTATATTTGAAGAGGTTTTTACATACATAGATAAGTCATTACATACATAGATAAGTCTAAGATAAACACTAATGTATATAATTTAACTATTAGCGTTTTGAACCTAGCCAAGTGGCAAAAATGAAATATCTATAAATATTATTTCGTCCACATGAGAACGTTGAAATCTGGCATCTTATCGCAATATCGCCTTGTATACAGGTTGTAACGAAAAGGTGAAATAAAACTTTAAGGGGTTATTCTACGGCTAAATTACATCAATATCAACGAAATCGCAAAAAAAAACACTTCCCCATACTAAAACGCGACCAGCTGGCATCAGTTTGTATGGAAACGTAAATTTTTTTTTTCGAGATTTTGATGTTTGTCCCTTAGAAAAAGTTGATGTAATTTAGCCGTAGAAAAACCCTTAAAGTTTTATTTCACCTTTTCGTTACACACTGTATAGCCAAAAGTGACCGCCTGACATATTCGGGATTTTTATGAAAAAATATTGGAAAAAAAGCATAGAAAATATCTTAAATATTTTTTAATGAAATATTTTATATAGTCCTTGGTTATTGCAAAAAATAAAAGTTTGTTTTAAAAATGACCTATAAGTCGACGAATTTATAAAATCAACTTCTTGGTAGATAATATAGCGTCATAACTTAGGCCCAACAAAACCGGGAAATTACATATTAAGATAAGCTGTTTAGAATGCAGAAAACTTAAAGGACCGAGACTGAAAGTTTGTTGATTCGGAACGCGTCTCGCCTGGATCACAGAAGATGCCATTATAACTTGGGACCGAAAAGTTTAAGACGGCGCAAAACGGACTGAATGGCAAAAAATCTGTGAGTTGGATATTTATTATAAGTAAAAGGAATTTCAGACCCATTCGGACAATAGTACAGAATAAAAACATCGTTATATTCCACAGATACGGTTTTTGTTTTCGACAAAGATTGTCATCGGAAACAGATGTGAGACCGTCGAGATGGGAATAGGATTTCAAAGAGACGATGGAACTCATTTTTATGGGTGAAACAAAAAATGAGTTGTGATTTTCAGAGCAATTTGAAGTAAATGACCAAGAAGCAAAATTGATTTTGTTTTTCATAAGCACAACTTTATAAAGGTTGTTTTGAATTGAATATAGTGTATCCCTATTTAACCAGAATTTGAGTAATAACTAAGCATTTATTTGTGACCTAATTATTCGTTATTAGTTACTTATTATATTCGTAATTTACCCCGTCAGCCCTGCAAAGGTAGACACAATATTGTTACTAATTAATATTATGACATCACATTGGGGTCACCAGTTTAGCAGTAATAATAATAATAAATAATAAAAACGTTTATTTCTCTTCAAAATCTTAGGTACAGTTGAGTATATGTGCGTGTGTATGTGTGCGCGCGCGCGCGTGTGTGTTTGTGTGTGTGTGTGTGTGTGTGTGTGTGTGTGTGTGTGTGTGTGTGTAAAACGAGTTGTAAAGAGCCTTAAGATTACCTTGGGGGAATTAGAAGATTTTCCGTATCTGAATAGTTCAGATTTTGTAAATAGGCAGCTTTGGACTTGCACTGAAATCTAGGTAAGGCGAAAATATTTAGGGTACGGTTAAGAGAATTATAAAGGTAAGGGCCGAGAAAGCAGAAGAACCGATGAGAAAAGAATGTATTGAAGGATGAAGTCTTTACTACAAGGCGACTACGACTTTTACTTGATTTGTTGGCGTCGTATACGGTAAGACCGTGTTGTTTCATGACGACCTGCAAGACAAATAGTTGACGGACTGTTAGGACTTGGGAGTATTGGTAGAGTTCTGAGGTGGGAAAGAGCAATGGTTTGAAGGTGCAGACCTTCAGTACAGCTCTTTGTGCTCTTTCTAGTTTGATTAGAGTGGTTTTGCAGGCGCCTCCCCAAGATGACAGACAATAAATCAAAAGGGACTGACATAGAGCTTTGTAGACCCTTTTAACAATGTCGGCGTCGGCCACCTGCCTGAGGTTTCTGAACACAAACATAAGCTTACGCAGTCTACCTGCAGTGAGTTCGATATGCGGTTGGAACGAGAGCTTAGAATCGACTATAATACCTAGGTGCTTGAGTGAGTCGACCTGAGTAAGGGAGGGACAAGGACAGTTAGAGGCACGACAGTTGGAGTGCGAGTGAGCGACGATGTTAAGACCATCCAAGTCACTTGGGGGAATCTGGTAGATGGAAAAGGTTATGTAATGGGTCTTGAGGGCATTTAAGGTCAGCAGGTTGCCACGAAGCCAGGCTGAGACAAGGTCGAAACCAGATTGGGCACAGGCGAAGACTTCAACCCAAGTGTCGGCTGTGAAGATAAGGGCTGTGTCATCGGCAAATGAAATGATTTTGCAATTTGGAATGTTGATAGAGCAAAGTTCGTTTATGTAGACCAGGAAGAGGGTGGGGCCAAGAATACTTCCCTGGGGAACGCCGTAAGTAATAGGGAGCTCGGAACTGACATTGCCGTCTATCACAACCGACTGCGTGCGGTAAGCAAAGTAGCTTTGGAATAGGGAAAGTTGATTACCTCTTATTCCACAGGCCTCCAGTTTCGATAGAAGTATGGGGACTAAAATTTAATCGAAGGCCTTGGCGAGGTCGAGGAATATGGAGAGGCATTTTTTCCCCCCGTCCCCGGGCTCTAGAAACATGGTCGGTGAGATTATGGACGGCGTCACCTGTGGATCTACCCGATCTAAAGCCGTGCTGACCAGGTGACAACAGGTTCTGTTTCTCAATAAAATCGGTGAGCCTGGTGTTGATCAGTCTCTCCAAGATCTTGGAGAGGGCCGGGAGGACCGATATAGGGCGGTAGTTATTCGGACGGGTTCGGTCGCCGGACTTGTGGATAGGGTGGACTAGGTCTTTTTGAAAGGCAAAAGGGAAAGTACAGGTATCAAGACAGCGATTGCAGATGTGGGTGATAGGGAAGGTGAGTTCATCTTTACATCGCTTTAGTAGGGCTGAGGGAATTTTGTCCCAACCGGTTGCACTGTCATCTTTAAGCGATATGATGAGAGTTTCGATTTCTGCTGGAGAAGTGTTAGAGAGGACTAGTGATTGGAGAGTGGACGGAGAGTGGAAGGGCTTGAGGTGAGGTGGAAGGTGCTAGGAGCTGGTTCTTGAGGATGTTCTCGGCGAGAGACCTTCCAACTCCAGCAAAGAAGGCGTTACCATGGTTGACGGAGAGCAGTGGAGAGGGCAAACATGAGAGTAATTCGCTGGCCCTGGTGTGGGAGTTATTCAGGCTGGTGACATCCCGGATAGCCTTCCATAGCCTTTTGCTGTTCGCACCAGCTCAGCTGATAAGGCCAGCTTCACTTTTTTAAGAAGGGAATTACAGAAGTTCCGATAACGAAGATAGGATATACAATAGGATTATGAGGATAGAATAGGAGGATGCGCTGGCGACCGTTCCAGTGCGCCGCGGTAATATATCTATGCGATATGCGAAAGATATGCAAAGCTATGAATTCGACATTTAGGCTATTTCGCGTTTGTAAATGTTAGTTTTAAAAAAATTTAACTGTTTATTTTATTTAAAATTTATTTTACAAGATGAAAGCAAAAAGTCTTAGAATTATAGATTATGTAGCCTCCATTGAAGAGTTGCTCATTTCTGGCTTGCATAATCAATTTCGTAATTCATTGTTTTAGAATGACATAAGCCTCGCAACCCAAATATGTAAATATGTATTTAATATCCTTTTATGTAGTCAGGTAAGTATTTAATGTATTTACATGTTTACCAATACAGATTATACAAGGTCGCCTTTTATAAACTGGTAAAACTTTAACAAAACTTCTAATTATTTTAGAGAAACCGGGCCCTATTATTTTTGTTCTTAAAAACGGGCTAGTTTTCATTTATATTATTCCTAACAAAAATCGCCTCTGTCTCTCTCATTTCAATCGTGCCCACTCTTCCCTCGGGGTGCACTCACGGGGCACCGGGTGTTTTATTTTACGTTGAAATAAAAATCGTTTTTGGGGTTTTTCTCGAAAACTGGCGTATTTTATTTTCTTTTTTTTTAAACAAAAATGATTTATTTATGTTTTTGTAATTGTTCTTCAAATTTCACCAGTTTATAAAAGGGGACCTTATATTTATTTACATGAAATAGGTTTATGTGTAGGTTTAGCTATTTATTATAATTTAAGTTATAGAATAGGTATCCCACATATTTATTTATACTTACATAATATTGTTTCATTGTTGCTTAATAAGAAATTAAAAACTGTATACTATAAATATTACGCCATTTCTGATTATAACCAATTACGAAGCGACAGCCGGAGGATCGAAAAAAACGAAATTACTTAAAATCTAATTTAATTAAAAATTACAATTACAATAAAACTAGTTCCTAATACTAATTGACTCGATCGATGCTAGATACGAAGTGAGGATGATGGCGCTGGCCTGATGTCCGGCGGCTTGGTCACGTTAGCGGCGCACGAGCGCTGTGTCAGCGTTTCCGTGATCTTGCAATATCTTGTGTGCTCTAGTTAGGCGCCCGGGGTCAGCGGTATTCGTACTGGTAGAGTACGTAACTAACCTATTACTGTTTAAAATATCTATCCAAACGAAGGAGCAGACGTAAAAAAGATTTTTTTAAAGAAAATCGTTGCGACAATATTGAGATAATGCTCACGTAATGATTTAGTTACAGAGATTTTAATTTATGATGAGAATCGAGTTCATACCTCTCATCTAAGATATAATAGTTTACGGTAAAATATATGCCAGTATAAAGGCTAGAGAGGCTATTCCCAATTTTACATAGCCAAAAAACAACATACGACTTTTCAAAGTCAATAAAGAAAAAAAAAGGCCTCGGCCGATCATTTCAGAAAACTTTCGGAAGGAAGATTTGCTTGAAATCCTTTCTAACTCGTGTGTCGTGTGTGTTGCGCACCGATTCACAAGATGAAATTGTCTCTTGAACGTTTCGGAATTTCACAAAATTGCGATTGATACGCAATGTCAAGGTCGACTAACTCACGGAACTTAAACTCAAAGGCTTAGTTTAGCAATTCAGCGAGGAAACGCTGCCAGTATTCTCTCTCGCCTCCATGCCTCACGAACACGCTTTTATTTTTGAGTAGATAGTTTTTAGTTTTAGGTTAAGTTAGTTTATTTAAAGTTTTTTATTTTTATTAATTCTATCATATAATATGTATAGTGCGTATAAATGTATAGATTAATTTGGAATTCAAAATAACAGTCCTAATTTTATTGAAATTGGAATGTCTAAATTGTTTCTGTTTGATCAATTCTTACAAATATGGATTGAAAATCCTTAATCGGACGGAAAATCGGAAAATAGGTGGTCCCAATAAAACTAGTCAAGGAGATAATGCGATTGGCTCTATTCTCTTATTACGAAAAGTGCACTTCTTGATCGAATTTGATTTCTAGCTCGGTCAATGAATTTTGTGACAGAAAGTGACCAAAAACTCAGTGTATAATATAATTAGAGTTTATAAAACTAAACTAAGGTTTACTACATACATTGTAATTTCCGTTAGGCTAAAAAAAACTAGGGGCCCTACCATGTTGTTAATGTATCAAACAAAAAAACAATAAAAAAATAAGGTTGAAGTAATACTGCTATAAGCTATAATATAAGAGATCGTGATTAGGCCTCAGATCTCAAGAAAGAAAAAGAAAGTCAGCACATTCTCTAGTAATAAAACTTTATTACCTAATAAGGCTTGGTTATTAAAATCAAATGTGTGAACTTTAACATGTTTTTAAAATCAGTGAAATTAGAATTCTCTCCCAAATATTTGAGCAAGGGTTATTTTCGTCAGATGGGTTTTAGGCAAAGGTCACTCCGAAACAGGGTTGGTAACGTTTTTAATATTAACGTAGCAATTTTGAACGAAAATGTATTTTAAGGTAATGGGTAGTCTCCTCTTTTATGTTCTAGTATGTCTAAGTACATAAACTTATCTAAAAGACTGAAAAATATCTAATATTTCTTTGAAAGAAAATAACAGGTACCTATGTAAATAACGGTTCCGTTTTTTGCCATTTGGCTACGGAACCCTAAAAATGTACCTATAAGTACACGAATAATAATTTGATTTGCCGAATCACTGAGCAAGACAAAAAAAATGTGTTTTCATTATTGATTATACGTACGTACTTACAATGGGGTAAGCTCACGTGTTCCGACTTAGCAAACGCCTGCGTCGGGTGCCCTCCGACAAGGTGCGGCGATGATATTCGCAAGCGCAAAACATGGCAATGAATAAAAAGAATAAACGATAATCGAGCTCGTGCGGTGTTTTTTTTAACCTTGCAAATCATGTTATATGTGCTTGAGACCTATGACCAGAAGTAGACTGGTGTTATCTGATTATATTTATAAACTAAAGCCATGTTTGAAGGATTCATCCTGGATAGTGGTTTCGGCTCGTCACTTATCAGTTGCCTACGAACCAAGGGGTCAGGAAGGTAAGTAAAGGTAGCGAGAAGATCTTAACAAGTACTTTTCGCTTAGCAGAATTTGACTGTAGATAGAGATGGTTGGAGGGATTTCGGAGAGGGCCTGCAGTGGAGAATCCAGGCTGTAAATAAACGCAAAAAATAACACTAACCAAATGACAACCGACCACTTGGTCAACTGTCATACAATAGCCGAAATTATATTAGCTTCTTTTCGCAGTTACCTACTTACCTTCTATTTTTAAGGATCGTTACCATATAATATCCGAAGGGTCATTATAAAAGCAATTTATTTTCCCTAAAGTCAGCCTTAATACCAAGTTTGTCAAGCGGTAAAATAGCAGTACCTACTTATAAGTTGAGGAAAATTCCGAAAGTAGACGCTTGCGTTATTAACTTGAGATAAAACTACTCATGGAAGCACAAACATGAATCCTGTTTTCTGATTAACAAAAAGTATTTACGAATACCATGAACCTGAGGACTATGGAGAATGTCATGGGCATTACTTACGTCGGCATAGACGCCATTCTTGTTAATATTTTTTTAATATCTAATACCTATGTGTAAAATTTCCAATTTAATCCAATTATAGTTCAAAGCTAAGTAGGTTTCTGTTTTATTTGAACATCAAAGATTTTGAAATAGGATCATGGTTTGTACTCCGTCACCTGTCGGCGCTGGACAGAATCTATTGGCGTTGCAATCGGCCGAAACGAGTTCACCAAGCTTGCTTCAATTGATGCAGTGGTCAAACTGTTAACACGTAAAACACTGTCGCGCATTCTACGTAGCCTACGTTGAAATGGTGAGTTGGATTTTTTCAATCAGTAAATCACTGGGGGAGGCCTATACTTAGCAGAGGGCGTCCTATGGCTTAAATGGTGATAATGACAACGGACCGGACCAGCGGACCCTGGGCTCCGGGACTCCGCAACCGGGATTGACCGTAGGTATAGATGAAGAAGAATGACACCGTGATTGTTTTAGTCTTACGATTTTGACCAACATTAGCCCACACTCGCCCGCCTAGCCTTAAAGTAATTCATTATGCTTGATAACAACGAGAGAGAGCCGTAAGGGGATGGCGGTAAAGAATATACTTCCCCACCACAACAGGGGCACGTCGTAAGAGGCGACTAATTCCTGTAGCACAAGACGGGCAGCAGCGTCCGCGTGCGAAATGTTATATTAAACTGCACTTGCCAACCCGCCTGTCAAACGTGGCGAGTATTGTCAATCCCCCCCGATGAAAGTCATTGGGGGAGGCCTGTGTTCAGCAGTGGACGTCCATGGCTGAAATGATGAGAAGAACGAATCAGAGTTACCCTCGTCGTCACACTCATACTGTGTATTTTGGCAACCCTTTTTTGCATGTAAACTATCATGTATACCTACTGTTAGACTAACGTTACGAGGTGGCAGCCCTCGGGTTATCATAACCGCAAGCTCGTTAGACAATGTAAATATTCTCTTTATGGCATTACCGAAACGTTTGATGTATTTTAATATGTTGGAGTCAAACATTGGTGGGGCTCAATTGTAGGTACTTTAAGGATAAGTCTATTTCCAATAACACCACAAATTCAGAAATTATATGGCATATAAGGATAAAAAAGCCCGATGAACAGATATCTATAGGCGCGTTTGGTCGAATTTACGTGTAGTCTAATTCACGGTTGACCCAATTCGTGGTTTGGCCAAAATACAGCATGGCGTATTATAGCGTCTATACAAATTAAAATTTCATTATAAATCATTAAAGTTTTACTAGTTTTTCTAGTAGTCATTAAAGAGTTACTACCACCTCCTGACTCCATCAGACCAGCACAATAATGGTATCAAATTATTGTTTTGTCTTCCGAATGTCAAATACTTACAAAGTATTTAGCGATACGTCTTAGAAGTAGGTTACAAACTACTTCCAAGATTTGATTACATAATTAGTTACAAGTGAAGTTAATATAAGTGTGTTAAAAAAGGGTTTAGTGTAGCTTAAATCTGAAAAACATCATCATTACAGCCATAGGACGTCCACTGCTTAACATGGCCTATGTTCCCCAATGACTTGAAAGTTGGTTGGTTTGTATTGGAAGTTGGTTTGTGTAAAATTTTCATAAAATTTTATCTAATATGCATTACTACCAAGCAAATTTTAAGAACTACCTCTAGCTCCACTATGTAATAAATTACATAGCTATAAATCAACTGGTCGCAAATTATTAGCGTTATTAACGTAGGACCATTTTAACTGTAGTCACATTTCTTGTTTTATCAACTATGAATTAAGTTCTTTTTCAGGGTCAGTCTATCTCAAAAGAAACTAATCGGCAGGTACCACCTACAACAGTATCCAGACAACAAAGCCCACACCTGAAATAGATTTGTGTAGGTATTTTTGTCTAAGGCAGATCAATATCTTAGCACGTCCGTTACTTTTGACACATTCACGGGTCAACTAAAAATACGTTCGCCAACTCATTTGCGTAGGTATCCTTTAACGTCACAATCAGAAAGAAGAAAGAAAGAAAAAACATTTATACTTTGGACATTACACACAAATAGTATAAAAGACAAATGGCACAAAAACATTTTTTAAATCAACAACAAACAAGACATTATTAAAACATAATAATAAAAAGAAAACAAAACGAGCTTTTAATAAATAAATTAAAACCAAGCGGTGCCACTATCTGCCTGTGATTTCCAGGATAATCAAAAGCCATGACAGTGCGTCTACCATGTTAATGCGGCTGTGGCAGTCTTAATAAACAATGAGGTAGGTAGTGCGTATTTCGTTAAAAGAAATTATAAAACGTTACAAAGAAAAAAAAAGTTTACTGATACTCTTTTCAGTTACGAATTTTCAAATTCATTCGTCTACTTGAAGCATCTTTTTTGAAGTCCGGGAATGCAGTATGCCCAAACAAATATTAAAAATATAACACAAAAAGAGCAAAAAAGTAGGATTTGCCGTAAAAAAAAATCTAATAGTAGACCTTGCGTTGCGCGCAGTAAAAAAAACCTTTTGTTTGCCTGTTTTCCTTTTTTTTTTAAGGGATAGTTACGAAGATTCCTTATGGAATGTAAAACAAATTAGAAGCTGAACATAAGCCCCCCATACAAAAGCGTCTCAGGGAGTGGCTATGAGCCGTTTGCATTAATTGACTTCCTGCAACCTTAACTTGAAAAATTGTGTGCAATGTATGCATTGTTCAATGTGGCCATTAAGGTATAATGTAAGCAAAACAGTTACGTCTATCACTACAAACTCGATTAAATTTAACTCAGCTATGTTGGCATAAAAATAACTTTTACTCGTGCAAAAATGAAAGCAAGTACAACTCAAAGTACCGTCTTGCTTTCCGATGCATACGTTTGCTATTTTAATATTTATGTGAGTATTAACACGTAGGATACATCACCGCTTACGCACGAAACTTGACTCTATTTTTGTCGGAATTTGATACAGAACCTAATGATATGTTGTTTACTTTGATGCTCCATATGAATGGAGACGATAATGATAGCTTTTGCAAAGGCACATTATTATTCATTAGACACTGAATCTTTATGAATATATGATATAAATAACTTATTTACGTGGGAAGTGGTGCCCCATGGACTGAAATATTTTCCAGACAAATGATTCTTCTACGAAAACAGCTTTAAAATAGTCATTTGCAAGTCTAGCGTCATAGTTTTTGTAGGGCAGGCTGGGACTATTTTTATCCTTTCATGCTTAAGATGTTTGACTTGGTCTTATGAATCGCGCTCCCGAGTAAATGACAAGCAGTCACGAATCGTTCGAATCCCTCCTTCGTGGCAAATGTTTTGCGTTATTTTAATTACTTACACCTTGCATATGCTCGATAGTTCATGTGTGCTGTTTTCACTAGCACTAAACAAATGACTCGATACAAAAAAAACACAAAAATCAGCCCAAACATTGTAAAATTAATTTTAGTTTTTCATGAGGAATTATTTATGTAATATTAGTTATACATTCAATACATGTCAAAAGGGCGTAACTGCTTGTAATTTACATTCCAGAACCGGAGGCTAAAACCCAAAAACACTAGACTACAATGTTAATTAAAACTTCCAATTTATGTTTCCCTGGCTTGCCGGAACCCTTCACAAAACACCAAACTTTTCGCATTTCTCATTAGCTAAAATTCCCTCATTATAATACTTACGTACTCAATTGTTAGAGCCAAAACCAACATGAGTTTTGCTACACAATTCGCGAAGCTTATGCAAACAAATATTTTGAATAGACATTGCTATCCTACACATTTAAAAACAAGTATGTGGTCCCATCCTTTTATAATAATTATATAATACTAGCTCTCACCCGCGACTACGTTTGCGTGGTCTTCAATTCTGATACTTTACCTCCAGCCGTGTGCAAACAACTCATAAAAAAATTTACTGCAATCGGATAAATGGTATGCAGAAATGTATAAAGGACAAACAAACATTCATTTTTAGTGCATAGCCACACACCAGCGACCCATCCTGGCTGTATACGGCTATATCACTAAGTTCTACAGTCATAAAAATTAAAAAGTTATGATATCCCACTTTATTAGTTAACTTCATTGTAGGGACTGATTCTACTGCTCTAATACAACAACATTTACTATGAGACCAACATCTAAATTTAAAAAAAACCTATTTTCCTAAACTAAATGACCGATGCCTGCAGTCGCGGTCGTAACGCAAAAGGGCATATTTAAAATTTTAACAAACTCGAGATAAACGAAAAATAGAGGCTATTTTCTGATGTGGTGGTTATGCTATGGGGCTTTGTAGTGCGGAGTGAAAAACACTAGATCAGACGATCGTCATAAAATAGGCTTAGTTAAATCCGGCAATACTTCATTTGATATACAGCTAACCCTAATTTTCCATTTACCAAACCCGACCGCAGCGCGCGGGTAAAATTTACCTACCGAGGTTTTCGACATTGAAGAGATTTGAATCATTTATTTACAAACTGAGGGTCGGCCTGTACCGTTTGATAAAATAGGTAGGATTTAAAACCCTTGAAAATATCTACATGATAATTTTTTGCAATTTTTCCATTAAACTCAGTGTAATTTAAGTTATTTGGGTATAAAACAAGGCTACATTTTGGTAAATAAACTTTTTGCAAGTATTTTGCATTTATGACATAAAAAGTAATTTTAAAATTTAAACAATAAAGATCAATTTTTGATCCAATCAAAAAATATTGTAGCAAATGGACTGAGCAATTTAAAACCATTATATCGCGAATTTAAACGTCAATTTAGTACATTTCGTAAAACGAGTTTTCATCGTTCTCCGAAATAATACTGGAAAAATGTATCCACAAACTGTATTTCATTTAGGTGGCAGGTATCATACAATTTTAATCAATGATCAAATATTCTCAGTATATTTGCGTATACATATAGTGTGGCTTGTAACAAGATGAAACTATTTTCACGTTTTAACTTATCAATACGCGTTAAATTAATAAAGTAAATATTATTTTTTTTAAATTATTATTTTCTGACAAACTAAATCGCGCTAGCTGTACGTTGCAGTATATATGTTACAGCAAAAGTAATAAATCCGGATATTATTATATTATCTAGCCAATCTTTATAATGTCTACTCAATTTAGATAAAGTGGTAATTGACACAGAATAGACTAGTTTCCTGGGTCAAAAAAAGATTATTTTATTTAGTCCGTTAGTTAGTTTATCAAAAAATGTTAGACCCATATTTTGTCTTTTGTCAATCAAAAAAATATGACAAAGATGAAGTGCATCAAAGTGAGCTCGTGACGTCACGCCTTGCTAAGAAGTGTCGCAAGGCGTGACGTTACGCGGAACTTTAACGGGCTGGCTGTTTATATACTCATACTGAATTCTAGAAGGAATCTATTTAGACATTGTCGTCACTTTCCATGTGATATAATTATCTAAATTGGTCGCAATTAAAATAATGCTTTTTTTTAAATTTAATTCGTAATTAAGTTAAGGTACCTACATAACTAAATTCTGTTATAACCAATTGTTATATTGCAAAGAACTTTTTAATAAAATTTGGCAATTTCTTGTCGGAAATACGTACTAACTCAAATAACGGTAATTCCATCGGCTCTTTTAAATTCAAGCGGACACGACTGAAAACTAAATTGAAGGTACAGCGAACCGTGGACGAATTGATTAAGTTATCTAATTTGATTCATTCCATTTTGAGGACTTCTGTGCAGAATCGAAAATGAAAAGAGAACAATTCGCTTTTATTTTTTGCTAGCATTTGTTTGTTGAAAGCAAAGTTGAAAGGTTTGATATTTAATTTAAACTTTATAATTTATTTATTTTTCATCAAACTTAGCAAATAATGCTTCGGTTGTTTTGATTTGACAAACGTTAGGCCACGCAACTGATGAAAATTCGCTTTTATAAAATACTAGCTTTTCCGGCGATTTTTTCCGTTGTTACTTATAGTTATTCTGCTATTCAGGGTGAAGACAAATTTAACCAATCAAATATCATAATAATCGGTCTAGCCGCTCTTGATTATAAATGGTGTAACTAACCCGACTTTGTTTTATATTCATAGATTTTTTTGCTGAAACGTGCTACATAAGATCTTAAATTAAGACCAGGTTTTTTTTCTGTAAACATCAACTAAAATCACTTTGTACGGTGTTCCATAAAAAGTATTTCTGAACTACTACTAAGACCATAGAATTGAAGATGAAAGACAGATCTCACAAGAAGCAATCTAAATGTTCATTCATCTTTCTATACTTAAAGTTTGGACATTGGACACCATCATCTTATTGTAGGTACCTAACATTGTCATATTTTTAATAAATGCTTAGATTTAATTATTGTAATTCGTTAAATAACCAAATTCTTAACCCTCGTAACTATACAGGGTGTAACGAAAAGGTGAAATAAAACTTTAAGGGGTTATTCTACGGCTAAATTATATCAACTTTTTCTACGGGACCAACATCGAAATCGCAAAAAAAAAACACTTTCCCAAACTAAAACGCGACCAGCTGGCATCAGTTTGTATGGAAACGTCAATTTTTTTTTGAGATTTCGATGTTGGTCCTATAGAAAAAGTTGATGTATTTTAGCCGTAGAATAACCCCTTAAAGTTTTATTTCACCTTTTCGTTACACCCTGTATAAAGATTCCTTTTTCAATAATATACGTACGAACAAATAACGTGGAAGTTTTGAAGAAAGAAAGAAAGAAAGAAAGAAAAGACATTTATTATACATTGGACATCACACACAAACAGTAAAAGACACAATACATTATTTAAATAAAAAATAAAAAAATAAAATAAGAAAGGAGTAACAAAATAAATTTATAATAGAAAAACGAGTAAACCAAGCGGTGCCACTATGTGCCTGTGATGTCCGGGATAATGGGACCTCACTCAGCTTGAGCCACGGCCTGAGTAGGCCGCGACGCTGGTTTTCAGTAGGCCCCGCTGAGTGAGGTACACGGACGGACAGCCGACGAAACTTAAATAAATAATATGCATATTAAATATAAAAAGAAATAAACTTAAAGACAATAAACAGTACGTAAACTAATGAATAGACAGCGTTATAATAATTTTGCATTAATTATATGTTTAAAATCTTCTTTATCTATATATATAAAACAAAGTCGGGTTAGGTACACCATTTATAATTCAAGCACGGCTGGACCGATTTTTATTATCTTTGGTTTGTTGAATTTGTCTACGCCCTGAATAGCAGAATAACTATAAAAATACGGAAAAATACACGAAAAAAAATGTATAGAGGGGCGTTACGAAGTTCGCCGGAACAGCTTGTAGATAAAAAAAGACATAGAAGTATGTACACAGGTACTTTTAACAAAGTGAACCTTGATCTATTACCCACAGCCATGGGATACTTTTAAAGTAACTAAGTAGAATTTTGGCTGAAAAACTACATACACACTAACCCCAAAAGTTGACGGCTGTAAAACTTGTAATATTCAGAACTCTTGGCCGCCATCATGTCGAATTACAGGGTCTTCCCTGGCAGTAATTAAACAATTCCACGGACAAAGCGCTTTAATCAAAATTTTCTCGTTTCGTTTCGAACAATTTGTCCCGGCCAAGTAGCAGCGTAATTGCCTACGGCGGTTGTCACGTTAATCAATTTCTCAAACCTCGACACGCCTCGACCTCCATTTTGCATAGGAATTGCCATTCGAGTGTTTAATACATAAATAGAAACCTTTTTGTGTCGACGGCATATTTACTTAATTAATGTTAGCAACCAGTTTATTTAGATACTTAGTTCAATTGTTATTAAGCACAAACTCTTGAATGAATTGTCTTCTGTAGGTACCTTGTGATGTAATTTCGATCAAGATCGAGCCATCTTGTTGCCACCCAATATGAATAATGTTTTATTTACAAGCTAAGGAACAAAGAATACCAAAACCCTACTCTTTTGGGAGTGTCTGGCACTTCTTGTTGGTTTTTCTTTATATCCTTTTTCTTATTGAGTGAAATCGAATTCTTGCGACTACCCCAAATAATACTACAATAGGCTAGTTTCCTGGGTCAAAAAAAGATTATTCTATTTAGTCCGTCAGTTAGATTATCAAAAAATATTGAACCCATATTTTGTCTTTTGTCAATCAAACAAAAAATGACGGAGATACTGCGCATTGAAGTGAGCACGTGACGTCACGCCTTGCTAAAAAGTGTCGCAAGGCGTGACGTTACGCGAAACTTCGACAGGCTATATCTTTATCATTTTTCGTTTGATTGAGAAAAGAAAAAATACGTGTCCAATATTTTCTTTTAATCCACCTGACGGACTAATAAGATTTTTTTAGGAAACTAGCCCATTGTTCTATGCATTCTGTATTATTTGTCTACCGATAACCATTGTTTTTCAAATGTTTTAGTTGGTGTCATTTTTGTGTAGGTATATTTTATTGCTGTCCAGTGATTTTTATATGAATGAATGAATGACGTTTATTTCACTGCCACGAAATATAGTACAAATGCACAGGTATAAACAGAGAGTAGTATATATGAGTAGTGTAATACTCTTATATACTACTCTCTGTTCTATATTCTATATTCGTTTCATAGTTAATATTTTGAATTATGTGCGTGTGTCTCTCTATCAAAATGAAGTGTTACTTATCCCAAAAAAGAGCTACCAACTTACTTATCAACTATCTCTTTTTTTATTGGTTTGCTCATTATTGGTTGTATATATATTTTTGGAATAAAGACTACTTACTTCAATTAACGGCAAATGTAATTGACAGGGACACAAGGTCTAAGAACAATAAGATATGTATTATATATTATATGTATATGCAAGCATACCGGACGTAGTGTCGCTATCTCTGAGGTCCCGGGTTCGATTCCTGGTCGGTCAATGTAAGAAAATATATTTTCTATATTGTCTCGGGTTTGAGTGTTGTGGTACCGTCGTTGTTACTGATTTCTGTAACACAAGTGCTTTTGCTACTTACCATAGGATCAGAGCAATGTATGTGATGTTATCCAATATTTATTTATTTATATGTTAACTTAAAAATAAACTTGCTTGGAAGTCTACCTCATAAGTAACTCCAGGGTCCCTTCTACGGACTACTTCCAAAGCACCTAAGGACCACCTAAGGTCCAAACACTGCTTTATTGAAAAGTTAGCCATATGTTAGGTTATGTCAGTAGCTTTATCAACCTACCACAAAAAGTTATAATGTCTTAATTGATTTTGATCTGTTGCTGTTGGGCTTAAAGTTAAAAATCGGATGGCAGGTTAGTGAAAACATAATATACACACACTCCTATCTCAAGACATCTTGCTAATAGACCCAGTGTGCAATTTACGTCTAATCTAGCACAGCGGCTTAGCTGAATTAGCCTGGCTAATCACGGCTCTCTGCCTTATTGCCGACATAAATGCTCCATTAGGGTCACGAGTGATGTCTACATGCTTATAGGTATAAACATGTAATTGGTTAGTATTTAGTCCCTTTGGTGGCGCGAAGAAGCACCACAGTTGCGTACCTTACGCGTGGTACCTATTTTTTATACAGTACTCTAGTTTCCGCCCGCAGCTTCGCCCGCTTAGAGTTCGGTCTGTCATTTAAAGTTTTTATCAACGACCAAATAATGCATTATTTAGAACGATTACAATAAAAAAGGTTATAGTGAGCATCTTTTAGATAGACTTTCATACAAACTACCATCCCCTGTTTTAACCCTAAACGGGAGTTGATTTCTAAAGATACATTATTAGTACACCTCCGCACTATCTATAGAGCATACATTTTAAATTTATACCCCCTACCCTACCCCTTAGGAGTGGTTTCGTAAAATCCGTTCTTAGGGGATGTCTGCACCCTATAACCTGCCAAATATCAAGTTTGTAGGTGTTATAGTTTCTAAAATTTCGTGATTAATCAGTAAGTGGTATATCGCTTTTATATTTATATAAAATAGATTTAAAAGCGCTAGCAGTTTCGCCACATTAGCACGACTATATAGCATTTCAACTAAGGTTTTAATTATTTTATAAACGTTAACACTGCACCATCACTATCATTTCAGCCATAGGGACTCCACTGTTGAATTTTGACCTCCCAGATAACAATCAAACCAATTATTACACGCTAAAACTAAGCAAAGCTTGTATAATCGCGACTAGATAACGAATAAACATAAGTACTTTTGTAAATCGATGACTTAGGTACAAATGCTTGTGCTTATCACACACACATTTGCACTACGCGGGATTCGAACCCGGAAACAAAATAACCCTGAATTATATTTCTTTTTTTTTATACGAATAAAACTAGTCTATTTTGTACAATGAGTAAGCAGCGCTTATGATTTTGTCAGTTCTATAATCTGGCTTTGTATTCGTAAAGTAGGTCATGCATCGCTCCTCAAGTTATTATATTTCCAGGGATTGAGCGAGTAAAGGGTATTATAGTTGGTTCTAATAGATTACCTACATACTTACTACTCTTGTGTTTACTACAAGTTTAGTGAACAGTCTATTACAAGTAAGCAGCAACGTTTTTCCTATATGGTTCCTAGACCATTCATATTATGATTGCGATAAAACTTTGTTAAGTTGTATTTGAATAAAGTAGTGGACAGGAGCTAGTTCTTTATATTGAGTTTCGTCTATATTGTTGGAAACCATTGTGATAGTAGCTAAAAACAGGCAAGATTCCAAATATCTGTGTTTATTTCAGATGTTACAGACATTGAGACCGAAACCTATACTAAAAATATTGATAAATAATTACTTATTTCAATGAGACGGGAAAAGAAAACTTGTAGAAAAAAAATAACTTTTGAAAGGGGAAAGACGCTATAAAACTGAAAAAGATAAAAATGCAATTAGCGGAAACTAGTGACAGCATTTTTTTCTTTAATTACCTAGGTATAGCAACGTGACGCCTGCAAGGATAGGTAAAAAATACCTTATTTTAGTGTTTTTCTTCCATTTAAACTTGACTTCTTTGCTACATGATACAAAATAATATTAACCATTTGGTCTAGGTGCTCTGCGCTATGAACAACAAAATCATAAATGTTTGTGTAATGAGCACGAACATTTCTTGCCGATAGAGCAGGTATTACTCATTAAATCATTTCGCCCACTGCATGTTGGAAAAATTGGTTACTTTATTAATAATATTTGATATTCTCTGCCGTGACCATCCAAAGATTTAAGAATGCATGACCCAGAGTAATTACGTGTTAACAACAAGCTAAAGTTATTTCTATCGTATAATTCGCGTGACTTTGCAAATCGCTGCGTCATCACAAAACACAAGCGGTCAAAAACTATCTCCAAAATATAGATTATGTGTGTAATTTCGAGTGACAAGTAGAGTCATTATGGTAAAACACGCCATATATGACATCAATCGCATTAACATAATGAGTTCCACAGACAATTCAATTACTGGATGCTATTGAGGAGGCCTAATACAAATAGGATTGAGATCGTTAAAAGCCTATTTTTGGTTTCCGACGTCAAGGATAATTTGACACAGAACATGAAAATATTTTGAAAGTAACCAAAATATATACTTATCTTCCAATCCCAGTTAATTTTACAAAACGACCTTAAGGCGAACGATGTACGGCTATAGGCGTGACATATAATAAAACTTATTTGTGTCTGTAATATTGTCTACGAATGCGATAAGTTTTGTATGCAACAGTTTATGTATTTCTATACAGTAAGCCGTGTGAGAGGCTAGGGGCGAGCCGAACATCACATTTTTGGGACATTTAATTATTATTTTACAGTAAACCGTGTGAGAGGCCAGGGGCGAGCCGAATATCTTATTTTTGGGACATTTGATTTTGCCTTAATGTATTATTAAGAATGCAATTATTTTGTCAAATGAAGGCAGCCGTTCGAAAGCATCCAATCGAGTACCCAACTATGTCGGTTGACGAAGGCCAATTTAACCTTGTTAGAACAATTGAAGTTCTTCTTGAAGAAATGAGAACGATTTTTATATAACGGGACGCTTCTTAGTTGAGCAATTTATTGATGCAAAGTGACGCTTGAGCAATTTATTGACGCAAAGTGTTGACTAGATAATTTCAGTTTTTATTCAGAAACCACATTTAATTTATTCGTAATTTGGATACCACTAGGAATGCTCTATCCTAGGACCACGACATCATAATTTCTGGGACACTGTATTCACATACTTGCTTTTTTCCTAGCGTTATTATCTCGTTCCTATAAATGTGAAAAATCTAGTATAACAATAACAAGGAACGCTATGAGATCTCTGTAACCTCTAAAAAGGCCAACTAACCGTTTCGAATCATGGCTACGCAATGTGCAAATTTCCTCATGATGCTTTCCTTCACAGGCGATTAAGTGGTATTAATATCTTCTTCCTATCGGTTTTCCATTCCTAGACATGGTACGATTTAGGACAAAACTCCGTCCACTGAGCAACTACTGCTCCACTGGGACACTGTATAACATCATTAATCAACATAAAAGATATGAAATCATATCCTTCTAATATGATAGCATTAGAACGCCTTGCCTATCGAAGTTTAAATTGCCTAAATGAAGTGGCTTCTATTTGAGCGCGTTAACGTCCCGCTGTGCTATCAGCGTAAAGTCAGCCCTAATTGATTTAGGAGTCTGCACACGTCTGGCATTTAGTATTTAGTAGGTTCGGTAACGGCCATAAACCGAATTTATCGTTTAACATTGAAACTGGCCGCGAATCGTTAACTTATACACAAACAACCCTTAAATCCGCTAACTTTAAATGTAAAATGAATACTCGAAGGACGGTCTTTTTGGAATGTGATTTAGTTTGATTATTTACCGATTTTAAAATAAAGAAAGGTACTTTTGGAAATTTGATTAAAGCTGTTTGACTTATGAAATTGTATTTTTTTTATTAACCTGTTTAATCCCACAGCTGGGCAAAGGTCTCTCCCAGACTCTTCCATCGATCTCTATCTATCGCCAATGACTCCCAATCCCTCGTTAAGTTAACCAAGTCGTCACACCATCTTTTTTTGGGTCTACCTCTTCGGCGACCGCCGTCTATAGGTACCCATCGGGTGACGATTTGGGCCCACCTGTCCGGATGCATTCTGCACACGTGTCCTGCCCACTCCCACTTTAAATTATTTAATGAAATCGTATTGAGTAGTGTTTTTCTTTTTATTTTTATTATTGTAAAATGTCGGTGCGGTAGATTAGTAAGACTAAACCTTACTGTCAAATGTAATCAAGACGTCTTAAGGCCTTTGACTAGACTTCGGTCTAGCATCAAGCGTTATTAGCCGGGCCAACGCAGAACGTGCCTTCTGAAGCACGGAGGTGCTTGTGATAAATGTCACCAAATATAATCGGAATGGTCACCTATCCATTCATAACCGCGGCGTGGATTACTTAACTTTGGTAATCACTAGCAAAACCGCTGCCGCCACTGAGCTACAAGCATATTTATTTTCATATTCAAAAAGAACTTTTACAAGTTAGCGAAAATATTCTCGACATTACAATACAACGGCACAAACCCAAAAAAAATTCGTCAATAGAAAAAGGCTACAATAAATGTATTGTTGTAGTTGTTTTTCTAAACAAAGCGTTACCGAACCAGAATTCGGTAATCTCATTTCAATTTGCTGCCATACACCCACAAATCATGCGAAATTGCGTACCTAAGGGTGATATTTCCATACGAATTTAGAAATTGCCTCCATATTTTATTCGGGTCGAAGTTTATTTTTGTTGTTGTTTGATATACTGCGTTACTTTTTACACGTTTGTTATCAATCTATTGTTTGGACAAACCTGTTTCATTGGGGATTGATGAATTAATACATCATCGTATGAAGGCTAGTGATAAAATAATTCATTTGAAGGCTGACGGTTAATAGACGTGTTCAATACAATATAATATCGAAATTTTAATAAAGCCGTAAAGTATAATGTGTTAAATTAGTTCTAGTTAAGTATAATTATGTATGACAGATAAAATACCACTATTAAATTGGCAGAATCAATCGCTGGTACGTACTATAATAATGAATAAATATTGAACAACATCACATACAATGCTCTGATCCTAAGATAAGTAGCCATGGCACTTGTATTATAGAAATCAGAAACAACGACTATAAATACATCATTTCTAACTATGTGTGCCCGTTGCTTTGCTTGCGTGAAATACTGCTTGTTACGCCCTATTAAAAAGCTAATATTTTTTTCTAATGCTTAAGCTTTCTTTGTACAAAATTTTATCAAAATTGGTCAGTGGCTTAGCCGTGAAAACATAACAAGCAGACAGAGTTACCTATGCGATTTTAATATTAGAATGGATTTATTTAATATGTAACCTACCCGTATTTGAGCTACCAAAACATTGTAAAAACAAATACATATCATCATTATCATTTCAGCCATAGATTGGCAATAAAAATACTACGCGAAAAAAAATTAGAAAAGCTAGTACTACGAAATTTCGTAGTAACTATCTATCGTAGCTGAGCTACGAGATATTCGTAGAGCGTCGCGGTCCAGTGTTTTTCTACTTTGGTGTATTAAAGCTGTTTTTTCAGCGGATTTTAAGAATATAACATTTCGGGTGGGACATCACTTAGATATCTAAATGTCAACCTTACATTCAACTAACAGTAAGGGTAGATATTGGTCATTAAATAGATTAGAAATGTATAGACACAAGGCGCAAGGGTCTAGCTAGATAAAATATATCGTGCTAAGACAACCTTCGGCTTAATATACTGTTTACCTAAACCTATGTGTAATTTGTGCTTGTGTAGGCAAACTTACGCTATGTCCTAAGCTCGTTGGCAACCCCGTGTGGGCTATCGCTTTCGTGGTTTGTCGCTAAACCCTCTGAAGGACATCAACAAAGAACGGCTTTGTGTCCTAAGTCCATAGTAGATTCATAAAACACGCACTGGATTTAGTTATTAGAAGCTTACGTACTTTTTTCATTTAGTTAGTTATAGTTATTACCATAGGGTAACAGATTTGAGTTGTAATGAATAATGTATCAGTAATCTGCCAGCAAATACATCTGGTTTCTCAAATACCCAAATAAAAACCGGGTACGTGCGCAAAATGGTTTCAGCCATTCGCATAATAAGTAGTTTTTTTAAAATCTGTAAAGCTAGCTAATCTGTAGCACGAGAGCTACGAGGTTTTCGTAGAGCGAGAATTTCTAAATGTAGAGTTTTCTTACAGCGGCCATATTGCCGATTTTAAAGGTTGTAATAGATAAAATTCAAGTCTGACTTTTGGCATTTTTCACTTATCTACATTTCATCCAAACAGTGATAAATTAAACGTAGAATATCATGACACATATATAAAAATAAATCTCTATTTCTCTTGGTCATCGCATCACACGTGAACGGATGGAGCAATATCGCTAATTCTTTTTTTGTTGTGGTAATTATTGTCAGGAGAAGGTTCTTATGAAAGAAAAAAATAAGAAAACTACGCAGAAATCTTGTATGAATAAACTAAAGACCACGCGAACGAAGTCGCGGGCAACAGCTAGAGTATTATAATTTAGTAAAATACAAAACCGACTGAGTGCAAGTCGGACTCGCACACGAAGGGTTTCGTACCACCGCAATTCTTTTTATATTACTTGTTTGAATGGTCATTATTAAGATCTAAATGGAGAAAAAACATAAAAAAAACGCTTCCTGCATATTTTTTTATTATTGTTGTTATAGCTGTAATAAATACACAAACTGTGAAAGTTGTTAGCTCAAAATGTCCAGTTGGCAAGTGTAAAGCATGTACAATTAAAGTTTAAACAAACGTTATTATTCCCAAGTGAGCATACATTCGCCGCAGACGACTGTCATTCCACCGACACGAGTTCTGGAACAAACAGCTGTGCGGGACGTTCAATTTCAGGGAATTTCTCGTACGACCATAATAGGGATGGCGACTGAGTAAAGATGATGAAATTTTATTTAGTCTTTCAGTTCGATTATCGTAAAATAATAGACCCTTATTTTTCTTTTGTCAATCGACCAAAAAATTACTCAACAGACTAACTTTTTATTGATTTTGGAACAATTAACAATCGAATTTTTCAAACTAATTATAATGTGGCAGGTTATTAGGCCTAAAATAAGGTGACAGTTTTAATAAATGTTGTCTTAGAATTGTATAAGAATGGTGTAAACAACCCTTTTCAAATCAAGATATCTCTTAAATATTTTGATTATGTGAAAGAAGAAATACGTGTCCAACACTTTTTGATAATCTACATACTTGACAAAGAAAAAAAAGTTAGTCGTCATCCCTATTACTTGGTTAAGCCCGTTTTTAAAATACGACTCTCGAGATAACGAATTGTCACACTTTGTATGCGAAATGTTTTAGCCACGTGTGTTGGTTTGAAATAAAAAGGTATATAAATAATCCTTTGCCCAGTAGGTAAATCAGAAATTAGTAGATCCGTAAACGAACTAAGATCGCTAACATAGCCCAACGGATTTGTAAGCTGAAGTGGCAGTGGGCGAGGCACATAGCATGTAGAACTGACGGCCGGTGGAAAAGAAAGGTTTTGGAATGGAGGCCACGTACCGGCAAGCGCAGCGCAGGACATACACCAACAAGGCGGACAGACGACCTGGTAAAAGTTGCAGAAGGCTGCTGGATGCAGGGCGCTTCAAACCGGCCAATCTGGAAGTCATTGAGAGAGGCTATGCTAAGCAGTGGACTGGCTGAAGTGGTGATGGTGAAAATGTAGTAGGTAAATCACTAACTCACTTTTATTTGTACCAACTATTTGAACCAAGTTCTAACGGTCGTATTGATTTGAAACTTTATAAGTATGTCATTCGGACGGCAATACAAAAAATGTATACGATTTCATACTTTTCTGAATATTAAACAAAACCTTCTTTATAAAGATGACCAACCTGAGAAAAAACCTTGATAAAATTTATGTATGTATTTGTACTTTGCAAGTCTGATAAATTTTCACTATCAGAGAATGCGGATTAGGATATCTTGGAAGCCTACATTTATCAACATTTAATGCATATAACGCGTTATTTATCAAACGGAACTAAGCAAAACGTGAACCAATCGAGTTTTATCTAACGTTTATCGTTAGCGATGTTTCGGCAGTGCTCGTTCCGTTATCGGTCTAACGGGAGCGTCGTTATTTCCGTTACAGTGGCCGGCTTTTCGAGTAACCGTAATATATGTGGACATTCCCCAAATAGTGTAATGTCGGCCGAATAAATAAGATATATTTAGGGAAAATACCTATCTTTGAGACCAACTGAACATTTATTGGTATTTGTTCTTATTCAATTGGTTTTTTATATGTTTAGTTTTATGTCTTGTAGCTTTGTGGGGGTTTACTTTGAGTTGAAAAAGAAATACGAATCGTTTCAAAGTATCCAGAAACGTTTCGAAAATTTTTGACATTTTAACTTAATTGCAATAAGATAGTATAAGATAGTAAGATAGTAAGAGGTAATAAAAATCCTAAACTAAAGAAACCCAGAAAACTTGTTTTGATAGCACAAAGTTACGATACCTATATCGTTGTCAAAATATTACAATTATAAAGCAAACGAAAAAAAATATTTAAGACGACTTGAACAAGTTGCGACTAAGAAAGAAACAAATGAAAAATTGAATAAAAGAGAACATCTGTTGTAATACAAGCCTTGTTTTTGCAGAACGGAGGAAAGTTGATTCGTAAATCATTGTTTAATAACCAAAATTGTTTCCAGGAAAGCATGGATATTAATTTCACAGTGACTGTTACCGTAATTGGATATTTATCCACGTTGTTACTATTTGTAGACTACCCGTGACACTGGCCGAAGTACAGATCAAAGTCTAATGATTGATTGCGGCTACCAGTTGTTGTTACCCAGGGGAATTATGCGGGTAGTTCAACGAACAGGATACACGTGTAGCATGTTGTGTATATATTTATTATTTATAAGATTAAGGCTGTAACATATATTTGTAAGTCTTCTTAAAATAGAGCATGTAATAGAAAATAGCAGGACGCTTGTTTAACCTAGTGTTTTTCATTGGAATAATAGATAATGTCGTATTTGCTGAAATTTTTATGAACTTTTCTAATATTGTACTAACATGAATTTAAAAAGACTGTGCATCTTGGTACTTACATACACTTTGTTTAAAACAAGCTTCAACTAAATGTTCGGTATAGCAAACGTTTTAAAAAGTATGCTTAGAAAACGCTCGCCTTTAGCGTATGTACTTAAGACAACATCACATACATTGCTCTCATCTTATGGTAAGTACCTATCAAAAGCACTTGTGTTATTGAAATCAGAAGCAACGACGGCACCCAGACTCGAGACTTTGAAAACTTTATTTTTCTGCATTGACCGATCGGGAATTGAACCTCAGAGATACGGTATGCTCGCCTCTCGGCTTCGGAGGTTGTCTTGATTCTACAAAATGTTGAGAAATGGGTATAATAAGAAACGTGACATTCTGCGACTTAGACATTCTGATCGGCAGGGTCTAATAATACCATTTAGTTATGTCCCTGGGGGTTTACCGTGATCTTTAGAGCAGTCTTACCCCAGCCTTGTTTGGTTTTTTGTATATAGAGTTTGACGTTAAAACATCACTTGTTGTACTTTTTAGCGTTCTTGGTAAGACCCCTCATCTACGGACGCAGTTAGAAACTTCACTTTGACTCCATTCGTCCATTCATACCCATACATACATACAGAAAAACTTAGGTGTAAAATAACACAATATTTTAGTGGATTACCCCAATATATGTACATAGTGAATTGCCATTGGTTTTGAAGCCACAGTTATCACATTCTTCTGCTTAAATACATCAATTATTTCTATGGGACCAACTTGGAAATGTCAAAAATACACTTCTGAATACAAAATGACCGTTATAATTTGTACTTAGGGGAAATCATTTTTTTTCAAACTTTGATGTTTGTTCTCTAAAAGGTTATTGTAGATAGATAGAGATTTTCTTTATTATACACCATACAAAGAAGTTACAATTTGTGTTTACAGAAAGATGCACAATTGTATCTGGGCAGGAGAATGACATTTATGCGGCTCCAAAAGCAATTTAATTTTACCATGTAATTACACTAAAGATTTTTTTCCATAAATCTTAACACAAGCGTTTTAATACATTCTTAGATAGCCAAGTTTCTTTATACCTAACTCTTTTCATCATCATCATGTCAGCCGTAAGCGTAAGGGGAAGCTTACGCTTACGGCTGACATGATGAAGCGTAAGCTTCCCCCAAAAAGCGCCAAAGAGTATGATCTCCCGCTTTTTTCATCCATACACTGCCATCCATCTTCCTAAGGTCGTCGACCCATCGAACTGGGGGGCGACCTACACTACGTTTGCCAAGATGTGGTGAACCCGTAACTAAATTACTCTTTTGTCTTTTTAATATAGTTTTTTCAATTTAGTCTGCTATCACGTAGTCTTCAGTAAACATTTGATTGTGTATTCACATGAATAGTAGACGCCGACGAGCGAGATACGATAGATACGCACTCATAGAGTTGTTATTTAGAATCAAAGCTCGCTCAACAGAATCAGTGTTGTGGAAGTATAATCCTATTTTGTTTAGCACTAGCTTGTCATGTGACTTCACTTGTGAATTGAGTAGGTATTTAATGAATTACATAGTTAACAATTCATGCTGAAATCAATTATGTGTACTTTTCTAGATATTCCTCAAATATGTCTATCATACTTTATAAGTAGTTTAATAATGATAATCTATACATTTAATACACTTTATAACTTAACTGGTAACTACTGACTACTTTTTTTTAAATCTTGGAATTCCTTTTTAACCTACATCTAACTGTATCGACTTAAAACATTACGTTCGGGTGAAGTTTACATTTCATTTTAAAATTGTCATAAGAGCAAAATAATACCAAAAAAACTTGTTTTTTATGGTACCAGACCTTTTGCAAAAACGCCCCAATACAGCTGTTTACATGATCTACACGTTTTATCATACTTCACGTTTTATCATAATGAATTAAGAATTTATTATTTATATGTACAGTAAAAACAAAAGACTAAGCATCTGTCTATTTTAACCGACTTCAAAAAAGGAGGAGGTTCTTAATTCGTTGAAACCTTATTTTTATGTATGTTCAGCGATCATTCGTTACTACGTGGACCGATTTTAATCATATTTTTTTTGTTTGGAAGGTAATACTTTCAGAATAGTCCCATATAAATTTGGTTAAATTCTGATGATGGAATCTAAGAAAATCATCAAACATTGCATGAACTTCGTTCCACGCCAACTGATTTTAGTATCTATCTTACCTAATATATTTGCCAAATGTGAACCGATTTTGATGATTCTTTTTTTAATGAATAGCTTATACTTCAAAGATACTATAATAAAAATTTACGGAATAAGTGACACCCCTAAGGATGGAAAAATAGGAAATGAAATCGGTGTTCAGCAGTTAAATTATGTTTGTTTTGATTAGGATTTATCACTAAAATAGATGAAATAAGTTAATTTATTTAAAAAAACCGACTTCAAAAAAACTAAAACGCTAAAAATAATCTTATCACTTAAGTACCTAATCAGTTACTTTTGGAGACGGTTCCAGTCGATGAGAGATTCTATGTTTTCGTTTGCACCGACTCCAAAAGTAACTGATTGTGAAAGTGTTAAGATTATTTTTAACGTTTTAGTTTTTTGAAGTCGTTTTTCTTTATTACACTTAAGTTTTTCTTTAGGTAAGTAATATGTTTCCTACTCTCCAGGGCGGCAAAGTAGGTAATTAATTAAGTAATATAACACACTAATAATGTAAGTGCGGTCTATTTATAGATGTCACGGTCATATTAGGAGGAAGTAGAAAGAAACTGCGTTATCTTCCCCGTTGCCACCCAAGTTTAACAATATTTGCTCCGCTAACGACGTCCACCTACGTCACAACGTCCAACACAACATATACTGTCCGTATGTTGTTGTTGGTGTATGGAAAACACCGTAATATCTGTCGTCTTATAGCCCATTATGGGCGAGATGGAGGGTCTCCTTGGGGAAATGTGGACCTTTCGGCCTAGCTCATACGTCTCTGAATAATCTTCAAACGAGTTATCTTAAATGTCGAAAAAAAGGAATTTGTTTTTGTACCTATTGAATTTGGAATGGCAGAATTTGGCTGTAGATAGGTGGTTGAAGGGATTTGGGAAAGGCATTTTCCCAGCAGTGGGAAAATCTATGGTTAATATAAAAAATAGTACTTGTTATGTTTTGTTGATTGATAGTGTACTTTAATGTCATTTGCATTTCAGTGCATAGACCTGGATTACCCAAGTAATTTATTAAATAGGGTTCTAATAAACTAATAGGTACCTATGTACAGTCAACATCAATAGTAGATTAATATCTGATTTTTTTTAAAAGCACCCCATTGCACTACAAATCACAATAGTCTGACAACACTACGCAAAAGTGTATTAAAGAAGTTAGTTTATTGTGAAATTTAGCGGAGTCAGTACTTTTGACAGTTAGTTTTTGATCAAGTACTTTTGATGCTGACTGTACCTTAACGTCCAAAATGTTAGTAGGTAAGAAGAGTAATGATAGGTAGGCTTTGGTATTGAACCTCTACCTCTTTAAAAAAAATCGTTATCATCAAACCTGAAGTTTAGAAAAAAAATACGACGATTTAACATAACCAAACACTTTTTCCGAATAATGTACGTCGGTACTCATAGTGTAGGTAATCTACTCGTGTTATAAAACTTAATTATACCCTTTTTCATAAAATTAAAAACCTCCGTACCTACTAAAACTAAAACAATATTGAATACTTACCAGAGAACTAATTCCACATGCAAGCTCTTCGTCATCATAACAATAGCTAATGAAATGCAGAAAGACGGATTACTTAAACTGCAACATTGACTTTAAATATCGAAGTTCCTTATCTTTTAGAAGCCATACCGTTGCCATGATCACCAACACGCGTGTATACTTCGCCCCCAAACCAGAGTCATCTCACTAATGATGATATTAACCGCGGTGTCAATTTCTGTAATCCAACACGGCTAAATTCGCGCGACATTTCACCCGCAAATATCGGCGCGAGTACATGTTTACGTATAGTCACGTGGCTGCAGGTACTTACCGGGCCCAGACTGTCGAAGCCATGACGCGCCGCCACGTCCTGCACCTCAGCGTGGCCCAGAGACCTCTTGAACCGCACCAGAAAGGAGTTGGTGAAGACCTCGCGCGAAGACGCCGCCGCTATCAGCCATATCGCAGCCAAACATTGCAGCCACATGTTCGCGTTGTGGCCGAAGTCGGCTGACTGAGGCCTGACTCCCGCTGACGTCACTACATATCGACCGGGGGCCGACGCATGCGCGACTCGCCACCCATTCAGTTTCAGGCCCTACCCGTCAGATTATGAAACGTTACAAGATCATTGTTTTGAATAGCACAGATAGCCATCTTCGGCGACCTTGTGGGGCACTGGGAGCCATCACCATCGAGTAGGTCACGACGGCTGATAAGTTCTAGTGGAAAGCTTTTGTCTTTCAGTGATAGAAATGACAACTTCTTTTAGGAAATTGAAATATCTTTAGCGCTTGTCTTCTGATGTGTGCAGAATCGTAGTAAATTGTTTAGTTAAATATGAACATTAAACGCACCTTCGTTACAACAAGGGCACAATTGAGTTTTTAAAATTTTATAGAGGAGACATTTTATACGAGTACTGCTCTTGCTTCATAATATTGCTCTAAAGTACTTCTCCTTTGCATGAAATAAACTGTAAACGATAATTATTCCAGGCAAGTTTTTATCAAAAATTAAAAACGTTTAGTTTTTTCACTTTAATTGTGTCCTTGTTTTACCCAAGGTGTTATTTGTTACAGTTTGAAAAACTTTAGGTGTTGTGTCATATAGGGTTTAATTACGTGACAAAGTTTAAAACGTAACAATTAAAACACATTAACAAATCAAATCCTATTACATTAAAAGTTTTTAAACGTGATAAATTTATTTTTGTGCCCAAATTATCACGTATAATTACCAACGAGAATTGAAATGTTTTAAGTGTTGTTTAAGCACAAGTATTTTTTGAACTCGTTTTCACTCGGAGCGTTTTAATCAAGAATCTTTGGAAAGCAAATCATCTAGAACAATACCTTAATCATGAGTTTATGCTCTTTTCATACGTCATTAAGTTAGACAATCAAATGGTAGCTATAAAATTTTACTCCAATTGCTAATCAATGTGCGATGTTCAAATCCGACAAGTTGTTTTTTTTTATTGTGATCGTAAGAATTAGAACTTTAAAATGCGTTATAGAAGGGAGAATGGTTGAAGGAGATTTTGCATTAATAAAAAAATTCCCTCATGCTGTGTTTTTGAATGTTGAATGTTATACCAACTGGATATGTGGCGCGTCGATTTTGAACCAGAGGATATTGTTGACAGCGGGTCACTGTTCATATAACAGTAATTCACACAGTCCCTGTAAATTGGGAAAAAACAATATTCATATTATAGAGGCCTACTTCGGTCATACGGATTTAACAAAGGTACAGTAAGATATACACAGAACTGACGGCCGATGGGGCAGAAAGGTTTTGGAATGGAGCGTAGTACGTCCACCTGAAAGGTGGGCAGACGACCTGGTAAAGGTTGCAAAATGCAGGATGCAGGTCGCTCCCAACCAGTCAATCTGGAAATCACTGTGGAAGGCCTATGTTTAGCAGTAGACGTCCTATGGGTAAAATGATGATGATGATGATGGAGGTAAGATATTAGATTGTTTTTATGTGCGTTTTGAAAGCAAAAAGATTTTAGTTTGTTTTCTTTTTCTGACAAACATTCATGATGTTAATCACGCAACGTGCTATGGAGAGTTTGTTTGCGTTTGCGTTTCTTTGCGAGATATAAGATCCGAAACGAGGAGATCCGTAGAAGAACCAAACCCGAGATAGCTCTACGAATTGTAAAGCTTTGGTGGCAACGGGCAGGCCACATGGCTCGCAGAATTGATAACCGTTTGGAAAGAAAGGTTCTCGAGTGGGGATTACGGACTGGAAGATGCAGCGTGGGCAGACCTCCCCCTCCCGGTGGACTGACGACCTAGTCAAAGGGAAGCCACTGTATGCAAACGTCCCAAAGCTGTTAAAAAGCTAATAGTAATGATGATTCATGATGTGTCACATCATCATCGGGCGCTGTGGCATGCATTGTGAGAGGCCAGGTGGATTGACGTGGGCTGTTTATGATGATGATGATGATGTTTTAATCTGTACAAGAAAATACTGACTTGCCAAGGTTGATTTAGACAGTTTCGTCTGAAAGACAGTTTTTTCTATTCATTATTTTTTTTAAACTTGCATACCGCAGGGTTTAATCATTCCTTGATATCACACAATCAAATGTCATTTTTTTCTGTTTTTTATTATTACTTAGTTATAATCTTTGCATTAGGTTTATTTGTTATCACAGATTTTAAAATATATTTTGTTGAAAATGTTAACTGGCTACCTAAAACAGTTCATAACTTCAAACGTTAAAGCCTCCAACGTGCTTGTTGATGGTTTTTGCCCAGAAGTAGCCCGTCCTAACTACATAACCAAGTTACTTTTGTATTTGAGTTATACGGCATGTCTTGGGATAAATTGACAGCATTTATGTTTTTTTTTAAAAATAATAATGAAAAAATGACGATTCTATCCAAATTATCGAGTCGATTTCATTAAAAAGAATTGTATTAATATGCCAATTACGTAACAGCAAGCATAAGGTTACAAAAAGTGAGCAGAAAAAATTCAATGTAGCTGTTTAGGCTTTTTTTTTCCAATGATTTCTAAATTAATAAATAATACCAGGAACTTGTAGAACTTATCGTTACACTATATTCTAATAAGCTTTCAAATAACAAAGTAAGCTATGTTCCAACACTTCTAACTCATCAAACAAGCATGCTATGTTCCTCTTAATTGGTACCTATGTACTTACTTACTTTTTTATTTGCTACACCCACTTCTGCGCGAGGCTAGGAAAATGACGTAATCCGTTTAGTGGTTTTTTTCTTGCACGCCGCTCAGCTGCCTCACACATCTCTAGTGCAAAACCACTTTTAAGTTTACACTATTCGCCCTTTAAGTTTAATTTATTCGGTTAGGCCGTTTCGGTTTGCAGCCCGTACTCGGTCACCGAATTTATTCAGTTTGGCCGAATTCGACCTGCTCGTTTTCGACAAACGCATTCCGCCACCAACCCAATAGGAGCGCTCCATTACTCACATTAGTTGCTTATTTTTAGGTTAAAATCACAAGGTTAGCTACAGATGTAATAGTGCACGAGGAGTACGACGATATAACAGTAGAAAACGACTTGGCTGTTGTGATGATGAGAGATGCAATTCCCTTGAGTCAAAATGTTAAACGGGTTGTTTTATCTACACAATGGTCCTTTCAAATCCGGAACGGGTTTGTGGCAGGGTGGGGTATCGTTAACGTGAGTAAATAATAAAATATAGATATCTATTGTAGTCGAATCTACGAGGGTTATATAGTTAAAAGCTTACATAGATATTACGATAAGTTAGACTCGCAAATTAATATTCACATCATTCAAAAACAGGCAGCCATACACACAGTAACAATTATCAATCAAGTTCTTCGGGGATACAGTTTTTGTCAATCGGGTCAATCAAGTCAACATTGGGAATGGGAGGAGACTGAGCTACCTTTTCTTGAACTCAGTAAAACCGAGATTCAAACCTCGAGTAGAAAGAAATTTCACAAACTGTAGTAGATAATATATGTAGATATTAATTTAGCTTATTGCATTGGATGGGATATTTTTAATATCGTTTTTATGTCCCCATGGGAATATTATTAATACCTTTTTGGCACAATTCTGGAATCATACCAACCACACACATGTTAACACAAAGAGGGCAAAGTTTGTACACTTACTTTACCAGCCCCCATCTAATAGAGCAATATACAGGAAAAATAATTTTAATATGTCTATAATAATAGATATAACAGACATATAACAGACAGACAGACATTACCCGAGAATAAAAAAACTTGATGGAATTGTTTTAAGAAAAAGTTGGTTGCTTGGCTGCTTAGCGAGAGTTTTTATAGTTTAGAGTAATATTTTAAATTTAATAATAAATAGTTTTATATAAATCGGTTATTTAGATTATGAATTTATTTAATTTTATGTCATTGTTATTAAAATTTTTGACATTTTATGATTAATCATATAATCGGACTATTTAATAATTTGTAAAACATTATTAATACTTGCACGCCTGCATGCAGGCTGAATACCTGGAAATACCTATTTATGATCTGCACTGTGTAACTTGCATATGTAAAGTGTATTCTGGCAAATAAATTATTGATTTGATGAACATAAATAAAAATTAAATTTCTGTTCGTGATTTCGAAAAAACAACCTTGTTTAACGGTTTCTTGCACAGTACTTTAGTAAATATAAGGTGTTCACCTTATATATTCAAGGTCTCAATTGTATTATGTAAACTTTTTTCTAGAAAATACGGACAAAATCACAGCCACACAGTAACCAATACTCAAGTTGTCCTTTGTTTCTCAATGGGATAAATTAAAAATAAAATTGAATTTTGATTCTTGGTAATAATCGATCAATTCACTTGATCCTGACTTCATCAGTTTATGATTTATCCTCAACAGGAAACAATTCGAGATAGCAACACGTTGAAGCTAGTGTCAGTCAACCAGAATGTGAGGTCTCAGCAGACTTGCGAGTTGGCAGGGCACTTAACACCAGGAATGTTTTGTGCTGGCAGCACGAGCGCCGACGACCCGCATCCATCTTCGTAAGGATACAATCCTAATTTATTAGTAAGCTTTCTTCTAGAAGATGCAATCTGCTCAAATACAACAACTTTTTCAATGGGACCAACATTTTAATCTCGAAAAAAAAAAAAACTTATGTCAGCTGGTCGCCGTTTTAGTATAAAAGAATAAGAATAAACTTTATTTAAACAAACTGATTCAAACAACAACAACAGTAACTGGATTCACAGTGATGTTAAAACAATTGTATATAGTTACTTACTAGTAGTCCCCAAACTAGGTAGTCCTGTCTTTTGGGGACTTAAGCTTAGAGTAAACAGATTACAGTTTTGAAAGTAAAGTAAAGTGTGTGTGTGTGTGTGTGTGTGTGTGTGTGTGTGTGTGTGTGTGTGTGTGTGTGTGTGTGTGTGTGTGTGTGTGTGTGTGTGTGTGTGTGTGTGTGTGTGTGTGTGTGTGTGTGTGTGTGTGTGTGTGTGTGTGTGTGTGTGTGTGTGTGTGCGAGTGGGTGTGTTTATGTGTGTGTGCGTGCGTGTGTGTGTGTGTGTGTGTGTGTGTGTGTGTTGTGTTGTTTTATTGCCTATAATGTTATTTTTCGGTCGTAAGCAGAAGTTCAGAATCATGATAACTCAAGGTGAGAAGCCATTTTGTAATTGTATCCTTCACCAAGTGTAGAGGGCTGGATTTAATGTCACACATTGGAACCACTTTGTTGTAAATAAAAGGATACAGAAAATTGATATGCCTTTTTGCTATTAAAGCTGCGGTTTTGGGAACAGGTACCTTAAAAACTCTTTTCTTTAGAAGACTTTTATAGTCTTTACTATTAATTGCCAATTTGTGGGTTGCGTGCACAGCCCTAAGTATAAAGAGCTTCTGTACACTTAGCACTTTGGTCTGTCTGAAGATCCGTGGCGAAGCGGTGGGGTTTAGCAAGCATTGTTTTAAGCACAGCGCGCTGGGCTTTCCATAAACATCATGCTAGTCTTGCTTGTTCCACCCCACGCTGGCAGGCAATAGACAAGTGTTTTTTTTTTGCGATTAGATATCAATACGGTTTTATTAAAAAATGCTGCATTTGAGCAGTAAATTCTCTCCCTAGAAAGTAGTTAACTAATAACTTTAAAATGCCACTTAACCGCTGACCAACTGACATACCTAAGTATGGAGAAGTGATTTCTTTTTTTTATGCCTATTAACTGTACTGCTATTGGTTTACATTATAAAGTGAATAAATAAATGAATATGAATATGAATCTATGTTCGTCCCATAGAAAAAGTAGTTTTATTTGAGCATTAGAATCACCCCTTACAAGGAAGTCAATTAATTAATTAAAAATCATTTAGAACCTTAATATTTTTCGTGTACTATATAGATAGATACACTAGATATACTTTATTGCGCAGTTTAAGTAACAGTTGATGTTTACAGAAAGACGAAAAAGTCAGTTTTTCTTTGCTTGTCAAATAATGTAAACAATCTTGCCATGTCCTTTTACTATAACATCAGTGTATAAAATCAACGAACTATTAGAACAAAAAGGATATTGTGTTAAATGATTAAAATAGTGAGGCACATTATTATTTTTGAGTCTATCTTATTTATAAATAAACAATTTCGTTAAAAAGGAATATCAAGATTGTTTACAATATTCGCCAAGCAAAAAAAAACGAACTTTACAATTTAGGCGGTCTTTTCGCTAAGAGCGATCTCTTCCAGACCACCTTCAAGTAGATGACAACTATGAAGAAAGGGGAAAGTGGTGCAGAGTGCTTATTGCGAAATTTTACATACATACAAACAATTTAAATTTTAATAAGCATAAAGGTCAGACCGCACTTGTGCTGCACTGCGAGACGCGACACGCTGCACGGTGCGTCAAAATTGTATTTATATGTGTTTGTATTTGTATGTAGACTTGATTCTGCTAAACTACCCCCTAAAATTTGTACTTTTTTACACCCTGTTGTTCCTTTACAGAGGAGACTCGGGCAGTGCTTTTGTCCTTAGGGATATCCTACAAATAGGCATCGTATCATTCAGAGTGAACTCTTATCCAGCTTTGACGGTTTACACTAACGTAACATATTATTACAAATGGATACAACAGAATTCTGAAGCATTATACTGCAGGAACATGCAATTTTAACAAAATACATAATTTTTATACTTTTAAATGACTTTCATTTATTTTATGTTTGACTGAATGCCATCATATTAATGACGACCTCCGTAGCAGAGAGGCGAGCATACCAGACTTGGTGTCGCTATCTCTGAGGTTCCGGATTCGATCCCCGGTCGGTCAATGTAGGAAAATAACTTTTCTATATTGTCGTGGGTCTGGGTGTTGTGGTACCGTCGTTGTTTCTGATTTCTGTAACTCAAGTGCTTAAGCTACTTATCATAGGATCAGAGCAATGTATGTAATGTAGTCCAATATTTATTATTATTAAATATTTGATTGAAAACCTTATATTAACCCGTTAACATCAAAGCGGTCTCATGAGACCGAACAACAATGGAATTTCTATTGCGTCTCGTTTACGTATGCTTGATCAGTTAAAAGGTTTTTATACTTTTAATGACTATTATTTATTTTATGTTACCTACCTAATACTTTGATTACTGATTGAGAACCTTTGAAAGGGGGTCAAGTCCAGGGGCGTGCATTGGTTTCAGATGGGGGTAGGCTGTGAGTGAAAATTGAGTAAGTTTGCGTGAAACAGTAGGCGATCTCGCGGCAGCCTAACATTGGTTAAATTGCACAGTAACGATCTAAGTTGCGCACTTTAGTAAGGAATAAGTACAGGTAGACGACAAAATGGTTACAGAATATTTATTGTTTATTGTTGAATACGTAATTAATAATTATGGTTAGCTGTTCTGTCGGTTTTTTATGAAGGTAGGCTCTGCATAATAGCCTATATGGGATGCACGCCCCTGGTCAAGTCTAAAAGCAACAAGCTCCAAAGTTCTAAAACTTGTCTATTTCCCCTATACCTTTTTGTGACTTGAGTACAGGGGCGTGCATCCCATATAGGCTATTATGCAGAGCCTACCTTCATAAAAAACCGACAGAACAGCTAACCATAATTATTAATTACGTATTCAACAATAAACAATAAATATTCTGTAACCATTTTGTCGTCTACCTGTACTTATTCCTTACTAAAGTGCGCAACTTAGATCGTTACTGTGCAATTTAACCAATGTTAGGCTGCCGCGAGATCGCCTACTGTTTCACGCAAACTTACTCAATTTTCACTCACAGCCTACCCCCATCTGAAACCAATGCACGCCCCTGCAGTTGAGTAGGAGTATATTTTTAACAATTATAATAAGGAAGTACTTAAAATTAAATCTGGATTAGATAGAGTAGTGCTAGTTGGCACTTATTTATAAGTAAATGTAAAAGTTTAGATGTTAGATAGATACTTAATAACGCTTTCACTGTTATATGAGTAAATTGAATTTGCTGAAATTATATATAGTTTATATAGGTATAGATATTCATCTAGCTTAACACATAGCATCAACACACGACCCAGCAGGCGACAGGCCTCACCTTAGCTAAGAGGTGGTATGGGCCAAATACTTCGCCACGCGGGCCCGGTGCGGATTGGTGGAAGGGTGTTGTAAAAAGGCCAGTTGAGTGACTAAACCTTACTTTCAGATGTTATTATGCCGCCTTAGTAGAGTTACTAAAATTTTTAACGCTATATTTAGTGCTTACCTGCATTTAGACCTATTTGCAGATTTAAAAGGAAGCTACTGCTGCCACTTTTTGGAGTGAGGCGTTTTCACCAATATTTATATGGCAGAGCGACCTATTTGTTTTGAGAACCGATCACAAACCATTATGGACAATATTTAGCCCCATAACGCAGGCCATCGCTCAGATTCAGCCGGATCTATGCAGCAGAGTCATTAAAAATTTGACCTCTCGGATTCTTGCCACCATACGAAGCCGCGGCGGACATTTGAACGATGTCATATTCCATCCATAAATGGGCCTTTTAAATAAAAAATAAATTTCGTTAATATCTCACACACATCTTGTTTTACTCAATTTTAACATCGACCCGTCTTTGTTCAAAGACCCTTTAAATCGGGATTACGGGTTAAACAGTTCATTAAGAAATAGGTAGGTTACTTATTTCTTTTGAGCTCGGCTGTATTTATGGCGTCTTAATTAAGAATGTCCATGTTCTTACATCAAATCGTCTGGAACAATCCGACTAATCATGATTTTTATAGTCTTCTTTCAAACGTCACCATTAATTCACCGACAATTAAAACGAAGCTGTAAAATTTTCATTAATAAAAGTTTGTAGTTCCAATTTGATTTCAATGAGCAATGTTTAAACAGGAACAGTTTTTTTTTCTTTTTGTGGTTGTAAAACTTAAGACTATTAATTGTGAAATGGAAGGATACATTGTGGGTGGAACTAAGTCAAAAATAGAAGATTTTCCTCATTCAGTGTATTTGCATGTTAGATGTGGAAGTCCTTGGATATGCGGTGCGTCAATTTTGAACCAGAGGCTATTGTTGACAGCTGCTCACTGTGTGTATAACAGTAATGAAAAAAGTTACTGCAAAGTGGGAACAAATAAAGTTAGCATACAATCCTATATTGGTCATGAGGATTTAAAAAAGGTGATGTCTTTCTTCTTTTTTCTCGAGCAGTGTTGTCAGAGTGAAGAGCATGCCAAATTCACAAAATATATAAATAAAGAGGCAGTCTTAGTTCGCCGGGACATTAAGTTATTTACAAAACTTACACTAGGCCTAGTTTGCCTGTTAAGGCGAGTAGTGTCCCTAAATTAGTGAATTGACGAATGTTAGAAGGTACGAATATCGCACGAAAACTCATTAAAATTACGGTTCATAGCAACGCGTAATGAAACATGGGGTTACGACAGTCACTGCGTCTTTGAGTAGCAAAAATTTAGGAAAATAATACTTTTCGCATGAACGCAATTGTTTGAATAAAAAACCTTTGCTCAATTCGTAGCAAAAGCTATGATAATGTTGGCCTATCAATCAACATATAAACGAATTCAATCGGTCAAACGGTTAAGAAGAGAGAGAATTAACATTTTTTTTTTTTTAATGATTTCAATATTTTCTTCTTCCACGTACTTGTAACAAATGCTATGCTCAGAATGTTGTGTATTAGACAATAGGGAATATGCATATATTTTCATTTGGTCTTAAAGTAAATAGTACCTACTTAATTATAATTAAAAACTAGAGAATTTTCGCAAAATATTTATACCTGACTTACCTAAAACCCATTAAAGTTGCGTGCTAGACAAGGAGATCCGACATGTACCGTGACGTCAAAGTACACATTCGCCATATTTTTTTTATTGCATAAAGTTTTTTATAAAATCTCAATTTCTAATTACTGTATTACGGTTAATTTTTACCTAAAATCAATTTTATTTTCCTTTCTATTAGCACTATATTTTTTATAAATATAGTAAAAACAATATTATTTTCATGCATATTTTTATAATTAATATTTTTCTGGCAAACTGGGCTTAAGTAGAAGGCTTTCGAAACCGTATGTGGTTAGTTTACATTTGACGACAATACTTGCCTTAGTGGGTACCAACATTTTATTTATAGGTCAAAATCACAAGAGGTGCTGTGGATTTAATAGTTCACAAGGAATACGAAGATAATACAGTTGAAAATGATGTGAGTGTGGTGTTGTTAAATGACACGATTCCCTTCAGCAACACTGCCAAGCGGATCATTATAAGAACACAATGGTCGTTAGAAATCCAGAACGGATTTGTGGCTGGGTGGGGTATCGTGAACGTGAGTTATCTTCTATTAAAAGTTTTTTCTCATTCCTTTCCATTTGACGACCGTCAGCCAGTCAGCATGACCACCAAAACACGATATAATATAGCGATTTATCGACACCAACTGCAAAAATAATATAGAAATAGCCCCTTTAAATGGAAAAGGCCTTTTTGAGCAAAATATTCTAACAATCAGTGTGATTGTACTAATATTATTTAGCCCCCAAAGATTATAATAAAGCGATATAGGCAAACACACAATCTATACTATAACACTGAAGAATTTGTTTGTTTTGTTGGTTGAATGCGCTAATCTCAGGAACTACTGATTCGAATTGAATTTTTTTTTGGGTTGGATAGTCCATTTACTGAGGAAGGTTAAAGGCTTATATAACATCCGGCTGCGACCAATATAGTCGTCAAATCCTAGCAAAAGTGATATCGTTTCTTGTTGATTCTTTTCTAAATTATCTAGCATCGGTATCTGATTCCTGATGATGATCTAAGAACCATTTTACTCATTAGAGGACACACTGCAAAGGGTTGGCAATTTTATTTAGGACTAGCTGACCCAGCGAACTTCGTTCCGCCAATTCGTTTGACAGGTACGAACAGTTTGGATAGGAAAATAAAATTTCAGAAAATTTCAAACATAAATAAAAATAAAATAAAATTTCTTACCTTTCAAACCTTCCCTGAACTTCCACAAATATTTCAAGATCAAAATTAGCTAAATCGGTCCAGCTATTCTCGAGTTTTAGTGAGACAAACGAACAGCAATTCATTTTTATATATATATAAAAGATTAATCTTCAACAGGAAACTACTCAGATGCCCGCGTTGATACTGAAGTCAGTCGTCCAGAATATAGAGTCCCAACAAACTTGTGCAATCATAGGAGAATTATCTCCCGGAATGTTTTGTGCTGGCAGCACGATTGCTGAAGACCCGCATGCAGCTTTGTAAGTAATTAAGTATAGCGAATTAATCAGTGACCTTATCAATTTCTGTAATAAGATTCAATCAGAGCCTACGCACATTGGTACGATTTGCATCCACGCTCGGCTATTTTGCGATTACATCGATGCTGCATCGCGTTTTGGCGACTCTGCGACCGATCGCTAGCATCAGTTAAAATGCAAATAAACTATTCTATTCAATTCTATTCTATTCTATTCAGCGATTAGCGACTTGGCGACGAGATCGCGTTTTCGCGACTTTTGAACGAGACTGAGTTCCAGTGGCAATTTAAGAACCATTTCACGTTACTATGGAGCGGGCGCTTGTGCATAGAAAATTTAGGATTTAGGGTGAGTTCTCAAAGCGTTTTGGGTCTAATTACCTGATTAGATTGTCAATAAAATTGCATATTTCTAAATAAATATCTCAGTTACTGGGACACAAACTATTGATATTCTTAAATTTAAAACAAAAATCCGTAGTAAACTAGCGCCATTTTTCGAAATACGAGTAAATCACAAATTGTTTAATTTTTTTAAGTTGCTGTGATAATAAATCTACTTATATCCTTGTACATTAAACGTCAACAAACTTATTTCTAATATTTTGGGGTAATTTTTTAGCAATTTTAATAAATGTAAATGAAAGTTTAGTGGCTTGAAATTGACTTGGCAAACGAGGTGGTGAGATTGATAAATTTTATGAATAAAAAAAATAGTGTTATTTGCAAATATGCTACATTAAACGACTTAACTAAAGATTGAGCTTGTTTAATTTTGCATTTTTAACATTCTTAAAATCTTTCCTATGGTCGCAAATTAGGCGCTGGAAATATTAGATTTTGCGCTAAAAATGTGAAATGGCTCTTAATCTTTATCATCATAGAGTAGGCTATACTATCTTCTGCCGAAGTTTGGAGAAGTCTTTGATTTCGCTGTAGCAAGTCCAATTATTGATGTTCTCAAACCATGCGTCTTTAATGACCTGGGGTTCTTATTCTTGGTAGTTTTCGATCGCCGATGCTAAAAGTCGCAGGGTGTAAGGTCGGGCCGCCGCCTGCTGGATGCCTTGCTAAGCACAGCGCGGAGCCAAGAGAAAAGAAACGGACGAACTGACGACCGTCTAGTGTAGTGGTTCGGGCTCCAGACTACAAAGCCAAGCGGTTGCGGGTTCGAATCCCGATAGGGGCAAATGATTGTTTGATGAGCAGTTTATAAATGTATTAAGTATGTGTATCCGTTATCTTGTCGCCATAGTACAAGCTTTTACTTTGGGGCTAGATAAATTGGTGTGATAGTGAAAACAATTTTATTTATTAATTATATTTTTAATGTTGTATCTTTTCTACGGGAAATCACGGCACGGAGGCCGGTCCTTTTGAAAGACGTTCGTGGGGATACAGATCCAACACGAAGAGCCAAAGAGGCCCTTTTGAGATTCGATAATGACTAGCAGGTACTATCTCTACCTGCACTATTAAGAAGACAGCCAAAGACAGCTAAAGACAGCCCGCTAGGTGCAAGGACTATTGCAGATACGATGGAAACTATACCGGGTTTATGGAAAGGAACGTGATGGACTGGTTGCCGGGATATTGATGAGACAACGGGACGCCCGCCGTATTAAATGTCTCATCTCGATAATCAGGGCTGACGGTAAAGACAAGCACAAATGGCTTGGGCCAAATTAATAGGTACGGGCCCACCGGTGAGTCCGGAGGATCGGGGTCTGAGGTGTCACGGGTCAACACTCACCTAGACCTTTTTAAATTTGTTATTGTTTTACACAAACGAATTACTTACACCATACTTTACGCGAGTGAATTGCCATAAAAAACCACTGAGGTTTGTCCACAATGCCAGACATATAAGCCAGATAAAAATTGGATGAATCGCGCACTTGGCGGCCTCGCTAGACGCCTAGTGCTGAGTGGCTGCCAGCCAGTCCTGTATAAATGTTTCTAAGTTTAGGTATTTTCTCTTGGAGTCACTTAGACGCTAGGCGCTAAGCAAGGCGCTACATAATGACTATTTAATAGACGTTAGTTTTCGCCTGTTATGTGGTTGTACTTAGTTATTTATGTCAAGGCAGTAAATTTTATACCATAGGTTCAATTAAGGTCCATAGTCTCCATAGGTTCAATTAAGGTCCTATTGCTCATATGCCTAATAGGGAAGTTAACTAAGTAATGCAAGTAAACACTTCCTTAATTTTATCTACAGCACATACTTGCAGATCATTGGGGGAGGTCTTGTTCAGCAGTGAAAATCTTATGGCTGAAATGATGATAATGACACCAACGATTATGTCTACGATCTAGCCTCAAAAACCCAAGCTAAGCCGAGGCTGTACTATGACGACTAGGTAACAAGGTTTTCTTTCGGCTGAAAACCTGACCCTTAAATACGGGTTAACCCTATCGTATAGGAACCGGTTCTGGCATAAGGTTCACTTTCGTTTAATTTTTTTAAGTTTCCATACAATTTAATCTACTATACGACAAAATATTTAATAGGATAAATCTTACTACTAAGTATTTATCTTTAGTTTTGTTTTTTCATCTCGTTCTTTCTGTAATCAGAATACTAATAATCAGCGATATTATACGGGTTAACCCGATATGTATACGAATTAGCCTAAATACGGCTTAAGCGGAAGGAATTAGGAACGTCGGGTTAGTTGTCTAGCGGTTAACCCTTAAACCAGGTTTATCGGACCTTGCTAGGTAACTTAAATACGTCCATGACTCAGTCGGGTACAAATGCTTGTGCTGATTCTAACTTTACGTGATTCGAAATTTTTAGTCTGACGCGCAAAACACTCAACAGAAACTCATCAAGAGTCCAAGATCGCCCTACTATAGTAAGTCTGAGTATACCATAGTTTCATTTCATCGTAATAATCGGCCTTCTGCGAGAGACAAGAGAACTCACCCGAATAGGTATATAGGGTTACATTGCAAAGGGGTGCCAAATTTAAAAAATAAGATCTAGGGAACAATATAAAGAATTCTTTGCATTCGATTAAGTTACTGATTCTAAGTCGCTCATAAAGATTTGACACTACTTTGCAATGTAACCCTGTATATTATTAGTATCAAGAGAAATACTTACCCACGTATTGTCTATCGCCCGTCGCTACATGACGTAGGTAACTATATAAATACATGTACGACCATGACAAAAACCTATGATGTTTACATAAAAACCGTCATTCGACATCCTCTACTACTACGAGTAAAACGCAATAACCTTCGTCTTGCTCTTACATTTGAACTTTGAAGCACTAATAAGTTACTTTCGACGACCTCCGTAGCTGAGAGGCGAGCATACCGGACTTGATGTCGCTATCTCTGAGGTATCGGGTTCGATTCCCGGTCGGTCAATGTAGAAAAATAACTTTTCTATATTGTCTCGGGTCTGGGTGTTGTTTCTGATTTGCCGGTTGGAAGCGGCCTGCATCCAGCGTCTTCCTGCGACCCTTACCAGGTCGTCTGATCACCTTGTGAGTGGACGTCCTACGCTGCGCTTGCCGGTACGCGGCCTCCATTCTAGAACCTTTCTGCCCCATCGGCCGTCAGTTCTACGTGCTATGTGCCCCGCCCACTGCAACTTCAGCTTGCTAATCCGTTGGGCTATGTCAATTGTCAGCGACTTTTGTTCGTTTACGGATCTCCTCATTTCTGATTCGATCACATTTTATGCTACCGTTTAAATGATATTTTACTCAGAAAGGTAGGTACATTATTGGACTATTTAAGTAAAAAAAATTGGGACTCTAACTAGCCGTTTAGTCGTAACACGTGTTTCCCTGGATCAATTTGCAATCAGGTCATAATCCATTCTAAACTAAATATCTCAAGAATCGTTCATATTCGCTAGACACACATGGGGGTCCAATCGATAGGTATTAGTGTCCTTTAACACCTGGCGGCCGTCGGTAAACCCTTTTTGGGACACCTGTATAAAGCGCGAAAAAAAAATTACCCATGAAATCTAAATCCAATTAAAGTGGAAAAGTTTCAAAAACCACGGGAACCAAGTATCAGGCACAGCAATAAAAAAAAATACTGTATCAAATGTAATGGGTACATGACATACATTACACAGCTACACGACCCTGGAATCGACTTCCCACCAATATTAGGAAATCCAAATTTACTTTTAAGAAAGCTCTACGCATTTACATCAAAAATCGCTGATCTAATAATTTATCTTTCATTTGCTCTGTGTACTATATTATGTATGTGTATGTATATAATTGATAATCATATATATTTATACCTATTTATGAAGTATGTAATGTTGGTGTAATATATATATATGTTTTTTTTCTTGCTGCACCGCCTGTATTTCTCTGTTTGATCACTGGTTGACTGGTAGAGAATGCTTCTTGGTATTAAGTCCGCCATTTGTACAATTATTTTTAAATGTGCAATAAAGTATAAATAAAATAAAATAAATAAATTATGGTTGATTATTTTTTAATTAGTGACATATTTTTTGCAGAGGAGACTCTGGGAGTGCGTTTGTCACAAAAGATGTCCATCAAATAGGCATTGTATCATTCAGAGTGAAATCTTATCCAGCATTGATGGTTTATACTAACGTTACATATTACTACAAGTGGATAGAAGAGAAATCTGAAGAATTATACTGCAGGAACACCTAAAAAAATAAGTGACTGAATAAAGTGCCCTTAGTCCTAACTATGTGATAATAAATATGTTTTATGAGTTTTTTATGACTTTATTTATTTTGTGTTTTACTTTTGTAACCTAATTGCACACAATACTAATTACATTTAACAAAAAAATACCCTTAAACCATATGGTTGAAATTCTTTACTTAGCAAAGGGCCCCATTTTTTAATACCCAGATAGCTTTTATATAAGTTTAACAGGTTGACAGTTTTCAGATAGAAAATCGTTCAATTGTCAATTTTATTTGTCGGATAAAAGTTATCTGGTGTTTGAAAAATCGGCCCTAAGACTACAATTAATTAATCAGTTACATTCTTTGCTTTTATAAACAAAAAATAAAAAGCTTATCCACACAGTGTTACTCCGAATAAGCAAAAACGCAAGAGATAACTTAGCTGCTCAAATACAAGAACTTTTTATAGGATCAACACCAAGGTTTTTTATAGTGTCAATAAAAAATATCTTTATAAAATATACCTAATCTTTATTACATATAAATAATAACAATAGATTTTGTAAACATGCTAATAGTATTAAATTAAGATATATTACTACTGCCACTTGTTGCAGATCCAGAAGTAGCTTGACATTCCTTCTCCAACGCGTGTGATGGAGGATGTTCTAGAACATTATCAATCAGTCCAAATGATTTAGCTTCAATAGGAGACATGAAGTAATCTCGCTCCATTGAACTCTGCACCTTTTCAATGGGTAATCCTGTGTGCCTCACATATAGAGTATTTATTTGAGCCTTCAGTTTTAATATTTCTTCAGCCTGGATTTGGATGTCAGTGGCTTGACCTCTAACCCCGCCAGATGGCTGATGAATCATAATTCTAGCGTTAGGGAGAGCGTGACGCATGCCAGACGCTCCTGCAGCCAGCAGTAGGGAAGCCATGCTACATGCTTGGCCTACACACCAAGTCGCAACGGGAGGTGTGATGTACTGCATAGTATCGTATATACCTAGGCCCGCTGTCACATTGCCACCGGGAGAGTTGATGTACAAGTGGACAGGCTTCTTACTTGATTCTGACTGCAAAAACAATAGTTGGGCTACTACTAGTGAGCTAATATCATCATTGATGGGACCCATAAGGCAAATAATTCGTTCGCGAAGCAGTCTCGAGTAGATATCGTAAGCGCGCTCACCTCTGCCAGTTTGTTCTACGACGATTGGTATCATCCCAAGAAACGCCGGTCGTGACGTAGAGATTGACCTCTGAGGAATACTAAACCTTATCGTACTGATTGTACATGTTGTTTTCGTTATTTGACGAATATAATTCAGAGCCATCGTGTGAGATCAAATGATTTAGTCGTGAAAAATAACTTGACAAGGTTGTTTTGCACAACACTTAGTGCTACGTTTTTCTGTTTTCTGTCTTTCTACCATGAACTAATTTTTCTTTAATGCTGTAAATATTTTAAAAACTTTCTCTTAGTCGTATTTTTGACAATATAATTTTCACAACAAGTTTTACAACAACAATCACTTTTTTTCACCAAGCAGCAAGCAAAGCAAGCCAAAAAAAACCTTTTTTGACGTGTCTGTTTGTGTTGCCAGGTGTGGGTTAAAAAAGCGCTTGCTAAACGGAGGACGGACTCCTGCTATTGGAAGATTGGATTGATTTTGTCGTGTGTGTAGTCATCCATGCCACTGAATAAAAAGCAAATTTGCATAACTAAGGCTATTGTGACAGAGATATGAAACCTTATTTAAGCCCACACATCAATTATACCGGCATCCTGGCAGAATGATTGATACATTTTGAAAAAGTTTGGACCCGCCTGACTATTCAATGATTTTAGGTTCGTTTTTTTAGAGAAATAGGCGTGTTACAAGACAACTGCACTATGTACATACTGCTTATATAGCCATTTCGGACCAATGTGACGGCCATTGTGATAGCTACAATCACATTTAATAACGACTTAGTGTGAAGGGACGAAGAAATAAGCAAAGTTAGTCCTGGATTGTGATGTGATGGTCGGGTTTAGTAATGAATACGTAAAATATTCGTGGTTAATAATAATTGAAATCTATTTAGTCATGACTCATGACAAATAGCTCATTAAGAAATTACCATTAGAACTTTGAAAATAAAGAGAAAATAACATTTTTATCTTTTACGAAATTTATGAAATCAGTCTATCTATAGGACTATTAGTTACGAGTATTTATTAATAATAGTCTTATTATTACACTAGGACAGAATTACCTTTTAGCATTTAGCTGCTTGAATCTTAATTCAAATGTACTCGACATTTGAATTAGTTAGAGTTAGTTAGATTAGAATTCATTAAATTGCATTTTTTTTCTTTGAACAAATTTATGACTAACTAATTACTAGTAAGACATAATTTTGTTACTTACCAGTAATTAGTATAACTAGTAACTACATAGTATATAAATGTCGTGTTTATAGAGATGGGTAGTGGGTTAAAACCCATTCCACCCGAATGGGTTAAAACTGGGTGATTTGGGTTATAACCCGGTTTTATTCCATTTTCACCTATTCTAGTGGGTGAAAATAAAAGTAGCATTATTTTAATAGTGAGAAGTTGTATTTGTTGCTAAAAGCTTGTAAAATGAAAGTCTAAATCCAATCTCGCATAGGCCGGGTTCCCACTGTTCCGGACGGTGAATTTGCCGTAAATCGGCTCCCGGACAATAGTGTTCACATTACACCAGATCCTACTAAAGAACCGGACAGTCAAGTACTCACCTCAGTTGAATTCGGACCTTTGCTCGCAATAGACGACGAAATTGTTGTGTTGTGGTGATATCATAATAGAAGGCTAAATAGAGTAAAAAGAAAGGATTGGATACATCCCATTTTACGGAAAAGATTTTCACTTGGAACATTTGATTTGAAACATTAATGGGTGAATTTTTCTGCGTTTATATCCATGCTACACGTCTCCTTTATTCAAAATGCGAAGCAGAAATGATGACGCTAGAGGAGCGAGTGCGGGGCGTGTGGGGGACACAGATACCGGCGCAAACTCGTTCACACCCAGTCCGGGTGTTCTACCGGCGCTGCGCAGTGACAAAACGCTCAGTTAAAATGCTCGGTATTTTTACCGGATTCGGCGTAATGTGAATAGATCCATATAAATTCTTTAGCCACTAGCTCTTCCCGCAGTTTTACCGTGCTGGTAAATCTGCCGGTCCGGCATAGTGGGAACCCGGCCATACATTTATTTACCTGTATAAACTATATTACTCATCGTCACATTCAGTAGAAATGCGATCGCAATTTAAAAACTATGCCTCAGCCATCTACGTCCGGCATTAATCTAAAAATTTATGCCGGACGTAGATGGCTGAGGGCTAGCAGCGCGAGGTGGGCTGAAATAGATAGATAGATAGATAGATACTCTTTATTGTACACCACACAAATCAAACAAATCACAGGAAAGTAGTTAGTGAATAGCACAATTTAGGCGGTCTTATCGCTGGAAGCGATCTCTTCCAGACAACCTTCAGGTAGAGGAAAGTTGAATTAATATTGAGAGAAGGGAGGCGGTAAAGAGTTCCAAAACATAAAAGTCCAAAAAATATAACAAACTAATTAAACAAACAAATAAAATAAAATACATACTACCTAGTACATGTACATAGTAAAATACTTATATAATACAGACATAATATGAATACATACTTAAAATAAATACATGTAAATAAATAAATACCCTATTAACATGAAAAAGAATTTAGTGACCAAGATGTAGGAAAAATGGTTAAATAAATAAAGTAGAAGAAAAATAGACAGGAGAAAACTACAGTGAAAGGAGATAGGTTTTAAGTCTAGTTTTGAAACTTGTTGGTGGTGACTCAGGCATGCAATCCTCAGCATAATCACAAAAAATTTCCACGTGCTTATTAATTAAATTCGAATTGTATGTCAAAAAGGTCAGTTTTTTTGCCTTTTCTGTTGTGAGCCTATTTCTTTTTTTGCTGTGAGCACTAAATGGACGCTCTACAGCCCCGGAAGTGCAAGGAGCTGTAAGTATTTGGACAGCAACTTTACTTAATGCAGTAGATCCATATATTCTTTTCCACCAGGTAGTTGCCGCTACATTGTTAATACTGTCCCATAAGAATCTTCTACTCCAAAAACCATCTTTGGATAGAAAAGATGCCAGGTTTTCCATTACATTTAAGCCGATGCTTTGTCCCACTTCATAAATGAACTAATAAATGACCAGCAAAATGGATAGGCTTTAGGCACATTTTGATTCTCTCGTCGCATTTCGATAAAATTCGTCTTTTTCCGTTTCATCTATAATCTTTATGTCCGGTAAACTGAAAAGTAACTTTGATTTCATGTTTTTCAGCGTCAAAAACACCTTGTGAATATTTTTCTCATTTCCTTCTAGCAGGAATATTGCATCTGATATATATTCTAAAATCAGTTTGTATTAATGAACAATTTTCCAAAAGTTTTTATCTAACAGTGCTGGTTTTTCTTTCGAGGGTAGAAGTATAGCTCTTTCATGTACAGCTAAGGTCTGCAGGGCATCTTTTGTGTTTTCTATACTTTTAAAACATGTGTGATAACTACCCCATCGAGTATCGCATGGTAACTTAAAGTTTTACCAGCGTTTTTTTCCTTCACTATTTGAGCAAGTAAGCAAGCAAACCTTAATGACTGCTATATTTTTGGAAGCGTCAATTTAAATTTTGATAATACTTTTGCAGAGTAAATTTAAAGTATGATCAGCTCAGTTACTACAAGTTCTATCTGGAAAAACGTTTTTACATGTCGAAAAGCTTTTTGCATGTTACTTGCGTTATCTCCAATCATCGTGGCTTTACTTTCTCCATACTCAGTTAATACATTTAAAATTATTTCACATACATAATTACTTTTGTGTCGATTTTCTGCTGTCGCAATGCTTTTAATAAAAACTGGTTCTGGTTTTGCTATTATTAATCATCTAAAATGAGGAAGGCAAAACTGGTGCCAGGCGGGGTGCCGCGGAAAGGGCTGCGTGTGCGCCCATCCCCTCCCGCACTTCCCGGCTGTAACTAGCTGCATATTATTTTATCAAAAATTTCGAGGCCTGATTTAAAGTAATTTTAGGATTTTTTGGTTTTAGTATATGCATATTAGTGTTAATATTCGACTTACATAATAAATAATAAACTTAAATGAGCAAAATGCAATAAAAGATTCCAATTGATAAAATTATGAAATATTTGTTATCACCCGCTATAATCACCCCTGGGTGGAATGAAATGGGTTATTATTGGGTTATAACCCACAAGTGGGTTTTAACCCGGGTGGAAACCCATCTCTAGCGTGTTTACATTATTCAATCCTTTCGTCAACTTCCGCAGCCTCCGCCCCCTTCCTGTTCCGAAACTGTTAGGTCATTAATGTAACACAATTTCAACTACATCTGTTTCTGTATGTACATGACTGTTTGATGCCAAAATAATTTTTAAAAAAAGAAACTCGAGTTTTAGTAAGCTAAAATTATCAGTATGCTCAATTCGGAACAAGAAGCAAAGAGTCGACGGTCAAAGCAATGTCAAGACGCGTCCGTCCCCAGTTTGTCACCAACTTAAATTTACATTTGCCCACACCACTCAAATTTAAGTAAGCTTGTAAGCTCAATCCGAAACAAGAAGCGAAGAGTCGACGACTATCCGTGTGGATGCGAGACCGGAAGCAAAGGTAGGAGCAAGGTCTAGCACACCCATTTTAAATTCAAAATAACATATCCACATCAGTTCATCCTACTTATCCAGTGGTTATTATTATAATTTTAGGAGGGTTTGACAAATTATCACTCACACTTTAAAAATTGAATTCCCCAAAATCGCGGAAAAATCCTAATTTGGCAACCCAACCCAGTGGTGTGTCACTGGTGTGTGACACTTGACACCATGGTTGACACTAGACAATGACATTTCACTTTTTTATTGCAATGAAAAAAACCAGTATACAGCTTTAAGTTTGTTAGGGCTCCGTTACTGTGCCTTGAAAGAAAAAAACGGAACCCTTTAAGATCACTTTGTTGTCCGTCTGTCCGTCTGTCTGTCAAGACCCTTTTTCTCAGGAACGCGTGGAAGTATCGAGCTGGAATTTATATCAAATACTCAGGTCTACTGTCCTTTGGAGCTGTGAAAAACTTCTAAGCCAACGCAATCAAAAGATACAGCCGTTTATTTAGCCGCAAATTCCTCAAATTTTCGACACTCGTGTCAGGAATCAAAACCTACAGGGTACTTCCCGTGAATCAGAATCTTGAAATTTGGTACGAAGCACAGATAAAGGAAAAATTGCGAAAACCGTAATTTTTTGTTACATCATATTATGTTAAAAATAATTTTAAACTTACTACCCCTTTGCTCATGAACGCGTAGAGGTATTCACACTTGGCCGGTTATTTTATTATTTTACCTTAGTTAATTTTATTAAATATTTTTCTACTTCTAACATGTATCAGCTGGCTTACAAAATCAAGAACGTCCAAAGGGAAGAAGTTGGTGCAATTAAATGAGAGAACTCAAAACTAATCAACAAGCTCAATCGTGTATTGGAAATCATATTACAATTGGTAGTCTTTAAAATATTAATAAGTTTTATAAACATAATACAATATCCAGGCACGCCTCATACTCATAAATAAGTCTATAGTTATAGTCACTGAATTACATTTATCATAATTCTCAACAAATGCTCAAATTAAACAATATTTACAAAAATAAATTAAGATTAAATTTTATTTTGGCAGTCGGCGTCTTAATTTCATTAGAGCTTCTTGTCTTTTCTGCTCAATGAGTGTTTTGACGTCTAAATTATTATTTTTCTTAGGTACATTATTTTTTTGTTGTGAACTATGAATATTTGTAATTAGATTACTTTGACTCTTTAAAACTGCTGAACTGGGTATCCTTGGATGGAATTTGGTATTTTTTGGTATGTGCAGCAGAGACTGCTCTGGCATTGATTGTGTAGATCTTTGTGAAGAGGTAAATGGAAGCTGTCTTTTGGCTAACAGTTTTTCTCTGGCCATTTGGTGTTTTCTTTTGATTTCATCTGGTGTACACCTTATAGGAGAGTCTCCAGTAGCTGAAATATAAATGATAAACAATCAAAACTAGTTTAATTTTATTACATAAAATATAAATCAAACTTTTAATTTGTTTCATACTTTTTTTGTCTAAAAAACTAAATTTAAAAAAACAACAAAAATATATGAGTAATCCAACCTGCTAACTGATCATTATTTTTGAAAGGCATAGAATTGTATCTGCCAAAAACCATTCCGCTTGTCGATGGTTTATTCGTTTCAACAGATGGGGACTCAGGCATAGAGCTATATCGGCCAAATACAGACTTTGATGAAGGACTCCCTTCATGGACAATTAACTCTTTAAGAGTCCAATCAGAATCAGATTTCAGTTCTGCTTTCTTCGCAGAATGTGTCTCTTTAATTGGCATTTGTGTAAGCTGCTCCAATGCACTATCATTTAAATTGCCTACAAAACTATCAAAAGAATCATTCCCAAGTTTAGGAGACTCGAATTTTTTTACTTTACTTACAGCTGGCGATTCTAGTTTTATAGTATTCAAAATGGCATCCATTGAATCTTGATCTATTTTAAAGTCTGCGCATGGTCTAATGTCTTTTTTATTGTTACTTTTATAATGGGATTCATAACAAGTCCGTTTAGGTGAAGTTGGCCTACATTCAAGTAAATTTTCTTCTACAATTTGACTGGCTTTCAAGAGACATTCATTCATTGAATCGTCAGATTCGAGTGCATAATCAGATTCGGGTTTTGAAAATTTTGAGCTTAGTACATTTTTTCTGAGACATTTTGATGTATTTCTTAACCCTGTTTTAGGAGAATGCTCAGGTGAAGCATTAAAAATATCTTCTTCACTTCCAGATTGTCCAGTTTCTTTGATTATAGGCTGTGGTTTTTTTTTCATCAACTCTGGCAATTTTTGATTCAATTCCAGAAGTTCTTGAAATAATTCTGTCTTTTTGTGCAAGATTTTAATTGGTCTGCGTTTGGGTGGTTGTTTCTCAATTACTTTAGGTCTGAATGATTTCTTTGTTTTTCTGCTAAGAGGTGTTGAGTTTTTTGAGTGGGAGTTAGCTGCATATCCTGATTTCGGGGTGTAAAAGTTCCATACAACATCTGTTTCACCCTCTGCACCATCTTGTGTGCACAGAAATGGAACAGGACTTCCACCATCTGAATCATACATCGAATCACTATCTCTAGATGGCGAATTCACGTTGTGCTCTGGGGTAGAGCATGGAATCACTGGAATTATATTGTTAAGATTTAAATAACATAGTTTGATCAGAGGTTGTCTTTAGAAACATGATCGGCAGTGTAATTACGTCTGAACAAGGGATCATTTTGGAAGGTTTAAGCGGTTCATATATGGCTTTTATCAAGAAAACAATAATTATTTTTATTAGCAGCTGGACAAATTCGATACAAACCTTTGGTTTTACTCTTTGTAGCTACCATCTTTGATTTATTTTTACTCATAAGTATGTAATAAAAGTTAGATACTTAGCAAAAACAATTACGTATCCCATGAATTACGTTTTTCGATTTTGTAAAATTGTAGAATAACAAAAATTGAGACAAAATTTCACAAATACACCACATCAAAATAATGACGGGATTGACGGCGTCAATTTGACGCACAGACATTTCTTTCAGACATATGGCAACCACTCAAATTTGTCAAGAATACACTGACATAAATAAACAAACATACACTGGCCGCTGTCAAATTTTATTCCTGTTTGATTAACGCCATTTTGGCGTAGTATCAGAACTTGGAACTAAATTAGTGATGTCGATATTCGTAACGTTTTTCGATCTTTATTATTTATTATAGTTACAGTGTGGCTGTAGGTGGTTACCTAGAATAGAATATCTGAAATTTCATGTTACGGTAAAACTTAAGATTAAATATACATGGTGCTAAAGAATGTACGTTATGTAGTACGAAGATAGTTTTAGAGAGAAACTCCTCTCTAAAACTTGCCTCAACTAGAGTACAAGAAAATCGTATTAAAAATCCTTGTCTCATTCATTTCAATAAAAAACGGTGCGAACGTGCTTGCACTATAATTCGTAACGAACGTTGTTAGATTAATTGTTAGACTTTGATAGATGTTGTTACTATAATAATTGCAATTGATAGATAGACAGTAGATTTTTTCTGTCTGCTTAGCTAGTGAATTCGGTTCGAAACTTTTTTTTATAATCTAGACTCGATTCTGAACTACAACAAAAAAAAATTACAGTAAATCAATGGAGCCAGTCGTAATCCTGGTGTAAGTGTGTATGATCGAAAGTTAATTTAAAAATCATTGACAAAGATTTACGTCCCCAATATGTCTATTGTTACTTGAATTAAGTATATTAAATTTATATCGATTGTCGTATCGAATCGTCAAATTTAACAGCAGTGTGTGTTTTCATAGATGTATATATTGTGTTATTTAATTTAATACATATCAAATTCTGTACATTATTTAACACCACATGAGTGCAATAAATGTTTCTGTTACGAAAAATATAGTTTAAAAATCCTATAATATATAACGATAGTTTCCAATTCATATGCTACAAAATCGATATTACCCATTGCTATATACGTCAAAATTAGTTCTGGGTTCAGATACTAGTGGCACTTCAAATGGACATACAAAATGAGCTGTCATTTGTATGGGACAGCCAGTCCATGTGTATTTAAGTCAGTGCGAGAATTTATTTGTCCGTCAGTCTGTGGCCGTGTTGTCATTCAGTCTAGTGCTGTACCGAGTCGGCTATATGGTACTCAAATATTTTGGTATTAGTAAAAAAGAATTGAGCCGACCCGAGTCGGAAGTCTCGAACAGGTATTTGAGTACTGGCACGAGTATTCGAATACTTTATTGGACTCGAGTATTTTTTTAAATGAACTTAGTTTGCTTTTGACGACAAATAATGTATATGAACGACAAGGAAATAAGTAAATAATAACAGATTATTGTATAATCAATCTCATAATCATTATTTAGTAATTATGGCATGGTATATTAAAGCTAGCAACTAATAATTATCAATTGGCATTTTTATGTCAGAAGCAATAATTGCTCATTTAAATATAATATCTTTTAATTAAACAATCACCAATAGCCAAATTCAGAGTATGTGCCACGCAAGAATGGAGACGTTTCTGTAAAACACTAAAACTTTACTGAAACATAAATACGTTCAAACCTGCAACGATTCATAAACATTTCTCGCGAGACTAACTTCACAATGTTCTTAAGACTAGAGTGGGCATTCAAAATTCGACTATAAGCGTAAAGTTAGAAGGTTCGTATTAAAGTACACGACTTAGGATTCGAATATCGCAAGTACTCAAATTTATCCATGCTTGAAGATTTCACACCGAGGCGCAACGCGATGCGACGATACTGGAAGAGGCTAGTAATTTCGCGCGTCGCCGCGCGCCGCCGCGAGACGCGTCGCAAGGCTTATTGTAAAATCGTTGGCAGCACAACGCCTCGCTGCGCGGTGGGATGCCGTGCGGCACTGCGGAAAGTGTCTACTCGCCGCTTGCACCCGCCTGGCCGCGCCCACCCGCAGTCTACCATTTGCAAGTGCATAGGCATAGCGCATGAGAACGACTTACATTTGGCGGCAGGCTGCGCCTCGCGGCGTCACGCTGCTTCGCGAGACGCGCGCAGTGCCGCTCTTTTGGTATGGTTACGGAATGGTAAAAGCTAAGCTGTTACGTGTCATGTCATTTCATTGCTGTCAATAAAGCTAGCGTTCAGAAACATAGAAACATTCTCAAATATTTTGTATTGTGCAATATTAATGATGTAAAAATACTCTGAATTTCGAATAATCGCATACAAAATTACGATGTTTACTTAAGGCCTTAAATAAAGTATTTTTCGTACTTTATGTGCCTTGTAAAATATAACGTACGCACAGTCAAAATAGAGTACAATACTTTATGATAAAGTACGGGTGGCAAACCTATACCGGCGATGCGCCGCAGCGTCGCGAATTCGCGATGCATCGCTATACGCCGTGAGGCATCTCGAGGTGCAGCGCTGCGTGGTGGGTGAAACGTATTTTGAATTCTCACAATGAAATGCGAATCTTTTCGTGTAATAAATAAAGTACACTTACACAGTACACTACACTATAGTCCTTTCAAGTTATGAAGATACTTATGACACTTAGCATTTTCCGTTTCACCCATACTATTTACGATAATATTTTATAAATATATTTTTTACTTATATCATTCCAAAAACACAGTAATCTTTCCCTTTAAAAAACTAAGCAAAAATTGCAAACCAATAACATATCTTAATGATTTAACAAATAAATTATTAGGATTTTCTTCAAATACTTGATGCGTAAAACGGAACGTTTACTTAAAGTGATTGACAATACATAATCGGAACTAAATAGCTAAATCGGTTCGGTCGTCTTGTGAAAACCAATGCGTTGACGTCAGTAGTAGTAGAGCGTCTACCTTGTATGCGGTTTGTGTTATCGTTATTTTTCGCATAGTTCCTATTTTGACTTTTGGTACTGTTTTTATTAAGTTTCCGTTATTGTTTTGCTTTTATTTGGTAAAAAAAAAGATTGTCCAAAAGCTGTCTCTAATTTTAAATAAGTTCATCTAAATAAAAATCGATTACACTTTCTTCATAAACTTTCTCGATTTTCAAAAAGAATCGGTTGGATTTCGTTAGGGCACATCACTATTTGTGTCAACAGCGAAGTCACGTGATGTGTCACAAGTAGTGGCTGGTACCATAGACTAAATGATTACTTGGCTGACAGCGACAGCCGCTCCTGTCATAATTGGAATTAATTTGGATTCTTTCTTGCTCTGTGGATTCTTGTCTTTCTCTCTTCTGAAATCATTTCTTCGTTTATATTATTATCTCTACGCAAACACTACTATTTACTGTCTCTACGCACTTGACTGTATTTATGGCCTTTTGCTCGTGAAAATTATTACAATTTGTATGAACGACAGCGACACTCAAGAAGACACTTCGGTGACGGTGCTGTGGCGCAGGCTTGCTTGTCGCTCTTGCCCCGCGGCCTCTCGCGAGTGCTTTGCAACTCATCCATCTAACTTCAGTCGAGTTAACCCGTGCACTCAGTTCGGACGATAGCTGAATTCTGTTGTGGTCGCGATGCTCCTTGCCCCTTCGGAAGTGACATTTACAGTGTAAATTAACTTGTGCAAAATGTTGGCGGACGGTGAAATTGTTGGCGATGGGTCGTGGAACCTCACGATCTACGTCACCGACTTGAACGAAAAACGTACCATGGTCGTGAAAGGAGATATGCACATTGGCGGCGTTATGCTGAAACTGACTGAGAGCTTTGGTAAAGATTATTTTTACTGCATTTCATAGCCTGCTACACATTGGTCACTATCACTAAAAGTGTATATTTTTAATAATTTATAGTCTAAAGTACAGCCATCTCAATATAAAAGTCCAAAGGATGTGATAAAGATAAGTAACTTTATTTGCAAACTTAAAATAACACTAGAACATACTTTTTATAAATGAAATATTGGTGCTTATTTGCATTTCCTTGAGTATGGGATATCAGTAAGAAAAACATTTACAATAAGCAAATTAAAATTACAGTTAACATTATTTAATCTATACTAGGAGATAAATTAAACATAATAAGAATAAATAAATATTAGAAGTGATATAGAAATAAATATTAGCATTAAAACATAAATCATTCTTATCCTTATTTTGAAATTACTAATACATTTAATTTTTTTTTGCCCAAAAAAAAAAAGCCATCTATCATGATGTCCTCAGAGTAGGTATATCTTACAGTATAGTATTATAAACAATCTTGACATTCCTTTTTAGCAAAGTTATTCATTTAAACATAAGAAAGTGACAAAAAATTATAACCTGCTATTATAATTAATCATTTAACACATAAAATCCTATTTTTCACTGGTATTTTTTTATAAATATTCGACAGGAAAAAAATAGACTAGAAAAAAATACTTGCAAAAAGGCACATTTTTTTAAAAGAATTGTTAACTCAAACCTGAGAAGGTTTATTAATTGTTGGGAGTAGGTACCTAGTACAAATTGATTTCATTTGTGGTTGATGTAGAAAAGTGCAAATGTGTAACCATAGCACAGGCTTTGCTTATTTTAAGGTAAGGTTATTGGTATGATTGATTGTTCTAATAATTTACTGTTTTATTTTAAAACTAGGTATAGAGAGACAAACTACAATGTTAATAGTAACAATCAATGTTAAAATAATGTACAAGTGTAATCAATTTGTTTAAATATAAACTAGCAGGTATTAAAAATAACTTCAAAATTAATGAAATAAATCCCAGTAACTTATTATAGTATTTAATTATGTTTACATCATAGTACTTACTTAAAGATTTGCTTAGTTTGGGGCTAGATAAATTAGTGTGTACTTATTTTTTGAAAGAATTTATTTCTTTAAGTATTTTTAAACAAGCTTTCCTGCATATAAGCCAGACCATTCATTATAATTTTCGTTTAAATCACTGATTTGGCTTTTAAAATGGAATTTAGTTTAATAATTAAACATTATCCCTCAGGAATGTGATTCTTCCTTTAATTAAGTATTAATCATATGATGACAAACCTTCACATTATTCATATTAATTGGTTAATGAGTGAGGAATAGCATTATTTGTATTTGTAAAATATTTGCCTCAACCTATAGGTACAAATGAAATTTTACCATTCCATGGAAATTAAAACCACAGAACAGTATAACTTCATAGTCACAATATGAGCAGTAACACTTATTTATAGGTAGAAAAACGTGTTTCCACCATAATTATACTAAACTACCAGATCCTAGCTATCTAGTTAAAAATATTTCAATACCTTATCAAGAGTAGCTGGATACATTAGCATTCTATCAATATTCATATTCATCATTCTTGAGAAGCCAATCCCGCCTGCCAACTGGTCCTGATTGCAATAAAAGCAGTTTTTAAAGAGCACGAGAAAGAGATGTTGCAATTAGAGCGAGAGAGTTGAGGCGCGTACGCAAACAGGCGTCCTTCGCGGCCGAAGCTTCGTGGGGCAGGTTTTTTTGCCCACCTCTGGTGCACAGGTGAACTACCTAACAGATATTTGGAAACTTTTTGCCCAGAAATTGCCGTGTAACGACCTTCTACGGCTCGACAAATACACAACGTATAACATATTGGACAATATTGGACAACATCGCATACATATTGCTATGACCCTATAATAAGTAGCTTAAGCACTTGTGTTACAGAAATCAGAAAAAACGGCGGTACCACAACACCCAGACCCGAGACAATATAGAAAAGTTATTTTTCTACATTGACCGACCGGGAATCGAACCCGGAACCTCAGAGACAACAACAACTTCATCATACCATGTCATTAGGCATGAGTATTTTATTTAATATATAGTCATAGTTATTTATTATAATGACAAATGAATAACAATAAAAACATTTTCCTCATAACAAATAACGAACTCCGTAATACCACAGAATGGTTGATAGTGTCAATACCTACCTACTACTAGCGTAAAGAATTCGGAACTCACCTACGCGATTTCGCCTCGATAAATATCTTTCAAAATGGCGCCCAATATTCGCCTACATTTTCCCAAAACCGGTTTGAAATATGCAGATTAAATGTCTCGCTTCTACTGTATTTATAATTTGCCGTAATACATATAAAAAATGGGGTAAGAAATGAATAAACTTGTGAAAAAAAAACAGTTTCTAGATTTGTGGAATTCAATGTAGAGTCAAACAACAGTAGATTAAGAATTTTGAAATTGCAACTGACAATTTTCTACAGAATGAGTTTCTTAACAATTTACTTTTGATAATGATCATCAGAATATTCCAAATTCCATTAAGTCTACTAAAACTTGTTCTCAAAAAAACCCATAAATTCCAGACGTAATTTTAATTTGGTAAGTCATAGCCGAACCAAAACCGTTTTTCTGAAGAGAATGAAGTTTAGAGGCAGTGCAAGCTATTCACGTCTTGACCTTATTTACACGACCGATGAACCTTTACTATGGAATGGAGCATTTGCTCGGTACTGGACAAAGATAAAGAATAATTAATGTTCGTTAAAGGAAACGACGAGCTACCAGACGTAATTTTACATCAATAACCAGCCGTCATCGCTCAACGACAAACATGCCTGTGAATGGGACGATAGACGCAGACCTATTTTGTGTTTCGGTGACGCAACGGACAAGACTGTTTAGATAAAAACGTAAATAAACAGATAACAACTACTCGACAATAAAATACAGAAGCGGGAAAGAGAGCTTCCCTGATAACCAAGAAAAAGAAAAGAGATCGAACAACCGCCTTTGTGGATTTCTAAGAACGGTCCTTGACTTCATGAAAATGACGATTTTTGCATGTTAATATCTAATAGGTATAAAAGTATGAGTTGTGTTTATGAAATTAGGGGTACTAGTTTATTAAGGGGCTTTCAAAGTCTAAATATACATAAAAACCTTTGGTGTGTTTATGTTTGATGTTTGACAACCTCCGTAGCCAACCAAGAGGCGAGCATACCGGACTTAGCGACACCGCTATCTCTGAGGTCCCGCGTTCGATTACCGGTTGTTCAATGTAGAAAAATAACTACTATATTGTTTTGGGTGTTGTGGTACCGTCGTTGTTTCTGATTTTCCTAACATAAGTGCTTTGGCTACTTACCATAGAATCAGATCAATGTATGTGAAGTTGTCCAATATTAACTTAAAGGACTGATTCTGCTACTAATATTCCAAATCTATGGTCAAAAGTGGCTGTTTCTGGTTTCTGTAACACAAGTGCTTAAGCTACTTATCATAGGATCAGAGCAATGTATTTGATGTTGTCCAAAATTCATATATAAAAAAATTACACACAGGTGATGTTTGTCAGTTCTCTTCATCAGATTTTGAACACGGGCGAAAGCAGCATTGGATAACCTAAATTATCTAATGCCGCTCATAAGCTGAAATAAATGTTCACTTACACAAATATTAACTAACTTAACTAAGTATAGTTTCGATAAAATGCATTATTTCAACGATTGCGGTTTACTAATAGAAAAACTACTTACTGCATTTATAAAATAAGAAGGCAGAAGATAAGCTTATCCAAAGAAGCAAAATAAAGTCATTGCCAATGTACAAAGGACACCTTCAAATTTTTCTTCATTAAACGCAAATGCGTTTACGCATGTTCCGAGAAGCCGCCATGTCGGGGCGCGAGTTTCCGGCGCCTCCCCCTCTTCTGCTTCGAGTGAAGATAACGCGTTATCATCCGCTCATTGTTCCTCTATTCTGATGAGGTATTTGACCAATGGCACAGTAACTACTCTAAAGGGCGTTCACCTGATGATATTTTTAGCGTACCCAGTAGTTAACATTTCTAAGGGCTGAATAATTCTAAGAACTGAGATGAAGATATTTTGTCAGCACTAAGTATAAGTTCATTAGGAATTTCCTGGTAATTCTTGTATTAAGGTATGCTCTGTAAAGGGGAAAATTACCCAAATCAGTAAACTGAGCTTACAAATAAGGAAATTACCAACCTATTGTGCTGCATCATTTTAGGAAACTGCATTAATCCTTCTAAAGTAACGTCCTATCTTGGAAATGTTAGCTGTATATGGATGACTTCCATAGTACCATAATCTCGACTCCACAAGCGTTATTGCTATCAGGAATCCATTGTTGTACCGAGTGGAGGGTGTGCGTGAGCTATCGCTAAACATGGGTAGATAACTCTGGTAGTTACTTCGTAATAATCAACCCGCGTCTCATTATGTCCTTGTTATTGATAGCACCCGCATTACTCAAGCCGAGCAGATGGCTATTCAATGAATAAATTCATTGATACAGATTATGCGCCATGCTGATGCACCTCAACTCATTGATTCTAAATTCCTTCACTTTCCAAGTTCGTGTAGTTATCCTGCAAAGTGCGCCCGACGTTGACGTATAAGATACGAGTGTCACCAACTAGGGCCCGTGGCAGCCGGACACTAACGGTTGTACGCATTCCGATTTTCTCTTCCAGACACCGACTAATTACTGCTGTGTTCTTACACCTCTTTGAGTTCCAATGTTTTAAATCTGTATCCGACTGATCCATGGTAGGTCGTAAATGATAAATACCGCTTGATTCTATGGAACTCCAATTCCTATTGCACTAAACATTTACTGTCTTCGACGAATCGTCTTTTGCGAAATCGAATCCAAGAAATCTTGAAGATGTTTAACGTCTAATGTATATGGTAATCAGACAACCATATAAAGTGCGTCCCAAATATTTCAGCTCCAATCTCTTTAGTAGCCACGATAATTGTCACGTCCGCACGTATTTGCCCCTCATCTTGCTACGCGCTTGTTGCAATATTCTTTGCAAAATAGAATACCCTTTTGAACTCAAAATATTCGATAACCGATAACAATAAATTACAGCAACGCAATGTGGAGTTTGCTAAGACCCGAACAGACTCCGCTTATTCTAAGTCCCACCATCTATCTATAATGTGATAATATCTTTACGAACTCATCCATATTAATGTCTCATTCCTTTACAGTGACTAATGAAAATCAAGTAGCCATCGCGTTTTATGTAACGAAACATCTCATTAGCAATAAACAGCGAGCTTTTATACTGTCTAATGATTTAATATATCTCCGGACATATATCGTTCAGTGTTGCATATTTAATTGAATGTACCTAAGTATAAACGTTCAAAGAATCTGTCTTGTTATTCTCGTAAACGAGAGCTTACCTTACTATGTTCTGTCTTTTGCAAATCGGGACACTCTTGTCTTTGTTATCCATTGTTATGCAAAGTTGACACGCGCTTCGGTAGTTTGCTCTTCAATTCATTATGACGCATAATGTAAACTATACTCCACGCCTCTGGAATTTCAATTGCCTTGGGACAAAGAAAGCTCTTCTCTCTAATATTGTAGATGCAAAATATTTCCTCAGCTACATATTTATGTTTCTGATACTTTCTATGGATGTGTGTCAGAGGTTGTAACAGATAGTATTCATTCATTGTAACTTGTAACCTATTGTGTTTTGTAGTTTCAAAGATTTAAAACCATAAATTTAGATATTGGTTTATCTTTCACTTTGTTCCTTGTATGATGTTGTGACGGATTATATTTACTGAAATTGATAATGAATTTTATTGAATTAGGTATATAATTTACATTGAGTTGTGTACTTAATAAAGATCTATAGTAATTTGTTATTAAACTTAGTGTAAGTTGAAAATTTGCATGCTGTATCTCATGCATGGCTAAATAGGTCTATAAGCTACATTAACTTTATTACAACAACATTTACATACCCTATTATGGCAAAGAAAGAATTTTAATTTGATTTGACTAATCCCTTGCATCCTAACTGTCTAATTAAATTAATATGCTTTTTTTGGCGTTCCTCTCATTCTTTTTACCTCTATCATCGCTTCTATGTTAATCGTTCGTTATTAGATTGTCAACAGTCGTCATGCTGTACCAGAAGTACCAGAACAAACTATCCTTTCTCAGCTTAGACCAGCTCTTAAATGCTGATTGATATATTGAACTGCATTTCATAATTATTTTTCATTTTCTCTTTAAAAATGTTGACAATAATACCAGCGTATTGCAAGAATAGTATTAAATTGCTTGTCTGAGTGATTCAAGTTATACTGATGACTCCTTTAGCGGTCATGCATGATTCGGACCGGTTTTTCTGTTGCGGGTTGAATGACGTCACAAGGACAAACAGAATAGTCGATTCTCTTTGTAAAAGATTGTATGATTTCTGCAATGTTGAGAACTTGTGGAGTGGAAATGCTGAGTTCTATATTTGATAGACTAGTAGATTTTGTAAATCCAATTATTGCAAGAGCTCTTAAAATAGAACGCATAATGTAACAGCATTCAATTACGATCATGGCTTCCCTCAGTCATACGTCAGTCATTATTTCTGGAATTGCAAAACACGTAATGTTTCCACATAATAAATCCGACTCATTATTCTGATTTCACAATCGCCTTACGTCGATTCCTTACCATGTTTAATATAGATCATATTGCAACCGTAAATCGTGCCGTGAAAATACAAACTTAAATTCTTGTTTCGATTCAGTTTTCTATTTATAATCGTCTGACTTCACTCCTTGGTAGTAACAAGACGACCATTCGTTGCGAATACGCATTACGCACTGGGGTCGTTTTGATGTTGATGTATTGCCAAACATCGGGGCTGTTTCTGAAACTTGTTCAAAGTTTGACAGATCTCGTAAACATCAATGTAATTTTCCAATCACTGGATTTAGGAAAGTCTTCAGCAGCTAAATGCTTTCATCTGTGACTAATGACTATCTTCGGCGAATATATTATCTAACTTGCTATAAGAACCACCGCTGCTTTTAACTAAAAAAAAATTAAAGTTTTTATTTTGTAAGTGAAATAAACTTTTTTCTTATGTACCTGATCCAAATATCTACAGCACAGGTAAGGAAAGCCTTGTGTGTGGTATGGATTTTTGGTACTGAATTACATTACACAACCTTTGTAATAATAAATCTTTATCTTTCAGCGATAAATCCCGCATTAAGCGTGTCGAGTAATCAAGATACGTCAGTTTAGTCTATCCATCCATTAAGTAACAATTATCGTAATATTTTTTTTTTACTTATAGTACCTAATTGGTTTGTCCTTAGGCATGTTTCACAATTCACATTTTCTCCTATTTTTAGCGCCCTATTGAAAATAAAGATGTCTATGCATGTAGTTGACAGCTTTAAATTGCGTCGGCTAGACTAGAATATATAGTAGTCCCGTCCCGTCCCCAAAAAACTTACATGTAAGTCGACCTGTAGTGAGGTCATTTAGTTTAGGGTAGCCTGGATAGCTCCTATAAGCTTATGGTCCACTCCGGCACGATTTTAGTTCAGTTAACTTCAGAACTTTTTATAGTTTCTTGGGGGTTTATGTAACTTTGCTGTATTCGTGGTAGAAACGTAAAATTGGCAGTGAGACTATCATTTTACGCGGCTCGTTTGTTAGTTGGCTTGGTCTACTATACTTACAGAAAAAATACATTTTGACCTCTAAAGTCTGATGGTCAAGGTCCCCGAAGGGAGAGTCGTCGGTCCTTTTATTTGCTGATCCATTAGGCAGCACAAGGTTGGTTTACCATAAGGTACGCCCGTGCTTTAAAATCGAATATCCCACTTGGTATTCCTAAACTTGATGGATCCTTTCAATACTGACAACAAAAAAACAAGGCAAACTAAATAAAACCGTTAAAAAAGACTAAAAATTAAAAAAAGTAATGTAAAGTAACATTGCCATTTTAATCCGAATTATCATGCCATAAGACAATTTCTCTTCGTTATGGTAGTACATGATGTCATAAAAGGTGGGCTCATTAGGTATTTCAGTCAAGGTTAAAATAATAACCGTAATGAATTCTGCTAATGTTATATTTTAACATCAGGTTAATTATTTAATTTAGTATAAACTCTTACAGGATAATTATAAACAATTTACCTGCCAGATGCACTTAATATAGGTTCACAAAATATTGCTGTGTTCCAACAGTTTAACAATGCGACAATACGATTCTGAACAATGCTTCTAAATGTTATATAGGAATAACCCTGCTCTTTAGCCTTTATACCGCTCAGCTGACATTTCCTTTTGAAAATAGACGATTCATTTGCAGGAGTAACGACGGCTTTGTTCGACTTAATTCCCTTTTCAAGTTTCAAAACGCTTGTCTGCTCGTAATCGCTATTCTTTATCTGAAAAATTCTTAGTGCCAGAACATATTTCAACGATACATCGATGTCATTTCATATTCAAGTCGTTTTATTGTAATTCATAGACAGAATGTGCCCTTAAGCACATCCAATTTCAGTCTGCGGTTTAGATGATATATGCTTATTTTAACATGAATGTATTAATACTAAAAGCAGTGCAAAATAAATGATCGCATTGTTTTCTGTAGCAAGTTTCCCTAATGTATGACGTAAACGACCCAAAATGACACAAAATATTTCCTGTTATAGTTATACCTGCTGTGATTAGTTTAATTATTATTAAATGTACACATTTCATTTTTCACTCTTTTGTTTTTTGTCTACCTATTATTAAGTCAAAGCCTCTAATTTTCTGAAATTGCCTGTTCTGAGCGTTAAATGTTTCAGTTGGTGGTTTTACTTGTACCTATTTAGAAAGTAACTCTTTACAGCCAAAAACTCATCAACCTAATACATAACGTACTAAAAAAAACTCACAAATTGAACTTTATTGGTTGGATTTAAGTTGAAAATCGATTGAGGAACTTTGTAATTTTTGGGTACGTTGATCTGAAAGACACCAAACACATTGATTTCTGTGATTGTACATACGTCGCAGCTTAAGTAAAGCTATACATTTCCATTTATAAGTTAAACTTTTACTGTACAGGCGATCTCTTTAGTGAGAGTTTAGCTTAAAATGGATAGCTTGACTTTAGTCATGCGTACATTTTACACGTCTACCTTCGTCTTGGCTATCGAAGAGTACCTCTTAAAAGTAGAATTGCTGCATTTGCAGTAAAACTTAATTTATGGCTCGTGGCGTTTATTGTCTGGTTCAAGGGTCTTTGGTAGGTATCTTTGCCATTTACGTCTCGTGTTTTCATTTGTTTGTGTCTTTCTTCTACGTAATCTTGTTCTCTCTTGTAGATTTTGGTATATGATTATACTCAGAATGTTTTCTAAAATGAGACCAAGATAAGTATTTTTGTCAGCAGCCAACAATTTGTTTTGGCTGACGCAAAATGCATTCTTGTAACTAATCCTCTACTATAAACTGCGATTCGAATGGGCATTTCAATTTTAATACCGAGCTCTATAGCTGAGAGAGTTATAGCCGAGAAACCAACTGGGCCGTTGGGCAACCGACTTCTGAAGCGGCTGAAATATTTACGGTCGTGGCTAATCGATTCCTCATGATCTAGTCAAAATACGTTTTAGAACATTGATTCTATTGCTTTAACGTCAAAGTCTACATTTCCTATCGCTTTATTTTGCTGCAACATGTAAAATTGCTTCCACTACTTCTTATTAGACTACTCTAAACAGCGGAATGAGTTTCTAATAATTACGTATTTGGGAATTAAATGACTGAAAATTTGACAATTTCTTGATTGAGAAATAAAACCTTCTCTAAAGTAAATCACTTAAAATTCTAGGTTCTTATAATAGATAGATCTACTCTTTATTGCACATTGCACACCAGAAAAAACATTACAGAGAAAAAAATACATTTAGCCATAGGACGTCCACTGCTGAACATAGGCCTCCCCCATTGACTTGTACATTCCACGTACCGGCAAGCGCAGCGTAGGACATTTATTAATTATGAGATACCTACTTGGGATACTTTTAAACAACACCTTTTTGCATCACACATCATTAGTAACTAGTAGGTAAGCCTAATCACAGACGTGATTTCAAACATGGTTATTGTTTTTATTAGTTATTTTTATCCGTGATGTTTTAAAGTAGTTCCCTTTCCTGTTCGCTGAATTTGCAATACACTATTATAACAAATGGAAACATTTGATGTTATTCGGCATACTATGGTTTTGTTGATGTTCTTTGAACCTAAATCCTATACAATGTTGTTCTTAGGCGTCGGTTGGTAATTTAGACTGGTTCGCAACTTTGTGCTTGTGGCTAGTTTTTATAACATAGGTTTCAAGATCAGCACTCCTTGATTTCATATCGTGATTTATGTTGTCTGTTTATGTATCAGGAATCTTACCTAGCAACATTGGACTTCAAAGTTAGCAATGCTGCATTTTAATGTCTACCTGATTAGATAGCTATGAATTCATAATAAATTACATTACTAGCGCAAGAAACATGTCTTGCTTTTTAGCGATTCACTAATTAGTATAAACGTAGAAATAGATGATACCATATCGTCTGTTTACTGAGAGACGTCTCTTGTACCAGCTTCGACTTCTTTGTTAACTGTGCTGATACTAACCTACAGTTTAAAATATACTTAAAGGTGGTATTTAAAAAAAAGACAATGATACTAAACATTAATGAATTTAGTATTCTTTGAACTGACCAATATACCAGTAAATTCATCTCGTACCTACTATTTAGGAGTTACTTACCTATAAAAAAATATCTAAATCTGAGAAATGTTCAACGAAATTCCAAAACAGATCTTCCCTCGTCCTTTGAGTTTAGCCAAGTGTCATTTGAGGTTCGAAGACACGCAGGTCAACGAACTAAACATTTTTAAATCCCATCAGACAACTTAATCTTCTTCTGACATGACGCTAAATAATGAAAGTCTTAGACTAAGAGATAATGATAATTGTAGTCACGAAAATGTATATTATCTTCTTTATAAATAGAACAATATTATACGTTTCTTAGCATTTAGTTTTTTATTGGTCATTCATTATTGTTCAACGTTTTATGGGCTGTTATTAATGCAAATGTATGTCAAAATATGCTTGTCATAATAGTAATTACTTAAGGGCTTTATTGTGTTGTGTAATGGAATCAAAGGTATTAACTCTCTCTTATGGACCACCCGCATGATTCGGCTAATTCTATTGATGCTATATCACATACCATAATATATTCTGATTGATGATACCTAATGGCTATAATTTGAATTACTTAAAATACACATATCAGAGCAATGCATCAAATAATAACCACAATTCAGGAATTCCTCATATTACATCACTTCTATAAAAACATCTTTGCTTATTAGCGCTCCCGTTTTTAGCTCACAAAAAACTGTGGAATGTTTCTGTTAAAATATTTATGCATGTTTTACACAACTCTGAACCAAACAATCATCACTTATTAGTTTCTTCTTACCACCACACTAGGATTCTACGAAAACGAAAGTCATCAGACGAGAGTTTCACGGACGTGCTAAAATTTGTCTCTGGGAAAGAAACTCGTTGCATCCTCTCCATAATTTCAAAATCGATGCACATTGGGCCTTAAAACCTCGAAGTAAAGTTCAAATGAATATGCATTTCTTGCCCTTTCAGACTTCGTTGGAATTGAAATTCCCACGCGAAATGTGTTCGTGTAGTGGCAAGTGGGTAGATAAATATTTGTAAACTACTCATGAGTCCCTGACCTTGCGTTTGCAGTAAGTGTACGCATTCTATTAGTGACACTATTTATTTTAATAGACGTAAAGAGGCCATTTCAGACACATGTAAATATAGTAGACAGCAGATGGTGTTTTGTTTTCAGTACGAGAAATGCTATTTAATACCTAACATATATCAGATATGCAGTTGTGTTTTTGTTTACTATGATGTCATCAACATATTCTTATTGATTTTAAATAGTAGTATAGTATCTTAATATTATTTTATTAGTGTAAACGTTATTCCTATGATGACTCTGGTTCAGGTCACCCCTCTTGCATGTTTATACATTCAGTGGCTCTAAATCATAAGCTATCCTAAATCTTAGATGTAGTCTCTTTTATCTGGTGAACCAGCGGATTGCAGTATCTGACTCAGTATCACAAGAATTTAATTAATTTCAACAACGAGCTGATCCCAGACGATGGGGAACGGCGTCAGGCACATGGCGGGCGCCTGGTTGCTGCGTCCCGACTAAAATAGACGTCCGGCTATTTATAATGTGCGCGCGTATCCGTTCGGCGCACGCGCAGCTCGGCGTCCGCACTCTGCGCATTGAAGCCGGTCATGTAAATATGGCGCAGGCGAAAGGTGGCTGCTAGTGTAGTAGCTACTGAATTGTTTAATCAATATGAGCGTAGCACTGAGAAATGTAGTTTCTCCGACTTCCCGTTTGGTTGGAGTTAAAGTGTGGTGATTATAATTGCATGCTTCCGCATATTATTATCATCGTAAAAATACAAAAAGGTATTTTTTTTAAAATAAAAAACGGGTTTAGTTGCTAAATTGCCGATATAAGCGATAGCTTTCAACCTAGCCGGTAATAGATCATTAATCACGCAAGGCGAGCCAATAATTCATCGTTGACCCACCCTCCGCTTTTGTACCAAAGTGTTGCTTTGATAAACTGCGGTCGATATTCTGTTTATATAATACGGTATCAGTATTACTAAAAACGCTATTTACTAATTTGAAATCCCATGAAATTTTATTTCTTATGATTACTCAGAATTGTTGAACGCGCTTCACGATTGTCTCACGAATAGCACTTAACGTCGCCTTCAAGGTATGGTCAGGGTCCTTTTGTGCTCCACTGTTATGGCAAAATAAACAGACAAGACGCGCCCAGGCGCATGATGTAACTGCGGTGACGCTAATTGACTATTTATAAAACTAGCCAAAAAACTCGCTATTTTAATTGATGTTGACATTGACATTAATGATCCATTAGCGATACCTACATGTTGTATGCATTTGTCTTTCTGGCTGAAGCTGACGATTTAGTAAAGTTGAAGCTCTTTTATTGAAGTTATTGACTCATTCGTTTACGATTCTACCTCAAACTTTTAACCAGTTAACCAATGTTATGTTTTCTTTCTGTTGTTTTTTTAATTACATATTTTTTTGGTTTAATCAATTCACCTGCTCACGTTTTATCCTTTCGCACATCTGTAGTATTTTTTTCTAATGATCCATCTTTTTCTTTTTCGTACAAATTTGATGTTTTACTTCCAATGACATCAGATGTTGTCATGAACCGATTTTACTGAACAGTTGGCACCAAACGTACGTCTATTTGTTTGCATCGCGCAGTCGAATCCGGGCTCACAAATAAAACGTAATTTAGGTCATGGTCCTTCGTGAACCTCGTTCTTTCAATGACTACGTGTGTTTGTGCGTAATATACCTCTAAACGGTTTTCCTCTTTTAATCTCATCTCTGATTCAGTGTTTATACTTATAAAACGTGCACCAAATTCTCATGTGGTTTCGTTTGTTATGTTTATAAGATCTTTTTTACTTCATCTGCAGTATGTTGTTAGGATAAATGTATAAATTCCTGATACTTGGAATTAGCTGCTGCTAGAAATAATACAGCCCTTGAGCAAATACATGTATAATAAGATATATTTATAAACTAAAAATTTTATAATATTTATTAGCGCTCTTCGAATTATTTGTTCTTAGACCCTAATCAATTTTGTAATGTACATGTAGTTATAGATAGTACGAGGGTGGGTCAATAAGTCCTTAGAAAAAAGCATTAGAACACGTTTTAAAAAAAAATTTTTTTTTTTATTTTTCAACATAATCTCCTTGGAGCTCAATACACTTTAACAAACGTTTCTCAAATTTTTTTAATCCGTCAGAAAAATAAGATTTCGGAAGGTCCTCAAAATAGGCATTTGTTTGATCAATAACTTCTTCATTTGAAGAGAAACGTTGTCCAGCGAGCCATTTTTTCAAGTTTGGGAACAGGAAAAAGTCACTGGGAGCTAAATCTGGCGAATATGGTGGGTGATCGACCAATTCGAACTTTAATTGTTCAATTTTAGCCATTGATTTTAAACATGTGTGAACGCGTGCATTGTCCTGATGAAAGAGAACTTTTTTACGGTTCAAATGAGGTCGTTTCTCACTGATTATGACCTTCAGCTGGTCCAATAAAGATGCATAATACTCCCCTGTTATTGTTTTTCCTTTTTCCAAATAGTCAACAAAAATAATTCCACGTGCATCCCAAAAAACAGTAGCCATGACCTTACCAGCTGATTTCACTGTTTTTGCCTTCTTTGGACACGGTTCACCACTAAGAATCCACTGCTTTGACTGTTCTTTCGTCTCAGGAGTGTAGTGGTGTATCCATGTTTCATCTACAGTCACGAACCGACGAAAAAACTCATCCGGATTACGTTGCAGCAGTGCCAAAACAGCTGTAGAAGCATTAACTCTATTGCGTTTATTTTCGATCGTGAGCAAACGCGGCACCCATCTTGCGGAGATCTTTTTCATACACAATTTGTCATGTAAAATTGAAACGACGCTACCTTTCGAAATCCCAGTAATCTCAACTATCTCACTCAACTTTAATCTGCGGTCAGCCAACACCATATCATGGATTTTATTGACCATTTCTGGCGTAGTCACCTCTAACGGACGTCCAGAGCGTGATTCGTCTTTTGTTGATGTACGACCACGTTTAAATTCATTTACCCAGTTATAAACAGTTGCAAGTGAAGGAGCAGATGTGCCGTGAACTAAATCCAACTCATCTTTAATTTTTTTAGCAGTTAAGCCTTTGATATGGTAATGTTTTATCACAGCTCTAAACTCATTTTTCTCCATTTTTGTAAATAAACAATTTTTTTTTTTTCAATGCTCGAGTAAACACACAACAACTCAACCTATTGATCTGAAACTATACAGCATACCTAGTCGGTAGTGCCGCAGAATAAACCCGGGCCGTCGGAGTAGTAGTGGCTCCCCCTCTAGGTTTTTCTAAGGACTTATTGACCCACCCTCGTATACAGCCTAACTCAGCGCATCAAATTAAATTAGAAAATTTTAATTAATAACTAAAATCTATTTAAATAGGCTAAATTATTTAGGACTTGCTATGACTTCTCATTAAAATGCGATGCGTTTGTAATGCGACCAATTATTGCGATCGCCCTTACACTTGACTACTAGTTACAATCAATTTATTACACATTTGTTATGTAACTGATTCTTTACAAACCACTGAATGATTGTATTGTGTCTACACGGGTTGTGCAACTGATTATATTATTCATTGAATCGATCATGGATTGTCTTGTCATAGATAGCGATTGTATAAGCGTCAATTAGATGCAAAAGCGAACATTCTGAATTAGAAAAAACGTATATTCAGCTTATTGTCCTTATACATTTACTGTCATTTCTATTATAAATGAATAAATAAAAAATCATTTTTGTCTTCTTCAGAAACATTTACAAGCAATTGTTTTAAAGTGGTAAATTATCATACCCTGTCATGTAAACCTATTCGTGACTGCTACTAATACCACTGATATTAAATAATTTTGTGATAAATGGACAATTGCAGGGGCGTGAGATCTTAAACGTCCCACAGATTTCTAAAGGGAACTATGCCTTGCATAATGTTGCCTCTGCAAGACTTGTCATGAATCTCATACACCGTGGAAAATATAAATAGAAACTGCACTGGAGCAACCGCCTTTGAATTTCAAGTTAAATTAATAGAGATAGAACAAGTATGTAATGTTTTAATCACAGCTATCCATTTATGCGGTGTCACACTTAGCTGTATATGTACCGTTTTCTCCGACGTAATGGCATTAAAATCACTACACGTATCTATTTGCAAATTGCCGTCTAGCAATCTCGGCCAATCGTCGTAAATTACTAGCTAGGGCTTGGTGAGGTTAACGCAACATTTGATGCATTAGTAAAAAGCTTGCTGGCACATACTGCGTACCGCTTGCATCGCAAGCATAATTAATTTGCGTAAGCTATGGGCATCACAATAGCAGATGTACAAACAGCTGGCGATCGTGTCTGCTTTCATATGGCAACGTGACGTCAAACTGCATTCGTGCACTTAAAATGCAACTGGGATTCATAGTTAAAACGTAATCGTTCTCACTGTACGAAAGGAGCAGAAAGAATGCATATTTACAAATAAAAGTAAATAGATAAATAGTTTTAATTTTTATTTGTGAAAATATGATAAATAATAATTTAAATATACATATAGGTTATAGGGTATGTTCCAAGTCTGGTGTAAATGTTTTCCTTATATCCAAGATCTGTGGCGCAGCAAGTACCACCCAGCCAGAGGTTAACGACTTGATTGGCCAAGATGGCGATTCTCAAACGTGCTAAGTGGATGATAACGGTGCGGGTTGCCCCCGCTAATTTTAGGAGTACATCCAACCAATAGAATCTAAGAGCTAAACTCTGAGGCAAATGTTAAAGGATAGATTCCAACTCTGACCTGCAGCATAGTAAGAAACGGCAAATTACTCGTGAGAACATTTTATTGACGTGTGATTTGAGAGAGATAAGATAATGTTTAGGCACTGAGAAGTTGCGAGCTGTAATGCTTTCTACTAACACTTTGCTAAGCGTTTATCGCCTGTCAAACATTTGCCTAGCCGAGATTTCCTGTTACATTGCATCAGCGCTATAATGAACAAACACTTTTTGGTTCTCTTAATAAAAGTGGGAAACGCATCGCCCTCCTGCCCCCCTAGCATGACCACCAAAACACGATATGATATAGCGATTTATCGATATCAACTGCAAAAGTATGATAGATTTAGCCGCCATGTTGAATCGCCTTTCCGGTGACGTCACATGTTATGATCGCTGTTTCGATAAAAAATTAACATGGCGTCTATATCTATCATATTAATGTAGTTGGTGTCGATAAATCGCTATATCATATCATATCGTGTTTTGATTGTCATGCTAGGGGGCTGGGACTCGTGCTAAATCGAATTGTATTTCACGTCTGTCCGGAATGCTTTTAAGAATCACGCGAGGTAATTGGTGGGTTCTCTGATGTGTTATTATTTAGACAGGACTGGCTAATGATTTAGGTAAAGCCTCGCGCCTCTGTAATTGTTCCAGTACTGCTAATTGCAGAGCTTCATGGTCAGTATCTAATTCGTGCCGCGGTCAGACCTGCCCAGACGCGCTAATAGAGAAATTTATTACTAGGAACTCGGTGGCCACTGGCAGTAGCTGCTACTGGGAATCTAGTACAATAATGATAGGGTATCAGCGTCGTAGATTTTCCTACTGGCTGTAATAAGTTTAAAGCAGCCCTTATCGCAGTCCCTCTCGGCCGGTGTCATTAATTTCCTGTTTTAGTATGCAGTTTGTTATTTAAATCTGCTTCGTCTACTTTGAGTCAGTTATTGATAGCTCGTAGTTAGTCTTCAAGAATGTATTTTATTTTGATGATTCTAACATAAGCAATTTCCTCTTAACTAACTCATAAGTCTTCACATCAAACCTCAGGAAACGTTTCTGCTTAAATCTTTCTTTTCTAGGTTAGATCTTTTGTAAAATTAGGGCACATAACAGTAGCACCGTTATGTTTATTAGTCTTACAATTTACCGAAAGGTAATCAGAATTTATCATTGAACACGACTATGTATACATAGAATAGGTTGGCAATGAAGCCTCGTTAGTAGGTGCACTGACGTTTGTCGGACACAATGCTTCACTAATGGCACTTATTTGGTTTATTTAATTACTTTTGCCGGTTCACTTTCACTATTCGCCCACATAATAACATTCGATGTGGGCGACAGGGAAAGCAATATCTATATGGTAATTCGATACCATCTTTGAACGGATAAGATCTATTAACGAATGACTGAACTATTAAACCACCAACACAAACTTTGCACTTTAAAATAATAAAAGTAACAACTAACAACTCATCAAGTTATATCAGTGAATGTGTTTATTAATTTTTTAACAAAATTAAATTATAATCAGTATTAATAACTAAAATATTACCGGCGTAAAAACTAAAAGATTCGTTGTCTTTTTTCAGGTAAAGGTGAGCAGTGAAAAATGAACCTTCGAATAATGAAATAACAAAAGGTATAAATGTAGAAATCATATACAACATAGCCGGACCAAACCATCGATTCCTTAAATGTTGAAGTCGTTAAGATAAAGTCTAATAGCATTCAGTTAATTCGAGATGTCCGCGTTATCAAACTAATTTGTTAACCAAATATTTCCAATATCAGTCAAATAGACACATTTTTAAAGACACCTAGCGTTAAAAATAACAGTTCTTTGCTTTTCTCTGTGTGAAGTATGTAATAAAAAAACTTATTTATAACTTCATCAACTTTTAAGTTTTGTGTTTTGATTATTAAACTTCATAATGGGAAATTGAAATCTTTTAAGTTGATGATTTTAAAAATATCATCGACACACATGGCTCAATTAAAGAATGAAAATTTACATCATAATATGACCGATTTTAATTAATATATCTATCAGTGCATGAATGAAAGCGCTTGCAGCGCGTGAGATTAATCTCATAGATATTGTAGACATTAATTTAGATGGCCGGTGTGGTGGAAACTATAACATGATGGTAGGTAGTGTTGATAGATCAGTAAACAGGCGTGGCGTGATGGATCGTTGATAGATGAAAATTATGATATAAGTTCCAAATTTAAATTAATAAGATTCAATTATGGTCATCAAACTGTTGATGGCAATAAGCCAGATTATGTATGAATCGAAGGCATGATGTAGGTAAGTAATAGAAAAGGCGTGTACTTTATTTACTCTTAATTTTCTTTAAATTCCACTTCTTACACAACGCAAAGACAAATTTTGATACAAGTAGGTGCACTAATATGTAAATTATCACAAACATAAAAAAAGTCTATGGATACGGTAAATAAAACATCGATAAAAGTAATATTTATTGTATTTCTCATCATGGCCTCGTGTGGTGTGGTGTGACTGTGTAAACTCCTACCATTCTCTAAAAACAGAGTGACTGATTTCTTCAATGAACTATCGAATTCCTTTTCAATGAATAGCTCTTATATTTTGATCACTATCAACCATTTTTGTTCGATCTGAGAAGATACAAAAAAATCTAAGAAGTATAGTTTGCTTGCAGGCTTTTAACAAAACATTGATGGAGAGTTTTTACACTAATTCAATTATCCTATGAAGGTGCAGTATACTCATTAGGGTCAGCCATATAAGTTTCATGCATCGCGTAGTTTGAAAATCAATGTATAATGTTGTGTTAGGAGAGGAGAGGAGAAAACGTTTTTGTGTGTTATTCGGTCAAATAAGTACATTTGACATACCACCGCTGTTTTACTTGAAAGGTAAAATATCGTTAACAGTGTGTGTGCGGTGTCATCTGTTGTGCAAGAAAAGGCGTCTTGGCTGAATCAAGTTTTTATTACATTACTTATTTCTTACGGTAATAGCTTTAAAAGACCAATGTCAGATTAATTTTCCAGAAGACGTTATTAACCTTAATGGGTAGGAAGTTCTTATGATGATAAATGATGGTTTAAATGACATGTCTAGTGATCATTAAGGTTCAGATGTTAACATGACATCTCGGCAGCATAATCGGTTACGTGATACCTCAATATGAGGGTGCTTGTACCATTTTTGTTACACCCTTAAGTAACTTGAGCACGCAAAGCTTCAATAATGACATTCATCCTGTTATTTTAGAGCAGTTTCCGGTCATTAGTGATGTGTGGCTGAAATAATTTGTTTTGCCGTATGAACACATTCACATGCACACCTTTTGTTAGTTTATTCCCATCATTTGAATACGCAACTACATCTAATTCCGACTCGCGCTTTCTATTCTTTTTCTTGTTGTTGTACACAATCGGCATCATTTGTCATTTCGTTGACATTATCCGAATGCTCTAGCAAGAGACAGCAATTTAAATGCGATACATTAATTCCTCATTCACTTTGGTTCTCGTGCGTAATTGGTTTAACTGTGGGCCGAGCTGGTCCACGCAACTTCGCTTAAAATAGGCCAACCGAGGGCCGATTAAACGAAACCCAATTCCGATCTTAAAGTTTCCGTATAAAGTTGTAGCTGTTCTGCAAACCGGTATGATACCGTATCATTGAGCGCAACCTTCGTTGAAAAGTTTAAAATCGACATCGGACATTCGGTCTTGAAGCCAATGTAATAAAACTCGAAATTTATTACCGACATCCAAGATAAGTAGTGCGATTGTATCGCGTTCGTGCGTGTTTACAAATATGAATTCAAACTCTTTGTGATACGATCACATCTCATGTGACGGTAGACATGATGTGCTTCGTCGATAACTTAAATTTATTTATACCATGATTACCGTTCAATTGTAAGTACGTTTTATTGCTGTCATTCCTCGATTTGTCGTTTAATGTTATTCGTGTATCGTGATTATCTCTCACATAGTGTGTGGCCTCGGGTGCGTCTAGAACCCGTTAATTTTGTAAATCTTTATTGTTCTGCTGCTGTACATGGCCATTTCCTTTTATGTATAAGATTAATAATACTGCTGAGGTTATAAAGTGACCTTCCCCACTTATAACACCCAATAGGGAATTTGTAAGAACTTCAAAAACAGTAAAATTCAATCATGCATTTTTGACAATAAATATTAAGTCAAAGTAAAAGATTTTATAAACGGTTTAATAAAGGAAAAAATCATAAAGTAACTGCTTATATCCATTTAAAGACATTCGAGAATAAATCTGTCAAAAGTGGAATTCAAGCAGCTTCGGCTAAGATCAGAGCGTGTTTACAAAATATTTGAATTATTTCTCCAAGTATACATTTGGTTATAGGTAGTTTGTGATCAAAGCCATATGACGCCATAAAAGAATAAGGAAAACAAGCATATTTTGCCTTATGTGGAATATCGTTAGCTGTGGTTCTCAGTGGATCACGTTGTTAGCTGACTAAGGTCTAGCTAATCTAACATAAATAATGAATAAGGCTTACGTTTGAAATAATAATAGCTGTAGAATGGTAGCTGCATTGTTTAGCTATAGTGATGAATGACGTAATTGCAGTTGATATGGTGATCCACCATTAAGAAAGTCGCTGAAAAACAATGTCATATAGTATCAAGACACGTATGCATATTGCAAACTTGAATTTTTTAAACTGGCTCCTTCAAGCTACAAACATTGATAGTCATAGGCTTGGTAGAACATAAGTAAATTTTATTTAAAAAATAAAACCGACTTCAAAACACTAAAATGCTAAAAATAATCCTAACACTTAAGTACCTAATCAGATACTTTTGGAGTCGGTGCCAGCCGATGAGAGATTCAATATTTTTGTTTGCACCGACTCCAAAAGTAACTGATTAGGTACTTAAGTGTTAGGATTATTTTTAGCATTTTAGTGTTTTGAAGTCGGTTTTATTTTTTTTAATAAAATTTACTTATTTCTGCTATTTTTAGTGATAAATCCTAATCTAACTGCTGAACACCGATTTCATCCCCTATTTTCCTACCCTTAGGGGTGATTTTTATTTTTCAAACTTTTATCATAGCATCTTTGAAGTATAAGCTATTCAATAAAACAAAAATCATCAAAATCGGCTCATATTTGTCGAAGATAGGTAACAAGAACCACAACCAAAATATTATCTGTGTATATATTTGTTGATTTTCTCAAAAAGTTCTAAATCAATTTCGATAAAATTTATATGGGACCACCTCTGAAGTATGATCTACCAAACAAAAAAAGAATCATTAAAATCGATTCATAATTGGCGGAGCAATCGCGTAACAAATATACAAAAAAAAAAAAAAACATACAGTCGAATTGAGAACCTCCTCCTTTTTTGAAGTCGGTTGAAAAAAGAACATGGAACTAAAGGGAAAGTTCATCATATAAAAATACTCCTTGAAAACAAAACGTAACGAACGTCGGACAGATTCTAAAGAATATTTTGGTCGACTGATCTATAGTTACCTGGCTAATATTTGTCGCAATGCTTGCCTCACGATCACAACTATCAGGTGCTGGCCGCCTCCACGTCGGAAGCAGTAGGCGTCGACCGGGGCGTGCGCCCACGCAACCGTGATTATGTCACCTATACTATACCTTCTAATCATATAAGGACAGCTGCTGGATTCATACTGTCGTCAATTGTTTACTACGAGACATTCATTGAATAATTGGCATTCATTTGTGACGTTCGTAGGCAGACGCATAAATAATTTGTAAACCTTGTTCTGTACAACAAATATCCATTAAAAAAAAGTTGTTGACTAACTGTAATGAATACGATGAAAAGGTATTTTCGACAGTATTTTAATTATTAACAGTCGCTGGTAAAACCCGGATGCCTTTCCCAAGTGATTTACATCGCAGTTATCATCAGTTAAATTCATAAATTATGACACCTGCTATAAGGAACACGTGTTTACGACGAAGACCGGTGCTATTTACGAACACTGAGCAAGCAAATGTGTGCGCTTCATCCATTAACCAGTAGTAGTTCGTAGTAAACAAACAACGGATGCTACACGAAGATTAGTAGAAAGCGTTTGACAGAGTCTGTCACAAATCAAATCCTTTTTCCTTTGGTTTAATACGCGAACGACCTTATAAGGTGTATAATCGTATTAGTCGTGAGTTGAATATGGTTACGATAGTAATCCGAAAGCGGATCTCTGTATGAGTACAGCGCTCCCGACAGAGCATGATCAAAAGGAGTGCCGCAGGGTGCGTCTTTTATGCCGCTACTTCTTTTTAAAATTACTATTGAGTACCGTAATGTTGGTATTGGAATTTCCAATATTGGTGAAGAGACTATTAACATTTTATTTAACCGCGACGCAACGAAGCACGTTCGGTTAGTTGTATTATGTGAACCGATATCTGCAAAGTTCTAACTTGCTTGCAAAGCGTAGTTAAATATTGGAACCATATTTTACATTTGTATTTTGTAGCGTTGCATCTAAATTATTAATTTGTATTTAAAACCTGTATTTATAACACAGTTATGTTTCCTGCCCCTCGTGTTTGCTTCTGTGATTTTACGATTGTCAGTTTATATTTATTTGCTATTGGCAAAGATAACGGTTAGTTTAATTGCTTTGCGTGTTCTGTTTACCACGGTGACTGCTCACTTAGTGCAAACGCGCAATATAACTCATCTATTTGATGTCCCCCATTTTGTTTAATAACGTTTGAACACCAAAGTGCACTCTGTTATAAATGCATTGTCCATTACCGAGATAGCCTAGTTTTAATGCATGGGCAAACTTTCTGTAAGTGTGAAGCCACTAAGCTGGATTCGCTTTTAAAAATGAGTCAACACATTATTCGGTTGTTGCTTTGCGGTTTGGAGTTAATCCAATTAACTCTCAACAAGGGTTAACTTGCAACGTGATTATCAGTATATTAACTTAACTGGACCGTACATTATTAATTCTGCTCTGGTCTCAAAGTCCTGCCTTTAAAATATTTTGAAGTTACTTTGTTGCAATGAGTCTGATATTATCATGCTGTTTGAAATATAGACTCGCGACGTTTATTTTGCAACCAGTGAAGCGAAGCAGGCAATAAAGCCCGAGAGATGACCTACATTAGTAATTTATAATTTAGCAGAAGCCATCGGCCTGGATCCTCGAACCGCACTAACCAATATAATAAAACAAGATTAACATTTTCTTGAGTAAATTATTTAAATACCTACTTCATTAAGTAGTTCTTTGAAAGATTCTTGAATATCCTGAAGCTATTTCTCATTGTTGGGGTAAAGTATAATAAATACTGTCGTTGTCTTTACAAAAAAAAACTGTACTAATCGTAATGACTGGTTACATACATTCTGCTAAATGACTTCGCTCTATAGTGTTGCCTCACTAATTTCTTATTTATTACCTTCAAGGGAAGCAGCTGTTTTTATACCAATACATAAACATTTCTGGAACGCCACAAATTCTTTTCATCTTACCTTAATGCAGTACCTACACAGTTACTGTCGATAATAACTGTAACTCACCTTAACGTGTCGTATACTAAATGTAATGTGTCAACACATTAGACCGCGCTTCCAGACAGGAAACGGCTTAGCCAGAAATAAACCATCTTGCCCCACATTACTGTCGATAAAACGATTTAATCTGTCCTATTAGTGGCAGAGCCTTGCGAAACCATTTCTAACAAATATTGTTTAAAACACATAAAATCTTGCAACACCTAAGTTCTGTTTACACAGCTGGTTGTCTGTCTTATTATTATTTCCAAAGACTTTATTGTCAACTTAATATTCCGATGACATTGAATGTATATTTGAAAATGTTACTTTATCGTCATGTTTATGTTAATTTCTGTACCTATTTCTTTTATCGTGTTGAGTATAAAACCATTAAATCCTTATTTTCGAAGAATTATTTTTAAATGTTATTCAAATTAAGACCGATTGATTTTTTGATCAAGTTAAGGTTAAATCTAGATATGAAAAAGTTCTGCAAGTGTGCCTAGTTACAATTGTTTAGTCTAGTGTATCTTTAATTGTATTGTCTACATATTGGCGCCTCGACATTGCTCACATCGGCTCTATAAGGCACAAAATAAGTACCAGATGGAATACTTCATTATTCGTTAAGCCTTCACACATGACGACTATTAATCGAGTCCTCATTAAAATATTTTGCAGTAATTGCACGATTATGGTTGGCATTGGTTGTGGCGCCGCAATAACCTTAAAGTTGCTTATCGTTACGCTTATCGGTTTTAAGTTTATCGTCTTGTAAATAGAAATGAGTTTACTGCAATAATCTGTTATGAACTGCTTTATTTGTTTTGTATCGTTTTCGTGGAGGTCAATTTGATTACGCCTTCGTCTGATTTAAATTCAAGGTTGGTTGAATTTGTTAGTAATATCATAACCGGCTTCGGAGACTCGTGTAAACATGTTAGATGTATCTCACACGCTATACAAACGCAGGAATTTCAGAATCCCAAAGTATTTCTTGGACAAGAAATCGCGATACGTGACCGGGGTGGCAAGCGAGTTCGGATGCCTAATGCGTCTATGCGCAGGATCTGACAAATATGGGCATAGCAGCGGGAGGCGAGCCTGGGCATCGTGGTCGTGATCATTGTTACCGCCGTGTGCGCTAGTAATGATGGAGAATACATTACACGCCTTTCTAAAGACTTATCTTTTATTTGCGTCCAGAGAATTTATGTGATTCGCACTTACACTTAATACGTACCTGTACAGCTCTTCGAAATAGCTGTCTTAAGATAGGCTTCCAAGAAAACTTTCTACAAGTCAATGCTAAGCTCTTTCCGATAATAAAACGTCTATTTATTATAATATGTGGAAGAAAGTAAATAAATAAATTTGCGTTGTTACCTTTCCTCCCATAGCTTTGTAACGTGTTACCGTGAAATTCAGAGATTGTATTTCACGGTATTAACCGAAACACGGTTTCTCGTTTCAGTTACAGTCTACAGAAAATAAATTAACAAACATCTGCGATGTGTTGTATCGGCATATTTTTACACACACACGTACGTTTCAGCTTGGTGAGTCAGACGCCGGGTCAGCCGGACGGAGATCGGTGACGTCACCGTCAGCATGTTTCAAATTTCTCCATAAAATAGTTATGACGTCAACTGATAATGCATGTTGTCATCAAAGGCTGATGACCACAAACTAACCCACCACTATCGACTTTACGTTATTTGTCGGTCCATCCTTCAGGAATAAAAACTCTGTCTCAACAGAAACTGATAGTTTCTAGTCCAAGAATACCATCTTATATTATAATAAAATGAAATTGTTGATAAGATGTTTGTTACTTAAATAGAATTAGCTAAAAGTTTGATAGTGTTTTCTTGTAGCACAGAATATATAATAGGATAAATCCTTGTAGTCCGCTTTTCTTTGCTTGTAACTATTGTAAACAATCTTGACATTCCTTTTTCACGAAATTATTCATTTAAAAATAAAATGGATACATCAATAAATAACCCACAACAGTAATTAATAATTTACCACAAATTCCTTTTTTTTTAACGGTTCGTTGATTTTTCGGACTGATTTTTGTAACTTTTTACAACATGCCAAGATTGTTTACAATATTCTCCAAGCAAAGAAAAACGGACTTTAGGTTGATCATTCATTCCTCTTTGACTTAATTCTAAAGTCTATGCAGACAAAGTCGCGGGTAAAAGCTAGTTTGCCATATAACTATGGATTAATAAAAGTAAAAGTAATTAACTATGTTTCGAATCTACTAATAAAAAATTTAAATGTCAAAAAGATGGAGTAAGATTCAAACGATGTAATAGAAGAACTAGATATTTTTCGTACACCTGTTGATACCAATGCTAAAGCAAAATGCAAAGCATTCTCGGTGCGAACTAGGTTCTTGCTAATTATATTGCTGTGTGTAGGTAGGTAGGTAGGTAGTGGTACTGTTATCTACTTAAATTATGTCCTTTATAGACCGGGCTAAAGTGGTCAGGTCATTGGTAGCCAATTTGACTTATCAAAATGTAAAATGGAAGCAAACAAACAAGTAAAATACCTACAATATACAGAAATAGAATTCTCAGTACTGTTGGTGCCAATAAAACATAAAATAGTAGTATTTTTCTACACATTTTTGTTTTGCTAGGAGATATTTACACTGCAAATTATTTCTTCTTAGTAATCCTACCCTACCATGATTAAAAGTCGAAAGGTTACCATATGGATAAGAAATGTAATTTCTATTGCCTACATAAGTCTGGATGTTGCACTTGCTAAATCGTTTCTAGTGTCCCATAAAAAAAAGGCTTTAAAATTTGTGAAACGTTTTGGATAACAACGCCACAGTGAAAACATAAACAGCAGCGCATAGTCGTTAAAAAACTTAAGTTGCATTTAGCATCAATGTTACAATATTATGTAGACGATCTGTTGTCTGTTACTTATCTCGGAAAGTGTCACTTAACGAAATGAAATACTGAGATTGCAAGGTTCTTGTAATTACAAGTACCTAACTGATATTAAATTACAACATCACTATTATCGGCAACAGACATTTAAAAGTTAAAAATCATTATAGTTTCGTCAAAGATTTGGAACTTCCTAATGTATTGGACGTTGTTAATTAATTTATATTAGGATTTGGAATAGTGATTAATGCAGATTATTTTGGTTCTCTGTCGAATGACCTTATTTCTAATTTTACCCTTTAGAGAAATCCCGAGCATAACTCTCTTTATAGCTCGCTTATCAACTTTGAATTGGTGTACTAGTCATACCGTAAGCGTCCACGTCTCGGCTTCGTAAGTCGTAAATAAACAGACATAAACAACGATTTTTTTTTAAAATTACTGTGCAAAACACACTCGTCGAAGACTTTCGTTCTTGAGTTGTGACTGCGACTTGGCAAATGAATGGAGCGATGATATAGTCAAAGTCAAAAATCATTTTTTCAATTTAGGCCAGAAAACTGTCACTTATGAACTTCATTGGCCCATATGGGGCAGAACATTATTGGCCCATATGAGGCAGAACATGTCTCCTTATTTTTTGGGCCCTACTAGCGCTTCAAGACAAGACACAGACAATCTGGCAAGTGCTGAGAAGAAACGCCGGAACAAACTCAGTCACCACTAGCTGCCACCTGTGCGAGCAGGGCAGTATTTAATTCCAGACATTTTTGTCACACACACATACACAAAGCTGTTGGCAACGGATGGAAAAGAGTAGCCGAGGATCGGCTTCAGTGGCATGCATTGGGAACGGCTTATGTCCAGTAGTAGACTGACGTGGTCTGATTGTAGTGATTACTTAAAACACTATACGTAACTTACTTAAGTTCTTCTATATTAAGTATAATACATGTGTTGAAAGTTCAACAGACTGTTGGTGGTCGGTTACGAACTGACGAGACAATGTTTTGTTGTGAAAGCTGTGTCTTGCCAGAGTGCTTATTCATTTATTACTCGAAAGTTCACGTCATCATTGTTTATGGGACGAAAGAACCTACGCAGAGGTTTTTGGTGTGGCATTTGTTTGTAGGTAGCGAAACAAGAATAGTGATAGTGTGTGTGAAAATATATTCAAGATAACCTCTTTATATTACTGAGATAGATATACTTATTCCTCTTGTTTAAGAATCTTAAAAGACTTATTAAGGTTCATAAACAACTTAAACGCCCTTAAATGTGTCATGCCAAGGTTACTCATGTTACGTGGCGTGGTAATAAAATTAGTAATATTCGGCAAAATGCTGAAGAACTTAGTTGTGTACTTACTAATAAAGGCTGACAAAGGCGATAGTTTCTAGCCAATATGTAGCCCCTAAAGCAAAAATTATATAGTCGTGTCGATAAGTGCCCGAAAGACCGTCTATTTATTTAATTAATGTATATAAGTACTATTATTTTATATGGTATTTTATTATACGTGGTAAAAATAAAACGTAATTGATCTTCCTACAAAATGTATTACTGCACAAGTAATATTTTCTTTGTTATTATGTTTAAATACATTAATCGACATGCATAATATAACCACAATAAATTCTCTTTACAGCTCTGCGTAAATACGTGATGTACTTAAGCTGTTTAATTTAATTTAATAATTATGTCAATAATATTATAATAACTTAATCAGCAAAACCACACATGCTTAGTCACTATATTCCAACAATGATAACAACAAAATTTGCGTTAGAATTGTGAATTAATATGTAATATAACCCTTTATAGTTTATACCTAACAAACGTTTACTATTCACAATCTCCAACAATCCTGATTTCAATGTTATCGATCTTGGATTGAGTCAATGGAAAAGAAAAGTGTCGAGCATTGCCACAAAAAACTTCAATCACGATAATACGGTACATGATCTCGAGGCTATAACTCAAGAGTTTTTGTGCTTGAGTCATACTTGCAATTAGATGTTACCCTGTATAACCAGCTTCAGTATGATATGACTCATGCTTCGACTGAAGCAAAATGTTCACTAGACGACTTGTGTAATAAGAACTCCCCTCTTTATTGCTCTCAATATAGAATTGACAAAAGTAAGTAGCGCTACCGAAGTTGACAGGTCCATAAATGTTGGTCACAAGTATAGGGCTTCTGATCTTTGCTTTGATTTTAGGGTTCTCCATTACTTGTTTGATAAACAAGATAGCGTCTCTATGACGCCTCTGTTCTGTGTGTGATTGTGGCTCGTGTAGGTAAGTGTTCTCTAAGTAACAAAATTTTTATTACTAGCTAGCTGTGTATGTAGCCTGTATCGCCGGCGTGTAATACGGTTTATCATCCTCTATTTTACTCGCTTAGGAGTTTAATTAAAAATAGCCTAGGTATGTCCTTCCCTTGTACACGATTGTTATGCTCTCCCATAGGAACCGTTTCTTTTTTCAAGATAAAAAGAAACCTGTCATTCTATGACCCACAAACTACCGCTATCCAGAAAATTATGTCCATCCCTTTCTGTGTGAAAAACAAAAACAATACATATTCCACGGGAACCGTACATTTTCCGGGATAAAAAGTGAAAACCTGTGTGCTACTCCAGACTATAAATAATCTATATCTGTGTCAAATTTCATCCTTATCCGTTCAGCCGTTCTGCCGTCACTCAATCAGTAACAAACATCCATCCAAACTTAAGATTTTGTCTTACTGTTATCTGTATCAGCCAACTGGTTCAATCAGCCATTTTATTTAATGGCTACATTTTTAATGACTCAAATCAAATGAGTACCTAAAAGAGGCGCTTAGTCAAATCGTTGACTGCAACTGTAAGGTTTTTAACGAAAAGATTGAAAATGAACGTTGACCCCTTTAATTTAATTAAAGCACAACTTGTTTAGTTTCATTAATAATTAAATAAAACACTAGGGTTATAAAAATTATTGAAACACCTTGATGTTGAAGTACTTATGTAAGTTTTCTATAAATCTGATCTCTAACTTATCACTTAGCTCTTATTGCTAACTGTTCTGACATGCCTTTTTTGTATTTTCTCGAGAATTTCAAGATCACTGTGGATGGAGTGCACATAAAACTGTCACAGCTCCCACCGTCTGGTTGTTCAACCATAAAACTTTGTCGGTAGCTTGTCTGGCGGTTCGAATAAGTAGGTAACACAGCGATATTGTATTACTTACTAGCACGCAATTTTGGGATCTTGAAAAGGAATTTCGCTCATTTACAAAAGTTTTTTGTATTAGTGTGTGTAGCCATTGATTGAACACACACTCACTCACAACACTCACTTATATGAAAATAATTAGTCTCAAGTCCCAGTAGAGCAGTTCTAGATCTGTGTAAGGTTTGGTTTTTATAGGTAAGTCAATAAAAGTCAATTCATGTTACCTACTCACCTTTACTATATTAATAAGTACCTAAACCCTGTTGTGGCAAAGCACAGGCTGTGTATGCCAGAAAAAAAACTATACTTAAATCGGTACTAAAAAAATTTGAAAAACAATTTAAACAATCCTCCCAAGAGACAGTAGTTTTTATAAAACGTACAGTATTCACTAGTGCCGTATATTATCATTCCCTATACCCTAATCTCCGGAACATGTCTTTACCACTGTAACGGGCCCTTGGCGTTTTTTATTCATGACAGACAAGTTTATTAGCTGAAAATGGGTTCTTTACTCTTGTAGTGACAGTCGTGTGTTTTTTTTAACACTGAGAAATTATTCCAACTTTTGGTTGATGGAAAACATCAGTGTAATAACAGGGTGGACGGATACAGAAGAAGAAACACTCCTAGAAGCAATGGTAGCTCAACAGTCGGAGCCTTGTGAACCTTTAATTTTTTCGGAATCTATGTTCAAATTTATGCCGCTTGCTCGGCGGTAAAAACATTGTGAGGAAACTTGCAGATCACACTGGATGTGGTGTAGCCATGGTCCAAACGGTCTGGTTAACCTTTTCAAGGGTTACGAAAATCAGGCGACAATCGCTCCAAATGTAATAGACCACCAGACTAGCAAAATTTAAAATTATAGTCAATGCAATGAGGCGATATGTAATGACCAGTGATCGAAATAGGTAGACTGATTTGATGTACTTTGGTAGTGCTAGCATAATATAGATATGTCTTCTTTTTTTAAACTGATACAAAGAAATTCCGAAATCCGGGAGGCATGTCCATATTAACATCAATGTTTGAGACCATTAACCCCAAATCGATCTACCTATTCCGATTACTGGTAATGACGATTACTTATTATATCTGAATAAGTAAACTACGGTGGTTGTGGATCGCTTCCTTGCATCTTCGGCACACGCATTTTAATTCTAGAACTCAGAAGAATTTAGAACTTAAGGCATGCGCGCTTCTGGGTGTGTGTCGCTTTGTGTCCCCCCACTAGCGTGTATTTTATCCCTACCCTAAAACCGAATCTCTATTGTGTGCGCACAATAATCTGAACACGGTCCTCATAGATAACGTTTATCACAGCTGAAATCTGCCCACGCGCTGTCTACAAAATGCCAATAAAATATGCTGTGGCCGCATAGCCTACATTCTCGCACAAATACCGCAGCAGAGTACATATAGCGCAAACATTACGCAAGAAGCTACATGCAAAAGATATTAATTCACGCTCTACCATGCCTAATGAAAATCATAGTTTGTGTGCGTGCAACCATGGTCAAATCATAAGTGATTTAAATCTCTTTGAGGCAACAGATGGTTAGATCAACGTCAACATTGCACGCACCTCTGCTTGCTGTTCCATCGAATCTATTGTTATTATATTTCTGAATAAACATACATTTTTATTCTTTGAAATAATTAAATCGAAACAATTAACATGTACCTTTATATTTAAAACTCATAAAAATGGCACATGGATATAATAATAGCAAGTTTCAAAATAAATCATTACGTCATATCCTACAAAATAAGTACTTCGAAATCTAACTTCAGTATTTTTATTTATTTCTTCTATTCTTTACAGAGTTCAAGAAAGACTGGTCAGACCACGCTCTTTGGTGGCCTACGCGCAACAAATGGCTTTCAAGGCCCAAACACACCCTGGACCAGTACTGTGTCCACGCAGACGCCGCCCTCCACTTTACACCAATGCACAAACCGCTGAGGATCCAGCTCCCGGACCTCAGATACATAGACTGCAAGATAGACTTCTCAATAGACACATTCAGCGCTGTGATGCAACTTTGCAAGAGTCTCGGTGAGTAAAAAAGAAGGTCCCTTAATTTTTATAAATTACAGTATATTCCATTTATATCGATGCAACCGTGCAACTTTGTAATAATTTTGTAGTTAGCGATCAATGACCATTCTCCTTAAAAGGCTTATGACGTCAACATCTTATAAGGGGACGTCGATGTACCTAACGAAGATAGGATTTATGATGGCGGAGGCACGTGGAATAGAAATAAATTTAGCTCTAACAACATTGTAAACGCTTGTAAATCGTTCTACATTGCAGCCTGTTGAAGGTGCTTGTTGAGTTTACCTATTAGACTATAAGACTGTTAACTTGTTACGATTCTGTTAGATCATGTGAAAGTTAGAAAGAAGGTAAAGAGAGCCCTACTAGAGCCTTACTACTTCGAATGTCTTTGGTGGGACGAGTTATCGTTTTACAGCTCCACTACACTCTCATCTCACGTGTCTGGTGGAAGTACTCTAAATTACAATCAACAGTACATCAAGCTATACATTCCCAGTATAAACTGATCGCTTATTTTATCAAATATTTTAATGGCGCGAGGTCACCTTACTTTAGAAAGTTTCGCTTGAAATTGAGGGTACAATACAACTGATTTGTTATTTCTTTATTTCAGGTATAAGGCATCCAGAAGAGTTATCACTATGCTACCCCCTGGAACCGTCACACTTAAAACAGAACTACCAAAATCTCAAAGAGGCGAAAAGGATAAAGTCTTCACAGCCGCCAGACACAAATACATTTATAGCGGCGACGAGGGGGTCTTCGAATAGTTTGGACAGGTCTAATGGACCATGTCCTGCCACTCCGCCTCCGCCGAGGTCATTGTCAGCCACACCTGTAGCTTCACAACAGGTAAGTTCTGTCTGCAAATACTTGGCGCGGCGATTTGGAGTGCCATTTCTTTGGACTTCCTGCTAAAAGACAGTTAAAAACTCTTTATTGTACCTTACAGAGCGATTATATCGCCTTTAGTTATAACCTGATATAAGATAAGTACTGAACTATCTGTTATTATCTCCAGAACGGCACACTCCGCCGTTACGGAGGTCACATCTACAGCACACAGAGTGACGGCTCCAGCGACGGAGGGTACTGCGGTACCCCGCCCCGCGCGGCCTCTCTCGACGCCCTGGACTCCCTAGCGGATCTCTCACTAGCAGACTCGCCACTGGAACCAGACAGTCAGTCGCGGGAGTCGCTACTTACGCCGAAATCGTTGATGGAGAGGGCGCGGATGAATGTTGGGTATGTATACTATTTTATTTAGCGATTTTTAGTTTTAGTGTACATCTGTTCTCATGGCGTGTAACTCTTTCTATGTATTCTTTTGCTGTGTCGTTAGTAAGAATCAATCAAACTATATAGATCTAGTGAACACAGATCCTAATCCTAGCTAGAAGCTGTAGCATTGTTCACATTGGGTTATATTCCCTTCAGCCTCACTCCTAAATCTTATTCTAAGTTCTCCTGCCTCTTTCTCTTCTTTAAGAAGGAAAAGAGCCTAGTTTAAATTAAAAATTAGATGACGATATAGGTACTTTACATCTATAGACAATTTAAAATAAAAAAAATATTAAAACCATCATCTCGATGCAAATTAAGACTACACAAAAAGGCGAATCATCATCTTCTGTAATTTATAGTTTATCATTTTCCATTATAAATAAGAGAAAGAGATATCTAAACCAAAATAAGTTAGTTGGTGGATAAAAATTAGGCCTTTAGAAGGTTATATATTACTTACCAAGCCCCTCAGCTACAGCCTGATCTCCCTAAACTCATTCTACCTTTCTAAATCCCCCGAGTAAAAGGAATTAAGTAACCATATAAAATCCGTCGGACGCTGCCACGCTGCTTCCTTTCCCTGAATTAAAAATAGAAGATATTTATTAAGATACCAATCGATTTTGCAGCGCACTCTAGTGAGTTAACATCATAACACCAATCTAAGAACCATCGCTGATGAATTATCAACCCTTTACTGAAAACCATATCTGAATCGGTGCATTTATTTTGGAGATAAATGGCAACATTCGAGTGCACACACAGACACCAAAACAAACAAATGTACCTTCCCCTTTCGGCCGTGAATAAAAATTGTCAATGACATCTAAAATGTTTTTTACAGTTGGTTAGACTCGTCACTCTCCATAATGGAGCAGTACGTCCGTGAATGGGACACGTTGCAACTCCGGTTCAAGTTCTATTCGTTCTTCGACCTCACGCCGCGGGCGCAGGACGCGTCTCGTCTGAACCAGCTGTACCAGCAAGCGCGCTGGCAGATCCTCAACCAGGAAGTGCATTGTACTGAGGAGGAGATGCTGTTGTTCGCTGCTTTACAGGTAATGTTGCCTTGCTGATAATGTATTAGCCAGGTTTGGTACACCATTCAGTTATATTTGTTGATTGACTTGACGGCGCTTAAAAATAAATATTATTAATGTTAATTACGATACAGCTTTCGAGTCTAATGCCTGAGCCTAAAAGCCTCATATTAAATACAGAATATAGTTCTTTATATAAAGATTATAGGCAACCATTTAAGACCGGGCTCCCAGTGGAGTTTCGTATGCAAATTATGCAGATACGTGATATTGTGATTGGTATCACAATATCACGTATCACTGATGTTACCAGTGACTACCCAGTTCAGGAAGTCCCCAAACAGAAAAAAAGTCATAGTATTAATGCGGCCAAGCGTTTTTAGGGGTCCGCGGATTAAACGCAAGGCGTAAGCGGGACGGCGACGGGTCTGATCGGGAGTACGGCGGGTCTATTAACATACGTTTAAATGAGCGCCCACGCGCAGCTGGCGTGCGCTGGCCGCGCTTCGCCGCGAACGATAGTACAAAGGGAATCGTATACTCCTAACGCACACGGCATTCAAAAAGACCGCGCTGCCAATGCCCACTGGGTCCGCGGCGGCGCGGCATTTCCGTGGCTGCCCGCCGTAGATCTCACAAACCAGTTTGTATACACTAACGCAAACGGCGGTGCGGGCGGCTAGCTTAGCGCGCTTTACTAGAATGGCCGTCCTGAACTGACCGTCGTGTGCGTTAAGTACGCGTCGCGGGCATCGACGTGCAGACGAGGCTTTATTGCTTCGCGGTCAAAGAGACCGCCCCGCCCCGTCGTATTCGCAGCGCCTTAGATATTTAGCGTAAAGTTGAGAAACATCGGTTTAAAGTATCGATAACCAGAACATCGTTAACTCCAGCTGCAAATCGAGCTGCAGACCCTCGCGGGCGGCAGCGCGGACGCGGCGGACGGGGGCGCGGCGCCGGCGCCGGCCGCGCCCGAGGACGAGATCGACGCCGCGCTCAGCGAGCTGCAGGCGCAGCTGGAGGGCGGGCCCCCCGCGCGGCACGACATCACCAGCGTGCCCGAGCTCGCCGGCTTCCTCAAGTACCTCAGGTGAGACATTATAGCGCCGACGCACGCACACACAGAGAGAGAGACTCCGACGTACACGTACTCGCACACGCACAGAAACATACCTTTGTAATGTTATAGTAATATCATTGTCGTATATTTTGTTACCCCTGATTTGATATGGGAGAGTGGTCTCTCCTGGCGCAAGTGTTGTTCCAACATTCAAAAGAAGTGGTTCTGCCTTCGTATTTATATATATAACTATGCTTCTACGGGTTCTTATGAGAGTTGACAACGTCTGCTGGGACAGCTAGTGCAGAAATGAAATAAAGTGCTTAACAAGACAAAACAATAAAAAACATTTTTATAAAGAAAAAGAAAAAAGAAGATAAATTGGTATTTCATTTTATATGTTATAATGATATAAAATTATGGTCACTGTTTCGATGTGGTGTCTAAAGATACCAGCTCAGCGTGCGCTGCAGAAAATTGCAGCACTGATTTTCAGCTTAAATTCTTCTGGATTTCCTTCGGGTAGCGTTTTCTCTGTAGAAGCCTAGCTTAGACCTTTCCTCGTCCAGCCAGAGGCGGAACTACGAACGAATACATGGGGTTTTAACCCGTAGTTCCAACTCATTTAATATCTGCGGTGGACACCGTCAGGTTTTAAGTGGGAATACGTGTCTCATTTCTAAGTTAGGAGAGTCCTGGCCGCTGTGTGGTATGCGTAACCTATTTTCCTGAAGATAAAGGCCTTTCCTTTTAAGGTCTGCACAGACGAAGGGACTTATCACAAACAGGCCGGAAGTTTGATGGCTTCATGAACTAAACACTTAAATATTCAGAGATTACTATAATTCACTTAAAGTTTAAGAACAATTGTGGGTTCCGGTTAAACAGAGGAATTTTGGGCGATATTTTGTATACTTAAGTCCTTCGTCTACGTACTTAGCCGATACAGATGTAAGCAATCTATTTTGTCGGACAAAAAGTCCCTCGTCTATAGAGGCCATTAGGTGACATTTACACGGTAACGCATGTCGTGTTGACACGCATCTGTGTTGATCATCGTGTCTCGAGTCTGTACGATTCCAAAGCAGTCACTGTGACTTTAATCACAATTATAAACTTCTATACAGTAAGGTACCTATGAACGTTCGAAATGGTACATAGAGACGCACGCCTCAACAAGAGCCAAGCGGCACAAGCGGTCATCGCAGTGCTATCAGTCGCGGATGCAGAATACTGCCGAGCCGAGACGAGTTGTCAGTTGTCACGCTTTGCGATTATTTCTATAGAATTATTACTAAACAAAAAACTATTTCAATTTACAAAAAATATATGGCTAACCCTAACGACCTGACGACAAATAAATAAATCGAACTCGGGACCTCAGAGATGGCGACGCCAAGTCCGGTGTACTCGCCTCTCGGCTACGGAGATCGTCAAATCCTATACACTAGCCTTTTTAGCCACTAGCCTAACCTACCCAAAAAGTTAAAGATCATTCAACAGATTTTCAACTTTAAGTCCGACATGGAGAGATCAATATCAATTGAAAAAAAATAGTTTTTTGGTAGGTTGACGTGCTGTTCTCTGTACTTACTTTGTTCGTACCAAAAAGGAGCAAAATTGTAACAATTTATTTTGTTTAGCTTCATAATTATTCTAATAATAAATAATTTAATTTTAAACTAATTGTTTTTGCATGTAATCATAATTATCATCTCATTATGTCAATAACATCATTATAAATTATCATTAGCATTCTTTATTATTAGCATTATCTATAAATTAATTAGAATTTTATTTAGAATCTTTCTTTTATTTTAATATACGTATTTGTTTTAATTGTATTGTTGCAATCAATATCACATTTTTATTAAATTGGTGTTGTCTTCTTCCATTCGGGTGGCGTCGGCGAGTAGCAAGTGCCAGAACGAGTTCTGTACCATCGCGTAAGACACAGTTTTTACCCCACACCCATAGTGCCCGTACCAGCAATAAAACTGAACTAAATTACCTCACAATAGGCCTGATTCCGTGTAGTCACTTATTCATTAATGTTAAGGAAAGTACGGTGTTACGGAAGTACCGTATGTTTTTTTATCGCTGAAAACTTGCAGATTTTATTTTATAGTATCTTGGTATCTAATATTTTTTATCAACATTCATAACGTTCGGTACTATTGCCCAGAAAACTAAATTAAGGATTTTTCTTTTGTGCATTACACAGGTCTTGTCACGATAATTAAATATGTGTAATGATGAGTGAAAATCGCGAATCTTTAAAAGTGACTTTTTCTTTTGTGTTTTAATAGGTTTGGAATTACAGACTTTCTTAAATTGTCTATGGATACTGTTGGGCTTTTTAATATAACAGATGGTACCTGCCTTGTTGATCGTTTTGGAAAAAGATATACAATGTTTTTTTGTGGCTGAAATCTCAGAATTAAGCTAAATAATCGAAGCAAATTTCTCATCGTCCACTGTATTATTTCTAGTTGCTCGGTAGTTCGGTACTAAATAAGCACGCCATGTACAGAACCTAACTAAATATACTAATACACGTAACTATTATTATCTGTAAATATGTCTACTGACTGGCACTTCTGTATAAGATATAGACACGTACTTTTCAATGTAAATATATAATTAATGTATTTATGAGTATCGCTTTGCGAAAACTTGTTATTTCATAGTTAGAACACTAACTCAAATTCTTATTCATAGGAACGGTAAAAAATATACAGTGTAGATTTAAGGAATCTCAATAATAAAGGAGGTAAATGTGTTCAACAATACAAACAACTTTTACCACAGGATCAACATCGAAATGGTGAAAACAGTTTTAGATGCTCCATACATTATCGTCGAGGTAGAGAGTTAGTTTGTATCATCGAGAAGAAATACGAACCGTCTTTCTCCGAAACTAGTTAGTGATTTTTTAACTTACATTTAGTATGAAATGACAAGTCTTGTCATCTCTTGCCAACAGTACATACATATACAGATAAAAAATTGGCAGTAAATGTTGTCGAACAAATCATATGACATTTGTACTTATGGGTATGTGCACCATAGTTTGTATGGAACACCTGAAAATGTTTTCTCGATTTCGATGTTGATAAGTTTGATAACATAGTCAAAGTTGTTCGTATTGATAAACACATTCACCCCCTTCAATATTGAGACTGACTAAATTTACATCCTGTATTCAAGCAAATCCATTTTTTTTTGTTTGGTTATTTAAAAACTGTTTACAATTGCAAATGAAGTTAGCAACAATAACAACAGTTAACCTCTAGCGAGAACTATTGCCAATTAGCTGAACTTATTGCAGGCCGAAGCGCTTCACCCTGAAGGCGTACAAGCGCGGCTGGGTGTCGTGCCGCGACGGCGTGTTGCGCATCCACGCGTCGCGCGACGCCGCCGCCAGGGGCGACGCCCCCTCCTACGCCGTCGAGCTTAGGGGCGCTGAGGTAAGCACAATTTTAATAACAACATACCAAACGTAAGCGGCCGTAAAGAATACACTTCTCCACCGCCAGAAAGAGGCGTATCGTAAGCGACTTTAGCACGAGACGGGCAGAAGCCTGTGTGCGAAATCGTATAAAAAACTGCGCTCGCTAACCCGCCAGCCAAGGGTGGCAAATAATGGCAATACCCCCAATGAAACTCATTAGCTCCCCCAATGATGTCTATGTTTAGCAGTGGACGTCCTATGGCTGATATGATAATGAAGATGAAACGTAGTGTAGCCCAGTTCGATAAACCGACAACCTTAGGCTGGCAGTGGCTGGATGATAAAAGCGGGAGATCGTGTTCTGTGGCGCTCTTGGGAAGAGGCTTACGTCCAGCTGTGGACTGCAATTGGCTGACATGATAATTATCTTTATGTATCGTCCTCCTCAAAACGGTTTCCTCAGTGCTGAGGGTACTGATTTGCTCAATGGAGTATTCTGTTGCGTACTATCCGGCGCCATCTGCTTCGGTCAATCACAAACTGCAGAGCATCTTGGATGGATTAATGATTTTATGTATCATTTTTAGCAAATTACTTTGCAAGTATTGCAGAATACAATATATTGAATTATAATAACTTATATTGAATTATATTGTGTGAAATTTTTTGAAACGCGCAGGCGCCTTAAATGAAGAATATTTATCACATGACCACACATACTATTATGTTTTACTAAGTAAGCAAGGTGCCTTGCCCCTGCCTAGCAATATTGTTGCACGTATTATTCCATTTATTTTTGAGTGCCGCCACATGGCTGATAATATTGTGATGTCCGAAAAAAATTTTAAAAATAAAAAGTCCGAATAAAAGTTTCAGTGTAGGTTGGCTTCGGTAACGCGTCGCATGATGTCCTGCTGCTATGAAAAATACTTTGAATGTGTTTTCGCGGAAACAGTCGCTAGTAGAAAAGTTCGGCCCTACGCCGAACGCCACGAATCAGACTGGTACGTCATAGGTTACTTTAACCGCGAGCGTATTTAGCCGAACTTTCGGCGCCCTAATTTCAGCAGATATGATAACTTTGTGTCATTTCAGGTGACCCCGGACGCGCACCCCGCGTCGGGCCGGTACAGCATCAAGCTGGAGGTGCCAGCAGACGACACCATGCACGAGATGTGGCTAAAGTGTGAAAACGTAAGCTTCACTTTCTAGTTCTTCTTCGACTCATTACTAAGGCTCAGCTGTCTGTCAGTCTGTCATAGGGCTCAGCTGTCTCTGGTGGGATTCAAGTCCACGACCTTTCGCTATCCGGGCGACAGCTCTTCCAACTTAGCTAGTACGGAGGATTTAGTTAGGAGTGTTTAAAGCTGTTAGTAAGCCAGCATTGTTTCATCAATGTCCTGAATTTTAATATACTCAATCTTGCGTCAAACACACCCAATATAAACCATGATATAAATAAACCCATATAATGCTAGAGTCTGTTTTCGAATCGATGTCTGTGTGGAGCCTGAATACATTTGTGATTTGAGTACTTTTTAGCCATATAATTGTTTGAGCACAATAAGCCTTCCTCTTTCGATTGATGGCGTGAATTCACGTCGACAAAACCAAACACGCTGGCAGTAGCGTCATCTGTAATTAGCTTTGCATGTGCTTCCCCATAGTTATAATCTGGAAGTCAGGGGGCGGCCTACGTTCAGCAGTAGACGTCCTATGGCTGAAACAGGGCGTGCCAGCCGATGGCCCAGAGGGGGGAAAGTCGTTAAAAATGAGGAATGAGGAAAGTATAAATTGTGGGTACAATCTTGAGACCATGAAGCTCTTCATACTCGTAGTGCTCTTACCTCTACGTAAATTGTTATAAGAACGGTACAAAGTCCAATGTGTAAAACTCCCCACGGGCTTATGAATTTTTTTGAATGTCTAGGGGGAGCATCTGCCCCTCCCTACGCCCCTTGGAGACGCTCTGGGCCGAAATGATGAAGATCATGATGATCGATTACATCTGACAGGAGGAGCAATACGCGGAGTGGGTAGCGGCATGCCGCCTCGGGTCCCGCGGCCGCTCGCTGGCCGACCCGACGTTCGTGACGGAGGCGACCGCGGTGAGGACGCTGCTGGCGCTGCAGCGGCCGCAGCCCGGCGCCGCGCTGCAGCAGCAGAGCGTGCCGCACCTGGACCACCTGCAGCCGGAGAACTTCTTGGCGCCGAGGTTCCTGAAGAAGCTGAAAGGGAAGGTGAGTGCGGGGAGATTTTACTGCAGGGTTGTGTTTTGGGTCGTTACCAGATGCAAGAGGCATCAAAACACTACTTGCCCGACCCGACCTTCGTGACAGAAACGGCCGCTGTTAGGACGCTACTGCTGCAGCAACAGAGCGTGACGAATTTAAACCCTTTGCAGCCGGAGAACTTCTCGGTACCGTCGTCCCTGTAGAAACTGAAAGGGAAGGTTAGTGCGGAGAGATATTACTGCAGGGTAGTGTTTTGGGTCGTTACCAGACGCAAACTTCGTCGTGGTATAGAAGCATCAAAACAGTACTTGGCCGACCGAACCTTCGTGACGGAAATGGCCGCTGTTAGGACGCTACTGGCGCTGCAGCGGCCGCAGAGCACTGCGACACGCCGCACCTAGACCACCTGCAGCCGGAGAACTTCTTGGCGCCGAGGTTCCTGAAGAAGCTGAAAGGGCAGGTGAGTGCGGGGAGGTTTTACTGCAGGGTTGTGTTTTGGGTCGTTACCTACTAGATCCGAACTTTGTCGCCATATATAGGGATCCACTGAGTTTCCTGAAAAAACTGAAAGGGAAGGGAACAGGCTAAGGATGATAGTCCATTAGCCTGGATCCTTAAAGAATCCTGCCTAGTCATCAGTTGCCAGCAATATCTCTATGTCAAGTCACTATTAGGATATCGGGCGTAGAGTGAACAACGACCGAGTACTACTTTCCGTTACAAAAAGGTACAATGAATTTTAAGGGCTAAGGAACTTCTACTGCTCAAATATAATTTTCCACAGGATCAACATCTAAATCTCAAAAATAAACCTCTGTTTACAATTTGATGTCAGCTGGTCAGCGGTTTAGTATGGGGAAACGTTTACCTTATAAAAAAGTTGTTGTATAGAGCAGTAGCGTCCTTCCTTAAGGAAGTTACCCAGTGAACTAGTACCTTATAGCTATTCAGTAGCAGTGGGTATCATGCGACGTCCCCATTCAACGAAAAAACCTTTTTTTCTAGTTCACCCAACGCCTCCTTGAGAGCCACGCGAACGTCAAAGACCTGCCGCTCCTGGAAGCGAAGCTGCAGTACATCAAGACCTGGCAGAACCTGCCCGACTACGGGCAGACGCTGTTCGTGGTGCGCTTCATGGGCCACCGCAAGGACGAGATCATCAGCATCGCCAACAACCGCATCATGAGGCTCGACCCCAACACCGGCGACCATATCAAGACTTGGCGGTTTAGTACTATGAAGGTAAATAATAAGCACATTAAAAAAAAGGTTCGTAATCTCGGAACGCTCTTCCACTGTTCCGAGATCGTGTCCATGAGCGATGTATACTTGTGCGTTGCTCGATACTTTTGATACCCGTAACTAATATTTATGGTGTGCACAGTCAACACCTTATCAAATAAAATGTCAGATTTCCTTGACCGACTTTCATCTTAAAAGTTGAACGCGTAAATATCAATATCAATCCGGAAGCACTGGCTAAGCTAATCTCAGATGGCGCCAGCGTCCACATAAATGTCAATGTCATAAAATTGTTGTGCTCGTTGTGTATTTGCAAATGACTTACTCACTAAGGCAACGTTTTGAACAGAGATTCAATGGCTGTGTTTATTTATATAATATCGGAATGTGTTTGACACAAGTTTGAGAACTTAGCAGAACCTATAACGTAGTGAATTTTTGATCAGTGGCAGACCCGCTGAATCAGTGATCAAGTAATCACTATGGGCAAAACCAAAACACAATGCGACATCTGTCGGTATAAAAATTCATCCTTAATGCAGAAAGCAGGATAATGTGTTTTGACTTGATAGGTGTCCTAGTGTCAGTTAGATATTTTTAACATGAATTTGAATTGTTTTAGGCATGGAACGTCAACTGGGAGATAAAACACATGATGGTGCAATTCGAGGAGGGCAACATCATATTCTCAGTCCAATCGGCCGACTGCAAAGTGGTTCACGAGTTCATTGGCGGTTACATCTTCCTCTCCATGCGGTCCAAGGACGCCAACCAGACCTTGGACGAAGAGTCATTCCACAAACTCACAGGAGGATGGACGTAAGGGATACGGAATGTGAACACACTAGGGAGCAGGGCCGTAACTAGGGCAGCGCCCATGCACAGGGCCGGAACGGTGGGGGGGTGGGGAGGGTTGGTTTAGAAATGTCCAGTCCATATGTATGTAGGTTACGGCAATGATAGGTAAAGGACGCTACTAGGTAGAGTAGGCGTAAGAAAATATGGTGAATAAGTACAAGTTAAATTTGAGATTGACTGTACAAGACACACACACATCGTTCGTACGTTTAAGCGCGTGTTCGTAGGACTTGAGTTGGTGCTAAAACGCGTCTAAAGTGCGGCTGAACGAATAACGGAGTTTTTTTTTAAATAAGTTTAAACTGCATTCATAGAATTTCTTTTTTTCAGTCTCCTATTCAATTTTATTACTTAACTTCCGCTTAAGGGAGGGGTGGGGAGGGGAGGGGAGGGGGGGCGGTGAGTACTTAGAATGCCCCCCTTACAACCCCCTTAAAAAAAAGTTAATAAAATAGGCCTTGTCTAGTAGTTGTTAGTTATATCTTTGTCTATCACATGGGCTTTTCTTCAATCTCACTGCCTAAATGTTAATAAATTGTAAAAACAAAAGGTGTGTTAATAATAATGACAAGGCTTATAAAATGTGCTTTGCATGCACAGAATAATCTCAAAGCTTTCTAACTTGAGAAGGTTGGTAGAGCAATGGCAAAGTAACACATATTTTTGTACCAAGAAACATAAGTATAATATAATTTACTGACTTCATTTACCTAGATTTTAATGTAGTGCTTCCATAACTATGTATTTAGCAAACTTTAAAATGCCAAATATAATTTTGATGCAGATTTATACATCACTTTTAGATAAATCAAAATTAGCGAAATACTTTTTTATAACGATGCTTTTATAAATATAATAGATAAGAATGTAAGTTATAATAATTATTGTTCTTTAATGTTTATTAATTTAATTTTATGTTTAACAAATATGTAATTTAAACATAAAGTGCCATTGAGTAAGAATAATATTTCAGGTGCTTTTATGAAATATGTATAATTGTAGAATAAGGAACTTGAGTGGCCTTAACTTTTATAAAGATTATTGTCAGATTTTAATTATCATATTTTGTAAATAAATTATATGACTATACGATTTATTACATAAATGCTATGCATGGTAGGATAGTCCCAGAGTTAACAAGGAATTAAGATTCATTTTGCTTTTAAAATTACGTAGTTAACACGTTCAAAGATTTAATTTTATTTTTGTGGACACCTAGTCTCATTGAGATCGCGCATTAAATGCTGTCACGTTAAATATAGTGAATACGAGTATTAACAAATTTTGCCTTATTTTATGATAGGTATATTGTACAAATTGTATGTACACATTAATAAATTTAGTGTCTGTAAATGAATGTCAGAATAAATGTAAATGAATAACAAATTATAAATGCCTTTTATTTTACATCAATCATTTAACTTTTAACATAGATAGTATAAAACGCCTAATAGTAAAAAAATGGCTAAAATAATATTAAAATGAAGTTAGGAATAAAACGAGATATGGTATTCTAAAAATTTGCGGTGTAATTTATCAAATTGTATCTCCAGTACTTTGTAGCGTTGCCATGCTTCGAAAGTGTAGTAAAATACATTGAGATTGGGATTTAGTCCTTACTGCACAAAGAAATGGGCATTGCGATGTTGGTCTCACATTTAAAAAATCTGATGCGGGCTGAGTAAATACGTTCGGCTTTTTTTTTATAGATTTAGGTAACACAATTTTTCAACTCAAGCCACATAATCAATGTCCACGAACGTGTTAAAATTATTACGAGAACGAAGTATACTGAGTTAGGTACCGCATATGGTGTTGTATGGACGGCGGGGTCACGGGCGGTATGGATAGGACTAGAGCGCACGAGCCAGCCACTTCATTAACTTTCATCTCCGTCTGGCTCGCGGACCACAGCACTGAGGGCTCCAGGTCGCCTCGAGAGTTGCCAGTGTATTCTTCTACAGCCAACTTCTCCGCTAGCTGCCCGCCGCACGTAGTGAACATCGTGAAGAATATGAGGCGGTTTCCTGAAAATTTGACAATTATACAAATTTGAAGACTGGTCTAGTGATTCGTTTTTCGAAATACAAAGCCAACAGAAAGTTTGCCTAACTATGCGCTATAATACAGATTACAAGCTATGCTTAGTTCAGGGATAGATAATAATTGTTTTAATTTTTTTTTTTTTTTTTTAATTATTACTGCTGATAATTGATGCACCATCTTTAGGAGCACTGGTAATCTAGTCTAGTAGTAATAGTTTGGTGTCTCTTCGACTAGCATACTCACCATACCATAGCGGTCTTTCATGTTGAATGCTAATTGATTCCTAAATAGTTCTAAATAGTGCCTAAAAAAAATTTATAGTTCTCTTATATTAACGAAATTATAGTCAGTTTGGTGAGTACGCTAGGAGGTTCTACGCCTAGCATACCTACTCATCTCTGTGCTCTCATACAATTAATATCTCAATAAATAGTGCTTGAAATAGTTTCTAATGAGTGTAATTTTTACCCGACTAGCTTAGTAGACGTATACTCGTTGTCCAAGATAAGCGACAAAATGCGACGCAACGCGATGCGACTTATTACAATACAAATATTTTGTGTCAGTTCGAGTCGCGATCCACGCGTAGGCATAGATACTCTTTGATATTTTGTACTACGTTGCCTTGCCGCGTTAGTCGCTTAGTTAAAAAATGTCTTAGCTTTACGATAACAAAATATGAATTGATTTAGGCTTACCTAAATTGCATACAGTAGTGGGCGGATAATAGAACTCTGCTATAAGTTGTATGCTGAAGTCGTCATCAGGCCTAAACCTGTACAAGTTGTTGAAGTAATTTTGTGTGCAATAGATGTAATCTTTATATGAAATCATACAGTCTATCCGTGTATCATTACTGGTCACTGTGGTCCATCGATCAGAAGTACCAGAATCATCATAGCGGTATATGTTTTTGTGTCCCGCAGCATACACTTTATTGTTATGCACACATACAGCTGGGCTTTGGATTGCGTCGGGTAATTTTGCAATTTTTCTAAAACTTCTCTGCTTCAAGTCGTACATGACTGCAGTGTCTAAAACTACCCTGCAAAAAATAAAATCCTTTTTTTTTAACGTAGTGCAGTGTAAGAATCTGAGACAGTAAAATAACATGCATTGAGCCACTGTTTTTGCAACAAAGATTTACACATACATTGCTCTGATTCTAAAGTAAGTAGCCGAATTAGTAAGTGTTACAGAAACCTTTTTACATTGACCCGACCGAGAATCGAACCCGGAACCTGATGGCAATGCCAAGTCCGGCATGCTAAATTAGGAGAACTAAGTGCTCAAACAGACATGGCCAGTCTTTGTTTTATACTATAGATAAAGATTATTTTGAACCTATAAAATGGACTAACCTAAACCCACCTACACCTCCAACAATAAACAGTGAGTCATCAACAACTGCAACACCTCCATGTCTTCTGGATGGTAGCTCCACCCCATGCCTGGTCCATTCCATCCTCAAAGTGTCATACACTTTCACATCCCTCATAAATGAGCCAGTTCCTCTACCATACTCCCCACACACAACTACCAACTTTGTTGGGCCCCAAGAAACAATATTCCAACCCCATAAATTTTTCTCCGCTACTTCGATCCACTTCTCAAAACCTTTTTCCTTGCTAAAAGTATACATATAATGAGGTTCTACTTCCGGCTTTATATCGTTAACTCTCATCAACATGATAGGAACCGTTGGAGTGTATAATAGCTGTCTACTTCTATTCTGCATTATTAAACTTAAAACCTCATTGTATACTCTCTCAGTGAACATTTCGCATAGATTAGTCTTCTGTTCATTTACAACTAGCGGTGATAAATCTAAATTTCTCCCAGACAACTCATAAAGGCAATCAATTACTTTACTACCAAGGCTGTTGGCAAAGTCTGCTGCTAATACCTTCATTTCCTCCAATTCTGAGGTGCTTAGTTTTTTGATGTCTAAACAACAAAGGACTAACAATAAAGCATCAGCTCCAGTCTCATTATTTATAATCCATTCCAAGCCAAATTTAAAAACATCAAATTCATTCAGTGTGTCTAAGTATGGATGCGATAGATACCAATACAACCTCTGAATCGATGGGACATACTGTGGCTTCATTGCTTTGAAAGACAGTAAACCAAACGCAGCTGACAACTGCTCCAATTTCGAATAAGATGAGCTTTCAGCTATTGCTAATGTTTGCATCCAATTGGTTATAGATAATTGAAGATCTAAGCAGTATTCAATTTGTTTTATAAGTTCAGTAATTTGCAGGAAATTTGCAGCAATCGCTAGTTCACTAATGGTGGTTAGGGTAAGCTCAGAGAGGTCTATTAAACCAATTTCCATGTATTTCAATATTAATTTCATAGAATCAGCATCAACCATCTGTAGGTAAGAAAGTAATTTAAAATAAAAAGGAATTCAATACACTACAGAAAACTATTGTTATGGTGACCCAATATGAGTTCATTTCTATATCCTGGTTCTGTAGTGTTGACGAGTTTAATGGATGTTTCATTACATATTTTTTTTTGTTGTGTCATTATTTATCTCGAGGAGCAATAGTTGTCCTCGGCAACAATAATTTTTATTGACAATTAAGAAACTGTATGAAACACATAAAATCGCTTGTGTCTCCTTGTCTGACATGAAAGTCAGTTTAATGTGTCCAAACACTTCCACTTAATATAAATGATAGTCTGGATTATGATTTCATACATAACAGAGGTAACGGGCATGTGCACTTTTCCGCGTAGGCATACAGTGTCAGTGCTGTCAAAACTGCTAGGGTGCTAGGGTGTCTTGAATGAGTCTTGATTTCGATTCACAAGGCACCAAGGTACAGTCTGACGGTAGATTCATAAGTATATTGATATTTAACAAAAAAAAACTCTACCCACGATGTTGAAAATATTGATTTAATAAAGTAATTAAATACTTACATCGATAGTTATTTCTTGTTTCTTATTTTCAACATAGTTCCCGCTAAACATAGCGCGAAAATAATCGCTGTGTTCGCAAAGGACATCTTTTTTTACCTTGAATATTTGACTATCTATAATTAAAGAGACTTCCTCCATACTCCTTTTTGTTTCGTGAATAAATAGATAAAGCCTTTGACTTTGCACAATTATTCAGTTTTATCTGAATATTTTCGCTAAAGCGAAAATCACCTGTTTTTGCCGGAACGGGTCAAGAAATAATAAACGTCAAAAGTTTACCGAAAGTTTTTCTCATTTTGTATCCGATTCCGAATCATGTCAAAGTCTATTTTTTTACAAGCTCAAGTTTGATCAAGGAATTTGTACTTCGTACAACTTGATTGATTCGGACCAAAGAGTAAAATAATACTCGGACTTTGGCTTGACTATTTCAGAATAATTGATATAAAAAAAAAGACCAACATAAGTGTATGAAAAACTTGTTGTTAAAAAACGGTGCTTAGTTTCAGCAAACCTCTAGCGGACGGCATGGCATTCCAGAATGTCATTTCTCCCGCAGTCGATATTGACTTTGATTGGTAACGTAATAAGGTTCTGGTTGGCCTGATACTTTTTTAGTGGAATGAATGATAAATTAACTAGTCGGTTAATTTAACTAGTCCATCTATTTAACGCTCATGTCTATATGGCGGATACATGCTCATCATTTATGTACGAAAAACTGCGTTTTAGTGAGTTAAAAGTGAAAAAAGGTAAGTTATTTACCATGATATATTTATTGTTTTTAGTATTAAGTGTTAACAATCATTGTTCAGTGTAAATTGAAATTATGTTGTAGGCGCGCGAGCAATATCGACTCGCAACATTGGGACCTTTTCCGTTTATTGCTTTCTAAAACCTATACCAATTAGCAAAATGAAACAGAAAAAAAAACATATATTCTTGAATAAGTTACCTACTTATCGTAATAAACATGAAGTGGCTAAATTTAATAATCTTTTCACATTTTATTTCTCAAAAGCGCGCTGTTTTCTGCGAGAGCCAAATTATGTAATAGAAATGGCCCAACTTCATGGGCCTAAAGATTATATTATTATTATGGGACTGTACCCATATTTTATCTTAATAGAGAGGTAAAATACTGTAGAATATAAATGTACATAGTATCAAAATGTTACTTGTCTCAAATACTTATAACAAGCATTTTATTTTATACGGACGCATTTCTGGTGCGTCAGCGTAACAATGGCAGTATTGTTGGTCGATAAGAAGTAATATAAACATCACAAAACTCACGGATCTGCATGTAAGTAGTTACTGTTTCAATAGCTTCTTAAAAATGTAACCCAAACCGTCCTAAGTGTAAACATCTGGCCTCACAAACAATAACAAAGCGTTAAGCGCCGAGCGCAGCAAAAAATAAACGGTCGGTGTCAAGTGGCTCCGGCCATGTCACACGGCCGGCGCGGAAGGTCGCCGGGTCGGAAAGTAAACCATTTCATCATTTTTGTATGAAATTCGGAAAAAGTCCGCGTGCATGTAGTCCGAAAAGATGCTTTCCATTTGCGAGTGTGGTCTCGACGAAGGAACAGCCAATCACATATTTTTTAATTGCCCCATTATCGGCGCTTCTTTATTTGACTTCCTTCTCCTCCTCCCCTAAAAGCTTTCCTCACCCATCTAATATTAAATGTTTACTAAACTCTTTGAATCCCTCGCTAGCTTTTAAAATCTGTCTCAAAATTCATTAAGTCCAAAAATATTAACTTGTGACGGTGGTGAAAAGTAAAAATGGACTTTTCTTGTCATTTTTATTTTCCCTTCTCTTACCAAAAGCATGATTTTAAAAATTAAGTTTCAATTTAGTATAAAATTAAGTATTAACTTTGTATTGTGTTGTCTCTTTGTTTTAGTTAGATACTTAAAAATTCTCATAGATTTTTTTAAAATTAAAATTTGTTACATAATCTTACCGTCTAAATTCTTCGCGCGTGATATTGGCGGGACAGTGTAACCCACTGGTGGTAAAACACACGTTCATCATCGCCACCAAAAAGAAAAGAAGGAGAATGAAGCAAATTGATTGAAATCGGACCAAGACCATGACGTATTTTTTTCCATACTCTGTCTAGCCTGTGGTGTATACAATCTGTCATCTCAGTCTCAAGATTTGGCTGTATGGCTCTGTAACATTGCCTTTCCCTTTGAGGATAAATATTACTACTACTGTCATCTCAGATGGCAGACGACACATCTGTCTGACATTGACGTCGGTCTGTCAAGTGGTGTTTTTTTCCCTCTCTATCTAGCGGCTGAAGTAATTTTGAAACTGAGTTATTTTTATTTCTTTTCTTTAACAAAGCTTTTTGGTTTGTAGTTGACGAGTCAAAGTAAATCTGTACGAGTTTTTGCATGTATCGGTGACAATAGTATTACAATGGCTGCTACAGCTACTGCGACAACAGCTTCTGTAGAAGAGGACTTAGATGAGTGTGGACCTCAGTTGATCAACAAACTAGAGGTAAACAAAAAAAATGCTTTTAACATGTTGCGACAAGTACAGAACAGAAACAGGCAGTATTATAATTTGTAGTATACATTTGTGCCTCCTAATACAAGGATGTTAATTCCTTCAAGACTATGATAATTAGGGTGTTGCATCGCGCACATTTACAATTTATTTCCAATAAAAACTGCTTAATTTTTTTTTACTAACAAGGGCAATGGTATCACATCTGGTGACATTAAGAAATTGGAAGAAGCTGGCTACCACACCGTAGAGTCAGTAGCATATGCTCCAAAGAAATGGCTTATCACTATAAAAGGTATATCCGAGGCAAAGGCTGACAAAATTTTAGCAGAGGCCTCTAAATTGGTTCCTATGGGCTTCACAACAGCTACAGAGTTCCACCAAAAAAGGTAATAAAATAACACTAATACTCATATTAATTATAGGCACTTATTTTACAGGTAAGACAGTTTTTAACTTTCTGATTTAAAATGTAGTAAGTGCAAAGTAGGTTAGGTAGGTTTAGGTTTTAAAGTCCATGCATTCATGTTTAAGCATACTGCACACAAGGCATTAGTGGGACGGTAACAGGGCGGGTACTTTATTATTATATTTCTTAAAAAATTTAACTTCCCCAAAATTGTAGACATCAATAGGTAATAATGATTTAATTTTTAAAATTAGGTATAATTAGGTATAAATTCATTCCATGCAAGTTAAAAAAAAAAAGTTTATTATTACTAATGTTTATTAAATCTATGCTTAGCAGTAACAATTGGGTACCTCAAAACAATATTCTGATATCATCTGTTTTTTGGTACTTATACATTTTTATTCATTTAACTTTGTTTAAAGCTACTTATGTGTCTTTATAATTACTATGTTATGTTAAACAGTTTAGGGGAATATTGCAATTTGGCAGCTTATAAAAAGTTTGCCACTTGATTGGTGTGTAATCTTACCTATAGCATATTTATTTATACTATAATTTATTTATTGATTTACAAAATAATTTATTTCAGGCAAATGGTGTACTAAGTACCCGTTCTATTAAAAGGCCCATAAAATAATAACTTATGGAGTTATATAAACAATGATAATATTATAACATCATGTCGCCGTCCCCATCAAACACTATGGTAATAGCTATTACGACAGATTCAGTTTTATCGCAGATTCGTTAAGCTGAGACCCTAATACATTACTGTATTTTTTTTCAAGACGATGCTCTGTTTACTTTTAGATTTAGAATTTTTGTAAAGATCTTTAAGGTTTAATTCGACTTAAGACGTCATACAAAATTTTACTCGATTAATGACGCATTGATCTATTACCAAACCATTAAAGTGAAACTTTTAAGGTAAGCTACTATTACCATATTGTTCGAGTGAAAAATGTTACGAGACTTTGCATCGAACGTGTTTAGCAAGATCTGTTAATAAATTAATAACGATTTCCTCCAATAATCGTACCAATTATCTAGCCCCAAACTAAGAAAATCTTGTATTATAGCTACTAAATTATAGATAGACATCATTAAAAACATTATATAAACATCCATGACTCAGGTACAAATGAGCTCTCATCACACAAATTGATCTTTGCGGGTATTGAATCTGCAACCGCGTCTGATGTGTAGTGCTCTGAATGAAGATGATATCGCAATGCCAGAAATGTATTATACGTAAATGTGGTGATATTCTGATAAAATTAATATTTACTAATTATAAATACTAATATTCATCATCATTTCAGCCTTAGGACGTCCACTGCTGAACATAGGCCTCCCCCAGTGACTTCCAGATTGGCTGGTTGGAAGCGGCCCGCATCCAGCGGCTTCCTGCAACCTTTACTAGGTCGTCTGTCCACCTTGTAGGTGGACGTCCTACGCTGCGCTTGCCGGTACGTGGCCTCCATTCCAGAACCTTTCTGCCCCATCGGCCGTCAGTTCTACGTGCTATGTGCCCTGCCCACTGCCACTTCAGCTTGCTTATCCGTTGGGCTATGTCAGCAACTTTTGTTCGTTTACGAATCTCCTCATTCCTGAGTCGATCTCGCAAAGAAACACCGAGCATAGCCCTTTCCATAGCACGCTGTGCAACCTTGAGCTTTCTTATGAGGCCCGTAGTGAGACGCCACGTTACAGTTCCATATGTCATCACTGGTAATACACACTGGTTGTAGACTTTCGTCTTTAGACACTGAGGTATTTTGGACGAGAAGACGTTACGTAGTTTTCCTAACGCTGCCCAGCCGAATTGGATTCGACTACTAATAACTAATATTAATGGCGATTATATTTCTAATATAGTATAAAGCAAGATACATGCACATACGGTAACCGCCATTGCCACACGAGTAGACGAATGTAATTCTCGAATCTTCGAATGTTTTAAAGTAAAAAGAAAATAAAAAAATAGTTGTAAAACTATAAACTACAACTGTACTTATAATATTTATGGGTCTCGTTAAATCGAATCAAATGAGCCCAAACTTGCAGGTTTTACTAGTAGCCATTAAGGAGTTCCACTATTCACCTTCTGGCTCAATCATCAGATCAGCACAAAGGTGTCCAATCATTGTACTGTTTTCAGAACGTTATATGCTTACGAAGTTTGAAATCGATAAGACAATTAGAAGTAGGTCAAAGTCGACTAAAAAGATTTGAGTAAGAAAAGGTATTATTTATATAGGTAAGAATTTATTTATATGTCCCAAAGCAGATTACAGATATAAAGGAATAGAATGGTCTATGGCTTGTATGGTTAGTACATAAAGTGTGTTAAAACTAGTGACGCAACAAACCTCTGCTTCTGCTTCTGCAACTGCGGAAGTTCCGCACTCTTCATCACTTTTTTTTAAATAAAAGTAATTCGCCCGGTAAGAAGGAAGATAAATTAATAAAAAATGTATCATTTAATGCAGCCACATAAAAGCTAAAATGCCAGCTAGTAAGAGTTTAGTCCACTATAAGAGGAATCATTTTTCTAATTATTGCCATGGAATAATTAATAAAAAATGTTGTACAAGTGTATAATATTTCCTTTATGTAAGTATGTATCGTAACCTTTTCACGCCTAAACCACAAAATATTACGCATTATTAAAATAATAAGTTTTAAGAGTTTTAAGTAATTTAGCTTTTTACATAATACAATTTTAAAATTTGTATTCAATAATTACCTTTTCTAGAACCTTTGAAAATTACGTCGAGAAAACAAGTATTTAATCTTTACTGTAATGTTGAGGTCAAACACACCAGCGAAAACAATTTCAATATTATCTTACGATTGGAAGTTAGACGCATTTTTATCATCGAATCCTATCATATTGTACTATTACCATAGTACCATCGATTTGTGATTTCCGTCGAGCACTATCGTAAGGCTACTTTGCGTGACGAATGTATAATGTTTATTTCGGTAAAGTACATTTTTACAATTTTCTCCCATAATAAAAAAACTATATTAAAATAATTGATTAGAAATGTACTTGGGAAAAAAATCCCCGTTTTTTGGTAAAATAATGGTCTTTAAAGGTTTATTAGTGCTAAAAACAGTTTTTGACGTTTCCTGTAAAATTTGAATTTTCCTATTACCATAGTGTTCGATGGGGACGGCGATGTGTACTTTGCAGAGCAATTGACATGACATGTACTTTCTATCATTACAGAGCAGAAATAATACAGCTGACTACTGGATCAAAGGAGCTGGATAGATTGCTGGGAGGAGGCATTGAAACAGGATCTATTACTGAAATCTTTGGTGAATTCAGAACTGGAAAAACTCAACTATGCCACACTTTGGCTGTTACATGTCAGGTGAATAGTGTAAATTACAAGTACATACTAAATATAAAAAACATACCAATTTTGTTACAAAAAATAACAATTATGGCTTTCTCTGATCGTGCCCTTCCGAATTATAATAATTAAGCAATATAAAATTTTTAATCTGTCAAAACTATCATCCATTAACAATTCTACCTTCAACAATGAAGCTATGACAAACATAATTGTGTCCATTCAGTGTTTTCTGTTTCTTTTTATTCATTGGAGGAAGTCCATTCAGTGTTTTCTGTTTCTTTTTATTTATTCAAGGAAGCTAATTGTGAAGCATAATGAAAGTGTGGCTGATTTAAAAAAAAAAAATATAGCTAGCAAAGGTTGTTAGGTAAACCCTATCTAAAAAATGTGTCAGTCATCATCATCTATTATTGTAAATACATAAAAGATATATATTAAAATGAGCCAACTATTTCAGCTACCAATCGAGCAGTCAGGCGGCGAAGGCAAGTGCATGTACATAGACACAGAAGGAACATTCCGTCCGGAGCGGTTGCTAGCGGTCGCCCAGCGCTATGGCATGGAAGGGGCTGCGGTGCTGGACAATGTCGCGTATGCCCGCGCTTATAACACTGACCATCAGACCCAGCTGTTGGTACAAGCTTGTGCTATGATGGCAGAATCTCGGTAATAACCTTAACTTGATTGTCATGTGTGTATCTTATCAGCGCATAGTTGCGATTTTTAACAACTAGCTGATTACAAATGCTAGTGATCGCAAAGAGGTGCAGCTTTTTTTTATAACAAATTTTCACGTTAATTTGTGTTGCTGACTTGGTAATCAGATCGGCGCTATGTAGTATATTTTCCACTAAGCCACAGATATTCTTTAATAAAAACTAACCGCATAGATCATAAATTATGAAATTCTACCACGAATAATATTTCAGTAAAGAGTATATCCCTGGATAGGCAGAATCGGTTTCCCTTGTCATGGCCTAGACGAAATGAGCTGCACCGCAGAGTCCCCAAAATCCCGATCCCGAGTCCCGATCGCGGATGCTAAAAGTCGCAGTGTGCAGGCTCTTGTTGATGTTTAGTTCATCATGTTTGTATTAATCAGTTAGGAATAGGAACATAGTATAAAATCTCATGTCATGTTGTCATAGTACACATTGTTTTAAGGATTTGTACTTTCTTATTTATTTTTTAAAATGATATCACAATTAGACACAAAATTTATAACTAAAGCGATTTTATACATAAAAAATACGAAAAAACTTTTTCCGATCTTTAAATGTATGATAATTTATAGTCAACTTGTCAACCTCCCATAAAATGATCGATCGATTTTCACCATTAAGTTCAACAAGTTAGAGTTCAATATCAATTATTAAGAACGCAGTTATTTGGTAAGTTATAAATAATAAATAAATAATGGACAACATCACATACATTGCTTTGATCCTATGATAAGTAGCTTAAGCACGTGTGTTACAGAAATCAGAAACAACGACGGTACCACAAAACCCGATCCGAGACAATACAGAAAAATATTTTTCTACATTGACCGACCGGGAATCGAACCCGGGACCTCAGAGAGAGCGACACCAAGTCCGGTATATTCATCTGTCGGCAAAGTTAATGAGATGTTGACTGTATCATGAATCCATAATTTATCATCCATATCGTGATATGTAATGTTTCAGATATTCATTAATAATTGTAGACAGTGCCACAGCATTGTACAGAACAGACTACTCCGGAAGAGGAGAGTTGAATCCTAGACAGCAGCACCTCGGCAGGTTCATGAGGATGCTTTTAAGACTAGCTGACGAGGTTAGTATTCAATAATAAATATATGTTTTTTAAAGTATTTTTCATTAACTCCACTATCTCTTTAAGCTCACCCCAAAGACTCATTAGAAATTTTATTGTTAATAGGACAACCTGACTGGTTAGTCTAACAGACGCCACTGTTTAATTCCAAGCAGGAGCAACTTGCTAAGTTAAGTTAACGTGTTAAGTTTTGCTCGCCTACAGCTTGTGGAAGAGCTGGTCATCTGATATGGGGGGTAGACGGGGTAGTGGGATAAATTTAATCTGCCCCCTCCCGCCGCTCCGGTGCCTCAGGAGGCGACTAAATAGTGCTAGTGCGCGAATACTATAGTAGACAATCATTAAGCCACATGCGTTGATACCCGCAACTTTAAAAGCGTCACTTATCATCAGACCAAAATTTTATGTGGGCAAGGCCCTTTGGTGGCGCAAGAAGCAATGTTATAAATTAAAAAACAATTTTACTAGTTACTTTATTATTACCTACGTATTTAATTCTTGTATCAATGGTAAAAACAAAAGAACTACACTACACATATTCTTAAATGAAATATTAATAGAAAAACACGAATATCACACACGTATGGAGCGGCTGGAGTTGTGAGGTACCTTACATAGACAAACGCGAGGGGGCTTCCCCGTTCGTTTTCCGCGATGACAACGCAACGCCAACAAATTTTGCTAGCCTAAAGAAAAGTTTGGTATTTGATTCAGTAATCATATTCATTATCGTTTTATAACGAATTTATTTATTTATTTTACGTTGCGTCAGAGTTATGCGGTAGGTTATTTGAGGCGCGAGGCCCCTCGGATTGCGAGGCCGTAGGCGGTGGCCCACGTCGCCTACGCCTAGCGCCGCCTTTGCTTATCATGAACTCAAATTAACCGAGTCGGTTCCTGAGGTAATGCGCGGCGCGGGAGAAGGAAAAAGCAAATAAAAACACCTTCCTTCTAAACATGAACAGCCTTGGCCAGCCTGGAAGGTGTTAAACCGTCTTCGTACAGAGGTTGGACCTTTCGACAAAATTTGGTAAGAAGCGGCAAAGCGAATGTGACTGTGGTGCGGACCCACAAACTATGGCTCACCTACTCTCATTCCCTTTGTGTCTCTACACCTGCACGAGGGATTACCTAAAACAAAACGACATAAAATGCCGTAGACGTTGCCAAGTTTTGGTCGAAGTCCATCTAGTCGCCATTGACACGACAGAAGAAGAAGCGGCGCCCGATTTTTGATACATGGCCCAGTATTTTTATGCTTCCCTTCTCATCTAATTTGTTTACCCTGAGGCCGTCCGTAGCAAAAGCTCTTTCTTTATACACTAGCTGCAAATATTGTTTCGCTCGACCATGCCGATGTGGCCTTGCATGTATTAGTTCATTTAAAACTATACTTTAAAGACACTGCGTTGAGCCGAAGCCGATTCGGACCGAGATGTTCTGATTAGAACCAGCCCTAAGTTTATTTATTAATATTTTATTTCAGTTCGGGGTAGCAGTAATAATAACAAACCAGGTGGTAGCCAATGTGGACTCGGTTGGTGTGTTTAATGCTGACACTAAGAAGCCCATCGGAGGGCATATCATAGCCCACGCGTCGACCACTCGGCTGTACCTGAGAAAGGGTCGCGGAGACAACAGAGTTTGCAAGATATACGACAGTCCGTGTCTACCAGAGACGGAAGCTATGTTCGCGATCAGTACAGAGGGGATCACGGACGCTAAAGAATAAAAAGAATAATGTTGACGATAGAACAGTGCTTTATAGTCTATGCTCAAGCTAGTCGTCTAAGGAGAGACGGGGGATCTTGCGATGCATCATCAGCCTCGGAGGCCGAATCGTGGTCGTGGACATAGGCCTCTGTACAACGTGTGCTTTTTGATTTCCCATAACTAACCAAAGATGATTTATCGTCAAATAATGTGTTTGTCGAAAAACAATAATGCCTCAGTCGCACTGTGTTTTAGTTAAACAAGTTACACTATTGTATGGAGTTTTTGTTAGTATGACAGATAGCGTCTTAAATGTTACGCACATAGTCGCCCCGGTCAATATAAAAGGTAAAAACGTTAGAAGTTGCCACTTATCATAAGACAGCAAATACAGAAAGTTTAATAAAATAAAAATTGAAAAATAAAGTGACAATTTCGAAAAAATCTTTAAACATGTTTCCCGAGGCGGTCTTACTTATATCCTCAATTTATGGGAAATCAAAAAGAACAAGTTGTAGAACGCTAAAGGAAGCAGCTCTAGACTGTTATCAACAGACTTCTCACAATCGTAACCAGTTCATTGATCTAACGTGTATTCGAAGTATCAGAGTTTCTAACATCCTTAAAGCTCTTTGAATAGCAGAATAGTCGAGTGTCTTCGAGAAATAGATACTAGAATCTCCTCATATAGGTTCGAGTTCAAGTGTACCCGTGAACCCATCAAGCACATACCCTTTCTTCGAATCATCATTCTCCGAAACACGTTAGATTTTTTAATTTTTCGATTTTTCAGTCAACTCTCCCCCATACAAAAACAGTACAGCCACAGATTAAATAATGGCGGAATTTTTGTGGATCAAAATAAATTACATTTGTTCTCTATAGGTTATGTGTTCTATTAGCGTACCCGACTGGAAAGGGAAAGCGCTAGAAGAAATAACTTTTGACTTTACTTCCATCTCGCCGCTCCCGACAGAAGACAGAATGAGACTGGCGGTTTCGCGCAGACTATAGTAAAAAACATTAAGTGATATTCCGACCCAGTGGTATTTTCTAAAATATTGTTAGACATTTTGCATTTCAGCTGGAAGTTCTTTAAAATAAGTTTCAGAATAGCAATATTTCTTACAAAATATCAATCGTCTATCAATATCTATTATTATAAACGGAAAATTTAGTTAAATGAACTTTTAACTTACTTTCGTATTGAAATATCTCTCTAAGTTATTTATATGTAATAATAATTATTTTTTCTAATATTAACGAATGCAAAAAAACTGTGGCCACTATAAGTTCAGACCTTTCTGTATAGTTCACGATGCCGTGTCAATGTTAGTTATTGTAAATAATATTAAATATGTTTTGGAAATCTCATTTTCATTTCTTGTTGATCCTAATACAATTTTTATAATCACATAAGCAAAACTTGTACTATGGCGACAACATAATGGATAGACATACATAAATACATTTTTAAACATCCATGATAGGTACACAAATGCTAGAGTTCATCACAAACATTTGCCCCTTGCGGGATTCGAACCCGCAAGCCCGCAACAGTCTGGCATTGTAGGATCGACACTGGATTGCGACTACTGTTAAATTACGGTAATGGGCTAGTTTTCTGGGTCAAAAAATGATTATTCTATTTAGTCCGTCAGTTAGATTATCAAAAAATATTGGACCCATATTTTGTCTTTTGTCAATCAAACAAATAATTACGAAGATAAAGCGCATCAAAGTGAGCACGTGACGTCACGTCTTGCTAGAAAGTGTCGCAAGGCGTGACGTTACACGGAACTATCTTCATAATTTTTTGTTTGATTTAGAAAAGAAAAAATACGTGTCCAATATTTTTTGTTAATCCAACTGACGGACTAATTAGATTTTTTTAGGAAACTAGCCCATTGGGATTCTGACTGGTCGAATTTACAAAAAATGAAATTAACTTTGTTGAAAGTCAATTTATTACTGAAAATGTACATAAATGTGTTTCAAAACAAACAAAACGGAATAAATAAAGTTAATAATCCTAACAATGATAAGTACAAACTACAAAGCGTGCATTTTTTTTACTTATTTTATTTTTTTATAAACGTACTAGGATATTTCTTAATAACATTTCCAGTATTGCATTAAATGGAAAGCACGCTTCTACAATTGAACTAGGGACGCGTCGAATATGTAATTACAAATTTTTGGATTCACCGGATTTTAGATACAGGGTACATGTTATAAGCGATTGATTGCTGAAACAAATGCCGAAGTTTCGGCAAACCGAATTCGGTATTCCGGAAATATGTGAAAAAGGTACAACATGATGCTAATCCTACACACAATTTGGCAAAACCGAAAAAACTAAAAATACGGCGCATCCCTAAATTCAATATTAGTTTTTTAAGACAATAAATAATAGAGAGTAGTAAATTATCACAAATTCTACCACGCTTATCAGTACATTTTCTATTTTCGTAAAACCAACTTGTTGAAGGCAAAAATAAATTAAACTTAACAGTTACATAGCAGAATATTGAAATCTAGGATATTCTCGTAGAACAAGCCTTACTGATATACTTCATTGTTTGAATCTTTCGGAACACTTTTCCTGTTTTTTGCTATGGAATGTTTGGTATACTTGTTAATATTTTTTATGGTATTTTATTCAAATAGGGTCAAACAATATTATTGCTAGTTCTACAAGAACTTTGAATAACTATATCTATTCTAAACCCCTTATAAAAATAAATAATTATTACGAGACATTTTACATATTGATTTGATTATTAATATGCTTTTATAAGTATACACATATCTGTATCATAAGATGCGTTATTATTTAAATGTAATTAGAATTTTATTAACTATTGAACAAAAAGCATAAATTCATTCTTATGAATAAACAAACGGAATAAAAAACATACTGCCGGACATAAAATCTGTATCTACTTACGTAACTTTTTCAAAATACTAAATTGCTTTTTCAATCAAACATAAAACCGTTTCCCGAATTTGTTTCCTAAATAAAATCAATGGTTAAATGTTCAGAATTTTAATGCAGTTTTTGTGCCCGGCTGTGTATTTTTTTAAACTGTTCTCAATAAATAAATATTTTTATTAATATTATTGTTTTACAGATATCATACAAGCAAAATTGGATTATAATATTTCATTTAAAGCTAGATGAAGTAAATGATTTCGACGTAGTTTATATTATTAGAGTTTTTAAAACAATTTAAGTATTGCATTGCATAAAATATCTCTGCTAAAAATAATTTACTTGTATACTGTGACTTCTAAAATGAGCTTGAATCCTTCTATAAAGGTTCATTCAACATCAAAATTTCAATGACACTATTTAAAAGTGATTTTTTACAGTAAAAATAGTAATCGAAAACAATACCACATACACATTTTAAGTAGTCGTGAAATTAAAGAAAACTAAATTACATTCCCAACTAAAGTACAAAATAAATAAACATTTACTACCGTATTATTGCTACCATTATATTAAACACTATGGAGGACACTTTGATTATTGATGTAGTGTACGCTTGTTTCTAGAGCTTATTTTGTAGCATACGGATTCGCATACGAAATTCCATGAATCGTATAAAATTCCAGAGTTCGCATACAATTAGGACGAGACTCTATTGAGGCGGAGCTACGCTAGGCTAAGTTGAGCAGTTTTGTCAAACTACGGCGGAAAGGTGTTGACCGGAGCGGAGTAGATTCCCATGAGCCAGCCCCAAATCATCGAGCACACAGAGCAGCAATACAAAAAAATACAAAAATCTTTGTTTCATCAACTTATTACCATATAACATCTATCTATATAACATCTTGTTTCTTAAACTTCTTATAAGCAAGCAATACAGACATTTTTTCTCCGAGACTAAAAAGTCCTGTCACCTCTTGCCCATACTAAAACACAGAAACAGATTTAAAATGGCGATATTTTGTCAACATATAAATGACATTTCTACTCTATAGGGTATTTGCTCCATGCCCCAGATGCTGCGCTCACGCCGCCCTGTTCGTGCCGGTTTACCGAAACTGAGCTATGTGGTAATCAACCAATACAGTCCCTTTATTTTACCAGCTCATTTTAGCTCCGCAAAACACTGACCATCGTAACGCAGCTGATAGAGCTGAGCTTTTAAAATAAAGGGACTCAATGGGGAAGCACAGGCAAAGTTAATCTCAGATGGCGCCAGAGTATTTGGTCTTGTCAAACAATGTCACCGATAGTGTCAATGTTTCGCGCCATTAATCAAATGAAGAAAAAGAAGATTTTTTGTACTTAAATAATACTATAGCTCTAAACACAAAATGTATTCGATTTCGCTCTACACACATGTTTTTATAACCGAGATAAAATTAATGTTTTTAAAAGGATATGTTTAACGCAAGATTGACAACATTCAAACGTAGTGATTACATGTTCTGTGAACAACATAGTAGAGGAACCAATGATAATATAAACACTATGAGCAGTCCAAACACAATGCGACACCTATCGGGACTAAATGTGTAGCGTGGTTCCCCATTGGTTGATTTCCACACAGCTCAGCAAATTCCGCATCAATGGAGACTCGCCCTTAATGCGATTGCGTATGCGAATATTCAAATGCTTCAAAAATACTTCTCCCTTGTCTAATGCTCTATTGATATTATACAGTATGTAAATTAACAGAGGGCGTTCCCTTCAGCCAGTTTATCTACATCATTAATAGATTAAAATTTACAAAATAGAGCATAAAAAAATTCAAAATAAGAAAAAAAAAACGAAACGCTTGTTTAAGACCAAAAACGTAACGCAGAATAGTAACTAGCGTTATTACAATGCGGAAACTGGCAACGTCACTTTTCTATCTTTCTCGCACGGTAAGAAAAGGGTAAGTTTATAATTTTCTATAAAATTTTACAATTAAAAACATTTTTATTTCAAATGGGAACATATTTTATATGTATTTCATATTCGTATGTATGGACGCTATAGTAATACAGGTTAACGGCAACCTTTCGTTAGATAAACATACTGTATAACAAATACATTTTTTATTAGTGCCGAGCAGATAAATATTGGGATTGGATGCGACAAGCACCTGATATCCCTGTATGGCGTGCAAGCGAGAGGTGCTTACAGCTGTCGCGATTACAAGTCCATATTTTTAACTACTCGTCTTGCTAGATTTATTGTATATCTCTCCCTTTCTCCTGGAGTAGTTAAGGTCTGGATATCCTATGTCAGAGTCAGACAGACAATCTTATGCGTATCTCGTTTCTAATCGACTCCAGTAAAAAGGGATTAAGACTAATCGTGGCCCCGTGAGTAAGTAAATACGTTAAATATGCAGGGTTATTTTTTAAACACTAATGACGTCCTAGGAGCTGATTCTGTTGCTAGGATACCTACAAAAATTTCAAAATCTACAAAATAAACACTTACCCATACATAATGACCGGTCAGTTACGATTTGTATGTAGGAAGTGTTGAAAATAACCCGGTATTTTCAAAACTTCCTACCGGGTTCAGGTCCCGTCTACGGAGAGTCGGCGTTAAGCTTTTGCAATGACGATTAGGTCAAATTGTTGGATAGATCGTTAATGTTATTTTTATATTGATTGAAGCCACAAGCGACCGGAGCTCGTCCTGGAAAATGTATTTCCTAGAGAACGCCCGCGAATGTACTTACTAGAGATTGCCTGCGAGTTTTTTTCAACAAATCTAATTACCCACCCACGATTAGTATTATTTATTAGGATAGGTAAGACCGTACTTATAAGGCCTCCGCTAAAACACTCGCTTGCGTGTTTTATTTTCAATGATGTATGAGCAGCGCTAAATCAAGAAGTCACGTGCGACTGATCTTCGCATATTTTTTTCTGGCTACGCCGTATTTTAGCGGATGCCCTAATGGTTACATCTGGGGTCAATATATTTATAAAAGCCCTATCTATGTGTCACACCACTACCTACTCTAACACAGTATAAAATGATGTGAATCACGCATGCCAGCAACAACAAACTTGATTGTTATGTAGATAAAAATTTAAGGCTAAACATAATATATAACGTCCTATACCTTCAGTGGACTAGTATGTATTATGTTAGTTCATAAGCACATTTGTAATTATGTCAATGAATGCTTAATTTCTTTTTATAAAGCATCGATTTGAAGAGAAGCACCCATTAAAACTATTAAACATACTTCTATTATTAGGTAGTTTCTATAAAAATCCATTCATGTTCTAAGGCCAATGATTTTAGCTGTTACATTATCAAATTAACTTTTATAAGTAAACAAAAACCTCTCGAAATGGATTTTGTGAAATGGAGAGGTCTATACAAGGTACATTTTCGTTGGTTTTGGAGCCTCAAACATCAGCTACCCCTGCTCAAATATATTATAATAACTTTTACTATGGGGAAAATTACTTTCCAATACTAAACCGCCAACCAGCCGATATCAGTATATAAGAAGTGATTTTTGCAGCTCCAAAACCAACGAAAATGTATCGTGTATAAAAGCCAGTGGAAATCTGTATCCAATACATTTATATTTTTTGTTATTTATAAACCTGTGTTTTATAATTCATGTTTTTGTACATACTGGCTTTGATTTAGAACTGACTTGACTATAAGGCGTATATCAGTTACAAGGACAATGGACACACGCATAAAATCACGCAAAAACGTATCGCTAAACCGCAGTGTGAATATGAGGCGACTGACATTAAGGCAACGAGACAGACAATGCCTAATTTATTGCCTCATAATCAGTGATCGGAGTGGGTGGATTGATTTAGGGTCAACGATCTCAAACATTGATGTTAATATGGACATGCCTCCGCAAATCCTGAATTTCTTGGTAAGTATCAGTTATTGGAAAAAGGCATATCCATATTATGCTAGCACTACCGAAGTACATCAAATCAATCTCCCTACTCCGATCACTGCTCATCATGCTCATGTTATTTGATAGTCAAATATCGATAGTAATTTGTAGCTCAAATTGCAAGACAATTAATAGTGTTGATAATTTTCAGTAGCATCATTGCCACTAATTGTTTTTTTTTACATAATATAATTATCGATAGGGGGCCGTTCAAGTATTACGTAAGAATTTCAGTCCTTTATAACTCCGCTCTCCCTCTTGTCAGCGTAAGTCTACCTACCAGCTCATTAGGCCGAATTTATTTAATTAAATAAAAATAAATATGCGCCAGGCAAAACACAATCGTCTTAATCTTGAAGTAAGAAATTAATATCCTTCTGTTACAATGTACCAGACAATTAATTTTATCAGCACACCCATACTCGAGCTAATGTGGAAAAGTTCGCTTTCTAAATTGATCAGAACCGGGAATCGAACTCGGAACCCTTTGGCTTTTATGTTTAGGGTGAAACAACGAGCCACATGCCAGTTAGATCAATCACCGTTCCATCCTCCCTTGAACTTAAGCGGCCCCTCTATGCCTAAAAACAGTATTGCTTATTTATCGAGGTTAACTATCGATAGTTCAATATCACTGACTTTTAGTATTGGAAACTTTTAAGGGTACTTTTCCACTGATTCGAAGCGGGGGGTAGCTGAGCGGAGACAAACAAGAGGAGTCATTTGGTGGTTCGTCGACTGTCTTTTGTGTTGGCGAACAAGTTGATTGTCCGGATAATCAAATCAGTCATAGTCAACTTGCCCAGCCTAGATCTTCCCCGCTTAGAGTTTGTAGTATAATTTGGATGCAGCTCGCATTCGAAATATATTTCAAACAAACTTTTGTCCTCTCTGCTATCACTGATTCAACTACAGCGGAGCAGAGGCGCATCTGTATTTAAAATAATTTGAATATACGTTATGTCTTCTCTTCGCTTCAGTGGAAACGCACCTTAACCTTGAGTTTACGGCGTCGATACTCACTATTCGCTCGATATATTTTTAAATGGACAAATGTAGTTAGGAAAGTATCCGATAGAGGCGCTGTCCGTCTATTACGGTATATTAGAGATCAGATTTGAAGTAGCTATCATTGTATTTATATGGACATGACCAGTGCAATTTAAGTATAAACGTATTTAAATATGTTTATCCATCAACTAGTCACCATAATACAAAATTCGCTTAGTTTGGATCTAAATAATTGTAAAAAATGTTATAACCAATTGCACGGGTCATAGCTTTAGAAAGCCGCTGGATGCAAACGGCTCAGAGCCGCTCGCTGTGGCGTTCTATTGAGAAAAGTTATGTTCAGCAGTGGACTACTAGGGGCTGATGATAATGATGATTTTAATATAGTAATAACTACTTGAAATCCACTTTATAACGAGCGATATAGGGAGTATCGAACGCAAACATGGTTACCAGTGCAGCCCTAGGCCGCAATGAGTGGAGGGTAGTTACCGCTATTATAGCTTGGGTTCAGCCGGCAGAGCGCTGCGGCCGGCGAGCAGCGGCGCGGCGCTGGCCTGCAGCGCCAGCCGCGCGTGCTCGCGCGCCACGAGCGACCGCAGCTCGTCCTGGGAGACAGAGGCGTCTTTACCTATGGCCAGGGGCGTGCATCCCATATAGGCTATTATGCAGATCCTACCTTCATAAAAAACTGACAGAACAGCTAACCATAATTATTAATTACGTATTCAACAATAAACAATAAATATTCTGTAACCATTTTTCGTCTACCTATACTTATTCCTTACTAAAGCGCGCAACTTAGATCGTTCCTGTGCAATTTAACCAATGTTAGGCTGCAGCGAGATCGCCTACTGTTTCACACAAACTTACTCAATTTTCACTCACAACCTACCATCTGAAACCAATGCACGCCCCTGCCTATGGCGCAGGGTGTATGTTGCACACGGCCGCAGCGGGCCTAGGGGGCGCCCGATCGCCGCTCGCTACTCAGTACCTACTACCTACCCATTCCATTTAGACCACGCGCTTACTAGGGGGCGCGATGTTTGCACACGGGCGCCACATGGGCTAGAGACGCCTCTGCTGGGAAATGTACTCACTGGAGATCGCCCGTGAATAGATAGATTCTCTTTATTGCCCACCATACAAGTGAATTACACATGAATACATGCTTTTTACAGAAAGACGTACAATTTAGGCGGTCTTATCGTTAATAGCGATCCCTTCCAGACAACTTTTAGATAGAGGACAATCGTTAGCAGTGATCAGAGTAGGTAGATTGATTTGGGGTCAATGATCCTAAACATTGATGTTAATATGGACATGCTTCCGGAATTTCTTGGTATCAGTTAAAAAAAAGGCATATCCATATTTTGCTAGCACTACCAAAGTACATTAAATCGATCTACCTACTCCGATCACTTATCATTAGAGAAAGGGGAAGGTGGTGCAGAGTTCTTATAATTCTCAAATTTACCTGCTACAATTAGGATTGCAAAGCGGACCCTGGGCTCCAAAGCAATGGCTTTGGACGCAACCGGGATTGACCGTATAGATGAAGAAGAAGAAATAGGATTGCAAAAATTTATGGCATAAACGTATACAATGTACGAATGTACTCACTAGAGGTGGTCTACGAATGTATTTATTAGAGATCGCCTCCGAATGTACTTACAAAACATCTCTCGCAACTTTAAATAAATAAACATACTTCCGACAACACATCAGTTTTCATGATTTGAAAGTAAAAAATTAACATCCTTGTGCTACGAAGTACAATTATTTTAATATTTTAATAAATATTCGTTTTAAGAATTGACTCGGACCAGGAATCGAACGAACTATACAAATACCCACTGCATCTAAAATTCCGAATGTAAAAATAGTAAAATACAACTCACCCCCCACCCAAGCCTATCAGCAAGGTCTTGACAGCCGTCGTCGCAGTCGCCGAGTCGCGCCACGTCTCTTGTCGCGTCTTCATCAAACTGGAGTCCCCCACTCAGCCCCCAAAGCCGCAGGATGGGGGAGCGCACGCCCGCCTTTTCGCGATTTATTAGAAGGCGAGGACACCATTCCGGTACCCTGTAAGAATAGTAAACAAACTTTTTCAAATAAATAGCTAAATAAATATTTCACCATCTGCCTGACAAAACTACTTTGGTTGCAAGCTTCTAAGTGAGACTTTTTACTACTTTGATGGTATAAATAATTTTATCATTAAATTGTATCTAAATTGTATTTGCATTGTAAGTTTGAACAAGATTGATTTTATTATACTGTAATTTATCTGTATTGTATCGTAGTAAGTTACTAATCTTCTAAGCGTTTTGGGGAGATACTTCTGTTAGCTTATAAGATGTTTGTAATAAATAAAATAATAATTACCTTTTTTCCACAATCACTACAATTAACTATTTAGCCCCCTAACTAAGCAAAACTTGTACTATGGCAATTAAAGTAGTATTATGACAACGGTTAAACATATACTTGATACGTTTAAAAACATCAATGATCTAAATACAAATTCTTGTACTCATCACACAAACATTCACCCCTTGCGGGATTCGAACCTGTAACCGCCTGGCTTTGTAGTTCGGAGCGCGAACTTCTACACCAGAAGGTCATCAACAATATAAAATGTTTATTACACAACTTATTTATAGTACATAAATATTTTATGATGCTTTTGCCTCAGTATGACAACTAGCGGTGTGTGCGTTTGTGTAGGTTCAGTAAGTATGTACAAGACCCAAAATGAATCATATATGGTAATATAATATACTAGCTTTTGCCCGCGACTTCGTCTGCGTTGACCTTACCTGGATAAAAAGTATCCTATATGTTAATCCAGGCCATGGTCTATCAGTATGCCAAATTTTATCAAAATCCATTTAGTAGTTTTTGCGTGAAACAGTAACAAACATCCATACATCTATAATCACAAACTTTCGCATTTATAATATTAGTAGGATTACCATATACAATTCATTTTGGGTCTTGTACATCATAACAATGTGTGCTACTTGTATTTTTTTAGTGGGCATTATTTTAAAACAGTATCTTTAAAATTTACTTACATATCAATAAGTGAGGCAAACGGCTGAACTTCGAGAGAGGAACCCATGATTATAAGCATATCACAACGCTGAAAATCTTCCTGAAGGCACCCTTGAAACCTCTCCGGCAGACTTTCACCGAAGAAAACTATGTCAGGCTTTACCACACCAGGGCATTCTGTGCATATTGGGATCTCATCCGCAAAGATGTGATCTAAAATTTAATGTTAGTGTTTATTATATGTTGAATTATACCTAAAATATGAATGATATTTATTTTATTAAAAATTATTTTAGGGTTTAAAGCATTTAATTGAAAAAAAAACCCTTATCTTTGATACTACTGAGCCATTTTTTATTTATAAAAATATGGAACATAGTTAAAAGGGGTTCGCTAGAACAGTCCTCTTTGTTTAGTTTGTTACTGAAATAACGAGTCTTGAAGTTTTTACTTATTTACAGGAAAATCTTAAAAAGTACACTACACGAGTTTAACTCGCAATTTACCAGAAATTTTAACATTTTTATAAAATATTTTAATAGGTTACCTTTTACAAAATCTAGGGTATACTCCTTGCGGCATTCCAAGCAATGTGAAGTGTAGAATGTTCCGTGAGCTTCAACAATTTTGTCATCAGGTATATCGGCTCGTCGCTCCAGCGTATCAATATTCTGGGTATAATGACGGAGTAGCAATCCTGAGTATATTAAAAAAACAAAATTGTAGTCATCAACAAAAAAGACCATAAAAATGAGTAAATAAATAATAATAATAATATGAGAGACAATATTTTAAGTAGTCTAGTTTGAACATATTTGATATGTTTTCTTCCATAGCCAATTTTATATAAATATATGTTTTGAATTGAGCATAGATAAAATTATATGTATATTTTAAAATTAAAATTATTAATTATAATATTATGTTACTAGATAACCAGAAATATATTTTTAGTAAATGGTAGACATACCACATCATAAACAGTTTCCAAGTCAGGGGCATGTCAGTATTCCATTTGGGTAGGGAATAAATTGGTTGCATACAAATTAAAGCAACTTGTTTACACAATATCTCATGTTCTCATTAAAGCTCGGAGAGGACTTAAAACACAATAGGCTATTTTTCAAATTTTTGGAATTGCTACTAACTACGATAATTAATTGTAGTTATAGTAAAATTTGTTACAAGTAAGATAGCCTATTGGGCTTGCATCAGTAAATTCAAGTCAAGTAATTATACATTACCCTTTTCATGTAGAAGTCTAATGAAATAATGTGATTTTGTAGGTTTGAAATTTCCTGGATACATTTCTTTTGCCAATGCAAAGAAAGGTTTTGGGTTTTGTCTAAAGAAGTTGATTTCGAAAATGGCTTGTGGCTCCGGTAAATTGTACTTTTGGAGGTTGTGATATAGGCCTGTTTCTGGACTGCGAAAATCTGGGATACCCGCCGCTGAAATTAAAAAGTCCAATAAATACTCACTTATTTCTTTCGAGAAAAGAGTGACGCAAATTTTATTTTTAGAACTGATGGTATTTTAAAAGTTTGAAATAGCTAGGGCCGATTTTTTAAATGTTAGATAACTTTTAACCGACAAATAAATTTGACGTTTGGAGACATTTTCTATATGAAAACTGTCAGAATGTCAACTTATTCTTCAGATAAAACTTATTTGACTATTGAAAAATCTGCCCTAGAATAAATCTTACTAATTGCTGTTTTTACTCATCTTCACTAGCAACACATAATACATTTGCTGAAGTAAGATTAGGAAGTAGATAAAATTGTGATAAAAATTCCACTAACAAACATGGTATAGACACTGACCTTGGTATGGACAAACAACAACACTGTATAAAGCCATCACAAATTAACACCAATACCAAACCTAGTTTATGTTAGGAAATTTAATATAATTGATCATTGGTTTTAATTTAATTACCTGTTGATATGCCTGCTCCAGACAAAGTTATTACATTTTTACATCTATCACTCTTGATCCATTTTACTATGCCGTCCAAGTTAACCTCATCCAAGACCTTTTCCGCCGGGGAAGACGGCTCGGCAGCTTCGTAAAAGCCAAGCTTCTGTGCCAAGTAACGCCGTATGGAATCCACATCCAGATCTCTTATTCTGGAGCCAAGACTATCGATAGGATTTGGCGGGACTGTCGGGCCGACACTATCGACTGGTTCTTCTCCTAAAAATTTCACCATTATCAAACTAAGAATAAATCAATTTATAAACTATCTATTTACAACGTTTTTTTAACAAACCATCGCTTTTTCCGGGCGGCGAATTAGCGGACATTTTACGTAAACAAAGCGAATTGCGATTCCAAACCTTTGTCCAATTTTGCCACGGCTCTTTTGACAGATAAAACATCAAAACCATGCGCATTTTTGAAATTCGTTGCGTTTCGTTGCTAAGATCAAAAGATTTTTTTAAAGACAAAGCTATTATTACGTAACACTGTTTCAATAGTTACATCTTTTATAAAACAACAGCAAAATAATTGGCATCTTGTAATGTAATATGTGATAACGACAAAGCTATATTTTTAATATTATGATTTGAAAGAAACTACTATCGTCGTAAATGCTTATTTTTTTTAATGATTGCAGCAAAGGCAAAATAATTATCAATTCTAAATCTACTGATATGAATCATGTGAATAAAGTTGTCTTTTTAGTGATATTTTTTAAAATTAATATAAAGCAGATGCGGAAAACGTAGTATTAAAAAATATAGAACTTCTACAATACTACTGATAGAAAGTCCAAGTAGTATTCCTGCAAATCCTCCGACGTTACCTAAAAACGGAATTTAACATGAATTATTTTTCATGGAAACTTATTTCAATACTTCAAGTCACAAATTATATTACTTACTTAAGATTTCGTACCAATACGAAATAACATCAAGGCGATCCAACGTACCGTCTGATGTGGACTGATAAACACTTAGAAAGCATTTATCAGTGAGGTTGATATCTTCGCTGTGGACAAAAAAACGACTTTGTAAACCATCATCAACTTACCTTTCTAGTCCTAGAGAAAGCTTCTTCTTAACCTTAAGGCTCGGACTACATGCACCCGGAATTTTTCAGAACCCCATACAAAACGGATTGAATCCGGGCTTTGTATGGAGTTCTGAATAATTCCGGCTGCTTAAATTGTAGTCCGAGCCTGAGTGTGCAGCTGCACAAATTTTTGGCTATGAATGATCAATATTCCGCCGAACGGATCTGCGGGACAGCTTTAAAGATGGCGTGCAATATGGTTTCGTGAGAACGGGTGTCTGGGTATACTACACTTAATTCCAAATATTACCTATTATCACACATTTCAAAATAAGTACCGAATCTCTAAATTCCGAATGGATTAAAATTCCGACTTTTTAATTAGCCGTCATATCAAAAATATTCTGATTACGAAAAACACGAATAAGTAGGTCTTAATGAAAATTGCGACACTTTTAACGCCTAATACTCACCCATAGTTTTTAAACTGTCATCGTGCAGCATGCAATTTAAATTGAAGCAAGCATGCTGCATGCAAGCAGGCATGCAGATATGCAAGCAACGACGATGCATGAAAGCAAGGCAACGGCAAGCATCCATGCATTATGATTAATAATGATAATAATAAACTTCTCCGGCACTGCGGGAAGTTCAAATCGCAGCCAGTCACCGCAGGTTCGGCATGTTGGTCGCCTTAGGCTCGGACTACAAGCATCCGGAATTTTTCAGAACCCCATACAAATCGGATTTAATCCGGGTTTGTCCGGAGCCGTTTTGTATGGAGTTCTGAAAAATTCCGGATGCATGTCGTCCGAGCCTTACAGCAGACGGAGGCTGCAGCTCTCGTTCCGCGCTTCCGGTTTTTGAATTACACTCTAGGGCAGACAGGTACCTACCACGGTGAAGTACCTACCACGGAAAGTCGGGGATAATCTAATTTTTTTTCATCCCATTTTCGGAATATTGATAATCGGAAAACTGTTTCGGTGTTTTAATTTTTTGTAGGTACCTGTGATTTACTATTGTATTGATAGAGGATGGCTGATTGTTGGTATATTTAATTAAACAACAGAGGGGCCAATACGCTCCCTTGAGGAAGGCCGTTCGTTTATCAGTGATTGATTGTCAGCAGCTTTTTCTTACTTATCTAAAAGTCTAGATTGTAAAGTAAGTAGCACTTTTAAAGCTACTCTACTGGCTGGTTTTTTATACTTACGCCATTATCTACTTACATAAAATCTAGAATACGTTCTTTCTGCGCAAACTCTCTGAGCTCAGACGAGGCTATCAAAATAGGCCGTTTAAAAGCTTTGGTAAAGTGCTGTGTGAACTCGCAGTCAGGTCGACATTCGGGACACCACAAGGAGTCCTGCAGTTCCACTTCAAGTCCATCAGTTTTCAGAGGGTCTGTTGGGTATATGTACAGAAGTTTCTCTACAAAAAAAACATTAAGTACTTAATAAATATCTGTTCTCCCATAAAACGTTTAGGTATACCTACTTAGATGTTAATTGGGTGTTTTGACGAACACAATTTATACAAATTAAATTTCATTGTTATGTAATCGGCGCCTGAGTGAATCGACACTTGAGACGAAGAAGACTCTCTCTAAGACTTGGCTTTTAGCAATTTGCAGCATGTTAAAAATGTTAAGATTGTAGTCTTTGTTGTTCAATCAAAAATGGCATTTCTAATGGCATGTAAAACACAGAAAGCAGTAAAAGACTACCTTTGTACTTATTGAGACACCGTAGCTCATTGAGTGTGCAGATGGATGCGTCTTGTTCGCTCGTCGGCAAGAAAAAAGGGGTGCATTTGCATAGAGTATTAATCGTTTTGATTTTACAACTGACTATGCAGGCGCTGTAAGAATATAAATTACCGAACTTCTCCGCATTCTCGTCGTGAAAAAGGCATTTTCTCTGTAAAATACAAATTACAAAGTCATCAAGGTGATACGTATGTAAGGTTTTAATTATTTAAAGAAACCTGAAAACCTTTTTCCGTTAAGTACCGTTAATAGGTACCTAGGTACTATACAGGGTTACATTGCAAGGTAAGTTCTAGTGCCAAATTTTTCTTCGGTTTTTTTTAAACTATGCTTTATTTTTATAATTAACTAGCGGTCCCGGCAAACTTTGTACCGCCTCGTTTTTTTTTTCGTGATTTTTTCCATGTTTTACTAGTTATTCTGCTATTCGGGACGGAATCCAAAAAATCATAATAATCGGCCCATCCGTTCTTGACTTATAAATGGTGTTACTAACCCGACTTTGTTTTATATAGATTTAATATTTTTTGGACTGGACTGGACTTCTGTATATTTTATAATGCGTTTGTTTTTTACGTAGATCGATTTAGTTACTGATTCTGAGTAGTCCCTGAAAAATTGGCACTACCTTGAAATGTAACCCTGTATACTATTTTTCAGTGACCACTCAGAATCGGTGCACCGTACACTGCATAGGGTCGTTGTTGGCTCGGCGTCCAGCGCCGCGGCGTACGCCTGTTATTATGAATGATCGAGTAGGTCACGTTGTTGTTTTTCCCGGATATTTTAAATTTAATGTTGTTAAAAGAATAGTAAAAAAAATATATGAAGACGCACTTTCATATTATTCTCTAGATCTTATTTTTATAATTTGGCACTATCCTTGCAATGTAACCCTGTGTAAATGCTTTGATGTTGGTAAGTGATTAATGTTGTGAAATTGTAATTTATTTGTGACTGTGTGCCAGACTCAACTGCAATGCAACAAAATAAAAATCTTTGTCAAAGGAAAACGAATACTTTTGAAAGAAGCATTACGAAAAAAGTCACCAAAATAAAAGTTAATTTACTGTTCTCAGAGGGTATTTTTTGACTTCCTTGGTGGCCAGTTGCTTGACAGACTGCAGCTCAAGTAAAACTCGCTCGTTCGGCTCAATGATGCGCCGGATCACGCGGCCCCCTGCGTTTGGGTCTGCAAAGTGGGTCGGGTCGAAAAGGAATATCTGTATATAAATAAAAATAAGAGTTCTATAACCAGCATTCTCTTCTATCTTCTATAACAGCGTTGGACATCCATCCACAAGGTGGACAGACAGACAACCTGGTAAAGGTTGCGAATTTAAGCAGCTTTAGGCCAGTTCGAACCGGCCAATCTGGAAGTATCTGTTCTACGTTCAGCAGTGGATGTCCTATGGCTGAAACGATGATGATGATGATGATGATGAGTTCTATTGGCTGAGCTATCACTTATCAAAATGTACCTTAGAGTTAAGTGCGGCTATTTATAAACCGCTTCGCAAAAATCTATCGCAAAATAAACGTTAATTTGTATTACTTTTCGATAGATTAAATCCGAAGTGATTAATTTTATACAACTTACTCACACTAAGCCCTCAGCCCCCTAGCATGACCACCAGAACACGATATGATTTAGCGTTTTTTTTAAAATAAATATGATAGAGATAAGTATATTATGCTGTCATGTTAAATCTCCATGGCGGTGACGTCACATGTTATTATCGCTGTTTCGATAAAAATTCAACATAGCGGCTACATCTATCATAATTTAAAAAAAAACATGGTGTCAATAAATCCCTATAACATAATTATCGTGTTTTAGTGGTCATGCTAGGGGAGCAGGAATAGCAGTATAACTTAGCACATGTGCCAATGTCGAAAAAAAAGATTATCCGTTGCCCTCATCTGAAGAATACGAGCCAACGGAATGGAAAAAAATAATTTAAGGGCGAGAGTAATAGTATATACATATACGTATATACCTACTTTCTTTTATTGTCACATACCTCTAAACCTTGACTGGGGCTGACTGCATAAGCGTAATCATCTACCAAGGGGTCGAGTATGACATTTAGACCTTCTAAATATCCTGCTATGTGTTGCTTTTTCACCGTGGCTATGGTACTGTTAGGCCTGAAAAAGTATTTTTATTATGGCTTTGTACTGGTGCAATATGCGAACCCCCCGGAAGATATTCTCTTAGTGATAGTATCGTGATAGTTAGTACGTTAATAAAAATAAATAGTTTAGTTTTGTGACGTTAATGTAGGCTGAAACAGTAAGTAAGTAAGTAAGTTCTTTATTGTGTATGGAAAACAAGGTTACAAAAAGATCTTAGAATAATTACAAAGAGTATCACTTGATCCTACCCTTTCAGGCATATACACAAGTGTTTTTTAAAATATTTTACTTATAATCTAAATATTCCTGTATACTATAGAAACATTTTTTCACTAACCATTCCTTAACAGTAGCTTTAAATCTTGAAAAGTTAAGGTCCTTAAAATCATTTGGTAATTTATTATATATTTGTATACACATAACAAAAGAATTTCTCGATACAAGTGATAATGTTGTCATTGGCCTCACAAGTTTATTTTTATATACAGCGCGAAGATTACGCCTCGATATTTGACATTTTTGAACAAACAAATTTTGGTGTTGATAGACAAATAAACAACAATCAAAAATGTAAAGACAAGGCAATGTTAGTAGTAATGTTCTAAAGTAAGGACGGCAAGAGACAATTTGTTTTAGTCCAAAAATGGCTCGAACACATTTTTTTTGTAAAATAAATGCCTTATCTTTATGTACAGAATTACCCCAGATTAAAGCTCCATAACGCAAAAATGAATTTACATATCCGTTGTATGCAGTGATAGCAGCCTCTTGTGACACGATCTGACTAATTCGACTAAGTGCAAAAACAAATTTATTTAATTTTGAACAGATTTTAGATACATGTTGCTTCCAGTCACAGAAACTATCTATGGTTATGCCTAAAAATTTTGTATACGAAACAGCTTCTATAGTTTGTCCTTTATAATGTATGACGGCGCGTTAGGATTATTTTATTAAGTTTCTTCAGATAAATTGAACTTAGTAGCTATTCATATCTTTTCTTTTCAAATCGTAAAACTAATTTAGAATTTTATGTGATTTAAAACAATTGAAGTAGATAATAAGTCTCTAAATTAAGGAGGGGACTGTTTAGTCCGTGTGGGCTTGCGAGTGGCGTGAGCGTCGCGCGCGTAGTGGGGGTAGTGGGGCGGCCGGTACCTATAAAGCAGCGTTGCCCGTTGTAGAGAAGTTTAGTTTGAATTGAGCCGCGGCGCTAGACGCACGCTCGCAATTCCGCATACCTCCTTTGCTACTTGTACCCTGTACTCTATATAGTTGCGAGTATTGTTATTCAATATTGTTTGATTTGATTTACGAATTAAATCTATCGAAGTGATTACGGGTCTGATTCGATAAATCCTACCTTCCGTCGCCCATGGATGCGAATGGACGCAACCGTCAGCTCGGTGATCCTTCATCAGGAGTGGAAATGGACCAGGAAACGGAAACCCGTAACGATGGCCAGAAACATCCGCTGCTACATTGTTCAAGATTTTATCAAGCAATCCGAATGATGGCGAAAACATGTCAGCTTATGTGTCTCGTATTTTGAATAAATTAACAACACGATGGCAAAACATGACTAAGGAGCAAGTGGCAATAAGTGTTGCACTGGCACATGTGGCTCGTACAGATAATCAAATTCAAAGAATGGCATTTACAACAGAAGTAAAGTCAAGAGTTCAACTACAACGAGAGCTTATGCCATTTGTGTACCGAAAAAGAAGTCTGCAACCTTCTGAAAAGAACAATCAAGCAAGTGATGCCAAAAAACCACGTTTAGAGTTTCCACGACGCTGTTACAATTGTGGCAAGCTTGGCCACATTGCCACCGACTGTCGTGGTACTACTAGCAGAGATCAGACTACGAATCGTTCTCAGCCGGCGACGACAAGCAACTCACAACAGCGCAAAGAGCCGAGGACCATTACCTGTTTCTACTGCGGCGAGCCAGGGCACATAGCGACGCGGTGCACCTTGAAGGAAAAGAAGTCCGAAGACCGCGAAGAACCCAGAGTTGAGCGAAAAGTGAATATCTGCGCCATCAAGCCTGCAGTGGACCACGTCTTTAATCTGGGTGAGCAGTTTTCATTTTGCTTTGATTCTGGTTCTGAATGTTCTTTAATAAGAGAGACGGTAGCCCAACGTTTTCCAGGTAAGAGAAACTATGATTCAATCACACTTGTAGGCATCGGAAAATCAAAACTGTATTGTAATACCCAAATCCTAGCTACGGTTACCATCCAGGGTCATTTTGTCGAGTTATTGTTTCACGTTGTCCCAGATATCTCATTGGGCAGTGACATCTTGATAGGAAGAGACTTGATAAGCTTAGGATTTTCAGTCGAAGTTTCAGAAAATTGTCTGACTATCAATAAAAAACAAGTCATTGCGCAATGTGAATTTGGTGAAACAGTAAAAGATTTCAGTAGTATCAATACCGATGTTCCATTTGAATATTTACGCGAACTGAAACAATTACTCGAAGAGTACTCTAACTTCTTTGTGGAAGGCATACCTACAGGCAGAGTTAGCTCGGGACAGCTTGAAATAAAACTTATAGATCAGAGTCGTACGGTCCAACGACGTCCCTACCGAATGAGCTCTGATGACCGCGAGGTTGTGCGCAAAAAAGTTAAAGAACTTCTTGAGGCAGGCGTTATTCGTGACAGTTGTTCCCCCTTTGCAAGTCCAATCCTACTCGTGAAAAAAAAAGATGGCTCCGATCGCCTCTGCGTAGACTACCGCGAGTTGAACAGTAACACCGTGCCCGATCGGTATCCACTACCCTTGATTGGTGATCAAATACAGCGTTTAGTTGGTGCCAAATATTTTACTACTTTAGACATGGCCAGTGGCTATCACCAGATCCCTGTACATCCAGACTCAATTGAACGAACAGCCTTTGTAACACCTGATGGGCAGTTTGAATATGTTACAATGCCGTTTGGTCTTAGAAATGCGCCATCCGTCTACCAGCGAGCTATTAATAAAGCTCTTGGTAATTTGACAGAAACCTTTGCAGTCTGTTACATTGATGATATTGTAATTCCATCCGAAACTATTGAGGAAGGAATTCAGAGGTTAAAATTAGTGCTGGAATCTTTAACAAAAGCTGGTTTTTCTCTTAACTTAAAGAAATGTGCTTTTCTTAAAACTCAGATAGATTATCTCGGGTATCAGGTATCGTCTGGTCAAGTTAGACCAAATCCGCGTAAAGTGAATGCCCTAACCCAACTACCACCTCCACAAACAGTCACACAGCTGAGACAATTTATTGGTCTCGCCTCATATTTTCGCCAGTTTATTGCAGGATTTTCTCAAATGACCGCTCCACTTTACAGACTTACGTCCGGAAAAGGTAACATCAAGTGGACTCCTGAGTTCGAATCCATCCGCCAAAGAATCATTGCTATTCTATGTGATAAGCCTGTGTTAACTATTTTCGATCCTCAATCTCCAACCGAATTGCATACCGATGCTAGTTCAGAAGGCTATGGTGCTATTCTAATCCAAAGAAAAAACGGTAAACCTCATGTTGTTGAATATTACAGCCGCAGAACCACCTCTTGCGAGTCTAAATACCACTCATATGAACTCGAGACGTTAGCAATAGTAAAGGCAATAAAACAATTCAAACATTATTTGCAGGGTCGCAAGTTTGTAGTAGTAACTGATTGTAATGCTGTTAAAGCATCTAAGTCTAAAACAGACCTAACGCCTCGTGTACATAGATGGTGGTGTTTCCTTCAAAGTTTTGATTTCGATATCGAGTATAGACCTGGAAAAAGGATGGAGTATGTAGATTTTTTGTCCCGTAACCCCGTTCCTCAAATCCCTGAAACCAAAGTAATCCAAAAGCGAGTTAATCTTACTGAAATTAGCGATAATTGGTTTCAAGCAGAACAGCAAAAAGATACTGAAATAACATCGATAATATCAAACCTACAAAACAACAGCTTCGACTCTAATGTTGCTGGAACATACGAAGTCCGACGTGGAATTTTGCACAGGAAAATAGAGAGAAATAATCGATGTGTCTGGTTACCTATTGTACCTAGGGCATTTCAATGGGCTGTAATCAATAATATACACGAGAGCATTATGCATTTAGGATGGGAAAAAACATTAGAAAAAGTCTACTGCTATTACTGGTTCCCACACATGAATAAATATGTCCGCAAATTTGTCGAAAACTGTATCACATGTAGATTATCAAAATCCCATTCTGGCAAAATTCAAGCTGAATTGCACCCTATCCCTAAAGTGGCAACACCCTGGCATACTATTCACATAGATGCCACTGGGAAACTTAGTGGAAAAAATGACACCAAGGAATACGTGTTTGTAATGATTGATGCGTTTACAAAATACACCGTCCTGCATCACACACTTAATATCGACACCGCTAATGCTATTAAAGCCCTTAAATACGTTGTTTCCTTGTTTGGTGCCCCAACTCGCGTCATAGCTGATCAAGGTAGATGTTTCGCTAGCAAAGATTTTAGAGACTTTAGTGATTCCCATAGTATTGCTCTCCATCTAATAGCTACGGGAACTAGTCGAGCTAACGGTCAAGTCGAACGAGTGATGAGTACACTAAAAAACATTCTTACGGCTGTTGAAGTTGGAAATAATAAATCATGGCAAGATGCGCTGCCTGAAGTACAGGTAGCTTTAAATAGCACAATCAATCGCGTAACAAAGTCGAGTCCCTTGGAATTATTGATTGGTAAAGTAGCAAGACCCCTAAACCTAATGACATTAAATGATGACACCAATAAAAGTATCGTTAATTTACCAGAAGTTCGACAGCGTGCAGAACAATTCATCAAAAATAGCGCCATTACTGAAAAACAACGATTCGATACAACAAAAGCCAGAATCAAACGCTTTAAAGTGGGCGATTTTGTACTTCTAGAGAACCATGAACGGAATCAAACCAAATTGGAACCAAAGTATAAGGGCCCTTTTAGAGTGGTTCAATTGCTTGATGGTGATAGGTATTTGCTGAAGGCTTTGAATTCCAACAGAACATTTAAATATGCTCACGATCGTGTGCGTGCAATGCCAGATTGTTATGTTCCGTTGGAATTGAATGCTAATTTAGAGGTATCTGGATGTGCCGACGACGGCAAAAGTAAGTGAATATGACATTATCAACTAGTACGTGTAGCAATGGGTGGCTGACAGCATGTCTGTGTGACAACCCATCTGTGTGATGATGGGTAGCTGACAGCTAGTCTGTGTGACAACCCATCTGTGTGACAAATGGTCTGTGTGACAAATGGTCTGTGTAATGCAATGGTCTGTGTGACAAGCGGTCTAAGTGACAAAGGGTCTGTGTGACTAATAGTTAGTAGTGGAAAAAAAATAATTAATCTGAGTTATATTTTGAATAAGGTCAGATTGGCCGAGCTACCATGATTTTGTCTTTGCAGATCGTGACGACGAGAGGACACACGAGGACGTGTGAAGGCGCAGGACGGCCGTGACGGCGCGTTAGGATTATTTTATTAAGTTTCTTCAGATAAATTGAACTTAGTAGCTATTCATATCTTTTCTTTTCAAATCGTAAAACTAATTTAGAATTTTATGTGATTTAAAACAATTGAAGTAGATAATAAGTCTCTAAAATAAGGAGGGGACTGTTTAGTCCGTGTGGGCTTGCGAGTGGCGTGAGCGTCGCGCGCGTAGTGGGGGTAGTGGGGCGGCCGGTACCTATAAAGCAGCGTTGCCCGTTGTAGAGAAGTTTAGTTTGAATTGAGCCGCGGCGCTAGACGCACGCTCGCAATTCCGCATACCTCCTTTGCTGCTTGTACCCTGTACTCTATATAGTTGCGAGTATTGTTATTCAATATTGTTTGATTTGATTTACGAATTAAATCTATCGAAGTGATTACGGGTCTGATTCGATAAATCCTACCTTCCGTCGCCCATGGATGCGAATGGACGCAACCGTCAGCTCGGTGATCCTTCATGTATATCAAGATTTTGTTGTTTTCTTTTACAAGTGCCAAATTGAATGTATTTTGTTTTTTGTATATTTACTCTTAAATTATTTTTATCAAGCCACTCAATGACCTTAAGTAAAGCCATGTTTACAACATTTCCATAATACTTTTGACTTATATTTCTATCACCCTTAATTACAACAGTAGTATCGTCCGCAAACAAGATACATTCATGAGGTAAACTTCTGGGTAGGTCATTAATATACAAAAGGAACAACAGTGGACCCAAAACGCTACCCTGAGGCACTCCAAATTTATTTACTTCGAATGATGATTTATACCTCTCTAAGCACCCACTTTTAGGGCAATATCTTTGTGTAACTACACATTTTTGCCTTTGGGACAAATAGCTTTCGATCCATGTGTAGCTTGGTCCACGAATACCATAATTTAAAAAGTTTTGAAAGAAGCCAGAATTCGAATCTAGAAATAATAACCAGTGTGATTTGTATGGATTCGTGTTAGAGTTCTGTTTCTTATGCGTTTTCCGCCTATTACTATGGTTCAGTAGCGTCGTCTTTTGTTTGTTATCTATTCATGAAATTGCTTAGAAAATGGTAGTCTTGAACTTTGTACTTACATTTAAGGATGTACTTCTGGTTCGATCAATAAAGTTATGTAAATACCGTAGATGGGTGTCCAAAGCGAGCTCACTCTAGACAGTCCTATTCAGTTGTGGATTGATTGGTCATAATTATGAATAGTTTGTAGTCATAATATTCCTCGCTCTCAAGATATTGCAAAACACGGCTTGTACAGTACAAACGAGCATACGTACGGTAAGTACCTACCTTATCAAATCGAGATCGAATAAGAAGAAATTAACTATTAGAAAGTGCAATTGTGTAGAGATTAGAGATGTGCGTTCTCGAGAATATTTTCCATGCAGGGAAAATTCCCAGGAACGGCATATCTCTAGTAGAGTTACCTGCTAGCAGAGCCATAGTCCAAGACATAGTTAAAGGCACAGCAGTGCCCCCTGCTGGTCCGTCGCACCTTGAAGATATCCTTGCATTCGACGACAGCAGCAGCCCATGCGCACCTAACTAGCACATCATCACAATTTGGCGCCAGCTACAATATACATTTAAATCAGTATGTGTGTGCGGTTTCCATTGGCTTAGGAGCATTTTATACCAGCAATTAAATATGTAAATCGTAACTAGATTAGAATAAGGAAGGAGATGTGCCTATGTTCTGTAAAAGAGCAGCCGGATTAATTAAAATTATGACTGAAGATTGTGTATATTTTAACGAAGTAGAAATGATACAAGGATTCTGAATCCTTTATTTCTGAAACGCGACATGAAAGAAGAACAACCAAAAAAACTACTTGTTCAAAGTCTTGGCTCCAAGGCTTGGCCAAGTCAAACCAACAAGGCTTTGTTATGATCGAGTGATATGATAGGAGATAGGCTTTTGAAATCGTTGACTTTAAGGTATTTTGATACTTATACCATTCTGTATTTAACTAAGTAGTTAACAACACCTCTAAGCGCCCAAAAAAAATTTTTTCGGACTTGATACAAAACAAACATTATCAAAATTAGAAACGTTGCTTAAAAGAACACAAGCACAAACGTGGAAAACCACTTCTTTTGACAATATGACAAAATGTAAATCTATTTCATCTACCCCACCTTTTGCATAATATCAATAAGTATCCTTGTATCATTGGTAGGACTGAATATCTCGTCAATATGCTGATCTATCCTCACGTTCTCATCCCACCAATAGTCGTAGAGGTAGCCCAGCTGATACACGTACTCGTGGACGTATTGGTAGGTGATGTTTCGTTTTCCAGAATGGTGCCTTTCTTTGGAGTGCAAATGTGTGTGTCTGGAAGATAGAATGGGTCACAGAAGTTAGAGTTTCCAAAGAACGCACTAGCACTGGTGTACCAAGGATACCTACCAAATTCGACTAGCAGATGGCACGATTAAAATGAAAATAATCATTCTTTAAGGATATTGTAGTTATAACGTTATATTAGTAGAAGAAATATACACAAATGACAGCGAATGATGGAGCTGTAGATCTATTTTGGAGATTAATTTCTGCTAGTGAGATTATGAGAGGTCCCTGGCCAGAAATTGATGATGTCTTTAAAAGTTAAAACGATTATCCCCTTGGTCGTTTGGGGCTAAGAAAAGTGAGGGATGCCATGGGCTTTGATGCACTGCACGTGGCTGTTTGACTGAAAAGAGGTTCAGTATATTGTCCACACATAAAGATGTTTCTACACTAGTGAGTGTTCCTAAATACAAATCTCCCTAAAAGATAATAGGTACTTATAACTTACATTTCATTAGCAATTGTGTTCAGTGTTTTCTTGCTAATCCTGTTGATGTTGCATAGGGCGATGGCAGGGAAGTCTATCTCTGATATAGGATGAGTGGATGACTCCATGGTGACAATCAGAGGGTTTGAGATGGCTTGTACCCAGGTGTGATATAAGACTTGTATTAGGGAGGCGAACAGCACTACGAAAAGGACTATCCAGATGCATCTGTCAAAAAAAAAGTTAGAAATAATGAGACTATTGCAAACATTGTTTATGTATTTATTTTCATGTGATTTATTTCTTTTGTGTGGTGTACAATAAAGAGTATCTATCTATCTATAACATACGCCATGGAAACTTACGTGCTAGAATGTGTTTAAAGGCCTTCTACGAGAACAGCCTAATGAACAATTTCAAACTCAAATTGATTTGGATTTAAAAAAAAATGATATTTACATTGATTTTAACTTTTACCGCTGCACTCAGAGACGTCACGTCACGTCTTTAATAGTTACTTAAGGCGAGTAGTGCCCATAAATTAGCGACACGTGTTCGTACGAATATCGCACAAAACTTACTAAAATGAAACGTGACTGTTTACGACAGTCGCTGCGTCTTTAGGTAGCGAAAATTGAGGAAAATAATACTTTTCGCATGGACGTGTGGTTTGTAGCAATTATGTTGCCCTATCAATCGACGTAAAAACGAATTAAATCGGTCAAGCGGTTAAAAAGAAGAAAGAGAATTAGCATAATTTTTGTTGGTTTTTTCTAATAATAATAATTTTTTTTTCTCCTGGAGTATAAGTACTAGAAACAAATGCTATGCTCAGAATGTTGTGTAAGTTTTGCCTATTTTCTTTAATATGTATTTTTTTGACAAACTGGGCATAAGTAGTAAGCTTTGAAACCACATACTAGTATACATTTGACGACTATACTCATCATCATCATCATTTCAGCCATGACGTCTACTGCTAAACACAGGCTTACCCCAATGACTTTCATCGAAGACTATACTCGCCTTAATAAAATCCTGTGATAAAATCGATATTTATAAAGACAATTATTAAATGAACAAAAATGGTAGCTAATCAACCCTTTATTGTTAATTGGCGTCTCTGAGTGTGGCAGTCACAGTATGTACTTAACATGATTAAAATCCTGAATTAGTAAAACATATTGTATTAATTATTAAGATAGTTTTTCTCGTATTAACTGTTCGCACCAAATCTGCCATACCTTTGAATGATCCCAATGTTAGGTTCGCAGATCTGCTTCACTCCGGCGACGGAGCACTGGCTGACGTACTCCTTCGTGGTCTCCCACGCACTCCTGCGCACGATCATCTCGAGGCTCAGTCTCTGCCGTTTGTACTGCCGCCTTCTGTATTTTTGCCACCATAACTCTTTAACAGGATGCACCCTAGGATATTGATTTTATTGCTTCATTAAGTAGCTAAATTTTAGGTAAAAATAAATAACTAAAATAAAATAAGTAACTATTATCGGTGAAGGGCACGTATCTAGGAGGAACAAGAACTGCTAAGACAGAAAGGTTCCTGAATAGGAATTAACTAATATGTTATGTTTTTGGCAAGCGTAGCGTGGAATAACCTGTAATATGGAGGTATTCTGTGTTAGAGTGTGCAGTCTAAACACTGTACCGCAGGTTCATAACCTTTAAGTACCTAATAAGGGACCATTTGACAAAATTTACGTCTTGACATAGATTAGCACTGTTTGGAGGTAAACCATACTACTAATATTATAAATGTGAAAGTAACTCTGTCTGTCTGTTACGTTTTCACGCCTAAAGTGCTAACCCGTTTTTGATGAATTTTAGTTTAATTAAAAAAAGATGGGACCTTGGAAAAGGACGGGCTACTTTTTGTCATGAAAGCTAAACCGACTTTTTTTTTACGGAAAAGTTTGAACCCTAGGGAGGACACAGATTAGTATTTTTATTTCACCTCGCGAGTAAAATAGGGTGTTACAAACAGTATTTCACGAGAACGAAGCCGCGGGAACAGCTAGGTAAAGTTATTTTAAATGAATAAAAGGTTGTTCTATCTTTAGTTTGAGGGTGGCTTCGCAGACCACCCTTGCTTTCAGGGACCACCAGTAGTCCCCGGACCCTGCTGTAAAACAAAACAAGCCTACGTAAAAAAGGTTCTGTTGCGTGGGACCAATATACTGATCTTTCAGAAACCTGTCTACATTAATTAGCCGACCTCCCCGTTGCCGAGAGTCGAGCATACCGGACTTGGTATTGCTTTCTCTGAGGTTCCGGGAAAGAAAAATAACTTGTCTCGGGTCTGGGTACTGTGGTAACGTCGTTTTTCTGATTTCTGTAGCACAACATAGGATCCTTGTATGTGATGTTGTCCAATATTTATTTATGTATTTACTATTAAATTTATAGATAAAGAACTCAACGTTTTAGTGAAGAGTTCATTTAACAGATGTAGTTATTTTTCTAGAATATAATTTAACATACTAGGTACTTCAACTTGTGCAGCTACTACATTTATGAATTACCTGGCGAAAGTTTCATCAGGACCCATTTGGTTATTTGAAATGACTAGATAAACTAAATAAATAGCCAAGTACTACACTTTGAAAGTGATGAGTTTAAACTATTTTCATTTCAGTGCCCATGCAAAGCCACGGAAAGCTTCATTAACATTATCAAGGTTAAAGCAATTTGAAACAATTAATAAAACGTAGAGTTTAAACACCGATGATTATCTGCTGTTGACATGCAATCTAGGGAATAAGCTGACTAATAAAATATGGGTTCCGTGGGCATGGTCCTATTATTTAGGTTTTCTCATACGCCGTTTATTTATCATAATTTTATTATCTTGTAAGTAACATAATTAAATCTTAAAGTCAAGTTTGACGTACCTCTTGTAAACTGTCGTATCGTTTTGAAACGTAGGTACGTATTACACAAATGACTTGAGTAAGTACCGACTTCATTTTAATACCATCAAGCTTATGTGATGACGGAACTAGGAGGGTGATAGTAGAAATCTACAAAAATCGCGGAACATAGATGGGGGTGATTCAGGTTTCAATGGTGCTCTATCACAAGATTCAGCTTGACACACTTTTTTTGAACACTGTATACCTATCGGATATCCTAAGTTGTAGCATTATGAAGAACCTCATGATGATTAATGATGAACATTCCTTGGTTCATACAAATTACTAGGTACCTACACGGCTTAAACGGCAACGGCACGGCACATCAAAAAATACCTATAAATATTGCGTAAGGTTGTAATAAGGATTCAACATCAGTTAAAAGATTACAGATTTTTTATTGACTGTCCCTATTCAGACAGGTAAATAAACAGGCCTGAAAAAAAAAAGAATTTTCAGGCGATGGAAATTAAGCAATCATTCAATGAAAGCAGCCAGCCACAGCTAAAAAAAAGATGCATAATATAATATTATTTAAATCCACAAGATGGCAGCACTTAGCCAGTTTAAAATGTAATTGAACCAGTGCTCAGTTCGTTCAGAGAGGGCTAATTATTACTTTCATGAAACCTCATAGATGGCTCTAGTTGTTCTCAATGTAGAGTTGTTATTTTTTACAATACATTGCAGTAGAGAGTACTTATTGTGCGGCATAATGTAAATCTAGAGGAGAGCTTTTAAAGATTTAGACAGTCAATTCGTAGTCGTGTGCTATAATTATTTTAGGTTAATCTTTATCAATTGTCACAGAATAATTTTGGAACAATACTTTAAGTACCTACTAGGTACTTTGTTTTACACAGTAAAATACTTTTTCCCATAAATCAATTTTACCATCGTTCATTGGTATGAGTTTTATATCTATTTTAATCCGCCTTTGGGGACCTCACGGCTGAGAAAAGGCCTCTCTTCTCCTTCTCTTGTGTGGAGATAGGGAAAAATCTAAGGCTCAAATGTCTCTGACGGCCATTTTCGAAAAAAAAAAAATGTGTCCAGTAGCGCCTAAATCATTAAAATAAGAAGCAAAAGCTTTACATGGTTTCGGGTTTTACGTTAACAGCGATAGGCTTGTGTAGTGCAATATAGGTTAGTTATCTGATTCTAGTAATACAAGTTACTTCCTTTTCTGTAGACCCTCCATGTTTTTTTTTATAAATATTGGACATTACAGAGCAATAGGCTCTGATGCTATGATAAGTAGCCAAAGCACTTGTGCTAGAGAAATAAAAAAACAACGACGGTATCACAACACCTAGACCCGAGACAATACAGAAAAGTTAGTTCCCTACATTGACCGACCGGAAATCGAACCCGAGACCTCAGAGATAGCGATACGTCCAGTATACTCGCCTCTCGGCTACGGAGGTCGTCAAATGTAGATTTGAGCCACCTGGGGTTCCAGCTGTAAATCAGCACAAGCTGAGCTGGTGCCTAGTGCCTAGACACCAGATCGATACGTTGTCCAATCTCATTTGTTTTTTGTGCCTAAACTGCTAAGAGAACAATAAATTTAAATTCAAATATAATTAATAAGTAGCCATAGCTTTTGTACACATCTGTCATAAAAACAACTTCTTGCCTTATTTAAGTTTCACGCATTAAATATCTTTGATATTTAACTGTCTGCCATTTGGGAGTCCCGGATCGCAGCTAGATATTATTATAGCCAATCTGAAATCGTAAAGAGCATTATAAACATGTTAATAGTTTTAAAAAGTTTCACGTACTCCATTCAGAGGAGGTTTTATTCAAATTTTACGATCTCTTTGGAACGCCGGTAATAATGTCAGTGTATGCGCATCTGAGATCTTTTAATGGACCACGTAGTACAATGAATCTTCGATATTCAAATGTGTTGTCACTGTAATGCCGATCTCTATTATTTTGCATATTATGGGAATGAATCTGTGATGCGATATGTCTAGATGGATACCTACTGGTTTTAATGGCACTTAGAAAGGCTCTATTATCAGCCAGCGACAAGTTCGTGTTAATACATCCAAAGGATGTATCGGGCCATCACCAACAGAAGTATATCTGATTACTGAGAAGACTCCTCCACAAACTTTGTAACTGAAATGTTTAATTAAAGCAATTTTAATTTCACATTTATTTATTTTATATCTAGCGTACCTCTTCCCCGTTCACGTTTGTCACCCCCCATTGAGTATCGCGCAAAAACTTGTCACGCTTTATGTAACTCCATCGGCATGATACTTTTATTGTAACAAACTAGTTAATTAACATTATAAATTTCGTCGAATGAAACTATCGTCAAGTAGATGCAGATAAGCTTCAATCTTGGCAGTTTTCAAATTAATTTTCGTCCTTCTAGCGATTCGTAATGTTCCTAAGTCGGGTCACTGATTTGGTATGTCGGGTTATGCTTTGACACGACCTTAAATACGGCAAGACTAGTTTTATCATTTCGCACAAATGCCTTCAGATGATTCGAACCAGACTTATTCGAACCATGGCTTCAACTTATGTCCTTCTATCTATTATAATATGGGCAGCTTACCTACATATAATTTTTGCAGGACATAATCTGAATTCTAATTAGAACTTCATGAGGCAGTAGTAAAGCCATTAGTGAAGAATGAAACAAATCTTAATTGGTTCTTAGATCTTCTGGGTCGTCTCACACCTCATTTGACCACGTTTAAATTTTTACATGCAGACAGACAAAACTATTTAATACTTGCCTACGGGCTACGCACTACGAGAATATGATTGTGAGTGGTGATCGTAACTATCTACTCTTTTTTCTTTTTTACCTGCAACGAAATGAACTTTTACTATTCAATTGATAATTAATTAATTAGTAGTAATTAATTTGACGACCGTCTGGTGTAGTGGTTCGCGAAACGGACTACAAAGCCTTGCGGCTGTGGGTTCGAATCGCACAGGAGGCAAATGTTTTTGTGATGAGCACGAGCATTTGTACTTAAGTCATGGATGTCTATAAATGTATTGAAGTATGTGTATCCGTTATCTAGTCCCTATAGTATAAGCATTGCTTAGTTTGGGGCTAGATCATTGGTGTGATGGTGGAAACAGTTTAATTATTATTATTAGTATGTATATTTATTTTTATTTATTTTATTTTGATGTTGGCGACGGATTTCTTTTGTACAGCTTTTAACATTTTAAATGACTTTTTAGTGCTAAAGTATTAAAAAAAATACAATTACAATTATACAATTTAGTAGTGAAAAGTTCGAAATTATAATAATTCTTAAGTAACTAAATTATTATAGTTATTTAATTAAATTATTGATTTTACTAAGTTATAATCCCTCCCCATGCCCGTCATATACAGGGTTACATTACAAAGGGATGCCAAATCTTTTGGGGTGGCTCAAAATCAGTAACTTAATGAAACTATACAAAGAACAAAACCTTTTTTTACATTGAATCATTCCTATCCACTGTTAAAAATCGTAAGCATTGATAATTTAACTCATTCATGAAAAAATTGCACCGAATGTGCACTGCGTAAGGTCCTTGGGCTCACCGTACCTACGCCTCTGATGAATGACCGGACTTTCGTAGTCTCTCTATTGACTTTATTTTCGGATATTTTAAAAATTTTTTTCGTAACATACGATTATTAAAAACAGTAACGATTAAGACGCTTCTTTATATTGTTCCCTAAATCTTATTTTTTAAATTTGGTACCCCTTTGCAATGTAACCCTGTATGCGTAATAGCATTTTCCTGACCAAAGGCCCATTAACCTCTCAAATAGAAAAACGAATAGATTGAAAAGTGAACAATACGAGTACATTACGTAATTCTCTCTGAACGTACATTTGACGATTTTATTACAAAAAACACTTATTTTCTATTCGGTAAAATCTGCACACGTATTTACCGACTTCTGATTTCCATTCGAAACAATACCTCTTGCCCACAAAAACCTCCGCCAATTCCTCTGGAGGCACAAGCGTCAAAGTGCCGCGCTTCTTGTTAAAGAAAAACAGTTTATAAAACAATTTCAGTAAATATGAAAATGTTGACGGCCGCCGCGTTATGGCAAAAAGTTGTCAGGATGGGGACAAGTGTATTCCGCGATGTAGGGTGACAACGCGTTCTTAATCAATCAAATACGAACAATGCACTGTCGCGATGCAATTTCGGTGGAGTTTTTAATAACCCTGACAATATTTATCATCCTTTTGACCTCTCAAAACGACTGCTTTTTATGAAACGCGAAAATTTTATTTTGTGTTTTAATATTTGGAAGAAGCTTGTACAACGTGCAATTTGGCCTAAAAGTGCCCAAGGCACGAGGGTACGCTTTAAAACCAAAGTAGCGTTCTTAGAGCGCTATACATTATGTCTATAGAGCTCACCTCGTCATTTCCTTTATTTTAGCAGGCTTGTTGAAATAAACTTATAGGTTCATGCAAAAGCACTCATCACTATCGTACCCCTTCAACTAAGTAATATGCTGTGTGCGAAATAATTCAAACGAGTGAGATTCACACTCTTTTCACTTAAAACTTTGAAAAGTAGGTAGGAAAAACTAGGTCGGTAGGAAACCTGCTGAAATAATGTATTCTCGTGTATATCTCGAGATAATCTCGATTGTCGAAGTTCACAACAGTTTTAACAACTACTTGTAAAAAAAAACGTGGTTTCTCGAGTCAGTCTCTCGGTATCAAAATTCGTGGTGTGCATAAGTTCTCTATTATTTTATTCAGCCCTCGCAAAACCGGCGTGGACGCAAAAACTGTAATCTCGGCGATAACAAATTAACTCGCGACAGGCGATGCGTACGCGCATTGACATGTCACACATTTTTTATGGTTTCATACAAAAATATATTTTTACTTCGCTCTTTGAAGGTGTTCGATCGATAATATTATGATCGGTTCCTTAAAAAACGATTTGATCATCAAACTTGCCTGAAACTTACATTAGACTTAACTCTTAAATTTTATATTAGACTGCGATACTACCCCCGCTTGGGCTACTTTACACAGACCAGCATCAGTCTATTTGTGAAAACTGCATCAAAATCCATACGATAATATTTTTGGAGCTCTACAACGTGTAACTCTAAATACGCAAAAGCTCGTAGGGGATGATTCGTAGTAATTAATTAACTTCCGTGAGTTACAACGTAATTTTTTGTCGAGGGCGTCTTCCAGCACAACCGCACAACAAAACAGCGATAAGACCGCCTAAATTGTACATCTTTCTGTAAAAATCATGTGTATTTTACTTGTATGGTGTGCAATAAAGAGTATCTATCTATCTATCTATCTAACCCAGACATAAATCTTTTAGTTACTCTCATTTTCTAAATTACTCCGACTGCAAATCGAACCGTTCGGGATAAACGTAGCGCCACTACGCTAATCGAGTCGTCATCTAATGTGTAGTATAACTATAAAATAAAATCATTTAAAACAATTGTTGTATTTTAATTTTGAACAACAAAATCCCTTCAAGTTTTTGTTTAGACGTTGTTTGTATACAGGGTGCTATGTTGACCCAATGACATACTTCTAACTCTTCTAAGTAGGTACATACATGTTATTTTTCTTGTAGACGAAAACAACTTTTACTACAGGACCAATAGTAAAATCAAGAGACAAAATAGCTGATCTAAAGCAATGCACTTGTACCTGTATGGAAGAGCAAATTTTTTTTCTTGAGATCACCATTTGCTTTGGTCTCTAACACTATATCTTAACAGTGATTGAGGGACATATTTTGACAAATTTGTCTTGCTATGGACCACCAACTGTTTGAAGGAATTATGAACTAAATTAACCTACTTTATGTATTGTTTTTTACTCCTTAGGATATTTGCGCCTCACATTTCATATCCCTGGGACTTTCCTACGTTTCACTAGCTCACGAAAGCTCGGGAGTTCGCATCCCGCAGCTCGTATGTACAGACAACGGCAGGTCACCGTTCCCAAAAAGTTAAAGGTCATTGAGCCGATTTTCAACTTCAAGTCCAAGATGTGGAGATCAATATCAATTGACAAAATTTTACGTTTTGGGGTAGGTTGACGTGCTGTTGTGTCTGTGTGTTGTTGACCTGTGGATTTCCAGAATCTATTACGGTTTAAACCACTTGCTCGCCGGTGAGGAAAAACATCTTGAGTCCTCTGCACATTAAGATTTTAATACTGGATGGATGAGTTTCCAGACCTGGTTACAAAGCCATGGTCCAAAAATAGTCTGGTTTCCCTGTCTTATTGATACGGAGGTCTGATAGCAATCTCGAGGTAACCAGGCTTGTACTACATATCAAGTAAATAAATGGATTTGATTTTATTTGCATCTAGGATCATGGTCAAAGCGTATCCCGACTGGGAACGGAACAAAGCGCTAGCAAGTAATAGGGATGACGACTGGGTAAAGAAAAAGACATTCTATTTAGTCTGTCAGTTAGATTATCAAAAAATAATGGACACTTATTTTTTATTTTGTCAATCAACCAAAAAATTATAAAGATAAAGCGCGTCAAGGCTCGTGACGTCACTTCTAAGTAAAAATTGTACCAAGACGTGACGTCATGCGACATTTTAAATCAATATGTCCCTGTAATATTTGGATTATGTGAAAAAAGAAAAAATACGTGTCCAATACTTTTTGATAATCTACGTGATAGATGAAGAAACAAAAGTTTGTCGTCATTCCTATTTCCTATTGGTAGGTAGGTACGTATTCACAGTTAACAATATTACTTATGATATTAACGGCCGGTTAATATTTTAACGGCCACTTATGCCCTCATTATTTTTTGACGACAAGGACAAGACCTTTTGTTGTTCCCCTGGTTACCAGTAGCATAATTCATGACACCGCAAAAGGTACTTAACGCGCCAAACGATTGTACCAACCGATAAAACGCGATCAAGACAACCTCAGTAAGTCATAAAATTGAATTTTCGGTAGCAAACTTGACCTCGTGTATTATCTTATAATCTGTGAAGCGATATCGAAAAAACTGCCAAGGGTGTGTCGAGCGTAAAGAGGTTTGCAAGGGCCAAATAAAAATAGTAAATTTTCTAAAATTGTATCTAAGCACAGACTGTATGTTGGTTACCATCATCATTATCTATACGGTCAATCCCGGTTGCGTTCAAAGCCATTGCTTTGGAGCCCAGGGTCCGCTTTCCTTGATTTGCTCCTCCACTTCGCGCGGTCTTGAGCGTCTCTAGTTGTGAGATCATTGGCACGCATGTCAGCCCTCACAACGTCAAGCCAGCATTTCTTGGGTCTACCCCTTTTGCCAGGACCTGGCGGTGGCGGCATGGCCAGACATTTGTTTCCTACGTAGCTTGCCGGTTTCCGCAAAACATGGCCGTACCAGCGTAGGCGACTCTCCTGCAGTTTGTCTGCAATATCACGGACACGAAGGCTACCGCAGATGCGCGAGTTCCTCAGCCTCAGACTGTATGTTGGTTACCAACTACAGATATTCTTAAAAGGTAAAATACATCTTGGTTTGGTATCTACATATTTTAAATAAACTTGGCACTAGAACTAACGGCCGATAGGGCAGAAAGGTTCTGGAATGGAGGCCACGTACCGGTAAGCGCAGCACAGGACATCCGCAAGGTGGACAGACGACCTGGTAAAGGTTGCAGGAAGCCGCTGGATGCAGGCCGCTTCCAACCGGCTACTCTGGAAGTCACTGGGGGAGGCCTATGTTTAGCAGTCAGTGGACGTCCTGTGGCTGAAGTGATGATGATTTAGTCATCTTTATATATTCATATTCATTTAATCACTTCATAATGTACATTATAGATGGTCAATTGTAACATTACAACCTTCATAAGGCATTCGTGAATTAAAATTATTTAAACAAATTAAATTTATAATTACATTTACATATCATTATATTACATTCATACAATATTAGATTCATAAATTGGTCATTCATAAAAAAAAGTCAACATTTACATTTTAAAATTAAATTACAATTGTCAAAATAAAAATTCAAATTTATACATAGCCAGTTTATCATTATATTGTAGGGAAAAATAACATTAACAGTAAAATTATGTCAAAGATGTCAAGAAATTATGATATTTAAAATTTGTCCCTGAAATATTCATTCAAATCATAATATGCCTTGGCAAGTAATCTTTTTTTTAACTCTTTATCAAATTTAGTACCTTGAAGGGCTTCGAGCAAGTTGGGCAAATGATTGTATACTTTGACAGCCATATAGAACGGACCGTTTTTAAAAAGCGCAAGTCGGGCGGCGGGTAAAACAAAATCATTTGCTCGACGCGAGGCATAACGGCTCGTCGTGTCGTTAAAGTGTTGGAAATAATTACTATGTTTTCTTATAAAACGACACAATTCAAATATATATATGCAAGTGACCGTAAGTAGTTTGTATTGTGTAAATATGATTCTACATGACTCTCGTGGTGCTGTAAACGTTATAATTCTGAGACATCGCTTTTGCAAAATAGATACCGCGGCTGCATCGGTCGAGTTACCCCAGAATATGATTCCGTAACGTATCCAGGCGGCGGCGTGGCTGTGATACGCAGTGAGAGCGCACTCCTCATTTGTACTTTTTCTGAGTTCCCGTAGTGCATACGAAAAACTACTTAGCCTACTCACCACTATTTCCACATGTGGTTTCCACGAAAGTGTCGAGTCTACCGTGATACCCAATAGTGAGAATGTATTCACTTGTTCAATTTTTTGTCCCTGGTATGAAATCGAATATATTAACTCTGTTCTCTGATATGGTCTAAATTGCATCATTTTCGTTTTCCCAAAATTAAGTGTGAGGCCAATATATTTCAGATGTGTTATAATTTTTTGGAGACAATCACTAATAATACCTTGTAATTGGCTTATACAATCAAGTGCACAAGTGACTATAAGTGTAGCGTCATCTGCAAATAAAACTATTTTTTGAGAGACTACTGAACGCAATTTATTAATGTAGGCTAAAAATAACAAACAACCTAACACACTGCCTTGGGGTATAGACCCAGTTATATTTTGAGTAGATGATCTAATTTGTGTCAGTTTTCTGGTTGTGAAATTTAAATGAGTTAGCTGAACAAATTGCCTTCTATTGGATAGGACTATATATAAAACAAAGTCGGGTTAGTCACACCATTTATAACTCAAAAGCTGCTGGACCGATTTTTATGATCTTTGATTTGTTGAATTTGTCTCAGCCCCGAGTAGCAGAATAACAATAATAAACACGGAAATATTCACGAAAAAAAAATGTATGTAAAGGCGGTACGAAGTTCGCCGAGACAGCTAGTATAATATAAAAGCAAGTCGGGTTAGTTACACTATTTATAAATCAAGAACGGCTGGACCGATTTTAATGATTTTTGGTTTGTTGGATTAGTTTTCGCCCCGAATAGCAGAAAGACTATGAAAATAACAGAAAAATTCACGAAAAAAAGTTATGAAGAAGCGGTACGAAGTTCGCCAAGACAGCTAGTTTTAAATAAAAAAATCTAATTGTCTCAAGAGTGTCTTTAGGTACTGAAATAGAAGCCAAAGTGGAAAATCTCGCCACTGCACCACCACTCCACTACGAGTCGTATTTCAAAACAACTTAAACAGTAAGTGAAAATAACTATTCAAACCGCAAAAGAGCAAATGGTCCATACATTATCATACGCTTTCCATATAAACGGTTCCTGGAATATCCGTAGACGGTATAGCCAAACATCCTGCAAGCTGTCATCAGTAAGCGTGAACGTTAAAAAAAATAGAAGTTTTTATAAACACAAAGATTTTATAAACTTCTTTTTTTTTTCAACGTTCACTGCATTAAGGATTGACAATGACTCTAAGACTAGGTTTAATTTCTTACCCCTACTTTCATTATTAATTCAGGTCTAATTTCCTATGTTACGGAAGTGGGTACGGGATTTTAAGGAAACGACAAATCTTCTAGAAAGACGCTTTATTTCTCTTCACACAAGCCACACAGATGCAGCCCCGATGAGTGATAGAATTCCGACGTAGCACTGACGTAGTCTCCTTGTCAGACACACTCCTCTTGATGGACACAGCACCAACGTGGTCCTCTTGACTGACGTAGCCCCGACGTGGATCTCTTGACACACACTGACACGGTCCTCTTCACGCACGTACACCGCGCTATACTGCACTGTACTGTTCACTACTAGGCACTTACTATATTGCACTTCACTACTTTCACTTTTCTTTCTTTTTCTTCCTCCTTCCTCTTGTTTAACAATTATGTACCGCAATTTAAAGATGTACGTATTGGTTCAGAGTTTTTAAAGTATTGGCATAAAACAATGTTATAAAGTGTACAATCGTTATATTTCATAAATTCGTTCCAGATATATACATTAATTAGAGATGAGCAATATGTACTAGCCCCCCTAGCATGACCACCAAAACACGATATGATATAGCGATATATTGACACTTACTTTAAAAATATGATAGATATAGCGGCCATGTCCATGGGTGTTGTGGTACCGTCGTTGTTTCTGATTTCTGTAACACAAGTGCTTCAGCAACTTATCATAGGATCAGAGCAATGTATGTGATGTTGTCTAATATTTATTTATTATTTATTTATGTCGAATAGACGTCACATGTTATGATCGCTGTTTCGATAAAAATTCAACATGGCGGCTATATCTAATATATTTTAAAAGTTAGTAACGGAACCTTAAGGCACTAATTTATATTTAGTATTCGCGATTAAGCTGTTCTTTGTACTCTGTAGCGGTTAAGGCAAGCCGCAGTCGCCATATGTATTACCACTCAAAATTACTTATTATAATGTCTCATTCAAAACGAATAAAGGCAATCGGAGGCAAGCATAAACTTAGCTATATCATTTCAGGGCTAATAATAATCATTAGACGCAACGGTTTTATAACAATGAGCCATTTACGAGTTATGGTAGTAGTACGTATGTGGAAACTTCCTGTTCTTAAGTTCTGGCAGTCAGTGTAGGGACAAGATTCGTTAATACAAGGTTCTATTCGAGGCTAAATCAGAAAGAAAAAGGTTCAGTTCTGACAGTAGCAGTAGCCCATATAACGTTCTCTCTCTGCAAAATTTACGTCAGTTAGGCCACTCCACTGACCTAAATTTCACAAGTGTAATGGCATAACTTTAGGACAAAGCCCCCTCTGGAGGAGGTTTGAAATAATCATGAAATATCATAAGGTAGCGGGGTGGTAGAGTGAGATAGGTAGATACTCTTTATTGCACACCATACGAAGAAGTTCGTTGTTACAAGTTGATATTTACAAAAAGATGTATAGTTAATTTAGGCGGCTAAGAGCGATATCTTCCAGAAAACCTTTAGGTTGAGGACAATAGGCTGGTTTCCTGGGTCAAAAAAAGATTATTCTATTTAGTCCGTCAGTTAGATTATCGAAAAATATTTGACCCATATTTTGTCTTTTGTCAAACAAACAAAAAATTACAAAGATAAAGCGCATCAAAGTAAGCACGTGACGTGTAAGCAGTAAGCACTTTTTAGCACACCTTGCTAAAAAGTGTCGCAAGGCGTGACGTTACGCGGTACTTTAACGGGCTATACCATCGAAATTTTTTGTTTGATTGAGAAAAGAAAAAATACGTGTCAAGAATGAAAAATAGTCCTGACTTATTATTATCCTAAATTATACTGTGATATATCTTTTGTAGATACAAATGGACTGTTGAGTAGACTATTCATAGAGTAAGCATAACAGTAAACCAGAATTTATCTGTAATAAAAATACCCAAGTTATTGGCCTAGAAATAAGTACAGACAACGGCAGGTCTACACAAAAAGTTAAAAGTCATTAAATTGATTTTCAACTTTATGTCCAACACGGAGAGAAATTTTGCCAAGTAAAATGACTAAGTAATAAGTTAACTTCCTTTTTAGGAATTTTCCTCAAACGAAAGAATTTTTGACCAGCATAGGAATCTCAAATAAGTATAAAATGGCCTTTAATAATCATTTTTTCCGCGCCCCAAACCTGCATAAACCTAAAACGAGTAACTCGGCCAAGTAGTTATAAAAAAACAATATTAGACAACATCACATATAAATTGCTCTGATCCTTTGGTAAGTTAGCCAAAGCACTTGTGTAACGGAAATCAGAAACAACACCCAGATCCGAAACAATATATGAAAGTTATTTTTTACATCGACCGATCGGGAATCGAACTAGGACCTCAGAGATAGCGAGGCCTCTCGGCTACGGAGGTCCTAATTGGTATGGCGAAAGCAAAATGAAAACATAAGGAAAGAGTATAACTCAGTACTCGTTACTCGGTGAAACGTGTGCTCAGCGCATCTCTATTTCATTTCAGATAATTCTTCTCCTCTTCTTCTTTATCTATACGGTAAATCCCGGTTGCGTCCAAAGCCATTGCTTTGGAGCCCAGGGTCCGCTTTCCTTGATTTACTCCTCCACTTCGCACGGTCTTGAGCGTCTTTAGTTGTGAGATCATTGGCCCGCATGTCAGCCCTTACGACGTCAAGCCAACATTTCTTGGGTCTACCCTTTTTGCCAGGACCTGGCGGTGGCGGCATGGCCAGACATTTGTTTCCTACGTAACTTGCCGGTTTCCGCAAAACATGGCCGAACCAGCGTAGGCAACACTCCTGCAGTTTGTCTGCAATATCACGGACATGAAGGCTACCGCGGTCAGATAATTATCAGATGATAATTAATAATCCTAAAAAACGTGTTGTAGTTCTGTTTCAGTAAAAAGTTGTTACGAACCAAACAGCAGTTTTATTTCTCTCGATTTTACCTGTAGTTTCCGTACTTGTTAATTTTATCATGACTAGAATTCAGAAGCATTTATGGTGTTCCAACTAGCTAACCGGTAACATCATTTTAGTTTAAAAGGATCATAAACAACCATGGTGCTCTGATCTTTCGTAATTTGTGACAAAGAAAGCTTTTGTGTTGTCGAATGCAAAGATTGGCTTACGATCTGCTAGCGAATAATGAGGTATAACATGTTTATGGACAGAGTTTGTATTCACTAAGTATAGTATTTGTATTGTTTGTTTCTTTAGACTTTGGGACAGAATTCGTATTTTCAGAAATACAAACGCAGATGCAAACTTTCAGAATGCGGGGAAGACATTTTGAACACCTTCTGTAATTTTATTTTAGATTATTAACCACACTAGTGTAAAACGTAGTATTACTTGTTCAGTGCTAGAGTGTTTTAGATAGCCAACCAATAAATAGTCGAAACTTGAAAATACATAATATATGGTTTTTCAAGTCTCAAAGAAGTACAAAATTTGAAGTTTGCAAAATTAAAAAATAACGACCTTTTTGTTTTAAATACTTATACATTCAAAAGTAATTAGAATAGATTAATGATTCATATTTAAAAAAAAATCAGCATAAGATTAAAAACTATTTGTAATAAGTACATGGATAACTTTTGGTAGTAAATTTTTTCTCACGAGTTTGAAAATGAAGTAAAATATTTGTTAGAGCGAAATATTTGTACCATTCTGTTCTCTCACTGTACACATGTTTGCTTGTTGATCAAAATAACTATCCAAGGAAAGGCAAACCTTCCTACAGCATTCTAAACAAAAAATCAACTGTTCTCTTTAAATGTTTGTTTTTGCATTTAATATTTGTTTGCGTTTAATGCGTTATTACGAAAAAAAAATATCACAACTTTCATTCCGTCTAAAACTTTTATCGATACTTTCAGGGACACCCTGTATTTTTCAGTTCTCTCCACATAAACTGTAATACTGATATTATAAAGAGGTTGTTTGGATGTACGAGGTAATCTCTAAAACTACTAATACGATAGATAGATAGATAGATACTCTTTATTGCACACCACACAAAACAATCAATACAGAGAAACAATAAATTTAGAATGGTACAATTTAGGCGGTCTAATCGCTAAGAGCGATCTCTTCCAGACGATTGATACGATTGATTTAATAAACCTTTCGAATGGAACTAGCTACTTTATATCCTAAAAATTTATATTTCCTCAAATGCCTCTAATTAATTTACGTAGGTACTTGTTGCTGTATAACTTTCAAAAAATGTAACCGTTAGTAAATAAATATTGTTTTTTATACAAACATTGGGTGGGTCCTGTGAGGTTTAATCATATAATGGTATAGTGGACCCCTTTCGCCTTCAAGTAAAAAACAATTAAGTACTTAATTATACTTTTAAAGATTTTTTAAATGTAGGTACTAGGTAGTTTAAAAATCATTTTTATTTAAATGATTTTAGGAGTATTCTACTAGTTAATAAATAATAACCCATTCATTGAGATCATTCAAATTTAATGAGCCCACACGACGTCCTTTGCTGTAAGTTTGTAAGGAGTTAGGTATCCTGCAGACTCCAGGTAATTCTGTATCATCACTATCACCAGGCACAGGCTTTCAAGTTCTTATTTTTAAAGTAACACGATACAAATTTAAAATCAATAAAACGTATGGATGTTGCTCACCGCGCTTAATCAACTAGAAAGGACCTGATATTCTTAAAACAGCTGAACGTATTTTCATGAATCATATCTAAGAACATTCTCGAGTCTCGATCAAGTCCTTTAGATTTAAGACCTTTAAAACAAAAAAATACAATAAAAATCGATTTATCCATTTGCATTGGGAGTCAAAAACACGATTTCGATCACGATATTTGGGACCTGAGCAGACATACTCATATATACAGTAAAACACTATTCTTTTTTCGTCCAGGGTTAAAAATGGAAGACCACAGAGGCCCAGTTCCCATAATTTAACATTAGCCGCAATCCAGTGTCGATCCGGTCCCAGTAACATTAATATAAAAAACTATCCCAATACGACTGAAAATAGAACAAAAAAAAATTTGGTTATTTCTCATTTTGGCTTCTTCCATTGTCAGTCGCATTACGAGCTATAATTGCATTTTTTGGGTTTACGAGAATACCGTTTTAGATAGTATTGTTACTGGGAGCGGATCGACACTGGATTGCGACTACTGTTATGGGAATTGGGCCTCAGTTCCGTATTCTCAGTTTACACTCGGTGATTTTTTGTTGGTTTTGGTCGAACTTGAAGCAGCTAATACTCACTTCACGTGCTTGCACACACGAAAAAAACTTTTTCTATGGGACCAACAACAAAATCGCCAAAAACAATTCATTTCCCCTTACATACTAAACTGGTTGGCAACCAGCTGACATCAGTTATGCATATTATAGCATAGTAGGTAGGACTCTATCTTATTAATCATCATAACATAACAATAAATATTTAATTTATTTGTAATCTATGCAATAAAAAAAATGCACAAACAATGAAAAAAGTATTGTAACAAAATAAGTTACCGGCCCAAAAGTTTAGTTTCATAAATTAATATTGGTAAAAAATTCCACCCACACTCGCACAAGTTTACGTTCGTTACTCGTGTAGCGCGTACATAAGCTTGCTCCCGATGCACACATGAATAAAAATTGCAGTGTACGTATACGCCAAGTGGGCGTGTGTGCTGTAAGATGTTGCACGCGATCGGATAGTAGTCGAGCCGCACGCATGCCGCGCCTTTATTACCGTGCTGCACTGCACTTTTCTTACTAAAAAGAAATATTTCGAGGTGAGCCTTGGTTATTTAGTTTCCTATATATATTTTTTTGCTATTTGTAAATGAAAATTAGGTAAAAAATCGAAATGTGAAAACAATTTATTTTTTAAATATTGTAATTTGTAACAGAAAGAAGTAGATACCCATACTTGCCACCTATGTACATATATCACTTAGTAAGCAATATTTGTTTTATTATAGTCAGTATTTTTTTGTTTAAGTCTCTATGATAGATTCACTGACCTGAAACAAATATGGATTGGCTGTCCCATACAAATGACAGCTAATTATGTGTGTTCATTTGAAGCGCCACAAGTACGAACAAATTTCGACGAATTCTGCATTTATGACTGTATAAATTGCCCTTACTAATTTAGATCCGCATCTGCCTATCTACACAAAGTGGCCTACAACGCCAGAATGGCGATAATCAAATAGGCATGAATTTAGTTTAACAGCAGCCAGTCCATATTTATTTCAGGTTAGTGGGTAGATGACTATAAGATGTACAGTACTTACGACCAACCTGCTTGATGCGTTGTCCGTTGATGATTTTGTACGTAATGTTAAATTATGCATATCATGGAATACCTACTGTAAGAATTTACTGCTGCTACTGTAAAAAATATGATAGATATAGCCGCCATGTTGAATCGCCGTGCCGGTGACGACACATGTTATGATCACTGTTTCGATAAAAAATCAAAAATTCAAATCTTTCCCATTTAAAAAAAAATACAGTTGGTGTCGATAAATTGCTATAATTATCATAAATATCGTGTTTTGGTGGTCATGCTAGGATAGCCGTAGCCATCTTGATTGTAAACTTTATTTAAACAGTTGATCTAGTAAAATTTCCTCCTTTCTTGACGCGTCAAGGTTACGTTTCAACTTTCGTACGATTGCTTCATTTGTGTAATTTAACAAAAAGTGGAGTAGTACCAAACAAACCACGACTTTTGTGGTTAGCACCGGCACCGGAATGAAGCCACATCTTTACTGCCGACAAATTCATTACACAGATAGACGCACAGCGTGATATAAAACTAAAGTACAAGAAATTGCACACTTGCATCGCACAGTAATAAATGCAGCAGCGTGGCGCGGCGGGGCGCGGGGCGGGGCGCACGGCCGCCGCCGCAGTCGCATCGTGACCGCGCGCCGCGACACACGTGCGTTATTTCGCGAACACGGCTGACACCGAACGCCCGGCAATGGTGTCTGTGGGCGCGTGGAGGCGCCGCGCCCCCGACGACTGCGAGGAGCGCTCCGAGCCCGGCACCTCCAGCTCTGGCGTGCCTCGCGCACCGCCTAACTGTGCTCGCTGCCGCAACCATCGCCTCAAGGTCGAGCTGAAGGGCCACAAACGATACTGCAAATACCGGTACTGCACGTGCGAGAAGTGCCGGCTAACTGCTGACAGACAGCGCGTGATGGCACTCCAGACAGCATTGCGACGTGCCCAGGCGCAGGACGAGGCGCGAGCGCGGGCGATCGATTCGGGAATACAGCCGACGGGAATCGAATTGGAACGGCCGGAGCCGCCGGTGGTGAAGGCACCTAGAAGCCCGGTCCCGCCGCCGCCCCCAAGGTCGCTGGGTTCAGCAAGCTGCGACTCTGTACCGGGATCCCCTGGGGTGTCTCCGTATGCGCCGCCGCCGCCGCCGCCGTCCGCACCGCCACCACCGAACATGCCGCCGCTGCTGCCGCCCCAGCAACCCGGTTAGTCATTTTATTAAGTGTATTTGGAGTAATGGAGTAGCTACCTGTTGTCTACCGACAAGCAAGCGCGCGCTTCCTATTGTAATTTTGGATCGTCCGCCTGGACGCGATTATTCACGTTCGCGATCGTGACATGAAGAAATAGAGCAGTGCACTTGTTCCAAGCATGTGTTACTACTCGTGAGAGCAAAATAAAATGATCTTTATGTGAACCCGATACGTTGGGTTCAGCGATGTGCTCAAAATATTTAAATTTTATCAAAAAAAGTTGAGCCGGTAAAAAGGCATAAGACCGGGTAGTGATTACCTGATCTTCTGGCGCGTCGGCATGCAACCAAAATTAGTGGTGGCAAAAACAGAAAGAGAAATTCTACTGATGGGAATGGGAGCTATGTTACTATTGTTTGGTTTGTGGAATATTTTAGGGAGTAATGTTTTAATTACTGATAATGTGGAGCAGCTCGAAACCGATTTTAAGATTCTTTTATAGTGAGGGTAATGTTTCAACACTAAACATTGATGTTAATTGATCTGCTAGTCAATACTTAAAAGCAAAGTAAAATAGTCAAAACATTTTATAGGTAGTTACTTTTCTATGTAGAGCACCAACCTTGTACAGGATATAATATTCGTCGATTAATTTGTACAGATGTAGGTTATGATAACAGAGTAACTACTTACTTGTTTATTTTCATTTGATTCGTAATTAGACAACACATTGGTTCTATTTTCAATACAAAATCTATTTGAATGTAATAATAAACAGATTGCAAAATTAACCCTTGGTGACCGGTAACATTTTTGCTTTTAAAACTTTTTATGGAATATTACATAAGTATTTACTTAATACTTTAATGAAGAAAAATACCTAATAAACTTACTTTAGAAGGTATAACGTAACCTTCAGTAGTTACCAAATTGTGAAAATACTCGTTTTGACCTACAAAGTTAGTCTAAATAAAATTATTCTTACTAATAGTAGAATCTAGAAAAGAGGAGAAAAAATGCGTCGCTGTAAATAAATTTACTAAATATAATGTGTACCTTCTTCTATGATATCAAAAAAGTTGTTATGTTTCAACTTAGTATTTTTTTTTTATCTCGAGGCTCATTAGAAAACGGGAATTGTTATACAATCTGTTATTTTACAAGTGCATTGTGATTTTTTAGTTTACAAAATTAATTTATTTTTGTTTGTTTTTAAGCACGTAGTGTGTTCCTACGTATCTCGTATTTCACGGAGGCCTTTATTATTAATACGAACGTTACAAGTTGTAGAGTTTCCTGGGACACCATGTGAAGTTTCTTATCTTTTTTTTTATGCACATATGTAACTATAATACATTTTGTATTAAACATGATAAAAGATAACGGTGATATAACATTTTATCTGTCACTCAATACACGCATCGTTTTACCCTCTACTTATCTTCTACATTATACCTACTCTTTTATAATATTTGCTTTATTAAACACTTTAATCGGGTTGTACTAACTTGATTACAATCTACATCTTTCGTCTTGATGACAACAAGTAACAAAAATACGAACAGTTTTTTTAAAATTATATTATTGGCTGCCAAGCCAAGCGGTCGCATGAGACCGCGTAACTATAGGTACAATTTCTATTGTTTCGTTTATTAGCTGAGGGGTTAAATTAGGTACTTTAAACTTTTCGTTAAAATCGAATTGAATTGTTTGCCTTGGGGGTTTTTCAACGTTGTCGATTTAAAGAAGAACGAAGAAGTTCTGAATATTCTAATGTTATTACATGAGATATTTTTTTGTCTTCTTGTTTTTGGCTTGTTGTAAATAATCATTCTTGTAAATTATTGTAGAATTAAATTATAAATTCTTTCAACAATCACATCAACTTTCTAGCCCCACAATACTCGTGCTCATCGTGCTCGTGATAGTAAAGTTTAAATTAGTTACGTACTGTTAATTAAGAAAAAAAAAAGAATATTTCTTATAATTAAGTTATATACATATATAAATAGCGTATAAAAATTTAAGCCTAAGCATAAAATCTTTTTTTCTTTCTATCTTACAAAATTATTACATAGATAAATAATCTAATAATACAGGTATTATTTATTAACCGACTTCATGAGTTATTAATTTTAAAATATAAAAATTTAGTGATCATTCGAAGTATTTAGTGACCATGTGAAATAATGTCTACCCTGATAAAAAGTAACCTAGGTACTTATGAATCCAGGCCATGGTTTATCTAAATGCCAAATTTAATCAGAATCTGTTCAGTAGTTTTTGCGTGAAAGAGTTACAAAGGTCCATACATCCTACTCGCAAACTTTCGCATTTTAAATATTTGCAGGATTAGTAGGATTGTACTGATTCCTTTTATTTCACATTGTTATGTCAAAACTACCTGTACATTTAATTTCGATAGAAAGAATATTCGACGTACAATTTGGGTTCCTGTGTTATTCAAATATTACAATGTTGTCAGTAATGAAGAGAAAACTCCTTACAAATCCATGTATTAACTTCTCCATACAAATTATCATAATTAATATATTATAAATATTATTTGAAAATATACTACTAGAGATGGCGCAAGATACTTTCTTATCACTTACGATCACCCACTTGCTAGTTTTATTATAACATTTGACGTAAGCTCTTTTAAGTCAAGTAACATCTACACTTGAAAGAGTAACAATTTTCATTGTACTGTAAAATAACGTTGTAGATATAGTTTTCTAGTGCCTGATAAAGATAACTGATTATTCCCAGTATGATCTGCATAGTTAGCTATCTCCAAGATTTATGTCAATTGCACAATTTGTACACCAATCCTGATATTATCAGTCCGACTTAAACACCAGTCTTATTAATAAATTCGTGTCCTACACACTAATAAAAGTTAAGCTATGGATTATACGATTTGAAATGTCAAATCTTCAGTCGACCTCCGACGACGAGAGGTGAGGCGAGGCGGTTAAGTCAATGTTAAAAACGAACTTTCTATGTTGTCCCAAGTCTAGGTGTTTTGGTAGCGTCGTTGTTTCTGATTTCTATAACACAAGTGCTTTAACTAATTACTTTAGGATAAGAGCAATGTATGTGATGTCCAATATTTATTTTATTTATAAATCTAGTCTATATTTTGCTTGATAAGGCGCATGACATAAATAATCTTGATCGTGAAACGTTCAAACAATGTATCAAACATGTGGATGACTGTACAAGCAATTGTTTTAAAAACTAGTTTAATTATTTATGCGAGAGCTAAGAGAAATTGCCGCCGTTAATGACATGTCAGTAGATAATTATCGATGATTAGTGTAGTAGAGGTATAAATAGTGGTAAAGAAGCCTTAATTCTTTTTTAATTTGTATCAGAAACTATTCAATAAGTCTCTACTGAGTTGCTGTAAGATGATTTATTGAATGATGTTATAAAAAGTACAGTGAAACTAACAAAAGTAGAGACAAACAAAAGTGACTAAACTTCGAAATTGAAGTCGATCTAAACCAACTCATTATTTGTTGTATTCGTCAGGGAATTTGTTTCAATAATAATTAATATTTCAATCGGTTGCTTCATAATTTCATTATAGTTATAACAACGGAGAATTCAGTGGGACACTTAGTTATTAGTTGAAATACGTAAGAAATTAGCAAAAAATATGCGTTTTTTGAATAATTTTAGTAACATTTGACAATCGAGACAATAGGTTAACGAAACGATTAGACACTTGAAATTACATGAATTAATCACACACAATATCATTGTTCTATAGGCTTTTCATTAAATTAATTATAATCTAACAAAATACGTGATTTTTATTTAGACAGCGTGTGAAAATATAATTTCGATAAACTAGGTAAAATAGAGTTATTATTTATAAACATTACGGACTGTAATGAAGTTAGTGTAATTTACAAATTTATTAATTTTTAATCGCGAGTTATTTATTGCAATATTTTGAACTGGTCATAGTGAGAAATTAGCAATAACTGGGGAAGTTTAAGATCCGTTAAAGAAAGCAAAACTTAAACAAGCCTGACCACCCTTTTATGAGAAAGCCTAACTATACAGGGTTATTTGTAAAACATCAACAACCTCCTAGGGGTTGATTCTGGTGCTCCAATAACTTTTTCTATAGAACCAACATTTAAATTAAAATTAAAATTTTCACTGCTCCGTACAAACTGATGTCAGCAGGTCGGCGGATTAGTATGGGAAAAAAGTTGACAAAAAAGATTAATAATAAATAAATACATTGGTTTTCACAATCACACTAATTATCTAGCCCTAAAGTAAGCACAGCTTGTACTTTGGCGACTAGATAACAGATAAACATACTGAAATACTTTTATAAACATCCATGACTTACAAATGCTCGTGCTCATCACACAAACATCTGCCCCTTGCGGTATTCGAACCCGCAACCGGTGGCATTGTAGTCCGGAGCGCGAACCACTACTCCAGACGGTCGTTAATGTTCTGTGGGTTAGTATCGTATCCATATACAAAGTTTAACCTTCTCTTGCGTTGCCCCTCATCGAAAAATGACAGCTCTATATTTAGGTCAGCTGTTTTTTTTTAAATTATTGTATATTAGAAGCATATTCCCTATTTTAAGGGTTTAAGCCACCATATAGGTGCCTTATTAACCTGCAATAAACGACAAATTTAATCTATTAATATTTAAAACCCTATTCCTTCGTTTTAAGGTTTAAAATTATTAAATTACCGCTTTCCGAAAGGCCACTGAAATTCCGTTAGCAACACTAGAATTAATTATTTATCAATAGAACAGTCTGTTGTGAGTTTGTAATCAAAGTAGCGACTGATAAGTTGTGTCAGTTGAGGTGATATGATAACATTGCATGTTTATATTAACAAAACTGCATCCATTTTGGCTACGTACATACGTCTGTCTTATGACTTGTGTTTGGGTCAAATGTAATTATATAGTTAATGATATCAGATGATTATGACTAATTAAACTGTAACCATTATTAATACTACTGTTTAAAACATTTGTGTTTACTAGTTTTGGAGTTTGCTGGAAATGTAGCCGTGGTCTAAAAGGTCTGGTTCCTCTATCCATGGCTTACAGAGGTGCCAACTGACCTTCATAACTATTGGTTAGGTCATGGTGAAGCGTACTTGAATGGTCATGGTGCATGGTGTAGCGTACTTAACAGTCAATTTACAGCATATATTTACTGAAAGTATACCATAAAATAATATCAAGACACTGTTATTTACAGTAACACAATGAAGTCACACAATTTTTGAAAATCGACCCCTTAGAAATGTTTGTACTTACCAAATAATCAAATCAAGCATTGTTATAATATTTTTGAAAAAATACAAACATGCATTCTTGTGTTAATATTAGATGTTAGAAAGTTATCATTAATCAGTTTCAAAAATACATGCTTATAGTTATCTTGAAAGTCACCCATGACTCATCAAGGATTACGTATGAAACAAATTGCAAGAAGTGTGCGAAGAAGCAGTGCAGACACGTTGGTACCCGTATCTAAATACCTAGATAAGCATGTGCATATGCACTCGTTGTAGATTAGATAAGCAAGGTTCTTTAAAAATAATTTTGATAATAGGTACATATAAAGTGCTGAAGTGTCGTGTGGGGACGGCCGTAAAGAATACACTTCCCTACCGCCAACAGGAGGTGTTTCGTAAGAGGTGACTAATTCCTGTAGCACGAGACGGGCAGCAGCGTCAGCGTGCGAAACCTTATAAGAAAACTGCGCTCGCCAACCCGCCTGCCAAGCGTGGCGAGTTTTGGCAATCCCCCCCAATAAAAATCATTGGGGGAGGCCTGTGTTCAGCAGTGGACGTCCTATGGCTGAAATGATGATGATGATGATGAAAGTGCTGATGTTTAATTTTGTATTAGAAAAAAAGACCTCATTTAAACACTACCTAAGCGTAAATAAGCTAATAATATTACAGTACTAGTGAATTAAAATATTGTCAAGTGTACAATTAATATTCTTCATTTTGTTTTTATTCACGACTTGTAAATCTTACACTTTAATTACGACAAAAACCTAATTACGAGAAAGGAAATCCTGTTATATTTAATTATGTGTGTTTCATTATTAATCAACGTATAATATCGTAAACATGGTTGTTCTCCAGACATTAACACTTCCGTACTGGTAAAAAACCGTTGCCGCCCATTCGGGTTGGGGTCGTATCGTCCTTTATAACTGCTTAGCGTTATCCTGCTATCTCTTTCGCACCTTAAGTACATTTAACTGAGCAACAAGGGGTGTAGAGACGCGTCGCGATAGGTCGACGTCGAGGGAGGCTTGCAGGGGTGGGGGCGCAATAAAAACTTAAGCCTACAGCGGGGTGTGCACATGTTGCTATGTAAATAGGTCTATGTGGCCTCGTAGAACCACGCGAGTAGTCTAGGGTTAAGTGGTTAAATAACCTGATTATCATCAAAACCTTATTGTTCTGAACTATTTATGAGTGTTAACAAAAAGTACATTAACATAGCGCTGAACTTTATGCACAGTATAGTTATAATTCAGAAAACAATTGTGCACTGTCATTCTTTATAGTTTTTATCAGAAAATTATTGTTTACTTTTTGCCAGGAGTAAACGTATATATTATCACGTTCCAACAGTTTTATTACGTAAGTTAATTAAAAATGTGTTTTACCCACTGTTCCATTTTATGGCTGCAGCGTTCAGATAGGTCAGGAATCGTCAAAAATTCTTAACGAGAAACCGGTAAAAACTTAATTTAAAAAGACATGTGTTTTGAACTGAACTGAACTTTAACTTTTTGGGTAGGTTGACCTTCCGTTGACTGTACCTCAAGCAAGTCTAGCTTAGCTGGGTAACTTATTCCACTATATTAGAAAGCTGAACGTCTGAATTCTGAAACCAATGATTGGTAGGTACGGAAACTCAACGTTTCATCTCAATTCTTGAAGTTGACTGCATTGAATGAAGCGAAAGAGAAAGAAACTAAAGTTAGAAGTGGTCCAAACCGAATAGTTTCTTACTTAAGAAAAATCCTGATTACAACACAGCACAATACGTTTCTACAATACCCAACGTTTTGATTTCTAAAACTTTCTTGAAGAAATGTTTTAAGAATTCCGGCAAACAAAAGATGAACTTGACCATTCACTGGTAGGATTTTGATGAATTAGTTCCATTGATCTGCGACAACTGATTAAAAAAAATAAAACTGTTATGTAGCTCAGCAATGGATAACTTATTTCATCAGCATCCAAGTCTGTCGTCAAGCTCACCTTTCGTTACCAGACTATCCAGTATCCCCTATTCCAATGATTTGATTCTGGCTTAAGGAAGGCCATCGACAGTCTTATAAACTTACTAACAGATTCGATTGCATTCAAATAATGTACCAATCTAAATCAAGCGATTATTAAAAATGTTATGTCCCTGCAATAATAAAATAAAAGATATCATTGTATTATAACAAATCTTATACAATTTGTAAAATTATAGATACTTAAGATAGTAGTCGGACACTGATAAAATTCTTCAGGAAACATGTGTTCTAGTAATGACTAGTAGTGTCCGTTAATTGTTTATTTATTTGTTACTGATAATTAATAACATTGACTGGTAAACGACGAAGGTCTACTTCTAATAATAATTATGTACTTTTGAAGGCTTTGGTTCCCAATGACCTACATAATATTTCCGATGACCGAGTTTCACATTTAACCTTTTGCAATTCATGAAGCAGACATAATAGGTAAAACGGTTGCCACGTACCGTATTATTCATAATACTATAAAAACTATTGATTTAGAATCTAATATTTTCAAAATAAAACCTTTACCACAGGAAACCACCACCAATTACTAGCGTGTGTTCATGGCTAAACCATCGGTATCATTTCTTCTTTGGCCATTTTCTTCTTTACCCATCTTTCAACATGGTCCGAAGTTCTGCATTATTATTGCATTTTCTTATATGAGCGATGATGTTTTATGAACAGGAACAGAAATATCTTTTGTCCTTTTTTGTGTCATCAAATCAATAAATAATATAATTAACAAAGTTTGTATATGTATAAGAAAGTTTGTTTGTGTTTGTACATATATTATAATTGTCTGTTGTATAGTTGTCGGCTGACTGAGCGGAATTATCTGAAACTTTGCACACATAGATATTGATTAAACCTAACATATAAAATGTTTTAGCTTAATTCTGAAGTATGCGCAGACGAAACCGCGGGCAGAAGTTAGTAATATCATTATTTTAATCTAATAAGTCCAATGCTGAATGTACTACAACCATGTTTGCCGCACTCACGTCGAATCAGAAGGCCTACTACGAAAATGTTTCGTTCTATTCGTTTGACGTATAAACCTAACAAATTAAAACACCATCTACTTACTTGTGTAACCTTTGACAATGATTAATGTAAAATTGAATTATTTGTAGTAGGCCTGCTGTCTCCCGATTTAGAACGTACTATAGAAATTGACAACTAATAAGCCACGTGACACTAAATAATTTAGCTTTAGTGACACCGTGACTTAATTAATAGTTTTCAATTTGTTGTGGAAGGGTCCAGAAGGCCTACTACGAAAATGTTTCGTTCGTTCGGACGTATAAATCTATCAAATTAAAATACCATCTACTTAACTGTCAAATCTTTGACAATTATGAACAGTTAAAAACGGTTATTGTTTTTTTTTCAATTCCAAGGAAGCATTATCTTAATTACTTTATTTAATTACCCCGAATCTACACATAATTAGGTACAGCACAACCTAACGATGCCGGTAAATATCTGATTTAATTACTATAAAAAACGCGATTTGTAGTTAGATAGGTACACTAAAATTTATCCAGCTATTAGATAAATACTGTTAGCGGGATTAAATCGAATCTACACAACACTACTCAATCGATGACTCTTGCACGTCACTACGATCTGTCACTTGCCGTGTTTCGCTTTTCGCGCGCTGAGTGTGCAAAAATATTGTAAAAGGCTCATTGTGTGATTAAAGGTGTTTTGAATTTATTTGTGTCTTAACAATACTTAGTATACCTAAAACATATTTATTGTTATTCAGTCACAGCCACGCAAATCCAATAAAAAAGTTTTATTAGAACTTTGTGGCAAATGATTTTGTAATAAATGTTGTGTAAACTACTCTACATTGAAACATTAATACAGCAAATTAATGATTTTAATGGGCTTAGAATAATTGCGGATTTTATAGTAGTTGCGTGTTGATTAGACTTATATTCCAAGGTTCTGATATCATAAATTTTTATACAAAATTTATGATTTAATTTAGCATCAGTTCTACATTGAGTTTTAAATATGTATTATAATGATTTTGTTCTAAATTAATTAATTAATTATCACTTTTCTATCAGAGATAGAGCTGAAAAATAAAAATGATTTAACAAGAGAAAGATTTAAGAATTGAACAATGATTTTCAACCGTCTCAGTGCTGCAGTTCAATATAATTATCGTGGACACTTATTTTGTTCATATTCATATTCATTTATTGCGTCATAAGTGTACAGTAAGGTGTTATTACATTGTGTGAGACCATACTGGACCCTGTAAGGGTATTGAATTCATGTTATATAGTAATATTAATATGTAATCAATATTAAGTAAATCGTCATATTAATAAATTTAAAAAACAAAAGTATGTCAAGTCAAAATAATACATAAAATTCATTTTAAATAAAATTCAATTAAATAAAATCTTGCGAATTAAAACAATATGTCAAATTATAATTATTTAAAATCTAAACTTAAGACTTGTTTTAGAACTATATCTCGGTAAAGAGCTAAGAAGAATAAATCTTAAGAAAAAACCTATCTCTTAATAAAAAATAAAAGAAATCAAATTGCTGTAATTCAATTGTGCGGTGTGCACACACTTAAAGATTTAAGCAACTCTTCTTTACTTGCAAAGTCGTGTGTGTGTGTTATTTTACTACACTTTTTTAAGTGGCGAGTCTGTCTGTCAGTTTGAGGTAATTGTCAGTGTCAGTGGCGGCAAGTGGCAACGCTTTGGTAGTGATTACCAAAGTTAAGCAACGCACGTCTCGGTGGTGACCATTCCGACCATATTAATTAGTATCATTTTTCACAAGCACCTCACGTTCTGAATCGGGGGCGTTGAGTCACAACTCAATACTAAATGTAAAACTTAATCCACAATTTTTAAATTTTATTTTAATGGAAAAATACTGATAACCAAAAGGAAAACAAGGTGGCTCTTGGTAATTTTGCTTATGTCTGATAGAACTGGAAAAACGCTGCCCTATAGTTTCGGTTACGAGAGCGTAGGTCAGAAGACAGGGCTGTCACATAATAAGAATCTTCTGAAAGAAAGTATCTGTCTTGAGAAAGATCTCAGGCTGTATAATATTGTATATTTTTTCGTTTTCGAAAGTAACTGGATATTTATTTTATGAGTGTTCAATAATAATATTTTTTTCCAACAATGACACCAATTTATCCATAACTACCTGTCCCGGCGAACTTCGTACCGCCAATTTTTTTGTGAATTTTTCAGATTTTTATTAGTTATTCTGCTATTCGGGGCGGAGACAAATCCAAGAAACAAAAAATCATTCAAATCTGTCCTGCCGTTCTTGACTTACAAATGGTGTAATTAACCCGACTTTCTTTTATAAACAGCTTTCACATAGGTAGGGTGTTTTCGAAATCGAATTGGAATTATAATTTAATACTTCAAAAATAAATCTTGAGTATCGTTTGACTTTATCGTCCCAGTTTTAACTAGGACTACTCAAGACAATAAACGCAAAGATTATAACTATGACTAGTAGGTATTCCTACTTGAAGCTCGGATAGCAATATAAATAATGTGATTAAACTTCATTTAAATCGTAATTTTGAATACTTACTAACCGTGATCCTAGATGCCGAAAGTGTCGTGAATTTTCGATTCACTTATCCTAAACTATTATTCTGGTTTTTAAATTTGAAATGAAATTAAAATTCCATATTCAGGTTTTCACAAATGAGGCAAAATTTAGTTAGTAGAACTTAGTTGGTCAAATCACCGTGTGTTCTGCAGCCAAAAATCAATAAAATATATTATATACATAAATATTGGACAACATCACATACATTGCTCTGATCCTGTGATAAGTAGGTTAAGCACTTGTGTTACAGAAATCAGGAACAGTAACGGTACCACAACAGCCAGACCCGAGACAATATAGAAAAGTCATTTCCAAAATTGACCGATCGGGAATCGAACCCGGGACCTCAGAGATAGCGACACCGAGCCCGGTATGCTCGCCTCTCGGCTACGGAGGTCGTCAAATAAAACAAAACATTGTTCTTATTATAATCTGTACAGGGTGCCCCGTAACGCAAGGATAACATTATAACCACATATTTTTAACATCATGGTAAACAACTTTCGCTCTATGACCTGCAGTTTATGCAAACTTTTGAAAATGTATCGACTTCCCATACAAAAATACCAAAAAATATATGCTTATTTACTGTAAACTACTACTAAATTTATTTAAGTATTTAAACTTTATTGCACAAATTAAAATGGTACGAAAGGTGGACTTAATGCCATGTGGCATTATCTACCAGTCAAAATTGTACCGAACCATAGTGAAGTAATATTTTGTTATTTTAAAATGTAACTTAATAATTTGTCGGTTTGTCTTAATAAAAACGGAGCAGGACATGCACCCCTTCGTATTTTCGGGCACTGGGTTTCAGGTCAGGCTATTCCGTAGGGCTGTCGCAAGTAAATTAGCAGTCCTCCTTGGAAGGAACGAGACTGATATCGATTGAAACGTTATCAAGTCAAATCAAATCGTTTCATTTGCATGGATAGTGGTCTACAAGTAGTTTAGAAGAATCCAAGTTTCATAACATAACCCGATAGTAATTATTTTGAAAGCGCCTAAGGCGCACGAAATCAAGCCTACGTAATAAATTTCAATGTGAGGAAATATACTACGTAATAAATATAAAGGTTCGTTTTTTATCGTTGAAGTGCAAAAATTATATGAAAAGAGATTACCAAGAAATAGAACACATCTCGGAGGTAATAAGAGCCTTCTGCTATTCATAGTGAGAATGTCCTGAGGCTGAATTTAAACAACAAATATTTACTCACACGTTGTCCATATTTGATTTAACGAGTGTGGTTTTAATAATTTTTGCTTTATATTCATAGTAGTCTTGATAGTCCGACATATCGGTTAGGCAAACAAATAATAAATTAATAAATTTTATTGAATCTGTATGTTTCTTACAAATATAATTATGTCTTTTTAAGGAAGTTAAATTAAATGTTACTTATTAAATATTGTCCTTGCAGAAGTTAATTCAAAATGGAGTTAGCGATTAAAGTTAGCTTGGCAAAATGATATGATGTAGCATGTATGTAACAAACTATACCGTGGTTCTAACCTGACATGTTAATATAACGAAAGATTTAACACATATTTAGTTTAATTGTATTAAAGTTGTTTAATCGCATTGTAGCATCTCCAACGTCTTATTAAACTGATTCTTATAAGACAGACAGTACAAAATTTTGTGCTTACCTTAAAACTATTAAACGGTTACAACCTCAAGAGGTTTAAGTTACATTTAAGTTAAAACGCATAATTTAACTCCCTAAATTTAACTCTGAAATTAAATTGGCAGCCCTAGGGAGGAGACGTTTGATGTTTTACGACTCTAGCGCTCGTCATCAAAGCTTCCCTGTTTCAGACGGATCTTAGGGTTCAAACTTTTACGTCTCCCAAATTTATTAAACCTATTTGCTTCTAGTCATAGCTGCGAGCAAGTTTAGAGTTATTTTACGGTATTCAAAATGAATATCTTAAGCATGCTAGTTTAGTAACTACACATTACTAACTAAATGCAAGTATTCTAAAACAGTTTAAAATAACTAGCGATATAATTATTTTAGTTTAGAACAACTGTACATTTATTTATTTAAACTTTATTGCACAAAATAAAATCGTACAAAAGGTGGACTGTGGTGGATGTGGCATTCTCTACCAGTCGACCATTAGGCTAAACAGAGATGTACTAGCCTGCCTACCATGAGCACTAAAACACGATATGATATGATATGATGTAGGGAAATATCAACACCAACTGTAAAGTATGATAGATATAGCCGCCATGTTGAATCGCCGTCACATATTAAGATCGCTGTTTCGATAATAATTCAAAATGGCGGCTATATCTGTCATATTTTAAAAGTTGGTGTCGATATATCGCTATATCATATCATATCTTATCGTGTTTCGGTAGACATGCTAGGGGGGCTGGGGTTCATAAAACGATTTATAATTTGATGATTATTAAGGATTATCAAAATAAATATTTTGACAGCGACAGTTTTTAGAGTTCCGTACCCAATGGGTAAAAACGGGACCCTATTATTAAGACTCCACTGTCTGTCTGTCTGTCATCAGGCTGTATCTCATGAACTGTGATTGCTAGACAGTTGAAATTTTCACACATAATGTATTTCTGTTGCCGCTATAACAATAAATACTAAAACAGAATAAATTAAGTGGGGCTCCTATACTACAAACGTAATTATTTCGCCGTGTTTTGTTCGATATTAATAACGGCAACAGGTAGACGCTTAAAATATTCACAGATAATAGTACGGAACCCTTTGTGCGCGAGTCCCGACTCGCCCGGTTTTTTTTCTTTGTTGTAGCACTAAAAATAAATGTCTTATTCTTAATAAATATATTTAATATAAAAATAATACAAATAAAGAATTATTTAATCATTAAAAACTGTTAATGGCAAGTGACAACCCTGCAACTTGCAGGGGTTTATCGCTACGCGCCCCTTATTTCGGGCAGTAGCACTAGCGGGCAAGGTCGGTCGGTGCAGTGTGGCATGACATTGTAGAAGGGCGTTGAGTCGGACTCTGGCTACAGTAACGTAGATAGACCACAAGGCAGAATCTGCGTAGAAGTGGTAGCCAAAAGTTCGCTAGAACTTTTGGCTACCACTTCTACGCAGATTTTATTTTGAGAGCTAGTAGGTTAGGTAGCTAGATCAAGGCAGTTATTTAGAGACCTTTAGCCTAAAATTTTTAGGCTATAACGCCTAATTCTATAAAATATGGAATTATACCTAATTTTAGTGAGGATAAAGCTGCGTGTTGACTAATCGAGACGGAAACCGGCAAACGACAAGAGTGCATGGACTTAACCTGCTTAGATCGCACTTACTATGTCTTGTATTGTATTGTATTTCCTGTAAAAAGGGTGACAAGAGTATTATTTTAATTTGACTACCTACTTCTGATAAAATTATATTGGAATTAAACCATTTTTAAAAATTAAATTGGAATATTTCTTTTGTTTCCGTATTGACGGTAGCATATTCCGTTGTAATAAGTTAGAGTTATTGCACATGCTTCAAAGCTCAAATGTTGAGACAATCAGAGCCGGACCAAGGGTTGTGAGGGTGACTTGTGAATCTTATAACCTGATGATTATTTTTGTAACCATGTTTTGATTACATACTGTTCAGCATTTTGTAATTTTTGTAACGTATCTTGTTAATTATGGCATAGAAGTGGCCATATTATTTCTTTCGCCCTATAAATAAGGTAAAGAAACGAACATTTTACAGTACTAAACTCTGGTATATTAGTCCTGTATTTTTATTGTTTTCTAAGATTTGGATTAAAATCTTTTTATATAGCTGTATTTGGGATTGCTTATGGTTCTCTACAATAAAAGTAAGTTTATGTAAGAATAGCTTTTCTTTCTTCATAAAAAGCTAAAAGAAACTTCTAATCCAAGTAAAAAATCTTAGCTAACTCCGGCTCTGTGCACTCGCATAGCTGTCTAGAATTCGTTTATTTCAATTAAGTTCCCGGTTCTCTACGCTAGCGTGTGCCCGCGTGTTTTCTCGCAATGCCGGGTAAACATTGTCCCGATGCAAATGCGGATGCCATTTCAAGGTTTTATTTGTTTTCCCGTTACTTTGTAAGAGTTCTAAGCTGGAGTTAAAGTTCGATTTTTCCATGTGCATTTAGCCATTCTTGTTAACTTACTACTAAAATACAAGCCATAACTTGTAAAATATATCCATAATATACAGTAAAAAAATACGTTTTTCTGATGAATTTACTTAACTTTTTAGTTTGCTTTTTAGGTCTGACTAAATAATTTAAGAGACATTGCACATTAAGAAATGTAATTCTTACTTATAAAGAAACAAACCAATGAAACTGAGTTTACACCAACTCAGTGAAAAAACGTTACAATTTTTACATCGTAAAATTGTGTTCGATCTGTCACTAGTGATATTCAGTCACAGTAAAAAAAATACTCGTAACGCTAATAAGAGTGATCGCTTGCGCAGACCATAAACTACTTAAGTACAGAATTTACTCAAGGGGTATGGAAGCGACTTTACAGGATTCACCCGTTAACAGATTGCAATAAAATCGCAAATATTGGCTGCCAGCCAGTAATCCAGAACTCATATAAAAAAGGACGTAAGTGACACCAGTGGTATCTAATTTTACATTTTATCACTAGTACCCAGATATTAGTTTGTTTCGATACAGATGCCCGGAGTTGTCGTTAGTAGGACAGAGTGTGAAAATACGCTTTTATGGTCTGGAGAAGGCAATCGGCGATCTGTGTAATTATTTTGACAGTCTGTTTGTCATTGGTTTATATTAGCCTATAAATAAATGAATTCATTGAATTTCTACCAGTTAATCTATTACAAGTAATTGCAGTCGTAACTACCGGTGTGCTGCTCAACTTGTAGGCTCGGATTGACTAAACTGTGGTCTTTATGTTCTAAAATCAAAAGCAAATAAATAACTCTGTATGTTTATTTTACAGCTTTAATGTAATAAATATTATTTAAACAAATTTAACAACATACCCCATAAATTGCTAATAAATTATTCCTTGCGAACATCGGCTAGTTTGCAATGGTTATTATCATACAGATAAATTCCCGTTGTGAGGTCAAGAGCGATTAATGGTTGTACGTTAGAGTCCGGCCCTGGTTAATTGTTGGATTGCACAAAATTGCGTCGTTACCGCTGAGTGAAGAGGGCACTTCTGCGATTTATAAGCGCAGGCGCAAGACAGATGTTTTGAAAAAAACGGTCAAGCGCGAGTCGGAGTTTTTACAACCGTGGTTTTTTGTCATTCAGTTCGTAGCTCTTATTGCAAGGCTGGCTCACTCTAATATTTGCTTTTATACTTTAGACTACATTATAATTACACCAAGTTTAAAGCTTGTAGGTATGTAAACCGTGTAAAAACAAGTTTCTTGTATGAGGACTAGCAGCCCTTTTACTTTCATTTCCTTACTTAAAAAAAACAAGTATTATGATGTTATCCTCCATAACATACTGTAAAAAATTTAACCGGCTTACTGAGGTTCCGAAGGTTACTAATATATGCCTTTTAAAATACCTTTTTTTTGTTAGGATATCCGCCATTAATATCATTATATTTTACTAGCAGACCCAGCGAACTTTGTTTCGCCAATTCGTTTGACAGGTACGAACAGTTTGTATAGGAAAATAAAATAGTTGTTTTACTACTTTCCTTGCAACTTTTTTATATTTTCTGACCTTTTAAACCTTCCCTGAACTTCCACAAATATTTCAAGATCAAAATTAGCCAAATCGGTCCAGCCATTCTCGAGTTTTAGCGAGACAAACGAACAGCAATTCATTTTTATATATATAAGATGAGAATTCAACCGATTACCTATTGCGGTTCTAAAGCTACACAGGCCTGTATATAAGATGGACGGACGGTCAGACGGCGTAGGCTTAGTACTTAATAGCATACGAAAATAAATCCTAAAGCCGGTGACAGATGGCGACGGACGCGGCTGCGGACTCGTCTTGACATTGTAAGGTCAAACGCTGCCATTGGTCTTTCCTTCAGTCAACTTCCGCCAGCCCAAGGATCGACCAATGGCAGCGTTTGACCTCACAATGTCAAGACAAGTCCGCAGCGCGTCAGTCGCCATCTGTCACCAGTTTAACAGTCCAAAATAGTTGGGTTAGACGGCTACGGAACCCTAAAAGCCCAGGTTTACTAAGCTAAAGGCATGCTGATTTGTTGGGGACCAGTGCGCCTGGATTAGAGATTAACCGGATTTTTGTCTAATTTCACTGGATTAAAATAATTAGACTTTAAGAGCAGAGTCACGACTATCCCGCATCGATCTTGTGTTTTAACGAGATACTGAAGTCATTACTTAACGTTAGAGATGAAGTAATTAACCCTTTGCATACGAAAACATAGATTCATGGTTTATGTCGACCTGACTGGTGTGGTGGGCGCAGTAAAGTCCTTGAACGCAAAGGTCTGGGGTTCGAATCCGGGCCCATAAAGATTTTTTTTCTAACTTGGCTCGGTTCTGAGTGTGCTGGAAGACATCTTAGCCAAACTCATTGTCTGGTACCTCGTAACACAAAGAAGAAGGAATTGGTGTGAGGCCATGACATGATAATGTGGTTTTATCTGTCGTACTTATATTGTTTTATGTTTGTTTATTTTACAAACATTTATAGTTTTATTTCATAATAGCATTTTTTTTACTTATACATGGTTTTGACCAATAATCATCTTACTACGTTAAAGGTCCCTTTAAACAAACATTTTAGCAGATAAAAATTGGTACGATTATTTTATGGACACCTCATAGGTACCAAAGGTGCCAAAGATAAAGACGAAATAATTACCCCTATTGCCTGTGTTACTACGTTTCCGCGTTACGATTTTAGTTTTATATTTTATTATATCTCTATTAATATATCTACTATCAATCATGTAGATAAACTGGTTTAAGGGAACGCCTTCTGTTATCATACATACATACGGTATTTTACTCGTATATCCCATAATGAAGAACCAGCTTTATTCTTCTTTCTCTGCATATGCAGCTGTCGGTTAAAAGGTATGCCTAGCATTAAATCTATAAAACTATAAAATTCAATTTAACTTAAATGCGTTCAACATGAAGAAATTGAAATAATCTTTAAACTGATGCACGTATCGCCTCCGGGCTCAGTATTATGTATTGAGTTTGCAATAAATGCTCAAGCATCAATAAATGTATAATCCAGTGGTCCGTAAAACAACATTTCCCTCTTATCACATGCTTGGATTCCAATAAATGATGAATAAAAAGAGGATGATCCCTCCCTAATTCCGAAACTGACTCCATTTAAAAAATAAAACATAATTTTGACAAAGACGTAATTGGAAGTTAATTTAAACGAAATTAAACCTCCAAGTTTATTTGGAACCGATGAATAACATTTTAAATCGGCTTAACGCCTTGTGCGTTAAATAAAATATTTAAAAAGTTCCATTCCACTGGAGTTACAAATCAAACGGAATATATTGGTTATAAAAATGCAACAAGTATGCGAAATGCATACAGGCTGGAGTATGTATCTCCACTTGATTTTATAGGCCATAAATGGTTTTACGAGTGTCAGTATAATACCCATCCGGCTAAAAGGGTTTCGGGCACTCTGCTCTGCTGCACAAGCCGCAACACTACACGCTACTATACTTATATTCGGACCTGCTAATTAAAACTGTCTGCGAAACAATATGATATCAAGGCTATGAGAAAAGGTTGAACTCATTCGATACAATACACAATTTTAACGATTGATAAAACTAACAGAAACAAAAGGTTGTGAACTGGACGAAACATTTTCTCGATTCGATAAACATAGAACCTTTTTTTGAAATTGGATCAAAATAAACGATGCGTGGTGTTCATGGATTAAAAATCTCTAGAAGTGCTACAATTAAATCTGAAAACTATTTTGTAAGCATGAATTGATATTTTACGATGTATTAAATTGTAGTCTTAAATGTTAGATTTAATTACATTAAAGTATGTCAGTTATACTCAGATCTAACGTTCTAACAGCATGTCGTTTGCGGTGAACTATTTATATTTATTACCACAACAATGCCCTATTCGAGCATAATAATTACACGGCTTTGTTTAACCATTTACGAGCGAAAACAAACAACTGAGACATGGAACAATATAAATATAACATAATTTTGCCCTTGTCGCCCTTTAGTCGATATTTTTCCATACATCATTGTTTTACTAACAAATCTACATAAGTGCAGATAAACATTACTTTTCTTTTTGCTAAAATACTTTAACTAAATAGCATTTTCATAATCGACATTTAAGTCATTTCATAAATTATACTTCAATTCAGAAAATCTATGAGATAAAAAATTACTTATGCAATAGGCATTTCTATATAAAATCATATCTAACTAACCATTGGAATCAGAACCACCTTTTATATGTTTGCTATAACCTACCACGAACTAGTGAAATATTAAGTTTTACGACTTTGTTATTAAGCGCATAAAACAAACACAAATGGGGCAAGCGGACTGTGTAAAAAGTCCACATTTTAACACCACATGCCCTTTGTATTTTATTTCCATTGCTTTCCATCCATTAAATTCATCGCTGCCACTCCGGCAGTGTAAACATGCCGTAACCCGCAAGTCTATAAGGCTCTTCCCCATCCAAGTTTAAGTTAAGTCCTTACAATAAATTCCCCTCAGATTCAGACCTACTCGCTCGCCGCAGTTCGCCCCCAGACGGTCGTAAACCCCCCCTTGCACATACAACACCAAAAAATCGAAAACAAATAGCTTACATAATTATACAAGAAATAAAACACACGTTTATTACAGTGGGGTTTATACGTTTTATGACCTCCCAAGTCCGCTTTAGATAGACGTCAGTTGGTTGCCTAGACGTCGTAAATAAGTATGAAATATGATAATTGCAAAATTCTTCAATATATTACGATTTAAACATTGATGATTCGCCTGACGTTTTGTGGGCCCATAACTCGGTGTTCGGGGAACCGTGCGCTCGCTCCCTCCGCGCTGAGGTGCGCCCGCGCAGGCCTTTTGAAAGCTCCATATTGTGTTTCACGCGTTCAGTGTAAACTCAAGTAGTGGGTTTTGTTTGTCTTTTTAATTGAGAGTGTATTGTATGTCATGATGACGCATGACTGAATGCTATTGCATTAGAAAATACTACTTTAAAGCTATCAGCTTTGCATGTAGTTAACGATTAGATTTATTGTAATAAAAATAAACATTTAATTATTTTTTAATTTTCAAAAATCTAATAAAATACCTTTTATTATACTACAATTGCTAAAGAACATATGTCACGTAAAATGCTTCTCTTATTGGGTTATTTTAGTTTAGACTGTTTCTGAAAAATGATTTATAGGTACTAGTCAGTCTAGCTAGTCGTAACACGTACAATTGAAGTAATTTCAATGATTCGCCCCCGCAAGATTAGTACATTTTAATTAACCAGCTTTATGCCTCCACATTATCCCGACTCGAAATTAAGCCGTGCCGATAAGGCAATAATTAATTTTCCATACCTCTGCTTCAATTAGCACAGCATCGTAATGTGTGTTTGCATGTTTGTTATCGGAACAAATTATGTGTGACGGTACAAAATGATGCAGATTGATTAAAAACTAGACTCGGAACTGGCTTTATTATTTCTTGGTTAATAGCTTTTGTTTCTAAAACGGCCTTGGTGACAGTCGGTAAAGTATGAGTATGTTGAATGTTGACTCTTTGTCTGGAACATGGGAAATGGCTTGTCTTACGTACTTTTTATGACTTAAGATTTCCTAAATAATAAAATTTATTTTATGACATGACATGATTATGGATTATTACGAGTATGACTGATATTTAAAAAGAATTTTAATACCTTATTTATGTTCTCTATTCATTAAATTTGCATGCCTCTGTATTTGGCTAAACATGATTAGTACTTTATTTTTTTTGTAACACCTTTGTATGCCATGTTTAAGGCAAATAAAGTTTATTTTATTTATTTATAAAATGTATTTTGTTGGCAACAATGCCGCCATTATTTGATTAGTGACGTACTGATTTAGTATGGGCGAGAGTTGGATGAGACTTGTCAACTTTCGGCACTGTCGCAAGATGATGCTTACGGATGATTTGAAGTCATGCGGATAGATGTTATTGGCAGACAAATCTATTTTACTATCAGTCGTTGTCTTTTATAACGTTAAACCACCTACCACTGTTAGCAAACTCAGCATCAACTCGCACCTGATCTCTACACACTTTAACAGTATTTTATCGCGAAACAGCTCATTAATTTGACGACCTCCGTAGCCAAGAGGCGAGCATACCGGACTTGGTGTCGCTATCTCTGAGGTCCCGGGTTCGATTCCCGGTCGGTCAATGTAGAAAAAATTACTTTTCTATATTGTCTCGGGTCTGGGTGTTGTACCGTCGTTGTTTCTGATTTCTGGAACACGTGCTTAAGCTACCAATTATTATTCTTATAGTTTTCACATAATCGAACCACTGGAAATATCGGAAACTCATAAAAAGGTACGCAGTAACTTACTCGTATCCCGATTTAATTCTTTGTTATTGTTGGCGATGGATGCTGTCAACATAATTTTAAACTTTTTAGACTTTAGTTTTAAACTTGGGTTAAACTATTTTATTAATAATCTAATGTATTGTTGTTCAAATTTTTATATTTTATTTTATTTTTATTTTATTAAGAAAACCAACTGCGTAATACAAAATTTTTCTTAACTAGTACTTATAACTATGAGTAAAGCTAATTATAGGTTTCCCTTTATTTTTCCATTTGGATAGGACATGAAACAAAACAATATAATACATATTTAAATTTATATACCTACATATACATACATACATAAATATATATTTATATACTCATATATACACACCTTCATATAGGTACCCGTACATTACATAAATATCAATAAAAAGTATATTTCTATGTTTTCCAAGTTTAAATTCCAAATTTTATTTTAATCTTAATCTATCTCTCTATATTATTGAGTATTTCTGTCGCTTTATGTTTAACTATCCTTTTGCTGTGAGTGAACATGTCAATTTCCTGGAAAGTATCATTATACGTCTTTAGTAATCGAGATGTGGGTGCGTTACGCGCATAGTTAGTACTCGCCTTGGGAACTATGAACAATGACGGGAGCCGACGACGGCTGCGCCTGGTTGGTGCGTTATTACATATTTTGATATTGATTTGAGTATACGATTTGCTTCTAAATCATAAGTTTTGTTTTATAGTGGTCGTGTGCTCAACAGTAATGTTAGTGACCCCATGATAGTTTAAATCAGTAGATTGATTATCTAAGTATGTGACGAAGAATAGTAGCTCCTTAAATTTCATATACCTAATTATTTTCATAAATACCACACGCAAGTCGGCATCACTGACCTATCGTATTTCGTAACTGACCTATATTAACCAGCTCAGATTCTCTAAATGAGTCCCGTGTCAAAATTCTTGGAAGGTGATTTTGATGTTTGCTCCTGACGAACTACATCTGATGGGATTTTATCCTATTCAATTCAATATATTTATTGCGTTCTTTAATGTTACATAGGTGTTATAAATAGGTACATTAATCAGATCATTATAGACCCTGTTGGGCACTACCATAAGGTTAGGACGGAGAGGATGACGCCATTAGTAGATTTGAATGAATAACTAAATTGGTAATAATTTATTTAAAATGTTACAATATAAATATATATATACCTATATATGTATATGTATATTAAAATAATAATGAATATTGTATAATCATCGTAATTAATTAAATTGTATTTTGTGGGGCATTATATATTGATTCCTAACTCCTTCAAATGAACTATAATATCCATATAACAAAATAAGGTTGCAAAACAAAAACGAACACCTGCCCTACTGATAAATTTTGAAGTAACTTCCTTGTCAACTAGCAACCACGTAAAAATAAATATAATCTGCAAATATTGTTTCTTGACCTACTCGTATAAAGACCGATTTCAATATGAATGCTCAAGATAAAAAATATCTTATCTAAGCCTAAGTTGCGTCAGTTGCGTCATTGCACACAAAAGCAAACGTTTTGTTATATTGAAGCGTCACCTTCGATGCAATTCGGTGACCTTTCAAAGTCACATGAATTTCGATTTCATTTTTAAATTTGAAATTCTAACTGCTGAGAAAAAACCCCTAAGTTCCTTTCTCAGAAAAAGCCTAATCTTTGGACAACCAAAACACAATACAACTGATACAAATCAGTTGTATTGTGTAGATTCGAATTAATTCGAAACTTCTAGTGCTTCTACATGATGTAAACCAAAATCAATTTCTTCTCAGCCTTAGTTACCAGGATTTTATATTATTTTGTCGTTTATCTGTTAACATTTACCTGATTTAAAAATGTGCTAGCTCACGACCTCAAACCTACTCTCCTCTGATATTTGACAACTCCAGCTAAATTTTGTTCAATGTGACATACGGGAGACATTACATCCTTTTAACATACCCATGGTGTCTGCATCCAATACAATATTAAATAATAAAAAAGACAATACATTCACATTGTTTATAAGATTTAAGTGAATGTAGGTCTTATATTGCAAATACACACGGTTTGATCACCCGTTGTGCACTCTGATTTGATAAAACTGCAACACTATTTTATCGTGAAAGAATTATAAAACCACATTTAAAATACACAGAATAGGACTACAGAACGTATTTTTATCGTTGTAATATGATTCAATATTAGAACACTTTATTCTTCCCGAAACAGCCGATATCGGTCTTCGTATTAGACACCAACATCAAATAATGGTAAAATTATATGTATAGGTTTCATGGTTTTATTGGTTCTTATTATTATTTTATTTGTATAAAACTAGGAACCCTAAACTTTGATAACATTCTGGCCGTGTTAAAATTGTCAAATCTTTTTCTTATTATAGGATGGAATAGTATTTTTCGATAATTCCTTTTGGGGTTGACTCTAGAGGTATTAAGTTCAAATAAATATAGAATAGCTTTTACTTAAACTGTCAAAATCATTGCACATAGAATAGTTCGTCACATATAACTTTTAGTAGACGGCGATCCTGTTTATCCGACACTGCAAACTTGAAAGTACGGAACCTGTGTTTGAAACATAAAGATAAAGACATTTATTCGCAAATAATTTTATTTTTATTCTCATACGTAATGATGTTTTAATTTTTTTATTACAAATTAAAGTCATAATATCGGCTTCGATGTACGAATTTAAGATTGCTAATACGGCTGATAATGTAAACATCGCAACGTTCGTACATTTAATAGCATAATTTATTAATCGTTTCACCTCTATTTGATAACCTTATTAAAATATTAGTAAACTGGTAAATAATTTTTTTGTATTCTTGTGATAGTTGGCTTTTTGCAATTCATTTGTAATTCTATATAACTCAAACCCATTAAATTTGCTTTTTCCCATGAAATAATAAAAGTGTTTAGGGTGTTAATTTTCTAAAGGCTTATTAAAATGTGCGTGTCAAAGTTATGTTAATTTAATTTGTTAGACGCCTTTTTAGGGTTCCGTAGCCAAATGGCATAAAACGGAACCCTTATGGATTCGTCATGTCTGTCTGTCTGTCCGTCCGTCCGTATGTCACAGCTACTTTTTTCCGAAACTATAAGAACTATACTATTGAAACTTGGTAACTAAGATGTATTCTGTGAACAGCAGTAAGATTTTCACAAAAAAATTTTAAAAAAAAATTATGGGGTTCCCCATACTAAGAACTGAAACTCAAAAATTTTTTTCATCAATCCCATACGTGTGGGGTGGGGGGGGGGGGTATCTATGGTCTTCAAAAATGATATTGAGGTTTCTAATATAATTTTTTTCTAAACTGAATAGTTTGCGCGAGAGACACTTCCAAATTGGTAAAATGTGTGTCCAGGGAGGGGCTGTAACTTCTAAAATAAAAGAATGATAAAACTAAAAAAATATATGATATACATTACCATGCAAACTTCCACCGAAAATTGGTTTAAACGAGATCTAGTAAGTAGTTTTTTTTAATACGTCATAAATCGTAAACCGCAATTTACACTATTAAAACATCGATCAAAGTTACAACGAACTACAAGAACTTTTATATTATGTTACTTGCTGCTACGGAACCCTTCATGGGCGAGTCCGACTCGCACTTGGCCGCTTTTTTACAGATAAGTACTAAGTCATAATACTAAAATGGCTTGTCACGCGTATCGTGCCGTTGTCACTTTTGTTCCATAACCACACAACACAACCACAATCCGCCATTTTAAATTTGTAAATTGATTTCACTATCGTGAATAGCACTCCGGGATACTTCGAAAATGATACCCATAAAGTTTTCACCTCATACAAACTTTCATCTTTTATTTTCCATCGCTTATGGGATGACTGCATAATGTCTGACAATTATTGTTTTTTATTTTTTGTAACTTAAAAAATGACGAATTTCAAAATATCTTTTCATTCAAATTTTACCATCTTCCAATTTCTAAAAATCACATCTTAGCGGTTGTCTACGTCATATAGAGCAAACCCTCTAAGTTAATCCCCCAGCTTCATCGTCTATGTATGGAATGCCATCGTTTTATAAAATGATCGGTCACATCACGAAATGGTCAATTTCACGATCTGGCCATGACATACATATTTTATAGTAGCTATTCTATCTTACAAAATAGCGAGTAGGTGACCGTTGCCTAGCTGCCTTATCTGACATCTCCTAATTCAATGTTATATCGCACCGCCCACAAAACATCTCTGTTTAGCCTAATGGTCGACTGGTAGAGAATGCCACATGGCATTAACTCCACCTTTTGTACGATTTTATTTTGTGCAATAAAGTTTAAATAATAATAATGTTCGTACATAACCAATACGTTTTATGGTTGCTTTATTAATGTCACTCTTCCTTAAAGACATCCTTCCATAAAGACTTAAAGCAGAGGCTAATGAATGGTGTAATTTTAAAAGTACCAAAATCTCTTGTTTTGACTGATTTAGATAAATCCTACTTGCTCAGCATTTCTAATATTATAGCAAGTTATGAGAGATGTCTTATCTCACTTATCCATGCCGTGTCCGGCGACGGCGACTCCTTGCTGTCAAATATCAGGTGTTATAATGAAATGCTCTGAGGTGGCTAGAAAAGCTGAAATTCGTTTTGAAGATTCGGTTACATGGAATACAAAAGAGTTGGCCAGCTGCGTTAAAAGTGGAATTGTAGGAAGGCTTTGGTTGTGTCGAGCAAGCAAGCAAGTTATGAAGTTAAATTAAATGAACACTTTAGCAGTCTAGTCTATGCGGAACCTTTTGTGTCTGTTTTGGAAACTGCTGAAGTGTTAAATCAATAATTGACAATTTAAGGATATTGTATGCAATCAATTACGTTTGCGTCCGTATCCTGGGGGCTTAACAGGTGCCCATTATGTGCAGACGCAACCAAGCTATTATGTACATAATTTATGAAAATTGCCCCCCAAGGATAAGTATTTCATTAAATTGGCTTAATCAGTAGCTCATTGTGTGCTCTACAATTATCAAAGTACAATAGCAAAGAAAGTAAGGCACGCGACTCTGAAGACGTAAAGAACATTCAGTAAGAAAAGAAGTGTGGAAAATTTTATTAGTCGAAATAACGGTGCAAAAGGTGGTACATTTTAGGTCACGTACCCGCAGGCGTCAAGGGTTCCGTCTGGTGGAACTTTTGGATCTTACTTGATAGTTAATGGCGTATTCTTTTTTTATAAAATTTGTCAATACTTTCCATAAACAATAAAATAAATAAAACGGATATTAAAACTTATTTAATTTAAGTGCTTTTTTTGTTTTTTATGCCAAATCTTAACAGCTTGAAGAAAAATTGCAATTTGAATCACAGTAGTATACAGGGTTACATTGCAAAGGGGTGCCAGATTTAAAAATAAGATCTAGGGAGTAATATAAAGAAGCGTCTTAATCGTTATTATTTTTAATAATCGTATGTTACGAAAAATATTTAATAAAGTTTTAAGAATTAAACGTTTTAAATCTGATATGATGGGTTGATAAAAACTGTTTATAGGGTTTCGTATTTTTAATGTTTTTATTTTATTTCTTTATCCTATGATAGTAGATTTGATTACATAGTCCTTCTTACATTTACTAGTAAAGTTTAAGCTAAGCGTTATACTTGCCTAAGCAGACAAACATAACCATGCTGGTCAAGAAAACATTATTTTGAAGTGCCTCGTCCTATCCCTCAGCTACTTTACAATGCAAGAGTAGACATCGGCTTTTGATGGAATTGGCCGAACTCAATTTCCTCGAAATAGGTTAGTGGCAGTGGGTCAGGTGACTATAATTGTGGCGGGACCCGCCATGCAAATCCCATTGCTAGTGGACAGGAGATAACTATCTTTCAGTCTCTAGTACAAGGTCTAATTTACCTTAAAACCTTATTCAAGGTAAAGGTTGTTGATCAATTTAATTTTTTTCGGGAATCATGAAGTGACACAACTAGGATGTTGATACCTTACTTTGAGAGCATAACAATTTTTATTGTCTGGCGCAAATTTATTTATTTCAGTTTGTTGCATGTTAAAACTTTTTTAAATGGCTCTGCGTGTACTGAAACATGCCTCCGGCAAATGTATTGTCTGGCACCTACAACAGGCGCAACACAACGATGTTTATGCCTTACTTCGACACCATGGCAATTGATGTGTTTTCTGTTTCATATTTATTACATCATTTCAGCCATAGGTCGTCCACTACTGAACATATGCCTTCCCCAATGACTTCCAGATTGGCCGGTTAGAAGCGGCCTGCATCCAGCGGCTTCGTGAAACCTTTACCAAGTCGTCTGTCCACCTTGTGGGTGCGCTTGCCGGTACGTGGCCACCATTCTAGATTCTTTGTGCCTCATTGGCCTTCAGTTCTACATAACATATTTATAAAACTGGCATCTCATCTGTGACATGGCGTTATTACGCCATGACTGTGGTTAAAGTGGAGAGGAAAGATTTGACAGTGATGTTACACTATTAAAACTATTTTAAGGTTAAACTATTAAAAACTTTAAAGACTTAATTAACTTTTGATTTCCGTGTAATAATTACCAGTGGCATATATCAATGGCTCCTTAATAACTGTCAAATTTATTATATTTAATGAGGTTTGTCTCTGCGGTAGGTGGTTTTGACATACACCGTAAAACGTTTCGGTCCAAACAGTTTATACCGATTTAACGACCGATAAATTTGTTCAATTTATTTTTTATACTTGACACATTTTGTATGAATTTTAGAACTAATATTATTACAATACATGTAATAATTATATTTGGTATAAAATGATATTACCTCCAAGACTTGTGGGTAATGAAAAGGATATAAAAATGACGCATCAATTTGCGTTAGTTAGTTAGTTTAGTTATAATTTTGTTATTATGAGAAAAAAAATCGTAATATCGTTCTACTAACACTACCTAGGTGATTAAAGTAATTGATCTAGGTTTATTGTTGAGGGTTATTTCGACACTTACGTTAAAGGGTATAAGTAGATTCGATGGATACTTATTTGTGTAGTGTCAATTTAAGACAATGTTCGAACTGAATTACGAGTCACGATAATTAATTAATCGGTATAAGTATATTTTTACTTAATAATGGCATTAAAAAACGTCTTTATTCCTTTAGGTCCTTATATGCAAGTAAATTTCAAACAAAGTTCGACAAATATGGTTTTAGTCAATCGTACTAACTTATGCGTAATAATAACTTAGTGATTTACAAAGAACAAAATCTACTACGACCCTCCTCTTTTTTGTGACTTTATATTGGATTGGATTACTGTATTAATTTAAATACACGTATTTATTCCAAAGTTAGCAATAAGAGTGCCTAATTGTACAATTCTTCAATATTTTGTTTACACACACAATTCGAAGTAGGCAGAGTTAAAAAAAAACAAATAGAAACCATAATAACTAAATAAATGAACAAAACTAAACCTTAATTATTTTACACATAATCATATTCATTTAACTAAGTTCTCTGTCTTAGGTATAACTAAATCTTTATTGAAGCTGTTCTTTATGACGGTAACACGTGAACGGTCTTTTTGTATGTTATTTGGTACAACGTGACTTTTCTTTCTTGATACTTCTCGCTGATTTCACGGCCGCCTAAATGATGAACTGAAAACGTTATCTGCGTTCCGTTCACGCAGCACTGCATCTCCATTCCATAACATTGTGCGAGATAACGAGGCTCTACGATATCTTAGCCGCTCTCGGATTAATGCATTTTATTGTCGTCCGCGAACCACTTTTATATCGCATTTGCATATTTTTATGGTTTTCTGGCGGTGAAATTAAAGTATTATAAAACCGATGCAACTCTTTGCGATACAGTCGTAAGTCGTAAAATATTCCCGATCGTAAAATCGCGTGAAATAAAAACTGTCGAGGCAAAAAAGTTGCCGACCCATTTAACTTTATCGATGTTCTAGAACTGCGCCCTTGTGGTCTTATCGTGATAGATTTAGAGATTATTATTGAATAAACACGACGCAACCTCGAAGGTTTATTGTTTTGTGAGAGTCCTTTGCAGTGCGGTGAGAGTTTATCATTCTGGTATTTATGTTAGGGCGAGGGGGTAAATGAGCTAGAAAAACGTGTCAAAAACGAATTTTAAAATGTATCGTCTAAAATATTTAAACTTAAATTAAAATTAAATTCGTTTTCTGTCAAAGTAATACGTTTAAGTAGTTTTGTCACTATCGTTGTTGTAGCCCGGAAACCTCAAATATTTAAATTAAAAGATGGACACGACACATTAAATTACTAATACTTGCTGTTTACTTGGCTAGGGTACCACAAATGACATGTTTTAATATCATTATTCTTCTACAAATGATAGGTTTTAATCTCATAAAACCTATCATTTTTAGAAGAATAATGATATTAAAAAAAATAAAGTCAAATAAAGTTTCACTTTGAATATACAAGGAAAATTAATAGTGTAAATCTGGTAGAAATGTCCTCATCTGAATAATCAATATTCCGTGCTTTCTCTCTTTCTCTCGTTTAAAGTTTATCTCGTTTTCTAGAATGGTTACTATACAAATACATGAAATGTCCCACAAAAAGACGCACAGGATTACTGTCGTCCGTGATGGAGCCACAGCGATCATTCACATTGTAGACAACTCAATGTGTCCTCGTAAACTTGGCAATTAGGGTACAATTGTAGTCCTTTCGTTAGGACACTGAGGGACACACAACCCTTAAAAACGGCTAGCTAATTTCTGATTGTAGTCCGGTATAATATAATATTAATGTTGTAATAATAATACAACCTGGTATTTTTATTATTATACTTGGTTCCGGGACAGCACGATTAATTCTAGCAGGAAAAATAGTACCGTATTCAAATAAGTAGTAATAAGTTTGCCTACTTATTTTTATTTCTAGTAGTTTAAATATAATTACACCTGCAAACAATGTTTGTTACGAAATTGTATTATTTAAATAATTAAAATGATAAGTACATTATTTTATTATATTGGCAGTTGTATTGAACTTATAGCGACAAATAATCCTGTCTTCAAGGCAATTGCTGGCGGCGTCATTAGAACAGTTCCATTTCTCAAGCGGCGAGTCATTCACAATGTAGACAACTCAATGTGCCCGCGGATCCACCCGTAAACCACCTTAGAAAATTATGAGACACACTGCTGCAGAGAACCGAGAACAGAGCATTTATTTCAGTCATAAGTCGAGTAACTGTTTGTCACTATAGTGTAATGGTAATTAAGTCTCAAGATTTTCATCTATGCATATTTAATTGATGATTGTTGAGCATAATACCTACCTACTAAATCTTACAATTTATGATAATTACTGACCACATTTCATCACTGTAATAAATTACTGTCTGCCTTGTTTCTATGATTAAATTGCATATGTAATTTAATAATCATCATAATTTATAACTTTAAAAGTGATGATGTGATCAATAAATATTGATTGAAATAAAATATTTAACGTCATGTAAATTAAATTAAGATAAAGAAATATAATTGATTCTATGAATAAATTATTCCTAGAATAAACAAGTCGTCGTAAGTAACTCTTAGCTTTCAGTATAACACAGTAATACAGCTGTCATTGTGATAAGTAGTAAACCTGGTATTACTCTCATCACAATGTTGACAACTCAATGCGAATTGTCGACCCTTGCTACTCGTAAAGTCGACAATTAGAGTGGGCACGATAACCCTCTGGAAATGTAACATCAACTAGACAGTGAGAATAATACGTAGTGTTATTGTTAGTCGGTCCTTTCATTGCGTTATTTGCTACAGATTTGCAACTTATCACGTAGTAAAAGTGATGCAGGTCAAGTTTTTTTCTCATGAATTGGATCAAATTTACCTTTTTGGAATATGAGGATATTTTTTTTTATTGCCAGATGCTTTGTTTGACTAACTCGATAGCAATAACTTTTCTTCACGCAGGCAGCGTGAAGAAAAGTTATTGCTATTGAGTGTTACAACAACAACTCTTTGCTTATCTTCCTAGACATGTATTTTATTAGGATAAAAAAATCCAAATCGAATTCAATGTAGGATAACGGAAAACTCATCAGTTAAAAAAAATCAACTGTCTTTGCCTTGATTGTGAAAATATTATTCTTAATATAAAACCTAGCATTATTGTGAATTAAAAAATAAAAACGAATAAAATGTTTAGGATCTTTGCAAATTTATTAAAAAATCACGGATCAACAACTAACAGAATTAAGGGGACAAGAAAATTTAACGATAATTCCAAGAAAAAACACAGTTTGAGGAAATTTTGAGAATATTTTAGATTGCCTCAAGCAAACCGGAAATTTATAGTAAGCAAACATTTTTTTTTAAATATGTGACATTGAATAACCTTTACGCCTGTATGTTCACCGCGTTTCTTTGCGGCTCGTCCCAGCCGTAAATAAGACAAGTAAATGCACTAAACAAGACTAAAGGAATCCTTCCCAACCTGAGATTATTCACGTAATAACGAAACTACTGCCCGTTCAATTTATGGTCGTCTGCGAATAACTTTCATGAGTCGAACAAACTTGAAGACATTAAAACTGCAAGAACGGCAGTAAAAATAGGTTTAATGAAGAATATTGCCTAATTAGTTAAATTCTTGGAAATATCTGCTTTCATACCGATTAAGGATTTGATTAGGAATTTTATATTAAGTAAGAGTAAGCACCTATCCGGTGTAAAAGTAGAGGTTTGTGAAGATGTTTGGACATCCTAAAGCAAAGCAGAGGACTGGAAGTGGTGTCGTGGCTTATGATAATATTTTGCGAACGAAGTATCAGTCAGTCAGGCCTAAAACCAGAACGTTTTTTTATGGTCCGAAAAATATTTTTAAAATGTGATAAAATTGTCAAAACTTACACAAGCAAACAAAAAATTATGCTAATTGTCTTTCTTTTTAATCGCTTGATCGCCTTTATTCGTTAAACGTAGATTGATAGGTCAACTTGTTAGCTATAAACTGTGCATAGGATTTTTTAATAGAACAATTGCGTTGATGCGAAAATTATTATTTTTCCCAATTTTCGCTATCGCAAGACGCAGCGGTCGTAACAGTCACGTTTCATTGCGCGCTGTTATTAACCGTATTTTAATGAGTTTTCGTGTGATATTCATACCAACGCGCGTCAAGTTGCTAATTTAGCGGCACTACTCGCCTTAAAGGTATAAACCTTAGGTCAGTAATGATAAGGATATAATTATGTAAGATAGATACTAAGTATACTTAAATTAAATAGCGAGGTACTTAACAGTTGACATTTTAAAATAGCCTTGCAACGTCCAATGTACAAATCGTAATCGTTCCCAGAATCGTTATAACACGGATTTGACACCGGATGGCGGGGAGACGCACCGAACCTAATAACTTAGTTCTGCATATCTGCATACGTCGACAGGCGAGTAGCAAGAATTGTGCCAAAACAATGCGCCACTAACGCCAAAGTGGCCAATAAACGGTACTCATTCAACTATTCATGGCTCCATCCGCCCTTGTATTAGCAAATGAATTGATTTGATTAGATGCGGTTGGAATTTTAAGGAGGTATAAAGGTTCCGATTAATAAAGGAAATCCTGAACCAAACATCTGTTCTGTTTGCCTGCCTCTATGTCTGGAGTGTGGCTTATGTAATTACCAACTAAGCTTCAGGTGCTTTGCCCTGACTTGACGAAATTGACTTTTTTATTTAAAACAACTTGTACTATGGAATAAACATCGAAATCGTTAAAAAATACTTGGATGCTCCATACAGACTAACGCGCTACCTCAATGGTAATGTATGGAAACAACACGATTTGGATGTGCTGTATTACATCGCATAGTAAAAGTTGTTTAGGAACAGCTGATTACATGATTTTAAGGAGTGCACTAGGCAACATACTAACATGGTCTTGATGTAAGGTACCGTTATGTGTAATAGATTTCTTGCCAGGATCGTTTCCCAGCAAAACCCAGACCCGAGCCACATTAGTTAGTTTTTTTTTTCAAAAACCCTTTAAATTCAAAACTACGGCGCCTCTATGTAAATCGATTCAGCAAAATACTGTACGCATTATCCCATCTTTTCGAGTCTGCACTTTCTATATGCCGTAAGTAACGACTACTTCTCTTGTATTTGCGTGGAGAAATGCGTGATATTGACATTCATGACTCAGGTACAAATGCTTGCACACATACAAATAGGTATTTGACCCTTGCAGGATTTGAACCTGCCACCGGCTTGGTAGTCTGGAGCGCGAACAACTGTGACTACATCTAGATCAGACCAGACAGAAGTTCGTTATAGAACGAAAGTAGACCTTATCTTTGGAACCCACTTGCATAACCACAAATCGTATACATAAACCTCGTTTTAAGTCTTACAGTTTATTTAAAATTATAAAGTGAATTTTGTTAGTGTGAAATAATCATGATAATAAAAAAAAAATGCCTAAGAAACGAATCACCTATTTCCACTCTTAATTCTGTGCCGTCCGTGTTTATGTTAAGAAATAGTTTGTACACTACAAAATTAAGTTAAGATGTGTAACTATGTAGTTTTTTGGGCATAGTTATTTGTTAAAATAAGTACCTTCTATAAAAACCCTCGAGTATGTTACTTATATAAATATTCACTCTACATGTGCAACCTTTGTCACAATTTAAGTCCTAATCATAATGCAAAAGAGAATCAGTGACCGCTTCTATAAGCCATTATTCAAAGCGAAAATTTTCTCGGAATCGTTCACCGTGATCACGTGTGCTCTTGCGCATATACATACGTTGATTACGAGGAAGAATAAGAATAAAGTTGTGACTAGAATTTATACGGGCGACGATGGTGGCCCGGCCTTTGTATGGACCGAAGGATGTGGTCTAATATTGCGGGTGTGGCATGTAATTTAGATGTACAATTGCCATAAAGATGGTATAAAAGTATTTACAATGGCGTTTTTATAACATACTATCTTCGACCCGCAACTTCGTCTGACTTGAGCCAAAAAGGAATGAATAATCTTTCCGCAAAATAAGCATGGGATAAAAAGTATCCTGCGTGTTAAGAGCCATTTCACAAAATCGCGCCGTTTGTATAGAGCGCGCGCTTGTGCATCGAAAATTTTGGATTTAGGGTAAGTTGTGAAAGCGTTTTTGATCCTAATTACCTGATTGGATTTTCAAAAAAAATACATATTTCAAATAAATAAAGATCAAAGGTATTGTGACACAATTTTTTAATTGTAAATATGCTTAATTTAAAACAAAAATCCATAGTAAACTAGCGCAATTTTTCTAAATAATTCACAATTTGTCTAATTTTATTTTGAATTATTGTGATAATAAATCTATATTCTCGTACATTAAACGTCAACAAAAATATATGTCTGATTGTTTGACGTATTTATTCAGCAATAATAATGAATGTAAATGAAAGATTAAGTTGCTTGAAAAAGACAAAGCAAACACTTTTCGTCAATCGAGGTGGCGGGTTTGATAATTTTATAAATAAAAAATAGTGTTATTTGCAAATGTGCTACATTAAACGTCTAAACCAAAGATTAGGCTTGCTTTTGCATGTATTTAACATTCTTAAAATAATTCCTAAGGTCGCAAATTAGGCGCTGGAAATATTAGATTTTGCACTAAAAATGTGAAATGGCTCTTAAAGCTAGATCAATAGATAGGTAGGTATATGACACAGGAATTCTAAAGCGTGATTGACACACAAACTTTCACTTTTATACTATTAATAGGACAACGAAAGCCAACGGAAACCTTATTTGTGTTAAATGTTGGTTGTACGGGTGTTATTAGTACAGTCTGTAATTCTGTATGTATGTTTGCTCTTTAAAAGGTTGGGTGGGGTACATCCTAAATCTATGGGGTAGAGACGGTTTTGACATAATATGTTGCTTAGGTATAGGAGGGCCAATAAGTTTTCTAACTTTCGAATTGAAGATGCTAAAATGATTATTTTAAATATTGTCTTAACAGTTGACCGTGTAACACAAGTATCTATGGTAAGTTTATTTATAGAAGACAAAACTTACTTAAGTTTTTTTGTGTAAATCTTGTACAAAGTTGTGTTTTTTTTTTACAAAATACTGCCTTGCGCCTGGTCCAAGGTCGAAAACGGTTTTGACATGTGTTTTGGATAGCAAAATCATTATGCCCCCACAGACTGGATTACTTATTTTTAGTAGATACAATACAATGTAATTTTTTTTTGTGTCAAGATTAGACGTTCTGCGTTGATGACCCGATTGGCGTAGTAGCGCGGCAAATCGCCTTGAATGCAAAAGCTCCTAGGTTAGATTCCCGATTAGGGTCAATAAAAAAAGCACCTTTTTTAATAGACTGATCTGGGTGTGGGAGACGCCGACGACATTAATCCGTTACTTCGAGACCATGGCCATAGGTGTGTTGTCTTGTTTATTAATACTATTTAAAGGCCTAAGGGAAGGCGATACTGAATATTTGATAGTACTAAGGAAAAGGCTATGCTTGTTCTTTGCGGATCGAATCAGGAAGGAAGAGATTCGTAAACGAACAAAAGTCGCTATGTGCACAACGGATTAGCAAGCTGAAGTGGCAGTAAGCGGGGCATATAGCACGTAGAACTGACTGCTGATGGGGCAGAAAGGTTCTGGAATGGAGGCTACGTACCGGCGAGCGCAGCGTAGGACGTCCACCTACAAGGTGGATAGACGACATCGTAAAGGTTGCAGGAGCCGCTGGATGCAGGCCGCTTCCAACCGCAACCAATCTGGGAAAGTCACTGGGGGAGGCCTATGTTCAGCAGTGGACGTCCTATGACTGAAATAATGATGATGATGAATATCGATTACATTAAAGTTATTTTTAAGTTGAAGTTTTACATTACGTTAATCAATCAGTTTTCAGGATGAACAATTATGTATTTCAAATTGCGTTTTCGCATTGTAGTTGACTACAAGGTGGACAGACGACCTGGTAAAGGTTGCGGGAAGCCGTTGGAAGCAGGCCGCTTCCAACCGGCCTATGTGGAAGTCACTGGGGGAGGCCTATGGTCGGCAGTGGACGTCCTAGACTGAAATGATGATGATTTTACGTTTATATGATAACTCTGTACTCATATCAATCTGTACTCAATGCTGTTGGTGTTCCGAATAAAATAAAATAAATAAATAAATGATGACTCGTACTCAGGTATTTTTTAAACAAATTAAGTGCAGTTTCTCAACTAATTAAACTTTATGGTTTAAATTCAAAATAGTGAGATTTTAATCTGGTACTAAACTGGCGCATACCTATTAACGTTTTTATGTTGAAGATGTAATCTGTAGGATAACCTGTAAACATAGTCTAATGAGATATAAAGTACAGTATTATAATTAAACAGCTGGATTTCATCGTATAATATTGTAAGTAAATGACATAAAATTAATTTAATGTTATATGGCGGCATATCGGTTTTACGAGTCAGTTCGTATTTCAGTAGATACGTAGTTCTCCAACTAGTTTCTAGTTAAAACGTTGCGTTGTAAAACCTACTAGAAATGCAACATACTATAAATAAATAGATTTAAGTAAGGCCATACGCTCGTAATAGGGTTTTAATAGGAATTGTACTAAGACTATACTTGCCGGCAGCCGACAAATTTACAACTAACTTTTCAAATTCGATTAAATAATTCCTCGTTGAACACTGATAATAATTATCGATACAAGGTGTCCCATAATCATATCATGGGAAACAACTTTTGTTCTATGACATTAAAATTTGCATAAAACTTTATCGACTTCCCATACAAAATTACCAAATAGCTGATTGATTGATTGGAATGTAAAGACTAGAATTGTATGCATATTTTTCAAAGTCATAGACCAAAAGTTGTTCACTATGATGTAAAGAATATGTGGTGACAATATCTTGTAGTTACGGGACACTCTGTATAGTCCTCTGTGGAAACAATTCAGATTACGCACTGGCTGCCTACTTACGGACGTCCTCTGAAAGGTAGACTTTGAAAACGATGGCATTATGACTTGAGACAACTTTTTCTAAGATTGGCATGCCCTAATTTAACCATCGATGGGGATTAGTGGAAAACTTTAAGGGAGGCCCAGAGTTTGCCCAGCCGTGGGGCAGAACAGGTTAGTTAGAAATATACCAATTTATTTCTGCATTCTGCAACCGGTTCCCTGTCCAAGAGCAATAGGCAAAACCATTGTTATGAATCATATGTGATACATCGAATAGGGTACCTATATGGGATGGGGTGTTGTAAAATCCTACACGAATGACGTCACTATCCGTCTTTTGTCACAATAACTAAAATATTGAATCAAACCGTTTTTTACTAACGTTTTTACTCTAAAATCCAAATAATTTTCTCAGAAAACGTAAAGTAATCAGCAAATATCTAGTTTTCACGGAGAATGTGGACACTTAGGTAATCGATTACATCATCAATTGTCTAAATCAAAAACATCTGCAACACAATGGCACGCATTGCGACACCGTGCCTACGATGTTTGTAAATACTTGTAAGAATATAGTATTTTACTATTCTGGTATTAGAGTAATAAATAACTTCTTTTATTTATTAAAACAATATGATTATTATAATCAGGTTTTTTATTCATCTAACTCAACTCTGCCATGTCGGCCCAACTCCAGATGCTAAATTCTCGTAATTTTACAATAGGCGTAATCCAGTATCGATCCGGTCCTATCAAAAACGGTACTCTCGAAAACTTTTAATTTGATGTTAATATATCAAAACTATTCAAATGCGAAAATAGACCAAAAAAAATTTTTGGTTTCTTCCATTTTCAGTCGCATTAGGAACTATGCATTTTTTGGGTTTACGAGAATACCGTTTTAGATAGTAATGTTACTGGGACCGGATCGACACTGGATTGCGACTACTGTTGAATTACAGGAATTTGGGCTCGCTCAACTACAAGGAAAGGCAGCGGGCGCGGATCGGATCCCGCATATCCCCAATATCCCACAAGGGGAAAATGATAATCACGAACATTGTATAAGCTTGGTGATTGGCGTGATAATAATATATAATAATCGAATTTAACTCCAATCAAATCAGCATAACAAAGTTCACAGCTATTGCCATAACTGAATATTTGATTTTTCATATTTAAAACTTGAAGGCTTCGAAAAGACCTACTTGTCTTTTACAGCGCGCTTCATATCATCTTGAAAGCAAAAAGTCTGTAAGCAATTCCAACTTTATACTCATCACTTAACTTTATGCAGGAAGTTTTAAGTGTTGCGGCAACGGACTAGATCTATGTGCGAGCAGAGTCCTCTGTTTACATCTGTAGCAGTCTGTTAGGGAACAGAAGTTCTGTGCTGTGGCACAGTATGCAAAGATAGGAAGGGTCATTCTTCTTTATCTCTGTATGCTGTGGTAAAGATCTTCAGAGTTAGGTTTCAAAATTTCCGTGAGCATTTTGTTTGTATGTTATGAGGTTTTCTTCATTTATGACCAAAAATAATGGAAGGGGAGTGAATTACGTATGGATAGTTATAGCATTTGATGTGCCATGCTTTATTGAAAAATAATTTAGTTCTAACAAATGACTCGCATCGATCAAGCGACCATTTTTTTTGTTAAATATTACGAGTTGCCAATTGCTGGTTGGTTACGTTATTCAATTGACTTGATTGAGGTGTATATTATTATGACCGACCTATAGCAAGATTTTTTGATGTGTTTGAGGAGCAAGTTTGCTGATTAGTATTATGCTTTTCTTGGCTTTTCTTTAAATTACCTTTTGTCGTAGTGTCCTATGAATCAAGCAGCCAAGAAGATATCGATTGGAGGAAAATATTATAGAAAAAACTATACCGAAAAGAACATGGTTCTTATAAGTAATGATGAGTTAGGCCATGGTTTGAATGATTGTTACATGTTAAGTTTTAGCCTTCCATGATAACATTAGCGAGTAAACTCATATAACATACATGGTGGATGTGAGCCTGTTTACAGATACAACTGGCACAATTTCCTTCATATCTGCATACGGTTTGTCACAAGCTGAGCACACTATGAAAACTCATTGCTTTATCACTTGAATAATGTTAGTAATTTTGGACACAAATATTGCACTAGAAAAGTTTAAAGATGCAATAGTAATATATTTTTTTTTAAAGTAACAATTAATGACCAACTGCTTAGCCCCAAACTATGCACAATTTGTGAATAACTAAGCACTATAGCGACCTTATTTAGTATTCATGGTTATCTACAAGTTGTCATAATATACATATGTATAAATATAAATACTATAATCATACCAAGTTTAACGCTTATATTACAGTTTTTTTAACTAAACTCGTAGACTAAAAACAAAAAAGTAAATAAAAAAAAACGTATATTACGGTTTACAATCTACAATCCTTTATAAGAACACGAATGGACAGACAGAGTAACAGGGTACGGAACCTTTAAACATACATGACTCCAGTACAATCTAGCTCAAAATGACAAAATTCCTCGACCCACTATCAACTTAAGTTCAACACTTAGATTTCAGTGCCTATCAATTGATAAGTTTTTTAGTAGGTTACCCAACTATCACTTCCCCTAAAGCCTAACCAAGACCCGTTAAACATTACAAAAGCAGTGCTGTTTCAACGTCAAACTCTATACAGAAACAAAACTAGGTTGAGTAATACTGCTGTAAGAGATAACGGTTAGTGGAGCATGAGTGTGAGTCTTTTTATTTCTTGCATGAATCGTAGTATTTCTTCCGTAGTCTAAAACAATTTTGTTACGACGCAACTGAATCGTTACCCTTGCCTCATTGTTTATATTAAAAATTATTTTAATAGGGTTTTAAAGGAAGGTTGTCTGAGAGAGATTGTCTAACTTAGTGTAGCTTGAAAATTTATATTTTCTTGTATTCTTTGAGGAGTAAAACAATCATCTATACCTTACCCTGGAGTGATCTGTTCACAGTAAAGCAACGCACTGCCAAAGCATTTTAAATACGAATGTTTTAAGTTCTCTTACAATACGACTTTTGAAAATGTATAAATCCTTATTCCACGTGTGCCCAACGTTCTAATTTAGCAGTCTCCCTTCTATTCTCGGGCTGATGGTAGGGGCTGCCGGCAAAGCCACTTTCATAGCGGCAGTAAAAACTTTTCATTGGCTCACGTCAACTCGGAGGAGGTTTAACTTAAACTTTAGTTTATCTCCGTTTTACGGCGCTCCCTCTATTCTACGCGTCTACTTCATTTGAATTGTTAAAATATCCTTTTAACTTTGATAAGCTTTTCCACGGGCTCCTAACTGAAAGTTTATTAAATTATGTTTTTTGACTATCCCGTTTTATTACGATTGTCATGTTATATGTTTGAGTTGTGTATTATTATTTGACTGAGTCTTGCCTTTATTTTTCAGAACTTTAATCTGAAATTGTGACTAGTTCTCAGTTTCTATTAATAAATATAAAACTTAAATCACTTTAGAGTGTAATTTGCACTGAAGGGATATAAATAAATAAATAAATAATAAATAAATATTTGGACAACATCACATACATTGCTCTGATCTTGTGGTAAGTAGCCAAAGCACTTGTGTTACAGAAATCAGAAACAACGACGGTACCACAACACCCAGACCCGAGGCAATATCCGAGACCGGGAATCGAACCCGGAACCTCAGAGATAGCGACACCAAGTCCGGTATGCTCGCCTCTCGGCTACGGAGGTCGTCAATGGCCTTAAAGATTTATTGGGAATTTCATATGAATGAAAATAAAAATTAATACCAATAGGCTAGTTTAGTCCTGAGTCAACAAATGATTATTCTATTTAGTCCGTCAGTTAGATTATCAAAAAATATTGGACCCATATTTTGTCTTTTGTCAATCAAACAAAAAATGACGAAGATAAAGCGCATCAAATTTTAGGAGTGACGTCACGTCTTACTAAAAAGTGCCGCAAGGCGTGACGTTACGCAGAACTTTAACGGGCTATATCTTTATAATTTTTTGTTTGTTTTAGAAAAGAAAAAATACGTGTCCAATATATTCTGTTGATCCAACTGACGGACTAATTATTTTTTTTAGGAAACTAGCCCATTGTCGGAGCCGAACCAAAAAAAAATATATAAGGATGCCCAGATAAGTCAACAATTTTTTTTTTTAAACTATCATTTCTCGAATTCATTTAGCAAAAATCACTAACTGGAGTCATTTTAAAAATCACTTAAAATAAAATAAAATATTAAGGCAAAAAAGATAAATGTTAAAATCTCTGCCCAAAGTTTCTTATATATCTTATTCTATATCTTATATTCTATATCTTTAAAACATTTATGTGTTTGGTATAAAAATTAAAACATTGCAAACGTTAGCATGCTACATAAAAAAACGTTAATAAATGTCATGTAAATCTGTGGTGAGAAAAAAAGGCCGCATTGATATAGATGTTTTTAAGTCAGGTGTGTCTGATGATTTAAGCATCGAATCAACAAGCCCATTTAGATTTTAGGTACAATCCTGTTTTTACCAGTCATTTATCACTTTGAAAAGGCGGGTCGTTATGACCGACCGCTTGCATTATTTTAGCAGAATTTTTCTCATTTAACTTCAAGACTTTAGCCTTTAACTTTAAGGTTGAAAGTCGAGTGAGCTTTTCCGTGGATCGGCGTAATGTGACTGCGCAATGGGTGGGGACTAACTGACAGATATTAATGATTACTAGACTGCGTTGGTATATAATGGTACATACTGGCCGATAGGCCCGGCCAGTCGGCCCGTTTGTCTGGTGGCTGCCTAATTAATTACAAATCGAACTAGCAACCAATACGACTTAAGTTTTAAGACCATGGCTTTTTGACCTGAGTAACTGAGCTTTTATAACTTAACTCTTTTTCTTACAATAGAGGCGCTAATAAACACAAAATAAAAAACATTTAAATGGCGTACATAAACATTTTGGCTTATGAAATGACTAATAAGCCTTTTATCACGCTTAGTGATGCGTCGTGTACATAAATTATAATACTTATATTTAAACTGGGACACGGTTTTGGTGTGCATTAATTTAAATGAATAAATAAATAAGGTTATCATTAAAATATTAATTACGCTTTCCCTATAAAAGAGATTGTAAAATTATAGAGTCAAAACCAGACAAGTGCGTATCAAAACACCTTTTTAACATGATGGCTTACGTGCATAAAGAAAAATCACCCACTTAAATAATGTATTGCCAAATGGGCAGGGCATGCATGTAGGATTCACACAGATAGATAAAGGTGTACCCTAAAGCGTATGGTCTCGCGATTTGACCTGGCATGCAGGGGACTGGGAAACGATGGCGCTGGACTGAGTTCGGTAGAAGATTTTAGGAGAGTCGTTCGATTTGACCAGGCATGCAGGGGACTGGGAAACGATGGCGCTGGACTGAGTTCGGTAGAAGATTGCAGGGGACTGGGAAACGATGTCGCTGGACTGAGTTCGGTAGAAGATTGCAGGGGACTGGGAAACGATGTCGCTGGACTGTGTTCGGTAGAAGATTTTAGGAGAGTCGTTCGATTTGACCAGGCATGCAGGGGACTGGGAAACGATGGCGCTGGACTGAGTTCGGTAGAAGATTGCAGGGGACTGGGAAACGATGGCGCTGGACTGAGTTCGGTAGAAGATTGCAGGGGACTGGGAAACGATGTCGCTGGACTGAGTTCGGTAGAAGATTGCAGGGGACTGGGAAACGATGTCGCTGGACTGAGTTCGGTAGAAGATTTAAGAAGTGTCGTTCGATTTGACCTGGCATGCAGGGAAATGGGAAACGATGGCGCTGGACTGAGTTCGGTAGAAGATTTTAGGACAGTCGTTTGCCCAGCAATAGGATAATCGGTTACAAAAAACTTTGCTGGCTGTCTTTATCCATGCTACTTTAGCTATTAGTAGCATTGATCGACTGCTAATTAAATGACTGCAATAGTTATTAAAAGACGGATTGGCAAAAACTGAATACTCATTATATCAATAAGTATTCAGTTTTTGCCAATTCTAAAAGTCTTCTGTTGGATAAATATAATTAAATCAATTGGTAAAATACTTGGTTAATTGACTTACTTAAGAGTTATTTGAAAGGTTTCATTCGATAACTAAACACAATTTAAACTAACCTATTACAGTTAGAAATTAATGTATACTTGTAGTAACAAAACGTTGCGCAAGAATATACATTTACTGTAAAATATATTTTATGTTCGCTCGAGCGTGCGCGTGAGTTGAACATACTATATTTTAATTGCTCCACCATTTTGAATTCTTATTGGTCACGCCTCCTTTTTACACTGCTGTGTGAAAACACGTGTTGCTCAATTACAAACGGATTCTTATTAGTTAATTATTAAATATAATACTAATAGTTTGTAATAATAACAGCTCGCAAAAGAATGCAAGTTGGTCTTTGCATATCTGTACGAATAGCATTAAATGATTACTTCTGACTTTATATAAAATTTTCTACAAATTCAGTGCTATTCATTTTTACTCTACGATTAATACTTTTGGACCTGCAACAGTATGTTTACCCTACACCCTTAGCACAGCCCCCACCCTTGAAGACTTAGTATTTTCAATGTTCATCCTAGACAACTTAAGTATACTGTATCAATTTTCAAAATTACACGTTTTCTCTGATTGGCCATATCCGGCTTAATTCGATGACGCTTTAAGTATAATGTGGAATTTGTGTGATTAGATCTGAGCCTCAATTCCCGTGAAGGCTAGTTGTCACTTTTTAAAATAGGTCTTAAATTGTTAATATGTGTTCCATTAAACCAAAAAAAAAAATGATTGTATCTTTTTAAGACTTAGAAAACTGCAAAACGTTAATTTTAAAATAATATTTTCACAGACGAAATCCATGTCAGCCCTTTTGGTCTATAGATTATCTGTGCCATGACGTAGTCTCTCTAGTAAACAAACAAACAACTTAGACGTCTTTACGAATACAACCTCTCTGAATTAATCAAACACAATTTCTAATAGTTTACACAAAAAATATAGTAATTATCATTACTGTATCGTTCGAGAATGCAAAAATACATCAAAGACTCGAATGACATTTGATCGTTTACTATAAACTGACGTCACTCACGTCGCGGTCATGGCGGATAGCCTTTTCAGAGTTTCAAATTATAGATTTATTTTTTTTGTTAAAATTTGATTTTTACAGCCATCTTCTACTTCTAAGTATTGAAATCGATATATTTAGGTTCCTAAAGTCGAATACTATATGAAATAATTCTTTGTTTAATTAATTTTGATATGAGTCAATCATTATTACTATCTAAAACGGTATTCTCGTAAACTTTAAATTTGACTTAAAATTATCAAAACGGTCGTAATGCAAATAAATGGATCAAAAATAATCTCATCGTGTTTTTTTCCATTTTCAGTCGCATTACGAACTATAATTGCATTTTTTGGGTTAACCAGAATACTTTTTATGATAGAAATGTTACTGGGAGCGGATCAATACTGGATTCCGAACCTTGTTAAGTTACGGGAATTGGGCTTCTGATAGTTGTTGCATCTTAATGATATTCGATACTGTAGAGTAATTTTTGTATAAATATTTTAACACGTTGAACGCTACGCAGGTCACAAAACAATAGATTTAAAGTTCAAGAATTAAAATGTAAACCTGTACTCGTGTAGAAGAGAATAGTTATAGAAAAATGTAATGAATAGCAAGGGTTTGCACAAAGAAACCTGTGACGTCGGCGTCCGGTACGATACGGGCACAAAGAACAATTGTTTCATTAGGAACACTGGAAATGATTATAATTACTTAGGGCTGGCAACTTGACCTTGCCTTACCCACTCGTACAGTAACTGATATGGACGCAAAAGTTTACAAGAGACATACCGTACCGTAGTAAATTGAATGAACGTTAGATTTCTCCGAATTAACTGGGGTAAGGTAATACCTTTATGAAACGAGACAATGATGTCTTACTGATTTTGACCTTGAATTGGTACGATGGGTATTTATTAGGTGCAAAATCGGCTGGTATAAGCACATAGGTCCTGTCAATTCTCCTTGATACTAATTAGTCATTAATTTGATAGTCCCAATAACAATTACGAGAAAAAAAAACATTATAAATGAAGTAAGTATTGTTTTATAACAAAAATGCTTTGGTATTAGTCTTATCCAAACGGACAAAAATTTTTTTTAACCCTTGCGTGGCGTCACATTGGCATATCTTTATTAAATCTTAATTTAGCCAAGTATTGAGTTATTGGCATAAAATAAGCGTTGGAGAGGACAGGCTCGATCATAATAATTGTTGCATTATGCGCTAAACCAGAACCTCTGTCACTATTTGAATTTCATACTATATCTATTACAAGCTGTGCCTGCGGTTTCGCCCGCGTTGAATACGGTTTGTCACACACTATTTTACTCGCTTTGGAGGTGGATTAAAAGGATGCCTATGTTATTAGTGTTCAAGCTTTTTCCGTTCAAAGTTCTATCAAAATCGGTTCAGTTCAAAATTTCATCAAAATTGGTTTAGTAGTTTCGGCATGAAAGCGTAACAGACGACAGACAGACTTTCGCATTTATAATATAAATAGAGGAGTAGGGAGTATTTTTTATTAAGTTCTTACGTAATTTGGTCTAAAGAATTTTATTTACGTTAGTAGTTAGACCTTTTTTTTTATTTAATTAAAATTTGTCTTCTATTCTAAGGCTTGAGCGCCCTACCTACTTTGTCAGTAAGCTACGTGACCGCTCAGCGGAAGTGGCGATAACATTATCACCGGCACAAAATACCTACTTATATTGTGAGCGGCGAACAAGGCTTTGTTTTGGGATATGGCACGCGTCGGATGTTGAACTGGGTATTTCTTCCCGTGTCGTTGTGAAAGGACAAACGGGAGTGGGAAGTTGGACGGAAGTTTATTTTAGGGTTACATTTCAGAAATAATAATTTGGTATTAACACGTTGAACGCCATGAGGATGACCACCAAAGAACAGATTTTTAATTGTAACTAGTGTTGTTGCAGTCAAAGACTAAATAAATGTTTAATTGTGCTAATGATCGGGCTATTTATTTATAACTGCTGCGATTCGCGACTTTGTCTGCTTATACTTCCGAATTATACCAAAGATGCATGAATAATCTTGGGATGATTATTGATGAACAAGAAAATGGGATATAAATTATGTGACAACTTCAATCAATATTGACTTATTCCTATAATATCATCCGTCTGAATAGCACCTGAGCGAATAGCACCTGCGGTATTCCTGTTAGCGCACCTACCGATAATTTTCTCAGGTGCTAAATATTATTCCCCGAATAGCACCTAAGGTTTAGTAGCTTTAAGTGTTGCCACATTTAAACTTTTCGCTCAGGTGCTATTCAGACGGGTGCTATAACAGGAATACCTCTCAATATTGATGTGTGCCCAACTTCTGATTATTTCGTTCTACTGTTAAACCATTGCTGAGTACCAATCATTCAAATTTTCTCATTTTAGTACTGTAAATGTATATTTATAAATATTGAAATGCTATCTTATTCGTAATATGTTCATGGTATCTAAAAGGACGCTTTTGTCTTTTGTATTTTTAGTTTCAGTACCTATAAGGTTATTTTTCTACGCGACATCTGCATTATAGAGACTTAGTTTTAAATTATGTTTGCCAGGTGTTTATTAATAATATCCATATTAGGTAACCAATCATAGAATAAAAGTCGTTAAGTCTTAGGGTCTCCAAGGGTAAAATACTAAAATTAATCATTTGTGGAAAATCCAACTTGCATATTATGTACAGTCAACGGCAGGTTAACCTTCACAAAAAGGTAAAGGTCATTGAACAGATTTTCAACTTTAAATCTGACACGTAGAGATCAATATCAATTGAGAAAATTTGACGTTTAGGCTTACAGCTACTTTACAGCTAGTCAACTAGCTGTTGATTGTACATGTAAGCAAATCTTGGAAGTCTTTTTTAACCCACTTCTAACTGTCATATCGATTAGAAACTTTGTTAGTATGGCAGATCTGATGATGGAGCCAGGAGGTGGAAAGTAGAACTCTTTAATGGCTACCAGTTGAACCTTCGTATTTGGGCACATTTGATTAATTTCGATGAGTTCATATTTATTACATTTAAAGTTTGTCATGTCTGTCTGTCTGTCTGTCTGTCCGTCCGTATGTCACAGCCACATTTTCCGAAATTATAAGAACTCCCCATACTTAGAACTGAAACCCAAAAATTTTTTTTTCATAAAACCCATACTGGTGGGTTATGTATAGATAGGTCTTCGAAAATAATATTGAGGTTTCTAACATCATTTTTTTCTAAACTGAATAGTTTGCGCGAGAGACACTTCCAAAGTGGTAAAATGTGTGTCCCCTCCTGTAACTTCTAAAATAAGAGAATAATAAAACTAAAAAAAATATATGATATACATTACCATGGAAACTTCCACCGAAAATTAGTTTAAACGAGATCTAGTAAGTAGTTTTTTTTAATACGTCATAAATCGTAAACCGCAATTTACCTTTCGTAATGTTATGGATTTCATTTTGCAATAAAAATACCATAACTATGACTCGATTGTCGTGAACTTATATAATACCTACAGGTTTGTGCGGAACCCTCGGTGCGCGAGTCCGACTCGCACTTTGCCGGTTTTTTAACTATAATATCAAAATATTATTGACTATCGAATTGCTAAGCAAAGGTCTCCCACTCCCTTAAACTGATCTCTCCTTTTTGTTGATAACTCCCTATCGCTTGTAAGGTTAACCAAATCGTCTCACTATCTTTTTATGCGCTTACACGCCTTCGACGACAGCCGTATTAGAGTTTCTACCAAAACAGAGAGGGAAGAAAATACCAAAAATATGTTTCCATACAAATGCAAAAAATAAACTCGTTTTACTACTTCGACGAAGTATATATAGGACGGACAGTCGAGGCAGCGAACGATGCAACAAAAATTGTTCCAGACCCTGGTCGTTAAATCTCTTCCCAGCATGTGTTCCATCATAGGAGACGTACATGCTAGGCAAAATTGAGGTGTCGGAAATGGTGATTTGTCCTAATAAAGTGTGAAGACATTATAAAGGAAGATAAGACAAAAAAAAAGTAAAATACCATCGCTGAGTACCTAATTTTTGATCAAAGTTGGCCTGTTTTTTTAGTACGATTCAAGCAGTATGCTCAATCTAGACAATACATCATAATTGTTATACCATTATGTTGCTGTAAGTAGCTGTATTTTTTCGTTGCTTTTGTTTACGGTGCGTGTTTTTATTTATTAAAATTTGTGTGCAATTGATTGTTAATCTGAATAAAAATTTGGTAAAATCGTGCAAAAAGCGTGTTTAAAGCATAGCCATTCGCAAACATTAATATGCACTTATATTTATACGATTGCAATGTGGCTGTCGCGGTGTCCTTCTGTGGGTCATTAATACTTTTACGACCCTTTCATGATGTGGACTAGTCGCCTTTAATTATAGTGACAATGTAGCGAAGAGTCTCGACTTGCACGATACGTTTGTGTCGAGTAATTAATAGACTTGAATAAAATAAACACGCGTATTCTGTAAAGTCGGTTAATCATTCAGTGGGTTTTTGTTTTTAAAATCTTTGAAGATTCTGTTCCCAAATACCGAGTTACCTTGGTACAGTTGAGCTTTGTTATGTTATTAATCATAATTAAAATCAAAATCACAGATATTTGAAATATTGTTTCTACAAGTGTTATACAAATCACAGATGGTAGTAGAGCCTTACCGCGGACCCTGGGCTCCAAAGTAATGGCCTCACCTCACCCGGTCCTCCTGTCCGGTCTGAATTGACCTTACCCGGATAAAAAGTACCTATTATATTTGTATAAGCCAGGTCATAGTCTATCACTATGCCAAATTTTATCAAAATCAATTCAGTAGTTTTTGCCTGAAAGAGTAACAAAGATCCGGATTAGTAGAATTATAATATTAGTAGGATTTGAATATTTACATATACAAAATATATTATAAGAACGCTGTGGTTCTTAGTGGATAATTTATTATATATTTTGACCAACCCGTAGAGACCAACCATTAAAAAAATCTATATAAAATTATAAAAACCATAAACAAGAACATGCGTTGAACTCAGAAATACTTACTTATACATAATTCTGTCAACAATATAGAACATATAATAACACTACAGTAATTACTCGTCAATTTAAACGCATTTTAATAAATTGTTATTAGTCAGTAAAAGTTAGCGGTATTTTCAATATCATGAGCAAATGATCTTAAACTGTTGATGCCATTTTATAAGAAAATGTTCTGACGCGGAAATCTTGGGCTACATAAACGGGTCGACTTAACTGTTATGGTGGTAGTTCACTAACAACTTCCTATCAATAACATAACATCGTAGGATCGTGGCCAATATGCTTGACGTGTTCCCTGGACCATGAACGATTGAAAACTGATCAAAGATTGTGTTTTTAAAGGTTACAATCAAATTAAGAACTTTTTTTTTAAACAGCAAGCAAAGTCATTAGATAACATACATCCCAATAATTGCGCAATAAAACTGTCTATCAGATGATAGGACGTTCTTTTTACTATGGGAAAGGAAATGTTTTAGCGCACAACGCATTTCATTATTACTTTGAAACAATTCTGTGTTGTAAAATGCCAATTACTTTATAGTTCGCCATCCGTTCAGTAAAACGCCTGTTACTGATGCGAATGGGAAAATTAACGGTAAGCATAGCATTGAAAGTAGCCATTAAATTTATGATGAGAAGCGAAGTAAACTTTGATATTTTTCTATGCAATCATATCTTAGAGCCTTTATTGTACCTATTATTTATTAGGAATAAGTTATTGATGACTATAACACAACTCAAAGTTCGATCAGTTTGAATGCTTAATCATTACTCTGGTCAATGTGTAATTATTTATGTTTAAATAAAAGGTACAAAAAAAAAAACAAATAAGGAGCGTCTGTCTATAGAACCTAATTGGTTTCTGTGAATAATTTATTTCCGCATTTGGCCTCCATAATGAAGGAATGCGGTCACGATTTGGCGCGAAAAACCTTTCCGCGCGCCATTACACGAGCAACGTAAACAGAAAACTCTACGAGCCTGCCGAGCTTACGTGTAGGCGTTAGAGAAAAAAAGTGGTTCTATATTCAAAGTTGGCTCATCGACCAATCGCGAGTGCGGTAGGCGTGGCGCTGCGCTGCCATTGGTCGTTGCGGCGATCACGCCGCGCGCGTAGTGATGGATAGCACGATTATAATGTTATTACGAGGCAACGCTTTCTCGAAACATTAACCGATTTTAACATTAATCGATTTTTACTAGATTTTCACTAGCAGTTTTCCTCGCGTACTAATAATTTCATTTGCATTTAAAACGATATAGCAAAAAAGCGTTTAAGAACATAATACTGGTCAGCTAATTGTTTTACTATAATGTCGATGTTTTTCTAAAGAGCTTGTTAAATTTTTAGTCAGGTGCCAATAGTACAAATTACTTATTTCATATTAAGTGCTAAAGAAGTAGGTGTCGGTTGTATTAGCAATAATTACCAACGCAACTATTTAGTGCTTCGCCAGGTTCACGTGAGCACTTTACTCGGTTCTGATTTATGACTTAGTAATAATAACTGATCATAAAACTAAAACATAAGATTTACGCCCGCCATTAATCCAACATGACCTCGAATGGTCAAAGTTCTGCGCTCCTGACCGATATAAAATATACATCCATCGCTGATTAAAACTGTTATTAAACTTGGTTTTAAAATTCTGTATAAGCCCATTCCTAATTGCGACTTTTTACGGTTTATGGCCTATTATGTTGCCTGCATGTAAATGCCGGTTCGACTAAAAAGACGTTATATTTTTATTTCTAACTAATAACTACTTTAAAGTTTTGAGGGAATAAAAATACTAATAAATAACATTAAAATATCTCGCCTAAACGATGTCATTAGACTTCATACACAAGCTAAGTCCATGGAACCGTTTTGCATAATAGACCATGAATCTTACTTTACCTTAATCTTCGTGCAGTAATAATACCTACACTTATTTATTAACTATTTTAAGCATAATTAATTGAAATTAAAGCACAAAAATCACACGGATACATTATTTATAGGTTACGATATATTGCTATTATTTTTAAAGTAAAATATTGTCGTTAATTCTGCATTGAGCAGAGCTTTTACTGCGATGTTGTGATGTGTTGAGAAAGAACAGGCCAAATGGCTTAGCCAAAAGTATAATTTGATGGCCTTTGCCAAAAGTATAATTTTATGGCCTTTGCAGTTTTCTAAATATAATATAGTTTGCTTTATAACTCAGATTTGAATTAAAAAATATTTCAAAAATGCTTACTAATAATAACTCTAGTTTGAAATAAGAAGGACGTCGATAAAATCAAATAGATAAATACCTATAACGTGAAAAAGATTTACTTGTTTTGTTTTGAATTCCAACACTTCGCTTATCTCCGCAACTAACTTAAACACGCCAGGCAATAAAACGACCATTGTTTCTTACCGTTTGTTGGAAAAGTAGTCGATGGAGGTCGCAGTAAAACGCCTCCCATACATATTTACTCACTTTGTCTAATGCAATATGACGAGAAACATGTTTTTATGTTACCTAATGCGCACTTGGACGAGTCGAATAGCGCGTTTTATGTAAAAACGTGACAAGAATTAAGTTACGTTAGATTTCCTCGCGAGGTTCCATTCTGCTGATGGAGGTTTAACACTTCATTATCACTGATAATAAAGATTACTTTAAAAATCATGCCTTAATAATGAATAACCGGGTCACATTTGGAATTAATATTCAATTAATGCTATGAGAAGCATTCTAAAGTATCTAATACAAACTTTTTTATTTTCTTTTTACTTTGCTGGACTTTAGCTATAAAAGTCACTCGAAGTTGTATAACGTCACACTCCTCGATTTTCCTCCCATTAAATTTGAGTCAGTAAAGTTTTACTGCCATTTCACCGTGAGGTGCATAATCGATTTCTTTTATATCGATTCCAAGTTACAAAGTAGCATCACTAATTAGCAGGGTTTAAATATGACAGGCCAGAGAGCCTAGAGAGTCTCTGTTTCAGATCACATGTCATGTATCTAAAAATAATATACAGCACGACTTCATATCGTGTATCGTTGCAAAAAAAAGTATCAACTCTGTATTTTAAGAAGAAGCATTTTATGACGTAAAAAGAGCCAAAAAACAAAAAATACTGGGCTCATCCATTGTTTGACGTTATGAATTATGAGAATTACTTGCTAAAAATGTGTCGTGCGTGCACCGACATAATAATTAAAAATACTATTATCTAAAAAATTTTACAATTTGTTATGGGAAATCTCTGGGGAATGTTCTTTTCAAGTGTATTTATTATAATTAATTACACTCATCAAATCATCATCATTTCAGCCAAAGGACGTCCACTGCTGAACATAGGCCTTCCCTAATAACTTCCAGATTGGCTAGTAATTGGAAACGGCATGCATCTAGCTGCTTCCTGCAACCTTTACCAGATCGTCTGTCCACCTCTTGGATGGACGAACTATGCTGCGCTTCCCGGTACACACACTCACAACATCAAATACCTGATTAGAACTTCTCTAAATGTGGCAGTTATATTGTTTATTAGCGCAGTTTTCAGTCATAAACGCAATTTCGAGTTCTGGTTGGGTCAGTTTAGAAAACACTTTTCAATTGTCTCGGGTGTAGGTATACTGGTATATCTTATTCTTCTAATCTTTTTCTATGAGCTTTGTCACGAGCCTATTTATTAATTTCATACTTTAAAACCATGAGGAATAGGTTACGCATATCGAGATCCACCAACATTTAGAATGCTACCTTTAGAAACGTAACATTTCGTCTCAGTAACGGCTACATCTGTCGCATAACCGATAAAAGGTGGAGTGAGCGGGTTCTCGAATCAAAGATAAAGAGCACGATCTCCCCCTTTTTCTCTCTTCACGCGTCTCGGCAAACGTAGTTGTAGGACGCTGGAACTCGATGTACTTACGACCTTAATCTTCCTAAGGCTGGCAGTAGCTAGATGAAAAAGGGGGAGATCGTGCTCTTTATTTTTGATCGAGGCTTGAATCCAGCTATGGACAGATAGGCTAAGATAATGATGATAATAATGCAACAGTGACTTCGCTATTTTCCCAAAGTATGAAATGTTTGCTTGAGTTTACCAAAAGCACATCGCTGTTAGAATCTAACCTTTGCCTTTAGTAACGCTTGCCAATCGCGACTATGATAAAGCTGACGTGTGGGCTAATGAAGTAATGCCGATGCGGCCATGTTGCCTCGTAAAGCGAACAGTGGAAAGCCATCTCGCCATAAAAGCAATGTAGTAAAACGTAGCCGATGTCTGGCGCAATGCGTCGGTTCCCTGCTTTTGTTACTGTTCGGAAACAGGCATTAAGTACTCTGGCATAATCTGAATAAATACGATGAAGGAGACCATTTTAGTGGTATATTAGTTTTAGAACTAAAATACCCAGGCGTTCAATAGGTCGAAGATAGCGCGATCGCAATTTTATCATAAAACCATCAATTTTACCTATTTTACTCTGTATCACATGAAAAAAATGGAAAAGGTGCGCAAAATTAGAAAAATCGAGAAAAACTCAATTTTTATGTTTGGTGTTTTAGTTTTTTCTCAATTTAAATTTGGACAGAACAACGTCTGATGCATAGCATAATTTGCTAGTCTGCTGACTATCTAAATTTAAAAAATATGGGATGACTAGATTGACGAAATTATTTTAATAGAATAACCGCATTATAAGTAAGTACTTACTAGATGTCTACAGATAAACACATAGTATCGATATCGTCCAAAATTATATTCATTTTTTAATAAAGTGCCAAAATAAAATCTTTTCCTAAAGTGATATGGCAGCAGCTGTGCAAAAAATGTAGACATTGTCTATGTCTCAACAGACGACTCTGAGGAAAATGTGCGATCATGAAGTGTCCACACATGTCCTGTCGAGAGCGTGACGAAGTGTGTCCAACTGTCCTTTCTAGCGCTGAATAGAGTTTTTATGTCCCACGGCTACGTTTGTGGACAAAGGGAAGTCATAAAAACCTAAGTGTCTGCCGTGATGCGCGACCTTCTGACTCAAGTTTACGGCCCCTAGTGACGTACCTTCCTCGATTATGTTTAATCCTTGTTTATGGTTACGGTCTCGATTGTGTTTCACGGCTGACGATTGTCGATTTTGTTGCTCGATGTCCCTTTGTTCTTGTATTAGTGATGGGAACGGTTTACTGGGAGTAAGATTGTTGGGTGCTAACATCTTGTAAAAGTTGTAACAATAGTTCCTAGAACTATCTTTTGATGTGCCTGTCCACCATTTTGTCCTATAAAAGATAACACACCACGGACAATATTACTAGAATAAACGCAATTCCTGAAAGCAATTTGCTCAGAATCGGCTACTGAGTCAATTCTCAATGGATCTACACGCTGAGAGAACATATGATTTATTAAATAATCATCATCATCATTACAGCCATAGGACGTCCACTGGGAACTGGGAACAGGCCACCCCAAATGACTTTAATTGGGGGGGATTGCCAATACTCGCCACGCTTGGCAGGCGGGTTGGCGAGCGCAGTTTTTTATGAGATTTCGCACGCAGACGCTGCTGCCCGTCTCGTGCTACAGGAATTAGTCGCCTCTTACGACACGCCTCCTGTTCGCAGTAGAGAAGTGTGTTCTTTACGGCCATCCCCACACGGCACTAAATAATGAACTCGGTTATATAGAAGGCTTCCTCATTCAGTAAAAACAGCTGACTTACTCGTACAAATTAGTTAGAGTGGGAAAGGTTTTTTTTTTAAGTTAGACTTCGCGCACTACCACACTTATTGATGCGCGTGCTGCAGTATTTTTTATAAATTTATTTATGTATGTTTATCCGTTATCTAGTGGCCATAGTATAAACTTGTTTAGTTTAGTTTTGGGGCTAGCTAGATAACTGGTGTAATTGTTGAACGAATTTCAATTAAAAAGATTTCGTAACCGATTCAGAATAAACTATTTTAATTTTAAATGTTTATATAATAAAAATGTGACACCTAAATGTACATTATAGATACAATAAAGTATTGAGTAGTGATTGAATTAGACATAATACCTAGACTGATTCGTAACATACGTTAGATATTTTGTATGGAAAATTATGTTGCATGCCAGTTTCATTGCGTGAACTCTTTGTACGTACACCGCCTGAAGAAACTAAACAATTAACTAACTAATGGCTTCTTAAATGGCTTATAAATTATTGGTGACTATTAACGATACTAACTCAATACCGCACAAATACCAATAATGAAACGCGATAGATTTTGCAATGGTATCAGTTTTGCTCAAATTATAGCCGGTTCAGGTTGTAAATGTCGGTCGACTATTATGTTTCTTGATCACCCATGGTACTTTATTGCTCTATAAAGCTATGATATCTGGTCTGTAAAACAAGATGGGAAAGACGTTATTGTTTGCCTTGATTAGACCACCGGGCACGAAACATCGAGGATATTGGTTCAGGTTGGTGATGGGTGAACTTTTACTTATATAGGTACCTACAGGTTAGTACGGAACCCTCGGTGCGCGAGTCCGACTCGCACTTGGCCGGTTTTATTTTATAATTCGATTCATGTTCCAGTTAATTTTTGTTTTGAATTCTTATTTAATCTTACCTGTATTTCTCCAAATCGTTTTGCTACCTTCATTCCCACAACACTCGAACTGCGTATTCTAAGAAGTCACTGTAAAGTATTTCCGTCAATCATCTGTTTATTTACGTTATGGTCATTTTACGGCTTTTGTAAACAATGCGATTAGAGGTTTAATGTAAATATTTACATTACTGGTTAAGCAGAAGTCGCTGCGTGAGAAGTTGAGACAGATGGGCTTTTAAATGACTTATTACTCTCATTAAAGGTACTTCAAGATAGCGGCCTTGTCTAATCAGCGACTTGGTGAAATATTATGTTTTTTTTTAACCGAAATCCTGAATAGGTGTATGGCCCAATAAAAGACTCACGGCCAAGTAAGGGGAATTTTGCCAGCAGTCTCCCGGCAGTCCGGCACATCCAAACCCTAGCCAATTTAAAAAAAAAGTTTTCTAAATAGACTCGAACCGGGACTCAAACCCGAGACTTTTTCATTCGAGACGAATCACCGCGCCATTACGCCAATCAGGTTGTACGAAAATAAATTAATGTACTATGGCGACTAGATAACGGATAAACATACTTTAATACTTTTATAAACGTTCATGACTTAGGTACAAATGCTCGTGCTTATCACACAAACATTTGCCCCTTACGGAATTTGAACCCGCAGCCGCTGGCTTTGGATTGCGGAGCGCGAACCACTACGTCAGACAGTTGTCAAAAAGCCAAACATTAATCTGTTTTTTTTTTTCTTTGCAGCAGTGTCATTAGAAACCTTGGTGGAGAACTGTCATAAACTCCTGGAGAAGTTTCACTACTCTTGGGAGATGATGCCCCTCGTGCTCGTCATCCTCAACTATGCGGGCAGTGACCTGGACGAGGCCTCGCGGAAGATTGATGAAGGTAAGTCTTTTAAATATGCAGATAAAGCTCAGTTTTGTTTATGTAAAAGCAACGGATAAAGCAACGAGCAAACGGGCTACTGAACTCGTATTGGGTGTTATTGAATTAATGTCAAATGGTTTCTTTTCGGTGACTAAAACTATAAAAAAAGTAAAAATATGTACAACTTCCGACACGTAACAATAGTATACTGCAAAATGTTGATAGCCCAATTCCCTAGGTATAGAACATCTTTATTTTAACTATGTCGTTAAATCGATGACTATTCGATACCTTCATAGAACGATGAGTCGTTTATTCGAAACGTAATTTTTTGGTGGTACATTACACCGAAAACTTTACACTCATCCCTCGTTTAATCGATATGTAATCGCTTCGACAGTACCTAGTGTTAATAAAAAGTTTAACACCGAATTTTGTAAGGTGAACTTATTTCCCATAGGTAAATCGGACAGTACTTGTAGATACTCGTATGCTGATCAAAATATACCTACCTAAGTTTAATTATCAAGGATCCTGGGTTTTTTTATCTCCTTGAAAAAGTTGTTGAAGTCACCGTGTAGATAGAGGAGTGGCAGGTAAAATCAAGTCATACTAATACGCTTTTTTTGCAAAATAAAATATTGGGGTTCCTGCTAGAAAACGGCTACCGTTATATTTTTCGAAGACAAAGAAAGAACGGTGGTTCAAACTTTGTATTTGGAACATTGCTTTTAGAGAGAACCAAGAAAATTACCTAGCAATTAGACCGTTTGCTCATTACTTTACTTCTGACCCATGAGATAACAATAATACTTATAGCTAATTAAGTAACCTTTTTATTAAATAAAACTAACGGCTTACTCCTACTAAGATTGGGTTAGTAGAAATTCGGTTTTGATTTAAGACGAAAGAGTAATAAGAGATTGCAGCTTTTACTCAAACTATTTCTCAAAATCAAAATGGTAATTGATTAAATATTACTGTTTTTTTCATGGGCCTCTTGTAGTTGAGTTTTGTTTACAATAATATTATTCTATGCCAAGCGAATGTTTCCCTCAAATGCTTTTATTTTTAATTACGTAACAACGCCACATAGGCAAAAAACTTATTTTAAACAAAACACACTAATGCTGTATAAAGGTGAAAAAAAAATCTCTCGGTATGCATAATTTTAAGTATTTGACGATATATTTGTAACTGTTGCTCAGAATAACTTGTGTCAACAGTAGGTACGTATACTGGTTAAAAGAAATCCTGTATTTCCTGGAAAGTGGGACATTTGGCTTATCATAGTAACAACAAGCAATTATCTAAAAACAAATAAATTTATATAAAATTATTGTTTGCTATAAAAATATGTGGTCAACGTAAAATCGCGAAAAAATAACATTATTGTTGAGATAGATCATAATATATTATTATGAAAAGGTATTTGTTTAATTTTAAGTGGTAATTTCCGGATCTACTGACAGTTCTACAATAATTATTTGGTCAATGTTTATAGTAAACCTTCCGGATGGACATAAACCATGTTATCGCGTGTAGGTTGATACTTAGCGCAAACCGTGCAGATTCACCCAGTTTTGTATAAGGAGGGAAATGTTTTTCTCGCGATTGATTTATTTCCTCCATATTGTATATGCACATGAAATATTAGCAATTGTTTACTAACTTTCGAGGAAATATACGATTTCATATTCCTTCCATCTTTAATTTAGTATTGTTTTTAAATTATAAATATCGTACCATTAAAATACATCCAAAGTATAATCGCAATTTTGACGAATACTTCAATTTATAAAGCAAGTACGCCTTTTCAGTACGATCTACTTTTTATCAAATTATTAAAACAATTACTTTCATATTTTACATACATTTTTAAAACATGTGACGGAATGAACAGGCGTTCTTATTTACAGAACCTTTTTTTTACTTTATAAAATATCGTAAACAATAATGATCATAATTCTTACTATTAAGAAATATGAAGGTTATCATGTGCGAAGGATTATTTTGTATCAATGGATATTTAATTTTTGAAAATATTTACAGTAATTATTAACTCGTTTGTATTAAGTAGTATATAACTGCTGTATTAAGCGAGTACAAAGCAAAAACGTATTCCATGTAAACCCAAAACGGTTAGCTCTCATAAAACGGGTAAGCGTTTCAAATTTCGTACTTTTTGAATTATTGTTTATTATGAAATCCTTAGATAGGTATCCAAAGATTCCATACGAGTGACAAAAAAGTCACGGCGACAAAAGTCACTCGTGCGCGCAGACTCATAAGAGTATGCTGTAGGTCTTCAATGTGTGTCTTTCAACGCTCTCGAGCTACCTACACGCATACATTGAAACTAATGCGAAAGGCACGAAATTTTTCAAATGCTTACTCGTTTTAGGAGTGCTACCCGTTTTGGGCTTGTCTCCCCTAAATAATCAAACTTCATAGTTAGAAATTTTAATTCAAGAAAAAATATTTTACTAATTGAAAAAAGTTTCGCATTTAGTATCGGGAATGAAAAATGAAATTGAATCTTCATTGATACATACATTTTTTATACGTGGAAAAAACTGCATTTGTTTTATATGCACAATCTTAAATTACAAAGGATTACATTATCATAAACCATTATAAATAAAAATCTTCACACTGTTGAAAATGTGATGCCAACATGATTGCGTTTTAAAGTGGAAAAAAAAAACGATTTTGCTCACGATTCCGATAGTTATAAAATAATCAAATATTTCTTATCGAACACACAATAGCATTTAATTGAATGGCTTTACATTAAGTTAGTAAAATAATATTTTAACTTGGATGAACTTGTGTTACTTTTATAATTAAACTAAAATCATACTACTACAATCAACTAACCTCAAGATCAAGGAACCAATTAACAACTATAAAAGAAAGAAACATGTAGAATGAATGTAATAATTGTAATTCAATTGTTTTTTTAATTATGCACCAGTCAACGGCAGGTCTACTTACCCAAAAATTTAAAGGTCATTGAACCTATTTCGAACTTAAGTCCTATGTAGAGATCATTATCAATTAAGAAAATTTAACGCTTTGTGGTAGGTTGACGTGCTGTTTTCTGTACATCAATCGCAATTCATATAAAAATTAATGGAAGTCTTTAAAAAGTAATGAAATTAGTGTCTAGTAGTGATTTATCTATAATTATTTTATTGCACCATAAGTAGGTACATACATAAAATTAACAAAAGACAACCTCCCAACAGAAAAGGTATGGTAACACCTAGTGTCAAAAGAGAACAAGTAAATTTTTTAAAAGGCACAGGCAGATATGTTTAGACAGCATATAGTCATAAAATTTACGCAAATACTGTGTAGTATTTTTCTATGGCTCCTATTTATTATTCTTCTAATAATATTCCATTCTAGTCAAAGTATCAAGTGTCGCTTAAATGTCAAGAGGTCGTCAACCAATTTCTCAACTCCATCTTAAATTAACTCACGTTGTTTAAAATAATGTTTATTAAATTAACATTACCACAACGCGAGTGTAACTGGCCATTTTTATTTACATATATTAAGATAAATGGGCATTTGCTTGTAAATAATTAAATTTTTCAATAATTACCATGTAGTCAAGTGTCAATGGAAAATTTTAATATTCTATTTATAGTTACCTCCTTAATATAGAATGCGATCTTCGCGATATAATCTTGGGGACTATAATTTACTGTAATTACATAGTTTTAAATAAAAAAAATAAAAACACGGACAATGTTTCTGTAATGGGTAAACCGGCCAACTGCTACGTTTCGAGGACCACCGCTGGCGTGGTTACAATTAAACTAAAACACTTTTTAACTAAAAATATAAACGGTTAAATGATAGCCTGATTGCTTTCAACATAAATGTAGACAAGAATGTAGGGAAAATCTATTCAGTTGCTTGCTAAAAAGACCTATACAAAAAACAAAAATGTATTACTAATTTGTTAAATTTAATGATATTATTACGTCGTGCTTTGCGACACTATAAAATCGTAAACCTGAGTAATGCAATTTTGAAAAACTTATAAGTTTCTTTTTTCTCTTTTTACTAAAATATTGTTCAAAAGTACAAAAGGTGGCCTTAATTTCATGTGAAATTGATTAATTTGGCCAAGCGGGATTTGAGGTGCACGACAACGGCAAACGAATTAAGGTGAAAACGACTTAGTATTAGTATCTGACTATTCTGTAGAGATTTAATAATAAAAATAGTCGTTTTAAAAAAAAAAAAATATTACAGATGTTATTATAATATACTTCTAAAAGAGAGTGTATTATAAAAATATACTTAAGTTACCTCACATATAGATAACTTATTTGCACATTTGTTGTTGTTTCAATAAGGAAGTGATATGCTACTGATTCACTTAACTGTGTTGTTTGTAGCGTAAACGAGATTTTGCTAAAGAAAATGACATCAATTTGTAAATTCCTTCCTTCAACGGTACTCACTATATTTTCCATTAAAAATAACAAACTACTTGAAAACTGGAAATAAAGCGGGTATTATAACTACTTAATGTATTCTTGATTCGTTCATGCATAATACATTATCAATTATTTATCGATAAGTTGGGCGTGGTTGGGCAAACGGTCCTTCGGGGACATAGACGGCGAGCATGCTCGGGGATTTGTTTGGAAACTTTGACAGAAGAAAAAAAAGGCATTTAATTATGAAGGAGCAAAAATATTTTTTGAATTAATAGTGGTAAGATACGATAGTAAGTAAAGTGAAAGTTATTCAGTATAAAACCTTAAGCTGCATACATTGATATTAATTGCATAAAAACATTATATTTGTTATAGGATTATATAGGATCATATAACATTGTTATCGTTTACAAATTATGTGCACAAAAATATTTTTTTGTAAAAAAAAGGACATTTTACTCAAGTTCACTTCATGTTACAATGAAGTCTTTATCACATCAACAACATGAAAAATTCACATTAGAAAAATTATATCGTAGCTATGCAAGTAATAATATAAGATTATCTACATGTTTTAACCACTTAAAATAATATGGTAAAAGTAACCAATAAATGTTTTTGATGTTTAAGTATTTGACCATAGTTTTGTTTCTTAATTTGCGGATAGTTGAGCAAATCGTTTTCGGCGGCCACTCATGTAAGATGATTTTCGGCGAGTCACGGTTGCGGGTTTTGGCAGAAAACATAAGACATTTTGATTCACTGTTTAAATACCTGAACAAAAAGGTTACCCTTGTTTTCTATAAATTTAATGAGCTTGAAAAATCCTTGTATTTTAAATATTCACTTATCACACTTGTTTCTTCCCTGATTAATTCATTCCATTTCATACATCATTCATTAATATTTAATCTTTAATATCATAGCACTATGTTTTATTGTTATTTTATATGCCTTATTAATACACTACTTACTGTTAATTACACTCGTAACATGCTCGAACTTCAATTAGTATTTTTATTTGTAATTATTTTGATGTTCACGAGGTGTTGAAATAATATAATGTCATTTTCCATGAAATTATTGTTTATTACCATTATTATCAATAGAATTACAATAAAAATTGTTATCTCGCAACCGGCTCGGCGATGTTGTTTGGACGTGAATGGCCCGCTTTATGTTTAAATTATATATTTTTTTCTCTTAACTAGATAGTAGTTGGAAGAGTAATTTATATGCAGTTTTTTCTACGTAGTGCTGTGCCATGCGAATGTCGACATGCTGTGCGTTTGTTCCCAGGAAAGATGATTATCAACGAGTACGCGCGGAAACACAACCTCAACATCTTCGATGGCCTAGAGCTGAGGAACTCGACTCGCCAGTACGGACTTTAATAGTAATATAGTTTTTCCAAAACACAACGTGACACGTCACAGCCATGTTGATAATTCACACCACTACGCCACATCGCCACAGACAAGCGTTTGCGACACTATTTATTCTAAAAATTTTAATAAATAACATCCTTAATAAAAGGTGCCGGTTTCATAACTTCCTTTTTTTGTAAATATAAAAAAACAGGGTTATAGAACGTACTTCTTGCTTAAAACATAAGTAAAACAAACATTTTAAAAGTACCTATGATACAGACAATATCATATATATTTTTTTCATCAATATATTTTTTAAAATGCGGTAGCAGTCATCAAACGCTCCGGACTACAAAGCCAGTGGTTGCGGGTTCGAATCCCGCAAGGGGCAAATGTTTGTGTGATGAGCACGAGCATTTGTACCTAAGTCATGGATGTTTATAAAAAGTATTTAAGTAAGTTTATCCGTTACCTAATCGCCATAATACAAGCTTTGCTTAGTTTGGGGCTAGATAATTGGTGTGAAATTTTCAACAAAAAAAAAATGCGGTAGCATCGATACTTACTTACAATAACAAAATACGCTAAGATTAAAAAATTCAAATCGTGTCGCAAATCTGTGGCGTACATAAAACCACAATAACAGAGACATGACGATTTTTAGCGCTGTTTTTCCATTATATAGTTCTCAAATGCATTTTTAATTTGAAATCAAAAACTAAAATACATTTGCTGTCTGCTGCAGACACCATGCTACCATGGGTAAACTAAAATGGACTGGTGTAGCCCAGGAGACGTATTTTTGAAGCATTAGAAATTAATCTTGAATTCGAACACGAAAACAATTCGTGGATAAAAATAGTTTCTATTGCTTCCGATTTTACGCATTTTTGAATCACTCGAATTTTGCTATTAAATTTAAATTTTGGTACTATTTTTGTTTCATGCAGAAAATATTATAAACTATAAAGCAAAAACTCATAACGGACGTAAATAAAAAGTTATTATGTCAATCTTCCGTACTTTCTACTAGTAGAAATAGAAAAACGAGTGGGTAGGACCACTCGTAGCAGAATTCACGGAATGAATTTTCAAAAATAGTCATTTTAGGTATTCGCGTCTTGCTATTTCGTATTCGGATTAGAATTAGCATGATTCAAAAATACGTGTCCAGGCCCCCGATTCAGAACGTTTCGATAACGAGTTATCAACCGGTGAATCACGTGACCTAATATTAAATCCTATAGTGTCACGTGGTTTGTCGGTTGATTAATTTGCTACCGACAGGATCTGAATCGGGGGCCAGGTCTGACAAGTAGACCTGCAAGGCAATACACACAAACAACTGTGATATTTATTAGTCTAGTTGTACATAATGTATAAAATATTTTAGGTTATGTTATCATAATAATTCTTGAGTAGTGTTAGTACATACTATCATATGATAAACAGCGCTGAAAAAATACAGTAGGTAATCTATTTACACAAATATCTATTGTACCACACAGACACAATAATGTTTTACACAATACTTTATTATCTGTAAATAACAAAAACAAATCGAGGTTTTCATTAAGCACACACATGCTCAGTCTGAACTATTATGATATGACAAAATACTAAACGGATAAATAACTACCGATCTCTCCTGATAGGGTTGCCATGTAAATTATCTGCTAAAACAAAAATAAACAATGAAAAAATAATTATAGCTTAAAAGTTGTCAATGTTGAAAAGCAGTTTTTCTTATAATACTATTTTAATATTTTTTAAAAATTGTATAGTTTTACTTTACTTGTAAAATATCATAGTACTCGCAAATTTAAGTCACGTCTCCTTGGCAAGCCTAGAAGAGCTACCACCGCGCAAATCACGATTATAAAAGCACTAAAACGAAAAACGAAATTCTCTAATTTCTCAGAAATCAAATTTCAAGCTAAAGTACTTGTGAATAAATTGTTTTTTTTTAAAATATCGAATACGATGAAAAAACATTGTCTTATGATGTTTTAGAAAACATCACAGTGGTGTTCATTGCTCTTTACTTTTAAAACAATTCTGCGCTAGTATAAATCAAAATGTGTTAATTAAACATCATACAAAAAAAAACATAATTAAATGTACTCACTACTCTGATATAACGTCGAAAAGTGTATCGTATGTAGCCTTGGCCATTTGCCATGTCCAAATCATCTGGTGGTATTTCACCTTGTATGTTTTAAAAAAATATATCAATATTTTACTTTCGTATAGAAATTTTGATTCAGAAATACAGGCTTAAAACTTAACAGTTATAAATAATGTAATGTAAACAGTAAACGTTCATTGATATCTGAAATTTTGAAAGAACTCCTTCCACACTGCACACAGAACTCCTTCCACACTGCACACAGAACTCCTTCCACACTGCACACTCTACACCTCTAGCGGCGAGTTAAATCGCTATAGCTAGTGCTGCCAGATGCGTGTTTCTAATTTATCGGGACTTAAAAGAAAAAAAAGCTGGACTGGGAAAAAAATCTAGACGTAATAAACGGCTCAGCCTAGCCTGAGCGTGGCGCCTCGTGCGCTTTTTTGTTCGCTGACACAATATCTTTTTTATTTTGTGCCAAGTCTTATTTCAGAACTCGTTCTAAGAGACCTGAAAAACGCTATTAGCGGACATCTGGCTACACTAGCGACAATAGCCTGCATCGACGAAGTTTTTGTATTCACCCCGTTAACAACAATACACATACAAATACGACAAAAATTTCATTCGCGATAATCCAGTAGGAAACCCTTTGAATTGCAAACAAGACAGGACAATGATATAATTTTACGCCTTTTCTATATTTAGTTTATGTCCTTTGATGGTGACTTTTACTGCTAAAGATGGAAACGGGAATGAAATAAATGTCAAGTTCCAAACATGATAATTACGCACGTGTTTGCAATACAAAAGCGAGTAACACTAACAACAAAAACATAATAGGAAACTGAATTTGCATTATTGATATCATTCTAAGAAATATTCAGCGCATTATACAAATATCTCAATTAATAAAAGTAATGTGTTCAAACAAACATGAACCCTTATCTAGTTTTAGACTGGTTAAGAAAGCTATCTTCTTAACAACTTTACCGGGAATCGAATACTACTTTAGCGCAGCGCCACTGGTAACACGGCCGTCGTTAAAAGATAAATGAAGACGTACAAATCCGCGCACTTTAATTCTAGATTCTATTTAGTCGAAGGTTGAGAAGATTATTTTAAGGGAAAAGACAGAATATAATATAAAAGATTAATTTGACAATAACAAACACAAATAACATATAAAACAAATTGTCAAAAAGGTTTCCGTTACAGCATTATTCCTGCAGTCAGAGGACATCATTATTTCTCCATACAAATCTGGCATTAGTTTTTTTTATACGACCACAAATTATTAAGAATTGAAGGGTTGGTGTGAAACCCCGATTTAATTGCCTTAGAGTGGATTTTTCAATAGTCAGATAACTTTTATTTGAAGAATATGTTTGACAGTTTTCATATAGAAATTGTGTCAAAACGTCAATTTTATTCGTCGAATAAAGTTATCTGGCGATTGAAAAATCGGCCCTTAATAAACCTTTTAGGCCTGATTTTTTACTAGTCAGGTAACTTTTATTTGAAGAATAAGTTTTTATACGACCACAAATTATTAAGAACTGAAAAGGGTTGGTGTGAAACCCCGATTTAATTGCCTTAGAGCGGATTTTTCAATAGTCAGATAACTTTTATTTGAAGAATATATTTGACAGTTTTCATATAGAAAATATGTCAAAGCGTCACTTTTATTCGTCGGATAAAACATATCTGGCTATTGAAAAATCGGCACTTATTTACTAGGTAGGACTTGTCAAAACCGTCACTGTTTATACAGTTGTTCCTGCAAACCAAAATAATATTTATTCACAGTTCTAGTAAAATTTGCAAAAAGTAAAATAGCCTATTTTCATTTGAAAAGTTTACGCATTATGTGCTAGTTTTGCCGTCTACACAAGATTAAAGTGTTAGGAGTTGGCAGCCCTTGTCTATAACTTATTTTAAACACAATGATCATTGAGAGTGAGGCGGTAACGACGTCTCACTGCCCCACGGTATTTACGACGCAGCTTCTCTGAAGCTGTACAAGTGACGTAAAACATATATATGATATCGATAATTTCACCGGAATCTATTCATCTCACATGGTATTAAATTAGTATGTGTGTGAAAATCGAGTCTAATGGAGAGATCAATTGGTAAGGGTCCCGGTTTCGATATCCGGTCCGTCAATGTAGAAAAATAATTACCGTCGTTGTTTCTGATTTCTGTAACACAAGTGCTTTGGCTGCTTACCATGATCAGAGCAATGTTTGTGATGTTGTCCAATATACATATATAGCCGTTCATACAGCTTCAAAGTTATATTATTGTTTCACTTTATGATGATTTATTTACTATTCCTATTGATTTTCTGTTTTTGAAATAAGGAATTATAGCTAAAAAAAACAAGTAAGCTTAAACTATCCTTGAATTCTCCGACCCTTGTTTTCGAAAAGGGCATTTAAACTATTCTTTCCATCCATTTTTTACCATTATTTTCATCTGTCAATTGATTTGAGTGAACTTGATTCTAAAATTAATCGACACAGCACGTCACTAGTCCAGCATTGGACGCGCGCGCGCATTGTTGCGTCCGACGTCTTTATCTTGATCTTGGACATTAGCCAATTGCATTTAATCGATTGGATGAAGAATATGCATGATTTATTAGTTTTGATAGGAATGATTTCTTTGTTAGTTTTTTCAATGTTGTATTAGTGTTTTTTATTAAAATTGTACTAAATTATTTAGTACAATTTTAATTCAGAATAATATTGATACCCGCAGTTTTATTTTTATTAACAATACAAACAGTCAATATTGGTTTCGCTTCAGTGATATTTAATTATTTAGGCGTAATTGAGATATTTGAAAGTCATTTTTATTGAGTAGCATACCTAGCTTTATTAGGAACCTATTAACCTTCCTAAACTATTGCTACTCAATAAAATGTGCTTAGAAGCGTTGACAGTGACACGATGTACAAAGGTGACTAAGGCGATTGGTATCCAGTTACAAATTATGCAAATTCATCGCAACTTTGTGGCACATTGCAACTTCAGTTTCCTCACACATAATTACCGTCTGTCTCTGTCTACACAAACAATGTAAAACAATACACGTCAGATAAAAGTGGGCTGACCAAGTATCAATCGTACTCTAACCAGTAGTGATTTCCACTTTCCAGTGACCGGACGATGGTGGCGAAATTCGAAATATAATAAGTGACAGTGTTGTGCTAGTGTTATCGATGTTATTTTATTATTATTTTCTTTTTTGTAGGAAAATGCTGCAAAGCGAAATAAATAATATAAGTGGTGTACTGTCGTCGTCCATGAAGTTGTTTTGCGAATGATACTTAGTTATACCAGTGTGTGTTGTGTGGACGCGTGCTGTGCGCCGCTGTGTTGCGAACTCGAAAGGATTGTGAACGGCTCGCTACAAAGGACTTTTAGGTAAGTGTTTTTACTTAAGTACACAACAGCTTAGCAGACATTTCAAGAAAACCTAGAAGGTCATGTAAGTGGCGAAATAGTCGAAGAAAAAGATTACCAGGCTCTGAGATCATGAGATACTTGTGATTATTTATTTTTATTTTAGTGTAGCTCTCAAAACTAAACTTGTACCTTTTTTTACATGAACCTATGCTTATTGACATATGTATCCTCGAGCTTTTTGAAGATACAATACATTGGTAGCATTTAGTTTTTAAAATGTCTGCTAAATTGTTTCACAATTTAATGTTTATAAACTTATATGAAACTATAACTATGTAAGCTAAAGAATTAATAACTGTGAAAAAATGGAATTATCGATGTTTAACGTTAGCTCGGATTATTTATACAACACTATCTCGCATTGACTGGACTACTTTACAGGTGCATAATACTACATTTGCGAAATTTGACATCTCACGATATTACTACATTCGCAGTAATCGGCAAGGCTAAACTGTATGCATCATAAACTCACAAGTCACGTACACAGAATTGTTGTATTACAGATTTTATGACTCGTAATTATTATGATAAAATAGAACAATCAGTCATAATACTTAATGTTTTTCATCGAAATTTTATTAATCATCATCATCGAAAATCAATAATTTGAATTTCATTAAAAACACTTTACCTCCTACAGATATGCAATTTGAAATTGAGATTTTTAAAGATTGATATTGAGTTCACATTTACGATACTGGTAACAAACACTTCTATGGTACCCTTACTCAGTAAATATGCCACCTATCTAACCTTTCTATCCAGAACACAGGGAAGCTATTTGTTGGCAAAAATAGGACGGTGTTGGTAGCCTAGCAGATGAGCTCGTGCTTTAAGTAGAAAACATTACCGCGATGCAGCATCGATGCAGTCGTAAAAATAACGACGCCGATGCTAAAAGTATTAATGTGGTTTGGCTCTGGTATCTTTTGTCTCTCTCACAGTGCCCCAAGGTCCCAGCTACATCTGTTGATATTTGGGCGCCAATGATCATTTACCATCTGGTTCCTCGTTCTGAAGAACCCACGCTAAATAGACCTACTACATAAAATAGTTTGTAGTTAGCTTACAACTTACTTATTTAAAATTCTTGGTTTGTGTGTCTGTTTTATTACACTTGACATTGTCTTAAGAAAATTATGGCAATTTTCTTCTCATAATTCAATCCTTTCTAGATTGAAATCTAGTCAGATCGACCGAGACTTAGACAAAGAGCTACAAATACGGGTTTTATCACTTTCTCATCAACAATATTCAAGGCTCCCCTTACTTCTCATACATAACTCAGGCTCGTTTACAGTTTTATAATATACAATTACAGATTGTAAAAATGTTAAATGGATCTTCGTAATGGCTACGTTGTAAACCCATAATAATGAGGGATATAGGCAAATTGTATTTATTTCCCGATTCGCAGAAATGTAATAAAAATTTTGCAATTATGTTATGGTCGAGTTTTATACGTTCACTTGTTAGCCGCGGTTTAAAGTTTATGTTACGTTGTTTCTTTTCCACTTTATTCATTTTAGTTCTGTTTTTTATCTCATGGAAAACTGGATTAATGTTTTGTTTTGGTGACAGGTAAAAATAAAAATGGCAGGCTACGTAACGCTACTGATCGTTTCCGATAAAGATCATTAGGGAGGCCTCATTACGTAGAGTCTAGTGGACTGGAATTTAAAAAGATAGACCAACCTGCCTAGTTGTTAAGGTTCATTTCTTCAAATTGTTGCAGTCTCCGTACACTGTAGTGTTAACTTTGTACTTTGATCTTTTGTGCAGATATTATTGTATTTTCAACCGACTTCAAAAAAGGAGGAGGTTCTCAATTCGACTGTATGTTTTTTTTTTTGTATGTATGTTACGCGATTACTCCGCCAATTATGAATCGATTTTAATAATTCTTCTTTTGTTTGGTAGAACATACTTCAGAGGTGGTCCCATATAAATTTTATCGAAATTGATTTAGAACTTTTTGAGAAAATCAACAAATATATACCCAGATAATATTTTGGTTGTGGTTCTTGTTACCTATCTTCGACAAATATGAGCCGATTTTGATGATTTTTGTTTTATTGAATAGCTTATACTTCAAAGATGCTATGATAAAAGTTTGCAAAATAAAAATCACCCCTAAGGGCAGGAAAATAGGGGATGAAATCGGTGTTCAGCACTTAGATTAGTATTTATCATTAAAAATAGATGAAATAAGTAAATTTTATTAAAAAAAATAAAACCGACTTCAAAACACTAAAATACTAAAAATAATCCTAACACTTAAGTACCTAATCAGTTACTTTTGGAGTCGGTGCCAGCCGATAAGAGATTTAATGTTTTTGTTTGCACCGACTCCAAAAGTAACTGATTACTTAGGTACTTAAGTGTTAGGATTATTTTTAGTATTTTAGTGTTTTGAAGTCGGTTTTATTTTTTTAAATAATTAAAGCTAATATTTATAATTTGCTACGCTTTTGCAGAATGCTTGTGATCCTCTTTTCAACTATTTATGTTTTTGTAAAATACAAACACGGATAACAAATGAAAAATATAATTGAAAAAAAGTGATTACCGTTTATAGAAGTACATAATAAATAACTTAGTAGGATGCATAGATACGAAGTTAAAATGATCCTTGCAAATGCTAAGTTTTCCTTTTCAGTACTTTGATATACATAGTAGAATATATTTTAATATAAAAACTTTTTTAAAAATAATAACAAAATAATAACAGCTATATATATATATAAACTTAAGTTGATAAAAACATATTTATAGGGATATAAAAAGTGCGGCATTCTTATTCAAAGTAGCTGAAACAAAACGCAAAACCAAACTCATAAATATACAGCGTTGAACTACAAAAATGCAGGAAGGACCTCATTTTCAATTACTCGCGCGATCGTAAAGCGAGCTGCGTGCGCGCAACATTTTATAATTTCTTCGCTCACCGCAAAACAGATTACCCGTATTCCCCTATGTTAGAAATGTGTGCTAGATTACTTTGAAACCCTTAGCTTTTTAGGGTTCACCGGCAAATAGCAAAATCCATGCCAGCAGTGCCTTGAAGGTATTATGAAATGCGGCAGCATATAGATTGTTTTTAATATACTTACGTTAAAAAAAGCACTATGAATCCAATTATTTTCCGGGACACAGTAAAAAGATGTAAATTTAGTAACATTTCGCGTAGTGAAAGATAGCCCAAATTTCCTTATGATGAATTGTATCTAACTTAGCGCTGTTAAGGTAAAAAAAAGATTTAATTTAAAAAAAACTTGTAGTTTACAAATTTTAGTTTTATTCATTGATATTAAAAAGATAAAACGGTCATATCTGAATTTAAGGTTTTGTCCCTACGAAACTTAAACCGGTTGCGGTGTTCACGCTTGCCCGCACGATGTTTGAGCAGGGCGACTGCGGTAGGTCCCGCGGTGTTGTTTAAAGAGTTTAATGTCGCTTCACATGTCACCTACTACATTCGACGCTTCCAATATGAATTACTATGTTAAAATGTTTTGTTTTTACACTTTGCTGCATTAGTTGATGTCAGAGAAAGCTTCAAAGTTAATTTAAAAAAAAAAAGAATCAAAATCATTCTAACTTATTAGTCTGCTGGACAAACAAGGCTTCTCCTTCTTCTTCTTCTTAGTGGCGACTAAGCCCGATCCTTGCTATTTTATTCCATCCGGTTCCAGCAACTTTGCGGATTCGACAGATATGTAATCTAAGAATAGCAAGCAATTTCGCAAAGGATAAGCAAGCTAAAGAGAGAGTGCGCTGGTTACATCTGCCGTAGAACTGATATCCAATGGGGTAGACGTGTTCTTGAATGAAGACTACGTCTTGGCAAACGCAGCGTAGAGCGCAACGGGGCAAGGTGAAGCGATGATGTAAAAAAAATATGTCCGAAACTAAATTGTCTTAAAATTAAGTTAAGGAATTGTAGCTAAGAATCAGGCTAATGATTATTTGGTATCAGGTAGATTGTCTGTAAGAGCTTTCCTTGCGAGAAAGAAGAAGTTCCTCAATTGTCGTCATGGTGATTCTGTCTGTTTCATTGTAGAAAATGTGGTCTATTGGACAAAATTCTCGACACATAATTTATTTTTCTCGCTTCTACCGGGTGGAGCGTTATTGTGTTAATCATAATGATAAATTGCTTGTTAAATAAGATTAGCTTACGCACTTCAACATTGTAATCCGAGTTGTTTATTGGATCAACATGCATCAAGATGAAAAGTTTATAACTAGATCAATGCAGCGTCTAAGAAGGCACAAGATTGTGCCGTTTTTATTTTTGCTCGTCGTTGAATGAGCTTTTTCCGCAAAACTATCGACTGTCGAGTCCACTATGTCGGCTCTAACGCAATACATCTACGTGCGTGTGTTTTGGTTCGTTTTTTTTTTCGATTTGTTTAGTGATTTATCTCTTGATAATCTGACCCAAATAAAATCTTTTACAATTGAAGCTGAATATTCATATATTAATTTAATTATATCAACAACATAGTCACAATACGTTTGCTTGCAACGGTTGGTGGCATAATTTGCAGTCATTAACCAGAATTAAGTTTGTTAATTTACTTGAAGACATTGAGGCTAAGTTCAGATGACCGTGCCGCGCGGTCAACTGAACTTAGACTAACTAAACAGATGACGAAATAGTTTGGTTTGTTATCAAATTAAACTAAAAGGCTGCGATTGGTCAAAGAGAACCAATTATAGCTAGTGATCACTTGATCTCTTATCTTATCATCTGCCTGGGGAAAGAAGTAAGACTAGTAATCGTTTAGAATGTAACTTAACATTCTAAACGATTACTAGTCTTACTTCTTGACCCTATAACGCAATAAATTTTATTAAAAAAAATAAAACCGACTTCAAAACACTAAAATGCTAAAAATAATCCTAACACTTAAGTACCTAATCAGTTACTTTTGGAGTCGGTGCCAGCCGATGAGAGATTCAATGTTTTTGTTTGCACCGACTCCAAAAGTAACTGATTAGGTACTTAAGTGTTAGGATTATTTTTAGCATTTTAGTGTTTTGAAGTCGGTTTTATTTTTTTTAATAAAATTTACTTATTTCATCAATTTTTAGTGATAAATCCTAATCTAACTGCTGAACACCGATTTCATCCCCTATTTTCCTACCCTTAGGGGTGATTTTTATTTTGTAAACTTTTAGCATATTATATTTGAAGTATAAGCTATTCAATAAAACAAAAATCATCAAAATCGGCTCATATTTGTCGAAGATAGGTAACAAGAACCACAACCAAAATACTATCTGGGTATATATTTGTTGATTTTCTCAAAAAGTTCTAAATCAATTTCGATTAAATTTATATGGGACCACCTCTGAAGTATGATCTACCAAACAAAAAAAGAATCATTAAAATCGATTCATAATTGGCGGAGTAATCGCGTAACAAATATACAAAAAAAAAAAAAAAAAAAAACATACAGTCGAATTGAGAACCTCCTCGTTTTTTGAAGTCGGTTGAAAAGAGATATTATGTGCTTACATATGCATATAAATACCACGGTGGAGTCAGAAATTTGATATCAATCCAAAATAAAACATACTAATAAGTTATAAGTAATCGTTTTGTATGTTTTTAAATGCTGCCAAGCGCATACTTTTCGGTTGCGCCTAGTCTGCCGTTCAAAATGATAGATTTTTGTTTGTCGTGTATACGAAGATACATTGGAAAAATAATAATGAAACATAATTAGAATTCTTTGTTTTTTTCGGGTATCCCGGAGATTTGATGGTTGTAACAACTCTGTGTGATGTCTCATTACAAAGTTTAGGTAAATATAGTTACCCGATTCCGATCACTGATCCTAACTTAACACCCTGTATATATTGATATCATTAGCATCTTTTTTTTTTGGCTTCAAACAGTCATGTACAAAAACATACATAGGTAAGTGAAATAGACCTTATAGTGTCTAAGATATACATAAGAAAAATATAGGCTTTACTAAGCTAAGATGGTCGGACGAGATTAGCTAAATATATGTTAATTTGGTAAATTACTTATTAAAGTTAAATAAAAGAAGTGCAGACAACGGTAGGTCAACCTACCCAAACAGTTTTTTCAATAAACCGATTTTATACTTTAATTCTAAGAGAGAACAATATCAATTAAGAAAAAGACACGTTTTTTTAACCATACATTTTTGCCCAAATGTTGCACCTAAAGTACAATTATTACACTTTGAAGTAAAAAATATGGCTAATTCATTAAAAAAATATCAGATTTTTTAATACATTTGTACCACGTAAAATTATCAATTAAAGATACATAAGACATGCAACACTTAATTAGGCATGGCAATATTTATCAGGGTGATCAGCACAGGACTTTTTGGCGGGCTTTTGAACGCACTAGGCGCGAATTTCAAAGCAATTTTCAAATAATTATTTATTTTGTTGTCAAATTGCTTATTCTTGCACTAAAAGTTGTAAAGTTAAGCAATTTATAACTATGCCGGACGGGGACGGCGAGGACCCGCCTGGGGGAACAGAAAAAAGAAAAACTCCAAATCGAAATCCAGATACTACATCAACGGAAGATGATTTCTACAAACCCTATGTAAAACAAGGCTACAAAAGGCTATTTCCTGAAAATTCGGTGAGTGGGGATTTTTGCGTCTTTGTAGAGAGCACCAAAGAGAATGAGAAAATTGGAAACAACAACCCGATAGTGACAACAAACCTATTTAAAAACGATATAAAAGGAATCAGCAATATAAAGAGAATAAATGCAAATAAGATTTGCGTTACCTTTTCTCAGTCCAGCAATGCTAACAACTTCTTAAAGCACGACACCTTCCTGTCCAAACATCAACTGAAAGCATACATCCCGGCAACAGCAGTGGAGACGGTCGGCGTGCTCCGTTTTGTACCCACAAGCGTCAGTAATGAGGAGCTTTTCAAAAAGCTTTCCTCTTCATTTGAAGTAATAGGTGTACGTAGATTCACAAAGAGAGAAAACGGTCAAATTAAACCCTTTCAAACTGTAAGTGTAACATTCCTATCAACGTCATTACCGGACTATGTATACCTGGACCTGTTCAGATTCCGTGTATTTCAATATAACGCACCGTTATTACAGTGCTTCAAATGCTTTAAGTTTAACCATGGTGCAAAAATATGTAAATCCTCTCAAAAATGCTCTATTTGCTCAGAGGAGCATCACTTTAGCGAATGCACCTCAAACAAAGTTGCTAAGTGTATTAATTGTCAGGGAGCTCACCTAGCAATTTCACGCGACTGTCCAATTAAAAACAAAAAAATCGAGGAAAAGAAAAATAAATTGACTTACGCAAATATTATATCGAGCTCAAATACTTCAAATAGTGCAATCATTACAAAAAATTACAAAAATGATTTTCCAACACTGCCGGCACCAAAGTCAAACTTAAAGCCTTTGCCACCAAGGAAGACACAAGCTGTCTCCGCTACACAAACTCCCACCCCCCCGGTCTCAACTGCTTCTGTAAGTAATACGGAACATAAGGAAAAGATTCCTAATCATAAGTTAATTGAAGAAATTTTGTCGAATGATTACATCCGTAAAGGATTGGTCGGCGCCTTGGTCGCTATCGGCAACGAAAATAGGGAAATCACTAATACTGTGATACAAGAGATACTTATAAAAATTTTCAGAGGAAGTTCTCTAGATGGATAAAAGTTTTTTAAGGATTGCACATTACAACGTCGAAGGTGTTATAAATAAAAAACCGTTGCTCAGTAACTTTTTATGTGAAAACGACATTGACATTTGTTTATTAAATGAAACATGGCTTAAAAATTACAATAATTATTTTATTCCAAATTACAATATAATAAATCAAACAGGTAGAGAAAAGGAAGGTCGGGGTGGGGTAGCCATCCTGATAAAGGACGTTTTTAAATACACCATCATAGATGTTCCATACTATGACTTTTTGCAATCTGTCGCTATAAATCTCCAGACGAAGATGGGAAACTTATGTATCCTATGTATATATTGTCCTCCACCTAAAGAAGGTCGTCCTCGCTTTAAAGCCAATAAACTTAAACAGTTAATTCAAAGATTACCGAAACCACTTATGCTTTGTGGTGACGTTAATGCGCACCACATAGCATTTGGGTGCGCTTCCTGCAATAGTCGTGGCAATGAAGTTTATAACATCTTGGACGACTGTGACCTTTGCATCCTCAACTCAGGTGCGCCAACCACAGTAGGTAGGTCTGTTCATAATCCTTCGGCAATTGATATAACTTGTATCAGTCCATCAGTGGCTCCATTATGTGATTGGAAGGTTCACGACGATCCTATGGGAAGTTATCATTATCCCACTATAACCGACATTCAGACATCTGTAGATAAATATCAAATTGGTGATCCGGTACATAGGTATGTTTATAGTAAGGCTGATTGGTCTAAATTCCATTTTGAAACAGAAAATATGTCTGATTGTGTTAACTTTGATACTTCTGATCCTATGTTAACATACAATAATTTTTACAATCATTTAACTAATATTAGAGACATGTCCGTACCTAAAATTGTTAAAACTACTCCTCATTTAATTAAAAAACCAGTACCATGGTGGGATAATGACTGCAGTAGCGTAGTAAAAGAAAGTAAACAAGCCTTAAATTTTTATAGACGTAATCCAAGCATAGACAATTATGTTAACTACAAGAAATTGGATGCCATCAAAAAGAAAACTTTAAATGAAAAAAAGAAAATTAGTTGGAAGTCTCTATGTGAATCTTTTAATAGATACACTCCTGTTAGCACAGTATGGAACTACATGAAGAAGTTTAAACGCTTGTCTATTCAGAAATTGCCAAAGAATGATGAATGGATTCCATCTTTCTTCTACAAGTATGCCCCTTCATCTCCTCCTGAAAAAGATATAAACAACTCATTATTAACACAGTATTTTTCTCAAAATGGTGATACAAAAGCAACATTTCTCTCTCAACCTTTCACTTGGGAAGAATTTGTCACAGCCTTGCAATTACGTAAGAACACAACCCCTGGATTAGATGAGATTCCATATGAACTCATTCGTCGCCTCCATATTAATGCTAAAAAACTTTTATTACAAGTATATAATCTACTTTGGCAAGAACAGGTCATTCCAGAGTCGTGGAAAACTCAATGTGTCATTCCTATTTTAAAACCAGATAAGCCTGCTGATGACAGTAACTCATACCGTCCCATTTCTTTAACATCCTGTATTGGTAAAATATTTGAATGCATGTTAAAAATTCGATTAGATCACTATGTCGAATCAAATAACATCTTACCTAATGAACAATATGGATTTAGGAAAGGTCGAAGTGCTTCAGAAAGCTTTACATCATTGATCTCTGATATTAAGAAATCTTTCCACTGTCATTCTGCAACAACTTGTGTCTTTCTTGATGTGAAAGGTGCTTTTGATAATGTGAATCCTTCAATTCTTATTAGCATCTTGAGCGACATTGGTGTACCAGGTCATGTCTGTAAATGGATTTTTAATTTTTTATATAATAGAACAATGTATGTTAAATTCAATAATATTCTTCATGGACCGAAGCATGTTTATAAAGGAACAATGCAGGGAGCTACTATCTCCCCATTGCTATACAATTTGTATACTAGTCAAATAAATCAATATTTAAAACAGACTGATGTAAAGTTTCTTCAATTTGCTGATGACTTGTTAATTTATACTGTAACTAAGAATGTAAATATTGCTGTACATAGTTTAAATATAGCCTTAGCTGAGATCCATCACTTTTATGGCAACAAACTAAAACTTGACATCAGTCCTAATAAAAGTGGTGCTATGTTATTTTCCAAAAAATATGATGATTGTGACTCTCAAATTTATTATAACAACAATCCTCTTCCCTGGATTCAAGAGAAAAAGTTTTTAGGAGTGTGCCTGGACAAAAAACTTTCATTTGCAGATCACATAAATCTACTCATTAAAAATTCAACTAAGGCTTTAAACATTTTGCGCTCACTAGCTGGTGTAAACTGGGGCTCAGACCCTAAAATACTATCCATGCTTTACAAAAGTCTTGTTCGCAGTCACTTTGATTACAGCTCTTTGGCATACATGAATTGTAGTGTAACTTTGTTAAAAAAATTAGATCTCATCCAGAATAAAGCACTTAGAATAATTACAGGAGCTATGTGTGTCAACTCCCATCAATGCTATGCAGTGTGAATCATGTATTCCTCCACTAATTGTAAGACGCATACAACTGGCCTACAATTTTTGTCTTAAACTTATTTCTTCTGATAACAAATCTGTAATGCATAAAATATTACCACCCCAATCATAATCATTGAAATAAGTTCAACTCCTCCTACGCAGATATCAGGTTCTGAACTAATATCTGGGCACACACCTGAACTACTTAGAATTGCTATGTACATACATAATCTTTGCTTAAATATGTATATAGATAAGCCATGGCCACTTTATAAAGTGAGTTTCGAGGTTCTTATCAGCAAACATTTTAATATTATATGGGATAAAGTAAATAATCAAACTGAATTAGACCAATTATTAAACAGTAAGCCCTATTACAAAGTGTATACTGATGGTTCTAAATCAGACAATAGTGTAAATTCAGCATTCTATGATCCTCAACTTCGCTTAGTCAAAAGCTATAAAATTGATTGTCGCAGTAGTATCTTCACAGCTGAAAGCTATGCTATACTTTTAGCCCTAAGACATGTAATTAGTTCTAAAACACGAACAGATATCATTATTTTGACTGACTCTAAAAGTGTACTTCTAGCCTTAGAATGCAACTCACAAAAGTTTAGCTTAAATTATTTAATCTATGATATAAAAAAACTAATGTATGATATAATAAGACTTACCAGTAAAAATATTCACTTCTTGTGGGTACCATCGCATCGTGGCATCAGCGGGAATGAAATAGTGGATTGCGCTGCGAGAAATGGCTTTGATATCGATCATTCTGCTTTGATGAAAATTCCTCATACTGACTACCAAGCACTGATCAGCAAGGATCTGAAAAAGTTGTGGCATGAGTATTGGACTATTAAAAGTGCAGAAAAGGGAAAATGGTATGCAAAGATCCAAGGAAGCCCGCCCGCCAAACCTTGGTACCATCGCAAGAATGATTATATTGATAATAGACAATTTATAACCATCATCAATAGGCTAAGATTTGGCCATTGTCACACTCCCACTCACCTGAAGAGACTTAACCTGATATCGAGTGCCGAATGCCCACATTGTAATGAAGAACCAGCAGCTGATTTAGAACACATAATTATGAAATGTAGAAGCTTCGGCATACAAAGACTTGTAATGATCAACGACCTTCAAGAAGTGTGTAAGGCTGTGCCTCAGAATCTGCACGTACTTCTTAGTGATCCCAAATTCTTCAAGGCTCTCTACAAATTCATAGTATCATCTCTCGGTACTCTGTGATTCGTTCGGTGAAAAAGTGAATTTCAGTGAAATGATTGAACAATAATTATGAAAAACATTGAACATATTCAGACTTCCAAGCGGATAATTTTTATCTAAAAATGAACTGTTTAAACTTTTAACTCTTTTTAAGAAAACAACGATTGGCTTAAAAGGGCTGGAACCCAGAGCCGTAAAACCCAATTTAAAAAAAAAAAAATGATCAGCACAAGTCAGCTCAGCTCAGCTCAGTCTCATACTAATATTATTTTACAGAAAATAACATTGTTTGATAAAAATCTAGCTGTCACGTTGACATTGAGTAACGAACAGATAACACCTTTATAAGACATGGCGGCAAGCATGGATATGCGTTTTTAGGCTATTTCAAATCTATTTTTTATTCAGTCTTCTTTTGATATTCAAAGATTCTAATTATACAAATATTTTTGTTTTAATTCAAGGATTTTTTCCCTATATTTTATACCTCAGTACATGCTTTGGGCAAAAACCGAACGTGTCCTTTGACGTTTTGTGGTAGATTGACGAGACGTTGTCTGTACAACATTTAACTCATAAACAGGCCATTTCAATTCACTGCTAGATATAAGCATCTCCCAATCCACGTCATTGAGCCTCGAATATTCTTATTCATTCGCTGCCAGCAGCTTTGCTTATACAGGGTTACAGCTTAAACGAAGCAATCATCTTAAACAGAATGTCCTGCTCATTAATGTGAACAACTGACTTTCAAACCGAAACTGTACAAACTGAATCCGACTCTCAATTTCGAGGGTTGTACCATAGTCAAAATTTAATTTTAACAGGTAGAAATCAAGCCAGAGTCCTTACTGCGTCTTAATTATATCTGAAAGTGAAATATAGTCACTGGCCTTACTCGACGACACCCCTGCATCAAACCTAGGCCTGCGTGGTGGAGCCCAAATTTCTTTATAGTTAATGTGAGGGCACAGCCCTGCAGTGTGACAGCTTACTTTCCTTTTTTTTAATGATCGTCTTAATAATTTAAGCGGTTCCCTCGTCTAACCAGCCACCCTGTATAATCGCTGCACATATTGTACCACATACTATCTTTATTGGCTTGACCCACCGCCACGTGTAATACATTTTATTAATAAGTTTATCGTCAATGTTACTAATGTGCAAGACATTAACTGCACCGAGCAACCTCTGATAAACTCATCGATTTAATTACATTATTAACTTACATTTTGTAGGCGGATCCAGTTAACGAAGTGATCTCATTTTATGAATACGGTCCATCAGATTGTCATTTAAAATTTTCCTGCACTTAAAAGAACAAAAATCCTATTATTTTTTTAACAAGTTTTTTGCTTTCTTATCCCCATATCAAGGAAGGAGCTAGTAAAGTCAGCATCAAAAGTAGATCACCACCAAAATTGCTATACACCTTAAGATATCTAAATCGCTAAACATGAGAAGCTCCAAAATTGTCTTTATATTATGATATTGAGCGAATAGACGAGGGACAGAACCCATTAACTAAATGTTTTGTTAGTAAAAATGGTCAATCGTTCATAGTCTTTCGACTTTCTTCGAAAATCTTTCGATTTTGATGACAAAACGCACATTAACAAAACGATACCTATGTCTGCGATTTATCCGATGGAGAAATGTCTTTTGGAGATTGAGAATCAATTTTTTGAACCCCTCTCCTGTATCCCTGTCAGATAGTATTTACGGAAGCAAGTCAGAAGTCACACAGCAAATTTATTTACTTCCTGTCTAATCGAAATGACCTCGGTGTAATAAATAGCTAATTATTTTATTTATTTATATAGGTACGACAACACATTTAATAGCAGATTTTTATGAACAGCATAAAATCTTAATACCTCTACTATTAGGTCATTGACAAGGCATATAATTTAGTTTATTCGATTTTTATGTTTTTACTATAAAATAAGATAAAACACCAATGCAACTATTCAAGTTTCAACTCGTTTATGGCAAAATTGTTTTTTTATTTTAATGCAACACAGCTATCTCTTATTCTACCATTGACATACTATTAACTTACAATGTTGCAGAGTTATGTGCATCTCTGACTAACATGAGCCTTTCGGTGCAAGTTAGACAAGGACGGAGTTAAAATTTTACGATTCTCGTTCGTGAATAGCTGCAAGGTTTAAAACAATTTCATCGCTTACTTTTGCTCTGTGACTAATTTTATGCCAATACCAGTACTAAGAGGTATTCCGAGAAATTCTATCCTTATGTAGAATTGTATTTCTGGACTATCGTTTTATGCAAATTAATATTTCATAAACACCTATCATGTATACAAAATGTTGTTTACAAGAGAGTAGCAAATACCTGCAATTATCTGAGTCTGTTATCAGAATTGTGAGTATTTACTTCTAAAAACATCATTTTGAAACAGCCATTTCTTTGTACATATGTATATTGCATTCAGTTAGTGAGGTTAGGAGATTTAGTAGGTATACAGGGATACATTGCAAAGGGGTACCAAATCTTTAGAAGTGGCTCAGAATCAGTAACTTAATCGAATTATGCAAATACAGGGATACATTGCAAAGGGGTACCAAATCTTTAGAAGTGGCTCAGAATCAGTAACTTAATCGAATTATGCAAAGAAAAAAAAAAAGTTTTTTTCATATTGAATTTTCCTATCCGCTGTTAAAAATGGTACGCGTAGTTTTGAAAATAGAGAAAAAATTGCACCGTGTGTGCACTGTGCTCGCCGTACCTACGCCTCTGATGAATGTCCGCGCGACTTTCGTAGTCTCTTTATTGACTTTATTTTCGGATATTTTTAAGGTTTTTTTTTTGTAACATACGATATTAAAAATAATAACAATTAAGACGCTTCCCTGATCTTATTTTTTTAATTTGGCACCCCTTTGGCAATGTAACCCTGTATATAAGGGTAGTTAAACTTTTATACACTACCTACGCAAAAAAGGGTGTGCTTGAGGCGAGAAGAAAAAATTACAATTAGCAGACTAATTTCTATAGTGCAAAATGTTAATAGTTTAATTTGGGCTATCTCTGAAATTGATAAAACATTGAATGACTTTACATACGCATTTGTGCAGAGAGTAGCCTGAGGAAATGTTTAGAAAGTCATAGGCGATATTAATGGTTAGGTAAAAATACCTAACTTTTTGTAAGTAACAAAATTTGTTGGATTATTGTATATCGGTAACCTGTATTACCTAAGTTCAGCATATACCAAATATCATAGGCGGGTGAATTTTTCGGGTTACGTAAGCCCCGTTAATCGGGCTATTAATTTTGATGCAATTGTAACTTACTACGTACTTATCTAGTACTTTCATTTTGACAAATAATAACTATAAGGGCTAATAAGGGCTTGCTCCATCGGCTTTGTCGCTTAACATATTAGAAATTGGACCATTAGCTACTGCCAACGGTCCAATTTCTAATACAAATACGACAGTCATAATAATATTAAAATAGAATAGATATTATTTTATCTCGAGTCAGCAATAGGTTTTACAACTATGGCTTCTGAGCCTACCCAATGTTTGTATTGCCATTTGTATGCGATCCTGCAACATTGTTGCGTGGCTTGAATAGTTCTATAAACCGCAGTACATATTTAATGTTTTATATCGACTTTTATAACGAACAAACGCAAATAGTTTTATTACGGAATTAAATACATTTTATGATTTTATTATGGCTCAATAATTTACAGTGTGGCAAGGACATTGACAAGATTACAACGTAACCTTCCTATTTTAATCCTATATTCAAATTCAAATAGTTTATTAATAATACTAACTTAACTATAATTGTCTTGAATTAAGGAATAAATGTAACTGTGTTTCGAGATACCAGTTGATAACGATTTATTTTGATTAAATAATATTATTGTGGATGTCGGTAATTTCTTCATTAAAAAAAATAGTGTTTAAAATAAAATCGCTGGATCGTCTCCCAGCACATCCAGACGCGGGATATTGAAAAAAAGTTCCTTTTTACAAAGAAAAATGCTCATATTCCAATGGATATACGTCACCGTCCAGCTGTCAAAAAATAATATTCAGTTCATAATTATTAATTATTACCCGTAAGTACTCGACGAGGGCACAGCTAGTCTTTAATAAAAAGAAAACAATTGCAATATTCTGCTAAAGATAAAATTAAAACTTTTTAATTTGTACACTTAAATCCAAAATAAATTGTACAGTTTCCGTCCAACCTGCCGTGTTGAAACTCTGGAACAAGGAAAGGTGTAATTATTAGTGGTCAGCTGTCTCATTTGGAACCCCGCGATTGTACCCGACCCGTTTGTGTCAAATGCAAATCTACATGGAAGTAAAGAAAATAATTAGACAAAAAAGGATTTAAAAAACTTGGTAAATTTTAGTTGGCTTTGGAGCCGCGAAATTACAATCGCAAAAAAATTCACTCTCCCATACTAAACATTGTATGGAGTATTGATTATTTTTTTAAATGTTGATTGCTTCTGATTTTGAATTTGTATTTGAGCACGAGAGTTTCATATTATTTGCGGCTCAAAAACTTTTAAAAAATTGTCGATTAACGAAACCGAATTGAATTGAAAATGAAAAAAATGATTGAAATTGAAAATGAATTGAATTGAATTGAACCATAGGATCACTTTTACTTTCAACAAGACCCTTTTTCTTAGGCATGGGTATAAAAAGTATCGACACACCATATTAGCAAATCCACTCATTATTATTAGGTATTAATATATATTTTTATATTGCATTCGGCTAGTTTTTTAAGTTCAATTGATTTTATCCTTTTAAAATTTTGGTCGTGTTGTTTGTCTTGTTGCCTTTAAACATGTTTCACTAGTCTTTTTAATCAAAAAATACTTGATTATTGTAAAAATGAATAAACACATTATAATATAATTAAATACCACTAAGGAAAGTATAGTAACTCGTGCTTGTGATCAGTGTAATTAAACTAAATTACTCAATAATAGTAATCAACAAAATAAAATAAAATAAATAAATAAAATACCTACTTAATTTGCATCAAAACATGGTAAATGGACTGCAATATGCTGACATGATGATGATGATGAGGATGGTACAAAAAGGATTGTATGATGGTACAAAGATGATTTTCGCATGTCTTTCGATATTTATTTAGCATGCAAATTACAAGTAAAAAGAATAAATACTAAACAATTAAATCAAGATTAAACGAAAACTAAGTAATGATAAAAACAATAATTAACTAATTTTAAATAAGTCAAACGAGTACGTAATAATAACAATAATCCAGTACAATTAATCAATGCCAAAATAATAATAATACAAACAATCATTAAAGCATAAGGTGAATGAATGTATTAAAGAAGTATTCTTTGATGTCATTATCTTTTTTTCGATAGTTTTTATTTGAATAAATTCAGGTTGAGATTTTTTATGTCATTAAGAAGTTTATTATATATATTTTAATACACATCGTTTGACGATTTTTTTTTTGTATTCTGTATTTTTTTCACTCGGGTAAAGGAAGTAGGGCTGTAAAATAGGTATGACACAGAAATGTGGTAGTTATTTTATTGCACGATTAACTGAAAATAGGATAAATCACGTGAACAATAGGGCGGTAAAACCATGCCTTACTTGGTAAACCTGCAGATAGTATTTTCATAGATAGAATCTTATCCATTCCACATCTTAGCTGAAAGGTGAGCCACAATTTACATAACAAACTGTACTCTCATATTCCAACTTCGTAAAATTCTTAGTAGAAAGTCATTCGTATTCGCTCCTAATCGCCATACACGCTCTGCTCAGTTTGATATTAGTATAACGATAAGACCGCCTAAATTGTACATCTTTCTGTAAAAATCATGTGTATTTTACTTGTATGGTGTGCAATAAAGAGTATCTATCTATCTATCTATCTATAACAGTAACAAGATTTTTTTAAATTTTCTTAAATTGTGTATCAAAATAAATTTTATAGAGATTTTTCCGTCTACTCTTACGATACTCCCTCAGAAATTTGTTCAATATTTATTTACTAAGTGATTTACTATTGTTGGTTTCAAATACAAACTGTTTTTAAATATTGCAAGAGCTTTAAAGAAGAGAATAAATTAACCCTCGCGTATTGATTATTATTGATGGTCTTTAAATAATTATTAATCAAAGAATTATTCAAATCGACTTATTAGATTTTCGCAGATTACAAACTTTATATTCATATTAATTTACTTTTATATTAATAGGGTAATATAATAGTAAAAATAAATATATAATTAATTGCGTATCCAAAATAAAAAACAATTGCATTTCTTCTGACAGTCACATCCAGTACCCCGAAGTCCGTGTGTTTTTTGCCAACAAAAGGGTCACTGGTCAATCACAATACAATTTAGTTTTAATTAATTGCATAGGACTGTTGTAAATGTGAAATAACAAATTGGATTTAACTCTACATTTGAACACGTGTGCAATTAACGTTTAATTGGAATATTGTATTTTCATCTCGTGATAATTGTAAGGGCCTATTTTATTAGTTAACTGTCTTTGTGATTGTGTGAAGTGATTTTACTACAGTAATAGTCATAATACTCATTTATTCAGTATATGTTCCCTCTTCCGGGCACCTATATACATGTCTAAAGAATATAGCTTTGCCCTACCATCGCTTCGGGACTACATATCGGCTGGTGATGAGAAGAAACGGCGCATCAAACTCAGTCATCTTTGTCAGCCTATTTTACAGGAAATACAATAACAAGACATGTAGTAAGTTGTTACTACCAAAAAAAAAACAATTACCTGTATTAATAAATCGTAGTTTGTATGCTGTGAGAGAAATAAATGAATTACTTACTTACTAGTAAGTGCGAGCAAGGCAGGTTGTAAGATCTATGCACTCTCAAAATACTGCTCAAATTGACTATAGGACTAGCATGGAATATTGCCGAAACTTAATTCCTGATCAGCTGCTACTGTCGTAAATGTCGTATGGAAATAAAATATTTTGCGATGTAGTAGAACCACTCCATAAAAGGAATACATAACATTAAAATAGGACAAATATCAAATTTAACAGTATTTAAAAAAAAATGGAATGTAAAAACTATTAAATAATTATACAGGTAGTCCCATAACTCAAAGATAACCTTGTCACCACATATTCTATGCATCATGGTGAACAACTTTTGTTTTATGACTTTTGCAAATTTGCATGAAAATGTATCGATTTCCCATACAACATTACCAAACAGCCAAATTTGTATAGAAAAAAAATCATTTTTTTTAAAAGTCATAGAACAAAAGTTTTTCATTATGATGTATAGAATATATGGTTACAATGTTATCCATGAGTTACGGGACACCCTGTATACAAACACATCGGGTATTTATTTTTAATAGTTTCTAAAATTATTTATTTATTTTAGGAAGACCAAGGTTTGATTTTGGAGTTTGAAATAATTTGCGCTGACTTTCGTTAAAAAACATACTGAAGCAACCATACTCGTAATATTCAAAGATTCAATAGAATTGAGACTTTGCACCTACCGCTGAATGGCTGGACTCGAAATCTCAATAAGCATACGACTGCGATAAGAAAGCTACTTACTTGCAAAGCGCGGGTGAACTTACCTAGGGCTGCCAGAACCAAAAGGCGATTTAAATAAACTGGTTAGCAAAGATTTTCAGCCATATTTATAAACGTTACCTCGAAAAGTCTTTATATATCGCTTACAAAATTTTTCATAGATACCATTTAGAGCTAATCAACGGATTAACATTACTTATAAACATGTAAAACTATACAACCGCTGAAACTCTTAAAAGTTTATCAATTGATTTGAGTTTTTTTTTCTGTCAAGGGTCAAATATATTTTTGAATTTGACATTTGGCCAGAATAACGCACAGACAGCCAGATTACTACCATTTCTACAAAAAAAAAATACTATGGAAAATTTAAGCGGCGCGTTTATGCGGCAAAATTCAGAAAACTCCTTTTATAGATATAGTTCTTGCATACCATACCAAGAAGTTACAGGTGATGGCAAGATTCTCAATTCAGGCGGTCTTATCGAAAAAAGTGTTTTCTTTCAGACAAACTCCAAGTAAAGAACAACTAAGAAAGGAAAGGAAAAGTGGTAGTCTCATTTAATTAATAAAATTTGAGAAGACAGTAGCTTAGCAACCCTATCTAGAAGTAAAACAACATTCCCCTTAACGCGCAATGCTATCCGGATATTATCTAAAATGGCGGTTCACCCTTGCACTCCTGCACCGACACTGACACCGGCTACTGCAGCGCTACTTACAATGCACACGGTAATTCGATGGGTTAAGGCTAACAATCGTGTTCATTGACCTTTGTTTAAAGTTGAATACGTTTTGATAGAAAGAAAAATAGAGTTATGGTAATGGTTTGCGCTCCGTACTACGAGTACAAACCCGAGCGGTGGCGGGTTCGAATCTCGCAATGAGCAAATATTTGTGTGACAAGCTCAAGCATTTGTACCTGTGTCTATAAAGGTATTTGTTTTATTTAATTATTTATCATTAATCAAACATTACAGTGTTATACATAAGATAGCATTTGGAAACCACTAATGTTACGTATATCCGTTATCAAGTCGCCATAGAACTTGCTAAGCTTTGCTTAGTTCGGGGGTAGCTAATTGGTGTGTTTGTGGAAACCTCTAGAAAATGAGTTGTATGTTTCATAAAAATAGAATGGCGCCATAAATTCCTCATGTAACTGTTACGAAAACTGATTTAAATTATCAGTTGGTAATCCTTCATAAAAAACGTCTGCGTGATTGACAATCAAAAAGATCACCTGGAATACTGATATGGACATACTCCAATTTACCACATAGCTCTAGTATTGATTGCTAACAAGTTACCAACCACTATCAGATGTTATCAAGTCGCTCCAAGGCCTTTTAATAAACTTGGGAACGACTGTCAAGTTAAAATCAGCAGAGAATATCATAAAAGAACTGGAGTAGGCACTAGTTTAAATATCGCGAAAGTTATTTTCTTAAACTCACATTCGCAATTCGCACAAACTAACCACTCAACTAAGAGACAAGTTAAAGTTACTGATGCCGAGCAAGTTCCGTATATTGCGGCTTTGGTCGTCGCCACTCAATTTTGGGGGTCACCTCACTACATTATGCAAAACAACCGTTTAAAACAACGTAATAGGGTTTAAATTTGTGCAATTTGCATCGGACAGGTTGTGGCAAAGTTTGGAAAGTGTTAAACCGCAAATAAACTCATGTTCGGAAAACAGTGACAAACAGACAAGTCCAAATTTGTTGGCGAATGCGGTTCGTGTGTAATTAAACATGTTCAGTCTAATGCGGTTTGTTTGGGCCTACGTCTTATTGTTTATCAATCACATGTTTAAATTAAATTGAAATACAGGTTATTCGAGGGGTAAAGCTTTCTTTGGTCATACATAATGTTGATCACTTAAGACACTGAGTATTTAAAAAATACAGGATTACTCTGCGAAGTAACTATTTACATCATGAAATAGTTAGTGACTCGGGCTACCCATATTTTAAAATTTAGGATTCAACATAAAAAGAACACAATAAAATCGTTCAAAATTTTAAAACACATAAAGTTAAGGCGATACAGGGTTCCGCGGAAGGACACTAAAACCGGCTATGTCCGATACCGTGGATTCCGGCGGATCCTATCAAAAGTTTTATTGCCCGCATCTTTTGTCCTGCTCGCTCTAACCCGGTTATAAAGAGATGACGCTAGCGGTATTATCTTTTTCAGGAATTCATTGTCGTTGCTAGTTTTATGTGTCTTGCGGGATCGCATATTTTTATTGCGTCTTGGATTGAAAAGCTTTCGGGACTAGATCTCTGGGATATGGCTTCGTCGAGATGTTTTCCTGGTTCATGTAACCAACTCCCTTAAATAAGTTTGGCAACACCGTGTTTTCAGTTGCCTTCCGTTTTATCTACTTGCAAAATAGTGAAATTCCTGCATAGACACATCATACGAAGTACGTATTATAGAAAAAAAAATACCAGAACTTATTTTATTCGTATTAATAAATGATTCGTAATCATTATTTACGATGTTAAGGACTATTTTTGCCGGCATGGCTCTTGAAGGTCCTATTCCTTTCAGGTTCAGGTCAGGTTTCATTCCGATGGGAGGTACATCGTCAAATTGCAGAAAAAAAAACCTTCCCAATAAATATTTCCCGAAGTGATATTATATAAATCGATTAAAGATATCTATGCTGGTCCTAGTGAAAGGTGTCTTATTTTAGTAGCAGAATCCCATTAATCCTACTAATATTATAAATGCGAAAGTTTGTGAGTATGGATGTTTGTTACTCTTTAACGCCAAAACTATTGAATGGATATTGATTAAATTTAGCATACTAATAGACCTTGACCCTGTATTAACACATAGGATACTTTTTACCCGGGTAAGGACAACGCTAACGTAGTTGCGGGCAAAAGCACTACTCTTGAAAGGAATTATACTAAAAATAGAATCTTTGCCTGGTGATGCGAGTAGGTTTACTGGGTAGGTTAGGTAGCTAGCTAGATAGATTGTAAAATTAAAATCATACTAAATCTCAGTGCGTTTTAAACAAATAAAAACTTAAAATGAATAATTTTCAGCGTTCATTCCAGACTGTAATGAAAAATGCTACACTGGCAGGTTTTACGTGCAATTTCTGAAAGCGAATTCCCGTAAATATATTCCCGGCTATAAAATGAGAGTATTCGGTTATAAGGTTTTTACATCCAACCTCGTAACTCTACGCAGGCCACATAATGTTAGCTTTGCTTCCGTCTGGATTCCAAATCTGGAATTGTCTGGCTCGTTCTAGATTATTTAAGGATATTCTCCCTTTTTTAAGGCTGTTGATAAGAAGTACCTACCTTTTGTAATAATTTGATTGGGCTGCAAGTTCAAAAATTTGCCTTCATACCTAGAAAGTCTGGGAACACGTTTTACTTAATCTCATTATTGAGAATGTATTCCATTGAGGATTTCTGTTCTGCCATAGGATGTGCATTGGAAAAGCGCCAGTTTTATGTGAATAACAATCTTATTGTAATTCATAGGTTTATGAAAAAAAAAATGTACGCAGCGTATAGATTTTTCATAATTTATTTTCAATATCTTTATTGCAAGTCACATGGAGGCATGTTGTCAATCATTAGGGCTAGAGTACATGTGATCGTAAATAAACAAATCCTTAGTAATAACTTCTTGTTTTCAAATTATAAGTATACATACCTTACAATTTGATGGAAGGTTACTAAAATCGGGGTTAATTGATGGTATGGACGTAAATATAGTTAAAAATTCAAACCTGACGATATACCTAGCAAATTAGTTTTTTTAACTATTTAAGTAACATCTGTGACGTCACTCATTCCGTAAATGGCGGAACAAGCGCCAGGCTCTGGCGCGAGCGGGAATTTATTAGCACGGCAGTTTAGTGTTGACGTAAAATTTTCATTTTGGCACTAATGGAAAACGGTCCGCGCGTGCCGTTAAGCTAACGAAAGTAGAATACTTAACTTTGGGTGTAGTCTTGTAGAATACTTAACAATTAACACTTTTGAATACATATAAAAATAAAATTAGGTTTCGTCATACAATAACATGTGGTAACATCGTATTATAATGACAGTCTTAACAGGTGAGGAATAGATTTTAACAAAGTATAAAATCATTCTAAAACACGATTTACTTTTCTTGTCAAACTCTATAACCTGACCTTTTTAGGCAAAGTATTTCTTACTGACGACTCTACTAACCTATAATGTACATATAACCATATAACAGTAAATATTCTGGATTCATTCCAAAACTTATAGTTTGAAACGTCAATATGTTTAACCTTAAAGGATTGTAATAAAACTTAGTAAGATTAGTTCAATTCCCACGTCCCGAATAGTGTTTTAAGAAGTCTCGGCATTCTGTTGTCAACTTCAGTTTTTTAAGTCTCGCTTCGGCACTTTAATTAAACTAAGACGTACGTCACGAACGTTAAATGTGGAGCCGGCGTCCATTGTAAATTCCTCCAGCGTTTCAGTTTCATGGCTTTAGTTAGAAAACGCCGTCGGACTTTTATGGGTAATTTCGGTTCAGACGTTTTGTTATATTACCAATGCTTTTAAGGTGCTGCACCTCGCTCCGGTAAACATATGTGCAATTTTACGAGCCACTAGTTTATGGAATATGTGTAGTAATGTCTGGAGGAGCGTTAACTGAACGTATGAAATATGCTATTTATCTTGTCACTGGAGAGCTGCTAGATAACTTATTGGTTATCTGCGTTGAGTTTTGATGAGCAAGGGTTATTGTTACTTACATATTTAAAGTGTATAGTAACTAGCTTAGAAAATCTTTATGCGTATGCAGTTAAAGGTCATAAATTTTGACCACCGTCCAATAGTTCTAGCTTCTGAGCGCAAACCGATAGACAGAGACAGTCATCGAAGATTTACTTTCAACGAGGATTTATTATAAGAATCAATCTAATAATTCCCTATAATAGCTTATTCATTAGGGCCTATTCAATACAATATAACTATGTCTAGAGCCACCAACTATATTTACGTTTGTTGCAGTACAAGGCATTGAAATGTTTCGTTTTACAACTATCTTCCTAATTAGTTCAAAATCCAAGTTTAATCACACTTTTATTATCACTGCGTTGTTACTATCACTTCTCAGAACCATCTTGCAAGTACATGCAAACTTGGTAGTTGTACCATCGACTTCAACACCTAAATATAGTCATAAAGTTTACGGACAATAGAGTGGCCATTTTTGCCCGGCCAGCCACTCCAGCCTGTTGTATCTCCCCAATTAGGATTTCAAAGTACACACAGCATCATAAATACTGTTTACGAGTAGAGATGTGATGAGGTGCCTCATTTTTTCGTTTCGAGAAAAAATTCGAAATCCAATAATAGTTTGTCATAATTAATATCATTAAAATTTGATAGTATGATGTACTCAAATCAAATAACAAGAGTTGAATCATTGTTTCACAGCGTCGAAACTACGAAAGGTTATAAAACATATATTATAATATCTCCACAGATATGGTACGCGTAACATATGACCCAACTATCTGTCTTATTATGTTATAATTTTTGCTTGTTTTGACCTCAAGTATACTACAAATTATATAGATAGAGATAGAGAGAGATCGAGTAACATTTGCTACCCTATCAATAATTCCGGTAGACTTAGATGGAGTCTAATAGACAGTGTTTAGTGGTGGCTTAGCGGTTGGAACTATGATAAGTAATGACTGCACAAGATTCAATTAACTCATTTATGAACGTGTGAAACTTAACTCTTAATATTATTCTTTGTAGTTACACATGTTTTATTTTAGCCTAAAATAAAGATTTAAAAAATCTAATGACTTTATAGATACTCGAGTAATGCGGTTCACTACACATCCCTATTTACGAGTGTCTCGAACGAAGTATAATAAACTGCGTTTAGTGGTGACTTCGCACTTGCCGGTTTAGCTGCGCAACTGTTATTCTTGATCGTTGTTTAAATGAGAAAAAAATCTGTTCAATGAGGATTGATTTTGACATCACAAAATCTCAAAATTCTAAGTTGTGCCGTTGACTGCAAAAAAAAAACATATTATAATTTTAGCCTTAGGACGTCCACTGGTGAACATGAGCCTCCCCTAATGACTTCCAGATTGACCAATTGGAAGCGGTCTAAATCCAGCGGCTTCCTGCGGTTAGAACCCGATACTGAAAGTCCTCCAGAGACTAAACAACTCCGTCTTGCTTAAGGGAATAAACCCTTTATGCTGAAGGCATGGAACAAATGTGGTGGTGCTCTTCTTCAAGAAATAACACACCTCAATGTAAAATATTAATATTTTATTAATGTTTAAAGGGAGGCCTAAAAGTCGTTTAAACTGAATGAGTTGATAGCTTACGTCATTTCTAATCAAAATGGTCTAGTAAGTTGGCGTCCCATTGTTGGAGATTTCACATTGGTATAACATTTGAATTATTTCGAAAAAAATATGAATAACTTCTGATCATCAGGATTCATATTTATAAAGATAGATCTAACAAGGCACATTCTTATACGATACCAATAAGTTTTTATACTTTGTGCTTTCAATAAATTAATTTCAGTTTGCAAACGCGGGATCATTAAAGTTGGCGTTCAGTTTAATGTTGGCTGTCTTTAATGACACCATTCGTTCAGTTATCCCTTCTAGATGGTTCTCGGTTACCCGGAGGACTATTCAGGTGTTTAGTCGTAAAGCCGACTAGTGTTGCGAAACTATCGATTGTTGACTTCGAAAAATAGTTGCAATATCGATAGTGTTTTTTTTAGTAGAACCTTAAGTACAACTGATATAACTTTTCTATGTTGTCTCGGGTCTGGGTGTTGTGGTACCGTCGTTGTTTTTGATTTCTTTAACACAAGTGCTTACCTTAGGATCAGAGCAATGTATGTGATGTTGTCCAATTATGAACAGTATTGTATATGGTATTAAACCGAAGTATTTACCGTACTATACATAGTATCGATTACATTAAGGTCATAGTAAGGACAGTAATTGTTACTTAATAAAATGGTAGGTATTGATAGTATATACTTAAATACTTACAATCGATACTATCAATAATATTGTTTACTTTCTTTTAGCGCTTTGTCCCGTTTCTAGTGGGGGTAAGCTTTGACCATGATCGTAGTTGCGACAAGGCTAATTATATTTGGAGCGATTGTCATCAGACCTCCTTAACCCTTAGACGGGACCAGCCCATTTTTAGACTAAGGCTACACAACAAGTATTATCTGATCGTGCAGGTTTTCTCACGATATTTTCTCTTACCGCCGCGTTAGTCTGCTGAGTGGCCGAGTTAAATCTGTACATAGGTTCAAATTTACTAAATAAATACTATTTTTTCAACCGACTTCAAAAAAGGAGGAGGTTCTCAATTCGACTGTTTTTTTTTTTTAGTATGTTTGTTACGCGATTACTCCGCCAATTATGAATCGATTCATTCATTCAGAGGTGGTCCCATATAAATTTTATCGAAATTGATTTAGAACTTTTTGAGAAAATCAACAAATATATACCCAGATAATATTTTAGTTGTGGTTCTTGTTACCTATCTTCGACAAATATGAGCTGATTTTGATGATTTTTGTTTTATTGAATAGCTTATACTTCAAAGATGCTATGATAAAAGTTTGAAAAATAAAAGTCACCCCTAAGGGTAGGAAAATAGGGGATGAAATCGGTGTTCAGCAGTTAGATTAGGATTTATCACTAAAAATAGATGAAATAAGTAAATTTTATTAAAAAAAATAAAACCGACTTCAAAACACAAACAAAACAGGTGCAAACAAAAACATTGAATCTCTCATCGGCTGGCACCGACTCCAAAAGTATCTGATTAGGTACTTAAGTGTTAGGATTATTTTTAGCATTTCAGTGTTTTGTTTTGTTATAAGAATATCGATGGTAGGTAAAGACCACAGCCCGTCAACCTACCACAAAACGTCATATTTTCTCAATTGATATTAAATCGCTTTGCTCCGTCATGGTTGTGTTTAAACTTGACCTATTAAACTAGTTTCTTTTATCAAGGTTTCGATTTTCTTTAATATGATAATGATAAATAATTTATTTCCAAGAACATGGTAACACAAGATCTTAGAGCTATGCACAAGTACAACATATTCTGCCATTGGTTTAGGCGTAGAAATGTTAATGTTACAAAATCTGCTATTAAATCGCTTCCTACCGTTAACTAGTGGGGAGAAATAAGACCTCGTATGTAAAAGTTTTATTGACTTGCTTAGAAAGGTATCTTAATAATGTAATGTTATCCTTTAAGATGAATCAATTAACTTATTTTTTAAGTACTGTTTATTTTTCAAGCCTTTGCTTATAGCTGTTATTTATTTAGTAAAACATAGGTTGGTACTCTTGCAATTAAAAGTACTCGATCATATAGGAATGTATTATAAGAACAGTCAACCTACCCAAAAAGTTAAAGGTCATATAACCGGTTTTCAACTTTTAAGTCCAACATGTAGAGATCAATATAAATTACGAAAATTTGTTGTTTTGTGGTAAGATGACGAGCTGTTCTCTGTACGAACAAAAATTAGAACTTATGTTAAACTACATTAACGTCCCCAAAATTGTATTCCACCTAGCGCTGTCCCAGTAAGGCTAAGCCATTAGTTATCAAATTTGAAGCGATTGCCATGAGTTTGTATCTCTTACACAGGACCTAAGACTGTAACCAGACCAATTTAGACCACGGCTAAACATTTATTGTTATCGGAATCAGCATCTTCGTTAGAATTCTAAAAATATTGCAGTTCAGAGCTAGCTAGGATTCTTACTCATAATAAATAGGCGACCATGATGTCAGGCGAGACTCCGAACACCAAAAATGTATGAATATTTAGTACAGTAGCATTATGAAGTGTGAGCGATATTAACAGGAGCCGAAGTGTTTATTATAATTTATGATTATATTGCAGATTATTTATGTTATAACTGATAGTAATGACAGGAAGCTGATCGTTGTCACATTCATTAATATACAGCTGGGGCGTGTTTAAGAGCGATTCTGATGGCCAATTGCCCACCTCTTTATCATACTTACAGCCATTTGAATCTCAATCAAAAACGTTATAAATATTAAACTGATCTGTGATTCATGATAGCATGTTGGATATTGAAAAATAATTCATCTGTTGCGTAGGTAAGGTACAGTAGGATGCAAATAAAGTGTAAGATTTGTATACATCTGCTGTGATTTTCACTACGTCATATTGTTGAAAGTAACATTACACATTTTTTGTTAAGTAATTATAAATCGGGTAGAGTTGAGGCGAAGCCGGTTTTAAATAGGTTTCACGTCCTTTTCTAAATCAAGGTATCAATAAGTTTACAGTGACGATTGTTGTCGCATAATGTTTTAATTTTTTAAACGTAGTGTTACTCAAATAAAACGATTAAAGTAGGTACAGAGTAAAACTATTGATTTGTCCGAGTTCTACTAAAGTTTTACTATAAAACTTATTTTATTCGCTAAAAATCATTATAAACATTTTAATCACCGCTCTACTCTCGCCACGTCTTTATTACTGGATCTACAGCGATAAACATTTTACTATTGAATCCTCAAAAATCGAAACTCAGCACGAGTTCAGATTACACAAGTAAGATAAACCTCCTTTTAAAAAAAATCTGAATTAAGGTTTGAGAGCAATAACACCTCAAGGAATTACATAGAAACTCTAACTTCCAAAATCTTTGGATTATGTTAAATTAATTAAATATAAAAAACTCGAAAACTGAATTTTACCAAACACAAATTTGGACATGTTATGAGGATTTCTACACAATTAACATAAAATCTATTCATTACGCCACATCTTGTGTATAGTAGGGGCAAGGTTTGGCCAATTAAAACTCCCTTACAACTCAAGCTGCAGCGATAAAAGAACTTTTCCCCTCAACCCTAAAAATGCAGCCTTGCACAGAACGGAACGGCTCAGCAAGGCAGTAAAGCCAAACCGAGTTTATGGCATCTGGCGCGTGACTTTCTAGCTCTTTCACAACCAATCTCTTGGATTCTGTTAGGAAAACATAAAAATATAATCCTTCTTGATACTTAAGCTCGCAAGGATTTGTTTATGTAGTTACACGTAATTAAAACGAGCAAATGTTTGTAAGATGAGTACGAGCAGTCTTGATAAATATACATAAATGTATTTTTAGCTGGTTTATCTGGTATATAACAAGATATTATATGTGTCATAATACATACTAGCTTTGTATGGTTTGGGGCTAGCTAGTTGGTTTGATTATTGAAAGAAAAGAAAAAAAAACAACGAACTTACCCATAGATGAAAAAACTAAACCTAAATAACACAGAAGCATTATTTAGTAACCATTATACATTATTGTTTCAGGGATCTAACAGAAGCTTAGCATTGTTGACTGAATAAATAAAATCTTTCTGTATTTTTCGAGTTTTGCTAAAAAAAAGTTTAATTCTAATTAATTAAACTTTTAAATAAACTAAAAACAGCATACGTTCAAGTAATACTGTATTACGATCGATATCTTATATATAAGATCATGGTAAGCCTGACTGGATTTATTCATGCGTTGACAATGTAACCTTTAAGGCCCGTTTGTCGTCAAATGTAAACTAACATGTGCTTTCAAAGCCTATTACTTAAGCCCAGTTTGTCAGAAAAATATTTAAAAAATATGCTAAGAATTGTCAAAACCTATACATTCTGAGTATAGCATTTGTTTCTAATATATTAAAATCATTAAAAACAAGCAAAAAAGATGCTACTTCTCTTTCTTTTATTTATTTATTTTATTTATTCGTTTATACGTTAATTGATAGACCAACATTTAGCTGCAAACTGAGCTCAGGATTTTTTATTCAAACAATGGCGCCCATGCGAAAAGTATTATTTTCCTTAATTTTTCAACCTAAAAGACGCAGCGACTGTCGAGCCACGTTTCTTTACGCGCTGTTATGAACCGTATTTTAATAAGTTTCCGTGCTGTATTCGTACTAACATTCGTCAAGTCGCTAATTTAGGGGCACTACTCGCCTTAGAAGTAAAACTACGTGAGGATATAACGTCAACACTAAGAGCCGGCGGCGCACACCGCTATCTTTAGCATTTACAATTCTTCTCCATCTTCACGTGTAGAAGGCAACTAAATATTTTTATGTGACCAATACTCCGTCACGCGGACAGCGTTTTCAGTGGCGTGAAGTCTTTGCGTGAGCAGGTGGGCATAAGGCCATTGTTTAGGGGGACGCTCCGCAATCGCGTTTGTTGTTAACTTGTTAAGATTGTCGTTATTGTTGTTGTTGCATCGTCCGACCTGAGTCCGTAACCTGTTAAGGGTTTTTTCTATGTCAGCTACGTAATTAAAAATTAAAATTACCACTAGAACACAATCACAACCAAAAAGTCGCTTAAGCGCGATGCAGTCGCAAAGTTACCGGTCGTGGATGCTAGCGACCGTAGAGATTTGTCAAAACGCTATCCAGCATCGATGCAGTCGTAAAATCGGCCAAGTGGTAATGGCTACACTTAAGTTTAGCCGGATAATGATAAAATAAATTATCGTTGGCCGCTTGTTGAGCCGGCTAATGTTAAGTTTTTTTCCACACCCGTCTTTAGCCGTAACATATAAAATATACATGACATTCATAACTCAGTAACAATAATTGTTCGTACCCATCGCACAACTTCCCCTTGCGGTTTTCCATTGGTATTTTGATGTGCTACAAATGTCAAATTACTGTATCGAATTAAAATTGAACTTACTTCCATTGTTAGTTTTTGTAACTGTCTTTCGCAATTAGCGTCGTGTGATCCCAGACAGTTACGGGTTGCATATTAGCGATCGCAAACTCTTTCCGTGTTATTAAACAATTAAGTCGGCTAGGTTGCGACTATAATTGAGTTATTGAGACTAATTGTACTTAGTTAAGATGTACATGCTATCCACGTGTTTGGTCTATGCTATATAAACATCGGACAAGCATGTTTTTTTGTAATTGTAAAAACGTCGCAGAACTGATAAAAGATGGAGTAGACGGGTTCTCAAGTGGAGACCATGCCTTGCTACACATCACTATGTGAGGGGGCGTTCTGCACTCGAAACGCCGCCCTGTTCGATGGACCGACGACTTTAGGCTGGCAGTGGTTGCATGAGAAAAGCGGGAGATCGTGCTCTTTGGTGCTCTTGGCTACACTCATCGCACGAACATGCGAGACCCACACTTGACTATTACTAGCATGCAGTAAAAAATCTATTACAATTGTCTAATGTAGTTCTAAACCTATCTAATCTATAGGACTTTAAATCTGTCTTTATAACACTCAAATTACCACTATTATTGCATTAGTAGCAATTATTATAACTATCTCTATCTATCTTTGCACTACACAATGCATTAGCAAGACGCCCGAGGTAAAACCATGAGTTATTCGAATAATCTACGCACCATCGCGATGCATCGGAACCATTAAGTACTATCGAAAGCTGTTTGCAAAGATACACGAGCTTGCTTGCCAATAGGAAAGAGACTAGCAGACATAATGTCTACAATGGGTGCGCTTCATTTGTATTAAAGACAGATAACGAATTTTAGAAGAAATAACGCTCATTTAATATATTTTTTACTTGGACTACCCTACTTAAATTTTCTAAGGGGATATTTTCAGCTTTATTAAACCGAATTCAACATTCGGTTTAATAGTTGTCACTTTCCTATAATTGTTCTGTAAATGTGCTCATAGCAAGATTATTACATTAATGAATAATTAGGGGCAAACCACACATTAACGTCACGCAAAATATTGACATTTTGGACTTCCTATGACTCACATTTTAGCATGATCTTGTAAGGGTCATATAACAGAGTAACTGAAACTACTTAAAATATTATTATTTTTATAACGCGCTAACCTCACTCACATGTTACCATTTTGTATAATTATACCTAATCATTGCGTTTATTAATGTAAGTAATTAGATCTAGTCTAAATAGCGTATATTTCATGAAATTATCAGACACGAAAACAAGACCCGTTGTTAACCGCATCACGTATTAACGTCTACACCGCAAGGGGTATTTACTCTTGTTAAGGCCTTGTCACAAACGCCCATGCACGTTACAATCAAAAACCACAAAATTTTCAGTAGTAATGTACGTGAACTGGGTAGAAATTTATTCTGGATAAAGAATAGTACTATTCCGAGAAATGTAGCCTATTTTGATTGCTAGTATTAATGTATAAGTTGTTGGTGAACCTTATAAATACATAAAAACACACATACGTGTGTCAAGAGGTACCAGACAATTATTTTGAGATCGCAAAGCCAATGTAGAACAAATATTTTCCTGAATTGACCCGAACCGGAAATCGAACCCTGGAATCCGAAATCGAATCCCAAACCTTTCGCGTTTAAAGCTATTCTCTACGGCTCAATCGGGTCGGGTCGTATGGTAACGGTTTTTGGTGCCTAAGAGTTAGTCTTAACCTTAAACCTCTTCTTTAACCTTTCATCATACATAGGAATTCCCCAGTGACTCCCAGATTGACTGGTTGGAAGCGGCCTGCATCCAGCGGCTTTCTGCAGCCTTTACCAGGTCATCTGTCCACCTTGTGGGTGGACGTCCTACGCTGCGCTTGCCGGTACGTGGTCTCCATTCTAGAACCTTTCTGGCCGTCAGTTCTAAGTGCTATGTGACCCGCCCACTGCCACTTCAGCTTTCTAATCCGTTGGACTATGTCAGCGACTTTTGGTCGTTTACAAATCTCTTCATTCCTCACCTCGCAAAAAACACCGCAGGCCTCTCACTTATGGAAAGAAAGCTCATAAGAAAGCTGAAGGTTGCAGAGCGTGCTATGGAAAGGGCTATCTTTAACCGTTAAGTAACAAAAATAAGATTTATTTGCCATACAATTTTGATAACCTAACCTATGAATAACAGTATTAAATATAGCCTCTCTATAGTAGGGCTTAAAAAAGTTTTATGTATATTGTTCTTCCACGCTTTGTTCTCAATTATTTCAGTAAGGCTTACTTTTCCCGCTTACAAAGTTGCACCAGTTTTATAACTCTACCCTTTGATATAGTTTTATAGAACCATAAATTGTTTATTTAATACTTTGAATTGTGGCTATAAAACTACGGAATCCAGTGGCACCTTTTTGCATGAAGTTCACTGAAGATCATTAAAAACACTAATTATCCATTATCAGAAAACATATTCCGTGTTTTTACGTTAGCAAAAAAACGCGATTTATTAGGATATTTAGAGTGGCGCTACATTATTAGAGTACCTTAATTTTCGATACAATTTCGAGTTTATTTTTTCTTTTGCTTACAGGTGAAAAAAACTTAAGAGCTCATGGTTAGGTTACTGGTCTTAAAGATATTGTGTGAAAACGCGTTCTTCTTACAAATGTGACGTTACGAGTATTATGACGCCCATGATGACGTACTTAGATAGTTTGTGATGATAATGTGCACGCGAACTAAATGTAAATCTATGCGCAATCATTTGTTTACATTAGGGTTAGGGATGACAATTTTGACAAAATATATTATTTTGTATGTTTTACGGCGAAATGTCTTGAAATCTTGTCTGTAATCAAACTTATTGAATTTTGTTCTATATTTTGTTTAGTACAGACAACAGCTCATGAAACTAAAACAAAACGTCAAATTTTCTTAATTAATAATGATCTCTACGTGTCGGACTTAAAGTTGAATATCGGTTTAATAACTTTTATGGGTAGGTTGACCTGCCTTTGACTGTACTTTTAATGAGATAAGTCTATATTATAAAGGATACGTAATACATAACTATAGTTGTAATTAAATACACTTTTATTAGCTTTACTTGGAACTAATTGAAAATGTATTCAAATCTATGGAAGTCGAGTTTGACTTAATCCTTTTTGCCGCAACAATTTAAAATTTTGTATAAGCATGTGTAATCTAAATGACAATTGAATAATTTGATACCATTGAACTAATCTGATGATAGATCCAAGAGTTGGATATCTAGAATATTTCAACGGCTTATAGTAAAACCTTTGTATTTTTGCATATTTGATTAGATTTTACGAGTGTCTGTCATACGTCATACATCCCGTACGTATGAGATGTTTAAGTATATAATTAAATTATAAAAAAAAACCTTTTTCTTTTCCATTACTTACCATCCTTACTCGCTACGTGCAGCGCGTGTGCGTGTGTGTACACTGTCTGGAAGCGGCCTTGAGACCTTGACCATGCAGGTTCACAGACTCATCTATTCTTTGATTTTTTAGATTTGTCTCCGAATGCCTACAAAATGATCTCTGCCGAATAGCAGAATACCTACAAAATGACTGAAAGTATCACGAAAAAAAACATTTATGAAGGGACGGTACGAAGTTCGCCGTGACAGCTAGTTTCTACGTTTATCTATCTATACAGGTTGGCCAGAAAATTGATGTTCAATTTTTTTTAGGTGCTTCGTGTTGAGAAGTATCTGAATCACCCCTATGTATGTTCTACGATCTTTCGTAGTTTTCCACTATTTATAGTTCGAGAACGGCTTTACCGATTCTTATGATCTTTGGTTTGTTGAATTTGCCTCTGCCCCGAATAGCAAAGTAACTATAAATGTACGGAAAAATTCACAAAAAAAAATTATGAATGGGCGGTACGAAGTTCGCCGGGACAGCTAGTTTCTAAATAAAATTGACTTGCAATCTTCTTTGTACTGCTTTTTTTCGACCCGTCTCCAAAGTAAAGTTTAGGTAACCTCTATAGCTCATAATTTTGCAGTCTTGAGCCAACTGCATCCATCCCCGCCTCGCTACCTTCGATTGTTGGTCTACTTAGCGCGTGGCCTGCCAACTCTAACATTTTCTTGTCCCATCTACTGTCGTTTCCTCGGCAAATGTGGCCCGCATGCTTCCACTTCCTTGTCGCTATTTGTAGGCTTATATCAGTCAGTTTTGTTTTTCTTTTGATCACTGTGTCCTTTGTGTGATCACGAAGAGAGATCCCCAACATAGCCCTCTCCATAGGCCTTTGAGTGACTTGCAGTTTGTTGATCGCCTGCTTGGAGAATGACATGCTTCTGCAACCATACACCATGACAGGGACCTCTTCGTGACTCACTACTCCCGATCCCAATACATCAAATATTTAATAAAAATTGCCTACCCTAAAATAAATACAAAAAAATAAGTACCGAAACAGAAAACAGTCTATCATTTACAGACTTCGATGTTTTTTTGATCGGTATAAGCAGAACATAATTTCAACCTCCACAATAATAAATTCAGTCGAACTTAATGAAGCATCACACTGACGTTATAGCAGGTTTCGTGTTAGTATTATGGTCATTAACGTGCCAATTTTATAGAGCTACTTTGCGTATTAACTTTAATCAGCCATAATATTACATGGATGCATAACTCTTTAACTTTTTCAGCACTTTACATATTTCCCATCATTATAACTTCATAATACGAGTAAAGTGTAAGAATTTTTATCGAGAATGACAAATGTTGTTATCGTTGTAAAAATCTCTTAGTAAACGCGGCAGGGGTGTATTCATTTCTTGAATTTATGTCGATAAGTAATTTATGTCGATAAGTGTGTGGTTTTTACTTTTTCTTTTCGCTGAGTTATAAAGGGACTGAGCTAATTCAAACTGTCACGATAAGTTGTAACTTCATTTAGTGTGTAGTGTTAGCATATTTCTGTTTACATGTTTAGTTCTATTTCTCGTGAGATATTTAAGTGCATTTTAACACTAGTGAACGTCTTCTTGATCAATAAGGCATTTAGTAATGTTAGTTTATTAAAATTGTAATAATTACAAACTTTATGTTAAGCGATTACGTTGGAACACAATCTAAACTTAACTATAAGTCAGTATGGTTCTTTTTTTAAGTTGATAAAAAGAAAGATTAGCTATTAGTAGGTAGGTACTACTCAAAGCTGTTAAAGTGCATCCACAGGGCATTTTATAAAGAATGTAAACTCATCTCATCTCTCTATAAATAACGCAAAAATACCATTAAAAATTCTTAAGTTTGTCAAAAATTGCTAATCAACAGTTAGTCCGTTGCTTATCATATTACCAATAGTCGTATGACATATTGATTGGTATAGTAACAACTGACTATCGACGTTGACTGATCCACACCATCGATCGACGATCGAGCTTTAGTAATAATAAAATTACGAGAATACATAAGATAATTTCATATAGAAGTGAAAATTATTTAGAATATTGATAAAACTCTCCGGGTAATTCATCTGACTATAATATCTATGCGTACAAGTGATAATAAGTATTCTTCAACGTAGTAGCCAGCCCCTTTAAACACTACACTGTAATATTGGTTAACGCCTTTTCAGTGTGCGCGTATAATTTCAACACTGCTCTCGCCAAACCAAACTTTAATTGATGGTTATTAATAAGTTCCGATAAACTACTTATAAACAAGGCAGGATCCCAAATTGACCGAGAAATTGACGGTTGGGTATCTCTTATCTTTATCTTGGCAATCCCATCAGCGGCTATTATGGATCGATTATTTTAATGAGGCGTTAAGTGTATGTAAATTAATAAAGTACATCTAAAGGGATATTGTTGGTAGACAAGTCTTTAGGACATAAAGATGAGCTCCTTTTAAATTGAAAGTTGAATTTAATTTGGGCCGAAAACGGTCAAGTGTGCTTCGCTCGACATATCGAAACAAAACATATTTTAGTAGATTTGTGAGTGTGCATTGTTGAACAAAGTAATTAATTCAAACATAACTATGTACTAATACGAGTAGTTTAACCAGTAATAGCTACTGAAAAGCTACACGCGGCTGAAAAAGCTCGTTCAGCTTCCACGCTGGTTGGTACAAAGTCATTAGTGAAACGCGCCGCCGCCGCTCGCAGAGTAATAAAAAATGAACCACGCTTCTCTGTGATCTCGCCAGTCCAGTGGGATCCCGCAATTTTTTTTACCGACATTAGTCCCGCACAATATATGCGGGATCCCGATATTTCGGGATCCCGGTACCCCGGTATTTCAGGATCCCGGTATCCCGGTATTCTCCCTAATCGCAACACATCTATGTAGTGTTATTTAAATGTACACCACACTCCCACACGATGTTTACTCTTCTCTCTCCACCGAGCAGGTCGTATTAAACCCGTGTGTGTGTAATCCTGTCTGCTAGTGACAATACTCACAATTGCCGAAGAACCGATAACCGATGGGGCAGACGTGTTCTTAAACGGAGACCACGACAAGGCAATCTGGGCAGGCGCAGCGTAGGGCGCCCTCTGTCAAAGTGAAGCGACGATATACGCAAGACTGCTGGCAGTGGATGGAAAAGAATAGTCGAGTATCGGGCTCAGTGGCGCGCATTGGGAGAGGCCTATGTCCAGCAGTGGGCTGACGTGGGCTGATTATGATGATAGTAAATCCAGAGTTATCCCTGGCATTCTAACTGACAACTTATAATGTAAGGCGAGACTCAGACAGCTGACCTGTTAACGAAAAAGATCCACATCGCAGATTCTTTTTATTGTGATGAAACTTTTTTGTGTTTTGCGATATGATTCCAAAAGTTACTTTCTATTTCTGTCTTGAAAACTGCTCAACTAAAAGTAAAACTCGATCGTCGATCGATGGTATGGATCACTCAACGTCGATAGTCAGTTGTTACTATACCAATCAATATGTCATACAACTATTGGCAACACAGAACAGGAATGATACGCTACGCTCCGCTACTTCTGCGATTGGCAATATCCATGTTTGTACCACCAACCACTGCACCAATCGACATCGATCTATCTATAGCATGGATCGACAATCCATCGATTGATATGGTGGCAGTCTAACTGGCCGTGTGAATGCACTAAATACCAATGCTTATTGCATTTTATATTTAACAAGAATTCTTATAATACATTTTTTGGGCTCTATCGGTCATAGAGAACGTCTGGTACTGTTTAAACATTTTTCTAGTCAATGTACAGGAATTGACTTTTTACAGTTATATTGTTGTATATAAATTCTGGAACCGGAAAGATTGAAATGCATTCAAATGAAATGCACGATGAATAATGTACGCACACAGGGTGACCTATTAGATAATATTTGTATCATTGCCACATGCATTATTATTTGCATTACAAAACATAACATAATGGAAATGCAAAAATTGTATGCACCAAGCAGGAAACTGTAAACCTGCTGCTATGAGAAACAACCTTGACATAAGAATCCTGCTTGTCTAAATAGTTCATTTAGTAGGGAAGTTAGGCTTACGATATTTATCTTCTATATATATATAAATGAATCTCTATTTCCCTTGGTCATCGCATCATGCGTGAACGGATGGAACAATTTCGCTAATTATTTTTTTGTTGTGTTAATTATTGTCAGGTGAAGGTTCTTCTGAAAAAAAAAATTAAGAAAGTTGCAGATTTTTTTAAAAGAAAAACCAAGTGGACAAAGTCGCGGGCAACAGCTAGAAATTGTCATGCTTTTGAAGTAAAGTATTAACATCTTTGTGCTATCAGGTAGGTAAGAATAAAGAATAAGAATACATTTTATTTATTTGGCACAAAAACACATCATAGCTACTAGACAATGCATTTTGCCAAAGTTCGTCTCCCAGCACACATAAACCTGAACCAATTTACAAAATTATTGACCCAAACCTGGAATCGATTGCGTGCTCTATTTACGTTCAGGGCAAATTCCCAATTGAGTCGTTCAACTAAATAAACATAATTAAGGCGGACAAATTTATCTTTGTCCGCGACTAAATCTAAACTAAGTTGAAATTAATAAATAGAATAGCTTTACAAAAAGCTAGCTTGGTAAGGTACCTTGTGTGTACCTGTATCAGAAGCCTTTTAACAGACGACACAATTAATACTTTTATTTTGTTACAAAGCTATTTCCGAAATAACGCTTAATTGTCAATTAAAGTTTCTGATGTTTACCTGTTTGTTTGTGTGTGTAAATTACATTTCCGATATTGTTTTGACAATTTATGCCTTGTCTCTTATCCTATTATATGTCAATTCATGTCTAAATCCTATGTCTTAAAGTATTATTAATTATTTAAAATGAACCAAAAAGCGGGCTAAATTTGGGTTAAAATTAAAGCCGTGAAAACTATTCGGATTTTATTACGATTGATTTCAGAGGTCTAAGTCCACCCTGCGGAATCGGGATTGTAAGTTGATTTGTCAGTGTCTATGACGTACAGATTTGTACCATTTTCTCCGTGGTAAGCGTAATTAACCTGCACATTCAAACAACACTGGATTTGTAGCCATTGTCAAAATAGTCAAGGGTTGCAGTCTAGTAGCAATAATTTCAAATGCAATAACTGGAAACACGTTTACAGTAAATTGTCCATAATTTTAGTTACCTTAAATTTATAGCTTAATAAATAACATTACAATTAAACCATTAACAAGTGGTGTAAATTAAATGATACATCATTTAATAGTCGTAAAATCCCACAATTAGTTTAATTTATATTTATTTGTTTAATTACACATTTCAATTAAAGAAAGTGTCATTTAAAATAATATTTAAATATGGAAAAAACGTTGTTCTATAAAAGTCCGTGCGCTAAGTATGAGTATAACTTTGGCTCGTGTAGAACTATAAAATTATAATTTACAGTCTCGATGCTTTTGCAACATAGTTGCGCCGCCGCAGCTGGCGAAGCGATTTTATTGCAAATTAAATTTATTTCCTTCCACTGAAATTCAACTTTAAATTAGCAAGCAGTTGCTGGCAGTAAAAGAATTAAGGGCAAATAAAGAAACATACAGCTTGAGGTATAAATAAAAAGTTATACGTGTATACCGTGCAAGTACCAAATAAACTGTGATCCGATAGTGCAAAAGTCACCTATTCAAATGACGATTGATGATTCATCAAGCATTATGCCCCACATTATTTTTCCATTTTCGATTGCTTTCCTCTAGTAAGGTTGTGTTACTTAATGTGCAGGCTCTCTGGAAGATAATCTCTTCTAGCGATAGGAACGCCTAAATTGTGCATCTTTCTGTAAACATCTTAATTTTTTTATGTAGTGATCAAGAAAGAGTATCTATACATATTTTAATTTTGTTAACAAACACGTAACGTTATTTCGTGCCTAAAAAGTTCGTATTGTGTTTTCTGGTAAATTACCTCTATATTTTTTAAAAGTAAAACTAGTAACATTCGTTTTGACATTTGACATTTGTTCTTTATTTTTTTATTTTTTTTAAAGTACGTCATTCACATTGACATTGCGGCAACTTGTATTATAATAATAACTTAGAGCAGTTTTACATTTCAAAGAAATAAGAAGTTGTTATCTACACTGAAGTCATACAAAATGCGTAAAACTTCATCTGTTGTTGCAAAACAATAAATATTTATGTATCTGTACCTTGATTATTTAAATTAGACATCGTGTCCTATTTTTTTTCTTTTCGTGCATTTCAATTGTTCGAATCAAACACGACTCGCTGATCTGAAGGTATTTTCGATTGAGTTTTAATAAAAAAAACGCAATACATAATCTCTTAATGTTTTTTTATACTCATTATAAAATTTTAGAAACAAACAATTTAATTGTATGTAAGTACGATTGCTTTTTAATTTATCTAATAGCATGACGTTAGAATATTGAAAAAGTCTTTTACAAAGGTATGTTTCTCTATTTCCTTTGTGCAATAAACAATGTCTGTTACTGACTGCACTTTTCGGAACATAATTCGTGCATAATTCATTCAATTATCTGGTTTCAATGATTAAATGATTCTGAAACAGGCGACCATTCATCTCTCGAACTTTAGTGTGGAACAAGCTGTCATTATATTAATGTAAACGACTTCATTGGGTTGGATGGAGGCCATTATGTTGAGTAATGTGGGGCTGTAATGGGTACTGATGGTGTATGCCGGAGTCCTGCGGTATTTTGACCATGCACTTTATTGGTTCTCGATATTTTATGGCATGGCTATGCTGACGTGGCTCTGTGATATTGATGAATGTGCGAAATTTCTGTCGATAGTAAATTAATGGTATTCCATTCATTTAGTATTTATGCCGCTGCTCTTGTCTTGATAGTTCTAGTGTGAACATATTTAAGTGTTTCTTATGAATATTTATAACATGGTTTTAAATTCTGTAACTACCAACTAGGTAAGTACCTATTTAGTATTTAGCCTTCTTTCATTCAATCGAACCGGTTCTTTTTTAAATTTAATTTAGGTCTCTCACAAATGTAGGATTCAGCAAATTTTTCCATACTTTGGATTTTAAACAGAACCAATATTTTGTAGAGTTTATTAAATAATTTATAGAATTCTATTCTACTACTTTTATTTGACACACATTTTGTAAGAAAAAGAAATGTATTTTTCCTACATTTTAATATGTTAAAAATAAAATGAAATATTTGGGTCGGCCGTTATGGTCCCATTCCGTTACGCACCCGGCAGCCACACACCCACATTAAAAATTTTTTTTATCTGTTACGCCCCCGGCCGCGACGCCCCCAAGTAAAAGAACCATTTTAACACTTTTGGCCTTATTAATAAAATGATTGACAAGTTTTTAACCATCACCTCAATAAGCCGGCTGGCTTATATATGTTGTCATACTGATTAATACACATCATCAGTTGGCTAATTGATGATGTATATTTATCAGTATGACAACATTTTAAATTGTAAAATATATAGACTATCCATGGTGCAAAAGTTATTCCGAGGATAAAACGAGTTTATTAATAACTTTAACATTGTAATTAATATTTCGATAATAACTGCTATATTAGTTAATTAATAAACTGTGTCACAGCCCTAAACGCCTACAGTTTTGTTAATCATTGGGAACAGAAATATTCGAAAAACATTTTACACAAAATCTCAAAGACTTACAACTTTGTATTTCAGAGCACAGACTTATTGTTTAACAAAAAATCTAATAGTTATTATAATCGGAGCTACTGTTGGGCCCGGGGCGCGTGCGCGTGCGCAGATCGTGCAACGATAGCCGCGAGCGCAAGCGTGCTTTATAAATCATTTATTGCTGGATGAAATTTGTTGGTCGTTTGTTTCCATCGTCTACACATCTAATTCAAAGGTCATTTTTCCGCGATTGATAGGATTCAGTCCCAATTCAGTAAGCTTTCTCGTTCACCCGATACCAATGTTGATATGTCTTATTCGCTACGTAAATTTAAGTCCTCACTCATGGATTCATTTGATATTAAGAGGTTGTAATAATTGTCAAGTCATTTTGTTCTCTTTAATTAACTTTAAATTAATTCGAACATAATATCTGTTTTCGGCAGTATTGTTGTGAATGTCGTGGCAGCCTATAAGTAAGGCAACACTGTAAATATGTATTTTAATTTTAAGTATGTTAATGTGTGGTGTATGCTTTGTTGGTTGTCCTAAATAAATTTAAAAAAAAATTTTAAAAAAAATCATTTATTTTGGACAACAGAGATCCATTTGTTAGTACAATTTATATAGATAAAATAGAGCACTTACAGCTAGTGTTAGTAATTAAAATAAGAATTCATAAACACAGATAACATTAATAAGTTGTATTATATTAAGGTGGGCGGACCTTAAAAGGCCATGCTTCTTCGAAGGTCAATTATAAAAAAATCGTAGCTATCGCAATGTCATGGCAAATTCCTTCTACTCGCACTAATAAGTACCTATCGAACAACGTAAGATTACTGATACTGACTGACTGAAAAGGTAGGATAAAGTTACACTTTTGTAATTATTTTAAGATCCTTGTGTAACTTTGTTTTCCATACACAGTAAATAACTTACTTACTAAACTCAAGGAAACAGACGCGGCGGCGGATTTGTTTGTTTCGTTTATTTAGTAAATAAACGAATAATAACAGTTTATTCGTTAATGTGACCTTCCATGGTCTACTATGGTGGGGTAAGATAGGGTTATCTTACCTCAAAACTGGCGCACCACAATAATTATATGATTAAACCTCACAAGGGACCCCAATGGCCACGATGCCTGGAAGTAAAAATTTTTTTAAAAATGTTTTGCGGTTTGGAGGCTTTTTAAATTTCAACTTTAATTTCTAGATTTTTAAGAATATGCCGAATTTAAATCGGACGAGTTAAAAAGTGTTTTTCCACTTTACCTAAAAAGAAGTGCTGTTAACCTTCAGTTCGGCTGAACTGATTATTATCACTAACTGACCACAAAAAATCCCTACTTTTGTTAAAATAAAATGACGTGGTCTGTTTATGATGATGATGATGATAACAATAAAATGTTACTTGTTATATCATGTTCCAGTAATTATCCACTAGAAATGGACACGTTATAATTGATTTTAAATAATCATTTACGAAATGAATTCATACTGCATGTTACTAATTACTATTCCTTGCTATTACTATGGAAATAACACTCCTTGACCTCTTAAACTTAAAACCCTGAGAAAATTGCACGCATAATAATAAACACTTGTTTAACGTTCAGGCAAGAAAAACGAGAAGCAATAGATATTGTGATATTGCCCTAAGGCGAGTATGGTCGCCAAATGTAAACTAGCATGTACTCGTAGTTATAAAAGCTTACAGAAGAATATTGAAAAAATATGATAAGAATTGTGAAAATCTACACACAATTTTGAGCAGTTGTCAAGAAAACAAGAGGCATTAAAACTGGAAAACGAAAAAGGAATGAAACGTCAGATTTTTATCCTTGTTGTTGTGTCAAGGCCGTAGAAATAATATATTCAACATTCACACCAAACAAACACTTGATCCTTGTGGGATTTGAACCCGCGACCTCTGGCTTTGTAGTCTAGTATTGTAGAGCGCGAATCACTAAACCAGACGGTTGTCCCATGTTTAACTCTCCGCTTCCAGCCACAAGTGGCCGCAACAAACACCGCCATTTGTTTCTGGAAGCGGCTATCAGCTAGTGACGGCTTTTGTGGCTGTCGTGTGTGGCCTGTGTGCGGAGAGGCTAAGGGTTTAGCGTGCATATAGGTCTGGCAAGACTTGCATGAGTTGCAGTCCCCTTCGATCGGGCCCACTAGATTGGAGGCTGTATGGTCTGGCCTGCAATCAGAGACTAGTCTGTAGCACAGCATGACGGTGCAACCACTAGTCGGGTTCACCTCTTAGCCGGGTGTCTTTAGCACTCGGCACGGTCCGATCGCGCCCGCTAGTATGGGACCCGGACGCGGACAAGCCTGGCCTGCGCACGAGGTACCCGCTGGCCAGGCCGCTCTCTAGGCTGATTCAAGTACCTTCCGCCCACAGCATAGGTCCTTTAAAAAAAAATTAATTGCAGTAAAGACGACACGTGTCCGTGCATTCGCAATACATTTGCCAGATATGTACTCGCTTACCGTCGCCGTTTCCAGGGCCGTCTGAAGTATAAAAGTGTCCAGCTACGATTTTCCAATGATACGACAAAATTCTGTTGCCTTGTCTTGTTATAGACCACTTAGCAAAGTAATACAATAATTACAGATATCTTAGACCTAATTGCGTCCAATTACTGCATTGCTGAGTTATTTTGATTTTACACGTGTAATTTTTTAAAGCTATTGGCTGAGAAATTGTGCGAAAAATTGTTTTTTTTTTAAGTATTATTGTTAATCTTGAATGAAAATGTTTTGAAACTTACCCTTCAATATCGTGTGATCGGTGGATATCAAACAGATTTAACATTTTTAACGTATAAAAAATTCTTTAGTCTTCGCATTAAAGAGATCGCTTTTATCAATCGCCATAATTTTTAACTAAGGAAAAATTTACTTGATCTTAATATTTTAAAAATATTTTTTGACAAAATTGATGCTCGTAATACAAGTCTTTTTTTAACCAATTGAACTGAGGGGGTGGGTGATTGTACGGCTAAAATATTTATCTATGAACCCAATATTGATTTAAAAATAAATATATTCTCATACTAACTCTTAGCAGATTATGGTTTGTGTGGTGAAACTATTTTTTAAAATTTCGATGACCATAGTGAGGGTTGACATATTTGATCAGTCGAATAAAAGGAAGGTTGTTATTTAGATTATATTTTAAGTTTTACACACTCATCATATTTCGTATATAGTGCATATAGCATTAGCAGCGCACAGAACAGGGAGCAATAAAACGTGACCAATAAATGAATGGAATAATGAATCGAATGTCAATATATAAAGCTATTTACGTCGCAGTCAAAAAGCGAAAGTAGGGATTAGGCAAACTTATGGAGTGGATTTGAAATTTTGTAAAGCATTATGACTAGAAGTGAGGCGTATTTATCGAAACAGGTATTTAGAACAGATATTTTAAAGAAACCAGCAATACTTGTTATCTCATACGCTAAATACTTGTTACTATCGGTAACAGCAGCAACAGTAGTAACAATTGTTCCAACGTAACAGTTGTTACTCAAGTAACAGCAGTCCCAGAAGTAACAACTGCTCCAACGAAACAGTTGTTACTGAAGTAACATCAGTTCCAGTTGTTCCACTGGAACAAGTGTTACTCAAGTAACAGCAGTCACAACAGTAACAATTGTTACAGCTGTTACGTCCGAAGAACACATATTTCAACCTACTAACTTAAAATGTATCTAAATGCAGTGTAATTAAAGGCTACTTTCCAACTTCGTAATTTAGAAAGGTGAAGGAACAGATATTTCATGCTACTAAATTAAAATGAAATATAAAATCATAGGTAAGTGTATGCAACTATTGACTTCCTAATTTAGAAAGGTTGTGTATCTGTTATTTTATACGACTAGATTGAAATGTCAAGTTTTATGCTTATGAGACTTCTAAATCTAGATGCATTATATATCTGTTATTTTCTCATTCAGGTTATTTCGGATACGCATACCATAATACAGACAGACATTATTTGAGCTCAACATGAGCTTCAAAGACATCTGACAAACGAAAGGTAATTTTGACAATACCTATTCATTACTTTGAAACGCCTTTTATGAGGTTTACGTAAAATAATTTGATGTGAGCGTGTGAAAAGACTAATGTTATCTCTTATTTTTTTCATTCGGATACACACCAAACCGCACCATAGGATATAGGATATAGATGAGCTCAAAGGAGCTCAGCTCACAAAAAAGACAGTTAATTCTGTTTTATTTTAAACAAATCTAAGATGAATGATATTAGTACCTATTTCTGTTTTCTAAATTAACTGATTTATTAAAATCATGCTTCATTCAATTCTGTTTTTTGCCAATTGCTTTTGTTTTCTGTATTCTAATCACTGACCTGTATAAACTAAACAAACCACTTCGAATAAATCAATCGAATAGTAAACGTTAATTTGTATTACTTTTCAATCGATTTAAGTAAAGTGCTTATTTTTAGAACTCATACTAGGTCTCTATCTAGACTGGCAGTCCCGCCACACATACGAATGACAGCTAATTGTGTGGACCTTTTATAATGTCACAAAGTGAGAGTGCTGAGAACTAATTTTGGAGAATACTGCTTAAGACTGCCTATCTTGCGTCCTTTACTAAATTAGTTTCATGGTTCGCTCGCATCTGTTTAAACTGTAGCTTAAGGCACTAAAATTGCGATCGTCTAGTAGGGATGACTTTATTTTGACAGCGGCTAGTCCAGGTTTTTACAGGTCAGTGATTCATTCATTGTTATGTTCTTTGTTCAAAAATTTTTTATCTATTTTTTTCATTCTGAAGTTACAAACTTTTGCGAATAATAACGAGTTTTGTCTGTAATCTTTCAGAGTAATTAAACTTGAACTAAAAATTATTTTAGGAAGACAGTCTTGATCTGATTTATGAAACTATGAATATTTATATGACTTGTGATAAAAATTAATATTTTTTTGAGATATTTGTGTTCCGATTTTCCTGTCTCAAGATAAAATGAAAAACAAGTTATTTCAATAGAAAAACATATGAAAAGATATTTTTATGTTGGTGTAGTTTTGTGGAGTATTCTGGTATATTCTGTAAGGCTTGCTATCAAACACTGCAGAAGATAGCCATATTTCAGCCACATTCTTCTTACAGTGAACCAAATATCATGCAATTTTTGCTTGTTATTTTGTAACACGTATTTGGAACTGTTATTTTTCTGCAATAGTAACAGTGATAACAGATATTGACTTTTACCTAGTATAACCCACCTCTAATTATGACCCTTGAAACGTTCCTTATTATTACAGAGATATCTTAAAAAGAATAAGAACTCAGAGTCAACATACTAGATCGAGGTTAATGGAATAGTTACAGACAAGTAAGCCATTCGCAAATCATTCCTAGTCAGCAATCTCCTAATGCCGTGTGGAGACGGCCGTAAAAAATACACTTCCCCACCGCCAACAGGAGGCGTGTCGTAAGAGGCGACTATTTCCTGTAGCACGAGACGGACAGCAGCGTTTGAATGCGAAATCATATAAAAAACTGCGCTCGCCAACCCGCCTGCCAAGCGTGGTGAGTATTGGCAATCCCCCCCAATGAAAGTCATTGGGGGAGGCCTTTGTTCAGCAGTGGACGTTCTGTGTCTGTAATGATGATGATGATGATGAATCTCATAATAAGTAGAGTTATTTTCCCTTTTTTAATTAAATAAATATTGGACGACATCACATACATCGCTGTGATCCTAAGGTAAGTACCTAAAGCACTTGTGTAATAAGACATCAGAAATAATGTCGGTACCACAACACCCAGACCCGAGACAACAGAAAAGTTCGTTTTTTATATTGACCCGATCGGGAATCGAACTTTGGACCTCAATAGACGGCGACACGAAGTACCGTGCTCGCCTCTCGGCTAAGGAAATTAAATTTAATACCATCGTTAATTTAAATTTGGCCATAATATTTGCTTTACATTTGACCAATCACTATTTTAACAGAGTAGGATTAAGCTTATTTAATATAAGAATCCTAAAAACGCATTTGTTGGTCTCTACTGGTCATAGAGAATGCCTGGGTGTACTGTTTTTAACTTTTTCAATCTTATATATAAAATTCTCGTGTCACAATGTTCGTTCCCGTACTCCTCCGAAACGGCTTGACCGATTCTCATGAAATTTTGTGAGCATATTGAGTAGGTCTGAGAATCGGCCAACATCTATTTTACATACCCCTAAAGACCACGCAGACGAAGTCGCGGGCAACAGCTAGTTTAGTATAGTATTAACGATACTTGCTATTACGCACTGAACTAAAAATAAAGAAAATCACTTTATTATTATTGCGTTTACTTAGTCAGCACACACAAAATATGTATATCCAAAACATAAACCTATCAAAAAAGAATAAAAAGTAAAAAATAGACAGTGTAAAAAACGTTTCGGTTATTTTGTTTTTGCCAAGCATAAATTTAAAAACGCAGCGTATTTTTTTGTTGTCAATATATTTAATTTTATTTTTTATCAATATTAAGTCTTCTCTTTTGTCACAGAATACAATTACTTCGTAATATGGCTGCTGATCTCACAGCAACATTAATTTATTCGTTTGTTTTTGTCGATCATTTCAATTGAGTCACGACTTCGCTACTAAATCAAGTAGACGTCACTGTTAAAATGTGGCTCGGAATGCAACAATGCTATTGCGATTTTCTTTATAACTAGACAAGAGACGTATAAGGGCTCCAACACACTTTTTGTGTCGCTAATTGCCGATGTAGTTGCTCGTTGAAATATTTAAGCAATTAAACTTATTTATTTGTCATAGCTGCTGTTCCATTCCTTGTTTTTATAGTTCAGAATCTCGATGCATGTTTAGAGATTAAATGAATATTACTTTTAAATCGGTTCTGGTACAAAATACAATAAATTCAGAGTTAATTGTAATTTTTTGAAAATTATTTATTTTTTTGACTAACTTCAAGAAAGGTTCTTATTCGTCGGAATCTTCTTTTTAAAATGTATGTATGTTCAGCGATCATTCGTCACTACGTGTTGACCGATTTCGATAATTATTTTTTTGTTTAAAAGATAATACTTTCAGAACGGTCCCATATAAATTTGGTTAAATTCTGATGATGGAATCTATAAGAAAATCATCAAACATTTCATGAACTTCGTACCACGCCGATTTTAGTATCTATCTTGGTCTAATATCTTTGCCAAATGTGAACCGATTTTGATGATTCTTTTTTTAATGAATAGCTTATACTTCAAAGATACTATAATAACAGCGGAAAAAATTTCATCCCTAAGGGTGGAAAAATAGGAAATGAAATCGGTGTTCAGCCGTTAAATTATGTTTGCTCTCGTAAGATTTGTTTTAGGATTTATCACTAAAATAGATGAATTATGTTAATTTCATTTAATAAAAAAAAACGACTTAAAAAACTAAAACGCTAAAAATAATCTTAACACTTAAGTACCTAATCAGTTACTTTTGGAGTCGATGAGAGGTTCTATGTTTTCGTTTGCAACCACTCCAAAAGTAACTACGAAAAATCGTAGAACATACATAGGGGTGATTCAGATACCTCTCAACACGAGGCACCTAAACAGGACAGGACAGGTCCACACGAAAAGGACATAAGCTAGGTACTTTTTGTCGCAAAAACAATACCTATTTTGATGTAATTTAGAACGAAAAAAGCTTGTTGCTTTCGCTCAAAATCTTCTTGCGATGCTCTGCTGCAAAAGTACTCTCTACCCAAACTTGAAATGAGAAGAATTCTCTTCGACCTCATGTTGTTGTACAATATTTTACACAATGAGTTTGACTGTAAAGAACTTAATAATCAAATACACCTGTATGTACCATATCGCTCTTACGCCATTCGTCAAACTCGCAAACCAATTTTATTTGCTACCAAAACTTGTAAAACGCACGCAGGTGAGCGTTCTCCATTGTATAGATTAATGAGCTTATACAACAAACATTTCTGCGACATCGACCTTTTCTCAAGCTCACCTCCTACGTTTAGAAAAAATGTTTGTGATGTTATTCGTACGTTGGGGTGCGAATAGTTTTGTAAATGAGAACTATGTAAATTAATTTTGCGATGCTCCACCGTTTAATTTTACTAATCATATCTGTGGACAACGGTGCTGGTTACATTGTAAGTAATTTGTTTAGTAAAATTAGAGATTATGCCATTAATGTAACTGTTTGTAGTCCCAAATAAAGAGAAAAAAAAAAAAAAAAAAAAAGAACCCTTGAAGGACATAGGCTACTATTTTTTAATCCCCCTCCTAAGGGAGTAGAATAGGGGGTGACTTGCCGTAATCCACGCGGGCAAAGCTGCGCGCACAGCTAGTATTTTATTTAACAATTCGATTATTTACTTATATGACTTTGATTGGTCAATCTTCAAAGTCTAGTGCCACAATACAATCGGTAGTAAATCGGCGATTGCCGTTGCAAAAATAAGTGTGCGAGAGCTCTAAGTATAGCAAACGTATAATTTCCGAGCGCTACATTGTAGCAGAGCGTTCACCTCACGAGAAATCTGCCGGGATGTAGACTCGTTTTAAGTTGCGCCCGCGCACGATCGCCCGATTCCGATTGGATCCGGAAACAGCCTTGTTTATTTTATATAAAATAATGCCTCAGATTTAGAACAAAACTTTTAAAAAAATACTGAGGACCTATGGGGTATCTCTGTCAATATCAATACAATTATAATTACTATAGACCCATACCTTACAATTATTTTGAACAATTGTATTTTATTAAGGTTGTAAATTGCCCGTACAGCTCTCTTTTGTAGTATAAAGATAGATCCAATATCTGCTGCTGAGCTCCATAACAATATTCCGTATGACATTATACTATGCAAGTAGCTAAAATACACTAATCTTGCCGTTCCAACTTATGTGAGAAAGATAAGACAATTTCTTATCTTTCTCACAGCATAAGCAGCTGAACTGTCTTCCTGACAGAGACTCAATATGAGCACCCCATTGCAGACGGGAATCCAAAGTTATTCCCAAAAAGGTAGTGAAACTATGTACTAGTTTCCAGTCCTTCATCTTTTACAATGATATGTGTTGAGACCTGCCCCATATTTGGAATTGTAAATTTTATACATTTCGTTTTGTTTGCATTAAGCAAAAGATTATGAGTAGGTACTAAACCAATGCAGAACCCGCGGGTAAGCATTATTACACCTTTAGTGATTATATAAATGATAAAAATATGTGGATTTAAAAAAACTGCCTAGCTCGCACCAATACTTGTAAAAATATTAATTTTAAAAGAGGTTGACAACAGTGACAACACAAATTGTCCTGAAGCAGTGGTAGGGCAGAGAATAATATAATAAAAAATACGCTAAGAATTTTCAAAACCTACACAACATTTCAAGCATAGCATTTGTTTCTAAGCGCAAGGGTGCACAGCGTGCTATGGAAAGGGCTATGCTCGGTGTTTCTTTGCGAGATCGAATCAGGAATGAGGAGATTCGTAAACGAACAAAAGTCGCTGACATAGCCCAACGGATAAGCAAGTTGAAGTGGCAGTGGGCTGGGCACATAGCACGTAGAACTGACGGCCGATGGGGCAGAAATGTTCTAGAATGGAGGCTACGTACCGGCAGGCGCAGCGTAGGACGTCCACCTACAAGGTGGACAGACGACCTGGTAAAGGTTGCAGGAAGCAGCTGGATGCGGGCCGCTTCCAACCGGCCAATCTGGAAGTCACTGGGGGAGGCCTATTTATTTTACGAAGATTTACAGTTTCAATAATACAGTAAACTAGTACAATATACTGTCAATAGTTCAGCAGTGGACGTCCTATGGCTGAAATGATGATGATGATTTGTTTCTAGTAGGTACTTCTACTTCAGGAAAAAAATATATTTAATCAAATAAATAAATAAATTGTTTCCACAATCGCACCAATTGTCTAGCCCCAAACTAAGCAAAACTTGTTCTATGGCAACTACCGGATAAACATACTTAAATACTTTTATATACATCCATGACTAAGGTACAAATGCTCGTGCTCATCACACAAACATTTGCCCCTTGCGGGATACGAACCCGCAACCGCTGACTTTGTAGTCCAGAGCGCGAACCATTACAATAGACGGTCGTCAAATTCATTAAAAAAACAAAAAATATAGTTATGTTTCTTCTTTTTAACCGCTTGACGGATTTAATTCATTTATGTCGACACTTGTGATAGCTATAAGCTGAGCATATAATTTTTTAATGTATCAAATTGCGTCCATGTGAAAAGTATTATTTTTCCCAATTTTCACTATCTGAAGATGCAGCGATTATCGTAACAGCGACGTTTTATTGCGCGCTGTTATGAACCGTATTTTTATGAGTTTTCGTGCGATATTTGTACTAACTCGCGACGAGTCGCTAATTTAGGAGCACTACTCGCCTTAAGTTCATGTAGTCCTTTTGCTATTGAAAAGCAATGTGGATGCGCAATCTAACTTACGAGTAACCTAACTAACCTAAATTCATAGCTTTCGTATCCATCTGTGAAATATATTATCCTAACAGAACATCGTGATTGGTAACAGTCTAATTGATAAAACACTTGTTTTGTAGTCTTTAAAAGAATTCTGTAAATTATTTAATAGTAATTTTTAAAAATAAATAGAACTCGATGTTTAAATGAGGTATTTTCAATTTGAGTTTTATTTATTTTTAATTTGTAAATTGTAGTACATAAAACGTATAGTTATTATTTAAAGTTAAAATGAAAGTAAATTTCCTACAGACTGGATTTTAATCATGGCTATTATACCCCATTCCTTTGATGTTGCCATTAATTTATTGTAATAATAAATAATTGGTAGTTTATTGCATTTATGTGACCACATTGATCAAGGATACATTTCTTATCAACAGTTATATAAGTACATTTATTTTACACATTTCTTAGGTATTTTTTTTTTACTTTCTTTTAACTTTCAATCTGTATATATCTTCTAAGAATACCATTCGAAGCTCAAGAATAAACTATGTAGTAGATATTTCAACGCAAAACTAAAACGATTGATTTAAATCCAACAGTTTGTTGCTTTTTGGTAGGCATGTGATATGTTATTAGAAACAGATATTGAACCATTTGGTATCTTGCGATTTAGTTTGGAATATTTTATTATAATCGGCATTCCTTTTTAGCGACTCGACGAATGTTGATACGAAAACCGCACGAAAACTCATTGAAATACGGTTCATAACAGCGCGCAATGAAACGTGGCTGTAACGACAGTCTCTGTGTCTAATAGAAGAATCTGGGCTCAAATGAGATGCGTTTTTTATTTTTTATAAATTTAATATTGTTTTTATAAAAAAAAGTAAACAAATAACATCATTTTACATTGTTTTATTAGGTAGTTTAAAAAAAATCATCCTGTTACGATAATAAATGTGGCTGTAAAATGCTTACAAATGTGAAAAATAGAGTTGAATTTAAAAAACATTTTTGACGGTTCCATGTCAAAATGAAAATCAAGAAGAACATCATTACTCATATATTATAGATTACTGTGTATTTTTTTCACACAGAAAAACTCATATCTAACCCACAAAATGCTTAAAAAATTACTTAATTTCGCGGTATTTTTCATTGGTCAAGCTTTAATCGGTTCGGTTTTTGAATTCCAAACGGAATAAAATATTATTTGAGACACTTTAGAAGACGATTGCTGCCATTGATTAATTAGTAAAATAGTGCATTGATTCTTTTTGAATTCGACTGCAAGGGCTTATTAAAATCTTATGACCATAAACATCCTACAAACTCCAAAAAGAACCAAGTGTATTGAATTACAATACACATTTATCTTGACATTCAGCGAGTGACTAATCCGAACCCACTTTCGATATCAAAACAAACCATAAAAATGATTCAACGCAGGTCCCAGACTGCGATGTTGCGCAACGCTTAATCACGCATCCGCGCAACATTGTTGCTGTTGCTGAGCGTAGCGAGTCAATGTCAAGGTCGCGAGCAACAAAGTTGCCGGTTGTTGGCCTACTAACGTAATTGGCTTGATGCAGCGATTGTGTAACCAACACGTGGAGTTGCAAAGTTTTTTTCCACAGTTTCCGTGTCAAAGTCTAGGTGGATAATAATGTGAATTGGATTAATGTCATCACTCTAATTATAAGAGTTATAAGGTTATAACTATTACAGTTCTCAAGGAAGATATCAGCGTATTACAATACTAATAAGAATTCTATGTTTCAAACGATTAAGAAGACCTACATTATTTTGAGGGTCTCCATTACTTACTAGTAGTCTTACTCTTAACTAGGTTTCAATACTGTGGCTTCGAGTAAAATTCTTACGTCAGTTTATTTTTTACTGATTAGACTCCGGACCTGTCTCGTGTTGACGTTGACCGAGAAGTCATAATAAACGTAAACAAAAATCTTAAGTGGAACAGTTTTAACAGTTCAGTCTTTTTTAATGAGAAGTTTGTAACGCGAGAATTCTAACATAGTTTTTTCCTAAATTGCAAAATAATTGTATTGTTTTGACAACAACTGGCTGTAGCATAATTCTTCCGAAGTTTTTTTATATTGTTTTGGCGTCTTTGGCCGATATGTGTGAATTTCCCCATGCAATAATTAATAGGTACTCTTAGGAGTGTTCATTATGATATTGCTCAATTACTATCAATGGTTTTAGTGTCAAAACTGTTAAAATAATTTTGATTGATTCGTATTGATTACCTATCATTCGAGGTGGTCTATGTTCAGCAGTGGTCGTCCTATGGCTGAAATGATGATGATGATGACCCATTTGGACCAAAATATTATTTGTAAAGTGATGTTATTGGTTTAATTCTATAGATTTCCGTAATGTCGATAACTATGTAAGAGCATAGAGCATAGCACTCGACTCGAAGAGGTTTTGCAATGTCTTAGTTTCGTTGAGATTCCTGTGGTTAAATAATTTAAAAGAAAGTACTGTTTTCTCGCGTATATTAAAAGACAATGCACTGTATACTACAATGTCACCTTAATAATTTAACAAACTTAAGTTACTAATGCTAATAATATGATTTAAAATCGGCCATGGTTATACTAAATTAGACATGATAACATCAAAATATAAATAAATGTGTAAAGAACATCCAAGCAATATGAAAACGCCAACAAATTAGTCACATGGTTTGATCTCAGTCTAGACAGGGCTTTATTATGTCAGACATGTTTATCTAGGCACACTATTACTACGATATTTATTCAAGATATCTGAGGAAGTGTTTTTAATCTGAGCTTAGATTAATTATCGTAATTATTTAATACGTCACCTAACGCAGTTCAAAATAAACTAGACAAGTTCAACTGATTAGATCAAAGGCGGAAATCCTATAGGTAGGTTATAACTACGAGTAAACTCTACGTCGATATGATATTTTAAAATTCATAACTTGTGGACGCTATGAAACCCATAGATAATAAGAAAAGAATGTCATCCCGTGACCACGGCCTATGCAATTAGGTCCAAACGTCGGGAAAATCAATACATAAAAATAGGTATGTGTTGCATAAACCCATGTAGTAATAGTGTTAGTTTATTTATTTGTTTTCTTTCTAAATTTACAAACTACACAGTTAACAAGAAAATAAGTTTTTATGTCTTTTCATATAGGTATGGCGAGAATTTAATCATCATCATCATCATCATTTCAGCCATAAGACGTCCACTGCTGAACATAGGCCTCCCCCAGTGACTTCCAGATTGGCCGGTTGAAAGCGGCCCGCATCCAGCGGCTTCCTGCAACCTTTACCAGGTCGTCTGTCCACCTTGTAGGTGGACGTCCGGCAAGAGAATTTAATGTAAATAGGAATTTAAATTCCGCGGATCGAGAGATAAATAGTGTTTTTATTTTGTTACCGAGGTAGGAAGGAGGTAACACAATAAAAACACAATTTTTAAACCATTTGAGTGTCTCGCACACAATTTGTGGTAGGTAGGTTGAAAAGCTGCAGACTGGACCATTTGTATTTCTATAGTGGTCGTCCATTAATTTAATCACGTAACGTTTTTAGCAACTTTTTGACCTACTCCTGGTGCATGGTGAGGTCTTAGACTACCTCCTCTTCCTCCTCTACTCAAAGACAAGTGTAATTTTTTCAAGAAATCTAATTTCATTCATGAAAATTAAACACCATTTCGAACCCGTGATTTTTAGTCAACGTCACGCGCTGATTTTCGGTTGTAAATACTACAACGAAAAAATAAATACACGTGATATCTCACTACATCGCCCGAACCCATTTACCCCTTTCAAATCTCACGTGATTAATGGACGACCTCGTACTGTATGTCTCTTCGTCAAAACACATATTTATTTTTCCTTTAAAGGAAACATAGTAACACAGTCCTTGCTCTAACAAATTGTTGTATTTTGTCATCGTATCGTTTAAACATCATCTCCTTAACCTTGCTGTCGTGTTTGCGTTTCGTGTCTACAACTGCTGTAAATCGAAGTTAATAGGACTGCAATCAACACGTCTCTAGACTTGTCAGGTTGCTTTTTGTTTCATGTCGAAACGATTTATTGGCGAACGCTAAATTGTCAGGCTATTTCGGAGGATTTAGTACTTCGCGTAGAGAAGCGTAGTTTTAGACTTTCGTAATTTTTATGAACAAATTCATACTTCAGTCTTATGCTTTGTAAGCTAAGATACAAGGTAATGTTTAATTTAAAATTAAAATAAAGTAAGTGCTTTAATTGCCTCACTTAAAAGTAATATTTTTAAAGATAATGATTTATAATTTCATACCTGCCTTTGAAGGTCTTCCCACGAAGATGTTAATGAAACTGAATGTTAATAAATATGCGTAGACCAAGAGCTAAGATACCTGCCCATAGGTTTCATTGCTAATTTATTGAAAGTCCGTTTTCTATGAAGTAAAAACAATTTTGAAAATATATTTGTTTGAATTGGGTTTTTCGAAATAAAAATATCATGGAATTTTTGGATTTCATTATCATAGGGCGTTGGGATAAAAGTGGTTTATAAATACAAACATAATTGTCTTTGTAGCTTGTCTAAACTTGCATTATGACCTTCGATCAAGAATACACTAGATAACTGGTCAGCTACTCAAAAAAGGCCGAGTAAATAACCCCTTACTTCAAAGTGGGGTCTTATTTTGTAAAAGTTATTTTATACTTTATTTCTTAGATCTTAAGAGTTGTATTTATAATGAGTAATTAATAAGCTGCAAATGTGTCAAAATTAAATGAGACCGGATTTTCACGAACGCGTGTAAATATTGATACAAATAAAACTGCGGCATACGTTAGAACTAAATTATTGATTGTTCGATTTTTCTACTAAATAATATAGTAAGACGGTGCCATATTTGAGTACTGTTTTAATAAGCGAGGCGTTATCTTGTGTATTCTTGATCGAAGATTATGACATAAAAATATACTTCTAGACGGCTAGATCGAATAAATCAGATATAGGATCAGCATTGTCCACTCCCTCGCAGTAGACAAATGCTGAACTTTAATATTTTTGAGAAGTAGTATCTTAAACTATTGAAAAATTGCAATCGTAAAGTATAAATATGAAATTGAAATAATATTTAAACAAAAAAGATAACTAGTAATGTAATGTAAATAAATTCGACCTTGTCCCTGCGAGTAGACTCCAGACCGTTTACCGGAGTGTCAAGGTGGTTGCTACAATGTTGCAGTGTATTGATCCGTCAATTAAATACTTGTGCACTATCGTCAACCGAGTTATAGGCGGCGACATTTTTCAACTTGCAGTTGCAAGTCGGACGTTTACCTTTGTAAACAAGGTGTAACTTATCTCGGTTAAACAACAATAATAACAGATATTTCATATTAGTATTTGATAAAGAGAGCTGTTCGGGCTAATTATAACCTTAGACGACCACGACACTCTAGAAGAGAACTATTTAAAGAAGTTAACATACTTACAGTTGTTTTTCAATGTGTGTGTTCGCAAAAATCTTATTTTCCAAGGAAAATGACATTCCTAAGTATAATACGCGGCATAAAAATAAACTTGTCGTTCCAAATTTCATATTGCACAAGGTAGGAAGTTCATTCATGGCAAAATGTATACGTGTTTTTAATTACCACAATCCATTACTGAACTGCCAGTATTTGAACTTAAATTACATTTTAAGATGATTTTAATGAAAAAGGGGTATTACACCGTTAGATTATATAAATGATGAAAATGTGTGGATTTAAAACTGCTTAGCTCGCACCAAAACTTGTAAAAACATCAATTTTAAAAATATGTTTTTTTTTTGTTTTTTTATACAAATTCAATCTGCTTAGGTAATTTTGTATGGAAATTCGATAAATTTTCATGCAAAAGACTTTGAACTTTTTTGGATGTAGCCTGGCATAGGTACCTAAAGTTGCAAGTACCTAAAAGTACGTTATTTTGGTCTACACCTATGAAACATACGCCAATCGACAAGGAAAATAATTACAAACAACAAATACTTTGACAAAATGTCGTAAATGATATACTTTGTTCAGAATTTTAGTTTGAGTATACAAATAAAAATAAATATTACATACACGACTACCTAGGATATCTTGTGATAAAACATGCAGTTTGTATTTTAGTTATTTATAAATAATTAAAATCTCTGCAATGTCTGGTGTAGTGGTTCACGCTCCGGACTACAAAGCCAGCGGTTGCGGGTTCGAATCCCGCAAGGGGCAAATGTTTGTGTGATGAACACAAGCATTTGTACCTAAGTCATGGATGTTTATAAAAAGTATTTAAGTATGTTCATCCGTTATCTAGTCGCCATAGGACATGCTTTGCTTAGTTTGGGGCTAGCTAATTGGTGTAATTGTGGTAAATTAAAAAAAAAAAAAAGTGTGACTGTCAATTTATTGTATTTGCAAATAACTATAGGCTATATGGCTGTAGGCAATAAACATAAAATGTTACACGTATTTATATGTATAAGTAATTACGCACAATGGATATATTTATTGCATCGAATGAAATTGATTACAGTCAATTTAATTGGTTTAAAAATATTTTTGTCAACCTTAAAAAAGGCAGTAGTTACTCTTGTACATATTATTCAAAATAAGTAATTAAATTTAATTACGTTTTTACTTGTCACAACAACCTGTCCCAGCCTCGCACGGGTAGCACTCGGCCTACAGAAACGAGAGAAACAGAAACAATGGAAGTTAACTGTCGCCAGTCTAGAAAACTTTGTTGCTACTAACAAGACTGTGACTGTTGTGACAAAGTTAACGACCTCCATAGTCGAGAGGCGAGTACGCCGGACCAATAAATAAATTGTTTTTCACAATCTAATCAAATCTAGCGTCAAACTAAACAAAGCTTGTGCTAAGGCTTGGCGACTAGATAACGGATAAAGATACTTAAATACTTTAATAAACATCCATGACAACTGGCACAAATGCTCGTGCTCATCACACAAACATTTTCTTCTTGCGGGATTCGAACCTGCAGCTGGGTTTGTAGTCCGGAGCGCGAACCACTACACCAGATGGTCGTCAATAAAAAACAAATAGTGATTAAAGTTACTTTTTAACACGTTTATAATAATAATGGCTTCACTTGTTTCTAAGTACGACTCAAATCTTGGAAATCGATTTGAAACTGGTAGGGTTTAAATCTATTTATTGATTTATTGACGACCGTCCTAACTGTCGTATCGATTTAAATCCATGCAAGTATCTGTAATCCTAATGACAATACAATATAAATAAAATAAATAAATATTGGACAACATCACATACATTGCTCTTATCCTATGATAAGTGCTTAAGCACTTGTGTTACAGAAATCAGAAACAACGACGGTACCAAAAACCTAGACCCGAGACAATATAGAAACTTATTTTTCTAGATTGACCGACCGGGAATCGAACCCGAGACCTCAGAAATAGCGACACCAAGTCCGGTGTGCTCGCCTCTTGACTACGGCGGTCATTTAAATGGCATGGACTCATTTGATTCGTTGAGTTCTACACATAAATGTCTAGATATTTAAAAAAATATATAATATGGCTGCCGAGCCGTCACCTAAGAGTGAAAGAAATTTGGTGATTAGTGGACATTTAAAAGATATTTCACAAATAATAGGCCGCTATGTTCTATAAAATAAATAAAACAACAATTATCAATAAGTAATTTTTTCAAATTATATTTAATTTCTTTTAGGAGAGCGCAATAAGAAATTTCCTAATGTTTTGCTCTTTTCTAAAAATTTACACCGGTTGTGCATCATTTAGCTTTTGTTATTTTTTAGTACGTAGAGGCCTCTGATCTTTGATTCGTCTTTATATGTCCAGAAATCACTGAATAACCGCACATATTTACTTACTCATAAGACCGCGAAACAAAAGATATACTAATGTAGGGTATAATTACTGCATGATATAATGAATGTAGGGTCACTGATCTTAATTCCAACAATTATTTTTATAACCCTACTCTGTTTCTCCTGAATATAGTGTCATCGCAATAATCACTGTAATCATCAGTAATGACCTAGTGCACTTCAAAACTTGCAAACATATCATAATAACAACAACCAGTTCACTACTAGGCATTATTGTCTATGGTTGTATATAGAAAAAAAGCAGGCAGCCTGCGCCGATCTACCAGCGCTTACCGGCCTGCGCGGGTAATCTGCGCAGGTAATAGGCGCCAAGTTTATATACAATGCACAAAACCAGTACTGATAAGCGGCGAAAAACCTGTCGGGGACGTTCGGCGCTTATCAGAACCGGCTGCCTGCGCGGGTAATCTGCGCAGTTAATGGGCGCCGAGTTTCTTAACAATGCACAAAACCAGTACTGATAAGCGGCGAAAAACCTGTCGGGGACGTTCGGCGCTCATCGGTACTGGTACCTACGAGGGTTACCCGCGCAGGCCGGTTCCGATAAGTGCTGGTTGATCGGCGCAGGCTGCCTGTTTTCTTTCTGTATGGGACCTAAAGACCGATCAAGGCAGACAGGGTGACTTTTAATAAAAAAAATTTATTACTGGCTAGCTGAATAAATAGCTGTAGCCCGCGACTTTTTTTTCGCGTTGTCTTTGAAAAACCATAGTTAGTCTATTTTTTTCACAGTCAAAAATATTTGCCAACTGAACAGCGACATCTAACGGTAAGAACTCTTTGATGACATGACAGTTATCTTGCATCTCTCGTGAACCGTACATTTTTCCGGGATAAAAAGTAACCATAATGACAATTCAATAATTTGACACTATCACGCTGATCTGATGATGGAGTCAGGAGTTAGGTAGAAGAACTCTTTAATGACTACTAGTAAAGCTTTCTTCCTTCGTCCCCACTGAGCCGGATCCTCGGCTATTTTTCATTAACGTTAAATTAATCATGGTACGCAATGGCCCCTAAACATATCATATCATGGCACGCAATATATTCGAAGTTGTAAATTGTCACGCTTCTTTTTCATATTTTTAACATGCAGTGTCACGTTTGGCATAGACACCCCCCCCCCCCCCTCTCAAGAGTGTGATGTATTATGTGGACGACTCCTTTTTTTAAAATTATGGACTCATTCCGCTCTTAAAGCAGAGCTTTAATTCTTGATTTAAAGTCAAAGCTTGACAAAGTTCACAATAAATAACGGGTGTTTAGTTTATATTGCTTTTCTTGGATTCAGTGGAGGCTACTCTTCCCGTAGAAGCAGGTTTCAAGACGCTATCGGGTCAAGCAAGTTAGCTTGAGACAAGTCACTTGACACTCGATGCGGCGTTGAATACAATGATATTTTCATAGTGATTAGATCTTTATCACTTCACCGAACATTAGAACACAAACTACACCAAACTTGCACTCTAAAGCTCTTTAAATGATAAATAAAAACCGTTGTAATATATCGACCATGCTTTTCGTTCGACTACCCCCCACCGAATCAGACGACTCCTAATCCGGTCGAAACGTTAGTCAAATGTACGTATCAATTAAATAAAATTAAAAAATCATTTATTCGGACTACAATCCATATCAATTAATGATCGCGTTAATTACGTTATTGTTTCCACATTCGTTCACATCATGTTTTCTGCATTTTTATGTCTAAGATCTCCGATTTGCTGAGCTTGCTGTTCAGTTTAGGCTGTGCAGTGTTCTAGATGTAATAGCATACATATTTGCACCCGAGCATGCAAGTTATCAGCGCAACCTTGACCGCGCTACACGTGCAAACTATTGGAATGAAAGATTAACATATTCGTTCATTGAGTTCCTTGATTATAGCCGATTGATAATGTGATCTCGTTTCATTCATACGAGCCAAATTGCAACAATGTTTTCTTCATCGACCATCTCGTTATATGGTTCCCGCTGTAAACGGGTTGTGGGCTCGAAACCCGTACGGGGAAAATGTTTGTGTGATAATCACGAAAATTGTACCCACATCATGGATGTTTATGAAAGTGTTAAAGCATGATAATCCGTTATTCGTTTGGGGCTTTTATGTGTTTTTTTGACGAATTAGTTGGCGTATATTTATTAATTTCTTTAGACAACGGTACTATATTGTTAACCATATTTAAATAGTTAAGATAGCTTAGTATGTGATGTTAAATACGTAACGACGCGATTACTCATTAAAGTAAGGCAAAAATTAAAAACTAAACTTTCATTGTACAGAAAACAGCTCGTCAACCTACCACAAAGCGTTAAATTTTCTCAATTGATATTGATCTCTACGTGTCTAACTTAAAGTTAAATCGGTTGTCCTATAACTTTTTGGGTAGGTTGATCTACCGTTGACTGTACAGGCAGTCTCCTTAGTCAAAATTCTATCGCACAATAGAAAATTAAGTTGGCTGTAGGCGTACATAACGACAATACTTATAATTAGATTCAAAGTGAATACACAGTAAATATCATTACATTTAATTAACACTTTAATTCATAAGAATAGAATATTAAAACTGCATAATGCATTACATCATTATGTATACTATTAGATTATATTGTATTTGACATCTTGAACTGTGCTACACTGCTTCTAGTATTAAATGCTAATTACCATCCACGTGTAACTCTGACTTAGTGCCTACCTAGTCCTGGTACATTATTTTTACGTCTAAAAAAAATCGAATTCAGTCAGTCGGATTAACAGAAAATGTTGAACACGTATTTTTCCTTTTCTCAATTAAACAAAAACTGATGAAGACATAGCCCGTTATAGTTCAGTTTCGCGTAACGTCACGCCTTGTGACACTTTTTAGCACGGCGTCACGTCACGTGCTCCCATTCCCAAACTTTGATGCGCTTTATCTCCGTATTTTTTTATTTGATTGACAAATGACATGGGTCCAATATTTTTTTATAATCTAACTGATGGACTAAATAGAATAATCCTTTTTTGACCCAGGAAACTAGCTTATTAAATACTCTTGATAAAAAAAACTACAATAAAACTTTTTTTATTGAACTCGTAAAAACAAATGAAATGAGCCCAAACATCTTTAACTAGTAGACAATATAGAGTTCCACTTTTAACCTTCTGGTCCCAGGACAAGATCAGCGCGATGGTATCAAATTATTTGTCATCAAATTGTCAGTATACAAGCAAACTGACATATCGTTAAGGCAGTTAGAAGTAGGTTAAAAACGACTTCCACGATTTAATTACATGTTTATATCAGCATAGCAAAATACTACACTATAGAAATTGTATTTTTAAAAGGGACATAAAATATATCCCTATGCTTCCAAAAATAGTTGATTAGTTAGTTAGTTACTTAAGTAGTTACCTACCTGTCTAGCTTGTTAGCAAACGGACCGCAGTCCTTAAAGGCTCTTGACTATATTGCAAAGATTGAACTCCTAGTAGTCAAAACAACATTGCAAAGTAGTCTTGGACCAGTAATTGCGCCTTATAAATAGAGCAGGTAATTGAATAGCCATTTAATTAAGAGTCCAGTTTTGGTTCCAGTGCCATAATCTTGTGAATTGCTGTAGTCCTGCGTGCTCATCGAGAGAATTCGCGAATTATCTTTTAATTAAAGCCATATTTTTGAATTTTGACGAGTGACTGATTAAAATGACATCAGTCTTTTTCCATTTGATTTTTTAAGCAAGAATAAATACACTTATACGTACACTGATAGGTAAATAATATTGTTTTTAAATGCATTTTTTCGTTAATTTTATAAGCACTCGAAACTTTTTAGCGTGAAAAAAAGCTGTAGCTATTTGGTCGAAGAATTCATAGCACCTCTATATTAATAATAGGTAATAGAATATTGATTTGTTTGTTTGTATGTTCGTCCTCCATGTGCTCCTGAACCACTTTTTCGATTTCGATGAAGAGTTGTATGTTTATTTCGTCGTTTTTTTTTTACCAATTATTACGAATTTCATTAGTTATTACATTAGTGACTCTGAACTTTTGAAATAGTATCCCTTTCGCTCAAATACGATAGTGCAGCTTGCAAAATTGAATTTATCTAATCAGTTTTCGACTTGGTAAACACTGTTAGTTCTGTAGGATCCTACATTTACTAATAAATTGGTATGACAAATATGAAGTGCCTTAAGGCCCCAGTCACAAGACGAAGTAATAGCACAAGATAGATAACATTACTGTAATAGTTGGTATTCGTTGTCGCAAGCGTGACTTCTCTAATGCTGAATGTTGCACGACAATAAATCCTTCGGCATATCTCACTTGGATTTCGCAAGACTAATGGATCACCACTTTTATTATTTATTGTACTTTAACCTATTAAGCATACATAATCGAGACACAAAAAATTCCATTGTTTTGCAGTATCATGGTCTCATGAGACCGCTTGGATGTTGACGGGTTCTTCAGTACACTCAGAAACAAATTTTACTTCTTTTGAAACAGCTTTTGGTAAGAAATGCATTTTACCGAGCAACTTATGTAGTCAGGAAGTTAACCCACTATATAATTATGATTCTCATCCAGCAGAGTTACGATTTAGAATTCAAAGTTCACAAAAGGAAGCATACAATAATTTAGTACGGAGTAAGCTCAATCGAAAATGCAAATACGATAAAGTACGAAACCCTGTTACATACAAACCAAACGATATGATATTAGTTAAAAACGAAACCGGCAATAAGCTTAAGAGCATTTATTTAGGCCCATTTATAGTAGTAAGAGATGTATCACCCAATGTTGAAATTTTTAAAAAAATATGGTTAATTAGATTTCGTCCACAAAAATAGGAAAAGCTAATTAGGTAATTATGTAAGTAAATCCAAAAAGAAAATAAAAAAGTATGTTATTTTATTTTATTTTCCATTTGGGGAAGGTGTAGAGTAAGAACGTAACTATAAAAAAAGCAACAATAGGGTAACCATAAACTCCAAGCATTTGATTATCTTTGTTTGGATTCTCAGATAAGCGCCCAAATGCTTAAGATAATTTTCCAATGCTCCGATACTTTGATGATGGTAAGCTGTGGAGTTTAATTGATTGATGTGTAATAGTTTACACACTTCTTAAAATGTGGAAGATAATAATTCCGCACCTCTATCTGTGGCTATCACCTGCGGCACGCCGTACCTAAGTATATAATTATAATCATAAAATTTACAAAACATTTAGCAATTTCTAACGCACTCTTAGTTGCTAAGTGGCAGGCTTCGATATACTTGCTTAGTTCACTTTGTGTAGTTAGTATGTAGCTACATTATTATTCTTGTGTTATTGGTCCTACAATGTCTAAGAATATCTTTTCGAATGCCGAACCTGCAGTCGTAGTAATCGTCATAGGTTCTTTAAGGTGAACAGAATGCTTATTTGTCTGGCATTTATCACGTTTTCTAAAGTTTTTGACGTCATTATCGATTCCTGGCCAATAATAGTATTGTTTTATATTTTTGTCCATTCGTCTTCTTTGTCTAATGGCCACTCGTGGGCAGTAGATTAAAATCATTAAGTATTACTCTACGATCATCTTGGTTATTTATTCTTGTTACATTTTTTAATATACACAATCGTAGGCCGGTCCATATTTTATTATTTTTAATTTCACTAGCTAGCTTTTCAATAAAAATTACGTTATTTTTATTCATTAAGAAATATATTTCGAGCTCTCTTGCAAAGGCGCCTGGCGTCAGTTGCGATCGAGAAGGTTTATAAAAATTGACATTTTATTTATCGCATATCAAAATGTATTACTCTCAGTGGTTATTAATATTAGTTCTAGCGATTCTTTTGGTTAAATATGAGTATCCACAACCTCTGGTTGATCAGGCCAGGAGTCAGTGGGAACCATATTTGCCAAAGAATTAGCCTTTAATCTTTTTTTCTGTGCTCTAGTCATTACATGCATAATAATCTTGTTCATATTTTTCAGTTCATTCGAAGTTAGAACTATTCGTGACAATGCATTTGCAGCTGCATTGTCAGTACCTTTAACATATTCTACGATAAAATCGTATTCTTCTAAAACTAGACGAAACTTGAGCAATCTATTCGCTGGATCTTATATAACAAGTAAGTAAGTGGCTTGTGGGCAGTCCTAATTTTAAAAGTTTGTACATATAAGTAAGGCCTAAAATGTTTAACAGCTCATACAATAGACAGTATCTCTTATTATTCAGACTTCTACTAGCACAAGCTATCGGATGGCCATCCTTATTAGCCAAAACTGCACCGATTGCGCATGCAGAAGCGTCAATGTGTACAACCAATTTATTATTCTAAGAGAAATCGGGATATTGTAGGTCTGGTGGTGACGTAAGACTCTTTTAAAGGCTTAAAAGATTTTTGACATTCTTGATCCCATACAAAGGTTACATTCTTTTGACATAAACTTTTATTTTATAAAAATTTGGTATAAATGTTTGATAGTAATTTGCAAAAGCCACAAAACGTTTTACCTCGTCAACGTTTTTGGGAAAACGGGTAGTGGGGTCCAAAACTTGTCAATTTTCAGGGTCAGGTAAAAACACTGTTCCCCGGATACTATATGACTCACATAAAGTAATTCCTTTTTTAAGAAATCGCATTTTGTAGGATTTAATTTTAGATTACATTTTCTCAAGCTTGAAAAAACGTCTAGAAGATTTTTATTGTGATAAAATCGATTCCCTAAGACAATAAGGTCATCTAAATATATTAGGCATTTTCCTGAGTAAGGCCTAACATTACAACGTTCATAATTCTAAAAAATGCAATGCAATGCATAGGCATTCTAGTCATTTGGTATTGTCCTAAATTCAATGTTGTAATTTTTCTACACCTTGGGTCTAAATTTACTTGATAAAATCCTGCATACAAATCAAAGTGACTAAAATAAATCTATCCCGACATGAAATCAATAATCTCTGTAATATTGGGTAGCGGAAACTTATCATTTTGATAGCAATTATTAAATTTTCTATAATCTATAACTATAAGCCATTGTTTTTGACTCAGACAATTGGGCACTGATAAAATTGGACTTGCCATACTCGCTCTTTGATGGTTCGATTATGCCGTCATTCAACATTTTATCAATTTGTTTATTTATTTCCCCTTTTAGAGCATTATGGTTTTACCTAGATAGGTTCTGTATTTGGTTTTAAAGTAATTGTTTGTTCGTACATATCCTGTGGTAGTTAATTTATCGAAAGGTTTACCCAAAAAATTGAAAATGCCAGAAAATTTTGCACATAAATTCTCAATTGATACCTTTCTTCTTGATTTAAATGATTAAGCTGCAATAAAGATAACATTTTTTTTCGCTCTGTGTATTTATCATTCTTATCAAAGGCACATACTTCGTAATCACACAACTTTTGAATGATTGGAACAATTTCACTTAAGGCGACGTCCTTCTTCGTTGTATTTAATATTTGTAAAGGTATTTTTCCATTGATTGGAGAAACGATGCAACTTGCTATAAATACGCCTTCGCTTAATTATTGTGTACAAACAACTCCATCTTCGGTTAAATAAGTCGATATGTAATGAATGGATTTTGACTGGGATAGGGTTAAATAGTTAGTGTTATTAATAATAATATGCACATAAGTCCTGGTGTTATCCGTATTTCGTAGAATCATAGTGTTTGACTCATAGCTTATTTGCGCTAAGAACTTTCTTAAAAAGTCATTCCCAATGCTCCCGTTACCCGTTAGCCTTACGAAATAAGGAATCAAAAACGTAAAACTTATGTTTTAACAACGTTTCATTATTCACAATCAAATTAAGGTACACGACTCCGATAGTTTCAATACTGCCGCCTATACCATTAATAAGTATTCTCTCCATAATTATCGGCACCGTATAAGGCACACTCTTAATAGCCGAGATCGAGCCGGCGGTGTGAACTAGAAATAATAAAATGTTATTAATTAGTCTAAACTTAACTAAAAGTGATTTATTGTCACATGATAGAATTTACTCATTATTCCCGAAAAAACTGATTTTCTGATTAATATCTGCTGGTATGACCTGCTCTACTGTGAAAGCTGCGATTTCTGTAGGGACTTTTACGTCTCCTAGAATTATTAGACTTATTCATAGTCATTATTTCGTTGTTGGATAGTTCCGTCTATTGCCGCTTGTACGGCGACTTTTAAAAGCTCATAGTTTATAGCCGCGATAATAGTGCTTAACCTTCGATTCCGCAAACCGTCGGTAATACGTTTTATAGCCTGTTTTTCATTTATAATTTTTTAAGAACAGAGTAGTATAACTCATTGCCGCCGGCTTGCGCTATCGTCAGGTCGACAAACATTTCTGAAAGTCGTTTACCGAAGTCATTTATGAACATGTTATTTTGTCTAGCAATGTTGATTTTGTAGAGAAGTGGCAGAATTTTTGGGCAATAGTTACCGTTTCATATCTTTAGTTAGGGATGAATAGCTGTATACGTGGATGATAGTAGCAATTTTGCCGATCGAGACAACTTGTTTTTCAAGATAAAGGATATTAGTTTTGTTTTGATTCAGTATCCATAACGGATTCATAATACTCTATATGCCGTCTATGAGTTGTTTAGTCCCAGAATGGCTATCGTACAAAACTGGCAAAAAACTTAAAGCAACTTTAAGGTCGAATTTTTCCATTGTTAATAAGTTATCAATACTAGTACATAAGTTGTAAATTTCCTGATATAAATGGTTGAACTTCGAGCAATATGTATCAATTAAATAATTTTCTTGTTTATCTTTAAATATTCGTGTCTGACATAATTTTTTTTTTACCACAACCACGATTATAATGATGGCACAAAAATACCACGATATTTGTCCCATGTGGCCGATGATGACGCTGTCGGTTTGTGTAACTCGTTGTGCATCCCTATTTTGGTCAGAATTTCTTGAGTATTTTCTGGTTTGCTGTAAGACTTGCCCATGTTTGTTTAATTAAATTCAATTCGATGATGTCTTAATGAGTGTCCGGTGAGTAATTACCGCGGGCCGCGAGCGCATTCCACAATCCAAACAAGACAGGGTCGCCATGTAGGGTTGTGTGCTCAGGAGACGAAATGCTAGATCCGAATGCGTGTACAATACTGATTTATTAATACCAAACAATTGATTATATACTATAAACTTAGTTACATGATAGCTTACTCTACAATACGTCGTCAAACGGCTGATCTAAAGAAGAAACTAAAGCTAACGGGAAGGATTCAAAACAAATCTAGTCAAATATACAAGGTATTCAGCATCAACTAAAAGCGCTGAGCTAGATGACAGTGGTCCAGAATTAAATCGGCAACGTCGGACACATTACAGTGAATATCATTGTGGAAATATAAATTTGTCGAAGTCCAATTGGCAAGTAATCTGCTCAACGGCACCAAAAATTAGACAAGCAGAATATTCACAATCTTATTTAGTAATTCATAATACTTGAAAATTTTGTGCGGTATATTTCTTTGTACACAGATTTCGTACGACTGTCTTAGCTTAGATCAAAAGTACAAATAGGTATTTGCATGATACGCACTTTACCACTATTTACCACAAATAAACTACACATATGCAGTGCGAATAAAATATACGATTCGATTTTTATTTAAATTAACCTACTGAAGTAATAATTAGTTATCCGTCGCCCACAACTTGACGGCACACAGCCCGATGGCACACAGCCGGTACACAGCTCGACGGCACACAGCCCGACGGTACACAGCCCGACACCACGCAGCACAGCCCGACACCACACAGCACAGCCCGCCGGCACACAGCCTGACGGCACACAGTCTAACGGCACGCAGCATGATTCATATGTAGAAATGGCCATCATTTAGTTTAAATATTAATAATTAGGAGTAATATTTTATTTCCTCTATTTAACCTAACTTGTTGAAGTATTCATAAATTATTCATAGCACACAGTTTGATGGTAACACATTCCGATGGCACACAGCATCATTTATGAGTAGAATTGTCTTTTTAAAGTTTATTATAAGTAAGGACATTCATACAATTATCCACTTAGCCAGGGAGCTAACTAAAGGTGGCAATTTTTGTAAAAATATTTAGTAGGTAAATGATAAACGATAAAAAATAATATTGGTTAAAACAAAGTCGGGTTAGTTACACCATTTATCAAGTCAAGAAAGGCTGGACTGATTTTTATGATCTGTGATTTGTTGGATTCGTATCGGCCTGGAGTAGCAGAATAATTATTAAAACATGAGAACAAATTAAAGATATTAAGGCGGTACGAAGTTCGCCGGGACAGCTAGTATATATATAAAATAAAGTCATTCGAGTCAGTCAAGTTACATCATTTATAATTCGAGAACGGCTGGACCGATTTTTATGATTTTTGATATTTGAATTTGCTTCCGCCCCGAATAGCAGAATGACTATAAAAAACCGGTAGTTAAGCTTTGTTATAGGCATCAATCAAACTGGATGTTATCTGATTATGTAATCTTTGCAAAAGGCCATACTCTGCAAATATTACTACAAATCATTCTCCCGCCAATGTTCTAGCATTTTTGAATTCGACAGTGAGGACCCGATAGTAATATTGAGCTAAATCTAGTGTAGTAAAGAGAGCTTACGTCAACTAAGGAATGCATTGTGTGTTGGTCGCGTATCTATCTAATACTCTAACATTTAAAGTCCTATAGTCAACACACATCCTTTATTCACCCCCTTTTCCACGAAGACGTCAGAACTCTTATCATTCCAATACCAACTCCAACTCCGTGTTTTCTATTCCAACATTTAGAGAACGTAAGAAAGCCCCATACAATTCTATTTCTAAATATGCATTGTTTAAACTACTACAACATAAGTCCATTCCATTGTATCCACTGATCAAGTAAACTACTTCGTTAATCGTATCCATGACAACAAAAAAGAAAAACACCACACACAACGAAGTTCCCTGAAGAGGGCCTATAAATATACTGAATAAATTAGTATTTATAGTATTCTGCAGATTCAATGATACTTACTTTCGCCACTAAGCTCACCACGTTCATATCAGATAATGATATTAATTTAAAAACAATTACGGTCGCACTATTTCATAGTCATACCACTATACTTGCGATTAAAAGACTGTTTAGCCCATACTTGCGATTGATAGACTATTTAGCCTTAAGAAGTTAATTCTGCCCTCACTATTATTCGATTCGATTAGTTGACAAAATAATATCTACTGAACTCCACATTGATCACATTCATTATAATATCATTTAGATAATTATTTATCGAATTAAGTATGAGACTGGTCCAAGCTCAAAGCATACGGTGGAAGTTAAAAATGTGTGCATTTTCTTATCCAAATCATAATAGAAAACTTCTAATACAAAACTTCGACATACACGTATATTATTTCTTTTTTCAAGAACAAATTATAATAACCCATTTTAAAAAAAATCGGTGAATAGGTATGCATTAAATTAACCGAGGCTGCAAAACTAAACTTACGTTCGACAGTTTATCATTGGTTAACAAAATTATTATCTCGATGTTTGGCAAGTCCTTAGACATGAAATATTTCAAATAATTTCAGTGCCTTTGAAATATAGTTGTCTACTTTGACTGTGATATTACAAGTGCAGTGAGTGAACAGGAACCTAAAACTTATTTTTCCAACTCCATCCATAATATTAAACCCAATAGCATTTTCCGCGATCGTACATGTAAGTACGATGAGCTCGCTACCGGTGTCCTTATAAACTATTAACGGATATATTTCCTATATACCTATTTACCGACTAGTTTTTGTTTACAATACTAAATAATATAATAAATCATGTGCAAAATATCTCTGACCTTGTGTGGTTTTCGTAGTAAACTGTCGCCGAACCCGTATACAGTAGCTGCTGTGTGTCCCGGCGCCGGCAGGAAGGACTTCAGCTTGTCCTTATAATCAGACGTCCTTCTTAGTGACCCGGCCGAAGACGCGCGCGTGGCAAATAATCGGTAGCTAATGTTGAGAAACAGTTTTACTTGAAATATTCCAGCAGCCTCTCCGTGTCGATTTTCTTGCCAATCACGTGGTTATTATTTTTCTTTGGTCGTTGGAATTTTTCATTAGGAGGAAGAAAAAAAAACTCGATGTTTCTTCATCTGATGTGAAAGAATTACCGTTTAGCCAATTTCTTTAACTTACACCACCGTTAAAATTGTTGAACGTATTGCCCGGTACCACTTCTGAAATATTACAGAAAGTAGGTCAGGGATTGGTCGAATTAGTAGTCTGTAGTTTTGATGACTCTTCATTCCGGTAGAGCTTCGCCTTACAATCAGTTCAGGGTGGAATGAATTCACATCTCGCTTTTATACAAGAATAACCAAAATACTATGGGAGTCAAAACACTTACATTCAAACTAAAAGACAAATTATCTTGACTACGACAATATTACAATTATCCAAAAATAAATAATTAATCATGTTTTACGAAATAAATTTATATCTAAAGTAATTGTACGCGTTTTAAATACAAATGAAGTCGTTGTGGTATTTAAATGATGGCGCTAGTATTTGATGTCCGGTTGTCATATTCTCTGTAGTTGACGGGGACGACGTCACATCCTGGGTGGATGTGACGTCGGCTGTGCTGTGGTATATGGTAACAGATTCGAACCCGCGACCATTGGCTTGGTAGTCCGGTGCGCGAACCACTAAACCAGACGCTCGACAAACATACGAATAAACAAACATCCAAAGAAGTTTAGTACACGCATTATTTCCATGAGTACACTAAAGACTCGTGTTTGTCTAGTGTCTAATGTTTTGACATCTGCCGGCCCTAGCGAATAGTGCCGACATCGTCTTTCGCGGACCGATTACACTTATCTTTCAAAGTTAGTCCTTACACGAAACATTTGTAATTGATAAGTAGGCATGCTTTGACCGTTCTTTTTAATTAGTTTTTTTTTACTGTTATAAATTTAATTTTTAACTACAAAAACTTTAAACGTTGAAACGCAAATCAAGCGATACTGTTGATTGAATATGGTGTCGCGATATCAGGCAGCAATCTGATTTTTAACCACCCTTACATTTGTAACCGAGATAATTTTCAGATATACTCTGGAGGGCGGGATATTGGATTGCTGGCTTATATACGTCGCTTCCACGCAGATAATTATACATGTCGTGGCAGCTTTTAATTAAGGCAACACTGTAAACATGTTTATATGTCATTGTATTTGTGCTAATGTAGGTGTATGTCTTGTTAGCTGTCCATAAATAAATAAATAAATAAATATGGTGTTAAGAAGAACAGTCGGTCCGATAACTAAAAGTCAATAAATTTGTAATATCACTTGTGATTGTGACATGTAATATCACCTCTTCGGTAATGTTGCTTTTATTATAAGAACCGTATAAGTCTAAAATTGAAGATTTCCACAGCATTTTAACATAGCTTGCATAAACTTAGTTAAGTCACTCAACTTCCTTATTTTGAAATAAAATTATCACTCTTATCAAGTAATCTTTTGTGTCGAGTATACTTAATTCTTGATTTGCGACTGCTCGTTTTATTATCATGATCATACAATATTATTTGGTGACCTTTAACTGAGTAGGCGGGATTTAGTCCCATTTCGATTCTTTTTATATTAAAAAAATATTATAAACCGCATGATTTAATAAATTACTATATTTAACGTACTTATTTCTACAGCTACCATCGATTTCCTTGGTAATTATCGTGTAAATCTATTTTTATCTGACTCAGCACGCAAACTCCATGTCTATATCTCGGATTTTTTCTCATGATGCACTTACAGATGTCAAATCATTAACATAGGTACATCAATTAAACTTGTAGAGCAAAGGTTGACTATACTAATGAATATTTATTTACTTACCTATTTTATTTATTCATTTCTACATACATAACATTGCATTTTTGCATATAAATCAAATTACTAGTAGGTAACAGTTCATTGCCCTATGAATAATATGATATGATTATAATGAATTAGAAAAATAACTCTACTAGAATAAAGTTCGCGTGGACTGGTCGGTATGCACGAGACTGTAAAGCAGTCATTAGGATCAACATGTACTCTAAACAGGACCAGAAGGTCTAAATAGAAGTGTTGTTTTTGCGCCAAATTACGCTGTAATAATGAAAAAAAGTTAAAGTAACTTGAGCTTTATAAGCTCATATTTAGGCCTAGGCCTAGGCCTTTAGTAGGGTAGGGCTAACCTTTAGCACTTGGCACGGTCCGTTCACGCCCACTAGTGAGCAGCCCTGGCTGCAGAATCGGCTGTAGAACCTGTTAGCCGATTAAGGCTTCTGATTTTTGCACACACTAATATATCTAGACAAGCTCATCATCATCGTAGAGTGCTATCGTCTACAGAAGTTAGGAGAACTGCATGTGAAATCTCGGGCGGTCACTGGCTGGTATTCGATTTCGAGATAGCAGAGGCCCGTCCAATCTCTGACGTCGTCAAACTATTTGCGTCTTTGAAGACCTGGGGCTCTTTATTCTGGTATTTGCTTCTCCAGGATCCGTCTTCCTTTCGCAGATGTCCGAAAAAGGCAACTTTCCTTTTCCTGATCGTGTACATGAGATCCCTATTTGTTCCTGCCTTCTGCAAGATCGCTAGAAGTAAAACTTATCCATAGGATCGTAAACATTTTAAGAAGGATCCACATCTCAAATTGGAACCTGGTGAAGCTGTGCAAGGCCTATAGCCAAAAGCATAATAAGTTAATTTAAAATATGTCGAAAAATTATCATTTCGCAGTCAATATTCTTTCAAATAAACTTCTTACAAGCTCTATGCCTTCTATCTTACTTAGTATGAAAGTGCTGTTGTACTATAATAATGTAACCTTTAACTGCAAAGCAATTTGTGAAACAAAGAAGAATATTCTACACTTATCAAACTAACGAGTAAGTTAAACAGTAAATCAATTGTACCCACTCCCGATAAAGTGGGTAAATGATGACAAAATGTAACACAATGTTGATATTCAAAGACATTTTTAATTTGTGTTTATGAAGACTCATAATTAAGCATTTGGGGTCAAAGGCTTAGATAACAGTAAATAATTGAAGAATGAAATTGAATAATATTTATAATGAGAGATATTGTAGTTGTAATTAAGTTTTTAGAATGTTAGGTGTAACGATATGCAATATACAGGGTCTCAACCAGCCCCCCTAGCACGACTACCAAAACACGATATCATATAGCGATTTATTGACACCAACTGTAATTTTTTTCAAAAATATTATAGATAAAGCCGCCGTTTTAAACTTTTATCGAAACAGCGATCATAACATGTGACGTCACCGGCACGGCAATTCAACATGGCGGCTATATCTATTATATTTTTACAGTTGGTATCGATAAATCGCTATGTCATATCGTATTTTGGTGGTCATGCTACTCCTAGCAGCCTGAATGATGTGGTTTTAACAAGTGGTCCTTTTTATACATATAGAGGTAAATAACTTTTACCACAAGTCACGTGCTAGACAAGAAGATCCGATATGTACCGTGACGTCACAGTACACGTCCGCTATAAATTTTTCATAGTAAAATTTGTTGTAGAAAGAGACAGGTATACCTCAATTTAATTACTGTATTACGGTTATTTTTTACGTAAAATCAATTTTGTTTTCACTAAAAAGCACTATTATTTTCTAAAATATAGTAAAACTTTTTTTTTTCATGCATATTCCCTTTTGTCAAACAACAACACAAAACGATAAACTCGACTAAATTTATTTTATTATTAATGATACAGAATATGTGTTTTTTACAATTAGATGTATAAAGATTACATTTTATGGATGACCTACTTTGAGAGCTACCAGAGGAATCCAAAAAAAAAATTAACGATGGTCCTTAATAAACCATCTCAAATATTTTAAGGTCGTCACTCGCCACGCAATAAGTTTTTACAGTGACGATCCCACGGTAAAACAATTAATGGTTTCTATTAGATAATAATGCAAACCCACAATTAGATAATTATATCAACGAAGTACAGTCGCAGTCTGTTGTGATGATAAATAAACACAATGGTGAATTGAATGCTACACAGTTCTACTTTAAACCATCCTATTGTCCTAACTACATCAAAAATCTCTAATAGTATATGTAGACTGTAAAAATATGTCTGTACATTGAACAATATTTAATTAATAAATTATTTGTTTTAATCTATATATCATAAAGAACAAGCCATTTTTTATTTCTATCTGCTGTTAAATAATAATACAGGGTTACATTGCAAAGGGGTGCCAAATCTTTAGGAGTGACTCAGAATCAGTAACTTAATCGAAGTATGCAAAGAAAAAATTTTTTTTTCACATTTATCTATTCCTATCAGCTGTTAAAAATCGAACACGTGGATAATTTCAATTTAACTTATTCATGAAAAAATTGCACTGTATGTGCACTGCGTAAGGTCCTAGTTGGCTCGCCGTACCTACGCCTCTGATGAATGTCAATGTCAATGAAAATCAATTCATTTATGAAAATATTATGTACATTCGCAAAAACCTGCATCTTTTCCCTAAGAAAAGTGACAAACATAATTTTAATACCCGGAATAAAGATAAACTTGCTGTTTCAAATTTCAGACTGCATAAAGTGAGTAATTCGTTCATGGGGAAATGTATTCGCTTTTTTAACAAATTACCACAGTCTATTGTTGAACTACCCATGTTTGAGTTTAAATCGCATGTTAAGATTATTTTGATGAAAAAGGGTTATTATACTGTTAATGACTATTTAAATGACAAAATGTCTGGAATTAAATGCTGCCCTGCTCGCACAGGTATACATTATTTTCTTTTCCTTTTTTTTGTGGCAGCTAGTGGTGACTGAGTTTGTTCCGGCGTTTCTTCTCAGCACTTGCCAGATTGTCTGTGTCTATAAAAAATAAGGAGACATGTTCTGCCCCATATGGGCCAATAATGTTATTATTGACGTTTATAAGTGGCAGTTTTCTGCCCTAAACTGAATAAATGATTTTTGACTTTGACTTTGACTTTGAATGACCGCGCGGCTTTCGTTGTCTCTCTATTGACTTTATTTTCGAATATTTTTAGGTTTTTTTTTTGTAACATACGATTGTTAAAAATAATAACGATGTAGAAGCTTCTTTATATTGTTTCCTAGATCTTATTTTTAAATTTGGCACCCCTTTCCAATGTAACCCTGTAGAACTCGTGGAAAATTTACGGGAACGTATGTGCTTGTTGGCGCGGCGTTGGCGTACGCCTGGGATCTCTGATGATTTAACCCGTTAACATCCAAGCGGTCTCATAAGACCGCATAACAATAGAATTTCTATTGTGTCTCGTTTACGTATGCTTGATCAGTCAGCGCACCACGAATTTCTTTTTTTTTTGGAAATTTTAAAGTACCTAAGCATATTTTATCCCGTAATACGAAGATAAATTCAATTATGATAAAGTCGTATTTTTGTAACGAGAACAATATTCTATATAAAAATACCTTATTTTTCAAATTTGGAATGTACTACCTTTTAAAGTAACCCTGTATAAATGTCTGTCATTAAACAAGCCACCATAATACAAGCTTAGTTTAACGCTAAATAAATGGTGCGATTGATTTTTTTTTTACTATATCTAAGGCAGCCTAAGGAATTTAATATTTAAAAAGTCACAATTTTAAGTGGATGGAGCTGCATGCATTCGCTAGTGTAAAATGTATTACTTGTCAAGGTATTTGTGTAAAAAAGACATGAACATGATAAGGGTCATGTAAGCGAAATGAAATTACTTATTGGATTCGAACACGCGAAAGTCATGTAATTTGACGCAAGGAATTCTAAATGGCAGATTCTTTCAATTAGGCTGAAGACGCCTTGAATGCCTTTAAGTACTTAACATCAAGGATGCGATTTAAAAAAAAAACCTGCTGTTATCAGCTACATACATAACAGAATATATACATGTATAATTATGCAATTTAATAGGTAAAGCACGGTGTCGTGTTCTTATAAACATCAATGAAATACATTTTTCCGGTCATAATTAACTTATTGTAGTCGGAGTGTTGGCATTAGACCACGTATTTTAAAAATATATTTTGTCTCGTTTTTTATTACATAATTTTAATATTCACATTTGATTTTTTAAAGTTTTAGGACCGTTTACATCATAGATATATAGAGGACCTCTCATACAAACTTCCATGCCCAAATTCTATAAAATAGATGAACCAATTCTAATTACAGGTATTATTATTTTAATTTGACCTTTCAAACATTTTCTTTACTGCCTTAGACTTACGTATTCTTATTTATTTATGGTTAATTGGAATTTGTTTTATCGATTTTGAACTTTAATGTTTGTATGAAAAGCCCTGGTATGTAAACACTAGAAATTATAATATTAAATAATAATTAACCTGTAAAATAAGTGCCTTAAGTGCTTTTATGTATTACTTACTCTTTCCTTAGAATAGACTTAATTTCACTTAAGTCAAAGACTAAATCGCTGGTTTTTAGTAGTTTCGCACCACGAGTTATTCGCCCCGCGGGGCGAATCGCCCAAGACCTTTTTTAAATGGGTCCTTTCGCACCACGGGGCGAATCGCCCATGAACTTTTTGTAATGGGTCGATTCGGACCGCAGTGAGGAACAAAACAATTTGTACAAATAAAGAATTGGAATCGTTACGTTTTTGTTATGAGTCTAAAGCGGACTAGAAAATGAGCATTGGGTCGTTTCGTCCCGCGGTGCGAATCGCCCAAGAGCTCTTTTTAAATGGGGCCTTTCGCACCGCTGTAATCACTGCGGTGCAAAACGACCTATTTAAAAAGAGCTCTTGGGCGATTCGCCCCGCGGGGCGAATAACTCGTGGTGCGAAACGACTAAAGACCCAAATCGCTGCGTTTAAACAGTTTATAATGCAAGATTTCTGCTACAATTATTATCAAACACATGAATAGAAACATCAAATCGGTTGCACTCCCATACGTTTTGCGTATCTAACAAGGATGTCAAGATAAATTCATTGTTCAAGTCTTTAACGTCTCAAGTTGTCAACTACACACCTTCCCATTTTATGTATTCTGGTAACATTATTTCGTAAGTAATGTTGCCAGGGTTACAACATTTTGGCACTGATATTGACTATTTTGTAATTCTGCTTAAACATTCCATTCCACGTGGACGCCAAAGTATTAAAATATATTAATATAATATAATTTGAGACCAATAAAAGTTATATGAAAGCGCTTTAAAATTGAGCCAAAGTATACGACTTGTTGTAGTAATTATTATTGGTTTCAACTGCATTTAACTTTAATGGTACACACATTTATGCATTATTAGTTAAAATTTATTAAATGGCTATTAAAACTTTCTATTACTGGGAGGTATTGACATTTAATAGGGACGTTTATTAAGAGTTGTTACATTCATAAAAATAAAAGAAATGTAATGTTAAGAAAAGTATCATTATATACAATTAAAATATTTATAAAAATCTTGTCCTAATTATAGTCTGTATGCACAAAATGATGCATGCAAAAAATGTGTAATTAATATCTCGTGTCACGGTGTTTGTGGTCGCACTCCTCCGAAACGGCCTGACCGATTTTTATGATTTTTTAAAATGTATATTTGGTAGGTATGAGAATCGGTCTTAAAGTATATTTCATATGGCTAGGTTATCAGGGTGTCCTTATCATGAACCCATATTATCGTCATTATGAACCCTTGCTTCTCTACTTTCCAGTAATCGTCATCATATTTATGTATGTATTTTGTCTATGGAGTCTATATATTATATTAATACTGTGTGTAATTTATGCTATGATTTTATGTTCATTTTTGTTTTTTTTTGTCGCACCGCCCACAGAACATCTCTGTTTAGCCTAAAGACCGACTGGCAGAGAATGCCCCATGGCATTAAGTTATGGTATTAAGTTATTTGTGCAATAAAGTTTAAATAAATAAATATCCAGATTTTTTTCTTAGCTAAAAACCAACGTAATGAGCGCTCCGACTTCCGTGACCGCTTATCAACTAAAGTAGTATTATAGATACTATTACTATCATTTGAACGGAAATATCACAATGCATTAATTAATCTTTTCTACAATAAAACGGTATCAGTCTGCGTGCAACATTTTCTATCTTTATACGACTAGAAAATAGACCGTCGAAATGAGATCTTCCTCGTCCCCTGCGCTTGCAGTCCAGACTCTACACCTGCGGTAAATGCTGCAGATTTGTGGGACCAAGTTATGCTGGATTGCATTTCTGCATCGGACCTAGATATACATAGAACGGCACGTGGTACGTACGTATATTAACTGCTTATGAGTTGGCAGTGTGTATCAATGATGCGATAGCATACATTGACAGGGACCGTTGCGTGTGAAACGTCATAAGTGCCTATCTTGATTGAATGAAATTAGTGTTTATTTTAGCTGGACAAAGTTGTTTTTCTTTAACGCGTTAAATATTCGAGTGTGTGGGTGAGCCTATGGAAATAGATGTAGTTTGATAGTGACATTACGTTAGAGATTTAAATATGCATCGCCCTGCGACATTGTAGCAAGCTTGTTGCTATTTGGCCGGTCGTTTTATAGTGTATAACTTCCTTATTTTGATACTAACGTCGCTAAGTTACGGCCTGTTCGAATATAGATTCGTCTGGCATTCAGACATTTACCCAGGGATTATCTGGTTAAATAAATTTGTTCATAATAAGTTAGTTGTCTACAATGATATTGCAATGAATGTTTATTAAACTATTTATATTCATTTAGCCCATGAGCAATACCAACATCGTGTATTTTGCAAAGTTGAAATTAAAGGCTACGGATAAATAAATGAAATGTGAAAAATTACAAAAAAACTTCAAAGGAGGTGTATATGATTTCGCTCCGTCCCGTCCGTAGTCGTTTTTTGAATCAGGTAGGTACTAATTCAAAAACAATAAACTTAAGTTTTTGCCTTATTTTAATGCTAATTGAAATTACTTTGCCAGATTTATTCCTCCTGATCATAAAGCTACGCCACATTAGATTCAATTCTATTTATTCATCTGCCTTGTCGACTCTGATGGATGAGGACTTAAATATATTGCAGTCAATGGCTGGAAGCTAAAGCGTTTTGCTAATTAATTTAACCAGAATTCTAATTATAGTAACATGTCGAAAAAAAAAAACGACAAAATACATTAAACATTCTCTTGTATCGAAACATCGGATGAAATCGATTGCGTTCTCGAATAAGGTCGGTCTACTATTACGAGTATTGCTAATCTATAACATTTCAAGGGTGTTAAAATTGCTGCATTATAACATGCCATCCGTATTAGTAGTTGATATCTATATCGACCAACTATATTTTCAGGCAACAAGGCAGTTGACAAAAAAATCGAAAATGTTCGAAATGATATTCTAATCAGAAATTATTATATTCATTGTTACGCAAATCTTGTCTCAGAACTGCGTCTGATATTTGACGCCTAATAACGTCTTCAAACGCAGAGTTTAATTTAATACCAACATCATCAATCTTCCGAGCAGTATATTGGTCAATTGTCTGCACCGATAAAGGCCATTTACGATCAATCGAGCATGATAATAAATGGCTCGAATCTGTTCAAATGATCTCCTTACACATCTGTGTGAGATGTTAATCTTTTGGTACAGTTTTGTTATTTTTAATTTCCATTAATAAGCTTAGTAAAAGCAACTCTTCTTTTTCGGAAAATAACATTTTGGATCTAATAAAGTAAAATATTCCACAAAACTTTTGATGAAACGTTGAATGTACTAGCAAACCGCACTTATTTGTTACGGATATCTTATAATTAGTGACTTAAACACATGCCTGATGCCCTCGGAATATACGTACCATAGAAATAATTTCTTATTCTTATGCCCGAACCATGAACCCAATCGTAGGCTTATATTTATTGCATACATAAGCGATATTGTTTTCACGTCAAACTTAAAATTGTTGAAATTATACTTCTAAGTAGATGGTAGGAGCTTTGAAGAAGGAATAGGGTAATTTGAGCTGACAGCCGTTATGAAAGTGACAAGTTGTCGGCGGGCACTGCCTATTACAAAGAATGCCAATTAATTTCACATTCTTATGTTGCGGGGAATTGAAGTGTAAATGTTGTTATGAGGCATGTCAAAGTATTGCCTAGTTATACTTTGACATGTTAATGCTCACAGGGAAAATAGGACTTGCATAAAACATGCGAGGAGGGGACGGATTGATAAAGCTGTTTTCTGATTCCGACTCTAGCGACACCGTGGCTTGGCATTTTTACTCGTTCGTAGATCAGTCTATACTAAAACTTTACCAAAATTCCTAAGTTTCTGCTTGAAATTATACCATCTAACAGGGTAACCACTACTATTATTACTATATAACAATTGTGCGGGGTAAGGGAAAACGTCCCATTCAGATAATACTGGGTGTGTTGGTCTTAAATTATCTGGTTTTCTCAGACCAAGTGTAACGGAGTTCCCATGGCGATCGCTTCAATCAAATACTTGCTTCATCAATACTGCTTCTGTAATATAACTCTGGTTCAAAGATGTCTGGTTCGCCGTCTCAAGGTTACGAAGGTCTGATGACGATCGTACAAATGTAATATCTACTGTAGACTTGATTCTGTAATTAATACACCTATAAACTGGTCAAAACTTTAGTACGAATAATAATATTCAAACATGTGCGCCAGACAATACAGTAAGGAATTAACATACTTTTGACTGTTATAAATAGTATTTTTTTGTTGATGTGTAATTAACAGTAATCGGAATTCGGTGACTAAAACCTAAACTTTGTGGCGAGACATAACATAGAGTTGTTACAACCACCAAATCTTCAGGTTACCCGAAAAGTACGAAAAATTCCCATGTTTACTTTATAACAGTAAATTATCTAATATTATTATTTTTCCAACATACCTTCGTATTTACGACAAACAAAAAGCATTTTTTTAAGTGCCGACTAGGCGTGACCGAAAACTACGCGCTTGACAGGGGGTTTGCAGCGCACGACAACTGTTTTGATGCGTGTTGCTTTAAACTGTAATTACGTGTCATGCCAAAATGTTAAAAACCTATTGAATAATAACCGTTCTTCTATTGTTAACATCAGAATACAATATTGGCTTATTATATTTTTTATAAAGTTTAAGTATGTTTTTAAATAGTTTATATGCAACGTGCAATTTTTAAACTAATGTTAGAAAAACCTTATAGATACCCAACGAATGATCTGAAATGATGATGATGATGAAGAGGTCTAATTAGAGGTGAGGCAGCTGTACCTATATCCTTAACTTCTGCAGTACAGAGTGTCAATTATAGGGTCCTTATTGAGCGTTGTCTTATAAGGTTATCTCTGCCCTCTGTAAAGACAAGCTTCAGTGTCGTGACCTACAATGTAGTGACCTGCACTTTCAAGGTGCGATCTTAAGCATTGCTCCTTGAATAAGTACAGCTACTATTCACGTATGATTACGTAACGACGGAATCATAATCATCATCCTCAGGCTTTGGAAGTTCACTTCTGGACATAGACCTCACTTAAAGAACGCCACAGCGAACGACTCTGAGAAGTTTGCATCCAACAGCTGCCTGTAACCTCTACTAGGTCGTCAGTCCACCGCGTATAAGTCCTGCCCACGCAGTATCTTCCATTTCCATTTCCATTAACCTTTCTTCCCCAACGGTTGTCAGTTCCACTAGAGATGTGGCTTGCCCATTGCCACTTTAGCCTTACAATTAAAAAGCTATGTTGGTGACTTTGGTTCTTCTACGGATCTCCTCGTTTCGGATCTTATTATCTATTATCACTATTAGGACGTTGGGTGTATTTGAGCTTGTTAAAAGGGCCAACAAGTCATCACTGGGCGCATGCACGGCTTTTAGATTTTATAGTCTTTAGTCTCTGGGGGATATCAGACGAGTGGATATCACAAGGTTTCCCGAACGCTGCCCAACCGAGTTGGATTCGTCTTGTTTAGAATATGTTTAATGACTGATGATGATGATTGATTTTAATCTCGTAACAAAGATACAACTAAAAAAAAAAACTATACATCATAAAAAAGACCTAAAATAATGTAAGACTGACGTTGCAATAAACAGGCGATTAAAAAAACCTACAGACTTTCTGTTTTTTTTACCAATTCCGAAACCAGTTTCGGAATTCCGGAGTTGTGTGCCCAATATTGTAAATCAATTCCGAAGTTGAAAAGTATCCGATTTTGCAAGCCCTAACTGCCACATAGTAAGATATAATTGTCGGCCATCGACTTACAAAAAAGAAGCGCGTTTGCCGGATTCCACTTGGGAGTTATGGGCGACAAAAACAAGACGGATCCCTGCCAGACTTCGATTTGGCGTTTAGTGATGTCGATGCCGTTGTTATCGATTGGTAAAACCTTTTGATGCTTAAAATCATTTACTGTAAGTTAGAATTATTTTGTTTGTTTCGTTATCATAATTTGAGACTTTTTTGTGGATTATGATACTTTTCGCTGGAGTCATATTTTCTGGAAGTCACTGGGGGAGGCCTATGTTCAGCAGTGGACGTCCTATGGCTGAAATGATGATGATGATGATGATGAAACCTGTATAGTAGACGTAAAGTATGTCTATATACGTCCCACTGCAGGGGACAGACCTTACTTCAATTATATGGTGGTTTGGGCCATATACCACAACGCGGACCCATTGCGGATTAATGTGTTGGGGTGTTGTAAAGCCAGTGACTAAACGCCACTTTCAGATCTGTAATCAAGTCGCTTTAAGGTCTTTGACTGGGCTATACGACTAGTATCAAGTGATACCTACTAGCCAGGACGAACTTTTAACGTGCCTTCCGAACCATGGAGATGTTTGTGATATATGTCACTAAATAGGGTTGAAATGGTTACTAATCCATTCACAACGGCGGCATTGATTGCTTAGCTTAAGTAACTTACATAAAAGCCTTAAAGACTAATCGTTGTTGCTACCATAATTTTCTGTATAAGTGAAAACTCATTTGTTTTCGTGGCAAATCTTATATTACTAGTGTTTAGCGTTTTAAAATATCGATACTTTAGCAACACTACAACGGGGTGCTACTTTTTAGCTACAAATCTTCGTTTAGCTGCTATTTATGGCATTCGAAGCGAGCCGTCTTAATTGACCGAACTGAGAGAAAATTCTTGTTACTGTGGCGCACAGGTTGATTGTTGTAGTGAGTAAAAAGGAGAAGGCAATCGCGGACACTCCATTAAAATTGACAAGAGAGTCATTGTGGCTTTCCCAGAGACGCTTATAACTATGACTGTAACAATATGGTCAATTGTAATACGTAAAATTACTCGTAATTATGCAAACGCATGTGGGTAACCTAGATACTATTTATTGCAGACTAAACAAACAATAATACAGGAAAAACATTTAGAACTACACAATTTATACGGTCTTATTGCTAGATGTGACAATCTTCAGTTAGAGGACAGTTTAACTACAGTTGAGAGGGTAAGGCAGTGAAGAGTCCCAGAAATATAATATAATGTCCCGAAAATATTACGAAAAAACAAATTAATTTTGTGATATGTCGGTGCTTGGTGTTGTGGGCTTGGAGTCGGAAGGGAACTCGGAGAAGCTATCTAGCAGTGGATGTTATAAGCCTGATTTGATTTATTCAGCCTATTTATTTTAAGCATTAATCTTACGTATACCAATATATATATAACCAATGTATAATACCGGTATATCCAGGCACAATAGATTTTTTGCGTTAATCTACGTTCCAGCATACGAGTTATGTTATAACAAACCTATGACTTACAAATAAAAGTTATAACTATAGTATCTATTCACTATTTTTAATAGGTCAGTTATGCTGGCACAACATGTTCTTACCGTAACCGTATTAGGCCTCGGTACAAATTAGATTTAACAATTTTTCTATTCTCGGCAATATGTCTCGGACAGCAGTGGTTTACGGCATACTTTAGATTGCCTGTCGCTTTATGAGACATAAACTCTAATAGTGCATTAAAAATTTAAGTACCATTAAATTAGTAGCAGATATCGTACATTTCTTTAGTGCTTTCCCATAAGCTACAAACGAGGAAACCACATCAAATGCTTTATTAGCAATACCTATATTGGTATGATTCCACTAACTCACACTGTTGTAGTTACAATCTCTAAGATTTGTTAAGGATATCACCTGAGTACCTATTTTTTTCTAGTGTCTAGTTCCAAAGCACATTAAAGAAGAGTCTCCATAATACTACCAGACGCAACGTAAGAAAGTAATGGAGTCCACATGCGAGATAGTGGCGAGTATTACTATTTTTTATTATTTGCAAGAGCGCATAAAGAAAGTAGTTTGCAGAAGCGATTTTAATTTAAAGCGAATTGCTTATTCAAAAGCGGATGCGTGAAAACGGCCTCAACAAGCAATAACGACAGTGTAGCATTCTAGGGAAATATATTTTTAAATTTTCTATCTTATTGTTTGTATTGTATCTTTGTAATTTTTCTTTAATTGAGTAAAAAGAAACGACAAAATATTGTAAAAAGTTTTCGTTTTCGTCAAATTTGTAGAAAGTTTTTTTAAAATTAAAAAATTAAGGCTGGCCTATATTGAAATCGGTGAGAAGGCCCCTTAGTTTAAAAAAATCCGTTTTGTAAATGGCACGCCTTATGGTTAGCAGCTGTTATGGCCTATCGTCGCTTGCGACACTATGGTTACAGGGCCTTAAACAAGTTTTGATACGGTAGTTTGGTCGTTATTGGTTGTTGAGGCTAAGCAGGTATCCATGTCTGCTCGTTCGACCAATTGCATCGATGACCTTTGCTCACATTCAGCGGTGCTTGCAGCCCACTGGGTGGTGCACCAATGGCGTTTGTACGAGCGGTCGCTGTGCTCGCTGCTGGAGCTGCAGGCGCGGAAGGGGTCGTCGTACTCGATGTGCTGCTCGCCGCGGTACGTGCTCGCGCCGGAGTACGCGCCGCACATCCTGCCGCTGCCGCTCACGACGCAGCGGCCGTCGCCGCCGCCGGCGCACTTGTAGCGGTGCGACCCGCCGCCGAGGCAGGTAATGTACCACTCATTTGTTTTTATTTAATTTCTCTTTTTGGGTTCCGAAAGTCCGAATGAAAACAAAAACGGAAATCAACGATCACTCGTGTGCCTGACTGTCTGTAACAGACAATTTTCTCCGAATCTACGGGACCGATTAAGATGAAAAGACTTCGAACTTTTTTGTATGGTGCCTGGCATACCTCAAGTTGCAAGTAACCTTAAATAAAGTTATTTTAGTGAACACCCATGAAACATGCGTTGATCGAAAGAGAAAATCAAACGTAAGTTATATACTATGTTCAGAATGTTTGTATGCTTCAAAGGTGTGCAGTGTCCACTAAAATAACGTTATATATGGTTACTTACAACTTGAGGTATGCCAATTAGGTTCGACGCCTTTTGGTACACACATCCATTTCTGTGACCCAAACATAAACAGATAATTAGGTACCGGATAACTTAAATAAGTTTTGAATATGAGGGTCACTTATGGGGACAATTTTGTCTTACTGTACCATGCGACATATCAAATTAAATAGCTTGTTATTTATTATCTCAAATAGTTAAAAAGTCACAGGTCACGAACCGAATTTTAACATTAAGTCCGACACGTAGAGATCAATATGAATTGAGAAAAATTGACGTTTTGTGGTAGGCTGACGAGCTTTAAAATCAATAGCCTTTCAATTTAAGAAAATTCTATAAATGCAATCTCCAAAACTACTGTGACTAAAATAAAAAAATAAAAAACAATTTACCTCGGGATTATACCTATAAGAAATTATTCTCTTCATGCGAGGTCGACTTTTTTTTCCCTTTGCAATGACGGTAGCCTGTGTGAAAATAAACCTTTTTTGTTTTGACCTGACGGCAATTTATTAATATTTGTGGCCAGTAATAGAATATATATACTGTGCCGGTAATCCTTAATGTCAACTGTCAACTGCCTTAATGGTATATCACCTAAGGTTTTCGCGCGAAAAGCTGAACGTACACTTTCCTCGACGGACTGGGGAGTGTTCAATAAAATGTTGAACTCACTTTTAGCAAATGATACTACTTGTACTGCATGTTTTAGTGTTATTTGTCATTTTATTATTTAGTTTGCATCTTGCGTTTTACACTACAGAGTGCGTAACTATGTTCGTAACCTATTTCACTCGAGTAAGCGCATAGCAAGTTAGTTAGTATCCATATCAATTAACGTGTCTTGTAATCAAATTCAGCTTGCTTATCCGTTGGGCTATGTCAGCAACTTTTGTTCGTTTACGAATCTCCTGATTCGATCTCGCAAAGAAACGCTGATCATAGCCCTTTCCAAAGCACGCTGTGCATCCTTGAGCTTTCTTATGAGGCCCATAGTGAGAGGCCTCGTTTCAGTTCCATATGTCATTACTGGCAAGCGCAGCGTACGTCGACCTACAAGGTGGACAGACGACCTGGTAAAGGTTGCAGGAAGCCGCTGGATGCGGGCCGCTTTCAACCGGCCAATCTGGAAGTCACTGGGGAAGGCCTATGTTCAGCAGTGGACGTCCTATGGCTGAAATGATGATGATGATGATGTAATCAAATTGTACCTTTGCGATAGAGCTTCTAGACGACTAGTGTTATAAATAAAAACTATATTAGAGTTGTTCTAATGAGCTGAAAGAATCAGGGCAGAAATTAGTTTAGTTTATTTATAAAAATTGCAATTATTTAGTCAATCTGAGAGGGCTAAGTAAGAGATAGGGCCTAGATAGTTGCATTATCTAGGTTGTGGTTTCGATACGTGGTCAAATGCAGTCGCCCTAGATATTTGCCTTAAAACTTCTCTTTCTTGAGCGTTATGAAAGGTGTCGATCACTAAATGGGTTAACCACCACAGATGGAGTAAGGTTGTATATAGAAAAATCGTTTTTTTGTAAAATATTTGAAAAGGAACTTATTTTTGCAGTATTGAAAAGAAGAGCTATTTAAGTATTTAAAACGTATCGATTTTAAAAACCAGTAGATAATGAATGAACGAATCGTAAGATAAAAAGTTTTATGTCAGTGTCCTCTGTCTAATCTTTGTCAACAACTATTTACGTGCCAATTTTATTCTTTCATATTTTCTACTAAAAGAAATAGAAAAAGTAGTTAGTACGACTACTAGTACGAATAATATTGAGTTTAGGAATTCGTAAACGATTGTTACAATTTCGTATGCAAATTGGAATACTGATGCTTTAAAAATACGTCTCCTAACACACACACTCAACCCAATTTTTGTACGATGAAAAAAAATCTACATCACATCGCCTTTTTAAATATTATTTTATTTATATATATTTTTTTTTATTAATTTGTAAGAACGCAGAGTAAATGAATGTTTCAGTCGGTTCCATATTTTCTATAATTTAGTTCCATATTTCAGTTACTCTTATGCATTTCTCGTCGAACGAAATCAAATAGATGTTATCGAACGAATAAAATAGTAAACTACATTCGATAAATGATAAACAAAGAATGGAAGACGCGTAGATTGGGATCAGTCAAATTGAAGCATTTGCGTTGTGAGAGAAACAAAAACTCGGATACTTAACCAACAAAAAAATCAACTTTAATTCTATACCGTAGATTATAATTACTTGTAAAAAAGATTTGTACCTTTTAAAATTCTAGGTATATGATATATGCAACGCTCGCGCCATTCGCCTTATACATATTTGTTTTGCGTGGTTCATTCAGACTTTATCAGCTGGCAGCTATGTCATACACATTTAAACAGGTTAAGTACGTTGTTTGAAGAAAGTTTACAATGAATACAATATTATCTTTAAATACACTTCTAATACTGGCGTAGTAAAATCATTATTAATTAAATTGTAACATTGTTATCTTATTAAAATGTTATTCTTAAAATTTTTACAAAATTAACGCCGCCATTTAGGGACAGACGTATGTTCTCAGAGTTATATTTAAAAAAAATATATTCGAGACTTGTAGAAAAAAGTCAAAAGAATGCCGATTGAAAAGAAAGATCAGAAGACGTATTTTTTATTAGGAATTCATACTTTGCGATTACACTTAATGGTTAATTAGAAGTCAAATGCTTCCATAATACTTATTGAAGAGTTATTTACCTAAAAAAAAAGTTTAGGTTAAACACATCTTCTATTGTCAATCTTTGGTAAAAATTTAAAGAATAAAATAATACGTGGAACATGGGATAACATATAGTCATTATTTACATTTACAATAGACTGTTGTTGACTAATTGAGTTCTCATCATTTTGATAATCGAGCCTAAAGACCCGCTTTGTATTCAGCTGATGTAAAGTTTCTGAGTGGAATATTTTTATTTTTCAACGCCCATATCAGGTTCCTTATTTTGTAAGCCTTTATCACTCAAGGCAAATCACATAAATCCTTATTTCAGATTAAGATCGAATTAACATTAATTATGTGATCACGATAACCTAAAAATTTACGATCGACGCTATAGTATGACCCATTAAAACAAATTTTTGGCTCTTATATTTGGTTAACCTCCGAAAAACCTAATAATTTATCAGATATTTTTAGTAATAGTATTATAAAGAAGCTATAATTTTGTAACTAAATATGTCCAGTGGGTTCCAGAATTAATCATCGGTAGATATTGAAAATAATACTTCTTTCACATTTAATAGCGAGAAAAATGATTACGATGATCGCTTTAAAATTATCTTGTTTTTCCCAGAAACATCTTTCGCCATTTGTATTTTGCAAAATAAAGGTTTGTTCACACTGCATAAATGCTTTAGTAGCGATAACTATCATAACTAGGTTAAAAAACTTGTATTCAAAAGAATAAATAAAATTATTAATAAAAAAAGACAAACATTAATTTACAAGTCGAAAATTAAGTCTTTCCGAAAAAGGACTCCTGAGACTCGCGTCGTTTCCAGAAATAACTATGATCCTAAATGCGATACAAGATAAACATTTTGCAACTTATGCTGCAGACTTCCTTACGATTTTTTTTCGCATCGCTCAGCAGTGGTAAATCTTCTACTACTAGATATAAAGGTTCTCCTTTCAATTCTTAAAATGTACCAAGGCTAAGTTCCAACCAAAAAACTTATTTATGTAAATGGATCCTACATTGCATAGACTGCTTTATTTTTTATCTGAAGAAATAATTGGAATCAATCATTCCAATTATTTGTAGGGCTTGTAGTCAAATTGTTACGTTGTTAAGTGCAAACAAGCTTTACCGATTACTTTTTAATACAAGTACTTACCTTGTTAATTTTGCATTTAAATTAAAAGGTAATTGGCGGTATAGACAGGTTTCAAGGCCCGCCGTATTAGGTAGACATTTCCTTTGAAGCCACTTGCGAAATTAGGGAGGTTAGCGTAAAAAAATAAAATAACAATTTTAAAATGTTTTCGTCGATACATTTTACATATTTTGTGCAACGATAAAAGAGAAAATAAGTTTTTGAAGTAAACTCACTAATGATGCATGATTTTTTATTTATAAATAATCCATTCGGTGCAAATAGATGGACCGATAATTTTACCATTTTCTTACTTTAATTTCTTCTACTGTTTATAAATAAATGACCTAGAATTTTTGTATTTTCTTAGTTATCATCCCAAATGTGTTATTATTGTTGGCAAAATTAAATATTAATTAAAAACTAAATTAAAAAATATTTATAATAATTGATGGATCTACAAGTACGTATAGTAAGTCAAGAGCTTTAAAGTAAGAAGTACCGTCCTCATAAACTAGAAGAAGAACGAACAGAACCGTTTCACTAAAACCGTGACACAAAACTGTCCAATTCTCTTATACAAACCATAAAATTGATTCGTAAGTGGTGCTAATTATTACAAAATATTGTTTAATGAATATTTACAAAAACGTAACATGTAGCTCAAAATTTCCTGCAGCGTTCTTTCTATATCTATGTGAATAAGGACCAAAATTAGTTGGTTGCACTTGGTATATTTAGGTCCGTCAAATTACTTACGGACCCCTCAATTGAAAATGATTGCTGACTTAAAATCGATTCATCAATTCAGTAGCTGCCGTAGCCGTAAACTTCAATGAAGAATTCAAAATTAGTATAAGCTACCGTTATAAATAACTTGTCACCTTGTTAAAACTATAGAACACACTTTTGTTTGTTCACTCAAGAATTAAGGCGAGCATTAGTCGTCAAATGTAATAGCGCGTAGTTTCAAAAGTTCTTATGCCCAAATTGTCTGAAAAATATTTGGATGGTCGCATTTCTAACTTTGTCAGTAAGAAATTCTACCAAAGTACGGAGAAGTCCAATATAAGCTAAATAAATATTATTATACTCTTTAATATGAAAATGTAGTAATGCCCTACCACGGCTCATTTGAGGACATCTTATATATAAAATTCTCGTGTCACAATGTTCGTTCCCGTACTCCTCCGAAACGGCTTGACCGATTCTCATGAAATTTTGTGAGCATATTGAGTAGGTCTGAGAATCGGCCAACATCTATTTTTCATACCCCTTAGTGATAAGGGTTGTCCACCCTTAACATTTTTCTTAAATTTTTAGAAACATTTTTAATTTCTTTATTTTTTTTATTATGTCGCATTAAAAAATACATACAACCCTAAATTTTTACCCTTTTATCACCAACCCCTATTTTTTAATAGCCATTTTAGTAATTTAATCATTTTAAAAATTATGAAGGGGCGGTACGAAGTTCGCCGGGACAGCTAGTATTTTATAATTATTTGTAAGACCATGTAAACCAAATGAATCGACAATAAATTATGATTAATGAAAGTGTGTTAAAAAGAAGTTTTGTGCATAACCACTCAAGTTTCTTTAACATTACTGGCCTGCTGCACCCCTACTGTGATAGCTGTTCTGTGAAACTACTGTTTTTACGTCTTCACACAAACCCTTGCCGCTTGCGGGTTAGGCATTACGGGGTGTAATGTAACATGTTACAAAGCGACCATTCGTGCAGTCAGTCCGCGGTGACGAGCAAGCAACGAGCCGGATTGACACGGATTTTGGCACTTGACGTAACAAAACGTGCTCATTATCATCATTATGCCCCAATGTAAGTACCTACCTAACATTCGCAACACCGGTTAGTACCCACCATAAGGAGCATGAGCATTATTGAGTCAGAGATGTCACAATATGACATTTATTCATATAATAAGTAAGCAAGTAAACATATAGTTGACAGGGATTTGACATAATAACTTTTTATTTTAAGCGATTATTACCGGTTTTTAAAATCAATGGGTTTTGTGTTCGAATTGTTTTCGTGGTGGAATTCAAGATTCATTTCTAATGTTTCAAAAATACGTTTCCTGGTAAAAGTGAAGCCAGGAACCCGCTAGATACGGGCCGCTTCCAACCGGCCAATCTAGAAGTCATTGGGGGAGGATTTTGTTTACCATTGGACGTCGTATAGCTAAAATGATGATGATGATCGCAGTCTAGTCGCCTAAGTACAAGCTCTGTATAATTTGGATCTGATGATTTGTATGGTACTTAGAATGCATTTATTTATTTATAAAAAATATATTATCGTGAGCTCTATGTGGCCACTTAGCCCTTATTTGTCATCCATGTCACTTATCGTATTTGTAAGTATTCCATAACACTTAACTTTTGTGGATTGGAGACCACTTTCATTTAAAAAACAGAATAATTGCAAGCAATTAGCCGTCTTTAGGTAATATTTTGAGCTCTGTCAATAATACTTATGGGCAAGCCCGGTCTGTGTACGCCGCAATACATCTTTTAGCTCAATTAAGTCATTACGCTTTTGTTTTTTGTTTACACCTATTTTACAAAGTAAAGCAACAAAAAAAAAAAAAATATTTTGAAAGCTTGCTATGAGGAGATAGTCAAGCATTGGCTCTGTTCTTGTGAGCGATTACTTTTAGAATGAAAGGCACAAAATAAATAAATATTTTGTGCCAATGGACACACATATTGTCATGATCTCGAAGTAATAAATTAACATCCATACGAGGCATCTAGCAACACACCCGGACTAAGCTTAAAAAAGGCCCCAACCGAGAATTAAACCCGGGACCCTATTTTGCATTCCAGGCGAATCACCGCCCCGCTACGCTATTTGGGTCTAAGTTCTATGATATATATATACTAATTAGTACAACTATGAAATACTATATACAAATAAAAACTACGAAAATAGAGAATTATAAAAATTATCCTCGTGGAAGGGTACCCAAGATGCTGGCAGCGTTACCTCGCTGGATTGCGATGCTTAGTCGCTGTATAGTATAGTATAGTAGTAGTAGACCGGCTTATAGGTAAATACTTTGACCTTAACCATTTTTAAAAAGTTTTGTTTAGTGTCTGTTTCTAGGTTAAATAACACAACTTCTAAACCTATTTACTGATAAAGAGTCGTTGTTGTTAAAGTAACGTACAAATAACTAAATAAATAAATTAAAAACATGTTCTTAATTGTGATTGTGACACAATAATTTATGAATCTATAAGCTTATGTCATAGTGTAAAACTGTATTACAAAAGCCAGTGGCTTTGACCATAAGGTGATATTAGGATAATGACAGATTATCATATAAGACCTTGTGTGTTCAGCACTTGAAAATCACAGTGATTAATTAAACCACTAACCATCGGTACTCAGTGTGCCCGCGGACCTTTGCAAAGGCTGACAGTATTGACTGATAGTATTTAAATAACCGTCCAAACAAAATATCGAAACATATTAAGTCATGTTTTTCATCATCATCATCATCATCATCATCATCATTTCAGCCATAGCACGTCCACTGCTGAACATAGGCCTCCCCCATTGATTTCCAGATTGGCCGGTTGGAAGCGGCCTGCATCCAGCGTCTTCCTGCGACCCTTACCAGGTCGTCTGACCACCTTGTGAGTGAAGTCATGGTTTTGAATAGGCGAAAATTATATGAAACTTACCTGCGCCCCCCCCCCATGGTATAGCGATTTATCGACACCGACTGCAAAAAAATATGATAGATATAGCCGCCATGTTGAATCGCCGTGCCGGTGACGTCACATGTTATGATCGCTGTTCCGATAAAAATTCAACATGGCGTCTATATCTATCAATAAGATTTGGTGATCATGCTAGGGTTGATAATATGCGTCTTTAACTCTCTTTTAAGCCTGCTTAATGGCAGCTTGGTCTAACATAAAAATGAATCGACTTTATTCCCCCCAGTGCAGAGTAGAGTCAATACAGTGTATGTAAATTATCTATTTTGGTATGATTTTTGTTACAAGATAAACATACAATCCAGATTTGCTTTCTTTGGAAATATAGGGTCCATAGTATATTTAGTGTTTTAAAAAGATCCATTACCAAAAAAGTTTGAGAACCACTGAATTAAACTGTCGAGTGATGATGTGATAATTAATAGAATCGGAATGTCATCGTGTGATGAGTGAGTTTCAGCGTCTAAGTAGAGTCTTTTTAATTGTTGGTTTAGGATGTTTTTTCGAAATAACTTTGTCATATTAACGCGATGTAACCTAACGTAGATTTATCTAAATTGATATTTACTTTGCAGTGATTCTCATTTTATACAGGCTGTAACAAAAGAGCGAAATAAATTAAAAGTACCGTCTAAAAGTGTGAAATCTAATAAAATTTAGATTATGTTATAGAAATTAAATGTTTGTGTAGTCTTTTTATGTTATTTTTATGTTAAAAGATAAGTTACTAAAATAAAAAATCTAACAGTGTCTGTATGTTAATTAAGTTATTATGACATCAATAATATCGATAGGATTCTAATGCATAAACTTGACACATTTATAATAAAAAATAACATGGCGTTTCGCAATTTTTTTGTTTCTTAAATGACACATTATGCTTAATTTATTGATCCGCTACTTTAACTCTATAACTATGTAAAAAATGTATAATCTACTATATAAAATGTTACTTACCTAAGAACATTTTATAACCAGCCTTTAGCTAACTCGCATTCCTTTATAATGCCAATAAATGTATTTTTAACCTCAAAACAGATGTTAAAGTTAAAGTCATTGAAGTGTAAAACCTAACACTAGTGTCACTCCTCCGATGGGGAGTAAACCTGTCGAATGGCATCAATAAACTGGCCACTCTTACGATCAGTTAAATGGTGCAAACAAGCACGTCAAACTGGCCGTTTAGAAAGACGATAAAAGATAACACCTTAGAAAAAAAAGGAAAAAAAGGCTCAAAATTACATTGACAAAATATTAAAATGTTTTAAATTTAAAATATGACCGTTCTAATTTATAGCGATGTAGCGACATCTATCTCGCTACATATAAAACTGACGTATCCTACATCGCGATATTAAAGTTATCGAAGCGATTGAACCATATATACAAGAACCCGACAAACAACCGTCGGGCAGTAGCCCACCAGACAACACCCGTCTGATCGGAGGATCCTCCCATTTTCAATGGTGGATGAGGAACTCAACACCCTGTCCCTTACACACCCTCCCAAAGCGAAGACAGAAAAATAATAGTCACAAATGGATGCGGCTTGCAAAGAAAAAAATATATTTTCTAAATTAATTTTATTTTGGTAGGTAGAATGTTCTCTTGTTCATTTATTGGGCTTCTAAAGTGTCTTGTTGCTGTATTCTGAGTGGCTTCTGCAGTGTCTGAGAAGTATGGACATGGAATGGTGGATGGAAAAAAATAAAAGGATACTTATTGATATTGCTCCAACCAAACTCACTAATAACAAATTATGTCATTTAAGGTTTCTTTTTTATCATTTTAAAATTTGGGCTCTATACATTTTTGCTTATTGTATTTTCTTAAAGTTATTGACTAAGTTCTGAAAGATTTATCGCTGTAATGCTAGTTTTCAGTAAGTATCAAAATATTTACCCCACTTCATGTTCTAATCCATTACAGCACATATCGCTGACTCGTTCTACGAGCTCTGTCGGTAACAGTGTCACATTTACACTGTAATCCGATACACGAGTCAATTCTTCATGGCCAACTAGATTTTCTGGTCTAGTTTACTATTTATTTAGTTAATTTCCTGTTAGGAGTGATTCTACTGTATACAAGAACTTTGACTTTAGGACAAAAATGGCAATCTACAAAAAAACTAATACATACTTTTTTTTATTACAATTTAACTTTCGTCCAATATAAAGTAGTTTCTTTAGCAACAGAACCATCCCTTAGAGAAAGTTAAATTATAAAAATATGAGGTCAACAGGAATCAGTAGAGTTAAATCTTGTTCGAAAGTCACTTAGGTACTAATAGTACCTATATGTGTAAAAGTATTTTGAATAATGTATTAATCATGCATCGCGAAAGTTTAAAAGTATTTTTTTGTAAATAAAACAACTTTTAGCTAGTAACTGGTGATAGACAAATAGTATCTTAAATGACATGTAATTTAAATATCGTTCTAACTGTTTTATTTTTAAATAATGTGTTCGAAACTACCGGAACTATCATGTAGTTAAAAAAAAAATATTCCCCCAAGGTAACAAGGCGTAAGTCAGTGCACTGCCGCGAGTGATGCAGATCTGTCGCAACGATATCATTGAAGATGCGCACATTTATCACCCAATTTCGGGGCGAACAGTGAAAAATAGTGACACCCGCCATTTTGATTTCCATATCTTCGCGCTCACCCCAGCCATTTATATTAATTACGCCCGATTAAGATCTGACAGAGGCTTCAATCACAAGAAGCGATTTGCAATTTGACGGAAAAACTCGGAAAGTAAAATGTACGCAATTATGTGTTGATGCATTATTCAGCGGGAACGGGCGACTGACAGCCGTCGCAAATTACTCGTAAAATATCAATTTTACGATTAAAGTATCTACATAAAATAACAAAAGTAAAGTTTTCTTGCCGTTAAAGGTTAGTTCTTTGTTTATTCTAACTAAATAAGACGAGTGTTGTAGGTATAGTATTTTGAATCTATTCCTATAAAATTTCAAACCTTTTTGCTTTTTTAAATTGTTATTTTTGTTGTTTTTATTTTACTAAGTTTTTTTATTCATTGGTAGAATTAACATTTGAAATACATAAATGAAATACGTTACATCGAAAACAATTGTAGCCTAAAATAATATAAAATTCAAAATTGTTAATAAAATACAATTTCGACAGGTTTGTTATATTTTGTGAACCTCATTATGCTTAAAATCTTGGGACTTTCTGACACTAGAGGTATACCGGAGATATACAGCACAATATTCCGTGGAAAATGCTAGAAATTCTAGACTAGTCCAGCTTTACATAAGTTTATAACTTGTGCAAACTTCTTACCTCCCGGTACGTACAGGAGCGTATGGACGGCATCGCACGCGGTAATAAAACCACCACTGCAATACAGCTATCTCACATTTTCACGCTCGTAAACCAGCGATAGAAAGGGACGGAAGCTTTTATAGCGCCCCGTCGCTTTTCGCAACAAAAACTTTTATTACCGGCTACTCGTATACGTAAATTACGCAGTCTTAGCATTAGTGAAAAAAGTTTCCCTATTTAATTTTCACTCGTAAAAATCGACTTTTTACTACCGCACTATTTTTCTTTAAAATATTACGGAATACAAACAATCTAAACTAGTAAAAAGGCTTACTCTAAATTCAAAAATATCAAATTAGGAATACCTACCTGTAATTGGTAGGTTATCGTCATTTAATTAATGACTGATGCCGGATTTCCTATCAATGCAGCAATGGCTTTAGTATTGACGTACAATACTGTTTTTATTGACCTACCACAAGCTCAGACTGAGACCCATTTAAAAATGGAACACGAGGCCGAGACGAAAGTCGTAAAATGAACCTCTTAGTGACGTGACACTTTATAGCATCGATAAACAACGTACTCAGTTGATTAAGAACGGATACTAAATATTACTAGTGGACTTAATGTAATTAGTAACGTTGAGATATAAGAGTAGTTTTCGGGTTAGTTCTTGTTCAAGATTTTACTCTACTGACTAATCTAAATATTATAACATAAAATGTTTACTTCTTTTAAAGTTTTTATAAATGAATATGAAAAGGGAATGGACGAAACCCAGGTAACTACGTTTAAAATAGTTGGTTTATGGACTCCTTATTGTAAAATAATTCTAGGTAGATAGTCTGATTATAGCAACAAACAAAAAGAGTATACCATCAAATCTAACACTAACAATTTGTAGATGATATAACACTTAAACAAATTACTTCAAGGCAGCGTGAAACATCGACGCAGCGTAGTTCATACATGTCATATGACATCACTACAAGGTTTGACGCGTCGTCTGCGAATCGTAAAACTCTTCGCACGTAAACGTCACCGTTGACACTAGGCAGCAGCTGCAGCGCTGCGCAGCGAACCTTTGTGTTGAGCCGTCTAATGGTCTATGGATTTACAGCCCCCGGGATTGCGCTTAAAAATTAATACGGCAGGTCGACGGCCTACGCGGATTTGGTAAAGAATTTGCGGCGGACGATGTTTCATTAACATAATGTGGTTTTATTGCGGTCTTTATTCTATTTTATGTCCTAAATGTTGCAATGACGTTGTTCATTTAATGTATTTCAGTTTATTCGACAGTTGAGACTTCATTATTTTTTGGAAACAATACTTACAAACTTTTTTTTCATTGCATTTATTATCTAAACTGCTACTACCTTTCACAGAAATTCGATTTGAGATTTATGTTTTTTTAAAATGGCAGTTAATAGAAAGTATACTAAAGAAATACGTATTTCCCTAACCTAGTCTGCTAACAAGCACCCTCACTCACCATTGCAGCTTGTCTTACAGAACTGTACACGGTTAACATGACGTCCACATAGTGAACGTTGCTTTATTTATGGGGTCAGTTTAAATTGGCCTTTGTGATTAACAAAAAGTTTATATAAACGTTTTTCTAGATCACTCAAGTGATGTGATTTGACTTAGAATGAACTTAGGAAAACGACGAAACGTTCTATTTTGTACTCCGGTTAACGAAGCCTCAATTTGAGTATAGGCCTATTCTTTTATTAAAGATGAAAAATAGTATAGGCATACGCAACGTGAATACCATTTACTTATTTTTTGTCTCGTTTTGGATCAGACGCCAAAATTCGTAGTAGGTAAGAATACGATCTACCCGTCGTTTCTGATATCAAACATTTCTATTCAGCCTAATGGTCGATTGGCAGAGAATATACTTTTTTTTAATCTGTGCAATTTTTATAACAACGTATCGGTGTAAACTTAAAATGACGAAAAAGACTATATTTAAATAATCCTTCGTGTGCCACTTACCTAAATAAGTATAGACCAGAAAATCTGTAAGAAAAAAAAAATAAGTTTTTTGGTTCCGTAAACAATGGGCGCGGCGAGCAAATGTAGCAATTATGCACAGACCAAATTTCGTATCAGTACTTGAATAATATTATCTGTAATAATTAAGATGTCTGAGATAAATGATATTAAATTATATTAATAAATAAGGGTATCAATAAAATCTGTGCTGAATTTTTACGTTACCAAAATATATATGTATAACGTAATACCGAAATAGTAAGTATAGTAAGTACTTAAAAAATTCTATTACTTAAATATGTAGGTATGACGTTCAGAAAAAAAAAACGCATGGAATACACTACAACTGGAATACAGTCCCAGTCAACGCGGCAACGTAGTAACTAGTAACACACAACAATATACATTTTATTAATTACACCGCTACCGCTCTGCATCCAGTAAGTTAGTTAATACTCATGTCTTCTGTTACAAAAATTGACAATCTAGTTGAGAAATCAATAATAATTTTAGTAGAGCGCCTAAGTAGCTTTTTATCAAAGTGACAATATTTCCTAAACATTGGTCCAGAAAGCATAATTCCCCAACATGGCTGCTGCGGCACCTAGTTAACCTGCGGCACTAAAGATAAATTTAAATACTCAGACAATATTTTACGGCTTATTTTAGGTTCGTTTTACGAGGAAGACGGGACGGCTGCGAGTCTGGCTAGACTGAACGCGACGAAAGGTCTGCTTTAGGCACGAATACGTACAATACAGACTGATTTATAAGTTCTGTAGATTGTTTCTTAGATACTTTTATATTCGTATGAGATAGATAGTACTGAGGTAAATTAATTAGTATGAAATTGTAGTAAAAAAAACTATACAATTTGTAAGAGCAAAACTGTACGGGAGACCTGATATAGTTAACTATAGAGGTTGAGTAACTGTCAAAAACTAGACTTATGTGACATTGTTGCGACATTCACTAAGCGCGAAAAATGCAATGCCGCGTGTTCAGTGACTGAGCGGCGAAAGGAAACCTTGCATCCAGTAAAATACAATCGATTAAAAAATATATAATCGAGTCATATAGTACCTACAGTAACTTATCCCTGGTCTCCCCTACAATAGGCTTCTACTTCTTAGGTACTGCAGAATTGTAGATACTTAATTAGATGCATTACCGGCAAATATTTGTCATTCCTTTAACATTGCCTGTTTGCGTCTCGTTTTACGACGACAGCACATACACGTTTAATTGCCCACTAAAAGTTGCAAAATTTACGTGGTGACATCTTTCGGTGTGAGCGTGAAGTTATTTCGGGACTGAACTTTGTCATCTATTTCCCAGAGTTATGGTTAACGGTTTGGGTTTAAATCATACTCGTTCGCTAGATCGTTTGAAGATATTTTGAACTGGCAATCTCTTTGAGTGTGTCTATTCAATAATTTAACCGAAAAGGATGCCTCAACTAAGGACATTCCTTGACGAAGATAGATCTTAAACACGTAAACCATCAATAACCTGACGACGAATTGATTAGAGCAGTGTTGCTCATAAAAGGCAGAGGTTTACATTCAATTCCTGGTTAGGTCCATTTAGATAAACTTTTCCATATTGGCTTTGTGTCCGACAAGGGTGGGAAGAAAGGTTCTCAGCGTGTTGACTCTGAGACGTAGCGTGGGCAGACTTCTCCCACCCGGTGTACCAACGACCTAGTCAGGGTTGCAAACGGCACAAGAGCCATTCGCTGGGGAGGCCTATGTCTAGCCGTGGACTTTCAAAGGCTGATTATGATGATGAATTGTGTCCAAGTGTGAGACGCCCCCAAGAAAAAGTGGTTCTTTGGTACCTCGTAAGGATTTAGTTCCTTACTTCCAGACCATGAAAATTGGCGAAGTATTCTGAGATCTGGGTTTTTAAAAACATGGTTACATTACGTGAGTCGTCTTAAATTTCCATAAACGGTACCCACCTGTCATTCGCAACGTCATCTGCTGTTTTTAATGTTGCTGTTACGGGTTGCGTCTCAACTGTCGCTAGGTAATTATTTTCTACCCCGATTCAGAACAGTTCGGCAATTAATTGGCAACCGATTACGTGGTTAACCGTCGTGTGACAATTTACTATCAAACGGTTCTCAGTCGGAAACCAGCACTCTTACCATGATAAATAGACCTACGTAAGCAGTGTTGTCTTCATAACAAACTCTTTCAATAAAAAAATTAAACAAGGTTGAAGTGAACTGATGTAAAAACTCCTTAAGTGACGAACGAATGACCTTCCCTATCTTTTTATGCTGTATTGACGACAATACATTTTAATAATCATTGATTCCAATTTATGTCAACATGATTTAAATGAGAACCAGACTTACCAAATACGATGATATTTTTCCAGAAATATTTTCTCTTGAGCGTCAGCAAAGAACTTTGCTAATTTCATTAATAACAAGTGTGAACTTTTTTACAATTAGTTGGTCTATGAACTAATTGAACTAATACAAGTTGATATAATAATTTTTAATTTTGTAAATGAAAGAAATGACCAAAGCAAACCAGAAGCTTAATTCCAAAGACTCCGAAAACAACGGACACAATAATTTTCGGATAGTTTCCCAATAAAGGTACAGCTTAGTACATCAGCAAGACGCTGACTCTTCTTGCGCACATCCCAATCAGCCTACGTCTGCAATCATATGCTGGACAAAGGCCTCCCCCAATGTACGCTACTGAGCCCGATCGTTGGCTATTCCATTCCGGGTCTACCTTTTATTGCAGAACTTTGAATGTCATAATTTTATTATGCATATCAACGAATGGCATCAACTTCATTTGGCATTCACTCATTTATCAGACATTCAAAACTTATAATTTTGTAAGCCAGAATCATCTTTAGTCATAAATTTAATATCCACAATAATAAAAAAGCAGAAACATCATATCGCAGAAAGTTCACAGTCAGAATCGTCATTTGGCATTTTATACGTTTAATATCTATAGTCATTAAAAGGCAGAACTATTATATCTCAGAAAGTTTACATTCAAAATCATCTTTTGACATACATTTCATATCCATAATAATTACATGTAATTATTACTTAGTAAAACAGTTAATTGTAAACATTTGGGTATGGTTTTAATTCCCTGGGTATCCCAAGCAATGCTATGTAAGAAATAGTAGCATACATCATGCATATCAAGTCAAACATGCAATATGCATGTAAGCATTCAGCATGCAAGCAAGCACGTAGCATGCAAGAAAACATGCAGCGTGCAAGAAAACATGCAGCGTGCAAGAAAACATGCAGCGTGCAAGCAAGCATGCAACAGGCAGCATGCATAGGTTTTGTCACGGCTCCGGCGCTGCGGGGCTCTGGCGGTCCCACGCGAGCTTATCGTCGCAGAAAGTTTTCGCTCACCACTGCAGCTTCGGCTTGCTGGCCGGCTTGGCCGGCCAACCTCAGCCGCGGCGGCGCTCTTGAAAACCACCTGCTCCTCAGCTCGCGGGCCGCCTCGCCTCTCCGCGCCTACGCGGGTTTGAATTACACTCTAGGGGTAGGGCAGACAAGACTGCGTGGAGTCGGTTTTGCACCGATTCGTTTCCGTCACTGACTTTTGTAACACAACATATAAACTTTTTAAGAAAATAATATCTTAATTCGATTTAAGTTTAAAATAATATTTTATAAAAATAACAACATGCCTGATGAAATTATTTTCAAAAAAAAAATCTGTCATCTTCATAGTATGCCAAGTGAAATTGTACCAAATGAAATTCTGCCCTCTTTTTAGTATGCCAAATGAAATTATACTAAATAATCGTCGCACTAAGTAAAGGGTATGCTTAACGAAATTATGCAGAATAAAATTTTGCCAAAGGTAATTATGCCTAATAAAATTCTGCCATCTTAAAAGTATGCCATTGTAAATTCGGACTTATAAACATTCGACCAAATAATGATTATATTTAAGGAAAAATATGCTATACAAATATTCGTTTAAAGAAGTTTATGCCAAGTGTGTTATGCCAAATGAATTTCGGAGCAACAAGATTCTGCCAGATAGAGGGAACCCTTCCATTCCATACGGTGCCAGCAGCAGCAGCAGCGTATATTATCTCCACCTTGTCGGAGGGCGCCCTAGGCTGCCTTTGCCGATTCCCAGTCTCTTTTCAAGAGCAGATCTACCCTATCGGTTATCGGTTCGAACAATTGACTGGCGAAAGATCTTGCCACAAACTACCCTGGACTTTACAACATAGTCAATATTCTGACGGCCGATGAGGCAAAAAGGTAGGGCAAAGGAATGGAGGCCACGTACCAGCAAGCGCAGCGTTGGACGTCCACAAGGTGGACAGACCACCTGGTAAAGGTCTCATAAGACGCTGGATGCAGGCAGCTTCCAACCGACCAATCTGGAAGTCTTCCTGGATCTGTCTGTGTCTGTCTGTCTGGATGATAAAAGTTCTTCACAAGTTGTTATTGTTACCCGCAAATTGCTCACTAAAACAATACTGCGAATAAGGATTAACTTCTTGTAAATCTACTAAAGTTATTTCGTCTTTGTTCAGTCCAAACTTTCGCTTATGACTCAATAGAACTTTGTCTCAGTTCAAGTGCTCGTGGAAATACGTCCCGGACACTAATTTGGTTATTGTATTGCCCAATAAAAGTGTGCAGATGAGCTGAGTTTAGTGCGACAAGGTTTTATGGTAGTGTCTATTTATGTAATTTGGCTGTTCGCTGTTACATTGTCTCAAAGGGAATGAGAGTTTCAGTTCTAGTTCTAAGCGAGCAATTGGTTTGGTAAAAGACACAACACTTATTTAGTGATTGTTCAGAAGAAATCCGTCTATAGTTACAATAAAATTATGAAATAGAATAGTATTAGTAAGTAGAGAAGTATTTAAACGACAAGAGTGCGTGGAGTTTGAAACCTTTCTTGCTTGCTCGCAAGTAATAGGTACATGTCTCGTAACTCTATTTCACGTAAGAAAGGCTGAAAACCAATATGACATATACTAGCATCGCTACAATGTAGTCCCTAAAGCGATGTTAAGGCATCAAATTTATATTTTGAGATGTGTATAAATGCCCATAAAATGGCATGTAAACATTATTAATGAGTATTATTGATTGCAGTATAGACATATTTAATAATCAGATTTTGCTGTGTAATATATTTTTAAAAGTTACCAAAATCCTTTTTCACGAAGTTTTATTTAATTTTTTATGTCTTGGTGGAAGTTCCCAAAAGATATGTATTTTAGTAGAGGTGAGGTTGGTTTGTAATGTTTTGGATTTCTTGAATCTCTGGTTATGTGTATTTTATTGAAATAGCTGATACTTAACCTGGACTGAACAAAATCAACGTCTGACCACTAAATAAACGCTTGACTAAGTATAGTAATAAAGCAAAACATATTTATCGAGAACGCGAAATACTTGGAAATAGTTTATATGCAGCTAGACTCAATTGTTAGCTAACTGGACGGCTTCCAGGGAAAAGAAGCTGGATAGATTTGGCCGATTCCTTGAAGTAATATAAAGAAGTAAAGTTCCTAGTATCGATGTATAGAGGCAACCCTCGGATACAAGTCAGACTAGAGATAAGTTTCCATTATAAGCTGAACTCTTCATTATAGCGCCTGCCTATACAGTTATAGTTCAACATAAAATAGTATTCTCACTTGATAAGAAAATCAGTTTGCCAAATAGAGTCATTATTGCCAAAGAAATCGCGTTTCATACGAGGTGTCTTTATCAACATCCAATCTTTGATATAGCATTCGACACCTAGCCAACTATGTCTAGAATGTTAGGTACTATAATTATAATTAGCATAGTGATAAAAAATAACCTTGTATTGGTGGTGGAGACGATCATACGACAATAAATGAAAACACAGTCACTAGTCTCACACGAGCAGCTTCTACTATGGAACCACCATCGAAATCGTGTAAAATAGGATGGTCCATACAAATTAACTGTTTACATCGTCCATTTTTATAGAGCACGTGTTTTCATGTATTGTCGTATAATCGTTGCCACCCTGTATTTATAATAATAAAAACGCGAACCTTATTCTGTCCATCAGAGACAGGTGTGTATTTAAGGTACGCTTGTAAAGTCGGACCCCTGGGAAGCGGTGCGTGAGTCAAAACCTCATAACTCAATGTTTCAGCTTCACGTCTCAGCACGGCTACTGTTGTTACAAATGTCAGAAAAAGGTTGAATTTTATTTACCTATGCTTCACATTTGTTGTAATGTAAAATATGGCCCATATTAATATTCCGAACAGTAATAACAACTTAGTAGTTGGATCAGTCAGCCGTGTCGTGGTCTATATGTCGTCGGCATATTGTGTAATTCGTCATTATACAATTGACGTCGTCCGTTTGCAAACGCTCGCTGTTTTGTAAAACGCCTAAGACAAATTGTTAAATGCCTCTTAAAATATCGGAATAAAACTATATGTTGCTTGAAGAGCTATTTTAATAAAGTAAAATTTTAATTGCTAATAAAACGAATGACTGAATAATATGATTGTTAACTATCAATTCTATAAATTATCTACTACTTACTATCAATTAAATAATTACAATTTGTCACTTGTATTTTTTTAAACAGTTTTTATTTATGTAAGTTTATTTTTGTTAAAAAGGTAATAAAAATAAAAGTTGATTTTAATATACCTCCCTCCCTTTTAATAAAATAAGTACTTTAATACATGCATGTAATTAAACGTAAATCTTATGACCTTAAATCATGGTTACCCTAATTTAAGAGTATTGACGAAACGAATACGATTAGAAGCATCATTAATTTGCCTAGGCATTTTACAAAACAGCGACCGTTTGCAAACGGACAACGCCATTTGTATAATGACGAATCATACAATTTGACGCCGACATATTATGCTGTGTGTGGCCTACAACCGGGGATAATATTAAAAACCGAGACTATCTTAAGTATTAGTATCTTTCCTGAAAAAAAAACCAGCTAACCAAAACCCATGCATAAGACACAATAATAATTTAAAGTTAGGATTCATAATCAGTGTATAATTACGAAACAATATTATTATCGCTAACGTTGTCAATGTCGTGTCAAAGAGACGATGTTCCGAGTAGCTCCGAATAAGTACGATGCATTACATTGAATTTACGATTAAGTTAGTTAGAAAAAATCAAAAAGTAAAGTTTTGATTTTAATTAATTGGGGCTATATTGGTTTCATTACTAGTGACCTATAGAGTCTCTGTTTTCAATATTATTCCCGGTTGCCACACACTGTAAAACTAATTTAAAGTGATATTAAAAAGTTTGTGTTGGTTCTTTAAATTGACGTTAGTGTACATATCGTGGCAGTGGCCAGTGTTGTAAGTTTCATTAATAAAACTTAACTTAATTTTTTAACATCTTACTAAGTACAGCAGAATCTCATTGTGTCGTGGCAGTAGCATAAAAACACTTGTATTGGTAATTCGTCCATGTTTGATAACTGGATGGGTTACTGGACTCCATAAATTAACCTTATATTGAGTTGATTACATAGCTCTTTCATTAATTGTAGGAGTATGTCTTTGTTTCGTGGCAGTAGCATAAAAACACTGGTATTGGTAAATCGCCCATGTTTGATGACTGGATTGGTTACTCGACTGCATAAATTAACTCTATATTGAGTTGATTATATGGCTTTTTAATTAATTGTAGAAGTATGTGAATCTGAGGTCCTTATCGATTAACACTCCCGAAATCGAGAACAATAAATTCATATTAGATGGCAGATAACCTTTCATAAACACAAGTCGATAATTAAGCAACCTTTATCCCTGACTACCACTGTACGAACAGTTATGTCATGCCTAAGCTGCAAGTAATTGTGGACTCTAAATTAATCAATGGAAAGTGCAAAGTAGTTCGACAGGTACACAGCGATGGGTGGTGGTACGGCCGTGTAAATTCATATCGATACTTCATCCATCATCGGTGGCTATTAGGGTTGACACAGTGCGTGTAAATGGTCGACATGGCATGGCATGTTAAGAGCAATTTTTGTATTTTTTTGTTTACTTGTCTTTACAAGATTACAGCATAGTTTGTGTGCTTAAAGTCACTAACTGAAAAGGTTCGATGTGAGAACGAGATCAACTAATATGAGATATTGAGATATTAATAGTGTTAAGGTACAATATCTATGGAGGGAACTTTGTCTATAGACACAATCTAGGGACTTCTTGTAGTAGTAGACGAGTAGCTTTAAGGATTTGTTTAAAATTACTATTTACACAAAAGAACACGAGATCTACTTAAATCTGACCTAGAAAATGACAACGGAACATCATGACCTAATAAATAACAAAACTACTTTTATTGTTGTTTGTGAATGATGACCAATTTGCCAAACTTAAATACCTATTTTTTAATAATAATTACGTTGATATTGAAAAAAAAAAAACGAATGTATAATTGTGGTTGGTCACTATTATTAGAATTGAGTCTCTGATATTTTAACACTATAGCAATCGCAATGATCATTAAATAATAATGAAACTTTATAAAATCAAGATAATCCCGAATTGATTAACTCTATTAAAATATTCATTCCAACGTAACATCTAAATAATCTCTCTCTGCGTGCGAAATGTTATAAATATGTTGTGTGTCTATGTTCAGCAGTGGACGTCTATGGCTGAAATGATGATCTCAAAAATAATAATTCACTTAACCGGTTTATGTAGTGAGTGACTAGACTTGCAAGTTTTTCGTGTGCCATCCCTAATTGCAAAGGTGTATTAAAAAATCTTCCGCAGATGGCAGCGCGTCATTTAAGGCGCGAGTCGCAGTCCCTGCAACATTGTTGCATTCGCCACGGTCAAGGCATGAGCTGAAGCGGAAACAGTTACACGCTTCCATAGTGTTTCGGAATAAATAAAAGAGTGTAGCACTGTATTTTAGATATATAGACAAGAAGGGTAGCACTCATCATCATCATCATCATTTCAGCCATAGAAAGTCCACTGCTGAACACAGGCCTTCCCCAATGACCCAACATCGGGGGGATTGCCAATACTCGCTACGCTTGGCAGCGCAATTTTTTTAAAGATTTCGCTCGCAGACGCTGCTGCCCGTCTCGTGCTAGTAAAAGGTAGCACTCGTTTTAGTAAAAATTTGCAATTTGGTTTTAGGTTTCGTAATTAAAAATTCTTGATCAGGAATCCAGATTTGAGCAAAAAAAAAACTAATTTAAGTCGTAACCAAAAACCAACTAACTGCTGTTTTTAATGTTAGCAACGGTGTTATTGGTGAAACAAATCACCAATAACAAATGGTGAGCCTAAACAAATTTGAAAAAATATGGAAATGCATGCTTAGTTAATCATTGACATTGAAGCTGTGATACTGCCATTTTGGTCATACCCAATTATAAGGGCCTTTTTATTAGTTAAGCTGAGTGATTTACTTGGCCTACCTATCCATTACAACTACTTTCTCTTAAGGACCAACAGGACCACAATAAAAAAAATAAAAAAATCAGTTACATCCCGATACTGAACAGCGGATCATCTGTTTCGGTTTGTAAGCGAAAATTAAATATTTTTGAGATTTCGATGTTCGTCCGATACAAAAAGTTGTTGTATTTGGATACTAGAGTCACCCCTAAAGAGGATGTCCTCATTTAGGTTACGCTATGTATACATTTGTGAGTTATTTATTATACTTGATAATACATATTTTGTTATCAAAACATTCCCTTCGCTCTTTACTTGTTTCTTACACAATTACGACAAATTATAAGTATTACTAAATTCCGCAAAACAGGTGCCACAAACCAGTAGGTTCAGTTCAGTTTAGTAATTCCTAAGGTTAACATAAGCAACTAAAATTACATCCGTAATGCGGACATTACTAGGCGATCGCTATCTTACAGATAAAATGTACCTATGAGACAGTTTAATTAGTAATAGATTTAAGGTATGTCAGCGCGGTCCACCAATGAACAGATTTGAAAGTTAAATGAAGCTTAATGTATCTAGACATCTAAATACTTCGCTGGAGGGATTATGTTAAACTTGTGTACAGTTAGAAAATATTGTTATTGTGCGTGTATAGGTGATATAATTGAGTTCACAATGAGTTTTGTCCTTAACGAACTGTGCGCGATCTCAGAAGACAGGATACAACTTTTATGTTTGACTCAAGATTGTCATCATCATCATTTCAGCCATAGGACGTCTACTGCTGAACACAGGCCTCCTCCAATGACTTCCAGATTAGCCGGTTGGAATCTTACTGTCCGAGTAAACAACGGAAATTTGAATTGGGATAAATCACTCAACACGAATATTAGGTTTTGAAGTCCCTCTACCTCCCGCCGCGTCTCTGTCTGTAGTATACTGTGTACTAATTTACTAAACTACTAATGGAATTTTAATATGGTTTTAACTAATTTATGAACTGCTTTCCATGTATAATAAATAACCTTAGTGCTACAGCCGTGGAGAGTCGATAATAAGGAAAATAGTTCTAATTCCATTTAATGGAGGTATCGAAAACGGAACTCGTTACTCTAAATTTTGGATTAAGCCACCAGTTTGTCTAAACTTCATCTGTAACTATCCAATCCAAGTTTAGTAGTAAACGGAGTTGAGCCGTTTCTTTTACGGCGTTCGTCAGAATCGAGCCAGGGCTTGTTGGCGCGGGTTTACGGGCGAGTTATGCCTCCGTGCTTGTGCTAAGGAGTTTGAAACCCGTTGCTACAGTAATACTTAACTGTCAAAGTGTACACGTAGTAAAACTCAGTTGCGCAAAAACAGCAACTGCTATAGGTTGCTATTTTTGTTTATTTATTTAACTACTGTATTGCTTGAATTAAAGTAAGATGCACTATGGTGAACTCAATGTTATTTAGCTTTCTGCTAGTCGACCATAGGACTAAACAGAATGTCAGATCTTTGCTGAATACTTTGATGGTTTTATGTTATATTGGAATTAATTTAAATCAACATGAGAGAATACAGACACTAATTTTAAGATCGGTACTGACCAATTCACTATTGTGTGAGGAACTCATAAATTATAAGAAAAAAAAAAGCTAATGTAGTCTTACGGTGATTTTATTCCCAGCCAGCCGAAGAAGCCTATTTTTTTAAAAACTCAGTACACTTTCAATCTGATAACTTATTTATCTCATATCGGCTTAGAATATTATGTTGACCTATTTAGATGTAACAGCTTGTTTAGTCTAATAGGAATTTTAAAGAACATTTAATAAGCTTAGCGTATTCCAAGTCTATGATTTAAACCGTATTCGCTTATAAATAAGTCGATCTATTTTAAAACATCATCTTCATTTCATTTAATTTGAAACATGATTGTTCTAAATTCGCGGTAGTTTTGTTTCCAAGTACAGTGTACGGTAGGTCAACCTACCCGAAAAGATAAACCGATTCACCGGTCGTTGAACCGATTTTTGACTCTTAAGTCGCATGTGTAGAGATCAATATCAATTGAAAAAATTTGACGTTTTGTGGTAGGTTGACGTGCCATTCTCTGTACCTACTACTATGTAATGCCTTGTCGCAATTAAATATGATAATAAGATCAAGATGATAACCCGATAACATAAATCCACACATACAAAAACATGAAAACTAATATTTACTGGAAGACAAAGCTCTAAATGTAACCAAGTCGGCTGCCAAGACAGATATTGCCGCCTAATAAATTGTTAATGCAAAAAAAACTCGCGACCATTATACTTGAATCACTAAGACTATAACTCATAATACTAATTTCTGAAACAAATTCTTTACACTCTAAAGCTCTTAAGGCGAGTAGTGCCCCTAAATTAGCGACTCGAAGTTAGTTAGTACCAATATTGCATGAAATTTCGTTTAAATACGGTGCATCAACAGCGCACAATGAGACGTAGCTGTTACGATAATCGCTGCGTCTGTAATTAGCGAAAATTAGGGAAAATAATATTTTCGCATGGACGCAATTGTTCGATTTGAAAACCACATGCCCAGTTTATAGTATCAATTTAGTCTATCAATTGACGTATAAACGGACTAAATCGGTCAAGCGGTTAAAAAGATGAAAGAATTAGTATCTTTTTTGTTTGTTTTTTCAATTATTTCAATCTTTTTTTTTCTCATGAAGAATAAGTACTAAAAACAAATGCTACAAATGTTTTGACAGTTCTTAGCATATTTTTTAAATATTTTTCTGACAATTTGGGCTTTAGTAGTAGGCTTTTAAAACCACATGCTAGTTTACATTTGGCGACTATACTCGCCTTAACAACTAGTTGGACCACCGACCGACACTTCCCTACTTCAACAAGAAACGTCGTTACAATTATCTTTCCTGTGACTAACACTTAAGGTTCAAATTGATCTGTATCACATTAAACTGATAGTGGCAACAATATAATTTATGAATTGCTTCAAGCTTTAATCTTATTGTCCGAGTATACCCCTACGATTTATTTCCGAAGATCCTTACGGGATTCTCCACGTCATAGACGTAGAAAATAATTTATTGGCGAAATGACTTTATGATCTATAGCTGATTCTTGGCTACGAACTTACGCGATGATGTTCGTGTCATATTCCTTTTATTGTGTATTTAACATATCATCTGCGTCTTTACTTCTGTGTTCTTTTCAATATTTTTCGTTATTCTTTTACGCGTACATCGTTGAACGTCAGCGTTATTTATTAACATACATGCCATCGACATGTTTCTGTGCCTTTATTTATAAGGTAACAGCTTTGAATTATAATAATTTGCGGGGTCTAGGAGATTATGAGCTATCTCTACAGCAGTTTAATAACTTGAGAATATTTCTAGCAGTAGCGATGACCCCTGCTATTACTTTTATAACAACCAGTTTTTTTTTTAAATTGGACATCAATCACTTTGCTCTGATTCTAAGGTAAGTAGCTTAGGTAAGTAGTAGTTCTATCACCAAGTGCTTTAGCACAAATCAAAAACAACGACGGTACTACAATACCTAGACCCGTGTCAACATAGAAAAGTTCGTATTTTACTTTGATCCGAACGGGAAACCAACCCTGGACCTTTGAGATGGTGACGCTAAGTCCGCAAAGTGCTCGCCTCTCGGCTACGGAGGTCGTCGATATACTCGTAGTAGCAGGATGTTAAATACACTAACGCAAAACCCTAGAATCATGTTTTTGTTGTTGTGTCATGTGATGTTTGAAGCTGGACTAACAAGCTCAGCATGCCTAGCATGAGGACTAAAACACGATATGATATGATATGATATAGCGAAATATCGACACCAACTGTAAAAATATGATAGATATAGCCGCCATGTTGAATCGCCGTCACATATTAAGATCGCTGTTTCGATAAAAATTCAAAACGGCGGCTATATCTATCATATTTTAAAGTTGGTGTCGATATATCGCTATATCATATCATATCACATCGTGTTTTGGTAGACATGCTAGGGGGGCAGTATTACACACTGTTATATCATTTACATTATTAGTCCTCCTTTCATTTCTAAAACATCGTCTACAAAAATGTGTTTCACAGTCGGCTCTAATAAATCTATTCGTCAAAAGCTTTGTACAACTTTATGACGTCCCATCTACTTCTAGCGTAAGTTCTTATCTGCAGCAGCTGACGTCACGTGTTCTGTGTTACACAATATTTTCTGAACGGTAACAAAAATTTGGAGCGACGTAATTTTCTGGAATATTTTTGCGGATGATACATATTTGCTACATATTCTACTTTCAGTGCTACATATTCTGCGTGTAGAAGACACACATTATATTCTTTACAATAAATATCTAAAACATATCATTTAAACATGTAACCGGCATTTACTAACACACCGCAGTATCACACTGTAGGTAGTAGATAGATAGAGAGGTACTCTTTATTGCACACCACGCAAAACGAGACGGAGTAAAAAGTTGAGACGGAGAGGCGGTGACGGGTCTAAAAATAATAAAAAGTGAAACATGTAATGTTAGATTTATTGCCCACCACAGTTTTTTTTAATAAATTTTGTCTAGAAGAGATTAAGACGACCTTAATGGCTTTGATGGAAAGATATCATTAGACCACCTAAATTATGTAGCTTTTTATTGTCATTATTTTTAATTTGTTTACTTAGTACGGTAAGCATTTATTTATTATTATCTGTAAGTACTTACTTACTTTAAAATATCAAAAGATTTTTCTTAGATGCTTGTTATACTGACATATTTTTCATTATTATTGCACCCTTTAAAGGGTTATGTATGCACTGTATGTTGCAATGTAGAATAACGCAATAAAAAAAAGTATGTCTTTCTCTCTTAGCGTTTCATACTTTCATAGACATACTTATTACTTTCGTCAAAGTAAAGGACTTAAACTTAGACGTGTCCATTCATCACATATTCATTTATCATTTCCGTTATTTTATAGCGTGTTTGACAAAAACTCGTTCACACGTCCCTCACCGGGTTTAATCTGTTCGTCAAAGGCTCTTTGTGCTTTTACGATGTCTCGCCAACTTCTAGCGCTGTAAAACTTCGCCTAGCTAGTGATGCCGAAAATTTGGGATCGTCTGACCTATAGAGACGTGGCTTGCTATCGAAGTGTTCCATTTTGTTAACGTGGTGAAATAAAACTAAATTGTTATCACAATCACACCAATTATGTACTCACAAACAAATCAAAGCTTGTACTAAAGCGACTAGATAACGGATAAATATGCTTAAATACTTTTTATACACATCCATGACTTAGGTACAAACGCTCGTGCTCATCACACAAATATTTGCCCCTTGCGGGATTCGAACCCGCAACCGCTGACTTAGTAGTCCGGGGCACGAACCACTACACCAGACGGTCGTCTAATGTTAATAAGTATATGGCTCAAAATCATCAAGGTGCAGAATTGGCTTTGCCAGTAAATTATGTCTTAAATCTTAAGTTAATTGAGAAAATAAAATTACTAAAATACCAAAACTAACTTGTTTTCAGTGTACATCAAACAATACAATTCATAAATAAAGTATATTTTAAAATATATCAATATACATGCATAGAAAGTCAACTCGTGAACGCGTCTTAATATACGATCTTCAACAAAAAGTTCAAAATATTTATTAAAACTTTGAGCTATTTAACATTTGTCATTACTTGAAATATCGTTATATTTACACAAAATCTAGTTTTTAAAAAGAATACAAAAAGATATTTATTTTTAATTATAAATATGCAAAAATAGTTTGTCTGATAGCGCACAAGTCATTTCAGTGAACGCATCTATTATCGAACAAAAATAATTTTAAGTGAACGCAGCCATAGAGTGTCATACGTCAGTAGAGGAAGAAAACAATAACAGAACCGGCAGTCAGTGCATTTCTCGTCAAATAAATTAAAAATAAGTGGTAAGTAGTTTTCAATTCATTATTCTTAGAGCGTACATTAATAGTCCGTCAATTCGGGAACGTGTTTATTACTTTTAATTATTGATGAAAGTTGTTTTACGACAAAAATAACAAAGTAACCTCAAATATTTTACTATTGACAAATTCCGGCCTCGATTAAGATGGCCGCCGTATAACAAAAGCGCGCGTTTGTTTAAAATCGTCATTCCGTGAACGGTCATTTCGGAAACGTTCCCGGGCATGACGGCACGTTCCCGAAATGATGGTTGCGTTCTCGGAATGATGATTTCATGATTCCAAAGACGATGAACTTACAATTTTTCAATAATTTGTTTTATAATTTCGTCGTTTTTTATTAACAGCATTATGAAGACCCCTGATAAAGAAAAAAATAAGAAAAAGACTCAAAAAAAGCTTAAAAAGGATAGTGCATCTTATCTGCGTCAAAGAGAAAAGGCAAATGCTAGAAAAAGAAAGTTTTTGGATAAGTTGACGGAAGAACAGAGAGAAATAAAAAGAGCGAAGGACAGGGAATATTATAAAAAGAAAGGCAGAAAAGAAAGTGAAGACAATTGCTGATATGACCGAACGAGAGAAGCGAAAGCAGAGAAAATGTTGGAAAAATGCATCAAAAAAATACAGGGAAAAGAAAAAAGGTTTAGCTAATATAATAAGTAATACGCCGCCACAATCAGATGACGACTTAGTCACAGTTCCTCTAGAAAGAAGACAAGTAGGTAGAAAAACCGTACGAAAAGATAGGGCGAAAGCATACAGAAAAATTAAAAAGCAGGAAGAAACTATAGTTCAAATGAAGCGGACAATTCAATCTTTAAAGAAAAAAATACAAAGAACAGATGCAAAAAAGAAAACTGTACCAAGTCCCATAAGAAAAGTCGATGCCGTCATTAAAGATGTTCAAGTATCTCATGAAGTACGCAAACGACTTATATATAGCGAAGTATTGACTAGTCAATTGCAAGAAAAGGCTGATGCTCTTCCAAAAAATTCAAAAGAGAGAGAAGTTTTTCATAAATGTATCAGCGGGAACACTTTGCGGAAATACAAAATGCTACATATGGCCAAGAGGATTTTACCAGCTAGACAAAAGAAAAGACACGAAAAATCGATTTTAAAATCTGACGTCAAAATTCGAGAAGTCGTTCTGAACCAATACGTTCGCCAAAAGGTCGTTGATTTCTTCGAACAAGATGATGTTAGTCGAATGTGCCCATCTAAGAGAGACTGTAAAACATAATGGTGGTAAAAAACAAAGACGCGTTCTCTTATACACAGTCAAAGACTTTTCCTTACTTTACCTTATAATATCAATATCGTCATTACGCCACCATTTTTGTCATTACGGGAACGGTTGATCATTTCCGGGAACATCACAAAATTTCAATAAAAAATACGTAAAATTTGAGCAATTTAAAAAAAAAAACAAAAATTATTACATAACAAACTTCACTCTATTCATTTAAGGTGAATTCCATTGTGAAAGTTTTGTTTATTATGAAATTTCTTGAATTTTATGCACTGTAATAGCAATTTGTTTAATTTTTTGACGTATTTTGCTAGTAGGAGATTTTATATCTTTTGTTTTCATTATTGATTATATAATATAGATACATTATATACCCATGCTATTTGACAACGCCTAAATTATGTGTTTCTTTTTGTTTTTGGTCATTTTATCCAACTTAGAAAAACGTTCCCGGAATGATAGTTTTTTGCTAAATATTCATTAAAAAGCAATGTTACAAAAAAAATATAGATTTCTGTGCGCTGCCCTGTCAAAGTTTATTAATATATTAAATTTTGCGATAATATAAACCAAGAGTCATCTTTATAGCTAGCATTTTTTTTTCTTAAAAACAAATCCTGAAATTTGCAACCTTGGTGATTTTGAGCCATATCCTTTACTTCCTTGATCAGTAGAAAGCATCATTTGCAGCCATGTTTGTTAGACTTTGTTTAGATTCTTAAAAGTACATAGTTTAACGAATGAAATTAGCTTTCTTATCGATTTCCCTTTCGTATTTCCCTTACTTTTTCGGCAGCCCTTGACTTCTCAATGCTGGATTATTCTCATTTTTAATGGCGTCCTTGTCGGCGTCTTCAATGGATACGCCTATCATATCTCTATTAAACAAGGCAATAAAATCCTTGAATGAAGCAATTCTGTCACCTAACGAGTTTAACTTAACACGTAGCGCGCAAGCGCAGCCATTTTGATAACAATCATTTCTGCCGACCCATCTTCGTAATAAACTTCATGAATAATGGAAAAAAGATTTAAATTGAATTTTATAAATACTTCGAGGAAGTTCGGACACTTTCTTTTGTTTTGTTAAGTTACCCATTGGTTATTAATTTGCTCATGGTTTGCTCAAAGTCATGAATTTTAGTCATTATCGTATAAAACATATATTGTTTTATTTTCGTGTGGGTAAAAGCAACACCGCTTAGGTACTCTTTGGATTTCATAATTAGGCCCCCGGTCGATAGAAGATTTTTTTACACTTTGTCACTATAAAACTTTAAAATAAAAAAACCTCTTTAAAATTATGGCATCTCTGAAAAACAAAACGTGAAACATTGTGTGTAATCTGTGGAACCCTTGAAGTCGAGTTCCCGCCATTCGATCGGCTTAACGCGCAAATCATGCGGAACCACGCGCTTAAAGCGTAACCGTTTACAAAGCCCGATAATTAAGTTGCTTAACTAGGACCGAAATAAAAAGACTATTAAGTAATAAATAAGTGTAATATCACCAAGTTAGGTTGCTGTTAATTTCGTTAAATTTACTAGGTAGTAAGTAAGATCCTACTGAAAATAGTAGTCGCACAATTTAAAAGAGGGCCAAAAAACACGATCTTCATCCAGCCACTGCCAGCCAACTTCCTAAAAAACAACGCAAGCCATCATCCTCAAAAATTATATATAATAATGAATAAAAAAAAATTGAAACATAAATCAGTTTTTGAGTTTGTTAAATTGGACGAAAGTTTAAAACACATCTCAATTGTGATTTTACAAACAAGTAGTAAGACCTGTTTTTTTCTGCTATTGCTTAAATTTTGTTTTTGTAGGCTTAGTAAAAAGAAAACCGTCATTAGCAGTGATCGGAATAGGTAGATTGATGTAGGGTTAATGATCTCAAACATTGATGTTAATATGGACAATTGGACATGCCTCCCGTATTTCGGAATTTCTTTGTATCAGTTTAAAAAAAAATGACATCCATATTATGCTAGCACTACTAAAGTACATCAAATCAATCTACCTATTCCGATCACTGGTCATTAGCTAAGGTTTGTGATGTTGGTATTTGCAAAAGGAAGGGAATAAAAATGCAATCTCTAAGTGTCTGAAATATGATTTAATTACTTACCATTTAATCATCCAGTCAACTAAATAATTAAACCATTATGGTATAATCGTCGGTGCAGATTGTCCGTGAGGTTTCTACAAAAACTAAAGGCAGTCCAGAATGTTATAGAGATTTATCTATAACCTTGTTGGATAAAGATCCCAGTTTGATTAGTAAAACCATCTCCACTGCACCTTTTTCTCTAACCTGAGGTTGTCTGGAAGAGATCGCTCTTTTCCACCTAAATTGCACTGTTTATTTAATTTTATATATTACTTATTGCTTTTTTGATGATGTGCAATAAAGGGCATTATTTATCTCAAATTATATGCCGATAATTCGATAATATCACTGACACTGTTGTATAGCTCGACGGTATTCTGTTGTTGTTGAATTAATTATAAAGAAAAGTGAAACTATTTGCAAATTATGTATGATACATTGTATCTGTAATTTAAAAAAAATGTGCTTATGCTAACACAATGGCTATGCCAATTAGATTAGGATTTATCACTAAAAATAGATGAAATAAGAAAAATAAAACCGACTTCAAAACACTAAAACGCTTAAAATAATCCTAACACTTAAGTACCTAATCAATTACTTTTGGGGTCGGTGCAAACAAAAACATTGAATCTCTCATCGGCTGGCACCGGTCAATATCGGTTTACATCTGTCGAAGATATTGGTTAACATACATCCATGAATCACGAACCAAAACATTATCTAGGTATATATTCTGTTATTTTCTCAAAAACTGCTGAATCAATTACGATAAAATTTATATGGGACCATCTCTGAAATATGATCTACCAAACAAAAAAAGAATCATCAAAATCAATTCATAAATAGCGGAGTAATCGCGTAACATACATACAAAAAAAAATATACAGTCGAATTAAGAACCTCCTCCTTTTTTGAAGTCGGTTGATAACAACACGAAAGAACCAGAATCCAGAGACAAAAAAGCGTCTGAATGTCGGGTATTTTTTTAAATGGTGGCCGATATGTATGGTATGCGCTTGCGCTTGAACCGAGGTAAGTTAGTTCCAAATATAAATCTTTGTTTATTATTTAATAGTATACAACGTATTTCTTTTGATTTCTCATAACTTTAACCAACGATGCTATAACGTAAGAAAAAAATGTTGCAGTCACACTGTGTTGTGTAAATTATAGATGTTATACAATTTTATGGAGTTTTTGCTAACTTGACAAATAGCGCTTTATATTATAATTGAACAAATAAATATGTTCCAGGCAATTCATTACGCAATTGTCTCGAATTAAGAAATTAACATCCTTATGTCAAATGAAAGAAGAAAGAAAAAGAAGATGTTACGAGGTTTCCGACAATTATTTTGTTCGTTTGTTGCGCCGTATGCCAGCGTAACTATTATTATCTTATCCAGCCTTAGAATGCCAATACTGGGCAAAGGCTTCTCTCCCCCTTCTCAAGCAATCGCGAAACCACATTATTGAGGTGTCTAGTATCCCTGAACCCCTCCATCTGTGGCTTGGACTGCTACGTGAGTAACGAACCCCCCTACGTAGGTACGAACTAAGTATCCGGAAACTACTCTGACCTTTTAAATCATATTTCCAAAGCAAGAATACGACGTAAATGAGTTTGTTCCGGCGTTTCTTCTCAGCACTTGCCAGATTGTCTGTGTCTTGTCTCGAAGCCCTAGTAGGGCCCAAAAAATAAGGATACATGTTCTGCCCCATATGGGCCAATAATGTTATTATTGACGTTCATAAGTGGCAGTTTTCTGCCCTAAACTGAATAAATTATTTTTGACTTTTGACTTTTTAGATATTTCAGTATGTACAGTACCTACCTACCATAAAACGTCACATTTTTTAATTGATATTAAACTGTATGTTTGACTCCTATTTGAAAATTGGTTGAGGTTTTTTATTGTATGTAGAGACAGGAAGATGATTACATCATAAGCCTACAAAGGATTCAGTAGAAGAAAACATTCTAGATAAGCTCTCAAACGTTCATCTTGTCCCTGAATTGCCACTTCATAGTTAGTTTACAAGTAGTGTGACATTTTTATTTTCCTGCTTAATCTCCAACTTGACCCTTCTTTACGATGTGACGTCTGTATTATGTGTGGCTCGTTATTTCCGCTCGGTTGTCACTCAGAAAGGATTCAGGAGTCGTCGCGACCTGTTTTGCGACACTGCATACGTTTGATTTACGACCGGAGACCGAATTTTAATTCTGTTCGTCAGACGTGTCGGGTTCTAAACGACACTGTCAAACGCGTCGGGTTGTAAACGACTGTCTAATGTTTTATGGGAAATGTAATGGAGTTGGGAAAAATGTTGCCACTTTTGTCGCACGGGTGGTAAAATACTTTGATGATGGAGTTAATGGAGCGATGATCGTCAATTTTGAACTTTAGTGTGGTCAGTCGTTTTTTTTCTTCAGGTTCCTTTTTGGATTTGGAATTAAATATGATATCATAATAAAAGACTAAAATATTCTGTTTCAACAATATTCTCTCAGTTTTGATAATTGTTCATGTTCTTCTATTTAATTTAATTGTTGTTGAATTCAACAAAGAGATTTTTTTGTTGTTGTTGATTTTTGGCTGAAATTCACTATAAACCTTATTGTAAACACAATTCACATAGAGTACTGTATAATAGCATTGTAAACAGTACATTTTATGCTACAATTAGAGTAAATAATAGTTATTTTACACATTTTATTGCAAGGACTACGTGCCCGCGCTGTCACAACAATCGTAATGACATTACCAACAAATGTTGCCATTTGCAGGGATTAATGTTTTTTCTTTTCCAGCTTTAAAACATTGTGACCCGACGCTGTTGTAGAACATCGTTACTACTCGTAAATCTATCTCAAACAATCAGCAAAGTATAACTGCGAATCGCATTGTTCGTTCTATTGTCTATGGCCTGTGGCCAAGCTAAACTAAACGCAGCGATTGAGTTGACGACCAAGTAAGTCATGGGTAATTAAACAGATTGATGTTTGTTTTGTACAATTAGTCGGACATTTTTTGTCTCGCTCTACCATCGATCACGTTACATCTTCATGCATGTATGATATTGTTAACAAACCCATTCAATACTAAAAAAACGCTATTCCTTAGACCAGGGGCCTAACCATAAACGCTAAAGAGAGCCTAAGCAATGTTTTTTTTAGTCAAATTCTATTTTTATGCATAAAAAACCAAAGAAAAGTAATACCGCTTTTTAAGTCGTAAGCTTTTTAGCCTTCAAACAAACTCTTATTATCATTGTTCACTGCCACATCTAATGATGTTTCTGACGGCAATTAAATCTTTTTCTCACGCCTACCACACTTATAATAACTTCTGAAACGTAGATTTCCGATTTGTTAGTAGGCAGGATATCTATTGGGTTTGTGTATATGTCGTGGCCAGATCGTAAAATTGATCATTAAAATTTCATGATGGTCATCATCATTTCATATCATTTCATCATGATGTAGGCGTGTTCTGTTCTATATCATGAAATACCACCATTTTATGAAATGATCGGTCACATCATGAGCTGGTCAATTTTACGATCTGGCTACGACATATACATAATACATATACGCAGAGATTAGCCTATGTAACAGACGGAACGACAGATAAACGCGGTAAGGGTAAAAGCATCAATTTATGATATTAGAATAAAATCGTACACACTCGCGGGTGGTCGTAAACTACCGTACAAAGTGAAAACAAGTTATTCATTTAACACTTAACCAGTGGCAACCGGAGTGGTCCTATAAACATCAATCGCACCACTTACTCCAAACGCTGGGGAATGTTCTTAGAGAAGCACCCTCGACCTTTCTGTAGGCTGTCGTAAAAATTTACGATCGAATTACTGACTCACTGCTTTGTGACTCAAACGGCTTTAGTTATGCGAAAAAAGCTATAATTTTCGGCGGTAAACTTATAATTTATTACTAAATATGATTTGAATATGGCTCTTAAATTCGTGTGACACTGTCGGCTCATAATAAAGTCTTCAATATGTAACCTTAATCTAGCTAAATACGTTTTTAATGACGTTTTGGATTTTTGACTAACCGATTGGCATAGAGAGTCGTCCACATATTATTATTACGTCACGGTCACGGAGGGGGGGGGGGGGGAGTTATGCCAAACGACCATGTGTGTTAAAGATAAAGGGGGAAATAGCGTGACAAAGGGACAGACGTACTCATCCGATATTGTGTCGACCAACGTATTTATTTATTTAGGTGTTACAAAAACTCGAAAGAAAATCTTAGTCTCAACAAAACACATTCTTTTGAACCCATAGCTTGTATACACGACCACTCGATAAGTCTTTTGTTACAGCACGATGTATGTACTCACACTTACTGTCGAATCTCATTCTCTTATTGCCAAAGTATTTATAAAGGTCGGGCTACATTGACGGCGCAAATACAATCGGATCACCCAGTAGTCCGGATGTGGGCCGGCAAACAGGGCTTAAATCAGCGGAAAACTACACAAGTGTACACTGTAAGGCTAGGGACACACGATTTGATGGAGTATTTTAAATTGTGATCAAAAGCAAATGTTTAATTTTGAATGATGCCTTTCATTAAAATCATGAGAGTCATGTAAATTTTTATTTCTGGATTCGATAAAAAAACTATGTTTGTTAAGTACATTTCTATTTATTCTTTTAAGTTTTAGTTATTAATTCATGTTGATATAAGTGCATAGGTACGGTTCTAGAAACAAAGTTTAGATTTAAAACACATGTAAATTATTCCTGAAAATGTATTGCCTAACTTCTTATTTCGATAACAATGTAGTTCTTTCCTTTCCTATTCGTAAATAAGCGTAAAACACACTTGTACGACCGATTTTACGCCGGCCCATTAAACCTCCTTTGTGTTCAATGGAACATTGTGTACTACGCGCTATGTACAGGGCCGAATCATTGCCGGTTGTTTTGGAAATATCCCTTTGGTTGGTCACGCGCGCGTGATTTTAACGGAAACAAACGAGTAAGTTTGCGCTGAAGTGCTGGTCACATCTGTTATTCTGTCGCTAGACCGATAACAGTTAAAATGACTAGAGATTATGCCTACGTGTTGAAAGCGACTTTTTGATAACAGGTATTTATGATATTGTGATATTTCTCCAATTATTATAATATACTTCATGTTCATGCTGGAATTAAATGCTTCACAAATATCTAATAAATAAATATAAATCACTTAATATACAAAGACAAAATACCAACTTATGATCCCGAAGTACGGAATTACATTCTTGTGTTACGCGGTACCAGTAATGTTTTTTTGCAGGGGTGTCTTGCAGCACTTGAGTCTGGGTGATTTGAGCCAATTGACCCGAACTGGGAATTGAAACCGGAACCCTTTGCGTTTTAAGGGATATAACCGCGCCACTAAACCAATAGGGTGTCAAATAGTCATAGTAGTTTTGTATTTTTTGTATGCTGTGTGCACTAGTCCTTACTTCCTTAAAAAGCGGTGAAATACTCGTAGATAATTATTTTACTATACATTTGCGTAACATAGAAATTGCAGAGATTGATTTATGATGATAGTTACGGTATGTATTTCAGTATGAAACAATAAAAATAAAGCCAGTCATGTATATTATTAGTACATTTTATACTTAAAATGTATATCGAAATCTCCACATTTGATTGATATGTTTTATAACAATATTTCGTCTATCTTAACATTTAAATCTCGATCGTGTAACTGATCTCGCGCTCGATTACACCACATAAATACCTGAAGATGCGCTGCACTTAGGTACATGCAATTAGATGCAATAGCAACATAATTTTATATTACATAGATACTTGCACAAATAATACACAATTTATGGCTTCATTTGGCTCATGATATGTTTTATAAATTTATACATTCAATCAAACTTTACTAAATTATTTGCCCATCTTTGTTTTTGTTACTTGAGAATTAATTCAATTATTTATAGTTGCAACAATCAATTTATTTATCTTGTCATGATTGGATAAATTAAATGGAATTTATTTATTTTGTTTCATTGTTTTTACTGACACTATAATTAAAAATAATTTGAACGCTTGATTGATTGATTTTATTGTACCTATTCAAAATTAATAAATGAGATTGTGGTTTATTTCTTGCCTGTGATTGTTAACTTTTAGTCTCCATATTAATTAATAATTCAAGTTAAAATGAAGGCATGGATTTATAACTAAAACTCAGTTTTATCTTTGAGTTGAATCACATCACATCATTTAATTATTTACCAACGGATACGGTAAAAAAAATGTGTAAAGTGTAAAATTATTCTACTCTTGAAAAAAGAACTTCATTCAAATTATTTGTTTGCTTTTAAGTTGATCGTACTTTCTTCTCCCAGTCGGCTTATTTTACAAGACAAAGAACATAGTTGCACAGACAAATTGGTCAAAGAAGTCATAGCCCGTTTAAAGCAAGTGTTAAACTCGAAACAGCACCTATCGATCTTATTTAGTTGCGAAAAAACATTTAAATCACCCACTTACATATTTAACATAACAACAAGAATATTAAACATTTCCCACCGACCAGAAACTATCAGTGAAAAAGCAAAAATCTTGAATTAATGCAGCCATACTTTTTTCGCGCGCAATTTCAACCTCCACTCTTGTTTTTAAACTCTTTTTAAGGTTATGTTACTTAACCAGCCAGTTACAAAGTTTGCTTCAAATAATGCTATTATAAGAAAAACATCAAAGAGGAACGGTTATGGCCGCAAGACTGGACTCAGGCTCTTTTTACAACACATTTTACTGCTTACATGAACCTAGCCAGAAGAAAGAGTTACGTACTTATCTACGTTTTCTTTTATTATAATGGTTAAGGATGAACGTAGTAATGCCTTAAAGAATTTAAAATAAAAGTCAGATGCTATTTTTTTCCTTCTAACTCGGGGAATTCAGTACTAGAAATATACAGGGCTGCAGGAATTTAATGGATCCTGAGATATAATACTCTTGTGGTAGTTGTAGCTCTTCTTGTGATGTATTTTTTGTTTATTTTATGTTAACTTGCAAAATATTCTTTCCCTGTTTGAAAAAGTGTTAAACAATTTTGATAATTACCTAATCATTTCTATTTAATGATATTTTCCGGAACAGCAATTTAATTGGTTGTTCTTTTGTTTTAGGTAAATATCGAAGAGCATACCAACGGACACTTCATTAAGGTACACTATAATGGTGCTGGCTTCAAACAGAATTATTTCAATTATCGTTGTTAGCCTAAAAGGCTAAGAAACAATAAGTCTAGCCCTACTCTCTGTAATGGGTTAATGCTGGCCATACTCTCTCAACATAACAACAAATAACTTTAACGTAACGTTATTTATCACAATACACACTGACTACAAATTTAAGGAGGCAGATGTGTTCATTTATTTTTTATTTAATATTTTTTTGGAAATTGCTTTTTTTTGTTTTCCTATTAAAACTAACGCTCTACCTCGATGATAATGTATGGAGCAGCGAATTGTTTTTTCATGATTTCTATGTTGACCCCATAGTAAAAGCTGTTTGTATTGAGTACACGTTCGCCTCCTTAAATTTGGTTTAAGGTACTGTTCAAAACAACACCCTGTATATTTCCATACATTTTTGCGGTCGTGTATTCTGTCCCCGGCTTGTACGAGTTACGACTAAATACGCGGTTTGAGTACCATTAATCGCCTCCTTTTTGATGTTGTATGAAAACTCGTAAGCGCCACGTCTGCTCAAAACACTACTAGATCGCATTCATCATCATCATCATTTTAGCCATAGGACGTCCACTGCTGAACATAGGCCTCCCCCAGTGACTTCCAGATTGGCCGGTTGAAAGCGGCCCGCATCCAGCGGCTTCCTGCAACCTTTACCAGGTCGTCTGTCCTTGTTGTCCTTTCCATTTTGAGAAGGAGGTCAATCGTCGAATCCAACTCGGCTGGGCAGCGTTCGGAAAACTACGTAACGTCTTCTCATCCAAAATACCTCAGTGCCTAAAGACGAAAGTCTACAACCAGTGTGTGTTACCAGTGATGACAAATGGATCAGAAATGTGGCCTCTCACTATGGGCCTTATAAGAAAGCTCAAGGTTGCACAGCGTGCTATGGAAAGATCGCATTATTATCCACTATTTCCACTAACTCCTAATCGTTAAGGAGATTGTGGCTTTCATCATCAGCTCAGCAGTATGATTTGATGACTCCCAGACGCAAACACCTGAATAAGTTTGTAAGAGTGAACCAACCTCTACGTTCCTACATTTTTTGAATTGATTTTACTGAGATTCCATTATCAGATCCTAACTCGGTCAAAATAGTACCAATTCGGGAGTTTACCTTTTCAAACAAGAAAAGAAATTTAGAAATCAGTTATTAATGGACGAAAATATCGGTGAACATACATTAAAAAAAAATACATACACGAAAGACGCACACTGTCTGGTTGTATTGACTAAGTGTAAAATAAAGAAGACGATAATAAAGGCACTCCCTTAAATTAAAATTGCCATGAAAATCGTTGCGTGTATTTCATTCCAACTAATGATCACGACCCATAGTCATGAGATTCACGAATAAGAACGGTATTTTATCCTCATATAAAAATACGTGCACCGCTAGTACATATTATAGTAATATCCATTTTAAGTGAGAAAACTACGTTAAATAGGTTCAATAAGAAAAATTGATAGTATTTTTGTACCCTACTATCTAACATAAGTATCTCTATGATGTATCTCATCACGCTGTAACAGAATAATTCAGAAAATAATTCGTTAGGCTCACTTGAAATAGCAGTCGCCCGTATAGCAAAGAGACATGGGTTGATTCCCAGGTGAGGTCGTTTTTTTTTTCAAATTATATTATCGTAATAAATATTTTTTTTACAACCAATGGTGTTGACTGTAGACTAATAAATAGAACATCGTCAGCTACTATTGGTAAGAATTATTTCAGACGACGGCTCTATTTATCCTTTACGACGGTACAGTGTTGCGGCTTTAACTCCAACGTTGATTGGCTGCACTCTTGCGTCACCATATGGTACTGCAATCGACGGATTAAGGCTGCAAGTTGAACTAAATAAGTACGCCCACGCTAGGGTACAAATATCAAAATTGTGATTATAAAAAATATTTTTACTTTATCTAAGAAATTACCTATTCGATATACTAATAACTAATTCAGTTTGTTACAAAAAGTACGACCCATAGAACGTGGCTTAGAATCAAGTCTAAAATAATAAAAATATTTTAAAATCCATTTTTTTTTCAATTAGACGTTTCTAAACAGGAAAAAAAACATTGGCCTTCCATTGTATTTTTAACCGACTTCAAAAAAACGAGGAGGTTCTCAATTCGGTTATGTTTTTTTTTTTAATGTTTGTTACCTCAGAACTTCTCCATTAATGAACCGATTTGAAAAATTCTTTTTTTAATTGAAAGGGTACCTTCAGATTGGTCCCATTTTTTTCAAAATTTAATTCTGATGATGGGATCCATGAGGAATTGAGGGAACTCCTAAAATATTATAGGTATACATATAGCGATTTTAGTATATTTAACTACAAGTCAAGCATTTGCATTCAGAAAGTATCATTTGCTAAGGTGGAACTGATGAAGAAGACCATAGTTGGCCACAATAGTCTTCCACGAGTAAGGTACGCACGCCCCACACACGCGATAAGATATTTTCATTAAGACAGTTAAGCCTAACCATAGTCGACAAATCAAATTTTAATACATGATTCTGGTGAGAATGATACCATCAAACTGATCTGATGAAGAAGGCGGAAGGTAAGCACCGGAACTCTGTGATAAAACAATGCATCATAGCCGTGTTTGGACTTATTTGAATCGTCATGAGAAGCAATTTAGCTATAATTACATCATATATCGCACACACATTTAGAATGTAAAAAAAACACTAAAAACAGACAAAGAAAACAATTTTTTATAAAAAAATAACCGACTTCAAAAACACTAAAAAGCTAAAAATAACTTGTAAACAATCATACCAAACAGTTATTATTGGAGTCGGTGCCAGCTTTGGAATGTTTGAATGTGGTTGTTTGCACCGACTCCAATAATAACTGTTTGGTATGATTGTTTACAAGTTATTTTTAGCTTTTTAGTGTTTTTGAAGTCGGTTATTTTTTTATAAAAATTTGTTTTCTTTGTCTGTTTTTAGTGTTTTTGAAGGCGGTTTTTTTTTATACTTATCAATATCTTCAATGTACACGTATGTCGTTTCTGATGAAAAAAAAACAATGAACATCCTGTATACGAGAAACAGCATAATAGGTCTATTTCGTAGGCGTAATATAAATAAAATAGCTGTGCTGATAAAACTAAATAGCATACCTAGCTAAAGAAACAGATGTTTTTGGACCGTTCATTCTAAACCTGCCCCCTAACATGCATGACCCCCAAAACACGATATGATATAGCGATTTATCAACACCGATTTTTTTTTTAATATGATAGGTATAGCCGCCGTGTTGAGTCGCTGTGCCGGTGACAACACATGTTATGATTGCTGTTTCGATAAAAATTCAACATGGCGGCTATATCATATTATATTTTTTTAATATTTTTAAAAGACATTTCGTGTCGATAAATCGCTATATCATATCGTGTTTTGGTGGTCATGCTAGGGGGACTGATGCTGAACGGGCAGTTTGTATATCGGACTGTTTTTTATTTTATTTTAATGTGTTCAGGAAGCTTTTCGTTCTTTGTGATCTACTAATGCTTTTTATGACTCGCTATATTAATTTTTGCATCGATTATGATAGTACAGAGAACAGACTACCTACTAAATTTGAGAGATCGAAAATAGAAATAAATTCATAAATATTCATAGTAACGTTAAAACCTAAGTCTGATAAACAACTAACTAAGTTTTCTAGTTTTATCTCTATTTTTGTGTCAGTATTTCCACCTAAACTACCTAGGTAGCATCAAGTTGACTCGTAAACAAAGAAATCGGCCTTAAACCGATCGTTTACTGACCGTTGTAGTTTGACTGGCAGTTCAAGCGCCATTATTTCAGCATCGTACGATTGTTATAGTGTCCGTGTTACTGGCAATACATACGACCGGGCTAATCGCGTAATAACCGGGCGAAACAACGTCAGGGGTGCCTAGGCACATGCTGGACATGCTTGGACAACGCACATGCTTTGGCCATCTATTATAGCATTTATTATTCCATATGTGTAATATTTAAAGTGATATGATAAATCAAATAAATGAGATGTATCAGTAAAATAAAATAGAATAAATTTAGTGCAGATATAAAATGTAAAATAGTCTTAAGACGACCGTCTGGTGTAGTGGATCGCGCTCCGGACTACAAAGCCAGCGGTTGCGGGTTCGAATCCCGCAAGGGGCAAATGTTGGTGAGATGACCACGAGCATTTTTACCTAAGTCATGGATGTTTATAAACGTATTTATCTATGTTTATCCATTATCTAGTCGCAATAGTACAATCTTTGCTTAGTTTGGGCCTAGCTGATTGGTGATTGTGGAAACAATTTACTATTATTATTTAGTAACATACAAACTAAATATCTTTTTTTCATTATCATCATCATCATCATTTCAGCCATAAGACGTCCACTGCTGAACATAGGCCTCCCCCAGTGACTTCCAGATTGGCCGGTTGAAAGCGGCTCGCATCCAGCGGCTTCCTGCAACCTTTACCAGGTCGTCTGTCCACCTTGTAGGTGGACGTCCTACGCTGCGCTTGCCGGTACGTGGCCTCCATTCCAGAACCTTTCTGCCCCATTCTGACTTACACGCTACGCTTAAAATCTATGGTAACAGCACAGCAAACATAATAACAAAAGTTAAATCTATTTTAAACTAGTTTTTTTATAATGGCATAACACATAATTTCTTTGTATTCGTGAAACACATGACATCAATAAATTAATTAATTATTCCAAAAACCACACTAATTTTGTCCCCAAAATATGCAGATCTTGTACTATATCTATATCCTTAAATGGCATCCATTGTATACATTTTAATGATCGTGCTTTTCACATAAATACTTTCCCTTTCATCATCATCATTTCAGCCATAGGACGGCCACTGCTGAACATAGGCCACCCCCAGTGACTTCCAGTTGGCCGGTTGGAGACGGCCTGCATCCAGCGGCTTCCTGAAACCTTTACCAGGTCCTCTGTCGCCGTACTTGCCATTTGCCGGATCCGAACGCGCAAGTTTGCAACCGCCTGACTTCGTAGTCCGAGGCGCTAACTAAACTAAACCAAGACGGTCGTAAAATCAATAAGATCAAATTAATATTGCGACTTGTCTCCCTACCTATGAATTGTAGGCAATAGGTAAGTATTCTACTTTGGTCAAATTGATGACAACATTAACACTTTGAGAATTCTTACTACTATTTGAATTTTTGGTCAATTAATCTTTAAAAACAAAATATTTCCTTAGATGCCAAAGTATCTAACAACAATAAGTACAAAACTTGCTAAGGTTCACAACTACAATAAATAGTAAGCCACCTTTTAATTTCTTAACATAAATACCTCAGGGACATAGTCGTAAAACCTGGGACAGCAGTCAAGTCTGCTGAAAATACCAAATGGCGCAAATATGAGTCACTTGCAAGTAACTACGTGTTTGTTTTGTGCCTTTTGTCGTTGAGACGTTTGGACTATGGGGCTACTCCCCATGGTCAACTGAACCGAATGTCAAATTACTCTTTGACAAATCAAAATGTATACTAAAATATAGTAAAATTCTATGTTTTTTCTCACTCAGAAGCTAATACTATGACTATATTTAGAGAGGAAACGCTGCTTGCATCTTCGTCCTCTTGCTTTACAGAAATGGTTCATTGATTTATTTATTTTAAAACATGGTTTTTCATAAGAAAAAATAAACTAGTTTATCAATCATACGCAAGTAAATGTTTGAATAAGGATTTAGCCCACTTATCGTTGGATCCCAAAAATAAACATTCAAGAAGTGCTCAAAGTCTAGACAAGTTGTATATTCAGTGGGCACGGCTAAACCCTAATTTACGAGGATGGGTGGGCGACGCGAGGCTTAAATCAAACTGGCCCAGCGTTTACGACCGTCGCCGGGGCTCTGTATAAATTGCCAACGAGCTGCATTGTAGGGTAGCAATCACTCATATGCAGCTTGGACAAGCTTTAGTGGATTAGAGTAAAATCTTCATCTATAGATCTATAGATATATATCTTCATCTTCATATAAATAGTAGCACAACTCGATGACACAACTCAAAATAAATGAGTGTCTTTGGAGTTAATGTAGTATGAGATCTTATTGAAGAGTAGCACATCTAAAGTACACAAGTGTCTTTGGAGTTAATGTAGATTCGACGCAGATTCTGATTCTAAGAACGTCGCCAAGTTCTGGCAGTAATAGATAATCGTTAAATAAGAACAAAGAATAATCAGGATGGTATCTCTTCTTCTTTCTTCTTCTACTGCCTCTTCTTCAATCAATGAAGATGACTCCCGGTATCACTGTCCATTTCCGAATGTTGCGGAGCTACGACTTTTTCTGCGACGACTCTGCCCATTTTGCCCAAGTTATTGTAACGTTAAGATTGTGGTATCTGTCATATTTTGTCATATCTAAAACAACACTCCGTTTATTTTCAACTTCTACCAGCTTTATTGCCACTCATTATGATGGCTTGTTTTTGACCTATTTATGGCGGTTAAGCTGCATCCGATTGTCTGATCACTAATTATGAAATATGTGTGGAAATATTCTTCTCCTCTTCTCTCAGGTTTTGTGTCTTAGTTACACGTACAGTAAACAACAATAGTAGCTTAATATTTGGCTTCTTTGGAAAAAGAACTGCATTGCAAAACATATCACAATAATAAATTCTGACAAATTCACCACGCAAGAAGTCTGGTTATTGTGACATTTTAAACTTTTTATTTTTGCATTGACATAAATTGTAGTTTATTATATCAAGGAAAATAATTTTACCATTTTTTTTTAAGTGAAATTATTTTTATTGTGACATTTATAAAAGTCCATACTTTGGAAATTTTTGATCAGCTACACTTGATGCAGACTGTACCTGCTATCAGACTGGCAAATCGGACATGTTTGTCTGATATTTCCAAAGCAAGGTTTAGAATCCCACTGAAACATATTTTTGTCTGAGTCTTCATAAAGCAACCGGTTCGGGCCCCCGATTCAGAACCCTTCGATAACAAATTGACAATCGGTTAATCACGTGACACTAACACTAAATCATAACACTAACATTAAGTCAGGTGATATTCCGCTCGACAATTTGTTATCGAATGGTTTTGAATTGGAGGCCAGCTCACTCTTTTTTTATTTATATAAGGAAAAACTTTACGCACCGCACCGCCTTGGGGGTAGCAGCTTGGTTACACGGGGCTCCATTGTTGAGAAACCGCGAATTGCGAGTCGCTGTTTCACGGCAAGGCTTACCCACTATAAAACCTAGACCAGTAGATGTAGCCGCCATTTTGATCGAAACAGCGATCATAATAATGTGAGGTCACCGGCACGCCGATTCAACATAGCGGCTATATCTATCATTTTTACAGTTGGTGTCGATATATCGCTAAATCATATCATATCGTGGTGGTATCGTATTGGTGCTCAAGCTAGGGAGGCAGGCCAGTACAAAGTCGAGTTTGATACGACGACTACGCATTTAGGCGCGTGATTTATTTATATCCCGATCACCATGCGCTGAATGGTGCCACCACTAATAGTTAACCTAATTTTATTTTATGAACACTTGTCACAAGCTCGCCAGTAAATACCTTGGTACATACTAGTATTGTTGAGCTAAATTGTAACAGTAGTCAGTACTACAAACATGACATCGCCGGCTATTTCCTACTGTAGTTCTAGTGACAAGAATGGGAATTTAACTAGGAAATCTTGCAATGAAGTAATTGCAAGGGTGACCTAGAAAAGTTGCATACATACTGAATCTATTTACACGTGTAAATAGATTCAGTATGTATGATGTATAAGGAAATGGTTTGTAACGTTATGAATCATTTAGCTTCCGATTATATGCGACAAAATGAAATTAATAATAATAATAAAATAACCTATTCTAAGTAAGTAAAGACAAAAAAAATGATTCAAATTCGTAGACTGATGATTAGCTTAAAGTTAAGCGTTTAGCCAAAAAAAAAATCAGTTGATAGTATAAAATGTATGAGTCAAAAATAATAATAATGACCAATATTAAAAAAATCTTAATGAGTAATTAACAGATAAATTAGTACTCAAGAACAATGTAACAAAGGAAATATAAAATATACTGTACTTAATTACGTGTAGATTTTCTCTGTCTTAATCTAAACAATACTAATAAGGACCTTAGAAAAAAGAAACAAATACTAAATTAATAACATATTAAGGGTTTTTTAAGTGTATGTAAATAACATACATTAATGAGATAAAATAGATTACCGTCGGTCTTATCGAGTTACTAATAGGTCGTAAAACAACTCTTTTTTTTATTGTTTTTTTTATATTGGTTATCGATCTCTTGATATAATAATCATCATTTTCAAACAGGCAATAAAAGAAAAAATAACAATTAAGGACTTGGTTTTTAGATCTGTTTATCTTTTAGTTACAAATCATCATCCGGTATTAATTACACACATCATCATCATCATCATTTCAGCCGTAGATCGTCCACTGCTGAACTTAGGCCTTCCCGAAAGGGGGGGGGGGGGGGAATTGCCAATACTCGCCACGCTTGGCAGGCGGCAATTACACATATCTCTATAAAGATATAAAGATATTACAAGTAGAAATGAATAGGGTTTAAACATTTTGTAAACTTCCACGTTCCATCGAACATGAACTTCTATCCCGAAACGTTCCCGTTTAACGAAAATTTCTCATAACATTCGATTCGACTAACAATTTAGACTTTATGCTAAACATTTGCCCGAATAGGCGTTCTTCCGGCTTGTTTCGCGAATTCTAATATTAAGTTATAACGTTGATTTTCGACGAACCCCCTAGTAGTTAATAAAAGTGAGTGGATGCAACGTTTATGAGCTAGTTCCAGGGCCGTACTACTGGGTCTGGGGCCCCGGGGCTATTAGTGTTTGCTGCAATGGGACCCGTGGCATGAGCGTCGATTTGTTTCCGTTTATTACAAAGCTAATCGCACCAGCAACATACACCAACCATCTTGTCCAAACTTTGCCTTGTCATTAAGATACTAAACTGAATAGCGACGCGATGGTAAAATATTAATAAAAGTAACTGCAGATACTCTTTAGAATTATCATTTTAATTTATTGCTCTCGTTACTGGCTCACTTATTGAATTTTAAAAGAAACTCAATGAACATTTTTTAAACTACTTTAGTCTCTCTGTATACGAAAAGCTTAACAAAGCCTTAAACAACACATTCTGTACAGAAAACCAAGTTGAATGCAGAAAAAAAATTGCTGAAAAATGACAGGTATAAAAAAATAACAAATTTTTAACCCGTAATGTATAGCGCGCACGAAACAGACTTTTTCTGTGCATACGGTTGGCGAGTAAACGTTTTTTTTGGGAAAAAGTTTAGTTGTTGTAACAAACAGAAGTAATCTTTAAAAAAATGTAACTTTGATCGTCAATATCGAAAAAAATGGCCGTAACAGTGGGTAGAATAATGTGGTATTCGGCTTCGTTAAGCTTTGTTTTACACCCGATATAGTTCGGTATTCTAGACTGGACTCTTCTTAAAGCCCTTGTATTCTTGCTGGTAGAATACGGCTCTGTCTACTTTTATGCGAGTTCATATAACTTGCACACTAGAATGATTAAACTAGCGATACGGGCTAATATAACCTTGCTAAATGAAATTCATTGGGACCTAGAGATCCTTCCTCGTGCATAGTCGTAATTTGCATTCGCCGGCATTAATTTGGAGGGGTTTATGCTACGGTTTTTACGAGAGAGTTGTGATTGACGCTCGTTTGAATTAGATCGGTTTACGAGCTAGGCGCGAAGAAATGTTACGAAGTGGAATAGTTGAGAAATTATTTTCTTAGCATTCATATTAATTAAACTTTTTTCATTTTTGCATTCTCAATAATGCTAGTTTATTATATTAAGGAGCCTGGCCTTCTGCCTCTACTGGGGTTCGACCCCACGACATACCCGACATTTTGCTATCCGGGCGACTGCTCTTCCAACTGATCTACGCAGTTACGGAGGATATAATAATATATAGCGACAGATCGTTGGTTCTAATCCCACTAAAGATAGTTAAAAAAGTTAACCTTGATTAAAAGTTAACTAAAATGAAATGAAAAATAAAACTCGCACTTCCGCGTTTGAATGTGTATTGTTTGGTGTTGTGTGAATGCATCACATCAAAAGAGTGTGGTTTTTGCCATTTCCAAAAATAAATAAATGACAGTACGTACGAGAGGTCTCGGCGTGATTAACTCGTGAAAGCCAAGGCAGTAGCATGAGATTTTTTTGAGTCAAAATACAGGGTTACATTGCAAATCGGTGCCAAATCTCCAGGAATCAGTAACTTAATCGAACTATGCTAAAAACTTTTTTTTTTCACATTTAATTATTCCTATCCGCTGTTAAAAATCATACGCGTAGATAATTTAACTGATTCATGAAAAAAATGCACCGTATGTGCACTGGGTAAGGTCCTTGTTGGCTTGCCGTACCTACGCCTCTGATAAATGGCCGCGTGGCTTTCGTAGTCTCGTTATTGACTTTATTTTCGGATATTTTAAGTTTGTTTTCGTAAAATACGATTTCGACCACGACGACGCTTCTTTATAATGTTCCCTAAATCTTATTGTTTAAATTTGGCACCCCTTTGCAATGTAACCCTGTATTATTATTACACTTGAATAAACTCGACTGCCTCGGGTGGGAATCGTATCACGTCTTTTCGCTATCCGGGCTACAGGTCTTCCAAGTAAGCTACCAAGGACAACTAACGAATTGATTTTTTAACTGTTGTAACCAGTGTTGTCATAAATCATATATAGAACTCGTATACCTAAGTTAGGTCGCATGCGTCAACATTTCGCAACAGCCATGTTTTCAGTTGAAAATATCTCAAGTCAACCATTATAGCTTAACATGGGGTTACCGTCAGAAATATCGTACAGAAACATCAATTTGTTTCACATAAAAGTAAAAAATGTCTTTGTAATTTTGAACCCCCATTTTTCATTTTGACTTTTGTGCAATAATGTCCTATCAGCTTCGGGACAGACCCAGTATTTACTTGCATAAAACGTGTCATAAAATGCCTGCTGAATTGTAATTTAGGTCATTTCGCCTCGTAAAACTTTAGCTCATAAATGACAATTTTAATCTTAGCTCGCTCCTTTCCGAGAATGTAACGTTTACGACTGCTCACAGGGGAACGATCTTATTTTAATTAGCTTTTTTGGACTTCTGACTTATTATAATTATGAGTTTGAGAGGCAAGGTTAAGTAGGTGCCTATAAATTTTAATATTCGATTATAACAAAACTTGACATTATTTATTGTGATGGCACCGGTTGCCTGCAAGCACTTGTCAAGTGTTTACTGTCACCTATTGGCATAAGGCGCCATAAGCCAATAGGCGTCTTTTTTGCCAGATGATTGCAGCAACCGGCGCCATCACAAATGTCATTAAAATCTAAAGATCCTCCGGCTCCGACTTACATAAGCTGAAAAACAGAAGACTATCGGGTTTATTGATATTAACAAAAAAATTAAATACTGTCATATTAATGTCATCATTTTAGCCATAGGACGTCTACTGCTGAACATAGGCATCGCCCTAATGACTTCCATATTGGTCGGTTGGAAGCAGCCTGCATCCAGCGGCTTCTGCAACCATTACCAGGTTGTCTGTCCTTGTGGGTGGACGTCCTACGCTGCGCTTGCCAGTTCGTGGCCTCTATTCCAGAACCTTTCTGCCTCATCGGTCGTCAGCTATACGTCCTATGTGCCATCAGATACACATACTTTAAAAATCAGTTACCGTCATCTCCATTCAGCAAAGTTTATTTTTGTAAATCTTTACTGTTGTTTGTACTTTTCTATTTATGTATTTACTATCAGAGAAATGGCCTTGTTGAGTCAGATGTTTATAGTGCAATGGCATTTATTGCGAAGAACATATTTTATAAACCGTAGTCGTGCCGTTTTTATTTGCGTTCTCCTCGCATCAACTATCGTAATTTATTGTATGCAAATATTTCAAAATTGGTTTCTCATTGCTATTGTTGCTTTTTCCCTTTTGTTTAGTTACAAATCGTACAATATTATCATTACTACTTATATATATATATTCTAATTGAAAAGTGTGAACTTTATTAAATATCAACAGGAACTAACATCCTTGCTTTGAGAGGTATCCTAGACAACTTTTTTCTTCTGGTACGTCTCATCACACCCACCAGCCAATTTAGAGAAGCTCGTTTCTTAAGTATCGATCCCGGGACCCTGTTTAATCACTATACCACTGCTCCAATCGAGTTGTCAATTTAAGTGTATTACGCACTTAAAGGAAATAAATTAATGTCTCTTTGTCGGTCCCATAAGCGTGCCTAAACACGCTATTCGATTGCGATGAAACTGGTAAGATTTAAGTCCACACGAAGTCGCGGACAACAACCAGTTCATGTCTAAAGAAGTACAGTATAAAGAGCAGAAACATAAATCTTGCTATCCTAGTAGTAAGTCATAAATCCCACAATGTTATAAACATTCAGAGACATTCGCGAGAATGTTTATAATGCACCGCTTTACGCGGTTAATATAATTTAAACTCATTGCGGAGATATTATTAAACAAGAACTTGTCAGTTATTTGAAACATCGTCTAATGTTAGTAGTACACGATAATACCGTTACACATAATATGATATGTTATTGTAATTAAGGAGAACATTGTGAAACAATAGTGCCACTTGTTTAATCATGTAACCATTATAATTTATAGTTTTCGGTAAATTATAGTTTGGAATACTAACTAAGTATGTAATAACAAAGTCATGAAATGTAACTTAATGTTTGGACTAACCAATGTGTTAAATATAAATAAGTCGCGCGGTCTTCTAGCGGACAGTCATTTACACCAAAAAGTACGCTGCAGATAGTTTTTTTTTCTTAAAAAAAATATATTTCACAATCACACCAATTATCTAGCCCTAAACTAAGCAAAGCTTGTACTATGGCGCTTAGATAACGGATAAACATAATTAAAGAATACTTTTATAAACATCCATGACTTAAATACAAATGCTCGTGCTCATCACACAAACATTTGCCCCTTGCGAGATTCGAACCAACAACCACTGGCATAGTAGTCCGGAGCGCGAACCACTACCTGCACCAGTCAGTCGTCAAACAACATTATATATATCCACAAAGTAGCCTTTAAAACGTTTAATGCCATGGGGTCACTGGTGATACCCAAAGAACAAATTTTCAGCCTTCTTCGGTCGTGGCAATGACGCGATAACGACTCTAGATGAACTTTGACTAAAACTACGCAATTTCTACGGCATTTTGTGTCGCTGTGTTTAGGTCGTGGTCTCAAAGTAAGAAGTTAATTATCCTTATGATTTACGGTATACCAGACAATGGGTTTAGTTAAGGACGTCTCCCAACACACGAAGACTCGATCCAATTTAGAAAAGTTTGTTGTCTGAATTGATCCGAACAGGGAACCAGACTGCCAATAAGGTCGTCAATAAATTAAAATCATATTTTAAAAGTCTGTCAGTCAGTCAAGTCATAGAACAAAAGTTATTTCATAGGTACACTTAATCTTAACAGAACTTGTGCGCATTTCTCATGTGCAGGTTTTATTACTCTGCTTCTCCTCTGGGTTTTCCCCGAAACCATTGGACAAGCTTTAGCATCTAACTGCACCCAGGCACGCTTGACCGTCATTATTCACAATTCAATTCAGTTGACAGCCTCCGTAGCCGAGAGGCGAGCATACCGCCTTTAGCGACTTTGTGTGGCTATCTCTGAGGTCCCGGGTTCGATTCCCGGTCGGTCAATGTAGATAAATAACTTTTCTAGATAGTCTCGGGTCTGGGCGTTGTGGGACCGTCGTTGTTTCTGATTTCTGTCACACAAGTGCTTTGGCTACTTACAATAGGGTCGAAGCAATATATGATGTTGTCTAATATTTAATTACTGATAACATTTCTGTAATATTGATCCTAATGGCATAGAATGTCACATGGAATTATGTCCACCTTTACCACAATCAGTCCAATAAAGCTGAAATAAATCAATATTATAATTGTAGCATTATAGAACTTTTTTTATCTGCAGGTTTTATTTCTCTGCGTCTCCTCTGAATTTGCCACAAAAGCATGAGATAAGGTTTAGGTATTCGCTTCGAACTGTACCGTACCGTCACGCTTGACAGTCATTATACACAATTTTGGGTCAAGATTTTCCCTTGTATGCATTACATGGGTATTACCAATTTTTACGGTTGGGTAGGTACCTACTAGTTGATCAGGGGCGCCTCTTCGCGATCCGCTCGTAAAACAGGACATTAAAAACTTCACTCTTGATGTCTCCAAACACAAAGAGAATCGTAAATAAATGTAATATTTCGCTTTACGATCGAATATGGAATTTTATCGAATAGCGTACATTATGTAGTGTACGCGCGTATGTATAGGTACCTTTAATCTTGTTTAAGTTGATGGCATAATGGACTTTTATTCTTTCATTTCGTTCATTACTTGTTAAAGAAACAACTAAGGATGACTAAAATACAAAAAAAAAATGATGAAATTGTAAAAAATCACATTAAAATGGACGACCTCCGTAGCCGAGAGGCGAGCATACCGGACTTGGTGTCGCTATCTCTGAGGTTTCGGGTTCGATTCCCGGTCGGTCAATGTAGATAAATAACTTTTCTATATTGTCTCGGGTGTGGGTGTTGTGGTACCGTCGTTGTTTCTGATTTCTGTAACACAAGTGCTTAAGCTACTTATCATAGGATCGTAGCAATGTATGTGATGTTGTCTAATATTTATTTAAAAAAAATATTTATAAAGAAAAAGTCTTCATCAGGTATGAAATGCAAACCGGCTGGGTACAGAAAACTCAAATCGCTATATGGTTCGTTTAATTGTGTTTCATTAAATTGCATTTTGAAGCTGTAACCTCATAATGTAGGTAACTCTATTATTACAAATTTCTTACTTATTGTTTTTGATGGTTGCGACTGGTTAAGAAATTTAAGCAATTGGATTTAGAATTTACAATAGCGTAGCAATGTTTAACATAGTAGTGTTGTTATCACAAAGGTAAACGATAACCTCATTTGTAATTTTACCAACAATGTACGCGACATATTAATAGTTTAAAATTAATTCGACAAAGTGTCTCCAATTTATCACGGTTGCCATACGGGACGTCGTAATGACCATTAATTATCAATAATTACCCTGCAACATATTCAGCTCCCACCCGCAATTGATGCTGTCATCGAACCGAACTTTTCACAATAATAAAGAAATAATGTCCTTCCGTAAATTGATAAAATACAGTATTTTTTTTAAAGTTTTAAAAATACTTCAACCAGTGTTTTTGGTTCTTTTGAGAGAAAACTGCTAACAATTATATTATTGACAAGATTGTTATCAAAACTAAAAATAAGCCAACTAATTTATAATATATGATACCATTATGACATGACAAAGACAACATTTCAAATTGTAAAATCTATAGACTAATCACAGGTGCGGCTTTGGACAACTTGGCAGATTTCAGCCATCTCACAAAAGAGAGGCTTATAGACATTAGTAGTGGTTAATAAGGACTAAAACTAGCGTAGCAAATAAATTTACTTACTAATAAACGCAACAATACGTCTATGCTTGCGATATCGCTGAGATTATAGCGAATTACGTGGGAATCATTTATTAGGGCTGTCAACACTCTGTGCTTGCAAACTTATTAAGAACACTTCAGTATAGAACAGTACGGTGAATCAGAAAAGAAAGATATGAATTTGTTACGTCCCTTTTTTGCCAAACGATTGTCTAAATGACTGATAGGGAGAAAAAACACTTGTATTTTTAAAGTTATAGGTAGATATCTTGCACAAAAAAATAATTAAAAGGCGACAGAGCGGTTTGAAAACACATTAGAAATGTGAAATTTTGAATCACCTAGCTAGTGTTGCCGTTAAATAGTCTACTATCGATAGCATATATCGTTAAACTATTGAAAGTAGAAAACTGTCGATAGGCCTATTGTTAAATAACTGCAATATTATTAATTAAACCAAATACTATCGATAGTATTCATCGCTGAGAACTAATACACATTGGATAGTACTGCTCTTTAATATTGATCTACGGACGGACGGAACAAATTCATATCATCGATAACCACTTGTATTGCACAATTATTAGTCGTTATGTAGCGACATCTATCTCGCCACATACGAACTAAACTGACGTATCCTACATCGCGATATTAAAGTTATCCGAGCGATTGAACCATATATACAAAAACCCGACAGCAACCGTCGGGCAGTAGCCCACCAGACACAACACCCGTCTGGTCGGAGGATCCTCCCTATTCAATGGGGGATGAGGAACTTTACACCCTGTTCCTCTCACCCCCAAACTGGTGACCCCGAGCATAAGACTTATAGAATTAACCCACTGATAGTATTAAAACTCAGTCTACAATCGATAGTCCAAAATTATCAGTAGTTTAAATAATATTTATAGTTTTTGTGTCAAGCTTAACACTACTATCGATACTATGGATAGATTGATTGCTATCGATCGATGGTAGGACACTATCGATAGTGTAACTGAATTTCGAGGTCTACTATCTATAGTCAAATTATCGATGGTTCGGCAACACTATCACCTAGCTATGTTTAGTGTATAACATTTATAATACTAGTTTTCTAGTCTGGAACGTTTCTCGAATGTGTCGAGATCGATTAGAGTTTAGCAGTTCGTTGCATCAAAGTGTCTGGTATCTCGTGTACTCTTGAGACTGAGACAGCCCTACACGAACCGTATCGTTGCATCGTAACAGGTGCGCAGGCGGCGTCTGTCAACTGCCGGGCGGAAACAAAGATCGTATCTATGTTTTACCACTGTCAGCTACACTTTGAGTCGATTACTTAAATGATTGCGGAGAATCGAATAGCGATCGACTTTGTTTGTCATGCTAAGTACTCGTAATTAATATACAGGTTGATTAATTTTGTATGTTAATATAATGTAAATTTAAAAGATGACTGCCGATATTGAGCTCTTCGCTTCGTCGAGCATGGTTCGTTCGGACTGCTTGTGGTGTTTCCTTGAAAATTTCAATCTAGAACCTGTTTTGGGGCATGATGATCGCGCACCTAGCAAAGATTATAACATTTAGTCTTTTTTTAATTAGCCTAGGTATTCCCACTGTATGGCAAAGGATTCACCCAAATCCCTCATACCATATCAATCAACAGCCAAACTGCCAATTTGGGAGTATCTTTTTTTTACCTAACTCTTAATCGGTGTCTATTCATAGGTAGCCATTGAGTAGCCATGTTTATAATGTTATTATTGACGTTCATAAGTAGCAATTTTCTGTCCTTAATTGAATTTGACAACATGATTGACATGATTTTCGACGGTTTCGACTTTGCCGTTCCGCGACCACTTCCTAAGATTCAACCTAAAAACATGGCCAGTCCGCTCCCATTTCAGTTTGGCGGTTTTCTTACCGACGTCGGTGATTCCGGTTTGTTCTGTTCGTTTTTCTGACCTGGTTGGTCTCGATGATGTAGGTAACATACCCCTAAAACAAAATAACCTGCGGTACATGAAGAGACATATCTGTGACTACATGTGGGGCATGAAGAGGAGTTTCACTCAGTTTCAGTTGATCTTTCAGTTACGAAATGGTATTAATTTTAATTTGGGTCCAGCCGTTATGGTCCCATTCCGTTACTCACCCGGCCGCGACGCCCCCAAGTAAAAGATCCATTTTTTGGCACTTTTAACAAACACTGTTGAAAACAAAAGTGTTTTGAAATTAAATATTTTAATTTTTAATTATTTTTATGTTGTGGTGTTTATTCTTATGAGTAGTAATTCTATTTGTTTTCTTTTTTAAATTAAAAACGTCTATTAATGTTGATTATGTAACGATTATAAGATAATTGTGACACTGTAAAGTACTGTAGTAGACTGGTAAAGTATGTTAATTTAAAAATAAAAACGTGAGTACAATATTGTATATAGAGAGAAGTATAGGCGCTCTCTCCACTATGTAGGCTGCACACTTATAGATCGATATTATATATATATATACCTGATTTTTCATGATTGTAGCCTTAATTTCATTTCATTTTTGTACTCGGCTGTACTTAAATTAAGTATCATGGCAAAAAGAAACATCGGGGGCGGCGTCGCGGCCAGGGGCGTACCGGAATATATTTTTTTTCAATGTTGGTGCGTGGCGGCCGTTTGCGTAACGGAATGGGACCATAACGGCCGGACCCTTTAATTTAGGTAGGTACTAGTCTGTAAATCACAATTAATACCAATTTGTAATTCGTGAAATTTTAAAGTTACTCGTTTATCTTAAGTATGATTTTGAAATGCAAAGCAAATGCTACAACATTAAAAAGAGATATGACGCCCTTAAACATCTTATAGATAGTCTAACTGAGCTAAATTCATACAACAAGTCATTTCAAATGCAAATATCATTAGTTTTGCGTTTGTAGTACGCAATAGGAAATATCATCTAAGTATATTGTTGCTATGTCATAACGATGTCGCTGTCCGCTAATAAGCAGCAAATAGATCTGTGTGCAGTCCTTTGTCAAGTGATTTGGCGCGTAGTTCATGAATTTAAACGATAGCTCTTGGATAGATGATATTTTTTTCTTTACCTGTTCATGAGTTGACACATTAGGCAATACTATTAATCCCACACACAAAGTACAAGACTTAAAACTCATTCATTTATGAGATGTCGGTTGCATGAGACCGCGTAAAAATAACATGTATATAGTTTCGTTTTGCTGGGCTGAAAGACTTAAAATCTAAGGTCTAAAAATATTATCGGTATCCATGATGAAAACAATTTTTTTTGGGTATAGGTATCATGCGATCAGTCATCAGGTAGACTATAAGCAGATGTGATGTAGGGTCGTGTCAGGTTAGGGTGCCACTCCCAGCGGAGCCAGCCCTTTCTTTTGAGTACTCAGTCTGTGCTGACCATTAATAGTCGAAGATATCGCGTCGCTTTTTCAAAACAATTTACTAATTTACCTCAGCTAACATACGCAGATGCAAAGAAAGTATTCACACAAATAAAACAAGTAAAGTCAGTTCTCGGTTTTCTAAAAACCAAATCTGTTACTCGTAAAACAGCACAACAAAGTTATAGCCACCCGTTCGCGTGTTAGAGTGTCGGAGAGACCCTCGGACTCTTTACGGAAATTACTGTGTTTATTAAAAGAACAAGCATTATTCGTGCAATTACCATTCGCAAATACAGCTTGACTGGTGTGGGCCCTTCGTGGGCGCTTTACAGGACATTCGACTAATGATTATGAAGAGGAAATAATTGTTATCATATTTTAAAAAAACTATACACACTTTTAAATATATTAAAGTCGTTAAGACGAATCGAATGAGCCCTTAAACGAATGTTTTAATAGTAGTTGTTAAAGAGTTCCACTATCTATCTCCTGACTCCATCCATCATCAGATCAGCATGATGATGTCAGGTTATTATAATGTGATTCGGATCACATTATAATAACCTGTCAAATACTTATATAGTTTCAAATCGTGACTTCAGTTAGAAGTAGGTTAAAAACTACTTCCAAGATTTGATTACATAGTTCGTTAGTTATAAGAGAAGCCAATAATATTGGGTTAAAAATCTGCTGTTCAATATATTTTGGACAAGCCTATGCAATGGCACAGCTAAGGCCTTCAGTTTCAATCGTTAATTAACTGTTACTTCTTCGTACCTATGGTGTGCAGTAAAGAAAATCTATCTATCCATAATTCTAATATTAAGGACACCATGGTAACAAATTTTTCAACCGACTTCAAAAAAGGAGGAGGTTCTCAATTCGACTGTATGTTTTTTTTTTTTGTATATATGTTACGCGATTACTCCGCCAATTATGAATCGATTTTAATGATTCTTTTTTTGTTTGGTAGATCATACTTCAGAGGTGGTCCCATATACTTTTTGAGAAAATCAACAAATATATACCCAGATAATATTTTGGTTGTGGTTCTTGTTACCTATCTTCGACAAATATGAGCCGATTTTGATGATTTTTGTTTTATTGAATAGCTTATACTTCAAAGATAATATGATAAAAGTTTGCAAAATAAAAATCACCCCTAAGGTTAGGAAAATAGGGGATGAAATTGGTGTTCAGCAGTTAGATTAGGATTTATCACTAAAAATAGATGAAATAAGTAAATTTTATTAAAAAAAATAAAACCGACTTCAAAACACTAAAATGCTAAAAATAATCCTAACACTTAAGTACCTAATCAGTTACTTTTGGAGTCGGTGCAAACAAAAACATTGAATCTCTCATCGGCTGGCACCGACTCCAAAAGTAACTGATTAGGTACTTAAGTGTTAGGATTTTTTTTAGCATTTTAGTGTTTTGAAGTAGGTTTTATTTTTTAAAATAAAATTTATGATAAGCTATACAGATTAAAACGTCAAACTTCAGTCTATGGAAGATCAAAGAAATCTGATTGACAACCTGATTCTACTTTATTTAGCGAGTGGTGTATTACTAGTATTACTTGTTCAGTGGTTTACTGATGCGCCAGGCCATCAGCTATCGAATGTTAATTAATATTCGTGCTCTTTTACGAGGTATTCGACTAGCATCTTACAATACCCATAGTTGGAAAAAAGTCCTATTCGCGTCAGGTATACTATGCACCACTTAAAAGACTATTTATAGGTTATAAATTACATGAAAATATAACTAATAGCAAGAGTTCTCAAACGATTTGACAAATAAACCAAATGAAACGCTTAAATTCTAAAGCGATTTTTCAAAATTTGGCAACAGTTGCTGGCCCTGTTGTTTTTTCTTTTAATAATGCACAATATTATAATACTTTTATAATATATAATGTAATACTTATATTAACAAATTAGTTTAATAATCAATTGCAACATTTAAATTTACTTAAACGCTACGTTAATTCAATTATTTTTGCGTAATTACTACCTGTAATTAAGATGGCACTGTTATATTAGCATGTATAAATGTTGTCTAAAAGTGTCAATATAATAATATGTAATTATGAATAAAATAAAATAAAATACTTTATTTTGCATGCCTTATGTTACGAGTATAGTATTGAGGTATTACGTACACACGGCAGGTATTCGACCAGTCGCCGATCAGACAGGTCCAAAAATATAGTTGCACAGAAATAGTGGGAGGGACATCGGCCCCACACTTCAGTCACGCTACGGCCGCGTCGCCACTAGAAGGACCTGCTTAGCGACTTGATGCAGACGTGGCTGATGTTTGTGCACGTTACTTATCCTATCACTTTTAGTCACCATGTCAGCCTATTACAGTTCACTGCTGGACTTAAGCTTCCCCTAAAAAGAGCACGATCTCTCGCTTTTTTCATCCAGCCACAGCCATCTTCCTCAGGTCGTCAGTCCAACGAGGGTAAACTACGTTTGACAAGGCGCGGTCTCCACTCGAGAACCCGTTTACTCCAATTTTTATCGGTTCTGCGACCGATATGGCCGGTCTACTGCCACTTGAGCTTGCTACCTTTTGGACCATGTCCATTACTTTGGTCTGCTGCCGGATAACCTCGTTTTGGATTTTAGCCCTTAACGAAATTCCAAGCATCGACCTCTCCATAGCTGAGTGAAAGTTGGTGGCCTAGCTTTACTGTCATGTTTCACGTTTCAACTCCGTAGGTTATAACTTTCAGTAAAATGTAATTACTACTAAATCGTAATTGTAAGGTGACTTGATTACATCTATAAATAATAAATATTGGACAACATCACATACATTGGTCTGATCCTGTGGTAGGTAGCCAAAACACTTGTGTTACAGAAATCAGAAACAACGACGGTACCACAACACCCAGACCCGAGGCAATATAGAAAAGTTATTTTTCTACATTGACCCGACCGGGAATCGAACCCGGAACCTCAGAGATAGCGACACCAAGTCCGGTATGCTCGCCTCTCGGCTACGGAGGTCGTCATCTGACAGTAAAGTTGACGCACTGGCCTTACAACACCCCTTCACCAATCCGCACTGGGTCTGCGTGGTGGAGAACAGTCCAAACCACCTCATTGAGGTGAGGCCTGTGCCCAGCAGTGGGACGTATATAGGCATAGTTTAATACTAAATCATCACAACTTTAGTAACATAATGCCATCATGTTACTAAGGTTGGCCATATCTTTAACCTTCTAGCAATAAACCATAAGTAAGTTTGGGAAACAACGTTTTAACTTATAATACGTCATTCATACAAACGAAACCTTTTTATGGTTTTCATAAAGGTTACGTTTACAATTGAATGGCTTGACATAACATGTCTTAGACAATAGCACCCACTACACTTTTTGCGACAATTACGTTCCCCATTGAGTGGGGTAAGGTCACTGAATAAATAATAGGTGAGGTTCTCGGTAATCCGGACTACAGTCAAAAGTCTAGGTACTTACATCTACTTCACAAAACATACCGACATTATACTTAACTTTAAATTATTAACTTGGATTGTGATTTGCCCTAGAATTGGAAGTACCCTTATCATCATGTTGAGAAAAATCTTATCTTTCACGTCATATGTCAGTTATTCTATCAATAATAAATTAATTGTCATCATTTTAACCATACATAGCACGTCCACTGCTGAACAAAGGCGTCCCTCAGTAACTTTCAGATTGCTCGGTTGGAAGCGCGCAGCTGCAGCTCCAGCGGCTTCCTGCAACCTTTACCAGGTCGTATGTCCACCTTGTGAGTGGACATTCATTGTAGAACCTTTCTGTCCCATCGGCCGCCATGTGGCATTCTCTGCCAGTCGACCATTAGGCTAAACAGAGATGTAAAAGAGAGTACTCTATAAAATGACGTGTCTTGTAGCATCATCATTATAAACCTGGAAGTCCACTGCTGAACATGAGTCTTTAGAACTCCACAGCTAGCAGCTCTAGGCCGTTTGAATGTAGCGGCTTCCTGCAACCTAGACTTGTCTTGTTTAAATTGACCATTTGTGAAAAACCTAACCTAAACAAATTTTGTGCAGATTCTGTTCAGAAACACGTAAAATGTAGGCTACAAAACACGTATTTGGTATGCCTTTAAAAAAGGAGACCTTAAACCATTTTATTACTACATAGAATTCATCATCTGTTACATAACAGATGATTGACGAAATCACATTACACGGCCTTATTACTCTTGTACTATTATTTATTCTATGCTATCACGGTCAATTAAATTATTTGATTGGAGTGATAAAAACTTTGCAAATAGGCCTGAATTATTGATTAGTACCCATTTTACACAGGATCAAAAGATTGCATCATGTCAGTCATTCAATTACAGTAGGTTTTTCGTCCATCATTATGCCTCCGTCATATTGCAGGGTACAGGCCTCAACTAATATGGTGGTTTGGGGCCATACTCCACAATGCGGGTCCAGTTCGGATTGGTGAAAGGGTGTTGTAAGGCCACAGTGACTTAACCTTAGGTTAGATAGGATTAAAATATCAAAGATTTTTTTGGGGTTATAAGAACAGAATAGTTTGTAATATTTTCAGTTAGGTAGGCCTTAGGACTCGTAATTAGAATTAAATGTTCAAATTTAATTTTCTTGGAGCAAAACAGTATCTAATTTATTTGTCAAATGGTGCATCAAGATCCTTGATATAATCGCAACACCACTTGTTACATGTTGTAATACTTGATTAGCCTCAATGGTACAATTAGATAGCATACTAAATTGTAATCGAAGTGCGTGCCAATAATTAGGGCTACCGAGAAATATTTTACTCGTTATACATGCCAGTTTGTAATGAAATATGGGTTCGAGTGTTGCAGTTTATAATGAAGTTAGTGTGGTTTGGGCATTTGTCAGACCATTTGTCAACAATTCATTAGTGCAAAAAGTAAATAGGTATTTAACCTTAACCTTATGTAGGTATTCTGTGCCACGCAAATGTAACGTATAAACTGAATTTCAAAGTTCTCAGTACAGACAGCAGTTAAAATATTAACAATACTGATATTTAAAGCCACATGGCATTAAGTCCACTTTTTGTACGATTTGAATTTGTGCAATAAAGTTTAAATATAAAATAAATATTGACGAACCGGTAGGCGTAGTAACGCTGATTACCCTTGAAAGCAAAGTGTCGGTTCCCGGTTCAAGTCAATAAAAAAACCGGCAAATGCGTGTCGGACTCGCGCAACAAGGGTTTCGTACAGGTAAACTAGAAAACGCCCTTGGAAAAAATAATAGTCTTATCTTAAGTATCATCATCATCATCATTTCAGCTATAGGACATCTAAAGGATGTTTATTCCTTCGACACCGCGATAGAATGGCGTGTTGTCTGGCGCATATTATATAAATATCTTCAAAAGAATCGATTGTTTACATTGGTCTAACTTGGCATTAAGTTATTAGTGTTGTTGTCAATCAAAAATAAAATTAACACAATTGCAGGGATTGGTCCACTTTAGTCTGATGATGGACCTCGGCCTCGTCCAATCCCAAGTACAATACTCGGTCATACTTATATTATAAAAAAATAATATTACTACGAATTTTAACCTAATCTTAGTTCATATTTTAATCAGCAATTCTATGTACATATTTACATTTGAATTTCACCTTTTTTAACATTTATAACCTATCTACATTAAAATATAATAACCTAAGTTTATAGTACGATATTTTATTTATAGGAAAAATCCTAAATATCTAAATGAGCTCGCTCGCTGTCTTAAGGAAAGGTGCCCAAAAGGCTGGCTACATTGCTACTCCAAACATTGTTACTTACTCACTTAACAGCTGAACGGAAGGCACATATATAATTGACTTCCAGCAGCTCCCTGCAATCTTTACCAGGTCGTCTGTCCACCTTGTGGGTGGAGCATGCTTGCCGGTGCGTCATTCTAGTACCGGCCAATCTGGAAGTCATTGAGGGAAACTATTGCTGAAAAGATGATGATCATGACGAGCTTATCGAGCACATACCCTATAGAAGTAATAATCGTAGAGTCGTAATACGAACCATCTATCTCCGAAACTTGTAAGTAATTTTTCATTTAGAATATACTGTCATCTCTCGGCCATATTAAAGCAGTGCAGTCACTTATTAATTAATATCAGAATTTTTACTGAACATAATAAACGACATTTCTACTCTATGTGTTCTATGAGTCTATGACCTAACATAAAAGATGGGGACGAAAGAAGTAAGTAACTGATAATGTATTCAAGATAGTAGCAAATCGATTCACCAGTCTGATAATGGACTTAAGCCTCGTCTAGCTGAGTATAATCCTCGGTCACAGTTTTCCATTAAATTTGCGACCAGACAATTACTACTCTCTTATTATTAAAAATATTTGTTTGGCCAATACCACTAACTAAAATACTATCCTAAAAAATGTGTACTGTCAACATCAAAAGTAGCTTAATATCTGAATTTTCCAAAAGAATCTCATTTAAAAACACCTACCTAAACAATAGTCTGACAAAATCGCTACGCAAAGTCAAATTAAGAAGTCAGGTTAATGAGAAATTTTGTGCTCCTACAGAGTCAATACCTTTGAAAATTTGATTTTGATTAGCTAATTTTGATGCTGACTGTACTAGTTATTTCCCAAGTCTCGATCTCCACTAAATAAGACATATTAAGTACAATGACTTACTCAACTCACAAGCAAAAGTTGGTATGAACACACATCACAAAAACCACTAATTACAAGTATCGCAAGGACCTCTGACAAACGAGATAATAAAGTCATTACAACATTCAGAAAATTACACACTTTATCCTGCAAACGAGTCCTGATAACCTGATTTTAAAGGCAAAGCCAGGTTTAAAAATATTTAGGGATAACCTCAAGGTTGATGATGATGATGATATTTCTTTTTTTAAACAATATTAACCAAAAAAATCTTTTTACACGTTTTTAATCATCATGTCAGCCTATTGGAGTCCACTGCTGGGCTGCTTTTGCATTTACCTACTACCAGCCATCTTCCTATGGTCGTTAGTCCATCGAGCTGGGGGCGTCCTACACTCGTTCCATAATTAATTCGTTTTTCTCAAGCACATGTTTTTTTTTTTGCCGCAGGACAAAGACCTTCTCTTGTTCCAATTTCTACGATCCTGGCCTAACATGCGGTAACAATTCTTCTCAGAAAGTAAAATCTCATATTAACTAGAAAAGACTAACATTTGATGGAACAGTGGTATTATTTTGTTATGTTTCTGGTTTCTGTCTTGACGGCACATAGCCAATACTAAATTTGTGCTCATGTTTACTGGATATTATTTACTGTTTTTTATTTTTATTTTTACTCATCATAATGAATCATTAGGAAGCATAAAACGTTTCTCTTAAGGCCCGAAGTGTCCAATTTGCGGTTGAAATTGACAATTGGTCCAATTACACGTTTTTTGTAACTACTACGTGAGAACTCGAAAGTAAGAGTAAGAAATGAAGTCAGCTTCGACTGGTCTAAGGTCGAAATGAATATATTTTTTAAGATTTTAATGTCAAAAATTGTTGCACCGAAATCACTTCGTAAATATTCGCTATCATTAGTTAGACTATCGGTTTGTTATAATTTATCGGCAACTCTAGTTAGTGACATTAACTAACTCCCAACCACAAGCTTATCTCTACTTTCACAGACGTTCTGACGTTACCAAAAGGTGAAAAACGCTTCTTTAGGAACTAAGTCAAACATGCAATGACAGCGCCCCACAACATTGCCTCTGTTTTCGATTACCATAAATAAACAATTGCGGATGCAAATACGGCCTCCTGCTAAACGAATCCGTTGAAAAAGAGAACTGTTTTTACAACTTCATTAATGGATGTCTAACTTGTCAAGGACACTGGCTGGTGTATGCTTGAAACATACGTCTTACGTTATGATGTGCTCTCTGTGCCTCCTTAAAGTAAAATCAAGACCTCAATTTCGTTGAGCCGTTTCTAGCCATTTTTAGGGTTTCGTAGTCAAAACAGAACCCTTATAGTTTCGACATGTCTGTCTGTCTGTCTCTCTGTCAAGGGTTTAGACGTATATAATTCATGCCGACAGGTGTTAGAATAAAATCTTTAAAAAAAACCTTTCCTTACAATTAAAACCGGTATGTTTTTTTCTTGTCAATCGCATGGTGTGGTGTGACTGTGTGTCGTTGAATAGTTCGTTTAATAAATATATTTTGGGTGTGCAAAATGTAACACATTAAAGAGAATAGAGTCATATAATATGTGTTCGACAAAAATTCCGCCATTTTTTAATCTGTATCTGTGACTGTTACTGTTTTAGTATGAGCGAGAGAGAGATATAACAGAACTTGTCATTTCATACTAAATGTAAAGTAAAAATTCACTAACTAGTTTCGGAGAAAGATAAATCCGTTTGTAAAATATTAAGCTTTAACATGTTTATTTTGTTGTTTAAAGTCAATTGCAACCCCCCTACCTCCCCAAGTTCCAAAATTACTCCAGTATTACATACACACATGTCCGATTGATAACCTCCTGTTAAAAGACTGTTAAAAAGATTCAGGTTACAAATATGTAGTCCATTTCCAATGGAACTGGTCCATTGTTTTAATTGCATGATTGACTTTTCGGATCATTATGATTGTTAAAATGACATTGATCGACGTTCCAAAAAAGTGGTCCGAGTACTTTTTTGTGAATAATAATATATCTTAATATACGCCAAACAATACACAGCAATAATTGTAGTAGTCTCGAATTAAGAAATGAACGACCTTGTGTTACACGACAGTCAGTTTTGCCAGGGATGTCTCCCAGGTCTCAGAACACATAGACCCTAGCCAATTTAAAAAAGCTCCATCATCATCTTAACGGTCAATCCTGGTTGTGTCCAAAGCCATCGCTTCGGAGCCCAGGGTCCGCTTTCCTTGATTTCCTCCTCCACTTCGCGCGGTCTTGGGCGTCTCTGGTTGTGAGATCATGGCACGCATGTCAGCCCTCACAACGTCAAGCCAGCATTTCTTGGGTCTACCCCTCTTGCAAGGACCCGGCGGTGGCGGCATGGCCAGACATTTGTTTCCAACGTAGCTTGCCGATTTCCGCAAACCATAGCCGTACCAGCATAGGCGACTCTCCTGCAGTTTGTCTGCAATATCACGGACACGATTAGATACCAATACCAATTTAGAAAAAGCTAGTTTTCTGAGTTGACCCAAACTAGGAATCGAACCCGTTCAAGGTGAATTACCGCGCCAAAACCCCAGTCGGGTCGTTGTCGTAATCGTCGTCGAATAATAAATTAGGAAGGTGGTTATACTAGTATTGTGACTCTTTTCTGATGCGAACAGGTTCCTACCGATTGGAACTCGCTACCTGCTAAAATTTCCTTTAAACATTGACTCAGGTCTCTACAAAGCAAGCGTGAATGCACTTACCTAGTAAATGTTTACCACCCTATATGGTATGGATCCATATTCGACTTTGATCGCTTAGACCACCACCTTAACTCAAGGTCATATATTTTTTGTAAACCTTAGGACGTTTATCTACTGCTTCAATTTTCACTTCGGAACTAGCATTTAAATCATTAAAAAACATGCTACCCTGAACGGCTTAGTGACCGTTAAAAAAAACTGGCGAAGTGCGAATCGGACTCGCGCACGAAGAGTTCCGTACCTAGAATACAACATTTTTGGTTATACCTGTAGTTGTGTTATTATTATACAGCAAAAAATGGCAGAAAATTCTTAAATATTTATTTTATTTTAATTTAATTATTTATTTTTAAAGTGAATTTACAAATAAATATTCTGTGAATTTTTCAAGTGTCTACCTGTATCCGTTATTAATATGCAGCAAAAAACGGAAAAAAAAATTACGTTTGTTGTATGGAAGCCCCACTTAAATATTTATTTTGTTCTAGTTTTAGTATTATTTTGTTGTTATAGCGGCAACAGAAATACATGATCTGTGAAAATTTCAACTGTCTCGCCAAAACGGTTCACGAGATACAGTCTAGTGACAGACAGACAGACAGACAGACGGACAATGGAGTCTTAGTAATAGGGTTCCAATTTTACCCTTTGAATTCATTCAGTCATTAGAAAAGTTTTAGCGACTTCAGTGATGATCTCATGGTTGGCTACTACACAAATTTTGTTATATTTCTTTCTTCGAATTCTTGCTGGCTGGATAGAGATTTAAAATGTTTTATCGAAAATCTGACACTGACCGATCTTTATTTACGTCGACTGACCGTGTTCGCAGTATTCACTTAAGACACATCCCAAATTAAAGTGACAGCGCACCGTGTTATTGCGTGTGCAATCTTCGAGATATTTTTGCACGGCCAAAAAAGGTCAAACGGCACAGGGGCGGATTGGGGCAACTTTTTTACAATAAAAAAATCTGTTAAAAATTTACTGTACAAAGCGTGAAAATACCATTTTGATCACATTACTTTATAATTGTTTCTGTTTATTCACGAAATATTATGAGTAAAACGACAATTTATATGTACCTACTCTAAAACTTAATAGGTATGTAATTTTAAGCTTAATATAATCTCATAAATAACTTTACAAAACATAGTTATGTAAATAATAAAATAACAAATGAGTTGCTTTTGACTGACTGCAAAACAAGTTTGCGGTAACTAGGCGCTTGTTAAATAAATTTATAGTTTTTTAAGGAAGCAATAAGCAGCAAATAAGTCTGTCACGATACCTGTATGTATTCGTGTCAGGGCCGGATTTGGCGCAAGGTTTCAATGAGTTTTGTTTAATAATAACTATATTTTTATAGGCAGTATAGACGGTATTTTATTAAACATACAAAATGGATGATTCTAAGGAGGATCTTTGATTTGTTGGATTTGTCTTCGCCCCGAAAAGCAGAATAAGTGTTAAAACATCTAAAAATTCACAAAAAAAAATTGGCGACACGAAGTTCGCCGGGACAGCTAGTATAAGATATAAACATTGTAAATATATTTATTAAAAAGTACTTTACCGTGAGTTCAGAAAATAATAACGTGTTCATAGTTAATTTTACAATAACTAAGTAATAATAAATTAGTGTAACTTATTACTCCTTACGTATGACAATAATAGTCACTGTGACTTGTAACTGTTGCATGTTACAACTTGTGATGTGACAAATATTGTAACAATAATGATTCAATTCATTTAATTCAATATATTTATATTGCGTTCTATAATGTTAAAATAAGTGTTATAAATAGTTACATTAATCAGATCATTATATACCCCATTGGGCACAACAGTAAATACACAATGAAATACATATTTTTAATATTTGATTGCATTTTTTTTTGTCTTAAACAATCCATCGATTTTTAATAATATTACTTTAACTATATATCATGCATTTTAAATTCTATCACTAGTTATTAAATGTTGTGAACACATGGTAATAACAATAAATTTATACGCATTTTTATTATTTTTATGCTGAAGATTTTATCATTATCATTTCTAAAAAAAACGACATTTTATCTAAAAGTTCTAGAATGGAGGTTACGTGTGCAAGCGCAGCGTAAGACGACCAGCCACAAGGTGGACAGACGACCTGGTAAAGGTTGCACCCGCTGGATGCAGGCCGCTTCCAACCGGCCAATCTGGAAGTCACTGGGGAGGCCTATGCTCAGCAGTAGACGTCCTATGGCTGAAACGATGACTAGACAGTACTGACAAAGAACTGCTTCTGAAATTTTGCTATATATTTTAAAACATATTGTACTAATTATTTTGATTCTACTGCTCAAATACAACAACTAATTAATAAATTAGAACCTTATCCACGTATATACTAGTTTAATGTTCCCACCGGCCCATCTGGAAGTCATTGGGCCTATGTTCAGCAGTGGACGTCCTATGGCTGAAATAACGATAAAGATGTTAAGTTTATGTCGTTGTGCTTCAGACTTTATTATTTCTCTAAAATCTAGGTTACTTTTAAAAGTAAGTTATGATGATGACGATATAAACGATGATGTCGCATCTTGTCAAGGTATACATTTCCATTATAAGCTGAACTCTCACTAAAGGGACCGCCTGTAACAAAGCAAGCTCTGTTTAAAAAGTGGACACACTACAGATAGTAACACACGAAACAATTTAAATATTAGATTAGAAAAACTAATCTAAACTAACAATTTGCGTCAAAATTATACAACGAAACGAGAAAAGTTGTTTGAATTGTGCCTTAAGCAACGTCTGGTACCGGGATAGCTGTAAGCCCCACTTACGCTACCATCCATACACATCAAAGAAGCTTGCTCCTTTATAAAGGCCTTCCCCAGCTTTTATAAAACACGACAGGAAGTCACGACTAGGCAAATTAGAAAACAATATACTAACTTAATGCATCAACCTCCCTGTCGCAGACATCTATAAAAGAAATGCCTTCAACATGAGCATTGTATTATACAACTTGCTCCCTGAAGAGCTTCAAAAGCTTAATAGGCCTATATATAAAAAAAATTGACAGAATGGCTCTTGGACAAATGTTTTTATAGTTTAAGGGAATATTATGACTGGCGAAACTAATTTTTAATTTATTGTACTACAATCTGGTGACACTATATTAATTTATTTTATCCTAATTTTGTTTTCTGTTTAATTATACGTAGATCACACTATAAGTTTTGCGTAACTTACAAAAACAACATGCTATAACCAAAATATTATGTTTATTGCTTTTCAAAATACTCTCCTTTATATAAACGTAAATAAACAAATAAACGTTTGAACTTGAACTTTGAACTTGAAGTATTAACCCTAATGAACCCGTGTATGGCTTTCATTCAGTCATAAATTGACAAATAATGAAAATACGACGATTATTGCTACTCGAGTGGATCATCGGACACGTGTTGCGAGAGGGTTAAGAATAGAATTACTACTGTTAATTCTATAATTCGATTGTACTGTTTAGTATCTCAAGTTCGCAACACCAGTTGTGAGAATAAATTTTGTGCAAGATTTAAGATACATCTACAAACATCAATAGGGTATTAAGTTCAATTTCTTGATTTTAAATTATGTTACAGTAAAAAAAAAACTCTAATGCTGACCGCCTTAGGCTGAAGTGAGTAGTCAATAAGTATTGACCTTACCTTACTTTTTTGACTACTATTTTGACTTGCTGCCATATTTTCTGTTATTATTAACAAAATGAATTTAACATTAAGCCTGTTCGATTTTAAGTATTTTTTGGGATTTATAACTACTATTTATACTGGATACTAAATGAACTAAAATTAGCAAATATATTTTTGGCTGTAAAGGAGTATAGTTCTAACTGTAAATGGTTCCGAAGTAATGGTAAGTTTCAAACATATTTAAAAAAAAAAGATTTCTGCTTATTTATAATAATTTTAATTAAATCGAGTTACACATCGGTGTGACAGAACGTCGCCTACAGACGGTAATTGTTTTACAGAAAGCACTACTATTGGAGTTTATGTGACATTTCTACTAACAACACTCAACGGTTTGCCGTTTTGATTTCCTGTGACGCATACATTTGTACATTTGAAACTACGTTGAATTGGTACACTGTATTTATTATTTTTAAAATTCATAATCAAAAGTGACACTATTATCAATGGTAATTTTGTTAATTTATAAGTTACAGCTGAGCGATAAAGTCAATAAAGTTCAACAAACTCAGCTGGCTAAATAAAAAAACTACCGTTCTAATAATAAAAACGACACCCCATAAATATTGTCCTATTCTAAAGTGACTGCCATTTAATTTAAATATTTATAATTGCACGTTCGATTAAAATTAATGTTCTGTTTCGCCCTGAGTACGGGCCGCCGGACAGGTTTGCAACATTGTTGCAGCCGCGATTGTCTTATACCTTTTTTATTCGCCAGCTGAGTCCGGCCTCCGTGTAGTACGCTCAGCGGGCATTGGTCCACTGACCGATATCGCAAATTTGAACATCTGTTTGTGTTAACATTGTTGGGTGCTCAGCGACCTCCAACATTGTAGGCTTGATGCGATTCAAACCATTATGTCATGGCCTACTATGTAACGTATTGGATATCAATCTGGTTGTAATGCACAACATTCATAGATACATACATTAGGGTTGGAGATACATTTTAAAATGTAACGTTAATAAAATATAAGATTATATTTGGTATCCTCGTTCCGGTAGCAAGCGGATTTAAATCGGACTCTTGATTCGATATTGAAAAAAAAAAAGTTTACTAATAACTATTTAAATGGCATTTTGTTTTGATTAGTTCGTTTTTTATTTGTAATATTGGCATCATTGCAAACAAAATTTTCCATTGCTCAAATAAATTTATCCAATAATTAAAAAAAATATTTAAATGAGATACAAGGAAAAAACTTAATAAATCATGCAATCTAATGTACTTCATGGCTTTAATATAATGATAATATAACACTTGAAAAAAAAATCGACTGCCTCAGGTGGGACTCGAACCCACAACTCATCGCATGCCGGTATATATAATATAATAAAATGTTTCTTTAATATGGTTCAGTCTTTATTTTTGCGTTGCTACTATTTTAAAAGAATTGTTTTTCTCTTTTTATGGCAACTTTTGCTTACATTTCTTATATGTATCTATATAATATATATAACAAAGTCGGGCTAGTTATATACACCCCGAATAGCAGAATAACGTATAAACAATCGAAAAAAATCACAAAAGAAATCTAATATTACAAACATCTTTTTGAGTTTTGTGTATTTCGTAATTTTCTTCAATTATGTTAAGAAATCACTGTCTTCTGTCTACTTTATTGTCTTCTATAATTAGTAACAGATTATTATGTTCCTCAATCACGCAAACAGTTAGCAATTATCCAAGTAATCTTACCACATCATAACCGAGGTGCGTTGGAAAAAGTCGTAACAAATCGCGGAATGAGGTGCAAGTGAAAAAATAATTATAATTGTTTATTGCATTAATTAGAGCGTCTAATGGATCTCGTGTTCATTAATTTCAAACCTACAATGTACAACTCATTCAGTTTTATTAGCTAGAGAAGCGCTGTGTACAGATTTATCCATTGATGATATATTTAGTTTGTATCAAAGTTATTGTATCACTAAATCGAGTCTTTGTGCAATCATGTACTAAATCTCAAGATGTAAATAGAAGCGGGATAAATATATTTATATTAATTGATAATTGCATTGCGTAATATAAAGTGCAACAATTTGTTATAAGCTACACTATTAAGTTTATTAAGTTATTTATTAAGTTAGTAACATGCTATTTGCTAGTAACTATATCTTAAATTATAATATTAATTTTTAACTGTTTATTTTCAATGAAAAATTATAAATGTTTTTTCCGTTTATGCGTTAGGCATGTTAAGGTCAATTTTATTTTAACCTGTTTTTTTTTAATAATAAAAACATTTATATATCTTCTGCACACCAATACACCCCTACTTTATTTTTGCATCCTTAGTGGTGAGATTTGTATGGAACCTAAAGTAAACTTCTATGAATAAAAAAGAATTATCATCATCAAAATCGGTTGAAATTGTAACAAACAAAAACTCCTAAACAATTTCCTTCTTTTCAAGTCGGTTGAATTGGGAGAGGCCGACTCGTATCTTCAGTAGTAGACGTCCTATTGCTGAAATGATGATGATGATGGTTAATTCGGTTGAAAATGTATACCAATGACCAATTCTCATCAGCACGACTATGTTTGGCGTCATGCACCTAAGGAAACGCGTATAAAAAGTACGCTCACGTAAATGTGTGGGTGAAACTAGTGTGCTTGTGTGGTTCCTACTACTGGGTTACAACGACTAGCCGTTTCAAATGCCATGATCTAGGAAAACTAGATAGGATAGGTTAGTTCTATTAAAATGAACTGTACTTGTTATGTCGGTTTAACATACTTAAAATTAGTCATAGTCACTCTCCCTAGGATCTAGAAACTAAGTCTATACATAATCTTATCTAATACATAAAATGAATCTAGTTCCCTTGGTCATCACGCGTAAACGGATGGAACAATTTCGCTAATTCTTTTTTTGTTGTGTTAATTATAGTCAGGAGAAGATTCTTTTAAAAGAAAAAAATGAGAAAGTTGTGCAGAAAATCCTTTATGAATAAACTTAAGACTCGTTCGCGTACGAAGTCGCGGGAAACAGCTAGTATTAAATAATTATAAGATTAAACGAACTTACCTTAAGTGAAGTTCAATCTTAATTATACGCAGCTGATTGTTTGAGATATATATACGAGTAGTACCGATGTTCTACAACAGCGTCGGGTCACAATGTTTTAAAGCTGGAAAAGAAAAAACATTTATCCCTGCAAATGGCAACATTTGTTGGTAATGTCATTACGTTTAAAGACAGCCTTATGAGCAACCCTGTAATATACTGGGATAATACAAAGTATTAGTGGGTGGGTTTTTGGGACTGTTATATCTCAAACAATCAGCTGCGTATAATTAAGATTGAACTTCACTTAAGGTAAGTTCGTTTAATCTTATAATTATACTTGCTGATTGTTTGAGATATATTTACGAGTAGATGTTTGAAGTTCGGTTGCGAATAAGTTGCTTATTAGTTTAGAAAATGCAAAAAACATTTTGAAAACTAAGTACAATCCGGAGACGTTTGATGGCAAATCAAAACGAAAAGGTATTTAATCATATCTTTTAAGTTTAGTGCTAAGGCTGAGTAACTAATGAATTCACGTAGAATGTCTGGAATTCTGAATGCGTCAAGAGTAAAATTACGTTCCATTTAGGTCTCACATAATATACTGCACAAGCCAGGCCACAAAATAATAACTAGTCTATTACAATAGTGTTACATCACACTTGTTTTTTTTTTGTGTTTTTTTTTTTGTAAATATATATTATTATTATTTTTTTTTTTTATTATCTGATTATAACAACAATGTCCATTGTTAGCCAATTCCATAATTGAGTGATTAAACATCGAAAACAATTGGTCCTGAAGACCGGTTGTAAGACAAATATGTTGTTATAAGTACTATAAATACTTATTTCAATAAAGTGTTCTAACAAAAAAAACAAATAAAAAGATTAAAATGAATATAACGAAAGGAGAGAATCTTATTAAAAAAAAATATGCAGGTGCGCAATCATAATATCTTAGCGTATGATTACAATTAATATTTTTACTAAAGGTGGCAATAATGATTAAAAATATTTATACTTTAAATGATAAAAGTCTTTGACTGCCACAAACTAGACACAATAGAAAATCTTTTGTTTGCGGCTCCGTGCTCAACGTGTTAACAATCAATTATTATATTCTTTTATTTTTTATCTCAGCTAAGGCCGGTAATCTATAGAATCAGTACGGGAAATTCCAAGTAACTGACCTATGTAATTAAGTTGGCATATTTGTTATTGTTGAGGGTTCATCCTGTAAAGTTTTTTTTTTTTTTTTTTTATTGGTTAAAACATCAATCGTTATGCATTATGCAACTTTTAATCTAGTCACTTAATGAATGGGTGACCGTGGTCAAACAACTTCAAGTTTAATCACTTTAGTCACTTATTGGATCAACCTCAGGTTTGGTCACTAAATGGATGGGTGACCGGGGTTCTAGAAACCTCAATTTTGGTCACAGATGTACGGATGACCATAGTTAAGATACATCCTTATAGCTATAATGTTAATATTATGGAAATAATATTGCATAATTTGGTTGAAAATATCGATTGAATTCAATACGGTAGCTTATGCTTTATATTTAGCAAGATAGAGCGTATAATCGTATCATAAAACCAAATATTTTGTCAGTTGATAATATTGTAAACTAACAGAAAAAAAAGTTCTTTAACACACAGTTATAGCTTTATTTGAATGCAGCAATGTAGGCATAATTTTAATGAATGTAACATTAAGTTATATGTGAAAGAATGTGTTAGTTTTATTTTTTTATTTTTTTTTTTTATTTGCTATGGTAGAAAATATTATTGACTACGATAAATGTATTTATCAGTTCGACATCTGTTATAACTCTATATTGCCCATCTCTTATTTTTATTGACTGTTATTGGGCAGTCAACGGGTTAAGTGTTTACCAACAGGGAATGGTTCTATCTGAGACATGTTTCTACATGTACAGGTTAATTATGGTATCTACTAAAATGTCTGGTTACTAGGCTTTGTTTTTGGAATTTACTTCCATATTTTTTATTTATACCTAATTGATTTAAATTAAGTTTTCTACATGAATTAATTATTTGAAGTACAATTATTCTTAATGTATTATTTTCCATCACACATTATTGTCAAGATTGTCATCTTCTTTAGTAATTAGTAATTACAAGAATACTTTGTTCAGAAATTTAGTTTTAATATGTCATATTTAAGGAAATTCAAGCCCTGGCATTATGTAATTTTTATCAGGACAACAGGTATTAGACTGTTCCTGTTTTAGTGACTTAAATGAAATAAAAGTAATCTCTAAGATTATATTTAAGGTGATATACCAATTATTACATATGTAGGGGTACCTACTATGTTCTTATTGTGAATTTATCTATTCTTAATTTTGAGAAATGTCTGTCTTAATGGTAATTTAAAAGGGATATTTCAATTTTAAGAAATTGAATAGGTATAATGACTTTGTTAGATTATGATCAGAACTTGTGATTAGAAGCAGTTCCTTAGCATGTGATAGGGGTCACAGCGTTATTTTATTTTATTATCATAAATATATAAAAAACAAAAGATCTATTGAAATTACTAAATTAGTATTAGGTAAATGATCATCACATAGCCTTTATGTTAATTCAACGGTTACAGAAGTCTACCTTAATAAGGTTTTATTACATAAATTTTTTATAGTCCTCAATTCATCATAACAAGATATTCAGAAGAAGGTCAGCCAAAGAAAAGATGGTTCCACACATATAGCTTAGGCTCGACTGGAAAAAGACTCAGCACAAAAGGCTTATTAAATTATAAATAAATAGTTATATACATATTACTAATCTTACAGACTTTTGTCCATCTTATACTTATTTCATATTTTCATATCGTTATGATGGAGGACTAAACAAATCAAGCGTTCCCAATAGTTTTGAAATGTATCTTATTTTAAATAATGGTACTTATGTAAGTACATATTTATAAATAGGCATTCTTAGTACATTACATTGTTTACCACAATGAAGTAAAGGAAAGGAATCTGGAATATCTAGGTTATTATTTAATTAAATAATGTAAGCCTAATATTTTAAGGGTTTTTATGGTACTTCCATAACACCTTTACTTTTCAATTTGTTTGTGGCATTAACTTTGGATTAGGGTTAATAAATTGTAACCTTAAGGATTTCTATGCAAAAATTCTTTGACATAAAGTATAAGCTGATAAGATGGCATCTGATTTGTCACAAGCTGGATTTTTTAAACGTTGTCTTGTCAAAATCCTTGTTTCACTGCAATTTTGCAGGACTATTTATTTCTTCCAAGAATTGCATAAGTGCAATAATACCTTTAAATACTAATTAATTAGTAAAAGATTGGGTTAGTTATATAATTTCTTGATAAATTATTCAGTAGTGCAACTTCATTATCTGACTATGGTAAAAACCAAGAAAGGGTTATTTTGGAGTTTTGAACCAAACAATGGATTCATTAGCGCAATGGCTAAGACTTTATAATAGAGATTTGTGATTAATAAGATGGCCAGTAAAGTAATCCATAGCTTTGATAAGTAAGTATCTGTATCTCTATTGTAACCTTCTTTCTTGAGGTAAAGGGCTTTTCACAATAATTCCGGTTTGAATTTTCTATCTCCATCCAATCCCTTAGGAACTAGTTAAAACCATCTTTGTTTATTTGTAATAGTATTTATCAGATATTAGCACTATTGTCTGACAATAATAATATTATAGTGTTGTGTTGATTTTGTACAATTGGTTTTACAATTTTATATAGTATTGTTTCATACTGTCATCATATCAGCTTACAGTGCAAGATTTCAAATAATTTGTTTGATTTTTCATTTGTTATTTATGTAATATAACACTAATTGCATAGCAATAGGTTAGTTAATATAACAAGTGAGCCTGCTTGTTTGTCCATAATTTCTTTTTATTCTCTTAGTATATTAGCGCTTTTTTAATAATGAGTGAGCCTGCCCATTTCTATATACTGTCTATTCGCTTAGTAACAGTAGGACTTGGTGTTTAAAAATGAGTGATCCTGCTCATTTGTCCATACTAATTGTTGTCTCATGATAGTAGCGCTAGTTGATTGAAATTGAGTGAGTATGCTTGTCTGTCCATACTATTCTATCCACTTGGTGGTAGCGTTAGACATCTAATATTTTTGTGTACTTGTTCAAATTTAATTTTCATGGTATTGCAACATATACTGTCATACTGTCTTCCCGCTTTGTGAAAGCGCTTAATGTCAGGTTATTAGTGCACCGGCTCAGTTTTTAGTTTTCCTGGTATTGCAACATACTGTCTATCCGCACTGTGATAGCGCTAGATGGCAATTAATTGGTGCACTGGATCAAATTCCATTTTCATGGTATAGCAACATACTGTCTATCCGATAAGTGATAGAGCTAGATGTCAAATAATGGGGCATTGGCTCAATTTTCATGGTATTGTCTATTGCCCATTATGTATATACTACCCAGTCGTTTGAAGTTTATTTCAGTAGGTAATTTGTAGTTTTCTCAACACCCAGCCATTGCGTTTCCACTTCAATTTCATTGATATAGACTGAAGCCTGAGGAGGCTGCTTTAATATTTTCTTCATACTTGTGTCATGGTTTCTTCATCTTGCTGTTTTCTAAATTTCTTAAGTTTTCCTTATTTTCATAAATTGTATATTTACTAGGTATCTTCAGTTTTGGGGCGAACTGGAGCTAAAACTTGATAGCTCTGTATTTCATTCTCAACTTCTATTAAGTTTTTTAGAAGAAAAAGTAACAAGATTATAATTTAAAAATGACTTTTAGGTAAGATTCTATCAATCAATTATACGTTAGGTACCTAAGTAATTCCTTCATAGGAGAATATCTATAATTCACAAAAGGAAGTAAAGTATTTGATTGTACATACCTGTAACTGGAACTAATGAATATATAAGTTGATTCCATTAATATAGCGTTAAAAAACAAACCATAACCGCGCCTGATTATGGCGCTCATCCCTTGTTGATTTTTGGCTGAAATTCACTATAAACCTTATTGTAAACACAATCCACATAGAGAACTGTATAATAGCATACTAAACACTAACTTTTAAGCTACAAATAGAGTAAATAATAGTTATTTTACACATTTTATTGCAAGGACTACGTGCCCGCGCTGTCACAAACAATCGTAATGACATTACCAACAAATGTTGCCATTTGCAGGGATAAATGTTTTTTCTTTTCCAGCTTTAAAACATTGTGACCCGACGCTGTTGTAGAACATCGGTACTACTCGTATATATATCTCAAACAATCAGCAAGTATAATAATACATAAATAAGCGCCAGACGACTTGCCATTACTATTGTCTTGAAGTAAGTAAATAAAATCCTTATGTTACAAGGTATCAGACAATAGATTTTGCCAGCAAGCACATACACCGAAAGAATTTAGAAAAAAGAACGGACTGGGAATTGAACCCTTTGCGTTAAAGGCGAACAATTGGTTCGTCAGAATTGTGTCCATTCTGCGTCCACATCGCCGTCGTTACGGTTATTTAGATTTTCAAAGGAACGGGTTATAAGTATTAGATAAATAAATAAATTCATCCAACAATTAAACCTAGCCCAAAGCAAAGTTTGTGTGACGGCTAGATAACGAATAAACAACATAATTCTGGACACGATAAACATCCATGACTTAAGGTCTAATTGCGGTTCGAAGTTCCGAACCCGCAACCGCTAATTTGTAGTCTGGGTTTCGCACCACTAAACCAGATGGTTGGTAATATTATAGCTATCTTATTACCAAAAAATAGCCATTTTCATGGCTTTTTTCATTTTATGACTATTCCAATGTATTTATCGAAATTCGTTTATAGGTTTAAGGATTAGATGAAGTACATCTACATACAGAAAAAAAAAAAAGGCCAAGTGCGAGTCGGAATATGATAAATGGTTGCGCACCGAGGGTTCCGTTCACTGAGTATTTGATATGAATTTCAATTTAATACCTCTACGCGTTCATGAGAAAAGGGGTAGTAAGTTTAAATTATTAAAATTATTTTTATTATATGATGTAACTAAAAATTTACGGTTTTCGCAATTTTTCCTTTATCTGTAAGTTTTGATTCCCTTGCGTGTGTCAATAATTTGCGGCATAAACGACTGTATCTTTTGATTGCGTTGGCTTAGAAGTTTGATTTTTTCACAGCTCTAAGGGACAGTTGACCTGAGTATTTGATATAAATTCCAGCTAGCTAGATACCTCCACGCATTCCTGAGATAAAAATGGTCTTCTCGACAGACAGACAGACGGACGGACAACAAAGTGATCCTATAAGAGTTGCGTTTTTTCCTTTCGAGGTACGGAACCCTAAAAATAGTGTTTATTATACAAAAAGGTCTCCAGTCTAATTTCCACACAAAATCACCTTTTTAAATTTTTTTTCTGTTCGGCTCTGTTTGTGTGTAAATGAAATGCGACTCGGCTGTTGGCGGTCAGTGACCGATACAGCGTAAATGAATAATGTCATAATGTCAACGTTTATTTAATAACGAGCTTAAATTTTTGTTTTTAAGCTCGTTTAAGGAATAAACGTTAAACAAATACATAGATTTGTATCTTAGAGAAAAGTCTAGTCTCTAGGTGATAAATAAATACCTGAAATACTGACTATTGTGTCAAATGCTGATCAAAATACGAATATTTATTTAGTTTTTTTTAAGGATGTCTCATACATCAACAGATGCCGAAAAAAGTTTGCCAGTTGTTAAATCGTAGCGCAATTCCGACTTACACTTGGCCGGTTTTTTCTTGTATAAAATAACACACAATACAACATATGAAAACTATTTCATTTCTTTGAGTAGTTTCTAGACCTTTTTAATCTCTCTGGTATCTTGCTGGTACACTGTATAATAGATCCCACGTACGTTTTTTGCGCCATAAGGCCGTATTATGTTTTTACCTATACTTAGAAGGATGTTTTTTACAGATTCAAGGGATTGTAGACTTGTGTATATGGTTTTTATTTCAACTCTATACCTCCACGCGTTTCCGAGATAATGGGTCTTGACAAACATACGGACAGACAGATAGCCGGATAACAAAGTGATCCTATAGATAGATAGATAGATACTCTTTATTGCACACCATACAAGTAAAATACACATGATTTTTACAGAAAGATGTACAATTTAGGCGGTCTTATCGCTAATAGCGATCTCTTCAAGACAACCTTTAGGTAAGGTTCTATAAGGGTTCCGTTTTTTCCTTTTGAGGTACAGATCCCTGAAAATGATAATAATAAGATGAATACTTATTTGATCGCATCAATAACACAAAAAAAAACTCAATCGTGAACTATTTACCAATACCGAAAAGTGGTAACAGCTACCATAAATATTTTTCAAAGACATTTTAAAAGTTGTTGAAGCGGGTGCGCGGCAACCACCAGGTCACCACCAACGGCCTCCTGAAGAAGGTCGCGGCGAGGTTGGACGTGGACAGTGCCGTTATGCAGCACTGGACCGCGTCCAGATCACCCAGCGTCAAGATCCTAGAATCCTAATAATCCTACTAATTTGTGAGGATGTATGGATCTTTGTTAATTTTTCACGCAAAAACTACTGAATGTCTTTTGACCATAACCTATTTGCGGAAAAAAGCTAGTTAATTATAATCGGTTTTTTGATTTACATTTATGTAGTTTTAAAAAATAGTTGTTTTTAACACTCTGGACTCTTTTCCGAAATAAATACATTTTCATCATCATCATCATTTCAGCCATGGACGTCCACTGCTGAACACAGGCCTCCCCCAATGACGTTCATTGGGGGGGGATTGCCAATACTCGCCACGTTCGGCAGGCGGGTTGGCGAGCGCAGTTTTTTATAACATAACGCACGCAGGCGCTGCTGCCCGTCTCGTGCTACAGGAATTAGTCGCCTCTTACGACACACCTCCTGTTGGCGGTGAGGAAGTGTATTTTTTACGGCCGTCCTCACACGGCACACATACATTTTATTTATTTATTATTTTGAGAAGTTAAATCATAAAAAAACACAAGTAAATGTATATTTTACAAAAAATACTTATCATTTTTCTTATTTAGGAAAAAAAAAACAAATCCATAAAATTCACAAGTTGATTAATGTCTTCGCAAATATGTGCATACGCGAATGGACACACATTCACTTTAATACATTTTAAATTCGAGTATTGAAGCGCGGTGGGCACCGTAATTTTGTATTCATTATGTTGCCGTAACCATTAATTTGGCTGGCGTTTGTCTGTCGCTGATCGGAGATTTACATAAGTGGCTAATAGGCCTTGGAACACCTTATTTTTTGGCCAAGATTGTAGAGAATAAATTTCATGAAAAGTTTCTACAATTCGTCTAAAAATATAATCAAATCGATAATTACATATATTTAATATAAAACCTATTTATTATGCTTTGACAAGTAAAATTTAAAATAATTGTGACTACTGGGTATACAATTAATCTTCCACGCTAAAGCCAGAATGTCTGTTTGTCTGTCTATGTGTGTGTGTCTGTCTGTTAGTTTTTCGGTGACTCAGTGTGTATAGCTCAGGCATATAGTAGTAAGTAGTTCCCAAACGGATGGGCCGATTTGGACGCGGCTTTAGTAAGCGTAGCTTATTCGAAGTCTTGATTCGTGAAGAGGTGTTACATTTATAATAATTCCAGCGCATAAAAAATAGGGGGAAATAACGCAAAAATGTTTTTATTGTTTAAGGGTTTTTGTGGAGAAATATTGATTTTGTTTGTTTTTGTGCCTACATTGTGTCGGTATATTAAAAAAAAAAATTGAGCCTAAATTGGAGTATTCCTGCCCACTGTGACCGGCCAATCCGGAATACCAATATTAATAGGCTATAGAGTAGCAATAGGCCTTAATAGGACCGTCGATGTTTCTCCGGAACTAGTCAGAGATTTTTCACTTAAACTGAGTATGAGTTTACAAGTTTTGTCAACTCCAGTCCGTACTGAAACAGGTCACTGATCAAATGGAATCCTCCTCCTCCATAGTCGTTCCCTTAGCGGCTGAGGAACGTGACCCCGTCTATTTGGTCGCCTTGATGATGAGACGTCTCCAGTCATAACTATCCTGCGCCTGTCTGAATGCCTTGTGGAACGCCATTTCCAGGGTCCTTACAAGTAAGTCCGACCGCCGTGTTGGTCAAATAATGATCAAAAATAATGGCAGGATTTTTGTCGAACAAAACAAAATACATTTATAATTTTAGGGGGATTTGCTCGATGACTACGCCAGCCCCCCTAGCATGACTAACAAAACACGATATGATATAGCGATATATCGATACCAACTGTACAAATTTGACAGATATATCCGTAATGTTTTATTGTCGTGCCGTGTCGAAAATTCAACATGGCGGCTCATAGCTCATTATCTACCATATTTTAAAAAAAACCGTTGATGTCGATAAATCGCTATATCATATAGTGTTTTGGTGGTCATGCTAGGGGGGTAGAGCCTTGTTCGTTGTAGCTTGTTCGGCGAGACAGTATGCGGTACGACTATTTCATTGGCGGATATCACAAAACCGCGAAATCCTGTGTCGATTAGGTTTCCTATTGCCTACATCGTCTTGAAATAGCAATGAAAAGGGACGTATTGAGTACTTTCAACTTTCAATAGATTTTATAATGTCTTGTTCTTGTATCAGTTTTTTTTTCAAGATTTTATTGTACCGCTTTGTTGACGTGACTACATGCGAAATTACGCCTTTCTAATTCTAAGAGTCTCTGAGCTAAGCCGCGGACAGTCATACAGACATGGAAATGGCGAAACTAGAAGGGTTTTAAACTAGGGAACCCTAAAAGCTGGCCTACTTTAAATGGACAATCCAGAAAAAGTAGTTTAAAAAAAAACTTACGCTTATTCATCTATTTGCCTATAATTTTGAGACGACTGTGCGTGTGTGTATTAATATTTTGTTCACCCCATCGACTTTTACATTCTTTCCCCTTTCAATCAAGTGCTGTCATCATTACAATTTTGCAATTGAATATTTATTACGTATAATTTGTAATTAGAAGAGAATGACATGATAGGCGACATTTGGCCTGAATATAGTAGGCAATTTCCGATCCTTGTTAAAAATTTATCACTTAATAATTAAAAAAAACTGTTTCATTACTCATACTGTTTTACAACAAAATAATAGTACACTTTTACCCTAGGGGTGAAAGTAACTTATTTAGTCCCGAGACGGGGTTTAATAGTTCGAGGGACTAAATAAGTCTTTAACCCGAGGTAAACACTGTGCTTTTCATTACGAATACAAGGAAAGTAATAATAAAATCATAAAATAGCTAAATACAATCTACTATTATAAAATGACATAGATTTGGGCAAAATGTTTACCATTTTTTCAATTAAGAAAATGAAAAATAATGGCTGAATAGCTGGCCGGCCACAGAAAAAAAATTGGCGGCAAAGCGGCAATCCGATCATCATTTGTCTTTTCGAGTTGTAGAACGTAGTGATTCATACTCTTTGGTAGTTTCGTTAAAATTTATTAATATTTTCTTTAGCTAACTCCTTATTAATGTTTTATTTTTACTTTCATATTCGTTATGAAAAGCACAGTGCTTACCTCGGGTTAAAGACTTATTTAATCCCGCGAACTATTTAACCCCGTCTCGGGACTAAATAAGTTACTTTCACCCCTAGGGTAACAATCTGCTATTATAAAGCCACTTTTATAGTAACGACGTAATTAAAATTATTTATTAAAAATTGAATTCTTCTAATCATACAATTTTGAACTTACTAATAATCTTTAAATAAGACATTAAACGTCTGGCTGGACGTCGTCTGCGCAGCAGTGATACTACAATGTTTTATTGTCTGAGGAAGGTCGCTACTGTACACAGTGTGTAGCCTAGAGCCGGGGATAATATTCAAAACCGAGACTCTAGAGTATTAGTAATTTTTTTTTAAAGATTCCAGTCAACCAAAACCCATGCATTACACGCAATAAGAATTTAAAGTTACGATTCCTAATCAGTGTATTATTGCAAAACGATAATGTCGTGTCAAAGAGACGTTTCGAGTAGCTCCGAATAAGTACGATGCAGATGAACTCAATCGATCGAGTTGCGCGGAACTATTGCTTTGTTTGCATTACATTGAATTTACAATTAAGTTTGTTGGAAAAATATAAAAGTAAAGTTTTAATTTTAATTAGTTGGGACCATAATTCAATTACTAATAGAGAGCAATATATATATAATCAAGACCTATAGTCTATTGAGTCTCTGTTTTCAATATTATCCCCGATTCCAGGCCACACACTGTATAACGAAGAGATACGTAGGTATAGAACGCCACGCCACGATTCACCGGTCTTGGGTTTGACAGCGATTGAGAGTCATCCTGCTTACGCAATTTGACAGTTTGGATGCGGCCATCGAGATAACTTCTGAATGATATCATTTTGGGATAACGTTTCTACTGAAAATAACGTTATGAGCATTGGCTCATAACGTTATTTTCAGTAGAAACGCTATACCGCCTATTTACCGATATTTCAATCCCTGTGTACAATAAAAGACAGCTTCTAATCGACACGTGTTTCTTGTATCTTTTACAAATATCAATTTTAAATAAACTTAGAGAATATACATCTGTGATACCTGATTCTTAAAAACCTTACCCAGAACACCCAATTTATCTATCGGTCTATCTAATTGTGCGTTTTATTCTGATAATTTTTTATGGTTTTTCAGACGGCGCCCGAGTCATCAGAGCCTCCGTCGACCTCGGCGAGCGGTAACGGCTCGTAAGCGGGTTCGGTTCCCGGCCCTGGCCAAGACCCGCAGTGTGATAGACACCTTAGTGTTATGTGCAAACGCTACTCCCACTGGAAATGACACCTTAAGTTGTAAGGGACAAGGCGGAAAATCGTGTGAGACAGTGCTACGGATTTTCGTTCTGTACTGTCGACAGAAAAAGCCGATGGAATTATTGAACATAAATATTATAAATATTTTATTAAGAAATAACTGCTTTTTCTGTTGGCAGTATTAATAAACAGTCATAAAAACTGGTTATTATTTTACAATGGAGGAAATTCAGAAATCTGAATTTGAAATAACTTTTAAGAATCTGATTTAGTGTTTTTTTTATTTTTTTTTGTCTATGTTACAATGTTACCAGTAATGTAAAAATGGTGAAGTTTCACGATTACAATGTTTAAGATGCACGAAATGTGTGTTTGTAAACAAATAAAGCGCCAATGTTTTACTATTCTTTAATATTAAGTGAAGGAGGTGTTAAAACATTCTGGAAAATTGTGCAAAAATCGTTTTTTTGTATTCAATTTTGTCATTTTTGGTTTACTTATTAAATATATATATTTAATGACGTGCTTATTTATAATCACTTGTTGTAACTACATCACTAGTTACCCTAATGCAAGAGCAGAGATTATTATTAGAGTCCTTAATGTTTTTCCTCTGTCAGTAAAGTTTAAAACATTATCTTTGCGAAATCAAAAATAATAAACCCGAAAAACCTTTACAAAGTGATAAAAAATAAGCAATAAAGGGGCTGATTCTGCTGCTGAAATACAACTTACCCTGCGAGTGCAACAACAAAAGAAAAATGGCTTCCCTATGCAAACTCTAATATCTGGTTTTTCATTTAGTATGGTAAACTATTTTTTGAGACTTCGATATGGGTCTGGAAAGTGTAATTATTGGAACAGTACAATCAGCCCCTTAACACGGTGTATTATTTAAAAAATGCATAAAGTTCTGGTAGATAGCTCTAGGCTTCAGACACATATACTGACAGAAACTTAGCTTTTTCTAAGAATATAATTCATACAGAATATAATCCTAGCGACATACCACGGCTGGCCTACTTTTTCGCAGACAATTTAAGAACGTTCCAAGTAAATGCAATCGCTTCATTACTATGTCGTAAGTCAATACTTCCCAAACATATAAATCATGGCGGTAAATTCTAGGTACGCCTTATTGGCCTACAGCTACTTTGAAAGAGGTCTGTAATTTTCGCATCAGGCCGTCGCGCTTAAAAACCGAGGCTTTTTGAAAATAAATCAGAAACAACAGATTGTACAAAGGAGTTAGTGATCGCATCGACAAAGTATGGTAGCGAGTAGCAAGTTCAGTTTCACGTAGGGCTGTCTTGCTGAAGAAGTGTGAGTTTTTTGTAATAAAGTATGTCAATTATGGTGTTCCCGTTATCCCGTAATAATACTATAGCGACCATACAAAAAAAAAAAAGTTTTTTTTTGTTATTTAAAGTTCAAAATGATTTTAATTATAAAATAACATTAAAAAAAACGTCTGAGCAGTCTCTCACCGAGCAAGCAAAGTTGACGGTTTAGCGCAAATATACTACTACTATTCCGCGTCATGATTTTGGTTTTAAACGACGGCTTATTTGGAAACATTTATTTTTATATTTCAACCAATTAATGATTTAGATAAACGGGATTACAGGAACGCTCGTTGTTATTTTACATACTGTTTTTTTTTTGGAATATACAACTGTTACTATATCTAGGAAAATAATTTTACTTGAAATCATTTTTAAACTGCCTCTGGTGGTACAACTGTTTAACTTAATTTTCGCAAACCAATTTTAAAGAGTTAAAATAATGACAGAGTATCGTTTATTTAACCTCAATCTTACCTGATGGTTAATAATGAAATATCTTAGATAGAGCACGCGTACTCAGAAAATACATGCAATATAACAATAGCATAACAATAGGAAGATGAGAGTAAAGCTGGCTGGGTCGAGATCCCATCTCGTTGAGGGATAAAATGCGGAACGAGGTCATCCGGCAGAAGACCAAAGTAATGGACATAGTTAGTGGGCCGGCCTCATCCGATGAAAGGTTGAGTAAACGGGTCCTCGAGTGGAGGACCACGTTTCAGCAAACGTAGTGTAGCACTCCCCGATGTACCAACGACCTTAGGAAGATTGCTAGCAGTGACTTGATGAAAAAAGCGAGAGTCCGTGCTCTTTGGCGCATTCTGAGAGGGGCTTACGTCCAGCAGTGGACAGCAATAGGCTAAGATGTTCTCTTCCAGCAGCTTTGCCAGTATCATCTGATGCCTACCCCAAAATAGATTTTCTTTTTACCAGCCCGCGCTAGAAGGAGGGTTATGTTTTTCGAGAGTAGGTATGTATGTATGTATGCATAACTGTTTGGCACGCTCTGCGGCCTGAACGGCTCGATGGACTTTAGCTTCGTCGTTAGATTCGTATTTACATCGTATCGTTACGGTTGCGATATTTGAACACTCCAAACTAAAAAGTCGCAAATAAATCAAATAAATTTATAAAATCGAAAAAACTGCGTAAAAAGTAAACTAAATAAAATGTGAACTAAGAGGACGAAAACAAGATTTAAAGATTTGACTTGCGGCAGGACGCATCCAATCCATCTGCATTTTGTTATTAAGTTGATTGAATCTTTAAATCTTGTTTTCGTCCTTTTAATTCACTTTTAATTTACTTCACTTATTACGCAGTCTGGTTTTTAGATTTTTTAAATTTATTTAAAATATTATTCATAGTCGTTCCGAATGAAACCAAGTGACAGCGCGCTAACGACAGACGTTAATTAACTGGCGCCATTTTAAGCTGACCGTTGCTAAAGCCTTAAAGGATAAAAATTAAAGCTAAATTAGGCCGTATACAGAAAGAAAGCAGGCGGCCTGCGCCGATTTACCAGCGCTTATCAGAACCGGCCTGCGCGGGTAATCTGCGGTAATAGGCATCAAGTTTCTATACAGTGCACAAAACCAGTACCGATAAGCGGCAAAGAACCTGTTGGAGACGTTCGTTACCCGCGCAGGCCGGTTCTGGTAAGCGCTGGTAGAACGGCGCAGGCTGCCTGCTTTCTTTCTGTATACGGCTTTAGGCTTACGACAATTTCGCTCCTGCGTGAAATCACCGTAAACCAAATGTCAAATCGTCGTTTCTCCGGTTTGACTACCTCACATAAAGTAGCACTGTGAGCTGTCAAATCGCGCTTTTTTTTATCGTACTACTGATGCTGCCGATAGATAATGTTACCGTGAGTGCTCAAATGTGAAAACTGACCACAGCAAGTCAAGAGGTAAGACAGATAACCTCATCTAAGATACATTTTTGACTAACAAATCAACCTTCGGTTTCCACGAAACATGAATCAAAATGGACTATCCAAGATAGTTAAATCCAAGATATTCATATTTCATGTTGGTTGTTATTGCTTACGGAACAATGCTTCTACTAAAGGAGAAGCAATTGAGGCGTAGGCAATAGATAAGTATCATTAGATAGTTACTTTATCTATTACTTATGTAACGCGTTTCAACTGGGGTGGGAGCTTAGAACGCGAGCGCGGGCGGGGCCGGGACCGCCCTCCTCCTCTCTTAACGATATAAATACTCGCTTCAAAACGCTGTAGTATCTAGACTATGAACAAAAACAAGTTAGAAATGAGATGACGTTTGACTTGATACTATCTCGGGCGTGCTTTACGTAAAACTTCGCTGCTGTTAACATGGGAAGAGGTTGCAATTCCCAACAACTATTCCATAAACTCTAAACCTTATTAAAGATCACCTGTCTCTTTCCTGCATTAAAATATATTTAAAAAATCTGTAATTAAATATCTGTGACCAGAATCCATCCATGATCAATTTTAGAAATAATATTAAATCTTACAATTGAAATATAGCTATCACCGTAAGACTGTTTTACTTAATAAAACAACCCAAAAACAGTGAAGAATTCGTCTAATTTTAAACATACATTGTAGATACTAGAACTGCCATCTGATATTAGGTACGCTCTTTTTGTCTTCTTTCAGAAAAATATGGTTTAAATACGTTCGTAACAAGTTATCTAATATACATCTACCAGAATTTTATGTAAATCAATTTCTATATCTTTATCTTTAACTATGTAATGTCAATAAGTTCGCGCTCCAACTGTGTTCGAGCTCTGCGCACGTATTGGCACCTATTTTTAAAGTATTAGAATATACGATCTAAAATAATTAATATCTAAAATGATTTAAAATAAAATACGAAATCCCACGAATCACAATACAATTTCCCAAGAATCCGTACGATTCTTGCGATATCGTTTGCGAATTGGAATTTTAATGCTTCGGAAATATGTCCTCCGTTGCGCAAACAGTATTTTCTTTGTGAGAACATTTTTGTTATAACTTCGCTCTGCTGAGCAACGTTCTTCCCCTATACCTTCTACTAATCCCTGTCCAACGACGATGTTTCTTAAACCTTGTTTTAATTTATCTTCTTTTTAATTACACCTACTATATGTATATATATGTATATACCTACACATGATATGAAATATTAATTAAAATACTTTCCGATGGATTACCTTTTCACATTGAAGCTATAACAAAACGTTCTCATGTTAGGAGCTCCACACATCCAGTGCAGTGCAAGGGCAGCGCAGTAGCGGTAAAAAACCAACCGCTGGTGGCCGAATTCTGTGTACTTTTGTACTCATACAAAAGCATACAGAATTTGTATGAGTCATAAAAAAAAGGCGGTGCGATTTGATTTCGGCATCCGCGCCGCGGTTCCTACTTTTAAATACAATGTGTAACTCCTTACCTCAAACTTCTTACGGGATTATACAACAAATTTGTATAAAGGTCTAGCTGTTGCCTGCGACTTCGTTCGCGTGGTCTTTAGTTCATTCATAAAGGATTTTCTGCGGTACTTTTTATTTTTTTATTTCAAAAGAACCTTCTGACAATAATTAACACAACAAAAAAAGAATTAGCGAAATCGGTCCATCCGTTCAAGCGTGATGCGATGACCAAGGGAAATAGAGATTATTTTTTTATAAACAGGATGGCCAGAAAAGTGACGTCCAAAAATTTTTTTTAGGTGTCTCGTGTTGAGAGGTGTCTGAATCACCCCTATGCATGTTCTACGATTTTTTGTAGTTTTCGAGTTAGGTACGTAATTTTTTTTTTGAGATCAACATTGAAAAAAAAAAAGATTCCCCATACAAATGGTACCACGTGACTTAAGGAGATAATACCATCGTTTTTGATGTTGGTTAGTGGTTGTGTCTATTTGGACTAATTTGGAGTTACACGTTGTATACGCGTTGCCACTGCACTACGCTTGATGTGTGTTGCTCCTTTAGCCATGGAGTAGAAGGTTATTTATGTTAATATACTTATTAGGACTAGTAAAACATTGCTGCCTTTAATAACACATTCTTTGTATCAATGATGGCTGAATCAAAATTTGTAGTAAGTTTAAAAACCATAAAAGTAGTGAGTCTTTTATACCAACTAAAATTTTGTTTATTACTTTACTTAAATTTTGTTTATAAACCGGCAGTCTTATGTATTTTAGGTACTAGATTAAAAACTAACTCCATCCTTCTGATCACATCCCTGAATGTCCATTTTTATGATCTTTCACTTATTAGATGCGCAAATTATTGTAATATCTTGATAAAGGTAAAATAATGTTTAAAAATTTAAAATGTTTTATTTAGGATAGTAAAAAATGAATATCATTCCATCCATGTTATGTATTGGATCAGATTTCGATTAAAGTTTGTATATTACAATAATTAAATACTTTTGTTGTATTAAATTCACTAGACTGGCTTATTTGAAAATTTTGCAAATGTGACCATCTTACTTGAAATACATTAATCATTTATTGTTATTCTTATATTTCTGTTAATGTATTTTTAAAACTACTTGGTGGATTTTAATACGGTTTTACCACCATTTAGATAATTTCTTGAGAATGTTGATAACTTTACCTTTATGCATCTGTGCAAGGCCAGGGTCGCTAGTATGGGATAATTTAAAGAAGTATTTTTATAAAATTAATCGTTGGCATACTAATGAGTTGAGCTAGTCATTACAAAAAATTAACTTTGGATAATACTTTAGTATAATCTTAAAAGGCCAGTGACAAAATGACAAAGTTATGCTAAATAAATATAAATGTAGCTTGAATTTATACATAAAATGTTATTCATATTACTTGTTTCGTCCCTAAACCGTCTTTGTAACATTTTTTTCATACCAGTGTAGGTAAAATATTTTTATCGCGATCCGTGATTAGTATCATAGTCCATATGCATAAGAATCAGACCCCTGTACATAATTTTACATGATTAATAAAATAAGACATCACTTACTAGTATAGAATGTACATTCGACTTTATATAATTATATCCTTTTTAATAGTATGTTGTAGTATTCGCAACAGACGTTTAAATATTAAACTATGTCATTAATGTAATTTTCAGTAATCATGTAAATATTTTGTACATAATGTAGAAAAGTAATTGAATTCAAATGTTTTATTTTATTATTCTTTGATTTAGAAATTATCCTAGCATTACATTTGAATTATTTTTAATTTCTTAGTATGCTTCTGATTAATACTTTCTGAAAAATCTTTATTCTATTGACTTATGAATCTCATTTGCTTGTATGAACATTAGACAAAAAAAAAATTGAAAATTTTAATATTTAATCGGAATCACTGTTATTAGTACAGATAACAGCTTGTCAACCTACCACAAATTGTCTAATTTTCTCAATTGATATTGATCTTTACATGCCGGACTTAAAGTTGGAAATCGGTTTAATATTTTGGGTAGGTTCTTCTTACAAAATTATCAGTTGATAAAATCAACGAACTGTTAAAATAAAAATATGAAGTGATTAACTACAATAGTTATAATTTTCGTGTCTATCTTCTAAAAACTCATAATTCGTTGAAAACGATTTAAAATTGGTTACAATATACGACAAGCAAAAAAATTTATTCAGTTAACATTTCATCAACCTAGCACAAACTAAATTTTTTCTCAATATTGAAATCTACCATCTAAATTTTTTGATTTGAATTTAAAATTTAAAATTATTAACAGTATTGAAGATCAGTTGCGGAAGTTTGATATTTTGAGGTAGGCTCATAAGGCTGGTGATTGTAGTTACATTTACTTCATAATCGGGTAATAATCTTTTTTCTATGTTTTACTGTTGTTACAAGCAATCGTAAACATTTTTAGGACACCTTAAATGTTTCTTTACAAAAAATATGATACAAATTTATTTACTAGCAAATTAAGAACTGAATTTCTATCATCTACTGAATTAGATTTAGCTGTAAATTGTGAATGGATCCTAATAAATTAAGATCTTGTAAGTAGTTGTAAGTTCGTTCGTAATTTAAATATCGTATCACTTATTTATGATTACATTACTGTTACGGTAATTAGTGAATAATTGTAAAATCTTCACTTCCGCCCATCGAAACGAGGCATCACAAGATTGTGATATTAAGAAGTTTAAGTGTTGTCCAAGGGCAAATATGCGTTGGGGAGACAGTGTTTACAAAGTCATTTTTCTAATTCATATTTGGGATTTTGTTAATTATCTCGATTATAAATCAATATCATCATGTTTAAGGGGGATCGTTCAGTGCACCCGTGAAATTCTAAGTTTTTGTCTAGTTCACTGTATATTATTATTTAAATGTGATACGCGGCTGCAATAATAATATTTTTACTAAAAAACAATAATTTTAATAATTTATTTACCTCATTAATATTTGGTCATAAATATGTTGAATTGATTAAAATATAATATTTATGAAGAAAAATAACTTTACTTGAAAAAAATGTTCAACTACTTCTGGGCATACAACTTGCAGTATTGCAAATGCAAAAAATAAATAAAGTTTAAAATAATATTTATGTCCGATTATGACTCATCCAGGTAAAGTATTGTTTAACTGATTGTTATTTACTAAAAATATCTACATACAGCTGCGAATTTCATTTATATCAGTAAGTATATAAATCAAGATTGGCTATTTTTTAAAAATAGTAAGAAATTTTTAACATCGCGAGCTGTCTTGAACGATCTCCCTTAATATTTTGTAAAAAAAAGACTTATTGAATATATAATTAAACTATTCGAGAAAAAAAGTTTTTGAATTTTAAAAAGACCTGTCTCGGCTGTCTCCCAAAATGTGCTTAGGCCCGACCATAAGTCCAATATTTAATAATGTAGTCTTTTGGATTTAACGTAGATTTCATTAATAAAAACGTAACAGCCAAAGTTCTTCCATAATAGCTTGGATAGGTATTATTTACTTACGTGATTCAAATTCGTGAATTGGTATGATCGACAATAGTTTAAATATTCTTATTTTCTACTAACCACTACGGTTAGGGACTTTGAATCTAGATACATTTGAAGTTAATATTAACATTGCCTAACCACCCTAGCATAACCATCAAAACACGATATGATATGATATGATGTGATATAGCGATATATCGATAGATATAGTCGCCATTTAGATTTTTTATCGAAACAGCGATCATGATATGTGACGTCATCGGCACGGCGACTCAACGTCATATTTTTACAGTTGGTATCGATATATCGCTATATCATATCATATCGTATTTTGGTGCTCATGCTCGGGAGGCTGATTGAGTTGAGTACTTAGCTTGATACGTAACTCAGATAGGTAATGTTAAAAAGTATCAATAATAACGAGTTACTACAATCTAGTCTTTATTTAATTCCTTGTACTTTCTTGAAGTTGACATCATTTAATTAGAATTCCTCAGTTTTATACAATACCTGCCATTTCATACAAATTTCCTTACTTGAATCACGTTAAGGAATACTTACACAAACACATTCTTAATCGTCCGTATTTTCTGGTGCAAATATTTGCGTAAACCGATATTAATTAACATAGTAATACAATTTCTCTTCTTAAATAGGTGTAAGAAGAGGCAGTAACAGCACATTACTTTGGGAATGATAAACAGTGCTGTGGAGTATTCTTTATTATTCTTAAAAAATACTGTAAGCGTCCATCACTTAGTGTACCTAACAAATTAACAATCAAAACTATTTAGCTAAGTAATAGTTTGTAAGATGAAAGAATGTAATTTCAAGGTGACTTGGGTATTTGATGATTTTTAAACAACAATATTCATGTGCAGATATGCATATAACTTTGATCCTTTAAGAATCACTACTATACTATTTTTGTCAGTGGCTCTTGGACTAGACATATTTTTTTTTAAACTTAGATAGCTAATGTTCAAGCATCTTATTAAGTTATTAACTCTACATAGTTTTTAGGAGTTTTATTTGATAATTTATTACTTGATTAATGGGTACCTAGATAGGTAGAGATACCTAAACCTAAAATGTGTAAGTTGAAAACCTGATTTAAGTTTACTTCTATACTATAAGTATAATCCTGTAAATATTTAAGGTATTTTTTGTTCCTACTGTGTAAAAATATATTATCATTGTCTTCTGCGGCCCAGCCAAAGAAGACTTCGGTTTTTATCGTCACCTGTCCTTGTATGGAAGTAATTGAGGAACTGGTTGTATGTGTAAGCGCTGCAAAGTGATGTTTAAACTATTTCTTGTCAAATAAACGATTTCAGTGATCGTTCATGTGTTGTTTTATTCGTCATCGAAATAACCATTACCTAGCCAGATTGTTAATGTCCCGCACATTAACGATCTAGGTATTTTTTATTCTGGTAAGTGAATTTAGACCATGCCTTGCATAACATGTAGGTAGTGTTACCATGCGAGTCGTTTTTCAACCCTGTCAGAACGCGTCGTGCCAGTTTCCTAAACGGGACGTCGCCTTCCAGGATCTTGCTTTTTCAACAAATTAGCAAAAGTTGACACAAAACGATGATCAATGATAGGGCAGAAAGGTTCTAGAATGGAGGCCCCGTAATGGACTAGCGCAGCGTACCCGGGTGGGTACCCACAAGGTGGGCAGAAGACCTGGTAAAGGTTGCAAGAAGCAGCTGTCAACTAGCCAATCTGGGTGTCATTGGGGGAGACCTATGTCCAGCCGGGGACAGTCCTATGGCTGAAATGATGATGATTACACAAAATACCTTTTCAGTCGGCGAACGAACCAGACACCTAGCACAAGGCAAGGATCCCGATCTTTTCGTCCCAGTCCCGCAATTTATGTAAAGTCCCGATATTTGGAAAAATGGAAACATAAATTAGCCTGGCTTGGCTGTCGCTAGCCATGCGCACTCGAGGACGTTGAATAGTTTTGGACGCTCTTGGAATACACACACTCCACATATTTCTCGTCTATTCGACTAGCGCACTCACCACACCGTAGCAGTATTTCATGAATGCCAATAATTGATTCCTAAATTGTTCTAAATAATGCCCAAAGGAAATAAATAGTTTCTTTAAACTTACGAAATTATAGGCATAGTTTGGTGAGTACGCTAGGAGGAGGTTTGGCCCAGCGTACTCACCTCTCTCATGTGGGAAAACTATACAGGCTGTTAATATAATTCATACATCAAAAAATTGTGTAGAAGTAATGCCAATTAATGCCAAAAGGTCAGAAATAATGCGCATATATTTACGAAACTATAGCCATAGTCCGGTGAGTACGCTATAAGGAGCTTCTACGCCTAGCGTACTTACCTCCGTACGCGCAAACCGAATAAGCTGTAGATACAATTAATTACTTAGTAAAGTCTTTGAAAAAGTAATTTTTAGTCAACTGTTATCTCACTTTGCCCTGAATAAACTTTTACATGATAATCAATATGGCTTCACGAAAGGTAGAAATACTACTGATGCTGGAGTTGCACTCTTAAAACACGTGTTTGATGCTTGGGAGAGTAGGCAGGATGCTTTGGGAGTTTTTTGTGATCTTTCTAAAGCTTTTGATTGTGTGGACCACCAAACTTTACTAAAAAAACTTAGGCACTATGGTGTTTCAAATGATGCCTTAGATTTAGTAAACTCTTATCTCACAGGCAGAACACAAAAAGTATGTATAAATGGAACTGAGTCTTCTGGGTCGCCTCTTACTATGGGTGTGCCGCAGGGATCAATATTAGGACCCCTACTGTTTCTAATTTACATTAACGACCTTCCGTCTTTTACAAAGGACCTCTGCGAGACAGTGTTATTTGCGGATGATACTTCATTGATTTTTAAAATCAAGAGAGGTAAAGATTTATTTGACGATGTAAATACTGCTCTCTCGCAAGTATTGCACTGGTTCACTACCAATAATCTTATGCTTAATGCAAATAAAACAAAATGTATTAAATTCACCATGCCGAACGTAAAACTGGTCCCAACACATATAACTGTAAAAGATGAACTGCTAGATACATCTAGTTCCACTACCTTTTTAGGAATCACTTTAGATTCCCGTTTGCAATGGGGTGCTCATATTGAGACTCTATCGGGAAGACTTAGTTCAGCTGCTTATGCCGTGAGAAAGATAAGACAATTGACTGATGTTGGAACGGCAAGATTGGTGTACTTTAGCTATTTTCACAGTATAATGTCATATGGAATATTATTATGGGGCTCAGCAGCAGATATTGAATCTATTTTTGTGCTACAAAAGAGAGCTGTACGGGCAATTTACGACCTCAGACCCCGAGACTCGTTGAAGGAACTGTTCAAGGAAATTAATATACTAACAGTGGCTTCTCAATTCATTTATGAAAATATCATGTATATTCGCAAAAACCTGCATCTATTTCCTAAAAAGAGTGACATGCATAATATTAATACCCGGAATAAAGATAAACTTGCCGTTCCAAATTTCAGACTGCATAAAGTGGGTAATTCGTTTATGGGAAAATGTATTCGCTTTCTTAACAAATTACCACAGTCCATTGCTGAACTGCCTATGTATGAATTTAAATCGCATGTCAAGATGATTTTAATGAAAAAAGGTTATTACACTGTAAATGACTATTTAAATGATAAAAATGTATGGAATTAAATACTGCCGTGCTCGCACAGGTTCATTTTATCTTGTAATGTAAACACACTATTTAAAAAGAGGCTGACAATAGTGACCGAGTTTCTTGCGCTGCTTCTTCTCGGCACTAGCCCACAATATTGTCCCGAAGCAGTGGTAGGGTAAAAAAATATATTGGGACGTGTAAAAGAGCTTAATTTAGGCCTATTTACAGAAATAAATTGGTTTTATTGGTTTTTATTGGTTTTAATATCTCAATAAATAGTGCTTGAAATAGTTCCCCCAATGAGTGTAATTTTTACTTGATACACCAATAGGTGTAGAAGTTACGCGTTACATACGCTAGTCGAAGAGACGCCAAATTTCGCGTACAGGTGCCTGGCAAGGCTGCACCAATTTTCAGTGTTAGTACTGTTCCATTTGAAGCAAGGGACTCCCCTGTATACCACCATGATGCGCCAACCTAACGACTCGGGCGCCCATGCAACCACAATTGCGAGTTTGCGCGACCGCCATCGTGCTTCTGCAACTGTGGTTGCACGTTTTTCAACCGACTTCTAAAAAGGAGGAGGTTCTCAATTCGTCGGTATCTTTTTTTTTTTTTTTTATGTATGTTCAGCGATCATTCGTTACTGCGTTGACCGATTTCGATAATTATTTTTTTGTTTAAAAGGTAATACTTTCAGAATGGTCCCATATAAATTTGGTTAAATTCTGATGATGGGATCTATAAGAAAATCATCATACATTGCATAAACTCCGTACCACGCCAACTGATTTTAGTATCTATCTTACCTATATCTCTGCCAAATGTAGACCGATTTTGATGATTCTTTTTTTAATGAATAGCTCATACTTCAAAGATACTATAATAAATTTTTTTGGAAAAAATTTCACCCCTAAGGGTGGAAAAATAGGAAATGAAATCGGTGTTCAGCAGTTAAATTATGTTTGCACTCGTAAGATTTGTTTTGATTAGGATTTATCACTAAAATGGATGAAATAAGTTAATTTTATAAAAAAAATAAAAACCGACTTCAAAAAACTAAAACGCTACAAATAATCTTAACACTTAAGTACCTAATCAGTTACTTTTGGAGTCGGTGCCAATCAATGAGAGATGTTTTCGTTTGCACCGACTCCAAAAGTAACTGATTAGGTACTTAAGTGTTAAGATTATAAACTGCCATTTTTGCCGCTTCTTTTGCTTTGTTTGGCCGGATCGTAATATATTTCCGGCCAAACTGCTTTGGAACTGTGACGTAAAGATTCTAAGAAGACTGTAGTACCACAACCATAGCCATTCATTAAAAAAAAAAAGAAATCGTGATTTGAAAAAATCGCAAACGCGAGCTTGAAAAATGTGACATATTATATTAATTTAGAATTGAATTTAAACTTTTAAACGTATTTATAGGCTTTAATATAGTCTTTGTTTTATGTTTATTCCCTTTTAACATGCAAAAAAATATTTTAGTATCCAAGATTCCTTTATTTTATGATTTATTCGATTTATGTGGCCACTTATGGAAAATTATTATGGTCCGAATTTTGTTTCCAGGTAATTGGTTCTACTTGATTTCAATAGATTATATATTTATCTTGATAATAGCATAAATATTTCTGTTTGCCAGGTTCTGAAATAATCATACAAACGGATTTAAGATTCCAACTGCATGCTTCCGGTGCACTTCCGGCTTCCGGCTTTAAGTTGATTATTAATTTTTAGGTTTATTTTTGATGCATAAATGATGTCTATATTTTTTATTTTGTTAGTAAGAAGTATAGGTATTTGTAAATAAAATAAAAAGTGCATGTCATCGCTTTTAATTTAAAAACAAAAAAATTCTTTGAATTTTTTTGTAATTTTACCCGCCCCAAAAAGTTTTACATTTTTAAAAAAAAAAACTTCATGTTTGACTGCGTTATTTTTATCATGTTGTTCGTTTATTTAGTTCCCTGAAACAGTAATTGTTCTGCACTCATAGGAGAGCTACAGAATTTAATTTCCTGAAGCTTTGCATGCCCCCGGGTCGCGGCGCGGGCGAAGGGGTTAAGCGCATGATGCACTTGTTTTTGCTTCTGGAGACGTATTTTTGAAGCATTAGAAATGAATCTTGAATTCGAACACGAAAAAAATTCGTGTATGAAAATAGTTTCTATTGCCTCCGATTTTACGCATTTTTGAATCACTCGAAATATGTGTTTATTAGATTGAAATCTTGTGACTATTTTAGTTTCACGCAGAAAATATCATAAACCATAAAGCAAAAACTCACTAACGAACGTAAATAAAAAGTTATTATGTCAAATTTCCGTCAAACATACGTTTAGTTGTCAATGTAATTCTTCCGTACTTTCTACTAGTAGAAAACAAAAACGAGTGGTCGTTGCAGAATTTACGGAATGAATTTTCAAAAATAGTGATTTTTAGGAATTCGCATTCGAATCTTGCGATTTCGTATTCGGATTGGAATTCGCATGATTCAAAAATACGTCTCCTGGTCAGGCGACCGAATCGCTTACTAGATCTACGCAAACGGCCAAATAGTGGTTTATTTATTAAACTTTATTTAAACTTAATTGCACACATTTCAAAATAACATACAAATAAAAGTTGGAGTGTACCATGTGGCATTATCGACCAGTCGACTTGTGGGTGATGCGAAGGAAACAAGTGTCCAAAAAAAATACGTCAATTGGCATGAACTATTGGTATGAAAAGTGTGAAAAAACAGCATTCTTCTTTATACTACACGCAGTACCTAATAATAACAATAATTTAAAAACTAAATAGTAGGTACTATCTCAAAGAAGAAAAGACTATCTCAAAAAAATACGGTATAGTGGTTTTAGATGGAAGGAACCGTATCTTGTTTGGCTACTATGGATTACTTTTGTTTGAGACAATATTTTCTATTAGGTAAAATAGTTTAATTACAAGAATAATAAATTAAATTACACAATATTATGTACTATACATATATAAAAAGTACGAAAATAGAAAATTATAAAAATGGTCCCTCGTGGTCCCAAGCTGCTGGCAGGCGTTACCTCGCTGAATTACGATGCTGTCGCTGTGCGAGGTGTACCTGCAAGCCCTTGGGTCCACCACTGTAGTCAAGTTGACAGAGATACAAAAACCGGCAAAACCGGGGATAATATTGAAAACCGAGACTCTCTAGAGTATTATTAATTTTTCTGAAAAGATTCGAGTTAACCAAAACCCATGCATCACACACATTATAAGTTTAAAGTTACGATTGTCAGTGTATTATTGCAAAACGATATTATCACGTAGTAGTACGTTCCAAGTAGCTCGAAAAAAGTACGATGCAGGATGAACTAAATCGATCAAGCTGAGCCAAAGAAAATTAATATCTTTGATTGAGCGGAACTACGATACGGAATTTACGATTAAGTTTGTTAGTCGGGACCTTATTGATTCAATTACTAGTGACCTAAATAGTCTCTGTTTTCATTTTTTCAATTAGAGTGTGCGTTGGGACCCCACGGAACTAGCGCTTCGACGTCAAAACTTTTGACGTAGATAACGACGTTAGCAAAAGTTTAGTTGGAGCGATAAAGATTAATAAAATTTTATTCAGATAGGATGTTTTCCTGAAATTATGTAAATACTGCCATCTAGTTTAATATTGTGCATTAATAACACTTGATGACTTGAACCTGCAAACTGAATTGTTTCAGAAAATAATACTAGATGGCGCTAAACTTAAATAGTGTAAAAATTTGTCAATAGATGTCGCTAGTAAGTTGCATTTACGAAGACAGTTTCAAACACAATTCAATGAAATTGGTCTTTGACAATAAAAACTAGATGGCGCTAAATACACAGCACACAACACAGCTAGTTTAAGATTTAGTTTGTAGATGGTGCTCCAGTTTACATTTACAAAGATAGTACCACGTTCCAAATTTCCAATTGCTTCAGTTCAGTACGTAATAAAATTAGGTTCAATGAATTTTTGGTTAAAAAATATAGTAAATTATTTGAATAACAATAATCAAATTTACTTGTGTTGCATGCATAAAAACACGACACGTTTTTATAAATTTTTAATTTTACGTACCTAGTTTTTACTATTCTCGTAAATGAAACAAAATGTCAAAAAATCTATTGAATGAAAAAAACTGCGTTTTTTACTTGATCGATCAGTGAAGAAATTAAACAATACAAGCACAATACTTACACATCTTTGTATTCTATCTGGGAACTAAAAGTCTCCGTGCAATCGAAATGACCACACTTTTATCATGTAACATTAAAAACCAGGTTAGAAACCAAATTCAGAGGTAGGTACCTAGGTTATTTTACAAATGACCCTTTCTTTATCTTTAATATGTGCTCACGGTTTCAATTTTCTTTTCAGTTACTAAAATGGCAAAAACTAACATCGACGAGACAATCCTAAAATACGAAAACTTCATAAACGATGTATTAAAGGAAGATTTGAGGAAACTGGAAATACGTCTTCAAGAAACCAACTCTGAAGTTGCCGATCTTATTCAGCAAAAACATACCCTCAAAGTAGTGACAGACAAGAGTATGCATCCGAATGGCTTCAAAACTCAAGTAAACTTAGGGTGCAACTTTTTTATGGACGCTTCTGTACAAGATACATCAAAAATGCTAATAAACATAGGCCTGAATCACTACTTAGAATTCAGTATAGAAGAAGCTAATCGGTATTTAGATGTACGAATAAAAGCTTTTGAGCAAAAAGCCGAGGAGCTCCAGATAAAGGCAGCGGAGACAAAGGCACACATAAAACTAATGCTGCTTGGAATCGGAGAGCTGCAAGACAAAAGTTTGGGGAAAAGCTGATGTCACCTAGATGTAAGGTAAATTTTATAAGCATTTTGTTGTTAACCTGATTATAGAAATAAATGTATTTTCTTAATGAAATTTTATTTATTGCGTACAACAGTAGCTGAAAGAATGCTGTTTTTCCCTCATGCTAAAGTAAGTAGGTAATGTATTGGTGAAAACTTCATTTCTAAAAACAAAATTATAAATTGATTCCTTAGTTCACAATTGTAATAACTATATTAGCTTAAATACGAACATACATATGAATATTTTGCCTTTTTAATGCCAAATGCACTACATATCATGCTCTTTTCTTTGCGCATATCAAAATATGTAAGATTGCCTCGCTATACTGAAACCTAGTGTCACAGTTGTATTAAGTCATCAAGCATGGGTAATCGAGACGCCATGGAAATTCATGAGACAGCTTCGATGTCGACAAGTTGTATAAGAACCATTAATGTCCAAACATGAAATACTTAAAAAGATTTTTAGTGTCCTCCAAAAAAATTCAGTAGCAGTAAGAGCATTTTTTTGCATGTGTGTTTATTTTGTGTTGTATGATACAAAATAATTTTAAAAGTATGAAGAAAAGCTATATTAAGCACTTTTACAGGGTTATGTAATATTTTAAGTAGTCACATTTGCATTAAATGGAGGGTTTTACACCTATTTAGTTATGATTTAATGTAATTGCTATAACAATATGATGATATGAAAGAGAAAGGACTAGTCTTATGAATAAATGGAAAATTATTTTATAATTCTACATAGTTTTACTGCTGTTCATGTCTTAACTTTAAAACTCACTCCTGTGAAATTGACAAATTTTGTGTAGTTTGTGTAATTGTGAACTAAGGCATTGAATGTAAATTAGGGTAGTATAGTTAGACAAATTCAATAGTCAGTAGTTAGACATGTAATGTTTTAATTTTACACTTGATCAAACGAAATGTGTGGATACTAGATAAAAAAATATCGTTAAAAAATCGAAAAAATAAATAAATATGTAAACTATTTAAAAAATAAAGGCATTTTAATTTTTGTTTTTGGTAAAATTCCCATCTTTCGGATTTAAATTATTTTCTCTTTAAGTAAACGGTGTCATTTTTTCAAAGTAGTTTTATTTGAAAGCTATAAAGATAAGCTAGCAATAAAAATTTTAAAAGACCTACAATTCTGAGCTAAAAAAGATACAATAATAATAAAATAATTTATTTCGGACTAAGTAGTTACACTATTTGTAAGTCGAAAACGGCTGAACCGATTTTTATGATCTGTGATTTGTATGTTTCGAATAGTAGGTAGAATAACTATTAAAACATCGTAAAAAATTAACGAAAAAATAAATAAAGAGGCGGTACGAAGTTCGGTAAGATGTACCAATATGACCAAGCAAATTGGACATTTTCTCAATGTGACCGGACATTTTGGACATTTATTGTCACAATTCTATTGACAAACTATGAAAAAAAAGTTTTGTCTCAAATAAGTGCATTATTATAAGAAAGACAGGCTTTTATTAGTGATGATCTAAACCGAAATGAAATTTCTAAAATTAATTTATCTTTCTGCACGAACAAGCTAAAAAGCGTCGTATCGTTACGCGCGAGTTTTTATTTTTTGTTTAATCCAGCCAGATCCAATTACATGTTTTATTGTATGTTTTTATTGTCAAATACTTAACATTTAAGACTTACTTTAGAGGAATTCTTCTTTTTTTAAATTTATACAAAAAAATATATGTGACCATCGTGACAATAAATGTCCAATGTGACCAAGCATTTATCATAAATGACGGACGCTTATAGCATATGACCGTCAATTTACAACTCTATACTTACTACGTAAAAGTACAGTAAAATAAAGGTGGTCTTCCTATTTTTCACCCCACCAAAAACGGAGTTTAAGAGTGTATCATTAAAAAAAAAGTAATACCAATGGACAGGCTATTATAAAATGGATATTGTCACTAAAACAATTATTAGAATGGCTCTAAAGCATTTGTTCAATGGATTTAAGTACCTACTTAATATTTAAGGGTGTAGGGTATAAAGAAATGGACGACCGAACTTTCCAGCAACAGAAAGAAATCTAGAATCTTAAATAACATAATCTGCAAGTTTTTCTGAAATGTGGTCTTCTTAAAAGTTTCTACAGATCCCGCGTTCTATCGTCTCCATATTTTAACTATGTATGAATTTCTAGAGATCAATAATTAGTAGGTATTTTGTGAGCCGATCCCGGCGGCACTGCAATGCCGGGCCGACCCGTGAGAGGAGTGGAGCGAGCCCCGAACATCAAAAATCAGTTTAATATACTGGTCCCTCAGTGAGGGAACTTTCAGATATTAAGCTGAAAAGAACAGATACTACACTTTGATCTTAGCCAAAAGGCCGAGAAGCGATATCGAAACTGGGCAGCCCGGCTGGGGTCATGAAACGGAAAAATACTTACACACCGCGAGCCAGCATTGGACAGAGACATCTTTGTCACGTGAATGGATTTAGTTGTGGTGTGGTGAGTGACATGCTGAGCACTGTGCAGGTTTGCTTTTTAACGGAGCACAAGCGCCATCTGTCTCTTGTTAAGGTTACGATACAAAGCACGTGTAGGACTGGTTAGTTAGTTAGTTGAAGGTTAACAAAATCTTTCAAGAATAACCTTTTGAGATTATTAAACTCCAATTAGTTGCCTACTTGAATCCCTACAAATAAACTTTTTTGTAAATATTTTTTGCATTCAGAATAATGCTAGTTTCAGAGACGATATCTTGTTCTTATCGTCTCTGGCTAGTTTAATAAAACTATGAAGGTTATTATTTCGCTATACGGGCGACTGCTCTTCTGAGTTCGTGGGTTTGAATCCCATCAGAGGCAGTGGAGTTATTTTTTCCAAGTTAAAATATTATCCCTACAATTATTTTTAAAATTGTACCTATCTGTTAACTTTAGTCTAGCCTAATGTGTTGCATTTTTTACATTGTCGTGTTGGCTTGTTAATGTGTGTTAGTGCACCTATCACTATGAATAAAATATCATTTTTAACTTTCTGATAAGCCTTTCGGTTGATTAATTTATAATGCACCTATGATTTCATAAATCTATGACAGGAAAAAACAAAACTTAGTAAGTAAATTTTAACTCTATACACAGTTCACTGATGTTCCAACCTCTTTATCCCATCAAAGATGATTTATTGTCAAACTATAAAATAGTCCTCAGTTTTCCCTCCTCGTTCGATGAGAATTTGCCCGCAAATTTCATGTTTCATGGGGGGAGGTTAAAGTCTTAGGTGGTTAGCCCTCTGGCGAATGCGGAGGGTGTGGCAATAATTCGTATCGTTATTAGAGCATTATCCTTATGAAATAGGCTTTCTTTTTCCCATCTGGAAATCTCTTAAATTTATATTAAATCTATCTAACAATGCAACATTGTTAGCTCCGGGTATTCTCTTGCCTCTCTCAAAATCGTTGTGAATGACCCCTTGTTTCTCCCAAATAAATGTAGCCATCATTTAACTAGCGAACGAACAGCAATGATGAGAGTGAACCAAAGGCAAAGTCTTTGCCGTCTTTTAGGCACGTTCCTGGTGGTAGTTTTCATTCAACTGCTTTGATTGACTGCGGGTGGCGGGCGGGTGAAAATCACAGGAATTGCGGTAACATGGTTGAGTAATCGTCAAAAGTTACACGATCCCCTTTTGGTCGACTTTTAGCAAATGCAGCATCTATCATATTAATCATGCTGGAAGCTTTATTGTCAAAAAAATATCGAGTAAAATTCTGACAGCATACAGCGTCATCAGCGTATCCTCACTCTACGATATGCAAAAATACTGCCGTGGATTTCCAGTTCCTAACTATCCCACTCAGTGGTCAGTGGTGGATACTAGTGACCTGAATTGGCCTTCCTAGATGCTCGGCGTCATATTAAAATATATATATACTAACACCTATTTTTAAGTTTTGAATTTTTAATAACCCATGGACCTATGTTGCCCGAAATAAATAAATATTGAATTGAATTGAAAATTGAATTGAATATTAGTAGTGTGGACTCGTCAACCTACCAAAAAACGTAAAATTTTCTCAATCGATATTGATCTCTAAACGGTTGATTTAAAGTTGAAAATCAATTCAGTGACTGTTGACGTGTGAAATGACCTATCACTGTTTGGGTGGGTTGACCTGCCGTTGTCTGTACAACCTTACCAGTATGTAGAAATTACCCACCATAAATGATAAATATAGTCAAAATCTAAATCTTAACATTTCTTCGCAAAAAACTGCATACCCTAAGAAAAGTGATAAACATAATTTTAATACCAGGAATCAAGACAAACTTGACGTTCCAAATTTCAGACTACATAAAGTGGGCAATTGGTTTATGGGGAAATGTATTCGCTTAACAAATTACCACATGTTCAGCAGTGGACGTCCTATGGCTAAAATGATGATGAATAGTTTCCTTAAAAAAAAAGTCAAGATTGTTTACATTAGTCATTATTCGCAATGCAAAGAAAAAAGGACTTTAGCGTAGGGTGCCCTCTGACAATACTTAATTTGACGAGCTCCTTAGCCGAGAGGCGAGCATACCGGACTTGGTGTCGCTATCACTGAGGTTCCAGGCTCGATTCCCGGTCGGTCAATGCAGAAAAATAACTTTTCTATATTGTCTCGGGTCTGGGTGTTATGGTACCGTCGTTGTTTCTGATTTCTGTAACACGAGTGCTTAAGCTACTTATCATAGGATCAGAGCAAAGTATGCGGTGAATGATGATGTTGTCCAATATCGGTAAATAAAAAAACCGACTTCAAAAAACTAAAACGCTAAAAATAATCTTAACACTTAAGTACCTAATCTGTTACTTTTGGAGTCGGTGCAAACGAAAACATTGGTCTCTCATTGACTGGCACCGACTCCAAAAGTAACTGATTAGGTACTTAAGTGTTAAGATTATTTTTAGCGTTTTAGTTTTTTGAAGTCGGTTTTTTTTTTTTTTATAAAATTAACTTATTTCATCCATTTTAGTGATAAATCCTAATCAAAACAAATCTTACGAGTGCAAACATAATTTAACTGCTGAACACCGATTTCATTTCCTATTTTTCCACCCTTAGGGGTGAAATTTTTTCCAAAAATTTTTATTATAGTATCTTTGAAGTATAAGCTGTTCATTAAAAAAAGAATCATCAAAATCGGTCTACATTTGGCAGAGATATAGGTAAGATAGATACTAAAATCAGTTGGCGTGGTACGGAGTTCATGCAATGTTTGATGATTTTCTTATAGATCCCATCATCAGAATTTAACCAAATTTATATGGGACCATTCTGAAAGTATTACCTTTCAAACAAAAAAATAATTATCGAAATCGGTCAACGCAGTAACGAATGATCGCTGAACATACATAAAAAAAAAAAAAAAGATACCGACGAATTGAGAACCTCCTCCTTTTTTGAAGTCGGTTGAAAACGGTAGCCTTATAGGATCACTTTGTTGTCCGTCCGTCTGTCTGTCTGTCTGTCTGTCGAGACCCTTTATCTCGGGAACGCGTGGAGGTATCGAGTTGCAACAAAACGATATACTCATGTCTACAGTCTCTTGAAGCTGAGAAAAAATCAAACTTTAGTTAACTTAAAAAGAAGATACGGCCGTTTATACCGCAAAAACGTATATTTCGAAACTCTCAAGGAAATCAAAATTAATGGGGTACTTCCCGTTGACCTAAAATCATAAATTTTTGTAAGAAGCAATGTCTTATAGCACAAATGAAGGCAAAAGTCAAAACTCGGAAAATCGGTACCTAATTATCTTCGAGACTCAATTTCCGTTATGTACAAATTATTTTTATAGCTATTATTTGGTACCCGAACCGTGCGCGAGTTCGACTCGCACTTGGCCGGTTTTTATTCTTTAGTGTCGTGTGTCTAACTATCAATCCTATTGATCATCAAATCACTGCACAAATCACCCTTCTAACAAATTCAAGTGCTTAAGCACCAACTAATAGAAGATCAAGTGTTCATAAAAAATTCAATTAGGTCTTCAAGACCGCAATCGACTCAAATCCTGCTGCTCTCAGCTGATAAATTAGGGTTAATTTTAATTAATTTGAATATTTGCTAGTCTCAAGGTGAGAGTCTACGCAGTCGCTTGGAAAGAACTTGCATAAAATTAGCATTCGGGGGTTGAAATGAGTCTTTTACGTGCCTAGTAATGCATATGTAGGTACTATAATGATGAAGCATATTATGCAACAACATTGAAACTTTTTTAACCGACTTAAAAAAAGGAGGAGGTTCTCAATTCGTCGGGATCTTTTTTATGTATGTTCAGAGAGTATTTTACCACGTTAACTGATTTCGATAATTCTTTTTTTGTTCGAAATGTAATACTTTCGGAATGGTCCCATACATATTTGGTCAAGTTCTAATGATGGGATCTATAAGAAAATCATCAAACATTGCATGAACCATACCGCGCCAACTGATTTTCGAATCTATTATTTGCGACTTTCGTAGGCGAGAGGTGAGCATACCGGACTTGGTGTCGCTATCTCTGAGGTTCCGGGTTCGGGTCAATGTATAAAAATAACTGTTCTCTATTGTCTCGGGTCTGGGTGTTGTGGTGCCGTCGTTGTTTTTGATTTCTGTAACACAAGTGCTTTGGCTTCTTACCACAGGATCAGAGCATGTATGTGATGTTGTCCAATATTTATTTTAATTTTATTACGCAATATCTTCGGCAAATGTGGACCGATTTAGATGATTCTTTCTTAATTGAATAGCTTATACTTCAATATTAAATTTTTCGGAAAAAGAAAACACCTCTAACGTCGGTAAAATAAGGGTTGAAATCGGTGTTCAGTGTTTAACTTTTGTTTGCACTTTTATGATACGTTTTGTTGAGGATGTATCACTAAAATAAATGAAATAAGTAAATAATATTATTGAAAAAAAACCGACTTCAAAAACCTAAAAATAATATTGACACATAAGTACCTAATCAGTTACTTTATAAGTCGGTGCCAGCCGATGAGAGTGAATGTTTTCGTTTGGTCGGTTTATTTTTTTGAATAAAATTTACTAATTATTAAAATTTAAAAAACTATAGAATTACGTAAGTTGCGTGGCGCACAGTATTTTGTAGGCAGGTGGTAAACTGCAAAAACAAAGTAAAGATTTAAAAGAGTATTATAAATATTATAATTTGAGAAATTATCTAGACCAGGGTTTCCCAAACTTATTTTTGCTGTGACGCCCTTGGTAATTTGACAGTTATTTGCGACGCCCCTTCCCCGTAGCTAGCCAATAAGTAATCTATCAGTTGTAGTACCTACCTACTACTAGTAATAAGTTGTAAGAAAAACTACAAAATTCATTTATAGGTTTTTATTAGAAAATAAGAAATTACAAACTCAAGATGGAAAATGAAAGGAAATAATTATTTGACTTTGATGGCTGGCTATTAATGAGAAGGATGTGCTTGCTTTTCTGAGCATAGCTTTTCAAAACGGGGCTCAAGTTTCGATATTGCCACTCTCATCTCTTTCTCTAAATTTAGTTTTGATCTGTACTTGTTCTTTATTACTGCAACTGCAGAAAAACCTGTTTCGCACAAGTACGAAGTCGCAAATGGTAACAAAACTCTCAATGCTGCAGTGCTAATAGAGCGATATTCGGGAGAAACTGTGCTCCAAAATTGAAGCAGTTTGTCTTTGTTATATTGGAGCTTAAGGCTGGAGTCACAGGACAATTCTATTAATTGTTCTTCTTCCTCTGTTGACAGTGTTGATGGTGTGGTCGACTAGAAAGGGTTTCTAACCCAGTCATATCGCTCAAGATTTTCGGGAAAATATTGATTAAAATGTTCGCTTAATGATGATAAGTGCTGTGTAAATATTCTTTTTAAAGACGGATCGAGAGAGAGAGAGATTTTTCTTGTAGAATGCCTTGTAATGCAGGGAAACAGTCAGTATTTACTTGTTCTTCTTCCAATTTTCTCTTCCATAAGAGCAACTTCTTCTGAAACCCAGTGATTTTATCTGCCAGTTGCAGTATATGAGTGTTATTTCCCTGCAAAGACTTATTAAGGTCGTTTAATTTTTGAAATATGTCGCAGAGATATGCCAGTTTAATTATAAACTCTGTATTAATAAAGTTTTGCGCATCATTGTGTGATTCTGACTGCAGATAAGTATAAAACTCATTTCGTAACTCGTGCACACGTGCGAGTACATTGCCTCTGGACAACCAACGAGAGTTGCAGTAATAAATTAAAGAGGTATGCTCGGCACCCAATTCTTCACAAAGTTTTTGGAAAAATCTTGCTTTCACGGGTCTTGTTTTAATATAGTTTACCACTTTGATTATTATCTCCATCACGGTATTTAATTCAGGCGTAATGTTCTTTGCAGCTAAGGCTTCTCTATGTATGATACAATGTGTCCATTTAGCATCTGCAGCTTTGGTTTTGATGAGAGCTTGTAGTCCTCCGTACTGTCCAGACATCGCTCGAGCACCGTCCGTACACACACCCACACAGTTTTCCCATTTAATGCTATTTTCAATCATGTACGAATCTAGGATCTTGAATAAATCAGTAGCCTTTCCACTTTCACATATTTTTCTGCAAAACAATAAATCCTCACACACATTTGTTTCATGTATGTACCGCACGTAACATATCAGTTGAGCATCGTCATTACTATCGGTCGCTTCATCAAGTTGAATGGCAAATATATCCGAAAGTTTCTCCACAATTTGCTCATTAATATCTTCCGCCATGTCATGAATACGGCGGCTAATCGTATTGTTTGAAAGAGGCACATTTTTTAAATCATTAGCCGCCGATTCTCCAATCATCACTGATACCATATCAATCGCTGCAGGTAAAATAAGTTGCTCAGCAATTGTGTGAGGTTTCTTACATTTGGCAACACGATGAGCTACCTTGTATGAGGCGAGCAATGCTTTGGTAGGAACCGATGCTCTTGAGAGCAAAGCTGTGGACTGATGTTTCAATTCTCGCAATTTTCTAACAAAAAAGTCTCTTGGCTTACCTTGAAGATGACTGTGAGTAGTTTCCAAATGTCGTTTTAATTTATTAGGAAGCATACTTTCAACCGCCAACACTTTATGACAAACAACACATTGAGGAAGTTCTAGGTTTCCTTTAGTAATGTAGGTAAATCCGAAATCCAAATATTGGTCGTCATATTTTCTATATTTCTTCCGTTTTTCTAAAGTATTACTGCTTTCACCTTCAGTTGGTTTCCTTTTTTTTTTAAGTAAATTATCCGCCATAGTCAATATTAAAACTTCACGTGCGTAACTGATACAAAACAAAAGCTGACAGTAACTAACCAAACGAAAGACATAATCACGCGGGTAATGGAGAATGCGCGGGAGGGGGTAGACAGCGCGCGCGGTACGAGGCGCGGGCGGCTCGCGCGTCAACAGAATGCGTGCGGCGCTCATACACAACGGTCGCATGAACTCGGATAACCAATTTATGTAAATCACCTCACGACGCCCCTGGGATAGTCCCGCGACGCCCCAGGGCGTCGCGACGCACAGTTAGGGAAGCCCTGATCTAGACTATCTTAGACTACGTTATCAATTTTAGGGCGAATATGCTAACGCGTATTATAGAGCTTCTATTTTAGGTATTATGTGGGCCGATCCCGGCGGCACTGCAATGCCGGGCTGACCCGTGAGAGGAGTGGAGCGAGCCCCGAACATCCCCTCAATTTACAAAAATCAGTTTAATATACTGGTCCCTCAGTGAGGGAACTTTCAGATATTAAGCTGAAAAGAACAGATACTACACTTTGATCTTAGCCAAAAGGCCGAGAAGCGATATCGAAACTGGGCAGCCCGGCTGGGGTCATGAAACGGAAAAATACTGACACACCGCGAGTCAGAATCGGACAGAGACATCTTTCTTAGTTTTGTGAACTTTTGTGTGACGGCTGACTGATACTGTGAGCACTGTGCGGGTTCTACCCTTGAAGTTGTATACCTACTTCTACCCCGGATCATCTATTCCGTAGTAGGTTGTTCTTCAAATAAACACTTTTTTGTGACATAAATACTAGATTATATAGCTGGCCATTATCGTTGTAAGTCTGCTATTATTTGGCGCGACCCAACTCACTAGCGCCCTCTTTTGACGATTGCTGTAATCCTGTGTATTCATACGACGAGTAAGTAGTTCTTCACGTACCTGTGGGGTAGCATTAAATCACAAAAAAAATATAATTCTTTACAAATATTGAAATTCAACGTATTTTTGTTCAACATAGTTTTTTGCCTTAGTGAACGCCTGGTAATGAACCATTGGGCTTATTAGCAAAAATGTGTCTGTAATTAGCTAGCTAGTTGACAATGATTGAAATTTTTTATATAACGTGAAACTACAAATAGGTACGCAAAACCGCTTAGGGGCTGATTCTGGTTCTCATAAACAACTTTTACTATGTCTCATATTATGATTTTTTTGGTCACGTGATATTTTTAGTATTAAGTTTTTTTTTCGATTATGATCCTATAGAACTTGTAAGATGTTTTATCATCTTACCTTTTTTATTTTTTACTTTTATAATTTATGTTTTCTTCAAGCGTCAGAAATAATTCTGGTTCTTGTGTGTAATCATTGCCCGTGTCATGCCTGACTGACTACAGTCTGATTAAATAGTCAATAACAATAGTAAATGTTCTTGAAGTACTTACCTACTTGTAAATTGGAATAAAATCATAAAAATACATAATTATATAAAATAAATAATTTTAGCCTACTTACTATTTATTAAAACAATGGTTTCTTGTTCCGTCAATATCCAATTACGAACCATTGGGTTAATTAGAAAATATTTCAGTTTTATTTTAATTAATTATCTTTATTTTCCTTGCGTATTGTTTATTAAATCAATCTTATTTACCACAAAGTTGTTAGCTATGTTTCGATTGATACTGTAAATGAGGATTATTCGGGAAATGTATGGGGGTTTAAATAAAAGACGTAATTCAAATAAAAGCTTAGCTTTATTACTCGTTATATTCACGAAGAAACATCCCTCACTGGTATCAACAAGTCTCCATGCTGACGTGCTAATAGAGATACAACTCATGTTTCACCGTATTTCAAATACTCAATCGATTAATTTTGATAATTTTGAACAACAGATTTTAGAACCGCCAATATTATACCAATATACGAACGCAATTTGTAACAATCCACGGGCCCCACGGCCTCTGGATTTTAATTTTGATACATTTTTTACTTCCACAATATTAACTCCACTTTATGTCTAATACACCGAACAGTGGTTAGATCCTAAAACATTCACGGACAAAGACACACGCTCGTAAATTATAAGCATTATGACAATGTGATATTATATTAATGTATAAGTATTGTTGTAGTATTAAGAACCGTAATAATTAATGCGTAGTTAGGTTAGGTTAGTTTTGTGACATTAGGTATGACTTGCCTGAGGCCCACAGATTACAATAGTGACCCGCTAGTAGCCATTCTAAGACAAATACCGAGGAATCGTTTACAATTTTTCACTTTTCACCTTAAACTTTCTTTTAAATTTATCTTTTTTACATCCAGAACCATATAAACATCTTTGAGTTATTTATATATTTTTTTATCTATATAAACAGCGGCCGCCCCGCCGCCCCGCGCCCTCGCCTCTCAACTTTTTATTTACAAATGGTTAATGCTCCTAAACGTTTAATATCCGACACTATTCTTAAAATTAAATACAAAAAACGCATGACATTCTAAATTTACCTAATGTCTCCTCTTGTCATTGCTATAATTTACGAAATTTTGACCTTTACACCAACTTTAGAAATATTCAATACAAAAATACTCTTTTTGAATAAAATTTTATACACGAGTCATTATATCGTAGGCGGGGTGAGGGGCGGCGGCGCGGGCGCCTCGAAAGAAAAGCTTTGAGCCTCGTAAACCTTAACATCATGAAATTTGTACTAAATATATCGTACCGAGCGGACGCGGGCTCCTTATCACTTAGCCGAAATGCGAGGATACCGAAACGACGCCTAAACACTAGTCAAATTTAAATTTAAACTTCTCACATTTTGTCCATTGCGCCCAGTGGTGCGCGCCGGCCGGAGCGGACAAAATGTCAAAAGTTACTCCCTAAAATAATTTCGTTTATTTTTCAAAATTTTGTCACTAATTTTATCACTGGTGTCCGCATCCGCTGGTCGTAGTTTACAAATATATTAAACGAACAGCTACAAATGTAGCTCGCAAAATAAATTGAACTAAAGACAAATACACAAAGTATACAAAATGAACGTGTATCGCTGTTACGAATGAAGACCACAAGGATATTATAAATAGTTAATACAATTACTTTCGAATACAAAATTATGAACGCTTTTCTTTTGATCGCTTGGTACTACTTATTGTTTCACTTGACAATGTTATCCAAACAATGGGCGTTCGAGCTCATCTTACTTAATTATGATTAAGCGTCGGCAGTATTTGTATTAAGACATCCTAATAGTATATCCGTGCTCAGTTTTTGTCAGTTTATATAATCAGACATTATAAACGAATGATACTTATTTCATAACTACCTAATTTTCAGCATTTCCCTTATTGAATTTTTTCTCACGTATAGAAAAGTTGATACAGCTATTTGGTACACCTAAATGTTTTCTAACTTCCAAAAATGAAATGCTACGTACAATAGAGTCTATTACAATTTCGAAAATTTAGGAACCATAATACCCAAACGTGAAACCAAATACATTCTACATATATTGTTTTTATTTATAATTAATTTTGAAAATAATTACATATTTATTTCATTTTATATTGATAATCCAAACACTTCGTAGACGGATTCGAAAATACTAAAAATGTAAAGCAAAAACATCAGATACAATTTTTGAACACAAATAAACTATCATCTAAATACAAATTTTTAAACAATACGAACTGACGTAGCCGAAAGGGCAATTCCAATAAATCTACATACATATTAAATAGATACAAACATGAGCTTTAAAGTCAACACCGAATTTTGTACTTTTTCTGTGGGATAGCCCCATGATCACTGTGGACTAAATACTTCGATGTTTCAAACTCGAGTCTTTACATTAATTTAGAAAAATTGTCAACCCATAACTTACAAATAATTTGAAATCGAATAGTTTCAAATCGGCTTGATCGCATTTATATCCATTGTGGTCTTGTTAGCGGCTGTTGCACAGTGAATCACTCAAGTATAAAATCCGGACAAAATATTACATAATCAAAGTTTATTTTAAGTACAAAAGTTTTCGTAACACTTTCTTAATCTTGCCTGAAAATATAGTCAAAACATTAACGGCTCCAAGTATCTGCAAATTACGGCATGTCGGTTGAATACTGTTGATGGGAAATCAATACATTTCTATTGTAATATGTGTTGTGTAGCCTGCATTAACACTTCTATTAGATATGAAGAAATCTATGGAGAGATCGGAATAACGGATACATTACTTACTATACAAGGAATTAAGTACATGGTGGTTGTCAATTTAGAGCTAAAAAGTAGAGTATAGAGCTCTCGTAGTGCATTCATACCTTAGTTTCTTAACAAATCTAATCACTGTGTCTCTAACGGTTTGTTCGTATCTAACTGTAAATGTAATCAATTCCATTCCTCAATTCAAAGTTTTAGGTTTATCCAGTTTGGAATGGTTAGAGACACAATTTTATCATAGTATGTACATTGACACTTCTTAGCTCTAAAGTGTCATTTGGTACGGATAAAACAAACAACATGTAACAAAACACAATCGTAACGTAACATGGAACGATGCTCGATCTTGAATAACCCCTGCGGCGACTGCTTACTTACTTGCTCAACTACCGTCGCGAACGAGGAAACTTAACCCGGGCTATTGCATGGATTGTGTGGCTGGTTATTGGTCGGCTCCTCACACACTTGGGATCCTAACTCCGAACTGCGATCCGAAGCCGACAGGGAATTTTTTTGAACATAAAACCATTTCATCGAATAGGGGGAGGCTGCGTGTATACTATGTGTCGATGTCAGAGAAAAAAGTTCCGTATCTCTCTTTCTCACCTAACCTGAACGCTATTCTAAGCATACCAGTCGACGCCTGGTCCATCCTAAACTGAGGTACCCTTATATTATCGTAATAGATCAAATGGTTACAAATTAAACGATAACAAACGTGTAATATCAAATGAAAAATGCTTACACTTGCTTAGCTAGGACCGGCCGTCCGCCCTGCGCGGGTACGTACTCGAAACTAAGGATGGCTTAATCTTTTTACAATTCCGCAAATCAATTCGTAATATTCCATTGTCTATTGTGCCTTAAAAAATATCATTAGCGCTAAGATAGTTATCGTTTTATCTCTTCTGTATTAAAACTATCGTATTATGTACAATTGCTATACATCTCTGTACAATCTATCTTAACGGTTTATATCTATTTTGAGAAGCGAAATGATATTGTATATTTTTGTGTCCTGTAGAACTGAGGATGTGAACTCAAAGTGTTTCCGCTTGGCTGGGATGACGGCCGGCATCTACATGTTATAACAAATACATCGAGACATGCGGTTTCGTTCGGGCTTGCCTCCCGACATCGTTTACTCTACGTCTAAGACCTCTCCTCGAGCTCGAATCCTACTGGCGCTCCCGATTGTCGGAAGACAAGCTTCGGGCGTATCGCGCTACATATATCTACGAATCAAACTAATTATTCTTCTATAGTATAATAGTAAGTGTGTGTATGTATACTGCTCGTTCGATACGGCGAACTGTTGCGTGCGCGAGGCGGGGCGGAGTGCGCGGGCGCCGCGCGGCGTCCTCGGTTGGGCGGTAGGTTCTATAGAGGGCCCTTTTGTATTAATTTTCTATTTTCTTGTAAAAAATCAACATTTTTTGAAGGCACTTCTGATCGGACGAGGTGGCCCAGTGCATTTTGTAGGAATTGACGGATGCCAAATTGTGAAACTGTAATTTTGTAAATTGCGAAGATTTGAGAGGAAATCGGTCTATTGATATGTTCTGCCTTCAACTATTGCGCCTGTTTGGATCGTGGTTCAAATGTCTATTGAATGGATAGCCGCCGCGGGACGCCCGCCTGCGGAGCGCGCGCGTCACCACTGTCTTAATCGATAAATTAAACCCGTTTTGAAAAATTAATATTAGAAATGTAAACTGTTTCGTACTAAATAAATTGCTGAGATTTTTCATTTCTAAATTACTTGAATTCGATTTGGTAGAAGAAAATGAAATTTAATCTGCCAAAAATGTGTTTAGTAGAAATGAAAATGAAATGGTGTGACGCTCCGCACTCGTATGATGTTGGCGATGCTGTATGGCCCACGCATAATTTCGGAAAATAGTATTTTTATCTAACAAATAAACTTAACCCCTATGTCCGGAGCGAGGCTTAGCTCGCAAATATTCCGGACGAACTGAAGATTGCGATCCGAACTCTGCCGAAATATTGAAAATACAACAAAAGATGTTTACTTTAACTCGAACAAAAGATGTTTAACTTTTTTCGAATTTTGTGACTGCTTTATATTTATCACTATTGAAAATTCTTCTGCATGAACTCAAAACTGGCTATCAGTATAAAAATAATCTTTAGAATCTTTGTTTGTGGATCGAAAAATAACCCTGCTCTATTGTACTAATTACTATGGTTAACGTTAATTATTCCTAAAATAATTATGACGAGGTAAAGGTTGACAATTTTCGGCCACACAGGGTGTGCCAGAGAACGCAAACACTACGAGGATCAAGACAAACAAAAACATGCTCCAAAGGATAAGGAAATAAAGGTAAAACAAAATAAAAACAACAGAACATTCAAAACTTAAGCAGTTAATATATTAATCGTTTTTTCTCCTTAAAGAATAAATCAATAAATGATTTTAAGATATACACAACTATAAAAACCATTTTAAGATAATACTTAATAATAATATAATAATAATTATATATAGCGAAATATATTATGTGCAGAAATAAAATTCTAGGTGACTTAAATTTTTTCTTACTCGTATAACCTAATGAATTTCCTAGTAGAGTGCGGCAGTGGCGAGGCGAGCCGCTCGCCGCACCATGCCACTCGACTTCCAACGTACAAATTCAAATTTTAATAATTTAATTTAACTTTTTTATCAATAATTTTGATCTGAAGGCCTAAATGCGAGTGTCGTAAAATTTTGGTGTGCGAAACATTCGTCCAATGAATTTGTTCCAAAAATTTTGTTATGCCGAAACATTGTGTGCGTCGAGTCGAGGTGGCGCTCACTCCAACTGTTCGAGAAAGTTCGGCGACTTGAAGTACTCGGGCACGGGGTCGTCGAGCCGTGAGATCACCTTGTAGATGGACTTCTTCCAGCTCTGCTCCGCGTCCTTACCGCCTTGGATTGCGCGGAAGAACTCCCGAAGGGTCTGCTCGACCACGTATCTGAAGTTAGGCGGGACCTGAAACGAACAAAAACGAACGTTTTAGGCGGGAACTTCAATATTAGTAAGGATTTGGTCCAGAAAAATGATTCTCTTAAATTTGAGTGTTAATTATCGTTAATTCAAAGCTGAAATTGTTTGTTTTTTTTGTAAATTTTTTGGTCTAATCAATTATCTGGTATCAAATCAAGCAGATATGGTAACTAAATTACCATATTATTTGGCCATCACATTATCTCAGATGATTTTAAGCAGCAGTTCGCGTAATACTATCTGTATTATGCGAGCTTGAGTATAAATAACACCAATTTTACTTGTAAAATATTGGCATTTATGGGTTTCGAACTTGCGATCGCTGGTTTCGTAATCAGAGGCACTATCCAAATGGGCGTCTTTATGTCTATTGTTTATAGGTTACTTTATATTTTTTGTCATTATAACACTCACCTCAATGTGATTATTCCTGTTGTAATGCAGGTTGAGCACCCTATACAGCTCAGAGTCGCCGGCGACGTGCAGGTCTTCAGCAGTTTTCAGACCTTCGCTGATCGCCTGCCGCGCGTATTTTTCCATTTGGATGTAGTAGAACTCTCTGCAAAGAAACAAGGTAAGGTTAGTTTTGTTTTTACTTCTTTAAGTATGTCGTGCCGACTAATTAGGTTTCTTGTAAAATTGATAACCAAAATTTCGAAGAACTTATAATGTTAATTGCCTAAGCACTTATAAAACAGAAAATCTAAGTTTGAAAAGTTGTTGACTCAAAGAGAAATCCAAAATTTGTTTCATAAATATTCCCGTTAAATTTATTTTGTTTCGGCTACGGACGTTTATTTACGAGGTCTTTAAAATCGCTAAAATGCCGTCAAATGAAGAACGCTAGGCTTGCAGTTACGCGCGTACATATAGCGTGACACTTCACGGCACAATGAAAATAAAAAGCACTCGAAACCCGTCGACAGCGGGAAAGGATTTGATTAGCCATTTTCGCTCTCCGCTTGCCGTGTCGCATCGCTTCGCTATCTTCGCTTCGCTTACGAGAGCGAGTTGAGCGGATCGAGAGTCTCGCGAGGCTAATTACTTACGAGTTTGCATTCAGACGGGCTAATTCAGTTTTTTACTTTTCTGCAAGTGACGCGTACTTACACGCTTTTGAAAGGTCGTGTCTCAAAATATGTTTTATTAAAAAAAATAGATAAGGTTAATTAAGGGGATAATTTGGTGTAAGCCAGCAAATTTTTTACCTTGCAATAGTCTTACAGCTCGTATAGTTAGATAACTGTTAATAAAAATAAGGTGTACCAAAATAATTATAATGTTTTTAAATCATAATATTTTGTGAAGTCACGAATTCACTTAATCTATTTATCTTTCAGACAAATCCTTATGTTTAATATAGATCTTAATGAAATTTAAAACATTGTTTATTGTCACGAATACTATGTAAGCGAGTTATTATCTGAATTGGCTGCACGACTAAATTACGGAATACCCAGCTATCAATCGACAAGGCTCATCTCTAAGCCACTTGTGAGAAAAAGAGGTACTCCGGTATCTCTCGCTCGCACACCGAGGGCTTCTATTATTTTTTAATTGGCACTCTGCACGAGATTGCAGCCTTACTAATTGAGTAAGTAAATGAAGTGTCTAAATAATTAGATGTCTTTTTGGCTGGCGCGAGAGGCTGCGAGTACCACTGTGCGATTCACACACTTGCTGACACTTTTGTCTCTAATTAAACTTTTAAGTGAGTGTAGGTATTAAGATTAGATTGTGGTTATAAATGTAAAGTGCTTTCATGTGTTTATAATAATGTCTTTAATGATGATAAGGAGTTTTAACAGATGTCTGTGCTTAATGGTTTTTATAGTCAAGTGGTTAGTAACATTATTATTTTCGGCTGCTCTATTGCGTTATTTACAAGGATGAGAATAATTTAAAATGTGATCCAGTTTAACATTTATGTTGCGTATATTTTAAGGAAACATTTTAAGTTAGCTAATCATTTTGTAATTTACACTATATTTAACTTATTTTGACTCAAATATGTAATCTAGTACGTAATTTTAACTTCGATTGAGTAACCTACGCAGTTGAAACATTTTAATTTTCCTACTGTTAATTTTACTTGTACCGTTTTCCTTGTGGCATTTTTGAGAGAAATCGACAAGGGCGATAAGATCGTCCACGTAACTGTGACGCTATTTGTAAGCAGTTAACGTGTTCAAGTCACCCATATACGCCACATGCGGGTAAGTGAAACAACAGCGCGAAAAGAATTAGACTTTCGTATTGATGTCATGAAAACAAAAACCTATCGAAAAATATTTTTGGTGCCAGTTTCTACGGCTAAAACCCTAATGGGCTAGTTTCCTAAAAAAATCTAATTAGTCCGTCAGTTGGATTAACAGAAAACATTGGACACGTTGATGCGCTTTATCTTCGTAATTTTTTGTTTGTTTGACAAAAGACAAAATATGGGTCCAATATTTTTTGATAATATAACTGACGGACTAAATAGAATAATCTTTTTTTGACCCAGGAAACTAGCCTATTAGTTCTACAGAATTTAGTAAACAGTAACAATATTTTTATTGCATTGAATTTATTTTAATTGACTTATAATTAATTATTGCCAACCAAATAGTCTATAACAATAAAGCAGAAGTCATAAATAATTTCGTTTATATGTCTCCACCAAAAACCGTTACAGTGGGAATCAGCTGTTACTTTGAACTTTTACAAATGTTCACACACTCGCCCTTAACGTATTATTTGGCAAATTTAATTAAAAAGCAAATTAAACTCTATCTCTCTAAACTTAAAGTACCATTTCAATTTACTTATGTCGAAGTCAGTTTAAGCCGCACAAGTAATACAATAGCGAAATGTTTAACAGGTGATCAATGTGTTAAAAGATTTTAAACTTTATTGGGATGAGTTAGGTGCTAAATTTGTGAATATAAAAGTACTATTGTTTGATTATTCTTAAGAAATCGCATCTTGCGCTTACCTGGGGCAACGTCTTAGATGCTATTGTCGTTGACAGTTGCGCGTTTTTTGCGAGTTTCTTATAAAAGCAAACTTTTGGAATGAGACCGAATGAAATGTATAGCGATCTGCCTTGAGATGGCAAACTTTTTATTGTTTGCGAAGAAAGTTCAAGTTGGTTCAAGTTATCTCAGAACATTGTGACTACTTCGAAACTTTGCTGTGCAAGATCTAATTAGCAAATAAGAATTTTTTTTAAAATTATTTGTGTTAAGATACTCATAATATAAGAATAGAGAGAGAGAAATGATGCTTCTACTTCTATTAGTTGGATCTAGGCACGGTCGGCCAAGAAAGTGGTCTACCATCTTTGACAAAAGTTAATGTGTAAGTAAAATAGCGATAAGGTTGAACTCATGAACTTATTACATTTTAACAATGAAAGGAATGCACAATTATGACGTATTATTTATTTGTTTTTGCAGTAATATGATAAAGAGAGAATTAGTAGCTGTCAGAATTTTTTTGCATGGGAAAATCAACCCTGTTGTTCTATGACGCGCGAATGATATTCTACCTTAGGGTGATAAACCACTTTCTTGGCCGACTGTACTTTAATATATAACCACCTCCATGATGGTAAGAAATTTACCCATAAAAATACTAAAGATCTTTAGTAATAAAGTATTTCTTAAAGGCCCTCATGGTATTTACTAGTTGCTGCAAGACGCTCGCTCCCCTCAAGACAACATTCGATTCCCGTGTGAAACCAGCATAAATGATCGAACCATAGACTCAAGAAGTAACGACAGCGTAGACTTGACACTCGATTAAACTGTGTGCTCTGCGACCAATTTTTAAAATCGTTTGTTCAATAACCTGCATTATCTACTTGATTATTTTTATGCTCTTTCAAATCGTCTTAAAGTAACACTAAATCTACTGACAGAAAAAACTCTATTAATATTATGAGCAATGAGAATTATATTACAATAATAATTTCTCACTACTTCGGCCGCGCAAACTTTAATCCCCCATTACGTAAAGCGGGTACTTTGAGGTAGATTTAAAAAAAAAAACTGTTTTTAGCACACTTACATTTTAGTTGCTTCTCTTACAGCCTTACTAAAGAATGCGTTGTGCATTAAACACTTAGTCAGCCTGTATGTCAATGAACGTATTACTACACATGTTGTTACAAATTGTTATTTAGGTATATATGCCTTTAAGTGCATTCTGTATACCAAGTAGGTAATTATTATAATAATACGTATTAAATAACTCTTAATTGGTTTGAAAGTTAAGTACAGGAAGAAATACTATTTCATAATAATTTTGATAGTAAATACAACTTTTCCTCTTGTAGTTAAAAAAAAAACATTTTTGCCGACTCTACATTAAGGGTTGTCATAAAGTCTATGTCAAGTCGAAGGTAAGACGTTCTGCAGAGGGGTCTGTGTATTGTATGTTTTTTTCTTCATTGTTAACATGACTACTGCGAATGTGTGCCACGTTTTGTCGAAATAGTCAGATGTTTACAGTGATATTTATTTAGATGCGTACCTAAATCCTATAGACCATTTTATTAAATCTGTTTCCTTATTGTAAAAGTTACGGTATTTCTGCTATTAGTCGATTTAGTAAATTTTGGTGGAGATTGTTCGAAATTAAATGTTATTTTCGTTACTTCGAAATCGTGAATAGTTTCCTTATTTTGATATTGGCTTAGGGTTTGGGAAATTTTGCGATTTAAATACCTACTTTTGTTCGTGTAATTTGCTATACCGTTATTTTAAAAATAAACTCTTGTATATCTTAATGAGGTACGTAAGAAAATAGGCATGTGCGTAGTAAATGAAATTCCTCATTTTATAACAGTTGCTTGAATGCATGCGGGCGAATACCGCTATGTGATACCGAAGTAGGGTAAGAACCCAGTAACTGCCTTCACTTCAGTTCAAGCGATATGCCTTGAAATAATTATAAACCGTTTTCCGTGGAGATAATAGGCTAGTTTCCTGGGTCAAAAAAATATTATTCTATTTAGTCCGTCAGTTAGATTATCAAAAAGTATTGAACCCATATTTTGTCTTTGGCCAATCAAACAAAAAATGACGAAGATAAAGCGCTTTGATGCGCTTTATCTTCGTCATTTTCTTCGTTTGGGAGTGACGTCACGCCTTACTAAAAAGTGTCGCAAGGTGTGACGTTACGCGGAACTTTAACGGGCTATATCTGCAACATTTTAGGTTTGATTTAAAAAAAGAAAAAATACATGTCCAATATTTTCTGTTAATCCAACCGACGGACTAAATAGTTTTTTTAGAAAACTAGCCTATTATAGAATAAGACATATTTATACATAATACATATTATATACATTTCATATTTACTGTAGAAGTAGCACAGTTCATGATTATTATAACCCCTTAGCCCAGCAAAATGAGACAATATTTTTTTTATTGTTAATGGATAAATATCCCTAGTCATCCCTGATCCGATCAGATTAGAATTAAAAGAAAACTGGCCAAGTGCGTGTCGGGCCACGCGCAATATAGAGTTCCGTTTCCCGTCACAATTTGCGGTATTTTTTACCTGTTTTACATAATTAACGACATCATCTAAGTAATTTTCTTTTCTAACTACAGTTAACAAGATAACTCGGTTTTAAAGCCTACCTAGCTATTATATATAAGTATACACTGTCGTGATTTTTTTTCCATTTCTTAAAGCATGTCGCTGGGTGAGGGGCGGGGGGAACATTTGCCTCTAACAAAACAATTCAAATGGTGTTCGCACACCCACAATATTTTAAACGAACTATCCAACGACACCCCACACCATGCAATAGACAAGAAAAAAAAAACATCCTCAGTGTCTACACGTACACTGTAAATTACTGTTAATATCAAGTAAGTACCTACTATACCTCCTAAAAATTTCAGTTAAATTTTTAAGAGGTAGGTAACCCAAGGGTTTTTTACAAGAATTTATTCTACCAGTTTGACGGCGTAATTAATATGTATACCCTTGCGAAATTACGGCTTTCTAGTAAAGAGTCTCTGAGTTGAGCTGCGGACAGACACACAGACAAATGGACGGATAGACAAGGCAAAACTATAAGGGTTCGTTTTGACTACGAAATCCTAAAATATAAAGGGACACAATATGGGGGATAGCAATGGGCGGGCAAAACATTGTTTATAGCTTATTTGGTAGGTATTAAGTAATTCTAATAATATAACAGTTTTATTTGACTATCAGGTTTTCTCGCGATGTTTTCCTTACGTATAAATTCGTTATATAGATTACTATGGTACGTGGGATTTAAAGTACATACTAATGTTGTTACAAAATACGTTAGTTTATTTGCTTTTAACATACTCGCTCTTCTTATCATCTTTGCGGTTTGTGTTCGGAATTTCCTATTTATTTGTAACGACATTTTCTTTGCAGATCACTGATAATGTTATGAATTTCCTGGCTATAAAATTTTGCATTAACATAACAGGGAAACATGGTTGTTCGGTATTTCCACTCTCTAATTACATCACGTAGCACTGACGGACGATGGGGCAGAAAGGTTCTAGAATGGAGGCCGGGTACCGGCAAGCGCAGCGTAAGACGTCCACTCATAAGGTGGACAGACGACCTGGTAAAGGTCGCAGGAAGACGCTGGATGCAGGCCGCTTCCAACCGGCCTATCTGGAAGTCAATGGGGGGGGCTTAAGTTCAGCAGTGGACGTCCTATGGCTGAAATGATGATGATGATGACTCTCTAAAGTAAAAGTAGTTTTTTACTTTTGCACAACATTTACATCCCAATATATGCCAAAGCCAATATAGAACAGTTATTTTTCTAACTTTGACCCGACCGGGAGTCGCACTCAGAGACACCAATTATCTATCCCTAATCTAAGCATATCTCGTACTACGGCGACTAGATAACAGATAAACATACTTAAATACATTTATAAACAATAGGTCCAATGCTCGTGACATCACACAAGCATTCGCCCCTTGCATGATTCGAACCTGTAACCACATGAATTTGTAGTCCGGACGAACCACTAGACCAGATCTTCGTCAATTAACCAATATTTAGAATGGACTAGGGATATACAGCTTGTCATAGAACGAAAGTTGTTTACCATGATGTATTCAATACAGGGTTACATTGCAAAGATGTGCCAAATCTTTAGGAGTGGCTCAGAATCAGTATCTTAATCGAATTATGCAAAGAACAAAGTCAAATTTTTTCACATTGAATTATTCCTATCCGCTGTTAAAAATCGTTTGCGTGGATAATTTAACTCATTCATGAAAAAATTGCACTGTATGTGTATTGCGTAAGGTCCTTGTAGGCTCGCCGTACCTACGCCTCTGATAAATGACCGCGCGGCTTTCGTAGTCTCTCTATTGATTTTATTTTCGGATATTTTAAAGTATTTTATTTTGTAACATACGATTATTAAAAATAATAACGATTAAGACGCTTCTCTAAATTGTTTTCGAGATCTTATTTTTTAAATTAAGCACCTCTTTGCAATGTAACCCTGTATGTGGTTACAAGGTTATATTTACTTCATTTTTGGGACAACCTGTATACAAACTGTTAAGTATTTTGACGACGTGTAACGACCTCCGTAGCCGAGAGGCGAGCATACCGGACTTGGTGTCGCTATCTCTGAGGTTCCGGGTTCGATTTCTGGTCGGGCAATGTTGAAAAATAACTTTTCTGTATTGTCTCGGGTCTGGGTGTTGTGGTACCGTCATTGTTTCTGATTTCTGTAACACAAGTGCTTTAAGCTACTTATCATAGGATCTGAGCAATGTATGTGATGTTGTCCAATATTTATATTTATTTATTTATTGTACACTAACGAAAATTTTACTATTTTATACCTACTGAATTTCACACTGGCAAAGCGATTACACAATAATTAAGTTCAACAATTTATAAATTCCTAAGTAGACTATTCATTCATGGCATAGCAATCTTACACCGTGCATATACAAGGAAAACTCAAGTAAATTACCAATACCATAAATAAAGCTGCGATAGTATACACTTCTCATTATTATTGTTATGTTCTTTTTTAGAAGTTTTCATTTATATGCCTGTATTCGTCCCAATGTCGGGCGCAGGCCTCACCACGCGGCTTCGGTGCGGATTGGTGGAGCGGTGTTGTTAGGCCAGTGACTAAACCTTATTGTCAGATGTAATCAAGCCGCCTTCAGGCCTCTGACTAGGCTTTACGACTAGCACCAAGTGATACTATCTACTAAGTAATACTATCCGGGTACTAAGTAAGAGTAATACTATCCGGGTCCAACTTTTGAAGTGCCTTCCGAAGCACGGAGATGCTTGTGATAAATGTCACTAAATATGGTCGGAATGGTCGTCAAATTTTCTCAATTGACCTCAACGTGTTGGACTTAATAATCGGTTCAATGACCTTTAACTTTTTGGGTAGGTTGATCTCCTGTTGACTCTACAAATGGTCAAATTCATCACACAAACATATTTTACCTCTTTCGTTAATATATTATACTACTTACCAGAAAACACAAAAGTAATTCAGTTATTTTAGGCACAAATATTTATTATCTACTGAGTTCATCAGTAACTAATATGATCCGGAATCACAAACTCTGTCCAAAAAGGAAAACAATACATCTGTCAAAATCTCAAAAGTAATTTCATAGGATGAGTGTACTCGCACAGTGGGTAGGTCGTGTAGGTACCTAGACATCGCGAAAAATAGTTTCCAGACATTTCCCGAGTTCGCCAAACACCGCTCATTTCGATCGCCAAATACAATGGTTATTAAAACGTGATGCGGACCCGCGATGCCTACGTACAGTACAGGCTGTATTATGCGTTATGATCAGGGCTGCCCGTCGTATTTAACGAGGAAAAAAAACCAACGAATGAGAAAAAAAAAACTCTACAAAGTGAAACTGTGGTTTTGGTACCTATCTTTATGTGTTAATTTGTAATTTTAAAATACTTTAAAGGTGGATTACGATAAGATTGAGTATTGGATTTGTATAGATAAGAGATTTCATATTATAACTGACCAGAAAATGCGAGTTTTTATTGTGAGTTTACATTACAAAATATTTTTTTCGTAAAAAAAAAAACTCTGCAATGGTAACCCTAGATAAGTTTTATGCAGTGTCTGTGTGAATGCATCTGTGTGGGTGGCTGGACGGCGGCCAGTCGAGAAGCACGCGAGAGTGAGTCGAACAGAGTACACAAGGCGCAGACATGGACACGATTTAAAAAAAGAATATCTTCACTCGATTGACAGAAAGGTGGTGGAGACAAAGTATCGAAGATGAGGGGTGATTAAAAAGTATGTTTTTAAAGGAAGAGTAGTTCCTAACTACTTAATGCATCTAGACTCTTTAAACTTGCCCACTGTCTGCATTGAAAGTTTAGTTTACTATTGTAGCATTACGTTACGTCAACTAAATGTTATGTTCTCTATATGGCACATACTTCATCACACCTATAACAAAAGGCTCAAGCCCGCGATGTTTCATAATGCGAGTCATATCAAAAGGCCTATTTTCGCCGATATTAAAGAAGTTAGCGCGGCCGAAACTGCGAACTTTTCAGAATAGAGCCTCTGTGTTTTGCGTGGTCTATGTAAAAAGTTGGACGGTAGCGCACACACGCGCGTCACGCACACAGGCGCGCCCAGTAAACTAATACCAGGCCAGATTAATGCTTCAGTTAGTGAAAAAACTTTTTTTCAGACTGCGCCGTCCGGCGCAGGGGCGGACTCAGTCCGGGGTATTAATCTTGTGTGTGCGTAATCATTATGTCGTTATTTCTTAGTCATTGAACTAGTTATTAATCAAATACAATATACTGCCATTTTATCCTTTCCTATACAGGCACCAAATTAGACGTTGGTAATAATTATTAACTATTCCTGAATAAAAATGTTCTGAAACTTTTCCTTAATCCTCGTCGCAACAGAAGTGTGGCGAAGTATTTTGACAAAATTAAATCTAATATTTAATTATTATTTATAATATATTATATGTATTGAGTGACTTAGCTTGCAATTAGTCATATCGTGGCGTGTTAGATTGGGTTATATTTTAAAGTTATAATGTTTCGGCATTTTGTAAATCTTTTTTTAAGGAACAGCTTTGTTTTATTGTTTAAAGACAATAGACGACATTTGCAAAAAACTAGTGGGAATTCTTTTTTTTTTAATACACATTAAAGTTGGACGGTATTGTAGTAGCGTAGTAGCGTACTTGAGTTTAAATATTTTTATTTTCAAACGTCAAGCTTGACATTATTCTGTCGCAAGTGAATTCCGCTTCAGATGCGGGCCAGACGATTAAGTGACTTTCTCGCAAATACCTTCTTTATCTACTGTATAAAAATAAGTATTAGTGACGTCAAATCGATTCTATTTCTAAGTGTACACATGTTAGCCATCTGTTGTATAAAAATAAGTATTAGTGACGTCATATCGAATTTATTTCTAAGTATACACATGTTAGCCCTACCACACACACAGGAAGACACACAGGAAAAAAATTAAGCGAGTTTTGTTTGTGTATGAAGTATGTTACTTCATAAGTTAGAAGAATTTAATTTAAAAAAATGTGATCCCTTTAAGAAGCTTCAAAAACAAAATGCTTTTTACGATTTTTTTAATCGAAATGATGATCATCATCATCCTATTGACGTAATATTATACTAATTATTAATGAATCTATCACCTGACTCCTAGTCCGTATCTGGCTAATGACTCCCTCCTCACTGACCTGCCTCTGTCTTGCACTCCCGCTTCAAAAGTTCAGCTCATTTGAGTGCTTGCCGAGATTTTATTACCCCCCCCCAACTACTCGTTTCGTTTCGGTATTAAAAATTCGAAAAAAAGCGAAGGGTTAAACAGACGCGTGGCCGTTTAAGGGTTACATAAAGCTGACCATTCACGGTTACTTGATTACAGAATTAGTTCGCTAATTACTGTTGGGAGACAGTTTCAAAAAGCAGCTTAAAGTGTCTCTGCTGCGATGCGGCTGTTTTAAAAATTAGTTTTTTTTTTCGGAAAAGAACTTTTTGGTTGTATTAGTTGAAATTGAAAGCTTTGAGCATTTTAGTTAGGGTTCGTTATTTGTCTAGAATTATGATGGGGGTTCTATTTGTCTAGTCGAAAGCATGCCTTAGATTGTGTTGCTATTGGTTAATTCAAAAGTTTTTTACAATGTTACCATAATAATTAATACAGTTAGAGTTACAAAGTAAGCATATATAAGTATTTTGTACGCCCCACTGCAGGGTACATGCTTCTGCTGAACTATGAGGTAGTTTGGCCCATACTACACCACGCGGGCCGAGAGCGGTGCTGTGAAAGGGTGTTATAAGACTTGTAAGGTCAGTGTCTAAACCTTACTGTCAGATGTTGTAGTACTCTGTTTAAGCTTCACGAAGCACGAAGATGCTTATAAAGATCAAATGGTCACCCATCCGGTTGTGAGACAACCGTGGCTCGGGTTGCCTAACTTTAAAATAGAAAAGTTTATTTTCATACTTTCTCTGTTGTCAGTGCTGTCATTATAGCATGACAAGTGAAATCTTAGTGTTAAAATAGCAATGATGAGCCCCTGGGAAATAAGTCGAGTAGTCGGGTAGACGGTTACGCGCGAGTAAAGTAATTATCATTAGACGTATCAGGAATGTATTAATATTCATTAGTGATACGTGGTGATACGAGGTGATACGGTAAGGATTAAGTTTGCGTAGTGCAAAAAAAGGTAAAAGGTACATACGTAATCTAATGTTGTTGATTTATTACAGAGTTATGATAATAACTAAGCTGTCTTATGTAAAAAGAAAATGAGTTTTTTTCGATTTTATAATATACGTTTACATAGCGTATTTTACTGATGATAAAATTGAGAACGTTTAAGATACACGCCTTTCGAAGTAATTTTCTAGAAATTACTAAACAACGTAAAAAAATAGCAATAACATAAATAATAAGGCTACGATTCTGCTGTTCAAGTTTGACAAGTTTAGTAAATCTTTTTTGTTTGTTTTCCCAGAATACGTTAAGGACCGATCAGATGTAAGATTTGTATGAGAAAGTGACAGAATTTTTTTGTTGTTTTAAATTGTTGCAATTTGTTTACCCGTTACAATATCGCAGTCAAGTAGGTAAAGTTGGAAAGTTTATGAAGAGGTATGTTTATAATAATATTAATAACACAATAATACCATAAGGTATTTATTCCTGGACTATCGACTTTGGTTTTTCCACGAAAACAATTTAATTTGTGTGGTTACTTTGCTCCACAATCAAGACGCACTGACGGAAAATATATGTAAAAATCTTTGCCATTGTTATTTTTAATTCTTGGTTTTTCCCTATCGTGTACACTGGCCTTTAGCTTGTTATTTTAAGAGCAGATATAATAAACTTTACCACATCATTTCTTAATTTATTTCCATTAAAATAAATATAATTTAATCGACTAGCGTAGTTTTGCAGTGGTTGACGATGAATGCAAAGGGTTTCGGTTTCGATTCCGAGTTCGTGTCAATAAGAAAACTAACTTTTCCAAATTCGGGTCTGGTGTGCTGGGACGTCTCCCTTTGGCAAAAAATCACTGTCTGATATCTCGTAAAAAGTACGTTGACATGAACTTTTACAATGATATCAGCACCGAAGCCGTCAAATCGTACTGAAAAGTCTTTTTTTATCTATGGCATCTTGATGAAAAGAACATCGCCACTCCCACCGCCATATAGGCTTGAAATAGTGTGGTTTAATTAATTACGTCTTAGGGCGGGCCCTACTTGTGCCACTAGGGTAATTTCCCTGGTGGCAACTGGCAAACCTACGCGCCTTTTCACGTATCCATACGATTCCTTGTCTTTAGGGCAGGTATTTACTATCTGCAGATACTTTTTGCTTCGATGCTCTGAGCTTGAATAACATTTTTAAAAAAAACGACATGACAGTCTTTTTTTTGGCAGATTTAAATAGTGGCTCTGTTTTTTTTTTAATAATTAAATCTAGGGTACGAAATTAGAAAGTTTTTAATATTCTAAGGCAGAAACATAAACGTAAGATATGACGTAACACAAGCTGCGATTCGAATAGGTACTATATATCTGTAAGCAGTAAATTGCCTCGAACAAACAATACTATAACATTTATAGGTCGAGTCAACGTACAAATAATTAATTAATGAAATAATAGCGTCTCAGAACAATATGGAGCAATTAATTTTAAATATGTATGTAAGTTCGTCTTCAGAACCACACGCCCAGTTTGAGACGAGCTGTTGATATGGGCTGAACAAAAGAACGTTCGGTGGGCATAACGAAGTATGTGAGGTCATCGTAGATTGGCCACTGGACTTCAGGAACCCGATATCGCGGCGTATGCGCCGGTCGGTTTCCGTCCTAGCTGATAGCGACCAGTAGAAGGATAAAACAAGGGCAAAATATTCGCGATATTATTGCTTCTAAGAATTAGATATAAAACTGTAATAATTAAATTATAATTTTTGAATAACATGACCAAATCTAGCTAATAATATTACGCCTTAAAAACAAAATCGAAAACGCTTTTACACTGATTTCGCGAAAAAACAAGTTTACGTAAATGTTTTTTATGTTTACTTCAAAAAATTTGCGTGGGTTGGGTATTCTGCCCTTGCTTGTAGAGTTACTCTATGATAAAAAAACGAAGATGTCATTGCTCTGTTGTTGTAGCAAATAAAAAAACAAAAGTCGCGTGACTTACTTGCCCAAACTCATGTGTCATTACAGGGTTTTTTAAGGTGTACACTAATGAAAGAACGACGCGCCCGCTCCTTCGAGACTCGAGCAAGGCGTGTCGCGGCCTCGCATGCTACGTGACAAACAACTCAAGGGTACGTACATTGTCATGACATGTAAAAACTTTATAGCTCTACTAATATACCCGTATGGTCTCAGAAATTTTATTAAAGCTAAAGACACCCACATTATTTTCATATCTATAATTAGGCAATAAACCCATTTTCTATTGTGGACTCGACACAAAACGCGAATATTGGATAAAAGATTATAAATAGCTGCTGTAAATAATGATTGGCTAGAGCACACACGCTGGGTGGAGTAATTAAAAAAGTTTATGCCCCATCGAAGACAAGATAAGGCCGGCGGTCGGAAGAAACCGCCACTTTTCTAATTACTCTTTCATTAGCTGATGGATGGCTGCCCGAGCGGGACTCGGGCGAGCGCGTAGTCAAGTTCGCGCAGTGCGTTTGCGTCTGTAAACAACTGCCAATGTACTTGCAGCGATTGCAGTCGTTATTTTGTAAAAAAAGATAAACCATAAACATAATTTACCTGTACCTAATCCAAACGAGTTTTTTTAAATAACATCTTTTTGTTAGGCCTTGTATGGCTTTACCCGACGTTTCACTCGTCTGATTGCCTATTAATGCCTATCTTCGTCCATTACGAGTATACCTATCAAATTACACAACTAATTTATATGATCGGACTAACTTACCTAGTGACGTCCGATCCTCAATTATGTGAAGTAATCTCGTCCTCATTGTGTACAATGTAGTACGCACTTTTTGCTACTGCACTGATTACAATCTTCAAAGTTAGGCGCGTGCATGAACGCGTCAATAAACTAAAAAATAAATAACCGGAACGTGCCCGCACCGTCACCTATCAATGTCATCTGTCACCTGTCAATGTCATTATTTCAAAGGATAAAACTGGACACAACTTTCAAAAAGAAGGGAAACTAAGTAGTATGTAGGTATTTATAGCATATAATCTTTTTTGTACTTTAAGGATTGATAAATACATACTAACTGGGTCGGGCTGGGGATAGGATGAGGACGAGATTACTTCACATAATTGAGGATCGGACGTCACTAGGTAAGTTAGTCCGATCATATAAATTATGTTCCATAATCTCGTCCTCATTGTGTACAATGTAGATGTTCAAAGAGGAAAGTTGTGTCGACAAAGCAATATAAACATTTATTATGATCATTTATATGATTTGCTAAAGTCTTCGCACATGATAAAACTTTATTTTAATAACTATCTATTGGTAGATGCTTAATTCAAGTTTTATCTAACAAGGATATAGTTGTTTGATTAATTCATTGGAATTAATCAACCAACCCTGTATATCGATACAACCCTGTATATCGATACAACCCTGTATATCGATACAATCCTGTATGATGATACACCTTGTGTGATGATACACCCTGTATGATGATACACCCTGTATGATAATACAACCCTGTATGATGATATAACCCCCCTAATACAACCATGTATATTGATACAGTCCCATCCCATTTGATGACACAAACCTGTACCTATTTTATACCATACAGGTGGGCCAAAAAATGTGTAGGAATTCTATAAAATCGAAAATAGCAAATTTTACTTTAATTGCAATACTCTTTTATTTTTGTTAAAACTGTAAGTCTTTATGAATTTATAGATTTGCTGGGACTGAGACTGATAATCCACCTGTTGTACACTTTTAAGTTTGTGCAATAAAGTTTTAAATAAATACCCCGCGCTATTAAGTAGGTATATTCTTTACGAATAAACTAGAGATCACGCAAACGAAATCGCGGGGCAACAGCTAGTTTAATAAGTTGTCATGGAAATGGAGCCAATGCTTTGAACTATTAATATCCGTCTCATTTATCCAGTAGTATGTAGTACATACTTAGTATATGGTTACCTAACAAGGTAAATTTATCGATGTGCAAGTAGGTAGTTAAGCTAGTATTTCTTCTGAAAAGACTTATTTTATTTTATATAATAAAAAAATCTAGTAACCTTTTAAGTTATCATTGTCTGTAATACAATTTTTTATGCAAATAAATTAGTCTTAGGTATTCTTAATAACTCCTGTTCAAGGTGTAGTTCCAAAGTAAAGGAAACTAAAAAAAATAATATGGATGTTTGCAAATTTTTCATTAATTATATGTTATAAATAAGGAAATTATATACAAATACTACTAGTATTGTTCCAGTAGGGATCCTATTTTGTTGACAATAGTTTCAACATTATTTTACTGAGAAAGATTGATTTTTACTCATCTTCTTAGAAAACCGTTATATGTGTTACACTTGTATGGCTGGAAATCAGTATGAGACTTCCTGCACTTTATGTGTGGATCCCTGGTAGGGGATATTAATAAGTTAATGAAACAGTCTGAATACTTATTTATAAAAAGATTCAATGACTGGTCAATTCCTGTAAGCTAATAAAAAATAATAATTAAATAAGTAATCATTTACCAATACATCACATCGGATAAGATAGAAAGTTTACTCCGGCTCAAAATACTTGTAGCAGCCTTACAGCCTTAGTCCAATAACAAGGTAAGGCAACATTTATTGCCTGCATTGCCTTAATTATTGCCACTGATCAATTTTTTTTTTTTTTTTTTTTTATTTTTTTTTTTTTTTTTTTTTTTTTTTTTTCCATTTAAGTTAAGTTAGAAATTTTCTGTCATTATTTATCATCTCCATTTTTGCTTTACATGGTAATTTAATATCTAATAAAATTATTTATACATAGACTTACATAGGTACTTGACAATCTTCAATTATAATTGTAAGATTCATGCCTTAATTTAAATAATAATTTTAAGTCAGTAGTATATTTTTTATGAAGTTTATAGTTTCATGGATACAATTTTAATTTTTTTTTTTTTAATTATGTTTTAATAAATCATATTTTATTATAATCATCTATTTAAATATGAACCTTTGTTATCCACCTGGGATAATTCAGTTTATTTACTATCTTTAGTATCTTGATAATTTAATGATTGGATGATTATTTATCTTTGTCTTCAATTTTTGGTATCAAACATTTTCACAAATAATAAAATGTCTAGAAATATATGGTTTATAACAAAAATATATTTAAAATATATTTAGGTCAGATTTGAAAATTCAAGTTATCATTGGAACTTTGTGTCTAGTTTTGAATTTCTCTTACTTTTCCAAAGGTAGCAGGTACCTACTTAAAAATTAAAATAATTGGTTTTCGACCTTATGACAAGTACATAAGGATCAATTATGGTGCGACCTTTTTGCCTGTAAATAAAGCTGCATAAATCTTTCCATGGGTTTTTACTGACTGAAAATATTGGAATATAACATACAGTTACAGTTAAAAAAGTTTTTAATTATGGTAATTTTTATCTTGTTGATAACAAGGAGAATTATTTTTCCATTTCTGTAACAGTGATCTTCACTCACATTATTTGTAAGTAACACTCATCTTGAGTGTGTCTTTATTTCACTTGATGAAGACTAGAAATAATCTAACTAGCCATGGCGATCAGCTAGAATAATAACCTTAAGTCAGTAACAGTGTTAAATTTTAATTGCTTTCATAGATTATTATAGAATCTTGAGAATTAAGCTTGATACTATGAGAATTTAAGGTTTACCCGGTTGTAACCAAATCTAATATTATAAGTTACACAAATGGGATACCATATCAGTTGTATAGGAACATACAAACATGCACCAGCCAGCATCAATTTGTCATGGTCTCCAAACAGGGAGTCAACTTCCCTGTATTATGAGGTACAAGACAATGTATCTCGCCAGGGTCATTCGACCAGAGTATCGAACCTGGGACCTTTTACGTTAAGGCACTTCACGAATCAAGTGGACTAATGATCTTTAAGTCACAGATATCAATTAGCAATGTCAAGTAATGTTTATTTATTTATTTAAGCTTTTTAGTAAAATATAAGAGAAAAAAAAAAAAAAAAACTTAATATGGTCATAACTACATGAACTATTGGAGTAAACAGGTTGTTTTCTATGGTATGCTTTATAAAGTCTTGCCCTCTTGGGCCAACATCAAGAAGTATCTCAATTACTTGTGGTAAAAAACTTGTGGAAATCCACACCGAGATAAACCATAATTTGTAAAAGCGCTATTTATCATTGACTTGTATGTATATAAATGGGGCAGAATAAGACAAGCAGATCTGAGACCAACAGATTGTCTTGGTACCATTAATGGTTGCCAAAGGCCCAATTTGATAGTAACAACTGATGAAATTATTAAAGACTTAAAATCTTTATAAAAAGACTGAAATTGTCTAGGTAAGTATATGACTTGTTTACACAAGACTCAGAATTCCTTAAGCCTTCAATATCAGCAGGCAAAGGAGCTTCTTTCATAGCCTCCTTAGAGTCAAAGTGTTAAGTTGAAAAAATTACTAAGACGGAGGGCATTACCTCATGGTCTCGGTACCCATATTCTCCCTCCTCTCTTTTTTTTCTTCAGTGGCATTCGAAGATATGTATCGTCTTGATACTTTTGTGTTCGACTATATTTTCAACTTCAATTACTGAAGTCGGTCTCTGGTCAACCTTATAAGATTTGCAGACCCGCAATATTATAACAAAAATTTTAAGCCACAGGCTAACCCCTCGTGAAAGCAAGTGGAAGTGTTATAATTCTGCTGCGAGACAGAAAAGAGGAATAATTGTTCTCTCGGTACATATGATGCGCTAGAAGAATTTTATAATATTAATAACTTACCTTATGCTATTACAGATCCTTTGTAGTATATTTCTGGTGCAACATTGTATCGGTCTCATGGTCAACTCTTCATGAAGACTAGAGCCATAATGTTACGTCTCAGGAGGAATCCCTCGAGGAGACGCTTCAGACTGAACAAAAACCCACTGGCCACTCCATCGTAAAGGCCAGTGCTTCTGTACAGAGCAGTTTCTGTGGAGTCATTCGGAGACATGACAGACAACTAGAATGAACATATTGATCACCAACGGCCAACCTCCCGTGAAGGCTCCGATGTCATTCATTCTGAGACATGAGAGACAACTAGAATGAACTTAATGATCACCACGGCCAACCTCCCGTGAAAGCTCCGATGTCATTCATTCTGTCTCGTTTGCGGGCTGAAGAATAACGCAACTCTGTCACACTCCTTGTTTTCATGATTAATTTATGGCTGATTATGTTGTTGGAGTGGAGGCCACGTCTCGGCGAACGTAGTGTAGGACGCTTCTCAACTCGATGGGCCGACGAACTCGGGAATATGGCTAGATACATTTGTATCAAAGCAGGAGATCGTACTCCTTGGCGCTCTTTGCGTCCTTCCCGTACGTCCAGCAGTGGGCTGTAATAGGCTGAGATGATGGTGATGGTGATGGTATTATAAATATAATAACACTAAAGTTAGTGTGCTGTGGTGGTGATAGAAATCGTAGTAATCGTAATAATTGAGCCGAGGTATCGGTCCAACAATTTCACAAATTCAACTGACAAGTTTTGTTTTCCAGCCACCATACTTTTACACAAACATCACCGTATTTTCTTCTTGGTTTTTTGCATTTGTATGTAAGCTGTAAATCACTAATTAGTTTAAAAACTAATTTATTCTATATATTTATGTCTTCAGTGCTGTGTACAAAAAAGTACAATGACATTGACAGGTGACAGATGACATTGATAGGTGACGGTGCGGGCACGTTCCGGTTATTTATTTTTTAGTTTATTGACGCGTTCATGCACGCGCCTAACTTTGAAGATTGTAATCAGTGCAGTAGCAAAAAGTGCGTACTACATTGTACACAATGAGGACGAGATTATGGAACATAATCTAATAATGGACACATTAAAGAACCTAAAAACGAATATAAAATGCGTTCCATTTTTGAAACGGCTAGTGTGTCCGAGTCACCTAGCTAGAGCCCTCACACTACCCGCTCCTTCTTGATTACAGCGATAAGTAAGACCGCGCCTTCGCGTGTTTTAATTATATTATTAACGACGACGGCTGGCGAAAGGCTAATATTTTATAATGGCTTGCGTATCGCAATGATATGTAAATATCCAGCCGCGCCCTCGCACCTATTACCCACTTCGCTCGCGTGCGTGGGCCGCTAATTCGGAAGTAAAGACACGTTAGCGAGAATTTACCGCCGAGGCGTGACGTTTCTTTTCGCCCATACACAAATTCTTGCGCTAAACGCTAATAGCATTGGCAGTTGACATTCCTCCGCCACTAAAGAAGTGAAAAGTATAACGTGTAATTAGCAGCGTTTTTGAAGGAAAACTACTCATAAGCTTCCTCGAAAGGGTCGTATTAATTACTGGAGGTGCTCATACGAGCGAGGCGTGATATAAATGGCTGGCCACTTGCCGCCCTAGCTCGCCGGCCTTATTAAAAATGTTAACACGTAAATTAGACTCCGGCATCCGCGCGGGTGCAGTGTATTAGCCAACCAATTAAATTTTGCACCTTACATACAATAGTGTTGCAAGGCGACTTCACACGTCGGGGAGAGGTTATATACGCAGACACTAACGTCGCTAACTAGTCGGCTCGAGACTAAAAGACTCTTTTCAATTCTAAGTTTAACGCTCAGTTGATATTTCATCTCCGTTGATCGTTTACTGCAAATAACGAACACTTCAAGAATCAGATTTCCAGATTTTATTTATGAAAATATTTAATATTGAACTAAATATTATTCTCTTCACTCATTTAACGCGGTAAGTTAAAAAGGCATGTGGAAATTGCGACGTAAGGTTGGCAACATTTCCGTTTCCGACAAGAGTCACTTACAGACGAGAAAATATGTTCTCAATTTATGTTTTAAAATTATCTAAAACTGTGCTAATTTTTCCTTTCACGTTAAATAATCTTTAAAGGCATTTGTCACACTGTCAATTCCCACGAACTTAACAACGAATACGGTTTAGTTTTGAGACTTTTTTCTTTTTTTTTGCCTTGGACGCCACAGTGTAAGTGCCAGTACGCCATACGAAGGTTCATCACATTTCTAACTCCATGGCATGGTCGGGCATAATCGCGCGCGCCTACATGAGGCCTATAGTCGTCCGCGCGCTAAAAAGGCAGTTCTAAGTGCACGCCCTCGTGCGACTGGATGTGTAAAAAGATTAATTGGAGTGTTGCCGTGTTCTAACAATTTATGACGCCTTCCGCGGGCCGACCACAGACCACTTCTGCGCGACTTAATTAAGCGAAATAACTTAAATGAGTCACCGTTGCTAATTAGTGCTATCGCTGGCTAATTCTACGAGCGACTCTTTGTTTGCAAACGCGCTCACTTCTTTGAGAGCGCGCCAAAAGAATTTGTCTTTGCTCCGACTTCAGCAAAGGATGTTTGTTCTGTGGAGGGCCATAAAGACTTTGTGCTTTGCCGGCGACTTTTGCACTTGTAATTTTGTAAGCTGAAGGAGCAACTTGATTTAAGTAAATCTTTGCCGTAGTAGCATTAAATTAAAACTACTTAACAATGTTACTGTTACGGTCACGACTGATTTTTTTAAACTGAACTACTTCAAACTTCTAGTTAAGGCGTATTAAGTTGAAAGTACAATATAATAGATTTTATTGTGATGATGACTATAATATTCTACTACTTAACTATTACATCAGAAATTACGATAACATTGAGATTTGTTCTGTGTTAAATTTTTGTTTCATGTTTTGGACAAAAATGATGGAATTAATGAAAATATGCTTTGCGTTGGAGAAGTCTTTTGAAAAATAATATTGATAAATAAAATTCTAACATAGCATTGCATGTGGAATAATTACACGGAGCACATAGAAATGACATTTATTTTGTTCCACAAAAATTCCGCCATTTATTAACATGTGGCTGTACTGTTTTTGTATGGACGAGAGTTGGCAGAACTTGTTCGTACTAAATATAAGTGAAAAATCACTAACGTTTTCGGAGAAAGATTGCTGCTATTGCTACTTCATGTGTATCATATGTGCTCGATGATTATAACCACAGAACCAAAATAATAAAAAAAAAACTGTCAGGAATACATAAATATTTTTAATCTTTTTCTAACCTAAGACTGGCAGGTTTACTAAAGCATAACGCCCTAAAAGTGTCGTTTAAAAAGAAAAGCAAGATTAAGGTATACGTGGCGGTAAAAGACGGCGAGTGCCCTCCGAGCTAGGGCCCTCGAGGTGTCCTCACGTCAACAAGTGGCCGGCCGTGTGTGTAGGCCTTTACGTCTTCGCGTGTCAATGCGTGGTTTCAGACAGGCGTGTTTTCATACATCACTGTTTAATTTAGCTTGACTATTTTGGTTATATTTTGTCTGATTCACAGCGCGTATTGTCTAAGTATAGATGTTTTACCGATTCGCATTTTTGGTAGAAAATCTAGGTAGTTTTCAGTCTGAAAATTAGTTAGGTATTTTTTTGTAAACGAGTTTTTTTTTTGGTACAGACAGCGATATTATTTAATAGGTTGATGAAATAACAATAGGTTAAAAGTAAGTGCTACGAAACGCTACGAGCTACAGCTACGAAATGCGATCTGTCGTAGTAACTGAGATTTGTACAATCTATTTTTCCATTCGATAACAAATTGTAAAAGTGATAAAAATGGCGGAACCAACTTTTAATTAGGTTTTCCATTTTATCATTTCGTTTCCCACCGTATCAATACTAAGGCTATCGTGTACGCTTGACTCTCGATTAGAATTTTTATCGTTAAAATATAATTAATGATCATAACGTAATTAATTTAATTAAGATAAACATCGTTATGGGCTTCGTCACTTCACCAAAAACAAGGATAAAACATTGACACAGTTTTAGCATTAAAGATCTTAAATATAGATTTGTTTGTAGTTTAATTATCACTGTAGGTGTACAATTGCATGTTATTCAAGGTTTAGGGAAGTACTAATTTAGTACTGAAATATGTATAACTTTCCTAATGGTCTCATTGAAATCTTACATAAAGTAGTTTATCCTCAAAATAAGAATTATTATGGTAAAAATATTTTTTAATTCTCTAATTTGTCCCCTAAATCTAAATAAATACTTTTATATATTTGTATGTTTAGGTTAGCGAAGTAGACAATAATAATATTAGTAGCCTATTCTGTTATTGGCTGGTATATGTGCTGCTTAGTGTGGTACTTCAAATTGTATAATTCCTTCTCTTTTATATTACTCAATTTCTATCTGTGTGGACCTGTAAGTGGTTTTTTTAGTGTTATTTTTGTATACCTACCTATTGAAAAATTGTAAACCTTGGTCTTCCTAAAATAAATAAATAAATAAAATTCTTTTATTTACTTTATACGTCTGTGTTTGGGTCACAGAAGTTCATAGGTCTACCAAATTTTAACTTAATTGGTCTCTTCGATTTGGAGCAGTGACAGAAGGACAGACAGACACACGAGTGTTCTTATAAGAGTTCAAATTTTCTATTCGGACGTATGGAAGCCTAAAAAACGGATCAAATGAGACCAAACATGGGTCCAACTGGTGCCCATTAACTAGTTCCACTATCTACTTTCTGGCTCCATTATTAGATCAGCACAATGGTGTCAAATTATTGTATTGACATCTGAATGTCACATACTTGCAAAGTCCTAAAGCAATTTGACAGTTATACAGGGTTATTTGTAAAACATCAACAACCTCCTAGGGGCTGATTCTGGTGCTCATATACAACAACTTTTTCAATGGGACCAACATTAAAATAAAAAAATAAAAAATTCAATTCTCAATATAAACTGATGTCAGCTGGTGGCGGCTTAGTATGGGGAAGTAAATTGTTTTTTACCATTTAGATGTTGGTCCCATAGTAAAAGTTGTTGTATTTGAGCCTGGTGCTCAATCAGCCCCTAGGAGGTTTTTGATGTTTTCCAAATAACCATGTATACAGTGTGTAACGAAAAGGTGAAATAAAACTTTAAGGGGTTATTCTACGGCTAAATTACATCAACTTCTTCTATGGGACCAACATCAAAATCTCAAAAAAAATAATTGACGTTTCTATACAAACTGATGCCAGCTGGTCGCGTTTTAGTATGGTAAAGTGTTTTTTTTTTTGCGATTTCGATGTTGGTCCCATAGAAAAAGTTGATGTAATTTAGCCGTAGAATAACCCCTTAAAGTTTTATTTCACTTTTTCGTTACACACCGTATAAGTGAGTAAAAATACTTTTAAGATATGCTTACATAGTTAGCTGTTAGTTAGTTAGTTAGTTAGTTAGAAGTAAAGCTAATAAAAGTGTGTTAAAGAAAGCAAATGTTTCCCCTCCTCCGTCATAAGTAAAAACTCATACTATAGCTGCATGACTATAGTTCATAAAGTTTACATTACTAATCGTCGCTTCCTACAAAACCACGAGCGAGTCCTAATTAGTGGGGAGACCTAATCGATGTTTCCGTAAATTTAAAATGCAACACAATCCACTGCGAAGGTGTTTGAGTAGGGTGTCCACGATTACTGGGGGTAGCAATATTTTTGTTTGTTTTTATATTACATAGGTAACTTTGGACATCATGACGTGTTAATATGAAAGCATACACGTACCTATATTTATCTGACAGTACTCTAAGACTGTATGAGTTAAGTATTATAAAAGATGCATCAACTGACCCTGGATAGAAAGTACCTTAAATATTTAATACCTTAGCTAAGTGTCGCACCGATAGAAAGATTGAAAATAAGACACATTTTATCATGCCAAGCGCTAAAGATACTACTTAGTTTCACAAAATGTATGAAAAGCTAAAAATCCCTGTTTTAAATATGAAGACCGTTATGTATATTTCAGTCTTTATAATAAGTTCTTCTTGGCCACCGTGTCACCGGTGGTAATTGCCTTTCGTGCGATTGTAGAATGACCCCTCACCCTTTCAGCTTTCAGATGTTTATCGCCAAGGAAATGGCCGTTTTCCGTTGTCCACAATGCGACCATTAAGGGACAATACTAATGGACGAACTTGTCCCAAGTCGCTTTTCAAAGAAAATGTTTTTAATCCCGCATTTTTTATTTTTATGGTCACAGTATAGAGTGGGCGGTAAAGTTTATAACATTTGTTTATGGTGAAGGTCTTAAAAAGGAAAATAATTTAAGAGCATGTTCTAGAATTTGACGATGTCTTTTGCAATACCGCAAGTAATGAAAATGCTACATGCTGCGTTTTTGCTATTAACATAAAAACCAAAAGAAAATCCATAGATAAATAAAAAATCTACAAGTTATATTCCATCAATGCCTATTAGTTTTACGCACGATTCGCTATCTAAGCTTTTACGGCAAGCTTTATCTGTCTAGATTAGCAGCTTGAGATAGGCAGAAAGCTTTAATATCGAAGGTGATATATCACTGGAGTGGTTGGCCAACAGTGACGCGTGTTCAATGTAAGTTTGACTTTCAACATTGTGTTCCACTGAAAGATATAACAACTATACGTGTTGCTACTTGCTACAGAGAAATTGACAGCTACTGTAATATTGTGATATTTAAAAAAAACACCTATTGCTCACTGCTTCTTGACTTTTCAAATTCGTATTCATATTATGTCGTGACTATGGCTGAAATCATGATGATGATGAAATCAGGATAAAATATATTGTGTTCATTCAAGGATATAATATTATTTATATACTTTCAAAAGTGACTATTTTATTAAAATAATATATAAAAATATGGCTTGGCATAGCTTAGCTTTAGTTATAGTTCAACCTTTACATATTAGTCTTTCGCATACAACCCGTTCGAAAGAGAGGGTGATATCAGTCGAGTGCGCGATAGGTAATGTAAAGAAGGGTATATTATCACAGACGCGGGCAGGTGACTCTTATCACTAACTTAGATAACGAAAATTTGTCGAGTAGAAATCAATACTGAAGGGAAATTTACCGCGTACCTACTTTACAGAGATTTGCCGTGGGCGAGAAAATTTCTAGGATTTTTCGGTATCAATAAAATTTTGTTCATACACAAAATGTTATTAGAAAAGGGGAATATGAAAATCTACGGTTGTACGTTAAACAATGAAGTTAAAAACAAGTTTTATATTATATTTATTACCCTACTATTGTAATAACTATAACTCTTACACCGATCCCTATCCATCGCTAATAAGTTTGTTTTTTTGAGATTGGGCATCTCTCGTCCGTTTATCCAAATTGTCGCACCATTATTCCTCTGGATATTGCCTCGAATAGTGTACATATTATATATTTTCAACCGACTTCAAAAAAGGAGGAGGTTCTCAATTCGACTGTATGTTTTTTTTTTTTTTTTGTATATTTGTTACGCGATTACTCCGCCAATTATGAATCGATTTTAATGATTCTTTTTTTGTTTGGTAGATCATACTTCAGAGGTGGTCCCATATAAATTTTATCGAAATTGATTTAGAACTTTTAGAGAAAATCAACAAATATATACCCAGATAATATTTTGGTTGTGGTTCTTGTTACATATCTTCGACAAATATGAGCCGATTTTGATGATTTTTGTTTTATTGAATAGCTTATACTTCAAAGATAATATGATAAAAGTTTGCAAAATAAAAATCACTCCTAAGGGTAGGAAAATAGGGGATGAAATCGGTGTTCAGCAGTTAGATTAGGATTTATCACTAAAAATTGATGAAATAAGTAAATTTTATTAAAAAAAATAAAACCGACTTCAAAACACTGAAATGCTAAAAATAATCCTAACACTTAAGTACCTAATCAGTTACTTTTGGAGTCGGTGCAAACAAAAACATTGAATCTCTCATCGGCTGGCACCGACTCCAAAAGTAACTGATTAGGTACTTAAGTGTTAGGATTATTTTTAGCATTTCAGTGTTTTGAAGTCGGTTTTATTTTTTGATTATTATTAACATCGTTAAGTTTACTTTATAGTATTAAAATTGTGGTCACCCATAGGTGCTTACTATCTGCTAATTTAATTAAGTATATCTGTAAAAATACTTATCAAGTCTGTAACGAACCATGCCTTGTTATATCTGTAATGCAACGAGGAAAAATATTTTTGTTGATGACACATTATTAAAATATCACAAAGCGCGTGTTTTTCTTTAATACATTGAATATAATGATGACGCCGAAGTTTTGTTTGTTTAAATGAATCCGTGTCAAAATAGTGTAAGGGTTGGGACCCTTTTCGGTGATTAGGAAATAGTGAATGTAACCCCGTTACCATATTATTAGATTACAGAACTAGATGGAATGAGGGATGACTATTAATAAATCGTTTTACCGGTTTTTAATGAAGTCAGAAGGTTTGATTTCTGAAGACAGACGAAATCGTAATCTTGTAGTTATTAGTTACCTACTAAAGTTTAGGCAATTGAATAATTGGAAGTAATTTTAAATTTAAAGTACACATTGATTAATTATTATTTCGAATAAAATTTAAGACTATAATTAAATAAGGTTCGTGGTTAGATTTTCAACTTTTTCCTAATGTGACAATATTTACGTTCGTCAATGTATGCCATGCCTACTACAGGTCCATTTCTGTATTGATTAATGTGACACATTAATTAACAATTTGTATAATACGTAACTTACTTACTCATGAAGGAAATGAATAAGATATTGTTATTTTTAGTTCAAACCGCAAAATAAGAAAGAAGTATGTCATCATTTATTTATGGTTCATTGTAATGGTAAAATTATGTAAGATTTTGAAAACAATATTTTGAGACACTGAAATTTTAACCCTTTTTTGTCAACGCTCGCAAAGTTTATTCAACTTTGCGAGCGTTTCATAGAAAATACATAATACACTAAACATGTATGTAAGTTAGACAAAATAAGAATTAATGTAAAAAATGAGTTTTAATTTAATAAAGGTAATTTCGTACAGCCAACAGAAAAAGCTCTGTCAGCTCTGTTGTTATTAAATGCTAAGTCTACAAGCTATTTTGTCTACTTCTGCTCTTGACTGATGAAAAACAGCTGAAATGTACTAACCTGAAGTTGGAGAACCACTTGACTAGCTGTGCCGTGTTGTTTTTGTTGAACTTGATGTCGGGGAAGTACATCTTGAGCACCGCGGAGCTGGGGTACCGCACCCAGAAGAACATCAGCTTGGCTTTGCGCAGATGCATCGGTGTCAGCGTCGAAGAGTGCACTGGAGTTAAGGGTTAATCTTTGGAATCGTGGGCTGGTGCTTGTTTATGATGTATAAATGCACCAAGCAAATTTGTTACTGTTCTCAACACTGAGATTTTAAGTTTTAATAAGCATTAAAAAAAATTGATGTCTCAAAATAAATTTATTAAGTTTTAAATTGAAAGATGACGAATGAGTTTAGATCTTGGAAAAAAAAATCTTTAGAATTATGCTATATTTGCATTAAAATAGAAATCTATTTAAGTGTTATAGATGATTTCAAAGTAACATAAAATAATAATACTTAATTTGAAACATCATTAATATTCATCGGTTATAATACAAACATTAAAAAGGCAAGAACGAAAGAAACCGAGGTAACCCGACGACGTTATTGAGCTTTTTAGACTAATAGAGTTACATAGTTTTATCGAACTTTTGAATTTTTAATAGCACTTTAAGTGTTGGGACATGGGCGTAATTATACTGTTAAAAAGAAATAAAATTCAATCACTTAAAAAGCGAAAAAAATATCAAATGTAATGTTAACAACAAAAACCTATAACTGCATAACTTGTTGTTCTTTTTCAAACAAGAGCCAGTAATTTTCTAAGGCAAAGTACACACGGTCGGTCGATCTGATTACACATCTATTCCAGTCTTAGTTCGTAGGCTCGCCGCTGAAGCCCGCAAAGTCTAATCCGTTTGCATTCCTAATCTTATAACGTGCCTTATCCGATATCTGCGTAGCTTTGTTTAAAATCGATTGCCATTTGTTCGTTAGATACCTAAATAAAAATGGTTATCTTTATGATCATGAACATTTGACAAAATATATTGGAATATAATGAAGCCAATAAAATGACTTGAGAAAACAAAGAAAATTTGATAAAATAAAGATTTGTAATTAAGTTACGATGGCTATAAGGCTTAAAGAAACGTGTAAATGTAATCTTGATGAAATTGTGGAAACAATAGGTTGCCTATCGGCGTGGAAAACGTAGAAACCACAACACTTGCGAGGTTTCCAGAGTCGTAACACATAACTGCTAAGTAGGAAACGGGCGGCAGCAGTCGTAAGGTTAAACACTACAGAAATAAGATATCTGTGGGTATTTGCGGGGAAGGATTTGTGCCCTACGGTACTCGTATTAGCTCGGATTTCGTTTAACGTCGTCGAGTTGACCTGGCTTAAAGTTAGTAGTATTTATACTTATACGTACATTCAAGTGATCTATTTAAAAAGGATATGGTAGGCTGAACTCCGTCATAAGGCAGGTCTGTGGAGTTGCAGTCGGAGTGCGGGTCCTGCGTGTCCATGTGCTGCGGGTGGTGCGGCGCGGCGTGAAGCGGCGCGTGCGCGTGGTGGTGGCGCAGGTAGTCGGGCGAGGCGTGGTGCGCCGCCGCCATCAGCGCGGGGTGCAGCAGCACCGGCGCGTGCGGCAGCGGAGGCGAGTCCCGCTCGGGCGCCGGCGGCGACCGTGCCAGGCCCCCGCCCGCCCCGAAGAACGGCGAGTACGGCGAAAACACCTGGCTCTCGTGCAGCGATGGATTAGGTATCGCCACAGAAGTCGGTAGCGCCATCCCACCATGATACGGCCGCGGTGACGGCGACTCCGGAAACTTCGTCTCCGGCGACTGGCCCACGCCTTCCCCCAGAATCCGGCTGACGGTCCGCGGTGTTATACGCGTGTCCGTCACCTTATGTCTCTTCTTCTTTGGCGTCACCACGAGACTCAGCGCCTCGTTCTGTTCGGGGTTCGACTCGCGCTCGAAGTGGCCATTCATCGGGCCGTAGAGCGGGCCCAGCGGCTTCGGCGGCGCCTGGAACATGCCTGTCGGAGGGCGGACTTGAGTGCCGTGCCCGGGCCCACCCGCCTCGGCGTGCAGCGGGAATGCAGCACCGCCCGGCGCGCGGGGGCCGTTCATCTGGCTCATTAGTATTGGGTTGTGTGTCATGAACGGGACACCATTGGGGGCGCCCGTGTGATGGACGGGTGTATTACCTGACATTTGCCCTGACGGCCTCTCCGGCGCTTTCGGTGTTGGCGACTTTCTATCGAGCATCCGCGTCGCCCGCAGCAGGTCCTTGTTGAGCTGCTCCGCTGCCGCGGCCGCCGCTTCCGTCTGCTTGCCGATCATTCTGCGCTGGTGCACGAAGCGGGTCACTATCGAGTCGATTAGGCTAGCTAGTGATGCGGTTATCTCGCTCTTGAGTACTTCCGCTAATCCTTCTAGATCAGCGCCAGTCACCGGTCCAACCGATCCAGCATTACTCCGTATCGCGTCTAATCTTTCAGCCAGTTCCGAAGATAAAGGTGGTTTTGGTGTTGGTCCCAGTGGTCGCTGTTGGGGCGAGTGCTGGTTGGACTGCGGCCTTTGTTGTTGATTGTTTTGCTGTTGTTGTTGTTGGTGTTCGGCCGCTTCTTTCATGCGGGCTTCTTGTTCTAGGAATAATTTTTGGCTAACGTTTAGGTACATGGCGGCGGCGTTGTTGAGGTGCTGGTGCGGGTGAGGTGGGTGGATGTGGTCAGTGGGGGGTAGATGCGGCATCATGGGCAGTGCGCCGTTGAAGCCGGGAGGAAGGTGTGGGTGCGCGGCCGCGTGCGCGTGCATCTTGGCTGACATCATCTTGCTCATCACCTGAGAGAGCATGTTGGGGGCTGCGCTGCTCGGGATCGGAGGTGGTACTTCTTTGGCAGGTGAAGCCGGTTCAGATTTAGGCACCGTTTCTTCAGTTTGTTCTATATCACTAGAGGCACCGTCGTTATCTATAGTTTCCGATTCCTGCCCCATTCTATTACATAATTGCATATATTTTTCTTGCATCTCTGCTAATTGCTCTTGCATAGTTCTAAGTTGAGATTTAAGAGCGTTTTTTTCTACTAACTTTTGTTGAATAGGGGGATGTCGCTCACCGTCGTCATCGGAGTCGTCCGAGACCGTCTGTGCACTGCTTCCGTGGCTGGTGCCGTACCGTTCCGCTGCGCCGTCGTGCTGTTGCGGGTGGTACAGTTTTCGTTTCTTGCAACCGTTCACTTGGGGCTGTTGAGGCGCGGGACTAGAACGCATAGTCGACACAATGTTCTCAACACGAGCACGTTTCACATCAAGAGGTCGCGGGGAGGAACGTTGAGCGTCACTATCACGGTCCTCCGGCTCAGACTTGGGAGCGAGTAGCGGTTCCGAGGATAGTGGTGCGGGTGGCGGTGAAGTCCGGGAGTCGCCGGCACTGTCGAGCCCCAGCAGGGCGTCGTCGAGGTCTGGCCGGGAGTCACGAGAGGACGGCCGTTCGTCCTTTGGCTCGCCCTTGGGCTCGTCGTTGTTGTTGTTGGCTAGCACATTGTTATTGTCCGGGGAGAGCCGCAGTAGCTCCTTCTTGCGGTTCTGTAGTAAGTCTCGGATCATTCGGTGCGCGATGTCCCCACCGGAGGCCTCATCGCCGGCCTCGGTGGGTGCTCGCCCGAGTAGTTCGTTCAGCATTTCGGCCGGAGCGTAGCCCGGTCCGAAAAGCCCGAAGTGTTGACGGCCCTCGAAGATGGCGCCGTAAAGTCCACCGCTCATGTGTGCGGCGCGCGCGGGCGCGAGTCCGTTCGTCGCGAGAGTTGAATAAGAATTGCGCGGCTCACCGGCGTCCACGCGCTGTCTCGCGCGTTTCTGTTTCTTTAGCAGTTTATCCGAGTAGGGCGCGTGTGAGTCGGCCTCCTCCTCCGATGACATCATAGGCGAGGCGGGCCGCTATTGGCCGGGCGGGCGGCGGGCTGGGCCCCACCGCGCTACGCGAGCCGCATCGCCCGCTCTGCAACAGAGAGGGGAGCGCGATCAGCACACCTGCCCGTGCGCGTCGTGCCGCGTGCACTGCGCGCTCGTGCCGGCCGCAATGCATTCCGGATGTCTTACGAATATAATACAAACAAATATTACCTACTAGCAACTTTCCATCGAAACATTACCTCTACAATCCAAACCTTAATAGCAATGAATATTTTATGTCTGACCTATGTAAAGATATTATAGAAATGTGCAGACTTGTAGTTCGATGTTATCGGTAAATTGATCACTATTAAATTTTATTGTTAGATATCGATAAACATGAGTTTCAGGCAGGTGGTTGGATAATTTCTCCTAATGACTAGTAATAAAACAAAAAGTAGACGTGTAACAAAATTGCCTTAGGACAAGGAAAGTGCGATCGGAGCTCTAGATAACGCAATTTTCCCTGTCTAATAATACCGTGTTTATGATGGGTAATTTTGATTTTACTAATATTTGTTTCTACGTTGTTTTAAGTTAAGATAGAGATATAAGTATCGTTTGCTCTCAGTCTGGCTTCAGCGACCGCCCATCGATGATTATCTTACCAGCACAGATACATAATGTCCATTGTACATAACAAAGGCTATATAGCCGGCATTAATTCCTTTTGGACCGTGACTCCGTTCAGTGAGGACAATGAAGCTAAAAATGTCAGAAATAATTCTGTGAGACATGCGCCACTGGTGTTTGTGTCCACTTTTTGACGATACGTTAAACTTTTCTGTCCGTCGACAGCAACTCTGTTTTGCGAAATACGCTTTTAGACTGCAATGTTTTGAGTTTTAAAAGCTTTTCTTTCTACTGAAAATATTCCAATAAGACTACATTTTGTTAGTGCAATTTACTTATTTGATTTTTGAATATTTATTTTTGGAGAGATTCTCTTTAAGCTCTAAACCTGAAGTAAATTAGAGCTTATCAAAATATGTTCCTTAATTAAAACTTGGATTGGTATCCCTTCAATAAGTGTAACACTACGTCAAGTAAGCTGATAAACGAACCATGCGAAATTATAAATACCTATGTAAGCAGCTCTGGGGCACCAGTTGGACCCAGCTCGGATTGAAAACCGGTGACTAAAGTTTACTATCAGATGTTATCACTATCAAACCGTCATGACTGTTTAGAGATTGAATTGGCATTCCGAAAATATTTCTGCTTTTTTGAACGATTTTTTTATCGTATGATTCACACATGTCAACTCTATCGCTTAGCTACCTTAGTGTTATGGAGCCGCGTATATCTCGCGTCTCTGGCAACATCCGGCGCAATTTGCGCACAATGAGATGGTATCAATGGTGACTTCCGATGGCCTGGCGTGACCACTTGTCGTCACGGCTCGCCTGCCTCACGCTCGGAAAACTCACTTTTCTAATTAGATTATTGTGGGATTGATGGAAAGGTGGAAAAACAAGTAGGTAAAAAAGTTCTATTACAATGTTTTTTTTTATAGATAGATTTGGTTATAACCCACGATGGAGAAATCATAGTCTTAATTTTTTTATAATTTAGCTAATTGCAAATACTTTTTCCGTTTCGATTGATGTAAAAATGAGCAGATAACAACTAATCAACCTACCACAAAAACTGTTTTTTTAAATTATTTCATGTTGAACTTTAAGTTAATTAGTCAAGAAAATTTCACATTTTGTGGTTGGTTTGACTCTCTCTCTCTTTAAAAAAGTACCTAAATACCGTAATTTCGAAGAAATTAAAATCTTAATTAATATCGAAAGAGCACACCTAACCGTAATTACTTATCTTATATCCACCAACTGGTCTGCACTTGATTGATCACCTTTTTCACACGTGTTCTCCGCGTTAGAGTACCTACCTCTAGCTTCGTAATTGCTGCACAGCCGGGGTGAGCGGCGATCACACCCGATCATTATGTCTGCCGTAATTTGTGGTCATTTTGGTAGGATTGCGACAGTGCGAGATTGCGAGATGCAAACAACCTACCTTGGAAATCCACACGCAATTCTAGACTTTATCAACTTCGAAAAACATACGAATCTTGCTGATTTTTCCGTGATGTCGATACACGGTGTTACTTACCGGTCACATGGTATGTGAGTCGCTCAACCGTCTCGGAATTGTTCCGGTGTTTCCGGTTCTTTATATCCCGCCGCGTCGGTCAGGTCGATATACTTTCGACACAGGTATAACTGTAGTGGAAAACGGCATTATTGGCGGTCACCATCCGTGATGATTTACGTGTTGGCGCACTTAAATTATGATAATTTTCCGTGACAAAACTAGATTGTCATCGGCGTAGTTCAGTGACATTAGAAATTCTTCCCATTGTTGATTGGAAGATCTGTTTTTTGGATACGGTTCGGTGGTTCAATTTTATTTATCTATGCTTATTGGGTAGGTGTAATTTATAAACACTCTAAGTACTTGTTTTAGTTCGCAATTCGCAAATAATAACAAGCACAGCTTCAGCTGTAAAGTTTCGGGATTATGTGGTTTACAAATCTACTCAGTTCTAAGACAACAGTTATGAATATTATTCTTAAAAACTTATTCGAAGGAAAGAATAATGTAGAAACAAATCTAAGATCGATTTTAAAAATCTAATTTTAAGATCACCCCTTCGAACCAGAGTGCGCAGTGTCTGGGAATGTCCATGTATCGTAATGCCTTATTACCGGAAATAATTTTGGTTATGACTGGCTCATGAATAAACAATGCCACGTCAAATTGTGATCGGGCGCACCCTACGAGGGTGCGTTACACTTCGCGATTTTGCTGTGACTCCATCGCTTTATTTGTCCAAATTTGACAATCAGCTGTCAAACGATATATTTTGCGCTCACTGTAGCAATAGTCCCTATAAAAAAAACTGTTTTTCCCGAATTTTCCAATTTATTTAATTTTGTTTTTATAAATATTTATCTACATAACTCCTGATTTTAGGTATTCTATATTTTACTGTGGTTCGATGCAAAAAAAATAACATTGAAGCTGCACAATTTTTTTTTGGCTATAGCTTTCTCTTTTTTCTTAATTCTTATAGTAATAAACCAAAAATCTAAATTATTTAGATTAGTAAAATAAATAATACAAAATACCTATATAGTTCAGTTTATCGCCGTATTTTATTTAATAGTATTTTTGTTTCTACCATTATCGCTCTGTGTATAGGGTTTAGTATAGGTAGGTCTAACTTTTATTAATTTTAATTATTGCAGTATGGTAATCCTAAACCTTCTTGGTACTTCAACCTTAGTATAATGGTGGTGTGGAGTCTATAAAAATCAACTCTTGTAAACTCTCAAACTAATATTCCCGTAGAGTTATTCATATCACATATCGAATAGTAACTACCAAATCAATTTCCCACGTCGGGTTACGGCCCAGTCACCCGGTGGTGTCGTAAGATGTAAATCGTCCTACATAACACTACAGGCTGGCATGTGCTGCCGACACGACCTGTTGATTTTCATCCATATCGCACTGGTAGGGCGGTGCAACTACCCTGTATTTTTATCGATGGTAGGGTAAAGCTATATTTTGGGACGTGTATAAGTGCCCGGAAGAGGGCCTATATACTGAATAAATGAGTATTAATGAGTATTAATGATGGTTTTATCTTGGACAACTGAAACGGCGTACTATGAGCTCACTGTATTAAAAAAATAGACCTAAACATCATTTTAGGTAATTTTATTGGTTTGAGAAATATAAGCTTACTTAAAAAAAACGGTTAATTAAACCTTAATCAAAAAACTCAAGCCTGTGCTTATCTGTAGAAAAACATTGTTTTACCCAGGGACCGTTTCTAAGCAGACTATTAGCCATTTTTAATCTCCTTCTCTGCCATGTCAGTGAAAGTAAGCAAACTTCTAAATTCGTCTATGCTTCTTATACGAGAGTATTGTTATATTTTTTTATAGTTCTTCGGCAATTTTATTTTGCTGCTAACGCCGAGTATTTCTTTTTTATATTAAAACCCCATTTACCTTCTTTGGTGGTAACAAAATAGGCACTTTAAATAACACTATTAAACTGACGCTATAGTATAGAGTCAGCCTGACCGAAGATAAAGATTAAACAAGTAAAATACCAATATTAATAACTAATTTAAATTGCATTTCTTCGATGACCAAATTGACCTTATCTGTCAGCGTTCTGCATCGCAATTTATCGATATCGAGTGCAACCCTCTCTGAGCACAACACTGCGTTGCAATCCACCCTTGCTTAATTTGGCGTGACCCGGCGACGTCTAGTTTTTACGGAAATGTTGCTTTCCGAATGTATTTTTCTCATCGTCTAAAACAGTGTACCTGACAAATTTCCGGGCAGTGTAACCAGTGTACGAAATATTACTTTGCGTATGCGATTTGGCATGTTGAAAAAAGTTATCATAAAACTGGTTTTGTATTATGACTAGTTTTCATGTTTTTTATTTCTTAAACCTTATTATTAAATTGTCTACAGTAAAATTTAAGATCCTGGATACAAAAAATTAAAGGTAAAATTTATCTAGTAGTGTAAAATATTATATGTTATGGTAATATAAATATAAAAATATCTCTTTTCAAGAAATCCATAATAATACCTGCCGTTTCTTGCTTGCTTTATGAAGACCTAACTTAGCACAGATGTTGAAATAATTTTAATTATGAATTTTTTGTGTAAATAAATCACTACATCCAGCATTATTATAGTGATAAACACCTTTAGCGGTGGTTTCCGTGTTTTTGGACATCACCACAATCAATCTTTATGTTAAATTAAACGACAAAATTTACTGTCTATCTTGGCCGCCATTATCCTTCAGACTACTTTCTCACATACGCTAACAGTTAATGCTCTCCTGTCAAAGAACTCATTAAATTCAGAGCGATTGTTAAATAATATGTGATAGTATCGAGCCATAGCCCATATGGCACCGTTCTTTGGGGTAGTAGGGGTGAAAGTGTATGGGAATGCGTGGGAATACGCTACCCTTGCAATTACCTTTATCTACTCTTTGTCCGTAATTTGCCGGTAACTTATGGTCAGTCGCCATATGGTACGGTCACGGTGGACTAAGTATGGGAAGGAGTTGAATTTAAAGAATTAAATAAGTACCTACTCAACCAGCTATTGTTCTATGCTATTAAAATTTTATTTTTCCTGCATTTAACAGCTTAAAGAAAAGTTTGTAACTTATCACCCGGTTTAAAAAAGAAGGTGACTCTCAATTCGTAATCGTTTTATGAGTAGAAAAGAAATAATCTTTGCCTTTAACTTATTGCATTAAAATGTCTATTGCGTCTTGTTTTGCTGGACAAAGGAGTTTCTTTCATCATCATCATCATCATCATTTCAGCCATAGGTCGTCCACTGCTGAACATAGGCCTCCCCCAGTGACTTCCAGATTGGCCGGTTGAAAGCGGCCCGCATCCAGCGGCTTCCTGCAACCTTTACCAGGTCGTCTGTCCACCTTGTAGGTGGACGTCCTACGCTGCGCTTGCCGGTACGTGGCCTTCATTTCAGAACCTTTCTGTCCCTTTTTTCTTTAATTTTCTTTAATTATTCAGTTAAATAGGTACTACGAAATAAGAAATTAATTCATCGATTCCATCTGGTATGGAAATTATTCCTGTAAAAAACTTAAAAGGGCTACTTTTGCGTCTAAACTGAAACGACGCCTTAATTGAGGTTCTGAAGAATATCTTGTGTTCTTCTCGAACCCTAAACCACAATATACAAAGTTTATATTGTCATGAATCTATGGGCATTACTACAAAAAAGATAGACTAGGTTTGAACACTGCCTAAAGATTAGCCAACCAATTAAAAAGTATGGTAACATAACCGAGACATGTGTGATGTGTCAATATTAAAATTGTATGGCTATTCTTTAGACATGATTTAAACCTAGGCTATCTTTTTTGTAGTAAGGCCATATGTATTCTATGTAAAGCAGGATTTGATTCTATTAAATAAAAGGTTGTAAAAAGTATCAAATTGTTAGTTTAATATCTAACATAATAGCACACTAAACTGTCATGTATGAAAGCTTCTTGTAAAATCAACCAATTAGTATGTGACGCAAGCGCACGTCATAATGAAATAATTAATTTGGCGAGAGCACAAAAATAACTAAGTAGATTAATTAGAGCGTTTATCCGGTGCGCCTATCGCGTTTCTTGATAACCCGCAATTTATTGTCGACTTTCGATAAATATTTTATGGACATAAAAATGTTGGGTTGGTACTTGGTACACAGTTTTCAAACGCTTGCCATGTAACGCAGATGGCTCTGAAAACGAGCGACTTAGAACTAAACTTTCTTAGGTATTGCCTTATATGCCCTGGTGGCCTTTTCGGGGTTTATGTTATGGTATTGTAAATGTCTTTGTACATCATTTAACACCACATAATTGCAATAAATGATCTGAGTTTGAGTTTAAAAAAAAAGTGTAGTTTGGTAACACAGATGAACATACGAAAAGTTCTCAAGGGTGGCTGTGCTTAGGGTGAAACCTCCCCCCCTATACGGTTGAAGGTCCTACTTTTTAGTTTTATCGAATATCTGTAAATAGCATTATGGTTACTTCCTTCCCTCCTTCTTTGGTAAGATCATACACTAATAAACTGTAATAGCGTAGTTTTGCAAGTATATTTCGAGTAGAGACGTATTTTAAATGTATAAAAAAATTGAAAATTGAATTTGAAGTAGGCACAAATTACTAAAGGAGACGCCTGGAAAAAAACATTGTCTTCATGAGTCAATGTGAGTCAATCTAATAAAAAAAGATGATTCCGTACTTCGTGTATTGTCTGGCACATATTTATGTATTTAATAAAGATACCACCACCTTAGACGCATGTTGCCATGTGGAGACGGCTGTAAAGAATTCACTCTCTACCGCCAACAGAAGGCGTGTCGTAAGACGCGACTAATTCCTGTAGCACGAGGCGGGCAGCAGCAGTCTGCGTGCGAAATATTAGGAAAAACTGCTCTCGCCAACCTGCCTGCCAAGCTTGGCGAGTATTGGCAATCCTCCCCGATGAAAGTTGGTGGAGGCCTGTGTTCAGCAGTGGACGTCCTATGGCTGAAATGATGATGATGATGAAGACGCATCTTTGCATTTCAATTAAGATATTTAACCCACCAGTGCATATTAGTTACTTAACAAGTAGGTATGGAGATGAATGAATAGGAGAGCCAACCTCTAATAAAATAATGTCTACAACTAGGCAAAATAAGTACATAATTGTACATTTTAAAGCTATTCTTCTTTCTAGCTAGTGGTGACTGAGTTTGTTCCGGCGTTTCTTCTCAGCACTTACCAGATTGTCTGTCTTGTCTCGAAGCGCTAGTAGGGCCCAAAAAATAAGGAGACATGTTCTGCCCCATATGGGCCAATAATGTTATTATTGACGTTCATAAGTGGCAGTTTTCTGCCCTAAACTGAATAAATGATTTTTGACTTGACTTTTGACTTTTCTACGTATATAGCTATTTTCCCGCTTAAACGAAAAGTAAGGTTACGAAATCAAAATGGCGGCTATAGCGTCGAAGGCTGCAGATGTAGAGATAGGCATGTAATGGGTCACCTTGGTCGCGTGATATCGACAATTTTTATGCCCTCCTCATGTGTACACCTGTATTATCTGTGTGTCTGTACGTCGTGCTATCCTTGCATAAATACTGCGATGTAATCAGTTAATGATATAGTTTGATTTCACGATGACAGGAAAAATGCTAGCGAAAGTACCTACATATTTAGGTAAGAGAAATAATTTTATTTGTTTTATTTGTTTGACCGATATTCTAAAGGCGTTTCAAAGAGTATATATATATTTGGATTACGCTATTTGGTTGTATCAACAATGATGTGTAAATTGATGTAAATATTCGAGTCTCGCCATAAGATCAAGTGGACTAAATAATATTTTTATTCTAGTCATTGCTTCCAAAGCCTCATGAAGGATTCCAATTTCAAAATTAGAGATGTAAAGCCAACCTCAATCGTCGGATATCGATATTCCGAAGATAGATAACGAAAAAACCACAGTAGAGTACAGTAAAGGGTGAAGGCAAGCAATCAGCATGCATAAGTTATGAAGCTCGGATGGCGTGCCTCCTGGGCCATTACCGCGTTCTATGAAAAAGGACATTCCAGCTTATCGGTGGATATCACGAGAATAAAAACGGGCGATAAGATCGCGGCAGTCAGGGTGGACAGTGGACTGTCGATATCGATATAGCTGAAGGTTTTCACTATAAATTTAGTTTGCTGTTTGAGACAGGCCAATGTTAATACATTAGCATCTAATTAAACGTTTGCTTTTGGAACTAAAAGCTTTATTAAAGTACTCATTTAACAAATCAACTCAATTAATGTCCCAAGAAGTCAACAAAAATATTTTTTAACTTTTTACACAGATTTTTGTCTAAGGATCTTATGCACGAAACTTTGTGAAATTATATGTTTTAGGTACTTTTTAGCCTATATAGCTAATTAAGATATACTTGACTAAAATACTTTATCTAGTATTAAATTCTAGACTAATTCAGTTTTCTTATTTTGTGTTTAGATGTTGAATAAATATTTATGTTCTCATTTAAATAACCTACTGCTGACATATAACTCACGGAGTGGGTCCTGGTGACTTGTATGCTGTGAGAGATATAATGAATTACATATTAAGTCTTTGACTGCCACAAACTAGACACAATAGAAAATCTATTGTTCGCGATTTACCGGTGAGCCGCGGGGCGCTTAACGTGTTAAAGTGTCTGTTACTGAATCGTCTTATATCTAACCCTAAACATTATCGATAACTTTCCGTCACTACAGCTTTGTGTTGGAAGACAGGCACTTATTAGCGTTATTATCTACTGCGGTATCAGCAGTGACATATGGCCAATATGGACACGAGCAGACATGCAAGAGAAAACCACGCCATCCACCGCTGTTGGAATAACTTTAATTACTTTTTGTAGCATTACAGGTTTCAGGTGTACATATGCGCCTACCTTGTAGTGGTGTAGTATAACTAGTAGTGTAGAATAACTACACCACTAAGTTTTATCGGTAATTAATAATTATTCGATTCTTGGTCGGTGTCAAAGGCATATTTTTTTGGTCTTAAGATATCTTAAAAAAAAACTCATCTTCATACTAAATGTCCACAGCTGTTACGCTTTGTATGAGGAAACAGATTCTTTTTGCGATTTCGCTGTCGGTACCATACAAAAAGTTGTTGTATTTGTGCACAAGAATCAGCCCCTAAGAGATTTTGCGTATTTAGCGTTACACGTTGTATATCATGGTGCACAACTTTTGTTCTATGACTTTTGCGAGTTTGCATAAAAATCGACTTTCCGTACAAAACGTTTTGACGACCGTCTGGTGTAATGTTCGCGCTCCGGACTACAAAGCCAACGGTTGCGGGTTCGAATCCCGCAAGGGGCAAATGTTTGTGTGATGAGCACGAGCATTTGTACCTAAGTCATGGATGTATATAAAATTATTTAAGTATGTTTATCCGTTATCTAGTCCCCATAATACAAGCTTTGCTTAGTTTGGGGCTAGATAATTGGTGTGATTGTGAAAACAATTTATTATTATTATTATATTATTATAGAATACGTGGTTACAAGGTTATCCTTGAGTTTCGGGACACCCTGTATATTTCCATTTGAAATAGGTACTTTACTCTTATTTTGAGTATACATTTGCCTTCAATTTGAGAGGTAATGGAATAAGTACCTATCAAAAGTTAAATATGATTAACTTGTTTATTTCGAACTGAAAGTGGGAAATCCATACCGATGATAAGCCCCAGCTTACACTGAAACAGAATCATCGTCCACAATCACATGTGAAGGATCTATACCATATTAAGTCTAACCTGATAACCTATTATGATCCATATGTACCTTAGAATAGAGACACAAATACATTGGCAACACCGACTGTATTGCGAAACGATGGCTAGTCTCGCGGTCTTATCGTGCGTCTGTCCGTTTGTCCTGAACAGAAAAGCGATAAAATATATCTGGTTACAGTTTAATTATGATATTTAAATTATACACTCCAGCGTTTTATAGCCAAGAAATAACGAAATAAATAAAGTGACTTCGAAAGGACATCATTCATGATTATTGTTATCTGCTTTTTTATGTGGCCAGCAATAATATTGGCAGGAAGGAAAGATCATGTAAAACATGCGAATAGAAACTTATAAATGTTCTATTTTCAACTGATTTTAAAAAAGGAAGAGGTCCCAATTCGATCCTATGTTTTTTTGCTTCGATTCCTAATTTAAAAAACGATATTTTTAAAATTGGAGACATGGAGACGTCCCTAACAAAATTCATTGTCTAGTACTGAAAACCCAAGGATGTTAATTTCTTACTTCGGAATCCATGTTGTTAGTTTTGTCTGGTGCATATTTAGGTATTATCTATCTTCTTTACATATAAAACAAAGTCGGGTTAGTTACACCATTTATAAGTCAAGAACGGCTGGACCGATTTTTATGATCTTTAGTTTGTTGGTTTTGTATTCGCCTCAAATAGCAGAATAACTAATAAAACATTGGAAAAAAAAATCACGAAAAAATAAACATTGTGAGGAGGCGATACGAAGTTCACCGAGACAGCTAGTTTATAATATTTTAAGAGTTCATCAATTTATTTGGGTATACAAAGCTATTTTAAAAACATCAAAAACCCTTTAGGGTAATTTTTTTTTTCTTTACATCAATTTTTTTTTTTTAGATTACTATGTTGATTCCATAAAAAAGTTGTTGTATTTGATCATCAAAATCAGCCCCTATGTGTTGGTAATGTTTTAAAAATAACTCTGTATATTATTTAAGAAGGTGACTTCCAGCCTATTTCTCAGCTATTGCCTACCAGATCGACTTTAGCCAATTGAGCCAAACCTAAGTGTCCCGCTGCGACTGACGATTTATTATCTCTCTTTAACGTTTACAAGTCAAATCTAAAATAAACATTGTAAGTCTTTAGAACAATGAGATCTAACTATCGCCAGTCGATTATGGCTCACGCCACTCATAAACAACAACTCGGTTCCACATCTGGCCCGTGTCTTATCAACAGAAACACGAGTTATTGTTTTTGAAGGAAAAACAGCTTTATCGGCACCCCATTATTCACATCCGTCCTTAAGTTTGACCATTGGGAATTAAAAAATATTTTACGGCTCGAAGGAACAATGACTACGTCCTGCAGATAACACAAACTGGTGTTGTTAAGAATAATAACATACAACAAATAAACAATAACAAATCGTTTATTTGCAACCGAACACTAGAAAACATTGGTTCAAAAATGGAACGTTTTAATATCTTATCTTTGACAAGTTTTTTTTAAATTTCAAAATAAGTATTTAGAACTGTTTTTGCCCAGTATCAGTAGTAGGTAGAATATCATTGTTTATATATTTTCTGAAGTCATTAACAAACCATTTATTTGTTTAAGAATCACAGATGGTGTTGGATATTATCAAGTGTCATGATGCCTAATACTAATAAGGAAAAAATCATATTCTCATTTTGTAATCGTAATTTATACAATGAACAGGTTGGTACCAGGAACAGGATACAGAAGGAGGAATAATGAAAAACTACCTCTATTGTAGTTATTAGGTAATTTATTTATAACATTGAGGTAATTATTTTAATATCGATCGGTATAAAAGGCTTTATACTTTGAGGTAAGCTTACCCAGCACATGTAGTAGGTAAACTTACACACACACACACTTACAACACATATACACACACACAAACCTTCATTCGTTTTGATTGTATTTATTTTGTAAGTTTATTAAAGTTACCATAAATGTGATTTGTTAACAACTTGGGAGGGAGATCTGGCTTGTGTAACATAGGTGTTAAACCTAGCACAGAAGCCAGGGATACCTATATTGTTAATTACCTAGGGTTTTTATGAAAATAAAAAAAATATTATTATTATTATTAAACTTCATCAAAATAGTAATAGTATGACGACTACTATAGCCGAGAAGCGAGCAAGGACTTGCCGTCGCCATTTCTGATGTCCCGGGTTCGATTATCGGTGGGGTCAAATAGAAAACGAACTTTTCTATATAACTTGGGGTCTAAGTGCTGTGGTACCGTTGTTATTTCTGATTTCAATAGAACAAGTGCTTTGGCTACTTACCCTAAATAAATAAATATAAATATTGGACATCATCACATACATTGCTCTCCTATAATAAATAGCCAAAGTGCTTGTGTTGCAGAAAGTCTTAAGTAAACAACGACGGTACCACAACACCCAGACCCGAGACAACACAGAAAAGTTATTTTCCTACATTGACCGACCGGGAATCGAACTCGTGACCTTGGAAATAGTAACTCCGAGTTAGGTATGCTTGCCTCTCAGCTACGGAAGTCGTAATTCCTACCATAGGCTACCTTAGGATCAGAGCAATGTATTTATGTTATGTTGTCCAATATAAGTATAAGGTGCTTCATAAATATCTGCAACGGCTGAAATGGGTATAATGATTGCTTATATACATTACGATAGTGAAGGAATTACGTGCCCCGGATCGGTAATTAATTATTTGCGAAAAGACAGTAAATAAATGGTTACTTGCTTCAATTTGCATAACACACTTCGTCATCCGCCCTTGACAATACGCGCGAGCGGTATAATGTGAAACGTTAGCATTTTTGGACAGATGTGGACGGTTTGAGACAGAATAAAGCCTAATCTCTATTTAATCTTTTTTTTTTATAAAAAAATTAATGATGTTCTGGACATAAAATATCTTTACTATCGTAATCTATATAAGCAATACTTTTACCCATTTCAGCCGTTGCAGATATTTATGAAGCACCGTATATATTATAAAATAGATCTATTGTCACAAATTGGCCACATCCTAGCCGCGCGCGCAGTCATAACACGGCCATCACTTCGCATCGCACTTGCACTTACCGTCTACTTCCACAGCTAAACGCCGATCAAATTGTCTCTTCCTCTCAAACAATCACATAAGGCTTGGTGCATACGAGCGAGACCGTTAAAATAATATTAAGATATAAAAGAAATTCGGGTTAGTTACACTATTTAAGTCGAGATCGGCTGGACCGATTTTTTTGATCTTTGATTTGTTGAATTTGTCTCCGCCTCGAATTGCAGAACGATTACAAAAAACACGGAAAAATTCTTAAAAAAATTGTACGAAGTTCGCCGAGAGCCGGGACAGCTAGTTTAAAATAAAGTAACCCTTAAAAAATCGACCACCTCAGGTGGTAATCGAACCCACAGTGATAAATTAGCTAAGATATAACTAGCATGCAATTGCTAAAAACTAAATTTATATAATATTAGTGTTTCTGATTTAGCATTTTAAATCAATGGATTGTAAACAAGCCGTACAGATAGGCTTGCTAATTCGAAATGTTATTGTGCGTGTGTAATATTTTAGGGACCTAAAATATTACGTCCAACTTCTCGAGTGGCCATTATTATTGTCATCTCAAAGGTTTACAGAATTGTTGATATAGTTATTTAATTTCCCAATATAACAGGTAGGAATTATTTAGTTTCCCAAATTACTTGTAGGTGATTTAATCTAACGGTCAGAAAGGGCGTAGGTCACGAAAAAATATATTGATTCAATAAACACGTGAGCTATCAACTTTACACGGGCTGAACTGTTTTCTTACGAGTATGTTACACAGTAAAAAATATTGATTTATTTTATTTGAATTGGTTTCTTATGTTTTACAAAAAAAAAAAGATTTATTTAAATTTCGAACATAGAAATTGAGGCACTACCGGTGCGCGTCCTAAAGTGTGATCGTAGTTTGTTTTATTTTTTAAAATTCAGATTAATTTTAAATTCCGAACATTATGTCGTGAGCACTCAGCATTACCCAGGCCGAGATTGGCTAGAGTTCCGACGGCAACCGGTGCGCGTACAAGATTGTTTCCTCGTTAGCGCAATTGAGGGTTCCGTTCCTTGCCCGCGGACCCCAGCGGCTCAATTGCTCAAGTACCACGTGCTGTATGGCTTTTGATTCGATTCTGGCATGCTTTTTGGGTCATGTTTTGATTTTGTCTATTATATAAATCTATCTAACTAAACAAATGTCTTCTTATTACTGTGCGATTGAATTTGTTTATTTTAGTTATCTCCATCAAAGTTCATTTACTATACGAAGTAAATTTGAGGAGGATTGTTTGTTTACCTATGCACCATAAGCGGATCATTCATTATTAATTCGGTATCTTTGTGTAATAATGACATATGGCTATAGAGATGTCTTCACTTTAGCTCTATATGTTTATCAAAGCTCCTCCTTATAATTATAGTTTATTATTTATTTTAATATTACATTTTATAAACATAGGTGCATGACTAAAACGGAATAATAAAATTACAAAACTAAAACGTAGTTGTAGATGGTATGGTTGCCGTAATTGACCTTTTGGAGTGTCATGACTCAGGCTTAAATGTAATGTTTTCTACATTTTCTACATTACATACATACATTCTTCAATCAGACGTCCTGATTTGACCCTCTTTCTTAGTTTAGTAATGCAACTTCAGTCTTTTAATAGTCTTATAGGACAAAATTTCAAGCATTCCGAATGCTGATACAGAAACCCAAACACAAGTTTCAAAGAGCGATAACCCTAACAATAAAGGCGCCAACACACTAGCGATTAAGAACGGCTCACAAAACTGACGCGCCCGTGTCGCAAGGCGAAACGGCGTCTTTAGGCCAAAAAGACGCCTGGCCTTCGTCCAAAGTATACCGAAGGCTGTACAGGTCTAAATTCGGGTGGGACACACGGCCGTAGCCGATGACGAACCAACTCCCGAACTTCGATCAAAGACCGAAACTTAACCCTGAACATTTTCAGCATAGAGAAACAACTAATTTATCAGCTGCAAAGCAACGTATACTCAAATTGTCTATTCTTCTCACTCACATTGGCTCAGGTATTTTTATAAATCTCTTATTAACTTGAGCGTAGACGAAGGATATAGAAAATGTTAGAATTAACAAAGGACATATTTTTGCAAATTATTCTTCTCACGAATATGAATAACTTTTCTTATGGACCAACGGTGAAATCAAGGAAAAATCAGCTTCTAAATGCAACTAACAAGTTCTAAAAGAAGACAAGTTCTAAATGCTACTAAACTAAAATGTATGTCCCACATTCAACGTAAGAACTAAAATATTTATAGGTAATACCCGAAAATGGATAAAGTTAGTTCTCTCTTGGTTAATTCCATGCAAACCTAAATAATAAATGCGCAGTTTACAGCTGAAATGGCAATAAACAACTGGAAACGCATCTAATTGTTAAGTCCGAACCCAAACAGTAAACCTACGAATTTCAATACAACCTCAACAGCAATCCCGTTGTTCCGTTTACAACTTGCGAACAAGTTCGGACAACTTGGCTTGTTTTCCATTCCTTGAGTTCGTATATCGCGAGTCAGACTTTGGGTTATAAATGACCCGGTTGAAACTGCAACTACATGCATATGTAAAGGATAAGTTCGTTGCAGTTTTAATGGCGCTTGTTCGTAAGTGTAATATCTGGTAATAACTGTGTACTGCCGGTTTTGCCGACTCAACTGCCTTAGTTGGGGTGTTTGGGAAACTGCGGACCGTCTCAGGTGGAGCTTAGTAAAACAAATACTGTAAGACTCGTAAGTACTTAAGAACGCCGTGCTTATGTAAAAAGGTCATACATACAGGGTTACATTTCAAAGTAGTGCCAAATTTAAAAAATAAGGTCTATAGAACAATATAAAAATACTAATTTATCGTAATTAATTCAGTCGTCGTATTTCTGGAGTAAAATATACTTAAAAATTTCCGAAAAAAAAGGAATCCCGAGATGCGTCGTCATTTAAAGATCACGGGCATACGCCGACGCCGCTCCAACAAGAACCTCATGAGTGCACATACGGTGCGATTTAATTCTATATTATCCTATTTTTCAAATGCAGAATAGAAGAATTAAAAATGAAAAAAAATTGTGTGCTTTTTACGTAGATCGATTTAGTTACTGATTCTGAGTGATCCCTATAAAATTGGCACTACCGCGAAATGTAACCCCGTACAAATATGAGCCAGACATCACACCATCTTCGTGGTGTCGAACTAAGGAACAAACACCCAGATCCTAGACAATGTAGAAGTTATTTTTTTACATTGACCGACTGGGAATCGACCGGGGCCTCAGAGATAGCGACACCAAAGTCCGGCGAAGATCATCAAAATAAGTAGGTATTTAACTATTGTAGTCATGAGATATACTTCGGTTATGTGATCTCGCGCACGGACGGAACTAGTCTGTCGGCCAATTGTGCTACTCTAGCCATAATTACGACAGACCGAGATGAGGTAATTAGCACTATAAATAAAAATTCAGCACAACTAATCTAAGTATAGGTGATGCAGCAACACAACGCATTAAGTACCGTTTATTATAAGTAATAAAATGAGATTAATTGATGCCGCGTATGCTGGAACATTTATTAGTGGATAGATAACTCTTTATTGCACACAAGACAAAGTAAAAAAACTAAATTGGTTTTTTTCAAATTGTCTCGGGTCTGGGTGTACTGCCTCTTGCAATATTAATTGGGCCGTAAAGTATACTTTGAGACAAAGCTGTGCTGTCTAGCGCTTATTTGTTTAACGTATTGAATGCCGAGCGGTTGAGTGAGACCGCGTAGCAGTAAAAATGTAGTGTCTCTTATTACAATAAATCTACAGGAAAGAAAATAATAATAAACCTCACACCCCACTCATAAGGTAGCAACAACAATCTTCTTGTTGTCACAGAGTAAAAACACGAGTTGGTTCTCAAGACGGCTTTCTCAAAGTCAAACTCATTGGACCGATTGTGAAATCTGCCCGGCTCGTGACCCACAAACGAGAGTCTTCCCGCTTAATCACTCATTAAGGATATATCCTCTTTACAATTAATCCGCGCGCTCAATTCACGCGGCATACGGTTTCGCGGGTGCGCGTACACATGTCGACGCTTTAGGTAGGACACAGTCTAAATAAGTCGAGTCTTCAACATTTTTGAATTGTTTTGTACAGTACTATGCTTTAGGGCATATCTATACATAATAATTATGTATTTTGTACGATATCATTGCAATTTTTTTCTTGTAAATATTAATGTATCGATTGTTTGTATATGATTCGAAAGGTCTTTCTTTGTTGTGGGGTTTGTTCTTTTTTCTATTTGTATATCTATATCACTGTCTCAAAAATACATGTCATTGCTGAGATAACCATTCTACGAAAAGTGTCCCTTAACAGCTCCTGGCAACAAAGGCGTACAAGCAAAAATTGTTTTTCTTATTGCCACAGTATAACAAAGACGTCTCGACGAATAAAGGCACCCATACGCGCACACACATCGCGACAATTAGAGGCGGCTAAGCAGGAAACGCGCGAGGATGTGACGCTATGGATTTAACCTTTGCCACATCCTACGTCTTCTTGGTGCACATAATTGGGCCGCGGATTAATCGCTGACTCATGTTGTTGTGGCGCCTATGGTCGGCTATAATGACTTAGGATGACTAAGGATTGTCTGGGCCTTAGTCCGACTTTAACTCACGAGTTGATTACACAAATTGTTAATTACCAATAACCAATAGGGTTCTAACTAAACGGTTACAGGCTTCAAGTTTTGGTTGCTGTCCATAAAATTTAGCTTTAGCACTCCAAATTACATCCACCTTTTAATTTCATAACGCCTACAGAAAACCTACTCCTGGGCATGAACAGCCTTTGCCAATTTCGAAGGCACTAAACCGTCTTCGTACAGTGGTTGCCCGCTCTAGATAAAATTGGAGTGGAACGGATCTACAAACTACTAGACCATTTACTGTCCTGCTTTTTGTCTCCCTTGCCACTAATGCCGTAGAAGTTGCCAAGTTTTAACATTACAAAAGAAGAAGTATCGAGAAGAATAAAATGATGGATAGTACGTGTGATGTTTGGAAACAACTAGCAATAAAATAAACTGGTTTTAGTGGTGACCCTTTCGGGCTGGGTAGCTTATTGCAGAGTATAAGGCCTTTAGCGTTGAGAAGGCCTAGTAATTGGGTAGATTGTTCTTCCTCCTTCTGGCACTTTGTCTCGCTTTGGAGTACGCTTGACCATGATCTTAGATTCGAAGATTTAGAACAATTGCCATCTGACCTCCGTAACCTTTGGACTTGTCCAAAGGTTTCCCTGGAATCTATACCATTTATATCATGGCTACACAAGTGTAATACGACTATGTAGTAACATAATGTTGTTTGTTGTAAGTATATATATTAAATGAGTGTCTAGTGACATTTACTCACCTTTTAATCACAAGACAATCAAGTGTTGTTTAATATAATATGAATAAATTTGAATATAAATAAATTCAGACCAAAACAGCTAAAACCGCCGACCTTGCCATTATATTGCGGGAGCGCCCACACTTTATAATCAGTTGTTTGATATACTCGTACTCGATTTTAATGTCTAAAGACCATACGTATGTATACAATGAAATCGAATAAAAAGAGAGAATCTTTTTTCAGAAGATTGTAAAAATTATCTAATCTACCGACTGTTTTGGTTTGATATTTTTTATTTAACTTTAACTTTGTTTTTCTCATAAATCCTTACACACCATTACCCTTGTCTAATAATACAGCTACAAGAATTAATACAATTTGAACATTTTCGAAAACCGTCTAGTGGTTCGCTTTTCTGACTACAAAGTTTCGGGTTCGATGGCTGATGGTTTCGGTAACATTTGTACTGGGTCATAGATGTTTTTAAATCTACTTATTTGAATATGTTAAATTGTTATCTAGTCGCCATAGTACAAGATTTTATTAGTTTGGGGCTAAATAATAAATGTGATTGTTGGACTAATTGAGTCTAGAGATATAATTGAATTTAACATCTAAAAATATAGGAATTATTGTATTAATATCTGTTCGCTTTTTGCTTTATTTTCTATTTTACTAATTTTTTTCTGAATTACTTAGTGACCATTATTTAAACCAACAAACGCATTTACATTTACAAGATTCACACGTACGAGAAGATATCGTCAAAATCTTACAAGTTTCATCTTCCCTCTGTGACCTCTTAATTGCAAACAAGAGGTGTATCAACCCTCCCATTACGAACTTAACCTTCAAGACAATCTGCGTCTTAATCTCGACTTAACTTGGAGTATTACATAACTTCACCCTGGACAACTTGGGAGACAAACAGATAAGGGGTTAATATTGTGATGAGGTCAGTTGGTAGAAAACTATTACATTTAAGATATTTTGTAGACAGTGTTACCAAAAAAATTTTCTGTCTATTTTTACCCAGGCGACTGGTTAATTCTCGTTAATTTGTTTAAATGGTTTGTCTGTTACAAAACGCATCCACTTCTGCCAATTCCCTAGAAACTACACCGTGCTATCAGCGATCAGACTTGCTCAAGTGCGATGCAAGATAACATTTATTTCGCAACTTCTGCACTTTGGCGAAATTGGTTCGCTTTGTTTATCGCTGGTAAAGTGAAGGTGTTCTTAACAGATATAAAGTGTATTTCAACGAAAGTTTTGTTATTTGATTGACAGGAGTTTTAACCCTTCTAAAAGTTACCAGCTTTTTAACAATAAGACCGCCCAAATGCAGTTTTCAATGTATTTCTAATAAGAAGGTGGCAATGGACTTCAAAAGTCTGATAAAGATGATAAAATGTATTTCCTAAACCCTATTTGCTTTGTGTGTGTGCAATGAAGTGTATCTTTCAATCTTTGTCGAGTAGTTACCTCAGCACAGTTAAAAAAGACACGTAGGTTTTTCATTGTTATTATATTTGTATTGGTATCATGTGTGTGACCGAGCGGCATCTAATCCTTCAATAAGTTATTGATACTAACTATGCTGATTTAATGTATACAGTGTGATTGATAGAACATAAAAAAATGTTATAAAACTGTAACTGGCTCACTCCACACTTTGGCTATAAGTTGTTAGTGGAGTGTGCAATTGAATTTAAATAAAATAAAATAAAACATTCGAGAGGCGAGGGCGAGCTCATACTGGGTATGTGCCACTTATGATTATGAACAATTTTTACCTTAAGCTTGAGGACCTAAAGTAAAATCCAAAAATACAGATGTCTTGATAAAGTTACATTCGATGAGATTAAGATGTATCTAATTTTATTTACACTTTTGTTTATAACAATTATAAGTGTAAATTATAAATGATTTGTATAAGAAAAATAATCAAAAAGAGTATTTATTTTGATTTGAATTAGCTTGAAACGTCCTATATGAATTTTAAAGATTTTTGTAGAGTTTAGAGATTTCTATTTAAATTCTAAAAAAGTTAGAGAAATTAGGTAGGTTAGATACTATTTTAAGCCGATTTAAAAAAATACACTGCATCATTAATTATGATAAAATATAGAGCTGTAATACGTGCAGACGAGTAAATGTTACGAAGTGTAACGACGTCTCTTGCGATGCACCTCTCACCTCAAGGAAGCGTTTGAGAGGTGGCGCGACTCAAAGAGCGGAGAAATTCACTTCATTACCGTCTTACAACCTCGTTGCTGGTAGTGAGGGGCATTATGCGATGTTATCGACGTATCGAGTTTTTTTTTAAAAATCCAGATTTTATAATCGGCTGTAATGAGAATCAACAACAACAACGTTGGAATATTGATAAAGACCCTGAAAATGCCATTCTATAAGGCACTCTGACGGGCATAAGATCGAGATGACTGGAGGGAAGGCTCACCATCTCTCTCTTACTGGCTATATATCCCTATATAATATTGTCGCACTCTTTGCAATTTATATGTAGTAGCTTGTTATTAGCTTCTAGTTGTTAATTTCCTATAACTGTAGTAAATTTATAAGCTTAAAGCTATCTCAAGAAATGAAAATAAAAATAAAAATAAAAATTAAATAAATAAATATTGGACAACATCACAGACATTGTTCTGATCCTAAGGTAAGTAGCTAAAGTACTTGTGTTATAGAAATCAGAAACAACGACGGTACTACAACACTCAGACCCGAGATATAGAAAAGTATTTTTTCTACATTGATCGACCGGGAATCGAACCCGGAACCTCAGAGATATAGCGACACCAAGTTCGGTATACTCGCCTCTCGGCTATTGTCACTATGTACTATCAACTTAACTGTCAATATTTACCAGATTTTCTATTGACAGTTGATGGTTTAACGGACGAATAATGTCCGTTACACACACAGGAAGTTTACCTATTGTTCTCAATGTTGGCAATATCCAGAATTAATCAAAAATATAGAAGAAATGTCATGAAATTAATAATCACAAGTAATACACAAAATACCAATAGATTACACTACATTAATGAAGGTGCACTTTATAAAACAAGGATTCATAAATCCATCGACAAAAGTATTAAACGATACGATAATTATATCGATAATGACATCGCGAGCACATTATAGATATAATAAGCAGACGCTCAAATTAAAACAATTACTGAAGTCTGAGAGCCCTTGATTTATATCAAAATTAATAACAAACTAAATCCAAAAAAAAAATAACGAACTAAAAATTACTTTGCGAAGCCGAAAGTCACTCGAACTATCATCGCCGTAGCGAGCGGAACAAACTACCGGCAAGTGTGTCGATTTCCAGCATCGTCGAGTAGTCTAGAAAAAAATATTCTCCAGTCGCAAGTTCAGAGGGAGGAGGGGGGCCTCCCGCGGACCTCCTTAACTGCTACAGCGGACAAAAAGAATGAATGGATCCGCCCCTTAACGAATACACCGAGCGGCATAATTCATACTTAGAAAAGTGCAAGGAGTTGACATGGACTTTTTGTTTTGTTATATATATTTTTAATTACATTCGTGTTCCGTTTGTGTGGGGTTTTGAGCGTGTTTAGAATGATGGCGAGTTCAGCTGGTTAATTTACTAGATTTTTAGGGTTCCATATCTCAAAAACTAAAAAGGAACACTTCGTTGTCCCGTCTGTCTGTTTGTTTGTTTGACTGTCGAGATAATTTTTACCTCAGAAAGCGTTTCTGGAGGTATTAAGTTGAAATTTATCAAATGTATAACAATCAAAAGATAAGGTTGTTTACAACTTTGTATGCCGCATTGATATTTTCAAGGAATCAAAACATACAGGTTACTTATACTTACTAGACCAATGGTCTAGTAGAATCGTGCAATTTGGCAAGAAGCAATGTCCTATATTATAAGTAAAGAAAAACGTACGAGAACAGTTAATTTGTAGCTGCATCACAAAAAAACAACAAAAAACTTAAAAAGCGGTAAATATCTTCGAGACTCGAGTCTATAGACGAACTATTTGATACCTACAAGAACCCTTAGTGCGCGAGTCCGACTCGTACTTCGCTGGTTTTTAGGGTTCCATAGCCAAATGGCAAAAAACGGAACCCTTATGGATTCGTCATGTCTGTCCGTCCGTATGTCACAGCCACTTTTTTAAGTCAAGAGTGCTAGGATGATGGAAGGATACAAAGACGGAGCTAAATCGTATTGCACCATCTTCTAAAAAGAACAATTTTAAAACTGTAATAAGTGCATTTATTTTTGAACATGTTCGGTAATTGACTTTTGCTTTATTAAATGTTAAATTGTTCTAATTTTACATTTTCTTATATTTTCATCATTATTTTTCCATTTCCAAAATCTCCGTTAGTGTGGCCGCGCCCGCTCGGAAGTTAAGATGCGTCGCTTGCCACGTATAATTTTTTCCACTCTCTTTCAATTCAACCCCCTATCGCCCCCCGCCTCAACCCTTCGTCTGTCAATCTTAACGGGCCGGGAAGGCCCCGGCATTACAGGGTTCAGAACAGACCAGCGGTTTATTTTCATACTTTTTAATAGTGATTCGGAAGATCTGTATTTTTTCACTCGATTGGAAAGGGAACATGAAGTTTTATTGGGAATGATTTTTTTTGTTTATTCGCGTTGTTATAGTAACCAAAAATATTAGACTGTGGCTGGTTGCACTATTTATTGAATGAAGAAGGTTTGAAGTAGGTAACAACTGCTACAATAAAAAACTCTAAGTGCTAGATAAACCAAGGATATCTTAAGAGTTACCAGGCAACGAATTTTAGCAGGTTCAGGAAATTTGGCGTTTCCAAGTACACCCAAATTTGAGCCAATTTAGAAAAGTTTGTTTGCTAAATTGACCCAAATCGGGAATCTCTCTCTCTTCGCGATCAAAGCTAAGCTCTGCGATACTAATCGAGATGTCAAGTTACATCGGTATTTCTTATTTACATCGGTATATTATCATATGTATCGGTAAATAATATGGTACCTCTTTAAGAAACAAAAGACAGTGAAATTGTATGCAGTGCTCTAATGAGTGTCCAAATCAATAGACAACTGCAGTCTATTTAAAAAATGAATCTCTATTTCCCTTGGTCATCGCATCACGCGTGAACGGATGGAACAATTTTACTAATTCTTTTTTTGTTATGTTATTTATTGTCAGGAGAAGGTTCTTTTAAAAGAAAAAATTAAGAAAGTTTTTTAGGACAGACCACGCGAATACTTTTTATGAAAGACCACGCGAACAAAGTCGCGGGCAACAGCTAGTCAGAAATAATATTCAGAAACTTGACTACCTGATTGGTGTATTGTATGTATCACTCTTCATTTGTCTGCAAAGCAATCCTTATTTGAAAGAAGAGTCATTTATCTAAAAAAAAAACGGTAAATAAGATTACTTATATATACGCAAATATGAAATCTATATTTCCCTCAAAATAACTACAACAATATTACTTCATATTATTGTTATGACCGAAATCAGCAACTTAAATAAATTGTCAAATCGAGTCATTGTTAAAGCATGCATTTCTTTAGCGATTTCAATGTTGAATGCGTATGAGTTGATACGCATTACGTCTTTGTTTATTCAACTTACGTAAGTTAATGAAAATTTGCGACATGAAATACGTCAGTTATGACGATTACCTACACATGTGGTTTAAGTAAGCGAGATATCAAAATTTTGATTATTTTTAGGTACACAAAATTGTATTTATACTAGTCATATACTTACTTACCTACTCTATAGCATTTATATATTCGTTTGTTTCCTGTAATAAATCGAAGCACAATAGGGAATATGCATATATTTTTATTTGGTCTTAAAATAATTAGTTCATAATTAAAATTATTAAAACTTAAAGAATTTTCGAAAAATATGGATAAATGCCTGATTTACAACCCATTAAAACCGCGTGCTAGACAAAGAGATCCGACATGTACCGTGACGTCACAGTACACGTCCGCCATATATTTTTAATAGTAAAAGTTGTTTTAGAAAGAGGCAGGAGGAAACTGTTCAGGTTCAACTGTGAGGTAAAATCAATTTTGTTTTCAATATTAGCACTATAATTTGATATAATTTCTTATAAATATAGTAAAAATAATATGTTATTTTCGTGCATATTCCCCATTCATTTTTATAAAAGCAAGTATCAGTTTCCTCTCGTCATCTCAAGTTCTAGTTCGTCCGAGCTAATCAGAGCATTGTGGTTGTTTGACGACGACCGGCCGGGAGAAAATAAAAAGATGCAACTTGCATACGCGTGAGGGCTGGTAGCAGTTAGTATGTGAATAGTGGTCATTTTTGAAAATGACTAGAAAAACTGGGTACGAAGGTAATTATGGCGATGGTGACACATATCCCTTTAACACGGTTCGCGGCAGAAGATTTTATTAGGATCTTAGTAAACATTGTAGTAAAAAAATGACAGAACAGAAGTAATTTATTTAATCACACCACCCCTGGTAGTAGCTCTAGTTCTGTAAAACGTTTTCTCATATTTACTCGAGTAGTTTTATAAAAAAAGATTGTAAGTATTACTTGTGCTATCGGGAGATGTTTCATTATTCAACTACTTTTTATATCGTGACTGATGTAATGTAGGTATCCCACAAATGTATTGATATTTGTCCCAAATTACGTAATTTGGGACAAAAAAATTTAAAGTTTGGTAAATTACGAAATTAAATTTACTTTCTACGTACGTACGTAGAAAGTAAATTTAATTTCGTTTTGTTACAGTAAAGACTACAAGACTTGTAGTCTTAACGTAACGTCTTACGTAATACTAGTTACTACACTACTTATATTATCAAATGGTTTTCGTAGAAGTGATTCTGTTTTTTACAGAATTCTATCATGTAATTTTTTTTTGGTTGAATTTTATGTCATTTTTAGTTTTTCTGTAAAAACCCGAAATTTAATGTTTGACAACATCTCGAGTCAAGATACGTCGCCGAAGGGGCCGCCCTGCGATCCACTACGTTGTACAAACTTACAACAGATAAGGGCCTGAAGGACCCCCCAAAAGGGGTAAGACAAACCCCCTAAGTTTGCCGCCTAGACTTTAGTGGAAGAAAAAATAAAGAGGGGGATGACTATAGGTTATATTGAAGCTTCATCTGCAGCCTTTACAAATGAGCAGACGAGCCTACATTTTTCATATAGATATAAGGTAGTAGTTTATTTTTGAATAGAAATAAGGGACCGAGCAGTTTTTTGAAAGTTAATGAAAATGTTTTAGTTTTGTTTGGTGGGATTTCATCTTTGCTTATTAAAAAGGTAGTTTCTTAGTGCAAAGATTGATTCTAGGATTCTCTTTGCAGGTACTTTTTGGATACTTATCTACTAGTTTGACTAATTACATATCAGATTTAGAAAATGTTACCTTATTTAAAACTAGTAATTAAAGAGTGCTTCGCTGTTTCATCATTTCAGCCATAGGACGTCCACTGCTGAACATAGGCCTCCCCCAGTGACTTCCAGATTGGCCGGTTGAAAGCGGCTCGCATCCAGCGGCTTCCTGCAATCTTTACCAGGTCGTCTGTCCACCTTGTAGGTGGACGTCCTACGCTGCGCTTGCCGGTACGTGGCCTCCATTCCAGAACCTTTCTGCCCCATCGGCCGTCAGTTCTACGTAGCCATAAAGTATTCGAAACTGTTTTTTGTTTTAAATTTACACCTTATTCTTCTCACAAATGTATCTTTTGTTTGTTTTAATCACGCAGCTTAACCTTGTCTGCGGTAACTTTAGGCAGACCATTGTTGGGCGAAGAAAGTGGTCCGCTCTGATAACTGTGCCCGGCTATTGCGTTACTATTGTGGTGCGTATTGTGTCTGAATCTTACCTCAGGGTAAGGCGTCGTTCACAGGTACAGTCGGCGAGATAAGTGTGCAATGGTTTTATTTTAGAGTCCGATGTAAAGAGTGGTTTTATTGTTTCGTCTGAAATATACTTTATATTTAATAAGGACACGATTAGAACCTAGCAACACTGAACGTTGAGAGAAGTAACAGTATATTATTAGGGTTTTAGAAAAAGTCCTTGAAATTACACACAGATTAATTGGTAGTTAGAAGGTAAGTTTGATTCTGCGATAGTTTTAAATGTTAAGTATATTTGAGAGATCTTATGTTATTTCCTACAAATCTAGATCAGAACTAAACTTGAACTGCCAGGAAAACTTAGAAGTTATTCAGTAAGCAAATTCGTTGTCAACCTCTACGCCAAATCGCTCTTAGAACATCTACAGTCTTACGCAGGGTGTAAAAAAGAAAAAAAAACACTCCCTCAACGACGCAATCAGTACATACGGTAACTTTGCTAAAGAGACAACATCGAAATCGTAAAAAAAAAAAGTTGTTGCTTCATACATTCACGTCGAGGTAGTACGTGTGTGTAATGGACCATCTAAACATTTTTTTTTTTCGATTTTGATGATGCTCTTATATTAAAAGTTCTTGCATATTATGAGCAGCTGATTACATACACCTCGTAAAGCCGAATATAGCCGAAAAAACAAAAATAGTGAAGTTTCTCTAAAAAATGAAGGCAACTATACTTTAAGGCCGGTTGGTTAACCACCGCGAGTGAACTTGATACATGACATTGTCTGCCCTTTCACGCGCCGGCACTCTTTGCACCTCCGCGCCTCCGCTGCTTTCTTACTGCCCTTTTTACCTGTCTCCCTAGGAAAGATCTATATTTTAAAGCACTGTAACCATACGTGTGTTTTTTGGAAGGTCCAAGTGTGTTTTGAAAGTGTTTGGCTGGGATTGTTAGTTTGATGGCTAAGAGAATTCTTCTAAGGTCAATACTACAAATATCTGTGGGCATTTCAGACATTTGATTGTTTCTTTTGTTGGTGGTTTCTGCTGGTAATTGTAATTATGCCGAAATTACTTATATATTTAGTAAATAGGCCTTCTTTCAGGCACTTATACATACACGTTCCAAAATACAGCTTTGTGACAATATTTGGCTTTACCGCAATACCGCTTCAGAAACTATAATGGCTGTTTGGAACTATAATGAATGCCTGGTGATGAGAAAAAACCGCGAAAAAAAATCAGTTACCCTTCAGTTCCTAAATAACGTAATGTTGTAATTCGTGCTTTTTGATTTGACACCAGTTTTCATTTCTAAAAAACTTGATTATGTGCGGTCATAAAAAATTCACAACATAGAACCCTAAAAAAGTTAGAAGAATGAATGCAATATGTAGGAAAAAAAAACTATCGTAAAACCAGTGTTTACGGATCCCGATAAAGTACCAGAAAAGTCTTCAAAGAATCATAACCACATCATTAGGCCAGTATTTCTAACCACTGGGCTTTCCAATAAACTTCAGCATCATTCTCGCCGCGTCTCTGCACAGTGGTTCGTCTTCATTTATTTTCCCGTAATTTACGTTTTCCGCGGCATCTGAACCACGCACCGGGGTGGGGTACACTTGACCACCCTAACCCTCCATCGCCTCAAGAACAACATCGGGGTTTAAATGCGGTCTCAGTAAACAGTGCGGTAGTTGGTAGGTGAGCGGATTTTTTAAAATTTCTTCTCGTTCCAAACGGTTAAAATTCAGATTGGTGCGAATGTCTGAATAAAAAACTGTCGAACCATATCCGAACACCGTTATGGCATTACTACATACAGTAAATTTATACATAATTTGGTTGTGAGAAAGAACCAAGTGTGAGTCGGATTCGCACTACGATAGTTCCGATTGTACCATCGTACAATATATTTCTTAGCACGTCATACATACGTCGGAAATATGTCGAATTACGAATCATTGGCTATCTTAAATTATAAACAAGGTCTTGCGATCCGCCCAGGCTTTTTACAGGTGCACAAAAATTCACTCTCCTCTATATAAATATATTATTCATCATCATCATCATCATCTCGGCCACAGGACGTCCACAGCTGAACATTTCGAACCCGCAACCGTCTAGTTTTTCTAGTCCGGAGCGTGAACCACTACACCAGGCGGTCGTCAAATAATAATACGTATATTTTCTTGTTAATCAATGTATTTATTCACACCCGCGTATTCTTACGCGATTATAATTGGCGGGAGCGCGCATTAATTATTCATTAGCACCTCATTTGGCGCGCCTTGAGGAACGCCAGTTAGCAGGAGGGCGCCACTGTCGTATTAGGTGCTTATTTTTTAATTGCCGCCGTAATCGGGCTTAGCTGAATTTAATTAAGATCGAGAGGAAAAATCAGCCTGGAATTGTTGTGCAAGAAACTATAAATTCGTACATAATTAAGGATGTATGTGATAGTGATAATAACATGATCAATAACATCGGGGCCAAGATACAAACATTGCTTAGTTTGGGGCCCACAATTAATTTTAATGCTGTAACAATAACTCTGATTGTTTACCATAAGTTATCCTTAATAATACAGTAACTGAGTTTGCGAAAAAATATATTTTTCATTTTTATTTCTACATATCTACGGTTAAATGATTTTAAATTATAGAAGGTACAAACTTCGGACGTCAATTCGTTTTTTTTTAATTATTTGTTCGAGTCTGGGTGTTCTGGGAGACGCTTGTAGAAAAAATACATTGTCTGGTTCTTCGTAACACAAGTGTTGTCTGGCAGATATTTATTTATTTATATCTTATTCTAAATGTTAAAGATCTGAAGACGTATTTTCAAAATATTAGAAATGAATTTTGAATTCGAACACGAAAACAATGAAACTGATTTCTATAAATTGCTCAAGATTTTACGCATTTTTAAATCATTCGAATTAACACGTAATTGCTATTAAATTGAATAGTGGACTTATAGAGGCTGATGATGATGATGATGATTTAATTAAAATTTGTAAACTATTCTCGTTTTACGCAGAAAATATTATAAGCGGGAATGCAAAATTAGTGGATTTTAAAAACCGGTAATGAAAGTAAATAAAAAGTTATTATGTCTAATCTCTGTCAACCATTTGTTTAGGTACTTGTTACATTCTTGCGTACTTTCAACAAGTAAAATACGAAAAACGAGTGGGTTCACGGAATTCAATATATAATAGTGATTTTAGGGATTCGCATGCGGATTTTTCGATTTCGTATGCGGATTGGAATTCAAAAAGACATCTTCTGTAATACGTTTTTATAGATTTGATGAAATTGGACGATTATGATAAAATTTAATAAAAAAAAGCTTTAAAGCTTTGAAAATAATCCTTAATTTTAATTACAAGAAATACACAACAATTCCATAGAAACGTGCGAAATATTTCCATTCAGACGGAATACAAGCTAATATTATTTTTCTACAACTTCAAAATACAAATATAAATAAATAAATAATAAATAAATATGGACAACATCACATACATTGCTCTGATCCTGTGATAAGTAGCTTAAGCACTTGTGTTACAGAAATCAGAAACAACGACGGTACCACAACAGCCAGACCCGAGACAATATAGAAAAGTTATTTTTCTACATTGACCGACCGGGAATCGAACCCGGAACCTCAGAGATAGCGTCACCAAGTCCGGTATACTCGCCTCTCGGCTACGGAAGTCGTAGGAATATACCTTTGTCATTCGTTCATCCTATTAATGATGATCTTTTTTACAATTGATTGCAATATTTCATTGATACTCAGTAATGAATAGTTATTTAATAGCCAATAGGCTGCCTGAAAAAGGAAAATAACATAAAACGTAAACACTGATTATCATGACCGAGTGAGTCAGAATGGCGTAGTATTTATACCTAAAGAATTTTACGAATATGTAAAAACGTTTAAACGAAAATGTAGAGATGTTTTTTTTTGTTTTTATTAATCGTCGATTTGCTCTTTTGTGCTTTTTGTTTTAAGCCCAAATAAAAAGAACACTGACCGATTGACTGACATAGATACAACGCGGTTTATTTTCAACCGACTTCAAAAAAGGAGGAGGTTTCTCAATTCGACTGTATGTTTTTTTTTTTTGTATGTTTGTTACGCGATTACTCCGCCAATTATGAATCGATTTTAATGATTCTTTTTTTGTTTGGTAGATCATACTTCAGAGGTGGTCCCATATAAATTTTATCGAAATTGATTTAGAACTTTTTGAGAAAATCAACAAATATATACCCAGATAATATTTTGGTTGTGGTTCTTGTTACCTATCTTCGACAAATATGAGCCGATTTTGACGATTTTTGTTTTATTGAATAGCTTATACTTCAAAGATGCTATGATAAAAGTTTGAAAAATAAAAATCACCCCTAAGGGTAGGAAAATAGGGGATGAAATCGGTGTTCAGCAGTTAGATTAGGCACTAAAAATAGATGAAATAAGTACATTTTATTAAAAAAAAAAACCGACTTCAAAACACTGAAATGCTAAAAATAATCCTAACACTTAAGTACCTAATCAGTTACTTTTGGAGTCGGTGCAAACAAAAACATTGAATCTCTCATCGGCTGGCACCGACTCCAAAAGTATCTGATTAGGTACTTAAGTGTTAGGATTATTTTTAGCATTTCAGTGTTTTGAAGTCGGTTTTTAAAAAAAAATAAAATGTACTTATTTAATTTATATTACAACCTCGTGGTCGTTCAGTGGTGGACTCAGTGTCCAAATAAGTCTTGCTTCTTGTCTGAATGGTTTTATGTAAATATATTTTTATTATTTGTAGTATTTATCTATTTTTGTTTACTTTTCCTAATAAAAATGATTTTTTAACTGTCTCCTCTGGTAATTGTGCTTTTATTTTTCTTTGTATAGTTATGTGTGTCTAATAAAACCTTTCTCTCTCTCTTTCCTTCTCTCTCGGTCGTCAGTTAGATTCCCAGAAAGAGCTTTTTTTTTTAGAATGTATGTACGAATTTATACTATTTGGGAATCAGACCATCGGATTCTCTGGGTTGATGGCAATTTTCCTAAAGGTAATAAAAACTAGATTTGTCGTACCATCAGGATGATGGGCAAGCGTGCCACGACTGGAACGGTACGAAAAGCCAGAAGGAAGAATAGTAACATCTTTATGACCCGACTGACGTAAGCGCGGTAATTCGCCATGAACGTAAAAGGTACTGAGTTCGATTTCCCGTTTAGGTCAATTCAAATATGAAAACTTAAGAAAAAAAACATTAAAACCCAATGATGACGCTCCCTTCTCCTAATTGCCGTGCCCTACATACAGGGCCCATAATGATCTGCAGATAAAGATTTGAATCTGATCTTTTCTAAATGGGCTTGAGTCTGGGTGCGCTGGGAGACGCCTCTGGCTAAACATATTCTCTGGTACCTCGTATCCCTGGCCACACACGGGCCACGCGCGACAGCCACAAACGCCGCCACAATTAACGCTGCCACAAACGTTGCCACAAACGTTGCCACTTGTGGCTGAAAGCTGCTTCCAGCTTCAAATGGCAACGTTTGTGACCTTTGGCGGTGTGCGGTGAGGGTTCCCAAGGATATTGGTTCCTAGCTTCGAGACCATGATATTTGGTATGATGCAAAACTTTAATTATACCTAATTTAATGCCTAAGTAAGTGACACAAGTATTAGTACAATAATCATACTTACAAATTTAATAAATGCAAAAGTTTGGATGGATAGATGTTTGTTACTTAATCACGCCAGAACGGCTAAACGGATCTGGATGAAATTTGGTACAGACATAGATTTTAGTCTAAAATAGCACACAGGTTACTTTTTATCCCGGAAAAATGTACGGTTTCCGTGGGATAGATTTGTTTTTCAGGATAACCTGACCTAGGCTGTCAACAAGGGATCGACTTGATTTTTTGTATAGTGGTAGTTTAGGGGTCAGAGAATGACACTACACACATGCTACTTTATTAATTCACCCCCTAAGAGAGTAAAATAGAGGGTCACAAGCTGTATTCCACGCGGGCGCAGCCGCGGACACAGCTTAGTATCTAAGTACTTTCAGAATAATTTGTCTCAGACTGGACGTATTTAGGGAACTCTTTCTAAAGTACCCAATGGGCTAGTTTCCTAAAAAAACTAATTAGTCCGTCAGTTGGATTAACAGAAAATATTGAACACGTATTTGTTCTTTTCTTTTTCAAAGAAAAAATGATGAAGATATAGCCCGTTAAAGTTCCGCGTAACCTTGCTTGTGTCGCAAGGCGTGACGTCACTCCCAAACTTTGATGCGCTTTATCTTCGTCATTTTTGTTTGGTTAACACAAGACAAAATATGGGTCCAATATTTTTTGATAATCTAACGACGAACTAAATAGAATAATCTTTTTTTGACCCAGGAAACTAGCCTATTGTCTAACATTCGAACCAAAATGCATTTGCCCCCAGAAACAAAAATAACATTTCGACCAATGTCATGGCTAACCTTTGTTTACGTCTATTAATATCTTCTCAAGTTCTTTGTTCGTGAAACTGGAATACAAATATCCGTTATTATTACTTGTAAATGCCCCCGCAACTTTTGAAAATATACCTTAGTGGGGGCTTTTGAAGTTATTATGGACAGTACTTATAAAGAAGATCGTGAGACTTCAGCTTCATTCGTATTTTAAACGAGTTGGTGTTCATAGTAATCAATGTTACCATTTTAAAAAGATCCCGAGAATTCATAATAGAGAAATATATTTTTGATTCGTTTCTGCAAGTGTTGTTACATATTGGACGGTAAAAAAATGGTATGTATAGGTTTTTCAGTATTCCTTACAAACTGCGATTAGTAAATTTTGTAAATAAATTTTTATTTATGTAGGAAATAGTTTTCTGAATTGACCGAACCGGTAATCGAACCGTCGTCGATAGGTACTTTTGCTGACGTGTGTGTGTGGCTGGTAAATCATTCTAGACTTATAAAATATTAAGTCTACTTTCATCATTGATGATCAATTAGTTAGGACATATTAACTTTTTTTAAAAATGTTTATTTTACTTAGCTAGCCTAAAAACAGTCGGATCCGAATTAGTGTCAAAACCTGATAAAGAAATGATTTTTCACGCCCAAGCTAGAACGACGCGTGCGCACGACACGTCACGGCCAGTGCCGTCGGAAGCCGCCCCGGAACTCCGGCCACTCAATCCGGAATGATTAGTGTGTAGAATTGTGTTTTGTTTAGTATGCTTTTCTAAAAAGTTATGTTACAATATCACAGTGTATACAGGGCGTCCCATAACCCAAAGATAACATATTCCATACATCGCGTCGTGCTGAACAACTTTTGTTAAGGACTTTTAAAAATATGCATATATTTTAGCAAAGAGTAGTAGTAGCTCAGTGGTCGGAGTCTCGCCTCACTGAGTCGTGAGTTCACAACAAAACCTGTACCTCTGGATTTTTCAGAATCTATATACGGATTGATACCATTTATTCGGCTGTGTAAAAAACATATTATAATATCAATCAGCAGTATCAATCTAAGAATTTAGAAAACTTTATCATTTTCTGTATCTTACTAAATTGACGACTGTCTGAAGTAGTGGTCCACGCTCCGGACTACAAAGCCTGGCAGTTGCAGTTCGAATCCCGCAAGGGGAAAATGTTTGTGTGATGAGCACCAGCATTTGTACCTAAGTCATGGATGTTGATAAAAGTATTTTTAAGTATGTTTATCCGTTATCTAGTAGCCATGATACAAGCTTCGCTTAGTTTGGGGCTAGATGAGTGTGATTATTAAAATGATTTATTTATTAATTATTTAAAATTTGCTGTTAATCATAAGTTTCATAATTGTTACACCTATGCCATATTCTATGTATTATTTATATTATTAATTTGATTTGCTCCATCTTTTATTTATTCCAGTATTGTTCCGACTGGCCTCATCCCGTTCGTTCCCCTGATTCCGCATCGGTGGGTAATTAGCAACGAGCGTCGCGTGCGCAGGCGCAGGCCGGAAGCGCGGCCGGACGCGGGAGTGCGAGTCCTGATTCCTTCCGGCCATCCCGTCTGCGCGCGAGTCGGAGAGAGGACACCGCGGACAGCGTGAGGTCTATCGTTCTTTTTCTTTACTTAAGGCCCGTGTAGTCGCCAAATGTAAATTAGCATGTGGTTTTAAAAGCCTACTACTTAAGACCCGTTTGTCTGAAAATTATTTTAAGAATATGCTAAGAATTGTGAAAACCTACACAACATTCTGAGCAAAGCAATTGTTATTACTACTTGCTGCTGCATGCTAATTCTTTTTCTTCTTTTAAACCGCTTGACCGATTAAATTTGTTCATACGTCGATTGATAGACCAACAAAATAGCGACAAACTGAGCATAGGATTTTTTATTTGAACAATGGCGTCCATGCGTGCGTCCATTTTCCTTAATTTTCGCAACCTAAAGACGCCTGTCGTAACAGCCACGTTTTATTGCGCGCTGGAACCGTATTTTAATGAGTTTTCGTGCTATATTCGTACTAATATTCGTCAAGTCGATAATTTAGGGGCACTACTCACCTTAAATGCCCGTTCAAAAGGAGGTCTATTTATTGGAAAACTCTTTTACCTAAAACCTACCTTTCTCTAGAAATAATAAAATAAGTGAAATAATTTAAACTAATAACTAGGACTAATTTTGATAATTTTTATTTTTTCTGTTTTTGAAATTTTATTTAATTACATTTTTCTCTCTATTTTATCATAACGATGTCATGTATGAAAAAAAATTTTTTTTTTTCAAAATAAGATTGCATCCCGAGAGGCGAGCATACTAGACTTGGTGTCGCTATTTTTGATAGCGGGTACGGTTTCCGGTCGGTCAATGTAGGAAAATAACTTTTCTACATTGTCTCGGGTCTGGGTGTTGTGGTACCGTCGTTGTTTCTGATTTCTGTAACACAAGTGCTTTGGCTACTTACCATAGGATCAGAGCAATGTATGTGATGTTGTCTAATATTTATTTATTATTATTTAATGGTTAACTAAATAATCGGTATGTACCTATAGACTAGATTACCTACTTTATAGAGTGAGCGACACCTTCATTTGCTCAGTGTACGCTTGTCGCTTCTACTTATCGCTTGTACCACTCAAGCAGGTCGTCGCCCCTGATCTTTAGCACAGAACGACTGGTGATCGTTTTAGTGATCCCTATCAAAATGTATGATCTGAACTTTTAAATGAATACAAATAGTAAACAGAATCTAACTATTTTCACGCTTAAACAACTTAAAACACCATCAAAATGTGTATTTTTTTCTCCATAACTTAATTCTTCTATATTTTTTTGTAGCTAAGTTTTTTTTTCTTTTTTTTTGTTTAGTTTTTATGATAAAAGTAATTTATAATGCATTTTGAAATAATATGGAGCTGTTTGTATGTTCGTAGAAAGTTATCTCTGGGTATCCGATACATTTGACAGTTGCACTATTCATAATAATGTTAAAGGCTATGTTTTATTATGACGAATTTTTTAATCGGTAATCTATTCTATAGTAAAATTAAAAGTTGTGATGCTGCCGGTCAAATAGAATATTTTATAGAAAAAATATTTGAAATCTTAAAAAAAAAGTTATTTCCTTTTTACTACTGGCTGAACCAGAAATTGGCAGAACCTTTTAAAATTTCCGCACGAAAAAATTTACTGGGACACGCACTACTATAAAACTTACATGACAATAATGTAAAAAGACATATTTATCTCGAGCAAGGCCCAATTCAATAATGTCGCGCTTACACTTGACGCTTTTTTATTAAGCTCGTCATGTCGACTGAGTCACATCACCCGTTATTGTTTATAACCGGAGACCTCTTTGAGACCATTTGGGACCACACTTGTGATAAATAACAATATGACCTCAAACGGCCCCCGGGACGAAAGGAAGTGGCAAAGTGGCAGCGTTAAAATGTAAAAATAAATACAGTTTTAATTCGTGACTTATTGTCATGCCATTTAAGATTTAGAAAAAATCCGAAATTGTTACATTGGAAAATTCTGAACATTTCTAAAACGTTCTTGCGACAAACATTGTATCTCTTCGCCTAGAATTAATCAAGACAATTGTGCTATTCAATTTCAAATCATTATGGTCAGGAAATCCTGACCAATTAACTTTTTTTTTACTTACAACACTGTCAAAGGTATCAACATTGTAAGGCCAAGACACCCTCAAATCTCAACCCCGTGGGAGGCTACCACCTGCGCCGGCGTTCACACGCTGCGCGCGCGCTTCTCACGCGGTCCGCTTACGCTTCCTTCCTGTCTGCTGGCCGCTCGCGCTGCGTTCGGATGCAATGCGTTCCAATTATAAAAATGACATTAGTTTTTTTTTAAATAGTACCGTATAGGTAGGTATGTTGGCCATTTGGTATTGGTGGAATTTAGTTCTTAGGTTTGTGTTTGAGTTTGCGCGATGCTGTAGAATGATTGTAAGATTGGAACTGTCAATCAGTACATCAATATTTGTAACTTCTTTTTAAGATGTAAAATAAAGAGTATCTGTTTATTTATCTGTTGTTAGATTTTGTTATGTCAATCCGCCATGGTCATTGTAATAATTTGTTTTTCAATTGTGTTTTCATTACATACTAAGTACCTGCATTTAAAATATTCAAGATTTTCTTTTTTCTCTCTGGACTGATATCCGAACGCGTGTTGAAGGGTCATCTTGCGGGTGTAACTGAGGAGGGCCATAATCGTTTGCCGGCCGACCGGCTGCGGGGCCACCTTCCGGAGGGACAAATCTTTTTTTGATTATGAGAACTATGCCCGATGACACTCCGGGTGAGAGGGAAGGTGCGGCTTTAGGAAGTACCAGGAGATGATAATGGATTGACGTTTGACGGGACGGATAAGGAAACTTCTTAGTACGATACTTCATTTTAAAAGTTTCGCTAGTGAAAAATAAAAATAATGATCAAATAAAAAAGAAACTTTACGAAAATAAAATAAGATTGCTATTTTTTATTTTTCGTTGCACCTGGCCTTTGATTTTTTATTTTATCTAGGACAACCGAATCTTGTTTCGTTTTCGCACGCAAGACGTTTGAAATTCGAATGTCAAATATCAATTTTTCATACTGCCGCCAGCACAACCGCAACCACAGATTGCTCTAAGAATTTAAACAATAAAAAACTCACAATGTGGCAATCAGCGTCCGAGCAGTATTCCCTTACAGTTTCTTCCTCTTTACTTTTTCTTGCCACAGACTCCTTTTGTGTCGCGGTTAAGGAGTCTTTGTCCGGGCTGTCCCACGGTCGGTGAGAGGTCTAAGAGCAAACAGCCTTTGTTTCAATGCTACATTGTTTAAATAGGCTAATGTTCTCATGGGAGATTGGTAGGGCGCTTTCGACAGCTTTCGTGTACGTTATGATATTCTAGGCTTTATTTAGGTTAGCCACATGAGACAAAATAATGTGTTAGGCAAACTTAATCATTATCGTAAAACATTTTTTGTTTCAAATGCTGACAAGATAGTAAGAGCTAGAATTTTATTGCAAAGAAAACTTTTTTCATAAAAAATAAGGAAGATAAACATTTCAAATATAGTATAGGTAGCTAAGTACATTGTAAGAATGCTATTTTCCTATGAGCAAAATAATAACAAGCAGATTATGATCGTTGCATGCTCGCGTATCATTAGGGCGTGTCCTCACGGTATGCCATACTGCACTTTTATGAAAGACTCGCTAAAAATAATTATAAATGTGACTCTTTGTTTTACATGATATCTGTTTAAGGCATTTATTATACCAGCTTTCTAAAAAATATTTACAGATATATGAGTGTCAAAAAAAGAGTTTCCGGGAAAAACAATTCCGGATTTTTTAAAATTAAAATACAAATGTTGGGTTTCAAAAATCAAAGGGTAAAATTACTAACTGCGGAATTGTGCATGTTCATATTATTTTATAAACGAATACCTCAATAAATACTATTTATTTAGTTGAAATTTTGTTCGATAGGTATGGATTTCAATTGGTAAACTATTTACCATGGGTTGCATTCCAATTAAATGTAAATTATGTACAGATTATGGTCTTTTATAGCAAATAATTTAATATTTTACGGAGAAAAGTGACTGTGTATATTAAAGTTAAAATGTCAATAAATGTAATTATCATTACGACCATGATTGAAAACACAAATGGGTCTTTCAGGCACATAGCCAGACGGTAATTTAGTTTGCATTCTAATTGGACATTTGAGGACCGATAGATCCAATGACATATCTCACACAAGTCAGATGGCGTGGCCTCGTTATTAATTCCATAATTATTTACGTTTGGCCGCGCCCGCCTTAGTTTTAGCAACGGTCTGCCAAGCTGTCGCGTGGCGTACCGGCCGTGTCGCATCTGGCGCTTCTCGGACGCATGTATGCACTCGACTTTATTTCTAACGTTTCTTGGTTGTGTTCTAATTTGGAAATTTTAAGGTTTTTAATGATCTTTATTCGAAAAATAAATAATCAGTTATGGTTTTATTATCGTTATGTTTTTATTTACTTTTATTTACGTTTCTGTCAATGTGACGATGAATGTTAGTGACATGTTAGCACCGTTAAAAGGGGTGCCTTCGAAGAACTTTGTTTACTAATTAAAATTCACATTATCACTTTCCTGAAACCATATGTCTGATACGTTGCCATGTGTGAAATGACTTGGCAATTTCCATCTCAGTCTTAAGCTTCAACCAAACCAATAATGACTTTGGCTGCGGCGCTATCGTGTTCGAAATAGAGTTTAAAATTCACGTATCGATGACCGTAGGATCAGTTTCCACTCTACGCCCTTTTCAATTAAACAATGGCGTCTTGAAGGAAGCCATGCATTGTTCTATTTTCAAAGTTTCGAATTATCAGCGTCATGCTGGCCAAAAAGACCGTGAATAGACAAGTTTGAATTTCGAACTCTTGGGTTGATTAGTTAACTTTTTGTAGCGGACTTCCGGGTTCCGAATTCAAATTTACCGGAGCGACGTCGATGCGCTCGACCAACTCGATAGAAATTGATATTTGGAATCTTAGACGATCATTAGAGCGCCTGTCATCCGGTGTCTAGGGTAGCGGCGCGTGCACACTTAATTGCTTCATTTAGACCGATAATGCGTCGCTATGTTTGACTGATATGTTTTTTGCTGCGCTTTTTGAGGTGTTCCGCACCACCGGCAAAAATATCGATAGTAACATAATTTCTAATGATTAATACCCACGGCAGCGGAACAAACAAAATATCAATCTAGCAACTGCCGACTGCAATACATCACAATCACGTCGGATACGTAAACAAATTGGATAAAACTCATCATTTTACACCTAAACGAATTATTGGCTAGCAAATTTTAAGCTGGGCGGCCGGTGCGTCCGCTTATTCAAACAAAATACCGACCAATCACGATTTTGTGAATTTGAAATTTGTTAAAGCCCAGCGGTGCTACAGAAAACCAATACCTACGGTACATACACGTATATGAAACTACGCACGGGCTAAGCAAGGCCTGCGTAGTGTGGGTGCACCCTCACTGCTGCAACTATGGCTGTACCTACAGACGGTCACTCACACAATGGTATATTGCAAATGGGCTAGTCGAATGTATTCGTTCGCCCGCCGGTGGTAGGGGGTGGTGGGAAGATGCGTTTTTGTGCAATACTCTCCACTTTAGCTACGTTTATGAGTAAACATGTATAAGTGCGTAGCTGATAACGTCCTTAATACGCCGCGTAGTGGTGTGCGTTATTTTTTAGATAGTCAATTGCGGATGTCTGGGGTACCTAGACGTTTCGACTCTTCTTCTGTCTATGCAATTTTATTGTGAAAATTATAATAAAAGCTACTTTGTGACACTGCCTTTATTTCTTTAATCTGTGGGCTCTATACGGCATGTGCGGTAGGCTTTGTAAAAATAAACGAATAGGTATTTTTAGTGTCAGACTAAGTGGTTGGGAAGTCCGGGCGGCGTTCACACCTGAGCGGAACTCACGGGCCGATTCACACTTCTTTCAGCCTGACCCGCCCGGATGGAAACTACATGAAAGGCTGTAAGCCAAGGAAAAAATGGACGCAAAAAATGTGCAGCCGCCGGAATTCGGGTGACCGTTGCGATTAGGTAACGGTTACCTTAGTTTAGAAAACCTGAAAATTTCGCCAAAATCGTATTTGTTACCTAATCATAGTCAGGCGGCTAAGTAAGCCATTGGTTAAATAAACAATAAGGCGGTTGACCAACCGCACGTCAATGAGACTCGTTTAAGTCAATTTATTTAGATTAATCGGTTACACCGCTATCTGGTAGACACGACTCGCACACGGCTCGAACACAAAGCAAAACTGGCAATGTCCACTCCTCTTGCACGACACGAATTTCCACACACACAAACCCTAGTCCAGTTTTACCGCACACTCTGGTGCTTGTATAAAATTTATGGCGCACACTTTTGCAGCAGCTCAGCTATTGCAACATAGATCTGTGAAAGGGGGATGGAGCTGGTCAGCCATTTCGTGTCGACGAGATTTATAACCTCTCTGTGCGTTCCCGCGCTAACTTTACTAAGATACGTTTGCATCTGACAGTGCGTTGTTGTGATAAACGCTTCATTAATACGCAGTTTTAGTTGTAATAGCTGGTGATGGATATATTGCGATCGAATATTGCTGTAGGCTGTATGAAAGATTCCTTTGCCTCTAAAACGGGATATTAAAAAGGCAAATTGGCTGCTGCATTCGAAATTTCGTAATTCGAATTTGCACGCGCAACAAAATTTGAAAATGGAAGTCTACGCTCACGGTAACGCAGCCGTTGGGGGCATTATTTCAAAATGTACGTTAGGGGATGGGGAGGGGCCTGGGTCAGCCTGGCTGTTTGTCTATCGCCGCGTTTTCCCATTCACCGGGTGAATTTTCCGAAGCCCATTGCGCTTCCGACCCCACCGTGCCCCCTTTGAGCCGTCCTCTCTGTATTTTTATTAACGGAATTATAGCTTCTGAATGAGCTCTGCCTACTTATATTGATTAGACTTGAAGTTTTTATGCTGCCAGGCCAGGTATCGCGTTCTACGGAGAATATATTGGTTTTGTGATTTCTGCGCGATACTATGAACCGCTCCTATCGAGGAAAATAAACGCTGCTTTAATTTTTATGTATTCATTACAAAATTTATAGAGTTTAGGAGTCGTGTATTGAGATTTTAGCGAACATTTTATTTTTTTATTTTCATTTGGTACCATGATTAGAATTCCACAGAGAATGCTCGTACTAACTGTCAAATCGTGAAATTCAAAAGCGATTAGCACCACGTAGTTTGAAAATCGAACATGCACCAAAGGTTGGCTGGTTTTCGGCCAGTGATTCATGCCGCGATAGACGCGGGGCGTCGCGGGGCGCAAGGCGATCAGAAACTCATAACCACGTCAGGTCTTATCGGTAGCTAATGTTGGGCCACGACAAACAGGTACTACCTATATAGTCTGTTATAAATCAGAATACTTTAATAATTACCAGTTGCTTTTTGTTGCTACTTTCAAATTAAAAATGAAACTTAAAAAATAGTCAAATTGTATTTATGCAGTATTTATTTTGAACAAAAGTTGCAAGTAACCTAAAATAACATTATTTTGGTGTACACATATGCAACATAGGTTAATCAAAAGAAAAAATGATTACAAACAACAAATATACTTTGACAAAATGTCGTAAATGATATTCTTTCAGAATTTATTATTATTTACATATTCAAATTGAAATTTTTAACAAAGTATGGGTATCATTTACGACATTTTATCAAAGTATTTTTATTGTTTGTAATGATTATTTATCGATTGGCGTATGTTTCATAAGTGTACACCGAAATAAGGTAATTTTAGGTACCTACAACTTTAGGTATACCAATTAGGTTCGATGCCTTTTAATGACATTGACAGATGATATCAATAATTTAAAAACCTTTTAAATAAAAATAAAAAAACCCAAAATGTATTACTGTTTAATATTCAGTTAACTCAGAGTTCAAAGGATAATAAGTTTTCTTTGTGGCTCCACACACTACCTCGAATTTGCGTTACAGCTGTGCAATGCTCATTGATACACGATACCTATGCTTTTGGCGTTCGATATTCAAAACGTTGTTCTTGATTAACGTTTCGTTTAACGCTTTACGTTAGAATCGCGATTATAATCAGCCAGTATTTTAAATTCATAAAATCGAACACTAAATCTTAAAGCTCACGTTATTAAGTATTAGAACTTTCTTTCGTTTTTGTTCGAACTTCTTTTTGAAAAGAATATTTTAATCTGAAGTGGCAAAGGAAACGGCGAGGCAAAGGCCTTGTCTACGACATTCTTTTGTGTTTTCAAGGCATTTCAGGGATTTTGGAAACCTTTTGTTGCTTTGATTTGGCGCATACGCGAAAAGACGTTGTATTGAAACAAAGTGGCCTTTGCTAGAATATTCAGCCATTTTGCTTTAAACAAACTTGAGCAAATCGAAAATGTTTAAATTAATCTGTTAGAATTATACTTATGAACATAATAAGTTAAGACATACATTGTCTCGATTCAATAAAGTTGTCGATGTTACGTTATCCATGAAAATGGTGTAACTATCAGCATAGGGCTATGGTACTTATCTTTGACTTGGTATATTAGAGTCAGTTAATAAAATCAAAATATTCTTTCTATGAGCAAAATGCGTTCTATTCAATGAATTGTCTATAACATGGTTTTATAATACACAAATGCCAAGTGCCTACTGCCTAAACTAAGGCAGTTTCCCCAAAAAAACCTGTCGCAATTTCAGGTTCGACTTTCATAGGCTAGGTTTCTATAGATGCCTATGCACGGAAGTATAGCGCATGGCGCACGTCTGATTATTCGAAAATTCATGCGCTGTCCACCCCTGTCAGCCCGCAGACAAAATACGGGTATGCACGAGTTTCGACCGGTTTTATCCGGACCAAGCCGCCGAAAACCGGTCTGAGCTAGGGGTGTCTTAAAATTGTTTTTTTGATATTTTTTTATGACTGAAAAATCTCATGTGTGCAATCTTTACCACCTAAAATATTCACGTCCATAAACATAAATTTATATTAAAACATTTTGCGTTTTTATGGTTTCCATTAATTTGTCAACTCGAACCTATATAAATTCAGGACATTAGGGTTGTCTACTAGTATTTTTTTCTTCTTTAAAGGTGTAAAATGGGTCTTCGTCAACCCTGCTCCGCTTCCTGTGACGTAACACTGGCGGGAGCGAACGCAGTTTTGATTATTCAATATGTCTTTTTTCGTGTAGCTACGTGCGAAGGCAAATACCTATGGTTGAACGTCTGAAAAACTAATAATCCACTCCTTTTCAGTTGCCACTATCAGATTTACAGTTCAATAGTTTTGTGTGGAATTGTAAGAAATACGCTACGTGTGTATCCTTAGTTTTATATTTTACAAAAATATAGGAGTTTTCGTAATGGTTTTTCAGTTAGATTTATGATTTTGTTGTTTAAAACTGATAGCTATGTAAACTTATGCATTCACGATAATGCTAGTTTATTATATCAAAGAAACTATTGACTTAAAAAAAATTCTCAACTGCTTCTGGTGGGATTCGAACCCATGACCTTCCGCCGCCCGTGCGACTGCTCTTCTACTAAGCTACGGAGGACATAGTAACGTTGGCGAATTTCTTCAAGTGTTTATAGTTGTTTCATCAATGACTTGGATTTTATACCCACAGATCCCACCAGAGGCAGTTGAAATTTTTTTTCATGTAAAAATGTTTTTCGTGGGTAAGTCAATAGCGACACAGTCCGATATATCTATATCAATACAAATATATTCGTGAACTTAAGCTACAAACGAAGTATACGCATCAAAATATAGTGTCTTTTTTAAATTTATGATTGGCTTTTTTAAGATAACCGGCTTTGTGAACCTTTGGGTATCATCACACGTTCATAGTGATGTGTCGCATTGTCGATGCCTTTGCAGTTTATATCTGACTTACAAAACCCCAAAATTATGATCAATTTGCTTGTTTTGGTTTACGTATCATCATCATCATTTCAGCCATAGGATCTGGCTGGATCTGGCTTCCTGCCACCTTCACCAGGTCGCCTGTCATTGCGGGTGGATGTCCTTCGCTGCGCTTGCCGGTACGTGGCTTCCAATCTGGAACCTTTCTGCTCCATCGGCCGTCAGTTGTACGTGCTATGTGACCCGCACACTGCGACTTCAGCTTGCTAATCCGTTGGGCTATGTCAGCGACTTTTGTTCGTATGATTATAGCTAACTTCTTTTCCGAATGACTAATTATACGATTGTTTTTTTGTAGAATAGTAAGGAGGATATGAAAATTGATCCCATAAAAAATGTATACAGTTTGAACCCAATTTTCGTTATCGATTGATTTCTTATGAATCGTGTTACCTTAATGAGATCAATCACACTAAACAACTAAAAAAAATATGTAAAAGCGACTGCAATTGAAAAAAGGTGTTCAATAGTTATAGAATCATCATTATACTTGGCCCGCCTCATTCGTCATACATGGATAAATAATTGCGTTACAATCATATTGAAGTTCTTTCTTCTTTTAAAACTAAGACGTTGCGAGTTTAACACTTGGCATTCATTAGGGCACCTACAGCTTAGAGCCATTGTTAACTGATAATTGGTTATTCTAAGTTTGTCATGTGCTAATGAGTAATGGAAAGTTGCTAGTAAACAAAATTATATAGAACTAATTTCTAGAGCTCACCATTAATATGATTTTAGACTCTTATCCGGTGGAAAATTATGCCCGTGGCCCCGATTGATCTGCAAAGAGAAAGAACTAATTATTATACATATATAAAATTTATTTATTTCTATGAATAATCTATTGAAACATATAATGGCGTTCTCACATACTCGTATAGCAGGCTTATATTTTACAAACTTTGCCTTTAGGCTTCCTTTTTAATCCTTTTTTTTGGCTTGTAAAATACGAGGAACAGAATCTACGATCCAAACCTAACTTCCATTCTCTAGTCGATCTCTTAAGATGTAAATTTCTAAAAAGGCTAATTTTCTCTTTTATTTGTCTTAAATTTAAAAACACATAACTCTACCAACCTCTGTTTCATCAACGGTCATCTTAAACTTGACGTAACTTCAACAATGTTTTGCATTTTATACTCAAACTATTAGAACTATTTCAATTAGCAAAACCATCATTAACTAAAACTATAAAAAACATGCTACTTTCTTATCAACGAACTAGTGTAAAGGCTTTTTATTATGATGAAAAAGATACCATTTTACGTAAATTAACATCTATCTCAAAAATACCACCTTTAACTAAAACCAATCAAGAGTTAAAGCGTTCTAAAGTAGCACCTATTCCTCGATCGATAGAAGCAACGCCGATATCGATCTATAGGGGCCGCCACGTGCGCGACCACCCGGCGCGGGCGCGTGCGCAGATCTATAGATCTTTACACTTTTTGTGAGCCAATTGGGATGAACATGGTAAGTTAGTTTACATTTACACAAAAATAATCAAATTAAATGAACTACATAATAACTGACAACCTGTGCCCGCGGCTTTGCTCGCTTAAAATACAGCCTGTCATCTCTTAGGGGATGGATTTAAAAAAACCCATGACCTTTTTTAGCATGCTTTCTTCCTACCAAATTTTATCAAAATTAGGTCAAAGGTTTTGCCAAGTCAGACATATTTAGTTACTATCTCATTTATATTTTTGGTATTTATTTACTTTTTTTGCCTCTCTTCTTATTGTTTGGAGTCTTCTGTCGTTGTTTTGATGCGCCTGCGCCTGGACAATCTGTCCTGGGTTGTAGATTTAGGCAATAAAAAAAATCACCTTGTCCTAAACTCATAATCATCCGACTTGTAGGTACACATAAAAACCTCCAATAAATCAGTATAAAACCGGAGTATACACATTTACAAATCGCTTCCTGTTTTCAAGGGCTTTCATCCCTTCTGACAATCAGCTCTTTGAACCTAATAGGCAGTAAAACATGATGTGGACTCACGCCTCTACACCTGGTTTCAAACATCTTTAAGTACACTCATAAGCAACAAAGGTAGCTTCAAATTCAACGCAGTAAAGTCTACATTCGAATGTTCTTTGATCGTGACTGTACACGTATTAGCAATTGTGTTTGGGCAATTCAGTAATGATGACAGTTAAAATTTATTGCTACGGCACTTCAGCTGGTAATAGATATTTGCCAAGCGCAAATATGGAAAACATCTGTGAAGTGCGTACTAAAAGATGTTTAGCAACTTTTGGTTGGAATTTAGTAAGTTTAATGTAATTTGCATCATCAGCCTTTAAGAGTCCACTGGTGGACCGATGCTTCCCCCACAAAACGCCACAGCAAGTGACTCTGGCCCCCGATTCAGAACCCTTCGACAGTTAATTGTCAACCGGTAAACCACGTGCCACTAATGTTAAATCATATAGTTGGTCGACAATTTGTTACCGAACGGTTCTGAATCGGGGACCTGGGCCGTTTGCATCCCGGCTTCCCGCAACCTTGACCAGGTCGTCAGTCTACTGGTAGTGAAATTTTCAGTAAACCCTATTTATTGTAGGCTGAAGTGATCAGTAGCATTTCTTTGGTACAGCTTTGTCTGACAACATTTTTTTAGTCAATCATACACTGATTTAGCCAAACAGATCATTTTCTTTTTTCGAAAAATTCTAACTACAATTTCTTTTTTTTGTCTCTACATAACGGCTTATTTGTGCACGCATAAAAAATTAGTAACATTAAGAAATACATAGTAATGTATGTTAGATTGGACTGGCAGAGTTTGGCTGTAGAGTGTGTAGAGTGAGTTGATAATAGGGATTTGGGAGAGGCCTTTGCCCTGCAGTGGGAAAATCTAGACTACATAAAAAAGTTATAATAAATAATTTGTTTGTTGTTGATCACAATATCGATTATATGACATCCAAAACTCAATTACAAATGTTAGTGCTCATGATACAAACATTCGCCCTTCCAGGGATTCGAATTTGCGACCGTTTGACTGTGGTCCGACTACAAGAACAAAGCAGTCTTTCAATACTACTTGGTTTTTAATTCAGATGTGTAATTCATGTAATCTTCAAGGTTAAAAATACAGATGTCAGATCAATAAGAAGTCGAAACCGAACATTTATAAAAAATATTTTGTGCAAAACATTAATCCCAACCCAGTTCGACTGAGCACGTAAGTACGTAACGCGATTGTAAGGTGGTTGTAAAGTTAGTCTAATAACTTAAGCCGATTTCGCCACTTTGATTTGTTATTATAAGTATATAATATCAATTTTAATAGTTATGGCTTTGACTACCTATTTTTTAGTAAATGTAACAATGTAAGTACGTAAACACTTAGATACCTACTAGTATCACGGGCTTAACCATGAACACTAAACATTACCTAAGCAGTGTTGTTTTTATACCACTCTTTACAATAAAACAACGATGTAGTAATACTGTTTTGAGAGCGCATTAGGCAAGAGCACTTACGAGTGCTGATAAGAACGTAAAATCTTGAAATACTTTGTTTTCCTACTTTCTTCTACTTATAGAGTTATCAACTCTACACTATTCTACCTTACAATAATTAAATTTCTTGTTGAAAAAAATATTTTTTAATTCTTTACGGCACGAACAGAAAAAAGCGCCGCGGTCACAAAGCCATGTGACATTAATATTTATTCGCAGGCATGCGGGCGCTCCGAAAGGAATGGTTCTTCGAGCCCCTTGAGCCACAATGGCCTAAAATTGGTCTACTTGCCCAAATTACCACTATGCCATCCCGCATCCTTGCCCCCCGGGGCTACAATTAACTGTTTTTTTTTCGCACAAGATGAATTATGACATCGGAAGTTACACATTGCACTAAACCTGTGACTTTGTGACCGATCAACCGCGCCGCTTTGTAATGCTAAACGCCAAATTACACGTTAAAAAACGATTCAACTTAATTCAACCCTTTCTATCTCGTTACTTGATCGCTTTGATAAAGAATACAAGCTGTCAAAATATGGATGTATCGTGTCATTAGGGCGAGTCCACACGCCCACTTGTAAGACGGTGACGTCACGCGCGCACCCAGCGGAAATGACGCAAGAAGGTCGTCCGTCTTGAATGGGCGACCGCACACATTCTTAGATGTTACTCGTGTGTATGTGCGTCCGTGTGAATGAACGTACGCACGATTCCAATTGAGATTGACGGCCAGACTGACTAGTTTACAAACGTCTGGTACAAGCGACATGAACCTAATTGAAAGATGTCCGTTAACCGGCTGCAAGCGAATTAATAGTCAAAAACTCGTAATGCACACATTTCAGGTGTTTCACTCGAGCGCACTTAGAACAATTGGACTCCAAAAACTGTTCGTCACTTCCGAATTATAATGAGTGTGTTGCGATGAATGACAGGGGCATCGGACCTTGTGCCAAAACCATAATACACGGGCGTTAGTTTTGCAGTTAAAAATTGGTTGTCAGACAGTTCTGAGCTTTGTTGCGAGTGTTGTAGTTGTTTGATTGAGTTTTGAGGGGTCTATTTTGGTCGTGGTGGTGTATAACATACCTTCGTATGTAGGGGAGCGGCGCGGGCAGGTGTGTGGCCTGGCCAGATGTCTTGAACAAATTGGTGTGCCATAAGGCTCGTGTGGACACCCCCTTACGCGGCGTGTGCCAACTTTAATTTTATGCTTGATTACGGCCGATCGGGGACGACTAATTAATAGTTATGAGATGAATAGCGGACTGAAGTTGTTCTGTTTCTTTGATTGTTAACGAACTCGAGCTCTGCTGTATCTTTTTTCTCCAATTATATTGCAGCAGTATCGGAATACAGCAAAAAATTTGTATTTTTTGAATATGTAATCAGACAATATTCTCTCTATAAGCTTGTAAATGGCATTGTAATGGAATAAGACATACATTTCTTTCGAGGAATACAGTTATAATCATCGAATGAAACGTCATGTTTTGTCATTTGATGTTTGATACTTGTCAGTGTTCCTTTATCATTGCACTATTTCAAGGCGAGTTATTGTGTCGTGTGGACAATTAAAAGAGATTACTTTTAATGACTGCGACAGTGTCAATTAGACAATGTTGGCCAACAAAGCTACTCATTACTATGAGCAAGATATCGCATAGGATGTGATGAACGCAAGTAGTTAATCGTTAATGTACGGAAGTGCTTTATAGTTTCCTGGCGGACATGTTACAACAATGAAAGTATTTCAATGCAATAATAAATACTAATTCAAGTAAACTTATCTTAAATTAACCTAAAACAATACAATAAATTACAAGAAATAGTAGGAAAATTTTGACTGAACTCATATATCATATTCATTGTCATCATCGCAGCCTATTGCAGTCCTCTGTTGAACGTAAGCCATGAGCGCCAAAGAGCTATCATATTATCTCATGAAATTTATTGATTCTTCAAACTTTACGAGACTCGAGCTATGGTCATCAACTCGTTCTGATTCCATCCCACCTTCTAAATCATCTATGAACGGCCGTAGCCAACCTGGAAGCTGTTTATACCGATTCCGCTAGCTTGATTAGGTGAAGGTTGCGAAATGGAGTACTGAGCATATCGGTCACATTATGTTTGCCCTTTATGCCATAGGATAAAAAAAAAATTGCCTCAAAAATCCTTCCATCGACCAATTACCGCGAAGGCGCAACCTTTCCGTATTTTTCCAACAAAAACTAATCCTCCATTTTCGTCCTCGTATTGTCCACTGTCCTCACTCGCTGTAATCAAAGGTACCTACGACAAAGCGCGCTTTGAACGTCCTACCGGCCGCGTGTTTCATATCTCTGTAATTGGCTTTCGATTCGTTTTGAGATGCGTTGTTTTGTTGACGGTACGGTTGACAGACAGTACAAATTTACTTGGTTGTTGGTAATCACGATCCGCAGTTTTCTTGAGCTTGAGGTTTAGCGGTATGTAGAACGCCTTTTGGCAAACCGGCTGAAAAAACGAGTTAAGTGGTGTGAATTGAACCATAGTTACCTATGCCTAACAGTGCATTCGGGCATCTTTTACTAATTTTTGGTTTTGCGAATAACATTTTCAAAATCTTATCAAGAAAAAAAAGCAAACATGCTCACACATCAATATAGTGATGTATTTCTTTTTAATGCTATTTCATGATTCATTTGCTATCAAACCTCTTTGACTTAAAAAAGTAAAAGAAATCTTAAATGTAAACGTCATAACCGTTTAAGATTCGTTCGACATTTGAAATTAACCGCCAAATTCCTGGCGTCTGTCGCATTGTCGCCCTCGCGCGTGGATCAACCCCCGCTAAAGGTGCGCGCTAACGGGGGGTCGACCACCCTATTATCTTTAACATTTTGAAGTCTGTTTGCAAGATAAAGGCAAGGGGAGCCGGGGGGTGATTTTCTTTATTCTTCACCCGGATTTATTATTATTTTTTAGATATTATTACTATGATTGTAAGCGGCGCGTGCGCACATGTCCCTAAGAGGGGCCCTAAATGGAAGTGCGCGTAATGCCCTTACTTGTTTTGTAGACGCATTGTTCGAGGATTATTGGAGGTTACTTACTGATCGTTAACTTTTTATATTATTACTTTGATAATTTTGCAAACAATATGTAAAAATTGGTTAATAAATCTTTACCAAGAAATTATTGCGCACCTTGCGTCATTGTAACATAATTTCTTTTACAAACCTTATAAAAAGAAACACCGGCGTGTTATTCTTCTTACGAAAATCCCTAAGGATGATAGATAGATACAAGTTAAGTCTAATGTCAATAGCTATAGAAGCGAAAACCCTAAAAACGTCTGTAAAAACAATTTTGCACATCTTAAGCTGGCCTACGTCTATTATTCAGTTAATAGTCTGTATCACAGTAACAAAGATCACTACTGCTCGCCTTAAACTTAAGTGTTGAATGGAAAGACGAACACGCGAACAGCTGATTTTACGCTCGCACCTTACGTGGTTTACGTTTCGTAGTAAAATGTCATCAAACTAAAGTCAGTTTTATTTCTTAGAAGTTACGATTTCAAACGTCTTGAAGGTGCTAAAGAACTTGTAAGGCGTTTTTAGACTACTTTCGTTTCAAAGATTTTGTTTTAATTTGAACCTTCTGGACTAGTTTTTAAGTATTTTTTAAACTGTGTTAGTAAAAGGCACGTGTTTAAAAGATAACATCAATGCACATGTTGTTTGATCCGGCGATTTAAATTGTTTGTGGGCGTATCGAATGTCTACGTGGTTTAAAGTAGGGGGCGCTAAGATCTTCCGACCAGGTGGCGGCTTCGGTCATCTGGACAAGAGAAGTTGACTTCCGTGTGGTTTTTTTAAGGTTTTTGTGACTGATTTTTAAGGTTTATTTATACTCTAGTGTGAACACTACCCAGTTTTTATATCAGCATTATTTTCATGGTATGCCTCGGGGCATACATCGTTTATGCCCAGTTATTTATTATTTACCAATAAATAAGTATTTGATCCGTAGTAATATGTTGAAAAGACAAGGATTTCTATCTCTAAATTTATGATAGCAGCCAAGCTAGAGACAGAAAATGTTTATTGTAAATAAATAAATAAACAATAAAGTACTTTAAACTAAAAATCGAAATATAAATTTATCAAAATAAAGTAATGAATCCAATCGAATTAATAAAAAACCAAATACTTCACAATGTTATCCGTCTGTCAATTGATACAGACGCAAAATATTAAAGTTTTCGATTAATATGCAGACGCTCTCGAAAACTGCAACTACACCAAATATCGAGCACCCTTCGATCGAGCAGGGCGGTAATCCTGCAAGGATCGTTCTATCACAAAGGTAGCCCCTCGACACCTTTGACCCAGCGCACGCGCAGCTGCGCCGAAAGATGGCGGCGGTGGGGGATGCGCCGATCGATACCGAAGTTTGTTGCGCTTGCGATTATTACCCAAGAAGTTTTGCGGCAAATAAATGGTAAATTGATCGCTAGCATTTTCTTATTCGGTTGATTTCCAGCTAACTTTTAAATCAGATCAGTTATATTTCTAAGTAAAAAAAATTTGTTGAACAATATAAAATATGCTTCAAACAATACATCAATTGTTATAGTCTCAAAATATGGTACTATCAGTGTACTAAACAATGAGTTTTGCCTTGGACGTCTTTCAGCACACCCAGGTCCGAACCAATTTAGACAAGATCATTTTCAGAGTTGACCCGAACCGGGAGTCGAGCCCCAACCAAGGTGAATCACTGCGCCATTATCTCAATAGGGTCGGTAAAGATATAGTACTTCGATTAGGTTTATTTAGGCGAACTGCAGCTCTCATTCCTAAAATAAACATTTGATAGCGGTGTTTTAATTCATAAATTCTAAGCATTGATTGGTGTAAATCATTAATAATTAAGCGTCATAATATCACCTTAATTATTCCATTCTAAGCCCAAATTTCATTCACCAATACCCCAAATACTGTTGCCTTTTTATTTATTTTTTAACTGCCATTATTTTACCATTAATCTCTTCTCAATTACATAAAAAAGAATCACCTTCCTACCGAAACCCAATACTATTCGCATCAAAACAATAGCAAAAACGGACAATCATCGATCAATCGCGGAACATCTTTGGCAAAGAACATGCGCGTGCGCAGATGCCAGACGCATCGTCGAATCATCTGCGGAGTTGAGGGCATCTTTAAAAAGTATTATTTGCACCCCTATAGCTTTTGAATGAGGAGCTGCTAAATGCAAATTTATCGCAATATTGATTTCACATCTGTCATGTGCTCCTGTGCGCTGGTTAAGTTTTTAAGTTCAGATTATTAGATCTACGCTTAACGTATTGTCATAGAATTATGCACTTGTGTCTGTTGTTGGCAGAAATATTTTGCATATTTTATGTCAATTTTAAAACCAATAGGCTGACCCTTTTAATATAACACGGCAATTTTTTGTAGTATACCTACTTATTTTAATTTTTGGAGAATTTAATATACCGACAGATTTATTCATTACACATGATAAGTTAGCACTAGATTATCCTTTTTTTGTTTATACTTACGAGTACATCTAACATGCAGTCATTGTATACATTTCAAAATAGAAAAGATCCGTCATCCCGAAAATCTGCGCGTTTCAATAAAAGAATCAAACTCACAAGGTGCGCGCACGCGACATTTCGCCCCGGAATAGGCTAAAGGTGCAGTCGACCCCTTTCTCCTCTATTATTACCACTCCCCTAGAGCTACGGGTCTTATCGAATCTCCCTGAACGCGCTAATCTTCGATATTGTTTGATATGTAATAATAATTTTGATGGTGACTTGATTTGTTTCGTGTGGTGTGTAATTTGAACTGTCAATTTGACTGTAGGAGAAGTAAACTTACTTATTATAGCTGGATACTTTTCATTTACAATTACCACATTTGGTACTGCATAAAAGCATATAAGTATTAATTTAAATTCAGTTTATCTCTTATTTTTTCTATTCAACTCTGTTATTCTCTGCTCTGATAGTCTATGTTTTACTTACACAGAGCATAGACAATATTGCCTTTTAACACAGCTTTAATTTCTTCGCTAGCTTTACATTAAATAATTTCATCTCTATTTGCATCCCTTTTTTTATTAAAGAAGACAATTAAATCGATTGCTCTAATTCCTCACGCTAAGATCTGTGCAAAAACTTCCCGATGCGGGCAACATGTGTGCAAGGTGTTCCCACAATAGAACTCTTTCCGAAAGGTGCAAATTCAAGTAGGTCATCTTGATATTGAATTTTTTCTTCAAGATCTGTCGTGTCAGCCCCGGCGTCCTTTACCTGTATACACGTGGTAAGATCAAGGTGCATTTCAAAATTATCTTTGCAATTTATCATATTTGTATTGGGTTGAATAGACAATTTAATTTGAAGATGGTACATTTTTTGTTGCAGTTTTGCGAAACTCTATTATTAATGAGAAAAATTTTGTGGATGTAGTGTTGATTCTGAAATAATTCATTACCACAATTTTGTAGTTGTAGATAATGTTGAATTTAATTCTCTACAAAGACAGCTAATAGTTTGTACAGACAACGGCAGGTCAACCTACTCAAAAAGTTAAAGGTCATTGAATTGATTTTCAACTTTAAGTCCGACATGTAGAGATCAATATCAAATGAGAAAATTTGACGTTTTGTTGTTTTGTAGGTAAACAAAATTAGGAAAGAGCTAATCAGACCATTTTAGAATCTTCTGTTTTACCGTTGTTAGTTAAAAACTACTTGACGAAATTATACAGTATGTAAAATAACAGAATATCTATTCTCGAAATTTTTGACAACTATACCTGGGACAAGTGATCCAGCTGTGGGCGTCATGGCTAAAAGGATAATGAAACCAACAGAGGGCGTTAACATAAGCCTGTTTATCTACATCATAGCCACAATCAAGGAATAGACAAACTATTGGAAATGTGTAACCAGCGACACAAGTGATTATCATAATAACTGTGTTTTCTCTAGTAAACTCTTGAACTTGAACAAATATACAACATTTCAATTGTTTCTCAATCTAGACTATAAGTTGCGGTATCAGATTTGTCAGGTATTGTGTCTAGTTGGTTCTTGATTGTCGATAATTATAATAAAAATATCAACGTACAAGTGTGTGTAACCAAAAAAGTGAAGTAATTCTTAATTGACGACATTAGTTGATATTGACCGTTCGTTAGACCTCTTCCTAAAGATTTATCAGTAAATACACATCCAAAGACCAATCTAGCACGAACCTAATTGATTAACAACACCGTATCAAGGTTACAGCGATTTGTGCCACTGTGTCACAATCACTACCCCACAATCGATAAAGTTTGACGTCGCACGCGACTCTCGAACACTGCCAAATCAATTACTACTTTATCTTATTAGAATAAAGTTTGATTTCAATTTACATTTGGAGATAAAATCAGAGACAACCAAACTTATTGTGAACCTTATCACCATGCCAATACAGTTTTAAAATTCAATCATTATAGTTAGTAATAGCTTCCCATGGGCCATCTGTTTGATTTGTCTTGAGGGCTGCCACCGAAACACGCGTGACATTAAATGAATCGCAACCCTTGAGCGTTTAAATATTTTTGAATTGACATTTAGAATAATGTTCATCATCATTAGGGTTACAGTTAGGTTATTTATTTATTTTTTCAACAGCATTGCTTATCATGAGAGATACTTAGTATATTTTTATTGCGCAATAATTATTCACTATATTGTGCGCATTGAATTGAGTTCTATTCAAGTCATTTTTTTTTCATAAGTTGTTACTCTACTAAATTATAATGTTGGAGATATTACAACGATATAAGACTGATTTTCATTAAATCAATAATCATAATGAGTATTAATAGCTTAAAATCTATCCATAAAATGGTTATGTTTACTATGTAGTAAGTATATATTTAGTTACGTTTCTAAATCAAAGTATTTACATACTCGTAGTTGGTTTAAGAGCTATTGATAACCATAAGACCAAATGATTGTCTTCCGACTCTATGAATCACTAACTAGACGTTAACCGCGGAACAAATAGAGACAAAGCTTTTAATGTTATCGTCAATAAACATTAAATCACATCTCCCCTTTCAATTATACTCCATACATTCATTGCGACACGGTACAAGATATAAATGATAGCGGGCGGGTATCTTTGTTACTTCTTGTTATATTTCTTATTCTTATTTTAATTTGTATAAATATTTTTTTATTTTGTTCTGAGGCTGTTGCTTAACTCGCATATTTCCTGAAATCTTTTTATATCTTATCATCCTTCAATAAATGTACTTTTTTCTAGACAGATTTGCAACCTGAAGTTCAATATAAATTAGTTTAGTGGTTTTGTTGTCTAACGATAGGCTGACTGTACTTTGTTACATTGTCGTATTATGTACATAATTGTTGATACATAATGTAGTTTGACTATGCTAACATCAAAGTTGATTAAGATACCCCATTGCTTGCTTGATATGCTCTGTTATTTGGTGACAGGCAGTTTGTCAAGACATTTGAAGAACTGCCAATGATATGAAATCCTTTGTTAATTTCATGTCAGTTGTAAGCCACGTGAGAGCATAGAAAAAGTTAAAGCAAAATATATATGTATATTTGTTTCGGGTCTGTAGTGCGGTAGTTCGACTTGAAAGCTAAGGATCTCGGGTTCGGTTATCGGTTCGGGTTCATTCTGTAAGCGAACTTTGCTAAATTTGCTCGGGTCTGGGTGTGGTGAGAGACGGCTATACCAAAATTTATTGTCTGTTACCTCTTGACACTAGAATGTTGATTCCTTCGAGACCTTGTCTGATGTAAATCGTCTAAAATATGTTTTTTAAATTAATTTATTATTGTCATTTTTTTTTTCAACACGAGTAGGAATACTCCTTAATCACATTTGTGTTAGCTCAAAAGAGACTTACAAATTCTACAAGTTCTTAATTCTAACAAGTTCTTTTACGAATTTTCTATCCAAATAATAAATTTGTTGGTGAAAACGCCAACCGCTCTCAACTCGCAGCCCACTTCCCCTTGCACAAGACAGGAAGCGGTGAGTGCACGCGCACTCCACAAAAGATGAGCGGAAAACATATAATTACGCTATCACATAACGGAACCGTGATACTATCGACAAACGGATAAAATGGAGACAAGTGTCTCACTTGCCGTTTCCTTGCAGTACCGGGTGAGGGGCTTATTGTAAATCTACACCATTTTAAATGTAGATTTCATTGAATACTGATGTCGGGACAAACACGTAATTACGTTGTCATGTTTTTGTTGATGTTAAAGACAAGTGTCTCAACTTGTTACATCCTTTTAAACTTGTTTTAGCATTAATAGTATTAGTGGGGGAATTTATGGTAAAATTATATGTAAAAAAAGTCTTATTTTTGCTTTGTATGTAACTCCAATAAGCTCCAAGAAAACTGGTTGCGATGGTATGGCTATATTAAAATTTTATTAAAAAAAATAAAACAGACTTCAAAACACTAAAATGCTAAAAATAATCCTAACACTTAAGTACCTAATCAGTTACTTTTGGAGTCGGTGCCAGCCGATGAGAGATTCAATGTTTTTGTTTGCACCGACTCCAAAAGTAACTGATTAAGTACTTAAGTGTTAGGATTATTTTTAGCATTTTAGTGTTTTGAAGTCGGTTTTTTTTTAAAAAATAAAATTTACTTATTTCATCAATTTTTAGTGATAAATCCTAATCTAACTGCTGAACACCGATTTCATCCCCTATTTTCCTACCCTTAGGGGTGATTTTTATTTTGTAAACTTTTAGCATATTATCTTTGAAGTATAAGCTTTTCAATAAAACAAAAATCATCAAAATCGGCTCATATTTGTCGAAGATAAGTAACAAGAACCACAACCAAAATACTATCTGGGTATATATTTGTTGATTTTCTCAAAAAGTTCTAAATCAATTTCGATAAAATTTATATGGGACCACCTCTGAAGTATAATCTACCAAACAAAAAAAGAATCATTAAAATCTATTCATAATTGGCGGAGTAATCGCGTAACAAACATACAAAAAAAAAAAAAAAAACATACAGTCGAATTGAGAACCTCCTCCTTTTTTGAAGTCGGTTGAAAAGAAGACCTTAATTCATTGGCAATACAATGCTCAACTTTAAGTAACATGGTAGTAGGCCTAGAAGGCGGCCTAGGTTGAGTGTTATCAATAAAGACATCTCAGCTGTGATCTCACTGAAATAAATGCCAGGAATAGAGCGGAGGGAGGAGAAAGAGCATAGGGAAACGGACTCTGTAACAAGACGGGAAATACGCTTGGAAGAAGAAGTTGTACGTGACTTATATAACTGTAAAAATGGCCCGAAATAATGTTTCGACTACACTATGTTAACATATAGAATACCAAGATACACCTAGAAGTTTACACTCACATAAAATCACTCTTATCTTTTTAAAATACCCATCTGTTCTGGAATGTATTGGACAATATATGTTGGACAAATCACATACATTGCTCTAATCTTATGATGAGGAGCTTAAGCACTTGTGTTACAGAAATCAGAAACAACGACGGCACCACAACACCCAGACCCGAGACAATACAAAAAAGTTATTTTTCTACATTGACCCAACCGGGAATCGAACCCGGGTCCTCAGGGATAGCGACACCAAGTCCGGTATGCTCGCCTCTTGGCTAAGGAGGTCGTCGAGGAAACGAATGTACCAATCAATCGAAAGCATAATATTTTCTTGCCTTGTATGTGATTAAAGTCCATGCTAGTTGACTTGTCTATTAGCCTATTAATAAAAGGTGCAAATTGTCGTGTCACTTATTGTTGCATTTAGTTATTACATTCATAAGGCCTCCTGATCGCCCTCCGATGAGTGTATTACAATTATTGCACCTGATGTACGGATAGGAAAACAAGTACTTTAAAATGATAAAGTACGCATTCAGTTTGTAGCGACATCTATCTCGCCACAAACGAACTAAAACCGACGTATCCTACATCGCGATATTAAAGTTATCGGAGCGATTGAACCATATCTACAAGAACCCGACAAACAACCGTCGGGCAGTTGCCCACCAGACACAACACCCGTCTGGTCGGAAGATCTTCCCTTTTCAATGGGGGATGAGGAACTCAACACCCTGTTCCTCTCACCTCCAAAAGTTTATAAAGTAATTTTGATGTAAAAAAAATATATTTAACATTAAATGTGCAGTAGATTAAAAAAAAAAGAAGTTTATTTCGAAGTAATAGGATATACGACACCATAAATGAAAGATAAATTACTTCTGTAAACACAGATTTAACTTTTTTTAATAGGCATTTTTTTTGTATTTGTTAGATTTGTACTTTTATTAAAAAGGTAAGACAACCAACAAGACAAATAAATTAGTAAAACAGATATAGGCTAGAGACTAAATGCTGTCCAAATTAGTTACTTTAAATTATAATAAATAGATTTGACTTCGTTAAGCTGCTTACAAGTAACGTCATAACTATGCATTCTAATTAAAAAGTATGTCAATTGATTGGATGGCGGTGTAATATAAATATCCCTGTTGATATAAATATCTTCTTTTTCACTTATTTTGACCAATACCAGCTTGTCTTATTAGATTTTATTATATTAATGTTGTCAAAATCTATTGCAGTCGGTACTCAGTTCCTGTAGGTTCCGCATTCTTCGGTGCGTGACGGAAACCGGAAGTGGCGTGGTTCGTGCGCTATGGCCGCTTCCGCAGTCGCTTGTTGATCGCGTTCCGATCTTGTTAACACGTGTTTTGGCGATTACTTAAGATTTTAACCAAATAATTTGCAATTAGGCCTAACTATGAACTATGAACTGGAAGTCACTGGGGGAGGCCTATGTTCAGCAGTGGACGTCCTATGGCTGAAATGATGATGATGATGATGATGATGAACTCGAGATAAGCAATATTAGTTTTACGTCAAACTTTATACAGAAAAAATAACACAAGGTTGAAATAATATTATTTATGTGATCAAAGTTGTTTTGAAGGAATGGAATTTGTGAAACACACAAAGGTTAATATCCCGTTTGTACGTCAAATGTGTACGGTTAGACATTTTTTAATTTTTATTTCGTACTGCAATGATTTGAATAGTTGGTTTGATTTTGTAAACGTACTACCACTGGGTATTTTTGCGTATAATTAATATTGTCTAAAATATTAGAGATTAAAATAAAATGCCTAAATTTTTTTACGTTGGTCTTTGTTATATTAGGTTAGGTACTTGAATATCACTCGAAATATTAATTCGACTAGGTATTTAAGTGACGAAACAATACGATCGCAACTTGGTTGTTTTTTTGATACTATGTGAATCCTACTTCACAGAGAATCTCTAAAAACCTACATACATCTACGAATTTCATCATTTCAATTTATCAACGAAGCTTTGCTGAAGAGAAAGGTCGTGGGTTCGAATTCCACCAAAGGCAGTTGAAAAACAAAGTGCAAATATTATCTCTAAATAAAAAGTCAAAATATTGTCTTCAATGAAATTGTTTAAAAAACGCCATAACAAACCGAGCCTCAATTGTATCAACCCTCTATTGCAAAATCAATTGATTTCACTTCGCAGTTACAATGGCATCCACGTGAACCGCATTAAAAAAGACGAAAAATAGCTCCATTATGATCGAAACAAAAAGTCTTCCCTATCGAGATGTCCACGTATCATGTCGCGATATAATGAACATGGCCACTCAGACAGAAAAAAAGCCCGTTAGATGGCTGAAAAAGAAGAAAAAACGCCCCTAAAAATACATCGATACGAAACTTGCTTACTCAATTAATCGATTCAAAACCTTAATCGAATGGCAAGTTCGATTCTTTGTTTGGTGTTTTCCTATTTTTACATGTTGTCCGTACTGCCAGTTCTAGTTTGTTTGCCAAAGAACGCATAAATACGTGCCGCTGTTTGCGAACGCAAACATCAAAACAAATGTTTATAACTACTGTGGATGCAACATTTGTCGAATCGATAAAAATAGTTTTTATAGCTTTCCATTCTGGGCGTTAACTTCACGTGTACAAGGCTTGCAAAGTGGAATTTTTCAGTCTCTGGCTGAGTGTGTGTCAAGTGATTTTAAGGCTAAATTCTGTTGCTTAATTTTCTCTATGGGCTCAACATTAAAACCTAATAAAATTCGCATCTCCATACTAATCAACAAAACTGTTGAGTCAGTCAGTCAACAAAAACTGTTGAGCTAGAATGTTTCTTCCATATACGAAAGTAAAATGTTGCTGCTGAAAAATTTATTTTCGAAAAAAAAAACGGTTAATGAAGTTAATTTTTGGCTTATCTACCGTTGTACTTAATATAGTTAATATATTTTTGTCATATCGTTATGTTATAAATTAAAATAAACATTCTAAAATAGAATATCATCTGTAAGTCGTCTGACAAATTTCCCTAGGTATACTCGTATATGTAAACCTTACTCGCATGCCAAGCTAGACACAAAATATCGTCCACATATTCTGGAGACACGCGCGTATACTGTCGGTTAATTTAATCCATGGTCGGTAAGCGCATTGTCAGCTAATCAGCCGTAAATTAATTATGTAAGCTACTCCAAAGGCGCACTTTGATACCATATTTTTATTACAACAACGGCGATTTATTCGATAAACATTGCCTTAGATAAATGCACTTTCGTATTTTGAAATTAATCTTCAGGGCATTTTTTATATTATGTTTCTCAACGTTAGATCTGATATTTAATTTAACTACTAAAAATTAATAATCTACTGATTAAATCAAACTTTCGAGACCTCTGTATTTGAAATGATATTTCAAAGTTGATGATGAAGTTGTGTGGAATCATACTAAAGAATAAAGTACGCATCCCTGTAACAAAATAAATCCAACTCTCCTTATCTCAAAAAAATATGTTCAACTCTTACATGTTACATATACCTATCTTAAAAAAACATCTAAACAATTCCCAGCTTCATTTTTATAAAAACTCATAAGCAGAAAACAGTGAAGAAACATCATATAACGACGTCATAGCGAACATAATTAATTAGCCCGTCATCACAATAAAAGCGTAATCTAAACCGAAATAGGTTACACAAAGCCTCTGGAGCCGAGCGGAGGCAAGCGAGCCATGCGCCGAGCCACGGCTGAGCTGAGCGAGCGCGCGGTGGCTGGGCCGCCAGCCGGCTAATACTGCTCCGCGCGTAATGAGCTACTCAAGTACGCCATAACTTGTTTACATTGTTTCTTTATTATGTTTTTTATGTAACCGGCCGGGTCTGCCGGCGCAATAAAACGGAGTCGGTCTTTGTCTTTGACAGATTTGATTTTTAATTAGTTGTGTTTCGGGCTCCGTGTCGCTTTGAGCGATGTGTGGAAGATTCGCTACCTCTTTTTGTGGCTGAGCTTGTGACTCCATTGTTTAAGGAATCTTTTTGCGAAATGCGATGTGGAATAGAATGTTTGAGGGATGCTGCATTTCTGATGTTTGTTTTCTGAGGATCGAGCATGGGAATTTTGTTTTTTGCAAAAAGCAGCTGTAACCGTTTTTTGCTAGAGGTATTAAGGAGCATTTAATCGATTCTAATTAAATGCGTACCTTTAGATCGATTTTGATTTCCACAGTATTTCTTATCATCAAAATCACACTCTAAATAACCGTCATTGCATGAAGCAGACCAGAATTAACCAACCCTACCCAAATAATGTTAAAACACAAACTAATGACATTAATAACATTTAAAACTCCCAACATCATCAGCAATCGAATGATGGCTCAACAAAAGTGGCTCCGTGGCGCACAAAGCCGCTAATCTCGCCGTATGTGTGGCCCCGTTTCGCACAATGTCGGCCCCTGATTAAGAGGATTGTCTCCGTCGTTCCTCGGATATTAAAAGTCTTGTGTTGCCCGCGATCGCACAATTGCGCAATTTGCGCTAGATAATGCGCGAACTACGAGTTTCGCTGCTGTTTTGTTTCTATTATGCCTTTTTGCGGAGTATTTTTTCCTTTTGCGAGCGCCGAGTTTGTGACGTCATTGCCGGCTCGAAGTTAGATGCATTGTGATAATGTATGTTTAAATATAGAAAAGTACACTGATATACTTCAAAGCGAGATGGCAAGTGATAATATTATTTTTACCAAACAACATCAATCTATCTGCTTACTTTTCAAATGTATCAACCGATGCAATACAAAAAAGCGAAGGGTTGTTGCACAACTAAATATCTAATATATTTAAATTATCTACCTATTCTATGCAAATAAATGCTTTGACTTGACTTTGACTTTGACTTTGACTTTGACTTTGACTTTGACTTTGACTTTGAACAACTGAAAGGAATACCTAAACAAATTACACGGACTTATTTTAACGATCGCAATTCGAATTTCTAAGGATTTCTTTTTATTAGACACACTATTATTCATTGGAAATAATTAAGGGTCACAACTTATCTTTTCAATGTGGTAGAAATAGGTTTTTATAAATTCTGTAGTGTGTATTTACTGCATATTTGCACTAGATAATACGGGAACAGCTAGTTTCGCAGTTTTTTGTTTCTATTATCCCTTTTTGTGCATTATTTTTTCCTTTTGCGAGCGCAGTGACGTCGTTGCCGTTTTGTCGGCTCGTGTTTAACGGCTCAAAGTTAGGCGCTTTGTTGACGATCACTATCTAAATACATAGATATATAGATACTCTTTATTGCACACAGCACAAAACAATATTTGAACATGAGTCCTTCTAACTTTAGCTAGAGAGATAACTGCACAAGCAGTGCAATGATGTGCAATACTTGCTTAATGCCTTTTCGTTCTTTGACCTTCCACTATCCTAATGCTTGTATGTGTGCGTTGTGGTAAAAGGCATATGGCGAGTAAATCCTGGTTCTATTGACAAAAGGCTAGTAACAAAATACAAAAGTTTTACTATTATATAAGTAATTATAAGTATAAAGCTAAGTTTTATACGCCACGTTCCTTCATTAAATCATGTTTCTACTTTTGTGTTATCAATCCACTTGTCTCTATAGACAAAATCGAGCAGCCTACTAATATGTGCCATGCCCAGAAGTGGACATATTAATAGGAGACAAGTATCTAGGTTTTTGATTAACATAGATCTTACAGTCTTAAGACGTACATCATGTACCTAGTCGTAAGTACAAGATGATAAGGATGAAAGACTGGGCAAAATTGGGAAAGATTGGCACAAGTTTGTGGAAAGTGGCGCAGTTCGTACATAGCAGTGGGTAAATTTGGGCTTAATCGATACATAGAGATAAAAATATCATCAATAAGCGGTTATTAATATTCCATGGGAAAGCACTGAGGAGGGATTTAGCCCTCACAAGAGGCAATTAGAAAGTTACAAGAGGAACAGATCCAATTTGAGATAGTAACACTTTCTCCGGAAACAACTATTTGTTATAGGAGAAAGTTTAACCCTTTCAAAAGGCGTCAAAAATAGACCCAGGGTTAGATTTAAGTCAATTGTTCTCTGAAACGTTGATTGCCTAAACTATTTTGAAGTTTCTTAGAAATAAGAATAGGAATGTAATTTATTTATTTGTCGCAAAGCAGATTACAGATACAACAGCATAGTACGCAAACATAATGTTAAGAGACAAAATGGTCTATGGCTCAGTGATAGCAGGAGACCCGCAACCACTGTATTCTGCCATTGCCTTTTTATAAGTTTAAGTAAACAAATTAAACAGTTGTAGCGACATCTATCTCGCCACTTACGAACTAAAACTGACGTATCCTGCATCGCGATATTAAAGTTATCCAAGCGATTGAACAGATATATAAGAACCCGACAACAACCGTCGGGCAGTAGCCTACCAGACACAACAGCCGTCTGGTCGGAGGATCCTCCCTTTTCAATGGGGGATGAGGAACTTTACACCCTGTTCCTCTCACACCCCCAACACATTTTAAAAAATGGTTTCGGTTGTCAAATCAATCAGTAGTCCCCCCCATTTAAGCTACTCTGATTCCACTGCAGGTAGTAGAAGACTTATCTACTTAGAACGCAATGTACAGATTACAGCTCGTCAACCTACCACAAAACGTCAAAATATATTCTCAATTGATATTGATCTCTAAGTGTCAGACTTAAAGTTGAAAATCGGTTCAATGCCCTTTACCTTTTTGGTAGGTTGACCTGCCGTTGAATGAACTAAACACCTGTGCCAGTAGAGTCCAGTCGATTTCCGTAGTTTTTATGATATTACCCGCCTATCTTGCAAGAGGACGCCCTGATTCATTCATTTGCAATACATCAATCAAGAAATAAACTTGGACCGTAGTAATGATGACCCCATTGGTGTAGCTGCTGCTTCTTCTCGGCGCTAGCCCACAAATTGTCCCGAAGCAGTGGTAGGGAAACATAATAATATAATGGGATGTGTAAGTGCTTTTAATGGCCTATTTGCACAAATAAATGATTTTGATTTTGAGTGGGGCGGTATTACGCCTTGAACGTCGAGATCGATTCCCGGTTTGGGTCAATGCAAAACGGACCTAAACCCTGCAAACGCTAGAGTCTGGGTGGGCTGGTGCTCGTATCACAAAGATGTTAATTTCTTACTTCGAGACAATTACAATCGTCAGTTGTCTGTCTTACCTATGAAAAAAAAACAATGTTAAGAAACTTTTAAACTTTCCTCTACCTAAAGGTTGTCTGGAAGAGATTGCTTCTAGCGATAAGACGGCCCAAATTAGTTTTGTGTGGTGTGCCCTATCTATATGAACAGTTATTCCAACAGAAATTCATTTGTGCCAGTTAACTTCCTATGTAATTTTAAATTATGGATTGCTAATTTTCTAAATTACAAACATCATTAAAACTGTTAAAATCAAATGAGTGATTAAACATCTTTAGGTTACGTGAGAAAGCCCTTCAGGCACTTTAAAAGACCACCGGACCCTTTGGGTAAATCTTGAGCAACTTTGGGATGAGGGAGGAAACAGGGCTGTCACTGACAATAAGACATATCATTTATTATTTATTTAAAAAATATGTATCTTGCATAACCTTCTTTACTAAACTATTAATTACTATTACTAATAATTATAAAAATGTTTACTAGTAATTTGGTAAAACTAATTAACGATAAAAATACATTACTAAATTTTAATGGTGAATTTATTAGGAAACATTATTAGAAACAGTGCTAAAATATTGGGGACACAAATAAATCTTGCTTTAAAACAAGCACAAACAAGTTATGATCTTATAGTGAAACTTTGCATTTATAAAGCGTCGTAAACTTCATCTTAAAACGAGCGATAATTCATTTAATTTATGCAAACATAATCTTGACAATTAGCAGATTTTCTTTGCCTATAATTTCCTAATCTCCCATCATAAATAATCCTATTTACAAGCCCCATTGTACGGTGTTGTTAACAGGCAATTTGCGTGTAGAACAACCGCGTCGCGTGACAACCCTGCGTCTTAACCCTCCAAGACAGTAAACGTTTGTGCACCGATAAATACAATTATTCGGTTTCTAAGCTATAAACGAGAGCGGGAGAAATTAGATTTTTTCTTTTTTAATCGTTTAAGCACCTTTTTTTTATACAAATAATAAGTTGCATTACGTCATCTATACATATAATAAAACTGTAAAAAGTCGATTCCTGTAGATTGACTAGAAAAATTGACTTTCTCTATGACCAGTAGAGTCCAAAAAACGCGTTTTTAGAATTCTTGTCTTCTATACACAAAAAAATAACAATGTTGAAAAGAATTATTGTAACCTACAAAAGTTATTTGTAATGCCTAATTAACTGATAAAAAATATAAAGTCTAGTCTAAAAGTAACGTTGTTTTAAGAATGGTTCACTGATATTGTCAAATATGTAGAGTTTAATAATACAGATAAAAAGTAACATTTAGGGTGGTCGTTGGTCAGTTTCTCGTTACATAATTAATTTTAAAACGACATGTGACTTAAAATCTCGTACTGTATTTATAAAATATTATTTTTAAAGACAATCTAAGATTATTTATCAACTACAAACCAAACAGAGAATGATATAGTGATAAATTTTCTTTTTTTTTGTTTAACCTTGTAAAAAAGTAAGTAAAATAGTTAAACAAACACAGAACTACGATTATTCAAAGACAGTGTTCTAAATTGACGTATTTAAGGCGAATTGATGCGTCATCAGAAATATTTAAATTTAAATTCAAAATTCAAATTGAAATACCTATGCAAATATCACGGGTATAAAGGTCATAATAAAATAAAGTAAAAAGTGATACAGATTAACTGTGTTCCTAAAATTAAAAAAAAATACACAAAAATGGTCATAAAAATTTGGTACAGCAAAGGAATTATTTTCTTTAACTTGAACCACACGTTAACACTTAAGTGGGTATTTTTTGCTTGAAGGAGCACAACATGTGCTTCTTAATCCCGATCGCCGTGGGAGGGTTAGCAATCACAATAACCACTTGTAGGTCAAGAAAAAAGCGATCTTTTCTTATCAGTTAGGTATTACAAGTAAAAAAATTTTTTTTAAATATATATTAGAGGTGCTGGAACATAGCTGCTTAAATTAAATTAAATGAATTATTGTGTAATTTTCATCTTGTATCTTATATGATTCTTTGAACTTTGTTTCATTTAGTGTTAGTTTAGCTGCTCAGTTCTATGTTATTTCTATTAGTGGAGTCTTCATTGGGTTTATTGCTACGTTTGTAAACATTTACTTAACTGTAAACTCTTTGTTTCCTTACTATGCCTAACTATACGACCTCCGTTTTGACGACCTCCGTAGCCGAGAGGCGAGCATACCGGACTTGGTGTCGCTATCTCTGAGGTTTCGGGTTCGAATCCCGGTCGGGTCAATGTAGAAAAATAACTTTTCTATATTGTCTCGTGTCTGGGTGTTGTGGTACCGTCGTTGTTTCTGATTTCTGTAACACAAGTGCTTTGGCTACTTACCACAGGATCAGAGCAATGTATGTGATGTTGTCCAATATTTATTTATTTATTATTTATTTATACGTTGAATTGCGATAGGTATGTAAATACATACTTTTAAGTGTAGGTACCTACTGAAAAACTCTTGTAGGTATTTCGAAACGGCAAAAGCACATTATTTTATTTGCATGATGTAAATATGTTGTCTGTTAAAAAAACTCTTATTACAGCGTGATGATGTTAAATCTTTTAGTCAAAATATGGAAATATTTTTAAATTAAATATCACCAAAAAAAATATTCTTCGTCAGTATCTCACAGTTGTGTCTAAACGCCAAAACATGTCTCACCCTTCACGGTCCGGAAATAGCGTTTTTGCAGATCTTTAAAAAAACAAAGTCAGTGTTCATCAGTAAATACACGCATGTTTGATTTTTTTGCTAATGTTTGATCAAACGTTGGTCACGGTTTGCGGTGTGTCGGCGCGTGCGCTCAGAACACCTTTGCCGACATTTGCAAATGCATCTTTCCTATCTCCTCGTGATAAAAAAAGTTTAATATCCCGTTGTGGTGTGCAGCTTACGATTATGCTACAAATGTTCATTCATGTATATCAAAGCTTCATTCATGTCCATAAAAGTATATTTTTCTTTCACTATCCAGTATTATTATTTTAGTATATTTTCAAAGACATATAATTGAAAAAGTTTTGTTTCCTTTCTTTTGTTAAAAAATACATCCATCAGATTTTTTACGCTATTTTTTATCTTTTAAAAAATTCTCATGTATCTATTGGTTTGGTAAAAACGTTTTTTACCCAGTTTCAAGGGCAAGTAAAATAAGTTTAGTAAACCTTTCGTTAGTTAAATAAATAAATACGCTATCGGAACGCATGTAGAGCCGAAATAACATTTGCGTCGGGCGTTCGGCGAAAAAGCCAAAAGCACTGTTTGCCCACAGCAAACATTGGGCCTGAAGCGCTTGGAAGGTCGTTGAACTTACTGCTACCATATTGGTAGTTTTTGATAGAAAAAACTATTTGAAGACAGCGATAAGGTATCGCCGTGTAGTTAACAAAAGCAAAGTAAGCAAAACTGTTGGCAGAATAAAGAAAAAAACACCCGAGGATCGGGCTCAGTGGCGTGGATTTGCTGATTATGATAATGATGTGTTGTTAACAAGAGAATCTAGAGATTAAATTGACAGCAATACGAGTTTAGTCCCAATGACTGAAATGATGATGATGATGATGAATACGAGTTTATTTTAACAACCTGGCTACTGTGATTTAACATACCGGCATCACCATTTTTTTATTGTTCGGGGAACATACAGATATAAAAGACAGACAGTGCAAGATAATTGTATGCAAGGTAGTTGTCTACGGAACTTAGTAGATTTGTCTTAAAGCATATTTTTCTAGTGTATCCATCTTTTTAGGTGCCGTGTGGCCGTAAAGAATACACTTCCCCATCGCCAACAGGTGATCTGTCGTGAAAGGCGACTAATTCCTATAGCACGAGACGGGCAGCAGCGTCTGCGTGCGAAGTCCTGTAAAAAACTGAACCCGCCTGCCAAGCGTGGCGAGTATTGGCAATCCCTCCCAATGATAGGAGTCATTGGGGGAGGCCTTTATTCAGCAGTTGACGTGCTATGGCTGTAATGATGATGATGATAATTTTCTTATTGTAAGTAAAAAATTATAAATAACTTAAAAACTAGCAGTTGTTACAACAAACGTACAAGGCCAGTAGTGAACAAATAATGATTTGATTCCCCCCTTCATTGTTCTGTACACATACGTTGTAACTGGAGATACCGTGACTCAGTCAAGATGGGACTGACTGACCATCTGGCGGTGATAATGTGTGTACTTTGTCCTATAGTTTATTTTAATTAAAAAATCTCATTAAGCTTACTGTCTTGGGGAAAAGTATCCAAGGCTGGTCACATTACCACTTTGAATGGCTTTATAACTAATTGATTGGCCCAAGAAATGTATCGAAGACTAACTGGCTACATTACCACGCTGAATGGCAAAACTAATTCATTGGCCCAAGTAACGGCCAGTATTAGGGCCAATTTCACCACTTGCTGATAAGTTCCGGATAACCTATCTGACACTTGTTTTAACAGATAACCCTCTACAATTAGCTGTCAAAAAAGTGCTAGATAGGTTATCTGGAACTTATCAGCAAGTGGTAAAACTGGCCCTTAGTATTGTAGATGTCTTAGCTAAACGCTTAGACATCTTAATACAGTTTGTGGGAGATGAATGATTTATTTATTTACCGAGACTAGGTAAGACAATCGTAGCAAAAAACTGCGCTCGCCAACCCGCCTGCCAAGCGTGGCGAGTATTGGTAATCCCAATGAATGTCATTGGGGGAGGCCTGTGTTCAGCAGTGGACGTCCTATGGCTGCAATGATGAAAGATGAAAGATGAGGTAAGAGTAGTGATGTTACGAAGTAAATTCACTGCAGGTTATGTTACCAGCTACTATAAACACTTAATGTTTATTTTGTGCGTATTTAATTTGTTATTGCTTTTTTATATATACTAAGTTTTATATTGAATTCTTTTGATTTGGTATTGAATCACATGCTTTCTACGAAGATTTCATGTAATACAAAGTATCAGGTTGATGTTTAAAGAATTTAGTATTTCATTCTACTTCTGAACACAGATTCTCTTAAGATCATACCTGAGGCTCCAATCTCTTAATAAGATCGACAATAGCCTAATTTTTTTGTCAAATTCAAATGTGTAAATTACTAACTTTACTTACATATTCTCACAAAGCCCATTATGAGATTTAAAAAAAAACTTACTTAACTATATACATTTTTTTACATAGTGCTGTTATAATGGTGGAGATCCTCTCTTCTATTGTAAACTACTACTATTACTATTTATATTGTATACTTGTGTTAAAGAAAGCCTGCTCTTTCTATCTATTTTATTATAACTTAATTTGTAATACTATTTTAATTTATATCTGTATTTAACTTCAAAGTATCTCGTCCTTTACACAGTACAATTCAATTCTTTGAGAATATATGACCCAGAACCAGCTGTAGATGATTATGGGCTGTTAAATCTATATAAAAAGCAACGAAAAATGTAAAGTCACTAAGGCGCGCCTATCCACGAATGTGTCCCAATCCCAATTGCTATAAATCTTCGATCACACACGGCAACTAATTACAAGTTAGTAGAAGGCCCCTCTTGTAGTGATGCCAACCAGGCAACTATCGATAGTCTATCGTTAGTACGGTAAGACTCGATAGTATCAAGAGCAGAAAATGAAAATGATATGTATTGATCATTGGCAATCGTAACTCGTAACGTCGTAAATAAATTAATAAAAAAATAGAATAGCGTAGGAACTACAGAGGTTTTATAAAATTTAGTAAATCTACGGTGAGTCGAGCGATTTGCCATGCGAATAGCATTAGCTGTGTTACTCATAAGCTTCGCCCGCGTGCTTTGTGGAGCAAATCCACACTCGCAGCTAAGATTTATATAATCATTAAAACCCACCTAAACCAATTCTACTGCCCACTTGGGTCTGGAGTCTTTTGAAGGACTTCCAAGCTAGCAGACAGGCAGGAAATCTTGACATCGATTGTATTAACTGTAGCTAGCGTACCACAATTAGTGCTAGGTATTGGATAGATAGATATACTTTTTATTGCGAACCTAACAAAAGAAACAAAGTAACAGGAAATAGTAAATTGAGATTATCACATTTAGGCAGATTTATCGCTAAAGGCGATCTCTTCCAGGCAACCTGAATATAGATATATGGATGATATGAATACTATCGATATAATTAATTTAAAGGATCCATAGTTCGGCATCACTACCTTGACACTTGGCTTGCCAAAGTTGCCACTACACTGCGGTCGCAGAGAATTCGCCAATTTAACTTGCGCGTCTTGAGATCCGGGTGTTGGTATTTTTAATTATTAGTTAGTTTTTCCATTCGTATGTAACCTCTAAGAGCAAATATTTCTGTCGGGTTTAAGCTATCTACAGAATAAAAGTGCCAAAAGAAGTGAAGAACAGAGTAAAAAAATTAATCAGATAAATGAAAATGAATATTTTGTATTCAATTACGACGACAGGCTACGAATTCTCGTCTCGTAGAAGTGGGCGTAGCACCTACGTTGTCCAACAATTAACGTTATTAGGTACTCGTATTATTTACTGACATGAGATTTGCCGAATGATTTAAATGACTGCCAATATATTCGCGCCCATAACCCTTTCCACTTCAGAAATGACCAACATTTCACAAATAATACCTGACTGATCTTCCAGACGCAGCCGGCACGCGCACGCATCGAACAAAGGCAAAACAATAAACGCCATTAAACGCGAACAAAAGGAGTAAAAGCCAAGTCGGGGCACAATTAAAACAAGAAATAATAAGGAGTTGTAATAATAAGTATTATATTGTTAGTGTGACAGGGGCGCCACGCCGCGAGGCACCTGGAATCGCGCCCTCCGTTTTTACGCAAAGATGTGTTGAGCTCTGATTTTGTTTTCTTGTTGGCATTACTGGTTGAGGGTAGATGACCTTTTTACCTCAAGATTTGAAATCTATGCTAACATTAAATTCTCAAGTGAGATGGTAAAATTATTTTTTAATTAATTAATGTATAGTCAACAGCAGGTCAACCTACCCTAAAGTTAAAGGTCATTGAACCGATATTTAACTTTAAGTCTGACATGTAGAGATCAATATCAATTGAGAAAATTTGACGTTTTGTAGTAGGTTGACAAGCTGTTGTCTATACCTACTAAGTATGTTTGTAGGGGGTAATCTCTGGAACTACAAGCCCAATTCTGATAGTTATTACACTACCCCTGCATGATGTTAGGCTTTTTGTTTATGAAATAAATATAAATCCTGAGGGATGTGCGATAAAATCTTTCTGTGACAAACAAAGAATCTCTAATAACAAACAGGTAAAACTTTATAGGTAATTAATTACATACTCACTCAGGTAAATGAAATTATTAAGGAAACTAACAAACAAACATTGCTGTTCTGTTAACTAAACTACATAAATAAATTGAAACAAGTTTGTGAATCAATTCACGTGCCCTAAATTTACTTAAATCACTGCTTTAAAAGGAATACTCTTTCCAAATAATTTCTTTTCACCTGTTTTTTAATGAATATATCCCGTTTTGAATAAAAAAAGAGTTGTGGCTTCACCCTAAGCGTATAAATTGAAACATTGAAACATAGGCCACGCGTCTTTTGTGCCTTGCCATCTGTCTTTGCCTGCACCTGGTCGAGTACGTCCAAGACCTGTTAAACGATTTTAGACTCTATCGTAAGGGAATATGAGCTAAGACGTCTTAAGAATGGTGCACCATCGTAACTCGGTAACTCTCGACATGGCAACAAGGTATGCTACTTGGCTAGCAATTACTATTAAATAACTTATTATTTTATGATTGTAAAAATATATCGTAAGTTAAAAATGTCGTAAAATTTCCCCATGTAAATTTATCAGGATTCAGGCCTCTTTACTTTTGGTAGAAGCAATAGCGAACACAAAAAATACAATATCCTACTTTTTGAATACTAAACATTATTTTTCTTCTCTTTCAATTTAAAAGCCAATAGCGGTCTTAGACTACTGTTGCTTAGAATCCCACCATTAATGAAAAAACAGAATTAAGATAAATTAAAAACATGGCCTCGCCAAAATACTAATACATTTTCCAAGTAAATCAACTAAAATTTCCTTTCAACTCTTTTTTAACAAGTCAAATCTTTCCCACATCAAATCACTATAATTACCGTCAAATGCTAATTCCGTATATACAGGTGCACCAACCTTTACATCGCTTTAGGAAACGGAAGCAAGGTCCGCCAATGGCCGACAGTCACGGGTGGTGATCGTAGCTTACAAAAGCTTTTTATCATTTGCATATTAGGCTTAATTAACTATATTATGGACTTCCTAAGAAGATTATAGAATACTATGTAATATTTTATGTGATTTTAATATGAATAGCATAACAAATAATAGGCATATCAAATTTCCTGAATTCTTTATACTTAAGTATTAAATTCAACCATATTAAGGAAGATTACCTTGCTCCAAGAAAAGTAATGGACAGTCTAATGGTCACCATACTTATATGGTGACCATTAGACTGTCCATTAGTATAGGCAACTGTTTTATTTTATTCAATTAATTATAAACTTATTAATGATTGAGTGTTGACCTCTGTAAGTCATAAACCAAAGACTATAAAAAATGTATTAACTAGAAAATTAAAAAAACGATTTAAACCCTAAATCAATAAAAGCGTTTCATTGAGTTAAGATCACTCGCTAACTGCCTACATGAAATTCAATTCTGAATGTAAATAAAATGCAGCATAAAGGAAATTACACATAGTTTTCAGCGGAACTGTTGAAGAATTTAACCCTGTACCATTACAGAATAAACTATTCAAGAAATTCTAAACATCCCGCGACAAAGAAGGCGTACAATGTCGCGTTGACGTAAGTCGGGTCGCGGGGCAAATGGAAAGGTGTTGAGCACACACAGTGCGTGCCCGCGACACAAACGCTGAGGTAACTATGCGTTTTTTGTATTAGAATCTGTCTAACGAAATTCATAAAATTAAAAACTAAGGTTTGATAAATTAGTTATCCATTGCTGTGCTACTAAAAAAGTTTTATTTATTAAATCTTTTGTCTCTCAGCAACGGTTTTAATTTTTTTCGGTTTCACTAGACAAACTGTAGTAATGTAAAGATAATGCCTGGTGGCTTTATTTGTTAATACTTCATTAGCCCTTTACTAAACGAGACCATAGACAATGTGTTTTTATGTTTAGTTGTTTGTGTCTCATCTTCTATTTTTATTATTATTTATTATTATCAATTAATACCAAAGGTTTAATGTGGAACAGTTCTCTACAGTTTTGACAAGCCTAGGGTAGTCATAAGTTACTTCGTGTGTTTTTTTTATACATCTGACGTAATAATCTGTCTCAAACCTGCCCTGTGTTTTTTTTCTAATTAGCAACCCATGAATTATTTACTACATATACATGAATGTAAGAATATAATAGATATAATATTGTTTGATTAACGTGCCTAAGCCAGTTTATCTTTTTACATCATTAATAGAAAACATCTCAACGTACAAAAATAATCATAAAATTAAAAAAACGAAACGTCCACTTCAAACCAAAAGGCTTTTTGTCACTTCTTCGGTGAGAAAAGGGTGGGACGTTTATAATTTTTTATAATATTTCAAAATTGAAAAACATGATTTTTTGTATGTCCCAACGCTATAGTATTATGGGTTAATGGATCGTTTTTAGTTAATTAACATTGTACCTATATTCTATTCATGGACGTAATTAGTGTATTATTAACACTGTTGTTTATATGAATGTTTGAATAACTTGAATGATTGACAAATAGGAAATAACTTCGCGAAATTGATTGCTTAGTTAGGTACTAACTTCAACACAAAATATGGACGTAAGCTAGGTGCTATTTATTTATGAAATAAGGAAAAATGTTACTTCGGAAGAAGAGGAAAGTCAAATTGACGTCATTCGAAAATGCCAATAGGATCTATAAATACTTATATACTGATAACTCTTCATGTAGGTATCAAGACCGTTTATTTGATAATATCTTATTATAAAATTCTAACGTTTTCTCTAAATAAAATATTGAATAGTTTTCTGACAGATACTTATTATTTATTTCAATCCGGTATATTTTAACAAATTTTTACGTTGTTTTTTATGCTTGCTCTTAATAAAATTTCTTTAGGAGTATTTAACTTGATGATGTGAGATAATATACCTACTTATTTGAAACTTCTGCAGGAAAATTAGACAAAAGAATGCAATATAGTTCAATATCATCATCATCATTTCAGTCATAGGACATCCACTGCTGAACATAGGCCTCCCCCAATGACTTCATCAACCACGACCGATTTGACTTTAATAGTATGGGGGGGGGGACCAGATTGGCTGGTTAGAAGCGGCTTGCATTCAGCTCGTATAACACGAACTTTAGAATTTTATAGTTTTCTAACTTTATTTTGAGTAGATTGTGATTAAGAATCAGCCTATCCAAAAATTCTTATTTTATTATTTAACTAAATTCGTTTTTCTACTGCTCCATTACAACGACTTTCACTATGGGACCATCGCATCGTTTTCTTAAAAGAGGTTACTTTTCCTATACCTATTAACTATTTAAAAGAAAAAGTCTTTTTTTTGTATTTTAACAGTAAAATCAAAAGGTAGTTAATATAAAAAGGATCTTATAAAAACGCGTCTTGTCCAGTCATGATTATCTCCCGTGTGTTTCAATGCGAAGCGATTACACGGCAACTTGGGTGCCAACACCTCACGCGCCGACACTCGCGAATGGCACGCGTTAAGTTTTTGCGTTAATGCGAAAACTAATTAGCAGCGTCTTTTGAGCGCTAGTGTGAAAGTCAGACGACACGTCACTTGACAATGACAAATCACGGTAGAGAAGACGCAGGTTGCCCTCGTGTGTGTTTCTAAAAATGCAGGGCTGATTTTAATACTCAAATAATATGAAGGCTTTTATTATGGAATCAACTACAAAAATATTATTATACATATTATAAAAATAGTATTAAATAAACACCTCCTTAATTAAAAATTCAGCAGTCCAAGTAGTACATGGATATTGTTAAACTTATTGTGTCTGCCTAGTGAGCTTATATAGTGTTAAATACTTAAATTACTGATCAGATTAACTTTCTTTTAAATTTATAAAGAAAATATGAATCTTTGAAGGGTTTTTACAAAATGCCTATATTTGGTTAAGATGTGTGGACGGGGTAGATACTTAGAGTACTTGACATCACAAGTCAAAAAGCAATTTCTTCAAAAAATTTGCTTTATAGAATGAGCAGGCTTATACTGTATCCATTGACTGTATCTGTCTTCACTATACAATTATTATCAGTGATTGGAATAGGTAGATTGATTTGATGTACTTTGGTATTGCTAGCATAATATGGATATGCCTTTTTTTTTCAAAAACTGATACCAAGAAATGCCAGAATCCCGGAGGCATATCCATATTAACATCAATGTTTGAGATCATTAACTCCAAATCAATCTACCTACTCCGATCACTGATTATTATTATGGCCGTTTAGTGTTTAAAAATCAAAGCCTAATTAATTAGTCCGGTTTGCATTGAAATCGATTACAAAACTAGTATTAGTCACTTGTACCTTCTGCTGCTGTTATGAAATTGGTAACAATTTCGAGGCAGATATTGAGTTATTCCCCTACTATTAAAGCCGATTTAGTCGTGGTACTCGTGGTAGATTAAGTATCAAACATCAAATGTAATAAACTGCAAATATTTTTCAAATGATACCATTTCTTCGGGGGTCGGACAGCAGTTGCTCCTATAAAAGCTAACTCCTGCCATATGTATAACCATGGTGCGATCAAGGAAATAGAAATAAAAAGATAAAACGGAAAACAAACGAGGAAAGCGGACTCTGGGCTTAGAAGCGATAGCTTTGGACGCAACCGGTATGACATTTCAATTTCAATACCGATAAGATATTTTAAGAGTATCTATTATTAAAGTGTGACAAGTGAAAGTGAAAGTTAAAATCTTGTTAAAACTACCAACATATAAAAATAAACCTCATTCCAACTTAGAACCGCGACACAAATTCTGAATAACCGACATTCTAAACCGAAAAGAGTACGGCAGAAAAGCGTTGCCAACATAAAAGGTGGCAGCGTTCCGTTCCTGTAATGATCGCTAAGACTCGCTTCATCGCGTTCTTAATTCCGAACGTTCCGTAATGAGATTCACCTTCACCGTGTCTGCGTACAATGGGACGCGATGCGTGTGCTTTCTTTTTTTTCTAAACCGTTTTCAAGGGTCGTGCATTCACTATCCAGCCAGCATTTAAAAAGATGGAGTTTAAGTAATGATTCTACGTGCATTCGGACGAAGCTGTACGAGTATGAGGTTTTTAATTTCGTTAGTGGGTTATTGTATGTCTTTGCGTGCGCTAGTCGAAAGTCTTCATTTTACAGCGTTTATGAATAAAAATTTCCCGCTCGAAATACCGTCAAAGATGAATAGCCTAGATTAATTTATACTTAGGCTAGGCCTTTGTTGGCGTATTAATATTGTATGGGGGATAAAAAAATAACGCCAACTAAGATTGCAAAGCAGATTTCAACTTTATGTTTTAAAAACGTAGTTAAGTTTGAGTTAGTAAAGAAGTTTTAAACCTATGATAAAACAAGTTCTGGTTCAACTTGTTAAAAAATAAGTAAGAATAATATTGGTAAGACACATCGACACATTCTCGGAAAGTATTCCAGACACAAAAATATTTATTGTTGATGCGGCTAAAGCAGTGTATCTTCCGCTAAGGCCTATAATTTCTACACGGCTGCCAAAAAAAGAGTGTTACGTTTTCGAGGCTTAGTTAAAAATCGTATAACTATAAAACGTCAACAAAGATTTCTTTATTCTACTTTCCTTCTATCACCTAGTTCCAAGTCATCAGTCATTACCACAAAATAAAACCGTCGTAAAGCTAAAAGACAGTTTAAAAGGCACAAACGGAGAGCCGGCTGCATCAGCCTCTCCATTAGGGAGACTGAGCGGTTAAAAACTTAAGATGGCGAACACAATTGCTAAAGTAGTGTTGCTATGGAGTTACTGGTACTGGTATACTTGACATACTCTAGAGCGTAACTCAGAATGGTCCTCTTTCGTTAGGTAATAGTTCTTATTTTAAATTAATCTCAGAGCTGCCAACATAAAAACTTAGAAGAAGAAAAAATACAACACATTAAGCATTAAAATGGACTAATATCTAAGTAGGTAATTTGTCCAGAATAATTATTAATAGCCGTGGAATGTTTCCACAAGTGCGAGAATAGAGGTTATATGATAAAATTGTGACAGTCCATGAGAACTTTGCGATAATAAATATCAGTGGCTCTAAACCTTTGCGTAAAATTTAATGAATTTTTCTTTTATGTCAATAATTTACAACTTGATAGTTCTTTAGCCTCTTACTTTGCCTTGAATACATGCATACAACTCAAATCTAGTGTGAAAACGCTTTAAGTAATATGATTTTAATGTAATTATAAACAAGTATCTTAGACATTATAAGTTACACGGACACAAACAGTTCCGCTTGGCAATACAAGTCGACTGTATTTCTATGTCCTAGATATTATGTATATAAGTCCGCTTTGTCTCGTTTCTTTAGGGTATACGCTTGACTAAAATATTAATAATTCTAGATACAGCAATCTAGAAATATTAATATCATCAAACATCACAGTCTTATAATTCATTACTAAACCTCGATTGAGCTATTGATGAAACAAGTTTCGCAAACCCTGCCAATGCACACTGCGTTCTAACATCTATAACAACTCTTATTGGACCTCACAACTGTATACAAATGCTATTGACCCTATTCGCGTAGTAATAGTACCTACACTGGAATAAGCTATGAACTCAGGCCGGGTTCAATTCCGAGTTCGGGTCATTTTGACAACGTTTTATATAAAAGGATGTAATATTAATATTTTGAGACCATCATTGATGCGTTGTCTGACGTACCTGTGTTTATATTTATTGCAGTACTGGCGTTTTTATTATTATACACCCGAGTCATGTAAACTTCTACCTATATGTTAACATATTTAACGCCAGTAGGTCACAGGTGGCCTCAAATCACTAGATTGTCTTTTGTTTTTTTTGTGTCTAGTTTCTAGGTAGTGAAAAATGTAATGAGTCGATAAAATGTTTGCAACCAATGACCACGCACACATGGTCTCCCTTGGACGCCACGCGACTTGAAGTCCGCTGCTATCTGAGAAACGCTATCGCACAGGCGTAGCATCCGCGCGATACGACATCCGCTGATACTGACAATGTAACTCGGCCTTTACACACCGAGAAAAAGACATCTCGATAAATATAAATTAACATTAATAATGGGTACCTAAGTGTTAATTTGGACTATTTTTGAAAAATTAGCATCCAATCTAGCTAATTTAAATGTATAAGTTCCTGGATGCCTATAGGTAGGTACTGAATAAATGAGTATTATGACTATTATGACCAACAAGTGGTGAAATTTGGGAATACCTTTTCCCAGAGATGGGACAGCAACGATTCGGTAGAAAATGCGGAATCAACATAGATTGTATTACGAGAGGCATTGAAGAATGCAAAAATTTCAGGTCAGCAGGCAGCAGGTCAACCTACCCCAAAAGTTAAAGGTCATTGAACCGATTTTCAACTGTCAGTCCCACACAACAGAGACACAGATTTGACATTTTGTGGTAGGTTGACGAGCTGTTTCCTTTAACGAGTGAAGACCCATTCTAAGCAACATATCTCCGTCTACGATATGGTCAAATTATAATTGCACGTCCATAAATTACAAATATTACCTAATACCAATCGTCAAAATTAAATCTCTATTTTAATAAGACTTACCTAAAATCTATATGTAGATGACGTCACCAATCGGTAGCTCCCTTCGATGTCGGGTAGGGAAGTCTGGAAACAGAATTTAAATACATTTATTAATGTGTTTGACACTGTTTCGACTACGGGCTTGCAAGACAGGATCAGCGGGGGTCGATAATTAACTTCAATAAATCATTATTTGTAAAATCACTTTCTTCAAGTCAATTTATGTCAATTGCTTCAAGTCACTTCGCGTGTGAGCAACACGACTAACTAAGAAGTGACTTTCAACCGCATTCTCCTCATTGTTTCTAACATCTAAAATCTACCCCTTAATTTGTGGCGGAATCTTTATTTATTTTTGCTCTGGGACCATGGAGCATTCCCAATAGAGTAGAAACGTCATAAGATTTGTTCGACAAAATTTTCCGCCATTTTTTAATGTGTATCTAATATACTGTTTTTGTATGGGCGAGCGTTGACAGGAGTTGTCATAACATACTAAATGCAAGTCAAAAATCACTTACTAAATTCGGAGAAAAACGGTTCGTATTGCTGCTCTATAGGGTATGTGGTCGATGACTGGGACCTACCAAATTTATTCTTTACCTACTGATGCCCAATTCCCGTAATTTGACAATAGTCGCAATCCGGTGTCGATCCGCTCCCAGTAACATTACGATGTCAAACGGTATTCTCGTAAAATTTTGATTTGACGTAAAATTATCAAAACTATCCCAATACGACTGAAAATAAAGCAAAAAAAACCTCATTTTGGTTTCTTCCATTTTCAGTCGCATTACGAACTATAATTGCATTTTTTGGGTTAACGAGAATACCGTTTGTGATCGTAATGTTACTACGAGCGGATCGACACCGGATTGCGACTATTGTCAAATTACGGGAATTGGGCCTCTGGTAGTGGTTGAGTTTTATTGGCGGTTAAGCTAAAGCTTCTAGCTACACATAAGTCATAGCTCATGGTGTAATAGGCACGGTGATGGGAGCCTATTACTCACTTAGATTGTGATTTATGTGCGGTCTTGATTTCCTTGATATTTTACATTAAATTTTTGTAATTTACAATGTTAGCTGGTTATTTGTAAGATAATATAAAATATTTTTAAATAATTGACTGTATATGCATTGATAATCATGATACAAAGCTGGCTTTAACGGCGAGAAACTCTAGAAAAAAAATATTTATTTTATTGATATAAACTTTATTGCACAAAATAAAATCGTCCAAAAGGACTTAATGCCATGTGGCATTCTCTACCAGTCGACCATTAGGCTAAACAGAAATGTTTTGTGGGCGGTGCATATGACGTTTTTAATTCAAAGGAAAAATTCGTTAGTTCTGTTGGAAAACTCGCCAAGCTAGCACAGAGGTGTTGATTCGATTCACACTTGTGGGGGACGTTTATTTTTACTGTAACACTATTATCTATCAATTAGTTGGAATAATTGCACAGTTTACAGTAAAGAAGTCACAGATACTATAGTCACTATATTCTCTTTTTGCTACATCTGGAGTCCCGTGGAAACATGTGAAAGTCCTGAAGTATGATCTCCGATCGATAACGGTCTCAGAACTTACGCCCCGCCCACGTCTTGCGCGCCCCCGCCCCGCGCGTCGCGTCGCGTCTTCTTGACGCCGCCCACTTTCTTACGGACTTGTTCTTATGATGTTTTGAACAATCTTATGTCTCAACTGAATTATAAAAAAGACGCCAGACCACACATCGAGGCCCAATTCCCGTAATTTAACATTCGTCGCAATCCAGTGTCGATCCGCTCCCAGTAACATAACTATCTAAAATGGTATTTTCGTAAACCCAAAAAATTCATTTATATATTTATTTTTGTTCAAGCATGCCAGACTGTCAGTTTTTCTTTTTTATAGTTATTAAGAAATTATTGTATGCCTATCAGGCGGAACATACTTAGTGATACTATCACCAATTGTATACCTTTATTTAACCTATGATCCACAATAAATATTTCTGATTCTGATTCTGATTCTATAGTTCTTAATGCGACTGAAAATTCAGAATCCAGAATAAGTTTTTTTTTGTCCTATTTTCAGTCGTAATACTTATATGATATACAGGGTTATTTGTAAACCATCAACAACCTCCTAGGGGTTGATTCTGGTGCTCAAATACAACAACTTTTTATATGGGACCAACATTGAAATAAATAAAAAACACTTCTCCATACAAACTGACAAACTGAGTTAGGTGGCTTAGTATGGGGATGTGTTTTTTTTTTGCTTTAGTTTATTGTATTTGAGCACCACAATCAGCCCCTAGGAGGTTGTTGATGTTTTACAAATAACCCTGTGTATTCAAGAGTTTTAATAATTTTAGTACCTAAACAAATTAAAAGTTTACGAGAATACCGTTATAAATAAATAAAAAAAACATTTAGACCTATAGTAACTCGCTGTCCTAGCGAACTTCGTACCGAACCCTTTTTCCGTGTTTTTATAGTGATTCTGCTATTCGGGGCAGAGACAAATTCAAAAAATTGAATATTATAAAAATCGGTCCAGCCGTTCTCGACTTATAAATGGTGTAACTAACCTGATTTTCTTTTATATATATAGATGTTAGTGGGAGCGGATTGACACTGGAATGCGCCTACTGTTAAATCTAGGCCTCAAAGTAAGTAATTGTCACCGTTGTGTTAGGATGTAACTTCAACAATTGTAATTGCTAACTGCGTCTTCTATCACAGAGGTGGGGCTACTTTAAAAAAGTTCGTTTCCTAAATTGACTAGACCGAATCGAACCCGGGACCCTCGCGCTCAAGGCAAAACACCGCGCCACTACTGTGACTCGCTAACTAAATGAACTCAAGGATTTACAATCAAATACTGACACTACTCGTGTTTAGACATTCGTAACGACCCTTTTCTATATGGTATAGAGTCTGCCCAACGAACGATCAGAATGAATTATATCTTCAAAGAGCAAAAATGCGTAACCTTTTTTAATACATTTACTTCGAAATCCTGTATTTTAAAACCGACCAAGTGCGAGTCGGATTCGCGCACCGAGGCTTCCGTACAAACTTGTAAGTATGTGTATAGTTAGTGACGGAAATCGAGTCTCGAGGTTTTTTTTTTTAAAAATGTACGGTTTTCAGATTTTTTCCTTTAATTACCTACATGTGTTATTATAAGTCTTATAAGACATTGCTTCTTGCCAAATTTCATGATTCTGGGTCTATTATTTATTATAATTTTATATAATAAATTTATTGCGTTTTATGTGTTAAAGGTACCTTCGGTGTTTGCATTCTTGTTATTCAATAATAATTACTTATATCTTAATCATAATTTAGTATAAAAATTCATCACAATATAAGTTGTTAAATAAAGTAAGGTAATTGAGTTAATAAAGACAGACAAACGGATAACCCAGTGAACCTAATGTGGTTCCTAATAACAAAATCACATGGATACTAACTACAGGATCAGTTGTTTGCATAGGTAGTTGGATTTTTTCACATTCCGACGATGGTCTATTAAAAATACTAGTTTAATTTTTGTTTCTTCTCCTAAAGAGAAATGTATTGAATTAAAAATCACTCTGCATATATATGGCAAAGATGAAAAAGAAGAACAAAAAAAAGTTTTAATCCGGCCCTGTATTATTAATATCAAATTCAAATTCAAATACGTTTATTGCCAATTAAGTAACTGTACAACTGAGATTTTGAAATAGGTACCTACGTAACGAGACTTTACGACGTATTTTCGTAAGCATGTAATTAAGACGTAATATTGACAAAAAGTTCATAATGCATGCAACTGAAAATAGGACAAAAATATCAGATCAAAACTGGATTGCGACTACTGTTAATTACGGGAATCAGGCTTCTAGGGCTTAACTATAAACTCTAAACAGTAATTAAGCCACTGAATAGGTAGGTACTGCTTAAAGTTGAAGGTTGTTTTACGTCAAACTCAAAACAATGAACCAAAGTAAAAATAATACTGCTAATGAGATTCTGTTCTTTACACGTTGTATATTAGAACATAAATCAGTTACAACAGTATTGCTCTCTGCAAGAAACCCAATTTAACACCTACTTGCCTTGAACGCCTTAGCGTTATGTCTACAACAAAACAATCCAAACCAAGCAATCAGAAATAGTATACAATATGTATTTTTTTATCTATTAATCAGTATAATAGTCGCTTGCGACAGTTATTAAACTACGTACTTGTACATTTCTTTTAATACCTAACATCTAACTTCTAAGTCGGCCCCTAAGCAACTCGGCCAATCGCACCGTCCGCCTACGTCTTGCCCCGCCCACTTTCTTAGGAGTTTAGATCACCTCCTAGCCAGTTCTTCCCACACGCCTACAGTCTTGGAAACCTCCTTACATCTTTGTTACCTCCTCCTTGAGTCACTTCCACGGTTTTAACTGTGTAATAAGTATGCCTTATAAAATTATATTCTTCAAATTGATCGAGAAATACCTATTTAAATAAATATCGCGTATGTACTCATTAAGGTATATTACCTACTTCTCAAAACAATACGGTTATTAATGTACGTATAATTTAAAGCCGTAAAATAATAAAGCATTACTTTAAATACTCTGTATTCAAAATATAACTACGACTCTACAATAATTTATCAAAATCTATAAAATGTATCATTTAATTTCAATCAATACATGTACTGCCCTCTATAGTACTATTTCCATACTTCTGCTAGTAAATGCACCTCAGTATGATTTCATTGACAGCGACATCTATATTTAGTTCGTGTATTCAAAACATATAATACAAGCGACATCTATGCGTTCAAAAATAATGAAGCACGCTTGCGCTTGCGACGCTTTGTAACGCCATCTGTCAGAAAGGGGAACTAACGTTTGCCCTCTAGCAGGCTTGAAAGTATTTTCCCCGATAAATTGAGAAAGTACCGCTACTCAACAGCAGATGGCGCTAAATGCTATTTCGACCACAAATATTTTTTGTATGAAATACTTTGATCACAAAAAAAAGCTTCTCTATCCTATTGTGTATTAAAACTCTATTTTATAGTCAGTATGGCTAGCCAAGTAAATAGATAGATACACAGTAGCTTAATTCGACTAACCAATTATAACAGTATTTGTGTTTCAATATTCGCGCATTATTTTCCGAGCCTCTGTCAAGAGCTTAACTGCAACGCCACGTAAAAGTACATTGCTAAAATGTTTTACTAGGCGTAACGCTCGTCGCTAATCCAACACCAAAATAATACCACTAGTTTTTGCAATTAATAAACCTTTATATAATGATAGTATCTTTAGGTATTATTAAAAATTACTTTTATTATGTATGGTAGTTAGTTTGTATAATAAGAAATATCATTCCGCGTACATTTTTGTATCAGTATGTTTCCCCATACTAGTAAACCGCTCGTTATAGGCACGTTTATTATGAGTTTATAAATAAACCAAACTTTATGTGTAAGTTTGTATTTACCCTATATACTCGTAGTAGTTAAATTTTGTAAAAAAAAAAATACTGGCTAGTGTTAATATTGTTATCATCATCATCATTTCAGCCATAGGACGTCCACTGCTGAACATAGGCCTCCCCCATTGACTTCCAGATTGGCCGGTTGGAAGCGGCCTGCATCCAGTGTCTTCCTACGACCCTTACCACCTTTTGAGTGGACGTCCTACGCTGCGCTTGCCGGTACGCGGCCTCCATTCTAAAACCTTTCTGCCCCATCGGCCGTATCAGTTCTACGTGCTGTTAAAATTGTGCCTATTTTTAAAGGGCAGATCTGCATTTACTTTTAAATTTTATTTCGAATTTATTTATGCGGCCGGATTTGTATTGGGAGGAAGGAAAGATAATGTAAAGCCTATACGAATAGTATAAAATTATGTTTACTATTCTATCATATAGCCTAAGAGCGTTCGCGTTCTGCATTTAACTCAAATAGACGTTGTTCTGTTTGTATGAAAGCTTGTTGCTCAAAGGGCGTTTACGCACTGCATAGAAAATTTTGGATCTACCGCGCAACTTTTTACTCGAAGTAGGTATTACGGCTACTCTAGACCAAAGTTTCTCTGATTTGTATATAGATTGGATTTAATCAAATAAGAAATTTAAATTTAAATGAATATTTCCCCCTATGTTGACTGGCAGTTTAATTCATTTTATGTCACCTTAAATATAAAATAAATCATTTTTGCATTATTCGAATACATTTATATAGTTCTTCGATTTCTTAATATAATCGCCAGCTGCATCGATACAGCAACTGATGCCAGCCTTGTGTGATGAAATGATCTCTTTTGACAGAGTACTAACAACCTACTAACTCTAATGTAACAGAAAAACTAAATACCTTCATCCAAACGTAACGTGAAAATAGTGCCCGCTATTTTTAATAACGTAGATAGAATATATTTTCCAACCAACCATTTTCTCACAAACTACAAGGCATTAAAGATTTTGCACTAAAATATTATAAATAATACAGTAGACAAACTGGATTTCTTTGTCATAATGTTCGCACTCAATTCACAATGATTAGGCAAGTACTCTACCCTATTTCTAAAAACGACCCCTTTGCTTCTAATTTTAATTTCAGTCTTACACGTAACTGGCTAAAAGCCGCTTTTTGTCCGTAGTTTTTTAAATGTAAATCTTTGTATTTCCTTCCTAGTCTGTGTTTTTGCTTTTTTATTTGTTCAACACTTTTTAGAATAGAAAAACAGAAAAGAGGCAAACTTAACATCATCCTCAAGGGATAATGATTTTAGCCAAGCAGAGATATTAAGCCTTTCATGGTAATTAAACTTCAGTTATATAAAACGGGTCCAAATATAATGTTTACAGAAAAAAAAACATTACAGCTTACTAAGCATTCTTAAAGATTAAAAAATACTGTAACAATGACGTTCCATTAATGCAATCTATCAATAAAGTGCAGTTTTTATTATTGGGGTGACCGACAAATGTCTTGGTGTGTATAAAATGCCATAAAGCATTTATTAATGAGCAGTCAATGAAAAAATGTTTGTAAAGAAAATTTAGTAATAGATAACACTTAACGCATGATTACTCAAATTGTAATGAAACAGAAAATAAAAAAAAAACAAAAAACAACCAAAATTTTTTATTACTAAAATACACACAATGAAAAAATAAGAAACACAAATAAAAACTAAAACATAAAGTAGCGAAATAAATATTTTTATTAAAACTTCGTTAAATCAAACGAAGGTTACACAATTTAACAAAATAAAAAGTGAAATAAACATAACGTTAGGTATTACTTTACCTAGTGGCCGGCTTTTTCCGACGGCTAGTTTAGAAAGTACAATTACTAGAATGCAAAAAATAAAAAGAACAAAGCTAGCTTTTACAACAGTCAACACTACACTACGCTTATTACAAAACTGAAGTGTACATACACAAAATAGCACAAAATAAAACAGTTAATCTTAATTCTAAAACACTACTAGTTCTACAAAAACTGACGGAAATCACCACCTTGGTCCAGGAAATAATTGTCTTTGTCGCACAAAATGTTCAAGTCCTCTTAAAACCACAAAAGTCCAATTAGTAAATTAAGTATATTAGAGTATATTTGTGGCAGTCAATTTTTACTTAAGTTACGACTAGCCTTAATATTAATTTAACGCTTACAATTATTTTATTATTTTAATCAATTGCTCACTCGAGATCTTCCTCGTTAAGAAAAATAAATTTTAAATAAAAATATTCTCAATAACGGCCAAACGTTTAATCTCTTTACAAATGTAACCGACATAAATATTAAAAATTTTGCAAAAAACTTTTTTCCACTGCCAACAGTTTAGGTCAAAAAAGTGAGGGTCGGGATTTAGCCTAAAAATATTTTTCGATTAGACGCGGTTAGAACTATTTTAGGATTTTTTGAATTTTGTATTTAAATTTTAATATTTATAATCACAAGAGCACGAGGAACGTGTATTACGCCGCGCGGCCCGGCCGGCCGCCGCGACTCCAGACGGACGACTGAGACGCGTCCGCGGCCCGCACCGCTGCCCCGCCGCGCGCCACCTCCCCGCGACCCCCGCCCCGGCCCGACTTCGTTACGAGCCACTTGTGATCGCCGCGCGATTTTTCCGCCTAAGACAAATTAGGCGGGCTCGCGCCGCCCTCCTTCTTAGTCTTACATTGGGCGGTTTCTTAGAGCTGAGACGTTTTTATTCGTATTTTTTCTATTTCTCGCTACACATAACACAATAAAAAACGTTTTGAACCATTTTTTACTGTTTTCATTAAAACAATATTAACATGCCCATTTGTTTTTGCTTTGCGCGCGTATAAAAGTTCGCCGCACGGAGAGTATCGTACATGTATAAATTATCGGCATACCAATGTTATGGCGGCGGGCTGTTTTATTTTTAAATGGCATTTAATCGTCACTCTCGCTTTCGACTGTGCCGAGGCCGGGTTAATTGTAAATAAAATTCAATCATTCGCAAAAAATCCCCGTAATCGGCAGCCGACAATATCAATGAGTGATTCGTGTTCAGTGATTGTGCTTTTCTGTAGTACACGAATGACGTCACTCGCTTTTATGCCTCGTCGTGCTGGAGTTTCGGATTGATCATAGATCACTCTATTTCAAATGCTCGATGTTAGTACAAGAAAAACACTTTGACGACATTTCTTAATTAAATTAGAACACACAAAATTTTACCATTTTGAACGATAGAGTCATATTACTTATTATCATATTGGGTAGGATCCTAAACATTTTACACTTTCGGGTATTTTTTTATATTAAATTATGCTTTACGCAGCTCTACTTAAACTAGTTTTTTTTTGTTACTGAAACACAAATTTGTTTCTTAGTCAACATGACACCGTTCAAAATCAATTCATCATCGATTATAAGCAAACCAAATTAAGCAGACACAGATCGTGATTTTTACGCTATGAAATATAATTTTCGTAGTTCTTGAAAAGGAGACTTTGAAAATCCCAATAAATGACACCCCATTTTTTATATTCGTGCAAGATGGCTGCCCGCGGTCCAGGGATGGTGGCGCTCGCATTAATATGATTCTTTTATCCGCCGCGGTCCAGCTGTCGTGAGGTCGACGAACCCTAGCGATTTTTAACGAGTCTTCGATTTTTTAAGTGGACATTCGAGAGCAATGCGACTGTATCGATACTGAGCTTGGGTACAAGCTGAGTTTGGATGAGTTTGGATGTCTAATCTAGGATATTTTCGCGGAAACAGGATACCGACTTTGAAATATAAAATTGAAAACATCGGATGCATCGATTTTGTGGATGTACCATCAACAAGAAATAATATTAAATTATTTTGACTGTGCAGTCTAGGACTCTAACAGACTGCCGATTTTTATAATTCTTTCAGCGTGTTTTTTTAATAGTAAAATATTTTGCGTTAAAATATGTTACAGATCCTCGGCAGTATTTTTATCCAGAAAATGTTATCAGAAGTAATGGGTTCTAATCAGTTGGTTTTTATAATAAGTATGCGTTAAAATGTTGATATGGCAATATGGAAGTTATTGAGGCCTATGTTCCGCAGTGGACGACTTATGGCTGAAATAATGATTATGATGCGTAAAAAAAATTTGTTAGACGTAATGATTATGATATTAATATTATTTTTAATAATGCAAAAACGGAGGACTATGTAATTCTTCACGGTTAATATTATTTCGATTATATCATTCATAATCATTTATTTAGTCTCTTAAAGTCTCAGCAATAATTGGTTTTCGAATTAAATGTTTTGGTTTGATTTACTTAGATTTACTATATCACTAATTTAACATCACCCACACGTCATAAAGTCACATATTATCGAAATAAAGACATACGTACCTATTCCTTAAAAAAATGATAATTAGATAAGTACATTTTTTTAAAATTAATAAGTAATATGTCTACAATGCCTTATTTTCAAGGTTTTTTATAAAACTTTGTTAACAAATAAAACAAATAAATAGCATTAACTTAATAAATAACATTAATTTAAAAAAAAACTGTTGAAATATTATGCATATTATTATTATTTAGTGAATTACAACGCTTACCAAAGATTATCGAAAATATGTTTCAACAATTATATTAAACGGCAAACCCGGGCGAAACAGAAGCGAAATATATAAAAGAAACTTGATTTTCAAAGACGGAGCTCACTATTAAAACACGTAAACAAATATTTTTGACTATTTTACCAAAAGAAAAGAGGTTTCCACTTAAGAATATTTGTAACATTTATATTTAGTTTCACTAATAATTTTGTATACTATTTTTTTTTTACATTCTTAGAATAAACATATCAGTTTGTAATATTTTTTTTTAAAAATTCGCTATGCTTACGAAATGATTGGTGTTGTATATTTTCCTTCGCAAGCCAAAAGTTGTTGAGAATATTTTACCAAAATGCAATTTGGCAAAAAACAAAATAGTAAGCAAAAAAATAAAAAAGTACCACAGAATTTCATTTGAATGCCACAAATTACCTTTGACAGCAGATGAATCGTATATTGCGAACGTCTATAAAAGACGTGACGCAAATTCATGGAACAAAACACAAATTCAGAAATTTAATTTTTTTTCTCTGCAACCACCATAAAAAGTTTCGTAAAAGTCAAAAGATAGTCCGAACTTAGCAACAAATTTTACAAACATCCGGAACGCAATGAATCCATAAAACAGTTTGTTTCACAAAAATATTGTACACTGAATTAAAATCCCCGACACTGAAAGTCAATTCGAAGAGTCCACTAATTAGTTGTGATAAGTGAAAATTAAAAATGGGACGCGATGAAGGAACTTAATACCACTTATAGACTATGCGGCAAAAGAGCCGAATATTTACATTGGAGAAAAAAAAATGAGGTCATTCGGAGGTTACGGGCAACGCAGCCGGTCGGCGCGGGCCGCGACGGGATGTGGCGCCCGGAGCCGCGGCCCGCGCGGCCCGCCGCACCACGTGCGCGCACCCGCGAGCGGGACACCCATCGCCCCGACCCGCCTACGCGACAAGGACAACACTATTCTTTTTTCAATTTACTATATTTGCCGATTTTTATTATTTTTTCGCATTTCGATATTTTATTTTTTAGTTGATGCGCTCCGCAACTCACCTGTTGTGCTTGACCCGCTTCGATCTGTCGACCGATCATGTGATCGACGCTTTTCAATACTTTTTTGGCACGCGCTCGATTTTAGACGCGTATGACTTAAGCTGTGTCAATTTTAAACTAATTATTGATAATATTAATTATAATATCTCTATTTACATCTTTTGAAGATTTGTGTGTTATAAATAACGTTACAGAAGAGGTAAACGTGTTTCAAAATAATAACCACCGTAATAAAGGTGCGTTTGAATAACTGTTTGAAATTGAATATTTATTGTTTATTTGCCATTAAAGTAAAAAAAAAGAAAAACTAAACCTGGATTACTTTGAAATATAATAAAAATATTATATAGCTGTAGTTTAGTTTTAAAAAAATCTAAACATTCGTTATTCTAATAAGAGACCGATGGTGCTGCCATAATATTGCGGCGTCGAGTAGCGGAACTAACCTTATAGGAATCGCGACAGTAGCGCGCTGTGCTGACTGACGTCGCTAATAGGAACTATCGCCGATGGTTCATTTCTAACGCGTCGTTTAATTTTTCGTTTTATTAATCGTGAAAGTGCAGCGTTCACCTCGCCGGCCATTCAACGGGCATTCGCGTTATCTTTTTCGTTTTCATCGGTTTTTACAGACGTTTTGATCATGTCGCCCGATCGTGTTGTTGCTAGAATCGAGGAAGATGGTTTACTGTCGGATAAAACTGTTCACTGTTACGTGAACTATTCGGTTTTACTCACTGTCGTATATTTAGCAATTCTCCTTTTGGGGCAAGCCACAAACATTTTATTTTTCTAATGACGGCTAACGATAACATCTAATGACATGTTGTGCTACTAATTACGATAGATGGCGCTAAGCGTTTCAAATGTTAGCTTGTAATCTAAGAGTTTGCATTTTAAAGTAAAGAAAATATGAAGCAACCGAAAATTGTCGACAAACTTTTTTGTTTATATTTACTAAATTTAAATAGTTGTACAATAGTTGATATATAATAAGAAACTTTGGCCAACCAGTTAATTGTTTGCGGCAAAACGTAAATATTTATGAGAATCGAAATGATGTCGTCAATACGTATTTATTTGGTAAAAATCATTGTTATTAAATAACAACGGAATAACACAGTATTTACATGAATAATGCATCGTATTGTTAATATGACGTGTAATAATATTAAGCCTAGTTATTTTATTCAAAATTAGTAAAATACCAATTAAAGTAAATTTCATAGGTACTTGTTTGTTTACTGGACTGAGAATCACTGATTTGTCTGAATTTGGGTTACAGGGAATGTTAATAAAATTAGCTTTCCACAAATATGTTATTATTATGCTCAATGTTAGTGTTGTTACATTTAGTTATATTTAACCAGCTGTCCCGGCGAACTTTACGGACGGTACGCCGTCTCTTCATTTTTTTCGGAATTTTTCCAATGTTTTAATAGTAAATCTACTATTGGGGGGAAGATAAATCCAACAAATCAAAGATCATTAAAATCGGTACAGCAGTTCTTGATTTATAAATGGTGTAACTAACCCGACTTTTTTTTACTTATATAGGTACCTAAATATAAATTAGCTTTAAGTCATATTGTCAAATACTGTGTTAGCAATCGTTGGGTTGGTGAACCTAAATAAATAAATAAAAAATGTGATGGAAACTTAAATTGGACAAGTAAAAACAAAACAATAAAAGTATCGAAAAACAAACTTTGTCGCTGCCTAGCTAATTTTAATTAGTCACGAGTTAAAGATTCAACATTTCTGTGTAATAAAATATCAGAGAATTAATTTTACTACAAGCTAAACCTAACCTAACCCAAATCCGAGTCAATTTTAAAAAGTTCGTATTCTGGTTTGACCCAAACCGGAAATCGAACCCGGGACCCTCCTCGATCGAGGCAAATCGCCGTGCGCCATGTGTGCAAGCTCACGTAACTCCAGTTGTCCAATTTAACAAAGCTATACATTTTTCACTTTTATTAGTCCATCCAAAACCATGAACTGATATTTGTACAGATGATCTAGGATTTTGTAACGAGTGACCAGCCATATTTTTTCATTTTTATTTTATTTAAAATAAGTTACATTTAGGCATGGAGCACATACCAGAGGGTAAATTCCCGTAATTTGACAATAGTCGCAATCCGATGTCGATCCGCTCCCAGTAACATTACGATCCCAAACGGTATTCTCGTAAACCCAAAAAATGCAATTATTGTTTGTAATGCGACTGAAAATGGAAGAAACCAAAATTAGATATTTTTTTGCTCTGTTTTTAGTCTTATTGGGATAGTTTTAATAATTTTACTTCAAATTGAAAGTTTACGAGAATACCGTTTGTGATAGTAATGTTACTGGGACCGGATCGACACCGGATTGCGACAATTGTCAAATTACGGGAATTGGGCCTCAGAGTACAAATTAATGTAATTTATTTTGTTTGACCAAAATTTTTTTGGGTTCGGTACTACATAAGGAAAAACGGAACCCATAAAGGATCATTTTGTTATCAGTCTGTCTGTAAAGTAAAGTATGCTTATACAGGGTTATTTGTAAAACATCAACTGCACGGTGCTCAAATACAACAACTTATTTTATAGGACCAACATTGAAATCTAAAAAAAAAATTCACTTTACGATACAAACTGGTGATGTCGGCCGGAGGCGGGTTAGTATGGGGAAGTGTTTTTTTTGCGATTTCAATGTTTGTCCCACAGAAAAAGTTGTTGTGTTTGAGCACAAAAATCAGCCTCTAAGAGGTTGTTGATGTTTTACAAATAACCCTGTATAAGCATACTTCACTTTAGCTTAAGTATATTTGCTTGTATCAAATTTGAAAGAAGAAAAAATCTATCCCACAGCACCTATTGTCTGATTCTTAGCGAACCTCGTCCCCGTCAACGTAAGAGTATCGTGTAAGAAATTGATGGGCTATCCTTAATCACTGTACCACTCTGATTACTGATTTAACATTAAATGAACAGTTCATTTCGTCCAAAATAATAAACTTTGTGACCGTAGAACTTGGTGTCAAATTCCTACTAGAAAATAAAACAGGAAATCATAAATCTAAAAGTGCCTGTAAATGTTACGTACCCCTTCGTATCATCAGGAGCCACCATATTCGTTCTTTGAGAGAACAGTAAAGCAGGGCTCGTAAACCTGTGCAATTACTTACTTTAAATAAACCGCGATAGCGTAATTTTTCTCCGCGGAACTAGGCGTGCTCCTGTTAAGGACAAGTTATGTGATCCATTAAAGCGCTTTTTTTACATATACTACAAGTTTTTTTAAATATACTATAAGGTGCTCCTAAAAATAAAGTCTTCTGGAAGTACAGAGATAAAGCACTATTAAAAATCCGAAAAACCATCAGTTAGACGGTTTTTTTAAGAATAATCTTTGTGCATTTATAACTTTTTAAGGCTTAATGTTATTAGAATCAGACTGACCCATGGATTTTGCGTCCCCACAAGTATGGAACAAGAATTGGATTTATTTTATCATTGGTTTACGTGTTTTATATTAGCATACACTTTAAATTATAATTTAAGAAGATGATTCGGTTTTTGGTTAATAATTACATGATTTTTAGTGTTTTCGTCAACCACCGTGCTGCTGGTTTAGTAACATAAAGATGGAAACAAATTTAATAAAAGCCTGTTCCAAAAAACCGATTCAGTAATTTAATGCTATCTTATCCTATCTATAGATAGATAGATAGATAGGTACTCTTTATTGCACACCATACAAGTAAAATACACATGATTTTTACAGAAAGATGTACAATTTAGGCGGTCTTATCGCTAATAGCGATCTCTTCCAGACAATAGACTACCTAATACAAACTGATACAATGTGTATAAATGGAGTATTTATATCATTTTGTAGAAAGAAAATAATCTAATTATTTAAAGAGATACAGTTGACAGTTATTAAAGATATATGTTATAACAAAATTATTAACTAACCTTGACGAAGATTTAAGAATATTTAAATCCATATTCAACGTTGTTTAAAATATTATATGCTGCTGTCGTCTAGTCGAGGCAGTGCGCGCGATAAGGGGCTCGCACCGCGGCTCGCCGTTACCACATTTCGTAGCACTTGTACCACTCGTAGCGTCCGTAGCCGATCGTAGCCGCTGACAACGCAGGATTTATGGAGTCTGTCCTTAAAATGCACTTTGATTTCAATGGGGTAAAGTGAAACACAATTATTATGTTTTAGAAGGAAACAGTAATTAGAATACTAAATGTTTTAAAAAAAGTGAAGTTCTATGTAGTAAACTCCAATTCCGTTCCATCAATAACAGTAATTTTACTAAAACATTTTTTATCGTCAGTTCTGCAAAATGAGACACAATAGAAATGTTTATGTTAATAGGGACAAATTAATATACACATGTGCTGACTTGATATATTTTCATAAATATTTAATATACAGTATGTTAACTAACGGCGTTCACGTTAACTCGTAATACTATAGCGTTCACAACAAAAAAATATTCCTATTAAAAAAAAAAAAAACTTCCGACCCTTTTCTCACCATGCGAGCAAGATAGAAAAGCCAGTTTGCGCACGCTAGTTTCTATTCCGCGTTACGATTTTGATTTTAATCAAGCGTTTTTTTAATGCTTATTTTTGAAATATTTTTATTTTAATCTATCAATGATGTAGATGAACTGGCTGAAGGGAACGCCCTTTGTTATTTTATATATTGTATATAAACAAAGAGTCGTTGTTATAAAAAAATAGAAATGAGATAGAACTGAATGTTGGTAGTTATTAAGGTTATGGTTCCCATCTAGTTAGCGCAGTGTTCATGGTAAGGGCCTCGTGCCCTTGTGCTACTCGTAGCTTAGCGTCCGTACCGTAGCAATCACGGGATTTATGGAGTCATTCTTTTAAGGGAGAAATAACGCAAAAATGTATTAATAAAATACTAGCTGTTCCGACAGACGTTGTCTTGTCCAAATCAGTTGTCAGAAGATGAAAATTCCAAGAACCCGAGCGCCACCTACCTATCTAGGTGTAAACTAGGTGTAACTCAAAAACTACGAAAAATCGTAGAACATACATAGGGGTGATTCAGATACCTTTCAATACGAGGCACCTAAAAACAATTTTGGACGTCACTTTTCTGGCCACCCTGTATTTAGTAACTAATCATGCGTAATCATTGTAAAAATCTCATGAAAAGACAGTAAATCGTGTTTCCAGACTAGATTTTAAAAATGGCAGTAGTCGTCTAGTCGAGTAGTGCGCACGAGACGGGTTTCGTAGCGCCGCTCACCGGTACCTCATTTCGTAGCACTTGTACTGCTCGTAGCGCCGGTACGCGATCGTAGTTGTTGACAAAGCGGCTTATTTATAAAGACTAGTCCTTAAAATTAACTTTGATTTGAACTACATATAAATATTCTCGAATTGTCTTTGTATCGCCTTTATTTTATTCATAGCACACGAAGAATTCGTAGTACCTGTAGCAACTAACCGGTTGTAGTGTAGCTTGATTTAAGACATGATTAACGCTAATAAACTATCTTAACAATAAATACATTAAATTTAGTCTAAATAATAATCACTTCTATAAATTGTCATCCCTCATCGCGTTTGTTTGTCTTTTTTATTAGTATTCTTAACTACAACTTACCACAAAACGTCGAAATTCTCATTGATATTAATATTGATTGATATTGATTTCTACGTGTCGAAATTAAAGTTGTAAATCGGTTCAATGACCTTTACCTCTTTGGGTAGCTTAACCTGCCGTTGTTTGTACCTGCATAAGTAAAGTTTTTTTTTTACTCAGTTTACTACTGACTATCGCCAAACTTCTAGTTTGGTAAAAAAAAATATGCATGTTTTGGTCAGTTTTAAAATACTAAGTCTTATACTTTAATCACAACTATTTGAATAAATTTAAATAAGAGCATTATCTCTTCATAATTTTAACCAAAAAAAATCTTAAAATTTTTATTCCCAACTAAAAGGTGAGTTAGAAGTTTAGCGAGAATTCTATACCTTATAGGTTGTAATTCCTTATTATTTTCTCTACGTGTGCAAGTCACAATAATATACAATCAGTTCGCATCACCACATCATATAAGTAGTAATTCCTTATTATTTTTTCTACGCTTCCAAGTCAAAATGATATCGAATCTCTTCGCATCATCGCGAATGTCTCGCAAGACGTCACCCCGGCTCGTAAAGTTTACCACCCCAGTAATTTTAACCGGCAAGTACGTCGTAAAATTGTTGTCGATTTCTTCTTAACGCGCGACAGATTGACTCGCGGAAGGTGAGCGTAACAATGTTATTTGATCACGGCAGTCGACTTGACGGCGGGTTTACGATGTTCCATTATACGGAATACTTCTTGTAGTTTTTTAGACCACATGTCGTCAACAATAGACTCCCCATCTTTGCTCGCCATCCAGACTCGTAATCCGAAATTTTTCTCGCTTCAAGTATACCGTAACAATACATCTTTTTACAACCCAACAGTTCGAATGTGTCGTCTTTACACATGATATGTTGCAAGGTTGCAAAGACATAGACATCCTGAACTTCAATCCAAATATCTTCAAAAGGCAGATTAATTTGATTATAAAGTAAGTAGTTTACAATTTAATTTATTGTTACTCATTATTTTTGTTAGTTTTATTTTTGTGGAACTTTCTTTCTTTGCTTTATTGTTAAATTCCATTCAATTCATTTTAAAATCTAGCCATAGACGCATGTCTTGGGCTACTGTTTAGCAATTAAGTTCTACTCATGTAATATGTATTTGTAATGACTGTATCCTGTTTTGTTCTATAGCTAACTTGAAATAAGAATAGACGATATCGGAAGTGCCAAAAACGGACTACGTTTTTTTTAAATTATAGTACATTAAATTATTATTAATACCTGGTAAAGGTAGCAGTAAGCCGCTGGATGCAGGCCGCTTCCAACCAGCCAATCTGAAAATTACTAGGGGAAGCCTATGTTCAGCAGAGGACGTCCTGTGGCTGAAATGATGATGATGATGTTAATATTTATATCGTTTTACTTATATTAAGGCGTCTCTGATTATGTTTTAGTTGTTAGTGCGTATAGTGTACTTAATTATAATAATAAAAGCGTGTTATATGTCTGAATATTTCAAAATAATAGTTTTTAGGTCAGAAATAAGATTTTTTTAAGTTCAGGCAAATTGAACTCAGGTTTTTTTTAAATATCATTATGAAAACACTTATACATTTTACCAAAATGTACATTTTCTGTGTTTATTAGTTAAAAAGGGTCTAATAAATTCGCTTTGATTTCCATCCCAGAATCCGTAATAAATCATATCACCACCATTAACTTTATTTGACATTATTTGGTCCAGCCACATCAGCCTAACCCATAAAGAAAAACAAATGTCTGTGGCATAGAATAGACTATAAAACAGTAAAATGCCCACCTCTCCGTGATCCCTTTATTCGCACCTTATAATGGCGCGTAACGTAAGAAGCTAACTTCTTTTTTATTGACGCACCTATAACGCTGCGAATAACTTTGAATTTGGAACGTTTTATGGTTCGTTCGGGTTAAGCACACACGTTTGTAAACTTTGCGCATTTGAAATAAAGACCACTTTCTATTGTTGTACATTAAGAATTGAGTGTCAACGATAAATAAAAACTTTTTGTTTGTTTCGCACTGGCAGCGTATATCCAGAATTGTGTTTAGCTAAAACAAGCCTTAAAACGGTGATGTAGAGATGTATTTGGTATCTATGTCGAGATAGCCTCGTGAGTTTGTTTTTTTCAAATTCGAAGTCTCACTTTGCAACAAAATAGCCGTCCTTTTGATGTGTCGGGTTGACGAAACATTGTACTCTTATAATGTTAGGGATAAACCTAAAGTCCGTTTATGACTTTTCTATGAGACCTTTGTGAGCGCGTGAAAACAAATCCAAGTTTTTATTTGTTTATTTAAATGCTGATGAAACGAGGTTTTACCAAGAATACTTAAGTACCTATGACTGGTACTTTTGGTTTGTACAAAGTATTAGGTTTTATCTGGTAAAAGAATAAAGACCGCTTTTCTCGGACAAAGAAAAGTATAAAGGGTAATAATGTGCGTAAGTATTATAAGTGCTTTACTTTGTAACGAAAGAAGTTTTTTGAGTAACTTTCACAAAGGATTGTGGTTCTTTCAGTTTGAGCCTTCCTTTCAATTCAGTTCGTAAATGAGAAATATAATGCAGTTTTAACGAAGGACTTAATAATACTTTTCTGCTCCAGAATTCGCCCTTTGCCAAGTGTTTAAGTTGTAGGGAGCGGTGATTATAAACTTTATCGAGGCCGATATTAAAATAGACTAACGAATTTAAAAAACTATAATTTTTATTTTTAATGCAGTAAAAATATCAAATAATAGGTAATGTCAAACAACATATTCCCGCGATGCTTAATGTTGATAGCCAATAATTTATCACGTGTACGTACTTACTAGTTGGACAGTTTATTGACATAAGATTCATGCACGCTCTCGTGTGTTATTATAAAAAGGTGCGGTTTAAACCTAATCTCGCAAAGATGTAGCCACCTTCATTCTAATACCAAGATTGCGCAAATCCCTTAAACCTTATAAATCAAGAGAACAGTCCGAGAACGCATACATTAGCAGTGTCCGGGCATTCCAGTCTAATTTATAGTGAACTTTCAATTTGGCCAACACATCCCCGGGCCGTAAATCTAGGCGACAATTAAACGTCTTGCGGTGGAGCCGGCCGCTGCCCACTTGAATGCGTTATTCCAAATTCGAATCGTGCAAATGGATTCTAATTTTAAAAAAAAAAACCTTTTCTTGTGTCTTTGTTCGTTAGATTGTAGTTCGTTTAACACGGGTCGTTTTGTTGTTTTAGCAAATGAACACTAATAAAACAAAAAACGTTATAAATCAATTTATTTTAACATTTATGAAAGCTGTTTCTTGTATTAGAACACTCAACAATCTATAATGCTCGTAAACTATTATGGATGCATCAACCAATTTTATCAGCGTAAAACATAATTATTAGTTTAGAAACGTGTGTCATGTAAAACCTGGGTATTCCTTTTATTAGGGTTATGGATAGGACAACCTAAAATAAGTAGGTGCGTTATCTGATCATGTCAATTGCAGCCACTTAAAAAGCGCTCCATTGACAAACGGGACCGTTTAAAAAACTGTCAATGGGCCGGCATACGCAAATGAACGGCGACCTTGCACCGAGTTCCGTAACGTTATTACCGGTGCAATGACCCCGCGCGAATCAATAACTCATTACTTTTTTATTTCGTGTTAAAAATAACGTGCTTTTTTGCGTTTCGCGCGTTCGACGCCCCAATTATTGGCGAATGGGTGAAGGTTGCGTTCTGATTGTGACGTCACGCGACCACGTGGGTGCCCGCGGCTGGAAAAATGTGCTGATCGTGGTATTATTTTTCGATAAAGATAAAATAAATTATTGGCTGTTTATATGAGTACGCTTTCATTGACGTCGACGTAGTTTTTTATGCCGAATCGACTTCAATGGGTGGCGGGAATCTGTGTTGTGTGTTGACTGGCGAGTTCTATTAGTGCATGTGTGCGTTTTTTGTACACACTCTTGCGTTAAAATTAAGTAAGTATCTATGTACATTTTACGAATTACTATCGTTTATAATCATGAAACTAAATAAACGTCATATCGCATAATTGATAAGGTTGCGTTGTTCAACCCTATTCAATCTATAAAATCTAATTCGCAGTATTCTCACTCCATATAATTGCAGCACTCGCTGAGCTGGTGCCCATTGGGCCCCATATCGATAAGCTGACCATCATTTTCTATGTCATCTTTATTTTTTGTAAATTGTAGTTAGTTTTTTTTATGCTCTTATTTTTATGTATTTTTTGTATCGTCAAGTGTCTAATATTTTTTCTCTCTTTCTCTCTCTAATAGGTTTCGAATTTTTGTTAAAAAAATATCAATCACGTAAAGTAACGTATTCCATGTCGAAATTAACAAAATACAAACGGTTTAAAGATAACGTTTGCTGGTAAATTTGTACGGCTCAACGTACACTCAACAAGTCAATGTTAAATAATCGAATCACTATTATTAGGTAATAATTATAAAAACCTGCTAAGTGCGAGTCGGATTTGCCCACAGGGTTTTAAGAATACAGACAACAGCTTGTCAATTTATCTCAATTAAAATGATCTTGCCTGCCTAGTATGAGCACGATATGATATGATATAATATAGCGAAATATCGACACCAACTTTAAAAATATGATAGCCGCCATTTTAATTTTTTATCAAAACAGCGATCCTTATATGTGACAGCGATTCAACATGGCGGCTATATCTATCATGTTTTTACAGTTGGTGTCGATATTTCGCTGTATCATATTGTGTTTTTAGTGCTCATGCTAGGCAGGCTGATGCCGTCACAACCTAAAATTGAAAAAAAAGTTGAAAGTTGGCTAAGTTGACCTGCCTTTGACTGTGTAAACTTGTAGGTGTGAATAGTTCGTCCTAACGGGAATCGAGTCTTGAAGATATTTAACGCTTTTACAGTTAGTTAAAAATTTTTTTTGGGTGTACTACAAATTAACAGTTTTCAGAATTATTCATTTACTTTTTATTACTAATACTAAATATACGATACGATACGATACGATACGAGGTGCTTGCCCAGCCAGGATCAAAGCCTGCAGGTCTACTACGAAAAACGAAATCCGTCAATACGATAATCGTTTTTCGGATTGCTTACTACGAAACGGTTCGGATTTTTTGAAATAATACGATAAATAACATTTTATTCATTCATTCACGAAGTCGTTCCGAAAATATGTCGCATCCGATTAAAACATCGACATCCAAAAGTGTTACGTAGTTAGTAAGCATATCGTTTGCGTATCGTTTGTCTTTCGTTTCGTCCGAAACATCGTATTTCGTTTTTCGTAGTAGGCTTCCTGCTCCGGTCAAACCGGCATACCAGGTAGCACATTTTATAAGGAGGGACACGCTCTGGGATGGGATAGGACGGCCGATCAGCCAACGCGGCCACGTGGGTCGGCTGAAACCAGTCGACCACAACCATGTAGATATGCATCCTGAGCCTGGTATAGGAAAATGGGTAAAGACGGGTTTATCGTTGTTAGGACTGAGCGTTGGTGCTGATGAGGTGGGCAATCTGGCCTTAGGTGTTGTGGTTATTCTCCTAGTTCTTCTGTTTTCTTGCTACTAAATATTAGGTATCTTCCGGGCACTTAAACACGTCCCAAAATATAGCTTTACCCTACCACCGCTTCGGGACTACATATCGGCTGGTGATGAGAAGAAACGGCGCAACAAACTCAGTCACCTTTGTCAGTCTTTTTTACAGGAAATACAGTTACAAGATAGTTACAGTTGTGCTATAAGACATTGATTTCATGTTTCTAGGTCAACGGAAAGTACCTTATAATTTTTAATTTCCTTGTGTGTATCAAAACCACAAGTATCAATTCTGAACACATATTATACCATAAGTGGAGAACGGCTGGATCGATTTTCATGATCTTTGATTTTTTGAACTTGTCTCCGCTCCGAATAGCAGAATAACTATAAAAAACATGGAAAAATTCACGAAAAAAATGTCTATAGTTCGCCGGGACAGCTAGTACATGATAAGTATAAATAAATAAATATTAGACAACATCACACATATTTCTCTGATCTGAAAAGTTAGTTTTTTACATCGACCCGACCGAGCATCGAACCCGGGACCTCAGAGATGGCCACGGGTGTCGTCATAAACATACAGATACTATCAACACTAGCGAAACTATCGATAGTCATATTCGGTCAGCTATCGATACAATATCGTCTTGCTATCGATGTTCAGCTTTTGATCAGCAACACTACTCATTCCATTTAAAAATCTACAGACGAAGACGAACAGCGTAACCCTCGGGACCCTAATAAGGGCGCGTGACGACTTTAACTTGACATCCCAAAAACAGCTGATCATGTATGTATGGAGTTTGCTTTGTCGCTGTACAACAATTTGTACAGCTGCCCAATGGCAGAAGTCGGTTAAAAACATGTTGGTCTACAAGCAAGTTGACTGACATGTTTTAACCGACTTTAAAAAGGAAGGGTTTTATTTTCAGCTGATGTTTTTTTATTTATTTATTTGTTATCTTCCTTTTCTTTCTTCTGCTTATTTACGACAACTTTTATTATGTAACCAAAACCAATATCTCAATCAGCAGAAGCCCAATTCCCGTAATTTAACAATAGTCGCAATCCAGTGTCGATCCGGTCCCAGTAACATGACCAGAATTGTCGTCAAACATACCTCAGCTGTAAATATTTACGCAACTGCTACCGGTGTTCTCTTTAAGGAATACTTCGGCTTCCTCAACGAACTTGACAGTGTGTTAGTAGTCAAGAAGCCGGAATTTGATGTAAAATTATCAAAACTATCCCAATACGACTGAAAAAAGAACAAAAAAAAAGGGGCTCTAGTTATTATATGACGCGGAGTATATTTTTGTTGCTGACCGATTGCAAAAAAAAAACACGATGATATAATAAAAGACAATAGTTATACTACATTTTTAAACCCTAACGTCTTAGCATCTTGATTTTCTTTATCGTTTTCGACTTTAATTCAAGGGAAAAAAGTTCAAAGTACAATGGCAACTATCAAATCTGTCCATGTTATTATGATCCTATAGGTTGTCCCATGAGATGAGTGGCAGGATAGATATCAGAACCAATCTGCTGTGAACTTTCATTGTATTTTTTAATGTGCAGTAGGTGTGCCTTAATAATAATTTAAAAAAAAAGTTTCCATTACTTTAACCTGGGTACAATCGAGTCAGTAGAAATTACAGCCGTTGTTATAATAGTTCTTATGCTAAACAAAAATATGACCTCATTTTGTATATAACACATTTTGTAGTTATATAAACCTACTTTTAGTTTTTCAGGACTATCAGCGATGAATTGTTTTTTATAAGTTTAGTTAATAAATAATTCTCTAATATTTAAAACAAAAAAATGCTACTAACACTCACCTCTGTTTTAAAATCCTCCGTGTTATTTGAATAAGCAAATCCTCATTTGATAGACACACAAAAAATACCACCACTTATTTTAACATAAAGCACCTAATCAGACTATACGAGTATTAACTTCACTTTATTGCACTAAAATACTAACAATATTTTGTTATAAATCACGTTAATTAGAAAACTAATAACATTTAGGAACAATAACTTTTTGATAAGGGTATTAAAACTTAAAAATATTTATAAACTGGCTACTAAGGATTATCTATTGTTTTTTTTTCAGACTTGTCTACTTGTTTTGAATTTGGAACTGTCAAGTTTGAATTTGGCGCGCGCTCGTAGGGGTGGCGCAGTCGGCCGCTCGAGCGGCGGTCGGCAAGGAACTCGGCGTCTTGAGGGCGAAAAGACGTTACGGACCCATTGGACCCCTCATGTTGGTTTTCAATGATAACAGCATGTTGCTTTCTAGTGGCCGTTTGAATTTTATGGAATACTTTCGTAAATTTATTCTATTAATAAGTAGGTACATTAGTACAACTTACAAGATCGTGCTACATAGTTACTTTGTTTTAAAATAAATACTCCAGCCAATGGTAGTAATAATTTAACAAACTAATTTAATCAAGTGTATTTTTATTTAATTAGTAAGTGTACATTTAAAAAATTATGTAAATTGTTGACTTATTATCTAAAATAAAATATATGCTCATTTTTTAAGCTGAAATAATTCTTAAACCAAAATGTAGACCTCAACAATACCTATAAAAAGATATTTTTTTTTTATAAGAGACGTATTTGTAAAATTGTTTAATTACTGAAATCATATTTATAGCTGGCAAACATACATTTTAAGAAAGGTTAATCAGAAATAAGATTGTAAATTAAATAACAACAGTTCTAATTAAAAAAAAAAAAATATTCATAACGGCGACGGTCACATCTCTTGAAGCGTTCTTGTACAAAGCAACCAGTTAGGATACAATGCCAAATGTTCCAATAATGCTCTTGTAAAGTGGCCTCTATAATTATAAGTGTAGGGTCTAACAAGTCGTCGCCAGGTAGCGATAAAAAGGTTTATTTTGGAGGGTGCGCTTTCTTCGCGCTCACTAATATTGTTCGTAAACATAAAGGGCGATTATTGACACAGAGTCGAACTTAGGACTAATTGTGCTGTAAGCTTTACCTATTATATGTATGTGCTTGTATTTACCGTTACTATAAAACTAAAAGAATGAAATGTACTTGAATTTAATCCAGCTAGACACAACTTTAAGAATAGATCTAACATATTTTTTTCCTAGATTGTCAAACTTACAACTCTATGTTTGCTATACTTGAATTGACTCTTTTTATTTTAAGAAATAGATAAATATAATTAATTTAATGTGATAAATAAAAAAAGAACACGAAAATATACCTTAAATACGTTAAATAATTGTAACGAAATCATATTATCGTATTACCTACATAGTTTGCTGGATGTAAATTTTAAAATAAAATATTAGTTGAGGGGATGATTCTACTGATTAACAACTACTTTAAATATATGTCTACATATTTTCATTTTCTTCAAAATATATACATATCAACAACCCGTAACAACAGCTTCCTATAGTAAAAAAAAATCATTGTATCTAAGCAGTAAAATCATACCTTTTAATATATTTAACAAATAAAATACGACCATTTTTTAAAATTAAATAGCAGCATATTCTAGAAATATGTTAAATTGGCTATTAAACAAGCTCTCTTACGTTAAATATTATTTTATTTTAAGCTAAATCCATCCCTGTGGTCGGAAGTAATGCACGGTGACTTATTTTTAACGGTCGCTCTGCGCGCGCGCCGTCTTATTATTATTAGTATCAGCGTTTTTTCTAATTCTAAGTAACACTGTTTTTAATGATGTATAGAATGGATTATTCCTCTATAATAATAGACTGTCCTGTCCAATATAACACACAGTGTATGAAACATAATAATTAAAATTAAATGTTTATTATACTTAAACATAATGTACTGGTTACAATTTAATATTTACTGAAACCTGTTTTATCCCAACCCATTTCCTATTACCTACTTTTTCCTCTCATTAAATTTTTAACGCATTGTTTTTTAATTATTTTTATAATCTTAACGAATTTTCTTGTCATAATAACATACTTTCGATTTTGTATTTTTAAACATAACGGCTATATTCTATTCACGCATAATGCACACGGCACCCGCAAGACGCGTGCGCGACACACGAGCGGATGTTTCCAATTTCCATAAACTTACCTCTAATTTCTAACTACGCTAAATTCAACCTTAAGTTTAAGGAACAACAACCACGTCTCAAACGGTAAGGAACAGCCGAAGTGCACGCGCCGTCATACTCTGTGATCACAAGAAAGCAACAGGATGTCTTACAAGGAGAGGGTGACAACCCTAGCATAAATAGCACTTTTAATTTAAGACGTTACAATACTTTAAACTCTAATAGACAAGCGCATACTGAAAATAGTAGATGGATCTAGATTCATCTACAATTTTCTGTATGCGCTTGTGTAGTAACGTGACGGATTCACTAGATGGATCCGTCACTTTATTCCAATTTTAGTAAAATTTTTACAAACAAGACAATAAATGTGTGTGTGTGTGTGTCTTATCGCCAAAGCGTTTACCACTCAACACAATATGGTACAATGTAGCTATACAGTTAATATGATCGATAGACCAATTTGCATACTAACGGATTGTTTTGTAAAAAAATCCTTAGAACACCTTGTTTCTTTTAAGGATATACCTGTGTCATCATCATCATCGTCTCTTTTTGACGACTTTCGTAGCCGAGAGGCGAGCATACTAGACCTGGTGTCGCTATTTCTGAGGTCCCGGGTTCGATTTCGGGTCGGTCAATATAGAAAAATAACTTTTCTATATTGTCTCGGGGTCTGGGTGTTGTGGTACCGTCGTTGTTTCTGATTTCTGTAACACAAGTACTTTGGCTACTTACAGGAGCAGAGCAATAAGGGGATGTTGTCAAATTTATGTATTTATTATTTATTTATTTTATTATCTTAAGCCTTCCTTGACTAATTTGGTGTGGGCCTCATTTAACTCCTTCCACTTCGTTCTATCTTATAGATTGAATTGACAGGAGGTGTAGATTGAACGATTTGTCAAAGTTAACTGAAGTATCGACAAAGTTAGACAGCTGTTCCGTAAGTTAAATCAAGAAGCCGATTGTCTAACTTGCCTACTTGGTCACGTGGCTAATCGTTTGTTGACGTCCAACAACTTTAAGTGGTTTCCCTGTTTGCCTCTGTCCAAGTACTAAGTCAGTTAGTCAACGTTCCTATTAGGTACTTTAGTCCGGAACTCCGGACAATCTGTTCTCTGTCCGGAACTTTCCAAATCGAATAATTTGCCGGCTAGTTTTGATCTGCCAAGATTGCGCCGAGGAGTTAAGTTGTTAGTCAGACTATTACAGGGACGTATTATTGAAGCACTGGCATTTGAATTCGCATACGAAATATCAACAATTATTAATAATATATATTACAGGAAGCTCACTTTAAGAACTCAAGAAGAACTCTAAACTAAGAACCCTACATCAAGAAAAAGATACCCCTTCACTGCTCCCATCCATCTGAACTATTACAGCAGCAGTATGCACAGGGGACGTGTTTTTGAAGCATTAGCATTCGAATTCGCACACGAAATATCAACAATCATTAAAAATATATATTATAGGAAGTTTACTTTAGCAACAACTCAAGAAGAACTCTAAACTAAGAACCGTGCACCAAGAAAGCTCCACTCCTCCGCTGTTGCCTCCCATCGCGCTGGACCCAAAATCTTGTTTTTAGGTCTTGTTTCTGTAGGCTACGTTGGGAGGTCACTGATCACGTCACCTACCAGATGCCTCCAGGCTTCTTACCAAAACCCAGTACCGAAACATGATGGGGTTGATGCACCACTGAAAGGTACAGTCCACTTGCTCGGTGGGTTGGTTTGGGTTAATCCCATATATTTACGTTTACGATTTACAACGTTTTACGATTCTTGCAATTTCGTATGCGACTTGGAATTCGAATGATACAAAAATACGTCACCTTTAGATTAAATTGTGACGACGTTCTTCTTCAGAACAGAGAAAGTTAGGATAATAGAATCTTGCAGTTCTGCGTTTGGTATTGTTTCAGAGGATTGAGGAGGAGAATTTGAATAAAGTTCTGCTCAGAACATACTTTACACAGTTACACAGTTTATCACGTTTGCTACTTCCTTGAAGATGCACAACAAATTCTTGTGTGTCAATTTTCTAACTAAAAGTTTATGTTTATGATTTGACTTACTAACCTAGCAGCATACTACAGCAGCATACCTAAGGGTTGTCTGAAAGAGATCGCTTCTGGCGACAAGACCGCCAAAATTGTAGTATTCTAAATGTTTTTTTTGTACTGTTGTTTCTTTTGTGTCATGTGCAATAAAGAGACTATCTATACTTCATTCACAATGATTGAATAGGCTGCTAAAGGTGTATCAATCTTTTTAAATCTTATTTATAACGTGGCCTTAAAAGGTCAAGGTTTGCACAGCGTGCTATGGAAAGGGCTATGCTCAGTGTTTCTTTGCTATATCGAATCAGGAATGCGGAGATTTGTCAACAAACAAATGTATTAGCATGCAGTGGCGGCAGTGGGCGGGTCACATTGCACGGAGAACTGACGGCCGACGGAGCAGAAAGGTTCTAGGTTCACGTACCGGCAAGCGCAGCGTAGGACGTCCACCTACAAGGTGGATAGACGACCTGGTAAAGGTTGCAGTAAGCCGCTAGATGCAGGCCGGTTCCAACCGGCCCATCTGGAAGTCACTGGAGGAGGCCTATTTTAACAATGGACGTCCTATAGCTGAATTGATGATGATAATAATGATATATTCAAACCCAGTGCCGTGGGGACGGCCGTAAAGAATAGACTTCCCCACCGCCAACAGGAGGCGTGTTGTAAGAGGCGACTAATTCCTGTAGCACGAGACGGGTAGCAACGTCTGCGTACGAAATCTTATAAAAAACTGCGCTCGCCAACCCGCCTGCCAAGCGTGGTTATAATATTGGCAATCCCCCCCAATGAAAGTCATTGGGGGAGGTCTATGTTCTGCAGTGGACGTCCGATGGCTGAAATGATGATGTTTTAAACCCAGTACTTAGATTTAAATAAGGAAATGCTGTTTTTAAATAGTTTTTATTATATGATATTGACGCACTCTGCGATTGACCGAAGCAGATGGCGCCAGATAGTCCGAAACAGGATACTATATTGAGGCAATCACGACCCTCAGCACTGAGGAAACCGATGCGAGGAGGAGGAGAATTATATGAGATTACCTTCGTCAGCTGTGTAGCGACTATTAAATGACCTATAATGGCGATCTGTAAATTCATTTTTTCGATTTATTACCCCTTTTTTCATTTATTAAATTCATCAGATGGACTGATGTGTGGATATGATGTTTATTAAAAGGCTTACTTATATTTTTTAAGCCCGAGTAATCTTTTCGTTGTGGTTCATGATAGTGCTTTACAATATTTGTTAAAACACTCAAACGACCCTGATTTAAAGTACATACTTTATAAATTTTTATTGAAAAAAGAAAACAAGAAAGTTAAAAAGTTTGTTTGTAACCTTTAACAATACACAATAAAATATTACAAGTAAAATAATTGAAATTAATTTTTAATTATTGTTTGCACACACAATAAAATAAATAAATATGTAACAGCCAACACACCACTTGTCAGGGCTTAATTAAGCTTATGTTACGAAACAGTTTTAGATAAGTAATTTTGCTAGCACTCCCAGACCCAAACCGATTAAGAAACGTTCGTTTTCGGAACTAACCCGAACCGTTAATCGAACTCGGGACCCTTTGCGTCGGCAAATAACCACGACTCTCCGCCAAGTCATGCCAGTTCGTCATTTGCAAAACAATGAGAAACTTCTTGAACAAGGCTGCATAGTTTCATTCCTATGAGTGTATTTTCGAAGCCGTAAAATAAAATAAATTATAAACAAATAAATTGTTTCCACAGTCACAACAATTAGCTATCCCAAAACTAAGCAAAGCTTGTACTATGGCGACTATAGTAAACATACATAAATAAAAACCTTTTTTTTGTTTATTATTGCTTCGACACAGGAATAGTTTTTGTACAGTTTCGAGCAACAGTTGTTGGATTGACTCGTCTCCATTAGTAAGAGAGGCTCCTTCAGTAGTGACGAAACGTAGTTATCGCGTTATAGCGCCTTCACGGTCCCACAGATGTTGTCTTCGTTAAGCATTTACGTCTTCATTAAGAGACAATTAAGGCATCATTGTTCCTTTGTTTGTTTTGCGTCGGACGTCTTTTCTTTTACATCTGTTATTTTGAATTTTTATAACACTATTGTTTATTAAAGTTGTAATTCTGTACAGAGCTCAATGAAAAACCTAACGGATACCTAAATAACTAATTTCTTCACCTAAATAACTAAACTTAGATAGCACATTATCTTGTCGGTGTTAAGAGATACCAAAATGACAATGAAATAGTCTAAATGAATCTTTAAATTATAAATCTTATTTGCAAGAGTACTTTTTTATTGACATTGAATATAAAATTAATGGGCTAGTTTCCTGGGTCAAAAAAAGATTATTCTATTTAGTCCGTCAGTTAGATTATTTAAAAATACTGGATCCTCTGATATTTTGTCTTTTGTCAATTAAACAAAAAATGACGAAGATAAAACGCATTAAAGAGAGCACGTGACGTCACGCCTTGCTAAAAAGTGTCGCAAGGTGTGTCGTTACACGGAATTTTAACGGGCTATATCTTCATCATTTTTTGTTTGATTGAGAAAAGAAAAAAATACGTGTCCAATATTTTCCGTTAATCCAACTGACGGGCTAATTAGTTTTTTTTTATGAAACTAGCCCATTGTCCTTTTACCGTTTTTTTTTAACCTTCTAATAATGTTATTATTATTATATTAATTCGTTGTGTATAATCTTAAATCTTGTTGCGTCCTATAGCGGAGACCAAAGTCCAGCAGTGGGAACTGGACATACATGGAAGTTATCGCTATCATCACGTAAGAAACTTAAAATCAGCGATTAGATGTTGAATTTAGGTTATAAAATATCATTACCAAACTCACACTTAAATAAAATCTAATCATGTAAATTTTGTTTTACTTACTTGTAAACAAAATTTAATTTTGCTTACAACTAAGTTACTAGGTTACTCGGGATTGTTAATCAAATCCTACCTATCTCAGATCGACTAGGGTTGTTTGCTCAAGTCGCCAATAAATCTCTAGCTTACTTAATTAGAGATCCGTAGGGTTGAGACGGGGGGTCGCTTTACGACCGAAGAACCAGGTTACGATGTTTGCGGTTACTACGTAAACACTTTTCGCAATCAGCCAAGGGATAGTATCTAACGAACTTGCAGTATTTTCATAGTAATAAGATTGAATTTGGGATAACCTGTCAGCGACGGTCGCCCGACCTGTCGCATTTGCAGTTTCATAATACAGGTAAGGGACTCATCAAACATTTGACAAATGCTCACCTAAATTGGAAAAATATTTGAGCACTGTGTAGTGTATGACGTCGTTGAGTCAAAGGCTTTCCACTTTTATTAGTTCCACCATCGCAAATACTTCTTAAAAGTCCCTGGTTCGATTCCAAGTGTGACTAACTGAAACTCATACATTTGACTTATTATTGTATAGCTGCTTACAGCCGTAATGTCAGCTTGAGAGTTGGTTTTTGACATTTAAAAAATATCATCATCATCATTATAATTTCAGCCATTGGACGTCCACTGAATAGAATAGAAAACATTTATTTGACACACACCTCATTCCTGATTCGATTTCGCAAAGAAACACCGAGCATAGCCCTTTCCATAGCACGATGTGCGACCTTGAGCATTCTTATGAGGCCCATAGTGAGAGGCCACGTTTCATATGTCATCACCAGTGATCGGAATAGGTAGATTGATGATGTTAATATGGACATGCCTTCGGGATTCCCGAATTTCTTAGTATCAGTTTTTAAAAAAAAGACATATCAATATTATGCTAGCAGTACCAAAGTACATCAAATCAATCTACCTATTCCGATCACTGGTCATCACTGGTAATACACACTGGGTGTAGGCTTTCGTCTTTAGGCACTGAGGTATTTTGGACGAGAAGACGTTGTGTAGTTTCCCGAACGCTGCCCATCCGAGTTGGATTCGACGATTGACTTCCTTCTTAAAATTGGACCTACCCAACTGGGTCACTTGTTCTAGGTAGACATATTTGCCGACAATTTTGAGAGGACAGCTCCCAACTGATATTGGGTAAGGCGCAACATGGGCATTCGACATGACCTTTGTTTTGTCCATGTTCATCCGAAGGCCTACTTGTTGGGAAACTCGACCAAGGCCATCGAGCATCGTGCCGAGGTCTTTAAGCGATTCTACCATGACCACGAAATCATTGGCAAACCAAAGGTGATGTACTCGTCGTTAATGTTGATGCCGAATCCTTTCCATTCCAGCCTGCCTAGCATGAGCACTAAAACACGATATGATATGATATTGCGAAATATCGACACCAACTGTAAAAATATGATAGATTTAGCCGCCATGTTGAATCGCCGACACGTATTAAGATCGCTGTTTTGATAGAAAAAAAAACAAAATGGCAGCTATATCTATCATATTTTTAGAGTTGGTGTCGATATATCGCTATATCATATCATATCTCATCGTGTTTTAGTAGACATGCTAGGGGGGCAGGAGTTTGAAAGCGTCTTCCAATGCAGCGGTGATTACGAAGTTGATCTCATACAAAAAGTTGTTGTTGTTGAGCAGTAGAATCACACCCTAGAAGAAAGTTAACTTACAAATTAGTGGGATCTTATCAAAAGAACTGGAATTAAAGAGTATCAAAATAACACGACATATTGGAAAATCGTTACGAGAAAGTTGCGATTCATTACTAGTAATTTACTACAAAACGATAATAATTTAGAAAGTCTTTGCCTATTGGGTTTGGCAAACTTAAAAAAAATACATTGAATTTAGAACATAATTCTGTTCCGACGAGCGCGACGTGGGCCCACTACGATATAACTCGGTACAATAGTAAGGGAGACCGAGTAAAAATGATTTTAAACGTTTTTTTTTATGCCTATGAAAACTTGGCATTTTTTATGTAAGATGGGCTGGCTTTTGACTACAATCAGACCCATTATGGTTAATTATAATGAACAGAGCTTGTCTAGAAAATAAAATAAATACATAAATATGCGCCAAACGTTACATTGTGATGATTTCAAAGTAATTGGTTAACAATGTCTCCGAACTCACCCAGAATCGAGTTAATTTAGAAATAATGTTTTTTTCAAAATTTACCCAAACCATTTATCGAACATGGAACCCTTTGCATACAAGGTGAATCATCGCGCCACTACTACGCCAAAAATCCTATTCACGTGGGCCTAAAAGTCAAATGGTGCTCTAATAAGTATTAAATAAACAAAATAATTGGTTTATTCATTACCAAAAACGACATAAAATGTACAAATAGTATATAGTGTGCCATCTGTTTAGGTTTTATTATTCCATGTAGGTTCAGAGACCCATATTATAGAATATCCAGATTGTAAAATGTCGATAATACGCGATTAGGTATTTTTATTTGTTTCACACTTTTTCCTCTTGCCATAAAGAGAGAGAGCGCACCGTGTTCTTTTTTGAGATATCGATAACAGAAGATAACGTTTTCACCCCCCTGTACGTTTTTTTTAGTAATTCAGTTGTTTTATTTAAAAAAAAAACGCTCAATGTTAGATATAATTGAAAAATACAGATATTTAGATGCTAATTACTAACATCGTAAGCAATATTTCTTTAAAATAAAAATGTAAGGACCTCGTTTTCCATTACATCTACAATATTTCCAAAAATTATGAAATTAGACTGTGTTTATTAGAAAAAAAAACGGTACCGCTGTTTGTTAAAAAAATTACAGATTTAAATTGTGAACGTCTACAACATTTTGATGAAAATTATCCTATTAAGAATATAAATGTTAAATTGTATCCGCATTTTAGAACTGGCCGATCATAAATACCAAAAAATGACCACCATCACTAACTGCAAACTGTATTCATAATGTTCCACAACTTTTGTAACAGTGCATACGTACCTTCATTTTTATATCTGCTTAAAAAACTTGTTTTTTTCTTCTAAAAAAACAAGCATTGGTGTTATTTTTTAATGATGACATTTTACGGTGAGGGGCGTGGATTGACGAATTGACTGATCAGCGGGAACAGGTGGCCTAATTTTTCATTAAAAAAGGTCAAGTGTGATTTGAAATTGCAGTACAAGATCCGTACATTTTTAGGAATCCGTATACATGGGGCACACTAGAAGTTTTGCACTTCTAGCTAATCGGAACTATTTGAATTTCGAATGTTATATTTTTTTAAACGTTGCAACCTTCTTAGTAATAAAAAAAAAACAATTGGTGGGAAATGATTTGTCAATTGTTTTTTATCACACATCAAAGTTCTACGTACGCAACGAGAATGGAATTAAGTCGAAAAGATTTTAGAACGATGATTTTTTATGATTTTAAAAGTTCTCTCTCTCCGCAAGACTGTGCCGCTCGTCTTCAAAATGCTTTTGGGAGAAAAGCACCTTGTTTGAGCACCGTGAGGCGATGGTTTGCTGAATTTGAGAGAGGTCGAGTTTCTTTACATGACGAATTTCGTGAAGGGCGGCCTTCAACTGCCTTCAACGAAAATAATGTGGCTACTGTTAAGCGGCTAACTGAAGAAAACCCGCGGATTACCTATGAGACAATTTGAGGACTATTGGGGATTGGTATGAGCCAAATTCAGAAAATTTTACACGAAAAATTGAAAGTTCGGAAACATTGCTGTCGTTGGATCCCTCATGAACTAACAGCGGAGCAGAAGCGGGCTCGCGTGGAATGGTGCTCACAGATGCTACTGAAGTACGACCACGGACATTCTAATGCTGTTTATGACATTGTCACAGGAGACGAAACGTGGATTTATTGTTTAGAACCCGAAAAAAAAACAGCAATCTTGTGAATGGGTGTTTGAAAATGAGAACAGGCCAACAAAAGTGAGGCAGGCGAGAAACGTTAGTAAAAAAATGGTCGCGTTTTTTTCTCAGCTACGGGTCCCATCTGTACAATTCCACTTGAAGATCAAAAGAGTGTTAATGCCGAGTGGTATTCTACCATTTGTTTACCTAGGGTGTTAGAAAAAGTTCGCGAAAGACGACCCAAAAGCCGCGTTCTCCTACATCATGACAACGTTTCTTCACACACGGCCAACAAATGAAGTCATTTTTAGCTTCCGAAAAAGTACAACTCGTCACCCATCCTGCGCATAGCCCCGACCTAGCACCCTGTGATTTCTGTATTTTCCCCAAAATCAAAGATGATGAGAACTCCGAAGAGGCAGTGATAGCGTTCAATCAGTACGTAGAAAACATGCCTTCAGATCTGTGGTCCTCCTGTTTTAAAAAATGGTTCGATCGCATGAAAAAATGTTTAAAATGTAAAGGAGAGTATTTTGAAAAGCAATAAACATAATATTGTGGTTATAACATGTTGTTTTTTGAAGTTACGCAAAACTTATAGTGTAAAGAGCAGAAAGGAAACCTATTGCAGACAGTCCTCAGTTTGTCTGTCCGTACCTTAGTCAGGGGTTTGTAGCTTGATAACTAAAGCACAAAAAAATTATTAGTGACGGCAGTATGGTACATTATGAAAAAAACGAAATCAATAACTTTTATAAATAATAAATGTCCCGGCGAACTTCGTAGGTACCGCCTCAGAATTCATTTAAAAAAAATTACGTATCTTTTGTATGGGAATATAGAAAAGTGTTGTTTTTAGACTTTTTCTCTAGAATTTACTTTAGAATAGGTAAACTCTTTCATACATTTAATATTATTTTCAACCGACTTCAAAAAAGGAGGAGGTTCTCAATTCGTCTGTATGTTTTTTTTTTTTGTATGTATGTTACGCGATTACTCCGCCAATTATGAATCGATTTTAATGATTATTTTTTTGTTTGGTAGATCATACTTCAGAAGTGGTTCCATATAAATTTTATCGAAATTGATTTAGAACTTTTTGAGAAAATCAACAAATATTATATACCCAGATAATATTTTGGTTGTGGTTCTTGTTACCTATCTTCGACAAATATGAGCCGATTTTGATGATTTTTGTTTTATTGAATAGCTTATACTTCAAAGATGCTATGATAAAAGTTTGAAAAATAATAATCACCCCTAAGGGTAGCAAAATAGGGGATGAAATCGGTGTTCAGCAGTTAGATTAGGATTTATCACTAAAATGCTAAAAATAATCCTAACACTTAAGTACCTAATCAGTTACTTTTGGAGTCGGTGCCAGCCGATGAGAGATTCAATGTTTTTGTTTGCACCGACTCCAAAAGTAACTGATTAGGTACTTAAGTGTTAGGATTATTTTTAGCATTTAAGTGTTTTGAAGTCGGTTTTATTTTTTTAAATAAAATTTTCTTATCGTAGGGACGCTTTATTTGTATTTTTAAGAGGTTATAATAAAGTAAATAATGCAACTATTTTTTAATTGAATAAAAGCAATAGTACATTGTTACCCTAGGGGAGAGCAGGGGCGTGCATCCCATATAGGCTATTATGCAGAGCCTACCTTCATAAAAAACTGACAGAACAGCTAACCATAATTATTAATTACGTATTCAACAATAAACAATAAATATTCTGCAACCATTTTTCTTCTATCTATACTTATTTCCTTACTAAAGCGCGCAACATAGATCGTACCTGTGCAATTTAACCAATGTTAGGCTGCCGCGAGATCGCCTACTGTTTCACGCAAACTTACTCAATTTTCACTCACAGCCACCCCCATCTGAAACCAATGCACGCCCCTGGGGAGAAGGTACTTACTTAATCCTGAGACTTATTTTTTGAATGATGAAAATAAAAAATAATCGCTGAACAGCTGGCCGGCCACAGAAAAAAAATAGGCGGGAAAGCGGCAATCCGATCTTTAGTTGTTTTTTCGAGTTGTAGTTATGTTTATACGACCTCCGTAGCCGAGGGGCGAGCATACCGGACTTGGTGTCGCTATCTCTGAGGTCCCGGGTTCGATTCCCGGTCGGGTCAATGTAGAAAAATAACTTTTCTATATTGTCTCGGGTCTGGGTGTTGTGGTACCGTCGTTGTTTCTGATTTCTGTAACACTAGTGCTTTAGCTACTTATCATAGGATCAGAGCAATGTATGTGATGTTGTCCAATATATATATATATATATTATAGTACTTCCGTATAGCAGAGACCACTTATATGGTTATTTCATATGAGAAGAAGCTGAAGTAGTAATGGAATTTAAGTATTTTACTTTCCTTGTATATGAAATAATAAGCACAGTGTTTACTTCGGGTTAAAGACTTTATTTAGTCCCTCGAACTATTGACTCAAACTATTAAACCCCGTCTCGGACCTAAGTAAGTTACGTTCACCCATAGGGTAACAATGTATTATTTACACAACAATAATTTCCTGCCCTGAGAATACTTACCTATTGATAAACCTAAAAACCATAGGACAATTGTAATTTTTTATTAAATTATTTTAAAAATAGCGTCTTGAATACCACAACAGCTGCCTTAAACGGGGTAATGCACACAGCTGGCTTTCTTATCGGTTCCTTACCACTTTATCAAGACCCCTAACGTCTTTGACTTTAAATGAAATAGGTACGTGAGGCGTGGAGCTACATATTCTGGTTAAACGCCAGCTTAAATTGACCTCTTTCTTGTATTGCAGGAACGAACAGCAGTACTAAGTCCAGAGGTCAACTGCGGTGGTCCAATGACAGTCAAGACCGTAACCAACGGTCGCTGGTAAGTCATTTGAAACGGTTTTAATTTTAGAATCAAGAAAAAAAGACTGTATGATTTTATGCAAGGTGATTTTTGACTTAAAAAAATCGGTTGCCTCAGTTAAGAATTGAACCCACGTCCTTTTACTATCTGGGCGACTGCTCTACAAACTGAGCTTCTAGAAGATCGATTATTTTAGTTAAATTGTTCAGCGAGGGTTAAGGCAGATGCATTTAATTTCTATTACCGATTTGGAAAAAAAAAATGTTATGCATCTACACGGTTTTCAAACTTTTTATTTTACATGTGCTATTGAGACATTGCTTCTTGGCTTATTTCTCTAGGTTAACGGAATAGGGTTGTAGGTTTTGATTATAGCGGATGTCAAAATATTAAATTTAAATTTAAATTAAAAATGTTTATTCATTTTAAGTTTTTAAATAACATTTCATGTGTTGACTTCCTCTATTAAGTACCTAAGCACCTGTGTTAAATATGTGGCAGAAGTATAATTTTGTTTTACTGCCAAGGGATTGCAGACCTGAGTATTTGATGTTTATTTAAATTTAATACCTCCTTGCGTTCCTTATTTATAAGATCTTAACAGACAGAAAGATAGACAGACAGACAGACGGACAGACGGACAGACGGACATACGGACAAACGGACAGACGGACAGACGGACAGACGGACAGACGGACAGACGGACAGATAGACAGACGGACAGACGGACAGACGGACAGACGGACAGACGGACAGACGGACAGACGGACAGACGGACAGACGGACAGACGGACAGACGGACAGACGGACAGACGGACAGACGGACAGACGGACAGACGGACAGACGGACAGACGGACAGACGGACAGACGGACAGACGGACAGACGGACAGACGGACAGACGGACAGACAGACAGACGGACAGACAGACAAACGGACAACGCCGTAATCCTTATGGGTTTCTCTTTAAAGGGCGTAAAAATAAGTCAACACTTCGGGGGACTTATTTCCCTAGGATAAAAAACCCTCCTTTAAAAAAATTATTCTATCTAGGAAGAGGTAAGTTAACATTATTAAAATAGGGCGGTGCCAAGTACGTAACACTTACTCGTATGCTGATGAGTATCAAATGAAAATCAATCTATGGTTTATCTCGACTTCATATTGTAGTCTGTTTTTAGGGTTCCGTATTTTTTTTGTCACTATCCCTATTTCAGCCATAAGAAGTCCACTGCTGAACATAGGCCTCCCCCAATGACCTACTATCGAGGGGGATTGCCTATACTCGCCACGCTTGGCAGGCGGGTTGGCGCAGCGCAGTTTTTATAAGATTTCGCACGCAGACACTGCTGCCCGTCTTGTGCTACAGGAATTAGTCGCCTCTTACGACACGCCTCCTGTTGGCGGTGGGGAAGTGTATTCTTTACGGCCGTACCCACACGGCACGCATTTTTTTGTAATTTGTTTGAAATAAGTAAATAAGGGATGTTTCAATTTACCTTCCATAGAATATCCTACCTATTTTGTTAATTAAGTGACAAAGGCCGGCAGCCTAATAACCTATTCTCAAGACATTTTGCCATAACGATCTTTAACCTTAGCGATTCTACACAATACATCCTTTGAGGGCCTTTGTTTGCCAAACCAAATGGCTGATTCAATCAGAGTGTCTTTATGTCTTAGCCTAACGACGTCACACGCTAAGGCTCCCTACCCCATCATCTTGAGATACGATCGATTGCCCCTCAGATAAGTTGGTCTTGATCTTACCCTAACCGTCCATTACACAAAGCTATCACATTGCTATGCCAAAATATATTTTAATACTAAAATCTTGCGCATATTTAACGTGTACGAGTCAACTCGATTTTTTACATTTTATTATAAATAAATAATATTGGACCATACATTGCTCTGATCCTATGATAAGTAGCTTAAGCACTTGTGTTACAGAAATCAGAAACAACGACGGTACCACAACACCCATACACGAGACAATATAGAAAAGTAATTTTTTCTACATTGACCTACCGGGAATCGAACCCGGAACCTCAGAGATAGGAGATCTCGGCTACGGAGGTCGTCGGCGAGGGGGAATTATAATTATTATTATTCTGTGTAGTTAGCATTATATTGATTCACGTTGTCTAGCTTCGGATGTCCTACATTTCGGCAATGATATAAAATGGTCCACGTATTATCCTTCGATCAAGAATATACTAGATAACGCCTTGCTTATTAAACAGTACTCAAATATGGCGTCTTACTATAATAATACGTAAAAAAAGGTCTTTAAAACAATCACTAATATAGTTCTTACGTATGCCTTAACCGCAAAAGGCTCAGTTTTGTATGTGTCGATATTCACACGCGTTGGTAAAAATCATTTTATTTTGAATCAGCTGCAGCAACTACTCATTTAAATACAACTCTTAAGGTCTAAGAAAGTACAGAATAACTTACAAAATAAGAGCCCACTTTGAAGTGAGGCGTTATTTACTCGGACGTTTTTGAGTAGCTGACAGGTTATCTAGTGGATTTTTGATCGAAGGTATTATCAATACCTTCGATCAAGAATCCACTAATACCTTCGATCAAGAATCCACTAGATCGAAGGTATTATCAATAAATCCCAGCAGCGGTAGACGGCGCAATTGTCATATATATTTTGGTCATTTAATTACGACATCCTGTCATCTACAAGTTAACGAACGTTACATGATCTTTCATTCCTGATACAGTCTACAGTTATTAGGAAATTATCGACACAATGCCAGCATAAATGACGACCGCCTGGTGTAATGGTTCGCGCTACGGACTACACGAATCCCGCAAGGGTCAAATGTTTCAGTGATAAGCACGAGCGTTTGTACCTAAGTCATGGATACTTATTAAAGTATTTAAACATGTTTATCCGTTATCTAGTGGCCATAGTATAAACTTTGCTTACTTTGGAGGTAGATATGGTGTGATTGTGAAAACGATTTATTTATTATTTTATTTCATACATTCATTCTAGGGGAAATGTATATTTTTTTTCAATAAAGTATCACAGACTCTTGTTAAATTACCTGTACATGAATTCAAAATTCACATTAAAAAAAATCTCATAAATAAAGGATATTATAAAATAGACGATTATTTAAAACGACAAGAGTGCATAGACCTAACCTGCTTAGCTCGCACTTACTACATGTCTTGTAACTGTATTTCTTGTAAAAAAGGCTGACCAAGGTGAGAGTTTGTTGCGTCGTTTCTCTTATCACCAGCCAATATGTAGTCCCGAAGCGGTGGTAGGACTAAGCTATATTTTGGTACGTGTATAAGTGCCCGGAAGAGGGCCTATGTACTGAATAAATGAGTATAAATGAGTATCTATAGCTGAAGACATACGAAGTCCGGAAAGAAGAATCCGCTGCATTAGCGTATTGGAAAAAAAAAAAAAATTGGTACAGAATAAAAAATTTGAATTTGAATTTGAATTTGAATTGTACCACTAGCTGACGGCGCAGCAGCGACCGCGATCAGCGCTTTTGCGACTGAATCGATGCTGCATCGCGTTTTGGCGACCAATCGCGATCAATCGCTTGCATCCGCCACCGGCGATTTCTAACGAGGCGACAGCGACTTTTTGATTGAGGTTGAGTTCCAGTGGTAGTTTTAATTTTCAATCGTTGATGCTGAAAGTGGTAGTGTGCGCAGACTCTGTGTGTTTTGTTCTTTGTGTTTAATAAATGTTAGAAGACCTTCGTTTCCATACAAACTGATGCCAGCTGGTCGCGTTTTAGTATGTGTATTTTTTTTGCGATTTCGATGTTGGTCCCATAGAAAAAGTTGATGTAATTTAGCCGTAGAATAACCCCTTAAAGTTTTATTTCACCTTTTTGTTACACCCTGTATATGGGTTATGCGTGTATGAAGTCTTGCTTTGGGATGTACGGTCTATATAATAGCTTAGCAATATCTTTATTAGTTCAACTTTAACTTTAAAATTGTACTAATTAACTCAATGCTGTCATTATGTCCACCTAATCTAAAATAATAAATATATTTTATTAGATATCATGTATTATTTTGATGAATACCGATACGTTTCTATACCATCGGTGATTCTGGGTTTCTTCGACCGATTCTGTGCTTCCCAAGGGCTTGGAGTCCGTTTGAGGGATTTGGTCGTGATAAGTCCATGGCTATCACGTTAAATGCTGAGCCGGAACATTTTTGGCACAGACCCATTTAGACCCATTAGATATGTATTTTTCTTTTATGTTCTATATTCTATTCTATTTTAGTCTACATGTCAGTTCTAGTTTAAAAATGAATCATTGATAAATTTTTCTACGCGGAAAATACCCAGCTAGTGCGGCTACCGTACAATAATCTCAGAATTTGCATATGAATACTGACATGAGGGTTCAACGAAGGAAACAATAGGTAAATGATGTATTATAAGGATTAGAAAATAATTTTGAAGTCGAACCCGAAAACAATTATAACATTTGTTTCTATTGCTCAGGATTTAACATAATTTTGAATCACTCGAATTGATCACACTCATCGATTTTAAAAAGCGGTAATAAATAGCTGATATAAAAAGTTATTAGTTATGTTAGTGTCATGTTCTGTCAAATCTCTGTCTACCAGGCATGGATTTAGTACACGTTACAGTATACCAAGTATTTACTTGTCAATGTTAATCTCCGTTTCTTTCTACTAGTAGAAATCAAATAACAAAAGGGACCACTCGTAGCAGAATCCGATAAATTAATTTTAAAAGATAGTGATTTTAAGTCCCCTCCGAATCTTCCGATTTCGTACTCGGATTGGAATGCTAATGCTTCAAAATTACGTTTCCGGAATTCTCTATGACCATTTCTCCTTCAACCGGTCAATCTGGAAGTCAGGGGGGAGGCCTATGTTCAGCAATGGACGTCCTATGGCTGAAATGATGATGATGATGATGAAATGGCGATTTGTCCTAATAAAGTGTGAAGATAAAAAAAAGGAAAGGAAGACAAGATAAAAAAAAGTAAAATACCATTGTCGAGTACCCAATGTTGGCCTGTTTTTTGAGTACAATTCAAGCAGTATACTCAGTCTAAACAATATAAGGTGCTTCATAAATATCTGCAATGGCTGAAATGGGTAAAAGTATTGCTTATATAGATTACGATAGTAAAGAAATTTTATGTCCAGAACATCATTCATTTTTTAATTAAACAATTATATTAAATAAAGATTAGGCTTTATTCTGTTTCAAACCGTCCACACCTGTCCAAAAATGCTAACGTTTCACATTATACCGCTCCCGCGCAGTGTCAAGGGCGGATGACGAAGTGTGTTATGCAAATTGAAGCAAGTAACCATTTATTAACTGTCTTTTCGCAAATAATTAATTACCGATCCGGGGCACGTAATTCCTTCACTATCGTAATCTATATAAGCAACACTTTTACCCATTTCAGCCGTTGCAGATATTTATGAAGCACCTTATATAAAATCATTGGTTTTTCCATATTTAATAAAAAGAGAAAGATACATTTTAGAAACGACAAATCGGATTTGTTTCCTATATTTTCGTCATATTTTGTACACGCTCATTAACTTCACTTGTAGTACTACCTATATGTAATCAAATCTTGGAAGTAATTTTACATACTATATAATAATATAATGTTATAACAAACAACAACATATCATTTTTAACACACTTCTGACTGTCGTACCGATTTGAAACTTTGTAAATACATAGGCATGTTACATACAGGGTGGCCCTAACAGTGACTTAAACATTTCTTAGGCTCTTCGTACCGTGATTTATCTAAATCAGACACATTATGTACCTACCTATATTTAGCGATTTTTTGGACCTAGTTTTCGACTATTGAATTCTTCCTTAATTTTGGGACTATAGCAGTGTGCAAGTTAAAATAATTGATTTTATATGTGTTTTCTTTTCGTTTTTTTCATGTTTTTTTTTATTTTGACCGCTATGAAGAAGGTATACTTTCTTGCATAAAAAAATAGACATTCTAAATTTTATTGACACAAGTTATGATTAATTCTGGTTAAAACCAAAAATTTTGTCATCGTGTCAGCGAGAAGAGTCGTAATTTTAAGATTAGTTTCTACCAAAAGTTATGATAAAACCATAGTTTTTTTTTCTAAATAGCAAAATGTACACTTTACCACTTGGTCAAAGGTGGTAAAGTGTAAATTTTGCATTTTTTGCAGATAACACATTATTAAGATAATAAGGTACCACTTATTATTTGGTATTTCATAAAATTGGCCCGGAGCCACAAAGCAAGTCAAAGTTTTTTAAGCTTTTAATTTTCTTAAATTACTACTACTCGCCTGGATATTTATTAACTTTTGGTCAAAATTTATCGTCGTTTTTAAGTCAGGATAACATTTTTTTATACAAGTAAGTATACCTTCTTTATAGCGATCAAAATAAAAAAACATGAAAGAAAAAAACGAAAAGAAAACGCATAAAATCAATTATTATAAAGTGCACACTGCTATGGTCCCATAAAAATGGAAGAATTTTTATTTTATTTATTTTATTTTATTTAAATTCAATTGCACACTCCACTAACAGCTTATAGCCAAAGCGTGGAGTGAGCCAGTTACAGTTTTATAACATTTTTTACAAACACACATACTATCAATATTAGCCTAAAAAACTAACACAATGATTCACAAATTGTCTATGCTTATTATAAAACAAGTCAGTTTCTGGCTCCTGAGCAATTAGGGCATTGAGCATACAAATAGCCTGCGCTGTGGGAGCGTGCCGCGCCGTGAGCGTGCGCGAGGGCACGTCGAAATTAAAAATTAAAAAGTCGAAAACTAAAACTTTTACGGCGCTCAAGTAACAAACAAAACCACGGCGGAAAAACACTTTTGTTGAAATAATTTAAACGTCCAAATTACAATGAAGCCCAAAAACATTTTAAAAAAAACTTAAGTAAAAAAAACAATACATGGTGGTGATTCGAATGGGTCTGGGCGTACGAAGAACCTTTAAAACATATTTGAACGCCACTGTTTGGGCCACACTGTGTATGATAATGCAATAATTTGATATCATCAAGCTGATCTGATGATGGAGGTGTAGTAGCAATTAGTTAAAATTAAAATCTGTATCACAAGGACTTACGTTATTTTATATAATAAAAGAACACAAAAAACGATGTTTTTTTATGCAATTTTACGAATTGTAGCAGAAGTTCTACTGTGAATCTATCGTTTTAAACTATATATTTATTTTTAACAATCATTAAGTATTTTGTAGAAACACAAACCTATTTCCTTGTTTCTAAGCTAGAACTAAAAATAGTACATCTTTAGGATTTTTAAATATACATAGAAATGAACGAATATACGAATACGCGATAGCGGTCGAATTTAACAGAGAAATAAACTTGTTGTTATCATTTTCACAAGTTTTATAGCACTATAATATTTGTTTATATGTAAGTAGGAACAGTAGGTTCACTGGGAACTATACTCAGCCTATGTCAGTTCACTGCTTGACATACATAGGCCTCACCCAATCATCCCACTGGGCCTGATGTCTTAATAGGTAATAATAAGGCAATCTTTTTAATGGTAATATGTCTGTAAAAATATAGCTAGCAACTTCCTTCTCCGTGGTTTATTTTAATTTTTTCAGTCTATCTGAAAATAATACTATGGAAATGAGACATGTCACACGACGCTTTTGATAATTTTAATGCATTTTGCATTTTTCTACCTAATTTGGATCACCCTGACTTTGCCAAGACATTGTCAATGCAAATAATTCCGTGTGAGAGAGGTTTCCTCTGAGACCGAGCATTTGGGAAGCAAGCCCACTGAATCAGCCGCTATTGCCACAAACAAAATACTATTTACCTTACAAATATTGTTTCAGACTATACTGAACAATGACTTGATAAAATCAAGCTTTTGTTACCGGCTACCTGCGTAAAGTCAAGTGTACATACGAATACACAATGTTCTTAATTTATTTCTCAATGGCGTAATCAGTATGTATGCACAAGTCATGGTGTCATCTACATAGTTTTTAACAAATACAATTGTTAAAGAGTAGCCATCCACGACTGATATTCAGGGTGGCCAGAAAAGTGGCGTCCAAAATTTTTTTTTAGTTGCCTCGTGTTCCGGTATCTGAATCACCCCTATGTATGTTCTACGATTTTTCGTAGTTTTCGAGTTACGATTTTTTTTAAATAGCATATGAAGCCTATGAAGTACTACTTTTTATTATTATTATGAAAACTTAGAGTCTAGCGCATTCTCTAAAGCTACTTAGAAACTAAAAAAATATCAGTTTAGATTTTTAATTTTAAGTTGATGATAACTCACTTAACATAAAATTAAATTATCAACTTTAGGTCAATTTTGTAGTAACTTCAATTAAAGTTATGAGGCAATGTATTTTATGCATAAATGCACAGTTCATAGAGATTTAGCTGCAAAAAAATATTTCAAAGAAATCTACTTTTTTTTTGAAATTTTTAAACTGAACTCGAAAACTACGAAACATCGTAAAACATACTTATGGGTGATTCAGATACCTCTCAACACGAGGCAACTAAACATTTTTGGACGTCACTTTTTTGGCCACCCTGTATATGTAATGAATATGATAAAAGACTGAACTTTTTTGTATAGAGCCTGGCATACCTAAGGTTGCAAGTACTATATGCTATACTTATTTCAAATGCCTTACCTAAAAACACATTACTTATTCAAACTGAAATTCTGAACAAAGTATATCATTTACGAAATTTTGCCCAAGAGTATTTGTTGTTTGTAATCATTTTCTCTGTTGATTGGTACATGTTTCAGAGGTGTACACTAAAATAACGTAATTTTAGGTACTTACAACTTTATGTATGCCAATGAGGTTCGATGCCTTTTAAGATACACTTATCAATGATTCCTAGCACTTGAGAGATTTAAATGAAGAATGTTAATATTTGTTTTTTGTCTTATAAAATCACAATCCATAACATGTTTCTCATAAACTTCACTTGAATCTACAATTTTTTCACTCTCAAGCCACTGTAAACCGTTTCTAAAGTTATTAATACCCAACAACATTTCTAAATTGTTGATACACAACCAAGATGGTGGTGGATGATGGGTGCCGCGGCAGCGGCCGGCGAGCGCTAGATTCTAATTATAAATTTTGTCTAAAACTGAAAAGAAATTACTTACAGTGTACACAATAATGCATGCTTGCGTTTTTAGGTACAATAAATTTATACTTAATAGGCTTTATTACTTTTAATTGTTATTATAAGTAAGTGTAAGAGTTAATGATTGTTATCTTAAATGATATTATAGAACGTAAGATAATATGAAACGTTCATTATATTAAGCGAGTTGTTATAAGAAAAAATATTTTATTAAATGCAATCATGTCATTAAATCGTATACTAATATTTATTTGAAACATTATACACCCTATAATCACGTTAGCTTAGGTTAGGTTTAGGTTCAGGTTAGGTTAGGTTTATGTTAGGTTAGGTTTATAAGTGCACCCCCTTTGCGACACCCGGACCGTAGAATAACCCCTTAAAGTTTTATTTCACCTTTTCGTTACACCCTGTATATTCCAAAAGGCATCGAACCAAATTGGCATACCTCAAGTTGCAAGTAACCTTTAAAAACGTTATTTTGGTGTACACCTATGAAACATACGTTAATCAATAGAGAAAATAATTACAAACAACAAATACTTCTCGACAAAATGTCGTAGGTTCAGAATTTTAGGGTGAACATGTAATATTTACTTTTATTTACATAATCAAATTGAAATTCTAAACAAAGTATTTCATTTACGACATTTTGTCAAAGAGTATTTGTTTTTTGTATTTTTTTTTCTTTCGATTAACGCATGTTTCATGGGTGTACACCAAAATAACGTCATTGAAGGCTACTTGCATCTTGAGGTATGCCAGGCGCCATACAAAAAAGTTCGAAGACTTTAAAATTATATTGATTTAATGTCTATAGCTAGTAAATGAAATCGTATTTAGTATTTAAAATTGAATTGAATGAATTTTGATGATTAATTTAATAGCTAAATAATAATAATAATAAAAACAGGATTATATATTTTTATAATACGACAACTTCATAAATATTGGTAATGTTAATGGTTGGTTGTGTAAAGATCAGAATGTCATAAGATAACACCGTACGTTGGATAGGTAGTTTTAAATGTAAAATTGTTAATGTGCAAACAACATTTTTAGGGTTCCATAGTCCTGACAAGGAACCCTTATAGTTTCGTCATGTGCGTGTGTTAGCCACCTACATGTGAAGTAGGGATGGTTTTTTTTTGTCGTCTCTTGTGGGGTATCGTTGAGTAGGTCTTTTAAAATGACTTAGGAGTTGCTAATATAATTTTTTGATTGAATGCTGTATTTACAAAATATTAAACTATAAAGTTCAATTTTATGTTCCAGTATGGCGTCTCCCCCTTTCTAAAAGCTGAACTACTAGCTTGAAAAAAATTCATGATGATAGTTCATTTCATAAACTTTAAACGAAAATTATAGCAGTTATGATAACTTTATTAGTTTAGCAGTAATAGTCGTTGAACTTGGGTGTTAGATAATGTACCAAATACAAATATCTTTACCATTAATTATATTCAGAATAAAGAACAACAGTATTGTGATAACGGGCTATTACGGAACCTTACACTGCGCGTTGCTCGACTCGTACTTGGCCGGTTTTAATTCGATTAAAGGATCCATTTGCGTAATATTAAGCTTTAAAGTGCATTTTTTTGTTAGTCACGTTACTTTTCCCTTTGCCAGCGAAACGGTTGCTTTAAGAAATGTTTAATATTTAATATTGGACAACATCACACACATTGCTCTGATCAAGATAAGTAGCTTAAGCACTTGTGTTACAGAAATCAGAAACAACGACGGCACCACAACACCCGGACCCGAGACAATAAAGAAAAGTTATTTTTCTACATTGACCGACCGGGAATCGAACCCGGGACCTCAGAGATAGCGACACTAAGTCCGGTATGTTTGCCTCTCGGCTACGGAGGTCGTCAAAAATACTTCGTTATAGTATTCCTAATTCCTTCTTTAAGTTTATTTCTTTTTATATTTAATATATGCATATTATTTATTTAAGTTTAGTAGGTCGGCAGTCCGTCTGTGTACCTCGCTCGGCGGGGCCTACTGAAAACCAGTGTCGCGGCCTACTTAGGCCGTGGCTCAAGCTGAGTGAGGTCCCATTATCCCGGACATCACAGGCACATAGTGGCACCGCTTGGTTTACTCGTTTTTCAATGATTATTATTATTATTATTTTGTTTTTATTACTTGTTTTTCTTTTTGTGTCATTTGTACTATTTGTGTGTGATGTCCAATGTTTAATAAATGTCTTTCCTTCTTTCTTTCTAATAATATTATTTATTGCCACACATATGAAGGTACATTAGGTCTTATACATTTATATGTAGAATACATATGGGCGTATAGGCGTGTGGTTGGATGACGTTGTTTAATGAAAGGGCTAGCCGTGCAATTAAACGGCTATTTTTACCAGTTAGCTGCGACATCTATACACAAAAAATGTTTTGTCCGATAGAGACTGGATGAAATTTAAATGGTACTAGTTTCAATATTGTAACCAGTAGGTACCATTTAAATTTCATCCAGTTGAGCCAGCAGTTTCGTTATACATATTAAATTGATTTTTCGTGATGGATGATATAGCTATTTTTAGGTCGGAGAGAAAGAGATATATATGTATATATATGTTTATAGACACAGAACTAACTCAATGCAATCTATGTTAGGTATAGTTTTTTTTAATAGAACAATAATCGTACGATAATTTTTCTCCCTTATCTGATAGTAGTATTTACCAAGGATCTATATTTTAAGCTAACGAAAAATGAGATGTTTTAACTAAACTTCAACTTGTTTAAAAATAAACTTTACAAGTGGCTGCTACAAAACAATTTTTATGATGTCAGACAACTTCTAGAAAATAATAGACTTTGAACTTGCATTTATCATTAGCAAATCATGAGGACTTTTTGTTTGAACTATTTATTAAATCTGTATTATTAATTAAATTGGACATAATTTTTTTTTTTGACATTTATTCATTTTATTCTGGACGTGACATTTGATTTAATTTTTCAATTATAAACAGGCTCTTGACATTTCAATAATGTTTTTTTTTTCAACGACATTTGCATGCTCCTTTATGTAGCCTAACATGTGACTCTAAAAATGTATTTAAGAACTGTATATACCATGTTTGATGCAAATAAATAAATTTGAATTTGAATTTGAGTTTTTAACTACTTCGAGATTGTAGTACATCATAGAAACCCTTTATTAATGCAGTATATTGGCAGTTTTTAAAGATATTTGAGGTAAAATCAACTAACGTGTGTGACCCGACACTTTGTTTCACATACTTGAAAACATAAAATAATTCGGCTAACTTATTAAGATGATACTAAATAAAAATAACCTTCGTTTATCATTTCACACTATTGTAGAAAGGACAATGTAGAATTACAATATCTTAATCAACCATTAATTGTTGCATATTGTTCGGGATCGCAAGGCAACATCGTATTGTTTTAAATAAAGACATTATTTCTTGTTTAATTATGTCAATATTTGAATAATTCGAATTGTTTCTCCTACGTATAATATTTTACGTCAACAAAATGTAAAATTTTTAGTATAAAAAGGTTCGAAAGTTCGAAATAATCATCAGTTCGGTTCCAACTCTCAGAAAAATGAGAGCCACAACCCTCGTGATCTTGTGCTGTGCTCTGCAGGTTAGTAACAATTTCATTACCATTGTAATATTTCTACATTTTACTATAATCATAATTTAATAATTTTGTTCGTTGTATAAAACGATTGTATTCATGACATAAGGACAGGAAAACCTTCTTATTATTTTATTTTTTTCTATATTTCAGTACGTTACTGCAGATGCTATTGTAGACAGCATTACGGGCTGGGAAAAACAATTCATCGAAACAAATGAAACTTCAACAGACGAATTCGAAACCGACCGAGCTGGAACTGTGTTTGAAAAATCCACTGTTCGTAAGACTTTCCACAGAGATAATGTTCCAAATAAAAACATATCTGGGGAAGACAAGAAGGTAGTCAGGACCTTTGTTATCGAAACCGATGCATACGGTCACGAAACTATCTATGAGGAAGATGTTGTCATTAAAAAGATGCCAGGATCGTCTTCATCTTCAAGTTCATCGGCCAGTTCTGCGGCTAACAGCGGATCAGGAGCATATGGACCACAACAACGCGGGTCTTCAGCTGCGGCCGCCGCTGCCGCCTCATCAGGACCACATGGCCCATTAGGACCACACGGCCCAGAAGGACCATACGGACCAAACGGACCAGGATCATCTGCTGCTGCCGCCGCTGCCGCTGCATCCGGACGAAATGGCCCATACGGACCAAACGGACCAGGATCATCAGCCGCTGCCAACGCTGCTGCTTCATCAGGACCAAAAGGCCCATACGGACCAAACGGACCAGGATCATCCGCTGCTGCCAACGCTGCTGCTTCATCAGGACCAAATGGCCCATACGGACCATACGGACCAAATGGACCAGGATCATCCGCTGCTGCCGCTGCTGCCGCCTCAGCAGGACCATCTGGCCCAGGTGTGATTATCATTGAAGAAGGACAAGGACCTAACGGCCCATACGGTCCAAACGGACCAGGATCATCTGCTGCTGCCGCCGCTGCCGCCGCATCGGGACCAAATGGCCCATACGGACCAGGAGGACCATACGGACCAAACGGACCAGGATCATCCGCTGCTGCCGCCGCTGCTGCTTCATCAGGACCAAATGGCCCATACGGACCAAACGGACCAGGATCATCTGCTACTGCCGCCGCTGCCGCCGCATCTGGACCAAATGGCCCATACGGACCATACGGCCCAGAAAGACCATACGGACCAAACGGACCAGGATCATCCGCTGCTGCCGCCGCTGCTGCTTCATCAGGACCAAATGGCCCATACGGACCAAACGGACCAGGATCATCAGCCGCTGCCAACGCAGCTGCTTCATCAGGACCAAATGGCCCATACGGACCATACGGCCCAGGAGGACCATACGGACCAAACGGACCAGGATCATCTGCTGCTGCCGCCGCTGCCGCCGCATCGGGACCAAATGGCCCATACGGACCAAATGGACCAGGATCATCCGCTGCTGCCGCCGCTGCCGCCGCATCCGGACCAAATGGCCCATACGGACCATACGGCCCAGAAGGACCAGGATCATCTGCTGCTGCCGCCGCTGCCGCCGCATCGGGACCAAATGGCCCATACGGACCAAACGGACCAGGATCATCAGCCGCTGCCGCCGCTGCTGCTTCATCAGGACCAAATGGCCCATACGGACCATACGGCCCAGAAGGACCAGGATCATCTGCTGCTGCCACCGCTGCCGCCGCATCGGGACCAAATGGCCCATACGGACCAGGAGGACCATACGGACCAAACGGACCAGGATCATCTGCTGCTGCCGCCGCTGCCGCCGCATCTGGACCAAATGGCCCATACGGACCATACGGCCCAGAAGGACCAGGATCATCTGCTGCTGCCGCCGCTGCCGCCGCATCGGGACCAAATGGCCCATACGGACCAAACGGACCAGGATCATCAGCCGCTGCCAACGCTGCCGCCGCATCCGGACCAAATGGCCCATACGGACCATACGGCCCAGAAGGACCAGGATCATCTGCTGCTGCCGCCGCTGCCGCCGCATCGGGACCAAATGGCCCATACGGACCAGGAGGACCATACGGACCAAACGGACCAGGATCATCTGCTGCTGCCGCCGCTGCCGCCGCATCCGGACCAAATGGCCCATACGGACCATACGGCCCAGAAGGACCATACGGACCAGGAGGACCATACGGACCAAACGGACCAGGATCATCTGCTGCTGCCGCCGCTGCCGCCGCATCTGGACCAAATGGACCATACGGTCCAGAAGGACCAGGATCATCTGCTGCTGCCGCCGCTGCCGCCGCATCGGGACCTAATGGCCCATACGGACCAAACGGACCAGGATCATCAGCCGCTGCCGCCGCTGCCGCTTCATCAGGACCAAATGGCCCATACGGACCATACGGCCCAGAAGGACCAGGATCATCTGCTGCTGCCGCCGCTGCCGCCGCATCGGGACCAAATGGCCCATACGGACCAGGAGGACCATACGGACCAAACGGACCAGGATCATCTGCTGCTGCCACCGCTGCCGCTGCATCGGGACCAAATGGCCCATACGGACCAAACGGACCAGGATCATCAGCCGCTGCCGCCGCTGCTGCTTCATCAGGACCAAATGGCCCATACGGACCAAACGGACCAGGATCATCAGCCGCTGCCGCCGCTGCTGCTTCATCAGGACCAAATGGCCCATACGGACCATACGGCCCAGAAGGACCAGGATCATCTGCTGCTGCCGCCGCTGCCGCCGCATCGGGACCAAATGGCCCATACGGACCAGGAGGACCATACGGACCAAACGGACCAGGATCATCTGCTGCTGCCGGCGCTGCCGCCGCATCTGGACCAAATGGCCCATACGGACCATACGGCCCAGAAGGACCAGGATCATCTGCTGCTGCCGTCGCTGCCGCCGCATCGGGACCAAATGGCCCATACGGACCAAACGGACCAGGATCATCCGCTGCTGCCGCCGCTGCTGCTTCATCAGGACCAAATGGCCCAGGTGTGATTATCATTAAAGAAGGACAAGGACCTAACGGCCCATACGGTCCAAACGGACCAGGATCATCTGCTGCTGCCGCCGCTGCCGCTGCATCCGGACCAAATGGCCCATACGGACCAGGAGGACCATACGGACCAAACGGACCAGGATCATCCGCTGCTGCCGCCGCTGCTGCTTCATCAGGACCAAATGGCCCATACGGACCATACGGCCCAGAAGGACCATACGGACCAAACGGACCAGGATCATCCGCTGCTGCTGCCGCTGCTGCTTCATCAGGACCAAATGGCCCATACGGACCAGGAGGACCATACGGACCAAACGGACCAGGATCATCAGCTGCTGCCGCCGCTGCTGCTTCATCAGGACCAAATGGCCCATACGGACCATACGGCCCAGAAGGACCATACGGACCAAATGGACCAGGATCATCCGCTGCTGCCGCTGCTACCGCCTCAGCAGGACCATCTGGCCCAGGTGTGATTATCATTGAAGAAGGACAAGGACCTAAAGGCCCATATGGTCCAAACGGACCAGGATCATCTGCTGCTGTCGCCGCTGCCGCCGCATCGGGACCAAATGGCCCATACGGACCAAACGGACCAGGATCATCAGCCGCTGCCGCCGCTGCTGCTTCATCAGGACCAAATGGCCCATACGGACCATACGGCCCAGAAGGACCAGGATCATCTGCTGCTGCCGCCGCTGCCGCCGCATCGGGACCAAATGGCCCATACGGACCAAACGGACCAGGATCATCAGCCGCTGCCGCCGCTGCTGCTTCATCAGGACCAAATGGCCCATACGGACCATACGGCCCAGAAGGACCAGGATCATCTGCTGCTGCCACCGCTGCCGCCGCATCGGGACCAAATGGCCCATACGGACCAGGAGGACCATACGGACCAAACGGACCAGGATCATCTGCTGCTGCCGCCGCTGCCGCCGCATCTGGACCAAATGGCCCATACGGACCATACGGCCCAGAAGGACCAGGATCATCTGCTGCTGCCGCCGCTGCCGCCGCATCGGGACCAAATGGCCCATACGGACCAAACGGACCAGGATCATCAGCCGCTGCCAACGCTGCCGCCGCATCCGGACCAAATGGCCCATACGGACCATACGGCCCAGAAGGACCAGGATCATCTGCTGCTGCCGCCGCTGCCGCCGCATCGGGACCAAATGGCCCATACGGACCAGGAGGACCATACGGACCAAACGGACCAGGATCATCTGCTGCTGCCGCCGCTGCCGCCGCATCCGGACCAAATGGCCCATACGGACCATACGGCCCAGAAGGACCATACGGACCAGGAGGACCATACGGACCAAACGGACCAGGATCATCTGCTGCTGCCGCCGCTGCCGCCGCATCTGGACCAAATGGACCATACGGTCCAGAAGGACCAGGATCATCTGCTGCTGCCGCCGCTGCCGCCGCATCGGGACCTAATGGCCCATACGGACCAAACGGACCAGGATCATCAGCCGCTGCCGCCGCTGCCGCTTCATCAGGACCAAATGGCCCATACGGACCATACGGCCCAGAAGGACCAGGATCATCTGCTGCTGCCGCCGCTGCCGCCGCATCGGGACCAAATGGCCCATACGGACCAGGAGGACCATACGGACCAAACGGACCAGGATCATCTGCTGCTGCCACCGCTGCCGCTGCATCGGGACCAAATGGCCCATACGGACCAAACGGACCAGGATCATCAGCCGCTGCCGCCGCTGCTGCTTCATCAGGACCAAATGGCCCATACGGACCAAACGGACCAGGATCATCAGCCGCTGCCGCCGCTGCTGCTTCATCAGGACCAAATGGCCCATACGGACCATACGGCCCAGAAGGACCAGGATCATCTGCTGCTGCCGCCGCTGCCGCCGCATCGGGACCAAATGGCCCATACGGACCAGGAGGACCATACGGACCAAACGGACCAGGATCATCTGCTGCTGCCGGCGCTGCCGCCGCATCTGGACCAAATGGCCCATACGGACCATACGGCCCAGAAGGACCAGGATCATCTGCTGCTGCCGCCGCTGCCGCCGCATCGGGACCAAATGGCCCATACGGACCAAACGGACCAGGATCATCCGCTGCTGCCGCCGCTGCTGCTTCATCAGGACCAAATGGCCCAGGTGTGATTATCATTAAAGAAGGACAAGGACCTAACGGCCCATACGGTCCAAACGGACCAGGATCATCTGCTGCTGCCGCCGCTGCCGCTGCATCCGGACCAAATGGCCCATACGGACCAGGAGGACCATACGGACCAAACGGACCAGGATCATCCGCTGCTGCCGCCGCTGCTGCTTCATCAGGACCAAATGGCCCATACGGACCATACGGCCCAGAAGGACCATACGGACCAAACGGACCAGGATCATCCGCTGCTGCTGCCGCTGCTGCTTCATCAGGACCAAATGGCCCATACGGACCAGGAGGACCATACGGACCAAACGGACCAGGATCATCAGCTGCTGCCGCCGCTGCTGCTTCATCAGGACCAAATGGCCCATACGGACCATACGGCCCAGAAGGACCATACGGACCAAATGGACCAGGATCATCCGCTGCTGCCGCTGCTACCGCCTCAGCAGGACCATCTGGCCCAGGTGTGATTATCATTGAAGAAGGACAAGGACCTAAAGGCCCATATGGTCCAAACGGACCAGGATCATCTGCTGCTGTCGCCGCTGCCGCCGCATCGGGACCAAATGGCCCATACGGACCAGGAGGACCATACGGACCAAACGGACCAGGATCATCTGCTGCTGCCGCCGCTGCCGCCGCATCCGGACCAAATGGCCCATACGGACCATACGGCCCAGAAGGACCATACGGACCAAACGGACCAGGATCATCTGCTGCTGCCGCCGCTGCTGCTTCATCAGGACCAAATGGCCCATACGGACCATACGGCCCAGAAGGACCATACGGACCAAACGGACCAGGATCATCTGCTGCTGCCGCCGCTGCCGCCGCATCCGGACCAAATGGCCCATACGGACCATACGGCCCAGAAGGACCAGGATCATCTGCTGCTGCCGCCGCTGCCGCCGCATCGGGACCAAATGGCCCATACGGACCAAACGGACCAGGATCATCCGCTGCTGCCGCCGCTGCTGCTTCATCAGGACCAAATGGCCCATACGGACCAGGAGGACCATACGGACCAAACGGACCAGGATCATCTGCTGCTGCCGCCGCTGCTGCTTCATCAGGACCAAATGGCCCATACGGACCATACGGCCCAGAAGGACCAGGATCATCTGCTGCTGCCGCCGCTGCCGCCGCATCGGGACCAAATGGCCCATACGGACCAAACGGACCAGGATCATCCGCTGCTGCCGCCGCTGCTGCTTCATCAGGACCAAATGGCCCATACGGACCATACGGCCCAGAAGGACCATACGGACCAAATGGACCAGGATCATCCGCTGCTGCCGCCGCTGCTGCTTCATCAGGACCAAATGGCCCATACGGACCAAAGGGACCAGGATCATCCGCTGCTGCCGCCGCTGCTGCTTCATCAGGACCAAATGGCCCATACGGACCATACGGCCCAGAAGGACCATACGGACCAAATGGACCAGGATCATCCGCTGCTGCCGCCGCTGCTGCTTCATCAGGACCAAATGGCCCATACGGACCAAACGGACCAGGATCATCCGCTGCTGCCGCCGCTGCTGCTTCATCAGGACCAAATGGCCCATACGGACCATACGGCCCAGAAGTGGTCGGACCAAACGGACCAGGATCATCCGCTGCTGCTGCCGCTGCTGCTTCATCAGGACCAAATGGCCCATACGGACCATACGGCCCAGAAGTGGTCGGACCAAACGGACCAGGATCATCCGCTGCTGCTGCCGCTGCTGCTTCATCAGGACCAAATGGCCCATACGGACCAAACGGACCAGGATCATCCGCTGCTGCCGCCGCTGCTGCTTCATCAGGACCAAATGGCCCATACGGACCATACGGCCCAGAAGTGGTCGGACCAAACGGACCAGGATCATCCGCTGCTGCCGCCGCTGCTGCTTCATCAGGACCAAATGGCCCATACGGACCAAACGGACCAGGATCATCCGCTGCTGCCGCCGCTGCTGCTTCATCAGGACCAAATGGCCCATACGGACCATACGGCCCAGAAGGACCATACGGACCAAACGGACCAGGATCATCCGCTGCTGCCGCCGCTGCTGCTTCATCAGGACCAAATGGCCCATACGGACCATACGGCCCAGAAGGACCATACGGACCAAACGGACCAGGATCATCCGCTGCTGCTGCCGCTGCTGCTTCATCAGGACCAAATGGCCCATACGGACCAGGAGGACCATACGGACCATACGGCCCAGAAGGACCATACGGACCAAACGGACCAGGATCATCCGCTGCTGCTGCCGCTGCTGCCGCCTCAGCAGGACCATCTGGCCCAGGTGTGATTATCATTGAAGAAGGACAAGGACCTAACGGCCCATACGGTCCAAACGGACCAGGATCATCTGCTGCTGCCGCCGCTGCCGCTGCATCCGGACCAAATGGCCCATACGGACCAGGAGGACCATACGGACCAAACGGACCAGGATCATCTGCTGCTGCCGCCGCTGTTGCTTCATCAGGACCAAATGGCCCATACGGACCATACGGCCCAGAAGGACCATACGGACCAAACGGACCAGGATCATCCGCTGCTGCTGCCGCTGCCGCCGCATCGGGACCAAATGGCCCATACGGACCAAACGGACCAGGATCATCTGCTGCTGCCGCCGCTGCTGCTTCATCAGGACCAAATGGCCCATACGGACCAAACGGACCAGGATCATCCGCTGCTGCTGCCGCTGCTGCTTCATCAGGACCAAATGGCCCATACGGACCAGGAGGACCATACGGACCATACGGCCCAGAAGGACCATACGGACCAAACGGACCAGGATCATCCGCTGCTGCTGCCGCTGCTGCCGCCTCAGCAGGACCATCTGGCCCAGGTGTGATTATCATTGAAGAAGGACAAGGACCTAACGGCCCATACGGTCCAAACGGACCAGGATCATCTGCTGCTGCCGCCGCTGCCGCTGCATCCGGACCAAATGGCCCATACGGACCAGGAGGACCATACGGTCCAAACGGACCAGGATCATCTGCTGCTGCCGCCGCTGCCGCTGCATCCGGACCAAATGGCCCATACGGACCAGGAGGACCATACGGACCAAACGGACCAGGATCATCCGCTGCTGCTGCCGCTGCTGCCGCCTCAGCAGGACCATCTGGCCCAGGTGTGATTATCATTGAAGAAGGACAAGGACCTAACGGCCCATACGGACCATACGGCCCAGAAGGACCATACGGACCAAACGGACCAGGATCATCCGCTGCTGCTGCCGCTGCCGCCGCATCGGGACCAAATGGCCCATACGGACCAAACGGACCAGGATCATCTGCTGCTGCCGCCGCTGCTGCTTCATCAGGACCAAATGGCCCATACGGACCATACGGCCCAGAAGGACCATACGGACCAAACGGACCAGGATCATCCGCTGCTGCTGCCGCTGCTGCTTCATCAGGACCAAATGGCCCATACGGACCATACGGCCCAGAAGGACCATACGGACCAAACGGACCAGGATCATCCGCTGCTGCTGCCGCTGCTGCTTCATCAGGACCAAATGGCCCATACGGACCAGGAGGACCATACGGACCATACGGCCCAGAAGGACCATACGGACCAAACGGACCAGGATCATCCGCTGCTGCTGCCGCTGCTGCCGCCTCAGCAGGACCATCTGGCCCAGGTGTGATTATCATTGAAGAAGGACAAGGACCTAACGGCCCATACGGTCCAAACGGACCAGGATCATCTGCTGCTGCCGCCGCTGCCGCTGCATCCGGACCAAATGGCCCATACGGACCAGGAGGACCATACGGACCAAACGGACCAGGATCATCTGCTGCTGCCGCCGCTGTTGCTTCATCAGGACCAAATGGCCCATACGGACCATACGGCCCAGAAGGACCATACGGACCAAACGGACCAGGATCATCCGCTGCTGCTGCCGCTGCCGCCGCATCGGGACCAAATGGCCCATACGGACCAAACGGACCAGGATCATCTGCTGCTGCCGCCGCTGCTGCTTCATCAGGACCAAATGGCCCATACGGACCATACGGCCCAGAAGGACCATACGGACCAAATGGACCAGGATCATCCGCTGCTGCTGCCGCTGCTGCTTCATCAGGACCAAATGGCCCATACGGACCAAACGGACCAGGATCATCCGCTGCTGCTGCCGCTGCTGCTTCATCAGGACCAAATGGCCCATACGGACCAGGAGGACCATACGGACCATACGGCCCAGAAGGACCATACGGACCAAACGGACCAGGATCATCCGCTGCTGCTGCCGCTGCTGCCGCCTCAGCAGGACCATCTGGCCCAGGTGTGATTATCATTGAAGAAGGACAAGGACCTAACGGCCCATACGGTCCAAACGGACCAGGATCATCTGCTGCTGCCGCCGCTGCCGCTGCATCCGGACCAAATGGCCCATACGGACCAGGAGGACCATACGGACCAAACGGACCAGGATCATCCGCTGCTGCCGCCGCTGCTGCTTCATCAGGACCAAATGGCCCATACGGACCAGGAGGACCATACGGACCATACGGCCCAGAAGGACCATACGGACCAAACGGACCAGGATCATCCGCTGCTGCTGCCGCTGCTGCCGCCTCAGCAGGACCATCTGGCCCAGGTGTGATTATCATTGAAGAAGGACAAGGACCTAACGGCCCATACGGACCATACGGCCCAGAAGGACCATACGGACCAAACGGACCAGGATCATCCGCTGCTGCTGCCGCTGCCGCCGCATCGGGACCAAATGGCCCATACGGACCAAACGGACCAGGATCATCTGCTGCTGCCGCCGCTGCTGCTTCATCAGGACCAAATGGCCCATACGGACCATACGGCCCAGAAGGACCATACGGACCAAACGGACCAGGATCATCCGCTGCTGCTGCCGCTGCTGCTTCATCAGGACCAAATGGCCCATACGGACCAAACGGACCAGGATCATCCGCTGCTGCCGCCGCTGCTGCTTCATCAGGACCAAATGGCCCATACGGACCATACGGCCCAGAAGGACCATACGGACCAAACGGACCAGGATCATCCGCTGCTGCTGCCGCTGCTGCTTCATCAGGACCAAATGGCCCATACGGACCAGGAGGACCATACGGACCATACGGCCCAGAAGGACCATACGGACCAAACGGACCAGGATCATCCGCTGCTGCTGCCGCTGCTGCCGCCTCAGCAGGACCATCTGGCCCAGGTGTGATTATCATTGAAGAAGGACAAGGACCTAACGGCCCATACGGTCCAAACGGACCAGGATCATCTGCTGCTGCCGCCGCTGCCGCTGCATCCGGACCAAATGGCTCATACGGACCAGGAGGACTATACGGACCAAACGGACCAGGATCATCCGCTGCTGCCGCCGCTGCTGCTTCATCAGGACCAAATGGCCCATACGGACCATACGGCCCAGAAGGACCATACGGACCAAATGGACCAGGATCATCCGCTGCTGCCGCCGCTGCTGCTTCATCAGGACCAAATGGCCCATACGGACCAAACGGACCAGGATCATCCGCTGCTGCCGCCGCTGCTGCTTCATCAGGACCAAATGGCCCATACGGACCAGGAGGACCATACGGACCATACGGCCCAGAAGGACCATACGGACCAAACGGACCAGGATCATCCGCTGCTGCTGCCGCTGCTGCCGCCTCAGCAGGACCATCTGGCCCAGGTGTGATTATCATTAAAGAAGGACAAGGACCTAACGGCCCATACGGTCCAAACGGACCAGGATCATCCGCTGCTGCCGCCGCTGCTGCTTCATCAGGACCAAATGGCCCATACGGACCAAACGGACCAGGATCATCCGCTGCTGCTGCCGCTGCTGCTTCATCAGGACCAAATGGCCCATACGGACCAGGAGGACCATACGGACCATACGGCCCAGAAGGACCATACGGACCAAACGGACCAGGATCATCCGCTGCTGCTGCCGCTGCTGCCGCCTCAGCAGGACCATCTGGCCCAGGTGTGATTATCATTAAAGAAGGACAAGGACCTAACGGCCCATACGGTCCAAACGGACCAGGATCATCCGCTGCTGCCGCCGCTGCTGCTTCATCAGGATCAAATGGCCCATACGGACCAAACGGACCAGGATCATCCGCTGCTGCCGCCGCTGCTGCTTCATCAGGACCAAATGGCCCATACGGACCATACGGCCCAGAAGGACCATACGGACCAAACGGACCAGGATCATCCGCTGCTGCTGCCGCTGCTGCTTCATCAGGACCAAATGGCCCATACGGACCAGGAGGACCATACGGACCATACGGCCCAGAAGGACCATACGGACCAAACGGACCAGGATCATCCGCTGCTGCTGCCGCTGCTGCCGCCTCAGCAGGACCATCTGGCCCAGGTGTGATTATCATTGAAGAAGGACAAGGACCTAACGGCCCATACGGTCCAAATGGACCAGGATCATCTGCTGCTGCCGCCGCTGCCGCTGCATCCGGACCAAATGGCCCATACGGACCAGAAGGACCATACGGACCAAACGGACCAGGATCATCTGCTGCTGCCGCCGCTGCTGCTTCATCAGGACCAAATGGCCCATATGGACCATACGGCCCAGAAGGACCATACGGACCAAACGGACCAGGATCATCTGCTGCTGCCGCCGCTGCCGCTGCATCCGGACCAAACGGACCAGGATCATCCGCTGCTGCCGCCGCTGCTGCTTCATCAGGACCAAATGGCCCATACGGACCATACGGCCCAGAAGGACCATACGGACCAAACGGACCAGGATCATCCGCTGCTGCTGCCGCTGCCGCCGCATCGGGACCAAATGGCCCATACGGACCAAACGGACCAGGATCATCCGCTGCTGCCGCCGCTGCTGCCGCATCCGGACCAAATGGCCCATACGGACCATATGGCCCAGAAGGACCATACGGACCAAACGGCCCATACGGACCAAATGTACCAGGATCATCTGCTGCAGCTGCCGCTTCCGCCTCATCAGGACAAGCTGGCCCAGGTATAATAACTCTTATTAAAAATGGCTGTCATAAAATTTTATCATCCCATAACAAAGTTAATTACCCATATTCCTAAAAAAATTGCTTTTTTGGTACTTAGTTAAAATAATTAAAAAAAATTGTATTGTAAATTACTAAGACCTATTTGGTAACCTGCTAGAATTCTTTCCAAATATGGATTGCAATATGTATCTAAAAGTCCATTGCTTTCTCATTTAGTTAATGGTAAATGAGCATTATGTTCGGACCTGTGACCCACCACGCATTTAATTCCATAATTGGGCATACCCAACGACCTTGGGTATGCCCAATTATGGACGTAACCAAAAACGTAAATTGAAAATGGTTAGTAAACATGCTATAAGCTAATTATCCTTTGTGTAGGTTTGACTAAATTATAAAAATATTTTTCGCCTGAGGAACTTAAATCATATTCAAAATAATACGTCATAGTTTAAAATAGACATTAATTATGTTTTTTTTTTTAATTTCAATGTGTCTAAAACACCAACTTCCCAGCCTGACATCATGAGTTGAGTTATTATTCACGAATTTAATAATCGACATTCCAAAGCAAGTTATGCTTATTGCTATGTCCGTCATTTAAAGGATTACTATAATTATTTTGACAATACTTTTCTAGCTCTTTTTATTACTAACTACTTGATTTTTACTAACTTTTGACGGTATCGTTTTTGCGAGTTTTAAAAACGTATATTTAAATGTTTTTATTAGTTACAGCACCTCACTGCCGCTCTCAGAGAAGTCACTTACCTTTAATGGTTCTTAAGGAAAATCTGTGATACTTAAGTCGAAACGAATAGACAAAAATGTTAATCAACACTTTATTGTTAATTGACGTCTTTGAGTGCGGCAGTGAGACAGCTTTGTTAATTGAAATAAAAATACTACTATTTAATAATAATAATAATAAATATGGACAATATCACATACATTGCTCTGATCCTGTGATAAGTAGCTTAAGCACGTGTGTTACAGAAATCAGAAACAACGACGGTACCACAACACCCAGACCCGAGACAATATAGAAAAGTTATTTTTCTACATTGACCGACCGGGAATCGAACCCGAGACCTCAGAGATAGCGTCACCAAGTCCGGTATACTCGCCTCTCGGCTACGGAGGTCGTCAAACTAATTCAGATTGAAACTTAATTGGACAACATGCTGGCGCCATCTAGGTTCAGCTTTGCCTATCTTTCCCATTAGAAACATACTTTTATAACTAGTCCGATAGTCTTATACGACATATGGATATATTGTACAGACGGCTCAAACAGATGTAAGCAAATTAATCACGGACTTAAGGTTGCTCTGACAGACGCAAGCTAATTTGATGATTAATCAAATAAATGGGAACTATAGGCGTCAAAGACTTGGGTCATATTATGCTGTTTTACTTAACGTTACGTTACGACCTTGAAAACAACATTTGGGCTGGGCGTTGGCTTGACCAAAGAAACCGTTTTCATAAGGATATCCATGGACTTCAAACAACGTCATCAGGTCCAATAGAACAAAAATATAATAGGCACCACATTTAGGGCTTAGGCTTAGAGGGACAACAAGTTAATTTTTTTAAAACTTTTTTCAACTTTATGTAATGTAATATGATAGTTATAGTAGATAAAATTTTATTTACAAACATTCCTGACGACTTCCGTAATCGAGTGGCGAGCACACTGGACTTGGTCTCGCTATCTCTGAGGTCCCGGGTTTGATTCTCGATCGGTCAATGTAGTAAAAAAAGTTTTCTCTGAAGCTACTTAGAAACTAAGAAATTATTAGTTAAGAGTAAAACTCTCAACTAATAATTTTTTGTTGAAAATTTAAATGATAACTCAACATAAATTCTCAGCTTTAGGTCAATTTTGTAGTAACTTGCATTAAAGTTATGAGGCTGTTTATTGTATGCATAAAGGCATAGTTTATAGAGATTTAGCTGCAAGTAAAAAAAAGAAACCTACTTTTTATTTTATACATTTTTCAAACTGATTCGCACGCAAAAATTCTTTAAAAAAATCGTAACTCGAAAACTACGAAAAATCGTAGAACATACATAGGGGTGATTCAGATACCTTTCAACACGAGCCACCTAAAATAAATTTTTGGACTTCACTTTTCTGGCCATCATGTATACGTTGTTGTACTGCATTGTCGCTGAACTGGCTGTTCTATAAATATAGTTCTTAATATTACTATAGATTTTAAAAAAATATAACCCACTCTCCTGTCCTCTAGCATGCCCCCCCCCCCCCCTAGCATGACCACAAAAGCACGATTTGATATAGCGATTTATCGACAATACCTCAAAAAATATGCTACATATAGCCGCCGGTAACGTCACATATTGTAGTCGTTGTTTCAATAAAAATTCAACATGCTATATCTTTTATATTTATCGTATCATTAATCATATCGTGTTTAATCGTGTCGCGGGGCTGGAGAGAAAACCAAACTTTTATGGGTCATACACAAGGTGACATTTTAGTGTTTGTTTTCCTGCGGAGAGGTGTTTCAACTTACAAAAATAAACAACTAATCAAGAAATCAAATGTAAAAACGCAAAACAGACATTATTGTTTTGATTGTTTCAAAAATTACATAGTTGAGAAACTATTAAACTTTTGTACAAAATAGGTTTTTTTTTCGCGATTTCAGTTGGTTCCATGATAAAAGCCGTTTGTTTAACTGAGTGGAATCACCTCCCCGCGGGAAAACCACCACTAAAATGTCACCTTGTAATTATTTTTGTCAAATCTATACATACTCGTATACCAATAAATCTAATAGAATTTCATACCCTCTTCTTATAGTCGAATTTTGTGTTGACAGTTGTAATCATCGAAGAAGGAAGAGGACCAAACGGCCCATACGGACCAAACGGACCAGGATCGTCTGCTGCTGCCGCCGCCGCTGCTGCATCTGGACCAAACGGACCAAACGGCCCATACGGACCTGGATCATCGGCTGCTGCCAACGCTGCTGCTTCATCAGGACCTAATGGCCCATACGGACCTTACGGTCCAGAAGGACCATATGGACCTAACGGTCCATACGGACCAAACGGACCAGGATCGTCTGCTGCTGCCGCCGCCGCTGCTGCATCAGGACCTAATGGCCCATACGGACCATACGGTCCAGAAGGACCATATGGACCAAACGGCCCATACGGACCAAACGGACCAGGATCGTCTGCTGCTGCCGCCGCCGCTGCTGCATCTGGACCAAACGGACCAAACGGCCCATACGGACCTGGATCATCGGCTGCTGCCAACGCTGCTGCTTCATCAGGACCTAATGGCCCATACGGACCTTACGGCCCAGAAGGACCATATGGACCAAACGGCCCATACGGACCAGGATCATCAGCTGCTGCGGCCGCTGCTGCTTCATCAGGACCTAATGGCCCATACGGACCTTACGGCCCAGAAGGACCATATGGACCTAACGGCCCATACGGACCAAACAGACCAGGATCATCTGCTGCTGCCGCAGCTTCCGCTTCATCAGGACCAGCTGGCCCAGATGTGATTATAATTGAAGAACGACAAGGATCTTCCGCTTCCGCCGCCGCCGCTGCTTCATCAGGACCAAACGGACCAAACGGCCCATACGGACCTGGATCATCGGCTGCTGCCAACGCTGCTGCTTCATCAGGACCTAATGGCCCATACGGACCTTACGGCCCACAGGGACCATATGGACCTAACGGCCCATACGGACCAAACGGACCAGGATCATCTGCTGCTGCCGCCGCTTCCGCCTCATCAGGACCAGCTGGCCCAGATGTGATTATAATCGAAGAAGGACAAGGATCTTCCGCTTCCGCTGCCGCAGCTGCTTCATCAGGACCAAACGGACCAAACGGCCCATACGGACCTGGATCATCGGCTGCTGCCAACGCTGCTGCTTCATCAGGACCTAATGGCCCATACGGACCTTACGGTCCAGAAGGACCATATGGACCAAACGGCCCATACGGACCTTACGGCCCAGAGGGACCATATGGACCTAACGGCCCATACGGACCAAACAGACCAGGATCATCTGCTGCTGCCGCCGCTTCCGCCTCATCAGGACCAGCTGGCCCAGATGTGATTATAATCGAAGAAGGACAAGGATCTTCCGCTTCCGCTGCCGCAGCTGCTTCATCAGGACCAAACGGACCAAACGGCCCATACGGACCTGGGTCATCGGCTGCTGCCAACGCTGCTGCTTCATCAGGACCTAATGGCCCATACGGACCTTACGGTCCAGAAGGACCATATGGACCTAACGGTCCATACGGACCAAACGGACCAGGATCGTCTGCTGCTGCCGCCGCCGCTGCTGCATCTGGACCAAATGGCCCATACGGACCTTACGGCCCACAGGGACCATATGGACCAAACGGCCCGTACGGACCAAACGGACCAGGATCGTCTGCTGCTGCCGCCGCCGCTGCTGCATCTGGACCAAACGGACCAAACGGCCCATACGGACCTGGATCATCGGCTGCTGCCAACGCTGCTGCTTCATCAGGACCTAATGGCCCATACGGACCTTACGGCCCAGAAGGACCATATGGACCTAACGGCCCATACGGACCAAACAGACCAGGATCATCTGCTGCTGCCGCCGCTTCCGCCTCATCAGGACCAGCTGGCCCAGATGTGATTATAATCGAAGAAGGACAAGGATCTTCCGCTTCCGCTGCCGCAGCTGCTTCATCAGGACCAAACGGACCAAACGGCCCATACGGACCTGGGTCATCGGCTGCTGCCAACGCTGCTGCTTCATCAGGACCTAATGGCCCATACGGACCTTACGGTCCAGAAGGACCATATGGACCTAACGGTCCATACGGACCAAACGGACCAGGATCGTCTGCTGCTGCCGCCGCCGCTGCTGCATCAGGACCAAACGGACCAAATGGCCCATACGGACCTGGATCATCGGCTGCTGCCAACGCTGCTGCTTCATCAGGACCTAATGGCCCATACGGACCTTACGGTCCAGAAGGACCATACGGACCTAACGGTCCATACGGACCAAACGGACCAGGATCATCTGCTGCTGCCGCAGCTTCCGCTTCATCAGGGCCAGCTGGCCCAGATGTGATTATAATCGAAGAAGGACAAGGATCTTCCGCTTCCGCCGCCGCCGCTGCTTCATCAGGACCAAACGGACCAAACGGCCCATACGGACCTGGATCATCGGCTGCTGCCAACGCTGCTGCTTCATCAGGACCTAATGGCCCATACGGACCTTACGGTCCAGAAGGACCATATGGACCAAACGGCCCATACGGACCTTACGGCCCAGAGGGACCATATGGACCTAACGGCCCATACGGACCAAACAGACCAGGATCATCTGCTGCTGCCGCCGCTTCCGCCTCATCAGGACCAGCTGGCCCAGATGTGATTATAATCGAAGAAGGACAAGGATCTTCCGCTTCCGCTGCCGCAGCTGCTTCATCAGGACCAAACGGACCAAACGGCCCATACGGACCTGGGTCATCGGCTGCTGCCAACGCTGCTGCTTCATCAGGACCTAATGGCCCATACGGACCTTACGGTCCAGAAGGACCATATGGACCTAACGGTCCATACGGCCCATACGGACCTGGATCATCGGCTGCTGCCAACGCTGCTGCTTCATCAGGACCTAATGGCCCATACGGACCTTACGGTCCAGAAGGACCATATGGACCAAACGGCCCATACGGACCTTACGGCCCAGAGGGACCATATGGACCTAACGGCCCATACGGACCAAACAGACCAGGATCATCTGCTGCTGCCGCCGCTTCCGCCTCATCAGGACCAGCTGGCCCAGATGTGATTATAATCGAAGAAAGACAAGGATCTTCCGCTTCCGCTGCCGCAGCTGCTTCATTAGGACCAAACGGACCAAACGGCCCATACGGACCTGGATCATCGGCTGCTGCCAACGCTGCTGCTTCATCAGGACCTAATGGCCCATACGGACCTTACGGTCCAGAAGGACCATATGGACCAAACGGCCCATACGGACCAAACGGACCAGGATCGTCTGCTGCTGCCGCCGCCGCTGCTGCATCTGGACCAAATGGCCCATACGGACCTTACGGCCCACAGGGACCATATGGACCAAACGGCCCGTACGGACCAAACGGACCAGGATCGTCTGCGGCTGCCGCCGCCGCTGCTGCATCTGGACCAAACGGACCAAACGGCCCATACGGACCTGGATCATCGGCTGCTGCCAACGCTGCTGCTTCATCAGGACCTAATGGCCCATACGGACCTTACGGCCCAGAAGGACCATATGGACCTAACGGCCCATACGGACCAAACAGACCAGGATCATCTGCTGCTGCCGCCGCTTCCGCCTCATCAGGACCAGCTGGCCCAGATGTGATTATAATCGAAGAAGGACAAGGATCTTCCGCTTCCGCTGCCGCAGCTGCTTCATCAGGACCAAACGGACCAAACGGCCCATACGGACCTGGGTCATCGGCTGCTGCCAACGCTGCTGCTTCATCAGGACCTAATGGCCCATACGGACCTTACGGTCCAGAAGGACCATATGGACCTAACGGTCCATACGGACCAAACGGACCAGGATCGTCTGCTGCTGCCGCCGCCGCTGCTGCATCTGGACCAAATGGCCCATACGGACCTTACGGCCCAGAGGGACCATATGGACCTAACGGCCCATACGGACCAAACAGACCAGGATCATCTGCTGCTGCCGCCGCTTCCGCCTCATCAGGACCAGCTGGCCCAGATGTGATTATAATCGAAGAAAGACAAGGATCTTCCGCTTCCGCTGCCGCAGCTGCTTCATCAGGACCAAACGGACCAAACGGCCCATACGGACCTGGATCATCGGCTGCTGCCAACGCTGCTGCTTCATCAGGACCTAATGGCCCATACGGACCTTACGGTCCAGAAGGACCATATGGACCAAACGGCCCATACGGACCAAACGGACCAGGATCATCTGCTGCTGCCGCCGCCGCTGCTGCATCTGGACCAAATGGCCCATACGGACCTTACGGCCCACAGGGACCATATGGACCAAACGGCCAGTACGGACCAAACGGACCAGGATCGTCTGCTGCTGCCGCCGCCGCTGCTGCATCTGGACCAAACGGACCAAACGGCCCATACGGACCTGGATCATCGGCTGCTGCCAATGCTGCTGCTTCATCAGGACCTAATGGCCCATACGGACCTTACGGCCCAGAAGGACCATATGGACCTAACGGCCCATACGGACCAAACAGACCAGGATCATCTGCTGCTGCCGCCGCTTCCGCCTCATCAGGACCAGCTGGCCCAGATGTGATTATAATCGAAGAAGGACAAGGATCTTCCGCTTCCGCTGCCGCAGCTGCTTCATCAGGACCAAAGGGACCAAACGGCCCATACGGACCTGGGTCATCGGCTGCTGCCAACGCTGCTGCTTCATCAGGACCTAATGGCCCATACGGACCTTACGGTCCAGAAGGACCATATGGACCTAACGGTCCATACGGACCAAACGGACCAGGATCGTCTGCTGCTGCCGCCGCCGCTGCTGCATCTGGACCAAATGGCCCATACGGACCTTACGGCCCAGAGGGACCATATGGACCTAACGGCCCATACGGACCAAACAGACCAGGATCATCTGCTGCTGCCGCCGCTTCCGCCTCATCAGGACCAGCTGGCCCAGATGTGATTATAATCGAAGAAAGACAAGGATCTTCCGCTTCCGCTGCCGCAGCTGCTTCATCAGGACCAAACGGACCAAACGGCCCATACGGACCTGGATCATCGGCTGCTGCCAACGCTGCTGCTTCATCAGGACCTAATGGCCCATACGGACCTTACGGTCCAGAAGGACCATATGGACCAAACGGCCCATACGGACCAAACGGACCAGGATCATCTGCTGCTGCCGCCGCCGCCGCTACATCAGGACCAAACGGACCAAATGGCCCATACGGACCTGGATCATCGGCTGCTGCCAACGCTGCTGCTTCATCAGGACCTAATGGCCCATACGGACCTTACGGCCCAGAAGGACCATATGGACCTAACGGCCCATACGGACCAAACAGACCAGGATCATCTGCTGCTGCCGCCGCTTCCGCTTCATCAGGACCAGCTGGCCCAGATGTGATTATAATCGAAGAAGGACAAGGATCTTCCGCTTCCGCTGCTGCAGCTGCTTCATCAGGACCAAACGGACCAAACGGCCCATACGGACCTGGATCATCGGCTGCTGCCAACGCTGCTGCTTCATCAGGACCTAATGGCCCATACGGACCTTACGGTCCAGAAGGACCATATGGACCTAACGGTCCAAACGGACCAAACGGACCAGGATCGTCTGCTGCTGCCGCCGCCGCTGCTGCATCAGGACCTAATGGCCCATACGGACCATACGGTCCAGAAGGACCATATGGACCAAACGGCCCATACGGACCAGGATCATCTGCTGCTGCGGCCGCTGCTGCTTCATCAGGACCTAATGGCCCATACGGACCTTACGGCCCAGAAGGACCATATGGACCTAACGGCCCATACGGACCAAACGGACCAGGATCGTCTGCTTCTGCCGCCGCCGCTGCTGCATCTGGACCAAACGGACCAAACGGCCCATACGGACCTGGATCATCGGCTGCTGCCAACGCTGCTGCTTCATCAGGACCTAATGGCCCATACGGACCTTACGGCCCAGAAGGACCATATGGACCTAACGGCCCATACGGACCAAACAGACCAGGATCATCTGCTGCTGCCGCCGCTTCCGCTTCATCAGGACCAGCTGGCCCAGATGTGATTATAATCGAAGAAGGACAAGGATCTTCCGCTTCCGCTGCTGCAGCTGCTTCATCAGGACCAAACGGACCAAACGGCCCATACGGACCTGGATCATCGGCTGCTGCCAACGCTGCTGCTTCATCAGGACCTAATGGCCCATACGGACCTTACGGTCCAGAAGGACCATATGGACCAAACGGCCCATACGGACCTTATGGACCAGAGGGACCATATGGACCTAACGGCCCATACGGACCAAACAGACCAGGATCATCTGCTGCTGCCGCCGCTTCCGCTTCATCAGGACCAGCTGGCCCAGATGTGATTATAATCGAAGAAGGACAAGGATCTTCCGCTTCCGCTGCTGCAGCTGCTTCATCAGGACCAAACGGACCAAACGGCCCATACGGACCTGGATCATCGGCTGCTGCCAACGCTGCTGCTTCATCAGGACCTAATGGCCCATACGGACCTTACGGTCCAGAAGGACCATATGGACCAAACGGCCCATACGGACCTTATGGCCCAGAGGGACCATATGGACCTAACGGCCCATACGGACCAAACAGACCAGGATCATCTGCTGCTGCCGCCGCTTCCGCTTCATCAGGACCAGCTGGCCCAGATGTGATTATAATCGAAGAAGGACAAGGATCTTCCGCTTCCGCTGCCGCAGCTGCTTCATCAGGACCAAACGGACCAAACGGCCCATACGGACCTGGATCATCTGCTGCTGCGGCCGCTGCTGCTTCATCAGGACCTAATGGCCCATACGGACCTTACGGCCCAGAAGGACCATATGGACCTAACGGCCCATACGGACCAAACGGACCAGGATCGTCTGCTTCTGCCGCCGCCGCTGCTGCATCTGGACCAAACGGACCAAACGGCCCATACGGACCTGGATCATCGGCTGCTGCCAACGCTGCTGCTTCATCAGGACCTAATGGCCCATACGGACCTTACGGCCCAGAAGGACCATATGGACCTAACGGCCCATACGGACCAAACAGACCAGGATCATCTGCTGCTGCCGCCGCTTCCGCTTCATCAGGACCAGCTGGCCCAGATGTGATTATAATCGAAGAAGGACAAGGATCTTCCGCTTCCGCTGCTGCAGCTGCTTCATCAGGACCAAACGGACCAAACGGCCCATACGGACCTGGATCATCGGCTGCTGCCAACGCTGCTGCTTCATCAGGACCTAATGGCCCATACGGACCTTACGGTCCAGAAGGACCATATGGACCAAACGGCCCATACGGACCTTATGGACCAGAGGGACCATATGGACCTAACGGCCCATACGGACCAAACAGACCAGGATCATCTGCTGCTGCCGCCGCTTCCGCTTCATCAGGACCAGCTGGCCCAGATGTGATTATAATCGAAGAAGGACAAGGATCTTCCGCTTCCGCTGCTGCAGCTGCTTCATCAGGACCAAACGGACCAAACGGCCCATACGGACCTGGATCATCGGCTGCTGCCAACGCTGCTGCTTCATCAGGACCTAATGGCCCATACGGACCTTACGGTCCAGAAGGACCATATGGACCAAACGGCCCATACGGACCTTATGGCCCAGAGGGACCATATGGACCTAACGGCCCATACGGACCAAACAGACCAGGATCATCTGCTGCTGCCGCCGCTTCCGCCTCATCAGGACCAGCTGGCCCAGATGTGATTATAATCGAAGAAGGACAAGGATCTTCCGCTTCCGCTGCCGCAGCTGCTTCATCAGGACCAAACGGACCAAACGGCCCATACGGACCTGGATCATCGGCTGCTGCCAACGCTGCTGCTTCATCAGGACCTAATGGACCATACGGACCTTACGGCCCACAGGGACCATATGGACCTAACGGCCCATACGGACCAAACGGACCAGGATCGTCTGCTTCTGCCGCCGCCGCTGCTGCATCTGGACCAAACGGACCAAACGGCCCATACGGACCTGGATCATCGGCTGCTGCCAACGCTGCTGCTTCATCAGGACCTAATGGCCCATACGGACCTTACGGCCCAGAAGGACCATATGGACCTAACGGCCCATACGGACCAAACAGACTAGGATCATCTGCTGCTGCCGCCGCTTCCGCTTCATCAGGACCAGCTGGCCCAGATGTGATTATAATCGAAGAAGGACAAGGATCTTCCGCTTCCGCTGCTGCAGCTGCTTCATCAGGACCAAACGGACCAAACGGCCCATACGGACCTGGATCATCGGCTGCTGCCAACGCTGCTGCTTCATCAGGACCTAATGGCCCATACGGACCTTACGGTCCAGAAGGACCATATGGACCAAACGGCCCATACGGCCCTTACGGCCCAGAGGGACCATATGGACCTAACGGCCCATACGGACCAAACAGACCAGGATCATCTGCTGCTGCCGCCGCTTCCGCTTCATCAGGACCAGCTGGCCCAGATGTGATTATAATCGAAGAAGGACAAGGATCTTCCGCATCCGCTGCCGCAGCTGCTTCATCAGGACCAAACGGACCAAACGGCCCATACGGACCTGGATCATCGGCTGCTGCCAACGCTGCTGCTTCATCAGGACCTAATGGCCCATACGGACCTTACGGTCCAGAAGGACCATATGGACCAAACGGCCCATACGGACCTTACGGCCCAGAGGGACCATATGGACCTAACGGCCCATACGGACCAAACGGAGCAGGATCATCTGCTACTGCCACAGCCACAGCCACAGCTTCCGCACCAGAAATTGTGATAGTTGAAGAAGGTTCTTCTGCTTCTGCTTCAGCTTCAGCCTCAGCTGGACCACAAGGACCAGTCGGGCCATATGGGCCTGGATCTTCTGCTGCCGCTGCCGCTGCCGCTTCGTCAGGCGCCGGCTATGGCCGCCCAGGTGTGCGCGGGGCTTGCAGACTCACCCGCAGACAATTCGTGGTCAAGATTGGCACCAGACGTCAACCTTGTGTCACATGCTGATTTGCTTTGTAACTTTTTATCTCTTATTTTTGTATTGGATACATCTTTCTTTTGTTTTTTGTTTGATTAAATTTTGGCATCTTATTTCTATTTTTTATTGAATAGGACTTTTTTTAATTTTATTTATGTACACCGTACCGTGCACCTTCAAATATGCAAAATCTTTTCGTCCCTGATATTTTGATTTAGCTGCTCAATATTATATATTAAGCTCATTCATTCACTACATATAAATTAAGTAATACTTAAGGACGGATAGTTTTCTAAATATATTGCTGACTATTTTCTTGTAAAAGCATTTGCACTTAAAATAACAAAGTTCTGCTGAATAGCGCTTTAGCCTGTTCTTGTGTTTGTTTAAAAGAGAATGGGCAAATATATAAGAAGCCTGGTATAGGTTGCGGCTATTAAAAAAATTATATTTTCTAAAGTCTTTATTAACAGTCAAATCGAATAAGCGAAGAGTAAATTCCATAAAGTTTTTGGAGCGAAAAAATGGCTCACAAACATTGCTCGGAGACAATTAAAATGTCGTCAAGATAAGCAAAGGACCGCGATGTGTGTAATGGTTGTGTAGACTGACATGTTTTATTTGTCAACAGCCAATCAGTGCCCGCGGAACCCTCACATTAATATACACTGTTCATCAAAATACGCAATGGCAAAGAGTTAGAATTAGCCTTATTTTTACAAGATTTTAATGTAAATGTTATATGTTTAACGGAGCATTGGTTTAATTAATGTGAATTAATATTAAACATCGAAAATTATTAAATTGGTAGTTCTTTCACAAGGAAGTCAGCTATTAGAGGTGGGTCATTCGTATTATTAAACAGGGAATTAAAATGTAAAGAACGGAAAGATATTGTGTTACTTTCTATTAAACGAACTATTGAAATAGCGTGTGCTGAGCTAGAGCAGTGTATTATATCAAGTGTTTATAGCCCCCCATCAGCAAATTACCAGCTTTTTGAGTCTACTATGGAAGAGGCCTTGAAAAAGATTTAGGAAGACATTATATGAGTTGTATAGTCTAAAAACAGATTTCCAGAACCCACAGATTATAGATCATGTTAGAAATTACTCTAAAATATTTAAAAAGGTATGTGCCACTGCAAAATCAAATCATCTTCGTAATATTATCATGGGTTTAGATAATAAGGCAAGGGCCACATGGAAAATCATAAATAAAGAAACATGTAGGCATAAACCGAATGATCATAATTACTCTCTCAAAATTGGAGGTAAAGTAATTAGTTCAAATGCGGAAGTTGCAAATGCTTTTGAGACATTCTTTTCAAACATAGCTCCCTCTACAACTAAGGAACTGGCTTCTTCTGTTGAACTAGCTGAATCCCTTCTCAGGTCAGGTGTTGAGGATTGTGAAACTCCATTAATTTTTAGGCATATAAACCCTGAAATAGTAGTAAAAACTTTTAAGGAATTAAATATGAAAAAAAACTGAGGACTTATGGGGAATCTCAGTCAGCATTATCAATACAATTATAAATGCGATAGCCCCTCATCTCGCAATTATTTTTAATAAATGTATTGACAATAAACAGTTTCAAACTCTAATGAAAATTAGTAAAATTATTCCTTTATTTAGGTCAGGCGAGAAAAAAGATTTTTCTAATTTTCTGTCCGATTTCAATATTACCAGTATTCAGTAAGGTCTTCGAAAAAGTAATTTTGAATCAACTTTTATCACACTTTGTCCTCAATAAATTGCTGCATAACAATCAATATGGTTTCACGAAAGGTAGAAGTACTACTGATGCTGGAGTTGCACTCTTAAAACACGTATTTGATGCTTGGGAGAGTAAGCAGGATGCTTTGGGTGTTTTTTGTGATCTTCCTAAAGCTTTCGATTGTGTGGACCATCAAACCTTACTGAAAAAACTTAGGCACTATGGTGTTTCAAATGATGCCTTAGATTTAGTAAACTCTTATCTCACAGGCAGAACACAAAAAGTTTGTATCAATGGAACTGAGTCTTCTGGGTCGCCTCTTACCATGGGTGTGCCTCAGGGATCGATATTAGGACCCCTGCTGTTTCTAATTTACATTAACGACCTTCCTTCTTTCACGAAAGACATCTGTGAGACAGTGTTATTTGCAGATGATACTTCACTGATTATTAAAATCAAGAGAGGTAAAGATTCATTTGACGATGTAAATAATGCTCTCTCGGAAGTGTTGCATTGGTTCACTACCAACAACCTTATGCTCAATGCTAATAAAATAAAATGTATTAAATTTACAATGCCGAACGTAAAGCTAGTCCCAACATATCTTACTGTAAAGGATAAAGACTATATACGTTTAGTTCCACTACTTTTTTGGGAATAACTTTAGATTCCCGTCTGCAATGGGGTGCTCATGTTGAGACTCTGTCGGGAATACTTAGTTCAGCTGCTTATGCCGTGATAAAGATAAGACAATTGACTGATGCGTTCCCACATCAGTCAATTGTCTTATATTTGCAAGATTGGTGTATTTTAGCTATTTTCACAGTATAATGTCATATGGAACATTGCTATGGGGCTCAGCAGCAGATATTAAGTCTATCTTTGTACTACAAAAGAGAGCTGTACGGGCTCCTTACGACCTTAGACCCCGAGACTCGTTAAAAGATCTGTTCAAGGAAATTAATATATTAACAGTGGCTTCTCAATTCATTTATAAAAATATTATTTACATTCGTAAAACCTTCATCTATTTCCTAAGAAAAGTGACATTCATAATCATAATACCCGGAATAAAGACAAACTTGTCGTTCCAAATTTCAGACTGCATAAAGTAGGTAATTCGTTCATGGAAAAATGTATTCCCTTTTTTAACAAATTGCCGCAGTCCATTGCTGAACTACCTATACATAAATTTAAATCGCATATCAAGATGGTTTTAATGAAAAAAGGTTATTACACTGTAAATGACTATTCAATTGATCAAAATTTATGGAATTAAATACTGCCCTGCTCGCACAGGTACATATTATCTTGTAATGTAAACATACTATTTAAAAAGAGGCTGACAATAGTGACCGAGTTTCTTGCGCTGCTTCTTCTCGGCGCTAGCTCACAATTTTCCGGAAGCAGTGGTAGGGTAAAAAAAAATTGGGACGTGTAAAAGAGCTTAATTTAGGCCTATTTGCAGAAATAAATTAGTTTTATTGGTTATTGGTTTTTAATAGTTTCTCGACGCCATCTTTTTTACCTTTGCAGTTATTCGTGGGCTTTTTTTGTTTTAACTGTATTATGCTCCGTTTAGTTTTGATATTTTCACACAAGTAAACAAAATAAATAAACGAATTCACATTGACTATTATTTTTCAAATACTTTAGTCTTGTGTTTGGGTAAATAGTGGCCGGGGCCGGGGGATCTAATGGCATAACCGGAAAGGCTTGAACATTGGCGGTGAATGCTCTAAGAGAAAGGGTAAGGCGGCTTTATAATGCCTGTTTTGACCAGGGCCGCTACCCAACAGCCTAGAAAAGAGGATGGTTAGTGCTGCTGAGGAAAAAGAGTCGACCAACTGGCTCTCCTTAAGCGTATCGGCCGATCGTTCTGCTGGACGAGGTTGGGAAACTCTTTGGACGAATCATCTCTACCCGACTCTTCTAGCACCTGGAGCGCACGGGGCTGAACCTGTCGGAGAAACAGTATAGTTTCCGAACGGAGCGATCCACAACTGACGCAGTGCTGAGGGACAAAGATCTCACTAACAGGGCGGGTGACAGCGGTAGGGTGGTATTGGCGGTGTCACATTGTCAAAAATTTCAACACCCTGCCCTGGTCATGTATAATCCGATCCCTAATCCATTACGAGATACTTGCCTACCTGCAGTGTAAGGTGGCTAGCTACTTAGCCGGCAGAGAGTGTGCTACTTCGCAGTGCAAGCTGCGCAGACAATCCGCATGCGGTGTTCTACAGGGGTCGGTTCTATGCCTTCTCCTGTGGAACAAGTCGGAGGCCTTTTGTTTTCCTACCGCATCAAGGATGGGAGTACCCTGAAATATCTCGGCCTTAAAATGGACGGGAGATGGGTCTTTGACGTGCATTTTGAGGAGTTGGCGCTGAAGTTATTGAAGACGGCGGGAGCGTTGAGTAGGCTCATGCCTAATCTTGGCGGGCCTTCGGCTTCCAGCCTGTATTTAAGCATTGTGAACTCCATGGCTATGTATGGGGCTGACCTGTATGGAGTAATCCCCCCTCCCTCCCTAAAGACCAGGCGGCTTGCTGCAGTAAAGAGCCGCAGCCAAAGTCGAATTATGGAATGTACCGGTGGCTACAGCATGCGGCAAAACCCATGGTTCCACTTCATAAGGCACCGGAAGGCTTTAGTAGGTAACCGAAATCTGAACCTGAAGTCCTACACACCCCTCCACCCGTTTCCCCGCGGTTGAAGGAAGGGTTTGGGCTAATAACAGTGTAGTAGTTACATGTACTTAGATTTCTTTTTTTTTTTAGATTAAAATACATAAAATACAACATCGATTATCTAGTAGAATAAGCGAGCTACGACTTTAGCTCTTTAATAAAATAAATTGATCGTTGTTTCATTATCTGACTGTTGATATACGATTTAGAAGTGGCCGCATCCTATACCATTTCGCCCAATCTCTTTTGCTAATGCTACCTAAATAGTGTGGGATCTCGTTTGGCAAATGTAAATTTTAGTTGGTTTATTTATATGTAAAACGGCTATTTGTTTTCCTAATAAATAATTAAATTAAATTAAATAAAAATACACAAACACACACACGTTTCACATTCTATCATATTACATACTTCTATTAATAAGCTAAACGAAATTAATTTACATGACCATACACATACTACACTCTATAAAATTTAAAGTAAGTAAGGTCAAATTTTACTACTAAGTTAGTTAGTAAACAATTAAGGCTAATAAAAGTGTGTTAAAAAAAGGAAACAAAGATAGAAAGAGAATTCTTTTCATAAGCGGATGCCACAAGTGCAGTGTGTAATCTATATAACAAAACGCGGCAGATGTTACCTATTAATTTCAATGTAAAATGCGAGTATTATTAACTACACCACAATATTCATTGAAATAAACATATTTAAACGAGTACTTCGCTAGTATAGGTAAGATCATATAGAATTAAATAGAGTCGCTGAGAATGGTCTTAGCATTGTAATGAAGTGGCTACAGGATAGCCTGCTTACACTAAATTTAAATAAGACATAATTTATTACATTTGCCAAGATAGCTAACCTTAAAATAAAGGCTCATAGCTGTCCATCTCCAGCCAATCATTTGTCTTGTACATGTGTGACTTTAGAACGCCTAACAGAAGTCAAATATCTAGGCGTGTATATAGACTCAACACTATCTTGGAAACATCACACTATTTTACTAACCAGAGAGTCCGTAAACTAATATATATTTTTAAAAGACTAAGATCAGCAGCTAACCTCAGACTTCTTAGAACTGTTTATTTTTCCTTATGCGAATCAGTATTGACTTATTGTATTACATCATGAGGAGGCTCATGTAAAAGTCATCTTATTCACGTTGAGGGAGCTCAAAGAGCAATTCTAAAACTAATACTGTCTAAACCCTATCGTTACTTTATCGTAAAGTTGTGACGTAACTTTACATAGATATGGGTAGTACTGGTCCTTACTGTAAGACAATTATTTATACTAAAATCTATATTGTTCATTCATTCTAAAACTAAATATAAGGTCTAACAAAATCAACTACATTCCTTTTAATGGGGGTATCTGTACATCGAGCTGAGCAGGCTCACCAAATTTGAGCCAAAAATTCAGGCTAGTTACAGAGATATTGATCATAACAATCTCATTCCGTAACTACGAAAATCTACACCCTTTACAGCTGTTTACTACTACATTGACACACTACGCACGCACACAAGCAAACGTGACCCACACATGCACACACTCAAGGGAACAGCGCGGTGCGGCGACGGCGACTCAGAAATACCAACATGAAAGAATTACCCTGATTTTAGGGTAAAATAAAGTTTGTGGGTTTTCTTTTATAAGGATTTTTTTCACTACGGATTGGAGTAGAATTATGTGTTTCGCAATTAGAGAATTAGAACTACGAACAGCTGACCGCAGAGTGCGTTGTTCGCGAACTGACCGGAGAGTGTGACTGTGTTGTTGTGACCTAATTTACGTAACAAAACTTCAACGACTCGCCAGTTTTCGTAGTAACCAAAGCCGTATTCACATATCATTTTGAAAAAACGAAGATACCGCGGAGACAACGACAATTTCGATCAATGCACTTGTCTATTCAGCTTCAATAAAAATGGCTGTACGACGTTACGTCTAACCGTTCCCAAGTCCCAACTTCCCATCACGGCTGTAAACTCGTCGTGTAATGTGCTATTAAATTAAATTAAATTTTACAAACAAAACTACAATCGAGTTGTTTAAACTGAAAATAACAAGGTCATTAAAGTCTAATTTCTCGCCTTCTTTAATTCTAATTAATTTTGAGGGTAAAATTATTTTGGAGTTAGCAAGACCAAGTTTCAAAGGTGGCCCCGACAAAAGTACCCCGCCGTGTTTGTCGGTATCTTGGATAGGGTGACAAGCATTTTGTTTAGCTAAGATAAGATCGTAGGTATTCGTGAGGAAATGAAAGATTTTGCTATTTTAGGAACTGAAATACATTTTACTTATTATTTAAGTTTCAACATTTGAGATATTATTATTGTTTATAAGGAAAATTGTTGGAATAAAAAGGTTTTGCTATTTTGTAATTAATTCTTGACTAGTCGTCTAGATAATGAAATCGACACCATAAAAGTTGATATTAACTTGACAAACCACGGGACAAACTCATTTCAAAAAATGCTTCAAAACTTACCTAGAATTTAACTCTTAATCGGTCGCAATATTACAATAAGAAAAGTATTAAAATGTGTTATTTCGGTCAATTAAACACGATTATAATTGTTTTGCTTAAAATAATTAAATAAAAAATTTTATGGATTGTTTTAATAAACCTACTCAAACATTCGTGTAAAATCGTAATCCTAGAGTCCTAGATATTTATTTAACGTGGAAGCCCTACCGTACTCGCAAACTGCTGACTATGCCGCTCGAGCCGAAAGGCCGGTGTCGGGCACGTGTCGGGGTCAATCAAAGTGTGCATGCGGATAGATAGGGATGTGCCACATTTGATCTGATTTCTAGGCTCATAGTTTTTACGAGATCGGATCATTCATTCATTACATTACTAATTAAGATTTTATTTTTGTTTAAACTAAAATTTGATTTTATTTGATTTTAACTAAGTTATTGAGACGATAACAATGTTTTATGAGTTTCGAAAAATAGTCTTATTAGCGCATATTTCATATTAAGTAAGTAATACATGTTATTGGTGTTTTGATTTCTCTCGCAGTTGTTTCCTTTTTGCCACTTACAGTAACTCAAGTAAGTAGTTATGTGAATAAGCATTTTAAAAATACATTTTGGTAATTTTGCGACTGTCAGTTAAGAAATAACTGCTAGATAAAGTACGATATGTCCGAGTTTAAATGCTATGGCCTAGTTAGTTCGTTAAAAATCATTCTTAGTGACTTTTTAAATTCAGTCGTTGTATGTTTTATCAGTCTTTGTCTGTCTTAAACTGACACTTTAGAACATTTATTACCGGTTTGGACAAAACAATTTTACTCTAAAAACAAGAGTGACACTTAACTAGATTGGCGAGTTTAAAGCTAAGGTACAAAAAAAACTTGTGTCGCACTCACGATTTCGTTTAAGTAGTAGGTTACCTCGCCATAATACTTAATTAAATGCGAGGTGTCAGTTCCCAATTCACGATCAGTTATCCCATCTTAGGCGCATCCCTAGCTTGGGCCTTTTCGGCTTTTGCAGGACGACCGCCCGGGCGCCCGCGCCGCGCAGTCTCTGATTCGCTTCCGTGCGGCGTGCGTGTGCGACGCCGCAACGGTGTCAGTCCAGGGTTATGTGCTACCAGGATCGCAACTTTAATTTGTGCTAAAGCAGCGCGCCTTTACGCTGATATTGAGGGCGTTTTCGTGAGCGGTTCAGGGACTGGAGTGAGATTGTTTATGCCCGTCGGGGACCAGGGAAGGCCCCGCCAGCCTGTTCAATGAGAAGACAGTGTGATGCAGATTTTTGATCGGCAACCCAATCGCAAGCGCGACTGATGCAGCGTCCGTCTTCGCCAAGCGCTCATGGGCGCAGGCGTCATTATTGCGAATTCTGCGGCGAGACGCAAGACGAGGGGCAGGCGCCTGTATCATTTTACACTAGTTCAAGAGCTGAAGCCGCATGACTTCACACTACGAGTCCAGTTTTGCAGAAGTCGCAGAAGCTGCAACATTCTCTGGACGGACGAGAGAAGCTTCACCAGTGGTTGGATGTTTAACCTCTACGCCGCGGCGCCTACTATTGGGCTGAACCGAACCCCCACCTAGTTCGGCCCGATCATTTTCAGACTAGATGTAGCAGTAGCCTGAACATTTGGGCTTCCATGTGTGGGGCTAAGTGTAGGACTTAGTGTATTGTGAAGGTGATTAGGTATAACATTGAAGTGCGACACAACTACGACAGCGAATTTTATTGCAAACCGTGTGAACGCTTTAAAACATAAAAAGTGACAGAGACTGTTATTTCGCGTAAAAGTGCACGTCGCATTGCTGTGCAATGTTTTTTTGTAATGTGATTATGATCAATGTAATTTGTTGTAAAGATTGTAAACCTCTTAATGAACTTAAACACGCCAAGTAGCGTAGATTGAGAGTAAGTGGTACCTACTTGATTGATTTGTTTGTTTAATTTTTTTGTTAGGCAGATAAATTATTTACCAGGCAGATAAATTATTTACTACGCTAACCAACTTGTTAGTCCAAAGCCTGTGAAAGTGTGATAGAGTCAGAATTAAATTAATAAATGTTTTAAAACCGCTTTATTTTCCTTTATTTCTATCCACCTTGCCATTCTGCTAGGAGTGATTCTAAAGAGCTTCGAAAGGTAAATAACGAATTACGTTAAACAACAATTACAAGAAAGTAAGTAAATACCTACCTAGTTCCTACAACTAAGATTTAATCTAACTCATTAAACATAGAAATTATCTTTTCTTAGAGCCTTGAAGTAACAAAAAAACGATGTTGGTTATTAATTTAGTTGAAATTGTTTGTTTTGTTTGTTATCGAAAACATTATTATCATGAAAGTGCATTCTACACACACTAGTGTACTAACATGTGTGTATGAAGCTATTCTTCGTTGCAATTGATCTGTGATTGGTCGAAAAAGCCTAGCTGTGCCATTCGACCAATCGCAGATCAGCTGGTTTGACAAGGGTGATGCACACAACGATCTTTGGTAATAAAATGCTGGTGTGCGCTGTGTACGTACACACCATCTGTGAACTACAGTTTGCATGAGTAAGAAAAGATACATAGTGTTTCATTTTTGACTGCGTTTTAATTTATTTATTTTGTTAGAAAACATAACTTTTAAAAATGACTATAAAACAATACCTTATTTTTTGTCATCGCATTCAGTATGATGTATAGATACCCCCCTTTAAAGGAACGCAGTTGATTTTGTTAGACCTTGTATAACCCTCTGATGGCTATTGACAATAGAAGGTCTGACAAAGTCTTCAAAAACATACCACGCACGTCACCATTTGCAAAACGTCACCTGATATTTATAGAACCGCAATTATACAATAAAACTAATCGTTTATCAATATTTATCCTATGACACGTACTAAGTGCAAGTACAAGGTCTCAGAACTCCTACATTCTAAAACCTATGAAGATTGCGAGAGTACATGGGTCACACTAAAAGTTTTGCACTTCTAGCTAATCGAAACTATTTGTAGTATTCTACCATTTACACAAGACGACCCAAAACCCGCGTTCTCCTACATCATAACAACGCTTCTTCACACACGGCCAACAAAACAAAGTCATTTTTAGCTTCCGAAAAAGTACAACTCGTCACCCATCCTGCGCATAGCCCCGACCTAGCACCCTGTGATTTCTGTATTTTCCCCAAAATCAAAGATTTGATGAGAGGTTTTACTTTTACCAACTCCGAAGAGGCAGTGATAGCGTTCAATCAGCACGTAGAAAACATGCCTTCAGATCTGTGGTCCTCCTGTTTTAAAAAATGGTTCGATCGCATGAAAAAATGTTTAAAATGTAAAGGAGAGTATTTTGAAAAGCAATAAACATAATATTTCGGTTATAACATGTTGTTTTTTTAAGTTACGCAAAACTTATAGTGTGACCTACGTATGCTAAAGGTATTACAATAAACAGCACACACCCTTAATCACACACAACACACACACACATACACACACACCTCACTCCAACCACGACACACGCAATGACCCACACACGACACACGTACTCAAACACACATACCTTACACACACACACACACACTCATTACACACACACTCATTACACACACACCCACACAAACATTTATGGCTATCCATTCGTAATTACGAATAGTTCTCTAGTACAATCAATAGTAACATTTACATAAATTCAGTTGATTCCTTTATATTATTTTATTTTACGAATCTTTTAGCTGGCTGAATGATCTCTACTCAGCATGGTCAATGTAACAACTGAAGTCTGATACGGGGGGCCGCAACTCTGTAACACAGGGTATCCTAGTACAGGTTCCGAGCCCTCACTTTGGCTACATGCATGCATACTTTAATACTTTATTAAGCTAGTATCTAAGTTATTTAAGCTACTGCAATGTTATGTGCCAATGTGATGGTTAATAAATGAATTTGAATTGAAAAATAATAACACTTTACCACAACATTATAAAAATAAATAAATATCTAAACTACTTATCTATTATGTTTAACACTGGGCGGACTCTTTGTAAGAAAATCAGCAGGCATGTATAAAGTATCCAAATAAACAATCTCAACTAATTTATTAGCAACAGCTTCTCGTATGAAATGGAAACGAACATCTGGACGCTGTTTAGCGTTCGTGTGTTAACCCACGAAATTGAGTTATGAATGCAGTCTTGTTCCTTACTAAACAAGGTTTCTGATTATTAAAAAATTATAAAATATTTTTTTTTTATTGAAATTGAGATAATTGCAAAAAATTCATAATGCAAATTGTCTATCTCAAATTTTATAATTTGCATTAATGTGTTATACCACATATTCGACTTAAGGTCGACTACTTAAAAACTTTATGAATTTGAGGGCAATCGGAACGTTCTTTGGACAATTATATATCTCGGTCACTAAACGTTTAGTACCTCAACCGCAGATCCAATTGCCAAGCTGACCAGACACAAAATAAAAGATATCCCTGATATCACAGCCTATACGAGATGTTATGATGGAATCACCTCAGAGCTCTCTGAATACCAATACCGAAAGTCCTTAACTCCGTCTTGCTCATGAGGCGTGAAACAGGAGCGTAGTGGTGCTCTTCTTCAATAAAGAAAATAGGTGATGACCCTAAGACAACACTTGTGGGCATGGCAGAGATTCGCTCAAAGACTCCGGCATAATGCAAACGAAGGTCATGTCGAATGCCCATGTTGCTCCATACCTAGTATCAGTTGGGAGTTCTATCCTAGAAATTGTTGACAAATACGTCTACCTGGGATAAGGGATCCAGTTAAGTAGGTCCAGTTTTAAAAAAGAGGTCAATCGTTGAATCCAACTAGGCTGGATCGCGTTCCAAAAACTATACAACATATGTAACACTGTGTGTAAGTCGTCATTGACTTGCACTTACCACAGTATGCTATGTAAAGGGCTATGCTCGATGTTTCTTTGAGAGATCAAATAAAAAAAAGAGGGAATTCGTTAACGAACAATTGTCTGTCACTGACGTAGCCCAACAGTTTAGCAACCTAAAGTGGCAGTAGCCGGGGCACATAGTACGTTGAACTAACAGCCGATGAGGCAGAAAGGTTCTAGCTAGAGTGGAGGCCAAGTACCTTCAAGTCCAGAGTGGGACGTCGACCCACAAGGTGGACAGGTGACCTGATAACGGTAGCAGGAAGCAGCTGAATGGGAGGGAGGCTTTTTTTGGCTCTAATGATGATTTTATTTTGAGAATAATTATGCAAAAGACGCTATGATGTTATTTTTCAAATAATAATTAAAAGTAATAAAAAAATAACCAGCATTATAACCTGTGTTTGCTATAAAATATGTCTCTTTTATTTTGCAATTATGTGTTAAGGCACATAACACATTATTACTAAAAGGAAAATCTATAATTATATTTTCGCAATAACAATCTAAATTATTTAAAAAACCACTACATTATTACCAAGTTTTAACAAAAAAATATATAAGTCGAAAAAAACACATTTATGGGTGATTCGGATAGGTCTTGGCTTGGTACGAGGTTAAAAGTAACGCTACCTATGTAATACCTACATGCATATTATATCTGTCGCAGAAAGGATGGGCGATCTATGATATCTGTGCCAATTTCACATCAGCTCAATCTACTCGTAAATAGCTATTTCTAGGGTCCCTCAAGCAACGAAGATCGACGATCTAGATTTCTACTCGGAGAGTTTTTCTTGACGGAAATAGACAAATTCCACTTCTCTACGAGTCTGACTTAATGCCAAATAACTTAATCCTTAATTAAAACAACGATGTTACAAAACAAAACATTGCTCAGTTTTTCATCATGTTTTCCCCAGGCTACTGACTAGAAAGTAGAGCACTTTGCCCAGAGACTATATCTGCATTACCGACAGAGACAATGTCAAACAACCATCAATGTCAAACAACCATTTAAAAATGATTTCGAGACACTTCTTTTTTTAAATAACACCTTATTTAATTAATTTGTTGTCATATTTTTTTATTGTTTCTTGAAATATATTTTTAATTGCTTTATAACTAATAAAGAGATAGTCAGTTGAGTTTGGTAAACAGTGACGTCACTGTCCGCTATTGCCATACACATTCTAAGGAAGAGGTACATTTTGACAGCTCATAAAAAGTATGTCAATTGTTTGGTAGTGTCAATTATCCTATTAGACTGATAGATGACGCCACCCGTCACAAGATCAAAAATCCCGGATTATAAAATCCAAATTTTCGTCGTAACGACGACCTAATTAAAGAAAACTGCCTTAACCGACGCACAGTGGGACGGATTTCAGATTTGCGGACATAGGACTTTTTTGTTACAAATAACTATTTTCTTTATGCAAATCGATAGCTCTAATTACGGCGATCAGATATTATTAGGGCAATTTTATTGTAATTATATTATATTGAACGAGATAAATTGAATATTAAAAAAAATATATAGGACGAAATCTTACATGCTCTATAAGTTTCAAGTCTTGGCAGATCTCAGCTTGATATTTTGTAGGGTTTATCTATGGGTGTTTATATATAGCGCCACATACATAACATTGTCCCGGATTGCCCCGTTCTTCTGATATATGAAGCTAAACTTAGATACTTTTTCAAATGTTTCTTAGTGATTATTTTGACTACTTATCTCCAAATAGTTATAAAAAAACGAAACAACATGAATATTATGAAGTAAACATATGATTACTCATACACATACATATGATGGCAAAATGTCTTCATATATTTCTGACACTTCAGCTGCTTCCTGCGATATTTGTAAAACAAAGCCCTCAGAAATGAACAATCCAAAATGTTTTTTAATCAAGTCGTAAAACAATATTGCCAGCACGCAATATGCTTCCATTGCTAGCGTTGGCTAAGCCTTAAGAAATACACCAAAATAATGTTAGTACGAATACCTGTGAAATCCAATAGCAGGTAAGTATGCTATAAACAGTATAAAAAAAGGCCGCAATCGTATACGACAGTAGCTATCCATCTAATACTGAGCGAGGGACCTTTTTGGCATAAATGCATTCCTTTTTTTTATTTTTTGTTTGATGTAGGTTACAGCTAATTTTGTGCCAAATAATAACTATTCTATTATCTTCTTTCTAGTGCTTTATCCCGTTGCTAGTTGAGGTACGCATTGGCCATGATCCTAGAACGGCATGTCTGTTTATTAGATTCCATTATTAGCTGTAGACTCAGTTGAAAAAATCTGCCTCCGTGTTTCCAGACCAATTTTTCGTTAAATTAGAAACGATCTCCTTTATATCTCATTAAGCCGTACTAAGCAGGACCGCAATTCGCCCCTAAACCGATTGCTTGTTAAACAACAGAACAGTCAAGAATAACTTAACATTTAATGTCTCAATGGCTTGGACTTGGTGTCGCTGTCTCTGAGGTCCCGGGTTTGATTCCCGGTCGGTAAATGTATAAAAATAACTTTTCTATATTGTCTCGGGTCTGGGTGTTGTGGTACCGTCGTTGTTTCTAATTTCTGTAACACAAGTGCTTAAGCTACTTATCATAGAATCAGAGCAATGTACCTATGTGATGTTGTCCAAATTCCAATTCCAATGTGTCATTAATGTGTCTCATGAGTGTGTGTGTGTGTGTGTGAATCTAACATCCTAGTTGTGCCACTTTTTCCGTAGCCAAATGGCAAAAAACGGAACCCTTATAGATTCGTCATGTCTGTCTGTCTGTCTGTCCGTCTGTCCGTCCGTCCGTATGACACAGCCACTTTTTTCCGAAACTATAAGAACTATACTGTTGAAACTTGGTAAGTAGATGCATTCTGTGAACCGCATTAAGATTTTCACAAAAAATAGAAAAATAATAATAAATTTTGGGGGCTCCCCATACTTAGAACTAAAACTCGAAATATTTTTTTCGTCAAACCCATACGTGTGGTATATCAATGGATAGGTCTTTAAAAATGATATTGAGGTTTCTAATATCATTTTTTTCTAAACTGAATAGTTTGCGTGTGAGACGCTTCCAAAGTGGTAAAATGTGTGTCCCCCCCCCTGTAACTTCTAAAATAAGAGAATGATAAATCTAAAAAAAAATATTTAATGTACATTACCATAAAAACTACCAGCGAAAATTGGTTTGAACGAGATCAAGTAATTAGTTTTTTTTTAATACGTCATAAATCGTAAACCGCAATTTAACTTTCGTAATGTTATGGATTTCATTTTGCAATAAAAATACCATAACTATGACTCGATTGTCGTGATGGGTGAACTTTTACTCATAACGGTACCTACAGGTTTGTAAGGGACCCTCGGTGCGCGAGTCCGACTCGCACTTGGCCGGTTTTTACTTTTTTCTTTAAATCTACTGTTTGATTCGCAAAGAAGACGGCCGAGTATTGCCCTAGAGTCGTTTCTTGTTTGTATAAAGAAAAACATCAAGAGACCTGACATCATGATTTTGTAAAAAAAACATTTGAATTATAATACATAAATATAAGATTAATTACCTCCTATCTAGCGGGGCTTTAAAATAAGTATAAAAAAGAAATATAAGGATCTGAATTAATTTCTTATTTACATCAATGACTCAAAATGTCAAAAACAAATTTTGGAATTCTCTCTAGTTCAACTACTTATATACGGCATCGAGATCGACATCGAGGATGTTAGCTAAAGCAGGTTGCGACAGTTTCGCAACTATAATTTATATGATCGGACTAACTTACCTAGTGACATCCGATCTTCAATTATGTGAAGTAATCTCGTCCTCATTTTGTACAATGTAGTACGCACTTTTTGCTACTGCACTGATTACAATCTTCAAAGTTAGGCGCGTGCTTGAACGCGTCAATAAACTAAAAAATAAATAACCGGAACGTGCCCGCACCGTCACCTGTTAATGTCATCTGTCACCTGTCAATGTCATTATTTCAAAGGATAAAACTGGACACAACTTTCAAAAAGAATAGTCTTTTTTATACTTTAAGGATTGATAAATACATACTAACTGGGTCGTGCTGGGGATAGGATGAGGACGAGATTACTTCACATAATTGAGGGACGGACGTCACTAGGTAAGTTAGTCCGATCATATAAATTATGTTCCATAATCTCGTCCTCATTTTTTACAATGTAGATGTTCAAAGAGGAAAGTTGTGTCGACAAATCAATATAAACATTTATTATGATCATTTATATGATTTTCTAAAGTCATAGCATATGATAAATTTTATTTTATTAACTATCTATTGGTAGATGCTTAATTCAAGTTCTATCTAACAAGGATATAGTTGTTTGATTAATTCATTAGAATTAATCAACCAACCCTGTATATCGATACAACCCTGTATATCGATACAACCCTGTATGATGATACACCCTGTATGATGATATACCCTGTATGATAATAAAACCCTGTATGATGATATAAAACCCGTATGCTAATACAACCATGTATATTGATACAGTCCCATGCCATTTGATGACACAAACCTGTAACTATTTTATAGCATACAGGTGGACCAAAAAATGTGTAGGAATTCTATAAAATCAAAAATAGCTAATTTTACTTTAATTACAATACTCTTTTATTTTTGTTAAAACTGTAAGTCTTTATGAATTTATAGATTTGCTGGGACTGAGACTGATAATCCACCTGTTATACACTTTTAAATAAATACCCCTCGCTATTAAGTAGGTATATTCTTTAAGAATAAACTAGAAATCACGCAAACGAAATCGCGGGGCAACAGCTAGTTTAATTAGTTGTCATGGAAATGGAGCCAATGCTTTGAACTATTAATATCCGTCTCATTTATCCAGTAGTATGTAGTACATACTTAGTACATGGTTACCTAACAAGGTAAATTTATCGATGTGCAAGTAGGTAGTTAAGCTAGTATTTCTTCTGAAAAGATTTATTTTATTTTATATAATAAGAAAATCTAGTAACCTTTTAAGTTATCATTGTCTGCAATACAATTTTTTATGCAAATAAATTAGTCTTATTCTTAATAACTCCTGTTCAAGGTGTAGTTCCAAAGTAAAGGAAACTAAAATAAATAATATGGATGTTTACTATGGCAAATCTTTCATTATTTATATGTTATAAATAAGGAAATTATATACAAATACTACCAGTATTGTTCCAGTAGGGATCCTATTTTGTTGACAATAGTTTCAACATTATTTTACTGAGAAAGATTGATTTTTACTCATCTTCTTAGAAAACCGTTATATGTGTTTCACTTGTATGGCTGGAAATCAGTATGAGACTTCTGCACTTTATGTGTGAATCCCTGGTAGGGGATATTAATAAGTTAATGAAACAGTCTGAATACTTATTCAGAGAAAGATTCAATAACTGGTAAATTCTTGTAAAGCTAATAAAAAATAATAATATTAAATAAGTAATAATTTACCAATACATCACATCGGATAAGATAGAAAGTTTACTCCGGCTCAAAATACTTGTAGCAGCCTTACAGCCTTAGTACAATAACAAGGTAAGACGACATTTATTGCCTGCCACCGATCAATGCCTCTATCGTGTAGTTTTTTTTTAATAATTCCTTTTGATTTCATTAGAAATTTTCAGTCATTATTTATCATCTCCATTTTTGCTTAACATGGTAATTTAATACGTAATAAAATCTTTTATACATACACATAGGTACTTGACAATCTTCAATTATAATTGTAAGATTCATGCCTTAATTTAAATAATAATTTTAAGTCAGTAGTATATTTTTTATGAAATTTATAGTTTCATGGATACAATTTTAATTTTCTAATTATGTTTTAATAAATCATATTTTATTATAATCATCTATTTAAATATGAACCTTTGTTATTATGCACCTGGGATAATTCAGTTTATTTACTATCTTTAGTATCTTGATAATTTAATGATTGGATGATTATTTATCTTTGTCTTCAATGTTAGGTATCAAACATTTTCACAAATGATAAAATGTCTAGAAATATATGGTTTATAACAAAAATATATTAAAATTATATTTCGGTCAGATTTGAAAATTCAAGTTATCATTGGAGCTTTGTGTCTAGTTTTGAATTTCTCTTACATTTCCAAAGGTCTGCTGTACCTACTTTAAAATAAAAATAATTGGTTTTCGACCTTATGACAACTACATAACGATCAATTATGGTGCGACATTTTTGCCTGTAAATAAAGCTGCATAAATCTTTCCATAGATTTTTACTGACTCTGAAAATATTGGAATATAACATATAGTTACAGTTAAAAAAGCTTTTAATTATGGTAATATTTATCTTGTTGATAAATATTTTTCCATTTCCATTTCCGAAGGAGAATTATTTTTCCATATCTGTAACAGTGATCTTCACTCACATTATTTGTAAGTAACACTCATCTTGAGTGTGTCTTTATTTATAAATTTTCTGAGAAATTATTCACACTTGATGAAGACTAGAAATAATCTAACTAGCCATGGCGATCAGCTAGAATAATAACCTTAAGTCAGTAACAGTGTTAAATTAGTAATTGCTTATATAGATTATTATAGAATCTTGAGAATTAAGATTGATACTATGAGAATTTAAGGTTTACCCGGTTGTGACCAGATATAAATACCATATCAGTTGTATAGGAACATACAAACATGCACCAGCCAACATCAATTTGTCATGGTCTCCAAACAAGGAGTCAACTTCCCTGTACTACCGCCAGGGTCATTCGGACAGAGTATCGAACCTGGGACCTTTTACGTTAAGGCACTTCACGAATCAGGTGGACTAATGATCTATAAGTCACAGATAACAATTAGCAATAAATTTCAAGTAATGTTTATTTATTTATTCAAACTTTTTAGTAAAATATATAACTACATGAACTATTGGGGTAAACAGGTTGTTTTCTATGGTATGCTTTATAAAGTCTTGCCCTCTTGGGCCAACATCAAGAAGTACCTCAATTATATACTTGTGGAAATCCAAACCGAGATTAACCATGATTTGTAAAAGCGCTATTTATAATTGACTTGTATGCATATAAATGGGGCAGAATGAGACAAGCAGATCTGAGACCAACAGATTTTCTTGGTACCATTAATGGTTGCCAAAAGCGCAATTTAATAGTAACAACTGATGAAATTATTAAAAACTTAAAATCTTTATAAACAGACTGAAATTGTCTAGGTAAGTATGTGACTTCTTTACACAAGTACTCAGAATTCCTTAAGCCTTCAATATCAGCAGGCAAAGGAGCTTCTTTCAAAGCCTCCTTAGAGTCAAAGTGTTAAGTCGAACAAATTACTAAGACGGAGGGCATTACCTCATGGTCTCGGTACCCATATTCTCCCTCCTCTCTTTTTTTCTTCAGCGGCATTCGAAGATATGTATCGCCTTGCTACCTTTCTGTTCGACTATATTTTCAACTTCAATTGATGAAGTCGGTCTCTGGTCAACCTTATAAGATGATTTGCAGACCCGCAATATTATAACAAAAATTTTAAGCCACAGGCTAACCCCTCGTGAAAGCAAGTGGAAGTGTTATAATTCTGCTGCGAGACAGACAAGAGGAATAATTGTTCTCTCGGTACATAAGATGCGCTAGAATAAATTTTGTTATTAATAACTTACCTTATGCTATTACAGATCCTTTGTAGTATATTTCTGGTGCAACATTATATCGGTCTCATGGTCAACTCTTCATGAAGACTAGAGCCATAATGTTACGTCTCAGGAGGAATCCCTCGAGGAGACGCTTCAGACTGAACAAAAACCCACTGGCCACTCCATCGTAAAGGCCAGTGCTTCTGTACAGAGCAGTTTCTGTGGAGTCATTCGGAGACATGACAGACAACTAGAATGAACATAATGATCACTAACGGCCAACCTCCCGTGAAGGCTCCGATGTCATTCATTCTGAGACATGAGAGACAACTAGAATGAACTTAATGATTACCACGGCCAACCTCCCGTGAAAGCTCAGATGTCATTCATTCTGTCTCGTTTGCGGGCTGAAGAATAACGCCACTCTGTCACACACACTGCTTGTTTTCAATTTCTGGCTGATTATGTTGTTGGAGTGGAGGCCACGTCTCAGCGAACGTATTGTAGGACGCTTCTCAACTCGATGGGCCGACGAACTCAGGAATATGGCTGGATACATTTGTATCAAAGCAGGAGATCGTACTCCTTGGCGCTCTTTGCGTCCCTCCCTTACGTCCAGCAGTGGGCTGTAATAGGCTGAGATGATGGTGATGGTGATGATATTATATTTTAATGTGCTGTGGTGGTGATAGAAATCGTAATAATCGTAATAATTGAGCCGAGGTATCGGTCCAACAATTCCACAAATTCAACTGACAAGTTTTGTTTTCCAGCTACCATACTTTTACACAAACATCACCGTATTTTCTTCTTGGTTTTTTGCATTTGTATGTAAGCTGTAAATCACTAATTAGTTAAAAAACTAATTTATTCTAAATATTTATGTCTTCAGTGCTGTGTACAAAAAAGTACATTGACATTGACAGGTGACAGATGACATTAACAGGTGACGGTGCTAACTTACTTACGGTGCTACTAAATAATAAATAACCGGAACGTGCCCACGTTCCGGTTATTTATTATTTAGTTTATTGACGCGTTCAAGTACGCGCCTAACTTTGAAGATTGTAATCAGTGCAGTAGCAAAAAGTGCGTACTACATTGTACAAAATGAGGACGAGATTATGGAACATAATTAGAAAATGCATCGCATCCTTAGTGCACCGTGTGCGGGGCAGCTCCAACAGCCTCTTACGGACGGTAGCTGCGAGACTGGAGACGGACATTGCTATTATGAAGCACTGGATTCGTTTCCAGCTCGAAAAAGATACAAGAGTTTACTGTGACCCATTTATTTAAATTGTTACTAACATAGTTTTTAAGTTCTTGTACTAACATTATATGGATCTAGTGGTCCGAAATAAATGATTTTTATTTTATTTTATTTTAAATATGTCATGCTTTGTTACAATGAATTTATACAATAAAAATATTTAACCATTTTTTAAAAATTGTATCTTCTTGTGTTTTATCGGCGTTTTAGTGTAGGTCTTTCAGTTATTTGGTTCAGGCCCAATCTAACAACTAGGCAAGACAACAAGAGTTTATAGACCTCGCTGAAGAAGAGCTATAAGGGCCCAAGTTGCAATTGTAGCAAGTGCAGCAGAAGAGAATCTTGAACATAGCTTGCCTGATACCTGATAATGATATGGGTTACCTGTAGTCCAGCCGCTTTACTGTGACTTTTTACGGTTCCTCCTTTATAAGTGCAACATTTTTTTAAGCAAATAAAAAATTTATTGTTAACTGTTTTATTGAGAAAAACATGAATTAAGGCGGGGTCCACCAGATAAAATATTGCCCTGACAGTTGTTCCTTGTTGTTGTTGTTGTTATTAGGTACCTTATTAATACATGAATTAATTATTTATCTGCAGGAAAACACTGAAGTAGTTGATGACTTTCTACGTCCGCCAACTCCACCACTGCTGCCCGCATTTGTACCACAGCAACAAGACATACGACCTCAAAGGCCAATGTTGCCATTGCCAACTTACAGACAAGTTTCATCAACTTCTAGATAGTGTTTAGGTCGTAGCCCGATCGCAAAATCGACCACTGCATGATGTGACCGATCATTTCATAAAATGGTGGTATTTATTTTTCAACCGACTTCAAAAAAGGTGGAGGTTCTCAATTCGACTGTTTGTCTTTTTTTTTGTATGTATGTTACGCGATTAGCGGAGGCCATTATGAATTGATTTTAATGTTTCTTTTTTTTTATATCCATTCAGTGAATGTCTTAATATCGAAAGAATATTGCGTTTAATACCATTATCAATAAGGCAAATATTTTTTATAGAATTTAATATATACATTCCTCGTTATGCTCGTATTTTATTTAATGACCCTAATCGTTTTAATAAAGGTAGCAGGTACCTACTTTAAAATTAAAATAATTGGTTTTCGACCTTATGACAACTACATAAGGATCTGATCAGATATGTTGCGACATTTTTGCCTGTAAATAAAGCTGCATAAATCTTTCCATAGATTTTTACTGACTCTGAAAATATTGGAATATAACATATGGTTACAGTTAAAAAAGCTTTTAATTATGGTAATATTTATCTTGTTGATAACAAGGAGAATTATTTTTCCATATCTGTAACAGTGATTTTCACTCACATTATTTGTAAGTAACACTCATCTTGAGTGTGTCTTTATTTATAAATTTTCTGAGAAATTATTCACACTTGATGAAGACTAGAAATAATCTAACTAGCCATGGCGATCAGCTAGAATAATAACCTTAAGTCAGTAACAGTGTTAAATTAGTAATTGCTTATATAGATTATTATAGAATCTTGAGAATTAAGATTGATACTATGAGAATTTAAGGTTTACCCGGTTGTGACCAGATATAAAGTTACAAAAATGGGATACCATATCAGTTGTATAGGAACATACAAACATGCACCAGCCAACCTCAATTTGTCATGGTCTCCAAACAAGGAGTCAACTTCCCTGTACTACCGCCAGGGTCATTCGAACAGAGTATCGAACCTGGGACCATTTACGTTAAGGCACTTCACGAATCAGGTGGACTAATGATCTTTAAGTCACAGATATCAATTAGCAATTTCAAGTAATGTTTATTTATTTATTCAAACTTTTTAGTAAAATATATAACTACATGAACTATTGGGGTAAACAGGTTGTTTTCTATGGTATGCTTTATAAAGTCTTGCCCTCTTGGGCCAACATCAAGAAGTACCTCAATTATATACTTGTGGAAATCCACACCGAGATTAACCATGATTTGTAAAAGCGCTATTTATAATTGACTTGTATGCATATAAATGGGGCAGAATGAGACAAGCAGATCTGAGACCAACAGATTTTCTTGGTACCATTAATGGTTGCCAAAAGCGCAATTTAATAGTAACAACTGATGAAATTATTAAAAACTTAAAATCTTCATAAACAGACTGAAATTGTCTAGGTAAGTATGTGACTTGTTTACACAAGTACTCAGAATTCCTTAAGCCTTCAATATCAGCAGGCAAAGGAGCTTCTTTCAGAGCCTCCTTAGAGTCAGTGTTAAGTCGAACAAATTACTAAGATGGAGGGCATTACCTCATGGTCCCGGTACCCATATTCTCCCTCCTCTCTTTTTTTCTTCAGCGGCATTCGAAGATATGTATCGCCTTGCTACCTTTCTGTTCGACTATATTTTCAACTTCAATTGATGAAGTCGGTCTCTGGTCAACCTTATAAGATGATTTGCAGACCCGCAATATTATAACAAAATTTTAAGCCACAGGCTAACCCCTCGTGAAAGCAAGTGGAAGTGTTATAATTCTGCTGCGAGACAGACAAGAGGAATAATTGTTCTCTCGGTACATAAGATGCGCTAGAATAAATTTATAATATTAATAACTTGCCTTATGCTATTACAGATCCTTTGTAGTATATTTCTGGTGCAACATTATATCGGTCTCATGGTCAACTCTTCATGAAGACTAGAAATAAATAAATAAATATAAATAAATAAATCATTTATTTGCCAGAATATGGTTCAATACAAAGATGAAAGATATTGTTTTTCCAACATATTCTATCGCAATGCGACGTGCAAATGTTAATTTTTGTCATACAATTAATGTCAATAATTTCAGTACAAATTAGAATTATCAATAGTGTCAAATATTATCAGTCAGGAATTCATTAATAGTATAATACATTTTCTCTTTTAAAAAATTAAATAAATAGTTCTTAAATTTTGTAAATGTCAATGTTTTCAAGTAAACTGGAAGTTTATTAAATATTCGTATAGACATACAGTACACATTTCTTGAATAAAGAACTTTCCAGCTACCATACTTTTACACAAACATCACCGTATTTTCTTCTTGGTTTTTGCATTTGTATGTAAGCTGTAAATCACTAATTAGTTAAAAAACTAATTTATTCTAAATATTTATGTCTTCAGTGCTGTGTACAAAAAAGTACAATGACATTGACAGGTGACAGATTACATTAACAGGTGACGGTGCGGGCACGTTCCGGTTATTTATTTTTTAGTTTATTGACGCATTCAAGCACGCGCCTAACTTTGAAGATTGTAATCAGTGCAGTAGCAAAAAGTGCGTACTACATTGTACAAAATGAGGACGAGATTATGGAACATAATTAGAAAATGCATCGCATCCTTGGTGCACCGTGTGCGGGGCAGCTCCAACAGCCTCTTACGGGCCGGTAGCTGCGAGAATGGAGACGGACATTGCTATTATGAAGCACTGAATTCGTTTCCAGCTCGAAAAAGGTACAAGAGTTTACTGTGACCCATTTATTTAAATTGTTACTAACATAGTTTTTAAGTTCTTGTACTAACATTATATGGATCTAGTTGTCCGAAATAAATGATTTTTATTTTATTTTATTTTAAATATGTCATGCTTTGTTACAATGAATTTATACAATAAGAATATTTGACCATTTTTTAAAATTGTATCTTTTTGTGTTTTATCGGCGTTTTAGTGTAGGTCTTTCATTTATTTTGTTCAAGGCCAATCTAACAACAAGGCAAGACAACAAGAGTTTATAGACATCGCTGAAGAAGAGCTATAAGGGCCCAAGTTGCAATTGTAGCAAGTGCAGCAGAAGAGAATCTTGAACATAGCTTGCCTGATACCTGATAATGATATGGGTTACCTGTAGTCCAGCCGCTTTACTGTGACTTTTTACGGTTCCTCCTTTATAAGTGCAACATTTTTTTAAGCAAATAAAAAATTTATTGTTAACTGTTTTATTGAGAAAAACATGAATTAAGGCGGGGTCCACCAGATAAAATATTGCCCTGACAGTTGTTCCTTGTTGTTGTTGTTGTTATTAGGTACCTTATTAATACATGAATTCATTATTTATCTGCAGGAAAACACTGAAGTAGTTGATGACTTTCTACGTCCGCCAACTCCACCACTGCTGCCCGCATTTGTACCACAGCAACAAGACATACGACCTCAAAGGCCTATTTTGCCATTGCCAACTTACAGACAAGTTTCATCAACTTCTAGATAGTGTTTAGGTCGTAGCCCGATCGCAAAATCGACCACTGCATGATGTGACCGATCATTTCATAAAATGGTGGTATTTATTTTTCAACCGACTTCAAAAAGGTGGAGGTTCTCAATTCGACTGTTTGTCTTTTTTTTGTATGTATGTTACGCGATTACTCCGCCAATTATGAATTGATTTTGATGTTTCTTTTTTTTTATATACATTCAGTCTTAATATTGAAAGAATATTGCGTTTAATACCATTATCAATAAGGCAAATATTTTTTATAGAATTTAATATATACATTCCTCGCTATGCTCGTATTTTATTTAATGACCCTAATCGTTTTAATAAATCATGTAAGTTCGCATAAAAACATTAAATATTACACCACAATATTTAGAAGGGCAATACGCAAATTGTTATTAGAAAAATGTTTTTATAGCACTGACGAATTTGTGGGATTTTGCAAGACTGAAAACGTGAAACAGAGGTCTGACGATGTAAATAAATACTGATTGCTTATTGTTAATTTAATTCTAATAACTACTATCGTATTATCACTAGTTATTAATTTATGACAATTATATTGAATTCAAATTTTGACATTATTAGCTTTTAATTAAATTTTAAATTATTATTAACTCAAATCTTAATTGTTAAATAATATTACGGACGACATCAATTATTTATATAACTTCACTAGTTTAGTAATTTTCGATTACAATTTTGCCTACCGATAAATCGGTAAAATACGCTGGAAATTGTTTTAGATTAAGATAGCATCTTTATTGTACCGTATTTTATGCAATAAAATATTCATTCATTCATTCATTCACCTAAAACAATTATATTTTAGTAATCTGATTAGTGCTATGGTGTTAAAATGCACAGAGACACGCATATTTTAAAAAGCGTCACACTACAATATGTCCTTTAACCCTTTATAAATGATAAAAATTTCATGGTTTTTGCACCTTAATACAAGAGATTAAAGTTCAAAATTTGGTGGCAACTATTCGGCTACTGCCTTATAAATCCTTATAACTTTAAAACCCTACTATCAACAGCTAATATACTTCTATCTACTCTTATAAGTGACTGAAAAACGAACCCAGAAATTCAATTTTGATTTTAAATAGGCTTTTACTTTTGGGGCAAACAATATGGTATGCGGATCCGGCCGTTTCCTTTGGGCAAACACACTTGCAATGCAAATTAGCATGTCTCTCATGTAAATAATTAATAAAAATAAACTCATTTGACGCGATTGACATCACACCTCCGTAACCCTTAGGAAGGAAAACCAGAGGCCCAATTCCCGCGTAATTTAACTATGTTCGCAATCCAGTGTCGATCCGGTTCTAGTAAAATTACTATCTGAAACGGTATTCTCGTAAACCCTAAAATACTATTATAGTTCATAATGCGACTGAAAATGGAAGAAACCACTATGAGTTTTTTTTTGTTTCATTTTCAGGCGTTTGATAATTTTACGATAATTTTAAAGTTTACGAGAATAACGATTTAGATAGTTATGTAGTAATGTGCGACTTATGTTAAATTACGCGAGTTGATTTCAGAGGCCCAATTCCCGTAATTTGACAGCAGTCGCAATCCGGTGTCGATCCGCTCCCAGTAACATTACGATCACAAACCGTATTCTCGTAAACCCAAATACCGTTTGTGATCGTAATGTTACTAGGAGCGGATCGACACCGGATTGCGACTATTGTCAAATTACGGGAATTGGGCCTCAGATCATTTTTGGACAGTAGCTACACATCCATGTTTAGTTTTTCTTTCTGACAACTGACAGATGAATTTGGTTGCATAAATTACAAAACTTTAAAGGAGTTTATAAGGCGCCATCTGTCTAAACCTAGGGGAACCAAAACAGCACGATTCATTCACGAATGATTTTTATTACAACGCCATCTACCGGGTAGTTTATTTGTAAAATATTATTCTGCGCACACGTTCTAATAAATTTAATCAGATATCATTTAATAAAAAACATTAATGCACAGATATTTGTCAATTTATGAACCATATTTAATGAAACAAGAACAAATGAAAGAGACCTTTTGAATGTTTCCACAACTTTACGATGCAATTAACTAATTACTACTTAACGTATTCCGCTACTTATATAAGCCATAGACATTGTCCGTAGACATTGTCATGGTTATACAGTTGACGACCACATTAAAACTGCTATTTGTAAGAGTGCGATGTTGGGACCAGGGAGCACAAATAAAAGATGTAATCAGGTCGACCGATGGTATAATAATGTCTCAAATTAGCCTTATATCTATCTTATATACTAAGCCTTATGCTACGTAATAGGGTGAGGTGCGTCACACACTACACCTCCCCCGTATTTTGAAAAAAAAAAAGAAAATGAAATGGAAGTTTTTTTTTTTTTACAATTCAATTAGCCAACTTTGTGTTAAAAAAATATACGAGTAAAAACTGTCCTAAAATTCATTAATGTTTTAGTAAACTTTTCCTTGAGTATTTATTATAATAAATTCATTACTAAGTATTTGTTACATTGTGTAGGTAATCAGTTACTGTTTATGAAAGTAGTAAATTAAATTAATCAGATTCCAAATTCTCAACATTCAACAATAGTATATAGTAATTGCAAAACTTAAGTAATAATTTAGATATTAAATTGAAAACTAAATTATAGTTATGCAACCATACATTGTTTTTTTTTTTTTTACCTATAATTTAAAAGGATAAGCTAAATTATAACATTACTGTAACGACGATTAAACCTATTTTCAATAGATTTTAAAAATATTGGTGCACATAACAAACAGAATTAAAATATTCGATAATTTAAACAGTCACAAAAAGATTTTGGAAATTTTTGTTATTATTCGAAAACAAAAAAAAAACATGTTGGTGTTAAAAACGGACTACAATCTATCTACTAAACCAGTTACTAAATATTTATGTTTAATAGGTAGACAAGTCAATTCGTAAAACATTTAATATAAAAGAAAAACATTTTACCGAAAGTAAGCAATTTGTTTGTGTATAATTTAATGTTCTGTTTTATTTTTAATATTTACTTTTATAAAATATAAATAATTACTGCGTGTGCTTTAAACAATACATTCAGTGGGTACCTAATGTAAGCTTTTGTTCTACATTATTTTATCAACAACTATCTAAAATACCTAATTCATGATTTAAAAATAATTAACACATGAACACCGGTCTACACAAATTATTAAACTAGAACCTACTAACTTTTGTAAAATCATAATAAAATTACGTTTTTATGTAAAAATCATATTTTATCCATAAAATCATAAATCAGATCGTCTAAACTTTATGCCAAATCATTAAAAAAAACTCACTTCTCAAATCACATTTTTTTTAATTCTTCATACGTATTGGTAGTCACATTATCATCACACACTATCATAATTGGTACTTATTTACCTCTTTGGGTAATTTCCTTATTTGGGCCGGCCGGTCCCTTTTCACATAATATACACTTTTATTTGGTACAGCTTTTTATTTTATTTTATAGTCGACTTTACCTTTTAACTACGACATTTTAGTCTCTTACCACTTGCTACGCGCGTAGCCTTATTTATTGGGGTCATGTTTTAAGATAATTAATCTCCAACTATTTTCACAGAGAGAAGCTCGTCTGCACCATGATCAAATGAAGGATCTGACACCCTAGCTGTACCTTGTACCATTTTTTACTCATATAAAATATAACGGGTCCTCATTTAAGATCCTATTGGATACCTCCAACGGTTTTCACAGAGAAATCTCCTTTACACCATGATCAAACTGAAGGATTCGACTCCGTTTTGTACCACTTGTGTGCTCTACCTTTATCAACTAAAATCTCAATACACTTCAACAATACATAACATTACCAAACCAACTTATAAACATTACCTACTATCAAACTGAATTCTTCAGCATAAATGATTTTGTTTACTTTTGGGTGATCAGTCCAATTGTGTGACAAAACATTTCTACTAAAGTATTCCCTTTTTCTACAAAAATATTCTTACAGTCATACCGAGCAATCTTTTAATTACATTCATTATACCTGCTGACTTTACTTAACTGTTCTAATCATCCTTTACATCACATAACTATACCTTCTTTGGAATGTACCTAATGCACTCAAACATGGTGCAAAAGCTATTTAATACATCCTTATTTTTTACAAAAACATTATTTTCCAATAGCTAACTTATTAAAATGATATTTCCATCACCTCAAGAACTATTATTTGTTCATAGACGACTGTTTGTCCACTTTGACACTTGTCCCCTATGTGTCAAGATAAAATATTCATTTAACAACAAACCGAAAAATAACTTTAGGTACCCAACTGTTAGATATAGAAAATAGAATTGATGAGTTACTTTTTAGTTCAAAGCTAAGTCGAAATAAAGATGATATCAATATCAAAGAACGGATACTGCGATTATGCATAACAACTACTGTTAGAACGATATCAGATAGTATTCGTTTCCCTATTAAGAACAGCTTCATATTTCGTAAGAATAGCCGGTAACAAATAAAATAATTCTGATGCGTTAACACGTGTCGACGTATATGGAGCAATGCATAATTATGACGGTCTAACTACCTAGTAACAATCAATAACTGAATTTAATTATGCAAAATTTTTGTGGTACTAAATTCAAATAGAATGCTGTTTTTTACTGTAAAAAGAAGGTAACAATAAATACTCTAGTAATATAAATAAAGTAAATAAAACTACCAACGTACCAGAATAGTAATTTTTTTTTTTCAAAAAGCCTACTGATAACAGTAAATTGTTATTAAATTAAGTTCTTAAAATGTTTTACATTCATGGTTCATTAGGACCTGGTTCAAGGGTCATCACTGTTTAATATGAAAATATTTATAATAAAAAAGTTAAGATTTGGATACACATTTAAGTACAGTTTTTTCCTAATAAAAAAAAGTACTGAATATTGAAAATTATTGTTTTTAGACAAAATGGAGCAAGTTGATGATTCTGATTTAAAAAAAATTAAAAAACCTAATTATTTTAAAACTTAAATAGTTCCCACTAACTTTGATTAAAATGTATAGGGAGAAAAACAAATTTTTGAATGACATTAAAGTATTAAAAATCTAAAAGAAAAAAATGAAAGAAAAAAAATCAATTTTTAAATCACTTTTGTGTAAGTAATGATATTTATTACTTCAAGAAATTCAATTCGCAAGATTGTTATTACCTACATCATATATATTTTTAAATGACATAATTAAGTACAATTAAATTTAAGAGAATTTAGTATTTAGTTTAAATTTTTACTCATTATATTATTAGAACATTATTTTGCACTATTTATAAGATCTAATATGTAAAAGATACTTTGCTTTGAATAATTAATTAATTATCAAAATCAAATTAAAAAAGAGTGTACATATACAATTGGTAAGTATAAATAATTACGTTTAACGGAAATTTATAATAGAAAAAAAATAATCACTGAAATGTATTAGTACCAAATTAAATTTATTTAAACTTTGTTATTCTGATTTCAGATTCTTTAATAAAAAATATAGTCAGTTAAAATCCTAAAATGTTATAAATGGCTGTTGCATATAAAATAGGAAATTTTGAGATAAAAGCGTAAAATCATTGCACATAGGAAAATACTAATAAAATATGCTGATTGGCACATAGCATAGGTGTACGTGACGGAAAAAAAATCGATTAATTAAGTTTTTAAAAAAAATAGTTACTTTATCTTTCTTACCGATGATATATCTTGTGGATAGTTAAAATGGTTCGAAATAAATAAATTGATCTGTATTAAAAACTGTATAGTGTAAATAAATTTGTAATAATATTTATAGATTATAGATCGAAAGCAACGAAAATGCTGCACTTAATTAGTATTAATAAAATTTGAATTGACCTGTCTACTTCCTTACTTAAAACCTTATTACCTAACCGTGACCACGTTGAAACATAAAAATTATTACCTAAAAAATCTTATACTCGTATGAAAAATAAAATTGTTTCTGTGTCCTATATTCCCACGTCTTCATCGTTCCTTGACACGCATGACACTCCCTGCGCCAACACTTCTTCATCATCCTCGTGACTCTAACAACTCCCAGCGCCCAGCAACTATTATTTACCATCACCTCCTTAGACGCCTACAACTCCCAGCGCCCAGCAATTTGACACACATCCTTCTGGCTCCATTAACACCCGGCAGCCAGCATAAATTCTTCCATCTTCATAGCACTTTTATTTTTGCACGGTCTTTTATTAGTTTTCAGAGCGTCACAGAAATTTTATAATTTATAGTCCAATTTAATTTAGTTAAATCTTTTAACTCCACTTTATTTTATATATTTACTAAAATGCACAGCACTGCCCCGAGGCAGCACTGGCAGGGTCGCCATGCGATGTTGGGACCAGGGAGCACAAATAAAAGATGTAATCAGGTCGACCGATGGTATAATAATGTCTCAAATTAGCCTTATATCTATCTTATACACTAAGCCTTATGCTACGTAATAGGGTGAGGTGCGTCACACACTACAAGAGTTAAGTGTCCTCTACAAGCTAAATGTTTTTTTTAGAAATGTTAAGTTCAAATTCAAATTTAAACGCTTATTTGCCAAAAACAAAGTTAAAAAAGGTAACAAAATATAAAAAGTACATTTGTTCATTCTGCTCGCAGACGCTAATATCCACTTGATGACAAATAGATTTACCAATTACATAAATCAGTGATTAAAGATGGTCAATTATCGTAAACGTCTTCTTCGAAAACAGGCAGGAAAAAGAAATCGAGCATCGTATCGATAACGCCTAGAAGAGCTACTGGTCCATGAAAATGCTCATGAAAGGGCTTACGAGTACCTCTGTCATTGAAACGAAAACTCGTCGATGTATGCATCCTGCCTGTCCTTACCTACGGCGCACAGACGTGGTCCCTGACTGAAAATCAGAAGTTCAAGCTCGGGGTTTGCCAGAGAGCAATGGAGCGTAGCATATTAAGTATAAAAAAAATTGACAATTATATTAAAATTAAATTGTAAATTAATGTCGCCAATCAGAATATTCCTTATAGGTAACTATTAAAATCCAAGCCAGCTAGTTAACCTATTTTTAAATATGAGTCCTTTTAGAACTTGAAGCTCTTCTGGTAGCAAGTTATATATGACAATACTCATATTATGTGCATTTGTTTTATTCATATTCTTGTGAGAAACTGTCACAGCTAGGAAGGCTTAACAAATTAACGAGTAAAAGTCGAGAAACTTATAAAATATACTTGGAAAATAAAAAAATCGTACAAATTGTTAGGGTCAACTTCAGAAGAACCCTACACAGCGCGTAGCCCGACACGTACTTGGTCGTTATTTTATTGTTACATGTTAAAAACTTTTCTACATCCATAGTGTTTCTACTACGCTTCTGATACCTACCTATTTTTTTGTGGAGAAAGAAACTTTTTTTTTTAAACCAATCTTCGAATGTTAACCTTGTAATTGAAATAGAAATAATTTTCAATCTTCCTGACTAAAACGTAGGTAACCAAATAGAATCAATCAAGGAAAAGTTTGTTAACTGTAGCTAGTTACACCATAACACATAACTAAGAACTGTCGCTGATGAATCACCAACCCTTTACAGAAAACCGCATCTGAATCGATCGAACCGTTTCGGAGATTAACGGCAACATTCGAGTGCCACACAAACAAACATACAATCTTTTATTCACGCTAAATGGATATATCTTCTCCATTCTGTCGTGAGTAAAAAAGTATGCTAGTCAACCATGGGTTCCCAAAGTGTGTAGAAAGTAAAAAGGGGCACCGTAAGTTAATCCCCTATCATTATCCGAAACAATAATAAATTCTTGGGCACCTATAAGCAACAAGAAATGAGAGTAGCAGTGTCAAGCCTTATTCCCAGCCTAAAAAAACTTTGTGGAGATCACCTAGCTCACCCGTCACATTGATTTGACTGATTATCTATTTCAAATAGCTAGCTAGGGTAGGGCGTCGTGATAAAATACTAAACTTGTAAGTGCGCCGCGCACTGAAAAAGATTGGGAACCCCTCAACTAGACTACTATACCTACATGCTTTTTCTCCAAGATGCTCTTATTGTTATCTGACGACCGTCTGAGGCCCAATTCCCGTAATTTGACAATTATCGCAATCCGGTGTCGATCCGGTCCCAGTAACATTACTATCAAAAACGGTATTCTCGTAAACTTTTAATTTGTCGTTAAATTATTAAAGCTATCCCAATAAGACTCAAAACAGAGCAAAAAAATATTCAATTTTGGTTGCTTTCATTTTCAGTCGCATAACGCAACTATAATAGCATTTTTTGAGTTTAGTAGAATACCGTTTGGGATCGTAATGTTACTGGGAGCGGATCGACACCAGATTGCGACTATTGTCAAATTACGGGAATTGGCCCTCTGGTGTCGTTCGGATCGAATCCCGCAAGGGGCAAATGTGTGAATTAGTGTGATGAGTACAAGCATTTGTACCTAAGTCATGGATGTTTATAAAAATAGTAAGTATGTTCTTCCGTTACCAATCTCCTTAAAACAAGCTTATCTTAGTTTGGGACAAGATAATTGATGAAATGGTAAAAAAAATAGGTATTTTAAAAATTACATTGTAGAGTAATGTTGTCTAACCGGTCTCTGAGAATTGGCTTCGCCTGCGCATTTAAGGTATGGGAGATTGAAAAACCAACATAAAAATATTTTAAAATATGCGTCAGAAAACAAACTAATCGTCTGATCTCGAAATAAGGGATAGATATTAAAAATCCTCCCTTTACAAAAAAAAAATTCGACTGAAGAGGAACTATAAGAAAAAGTAATATTTGATAATCGCGCCGAAGTCGTATAGGATGCCATTTTAAGCAGAGTCGTACTTAAGTTGACAATAAAATCATTGTATCGTGAGATAGATCTTAAAGAATGTCTCTCAAGGAAACTCGAGCGCCTTCGAGATTACCGCATTTGTTAGACTGATAATGATGCCTAGAAGAAACAGCAATAATAAATAAATATAACAACATCACATACATTGCTTAGATCCTACGGTAAGTAGCTATAGCACTTCTGATAAAGAAATTTCAAAAAACGACGGTACCACTACACCCAGACCCGACTCAACATAGAAACGTTCGTTTTAGATTGATCCGACCGAGAATCGAACCCGGGACCTCAGAGACGGCGACTGGACCTCGCCTCTCGGCTATGGAATTCGTTAAAGGTACAGTACTAACAATTGAGAGATAAATATTAAAAGGTAGATCGACTTACTAAAATATAGGGGTTTCTTGTTTCACTACGGAACCCTGAAAAGGTATCTGTTGGGAACCACGTGCATATGAATGAATGGAGTAGCTGCTTAATCGAATTGTGAGAAAATTTTGATCCAACCGGTTATCTGGACCCCACCTGAGTCAATCGCGGGAGATAAAATTAATGTAAATGTATGTGAGAAGTCGGATTGACCGTTGCCCTAAGACGACATTATGTTCGCACTTTGACTTTGACCGTTGGCCTATAAACACCATAAAATTCCACAGTTTGACCTGAGGTTAAATAGTAGTACACACATAGTTTTTGACTGAGACATCTAATAATTTAGATTGATTATTTTGCGAATTTCCCACTTGGATAGTGTTGTGATTATTTTGTAGAAATTTTAAGTAAATTGGAAAACGTTTTTTTTGCAATTTTTTCCTTATTAAACAAACTGTGTCTATTTATAAATATGATAATACTACACCAAACGATACGATAGCAAAACCACCTCTTGGTCGATACATTTGAAGAATGCAATGAAACATTTGAAATCTGTGTCAAATGGCATCGGATTTCCCTATAACAGAGTAAAAAAAAACTATTTAAAACTGCTCAACCTTTTTTTAAATACAATATATTAAGATGTATAAAACTTTAGTGTTATAAAGGTGAATGTGATCAGTGGTTAAGTGTGTTAAGAGTATCTTAACAAACATCAGTTCATCAACAACGTCTAGTTAGTTGGAGTAACTTATTTCAGTAAGTATTTATACATAAGTATATTAAGTCTAGTTTAACTAGGTGTTTTCTATTGACTAGTGTCTAGCTAGGTAGATACTAGACAATAGAAAATCTAATGTTTTGGGGTCACAGGTGACATTTTGGTACCTATTCATGCTAATGTTAATAAATTATTGCAACAATCACACCAATTAGCCGTAGCCGAGAGGCGAGCATACCGGACTTGGTGTCGCTATCTCTGAGGTTCCGGGTTCGATTCCCGGTCGGGTATGATTCAGGTATCTACATTTGTTTAAATTTGCATTTTATTGTGCTCATCTATAAAGGAAAATATAATAAATTTTATTAAAAAAAATTAAACCGACTTCAAAACACTGAAATGCTAAAAATAATCCTGACACTTAAGTACCTAATCAGTTACTTTTGGAGTCGGTGCCAGCCGATGAGAGATTCAATGTTTTTGTTTGCACCGACTCCAAAAGTAACTGATTAGGTAGGTACTTAAGTGTTAGGATTATTTTTAGCATTTCAGTGTTTTGAAGTCGGTTTAATTTTTTTAAATAAAATTTACTTATTTCATCAATTTTTAGTGATAAATCCTAATCTAACTGCTGAACACCGATTTCATACCCTATTTTCCTACCCTTAGGGGTGATTTTTATTTTGCAAACTTTTATCATATTATCTTTGAAGTATAAGCTATTCAATAAAACAAAAATCATCAAAATCGGCTCATATTTGTCGAAGATATGTAACAAGAACCACAACCAAAATATTATCTGGGTATATATTTGTTGATTTTCTCAAAAAGTTCTAAATCAATTTCGATAAAATTTATATAGGACCACCTCTGAAGTATGATCTACCAAAAAAAAAAGAATCATTAAAATCGATTCATAATTGGCGGAGTAATCGCGTAACAAATATACAAAAAAAAAAAAAAAAAAAAAACATACAGTCGAATTGAGAACCTCCTCCTTTTTTGAAGTCGGTTGAAAATGAATCTCTATTTCCCTTGGTCAACCCATCACACGTGAACGGATAGAACAATTTCGCAATTTTTTTTTGTTGTGTTAATTATTGTCGGGAGAAGGTTCTTTTAAAAGAAAAAATCGAGAAAGTTGGGGAGAAAATCCTTTCTGAATAAACTAAAGATCACGCAAGAAAAAACTAATTCCTATAGCACGCAGCGTCTTCGTGCGGAATCTTATAAAAAATTGCGCTCGGCAATCCGCCTACCAAGCGTGGCGAGTGTTGGCAATCCCCCCCAATGATAAGTCATTAGGGGAGGCCTTTGTGCAGCAGTGGACGTTTATAACACCTGTGTAACATTATAGAATGCAATAAATATATTGAATTGAATTGAAAACGTCCTATGGCTGAAATGATGATGATGATGGTGAAGTTCTTTCATGATCGATTTTTATGATCTTTGGTTTGTTGAATCTGTCGCCGCCCCGAACAGCAGAATAACTATAAAAACACGGGAAAATTCACGGTTTTTTTTATGAAGGGGCGGTACGAAGTCCGCCGAGACAGCTAGTTTATCTATTAGACGAACATTTAAAAAAAAAAACACTTCCTTAATTAATAGTCATAGGTAATAGTCATTTATTGATTAATAGTCTAATTATAATTTATTCAGTACGTATATTATGTTTCAGGCACTAATTCACGTTCCAAAACAATTTTAATTGTAATTTTACTATAGGTACTAACCACCTGCTAAGATGAATCAGCTGTATTGAGCTGTATGGGTATTTTGTTGAATATTTTTTGCGATTTCGATGATGGTCCCATAGTAAAAATAAACTGAACATCTCATTTATAGAACTTAATTAATCCATTCCCGGTAAAAGATTAGACACAATAGGTAAAACTCAGAACTATTGCTATGAATTGCGTAATACATCGGGCAACCCTCATATTTTCATCTGTTGATAAAAATGGACTAATGATCCAATTTTTGTATCTTGTACGTCATCGGTGTGACTCTACAGGGAAGATTTATTTAATTAAAAGTGTATAATACGTAAATATAAGTCAAAATTCCAATAAGACAGTTATATAGTTTAACTGACTGTTGCCTGCGACTGTGTTCGCGTGGTCTTCAATTCAATTCAGAAGACCCGCCCAAAGTTTAATCACAATCTGATCAATGGTTTAGGAACGCACAGAGGACAAACATGCATAAATTGATTTTTCGAGCAGTAGTGGCTCAGTCTACCTAGCATGAGCACCAAAATACGATATGGTTCGCTATATCATATGATATAGCGAAATATCGCCGCCATTTTAATTTTTTATCGAAACAGTGATCATAATATGTGATGTCACCGGCACGGCGATTCAATATGGCGGCTATATCTATCATATTTTTACAGTTGGTGTTGATATATCGCTATATCATATCATATCATATCGTGTTCTGGTGCGCATGCTAGGCAGGCAGTGGTTGAAGTCTCATCGTGAGGATGTGTAGCCATGGTCCAAAAATTGTTAGGTTCCTCTTTTTTAGGGTTTTGTGAGGGCAATCGCTCCGAATGAAATAACTAGACTTGCCGCATCTACGACGACCTCCGTAGCCGAGAGGTGAGCATGCCGGACTTGGTGTCGCCATCTCTGAGGTCCCGAGACCGATTCCCGGTCGGACAATGTAGTATAATAACTTTTCTGTATTGTCTCGGGACTGGGTGTTGTGGTACCGTCGTTGTTTCTGGTTTTTGAAACACAAGTGCGTTGGCTACCTACTTACCATAGGATCAGAGCAATGTATGTGACGTTGTCCCATATTTATTTATTTATTGATTATCTGGGACCATGGTCAAGCCATCAAGTCAAGGGATTGAAACGGGACAAATCTAGGAAGTGCAAGAAGTATTTGTATTATAATAATTAGTTGTAATTTAAACAAGGTGAATTTATAGAGTTACATGTTAATTTGCTAGAAACCTTAAATAGAGATACGACTTCACCATTATTTAGTTTAGATTATCAGAAAATAATAAAGTCAAAGTCAAAGTCAAAAAGTAAAAGTCAAAAATCATTTATGCAATTTAGGACAGAAAACTGCCACTTACGAACGTCAATAATAACTTATAGGGCCAGAACATGTCTCCTTATTTTTTGGGCCCTACTAGCGCTTCGAGACAAGACACAGACAATCTGGCAAGTGCTGAGAAGAAACGCCGGAACAAACTCAGTCCCCACTAGCTGCCACAAAAAAAAACTATCAAAATAAGTACATCAGTTTAGTGCAGGCTGGTAGGACCATACATTAAAACACTTGTTTTTTATTTTGCCAATCAACCAAAAATTACAAAGAGTGGAGGATTGTGACGTCACTTCTAAGTAAAAATTGTACGAAGGCGTGACATCATGCAACATTTCAAATCAATATATCTTTGTAATATTTTGATTATGTAAAAAAAGAAAAAATACGTGTCCAATACTTTTTAACAATCTAATAGACGAAAAAAAAAAACGTCTGTCGTCATCCCTATAAAACAATAAATCCTAAGAACGGATTTTGATACTAAGTTTAGCATACTTTTTCCATGACACCAAGATTATACAAAAATCGTAAGGTTGAAGAAGACAAGTTTCTAAGAGCTATTTTTAAGGGGAAATCAAATAAATATTTTTATAAAACAAACAACATATGAGTAAAAATGCGGCAAAAGTTTGTATGATCATGTATTTAGTATGATAGGTACGTTTTTTTTATTTATTTTAGTTGGTTAGTCTAAAATTGTTATCTGGTGGAGAATGCCTTGTACCTTTTGTACGATTTTAATCATGCAATAAAGTATAAATATATTTTCTAAATTTTTTACGGAGTAGTGGTATGCAAGTGTCTACTTCAATTGGAGTGCACCTGTAAAGGAAAAAATGAATTATAATATGGAGCCTGCGTGAACGAAGTTCTCTATTCCTTTGGTTTTATAGGTTCATTTTTTTTATACACTAAAACAAATAATAAGGTTTAAAAGAATAGCAGTCATAAAAGTCACTTATGAACGTCAATAATAACATTATTGGCCCATATGGGGCAGAACATGTCTCCTTATATTTTGGGCCCTACTAACGCTTCGAGACAAGACACAGACAATCTGGCAAGTGCTGAGAAGAAACGCCGGAACAAACTCAGTCACCACTAGCTGCCACAAGAAAAAAAATGAAAAGAAAATAATGTATACCTGTGCGAGCAGGGCAGTATTTAATTCCAGACATTTTTGTCGTTTAAATAGTCATTAACAGTATAATAACCCTTTTTCATTAAAATAATCTTAACATGCGATTTAAACTCGAACATGGGTAGTTCAACAATAGACTGTGGTAATTTGTTAAAAAAGCGAATACATTTCCCCATGAACGAATTACTCACTTTATGCAGTCTGAAATTTGAAACGGCAAGTTTATCTTTATTCTGGGTATTAAAATTATGTTTGTCACTTTTCTTAGGGAAAAGATGCAGGTTTTTGCGAATGTACATAATATTTTCATAAATGAATTGAGAGGCCACTGTAAGTATATAATATAATATTGCATAGTCGAATAAATAGAATTCAATAAACAAAGTGCGCTGCTCGTACTTTTAATTCTCCTCGAAAATTACTCATATTTTTATCGGCAATAGGTAAATGAAAATCGGAGCTTAACATTTAATTCCTAAAAAAACCTATTGTTTTACAATAAAATCAAACTAGAGTAGTTTGGAAAGATGATCTCGTCTGATGTGCTAGCTAAAATCATGCAAAAAAAGTAAAATGGCCGCTCGTGATCGTCAAGGGGTGGGCATTTTAAATGTTCATTCTCTAACACAGGCGCAATAGTCAGTGCGATGACGCGCCGGGGGGCGGAACTACCCTCTATACATCCACTACACCCACACTAGCAAACCTACCAGAGCGGGGTGAGCTACCCCGCCCCTCTGTGTTGTTACAATCACGAAGGACCACAGGACGATGGCAAGCGCGGTGACGTGTCACTTTATATTAGCCGCCCGCATGTACGAAAAACTATACGCACACTAGCGTCAAGTTGAAACGTGGTAGGCATAAAATTCGAAAATATACGTAGGCGGTTCTCCACTCCGGGCCGCAAATGAGATGGTAGCCGAAGTGGAATGAATGCATGATTTCGCGTTGTTTGACTTACTATCTATTCGTGCACATTGCGTGTTCGCTTTTGACGGGACATTAATAAGTTATAGAATTTTTAAACTGTTGAAACCACTTGAACTGTTGCCCAGAGTTTCCCTGAATGACTAAATGATTAGTAATGTTAAAATTATCTAGTGTAGGTCCGTATTATGGAGTATAGGTTGATCTCTCTACGCGCACATTTCCAGATATAGCTTGATTTTACACGTTTTAATGATTCAAATTTCGCGATCACTGATAAACATCATCAAGTTTCATTAAAATTATATGTTGGATTATTTGCTTTTTTTAATAATTATTATTTAAAAAAAACTTATTTTAAAATGAATGTAGATCTAATTTGCCAAAAGAAAAAACTGTCCTCATTCAAGTTATCAAACTATCGCTTGTTATTAAATACCTTTAGAAAAACAGGCGAGTTTTTCTTTAAACAGCCCATAGTTCCGAAACAAAGGCACATTACTAAAAAGAGCAGATACGCAATACGCGCACATTACGCAACATAGGTACGCAGTAGCGATTTTTCGGAGCAGTTCTCAATATATCACGTCGGTTGCAGCGTCACAACGCACACGCGAGCACGCACACACGGAAGCGGAGTCATCGTCAAGCCCGGCCGGTAGGGTCGGGACAGAAAAAAGATTTAAAAAAAAAAACATTTCTAATAAAAAATTTCTTTAACTTTTTTTTTACCTGCTTGTTGTATTATCAGAAGCCAAAAAAAATTTCTTGAGACCTTTTCTATCTTGCCAAACCCCACGCCGACGTAAACCGCGTAAAAATATAGTTTCTATTGTTTCCCTGGGCTGAGGGGTTTTTCAAATGAATGACCATTGGTTTTTCAGGCAAAATTTCCAAAATGTTTTGTTTTTTTGGGTGAGTTTATCTTTTTGTTTAGCTGGTTGGTTTTTTCTTTGGTATACCTGACATCAAGAATAAGAAGGTATATGTATCAACCTGCTTTACTAATGGATTTAGTACCCCTCTGGTACTAAATCCATGGCTTTACTAGACTACTAGGCAACAAAGGTTGTCTGGAAGAGATCGCTATTAGCGATAAGACCGCCTAAATTGTACATCTTTCTGTAAAAATCATATGTATTTTACTTGTATGGTATGCAATAAAGAGTATCTATCTATCTATCTATCATGGCGTCCTCTTTTTTAAACGGTTTTATTTATACGTTCATGACAACATAACATGGCTAAATACTAAGTACAACTGCTATTGTGTTATATAATTATTTTAACCATAAAAAAAACATTAAGAGACGCAGTACCTAACGTTTTTTATTGCTTTGTTTGTTCGTTTACAATCATCTTTTTTTTGGCTAGGTATGAGGTTACTTATTAGCGCGATTATACATTTGTAGCACGCAATCTCAATGTATATTTCACAGCGCCTTCTGTGTAACACATACCCACAAATACCACAAAGTTCATCAATGTACTGCTCAAGACGCAGATGTTTTTAACAAACAAAAAAAAGGAAAAAAACAAACCTTAGTTTATTTGTCGCCAGTACCCCCCGGCGGGTATTTTCCGAAGTGTGAGAGAACCACGTTATTAGTTCCCCGCGCGCTGGGATAGGTTTTCACAATTTTGAGCCGAGCGCAGTCACAATGCGCCCCGTCATTTTCTATGATTAATAGTGCCGCGTCAGCCGCTGCGACCAACTATTTTGGGTATCATGCTGCCTAAATGTTGACTTTCTTAAGTTGATTTAATAAAGCGTATAAAAAGTTCGAGGCAAATTTTGGGTCTGTCTCAGAATCGAGTCTAGAATACAGTATCAAATGTAAAAAAACATTTAAAATATATTTACTTTTGTTCATTCAAAAACGAGACAGTCGAGATTGGCGTAGTAGCGCGGTGAGACGCCTTGGACGCAAATGGTCTTGGGTTCGATTTTACGGCACAAAAAATTTTGGGTTTAGCTGTTATACATGTATTGCTTAGTAGGCATTTACGAGACGAATTCTAATGCTTTAAAAATACGTCTCCAAAACTATTTCTCAACCCTCACTATAAGTAATTGTTGTGTACATTTTAAGACTAATATAACCATATTACGACCTCCGTAGCCGAGAGGCGAGCATACCGGGCTTGGTGTCGCTATCTCTGAGGTTCCGGGTTCGATTTCCGGTTGGTCAATGTAGAAATATAACTTTTCTATATTGTCTCGGGTCTGGGTGTTGTGGTACCGTCGTTGTATCTGATATCTGTAACACAAGTGATTAAGCTACTTATCATAAGATCAGAGAAATGTACCTATGCGATGTTGTCCAATATTTATTTATTGATTACTGCAAAAAGGCAACAAACACATAACAATAAGACAATACAAAGAAAAAGTAACAAAGTGGTCCACCTTACTCGTATGTGCAAGTATGTGTATAATTTAAAAGGACCTTACTGAACTCACGCAATCACTAGTGCAAATTTTCAGGAGCAGTTCAGAATCAGTAACTTAATCGAAAAGAACAAAAAAAAACATTTTTGTTTTTAATTATTCCTATCTGCTGTTAATTAAAATTAAAAATGTAACTCGTAGATAATTCACAATTATGTTCCATAATCTCGTCCTCATTGTGTACAATGTAGTACGCACTTTTTGCTACTGCACTGATTACAATCTTCAAAGTTAGGCGCGTGCATGAACGCGTCAATAAACTAAAAAATAAATAACCGGAACGTGCCCGCACCGTCACCTATCAATGTCATCTGTCACCTGTCAATGTCATTGTACTTTTTTGTACACAGCACTGAAGACTTAAATAATTAGAATAAATTAGTTTTTAAACTAATTAGTGATTTACAGCTTACATACAAATGCAAAAAACCAAGAAGAAAATACGGTGATGTTTGTGTAAAAGTATGGTGGCTGGAAAACAAAACTTGTCAGTTGAATTTGTGAAATTGTTGGACCGATACCTCGGCTCAATTATTACGATTACTACGATTTCTATCACCAACACAGCACACTAATTTTAGTGTTATTATATTTATAATATCATCACCATCACCATCATCTCAGCCTATTACAGCCCACTGCTGGACGTACGGGAAGGACGCAAAGAGCGCCAAGGAGTACGATCTCCTGCTTTGATACAAATGTATCTAGCCATATTCCCGAGTTCGTCGGCCCATCGAGTTGAGAAGCGTCCTACACTACGTTCGCCGAGACGTGGCCTCCACTCCAACAACATAATCAGCCAGAAATTAATCATGAAAACAAGGAGTGTGTGTGACAGAGTTGCGTTATTCTTCAGCCCGCAAACGAGACAGAATGAATGACATCGGAGCTTTCACGGGAGGTTGGCCGTGGTGATCATTAAGTTCATTCTAGTTGTCTCTCATGTCTCAGAATGAATGACATCGGAGCCTTCACGGGAGGTTGGCCGTTGGTGATCAATATGTTCATTCTAGTTGTCTGTCATGTCTCCGAATGACTCCACAGAAACTGCTCTGTACAGAAGCACTGGCCTTTACGATGGAGTGGCCAGTGGGTTTTTTGTTCAGTCTGAAGCGTCTCCTCGAGGGATTCCTCCTGAGACGTAACATTATGGCTCTAGTCTTCATGAAGAGTTGACCTTGAGACCGATACAATGTTGCACCAGAAATATACTACAAAGGATCTGTAATAGCATAAGGTAAGTTATTAATATTATAAAATTCTTCTAGCGCATCATATGTACCGAGAGAACAATTATTCCTCTTTTCTGTCTCGCAGCAGAATTATAACACTTCCACTTGCTTTCACGAGGGGTTAGCCTGTGGCTTAAAATTTTTGTTATAATATTGCGGGTCTGCAAATCTTATAAGATTGACCAGAGACCGACTTCATTAATTGAAGTTGAAAATATAGTCGAACACAAAAGTATCAAGACGATACATATCTTCGAATGCCACTGAAGAAAATAGAGAGGAGGGAGAATATGGGTACCGAGACCATGAGGTAATGCCCTCCGTCTTAGTAATTTTTTCAACTTAACACTTTGACTCTAAGGAGGCTATGAAAGAAGCTCCTTTGCCTGCTGATATTGAAGGCTTAAGGAATTCTGAGTCTTGTGTAAACAAGTCATATACTTACCTAGACAATCTGTCTGTCTGTTTATAAAGATTTTAAGTTTTTAATAATTTCATCAGTTTCATACTATCAAATTGGGCCTTTGGCAACCATTAATGGTACCAAGACAATCTGTTGGTCTCAGATCTGCTTGTCTTATTCTGCCCCATTTATATACATACAAGTCAATGATAAATAGCGCTTTTACAAATTATGGTTTATCTCGATGTGGATTTCCACAAGTTTTTTACCACAAGTAATTGAGATACTTCTTGATGTTGGCCCAAGAGGGCAAGACTTTATAAAGCATACCATAGAAAACAACCTGTTTACTCCAATAGTTCATGTAGTTATGACCATATTAAGTTTTTTTTTTTTTTTTTTTTTCTCTTATATTTTACTAAAAAGCTTAAATAAATAAATAAACATTACTTGACATTGCTAATTGATATCTGTGACTTAAAGATCATTAATCCACTTGATTCGTGAAGTGCCTTAACGTAAAAGGTCCCAGGTTCGATACTCTGGTCGAATGACCCTGGCGAGATACATTGTCTTGTACCTCATAATACAGGGAAGTTGACTCCCTGTTTGGAGACCATGACAAATTGATGTTGGCTGGTGCATGTTTGTATGTTCCTATACAACTGATATGGTATCCCATTTGTGTAACTTATAATATTAGATCTGGTTACAACCGGGTAAACCTTAAATTCTCATAGTATCAAGCTTAATTCTCAAGATTCTATAATAATCTATGAAAGCAATTAAAATTTAACACTGTTACTGACTTAAGGTTATTATTCTAGCTGATCGCCATGGCTAGTTAGATTATTTCTAGTCTTCATCAAGTGAAATAAAGACACACTCAAGATGAGTGTTACTTACAAATAATGTGAGTGAAGATCACTGTTACAGAAATGGAAAAATAATTCTCCTTGTTATCAACAAGATAAAAATTACCATAATTAAAAACTTTTTTAACTGTAACTGTATGTTATATTCCAATATTTTCAGTCAGTAAAAACCCATGGAAAGATTTATGCAGCTTTATTTACAGGCAAAAATGTCGCACCATAATTGATCCTTATGTACTTGTCATAAGGTCGAAAACCAATTATTTTAATTTTTAAGTAGGTACCTGCTACCTTTGGAAAAGTAAGAGAAATTCAAAACTAGACACAAAGTTCCAATGATAACTTGAATTTTCAAATCTGACCTAAATATATTTTTAATATATTTTTGTTATAAACCATATATTTCTAGACATTTTATTATTTGTGAAAATGTTTGATACCAAAAATTGAAGACAAAGATAAATAATCATCCAATCATTAAATTATCAAGATACTAAAGATAGTAAATAAACTGAATTATCCCAGGTGGATAACAAAGGTTCATATTTAAATAGATGATTATAATAAAATATGATTTATTAAAACATAATTAAAAAATTAAAATTGTATCCATGAAACTATAAACTTCATAAAAAATATACTACTGACTTAAAATTATTATTTAAATTAAGGCATGAATTGAAGATTGTCAAGTACCTATGTAAGTCTATGTATAAATAATTTTATTAGATATTAAATTACCATGTAAAGCAAAAATGGAGATGATAAATAATGACAGAAAATTTCTAACTTAACTTAATTGAAAAAAAAAAAAAAAAAAAAAAAATTAAAAAAAAAAAAAAAATGGATGAGACGATAGAGGCATTGATCAGTGGCAATAATTAAGGCAATGCAGGCAATAAATGTTGCCTTACCTTGTTATTGGACTAAGGCTGCTACAAGTATTTTGAGCCGGAGTAAACTTTCTATCTTATCCGATGTGATGTATTGGTAAATTATTACTTATTTAATTATTATTTTTTATTAGCTTACAAGAATTGACCAGTCATTGAATCTTTTTATAAATAAGTATTCAGACTGTTTCATTAACTTATTAATATCCCCTACCAGGGATCCACACATAAAGTGCAGGAAGTCTCATACTGATTTCCAGCCATACAAGTGTAACACATATAACGGTTTTCTAAGAAGATGAGTAAAAATCAATCTTTCTCAGTAAAATAATGTTGAAACTATTGTCAACAAAATAGGATCCCTACTGGAACAATACTAGTAGTATTTGTATATAATTTCCTTATTTATAACATATAATTAATGAAAAATTTGCGATAGTAAACATCCATATTATTTATTTTAGTTTCCTTTACTTTGGAACTACACCTTGAACAGGAGTTATTAAGAATACCTAAGACTAATTTATTTGCATAAAAAACTGTATTACAGACAATGATAACTTAAAAGGTTACTAGATTTTCTTTTTATATAAAATAAAATAAGTCTTTTCAGAAGAAATACTAGCTTAACTACCTACTTTCACATCGATAAATTTACCTTGTTAGGTAACCATATACTAAGTATGTACTACATACTACTGGATAAATGAGACGGATATTAATAGTTCAAAGCATTGGCTCCATTTCCATGACAACTTATTAAACTAGCTGTTGCCCCGCGATTTCGTTTGCGTGATCGTTTATTCGTAAAGAATATACCTACTTAATAGCGCGGGGTATTTATTTAAAACTTTATTGCACAAACTTAAAAGTGTACAACAGGTGGATTATCAGTCTCAGTCCCAGCAAATCTATAAATTCATAAAGACTTACAGTTTTAACAAAAATAAAAGAGTATTGCAATTAAAGTAAAATTTGCAATTTTCGATTTTATAGAATTCCTACACATTTTTTGGCCCACCTGTATGGTATAAAATAGGTACAAGTTTGTGTCATCAAATGGGATGGGACTGTATCAATATACATGGTTGTATTAGCATACGGGGTTATATCATCATACAGGGTTGTATTATCATACAGGGTGTATCATCATACAGGGTGTATCATCACACAAGGTGTATCATCATACAGGATTGTATCGATATACAGGGTTGTATCGATATACAGGGTTGGTTGATTAATTCCAATGAATTAATCAAACAACTATATCCTTGTTAGATAAAACTTGAATTAAGCATCTACCAATAGATAGTTAATAAAATAAAGTTTTATCATGTGCGAAGACTTTAGCAAATCATATAAATGATCATAATAAATGTTTATATTGCTTTGTCGACACAACTTTCCTCTTTGAACATCTACATTGTACACAATGAGGACGAGATTATGGAACATAATTTATATGATCGGACTAACTTACCTAGTGACGTCCGATCCTCAATTATGTGAAGTAATCTCGTCCTCATCCTATCCCCAGCCCGACCCAGTTAGTATGTATTTATCAATCCTTAAAGTACAAAAAAGATTATATGCTATAAATACCTACATACTATTTAGTTTCCCTTCTTTTTGAAAGTTGTGTCCAGTTTTATCCTTTGAAATAATGACATTGACAGGTGACAGATGACATTGATAGGTGACGGTGCGGGCACGTTCCGGTTATTTATTTTTTAGTTTATTGACGCGTTCATGCACGCGCCTAACTTTGAAGATTGTAATCAGTGCAGTAGCAAAAAGTGCGTACTACATTGTACACAATGAGGACGAGATTACTTCACATAATTGAGGATCGGACGTCACTAGGTAAGTTAGTCCGATCATATAAATTGGTCGATAATTTGCACCGTACGTACACTGCATACGGTCCTGTTGGCGCTGCGTCGACGTACGCTTGTGATCTCCGATGTTCATGATGTTGATGATGATGATGATGTGTGATGTTTGTCACCTTATTGTTACCCACATTTTCACAAATAAATGATTGGATTTGATGTTTTTTTTTAGAAATTAAAGTTTTATTTTTCGCGAAATACTAAGATTAAATTTTAAAAACCCGAAATGTAACTAATGAAGAATTCGTTTTGAGATCGCAATTGATCCAGAAAGTTATTGTATCGGTAGAATCACCCACAATACTCAATTAAACTAATAAAATAGCACCTTTAATAAGAGCCTCATGATATAAAGTTTCAGAATTTATTTCTAAATAAGAAATGTACATTTCACTAAAGCTGAGAAAAACAGTATTTTATTATATACTAAACACAGACCTTACGCGTACGAAAACTATACTATATTAAGGATCATAATTTTTTTAAATAAAAAATTCAAATGCGTGGTTTAGAAACTTTGAAATTTCTAAACCACGAACCACTTTGACCACTTTGAAAAAATCATTTGTCTTATAATAACATTTCTCTGTAAGGAAATCGTAAAGTTTTCGTTTAAAACAACTTATATAGTTCATCGGTGTTACGAATTGACTCAGGAATTTTGTTAAAGATTTGCGTGCGTTTCCAAAGATACTTTGGCGTAGCAGAGCTGTCCTACTCGCTATTGTACACAGTTTATGTTTATGACGCTCCAAAAAACGAATATATTTATTTTATAAGGTGTAAGGAGGTTCTTAAAACCTCAAAAACGGTTAAAATAAGGTCAGTATTTATTATGAACCTCATAGTTTTTTAAAGAATATGGAAAAACATGTTTCAGAAGTAGCAGTAGTAGAAGAAGTAGTTATCAAAGTAGCTTCTTTTGTATCTTACGAGTACCTAAGAGATGGAAATCATCATCTTGAACCCTTAGGTATTGTAGTCTTATGATCGTCGTCATATTTATTTACGTATGTATTTTGCCTATGTAATCTATGTATGATAGTATTTAGTTTATGTATATCGTTATTTACTGTATGTAGTTTATGCTTTTAAAAATAATTCACACGGACCTTTCATTTGAATTTGAATCGCCTATATCGCACCGCCCACAAAACGTCTCTGTTTAGCCTAATCGTCGACTGGTAGAGAATGCCTCATGGCATTAAGTCCACCTTTAGTATGATTTTTAATCTGTGCAATAAAGTCTAAATAAATAAATAAATAAATAACCAACTTGTGACCAGCTGAATACTATGACCTACCTTAACTATAACATCGTTAATATGTTGTATTCATGCAAATAAATGATTTGATTTGATTTACTTTATTCATCTATTTATGTTTTCGTCCTAGTAATTTTATGATATAATTGTTTAGATATTTTCCTAAATTTATATATATAAAACAAAGTCGGGTTAGTTACACCATTTGTAAGTCAAGAACGGCTGGGCCAATTTTTTAGATTTGTCTCCGTCCCGAATACCAGATTAACTCTTAAAACATCGAAAAATTCACAAAAAAAACAGCCAAGAAGTTTGCCGGGACAGCTAGTTATGAATAAAATTAAATAATGAATCAATTAAAGCATGGTCCACCTAATATCTTGGTCAATTTGCTGATACTTTTACGTGGAATGAGATCTTGAATGCCACAGATAATGCTTTTCGCGTGGCAAATTACTGGGCTCACCATTTTTTTTGCCATCGAAAAGAAAAAAAAGAATGTAACATACAATTAAACCCTTCAAAATAAGGCTTCCATGTTTCCTCGTTTTGCTGGGCTGAGGGTTTATTAGTTTTATTTGCGTCATTAGATGAAACCGACTAATAATCGCGTAGTTAATAAGTAATTTTTTTTTTTTTAAAAACCGACTTCAAAACACTAAAATGCTAAAAATAATCCTAACACTTAAGTACCTAATCAGTTACTTTTGGAGTCGGTGCAAACAAAAACATGGAATCTCTCATCGGCTGGCACCGACTCCAAAAGTAACTGATTAGGTCTTTAAGTGTTAGGATTATTTTTAGCATTTTAGTGTTTTGAAGTCGGTTTTATTTGTTTTTATAAAATTTACTTATTTCATCTATTTTTAGTGATAAATCCTAATCTAACCGCTGATTAGGATTTAGCTGAACACCGATTTCATCCCCTATTTTTCTATCCTTAGGGGTGATTTTTATTTTGCAAACTTTCATCATAGCATCTTTGAAGTATAAGCTATACAATAAAACAAAAATCATCAAAATCGGCTCATATTTGTCGAAGATGGGTAACAAGAACCACAACCAAAATATTATCTGGGTATATATTTGTTGATTTTCTCAAAAAGTTCTGAATCAATTTCGATCAAATTTATATGGGACCATTTCTGAAGTATGATCTACCAAACAAAAAAATAATCATTAAAATCGATTCATAATTGGCGGAGTAATCGCGTAACATACATACATTAAAAAAAACATACAGTCGAATTGAGAACCTCCTCCTTTTTTGAAGTCGGTTGATAAATAAATAAAAATCTATGTTTTCTCGTTTTGCTGTATCATAATTGTTTCATTTACGTAATATAAATGTAGACGAAATCGACTAATATTCGCATAGTTAATAAATAAACACGTCAAAAATGCCGTGCGGACGTGAGCGCGTTACTGAAAAGTTTGGTAGGCCTAAAAACGTGGATTTCAGCCATCATTCCCCTCCTCCTGAGGGGGCGCCCACCTGCACTAGCCCCCTCCCCTGGCGGCACTTGACGACCGCGGCTCTAGAATATTAATGTTCCCACTTAATTGAATATTTTTGACTTATCGATTTTTTCAAAGGCGGGTTTACAGCATTTTTGTCCGTTTTCACTATTTCTAGTAGATATTCGAATTATAAAACTTTCACACCTTTAAGTATTTCAAACGTTTCGAAAAAGACGGTTAAGTTTTTTGAGTGTATGTGAATGTACAAACATATATATAAACTCGTGTGTTTGTTTGTTTACCACCTGTTTGGCGTATAATATTATCTTGGACTCAAGTTCGAGTCAATTTAAGTGGCTTTTTTTTTCAAAATTTTCTTTGGACTTGTTATACTAGGAGACGCTGTTGTCTTTACTGTTTCGCACTAGGAAACTATTGGGTAAAGGATATTTAGGATAATTGCAGGCTGCAGCCTAAATGCTTTGTGTTCGCCTTAAACTCGTAGGGTTACATTACCGCATTGTCAACAAAATCGTCTCAATGTACGAGTAAGGTAAGCGGAATACACTAGCCAGTCGCTCCCCGTCCACTCTCGCGTCTCGACACAACTGAATAAGTACTATTTCGATTTGTATAACTTCCGAATTGTGAGTCATTTAGTAAAATAATATAGTTTGTTAGTTTAGAAATTTTAAGTTCCGTGGTCAAATGGATTGATTTGATACGTAGTGTAGGTGCTTATTAGTAATATATTCAAAGAAGCTTCTTTGCTCTTGGCACAGAACAGAAAGTATCAACAGCGCCCGCCATAGATATTCTGTGCTCTTAGGAACTAGATGAAGTTGGGTATTATTACTGATCAAAACAATAAAAAAATGGAACAACGAAGAGTTTTACTTTGTTTTTTATTCATTTGGGCTATCGATCAAGATCACAATGCATCAATTTAAAGAAAAGCAGTAGTAGGTATATTGTAATATCAACTACGATAAACACATCTAGTTGGACTTGAGGAAACTATCACTATTAGTAAAATGTACTCGATACCTACTGAGGTATCAAGTACACTTAATGATAAACACAATGACACCAAGAACGTCAATTTATAAGGCTTGCTCTACGTAAAGAGTTTTGTTAGCTTTTCTTAACCGATTTTTTGTAGGGATATAAGCGGCAAATGTGTTAGTTAGTTTGAACTCGGAACATTGGCGAACGTTAGCCTGTGTTAGTACGAGATTGCTACTCACAAAAGTCTAAAGACCGACAGATATTGAGACAAACGCTATCCCTAAACCCGATCCCGAATCCCGGACAGTCTCAATATCCGAATCCGTCTCCTAATTATCCCGAATATTAATTCCCCAATCGTAAATAATATCAAGCGTACAATGTTATCTTAACAAATTGACGCCGCCCGGCGAGAGCGAGACAAAACGTCGTAGCTCCAAATTTTACAATTTTGCGCGCCAGTGTTTAGCGCTGTTTATGAGGGGAGAGTGGGTGGAGGGTGGCTATAGTGCCAAAAGGGGGAAAGGATAAGGAGAAACTGACCGAAACCCCCGACACTTAGATATATTTGTGCGATGGCGACCCAAAGATACGGATCGGCGCGCGTGTGTGTGTCGTGACGATGTTTAGAAAGCCTTTGTGAAATAATAAGGGTAATGTGCTTAGTTTACGTAGGTAGTGCAGCTAGGGAGTTAGTTGGGTTTGGGGTGAATAATTCATATTGAATATTATAGCGCAATAAATCTAGTGCGGTCCATGATATTTTATAGTTAGTTTTGCGCGTTGTAAAGATTTAAGCTGATATGAAACTAGTTATAATAATTTCTTGGGTTCCTTACTTCGAAAAGTAAAAAGGAACACTTATAGGATTACTTCGTTGTTCTGTCTGTCAGTCAAGACCCGTTTTACCAGAAACACGTGAAGGTATCAAGTTGAAATTGATAACAAATACTCAGGTCTTCAATTCCTTGCAGCTATAAAAAAAACAAAGTTCTAAGTCAACGCAATCAAAAGGTACAGTTTATGCCGTATTTTTGATACTCACAACGGAATTACAATCTATAGGATACTTCCCGTTGACCTAGTAATGAATAAGTAAAGATAAAAGTTCGAAAACCATACATTCGTAAGTTGTATAAAATAAGATTTTTTAACAAACTAAAAAAGAGGTAAAACGAGACTTGGTTCCCGATATGGACGAACTATTTACCTACTTACAAGTTTGTACGGAGCCCTCGGTACGCAAATCCGACTCTCTTTTGCGACGGTTTTCATTATTTCTAAGAATTAACTAATAAGAAAATATCTCATTCTTTTATGATTTTAATGACCTTATTAACGCAGTGGCGCAGTAATAGGGGAGACAGACTACATATTATTATGGTCAGTTACACCATCCATCCATATGGAAGTAGGTTGACTAAGTAGACTTTTTGAAAGAGTTGCATCATTCAACTAAGCGCGAGAATGCAATGCGGTGTTTACGGTCATTAAGCAGGAAAAAGAAATGTCTTTGCACACCCAGTTGAATAAAGCGACACTTTTATATAAGTCAAGTTTTTGACAGTTAGGCAACTTACCCCTAGAGCCAACTATCCCCGGTCTACCCTATTTGTATTTATAGTTGTGCAAACGAGTAAATAAAATTATAAATAAAATTTTCAATTATGTACTAACATAGGTTAAGCCCTTTATAACTAACAAATAATGAGTCATGTTACTTGACTAAATAAATAAATAAATAATTATTATTATGCCTTGAGCGCTCGCGTCTGGGTGAGCTGGGTGAGAGCCTCCGGCAAAAAAATCGTTGTCTAGTACCTCTTAACACTAGGATGTCAATTCCTTACTATTTATTTAATATATCACCTCAATTGACGGATTAATTTTGATGAATACGCATCGGTAAACTTAAAAGTATTTTCTTAAATGATTGAACCGTTCTTTTTAAGTCGTTTTTGTCAGAGAATATAAAAATTTTGGTGTCGCCAACAAACTTGTATCTACACGAGATTCTTATAAGATTAAATTCTTGTTGGTATTATTTCGATCCTGTGCCAACATATTTTAATTAAAGTCAAAGTAACGTAATAGTATCGCCGAAATTCTTGCGTCAGACCTTTAAAGGGTCTAATATCGGAGCAGTTTACGATCTCCCGCACACATAACATATAGCAGCGAAAGTTAAAAGCATTCCTTTTCACAATAGGAGGTCGTTTCGTCAGATCGAATGTGTTTATCCGTCCCAACACTCGTTCTTTAGTACGGTCGGCCGGCCATTCGTCGGCGACAGCCCGATTTAATATTCTATTTTACTCCGGCGATAAGATTAAAGTATGTAATTTCTTGTGCCCAAATGGGGGAGGCATTTTGTATGGCGCGCTAGAGTGCGGTCCCTGTCTAGGGTTGAGAAGTATATAGATTTTTTCTTGCTCGTTTTCAACTTCTTGCAATTATTGAAAATGTATATTATTGTTATATCTGTTTGCTAGCATTTTACCGTAGTCCCTATATTGCTTTAAATTGGTTTGGTAGAACGCTATCAAGAAAGACGGTTAAAAAACATGGGCCGGCCATATTTGTAGGATGCATCCTGAGAAGTTGTCGCGTTCATCTTTTAATGACTGCCTATGGACAAAATTCATTAAAGCCAAAGAAAAGGTGGCGTGACAATCTAGACAAGGCTATTGGCAGAATTTGGCTGTAGATAGAAATAGATAGAGGGATTTGGCCTTTGCCTGGCAGGAGGAAATTCTTACTTCTTAGGAAATACCAGTAGAAAAGAAGTATGCTATTGCTACTAAATGCTGACTTTCTGACTGATCTACAAATTCACCGACATAGCTGTTTAAATAGCAAAGCTAAAGTGGCAATGGGCAGGTCATAGTCATAATGATAATGATAATGATAAATAATTTATTTCCAAGAACGTGGTAACACAAGATCTTAGAGCTATGTACAAGTACAACATATTCTGCCATTGGTTTAGGCGTAGAAATGTTATTGTTACAAAATCTGCTATTAAATTATTATTAAATGATACATTATTATTAATTGAAATTATTTTCTCATGAGTCGTCAGAGCTATATAGAGCATAGAGCTGGCAAGCGTTGGGGAAGAATGATTCTGAAGAGTTAACCACGAACTAAAACATGCTGCCTGGGCAGACCGAGTGGATTAAAGACCTATAGACCTAAGTCATGAAGAAGGAAGAAAAGAAGAGACTGGATTATACATAATTTTTGTCTGTAAGTTGAAAGCAACTTCTTAAAAAATAGAATCGAATGATATTTAGGGTAAATCTTAAATCGAGATGTAGCTATGAAGTAAAGAAGGAAGGTTATAGATAGTAATTTAGTAAAACTATTGCCGGCCGGCTATTACTATGGCCAGCCCCATGACTGTAGACGTTGCAAAAAATTCCTACGATCCACTGCATTTATTTCATGAGTTGTCATTGTTCAAAACCTAAGTAAATAACTCTTTTTTTATTCCTTCATTGTACGCTTTTATTGGTCGTACAAATAATAAATAATAAATATATATATATATATAACAAATAATAATAAATCTTGGAACTTGTTGTAAGCTATTTGGAAGTGACATCATAAAACGCGATTCGTTAAAAAAATATGTCAATTTGATTTACAGTGTCTTTAATCCTTTGCGAATACATACGCAGCATACTAAACCTAATTAATAAATTAGGATAAACAACACGAAATGAAAATATCAAGTCTTATTATATTTCTGTGCGAGCATTGCAAAATGGCAGCCCTCGGTGACTGTAAGAAGTCCACTCGTCCCGCCCGCCCAGCCTATCCCGCCCCACCCACACTAAGATGACGCCCGAGCATATTGGACAATTTGTACGGTAAATCGTGACTAGAGAGTCGAATGTACGAGTATGTACGTTACGTATGTACGTAGCCGAGAGGCGAGTATACCGGACTTGGTGTCGCTATCTCTGAGGTCCTGGGTTCGATTCCCGGTCGGTCAAATCATCATCATGTAGAAAAATAACTTTTCTCTATTTTCTCGGGTCTGGGTGTTGTGGTACCGTCGTTGTTTCTGATTTCAGTAATACAAGTGCTTAAGCTACTTATCACAGGATCAGAGCAATGTATGTGATGTTCTCCAATATTTATTTATCATACAAATTTAGTTTAATCGGCTTCTGTTGTTTAGGTTTAGTCTGTTACGTAATTACAGAAATGAAACTATTTTCAACCGACTTCAAAAAAGGAGGAGGTTCTCAATTCGACTGTATGTTTTTTTTTTTTTTTGTATGTTTGTTACGCGATATATACCCAGATAATATTTTGGTTGTGGTTCTTGTTACCTATCTTCGACAAATATGAGCCGATTTTGATGATTTTTGTTTTATTGAATAGCTTATACTTCAAAGATGCTATGATAAAAGTTTGAAAAATAAAAATCAAAAAATGAAAATAGGTGATGAAATTGGTGTTCAGCAGTTAGATTAGGATTTATCACAAAAAAATTATGAAATAAGTAAATTTTATTTAAGAAAAATAAAACCGACTTCAAAACACTAAAATGCTAAAAATAATCCTAACACTTAAGTACCTAATCAGTTACTTTTGGAGTCGGTGCAAACAAAAACATTTAATCTCTCATCGGCTGGCACCGACTCCAAAAGTAACTGATTAGGTACTTAAGTGTTAGGATTATTTTTAGCATTTTAGTGTTTTGAAGTCGGTTTTATTTTTTTAAATAAAATTTTTAATGTAATTACTTCGGTACCGGCAGCTAAATGATATTGCGACTATTGTTGGATTTTAGAATAATAAAATATACCACTTATGCAAATTCCTGGTAAATCTATTAATTGGATTTTTGTTGCGTTGCGAACTGTCACAACTTCGGCGAGTTTGTTATTTACATAATACTTGCATATTATTTATTTACATGAAAAAATATTATTTTAGGCGGGCTAGATTTCGAAAAAAATCCAAGGATAGGTGTTTAAGTATCTTTTGACTTATAACTACGACGACCTCCGTAGCCGAGAGGCGAGCATACCGGACTTGGTGTCGCTATCTCTGAGGTTCCGGGTTCGAATCCCGGTCGGGTCAATGTAGAAACATAACTCTTCTATATTGTCTCGGGTCTGGGTGTTGTGGTACCGTCGTTGTTTCTGATTCCTGTAACACAAGTGCTTTGGCTACTTACCACAGGATTAGAGCAATGTATGTGATGTTGTCCAATATTTATTTATTTATTTATGTAACTAATCACGTCTATGTGGTTTTAATCAATTTAGTTTCCCACATTTTTAACAAAACTATCTTAAGTCTACCTAAACAGAAATAATCGTAGTTGATAAATATAGTCTGGCTATGATGAGAAACTCCCTAAAAAGTCTTACGTCGAGACTATTGTTACTGTAATGTAGTACAGTCAGCATCAAAAGTAGCTGATCAAAAACTAAATTTCAAAACTACTGACTTTTCTTAATGTATCTTAGAATCTCATTGCAAAGCATATCACAATAACATCATTTCTTTTGACTTTTGCGTAATGATTTTGTCAAACTATTGTCATATTTTTTGCAATTAGATTCTTTTCGGAAATTCGGATACTTAGCTACTTTTGATGTTCACTGTACAATAACTAAAATACGTACACGTCTATACAAGGTGTTAGGTAAATGGTAATGGTAATGGCATGCTAGTTTCGGCTTGATATACCATTTACCTAACATTCTGTATAATACATGTAGAAATGAAACAACTTCGCTTATATTATTTACTGCATCACTCTTCAAGGGAAACCCGTTGAAAATGAATTCCCCTCGTTAAACTAAAGCCTGAAACTAGCAAATTAATTATAAAACATGTCAAAACAAGGCGCAAAGTTCGGACGACCCATCGCAGTAGTACAAAGGGTGGTTAATTCGGGTACGGGTCTACCCTTATCGTAAAGTCTAATCTACGCCCCTCCATCGATCTTAAGCAGGGTGACTTCCACCCTGGGGTGGGATGAAAGAAAATCGCTGGGGTGTTTTAGATTATTTTGGGGGAGCGGACCGTTGCTAAGGAAGATATGGGCAAGTTATCCCTTGTCACGTTGCGTGGGCTTTGCATGGGTCGTGCCGCTTTGGATATTTGATGATTTTGTCCCGCGATCCTCATTAAGTTTTAGAGATTAAGATTGTGAAACGAGAATGTCAAGGCAAGGATAATCGGTGGCAAATATTTTTGAAGCAATTGTCGAATCGCGTATGAAAACTACCGGTGTCTTGCATTTTAGGTTCTCTTTAAGCCTGTTCTTTTGCATGTTTGTAGATATTTGCCATAAAAAAAATAAGTGCACATTTTAAATTTACATGAAATCAGTAGTCTACATAAAGTTGAGTTTTGTGATGAATTTAAGAATTGCGATTTGACAGCTCAGCTCAAAGTATGTCAATCGATTGGTGAAATACGTTATAACTAGTAAATTAAGAAAATAGCGATGTATTTTCTGTAAAACTGTTAGATGGAGTGTCATGCCATGTCATGTATTAAAGTCCATATCATGCCACTAAAGCGAAACTGTAACCAAAGTTACGATACACGAAGCAGGAGGACGACAATAGAAGTGGTCACGGTTTTTCGATTCTACCAACTTTAATTTTTAATAGACTACAAAAAGGTTGAGGTTTATATTTCGCCAGTTGTAAACGATTTTGGTGCTTCTTAATATATCGAATAAGTAAGTATTGGCCCTTAATTAATTTTTTACCGTTCTATCGAAATTGCCGTGCCGTGTGGGACGGCCGTAAAGAATACACTTCCCCATCGCCAACACAAAGCTTGTCGTAAGAGGCAACTAACTCCTGTAGCACGAGACAGCATCGTCTGCTTGCGAAATCTTATAAAAAATTGCGGGTTGGCGCTCGCCAACCCGCCTGCCAAGCGTGGCGAGTATTGGCAATCCTTCCCAATGAAAATCATTGGGGGAGGCCTATGTTCAGCAGTGGACGTCCTATTTCTGAAATGGTGATGATGATAATGAAATTATATAATTCCTTACATATCTTACCAAATATGTAATTCTCATTTACATAGGAGTCCATCCAGAGCACTGGTATTGTCACATTAATCGATCAAGAGCCAAATAATAGCTATGTTGATACGAAACTCCACAAACTCGCCATTTAAAAGCACACAATACGTATTGTAGTTTAAGTAATAGTGTCCACAATACTCCCCAGATAGTGGGGGTGTATTCAGCGCCATTAAAAGGCCCACTTTGGTCCCTTAAGACAATGGTGCGAGCCAATAGACGGACTCCTATCACAATGCCGCTGAGATGAATAGAACATAATTAAATAGACGTCAGTCGGTAGCGTTGTCTTTTTCTAGCTGTAAGTAAGTATCAGTTAAAGAAAGATACTGAAAAAATTATGGCATCTACTGAGGTGCCATCAAAAAAGATAGTAACAGTACCAGCCAGGCAGTGCGGATTTTTTGGGCGTCTCGTGCGCGCGATCACTTAGGTCAATGTGAACAAAGCAACTATCTTTTAAACTTTCGACCGCGTCTTCAACGTCCGCGCAAACGAGCCACCGGAGGCTGGCGACAAGCAGTTGAAAATATTTTTTCATACACTTTGTATGGACTCGCCGCACAAGTGTAGCGAGTGGCGGCCACTCGCAAGTCGCAACTTAGCGTCTACCGTACGTGACTGAGTATGCGTTGGACTGTCCACTCGTGGCGGCCACCGACCACTTGGCGGCCATCAACCACCTTCGTTGGAGGATGTGGCGCGCGACAGTCACCGGTGCAGCTTAGTAATATAATAATTACAAATAAAACTATGGCTCATCTGCGCAGACCCTTATATATACTTAAAAATAGAACCTACTGCTAGTGATCTTCTGTATATTGCCACTAATTTGACTCGAAGGAAGGGACAAAACTAAGTACCTAAGTAACTAAACTTTTATTAATGAGGCATTCTTAAATCAACAAAACAGCATAAAAATCATGTAACTTTAACACAATCAAAATACTTACCGTAATATATTCATAATGTAAATTTGGAACAATGCAAATACTGTCAATGTAAGTTCGATTTATAGAAATACGTTAGATAGGTTTGTTTTATTATTAATGGCCCTTCAGTAATTCAATTTATTCTGCTAAATTATGACATGTCATCTCCCGACAAAACCGAATCTAAAATCCAGCTGAAAATCTCAGGCGGTAAGCAAGCCAAGTAAAATGTAACATCATTTAATATTCAGAAACAAACTGGGCACCGACTCTAACAAACAACTTATTTTCCCCGTGTTTGCTTAAGCCAGCGTTAATTTCGCTGTTTTAGTACGAACTTAAATTGTTCCTCCCTGGGTAATTTGCTTAGTATCATTATAGCTACAAATTACGGCAAATAAAGTTTCAGTTTGTTTGAATAAGCCACGCTTAAAATAACATGACTCCTAAAATAAGATACGCGACGTATAATAATTACCGTTTGGAGAAAATATGTTGGATCATCCCTTCAAAAAGTACTTACAAGTATCTACAAGGACGGAGATATAAATTTTGTTTTCGAAAAGTATTACAACTATACAGTTACTATTAGAATATATTTAAAAAAAACCGACATCGAACATTCGCCAATGAAAATATTTAAATTGACCATTGCATGGCTGGCACCGACTCCGAGAATAACTGATTAGTTTGTTTGTTTAAGTTGTATAATTTTTTGTTTCTTAGGTTGTTTCTAATTTTTTTTGCTGTTGTTAGTGTCCTTAGTTCTTACTCCTAAGTATTTTTTCCTCCATACGAATCATTTGTCCAACAAAACGTTTCTGCTTTACATTGATTTCATACCATGTATTTGCTACATTTTTCTTTCAAATTTTATAATACCGCTTCTGAGGTAAATTCTAATTTTAAAAAATCATCAAAATCTGTTTACATTTAGCGAAGATATCGTGTAATATTCCCAAAAAAACATAATCGAATTAAGAACTTTGTAACTAAGCATCTATAACACTTTGATAACACGATACACTATGGCAATTAGATAAAACGGTCATCATGTTTATGACCGAAATCACCACATTTACCTTCAATTGGCATACTTTGAGTATAGTCGAAACGAAATTCCTAATTTTGAAATAATCGTAAACCATTATTGAATAGATATTTGCAAAAACTAGATACAATATTACCCTAAAACTAAATAACTAGGTACTTAAAAAAATACGATACATTATAAATATAAGATATTTTAAAACGTAATATATACTTAAAGGATATAAGTATATTGTTTGACGTTGGTTCATTTAACATTTCCAGTTAGCTTTCCTCCATAATGTTCGTTTCTAATTCATTATTGTCGGTATAATGAATTCAATAAGAGGTCCCCAGACGGCCACATAAACCACAATAAATGATAATTAAATTTGAAACTTGCTAGACGCAGCGGACCCTTACTATTGGATGTTTGCTTTCCAACTAAAATTAGTTTCTGGTCCCTTCTAGAATGAAATTAGACCTCCCCAGGCATAGACGTAAATTGCATTCATTTCGCGATGTTGCCATAATAAATTATTAGAGTTCTAGTTATATTCGTGCTGCTTTTATTTAAGATTTTCATAGAGATGTATTATGTTCTGTTACTCTTTATTTAGCCCCTGTTTTTACGTCACCATAAGATAGTTCCCAATCAAAAAACGCAAGCAAAACATTAGTTTTATATAATTTACAATTCCATTAAAGTTTTATGATAAAGTTTCATACATTCTTTAATGTACCGTTTTACCCTACTATGGATTAACCTAAAAAAAACTCTTAGGGCTGGTAAGGTAACTCAAGGAACATTTTCTCAAAAATACCTTAGGTCTTAGAACTGTAAATTGTCTATCAGGTCAGTCAATTAATAAGCAATGGCTTATCAGTCAGTCATGCTTTACAGGTGTAAGAAGGTTACATGCTTCATTAAACTAAGGGCATCTATCACATAGTTGTTGTGAGTTTTGTACTCTAGTTCGATTGACGTTGCTTCGGTGATGAGTGCCTCGATGTCTGTACTTCGATTCTTTTTGTATCAATGACCATGAGCATACCATATGCATACCATATAGAGCAGCAATACCAAACATCTTTCTCCGACTCTAGTTATTGATTTTTCAACCGACTTCAAAAAAGGAGGAGGTTCTCAATTCGACTGTATGTTTTTTTTTTTTTTTCTTGTATGTTTGTTACGCGATTACTCCGCCAATTATGAATCGATTTTAATGATTCTTTTTTTGTTTGGTAGATCATACTTCAGAGGTGGTCCCATATAAATTTTATCGAAATTGATTTAGAAATTTTGAGAAAATTAACTAATATATACCCAGATAATATTTTGGTTGTGGTTCTTGTTACCTATCTTCGACAAATATGAGCCGATTTTGATGATTTTTGTTTTATTGAATAGCTTATACTTCAAAGATGCTATGATAAAAGTTTGAAAAATAAAAATCACCCCTAAGGGTAGGAAAATAGGGGATGAAATTGGTGTTCAGCAGTTAGATTAGGATTTATCACAAAAAAATTATGAAATAAGTAAATTTTATTAAAAAAAATAAAACCGACTTCAAAACACTAAAATGCTAAAAATAATCCTAACACTTAAGTACCTAATCAGTTACTTTTGGAGTCGGTGCAAACAAAAACATTGAATCTCTCATCGGCTGGCACCGACTCCAAAAGTAACTGATTAGGTACTTAAGTGTTAGGATTATTTTTAGCATTTTAGTGTTTTGAAGTCGGTTTTTTTTTAAAAAATAAAATTCTTACTTACATTTAGTATGAAATGAGAAGACCTGTTAACTATTGCCCAAACAAATACAGTACAGATACAGATTTAAAATTGGCAGAAAATTTTGTCGAGCAAATCATATGACATTTCTACTCTATAGGGTATGTGCTCCATGATTCTAGGTAAAAACCCATCGAGGTAACGAGCCGTTGAGGCAAAATCCCGTCGAGGTACGAAGTCATCAAAGTATTGATCTTTTGGGGTTTACTCGTTGATGGGCTACCCTGCCCGTCTGATGGGTACAGAAATCACGGCAATGATTATCAAGTCAAAAAGGCCATGTGTTGCGAAAACCGGTAAGCTACGTAGGAAGAAAATGTCTGGCCATGCCACCACCGCCAGGTCCTGGCAAAAGGAGTAGACCCAAGAAATGCTGGCTTGACGTCGTGAGGGGTGACATGCGTGCCAATGATCTCACAACTAGAGACGCTCAAGACCGTGCGAAGTAGAGGAGTAAATCAAGGAAAGCGGACCCTGGGCTCCGAAGAAATGGCTTTGGATGCAACCGGGATTGACCTTATAGATGAAGAAGAAGAAGATTATCAAGGCAATCTAATGTATGAAACAGTCAATGTAGGCTACTAATAAAAACTCATAACCAAACAAAAATGTCAGCATTAAAATTCATTCAGTAATAACCGAGTCATAACGCCACATGAGTACACCAATCCAAATAGTGCAGTGTCCAACTTGATTGCGCTCGAAGTCGAGCAATTAAAACTTCTTTGTGTGCCTGTACCCGCCTGAGGTGAGCGGGGGGAGGGGTGGGGGTCACTTCACGGAGCCCGTAATTGGAAAAGTTTTAGTGATAAAGGTTTGCTTATGTCAATTCTGCGCTAATGTACTTGGAGGAGTTTTAGTCATTAGTTGCCAGTGGCCATTGAGAGGTTTTGACCAAAAAAGTAATGACTGGTTAAATGGATTTCGTTTCGCATTAAAGAATTGAATTTTAAAAAATATAATTAGGAGATGCGATAAACAAAATCTATATAGTAGCAGCGTGGGCAGGCCTCTTACCGCTAGACTGATGACCCAGTCAAGGTTTCGGGCAGCAGCTGGATGCAAACGGCCCAGAGCCGCTCGCTGTGGCGTACTATAGGGGAAGTCTATATATGTCATTGGACTAAGGCCTCTCCCAAAGGCTGATGATTCATGTCAGCCTATTGCAGTCCACTGCTGGACGTAAGCCTCCCCCAAAAAGCGCCAAAGAGTACCAAAGAGCGCCAAAGAGCGCCAAAGAGCGCCAAATAGCGCCAGAGAGCGCCAAAGAGCATGATCTCCCGCCTTTTTCATCCATCCACTGCCAGCCGTCTTCCTAAGGTCGTCGATCCATCGAGCTGGGGGGCGTTCCACACTACGTTTGCCAAGACGTGATCTCCACTCGAGAACCCCGTTTATTCAATGATGATGATAATGATTTAGTAGTTTTGGTCGTACTTAGTTAGTTAGGTAGGCTCAGTCTTCTTTCTTCCCTAAATGTTTTTTAGGGAAGAAAGAAGACTGAGCTGACTGACTTCCCTTGTTTAAATGTTGATCGATGTAAACTTAATAGGTACTTAGTATAATTACAAACTTAAGTGGTTTTTTATGCTAAGTTAAATAACTACTATATGCTTATAAGATCTTTTATGTGATAATAAAACGAAAAAAAAAAAATTTAAATCGTGTAATTTTTGAGCTACCACCAAAATGAATGGTTTGTTTACACAATTTCCAACAAAAAAAACAGACCTACGTAATTATATCCACGCAATTTGTAGAAAAAATGCAAATGATATATTACATTTTGTCTTTAGAATAATACCGGACGGGTATAATTGCACCGAACGCAACATCCGTGTCGTCAGAAGGGTCTGAAGGCCCATGCATTTTCTAACAATAGACAAACTTGCGACCATTTGCAAAACGCTATTCACAGAAACAGAGGCTGGGGTAAGAATGTCCCCCGCAGTGTTCATTAATTCCAAACCGTAAATCTACAGTGGTAGGGTTAAAAATTTTTTTTTTTCTAATGCAGATGGCAAAAACAGGGTGCGTCTTAATTTCGCGGCATTAGTCGGTCTTGCTGACCCCTTGGACATTAATCGTGAAGGGTTAAGGGGTCAGCGACCCTGAATTAAGATGGGAAGAAAGGGTCGAAGGCGATCGTTACTTTTTTGGTTTGGATGCTGTGTATTTTTTATAAGCGTTAAAATAGGGCTTATACGAGTATATTCTAATTCCTCAGTAGAATCTAGATAAACTAGTATTTTTTATAACATTTAATGCCGCGCAGAATTAGGGGTTTCTTTCTTAGGGTTCTGTACCTCAAAAGGAAAACAAGGATTCCTTATAGGATCACTTTGTTGTCCGTCTGTGTCTGTCCGTATGTTATGTAACCATTACTCGAGCCTACTGTCCCTTGAAGCTGCGAAAAAATCAAACTTCTGAGTTATAAAAAAAGGTACGGCCGCAAAAAACGTATATTTCGATATCCTCAAGGGAATCAAGTTTTTATGGTACTTCCCGTTGACCCAGAATCATGAATTTTGACAAGAAGTAATGTCTAATAGCTAGTGATTGATTTGATGTACTTTGGTAGTGCTAGCATAATATGGATATGCCTTTTTTTCAAAAACTGATACAAAGAAATTCCAAAACCCCGGAGGCATATCTATATTAACATCAATGTTTTAGATCATTGACCCTAAATCAATCTACCTACTCCGATCACTGCTAATAGCACAAGCTAAGGCAAAAGTCCAAAAACCGTAAATTTGTAGTAGGTAACATAAAAAAAAAGATTGATTTTAACAAACTCGGAAAAGCGGAAATATCTTCTTCGAGACTTGATTCGCGTTATGGACAATGGGCTAGTTTCCTAAAAAAAACTAATTAGTCCGTCAGTTGGATTGACAGAAAATATTTAACATGTATTTTTTCTTTTCTCAATCAAACAAAAAAATGATGAAGATATAGCCCGTTAAAGTTTCGCGTAACGTCACGCCTTGCGACACTTCTTAGCAAGGCGTGACGTCACGTGCTCACTTTAATGCGCTTTATCTTCGTCATTTTTTGTTTGAATGATTTGTCATTCAAAAAAATATGGTTCCAATATTTTTTGATAATCTAACTGACGGACTAAATAGAATAATCTTTTTTTGACCCAGGAAACTAGCCTACTATAAGATGGTGCGGTACCGGTGCGGTGCGCGAATTCGACTCGCACTTGGTCGGTTTTTAATTATTATTTTATGTCAACGGTTGGTTCTTAATTAGAACTAATTTAAACCATTTTGCAAGTCGTTTAGCAAAAAATCCCTTCAAATATGAACCACGCGGTTGAGTAGATATAATTCGAAGATGATACGCGGCTAACCATGACAATTACAATCAAACATCTTTTTATCCGGATAACCTACTGACTACGAATAAGTTTAACCGCTTCATAGTTAAAATAAGGCTTGTGCCTTGCAGCAGTGGGGCGTAAAATGCCAACTTTACCCCCTGACGGTCAATTTAAACAAATAGTTATCTAACTTCACAACAGAGGAATAATTGTAACAAAACAAACAGGGTTATATAACGCAAGGCATCGGCACATAGCGGCTATGTGCGCAAGATAAATAATGTCCAGCTATCGTCCAGCCATCCAACTTTATAAATTACTTTCTCAGATAGGCCGGGTTCTGCCACAGTGGGGTTATAACTTTGCATAAATTAGGCCAAATGTTTCAGTATGACGTAGTTTTAACATGCTTTATGTCAAAATTGACATACATAGGAATTTATAGTTCACGCAGTTTTGAAATAAGTCAACAGTGATTGAAATTTACTAATTAGAAAGAAAGAAAAGATATTTATTAAACACTGGACATCACACATAAATAGTACAAACAAATGACACAAAAAGAAAAACGAGTAATAAAAACAAAATGATATAATAATAATAAATGAAAAAACCAAGCGGTGCCACTATGTGCCTGTGATGAATTAAAAATTATTAACCCCTCAGCCCAGCAAAACGATACAAAATTGTTGTTCTTACATACGTGATCTCATGCGACCGCTTAAAATCCAGTATAAAATATGTACAGACACGGCAGGTCAACTTGGTTAAAGGTCATTTAACCGATTTTCAACTTTTAAGTCTGAGATTTAGAAATAAATATCAATTGAGAAAATTTGACGTTTCGTGGTAGGTTGGCGAGCTGTTGTCTGTACATCCAATAAGTACCTTTTAAGTTTTGTTAATTATCATAATACTCGCATGTATATTTTTTTTACAATAAAATACTTTTTTGATTTACCATTACTTTTTAGCTTGTTTAGCCAAATATAATGTTAGCGCGTTTTTTAAATAGTTAATTTCTAAATAATTTATAACTGTTGTCTTCTACCGATACTTGTATTTGATTATATAGAGACGTGGGTTCGATTCCCAGAATAAGCAGTCAATTTATATTTCAGATACGAGTACTAGTTGTCCCGGCGAACTTCGTACCGCCTCTTCCCATTTTTTTGTGAATTTTCTAATGTTTTAATAGTTATTCTGCTATTCGGGGCGGTGACAAATCCAACAAATCAAACACTATAAAAATCAGCCCAGCCGTTCTTGACTTATAAATGGTGTAACTAACCCGACGATCGCAAAATAAAAACACTTTCCCATACTAAAACGCGACCAGCTGGCATCAGTTTGTATGGAAACATCAATTTTTTTTTTGAGATTTCGATGTTGGTCCCATAGAAAAAGTTGATGTAATTTAGCCGTAGAATAACCCCTTAAAGTTTTATTTCACCTTTTCGTTACACCCTGTATAGATTAGATATAACTGGCATGTAAGTACAACAACAATATCAATAATTGTGTTTGATTGTTAGGGCTTCCAAAAATAACGTTAACTTGCGCCCACTGTGGATGAGTGTACGCGTGGGCGGGCCCGCAAAGGCAGCGCCCGCACAACTATCGCGCGAAACTTCTGCCGCCGCCCGCCCCTGGGCCGGCCACATCTGCTAGATCTGCTGCTTCAGGGTTTTTGTGCTGCCCAGATAGTGTTAGTTGGGTAACTAGCAAAAGTTCCAGCAATGATAGCACACATACTTTATCGAAAGTGTCGAACTGAATCGTTGATATATTTTTATTTTATAATTAATAAAACCTAAAGAATTATCGAAATATATTGATAAATACCCGATTTACAAGTTTACAACGTTTAAAGTCACGTGCTAGACAAGGAGATCCGACATGTACCGTCACGTCACAGTACACGGGACCGCCATACATTTTTCATCGTAAAGGTTGTTTTAGAAAGAGACAGGTATATTTCAATTTCTTATTACTGTATTACGGTTATTTTTTTAACAAAAATAATTTGTTTTACATGTTCAGTCTACGTGGATACTGGCATGCAATATTTTATGGCAGCGCGATTGTCGCGCGCCGTCGATTGTGTTTTGTTTCATTTTTCTACTCTTTTTTCACTTTTATACTAAACGTCACGATATTACACCGGTAAATTGATTTACGGCCGTGTGGTGACGGCAGAGTAGAATACATATGTCACCACTCCTACTCATCCCGTGGGTGTCGTAAGAGGCGACTTAGGGACTACACATTCAACAGAGGATGAGCAGCAGCGCTCTCTGTTAAACATCAACTTTTAAACTGCGATCTCCAACCCGCCTGCCAAGCGTGGAGATAATGGCAAATCCCTCCTCTAATGTGGAGGAGGCTCAAAGTCCAGCCGTGGACTATAACGGGCTGTTGATGATTGAAATTGATTTAATTGTTTTAAGGGTTCCAATATTTCTTAAAATTTCTATTTCAATTGCAATTAATCAAAATGTGCGTTAATTAAGGATCTTAAAGGATTTTTTCACAAATTGTTACGACAAGGTTTTATTTTAAGCTTAAGCTTTTTGATGGTAATTAGGGGTAAACTTAAATTAAAGACAGTGATCACTTATGTTAGAATAGTCGTTCCTTACGTAAGAGTAGAAATACAAAAAAAAATGGATTTCTATGTTTAAGGTTATGACGTACCCAAATGTAAAATACTCGTGTCAGGTATATTCGTGGCAGCGTAGCAGTAGCTATCCTTATCATAGAGTAAGTCTTTAGTTACCGAACTCATAGACTATCTAAGAGTGTCTCTAAGCCTCTTAATCTGGGACAGTTTTGTTCATTTTTACCTGACTACCGAAGGAGGATAAAACATTACCCTCCTATGCGTAAGACATTTTAAAAAGCGTATGTATGATCGTTTATTTAGCGTAACATTAATTTCGCCTATTTGTAAGAGAGACAGGTGTTGTAATTAATTGTAATTAAATTTTTATATTAAGGCGTCCGCTAAATGAAAATATTATTTAAATTTTAACTATTAAGCATATTATGTAGGTACATGTAGCAGGAGTCGCAGCAAATCCGATGCCTCAGACTGAAATAATCCATTGCCTATGTCATCTTGTTTCTATCTATGGAATTTGACATGTTAGCGAAACATACTTGGATTTAAAAAAAACTCGTACTTGTTTTTTGTGAATGATTATTTCGTTTTCGTTATTCGTTTTTACAGTCAGGTTTTTGATTTATCAAATTGACTTTTTTAATGTACTTACTTGTCTGCCAGTCCACACTCCGCATTGTGCAAGCAAGCGTCAATTGAACCATCCACGTACTTGTTTTCTTACTCCGCGGGACTTTTCCAACTCATTTGCATTGAAAAGCAGATACCGTTGATGCGCTGATATGCTGGCTACCTTTGTGGGCTGTACATAGTCTAGAAAGTTCTAGAGAGAACTCTCCGGGCGCAGTTCCGCTGCAGTTGCCAACTTTAACTAGAGGCAGCGTAATGTTGCGGTAAAAAGCCTCGCTAGATTTAACAATTGCCTAAGCAGGCCGAAGTTTGTAGTTTATTCTGGTTCTGAACTGTTCGTTGTATAGTTTTATCGTTAGCAACTAATGTGGTTTTGGATGCAGTGAACAGAAGAAACTATCACAAAAGCGTAGAGTTACGCTTATTTTGACTCATGAAATAATGAAAACCTAGAGTTAGAGTTGTCTGTTAGTGTAAGATGTGCGCAATGTTTTTAGTGCGAGAAAAATAATTTTTTTTCTAGATAGGTATCTGCCAATCAAAATGTTAGGAAAACCTTATATCGTCATCTTTCAATTCAATTCAATTCAATATATTTATTGCATTCTAAAATGTTACACAGCTGTTATAAATAAGTACATAAAACAGATCATTATAGACCCTGTAGGGCACAACAATAAGATAGGTATGGTGGGCAGAGAGGATGACGCCATGCATAATTAGATCAATTTGTTTATTTTAAGAAGTTTACGATCCGTTAGCGAATAGACTAGGTAGGTTTTCTTAAGCCTAGACTCCTAGGTTTGATTCTATAACGGCTCAATAAATTGGCTATATTTTCTGAGCTGGGAGACGTGTCAGGCAAAATAAACGCTGTGTAGTAATTCTAGAATTACAGGTAATAAATTTCTTACTTCGAGATTCGTGGCCGTGGCACTTTGTGCGTTTTATCGGGCAATATATACAGGGTTACATTGCAAAGGGATGCCAAATCTTTAGGAGTTGCTCAAAATCAGTATCTGACCCGAACTATGCAAAGAACAAACATTTTTTTTTCCTATTTAATTATTCCTATTTCTGTTAAAAATCGTACGCGTGGATAATCTAACTTATTCATGAAAAAATTGCACCGTATGTGCACTGAGTAAGGTCCTTGTAGGCTCGCCGTACCTATGCCTCTGATGAATGACCGTGCGGCTTATGTATTCTCTCTATTGACTTAATTTTTGGATATTTCAAAGTAATTTTTTTTCGTGACTTACGATTATTACAAATAATAACGATTAAGACGCTTCTTTATATTGTTCCCTAGATCTTATTATTTAAATTTGGCACCCCTGTGCAATGTAACCCTGTATTCATATTAATCTTTATACTCCTTGTGCGATGTCAGATCCTATCCAATGTTTTCAACTACATCAAATAGTCACCTATGTAATAATTAAAGCATCGAATCGCTGCATCGGCGCGTGAACTCGTAATATCTAACGAACGTCTAACACAGTTATAAATCGTTCGGCGAGTTACGTAAGCGCCATTAAAACTGTCCGAATACAGTATGTTTTCAATTACAGGAGGATCGCGAGATATTCGCTTACTGTAGGGCTCCCACAGCTCGCAGCTTTTTGGATCAATTAATGGCTAATCTCTACAAATAGTTTACTGCGAAAGTGGATTCTGTGCATGGAACTGAGCCGATTTTTCAATAGCTTTTATATAAGGGTAAGTGTTGCCAGTTTTCGCATAGAAAATATGTCAAAACGTCAATATTTTTTGTCGGATAATACTTTTATTAGTTAATATCTGGCGTTTGAAATGTCGGCCATTAGTCGATAAAACCTGTTTGATTACTTTTCATGTGCATTTTAAATAGTATGTTTATAATACAACATAAAATGTATCTGTACGAGCACAGCAGTATTTAAATCCATATTTTTTTATTATTTAAATAATCAATATAACAGTATACTTTTTTTTATATTGCGTATTCCTTGTCACTTCCCGCGCTATTTCGCTGGCGCTTCCGTTTAGCGTTATTATAGTAGTCTTATAACTGACATTTCTTTATAAGTCTAAAAGTGTTTAGATCATGTTGTGTAAAAAAATTTTTTTTTCTGTATTTGTTTGGGGTAACCCTGCGTAGTTTCGTGGCGCGCAGTCCGCGTGCCTTCCCGCGCCATTCCGGCCCGCGCCGTCCGCGCCATTCGGCGCCGTTAGAGCGGCCATTTTACCACTTTTCGTCAGACTTTCTGGTGATGTGTAGCTCGCGAATGCTGGATGGGATAGAAAATTTGTAAGCGCACGTGTTAACAGTTTATGATGGAACTTTGTATTCTAGACAGGAATAGTATAGTTAGTCATTAGACTGTTATGAGAAAGTAATCCGTTGCAAAAAAGTAGGAACTAATAAAAAATCTACTTTTAAAACCAATTAAAATAATATTTTCACAACATAACCTTAAAAACTTACAAGGAGATCGTTTTCTTGCCCTTATTACTGGTTGAATTGAATGATTCATCATAAACTAAGAATGAAACTTTGGAATTAATCAAGTCATAACGTCATACATACTTAATAAAGGTCAACTTGCTTAACTTTCTAAAACAAAAATGTTATGTTTGCATTTACAAGTTAGTAATGACCAAGATGATATTTTGCTTAACCCCTTAAGCAAAATGTCATTCAAAACAGCTCGCGGAATTCAAAATATCTTAAGTTTTTTACAAATAACAACTCTAGTAGTAATAGTAACGGATCAAAATAATTTATTTTTATTTTATTGGTTTGCAGTAACAGTTTAAAAAAAAACTTACACGAGTTTTGTAACAATAGCTATAATTATACTCTATAAATATGTAATAGTTAGAAGCAAACACCATTTATGATTCGCAGTTGTAGTAATGATATTTTTATTGAATAATAATTTTTCGAATCCTACAAGGACCATGTATTTTTGTAATAAACACGAGCATTTTGTAATGATTGTGCTTATTACAAACAATTTCCTGAACCTGAGTCATGAATATCAAAATGTACTTAATGTGTCTATCGGTTGTCCAGCCGCCATAGTACACGCTCTGCCTAGTTTGGCTAAATGATTGGTGTGATTTTTGGAAAAGTTTATTTATTAGTTATCAAACAAACTATGAGAAGACAACAAGAAGTTGTTCAAACAGATTTCGACATAATGTTTAATTAAGAAGCTTGTAAAAATATACCTCCCTAGTAATTATTCCTATAAATGTTCTTATAATACAACAGTGACGTTCAACTCTTTAAAAATGGGCGACCGCAACGACGCGATGTCGCAAACCGCCCAACAATTCTCAACCCGTATTCTATTGAAACGGCTGACTTGTGGTATTCATTAGCTCTCTAATACGTGTTACTTTGTCCTAATCTCCTTACAAAAGACCTAAATCACAATCGAAAACCAACCTTCACACTTTATTCTTAAAGCCTATTATTAATCTAACCAATTTACAAGTCGGTTTGACATTTCGGGGACTACGTATTCCACCACATTGTTTCGCGTTCAGCATTATAAAAGGGAAATTGTTAATTTTCAAAATGGCTGCCGAATAGTGGTAAAGTTTTCGTACGTGTCCGTTGTCTCGCGGGTCCGAGGAATTTACTTCAATTGTGTTGGTTTAATTAAAACGTGTATTTCTATTTGGTTTGGGTCTGTATACTTGTAGTTCGTTAGTATAAGCATTGTGCATGAATTGTATTAGCTTACAAATTCTGCCTGTTTGTGCACCTATTTTAGGTGGATTGTGGTAATAAAAAATAAAGTTAAACTCATAAATAATGCAACTGAATATTATTAAATTAATTCTAGCTTATATTACTAAATTGATTATACTCAATGAATTAGACTCAATGTTTAGATATAGAACTATATTTAATGGGCTTAATAAAAGTTTTGACAAACTTTTTTTAAAATAATTTCTAAAGAATTTTCCTGTCCGTCTTTCACAAAATAGGCGCAAATTATTACTATATCGTATTATAAAAGATAACAAGGTTATTTATCCATCCTATGTATGACTGAACACATAATTATGTAAACAAATTCATCCCAAACTAAAACTACCGAGAACACAACCCTCTGAAGACCCAAATTACGTAAATTAATGAAACACAGACACACTTGCACACATTCACGAGGGAGATTTAACGCGATCAAAGTTATAACGTAACTGGAAAGGACGGAAACAAAATACTTTATTAGCATTTTATAATTTTAAATTAAATTAAATTATTTTAAATTAGTTTTAAATATTATTTGCCATTCAACATGTTAGTAATATTAAGAAAAAGTTAAACATGCAAAATTTTCAGAAAGAATAAATAAATGTGCGCCTGAGAACACACTAATTGTGATGGTCTCAACTTGTGTTAATAGTCATTAACTTGCGTTACGAGGTACTAAATAATACATTTTGCCAGAAGTGTCTCCCAGTACACCGAGACCTAAGCCAAAAAGAAATTATTTTGCTTGCAAGATACCGCGCCACTACGCCATTCAGGAGATGTATTTTTGAATCATTATAAATGAATCTTGAATTTGGACACGTTGTTTATTTCTATTGCTTACGATTTTACGCATTTTTGAATCACTCGAATAAAGTGTTGCTATTAAATGGAAATCTCGGAAGAATTTAAACTGCAATGCAAAAACCGGCAATTAGTTGCTTAAAACGGAACTCAATAAAATGTTATTACTGTCAAATTTCTTTCAAATTATGTTTACTTGCCAATGTCGTTCTTCCGTACGTAGAAATAAAAAAACGAGTGGGTAAGACCACTCGTGGCAGAATTCACGGAATGAATTTTCAAACATACAGATTTTATGTTTTCGCATGCGAATTTTGCGAATGAATGTAAATGGAAGAATTGAGGCCAAGTACTGGCATGCGCAACGTAAGACGTCCACTCACAAGGTGCACAGGCGACCTGGTAAAGGTTGCAGGAAGCCGGTGGATGCAGGCCGCTTCCAACCGGCCAATCTGGAAGTCACTGCGAGGCCTATGTTTAGCAGTGGACGTCCTACGGCTAAAATGATAATGAAGAATAATAATGATAATGATGATCCTGCAAATTCGTATTCGGTTTGGAATTCGCATTATTTAAAAATACGTCTCCAGGTCGTTCCAAAAAATTAAGAATCAATGACGTAATAATATTTAGTCGCTTCCAGCATAATATAACTTAGGCGTTATCCCTACATACACAAAATCTAAAGATAAGACCAAAGCGGGTAGCTAAAGGATACGGCAATAATGAATCCGGGAGTCACAATTAAAGAGGGGAAGTGCGTACCGACGATCTTAGAGGAGTAATCTAAGGGGGAGGGCGAATTCGGGGTTGCGAAACGCGAGGGACTCAGGGTGGGAAGGGGTAAGTCTTTTTGTTTGCGAACCGTCATGATGACTTGAGAATGTGCGGCCATTTTGGTCCCTATTTTGCAATGAAGATCGAAGTAATACATGTGAACATATTGAATACTAGCTGTTGCCCGCGACTTTGTTCGCGTGTTCTTTAGTTTATTTATAAAGGATATTCTGAGCAACTTTTTTCTAAGACACCTTCTCCTGACAATAATAAACACAACAAAATTTGTGAAATTATTCTATCAGTTCCGGCGTGATGCGATGACCAAGGGAAATAGAGATTCATTTTTATAACTATAGATTATGTTAAGTTTGGTGAATATTGATTAACTAGTTATACCATTCGAATTTATATTTAAAACTACACTAACTACTAGATTAAAATAACATCATAAAGCTTTTTATCCTAATGAAATGAGTTGTTGAGAGTTCATGAAATTTTGCAAACACCTTAAGGTCAGATCAGAGATGCAGAAAAGGACATGATTTCTACTAAAGGCTAGGCCATTGGTAATCAAAGGGTACGGAATACAAAAAGAGCACGGAATTCTTGAAAAAAAATAATAATAAAATATATATATATATTCCAAACCCGAATAATGTTTATGCCCCAGTGACATCTCTATAAGCAGGTCAGTTCTATTGTCACTTTTGTGATGAACTTTACCCATTACATACATTTTTATTCTTGCGACATGTTACATAAATATTCGCGGTTTAATTACAAACTAAAATTCTCCTAAGTCATTCCAATCAAGAGGTTTGTTGAGGGCTAAACCCCGCCAATAGTGTTTCTTTGGGCATTTTCTGCAGCGATCTTATCCTACCTGAGGCCCAATTCCTCCAATTCCAATTTGACATTAGTCGCAATCCGGTGTCGATCCGCTCCCAGTAACATTAGTCAAATTACGGGAATTGGGCCTCTGTAGCTAGGCATTTTTAAAATAAATAAAAAATAGTTTATTACAGACGAAATCTAGTTTATTTATATTTTCCAACAAACTCTCCAAATTTTAAAAATTGGCTACAGAAGTACATGGCATATATCTTTTATCTGTAAATCTTGGCTATTGCTTGTCTATAATGAATTCCTAAAAAGGAAATTAATCCGTTTTTATTTTTTAAAGTAAGCTATTGTTTTTAAAGTAACTTATATCTCACATTTGCAAGTCGTGGCAGCCTGTAACTGAATTAACACATAACTCATACTTTAAATAGTTATATTATTTGTTAAATCTATTATTTGTGTAAGATTTGTTGGTTGCTCTTATTAAATAAATAAATAAATTAGTGTTATCATTTTTTGTCTTTGGTTCCTACTAATAAATATATGCTTTATAGATGCGTACAAATCTGGGGAACGCGTTGGCGTGCGAAATATTAACACGCTGTTGTTTGACCTAGAAAATGATTACTCAAGTTTCATGCTATTTGCCTTAAATACTTAGTGTTAGTATAACTATACAAAATAAGAAACGCTAGAAACGCAAAAGGGCTCCAAAATGATAGGGGGAAGCTTCAGACGCCCTAACTGCTGTCCCCGGCAATTTCTTCAATAGGGCCCGACTAAGGGCTGTTAGTACCCACTTGCGTTGTTTTCGTGAATTAATTTTGGGGCTTAGTTCGTTAGGGTAGTTTGTAAGGGTTGACCTCTTCAATGTAATCTTGAGTTGCATGTGTGCGTGTGTAAATCTCTTTTATGTGTTGTTCTTTTAACCCATTAAGAATTTTGAAATATTATCGACAAAACATATGTAATTATATATTTGTTGATCGCTATTAGATCAAATGCTGGAAAATAACGTATGTTTTTTGAAGTATGGTTTCGTGTGAAAAAATCATACAAGTTTATCGGTTTTTTTTTTGTAATAAAATGCAAAGAAGATTGAGTTTGTTGCGCAGATTCTTTTTATCACAATATCACCATATCCCAGAAAGGTCGGTAGGGCAAAGCTATATTTTGGGACTTGTATAAGTGCAAGAAAGAGGGCATAGTTATTTTCTAAATAGTTCAAATTCAAATTCAAATCGTTTATTGCATGTCACATTAAGTAATAATTAGTTTAGGTGGTAGGTACAGACTAGGTATACATGTGACGCCCTGCAAGGGCATAGCAATTTGTGAGGGCTAACTAAGTACTTGCCAATTCAATAGACTATATTAAATAGAATAACAGATAATATTTAACAAATTACAAAAATAAACTTGAGCTCAAAAAGTACCACAAAAATGTATAAACTACTTAACGTCCTTAAAACAACTAAAACTAACAACAATACTTCGAAAGACTTGCTCTATGAGAGATATTGAAGTATCATGATAATTTTGTATTTACTTATTATTTTTGTCGCTAAAAAACTCATGCATATTGTAGTAGCATTTATTAATGAGAAATGCTTTTAGTGTTTTGATAAGCAGTTGCAGTTCATGGTTTTTTATATAGTTTGGTATGTGGTTGTATATTTTTACTAACATGGCGTGGGGACTAGACGTAACCAATTTTGATTTGGAAAAGGGGACTTTCAGTTTGTTTAAATGTCTATTATTTATCTTTATATCTTCTACTTGTGAATAAAGATCTGGGTGTTTTCTGACAAATTTACATGTTAAATGAGTTTTATGAGACAGATGGATCTATGTAAAATACTTGCATACATTGACTGTGTTTTAAAGAGCTGACAGATTTTACAGTAAACTACTGTAGTTTACCCCAGTAGTAGGTGACATCAGGGCCGGTAGAGGCAAGAACATACCCCTATAATGGGGCACATTCGTCATCGCTCCATCAGCATTGAGCGCGGCTCACTGAACCGAGGAGCTAAAAGATGAGTGCATTAGATTTACGATCACACTGCACTTCATTGCATCGCTTATCGTGGGTATAACTATAAATTGACGATACCTCCTACTAATTTTCTTCTATATATATATATATATATATATATACAGGGTGTAACGAAAAGGTGAAATAAAACTTTAAGGGGTTATTCTACGGCTAAACTACATCAACTATTTCTATGGGACCAACATCAAAATCTCAAAAAAAAATTGACGTTTCCATACAAACTGATGCCAGCTGGTCGCGTTTTAGTATGGGAAAGTGTTTTTTTTTTTGCGATTTCGATGTTGGTCCCATAGAAAAAGTTGATGTAATTTAGCCGTAGAATAACCCCTTAAAGTTTTATTTCACCTTTTCGTTACACCCTGTATATATATATATATATATATATATAAATGAATCTCTATTTCCCTTGGTCATCGCATCACGCGTGAACGGATGAAACAATTTCGCTAATTCTTTTTTTGTCGTGTTAATTATTATCAGGAGAAGGTTCTTATGAAAGAAAAAATCAGGAAAGTTGCGCAGATTGACTCGCATCCCATTACGGGTTAAAGATTTCTGGGTATATCCTTATCAATTATCCCCGAAAATGATGTCTTGTGGGTAAAGTATTTGTATCATTGTTTAGTAAAAATTTAGATTTTGGATTACAGGGTTAGTTATGGTATAATCATTTGAAATAGGTAATATCTTATGAGCTCAATTTATAAATACAACTTTACATGAGTCCATCCAATACCAATATTTTTTAATGTTTTGATTTTATTTTTGTTAATAATGAAGTCGTGTACTTTTTTTTCATAACCCTTCGCGTGCTACTACAATTTTTTTCTTTTGTTTTCCATTGTTTTTCCGGTCAACCGTGAGTAAGTGGAACGCGAAGGCATAATATATTTTAATTTCACACCATACAAAAAGTTTCAGTTGATGTTAACAAAAAATGCACAATTTAGGCAGTCAAATCTAAAAGCGATCTCTTCCAAGGTAAACGACAACTATGAAAAAAGTGTTGCAAACTGCTTAATGTGAAATTTTACATAACAAAAATGAATAGTGTGATACCTATATGATACCACAACACTTGCCGTGTAGGGAGGGATCGGGCAACACTGCACGGTGCGACTCAAATGCCCATCTTTTGATCTCAGACCGGTCGGCTCACTGAGTCGAGCAGCGCTGTGAACTGACTGTGTTCTTGTGGATCGGATGTTTTGTGATAGCTATGTAATGGAGATGAGAATGATTTCATATTTTTTTTATAATAAAATCATCATTTTCAATTAAATTAATTCCTGAGCCAGAGTAGAGCTAAAGTTTTTGACTTTGCATAGAATTAAAAAAAACTAACTGACTTGACGTCTAATATTTATACGGTTTCTTCGACTTAAAATTACTTATCGTCTTTTTAGGATACCTGCTGAACATCAATAACTAAACATTTTATATATAATGTAGATAACATTCAGTAATCGGTACCTAGTAGAATATTACTGTTTTTTTTTTAAACCAAATCTTATCGTAACACACAAATACCTTTTTAATTTTTTAAGGCTATTTCTATTTATATTATCTACCTACTTTAAACCTCAGTTAGTATTTTAACGGTTTGCTAAAAATGGGCAAAGCACCTAACGTAAAAATATCTCTACAATGACGTATATTTGGTATATGATGTCTTAAGATAAGTGATATATTAATTAGTTAATCCGTCTCTTACTACAAAACGACCCTAAACCTGTAAAGTGTTAACCTGTAAATAAACAGAACAACCTAAGCCTAAGGTGCATCCCGCTCGAGGCAGCGTGCTAATTGATTCACATTGCGACAGTTCTTTTGCAGTCGGCGATCCAATCAGTTTCATTTGATACTCCGATGATAGACAGCCTTTTAAAAAGAAGACTTCAAAAGGCTCTGTCATCAGAGAGGTTAAAACGCTTTGGATTTTGAAAAAAGAATGCGATTGCGTGTTTGAATTACTGATACGAATAATATTTCACTTCTAACGGCTCGTTGTTTATTTTATTTTTATTTTTCACTAGCGGTCGCCCGCGACTGCATTCGCGTAGTCTATAGTTTTTTCATAAAGGATTTTCTGCGCAACTTTCTTAATTTTTTTTATAAGTAAGAACCTTCTCCTGACAATAATTAACAGAACAAAAAAATAATTAGCGAAATTGTTCCATCCTTTCACGCGTGATGCGCTGACCAAGTTAAATAGACATTAGGTCACTGAGAACTGTTTAGAATATTGCATTCCGTATTATCAAGATTTTACTTATTTAATAACTGCTACTCTGACGCTTCATTAGCGTAATTTTTTATTTCAATTTCACTTCACTGCACTGTCGCAAAATATACAACACCTTTTTGTAGCCAGGCACATGTGCCCAATTAAGAGTTTACATTTAACTATTAATTGCTTATATACTTGATAAGTTTGCCATCTATTTACCAATATGTTTATTTTTTTGTTCGAAATTCTAATGTTATTATTTTTTGCGATTTGTCTCAATCATCAATTGCAACAACCAATGCAATCAACCATTCGTCGCCATTGTTTAAAAAATTTTGTTGCAACTAGCAATAGAATACGAAATCAAACTCAACTAAATACATGACAGTACAAATCAGCTCTGTAACTAGCGGGAGCCGGATCAATACGTTGCGAAACTTAAATTCGTGCCACCCAAGAAGGCTGGCGCGGACGGGTCCTAACTCCAAATTCGTATGTTAATACGGCCCGCCCGCCGCCCCCGCCTGGGGAGGCCGAACTATTATAAAGGGTAGCACGAAAGTTAGATTAATGATGTTAGGAGCTGACCAGGGTACACCCGAAGGAAAGAGTGGATTTTGAATTGGGTTTTCGTAATTAGAAAAGTTAGGATTATCTGATATTAAACTAAATGTACCTACTACATGATTATTAAGGCTATTGTTTTTATTATTTTCTTACAGATCATCAAATTAAGTGAACCAAAGATTTCTCTGAGAAGAATTCGGATAAAGGAGATTGAAGATTTAAAGAAAAAAGAAGACTTGAAGATCCTTTTTTTTCATGTTCATGGGATGGTAGAAATAAGGCGCTCAGACCAACGTAAGTCAGTTTGATCTTTCATTGTAGGTGTCATTCAAAACAAAAATTAAATGAAAGTTTCTTCCGTTAAAATAAAATTACTTTCATTAAGGGACATTTTATTCAAAAAAAATGTAACAAATGTGTTTGGATTTCCTAAAAATTGTGGATGTAATCACCTCAAGAAACGTCATTTTAAAAGATTTGTTTGAAATTTACACATAAAAAACTTATAATCCTAAGATTTTACAAGATTAAAAAAGATTTGAGAAGTAATATCACTGTATAAAATAACATTACGAAAAAAATTACAGTTATTGACTACTAACTGCATGAGATTTTTCTATGTTTCTCAGTGCATGTGCATCAAAATATGTTACTATTTTTTAACTGTATTTTTTAAACACCACATTTTATTTTTTTATTTTTAAACACTGTGAGGAGGAAATTAGCCGGAAATATAAAGCAGGACTTACAAACCACACTTATCAACACTCTGTGCAACTGAACAGAAGCAATGCATCGATTATGTAGTTTACAATAAAGAGTTAGAGAAAGAGGGAGATAGATAAATTATCTATTTATGGGGTTTCGCATGTAGTCACACTTACATAATTTCAATAGTAGGTGACACAAGCGAAGTTAATGCAATTAGGACTTTTGAGTCTTTTTGTGTATTCAAAGTAAACAATTATTAATTTTTCAATACTCAGAATCCATAGTTGCCTGTGGGCGCTCAGTTCCTATCGAGGCCCGCGGTAAAGTGTGGACGATCTAACTTCGCCTTACACACACACCCCACACACACACATACACATACACCCACACAGGCACACCTTCGTCACAGCGGGATCTAACGCTAAGCTCACACGGGATTAGATTCGACTTTACAGACTTGCTTATGAGTTATATGAATTATTAACACATTATTTTGTGAAAATAGGGTTTTTGTCGCATTCATGGGTGATAATGAGTATTTCTCAAAACCATAATATAAAACAGAAGGTCAAACATAGTCTTCAACGGCAAAGAAATAAAGCTCTATGATGCCTAAATCGTTGTAATTTTGCGTCATATTTTCTTTTAAAACAAAAGGTCGAAAAAGACGATTCGTACAGAACATTAAATTGTGTCGCTCATAGAACTATAAACTTGTTTAATAAAAATAAGAGTAATAACTCTGTGTCAATTATATTCGTTCCAAAAATGGACTAATCTTGAATTTACTTAAGTTTTACGTTACATAAATACGTTTTAATTTTCACGTAATTGCAAATACGAGTACTTCTTTGAACTATTCAAAGTCACATAATTTTTGAGAACTAAAATAACTAATAAAGAATCGCATAAAAAGGCGAAAACAAAGTTTGGAAATTTCGGAATCGTCATTTTCTCCAGTCCATCCCACTGGCCACCTCTCGTAAATAAATATAGGAGTGGATAATTGATAGAGCCGCGCGTGTGTGTGCACCACCCACACACACGCAGCGTCCGTCCTCAAGTGAGGCGCCTTCACCACCACACGTGGATTCAAGCAATCCCATCACAGTTTAAGGAAAATTCTGACATAATGTATGTTCATAAAAATAAAATTTAGTTTCTAAATAGGTATGTGTTCTGAGATACGAGTTTAAAGACGATGTATATCTTAATTGAGTGCATTTTTTAAAAGAAATAACTACTACGATAAATATTGAATTCAATGGATAGGTCTCCCAACTGTAAAAACGAAATATACTGAAACTCACTCGTGGCTTAAAAGTTTTCAGGTTTTGATGTCTTTATAAGAAAGGTGAACAACTTACTTGAATTAATATCAACCAAATAAAGAAAATACAGGATAGCTAACATCTACCTTCAAAGAACTAACTTGACCCTTCGTGTAAAGTTACAAATCTAGTTTTTGTTAAAATCTTTTGAAAAGATCAACGGTCAAGCGAGTCTGACCTTCGGGTCGCGCATGCGTAATTATGGGAACGCGATGCTATTCAACCACGTGATCTCTGACCGTCTCACGATAACCGGTTTCGGCCGGATCTATCTGAAAGATGCTGCATTATTTGGGGGAAATATCGTCTAATAAATTCTATTTTGATTTAAAATAAGTTTTATAATTATATGGAAATTTAACGACGACTCTTTGTTAGACTCATGTGATTTTGTTGAGTTTTTAATAATTTCACACGTTCTCACAGATCGGGTTTATTTTAGTTCATAAAGAATGAATAAATTATTACTATTTTATAATGAAAATAAGGAAGTATCGTTTCAACATAAAATGAGTAAGATTTAGTAAAATATGAAAATCATAATTAATTTGAATTGAAAACAAAATTGAAAATTCGTTTTTTAAAGTCAACACACAATCAAATCAAATCTAAGAATGGCATCAAACATTTTATCTCCGTGCACCGCGTTTACTGCACCCCTCCCACACTCGCGATTTCGCCAAAACTACACTCACACCCTGTATTTACGCTTTATTTCGACTCGCCCACACCCCTATATACCGACGCTGCTATATGCACAAACTGCTCACATAATTACGTATCACTTTGATGCAAATTTCGCCAAAATTCTAATCCCATTCGCATCTTGGATATGACAAAATTATACGTGCACATACAAAAACGTACTTTTTCTCATATTTTTATAATGTTAAAGCTCAAAATCCTTTGGATGATTCTTGCCCATTTTTTGGATATAATCGAATTGGGATGGGACAATTTGATCGGTTGATTTGAGTCAATTTACCCTGACGATAAAGACATTTTTGTAGGGGATAAAAATAATTGCATTACGATGAAACGCTTGATGCCATCAGATTTGTAAAAAAAAATTTTTTCATTGACGAAGAGAGAGTACTTAGTTTACATATATTTTTTTTGCTACTGATAAACATTGTATACTATACAGTTGAGAGGGAGTGATTATTAGATACTATATAAGTACTTCCAGCGACTTCTCAAGTAATAAATAATCACCCCACGGAATAAAAATATGAGATAAAATTATATACCGAGATTAGTATCTTCAGGCTGTCACTGAAAGTATAGATCAAATCGAACAGGCACATAGAACGAACGATAGATCGTTCTAGAACTTTTTGGCTCTATGAATATATAGATTCCATTTTCAACTGATAAAAAGTTTTTTTTTCATAAAACCGCTCAAACAAATGAAAATATCAAAAAGCAAACCTTTACAGTTCTAAATCAATTTAAACTGTTGTATTTTATTGCTTATGTTTGTTTTTTTATTTGTTTAAGCTGTATGCAATATTTAAAAAAAACAACTTCTTATATCCGTTGTAAATGGAACCTACATTCATAGAGCCAAAAGGTTTGGGAATGAACGACACCATGGGTACCCTGTATTATGTGTGCCTAGCTGATTCCGCTCAGCAGTTAAGGCCTGATTAGGAAACAAACATACAAACAGCTTTAACGTTTATAATATTAGTAATAATGTATAATGTCAAAATAATTATTTGTCACAGCTCGGGTCAGCCGTTGGACTGTATCGGTACCAGTAAACAACGATTTGCCTGACATCATTTGACGCCAGATGGAAAATTGATTCAACTGAAATAATCTAGCTAGGTGATCAGTTTCCAGATAAATGCATCTATTTTCTAAGTCTTCAAATACTGAACAGTATTCTGCGAGCTCTGTTTTGGAATTTTCATCGAGTTCCCAGAATAGGAAAATTACTGCGTTGCGTTTATTACGGTCATCTTTATTGAAATCTGTACAGAAAATAATTATACAGCAACTGGTTACTAAACTTCAAATTTTGTTCTAGTTGGACATCAGACTTCACTTTGTATCGCTGTCATCTGAAGGCTGTTTGCTTAGGTTCAGGTCCAGATAAGAGGATATTGGGGCTCAGAAGGTGCTGCCAATTTCCTGTGCTTGAATCAGATATCCCTACTAAGGTCTTTATCGTTCGAACCTTCACCAGAATGCCCTGTAGAACTAGCGAGGGACCGAAACTACTCGGCTTCCCCTTATAGAGACGAGAGGAAAGTTTTCGCTCGAACGTTAATATTCCACCAATCCGTATCGAGCGAGTTGCACCGCCACCGACGTTTCACAGCTTACTGATACGATTGGTAGACTTGCTTTTTCTGCAGAATTTTAAAACGTGATAGAACTTTTCGTTAGCCACTAGACAAGTAATAGATAATAGATAAATTTATTTCGCCAAAACACAATAGTCTTTTACAAACAAAGGTTGACTTCTTCTATTAAGTGCTAAGAGCACCTGTGCCAGAAGAAGCCACTCTTCCTCAACACACTCTTACGTCTAAGTTAAAAACGAAATAACATAACATAGTACTTAAACAAAAATCAAGTTACGGAAAATAAGTAAAATGGTGCATGTTTGTGTGTGTGTGTGTGTGTGCGTGTGTGTGTGTGTGTGTGTGTGTGTGTGTGTGTCTGTGTGTCTGTGTGTGTGTGTGTGTGTGTTGTGTTGTGTGTGTGTGCGCGTGTGTGTGTGTGTAACTGAAAGGGTACAAGTTAATCACAAAAACAATTATTGTTATTATACATTGAAAAACCAATACTTTCGTCAAGTCATCAAAAAACTCGCTGCACAATATTTATTATTATTCGTTCTTATTTGAAGCTATACTATTTTACAAAATCATATCACAACGTTAGCCCCCTAGCCTTAGTTTTGCTTTCAAGCGACAGTTTTACTTTTTATTGCAAATAGGTGATCTTTAGGGGTAGGTCTCCTTTGGGGTAATTAGTAATTTTTCTAGTATTTTATGATTGTGCAACGAATCTAAGCGAAGCAATAATGACATATTTTGTTAATATTAGTGAGTAAATAGACGATAAAGATACCAAATGAATTTTAATTAAGAGGCCGTCCTAGAAATCGTCGTATTTCCGTACATTTTGTTCTCTGATTGTATAGACGTAAATGATAATTGAAACAAAATAACACGTGATTTTAAAGGATTAGTTCTTATTCTTGCATGTAGCGCGAATGGTTTTTTCATGTCATTTCAAAAATAAAGGTAAATCACCAAAAGAACTACCCTTATTTCAGAAAAAGGACGTTCGAGTTACGTTTGAACATCGGTTTACAAGAGACTACAAGTTATACTGACAATTCGTTTTTAATATTTAATTGAAAATATGGTCTACTTGCACATAGGTTAATACTTATTTTACTTTATTACAAAATATAGCAGAAAAAAAATGCTGAAATAACATAAAATTTTAGAAATTTCAATTCAAATATCATTTATTTTTCTATCGTTATGAACAACTATTATAAGATGTAAACACTACATAATAATTTTCAGGCATACTTTTAAAATAATATTTTTATTTTTATTTATGTAAAAAACTAAAAATTAAGTAGTAAGCCTAAGTCAAAATTAACTATAAAATAAAGCGCGCAAAAACGATCGTTTTTCAAACCTAGGTAGGACGTCCACTACCTAATAAATTATCAATATTATCTTGCAAAGGATCAACATTGTCAACGCTTTATCCCGCATCATAGATGCACACAATCATTTCTATGCTTGTATTTCAATTTTGCACTGAAAACAGGTGCACGGCCTCTTAAATGTTATGCTTCAGCAGTGAACGTCCTATGGCTGAAATTATGATGATGATGCTTACATGCTATATCTTTATATAGCAATTGTGTTACAATTACATTAGCGACTAGTCAAGTTCATCTACGTTTATAAGTGTGAACTAGACAATCGACAGTTACGACAGACAGATGTTTGTTTAGGCACGTTTGAGTTTGCTCAGCTGACGCGTATTTAACTTAAGACCGCAGTTAGCCGGTAATGAAATGACGGACTTTCGAACATAGAATATTAATTAAATTTTATGACAATATGAAATTCAAATACGTTTGTTTAAGCAACTACTTTTTACATTAGTAACGCAATGGAAAACGTAACCCTTAAAATTTTATCAAAAAAAAAAAAAAAATTTTAATTAGTGCATTTGTTTATTTATTAAATATTATAGTTTAAAAACAAAGTGAGTGAAAAATTAATTTTCGGAAAAATATCTTCAAAATTAATTTCGATTTCAGAAAAAAATGCTGGCTCGTTCCTCGCTCAAATGCTTAGTTTAACCATTCAGCGTGGGAACGCTGCTAGCATTCTCGCCTCTTTGCCTCATGGACACGCTTTTATTTTTGAACTGGTAGTTTTAAGTTTTAGGTTAGGTAGGTTAGTTAGGTTAGGTTATTTTTGTGTTATTAGAATTTTAATTGTTTTTGAATAAAACGTTAAAGATGTAAAAAAAAGTATGAGACACACTTTTATATTATTATTTTAGATTGAACCGAATGAACCCAAACACGAGGGTTTTTACTAGTAGCCATTGAAAGTTCCCTTGTCCACCCCCTGGCTCCATTATCAGATCAGCATGGTGTCAAATTATTACATTGTCGTCCGAATGTCAAATACTAACATCAAATCTTTCAATTAGAAGTAGGTCATAAAAATTTCCAATATTTGATATCGTAGTTGTAAATAGTTAGCTGTAAGTTAAGAGTGAAGCTATAAAAAAAGTGTGTTAAAAACTATGAACATTATAGGGTGTTAAATTACCAAAAAGCCGATTGAATTTGAATAGAAACATAAAAAAATATATGCATATTTTATTAAGTCATAGTACAAAAGTTGCTCACCACGGTGTATATAGAATATGTGGTTACAAAAGGTGGTCCTTTTTACGAGACACTGTATTATCAAAATATTAATCCTCATAATAGCGAATCTTGTAAAGATTACCTAAATCATGACGCAAATGAAAAATAATATATCTGGTAAATGTCGACTTTAAATAAATACTTATATACGCAACTTTCTTATTTTTTTCATTCATAAGAATCTTCTCAGACAATAATTAATACAACAAAAAAAATAGCGAAATCGTTCCATCCGTTCACTAGTGATGCGATGACCAAGGGAAATAGAGATTCATTTTAATATAAAATATAAGAAGATAGATAGATATCATACTTACTATGTACCATGCATATACACTTACTCAAGACAATGTTTTTCAGACCGTACCGTTTTCCAACAGACGAGCTATACCAAAATTCTGAAATCCTGTCGGTTAGAAAGCTGTACATTTTAGCATCAGTACTAAAACTACACAAATCTCTGCCTTTTGAGCCTTGCCTGCTGACAGGTAGAAGACAGGACAGGGTGGCTCCTACACCCTCTTGTAAAACCTTATTTGCCAGGCGGCAATTTTATTCTCAATCTGCCTTTCTGTACAATATACTGCACAAAAGATATAAAATCTATAAATTACACTATTATGAATGTAAGAAAACCTTGACTGGCTTGCAACACTTGGATACTATGAGACAGAAGACCTGCTATCTACTTCAGCTGTATAGAGCTTTACGCTAAGTAGTGGTTAATCTAACCGACCCCAAGATAACTATTCGTAGGGCTACGCAATAGCTTCTCTTTACAATAGAAGGCTGACTAGAACGAATTACCGTTACAATCACACACACACGCACACATACACACACAAACACACGCGCACACGTACACACACTCACACACACATACACAAACACACACGAGCACACAGTGAGACTCAGCTATTCCTCAAAATATACTATATAACTAAGCTTAAATACGAATGGAAATTGTATTTTGTTTTTACATAACTGTATGATATTGCAAAGGAAGAGCGGGGCCTCCTGCTACAGGTACTATATGTACTTACTAGGTAGGTCCCGGCCTTAGAGTGTAGTTAAGCAACACGTGTTAAAGAAATAAAACATTTTTAATTTAATTTTGAATGTTTACTTGGAAACATTAGTACGACAAATCTGAGATGCTAGAAAATACCATAAACAGACATGCTACCATATTACATTTGTGCATGCAATAATGATATTTTACGTATTAAAGGAATGGCTAGACAATAGTTAATAGGTAGATATTATTCCCAGTCCGTACATCTATCTCCCCTAATAGTGGTTTAGCTTTTGATACTTCTATACTGAATAGTTTTACGAGTTATATGTATTATATTAGTTGAAAATTTAATGTTTTCAACTACGTAAATCCTTATTACAGTGCTGTACTTTAGAGCTGAAGTTCGGTTAGTGCTGGTTTTATAGTGTATTTTACTATAACTATAATAATACCACATCGCTCGTAGAACTGACCTGACAATCGTTATTGAAGAGTTCTCAAGTGGCGACCACAAAAATTAAGACGAAGGGCAGTCTGTCGGTGGACTAACGACCTAGTAAACGTTACGGGAAGCCGCTAGATATAAGCCGCCCAGAGCTGATAATGATAATAAATGATATTAAAACAATACATAAGCGCCGGCCACACCATGAGCTAAGCTAACTTAGCATAGCTTATTTCTCGTCGCTGCGACGTCTTTTCATATTTGAGTTCACACTGCTAACTGGAATCATAGAGCCGAACTAAGCAAACTAACTGAACTGTGAGAATTATAAACTATGCTCTATTATCTAACCCTGCTCAGTTATATGAGTTCTGTCTTCTGTCGTAAATTTTTAATCATTTTGTGTCGACAATACTGATCATTACATCGCTGCTTTGTACAAAAGATGAGGGTTTACTTGCAGCCTGTAACAGCGTTCTTAGTTTTAGCAGTTTTAGGTGTGAAAAAAGATACTTTAGCGCCATGTTTGTTTAATCCGCGAGGTTGGTTGCACAGCTACATAAGCTAAGCCAAGAAAGCTTAGCTATCAGTGTGACCTATGCTTTATTTGCCTTAAAATTTTACTTTTCTAAATATAACTAAAAAAAAAGTAAATGTCTAGAAAAATAACTAGAGTTTTCAAACTTAATAAAATATTAATATTATTTCGATTAGATTGTACATACAACGGCAGGTCAACAACCGAACAAAAAATTAAAAGGTCATCCAACCGATTTTCAACATTAAGTCCGACATGTAGAGATCAATTGAGAAAATGTTATGTTTTGTGGTAGGTTGACGAGCTGTGGTCTGTACATACATATCGTGTAACAAATTCAATAATTAAACTAAGTAAATTTATGATTTCAGATTCTTCAAAAATTTCAAGATCGAGATCCGGTATGAAGAATAAAGATGGATCGGGTCTCTCATCTCAAATCTGATGGGCAACGGGTTGTAAATGATTAGGTAAGCTAATATTAAAACTTACAATAAAGTATGTACTTCATCCATTACTATAAAATTATAATTTTATTTTCCAAATTAAATAGTTAACCTATAGGTTAGTTTTTACTTTATAGTTATAGATATTTTTCACAAAATATCGTGCCATTAGTTTATTTTAAACATGACTTTATTAAATTTCAGGCAAACCAATGGCTGCAGAAAAAAAAATCCTGAAAATTATCAAAAGAAAACCTCATTTTCCTGTAAGTGGCATAGTTTAATAATTTAAATTAAATTAAATTACTTACTATTTGCGATGTGATATCAATGCGTGTTCAACATTCAAGTTTAGAAGCAGTATATTTTTTTTATGTAACTTAGATTACGATCTTTTGTTTTATAAAGTATCTGCTGACTGGATACGACTGGACTGCATTCTTTGTTTTTTTCTTGCAATAGATTTGTCTGATTATGTGTATCAGTTTTTTTTTAAATAATAATATTGGACCACATCACATACATTGCTTGTGTAGCAGAAATCAGAAACAACGACGGTACCACAACTTCCAAACCCGAGACAATATGGAAAAGTTATTTTTCTACATTGACTGACCGGGAATCGAACCCGGGACCTCAAAGATAGCGACACCAAGTGCAGTATGCTCGTCTCTCAGCTACGAAGGCCGTCAAGCTAACAAAAAAGGGTACCACTTGGTAAAGATTAATGGAAAAATTTGCGTTTTAAATGAAAAGGCCTTTTCCGAGCAGTTAATTTCAATGCTTAACTGTATTCTTGTGTTTCGTCCCGTCCCTAGTTTAGGGTACGCTTACCCATGATCCGAGATGTGGCATGTGTAGTTATTGGTACCCTCGTATAATACTATCATCATTTCAGCCATAAGACAGTCTATTGCTGAACATAAAGCTCCCCCAGTGACTTTCAGATTTGCCGGTTGGAAGCGGCCTGCATCTAACGGCTTCTTGCAAGACATTTCTACGTGCCATAGGCCATACTTTCATCATCATTATTTCAGCCATAGGACGTCCACTGCTGAACATAGGCCTCCCCCAATGACTTCCAGATTGGCCGGTAGGAAGCGGCCTGCATCCGGCGGCTTCCTGTAACCCTTACCTGATCGTCTGTCCACCTTGTAGGTGCCATAGTATACTATAATAAGATCAAATAAAATGTTTCTTATATATAACATACACATTTCAGGGTCTTCATACTCCATCCAGAGGAAAGCCGGCTCGAAGATACAGAACCAGTAAGCATTGCTGCTTGCTGCGCTTGCGCCGCGCTTTTGTCGCGCTTCGCTTTGCGAAACATCGGGATAGTGCTTTAAGTTTTGGGGCTTAAGCTTGCACCACAAAACACTGAGTGACAGAAGTTATGCTAAATACAGTGTGCGCTAGAGGAACGCACACATAGATATCATCCACGGATACGGTATTTAGAAAATCTAATGGTCCAAATGCGACGCGACACGGCGCTGCACGGTGCGGCAAAATTTTATGAAGTAGGTATATGTGTTTGTATGAAGCGAAACGCATTTGAGCGACGCGGCAGAGGCAACTGCTATATACAAAGTTGCTTGCAGCGCTGCGCCGCGTTGCGCTGTGCGGCGGTAATGCGTTTGGACCTTTAGCGTTTCGAAATTTCGCGTCGTGTGCGACCCCTATGTGTGCGTTGTTGCGCTAGGGCGCATTGTAAGAAGCTTAACTTCTGTATTATAAGGGTCTATATAATAGTATGTATAGATTTATTCTATGCTTGTACTATCCGTATTTTTTCCGGAAAACTACCACAGGAGGTAATAGGTTTGAAATTCAAATAATTCGAAATTGTTTCGAAATATTTCTACTACTCTTTTATCAGATAGTGATTGATGAAATTATTAAATATTATCAACTACGGTTAGCATTTATGTATGACCATAATTATTATTTTATATCTACTATTACTAATTTAACTTACATTGTTTGTACTTTGCAATTTCGTTGCGGCCTCGATCAACAAATTTTGATAATGACTCTCATACCACAAATTTATACCAAATTATATATTATTACCAACCAAAAATTATAACAACATCATTCAAAGTTGCATTACCTACCGTTATACATAGTTCATTTAGGCACTCGTAGGTACTCAATCGATAAATAAATAGAAAACATAGTTAGGTAGTTACGCATTTAATAGTCTGGTTAGTTTAACAAAATTTTAAATGTATTTCTAGCTTTTATAAAACCGCATAATAAACGTAAAACTCTGTGTTCGAATCGACCCATTACAATCATACGTTATTTCCCAGCGTCGCTTAAATAAATAAACGATTTCGAATTAATAGGTTGTTTTATTTATCCTAAACGTTTGGTTTTTGGAGCTACTATTGCCTTTGCAAGTGCTTATAATCTTCCCTAGTTGCGGACTGTGGCTTCACATGCTTTCAGAATCTTTTGTAAAATATTTTGTCCTGAATTTATTTTTTAACTTTTTCTGGTGGGATTCGAACCCACGACCTAGGCTATCTGTATCTGAACGACTGCTCTACAAAAGTAGTTAAAATAGTTAAAGTGAAAATATTATCTTCGAGACCTACTAGCGTTATTGTGAATGCAAACATTAGACAAACAAAATACCTACGTCTGGGTGTCAGGATAATGTAATTTAGTATGGGAACACTCAAGTCTTTTTTAGATTTCGTTATTAGATCTATACAAAAAGTTGTTACCTAATTGGCAATAGAATTGTGTATATAAAAAAAAAACAGTGTTTATTATATTATGTCCATTCATAGTGTTGTAAGACTTGACGAACGATTATGTGAATAGATACATAGGCTCTATTTTAACTTCAGCAATTTTAATGTTATCAAGATCAATATGTGGAAAACATTAGTGATGTGATTATTTTATAGTAATTAATAATAACAGTTTACAACGATACATTTTAGTTATATTGGCTTTTAAAATGACACATAATTATTTCACTCATTAAAATTGGAGTGGTATTTACATTTACGCGGATTTCAGAATTAAAGGAAAATGAGGACTGTGGAATTTAATACGTACACTAGTATTGGTTCCTAACTATCGTATATTCATTAATGTTTATGCCTTCGCGTTCCACTTACCCACGGTAGACGGGAAAAACAATTGGAAAAATTTTTAGTAGCACGGGAACGGATTTTTAACGCGTCTTTATTAACATTACTTTGACAGCAAAATTGTGTAGATAAAACAAAACGATATTTCCGATGATAAACTATCAAAGAACAAGGAAAGTCATATAACTTCGTAAAAAGTATTGCATCTATATCAATGAGAAAACTGAGAAAAGTATCGCCCGATATTATTAATTAACAAGCTGTGTACAATATTCAGAAATCTGCTAACTACTATGAAAAATACCCACCACCACAAACGAAAGCAAGATCTGTGCCCTTTAAGAACGCTTCAAGACGACTCTACCAAACCGTGAGCACGCAAGCGCCACCGCGTAATTTTTTCCTAAACTAAAAGGCCCTCGGAAAAAAATGCCGCTCGTAACGGCATCTCTTAGCGCGCGGGCGAATTTTTCGCCCGGTCATAACACCCGGCCACGTGCATTTGTTTTGGTTGGGTTTTTTTCTCAAAAAAGATCGCATACATAAACCTCACCTCGCCCGCCGTAGGTGCGCCAAGCAAAATGGTCGTCATTTTTTTCTTCTCTTTTCAGCCATCTGTCCGTCCTTTTCGGTCAAAAAAGCGATCGTTATTTCTGTTCCGGTGCGAATGTGTGCGTCGGCGGCCGACGCGGCAGATAAACGCCGCGCAGACACCGTTGAACATTGCGTTTTGTGCTCCTATTTTTAGAATTTACATTCGACTGTAAGGCGGACCGTCTTACGCCGTATGGGGCATGGAGAAAAAATAGAAATATAGGAGGCACGGTGTACACGATAAAGAGAGCGGGAGTCGTTAACGATTCTGCGCCGGAAAGTTGCGCAGATTGCGTTTTTGGTGCTTTTTTTGGGGGCACCGCCTCACACCATCGGGGGTTTTTTATGCCTGTCTTTTTCTAGCACGCAGTCTCGCTCCTTGGCGGCCGGCGTGTGTGCGGCGTCAGGGAGGCGCTGCGTGTGTGTGCGGGCCACCTAGTACTAGATTTTTGCGTGCAAACTTCCTAGATAGGTGGATAGGTACACACAGCCGCGTATATAATGAGATGTCATCACTATGTACCGGTAAATAGAGCCGAACAAAGGATAGCCTATGCTGATGTTGATTAATCATGGTCTTTCATAACTCTACATGCCAAACTGCGTTGTCTATTTATTATTTTGTATACAATAGGCGTTTCATTTGAAATATCAATACGAATACGAAATTTTAAAATTTCTAGTGAGCACCTAAATGATTTTGAATGTAACAAATTACGTAGGCATGAATGTTGCCGAAGTTTTGCAAAAGTTACTATTTATACTCGCCATTAGGAGGCGATCGAGAACTTTGTTCTCAGAGTGCTTGATCGTATTTTCCAAAACAGCTGTTACAAGAGAGAGATTCTGTATTTTTTTGTGGTTATTGTTTATTTCTGATCTACTGCTTAGCTATAATTTTATGTATAAGCCTTTGGAATGCATACTATATACCACATTCATTTCTTATGTTAGATAGGTAAATAAACCATTTGAATTGAAAAAATAAGAGGTCGCTATTTAATTAATTATGATACTTATCCACGAAATTGCATATTGCTTGATCGTAGGTATACACTTTTTGAAAATGTTATCATCACGAATTTTTTATTTATTTTTTCCCCTTTGAGACTTGACAGAATGAAAGAAAGCCAGAAATGTTTCCAGCCAGAATTCTATCAAAATAATAAATTACTAGTACTTATGTCTTAAAACGAAAATGTTTCTTTAATTCAATGATGACTTGCATCGCATATTTATTTTTTATTTTATTGCATTAAATTTGCATGTCTAATGTTTTTTTTTTAAATTTTACTATTTGTACTAGGTGCTTGTACCTCAAAGGCGGCAGCACTTTAGTAGTGCAACCTACGTCGCGGTTGTGATAGGATGGGTGACCATTCCAACCATATTTAGAGACATTTGTCACAAGTTAAAAGTTGGTCCCGGCTAATATCGATTGATACTAGTCGTGAAACCTAGTCAGAGGCCTTAGAGCAGTTTGTTTAAAAATAAATGGTTTAATTTAACCGACATAGTTTAGCAATTTTAAAATTAAGGGAACAATCTGACCTCCTTAGCCGAGTGGCGAGCATACCGGACTTGGTGTCGCTATCTCTGAGGTTCCGGGTTCGATTCCCGGTCGGGTCAATGTTGAAAAATAACTTTTCTATATTGCTTCGGGTCTGGGTGTTGTGGTACCGTCATTGTTTCTCATTTCTGTAACACAAGTGCTTTGGCTACTTACCACAGGATCAGAGCAATGTATGTGATGTTGTCCAATATTTATTTATTGCAGTGAAGTACAAATGGCGGAATTTGTTCCAAAAGCATAATCTACCAGACTGTCTTGTTAACAGTTTTGTACCAACTCAGTGATACATTTTCTAAATCGAGTGTACGACTTAAAAATTGGTCATGGCTCTTTTATTCATAATACCTTGCTTTGCTTGCTTTTAATTAGCATATCAGTCATAAATCTCTATCACCATCTTAGAATTCATCATCTATCATCATCACGTGACGTGAGGTGTTTATTCATGAGCACTTATAACAATATTACTTTAACTTTGTTTTTTCTATATATAATAATAATAATATAATAATAATAATAATTTTATTTCAGAAATTACATCCATATGGGTTAAGTATCACAAAGATAACTTATTAACTAATGTTAGTAATTATAAATATAGTTTGACTTTAAACAATATTGCTAATGTACTGTAAAGCGATTAATGTTAGGCCCCCGTCCCAAGGTAAAAAAGATAAAATAAGATAATTCTATAAATATTGGACAACATCACATACATTGCTTCAGTCCTAAGGTAAGTGGCTAAAGTAATATGTTTTAGAAACCAGAAACAACGAAGGTACCAAAACACCCAGACCGTAGAAAATTTACCGTACCGTACCGACCGTAGAAAAATTCGATTTTTCCCTTCGACCCAACCGGGAATTAAACCCGGGACCTCAGAGATGGCGACGCCAATCCGGCGTACTCGCCTCTCGGCTACGTAGGTCGTCAATAGAATAGAAGTTAAGTTAATACATTTCCCTGTATTTATAATGTATAATAATAAAGACTAATCTCGTTATTAAAAACGAATGTCATTGGTTTTTTTTTTCTTCAATTTAATTTAAATAAATTGCGCTCTCAAAGACGTCACTTAACTTTAATAGTAACTTAGAAAAATCTGTGATACTAAATTCGATACTTACACTAACAAGACACTTAATGAATGAACAAAAATGTTAATCAACACTTTATTTTAATTGGCTTTTTTGAGTGCGGCAGTAAGTTGATTAGTTGAAAAAGTTTTTGAACCACACAGATGTACAGCAAAAAGTATGTATGTCAATGTTTAGTTTTCATGCTAATACCAACATAAAAAATATTATAATAATGTTCCAACATGCGAACACAGACGAAACATTATTATTTATGATGTCAAAAACTATTACTTGTAAGCAATATCAGCTACGAAGTCGCGTCTCGTAGCATTCTCGTAGTCTGTTGCGGGTACGAAGAAACTAACGCCACCTAGTCTAAGATTTGAGAACTACATATTAGAATCGCGGGGCTAAGCAATGTCTAACTCAAATAGAAAACATAATGAAATTTTAACATAAATAAAGTTTTTAATGACTAATTTGTATTTTTAAAACAGTAAAATCGTTTCCTAGACTTCTTACTTAATCTAAGCAATATCTACCTCGCACTTGCTATCAACGCCATCTAGCGTTGGGTAGTAATGACTCAAAAACGAATTAGAAGATTAGAAAGCCACATTTATTATTTTTATCATGGAAAATGTAAATTAAATGTAAAACGTTTTTTGATGTGAAACAGAAATAATGAAGATAAATATATTTTCTAAAAGCCTAATGATTTGGTATTATACGTCCACTGTCCAACAGTTTTTTTTTTTGGTTATAATTTAGTAATTAAAATAAGTAATAGTCGTTAAAATATAATTCACGGTTAGTGAAAATACCGCACTCAGAGACGTCACTTAACTTTAAAAGTTACTAAAGAAAAACCTGTAATACTTAAGTTAATATAAATAAAATAATATAATATAAATATTGGACAACATTACATACATTGCTCTGATCCTATGATAAGTAGCTTAACGACCTTAACGACGGTACCACAACACCCAGACCCGAAACAATATAGAAAAGTTATTTTTCTACGTTGACCGACCGGGAATCGAACCCGGAACCTCAGAGATAGCGACACCAAGTCTGGTATGCTCGCGTCACGGCTACGGAGGTAATACGAATAAAGACGATTAATGAGTGAACAAAAATGTTAATCAACACTTTATTGTTATTCTTCGGTACCAACGAACCACGAATGCAGCCACGGAGAAACTTAATTCTCGTTGTACAGCGCCCTCTAGTAGTAATATTAAAAAATAAAAGTTTTAGTATTCGTTAAAAAATATATATTTCGATTTGTCTTCAGTATTATTGTGATAGATAAGACAGAGCTTTTTAATATTTACGGTAACAATAACACTTGTAAAAGATTATGGGCAGTTGATATGAAACTAATAAATATTTTTTTTACAATCACACCAATCAACTAGCCGTGCCATGTGGGGACGGCCGTAAAGAATACACTTCCCCACCACCAACAGAAGGCGTGTCGTAAGAGGCGACTAATTCCTGTAGCACGAGACGGGCAGCAGCGTCTGCCCCCAACTAAGCAAAGCTTTTACTATGGTGACCAGCTAACGGATAAACGTACCTTAATACTTTTATAAACATTCATGACTTAGGTCAGTTGCTCGTGATCATCACAAAAACATTTGCCCCTTGCGAGATTCGAACCCGCAACCGCTGGTTTTTCCGGAGCGCGAACCACTACACTGATACTTGACTATCAATCAATGCAATGTATAGTTAAGGTTATCCCAAAAATAGTATTAGTAAGATTTTTGTAATTTTAGTTTTTTTTTCTTTAAGGCTTTTTTTTAAATTTGACGTCAATGAAAATTAAACACAAACAAATTGTAGAGAGATAAAATTCTGTTTTAATGTTTTTTTTTAGTTTTTATTAGTCACAGAGATTGTAAATTATTGATATTGTATGGTTTTTTTAGCGAAAAAAAAGTCACAACAAGATTATTAATGCCAATGTGTAGTAGCAAAATGTATTAAATTTTTGTCATGACAAATAATTCCGCGAATTGATATCCAAAAAAATAATTTAAAACAAAACTTTACTAGTTGCTAATCGTACCTTTTTATTATAGAAATGATTTCTCATTATAAGAATTTTTCTTCGAAAATGTCGTTATTATTCATCAATTTGTTTGACTGTTCTGATAATCATGTCCAATTTTATTGTTTAAAATTGACTACTAATTTAACTTTAAAAACGGTTTAGAGCTTAAGCTCATGAATTTACATGTCATAGATTGGTGAAACATGTTAGCACCGTTGTTGTATTTTAATTCTATCAAATTTATACTGTTTCTGCAAATAAATTATTTATTTATTTGGTTTTAAATAGGTGGGTAGTATGCCTTACAGTCACAAAATTAACTATGACTCGATCTGATAACATTGTCCTTTAATATCCTAAAAAAAGTTGAATCTCAAAGTTACAGAATTAACAACTTAATTATAAAAAAATACAAATGTGTATTTTTTTGTGCCGTGTGACGGCCGTAAAGAATACACTTCCTCACCGCCAACAGGAGGCGTGTCGTAAGAGTCGACTAATTCCTGTAGCACGAGACGAGCAGCAGCGTCTTCGTACGAAATCTTAGAAAACTGCGCTCGCCAATCCGCTTGCCAAGCGTGGCGAGTATTGGCAATCCCTCCTGATGATCAGTCATGGGAGAGGCCTTTGTTCAGCAGTGGACCTCCTATGGCTGAAATGATGATGATGATAATGATTTTTTTTATTTTTCCTGTGCTTGTAGTATAAGACGATATTACTTATCAAATTTCATAGATCTAATTAGGTATAAATGGCCGACGGCCGTACCTTTTTTTTACCTTAACTTAGTTTGTTTTTTTTTTCAGAGATTTGAGTAACGCGTAGATGCGCGTTCCTGTAATAAAGGGTCTTGCCAGACATACGGACAGACAGACAGACGGACAACAAAGTGATCCTTAAGGGTTCCGTTTTTTCTTTTTGAGGTACGGAACCCTAAAAAAGGTGGTGATTCAGATATCTGAATCACAGTAAACCGTCAACTTAGAATGAGACAAAGCGCTTGAATGAAGCTTGTTTGTTACTTAATTACGCCATAACGGCTTAACGGAAATAGCAAAAATTTGGAACACAATCAAACTTAAATACAATGTGGCCAGAAAAGTGACATCCAAAAATTTTTTTTAGGTGCCTCGTGTCATCCCTATGTATGTTCTACGATTTTTCGTAATTTTCGAGTTACGATTTTTTTTTAAATAGCCTATGAAGCCTATGAAGTACCACTTTTTTAAAATTATTATAAAAGCTTAGAGTCTAGCGCATTTTCTTAAGCTACTTAGAGACTAAGAAATTATCAGTTTAGATTTTTAATTTTAAGTTGAAAATTTAAATGATAACTCACTTAACATAAATTCTCAACTTTAAATCAACTTTGTAGTAACTTCTATTAAAGTTGTGAGGCTGTTTATTTTAAGCATAAATACACAGATCATAGAAATTTAGCTGCAAGAAAAAAAAAACTACATTTTTTTTAATTTTGCAAAAAATTATGGTAACTCGAGAACTACGAAAAATCGTAGAACATACATAGGGGTGATTCTGATACCTCTGAACACGAGGCAACTAAAAAAAAACTTTTGGTCGTCACTTTTCTGGACCATTCTGTATATCATATGATATGTACTTTATTCCTAGACTTCTACTAGCAAACATTTTTTGAGACCCTCTGTACAAAAGCTCTATTTGAAAAACGTTACGTGCCTTCATAATGAGCTGATCGACAGCTCGCAACCTACCACAAAACTTCAAATTTTCTCATTTGATATTGATCTTTATGTATTGGACTTAAAGTTGAAAATCGGTTTAATGATTTTTAACTTTTTGAGTAGGCTGACCTGCCGTTGATTGTACTATTTTCAACACTGAATTGTAGCGGACCGTAGCGTGTCACACCTGTTCTGTGATTTTTAAGATAAGTACGGTGACAGTTCACATTTTTCGGGTAATCTAACTTACTTACACGAATTATTAATTTAATTCCGATTTATTAATTAAGACAGGTATTTTATAATGTTTATTTATTAATAACGTAAAATAGTTCTGAAATTGATCTGACATTTAATTTAATTCAATTCATTAATACCTATTATTGTAGTATGCCCATGCGGCGGGACACAGTTGTTCTAACCTTATTATTATATTGCTACCTCTCTGTACCTGTGATTCACAATAAATAAATTTGATTTGATTTGATTTAAATATTTTACAAAAAATATGTTTTTTTAATTGTAGATCATTGCAAAAATCTAAAAGTACGGTTTTTGTTAAACTCTAATATAACTACCATAGGCTACAAAAAACTAACAGGTAGGTATAAAATTGTCTAATCACTAATAATAACGAGTCAGCTGTTTAACCCTCAAAACATACCTCAAGCCAAAGTTCCAATAAATTAAGGAAATCATCTGTTTCTGGCTCCATTGTTATACCCTGAATGCTATTTGTCCGATCAAACCTCCCATCTAAACTAATTTATATATATCACAAAGTTTCTCATGAAATTAGTTACCATGGACTCGCAACTAACAGTATTTAATACTTGACAAATTTCGATGAGTTAGCCAACGTCCTCGGTAGCTTAGTTGGAAAAGCACTCGCCCGGCACGCAATGAGACGTGGGTTCGAGTCCCACCTGAGACAGGCGATTTTTTCAAGTGTTATATTATCATAGATATAACAAGCATGTAGTTGCTAAAAACAAAAATTTAATAACTGTTGTTGCGCATCGAACTCTATTGCAGAAATAAAAAACCAGACAATTTGTGCGAGGTTGACCTCACGTGGAGAGGGTTTATAAACCATTAGGTTTTCCTGTAATTCCTAGCTAAAGAACTACATTTAGTACATTTTTAGAAATTTCAGTACTTTCGGATAACAAGGGGGGAAATTTCCATCTATTTTCTTAAATAAATCTGATCAAGCATACGTAAACGAGACAATAGAAATTCCATTGTTATGCGGTCTCATGAGACCGCTTGGATGTCAACAGGTAAAAAAATATTTATTTAGAAAATTATAAAAATACATATTTAAGACTCACAACGAACTCTTCAATTTGATATGTCACACAGTAGTTTGAAATTTCTTAAAAAAAAAATTGACCCCCAAAGATGACCAAAATTAATTTATTTACGTTTCATGTTCGTATTTGGTTCACAGAAATGCATGTCGAGTAGATTCGAAGCAAATTGGCTGCCATACAGACACACCCCTCGTGTGTCTATGTCTATCTTAGAAGGTTACGTTTTTTTGTTTGGACGTTCGAAATCCTAAAACCAAAACATGGTTGAAGTAATACTGTTTAAAGAACTCAGAACTCAGCGAAAGTCTGAGGGTGAGCTTTTAGGATAGTAAAGAGAAGGTTTAAATACAGCTTGTACCTCGATAAAATGCAATCCCGACAGGTGAATTAACTGAACCATAACTTATCAAATACAAAAATGAAAAAAAAAATTCAATAAAAAAACAATGTTTTTTTTATTAATAATATTTATATTTCTTACTATGCCATGGATGGACTCAATGTACAGTAGGTAATAAACTTTTTAAATAAAATCTTTTGTTTATTAGTTAGAATGTAGCCTTTTTTGTTTTTGAAAGCTAATACTATGCGGAAGAATAATAATACCTACCAAATAATACAATTTCCTGGTATTGTTATCATAATTTTATAAAATTTAAGATTACTGATAAAAACAGCCTTAAACATGTAATATAAAAAATTACGAAAAACTATTTGTAAGTCATGATTGCCAATTTTTGCGAACTATAAGTTACTTTATCTATACTGTTATGTATTTGGTATTACTGTCAATGAAACCGATCTACTACTTTGGATGGATGAGTTTTTTTTCTTTTCCTTGGAATAATAAGAAATAAAAATCTTATTTCATAAACAATAGCTATAATTTTTTTATTCGATAATGTATAGCATACCCCCTTTCGGGGTTGCACTTCATAACTACTAAAAAAATGTTTAGGCTGACAAAAATAAGCTACCTACCGTAAACCTGCTGAAAAATAAAAGCGTAACAATGAGGCAAGGAAGCAAGTAAAAACAGACTCAATATTTTTCCTATCACTTTATCCCATTCCTTTTGATTTGAACATCGAGTACATACCCTATAGAGCAGCAACACAAACCATCTTTCTCCGAAACTAGTAAGTGATTTTTCACTTACATTTAGTATGAAACGACAACTCCTGTCAACCCTCGCCTATACAAAAACAGTACAGATACAGATTAAAAAATGGCGGAAATTTTTGTCTAAGAAATCTTATGACATTTCTACTCTATATATGGTGCTTCATAAATATCTGCAACGGCTGAAATGGGTAAAAGTATTGCTTATATAGATTACGATAGTGAAGGAATTTTATGTCCAGAACATCATGAATTTTTTCATTAAAAAAGTTATATTAAATAAAGATTAGGCTTTATTCTGTCTCAAACCGTCCACATCTGTCCAAAAATGCTAACGTTTCACATTATATTATCGTATTATCGTCAAAATAATGTACTAACATAGTATTAAGTATCCATTTGTTACTAACCATTAACCATTATTGGATCAATGTTGTCTTATGAACAAATGAATAATAATAATAATAATTATACCGCTCCCGCGCAGTGTCAAGGGCGGATGACGAAGTGTGTTATGCAAATTGAAGCAAGTAACCATTTATTTACTGTCTTTTCGCAAAGAATTAATTACCGATCCGGGGCACGTAATTCCTTCACTATCGTAATCTATATAGGCAATACTTTACCCATTTCAGCCGTTGCAGATATTTATGAAGCACCGGATTTTGCGTCTGCCAGGCAGGGCCATGGAGCACATACGTCTTATAGAGTAGAAATATCAAATGATTTGTTTGACAAAATTCTCCGCCATTTTTTATCTGTATATGTCCTATTTTTGTATGGGCGAGAGTTGACAGGACTTGTCATTAATGTAAGTAAAAAATTACTAGATTCAGTGGGGGGTAGTCGAATTAAAAGCGTGGTCGATCTGTTTTAATGATTTTTATTTATCATTTAAAGAGCTTTAGAGTGCAAGTTTAGTGTAGTTTGTGTTCTAATGTTTGGTAAAGTGATAAAGATCTGAAACTATTGAAATATCATTGTATTCAACGCCGCATCGAATTTCAAGTGACTTGTCTCAAGACAACTTGCTTTAGACCCTAGAGCGTCTTGAAACCTGCTTCTACGGGACAAGTAGCCTTCTCTGAATCCAAGAAAAGCAATAAAAATTAATACTCGTTATTATTATTCTGAACACTATTCAAGAATCACTCGACATTGGCAGAATTACTGCTCTGTGTAAAGAGCGGGTTGAGTCCATAAAAATAAAAAAAACACTAACTAGTTTCTGCTGTTAGTTATTGCTGCTCGATAGGGTATGTCTTCGATGGCCAGGAGTAACATTTGGTCAGGGTAAAGACTATTTTGGATAAATGTCACTTTTTTTATCGCGCTTCGCATATGTCATTCTGGTTATTACATTTGGACCGATTGCCATCAGACCTGCGTAACCCTTAGACTAAGAAACAGCCCACTACACATAGCTACACATCTTCATCTATACGGTCAATCCTAGTTGCGTCCAAAGCCATTGGTTTAGAGCCCAGGGTCCGCTTTCCTTGATTTACTCCTTCACTTCGCACGGGCTTGAGCGTCTCTAGTTGTGAGATCATTGGCACGCATGTTAGCCCTCACGACGTCAAGCCAGCATTTCTTGGGTCTACCCCTTTTTCCAGGACCTGGTGGTGGCGGCATGGCCAGACATTTGTTTCCTACGTAGCTTGCCGGTTTTCGCAAAACATGGCCGTACCAGCATAGGCGGAACCATAGCTACACATCCAGTTTTATCATAATGCGCAGGTGTCCTCGCGATGATTTCCTGCACCACCAAGCAAGTGGTGTAAATCTGTATACATATATTTATAAAAATCCAGAGGTACGTACATTCTTTTGGAACTCATGAAAAACAAATTATAAATGAAAAAATTTAAGGCGAGTAGTGCCCTAAAATTAGCGACTCGACGCATGTTAGTACGAATATCGCACGAGAACTCATCAAAATACGGTTCATAACAGCGCGCAATGAAACGTGGTTGTAACGACAACCGGCTGCGTCTTTAAATAGAGAAATTTGGGGAAAATAATACTTTTCGCATGGACGCAATTGTTCGATAAAAAAACTCTATGCTAAGTTTGTAGACATCAAGTCTATTAATCGACGTATAAATGAATTAAATCGGTCAAATGGTTAAAAAAAGAAGGAAAATTAGCATCTTTGTTGATGTGATTGATTGTGTTGTTTTTTCAATAATTTAAATATTTATTTTCTCCTGAATTATAAGCACTAGAAACAAATGCTGTGTGCTCAAAATGTAGTGTAGGTTTTGACAATTCATAGCATAATTTTAAATATTTTTCTGACAATTTAGGTTTAAGTAGTAGGCTTTTGAAACCATGTGCTAGTTTACATTTGGCGACTAACCTCGCCTTAATAGGGTTTAAGTATCAACAAAATCCGATTCAAATACCTATAGTTTTAGAATTGATTTATGAACTATGCGATCTGTTTAAGTCGCAGGCAACAGATAGTTAATTTATTATAAAAGTAAATTCAGACGTAACTTTAATAGTATATCAAAATTTTAATAGATGCATTAAAAGTGCTTCTACAAAAAAATAAAAACTAAATGTTTTATCGGTTATCTAGTCGCCATGGTACAAGACTGCTTTGTTTAGATGTAGTTAAATTGCGATCGTTTAAAAAAGAAGAAACAAATATTTAAAAGGTTTTAAAACAAAATAGGATTCACTTGAGGGATGCCTTTTCCTGGCTGTAATGGGAAAACATTTTTTTTTTTTAAAACATGAAGACAGATATGACTGTAAGCTGTAACCGTAAACTGTATGTTTACAGTACCTTAACAAAGTTTTTTATTTGCCAAACTCTACTAACACAGAAAAAACAAAATCGATTTACTGTTTTAAGAGCAGAGTTATGCCCTTGGCTGTAAAGCTCTGCTGTTCTCTTGCCATTTTTCATGATAGATAAATATTAGAAAGAAAGAAAGAAAGAAAAGACATTTATTATACATTGGACATCACACACAAACAGTAAAAGACACAATACATTATTTAAATTAAAAGAAAAAAAAGAAAAAAAGAGTAACAAAATAAAATTATAATAGAAAAACGAGTAAACCAAGCGGTGCCACTATGTGCCTGTGATGTCCGGGATAATGGGACCTCACTCAGCTATTGTTGTAAAACATTTCAGCAGCATAAGTTCGATTCAAGGAATCATTTAAGTATTAGCCAAGCCAACAACACAAAATAATTAAGAATCGCCCGCATATTTCACTATTTACGTAAGTCGTTAAGTTAAGTTTGGTTTTTTTACTATTAATTCATCATCATCATTTATCTGGTGTAGTACTAGCGTTCCGGATTACAAAGTCGAGCTGTTGCGGGTTCACATCCCGCAAATGTTTGTGAGATGAGCACGAGCATTTGTACCTGAGTCATGGATGTTTACAAAAGTATATAAGTATGTTTATTCGGTTATCTAGTTGCCATAGTACAAGCTTTGCATATTTTGGCGCTAGATAATTGGTGTAATTGCGGAAACAATTTGTTATTTATTTACTATCATCATCGTATTTATTATAATCAGCCAGCGTCAGTCCAGTCCTGGACATAAAGCGCAACACAAACAGAAGGCGTGAGCGTGACGGCGACGGGTCGGAAACGTCTAAATGCGCGCCAACCGGTGTGCGCGACAAGCCGTCCCGCTCACGCCGGCTAAGCTATCTGTAAGCGCCTATTTAAACGTTTGGTAATAGACCTGTCGTACTCCCGACCCGACCCGGCGCCGTCCCCCTTACGCCTTCTGTGTGTGTTACGCTTAAAGCTTATCATTGCTTGGCTATTCTTTTCCATCACTGCCAGCAGTTTGCGTGTATCACTCGCCTTGTTCCTACACGGCATTTGGCAAGTCGCGGTTTTCAGTCAGTCGTCTACTCCATCGGGCATCGTTTCTATTGTTATTTATGGAAATGGAACTATAGTAATGAAAAATAATTACTAATAAAAGTGAACAAATAGACAAAGGTCTCTAACAATCGCCGGTACATAAAACCTACATGGGTGGTATATAAATTATGCGTAACTTAATTCACCCCCGAAATATTGTGGAGCATATAAAACCGACCTATCGCGAATAGTTTTTGAATATACTGTGAATAGAACTCAATGGAATAGTTAGTAGTCACCCTATTATACGCATAGTTGAGGGTTCAATTCGTGTCTATGAATGACTGCTGTTGCAACTCCTACTTTATCACAAGCGACGTAGGATTTATAATTGAATGGTGTTGAGTTGGTAAATGTATATTTCTATGACATCATAGAAATACACATTTACCAACATACATATGTAAGTTGATAATTTTTGCTATATAGAAGAAAGTGGGAGGTGGAAAGTGGTTGACGCTGCGAATTCGAGTCGAAGCAGTATACAATGTTAGGCATAGGTGTTATATGCATATAAATACTAGGGTGAAGTCAAAATAGACTATTTTTTGGAGCCTGGCATACCAAGTTCAAGTTATTCAAGTTGCAAGTTACCTTATATAACGTTATTTTGGTGTACACCTATGAAATATACGTTAATCGAAATTATAAAAAAATATTGGACCCATATTTTGTCTTTTGTCAATCAACCAAAAAATGGCGAAGATAAAGCCCGTCAAAGTGAGCACGTGCCGTCACGTCTTGCTAATAAGTGTCGCAAGGCGTAACGTTACGCGGAACTTTAACGGGCTATATCTTCACAATTTTTTGTTCGATTGAGAAAAGAAAAAATACGTGTCCAATATTTTCTGTTTATTCAACTGACGGACTAATTCGATTTTTTAGGAAACTAGCCCATTTCAAACAAGTTTGACGAAATGTTATAAATTACATATGTACTTTGTTCAGAATTTCAGGGTGAACATGTAATATTTATTTTTATTTACATAATCAAATTGAAATTCTGAACAAGGTATTTAACGACATTTTGTCAAAGAGTATTTGTTGTTTGTAATTATTTTCTCTATCGATTAACATATGTTTCATAGGTGTACACCATAATTACGTTATTTAAGGTTACTTACAACTTGAGGTCTGCCAGTTAGGTTCGATGCCTTTTAATATCTTAATTTTTTTTAATACAAAATTATTTGACAAATCGGTTTCTAAGAATTTCTGACTTCACCATAGTATTTATATGCATATGTTAACATAGGCTAGTTTCTTCTAGATATACCATGTACTTAACACTCTGTATAACTAACGGCTATTTTCACTACTTAAAACTACTAATAATAAATAATATACAGTGTGTAACGAAAAGGTGAAATAAAACTTTAAGGGGTTATTCTACGGCTAAAATACATAAACTTTTTCTATGGGACCAACATCAAAATATCAAAAAAAAAATTGACGTTTCCATACAAACTGATGCCAGCTGGTCGCGTTTTAGTATGGGAAAGTGTTTTTTTTTTGCGATTTCGATGTTGGTCCCATAGAAAAAGTTGATGTAATTTAGCCGTAGAATAACCCCTTAAAGTTTTATTTTACCTTTTCGTTACAGCCTGTATATATGAATTTTAGAAAAGAAAATGTATAATGTAAAAAAGAGTAATTGTATGCAACTACTTTTAGTGGTTTTAATAATACTCCGAAGCAATGCTATTAAAAACACGTTGTAAATCGACGACTACAAAACCAAGGTGTAGTGTGGTGTATTCTTACACGTGTCCTCTCTTGCTTAACAAAGTTGCAAACAGCCATTGTTTAATTAATTATGAAATATGGAAGCTATAGTTTATTCAATACCGTTCGCTGGGTCGTGTGGTGTCATCCGCGTCCGGAGTGGTGCCAGCCCTAGGAGATTAAGTTTCGTGATCACCGAGGGGAGACAGGGGAAAGTTGTTTGCGATGTAGATAATATTATAGGCATCATACTTAACAGCCCAATCAATAAATAAATAAATATTGGACAACATCACATACATTGCTCTAATCCAGTGGTAAGTAGCCGAAGCACTTGTGTTAGAGAAATCAGAAACAACGACGGCACCACAACACCCAGACCCGAGACAATATAGAAAAGTTATTTTTCTACATTGACCCAGCCGGGAATCGAACCCGGAACCTCAGAGATAGCGACACCAAGTTCGGTATGCTCGCCTCTCGGCTAAGGAGGTCGTCAAATCAAAATCAATCAAAAATAGTTGGTAATTCATACCGATGTAAAAAATATAAAAGTCTAACTGGAGCTAGAAATAAATAAATATCTACTATACAGGTTGCTCCGAAATATAAAAAAGCAGATCTACAAGTTACTTAGTTTATACTGCCTTTTCGGTATCTATCAATAACAAAAATCTTATAAACTGAGGGATTAATCATTTTAGGCATTAAATTGTAGTAAAGGGTAAGAATTTTTTTTTCTTATATACCTAAGCATTTATCATAGTACGCATGACAATAGTAGAACTGTCCGTCTGTCGCATATATTGTTTTTTTGAGCCAATAAAAATAGCTCATTATGATATTGGACCAGACATACTTATAACAAAGTGGTTTCAGTGTTTGTTATTTTACAAACTAGACCTAACTTTGCTGTATAAACTGATTGTTAGGTTTATACTATGTTGACAAATAAAAAGTAATTCCTCTATAACAAACTATACCTCAACCGGCTGGGTAATGACGATGACTGTAACCAGTCATCCAGTCGTTTATATCCATTCTGCACACCGGAGCCGGCAATAAAACTCCCTTAAACAACGCCATTTTTCTCCTATCCCCACACATATTAATAATATATCACCATGTAAGAAATCTCTCCCTAGCGTGGGAGGGTCGGCTAAACGCGCCTCGATCCCTACGCGCTCAAAAACAACCAATAAACAAAAATCACCGTTCTGTTCATCACCTTAAAGTCGTTTTTACTTCAAACGTGCTTGAATACTTAATCACCACTGTCTCACATAATACGTACGTATAATGCAGGCGTACTTAGGCATTTTTTTGTGAAAAAAGGTCGTTTGTGACGCCTCGCGAATCCAAGATGGCGCCCGTTTCGCCCGCGCTTTTTTGTGTAATTACAAGCTTTTCAGTTTTTTCGTGTAGATCTGTATGTAAACGGTGGGAGCGTACGTGTTATGAAAATTTCGTTTGAATTCAACAACTCAATGCGGAAAACTAACGCTTGCATTCCTAATGAATATCATTTTAATAATTACAAATCGTATAACTTTTAAAATAGTTATTGTTATGTATACTAAACTATCTAAATTTTAATACCGATAATTCATGTTATTTAAGAAAAAAATTAAAGCTTGCTTAATTGTTTTTAGTTAAAGAGTATACAGGGTAAATATGATATCATGTAATTTATTTAGAATACGTAATATCAATCTTTTAGTATGGGAGCAACATCAAATTCGCTGCAATATTTTCGCTTTTTTAATACAAAATCGTCTTAGTTATCGATAATGTAATCAATAGTGTATTTAAGAAGCCGGTTTATTGAACAACCAAAATAATTCGTTGTAGTTAATAATGATGAGACAAAATAATTTAAGCCAATGAAAATACACTACTAAAATTCATTGAAATACATGATTTAGAAAATAACAAATACAGTATTTATTTTTAACTTTATTATAAAATAATTATATTGTTTTACACACTATTCAGAACATAAGTACTCGTAGATAAACTTTACTTGTTTGTACTGTAATTTCTGGAATTCTTCAAGCTCTTTAGACTCTTCATTCAATCACTTGTCTTACTGAGTTTATGACATGTTGACTTCACAATTTTTTCATTAAATTATTTTGCCATTATTTATCTCACTTTTTATTTATTTAGTATTTTTAACGCCTGTTTTGACGATAAATAAATATAAACAGCTGCAACTACAACTTAACTTGCTAATGAATCTTTTGTTTTTTGACAAACAGTGACAGCTGCTTCAGATATCGGAAATCAATTATCGATCACTCTGATCCAGTATCGATTTCGTTGTTTGCTCGTTTAAAATGGGTATGGTGAAGCAAGGATTGTTTGGGTTAAAGGCAGCTGGGCGGGTAATAGGATAAGAATCAAATGTTTTTAATAAATGGTAACTAATCGTCTATACTAACAAGTTGTATTAATAAGACAATAAGATAGGATAATTATTTTTTTATAGAATTTACGTAAGGTGATTTTTTTTTTTAAACTCAGGAGTGTTTGTATTATTGCAACGAGGTATCAAAACGAAATACCTGAGTAAATACATTAAGTATCTAATAGAAATACATAATTACATTATGTACTTGCCATCCATGACTTAGGTACGCTCAAACATTCCTGCTCATCACACAAACTCTTGCACTTTGAGGGATTCGTACGCAAGAACGCTGGTTTTGTAGTTAATATCAGGAAACACTAAATTATGTCAATGGTTTTGTGATAAAAATTGACGATGTTTGTTTTTAATTCGATAGTATTATAATTTTAGAACAGAACGTAACAAATATCATCATACTTTTGACAACGCAGTTTTTCGAGTTAAGGTCTCATTCGCAGTGCATCTGTTGTAAACAACATTCGGTTCTTTTCTCATTTTTCACGCGCAACGTAAAATCGATACTACGTCGTCGCGTCAATCGAATGGTCTGCATCGAGTAAATATTGCCGTCGTCTTTTTAGGCGGACCGCGTCCCTGGCCGAGTTAGAGGTTATTGTTCCATTTTTGAAATGCGCGCCATATTCTTCTTTTTAATTTGCGGCGCGGCCTTGGAGTATTTGGCCCAAATGAATGAAGGCTTTATTTCCACCGTGGCTCACTCGTCCGAATTGCTTTGAGACTATTTTTCAAAATGTCAGCGTTCAGGGTATGTCGGCACGGAATAGAGTGAATTTGTAACACTGCAGTAGTAAATAGTGATGTAGTTAGTTGAAAATTGCGAAGCAGCGAAATTTTATTAAATCAAAAAGTTAGATTTAGGTGTCTTTTATTTTCAGTTATTAAAAAAATCAAAAACTAGTCTACCATTAGCATTGTTACTTAGTTCTAGCATAATTTTAATTTTTACAGCCCAATTCCTGTAATTTAATAGTAGGTATTCGAACTCCAATTTTGATCCGGTCTCAGTAACATTACTATCGAAACAATAGTCTCGTGGGTAAATAAAAAATTACAGTTATCGTTCATAGGTGACTGAAAAGGAAATAAATTAAGATGTTTTTTTTGGCCTATTTTTAGTTACATTACGAACTTTTTTACAATTTTACGCCATAATATAACTTTACAAGAATACCATTTTTGATTGTAGTTACTGGGACTGGATCGACACTGTATTGCGACTACGGTTTATTTACAGTCTTCTGGATTTGTGTTAAAAAGTGAGTCGTTGTTAAAGACCTCTTGAAGAGTTCACTGTGCAATGTGCACAAATTATACAAAGTACCGACTTAAACGACATTAGTATTAACTACGATTAGTTAAAAACACATTTATAACGTTGAGAAAAAAGCGCCATTTGTAAATAGACATTTACGACCGTTGATGTCTATCCCCATCCGCCATAATGAATTAAACATGGCATCGCATGCCGTGTTGACAATACCGTAAGTCCGGAAAACAAAAAATATTTCGATGCCGGCTTGAGTACACAACAACATTGTCTATGGTCGATGGTCGTCATTTTGCGTAGGATCCGCGTCGGCCATATGTCCTGCGTCTGCCAGAGACAATAAACAAACAATTTTACTTTGTGGTTTGCTGCCGCCTTTCGTAATCGCTTTTTGATGCACCCCACTCTTTTGTCTTTGCTGAGCGCGGTTGTCGTAAACTCACTGGATATCATAGGTACACATATCGGTAAAAGTAGCCAGTACGAATCTGTTTGATATTTCAAGGTAAACTGCACCCCTACCGTGAGTAAACAGAACGAAGAAGGCTTTTAAATTTCATCAATAAATAATAAACCAACCGAATTAAAACTTATCTATGAAATCCATGAGATATCTAAAACATTGAAATCGATTTAAAACAATATTGTTAACATGTCAATATCAACTGAAATAGGCCGCATCGTGATCAGTGTTTGTGTTAGGACTGGATGCTCAAGTTTGAATAACTGAATATAATTTAAGTATCTCAATTCATAATGCTTAAAAAAGACGATTAATATAATGTTAAATAAGAAGTCATTAGTGATAGCACAATAGTAAGCGCATACGATGGAGCTCTTATCATTACAATAACTCTGTTCTTGCAAACATCAGATATAACGCAAACAAAATTGCAAATCCAAATAACCACCGTCTGAAAAAGCAGTTCTAATTTCAAAGTAACAAACACTAAAATAGAATGCAAAATTTTAATGCGCCTGCAGCGATAGGGTTGCACGATCTTTGTATGCAGCAAAAAGAAAACTGGTTTTCGCAAAGCTGCAGAGGTCGTTTATATAACAGTTTAGGTGGTAAATAAGTGCTTTGCAGCGGTCTCTCTGCAGACGCGAGCTGGACGAAGGGCCCAACCCTTCGCGGCCGCCGGGTGGCATACATAAAACGTCTACAGGGGTCGAATGTACCCACCTAATTTGATCGCGCGTTGTCGACTGTTTTGATTATCTAATTGCAAATTAGATTGCTTAGGTGTTTGTTTTTATGTTTAATTGATTGAGCCTGTGTTAACGCGATAGCAGACCCTCTAGGTAAGTAATTTTCGTTATTAAAATAAACTCAATTAACAGGTTCTAGTTCAACACGACATTATTTATTATAAACAATTCAATTTCGTACTACTACACGTATTTAAAAAATACCTATCTGTACGTAAAGTGATTTAAAATTAAAAAACTGGAGAAGTGCGGGTCGGACTCGCCCACCGAGGGTTCCGAACAAAGTAGGTACATTAAATAGTTCAGGAATCAAGTCTCGCAGGTTAATTACAAATTAATTACAAATGTATGTTTTCAGATTTTTTCCTGTTCTTGTAGTATAAGATGATATTACTTTCCCATAATTCCAGGTCAATGGAAAGTACCCTATAGATTTTGATTCCCTTAAGGCTCGGACTACACACATCCGGAATTTTTCAGAACCCCATACAAAAAGGTTTTAATCCGGGCTTGTCCATAGACATTTTGTATGGGGGTGCAGGTTGCGGATGCATGTAGTCCGAGCCTAAGAGTGCCGAAATATCTGCGTTTTTTTGCGGCATAAACTTAAAAACTTCTTTTTTTACGTTAACTTAAAAGTTATCAAACTTTAAAGTAAATTTTTAACAGCTTCAAGGGACTGTAGACCCGAGTATATGATTTTAATTTCAACTTGATACCTCAACGCGTTCTCGAGATAAAGGGACAGACAGACATACTGACAGACAGACAGACTGACAACAAAGTGATCCTATAAGGGTTCCGTTTTTCATTTTGAGGTACGAAACCCTAAAAAGTAGCCAACATTTCAATATATTTGATGAATGTTTGCAATTATTACAAAATGGCGATGCAATGTAGTATTTTTTTTTTTGTGTAACTAGAATTTAAAACACATAAATGTAGTAAAGGCTTTCGTTAGTTTTATTTCGAAATAGAAATAAGGTTACTATTTTCCGATATTCGTCCGTGTCTGCGGGCGATACCTAGTTAGCTGACGTTATTAAAAAGTTGGCCAAATGCTATTTTGTGCAGCGATATTCGGACTTTATTTTTTTGTTCAAAGCCTTTTTTACCTACTCCTTTCATAGGAAACCTTTGCATTTATCCACAAGCTGTCCTTAATTAGTGAGATGTTATACAATGTGTTAATTTTACACTTGATCAAACTTTCAGGGAGTGCTCTACTCATGGTTGTGAACAACTTTTACTATCGGACTTATACTTTCAAAGAGAAAAAAAAATCTGCTGTTCCATACAAAACTTGCTTTTGGTTCAACCATTCAAATTCAAATTCAAATTTATTTATTTGCATCAAACATGGTATATACAGTTCTTAAATACATTTTTAGAGTCACATGTTAGGCTACATAAAAGAGCATGCAAATGTCGATGAAAAATAAAAAATGTCGATGAAAAGAAAATACCATTTTGTATGGAACAGCTGATTTTTTTTCTCTTTGAGGGTATTGGTCCCATAGTAAAAGTTGTTCACAACAATGAGTAGAGCACTCCCTGAATGTTTGATCAAGTGTAAAATTAACACATTGTATAATACTTGTTTTTTTTTAAATTGCATGGTAATTTCCTGATTTTATTAGGTCCGTGTGGTCAGGTTATGACTAATAACTGCCAGAAAATAAATAAATATTAGACTACATCACATACATGCATACATGGGATATATCAATCAGAAACATGACAGTACCACAATACCCAGACCGGAGAAACGAATTTTTCAATATTGACCTAACCGGAAATCAAACCCGGGACCTCAGATATGGCGTCTAAAAACACGTGATATTGGAGGAAATTGCTTTAGCTGTCTCTTGGCGTGTCTCTGTACAACCAGTTTGATGGTCCAGCAGCTAAGCGAACAAAAAACCACAGTTATACCTGTATTTTCTTTTTCCAAACAAAAAAAAACAAATTCAGATTATCAAAAACATTTAAAAAATCAAAAAAATCATTCCAGCAGTTCTAAAGTGATGTGATCAGCATAGAACTCAAGAAATCAATAAACTCTCTCTTCTTTTCAACCGACTTCAAAAAAGGAGGAGGTTCTCAATTCGACTGTATGTTTTTTTTTTTTTTTGTATGTATGTTACGCGATTACTCCGCCAATTATGAATCGATTTTAATGATTCTTTTTTTGTTTGGTAGATCATACTTCAGAGGTGGTCCCATATAAATTTTATCAAAATTGATTTAGAACTTTTTGAGAAAATCAACAAATAAATACACAGATAATATTTTGGTTGTGGTTCTTGTTACCTATCTTCGACAAATATGAGCCGATTTTGATGATTTTTGTTTTATTGAATTGCTTATACTTCAAAGATGCTATGATAAAAGTTTGAAAAATAAAAATCACCCCTGAGGGTAGAAAATAGGGGATGAAATCGGTGTTCAGCAGTTAAATTAGGATTTATCGCTAAAAATAGATGAAATAAGTAAATTTTAATAAAAAAAAAAAACCGCCTTCAAAACACTAAAATGCTAAAAATAATCCTAACACTTAAGTACTTAATCAGTTACTTTTGGAGTCGGTGCAAACAAAAACATTGAATCTCTCATCGGCTGGCACCGACTCCAAAAGTAACTGATTAAGTACTTAAGTGTTAGGATTATTTTTAGCATTTTAGTGTTTTGAAGCCGGTTTTATTTTTTTTATTAAAATTTACTTATGTAATGTACACTACACTAGGCACAAACAAAAACAATTGACGCTGAATACCAAATATAATTTTCAATCAGAAAATAATAGGTATTAAATCATTTTTATTCAATTCCAGAAACAAGTTTCTAACAATTTATGTTTATGCGTTTTATGTAATAGGACCATTGAATTATGAAAGGTTAGTTAAAAGAGCTAAAACAAAAGGAAATTACTTTGTCAGACGCAGTCGAAGAACTGACCGCTTTAATAAAACTTCTGTTTAGCTTGTAAGATTTTGTTTTACTTTTACTAAAATGCAGCGTTTAGAAAGGATTTTTATTAAAAGCTCCAATTCAATTGTATCAGTTAAGGCGCCGGGTAAGGAGAATGCACGTAAAAGAGGTGTTTTTGTACGAGTTTTCTGGCGAAAATACTGGATATAGGATGTGGAATTTAATATATCATGTAACTTATATGTTGAAGTTTTTCCTGATGTGTCTAAGTACTAGTTATTATTTCTTATAAACACTAAAAAATATTTCAAAGTACCGCAAATATAGCGAGCTTGTACACATATTTTAAACGACGTTTTTGTTTACCTTCAAAGTTGGTTTAGTTATTTATAATATATATTTTTATTTAAATAGTAAACCAATTAAGAATTATAAGGTTTTTTAATGGATTTTACTCTAAGCGCCTACTTTTCCATGAGCGGATATTTTGCTCGCAATGATAATCTATTTGCACAGGAGCGCAGGGTATGGATGTTAAGTCTGCGAGAAGCATTTGTATTATCTTTTTTAGGCCCGTAATAGAAGTCGCATTAGTCGAAGCTTAATGTTCAAGGTCACTTGCCTTACCCGTCGCCTTAACTTATTATATGCCAATGTTGTAAAGGGAATGACGCAAAAAAACCTTCGCTTTGTCATTTGTAGCGAAATTATTTTCTGTCATAATAAAAACCTGATGGTCCAAACTAAACAGCATTTACAATTGAATAATATTTCGTAATCTTTTTATAATACCAATTCTAACAATACACAAGGTAGCAATGCAACAAAATGGTTTCGTGATCACAACTGCATGGATTGATGGCACTGTCACAAAATGAAAATAAAATGGTATGAAAGGAACAGGTTCCAATTTCAAAAAGGGTTTCTGCAAGCGCGCAGGTACGCGAAAAGCAAACTTCGTGCTGCAGAACACTCGTCAAACAGGTTTTGGACCGTTGCGTGAACCATAGAGTAATTTAATTGTTTATTGAATCATATGACAGGGGCCCAAACAATCAAATTGTGCATTGATTCTAGCCCGCGAATTTGCAACTGGATTTCGAAACTGGTTTCTTGAGCATAAAATAAATATAACAGTCAATTAACAAATGAAACTTCGCCTTTTAACCTATTGCACCAAACCAACTCATAACTCTATATCATTTTCTAAAAACATAGATTTCTTGGCAAAGACTCTAAACATGGAAATGAAAAGAAAATACCTTTGTTTAAAAAAAAACAAGCAAAATTTGCTTTCTCTTTATTAACTCTAAGAAAAGAAAGAAAGCGCAAAATAAACTAGCAAAATCACAAACGATGTTATTAAAAGGACGAAATTTTACTTCGTATTTTCTACCAAGATAACGCTCTGCCGAGCGAAATATTATGAAAGAAAGGAGTTATCAAAACGATCTCTCGTGCACTAAATCACGGTATATAAGGGGGAGTGGAGTCCTATTTACTCCCAAACGGACAAAATAAATGTTTTTATTACATAATACGAATATTCTCTAAGGCTCATTTAGAAGATCCACAATCAAATTTCGACTTTCTCTGCTTAAAATTACGGTAGAAATTTGTTTGTATAGGTGGGGTGTTGACTTTTTTGCTTCTAAACAAAAGTGCTCTTTATAACTTAGTGTTAAGGCGGATAATTGTTTGGGTGCTGCTCGGCAGATGGTGTAGGTATTGTAAGGGCCGTTGGAAAATTTTAAGTAGAGGGATTTGCGACGCATCGCAGCCACTGGCTCGCCTGCAATTACCTGGCTGGTTCGCATGCAAATATTGCTGAGACAAAGCCACGGAGCAAGATTATATAAACTGGTTGAGACTGGAGCAAATTACTGCCTAGTAGGATTTGAAACTTACTTGAAAAATGCTAATTAAAGCCGTAAGTACACAACAATGTTCCATTGTTATTCTCAAAATTATTAACGGGTTTTCACAAAAAACGGTAACTTGCAAGTTGTTACAACTAGTTATAATAAACTTATGGGCTTAGTTAATGTTCTACAACCAGTTAAGAAATCTAAAAAAATTCACATAGAGTTAATTTGATATAGGCTTAAATACTATATATATTATATATTAAATGGCTGTATATCGAAAAGACGAAGGCATTAGAAACAGTTGAAGCTCGGAAAAACAGGAACAGTATGCCAACTACGAAAATATTTTGATAGTTCGGACGTATAAAACCTAATAAATTTAAATAAACCTGACGTGTCAATCCTTTGACAAAATTTTACTGCAAGTAGATGATCATTTTAATTTAATAGGATTACACGTCCGAAAAAACAAAACATATTCGTAGTAGGCCTTGGCCTTCTCTTAAGTCATTTTGCGAATTGATAATCTTTTGTCATTTTTGGGCATGAACCGTAGAGCTATGGAAAGGACTATCCTCGGTGTTTCTTTGCGAGATCTAATCTGAAATTAGGAGATTCGTAAACGAACAAAAGTCGCTGACATAGCCCAACGAATTAGCAAGCTGAAGTGGCAGTGGGCGGGGCACATAGCACGTAGAACTGACGGCCGATGGGGCAGAAAGGTTCTGGAATGGAGGCCACGTACCGGCAAGCGCAGCGTAGGACGACGTCTACCTACAAGGTGGACAGACGACCTGGTAAAGGTTGCATGAAGCCGCTGGATGTGGACGACTTCCAACCAGCTAATCTGGAAGTCAATGAGGGAGGCCTATGTTAAGTACGTCCTATATTCGAATCCCACTAGAGATAAATGTTTGCGTGTCTGTGGCTAGATAATTTATGTTGCTAGCAAAAAAAATGCCCAGACTAAAATTTGTGCAAAGCGTCATTCTCAGTTTGGTCACTGGTTGACTGGTAGATAATGTTTTTAGGTATTTATTGCATACTCAAATCAGAGACTAAAATATACACCAGACCACATAGCAATAATTATCTTCGAAGTAAGAAATTAAGATATTTTTATTACGAGATACCATAATTATTATTAGAATAGTATTTTGCCAGAAATATTAATTACGTCATAGAAACAATTATAAATATTATGCCATGTATGTATGATTATAATATTTTTACGCAAAAAGCAAAAATAAACTAACCTAAAACTAAAATCTACTTACTATACCTATGTAATAATGCTTGATAACCTTCGTATCCGATTCGCTATCTGTGAGGTCCCGGGTTCGATTCCCGGTCGATCATTGTAAAAAAATAGCTTTTCTATATTGTCTCGGGTCTGGGTGTTGTAGCACTGTCATAGTTTCTGATTTTTGTAACACAAGTGCTTTAATACTCATTTATTCAGTATATAGGCCCTCTTCCGGGCACTTATACACGTCCCAAAATATAGCTTTACCCTACCACCGCTTCGGGACTACATATCGGCTGGCGATGAGAAGAAACGGCGCAACCAACGCAGTCACCTTTGTCAGCCTTTTTTACAGGAAATACAGTTACAAGACATGAAGTAAGTGCGAGCTAAGCAGGTTAAGTCCATGCACTCTTGTCGTTCAAATAATCGTCTACCTTATAATACCCTTTTTTCTTCAGGTTTTTTTTAATATGAATTTTGAACTCATGTATGTACAGGTAGTTCAACAAGAGTCTGTGGAACTTTATTAAAAAATTTAATATATTTACTACTTACTTACCATAGGATCGGAGCAATGTATGTGATGTTGTCCAACATTTATTAATTTATTTACATGAATATTATGTATTAGGTACGTAAGTATACAATAAGATTGTTATCTGTGAATGACATCGTATGTACACAGGGCGGCCAGAAAAGTGACGTCCAAAAGTTTTTTTAGGTGCCTCGTGTTGAGCGTTATTTGAATCACCCCTATGTATGTATAAACTACGATTTTTCGTAGTTTTCGAGTTACGATTTTTTTATGAATTTTTGCAACCAGATTTTGAAAAATTTCAAAAAAAAAGTAGAAGGTTTCTTTGATATTTTTTTCTTGCAGCTAAATCTCTATGAACTGTGCATTTATGCATAAAATATATAGCCTCATAACTTTAATGGAAATTACTACAAAATTGACCTAAAGTTGAGAAATTATGTTAAGTGAGATCATTTAAATTTTCAGCTAAAAAATAAAAAAAAATCTAAACTGATAATTTCTTAGTTTCTAAGTAGCTTCAGAGAATGCGCTAGACTAAGCTTTCATAATAATAATAAAAAGTAGTACTTCATAGGCTATTTAAAAAAAAAACGTAACTCGAAAACTACGAAATATCGTAGAACATACATAGGGGTGATTTAGATACCTCTCAACACGTTAGTTTTGCAAGATTTTCTCTAATATATATTTTATATTTACTGCACCCCAGTATTACATACAATTTAGTAGAAAATACTTTTTAGCGAAAGTGTAGATACTTTTTTGTAAAAATAAAGTTAAAATAAATAAATATACATATATACCTACAAGACCGAATAGATAATTGTTTATTTTTTTCACGCATACGGCGCACATTACGTTTGTCACACGTTTCGGTTGTTTAAAATAATCACCGACCATAAAATTAATGCAAGTACGTACATAATTGCGCGCGCGACCATTCTCTCTAATGCCGGCCTTAAGCTCGCCCGTTGGATTGTAATTGGAGTCCGCAAAGGGGGCGAAGCGGAAAAGGGGACGAAAAGGGGGGTGGGAAATGTTATGGAAATGACGCACCACCATTTCCCCGTTTTTGTATTTGATTATATCCTTTCAAGACAATATTTTGCAGGGCCCGGAAATTAATGAAAGCAATTTATGCTCACACTGCCACCCTGTATTATTTAAATAACTTTTTTTAGGGTTTTCGGGGCGGGTGCCTTTTATAATTGGTACGTTGTCTGTCCTGTTTCCCCGTGGGCTTAGAGAAGAGTTATGTTTTGAGGTTAGGGGACGAAGTGTACCGTAAAGCTTTTGAGGCTCGGTGAAAAACTGCGAGTTTTGCCTACCATTTTTTGTTTTATGTGCGCTTTTGTGACATTATATTTGTAACCCTATATAGACATTGGCAGTGGTCGTTTGTCAAATGGATTCGGAACGACTTTACTGGAATCGTTTTATGTTTCTTCCTTCCTGATTATTTTAACATTTTTATATTTGATTCATGTCGTATAGAATCTACGGGTATACCTTAGTAGAGTAGTAATAACACATACCTACACCTATATTACACACACATACACACACACACACACTCATTTAATACTGCTCTTGTTCCTTTGTACCTTTTTTTTCTTTCTATTAGTTCCAAATCAATTTAATGTTTAGAGGAATAAAGCCCTCATAACATTGATTCTCGCCTAACACCAATAGAGAAAGGGAAGTGGCTGAAAATCAGCGTTGGGTGGGATCACGATCCCATATCAGCACAAGCTGAGTCACCTATTGCTTTCATAAAGATCAATGTATTTTTTAAAAATATATATAGACAGGGTGTCCCAAAAAATAGTGTCAAGCCGAAGTTCAGAGGTAGAGCATCACTAGGGCTATCCGAATCACCCCCATGTATGTTCCGCGATTTTTGATAGTTTTCGAGTTATGACTCTTTTAATATATTTTTTAAAATTTTTGTGTTAAGGCACTTTTTTGGTCACTGTGGCGCGAATAGTTAAGGTACATGCCTGTTTTTTTTTCTTTATTAGATAAATTCTAGGACTAGCTGATTCAGAAGTATTTCCATCTATAACACTAATGTAACCCATTAAAATAAATTATTGAAACTAAAAAAGTTATAAATCATGTATTTTTTCTAAACTTTGAAGCCCATTTAAAAAATAAAGTTACATAAACTTTTTCTTTCAAACCTTTTTTAAAAACTTAAGTATTCTATCAGCTATTTATCATGAAAATTTCATTGATTTACTTTGACGGTATCATACTTAAATTAGAGTTCAAAGTAAACTATGTTTAAAACACAGCTTTTGTAAATTCTTAGAAATGTTCAATTAAAAACAACACTATTACTACACAAGTAGCGAAAGTAATAAAATTATGCCTTAAAACATTTTTGTAGTTTTAAGTAGACACCCTGTATATGCATAGTTGTAAGTTTATGAAAGCAATAAACTCATTTTTCATTTTTATTTTCATTTCATATTATTATGTATAACTCACATTTATGCTAAACAATGGCCGACAATTTATGCTAAACAATAAAACGGTGCATCGGCCTATCGGGGGTTCCAGGTTTTCTCCGACCGATCTTGTGCTCCTCATGGGCCCGGGGTCCGTTGGAGGGATTTGGGATTCTCTGGTGGTCCGATGTGCCGCTGCGTCACTCGCTGCACGTTCCAGCGTCGGAGGTTCCCGCCGAAAATCAGCGTCGTGATAAGTCTGTGGCTGTCACGACAAATGCTGAGCGGGCACCTTTTCGACACAATATCTAATTTATATTGTTTTGTGTATTATTATATTATTTTCTCTTGTGTGTCGAATAAACGTTTTTCTTTCTTTCTTCTTTCTTTCTTCTAATATGTTTCAAATATCCATATAAACCCATTAAAGCTGAGGTCGGTAATGTTTTGATAGACTCTAACTGTAAAGCATGTAAGTACCTATAGGTACCTATACTTGTTCAGTAGGTATCTCGTATTTTTATCACATTTTACTTGGCTTTTTTTATTTTTAAGATTTTTTTTTTTTGCGAAAACTAAAGCGTTGGTATCTTATTGTTGTTTTTCCTAAGATTCGTGGGTCGGAAGTTCGAATTTCAGCACGTATCTTAAGATTTTTCGGAATGTTTTTACGGATCTGTACCATTTACTACTAAGCTTGGCAGTAAATAAGAGGCGGAAGAGACCTGCACAATCCGATTGTTCTTCTGTCGTATCAATTGCTATTCTAAATAGACTTCTAACAAAACCTGGCGATTTCAACGGCATTTTAGTTTCGGGCCCGCTCCACAGTCATATGCACTCTGCCGCTCAATTGCCGCTCAAACAACAATAGTATTCTCAACTTTGAACTTACCACTGAGTGTGTACCAAAATTGGTAGAATCGTAAACAATTTCCTAGAAATAGGTTTAGGTTTATTTCGATGCGAATTGGAACTCAAATGCTTTTAAAATACGACTCCTGATTGAAATTAATAAAAAGTGCTAACAGAAATCTTTTTTTTTTAATTTGTATTTTAAATTCTAATTGTAGTAATGTAGTAACTACCTCGATAGCTGAATTACACTTGTCTTTATAGATTAAATTTTACTACCCAAGTGGAAACTCTCTAACTGGGACCATTTTAGACTTTTAAAATAATCATTAAGCTTGACGCAGCGCCCGAATTTCAAGCGTTTTTACAGCGTATGTACCCATGCCCAAACATACCGAATCGAAAAATCTTATAAAAACACGCCCGTCGCGCCTAAACAAACATGCGTTTATTGGCTCGTGTGTCCCCCTTAATGAATTTTCTCATTTCCTATTATCCGGGTGAGTGAGTTAGGTTTCGGATGCTATGTTGGCTTGTTCAGTCGCGGTTAGCTAAAAATAAAGGAATAAATTCATTTGGTAGACAATTCGGATAGATTGGCTTAAAAAGTGCCGGTCGGGAAAATTCTATAGATAACGCTGTACAAATACAATCTTGTAATTGTTTGTTTAAATCTATGTAATGTACATAACTTATGTGAGAACAGGAGGCGTGTTGTAAGATGCGACTAATTCCTGTAGCACGACACGGGCAGCAACGTCTGCGTGCAAAATGTTATAAAAAATTGCGCTCGCCAACCCACCTGCCAAGCGTGGCGAGTATTGGCAATCCGATGAAATTCATCGGGGAAGGTCTGTGTTCAGCAGTGGACGTCCTATGGCTGAAATGATGATGATGAGTGTGCGCAAGCCGGGGAAGGTTAAATACTATTCGAACGAAATCACGGGCAACAGCTAGTTACAAATAAAAATATTCAATTAAAACTTTTATGTGCCCTAACAAGTGATTTCCATTAGTGGGTGCCTCAGGTACAGGAGTGTCCTTTGGTCCCCTCATCAAATATTAAAATGATTCCTACCTCGAGACGAGTGATTGATTAATGGAGGGACCGAAGAGGGTAATGTGTTTGGTTATCGTTCGAGTCCGGTTAATATTTTCATGAACTGTATATGCTTTTAACTCATCAAATTAAATATAGCCGTAATTATTACAAGCAACATTTTTGGGGACGACCATTTGTATGTATAGTGGTTTGCACTCTGGATTACAAGCCAGAGGTTACGAGTTTGAATCCCGCGAGAAGAAAGTGTTTGGGTGATGAGTCGCCATCAAGGTGTGATTACTTCGGGGGCTATTGATGATTGGTGTGATTGTTAAAAGTATATAAATATAAATATAAATAAAGTATATAAAATAGATAACTATTATCTTTTTTTCTGCTAACCTGTTTCATCCTACTGCTGGTCAAAGGTATTCTTTAAACTCTTCTGCCGGTTCCTAACCATCGCCAACCCCCAAAAATATTATCGAAGACAAGGTAGTGCGACGATTTGGTTAACCGGGCGAGAGGTCGGAAGAAGATTTGCTGCGGATTATCATATTAAATTTTAAAAAAATCAAACGCCGCACTTGGAGATCGAACTTGTCTCTTTTCTATTCAGGGGACTGCTCTTCTAAGAGCGCTACCGAAGACGTTAGCTTAATCGCCAAATATTGTCAAGAATTTCCCGCTGTTAAAGCTTTGTACCTTAAGATTAAACCTATTAATACTAAATAAAACCGAAACATTTATGAGACAAAGCTGGCCTTAACAGCTTGAATATAATGTATAAATAAAGCAAAGTACCTAACACAGAATGTCCCTTTCGTCCCTAAACACATAAGCCAGCCCTCTGGGCACGCACTTTTCGGTAATTTGTCAAAAAAGTTGGCGTCCCGAGCTCATTTATTATCCCTCCGCCCTAAGCCTTAATTTCCTCGAAGCCTCCCGAATGCGTAATGACTAACGACGTGACGTAAATCGTGAGGATTCGCCCTCCCTTATCTGTGTACGGATATCTAGGGGAGACAAAAACCGAGCAAGTGCGAATCGAAAATTCGCAGAGGTTTCCGTACCGTGTTTTCGTTCATTTAGTTCGGGATACGATCGTATCCGAACCTAAGTGAATCCGTTTCGGACTTTGCACTACAATCGCACCAAGTTTGACGCTTGTGAGTAGGATTTACAATAAAGCAAAAACAAAAGAAACGTAGAAAATACTTGTTGTAGGTAACTATTAATTTAATGTAACAGTTTAAAATGTTTTCCCCCCTGGGGTTCGGGTAGAAATCGAGGGTGTATTTGCTTATAAATAAAAGTATTCGACAGGTTTTACGTCACTGCAATAGGTCAGTACAATAGTTTTACACCGAACATGACTAATGTATAGGGTAGATGCCAAAAACTTACATTGTGGGATTTACCAAAGGACAAAGCCATCTATTGCTAGTGCGAACTAAATTAACCTAGAATCTATGAAGTGTTTCCTAATATATTCTTACAATATTCTTACAAAAAACTATTAACACACAGTTATAATATATGGAACTCGACAAAACAAGTCAAACTAGCCTAAACACGTTTTACTGGTAGCCAATGAAGAGTCAAAAGGTTCCACCTCATGGCTTCATTATCAGTTTGATCAGCACGATGTTGTCAAATTATTGTAAAGTCATTTGGATGTTAATTACAAAATGTCAACTGGATAAGACAAATAAAAGTAGATTAAACTGGACGTCCAAAATTTTATTAAGTACATAGTATTACTTACAAGAAGTTACAAGTTAAAATTTGAGAAAATTTTAGTCACTTGTATGCTAAATCAATGAGTTTTTATCTACGTAATAATTGTCCCATAATTTCAATTTGGGTTTGCTGTAAAGATGTTTTAATACAGCTCGCTCTGCTCTCGTCAGGTTTGACTGACCGAAAGGCTAGGACTACATGCATCCGGAATTTTTGAGAACCCCTTACAAAACGGATTGAATCCGGGCTTGTCCGGAGCCGTTTTGTATGGAGTTCTGAAAAATTCCGGATGTATGTAGTCCGAGCCTTAAGTTGATAAGGTTGGTACTTATATTTTAAAACATAATCTAATTCAGGAGCATAAGGTCTGGTAGCGAGGTGCTTGCTTGTATCTTAGTGGCGGCAGCGCTTTGGCTGTGATTGCCAAAGATTACAGAACCCACGCCATGCCAGGTTAGGTTAGGTTAGGTTAGGTTAGGTTAATAATACACATTATGTACAATCACAATCAGCAAAAGAAGATACGTTTTTCTAAAGGGCACACCTTACATAGTACGTAGTGGCGTCCGATTTTTGATGCCTTTAAAATGTAAACCAATTAAAACTGACAACATTTCGGTATAGACCTCCTAAATCTGTGCAATTAGGATGGACACAGTCGCATTTTATACAAATTAATGTATAAAGTGACGGGATGTGCAATATACATAGGCGGCGAGGTGCAAGCGCGATGTGGGCGAGTCGCTTCTACAAGGCGTTAATGCTAAACCTCTTAGGGGCTGATTAACTTTTCTATGGAACCAACATCAAATTCTCGATGACATTTCCATACAAACAGAGGCCCAATTCCCTTAATTTAACAATGTTCGCAATCCAGTGTCGTGCCGCTTTCAGTAACATTACTATCTGAAACGGTATTCTCATATAGGTACTTTGATTTAATTGAATTTGACGTAAAATTATCAAAACGTTCATAATGCGGTTTAAATTGAAACAAAAAAATCTCATTGAAGTTTCTTTCATTTTCAGTCGCATTACGAGCTACGAGTATTATTGCATTTTTTGGGTTTACGAGAATACCACACGTGAAACACGGTGCGGCGTCGTGTAAAACCTGCCTTACATTTTTTTTAAAAGATAAATATCCCTAACCTAACCCTATCCCTAACCGCCTAAATTGTACATCTTTCTGTAAAAATCATGTGTATTTTACTTGTATGGTGTGCAATAAAGAGTATCTATCTATCTATCCCTAATTTAAAAAAATGATTAAGAACGATTGAAGTCTGTAAGGAACACGTTTCACAATACCAGAGGCCCAATTCCCGTAATTTGTCAATAGTCGCAATCCGGTGTCGATCCGCTCCCAGTAACATTACGATCACAAACAGTATTCTCGTAAACTTTTAATTTGACGTAAAATTATTAAAACTATCACAATACGACTGAAAATAGAACAAAAAAATATAGAATTTTGGTTTCTTCCATTTTCAGTCGCATTGCGAACTATAATTGCAAAAAATGCATGGGTTTTCGAAAATACCGTTTGTGATCGTAATGTTAATGGGAGCGGATTGACACCGGATTGCGACTCTTGTCAAATTACGGGAATTGGGCCTCAGATCGCTGCTTCTATTAGTCTCTACTAGTCTTCAATTTAGAAACTTCCCGTGCTCATGACAATTGACAATTGATGAACGCTTTAAAAACGCATACGGAAAACAAACAACATTCAGTTTGAAAGAATGAAACAAACACATTATCAAATGCACATCACATCACACACAACGACAACAACTAAAAAATAACAGTTTTTTTTTAAAATCACCATTAAAAACAATACCATACAAACAGAAATCAATAGTAAAATTAAAGTGTATTTTTAACTAGTGCCAATTAGTTGTGTCTGTTAGATTTTATAAGTGGGACTATACATTACTATACATTCTATACATTATTAAAGTAATAAACCGTGCAGTTTCCGTGCACCCGGTATATCCTAACTCGCTTTACCCTCTTGCAGCATGTAAAAACTTATTTAGCTTATTTCACATAAGCGTACTAAGCTTAGCCCCGAGTAAATAAGTAATTACGCTTATTTACCCGAAAGCGAGGTTTCATTAAAATTCTGGGAACGCAGAGTATAATATAAAGTCATTATGTAAATGTGAGCTTTTTGCGCGAACTTCGCCTGATTTGCGGACTCGCTCTAAATAAGCCCGGATTTTATGTGATGTGTCGGTCATTTGAAATTAATGCGATGCAGTTATGCTGTGACAGCGACAAAAATATGCGATGAAGCCATTTTGAATTAATTCTTTCGGGTATTTTTGAGTTGTAATGGTTTTTTGATTATATCTAATCATGTTTGATAAGATTCTGATATAATTGTGTACTCAACTTTTTTTTTCAAATCATAGACCATTTTTGCATTTTTTTTAAATTATTGTAGGGATGTGTTGTGGTTTTACGTTAACCCCTAAATCTATAGTCATCTCTTTATCTATACCTAACTAACCTGTTTTATTTTTTAAAAGATTCATCAACTTATATAACCAACTAACTAATTTGTCAATAGACTGTAGTCTGAATATTTTAATTAGTCAATCGGCTTATGATCTATCAAATATTTGTTATCAACAAGTTCTAGTTAAATTTATGTACTACTTACTTAAGTTTCGGCACTGCCTTGTCTTTCTGTATAATTACTGTTTATAAATACACTGTTTATTTAGTGACTGTTTGTCCCAAAATACATGAAAAAAAATTGAATTAAATATGGGTGATATTAAACTCAAAGATAATATATACCACTTTGAAAAAAAAACGACCGTCTCAAGTGGGGATCGAAGCACAGATTGGATATTAGTACTTAACCACTGCTCTCTCTGATAAAAAAATATAAAGTAATTCCTAATGGAGGGCACAGGCCCCATCTCAACTATTGCCTTACAACAATAACAATATTAATAAATGTATAAATAAATAAAAAATATATTGCCATAAAAAAGGCTTACTCTGCCTCCCCTTTTTTTCTAATATCCCGAATTACCATAAAAATGGCACTCTCCTTTGTGAATGTTAAAATGCCGCCATTACGCAGCTTAGATAATAGCGGCCGACCCTTTCAGCAAAAGGAAAACCCCATTCATCACCCGAAAATGTTACCCGTTCCTAATCTTTACATATAAATAGTATATACGTTGGACCCTGGAGGCTCGAGGTAAATGGAATATTCATAAAAACAGTCCGTTTACGACCTTGTAAAGGGCCGCATAAAAATTTAGAGGCAAAAAGCGTAGCCCTTTAGGCATGCTCTTGGGATGGGCCCAGAGTTCGTAATTGAATTTTTGCCTGGAGCCCGCAAAGGGCGGCTCTGCTTAATTTGCCGTACTCGGAAAAGGGTTGGACCGTGGCCCAAGCGTAAGCGGCAGCGGGAAGTCTCCTACACGCAAGACAGTTGACAGTAATCTTACTCTTACTAACTAATATTATAAAATACAAAAATAAACTAGCCTAAAACTAAAATATACTTACTCAAAAATAAAATGGTGTCCATGAGGAAGAAGCGAGAATGCTTGCATCGTTTTCTCGCTGAATGGCTGTATTCGAGCCAGCATTTATATTTTCTGAAATTAAAATTTTGTGCTATTTTCCCAAAAAGAAACTTTGCACTCGGTCCCCAAGGTACAAACGTTAAAAAAATGGAGCAAACACATAAAAAATATATATTATAAATGCTAAAGTATGAGTGTATGGATGTGTGTTTTTCAATCATGTCAGATTTGCTGAACGGATCTAGATGAAAATTAACAATAGAGATAGATTATAGTCTGGAATAGCACATAGGTTACTTTTTATCCCGAAAAATTTTACGATTCCCGTGGGATATAATATTCTAAGTTTGTAACTTATCCTTAATATGTGATATTATACTTACTGCTAGTTTCTAGTCAGGTGACAAAGCAATAGCTAAAATATTTCATTACGCTTACTCCTGACCCTTGCGTCAACTTCGAAGGCACAATATGTATTGTTGTAATCAAAAAGAAATATTCCATTTTTTATAGCGTAAGGGTTGTTTGGGGGTCTCCTTTTTCCACCTACGTGCTAAAATTTAATTCGGCCTTTCCGGATTATGTAAAAGGTCCACGTGTTAGGTACACATACTCTTTTTTATCTTTTGTTTAAATTTAAATTACTTTTTGTCGTTCGCGCGTAAAAAATAAATGAAATGAGTTTGAAACAAGTATTGTTACGGGCATTTTATTGTTTCGTTACATTTTATTGAGGTTTGATTTTTTTATGTGGTTTTTTCATGCCATAAACGATCAAAAATTTAAGGTACAAGATTAGTTAGTCCTTAAGAAATGTTCTTGCTTGGAAGCATAAAATTTAATTTTCAACTCTTGTCTCCATAGAGTTCGATCAAGGAGTACGTTAAATACCTACTTTTCAATAACGTCTTTAACTTTTTTCATTAAAGTGTATTTATCATGAGATGAATACTTATCGTCTAGATTGGCATAGATTTGCAAGAATATATAATTATTACTGTGTCCTTAAGTTGTTTTTTGAAGGAAATGGGATTTCGAAGACTTTTATAAATATCAAAGTTACCGTTGTCAAGATAACCATAACAATCAGATTAATTGCCCAAAAGTAAACACTCGAACGTGTAGACACAGTAGCACAAACATGGCATTTCCTTGGACGAGCCGGGCCAATGTTGACCCAAGGCAGTGGCGGGTTAATAAGTTTTATCCATTAGCCGTATTTGACCCGGTGTCCGATTATTGGGGTCTATAGACTCTAGACATGGGTCATGTGTAGAAGAACTACGATCATGGACTTAGGTTCTGGAAAGCAATCTCTCAGTTAGATTTCACAAAATGATTTTGAAACTTACCTATAGGTAGTTAATTGAGATTGTAGTTTAAGCAACAACCCTAGAAGTATCTTTCTTCTAGCGATTTTTCTCGTTCCTAGTTCTCGTTTATATTAAATAAATATCATAGTTTAAATCGAATCGAATGAGCCTAAACACGAAGGTTTAAGGCCAATGAAGAGTTTTACTACCTACCTCCTGACTCCATCATCAGATCAGCACGATGGTGTAAATTATTGTATTGTCATCCGAATTACAAAGTTTTAAATCGATACGTTAGTTAGAAGTAGGTTAAAAACTACTTCCAAGGTTTAATTAAAAGTTGCAAGTGAAGCTAATATGTGTGGTAAAAATATTGGAGCAGGTACTCATTACTCGTACCTATTACGAGCAAATTGATAAAATAGAAATTTAACAAAACAGCAAGTCAATATAGATGACTGTTCGCATATTACTCTTGACCCCAGCAGTAGCTAAAAACAAAAGCACGATTTTTTTAAAAACTTGTCTTAACTAATTTTTAGAAAGTGATTCTACCGCGCATGATGATAATATAATGGTAAACGTCGAAACCGCAAGAAAATATTAACTTCCCTCCAAATAGCCGATAAGTTGTGACGGGTTATTAAAAATAGGCTTTTTTTATTTATTTTATAAAACGGTTCCATTTAATTTGATAAATAAGTGATTCTACCGCGCATGATGATAATGTAGGAGTAAACGTCGAAACCGCAAGAAAAAATTAAATTCCCTACCAAATAGCCGATAAGTTGTGACGGGCTGTATATTAAAAATTGGCTTTTTTAAAATTTTATAAAACGGTTCCATTTATATTTGATAAATTTGAGCAGTACAATAAAGCCCTAAAAGGAAGTCAACTAATCAAATAAGTTTACTCTACAGTCAGTTTTTCATATCTTTTCGGATATTATAAATAGTTTTGGAATTACTTTTAAAAGACAAAAATAATAACCAACTATAGTAAATAATGTTAATCTTTCAACATAAAATTTTTCGTCAAAAGACATGCCGAGATTGTTCACAAGACGACTAACTTTTTTTTTCTTTGTCTATCAGGTAGAATATTAAAAAGTAGGGGGGGGGTTATGTTTTTTTTTTTTAATAATTTTTATTTGAAATGTCACATGACGTCACATCTTGATATAATTTTTACTTAGAAGTGACGTCACGAGCGGGCTCCCGAACTTTAAGACGCACTAACTTTGTCATTTTTTTGGTTGATTGTGATAAGTGGCCATTATTTTTTTGATAATCTCACTAACGGACAAAATATTTTTTTTACCCACTTGTCATTCCTTTAATCGACAAAATAACAAAAAAATTACTTCAAAACTGATTTTAGACAATTGCCATGTGCTAGCGCTGAGATACTTGATTGAGAACGATTATACATTCGGGAGTGTTAACTTATTGGATGCCGAGCGCGTAACTATAAAAATTATACTGTCTCTCGTTATGCTGGGCTAAGGGGTTAAGAATAATACTTTCGTATTTTAAAATGCGTATTATTTTCAACGGCCTACGCACAGGTAAATCCGACAGACAATAAGCTTTGTTTATCTCGTAATACCAAAAAAACGTCACTCAAACCATCTTATATTACGTTGGACCCGGCTCAAAATCTGTCGCACTCCTTCCCTTTTCCATTTTCAACCACCACCAGAAAATGATCCATCCCTCCCTTTTCGGTCCTAGATATTTCTGGTGGATGCGGGGTTCTAGTGTGAAGTCTGAAAGGTCTATGCTTTTTGGGCGGTTCGTTCGTTCAGCTTTGTATGACAGATGATTATCTACGGTCGACGTCAAAGTGAATAATTGGGCTTTAGTATACGCGGCCGGTTGGAAGAGTTTACGCTAGTTATGTGTGTACAATGGATGGTTTTGTTTTTATGTAATGTTTTGTTATATATTTTAAACGTTGGCAACTAGATAGCTGCCTGCCAGCCTGATGTCTGGGAAAGGCCTATGTTCAGCAGTGAACGCCCTAAGGCTGAAATTATGAACTAAATAGATACATACTCTTAATTGCACACCACTCAAACAGGAAAAAGTACACTTACACAACTAGGAAGTTGAATGAGCAACTTAGATATAGCTCTTACCACTTCCCATTTAAACATCAATGTAACTACCAACTATCAAACCGTATTATCTTTTCTCTTTTGTCTCGGGTCTGGGTGTTGTAGTACCGTCGATGTTTGATTTCTATAACACTAGTGCTTACGCTACTTATCACCAGAGTAATGTATCCAATATATGTAGTTCAGTATCTTTATTTATAGTCTTATTCTCTATAGATCACTTAGTACTCTTACGCATATTAAAAAGCTCTTAGCATATAAAAGAAGAACAATATTTCAGCACCTAAAAATAAGGTATTACCGTACGTTCGGTTGTCCATCGTCAAATGAAAAAAAACTTATACGCTATTCCCGTCACATTTTTCATAAACATGATGCAACTAATGAGAGTTGATTATTCATACCAGAGTTTCTAATTAAAATCTTTTATGTGACCCTCAACAAAAACAGAGAAGAAAACGCGTGCGTTTCCAAAATGGAGATACATAAACGGGGTGAAAATTAAAAATCTCCCTTGCAATTAATTCGGGCACGATTCTGAAATGGGTATTCGCGTATCAAAAATGTTGGCGCCTGTGGGGGGCTTAAGAAACGCCGAAATATGAGACCGCGGAAATAAAACCACGCCTCTCTGTTAAGGCGCAGACTGATCGTATTTTTTGGCCCTGTCGGAAATTGCCCAGTCAAATATACAATCTCATTTACACAACAGTCGTAATGTCTTCTATAGATTCTAGATAGACTTCGACCAGAGGCCCGATTCCCGTAATTTAACATTAGTCGCAATCCAGTGTCAATCCGCTTTCAGTAACATTACTATCTAAGAAGGTATTCTCGTAAACTTTAAATTTGACGTAAAATTATCGAAACGTTCGTAATGCGACTGAAAACGAAACAACAAAAAATAACATTGTGGTTTCTTCCATTTTCAGTCGCATCACGAGCTATAATTGCATTTTTTGGGTTTACAAGAATACCATTTTCGATAGTAGTGATGTTACTGGGAGCACATCGACACTGGATTTCGCAACATTGTTAAATTAAGGTAATTGGGTAATTAATTAAGGTAATTAAATAACTTAGCAACTTCTACGGTATTTTGTGTAAGTCCCAAAAAGCAGGTTAAAAAAGAGCAGTCTCTGGTGCAAACTGACTTTGTGAAAACACATAAATTTAATTTTCAATCGCATTTTACTTTATCGATAATACCTAGCCACCTAGATAGTGCTTAGATGTTCTTACTGAAGCTACAATTTATTGACTAGGACTTTAGTTGACTAAGTTAATTCAGTAAATGATTTTTCTATATTTGATCAAATCTTAGTATGATAAGAAGAAAAAATTATTTGTGTCATTTTTTTCTGAATAACACAAAGACCTTGATGATTTGTGTCTTGTCTGGCGCATGTAAATTTACAAATTCCGTCTAAATTTAACCTATAGACATTATATCTCCAAGAATCATACAGTGAATCCTTATTCCTACTGCAATAGCGTCGTCCACCTCATCTAACCGCACAAAAATTCCAAATTACCCGAAAAAATACAAAAAGACCGCGCATTAAAAATACCTAACCCGGGCTAGGCGGAGCGTGCTCTTAAGCGCCCCAAGTGGCGGGCGCTACCCCCCTCCCCACGCACATGCGTACATCGCCCCCCCTAAGCGCGTCCATTTTGTTTTTGCCCACTTTTTGCTAGCCTACTAGCTAATAGAGATAGTAATGAGAGCTTTTGTTTTGCGCAGTAATAGGGTATTAGAAGATGATGGGACCAATCGTTCCGGATGGTTAGGCAATTAGTAATTATTTAATTGCTGACTTGAAATGTATTTTTATAACGTGGTCATAGGTGACAATCGACATCTGGTTAGGTATATAAATGGTATTAACTTTAAGATATTACTATTTTAGTAAAGGTTTGTCATCATTTTTAATCGTTGTTATACTCCTTGCACTGTACCTAAGATCAACGCACTGTAAGCAGCAGCACTGAGCAGTTTAAAGACTTAAGGTCCCAGCTGCAACTTTTGCAAATTGCATTAAAAAAAACGACTTCCCATACCAAATTATCAAACGGCCGATTAAATATTTATAGAAATACAAAAAAAATGCATAATTTTAAAAGTCGTAGAAAAAAGTTGTTCACTATGATGTATAGAATATGTGGTTATAAGGTTATCCATGAGTTACGGGACGCCCTGAATACTGGGTGTACAAAAGAATAGGACACTCCTTAAAACCACGTCAGCTTATACAACAACTTTTTCTCTGGAAGCAACATCGAAATCAAAAATTTTTAGATGCTCCATACAAGCTAACGCGCTACCTCGATGATAATGTATGGAGCATCGGAAAAAAAAACACGATTTTGATGTAAACATTGTTGTATATGTCACGTGGTTTTAGGGAGTGTTCTATTCTTTTGTACTCCCTGTATAACAGAAACAATTTCACTCTATGTATTAATACTTTTGCTGTTTTCAGAATATCACCAGGTATCTGAGCATTCAAATACCACCACAAACTAATTATGTCATTGCAGACAAGAAGAAGACAGAAAGAGGTCACAAATTATGTAAGTAGGTATTTCATACCACCTTAAAAAATATTATTATATATATATAATAGGATATTGATATATTTAGCCTTAGTTTACCTACATTTAAAAAGAAATTACGCCTACTAATATCTACTAACAAGTAATTTTCTAAGTAGCAGTTACATATTTTTAAGATTTTTAAGATTTTTAAGTTAAGGGACGCCTTATGCTCCCAATCCCAACTATATTTGTTTGCGCTTTTCGTGGCAACCTGTAATTAAGGCCGCACCATCCCTTGTATCACCAATCTTCTAACTTTTAGCTTTTAAGGTGTATGATCTTGTTGGTTGTCCAAATAAATAAAATAAAAAAATAAAATAAAATTATTTAAAATACTTATCAAACAAAATCCTCAACAATTTCCAACGAGGACTCTCATAGTGCCGTTCCGGATTCATCTTTATAGCCTGTACTGTAATCCCGGCTTTTGTCTCTTTTTCTACACTAACTCATACTTATATCTCTCTTGCACCATTACCCGATGCAAACAAACCCTTTGTCCCGCCAAAACAATGTGCGCATACATAAACACTTATTTACTTCAGATAACGAACACAGCCTTGCAGGAAGCGAATTTATTTTACAAAATTTTCAAAAGAACTGCACTCAATCCTCGACCTTATTCTTTAGCTCATAAGGCGACAGACCCACGGATTACACGGCTAAATGATGACGCTAGTACCATGCAGAAGCGGCCATCCATCATCGTGACATTTCTATTTATCTTGATGAGGGGGCTTCCGATACTAATGGCCTTTTGTTTTTTTTTTCAACAACGTAGGTGTATTTAGGCGAAAGAAATGCCGCGTTCACTGTAAGGACCAAAATGCTGATGATGCCTATAGCTACGGCGATAGTTTTTTGTTTATTTCTAAGATAACAGATTACTGAATAAATACCTTAGAGCTTTTATTTTTCTACGGCGTAGATGCAGAGACGTATTCAGAGTCTCTTGACTAAATATTGTTATGATATATTGGACTCTGACCGTCTATTCACTATTCCTAGTCCTAAAAAAATATTATTCCATTTTTATTTTATAAGTAAGCTCTTATTTAAAAAGTAAACTATAACTCACATTTGCAAGTCGTGGCAGCCTGTAACTGAATCTACACTTAGCTCATATTTTAAACTTGTTACTTGTTAATTGTATCATTGGTGTAAGATTAATAGGTTGCTCCTATTAAATAAATAAATAATTCACTCACTACTCCAAGAAAACGGACTAATGCAGGCAATAAATGCATTATACCTATATATTTATTTTTTATTGAACGAGCGAAACAAGTTATTATTATTATTTTATTTATTTGTGCATCCAAAATGTTTTTCAAACTTCAGTTTATATTGATTAACTTCTTATTTTATTAAGTTCCGTATATTTTGATCATACTTAATCGTAAAGTTCATGTAATATAGATACTTATTACAAAAACAATATTTCTTTAAAACATTGATTACAAAACGCAATAAAAATCGCACAAAAATGAAATGGTTTAACGTCTGATTGTCTAAAGGACCACAATAATATACTAAAATGTGTGAAGTACATGGCCTTTAGATAAAACGTCTAAAGTTGAAGAGAGCTAACTGTACAATTGAATAATTGTGTATTTGACGTATATTCTGGAAGTTTCTAATAAATAAGAAATAGCAAAAGCAGTTTGTTCGTTTTTATATAGTGTAGGTTTTAATTATTTTCGATATTTTTTTCTTCATTTACAGTATGCCTTGTTTTTATCGTACATATTTTCTTTGATTCGTTTATTTATGCAATACAAGCTTTGCAATAATAACGGCTTCAATCACAAATTATTTATAGCCAACGAATAATAATGGATAGATTATGAGATGGATAGATAGATCTAAAAATATAACTTTACAAGGCATTTTAATCTGTATTACAATAATAACAGACTGAAAGAAAGCCAAAAATGATAAGCTGGAAGTTTGAGGAACATTTAATTTAATATTATTTTATTAGCATTAAACTTCACAAATAGTAACACAAATGTTTGTGTATGAAACAAACTTATTTATTTATTTGTTGATTAAGATACACCATCAACATATCATTTTGCTTTATGTTGCACAGTTTCAGTACGAATCAATGGGCTGGTTGCATATTTATACCTCTTATCTTCGGGTGTTGTAGTGCCGTCGTTGTTTCCGATTTCTATCATTAGTGATTTGGGTACTTCTCTTAGGATCAGAGCAATTTAAGTGATATTGTCCAATATTTATTTATTAAGCCACTTACTTCGTATTTATGGACTAATTTTTTTTAGATGTTTATACAGATGAAAAAACAAAATGTACTCGCACTTACAAATTCTACAGACTAAACAAAGACTATCTATTTCGACTTAGTTTTTTTACATGGTATTAAAAAAAACTAATCTCAGCTTTAAACTATAACAGCGTCAGCAGTCACAACTGCAGACAAACAAAACCGCATCAAACGGAAATCTTTGTTCAAACTGGGTTCAAAGCAATCCTTGAGATTAGCACACTATCGCCAACAAAACCATGGAGACTCATTCCATTGTAAATAGCTGCACACGTCATAACAATACATTTTACTATCGCGACTATATCACTAAGACAAATGAGAAATACACAATAGGTACCTATTTACCTAGCCTTGTCCCACAAAAGTGGCACCTTCTTTTATAAACGTCAGCAAACGTTCAAAAAAGGCCCGTATTTAAATTGCGTAAGGCAATTTTTAGCGCGGCAAATCTTTGGTTTCAGAACGCATACCCGCTTATTTTACATACTCTATGTTCCTAATTCAAATTCAATCTAATATTTGTCTTCTGTTGTTGCTTATAGGGTGGATTTTAGGTTGTTTTGTACAATGGTAGTTGCGTCGCTTTGCGTTGCCAGTGCCGGTCAAAATTTATTGTGCATAAATGTACCTCTGGCTAACCCGGAAGCTAGGGGGAGGGAGTAGGCTTAAAAATCGGGGTGAGGGACGAAGGGGTACGTTTTTAGCGCTCGCATCGCGTCGGCCTATTTGGGGTGTTGATGGCTGTCAGAGTCGGACTCAGGGCGTTAATACGGATTAGCAAAACATTTGTTTGTCTTAATAGAACATTACATACAAACCATAATTTTTTAAGATAAGTTTTAGCTCCTATTAACCTGAGCCAATAAATTTAATACATATTTTTATTTAATTATGCTAACAGGTATTACAAATGATATTCTAATCTAAACTTTTGTTGTTTTTAGGATCGAAAATCTTCGTTTGCAGTGTCGTTTCCTTGTTCAACCCGCAGGAATTCTAGCCAGCTGTAAAGAAAAAAATAGTGAATTGGTAATAAATGACATAAGAGTGGCTTCATATACTTGCATAGTAATGTAATTTTGCATGTCTAATACAATATTGATTGGTATAACAAGTCTTTAGTTTTAAACGTATTATGAAATATAGCTGTCACCTACATTATTTATAGAACATAATAATGGTAAAACAAAAAATAATACCAGAACACGGGAAAAGACGCTCAAATATTGCGATCCTCTAAATATTTATGATCATTGGATTTTGCTAACTAATTTGGGTTTCTACTAATTGTAATCAACTTAACGGGTTATTTATTAGTCTTATTTTTCTGGTAAATTCCATGTTTTAAAAAAAAGTAGGCGTTTGTGTTTGGTTCTAGTAATTTTACACTACAGTGATATAAAGATGTGACGTGATATAAATTAAAAACAGAACAGCTGGGTTATGGCAAGGTACAGTGATTTTTTCGAGATTGGTTGCAATTTTAATGTAGTAATAGTAGCTATTTTTTTAATGATTTGATATTCATATTGAAATTCTTGTTTACTAATCTAATTATCTATCTACTGTTAGCGGGGAATCGATTGCAGGGAACATCCCTATAAGCAGTTCCCGACACTAGCCGTCAGCTGTCATCGGAGAGTACTTTTTCATGCGTCATAATTGTGCTTTCGCGCGTTTTCCGTATCAATATATTTTATTAAGTTAATATACCGTTTTTCATGGTATTTTTCAGGGTTGCGCTTCATTTGTATTAAAAACAAATAAACTAATTTTAAAAGGTATAACGCTCATTTAATATGATTTTTACTTGGACTAAATACCCTTGCTCTAACTTCATTTCATATAATTTTCATTCGTTATAACATTTACATTTTATAATAACATTTTGTATAAAGCTTACAAAATATAACAATCATTTTGTATACTGTACCGTACTGAGGCATAATTATCATTTCATATGATAATTAAGATTAAATCCGACTTGAGTAAAACTTGAGAAAAAGATCATCTAGGTTCGGTTAGGTTAGAACAGTGACCACATAAAGCGCGAAGCCGATTGAGCGGAGCGAGCGCAGCGAGCGAAGCGAGCGTGCCGCGGCAGCAGCGGCCGGAGAGCGCCAGATTGTAATTCTCGTTCTCAAACTTTGTTATTGTAAACTGTAAAGAAATTGCTTACTGTTGTGTACAATTATGCATGCTTGCGTTATTAGGGAACATAAATAAATTAAACAAAATATAGTTATTAGTTATATTTGATGAGCTTTATAACTTTTAATTGTTATTACAAGTGAGTGTTAGAGTAAATGATTGTTATATTTAATGATATTATAGAATGTAAGATTATATGAAACGTTCATTATATTAAGTGAGCTGTTATAAGAAAAAAGATTATGTTCAGTGAAATTATAGAATTAAATCGTTAAACTGATAATATTTAAGTATTTGAAACATTACACACTCATTTTTCAGTTTAGTTTAGATTTTAGAAATGGAAATGGCGTTTTGTTAAAACAATTGAGCGATCATAAAATTTAATCTGTCATATTTTTAATAACTTAATACCGGATCCAAGTCCGTCCCTGTAGCGCGTTTAACCCGCACCCAGTCAACCTCTACGCACGTCTCACTCGCACAAACTCCAAAAAGAACTCTCTGTCGCTTTCCACCCTTTGCTTAAATTATTGCACCTCAGTCCGCTCTCGCAAACTGGTCATATCTGTGCGCAATCCACGCAACCTATTATCAACCTTAAACTTTTCGTTTTAGAGTTCAAAGTTAAAAATAAAGAGACAAATTGTAGGAACAAATTTCTCCAAAGAACATACAGTTCTGTTGATCTGATATTCCATTAGATACTGATCTAACTTCTGTTTTTGGAGCAACTTATTTTGAACTCTATTCGCATTTAATTAAAATTTAAATTGCATTGATACTTAAATGGTAAAATTCGTCTTTTAAGAATCAAACGGCATCAGACGTGGACTGAGTGTAAAGGCGGCGGGCATTAAAAAGGCCACCCAGGGGGTGCTTAGGGGGTGGAAAAGTGGGTAGGGGTGGATAGTCGTTCACGGCTCGAGGGGAAAAGTCGCATTCCTCGGGCAACCTTAGACGCGGCAAGATGTGGGTTTTACTGCGAAGTTTAATTACCGTTTGGGCACTTTTTTACGGGAGTGAAGGCTTAAAATAAATATCCATGACAAGAGTCTTGCCAGTTATGTCAATAGATAGCTATTACTGAAATCGTTTAAGAAATATTCATTCGATTATTTATTGTTTTATTTGTATTTTTTTAAAAAGATTTATGAAAGTTTTAGAAAAAACATTCATATCATATTTTAGATATTAAGTAACTTTTGTTTGAGGATAATACTCTACAATCAGCTCACGTCAGCCTGCTGGACATAGGCCTCTCCCAATGTAGACCACTGAGCCCGATCCTTGGCTATTCTTCTCCATCCACTGCCAGCAGCCTAGCGTCGTTCCATCTTGTCGGAGGGCGCCCCACGCAACGCTTGCCTAGTCGCGGTCTCCATTCATGAACATTTCTACCTCAACGGTTATCGGTTCGGTAAAATTATACTTCTGTTATATTTTTTTAAGGATTTTGTCACTGGACCATAATCTATCTATATATAAAATAAAGTTGGGTTAGTTACACCATTTATAACTCGAGAACGGCTGCTCCGATTTTTATGATTTTTTATTTGTTGAATTTGTCTCCGCCCCGAATAGCAGAACTTTAAAAAACACGGAAATATTCACAATAAAAATTGTTTATAGGGGCAGTATGAAGTTCGACTGCTAGTTATATATATTTTGTCACTATATGAATTATATTTTCACGCATAAAATAAGAACTCTCAATACGAGATCGTGATTTCGGTATCTGATTAAACGGCAGTTCCATAACATGAATTAATTGATCTACTATTATAGACTCTTTGATTTAAGAGGAATATTAACAATGAACTGTGGCTAGACTCGAACCCGCGCTAGTGATTCTAAACTATCGATTCTTTCACTATCGATAGTTCATACTGATAATAAGCTAGAATTCGTAAATAAATAGTATGGATATACTATTAATAGCACAAAATGTGGTCAAAAGTACTTACCGTCGATAACTTGCAGTACTTCAAAAAATGCTCCTTAATCCGTATATTATTTCAGGTAAATTAATTACCCGTTATCATCGAGATAACGCTTAGTTATCTCGATTAGTTTATGTTTGTCTGAAACAACTAAAAAAAACATAATTTCGATGCTCCCAATAAAAGTTGTTGTATATCAGTGGCATGGTTTTAAGGAGTGTCTAATCATTTTATATACCTCGTAGAATAACGGTAGTCTTATCGATAAATCTACTATCGCAGGACATCACTAACCCATGCCTTGCATTTTTAATTCCGTTTCGATTATGGTGGTGAATATTTTGATCGTAAATTCATGGCGTCAATCGTCGCACACGGAACTGGCAAAAAGGTCAAAGGTCATGTCATTTATAAGGCTGCTTTAGTTCTTGCAATTCACAGAAAATCTAGACTTTTACCTGTTTTCATCATAATCAGAAAACATCAATTCACTGGATATAGACATTTCCTAATAAAACATCTGAGCGCCATCCTCGGCTATTCTTTCTTGCTGTCACCAGCTTTGGGTATAACATTGCTCCACCTTGCCGGAGGAGAATTCAAAGTAATTTTTTTGTTTTTTTTAGTAGAATTAGAATACTTTTTTTTAATTTCTAGCGTCTAAGTGCTAGCTAATACAATTATTAGCTAGCACTTAGGAAACTCCTCAATAGGAGTTTCCTTAAAATGTGTTTTTTATTAAAATTTTGATAATTTCGTTTGTATCTAAGTGTGCTAGAAGCAGTGTTGGGCATTAATCAATTAATTTGTCAATTATCTCGTTAATTGACTAAAAAAGTAATTGCAATTAAATTAATTACAATTAAATTAATCGCAACTAAACTTTTAATTGCACCTTGCAATTAAATTAATTTGATTAACATATGTCAATTGTAACTCACAATTAAAATAATTGCAATTATATTTTTTAGTTGTTTTATGAAACAATTAAAACTAACAATTAACTTTAAGTATCAAAACGAAATTAGTAAAAGATTTTGGAAAATTAAACTGTAAGACTCGGATATTTCAATCTCAGATAAAAACGGATGCTCCTCCGATGCACCAATGACTAAAGCAGAACTTTTGATGCTGCATTATTTTGCCGAGGAAAGCCAAGATTTGCAACTCCCCAATAGATATCCTGAGATTAAAAGTGTTTGTATTAAATACAACACACCTTTACCATCGTCAGCTGCAGTTGAACGTCTTTTTTCTTTTGCGACAATGACAAATTTGCCAAAGAGTCACTAACTATCAGACAGCATGTTCGAGAAGAGAGTGGTATTAAAATGTAATTTAAATTATAATTAATTGTTAATTGTAGTAAATCACAACTAACAATTAATTAATTGTTAATTGTTACTACTACAGTTAACAATTAAATAATTGTTAATTGTATTTTTCCACAATTACAATTGATTAATTGTTAGTTGTTGTGGTTATATATACCAATTAATCAATTGTTAATCTTTAATTGTTTTTGCAATTAAAATTTGCCCAACACTGGCTAGAAGATGCCTCTGGAAAAAGACATTTTATTATACCTCGTAACAAGGATGCCAATTCCTTATTTCTAGACCAAAAAAATTGGTGTGTTTTTTGGCGCATATTTATTTATCTGTCAGCGATAATCATATGCCTACTGTTTTTGATCACGACGGTTCTTAAACTACAAATAATCTTATTACCTTTAGAAGCTTAACGAATTACTATAATCAAAAATCCCATTCGAAGCTTATCGCAAAAGCTCGCAGGTGAGCACAAAAGCTCGGAGACGGCGCTATCAGATGAGCGTAATTTTTCATTACATTACCATAGGATAGTCATGCGAGCGTGAAGATAAAACGCGGTCCGACCACCCCGTACCAATGTGCGAGCGACGGAGAACGACAGCGACAAAAGTAATGTTTTTTTTTATTTAAAAAAATAACTGTATTATATTCTTTATTCAAAGAAAAACAAAGCCTGAATAAAAAGTAATCGAAGATTGGTTAAGTAGTTTAGGCACTACGAAGATACATGCGTAAATACAAACACACATACATAGACTACTAAAATCATAACATAACCCTTCTTTTTAGCTGTGCCTTAGTCGAGTAATAATAGAACTGATTAAGCTTACAAATTAGTCGAAACCTTCAAATTGCTCAAAAGGTGTTTTTTTTTTTCTTTGTTTTAATTGACAAGAAATTTTACTTAATTTTACGTATGTATTCAAATCTTATCGTCTGAGTTTAAAGTCGCATCTTATCGATCAAATAGTAAACGTTGATTTGTATTACTTTTCGATTGTAAAACTCACACTAGGTCCTCTGTTAACGAAGTCACCACTACCTTAACCCACCATCAGTGACGTATAGTTTATAAAATTCTCGTATTTTAGCTATTTTTTTTTCTAAATTTTTTTATTGTCTTGTGCTTTTTGGAGCTTTGGTAATACTTAGAGGTATATTTTTAACATTTTTTTTTGTAGCAAAAATAAGGTTAAGTATAATATTTTAAATAACTGTTAATGGCAGTACAAAATAATATTAAACATGAAATATTTTTGATAAAATACATAACTTTTGACACTTATTTAGACGTACATAAAAAACCACACAGATTTTAATTTTCCACTAAAAACACTATTAATTTTTAATTATTTTATATATATTTCTTTGTGTAATTGCTGGTGCTCAGTTATCTATTCCACGAATGACCTTACAAAAAGGGACGGATTTTTTCTGTCAAAAAATGTTATCTTACAATCACTATTAAAATTAAAATAATAAAATAAATCTGAGGCAAATAAAACGCCAGTTGTCAAAGAAGAAATAAGCAATTATCAGCCCTTTGTATGGAATAATAAATTTTGTCGAATCGGGATCTTTCAAGCAAGGCGAGCGACCGCACAGCTACGCCAAGCGGGCCTTCGATTTACTTCGTTATGAATGCTTCATAAACGGTAATTTTCATAGAAATCACAGAACAGTACAAATAGTTATTTCTGTATCGTTTCCCTTTTCTAAAATAAAAGCAAAAAAATTCAGTTCTAAAAAAACGATAACTTTGTAAAGTATTTCATAGTACCGGGAATTTGGGGTGTGAGATCCCTTAGGAAATTAATAGGAACCCAACGTACGCTTAACCTTTTGGCAACAAAGTTCGTACCCGTACCACTAGATGGCAGTCCAAGTCCATTTTACATATAATATTGAGATCACGTGATTTAACCGTTAATTTTACATAAACAAAAGTTGTATTGAGAATTTTTGTTAGTATTTCAATTTCCAATCTCTATTCAAAGTGTTAACTAAATATTATTAAAATAAAATTTTGTAAGTTTAATTGAACACATAATAAAATTTTTAGTTTAAATACACGATAAGCTTACTTTACGGCAGTAAAATTGGTGTAAAAGTTCGCCGCCATTTACAAAAATATTAGCTATTTATATCACAATTTTGATGATGGTAAAATTGAGAATAAAATTAACTTACTTTTTTAAGTTGTTTTCTATTAATAACCTCACACATATTTCATATATTTAAAGTTTTCAAATAAGTAATCAACGTACAGGTAAAATTTAATAAGGTCTCCTATCAGCGCAAACACCGTGAATATTAAAATCACCGGAGCGTTTCTAGGAAAACACGAAATTTTCATTAACACCGGATTTACATTCTAAAATGCGAACTTATGCAATCAGCTAACACACAAAACAAGTTGCCAACCGCCTAACAACTCTTGTAATTTGAGGCATTTAATATTAGTGCTGAAACTCTCTGATATATTTGAGAATGTGCTGAAAACTAAGCGAAATGAAACCGCGCACCCTGTTTATTAGTTTTAGTAAACGATAGTTAACTTTCGCGAGGTATATTTAATGTTGCTGGCAACTATTCCAGTAAATATTCGGAGTGAAGTTAATTAGTGGCATAGAAAATGATTGTTAAATGCTGAACTAAATATATTAGTTCTATTTACTTCTCCATTGTTATGGAAACGGTTATGCTCAGTGTTTCTTTGCAAGATCCAATCAGGAATGAGGAGATTCGTAAATGAACAAAAGTCACTGACATAGCCCGACGGATTAGCAAGCTGAAGTAGCAGTGGGCGGGGCACATAGCACGTAGAACTGACGGCCGATGTGGCACTAAAACTCTAGAATGGAGGCCACGTACCGGGGTACGCAGCGTAGAACATCCACCTTCAAGGTGAACAAACGACATGGTTAAGGGTGCAGGAAGCCGCTGGATGCAGGCCGCTTCAAACCGGCCAATCTGGAAGTCACTGGGGCAGGCCTATGTTCAGCAGTGGACGTCCTATGGCTGACATGATGGTGACTTCGTCATATATGTGTATAGATTGAATACGAACCTTGTACCTTAAATTCCCTCAAGATAACTTCACTTAATATGTCTACAAGTTTGAACTACGTTTTCTACAAAAAAAAAACATCATCAATATGTTAGCCTATAGCAGTTCACTGCTGGAGGTAAACCTCCCCCAAAAAGCGCCACAGAGCACAATGTCCCAACATTTTTCATCCATCTACTGCCAGCCATTTTCCTAAGGTCGTCGGTCCATTGAGCTGGGGGGCGTCCTACACTGTAGTTCCTTATCGGGGTTCGCTTTAAGCAAGTTCTTGGTTGCATGCAGCAAGTCTGATAAATAATTTTTGTACGAACTTGAAAACTGTATGTGTCATAATGAGTCACATAAGTTTATAATTTACTCGTCTTCTTCTTAATATATATATAATAATTTAAAACAACTTATTACTTACACTCTAAAGTAATACGTCGCTTCCCACATGTCCCCGTAGCCGCATCTCCATAGCAATTACAGAAGCACCGAATCTAATTTGGAAACTACTCTGGAATCCTGAAAGTTGCGAACTATTAAAACTTCCATCCACTAATTTCCAGACTCCGGAGTCTCACGCACCGCACTCTCATTTAGAGTTGCGTCGGCAGAAGTTGGAGCCCCGTATATAACCATTTGGTATAAAATACGGGCAAAGTGCAAAGTTAGACAGCGCTCCTATCCTTGGTGGCTATAATTTATGTGTGGCCAACTTATACGGAGGAGCGTTAGCAGAAAAACGTTCGAAAAAATTAAATCAGAATTATAACTAATTCTTACTGAGATAGAACAGCGACCCAAAATGAGTCTTTTTTTTTTAAACGCCACCACTCGCCAATAAAGATGACAACTATCTTTTATTCTTCGTCTATCAGGTACAATGTCAAAAATTATTGAAAACGAATAATTTTTTTCTTTTTTGACATAATCAAAATATACAGAGATATATTAATTTGAAATGTCGCATGACGTCACGTCTTGGTATAATTTTTACTTAGAAGTGACGTCACTCCCGAACTTTGACGCACTTTATCTTTTTATTGGTTGATTGACAAAACAAAAAATAAGGGACCATTATTTTTTGATACTCTAACTGTTACCCAGTTGTCATCCCTATTAGATAATAGCGCTAGAGCTTCATGTAGATACATGGAGCTCTAGCACAGGTTCTTCGCAACTTCGTCTCCCCAGCGCTGCAGCGGTGTACAGTCAACCGCAGGCCAACCTAACCAAAAAGTTAAAGGTCACTAAACTGAATGTCAACTTTAAGTCCTACACATTAAGACCAATATCAATTGAGAAAATTCGACTTTTTGTGGTAGGTTGACGAGCTATTGTCTGTACCTGGGACAACCCACCGGTGGTTGGATACTCAGTTGTCTCAAGTACGCTTGCTTCACCGCACGATTCTTCACTATTCTTTCCATTTGGCCGGGCCAGCAAAGTCTTTGAGCTTTCTTTTCGCCGATGATGTTTGACTCGACCCACGAGATCTTCTAATTCCAGATTATTCCTTCTCCTCCAGGTACCATCCTCTGTTTGTACCGGCTTCAGAATCTTCCTATAGATTTTCCTCTCAGCCACCAAGAGTTTGTATGATCTCTCCTTTGACACTCAAATGAGTATTAAGGTCTCGCAGCTGTACAAGAGAATTGGTCTGAGCGGTACATGAGACAGAATCATTAAAGTTGATAAAATCAAAGTGAATGAATGTACATTACACAAAAAACACCTAACTTATCCGTAATGGCAATTGTGGTAGTTACAGCAATGGCCAAACTACTAACGGAGTAGATAGAAATATATTTATGATCTAAGAGTTGGGACATGATAAAAACACCCTTGCCTGAGTAAACTATTTTTGACAGAAGCATTTTTTAAAGGTACGCGGCGAAACTGATTGTTTTCTGATAAAGAGCCTGGGCATTTAAATTTATTTAAATATTGGACAACATCACGTACATTGCTCTGATCTTAAGGTAAGTAGCACTAAAGCACTTGTGTTAAAAGAAATCAGAAACAACCACAGCACCTCAACACCCAGACCCGACACAACATTAAAAAAAAAAACTACATTGACCCGACCGAGAATCGAACTCGGGACCTCAGTTATAGCGACGGAGATCGGCATTGTGAGGCACTTACGTCTCAATATAACTCTATCCCACTAAGGGCCAATTTTTCAATCGCCAGATAACTTGATATTTTGACACAATTTCTATACGAAAACTGCCAAAAAAAAGAACGAACATCTTCTTCAAATAAAAGTTATCTGACTATTAAAAAAACGGCCCTTATGCTAGTAAATAACGATATAGATTATCCTTTTCAACTCAAATTTATTTGCGGGGCATATTTTTTGTTGACGGTACATCGGAGAGACGAGGCGCCGGCCGCGGTAATTGTACAAAAGTTCCGATCCTCAGCTATGGTGAATTTGTTCACGCTTCCTTACACTGGTCGGCACAGATGAGCGTTTAAACGCTGCGTTCCACACGCTGGCCTGAAGAACTGAAACAATATTTAAAATTGAAGCTCTGTCTCCCCTAAATGTCGTGATGAGGCATTTTATTGAGTTAGACAATACACACACAGTCTCACAGAAAGAAATCACCATCCTTGTTTTCTAGCTCATATAGCAAATTTATTCTAACCGGGAATTGAACTAGGAATCCTTTGTATTCAAGGGGGACCATCATGCACTACGTTAATCAGGTCTACAATATTGATTCGTGGTTGCGTGATTTCGTAGTATATTGTTTCGGGTAAGTTTTATTTCATGTAATCTGAATTAGTGGTGGCGTTGATTCGAGATGCAGTTATTCGCGTTCCATGTTTTGTGATGAGGTACCACACTACACTCATTATTAAGGTATTACGTATTAGTAAGTACCGAAGTGCCTTCTTTCCCCTCTGCATCACATTCCGCTACCTTTAATGGCGACATAGCACGGTGCTTAGACACTTAGAAATTTTACTGACGCATAGCCTGGGGGCAGCGCGGCCCCCTCGACACCAGCTCTCTGTCGACATGAGTATCGCGCACGAAATTTTTAAAATATCAATAGCCCCCTAGGGGCTGATTCTGGTGCTCAAATACAACCACTTTTTCTAAGGAACCAACAACAAAATCGCAAAAAAAAATTACATCCCCATACTACACCGCCGACCAGCTGACATCAGTTTGTATGGAGCACTGTTTTTTTTTTTAGATTTCGATGTTTGTCCCATAGGAAAAGTTGTTGTATCAGCCCCTATGGAGCTGTTGTTGTTTTAAAAATAACCCTGTATAAGAAAGCCTCTTACGTCACCGCCTCGAAACACGCGTACCTACCCACGGATATAACCAGGGTCCAAATCAAATTCTCGATGGTTCCACCGGGGCGGTGTGTCCTCACTCCGGGCGAGGCGAAGTTACGCCGGGGCGGGTCTTGCGGCTGCCAGTAATGAGTTGGGAGCCACCCTGTGAACAGATACACGCAGATAAGTCAGTATTTTGATACCTACCGAAAAACAATACTATAAGTAGGTATTTAAAACTGTTTAAAAGATAGAAAACGAAAAAAGAATCTAAAAAAGCTGATACAAAGTTTTTCTTAGTTATAACTAACAACCAGTTACATAGTTGCTTAAAATATTATAACATAAATTGATTGTTTTGATTGATTTTCATTGCATCATAACTGTGAAAGTAAATTTTATTTTAAAAAAATAAAACCGACTTCAAAACACTAAAATGCTAAAAATAATCCTAAGTGTTAGGATTATTTTTAGCATTTTAGTGTTTTAAAGTCGGTTTTTTTTTTTTAAATAAAATTTACTTATTTCATCTATTTTAAAGATAAATCCTAATCTGACTGCTGAACACCGATTTCATCCCCTATTTTCCAACCCTTAGGGGTGATTTTTATTTTGCAAACTTTTATCATAGCATCTTTGAAGTATAAGCTATTCAATAAAACAAAAATCATCAAAATCGGCTCATATTTGTCGAAGATAGGTAACAAGAACCACAACCAAAATATTATCTGGGTATATATTTGTTGATTTTCTCAAAAAGTTCTAAATCAATTTCGATAAAATTTATATGGGACCACCTCTGAAGTATGATCTACCAAACAAAAAAGAATCATTAAAATCGATTCATAATTGGCGGAGTAATCGCGTAACATACATACAAAAAAAAAAACATACAGTCGAATTGAGAAGCTCCTCCTTTTTTGAAGTCGGTTGAAAAGTAATAAAAATAAAATAAATGTAATTTTGTTACATGGGTATTATTCTAACCTAGCAAAAAACAAATTCTTTTGGTAAGCCCCGGTTCAATCCTTTGCGATAATTTTGACTGCAAGCACTGCAATCAATAGGAACAAATGAAATATTGCATCAGAATATTAAAGAAGAAAAAACAGACACGTGTCGCTTCTGATTTTTTCTCCCAAATCTATGAGCGAAGTTAAATTTTGGGTCCGCTCTCGAGACTACAGATATTTATCTGGCCGGCCCGGAGTTTTTTAATATAAATGTTCTTTGTTCGTGACGGGAGAAAGTTTTAATGAAAATTCAAATAAGGACAACTTTTAACCTTTTATTTTCATGTTTTTTCGGTTAGAAATTGTTTTGTTGTTTTAAGTACTTAAGTGAAACGATGGTATAACGGCTGGACAGGCATGGTTAAGTTTAATGGGTCCAGTAATATAAATACCTACTAAAATACTTACTCACTTTTCACAAACTACTGATAATCTTTTTCTTTATCTATAAGGTCAATCCCGGTTGCGTCCAAAGCCATTGCGAGCACAACAAACATCTATCCAGGGGCGTGCATTGGTTTCAGATGGGGGTAGGCTGTGAGTGAAAATTGAGTAAGTTTGCGTGAAACAGTAGGCGATCTCGCGGCAGCCTAACATTGGTTAAATTGCACAGTAACGGTCTAAGTTGCGCGCTTTAATAAGGAATAAGTATAGGTAGACGACAAAATGGTTACAGAATATTTATTGTTTATTGTTGAATACGTAATTAATAATTATGGTTTGCTGTTCTGTCGCTTTTTTATGAAGGTAGGCTCGAAGGGTATAATAGCCTATATGGGATGCACGCCCCTGCATCTATCTATCATAATATTTAGTTTTCTTAGCGCTTATAATATTTAGTTAGGTCTAAAAACTACCATAAAAATTGTTATTTGTTAATAAGTACTTATTTAAAACATTGTTTATCTATTTATATAAAGGAATCTCTATTTCCCTTGGTCATCGCATCACGAGTGAACGGATGGCACAATTTCGCAAATTTTTTTTTGTTGCGTTAATCATAGTCAGGAGAAGGTTCTTTTGAATAAAAAATGTAAGAAAGTTGCGCAGAGATTCCTTTACGATCAAACTAAAGATCACGCGAACGAAGTCGCGGGCAACAGCTATTTGTTACAAAAAAAAAACTCTTGGTCAATATAATTTGACTCAACTTCACAAGATCATTTTTCAACCTAATCCTAAGGTTTAATTAATTATTATTAATAATTATTAATTTTATATTGAGAGGGTAAAACTGGTAATTTACTTTACGTCCCGTATCGATTCAAAGCCGAAGTATTTGCCCAGGCCTCTCATATTTCGTCAACAACCCTGCTGAAGGATACCGTAATGACGTACCTTATTTGCGGGCCCTATTTACCCTCAGGGACCAGGCCTCGGCAAATAAAGCCTTTTTTATTTGGTCTACGCCAGCATTTTAATCAAGTGACCTCGGCACTTAATTACTTAACAGGATTACGTATATGTAAGTTGAGGGCGTTTTTAATTAGCTGAAGGCTTGCCAAGTGTCGGCGCTGACTGGACTAAGCGTGTAGTTTAAGTAGCAAGTAATTACTGGAATTCATTGGTGTGCAAAATTTTAATCAGCTATTTTCTGTCTGTTTATTCCGGGTAACACTAAGTTTTACAAAACCATTTTGGTTCTATAAGCTACTAATTGTATCTTTCTGTAAACACTAACTGTACTTCCTTGTATGGTTTGCAATAAAGAGTAATATCTTAACTTACTTCAAACTAATAATAAAATATGTTACTCGGGCGCACAAAAACTCACCAAAGATTATCACAATCGGATAGACTATGGGACAATCAATCAAACAAACAATAAAGTACTTTATGATACGTACCTAGTGAAAAACCGAATGAATTAAATATAATGAGACTAAACACGTGTCATTTATTATCTTCAAGATAAAAGAGAGATTATGTTCAAAATATAAGAAACTTTAGAATAACAACGATCGATTCCAGCATAGTACCTACTTTCAATGAATCCCAAAACTCATTATCGCCAAAATTACATTTCCCAAATACGGCCGATCGTCAAAATGGAGGCCGTAAAATGAGCCGCCATTTTGCCTTCGACCTTTTCCCTCGCAAAATTAAAATTCTCAAACAGTCCGCACTTTGAAAAAGATATATGAGGGTGTTCTTTCATCTTCCCTGCTGGTAACCTTATCCGCGGCTGGGGCCGGCGCTGCCAACCGCGCAAACAGAACGGACAATTGAGCTGAGGGTGTTCGTTTTTTAAAAAAAATATCGAACATTAGCGGTTGTGACGATGACGTTTTCTGATTTACGCGCGATTGGGTTGAGGTCGTATTCCGATTGGGACTTCTTAGTTTTTATAAAAACACAGTTCTTTTTAATCATGCTTTTCGAGGGCAACGTTATTATGACAAACACTATAATTATACCTATACATACATTTACGAGTATTACACTTCTAATAGATTTGATTAACAATAATCTTTGTAAGTAGTCCAGTAACTGGCCATCATTATAGTTTTTCTAACTCTAACTTAAAATTGTTGTTCGTCTCTTGCCAGTTTGTCCAGCCCTTTATCCTCGTGTTTCAACAATTACTGTAACAAGCCCAAATTAAATAAAAAGTTAAATAAAATACTTTTTTGAATAACGACCCGCAAAAAAGTAATTTAAACTTTTACGTAAGTTGGCAGCACTGCTTGTGGGGGCTCCAAAAAGGGGTTGGTAAAGTCGGGTCTCGACCTCGGTGGTAATTTATGGGACTCTCGAGTCCGTGAAGTGCCCACCGAATATAAATCCTGGGTAAGACTTAAAATGTAAAATAAAAAACTTGTGTAAAATAAGAACGGGCTAAACCCAATGGCGAAGTCGCGGTGCTGGCCGTTTATTATAATAAAAGAATCCTGCTCCTTTGAATAAGAAGAAAATTATTTGATTTTAGAACGTGCTATCTTTTACTGGCAACAAACCTCGTCTTACTATATTCATAATCTAGGGCTGTAGTAGTGTGGTAAAAATACTTAAATAACAAAAAGTTTTACTTACATTACCCAGAAAAACGAAGAATAAGGTTCTGTATATAATTTTTATGATGAGTTAGCTAATAATGTTTCACAAAAAACCTGTCGTTTTTTACTGAAATGATAACTGAAACAAATGAACTTGCTCAAACGGAGGGACAAAGTCACGTTTGCCATTTTTCGTCTAAATAAAAGATGTTATGCCCGTAGTATATATTAGTATGCTTAAAATGTAATAAAAAAAACTCGCCGTAAGCGTGGCTATAAAGTGGGCATACATAACTAAAAGTAGGTGTATGGCCTAAAGATACGCGGAGCGTGTAGCGGGCGTTCAAACGTGGAGCTTACTATTTGCGCTGTCTCAAAGACACCTCTTGACAGGTGTGTTCAGTAGCGCTTAAAATATATAAATAAATATAAATATTCGCCAGACAACACACTTATGAAATTGTCATGGTCTCCTAGTAAGGAATTAACATCCTTGCGTTACCTACGAGGTTCCAGACAGTGAATTTTAGTAGAGGTGTCTGCCAACATACCTAGACCCAAACTAACCACCAAAAATATAAAAGTTCGTCTTCTGAATTGACTCGACCCAAGAATCGAACTCGGGATCGTTTGTGTTCAACAAAGTGAATTACAGCGCCACTATACTAGTCGGGTAGTATGAAAATCTATACTATGTCTCTAAGGTGCAGTTCCACAAACTTCTGGTTTAAAACCTCTTGTAACTTTAACACCTGTTAGTTTGATAGAAAATAATAAACTCATATTACTGTAATACAAATTAAGTAAATTGAGCTAATGGACCTTAAAATACCTTGTTGGATAAATTTTGAAGCGCCAATTTGTATCAGATCCAATTAAATTCTTCATCAATCAATCCACTGCACAAAGTTGCTTCAAATTACTTAGCCATCGCCATTTAAATAAATAGTAAATTAAATAGATTCGGGTTCAATTCCCGGTCGGGTCAATGTAGAAAAAAAACTTTTCTATATTGTCTCGGGTCTGGGTGTTGTGGTACCGTCGTTGTTTCTGATTTCTGTAACATAAGTGCTTTAGCTACTTACCACAGGATCAGAGCAATGTATGTGATGTTGTCCAATATTAAAAAAAAATAAAAAAAAGATTGTTTCCACAATCACATCAATTAGCTAGCCCCAAACTAAGCAAAGCTTGTACTATGGCGACTAGATAACGGATAAACATACTCATACGTTTATAAACATCCATGCCTTAGGTACAAATGCTCATGCTCTTCACACACCCCACCCCTTGCGGAATACGAACCCGCAACCGCTGGCTTTGTAGTCCGGAGCGCGAACCACCACCGACCACAGCCACACACACACCAGCGCGACACCAGAGCCCCAATTCCCGTAATTTGACAATAGTCGCAATCCGGTGTCGATCCGCTCCCAGTAACATTACGATCACAAACGGTATTCTCGTAAACTTTTAATTTAACGTAAAATTATCAAGACTATCCCAATACGACTGAAAATAGAGCAAAAAAAATACTAATTTTGGTTTCTTCCATTTTTAGTAGCATTACGAACTATAATTGCATTTTTTGGGTTTACGAGAATACCATTTGTGATCGTAATGTTACTGGGAGCGGATCGACACCGGATTGCGACTAATGTCAAATTACGGGAATTGGGCCTCTGATGGTCGTCAATTTAAATAAATATTGCTATTCTTACCTATTATTAGTATAAGCTTTGCTTGTTTAGTGATTGGTGTGATTGTTAGGAGAATTAGAAGATTGATTTATTGCCAGCACAAGCGTTAACAAAGCTTGTAATACAAACCCGCTGCCGCCTGTCACTTGAACGCTCCGGGCGGCGTGACGTCGCACACAATCCTTCATTAAACGGACATGATCGCTGCGACAATTCGTGCGTGCGATAGCGGCGCCCTGCGAAGGGCCTGCTTTTTCACGTGTAAGCAGCCCGCCTAAAGTCATCCATTATGAAAATCTGTCAGCCCAATGGGTGCGCAATTATGTGAGGTTTTTTGTACGTCAATGATAAGTAGATATTAGCGGTAAAAATGTTGGTAGCTCTTTGGTCGAATTTTTGTTTTTGTAAAATCTGTATATGTGAGTCATCAGTTTGAACATGTTTTATCGGCATATCGTAGAAGTTACATAAATACTACATTTTTACTCCACAAACTACATAAGTATTATTTAGTATTATTAGTTTTTCAAAATAGGCTAATGGGTCATTACAATGCATTTCTAGATTTAGCGCTTTGCATGATCAACTACTTGAAAATTTTACACCAATTTTGTGGTGTCTGTTGAAAAACCCTTTTCGTTTATACTAAGTATCTTTCTAAAAAACATGGAGACCATTTATAATCTAAAGAGTATACCTAAAAGTGACTATTTTATTAGTAATTTTCTATTAGGGTATAAATCTACTGCTTAAAAAAAACATCTTTCACATTAAGGACATTAAAATCGCGAAAATAGGAACTTACATAAATAAATAACATATGTCCTTGCTATTCTTTATCATTTTTAAATACATAAAAAAATATAATCGGTGAAACTCCTAGAGTAGTGTTTGTGCGTTTTATCATCTCGCATATTTTGTTAATGAACAACGAAAAAGCCTCCATAATCCAAACGGGGCTGATACAGAACTCTTGTTAAAGTGAAGCCCGTCACAGCAGCGTTATCCCCATCAGCGCGCCTGAAATATCTTATGAAAGAATACGTAATGAGGACCACACACAGTATAGGCACAAGCAGTAACTAAACGCTGGCCGAAAATTTAAGGGTAGGAACTGACTGGCTACCAACCGGCAAAAGCAGCGTAGGACGTCCATCCATAAGGTGGACAGACGACCTGGCAAAGGTTGCAGGAAGCCGGAGCCGGCCAGAGGAAGAAAGTGAAGCGTACCGACTTAGAACGTGAAAGAAAAGCTCAAGAAAAATATATTTATAAAAGACCAATAGTTGTTCCTTAAAAAAGGTTAATAATCACTATGAAGTAGAGTCATGGGACGTCTCACTCGTTTCTCTCTCTTTCACACGTCTCACTGCTAAAAATAGGCCTCTCCTAGTGACTTCAAGATTGGCCGGTTGGAAGCTGCCTGCATCCAGCTTTCTGCAACATTCACCAGGTCGTCTGTCCACCTTGTGGGTGGACATCCTATGTTGCGCTTGCCCCTAAGTGGCCTCTATTTAAGAACCTTTCTGCCCCATTAGCCGTCAGTTCTACGTGCTATGCCCTGCCCACTGCCAAATCAGCTTGCTATTTCGTTAGGATATGTCAGGGACTTTTGTTCGTTAACGGATCATGTAATGTATATTGTTTGTCAAAAATATTTAAAATTTATACACTTTATTATTACTAAACAAAGAATTCACAAATAATCAACTTTCTGGTCTTAAATATGCACTGTGTCCGAGTGTTATAATTGATATAAATTTTACGGCGGCGTTCGCAAGGCTTGCGGCAGGACAAAAGGAATGATAAACAAGGGATCTCAGCCGATGACAGCGCTCCCCCCTCTAATATGCAAAATTTATAATTTTGCTATGGGCACGCTTTAAAAAGGTCGGAATATCTAGACAGATAAAATATAACTTTATACATTTGCTACTAACTTAATTGACTTTGTAACAGCAGTGTTGAAATTTTCAAACTTCACAGTTAGTAGCACTGTGCTTGTTTGCTGACACATTAGTATTCCATCTAATGACTATTTGTCAATTAAGGAATTTTCTTTATTTAGTTGTCACTCATCATCATCATCTTAGGATTTATATTTGTAAAAGATGTGTCCAAAACTATCCGTCAGATAAAGTAGCATTTATTATCTTCTCTTCTTTTTATACTAATATTTAAACTACATTTTCTTTTTTTATGTTTGCAGGCCTTAATATGTAGAAGTGATCGATTAAAGCCAGTTGCTAAGGGTTTAAATATTATTATGTCTTATATTGTTATTTTTCAACGATGGTTGATAATAATGGGTTCAACTTTTTATCAACTGTATTTAACAAAGCTTAAACCACGCTTGTATATCCCCAACTAGACTAAATTTAAAAGCAAACAAACTAAAAGTAAAACTAATTACCTAAATCAATTGTACCTTTGTAATTCAACCTCTAATTCAACTGAGTTCGAACTTAAAAATGCAGCATGCAAAACCGCACTGCGCACTAGACAATTGAATTAAAATAAATCTATTGAATTAACTGCACAGTGTCTATGCCACAAAGGAAGTGCTGGACTGTCTATTGGGTGTCCCGATCGTAACCTCTTTGCATCGGAACTTTTTAAATCTTTTTTGGACCCAAATTAAAGCAGGCTTGCTCTTGTTTCGTTGCCAGATAAGTAATAAAATCTTCTTTGTTTGGCAAAACGAGTAACTTGTTTTAATTATAAGAGTTCCTAAACATATGGATTTTTAACCAATAACAACTAACTACCATATATATAAATGTTCAAAATCATTATTGTCTACTTTATCCCTTAAATTCAATCACCCTGGCATAGTCTTGTGCTCATCCATGATATCTATCGAATTGGATAAGTAGTGGCCATTTGGTCATCATCATTATCATGTCAGCCTATAGCAGTCCACTGTTGGACGTAAGCTTCCCACAAAGCGCCAAAGAGCACGTCTCCCGCTTTTTTCATTCATCCACTGCCAGCCATCTTCCTAAGGTCGTCGGTCCATCGAGCCTTCGGTGGTACCACTTTATAATCGTAACTAATCTAAGCTCTCGTTTTTCTCCTAGTGAGAAACTATTAAATTTAGAATTGTGTGACTAAAATTAATTACCTTTTTGCGATATTAAAATCAAATCGGATTTATTTAGTCTTAAGGTATTGTACTTAAAATAGTACATATTTAATTTTCTTTTTGTGTCGTTATTTACACTGCCACCAGGTTGGATAACGCGTGTTTGCTTCGCCACAAGGTGGCGCTCGCGTCTTTTCTCCACCATTTTTAATTTGCGGCTACCGCGGGCACTCCGACGGTCGTGAGTTAAGTCCTTTTATTTTATGTTTTATACTTATTTTTGTTCGTTTATCAATATTGTGAATGTCGCCGATATACAGGGTGTACAAAAGAATATGACACTAACTAAAACTACCTAACTAGCTGCTGATATCAACAACTTTTACCATAGGAACATCGAAATCCTGTTTTTCTTCAGAGGTTTCATACATTATAGCGGTAGCGCCTCAGTTTGTATGGAGAATCTAAAAAATATTTAGATTTTATGTCGCTTTCATAGTAAAAGGTGAAAGTTGTTGTATATTAGCAAACGATCACGTTTCAAGGAGTGTCTTATTCTTCTGTACTCCCTGTCTATAAGTATGTGTAAAAAAAATATGACTTTAATTAAAATGTAGTTAGTTTAATAAACCCTTTTTTACTGTATTTTTTTTTCGTTCATCGATTTGTTACGTATATTTTATGACAAGGTACATAAGTTTCTTCTTGGTCTCATTCTAAAAGAAGTTCAGTAACCGATTCTAAACAACCAACGAACTTTGAGAATGCATTTTCAAAGTTCGTTGGTTCTGTAACAAGTTGTAATCAAATTCGAATTCTTCATTATTAAAATCATGAAATTGTTAATAATAGTTGGTTCAACTATGGCGAAATTAATTTGCTGTGGTTTAACTACTCTTCTTTTAATATCTTAAGAGCAAGTTCAGTAACCGATTCTAAATTCTAAACAACCAACGCATTTAGAAGTTCGTTAGTTCTGTAACAAATTGTACTACTCCTTCTTTCAATATCTTAAGTGCAATGTACTGATAGCGCACATTAGTGTAACACTTTTGAAACGACAACAATTAAATGACTATAAAACACGCTTTAATATTAGGGGACTCGTAAGAACGAATAAGATGAGCTCAATCTCGACGGTTAGTATCCATGGAAGAGTTCCACTATCTCCTCCTGGCTCAATGGTGTCAAATTATTTTTGTATTGTCATCCGAAAACCACATATTGACGAAATTTAACATTGATGATGATGATGCTTCCTTGGCCCCTCATCAGGGACATAGGGCTCGCAGAAGGGCTTTCCAATTTTGTCGATCCTGCGCAGCAACGTCCAGCTCCTCCCAGCTTAGACCAGTTGAAGCAGCCTCTTGTCCAACTGATCGCCGCCAAGTCAAGCAGGGGCGTCCTCGTTTTCTTTTGCCCGATGGTTGCCACTTTAGGCTCTGTTTTACAATGTGGCAGTCTGGTCTTCGGAAAATGTGCCCAATCCAACGCCATTTACGGCGCAGTATTTCTTCTCCTAACGGTTTTTGGCTCGTTAGCTCCCACAGCTTTCTGTTAGAAATTGTTCGTGGCCAATGAATCTTAAGTAAATTTAACATTCATACGACTAATAAAGTATCTATATTAACATAGAACTCTCTCTCATTTGATTGCATAGCTAGTTAGTTTAAAGTGAAAGCTAATAAAAAAAGGAGTTCAAAAAAGAGCGATGGAAGCAAGACTTCTGTTTTGGAATTTAGGTATTCTATGCTGTGGGTGGCAAAACTGGCAAAGCTTTGCTATTTCTTTGCCTACGCTTACCTCGTCGCTAGGTGTCGCTTGCGGCTTCTTTTTGCACTATTTTCAATTCCGAGGTGTTGCGGCGGACGCTCAGATGGCGAGGATTAAGCGCCGGTATAATTGGATCGTCGTCTGATAAATAGTAGTTTTTTGTCAGGATCTTATGTTTAAAACATTGTTTTTGTTGGTGGTTTGGCTGAAACTTAAATAGTCATTTTTATTTTATGTTCGGTTTGGTTGTATAGTATTTAGGTTACTTACAACCGTACTCAGAGATGTCAGTTAATTTTATTGGTAACTTGAGATACTAAAGTCGATACGATTAAGGACAATTATTAAATGAACAAAAATGTTAATCAAGACGTTACTGTTATTGGCGTCTCTGAGTGTGGCAGTAAGTGTTGGTAAATTTAATAGTTTAGTAGTAATATTTTAGTAAACTTTTTAAGTTAAGACGAAGCCACTGGCTCTTATGTATTTCAGTTTCACGTGAGATACATCTTATGGAATCATTATTATACATTTTATATGTTTCAATAAATTAATAATGAGTTATTGCAATACATGTTTAATTAATTTTGTAAATAGACAGTAAAAAAATTAAAACTCATGTTTTATATGATATTTTTATGGTCTATCTGTATGCCAAATTTTATCAAAATCTGTTGAGTAGTTTTTGCGTAAAAGAGTAACAAAGATCCATCCATTTCTCTTCACTCACGAACTATTTAATATTTTTTATATGTTATTGTTTTGTAAGTAAATAAAGATACAGTCAAGTAATAGTTAATTAGTTGGTTAAGTAGACGACCTCCGTAGCCGAGAGGCGAGCATACCGGACTTGATATTGCTATCTCTGAGGTCCCGGGTTCGATTCCCGGTGAGTCAATGTAGAAAAATTACTTTTCTATATCGTCTTGGGTCTGGGTGTTGTGGTACCGTCGTTGTTTCTGATTCCTGTAACACAAGTGATTTAGCTACTTTCCATAAGATCAGAGCAATGTACATATGTGATGTTGTCTAATATTTATTTATATTTAATTAAAGCTGAATTCGTTATCTAGAATCTATTTCGAAACAAGGAATCCAGCAAACAGGCGATAAATAGCCGAGTAAATAAATGCGAGCGGCGAAGTGGAGGCGCGCGGGCAGCTGCGGCAAATTGAACCGGCTTTCAATAGCATAGAACTTAAATTATATTTATTTATTTATTTAGACTTTATTGCACAGATAAAAAAATCATACAAAAGGTGGACTTAATGCCATGAGGCATTCTCTACCAGCCGACCATTAGGCTAAACAGAGACGTTTTGTAGGCGGTGCGATATAGGCGATACAAATTCAAATGAAAGGTAATTGCGAAATTATTTTTTAAAAGCATAAACTACATACAGTAAATAACGATATACATAAACTAAATACTATCATACATAGATTACATAGGCAAAATACATACGTAAATAAATATGACGACGATCATGAGACTACAATACCTAAGGTTTTAATTTATAAAGAAAATGAGCACGGGCAAGTTTCTTAAAAGAGTATTTACAAGGGGCTTGTTTGATGTTTTCGGGGAGAGAGTTCCAAAGCCGAATTGATTGAAGGAGAAAAGAGTTGGAAATAAAACCAGTGCGGTGAGAAGGAGTGGAGAGAGTCAGTTTATTAGAAGAACGCAAGTGACGGGAGTGCGTCGAACTAAGAAGAGTAAATTGGGATTTAAGATAAGAAGGTGAATTAGGATCATTAAATATCGAGAAAAGAGAGGATAAAATGACGTTGCGCCGAAGAGAGAGGGGAAGCCATTGAAGCTGCGAACGGTACATGGATATATGGTCAAATTATACATTAGATTGAAGGTTTTTCTTAAAAATATTTCAATGTGCAAAGCAAACACGAGAAGTAGGAACATCATCATCATCATCATTTTCGCCATAACACGTCCACTGCTGAACATAGGCCTCCCCCAGTGACTTCCAGACTAGCCGGTTGGAAGCGGCCTGCATCAATCGGCTTCCTGCACTAGGAACAATGACACTTATCGTATAAATGTAAATCATGCATTGGATGTTTGTTGCTCAATCACTTTCTAATTGCGGAACGGAATTAGCAGAAGTTTGGCAGACATTTAAACATTGATCTTCTTTTTAACACGTTTTTTTTGCCGTGAGATGGATTATTCATTTCTCTTTGACTTCTAAAAGTTACGCAGACAGAGTCGCGGGCAGAAGCTTGTATGAAATAATCCTTTTGGTACTAGATACAGATATTGTAAAGAAAACGAATAATGACCATTACTTCTGCAAAAAACACTGTTCGCTAAATGATGTAGTTCGCATTTTTTAAATAATATTGAAAAACAATACCACATCATCGTAGCGCAACGTAGTAGACTCGTAGCTATGACTACTACGATATGCTACGACAGTAATAAATCGTAGCATCACAGCTTTGTGTTTTTATTTGCGTCTTTTGTTCATGCAATGTTTATTGTAAGTAATATCATTTGTAAATTTAGCTCCATAAATCGTCAAAGTGGAATTATTGTAGTCCTGTTTTGTAACTACATACTGGGTATTTTTTAATTCACTAAAGCTCTGGAATGATTGCACTAGAACCATTCAAATGTATCAAAAAAGTTATAATTGCCCAACAAAATAGGTTTTCGCGATGTGAGTTTAGTGACAGATATTTTATGAATAGATATATTTATTTTAGAAATATATATTATAATGAAATACGTAACCTGTATTAATATTTATAGATTTTGAACGCTGACACATTATTGACGACCGTCTAGTGTAGTAATTCGCGGTCCGGACTGCAAAGCCAGGCGGTTGCGGGTTCGTATCCCGCAAGGGGCGAATATTTTATTTAATTTTATTTATTTATTCAAAGAAATATACAGCATTTATATCTCTTAGGTATAAGAATTATGTTATTAACACATTAGCCAGAGCAGTTTCCAACATTAAGATTTACATTGCAAATATATTAGTATATATTTGCAATATATATTAATATATTATATTCGACAAATATGAGCCGATTTTGATGATTTTTGTTTTATTGAATATCTTATACTTCAAAGATAATATGATAAAAGTTTGCAAAATAAAAATCACCACTAAGGGTAGGAAAATAGGGGATGAAATCGGTGTTCAGCAGTTAGATTAGGATTTATCACTAAAAATTGATGAAATAAGTAAATTTTATTAAAAAAATTAAACCGACTTCAAAACACTAAAATGCTAAAAATAATCCTAACACTTAAGTACCTAATCAGTTACTTTTGGAGTCAGTGCAAACAAAAACATTGAATCTCTCATCAGCTGGCACCGACACCAAAAGTAACTGATTAGGTACTTAAGTGTTAGGATTATTTTTAGCATTTTAGTGTTTTGAAGTCAGTTTTATTTTTTTTAATAAAATTTACTTATTATTTACTGAGTAAAACACGATTAAATAACTTATCCCAAAATTTCACACGTACCGAAGGCCGGCGCGCTTCGCGTACGTTTTCATACAAATGTGAAACGTGCGAATAAAAATATATGAAATCGCATACGCTAGCTAGCTAATGTGTGGGCTTCCATAGTATTTAGAGGATCCGGAGCGCTCGTCCGTTAACACACGACTCAAATTCATACGAAAGCGCGTCTAAAGTACGGCTAGCCTAATGCTTTTAAGCTATTGTTGTCTTAACCCTGCTCACACCTCTTGTCATACATGGTGTTCAAGCCGTACAATTTGACAAGTAAATCTTGGCAGTTAGTGTGCCAACAAAGGGCAGTGGCTCAATCTGCAGTAAGTACCGCCCGTTTAGCTTCTTAGGCCCAGTGTCCACGAAAGACGAGAGATGTGTTCTCAAACAAATGACAACTCAAGTGGATTGGAGCGGGCTTACAGCTTTAGTGGCTGTCGGGCTTCAAGGTGAGCGTTTGTAGACGAGCAATATTTTCAACAGCAACGTATTCCGACAATATTATGTCAATTTTTGCGACAAATTTCATCATCATCGTTACCAACCTTTTTTTTCGTTAACTGATGAATTTAAGCCTTTTCAAAAAATCTGAAGACAATTTTACGTTGAGTTATCGTTTGATTCAATCGCAGTGGATAGGATGGTAATGATGAAGTCTAAAGTAGAGGATTCTTACTTAGTTAATACGCTGTCTATTTTTCTCTTTCATAACCTATCTAATTAAACTTGAGCGAGTTCAGCCAGCCATCTTGACAATAGCTTACCGTCGACCTAGGAGATATTTAAATACTTTACTCTGGGTGCAAATTTCTTAGAGTATGTCTAATGTAGATAACTGCGACAATATTTCTCTTTCATTAACAAGCTGACGTCAGGCACGTACTTCTTACACCTACCTACCCACCCATGCATGGCCCTACCACAGTACCATCGGTAGGTAGGTACGTCAGAGGTACGATAGTTGTCCGGCAAGATAACCCGTTAAGGATGTTGTACAATCTCTCTCTCTCTCTCTCTCTTACATCAATTAAAAGTTGCTAACATAGCAGCTGATATTAATATCTCTAGGTATTGCTGACCAATTTGTGGTGAAATTGTTGCTAGTTTACACGCACCTTATCATTCCGTTTGAGCAGCAATGCACTGATGGACGGCGGCTATTTAAGTGGCTATTAGGACCAGTCACTTAGTATTTTTTTGTTCTGACTATTCTTCAATAGAATGTGACTTATAAACTCGACAATAAACTTTTTTTCACTTTGAAGTGGCTCAGACTTATGGAGTGGCTCAGATACTCGATACCGATTCTTTCTCTAAGCGATTTATAAAGTTGTTTTATTTGAGTGGAGCAGTACAATTTTATTATTTAAATAAAATGTAACAGGGATGTGTACAAGGATACTTATACTATCTAATACAATGAACAACTTTTACTATTGCTTTCTATTTGAATGTCGAAGTAAATAAAACACCTTACCATACAAAATAGTCATTTGCATAAATAATAATGGACGTAGAAAAAAACCTTGCTTGCCGGTACGCGGCCTCCATTCTAGAACCTTTCTGCCCCATGAGCCATCAGTTCTACGTGCTATGGGCCTCATAAGAAAACTCAAAGTTGCACAGCGTACTATGGAAAGGGCTATGCTCGTTGTTTCTTTGCGAGATCGAATCAGTCATAAGGAGATTCGTAAACGAACACAAGTCTCTGACATAGCCCAACGGATTAGCAATCTGAAGTGGCAGTGGGCGCCCCACATAGCACGTAGAACTGACGGCCGATGGGGCAAAAAAGGTTCTAGAATGGAGGCCACGTACCGGCAAGCGCAGCGTAGGACGTCCACCTACAAGGTGGACATACGACGTGGTAAAGGTTGCAGGAAGCCGCTGGATGCGGGCCGCTTTGAACCGGCCAATCTGGAAGTCACTGGGCTGGAGGCCTATGTTGAGCAGTGGACGTCCTATGGCTGAAATGATGATGATGATGAGTCGACTAACCTTATGTTTTAATTATTTTAAGTATTATACATAACAACTAGTAAGTACTTCAAGCAGAAAGCTTGCTATTTAAGTCACGTCAGACCTGTTTAGACTCAGCCGCGTCAGCCGCGCCCGTTAATGTTTTGCTGACTGTACTAACCATAGACGTAGAATGATTTAGATATGTTATTATTGTCATTTGACAGTTTCTGTTGGTTGTTTTCGCATTGTTAGGACAAGGTTTGTATTAAAAGAATAATTAGAAAAGTAATAAAAACACTATTCGGTAAGGTTTTATTTTATTTTTTTATAGGAATTTTGCTAAGTACAATGCATGCTACTGACAACGTCTGCCAGGAAAGCTAGTATATAATATCAGTAAGATTTACTACCATTACGTGGCCTCCATTCCAAAACTTTTCTGCACCATGTGCCGTCAGTTTTACGTGCTATGTACCTATATATGTTAGAATGGAGGCCACGTACCGGCGAGCGCAGCGTAGGACGTCTACCCCAAGGTCGACAGACGACCTGGTAGAGGTTGCAGGAAGCCCCTGTACTCAGGCTGCTTATAACCGGTCAATCTGTAAGTCACTGGGGTATGGCCTGTGTTCAACAGTGGGCATCATATAGCTGAAATGATGATGATAATGATTAGTAACAGTATTTGCTGCAGGCACAGACAGTAGGTCTAAAAATTTCTATGTACAGATGCATATCGTCATGTCTACTACATTCCCACGCCCAGCCAAGCCACCCAAGCTTTTAGACTTGCACAGCGAGCGTCTAAACTTTAAGCTCGACTCATATATAATTCTAAACGTAGCTTTTGTGCCGTCGGGAAATAGCCGAGAGTTCCCGTAAATAATTTAACCAGTGCTAGTTAACTGAGACTGAGTTAAATGCGGATCGCCAAGATTATTATGCGGGTTCGTACGTTTTAATTATTCATCGGAGTGGAGGTATGATGAGTTCTGATTTGGTTGGAGATTTTTGAGCTTTTACTCATATTTAACAAGTAAGCCATTTATACTAGTTCAAGCCCGCGAATTTTCCTGTGTAGACTTTAGAATTAAACCAAAAGCTAGTAAGTTTCTTTACGTAGGTATGTAGTCCACATCAAGCAGACACCCTATAGACACAGTACGTATATAGTAAAACTAAAGCAGTACCGAAACTAGGCCTATTTGTTGAAATAAATACCTACACTCCAATAAGTCGTTGGGTCGTTTTAATTTTTGTAAATTAAAAGCAAATTTTTATAAAAAAAATAACCGACTTCAAAAACTTGCTTACCTACCACCTTTATCCTCAGATCAGTTTGATGGTACCATTTTCACTAGAATCATTTATGAAAAATTGATTTGTCGACCATGACGAAGCTCGTAAAATACTATGGTGGCCATCAATGGTCTCCTTCATCAGTTCCACTTCAGAAAATGATACTTTCTAAATGCAAATGCTCGACTTGTTGTTGAATATATTAAAATCGCTATATGTATACCTATAATATTTTAGGAGTTCCCTCAATTCCTCATGGATCCCATCATCAGAATTTACGTTTTTTTAAAAACTGGACCAATCTGTAACTATACCGTTTTAATTGAGACAAGAATTGTTCAATTCAGTTCATTAATGGCGGAGTTCAGAGGTCACAAACATTTTTGAAAAAAAAAATTTGAAGTCGCTTGAAATTGTTTTTTGTTTAGTAAGCATTCTATCTCCGTGTAACGTGTCGGCGATTCAACAAACCTAGCAACCATAAAACCGGAGACGAGCAATACCCTGCAAGAAAAATCGCTGAGGCTAGATACATAAGCTCTATTGAGTACGAGGACGCTCAAAGCGCGGTGTAACCCGTATAACCCAGCACAGGGTGAATTAAACTGACACCCGGTTTTTTTTCTTCTGTAAAACATAAGTTAATTCTGATTCATTGATGGGTGACTCCCATATGTGCATGTTTTTTTTTATAATTACTAATATTAAATATAATCACAACTTTTCAATTCTCATCAATTTGTATCGTAAGAACTTAGAATCCTACTTATTTTGAAACTGTGTCAAAACAAAACCTACTTTAAGCTATTACATAATTATTAGGAGTAAGGTATAAAATTGTAGATCTCCATCTACTTATTATTGTATTGTTAGTAATTGTTTTTGTGTAAATATTTTTATGTTGAATAAGCACTAACCTACTTTTACGAGTATTAATAGATTATTAGGTACAAGCAAAACGATTGCTTAGTGTAGATACCAACTTTATAATTATTAGATTATACTCAATTACTTAAGTTTTCATGTATATTAATGCTAAGTTTTATACAGAATAAATTTTATCTTATCTTATCAATTCTATAGAGATAATCGCAAAGCGTGATAACTGAAGATCGTCTCGGCTCGGCAGTACTCGACACCCGTGACTGACAGCACTGCGACGACCGCTTTGGGCTCTAGGTGAGGTGTACGTTATTTCGAACGTTTATAGGTACTACCTTACTGTAAAGAATATTATACGGTGTTATAGAACTGACAAGTGATTTTTCACTTAATCTAAGTATGAGTTGTCAGTCTTGACAACTCTCGCCCTACAAGACGTCAGTGATGAAATAAGAAAATAAATGACATTTCTCCCTAATACAGTATGGTTGTAAGACTAAACATTCTGCGAATCTGGTAGAACTACAAACACTTCATCGAAAATATCAACTAGTGACAGAACTTGTTCTTTTATTAATCTGTGAGTGCAAGCAAGCCCGTTATTAAATAATTGATTATAATTATTAATCGATAATTGACCCATGAATATTTACGAAATTGTTCTTAACATAATATCTTTGTAACCTAGCCTAAGTATCATTTAACTCAGATGTCATATTTATACATAGTTTAATTTACATTATACTAAGCGGCCCATACAATAATAAATATTAAATATCAGGTTATTTTGAAATTTGTACATGGAGCCGTTGTGGTAGTGTCAACCGGTATTCTTCCACGGAAGCGACGGTAGACCACACCCTTTAGCCAGAATTTCTCCTTCAGGAAGGTGCCCAGCTAGCTCGTCTGTACTAACACATGAAAAGCTTTAAAAATTGCATTTTGTCACGACTCCAAAGGAGCAACTCTCGATTCAAGATTAGTCTTCATCTTAATGTGCTCTATCATGTCCTGCTTCTTGATGGTATAGTGCAGGCGAGACAGGTACAGAGCCAAGAGAGGTACATTAAATGAATTATTATGTAAGATCATAATTGTTATTATGTAACAATAATTTGTTATTGATATCGAGAAAACAATATTAAGAGAGAATGCACTCTCTAATTATTATATACAATTATAACAAAAATGTGCCCCCGAAAAACCCCAGCACGGCACTAAACTTGTTAGCAAATCTGCGAAATCTCTTAGCCTGCTATCGAGTTACGATGTACTAAATCCCGTATTTACAGTACTAACACAGCGTCTAGAATCCAGATAAATACAATTATTCTAACTGTCACTTACAAACGGCTACGACCGTTGATGGAGTCGCTGAGGAGATTACTAGTTAACTAAGACGAGGTATCTAGATAAATACAATTATTCTCGGCACGTTACCGCATCGTGCTACGGCGTCCGTGTGCCTTGTAAAGTTCCGGTTCAATTAACGGTGCGTACACTACCTCTCTAGAGATGTACCGCAAGACAGTGAAGAGGAAAAAACAGGGACAATGAAATTTCTGGGTAAAGAAATAAAAAATAAAAAATGCCATGCCACGCCATGCCGTTGACTGTGACAGTATTAGATAAGCTAAAGCAGTACCGAAACTAGGCCTATTTATTGACATAAATACCAACAAACCAATTTATTGGTCGTTCATCATTTCAGCCATGGACGTCCACTGCTGAACACAGGCCTCCCCCAATGACTTTCATCGGGGGGATTGCCAATACTCGCCACGCTTGGCAGGCGGGTTGGCGACGGCCGTCCCCACACGGCGCATATTGGTCGTTAGGGCCTTTTGATTTTTGTAAATTAAAATAGTTTTTTGTTTAGTAAGCATTCTATAGAGATAATCGCAACTAACAATTTGTCTCGGCTCGGCAGTATTCAGCACCTGCGACTGCCAGCACCGCTTTAGGCTGTTGAGGTGTGCTTCTCTGTGTGTACCTTACTGTCTGATGTGACCTCTATAAACTAACTTCATAATACGAAGTATAGAGACGCAGTACTTACGGTGCAAAGAAGCAATGTAATGTGAAGCTGAGTGATGTAGCCAAGGTAAGTTGCCAGATTGTTTTTTTTTCTGATTTTGTGGAAAAGTGTTTGATGAAAAGATTTAGTGAGGGAAAGTTTTGCTGACGAAAAACCTCAGTTACGACTTATATTACAAACTATAATGTGTGTGTATGTAACCGCGTATAAGAGATTGCAATAAGTGATAATTATACCTCCCAGCGGTTTCGCGACCGCCTGTCGGAAGCCGTATGTCAACATCCGAACGGTTTCGACACCGCTGGGCGGAAGTACGCGCCAGAACCGGTTTTGGACCATATTTCGTGTTCTTTGACTCATTAATCCCTACTTTAAGCTATTGCAACATGTTCTAGGACAGTATAACCCCTTATTTTTTACGTTACATGACATAAAACTTTGACATATAGACCATTTTATCCACAAAATCGGAGGTAGGGCCATTTTTTACGAAACTTTAAATCGTTATTTCTGTAAAATTATTGTATGTAGGTGTATAGTTTTAATTGCGTATCTTGTTGTGTTATAGAGAAACATTTAATAAAAACCGCTACTCATGGCATTTATTTCGTTCTTATTTAATACAAATAGTGGTCAAACTACTATTTTCAACTTAAACGAGTTTTACTAAATTTACATAGTTTACTATTATCTGCGTGTAATAGACATTTATATAGCAAATTTATCGGAGATAACGTTTCAATAATTAGATTTAGCACTTTACATACAAAAATATATGATAAATCGTATAAATAGTCGGGCAGTCGCGCCGGCGACACAGGCGGTTTCGCGACCGCCTGGCGGTAAAACCTTTAGGGCTTAGTCCAAGATGGCGGACAATGACTTTTGAAAGGAGGTTAATTATAAGTTTTTTGCAGTATAGTAGCTTTATAGTTTATTATAATAAAAATATAAGCTTAAAATGTTTTTTTTTTCTTGTAATAATTTTTGAGGTAGCAATAAATGGCTGTGTTATTATTTTTGAGATCGTACCTTAGCAAATCTGTTCTAAAACAGTTGAAAATGTAGAAGTTAGACAAAGTGCAATCGTGATGGATGCGGCTCAGCTGCAGTCTGGGCGGTAATTGCGCGCCTCCGGGGTGCAGTGGTAAGAACACACCCTCGATACATTATTTACTTGAGTTTTTCCCTCTTTGCTGCAGCCAAGTTAAATAAAAATAAACAAGTGGTAGACTAAAACACAAAACACTTCATTCATAGACGCAAGGTAGTAACCTAAGTTAAATTTTTCTTTCATTGCTTTTGTATAATTTGGTATAATTAATTATATAAATTGAAATACTGTCTTTGGTATATATATACGAGACAAATATGCCTACCTATTAATTTGTTTAATTAGCAAGTAATGAGAATTAAAATGAATTTGATTAAAATACGTATTGCTCATTAAAACGTTTCTTTATTTTTACTTACTTTAGAAACGTACTTTTTATGAATATTTTCCAAGTATATTTTCAATTGAAGGACGAGGTCTGGCTGTGTTAGAAGACGCCTTTGGCAAAGTAGATTGTCTGTTTCTTCGTAACACAGGGAGGTTAACAGTCTAAACTTTTTGATTATTTTTGGGTACTGACAGCACTCTCGATACGAAGTTATAACCTTTCACAATAAAATCTAAGTTTAGAGATGTACTTAGTAAATTGCAAGATAAGTTGTTGTGTAAATTTAAAGAACGTATACTTATTTTTAAAAGAGAATCATTCTCATGGAACACCTTTTTTGTTAGGGTTAAAAAAATTAGTTAATTAGATAAAAATATCTCATTCCGACACAGAGAAAACCTTTTGAATTAATTTTACACGATCAATCCATAAAGCGGTTCACTACCCAACTAATTGAACAAACCTAATCAATTTCCCCGACTTCAGCATTCTACCGCTCTAATTAACGCCTTACTCAGTAAACACTCCGAATCGGACCAGCTAAAAAACATCGCAATCTCTCGAGCGAAACATGACGACCCGATTGAATCAATTTAAACTCGAAATCTCATCTAGTAGGGTCCGTCCCTAATTATGCCTGCGGAAGGACTGGGGCACAAAAGACCCCAAACTTAACCTTGCACTCAAAAAACCCAACTCACAATCGAATTTAGCCTCTATTCTTATAGTCGTAGAGAAGTTATGTCAGCGTCAAATTTTTCACAAAATATCAAGACAATGTTGGTGTAGGTGTAATCGTCTGTTTCGGCCGGGTGGGGAGTAAGGGTGTCCAAAATGGCGGCCGTAAGATTTTGTTCGGTTATATTAATTAAATCTTCGTAATTTATAGCCGGCTCGTGTAGCATGTGCTGTTGGTGATTTATGAATTTTGCTTAAACCCTGTTTAGGTATGGCTAGGTATTTGATTATGATTAAGGTAACTATGTGTATAAGTAAATAATGTAGGTAAGTTTTGATGCTAAATCTGTCAATTTTGTTGTTAGAGCGATATTTTCTTTCTCTTCTTCATTTCGTGTCGACTCAGGCTTTCATGTATGTAAGAACCAAAACTCAGCCACCGATATAGCACTATTGGTGGCCTTGTAGAGATCCTCGCGCGAGCAGGTGTAGGGACACGCAGGGCATGACAATAGATGTGCTGATTGTCTGGAGGGAAATACCACATAGACGTGCGCTCTCCAAGCTGTAGCCCCCCTGCTGTGCATGTTCTCCTTGCTTCTTTGGTTTGTTTTATTTTCTTTTATTTACAGTAAGAACTAATATCCTTCTTGTATATTGTGTAATTTTTAAGATAAGGTACTCTTGTAATCAGTTTCTAAAACACAGGAAACTGAACAAAAACCATTTACATGTCGAAAAATATTTTTATCTGAGAGAAGCTGGATTCCATAATCCGGTATCAACAACCTCTGAGAGAAATCGTTTTTTAACAAGTCTGAATCTAAAGAACAAGTCTCGTTATGCGAATTGCCATCTTTAAGGCTAAGTGTCAATGGGCCGGGCGTATTTGTCGTAGAACCGATAACCAATGGGGTAGACGTGTCCCAGAGTGGAGACGCGACAAGTCGAAGGCAGCGTAGGGCGCCCTTCGACAAGGTTGAACGATGACATACGTAAAGAATAGCAGCAGAAAATTAGGCTCAGTGGCGTGCTTTAGGACAGGCCTATGTCTAGCAGTTGACCGAAGTGGGCTGACTAATATAGAGCTATACCTCTCCAATGGGGTAGACGTGTTCTCAAGCGGAGACCGCGACTAGGCAAGCGCAGCGTATGGTGCCTTCCGACAAGTGGAAGCGATGACATACGCACAGCTGTTGGCAAAGAATAAGATAAGAGCCTGTTCAAGTGTGTATCTTGTGTTTATTATACTTTTTACGATACCTATGTAAGATCTATTTGTGAAAACTTTTTTGGCAAATGTATAGTTTAATTGGTTTGTTTATATGGGTTACTAGCTGACCCAGCAAACGTTGTTTTGCCATATAAATAATTTATCGACCGGGGATGAATAATGATTAAATTACTAAAATGGCTATTAAAAAATAGGGGTTGGTGATAAAAGGGTAAAAATTTATAGTTGTATGTATTTTTTAATGCGACATAATAAAAAAATAAAGAAATAAAAAAACTGTCTAAAAATTAAAGAAAAATGTTAAGGATGGACAACCCTTATCACTAAGGGGTATGAAAAATAGATGTTAACCGATTCTCAGACCTACTCAATATGCTCACAAAATTTCATGAGAATCGGTCAAGCCGTTTCGGAGGAGTACGGGAACGAACATTGTGACACGAGAATTTTATATATAAGATAAAACTGCTGCTTGTTTTCCTAATAAATAAAATAAAAATAAAATAACAGCAGAGAATCGGGCTCAGCAGCGCGCATTGGGATTGGGAGAGGTCTATGTCCAGCAGTGGACCGAAATGGTGATGATGTGGTGATGAATATAGGGCAAACTTATGCAATTTAAGGCGTTTTATCAGAATACATATAGAATTTGTCCAAGCAATTTCGTAAGAGACAAACACATCCAGAGTCCAGCCATGTACTCGCAACGTAATTATAAAAACTCTTTTGAACTAACCTCGCTGAGCGGGTAAAAAATTAGGGCATCCCAACTCTCCAGTGGCCCTTCTCCCGCCCCCCCTCTTCCCCCACGATAATTCACCGCCACGTGCGGCCCTTGAGAAAAATAGCTCGAAAAACAGACAAGATTTAACTCGACCCAGTTTTTTGTTGGTATTCAGATAAACGAGATTATAACGATGTGTGACGTTAATTTTAAAGTTGAGTTTGGATTGATTTTTGCTATCTCCGGTTGGTAAGTTAATGTTAACTTGTAAACAAGGGTATGCAATAAAATTATATTACACCTTCTTGACATTTTTTTTTCTATCATTATTTTATAATACCTGTAGTTAAGTGGTATATCCTACGTTCCATTGCGTAAGCTATCAATTAACATATTATTATCCTGTGTGTTTTTAAACAACAGTTTCATATCAATGTTTTTCTTCACATCGTCCCATAACCATGGCACAGAATACCTAATAGTACTACCGTACAGAAGATTCACTCTCTAACAAAAGTCAGGTTTAGGTATAAAAATATACCTAGACTCGTCAGAGCTACCCGCCTGCAAGCAAAATTAAAACTTATAACCGCGCGCGAACCGTAAATTTTCTCTGCGCGCCCCAGTTTTATGACCGAGCTGCGAACGACGACACGGGGTTGTCACTTGAGAAGTTTTTGTACCTTTATTAGTTTTAAGATAAATAAGTAGATTAAGCATTACAAACGTTGATTCTGTAAACATAAAAATTCCATCTGAATGTCGTGTGTTCGATTCCCACGGGTGTAACGGGATTAACTAGGTATTTCTAACAAAATAAAATAAAAATAAGTAAAGAAATAAAATGTGTTTATTAAAAAATCATGTTACAATTGCTTAACTTTTAAGTATTGATTGATTGATTTTTCTCCAGGTTTAAAATGTTACTTCTGATTCACTATTCGTTTTATTGAGACATCTGTGAACACAGCAATATCTTTTATACGAATTATATTGACGTTTAGGCTTAGAAGACATTGCTTCTGTCGAAAAGAAAAAAAAATATTTTCAAGTATGCGCGAGCACGACGTGACGTGCGAGCTGAGAGCGACAACCCTATGCCATACGCCGCTTCGGACGGCGCGCTGGCCGAATATACCTAAACTGCGGAGTGACACCCCCCTGACGATGGTAAGGTCCCAGGTTACATGACTTCCTATTAGGCAATGATTTACCTAGTAGGTACTTACCTAAATACAATCACTTTCTTTAAGCAGCCAACATTGAAATCGCAAAAAAAAAACTTTCTCATATCAAGCAACTGTAACTATAAGAAAATCTTTTTTTTTAGACTTTAACGTTGGCCCCATACTTAAGTAGTTCTTCATCAATTAAAAGGAAAGTAACTTTATTCGTTATTTTGCTTTTAAGGGTTTTAGAGTAATAAGACCTTATATAGTCCAAGTGCTACTAAGCTATCAAAGTTTTAAAACAGCCAATTTGTTTTCTCGATTTCACAATTTGTCCCAAAACGTTTTATGTATTCATAAGAAAAAAGATCCCGTTGCGAGGTCACAAACAATGAATTTTGCTAGAGGCGACCCCTAGCAAACCCAAACTCGAGCCGATATAGAAAAGTTAGTTTTCGATCAAAATAGATCTTACCGCACCTCTACGCCAATCACAGGGCCTAGTGTAAGTTTTACTCGATAGCTTTTGATGAGAAAGTAAACCCATATGTTTATGGAAAAATATGCTTTCGTTGAATCGCCGCTCGTCGTCGCTACCCCTTAGTCTATACAAATTCACGTTTCCTTCTCTATCGGTCCCTTGGGTTGCCAATATCGTATAATATCGTCAGCAGAAATAGGCCTCTGAAAAGGTCCGGCCCTTACGCAGGAGGCCGTTAATCTACGCAAATGTACCGATCCCACTGTTTGATGTTTCAACTCGTGGGATTTCACAAAAACTTTGTTTATTTAATCCGGGACTTTGGGCCGGACCGGGCCGCGGACCCGCCCTGAGGGTAGCTATTATTCTTTGTGACTAACGGGCGAGAAGAGACGCCTAGCTAAAGGATAATCGAATTTACAGAGTAATTCTATTTCATGTTTATTACAAAAATGTTGCTCTTTTAAAAACAACTTCATGTTAGTTCAAATAATTTTAGTATTACGACGACGACAGACGACTGTCTAAGTCTAGTCTAATTACCTGATTGGATTGTTAATAAAATTGCATATTTCGAATAAATAAACTGCCGTGCCGTGTGGATGGCCGTAAAGAATACACTTTCCCACCGCCAACAGGAGGCGTGTCGTAAGAGGCGACTAATTCCTGTAGCACGAGACGGGCAGCAGCGTCTGCGTGCGAAATGTTATAAAAAACTCCTATGGCCGAAGTGAGTTCAAAGGTCTGACATAAACTTTTGATTGTAAAAATCATTAATTAACTATTAGCGCCATTAAATAAAAATTTATAATTTTATAAATCAAAAATGGTTGTATTTGCAAATGTGCAACATTAAACGCCTAAACGAAACATTGGGTCATGTATTTAACAGTCTTAAAATCTTTCTTAAGGTCGCAAATTAGGCGCAGGAAATAATAGATTTTGCGTAAAATGGCTATTTTAGTTATAGTTAGGTATAGTTAGGCCAGTTTAGTTTCAAAGCAATACATTGCTATCTCAATGATTGCTGGTGTTAAAAACTTCATGCATATTTACCACCGCTTCGGTGAGTTAAAAAACAGTCGTCAGTGTAGGCCGGGCAAACAGTGGGTTCGAGTGCCGGCTTGCGCAAATACCTTTTTGCAACGAACCGTATCGGCCGTTTCGATTGACTTCCAGTGACGAAGAACTATTGGATTTTTGTTGATTCGCCAAAAGTTTTAGAAAATATTCCAAGCAAGTTGTTTGGTTTATAAGGTGATGATAAAACAGGCCAAGTGATAATCGGACACGCGCATTGTCTCCGGTACCAACTTAATTTCTTTTATTTAGTTTCTGGATCTGCAGCGCCAATCACACTTGACCAGTTTTTAAAATAATTAATTAAGCATTTAGATGTTTGCATGTATCGCCGTTTTTACTGTAGAATCTGTAAAAATACAAAAAAAAACTAAAACTGGCAATTGTTATCACTTAAAAAAATATGTTGTGATACTAGCTTAAGACCGCGACTTCATTTTTTGAGAACTGCGTAGTGATCAAACAACAAATAATAGTTATAGGTATCAGAAGTTAAGCTTCATTAAAGCTTGCTCGAGCAACGCACACATAAACATCTCACGGGACACGAAATCTCGCAACACTCTGACAGTAGTTCGAGTCTGAGCATTCCGAGATTTTGTGGCCATGAGCTATGTTTATGTGTGTGTTGCCTTCTAATACTACGAGTAACTCTATTTACTGTGCATCTACATTAATTTGTACAATCCATAATGACATCTGCTTTGCTTTATCTGGGTCTTCTTCTTCATCTATACGGTCAATCCCGGTTGCGTCCAAAGCCATTGCTTTGGAGCCCAGGGTCCGCTTTCCTTGATTTACTCCTCCTTGCTTCTTCTGGGAAATGTGCATTTTTTCGGGACAAAAAGGATCAATGCTCATCAGTAAGTAAGGTGAATTACTGGTAAACAATGTGGATGAGAAAACGAGTAATATAATTCTAATTGTAGTTTTGTGTTCATGGGCTGCCTGATAACCTCGCGGTGTCTTCTTAGGAAGTACCTCCAATCTTGTAGTCCGTTCTGGTTTCTCGGAATAAAAGTCGTAGATTTTCTAGTGTGGTTTTGCTTTGTTTAATTATACAAGGTGACCAGAAAAGTGACGTCCTGTATTTTGGAAAGGCTTCCAGAAAAGTCCGCGCGCCGCATACCTATACAAGTTTTTAGTTTTACGTTAGTTTATTTTTGTGTTATTAGAATTTTAATATTTATTTAATAATTAAAATAATAAATCTGTAAATATAGTTGAAGAAGAATATTGTGAAGTGATAACGTTTTTTGCAGCGCTTGTTATTACAATTGCCACGGCGCTGGGAAAATGGGATTGTCCCTCTGAATTTTAATTGTTTGAAAATAGAACGATGAACTAATATTTTTATGCTATGATATTGTTATGATAAAAACAGTAAAGTACGGAGCACAATTTTTTATTTTTAAGTAAGTAGGTTAAGTACTTTCGGGAATTACCTCTTAATAAACTTTACCTCTTTATAACATTAGTATAGATTGATCTTTAAATTATCATATTTTTTTTTATTTATTTACTTAAGATATCAAACTAAATTTTAATAAAATGTTGCGATAGGTACAGTACGCGAGTCCAATTCATACTTATTTGATTTTCTGTTATTTAAACACATTTGTACAAAACAGTATACCAACTTCACCGTATCTACACAAGTTAATTACTAGCCAGGGCCGTCCAATCGCTTGAGGGCGCGTGCGAGAGACACCTGACATCTTCGACAACACTCACCTTGCAGTGACACCCCTGATTGGTAGGTAACCGACCCTTACGCGGCCGGGGAAGAATGGAACCGGAGATTAAATTTGGGTTTGGGCTTAACTGTAAGCTGTTGTGTTGTACCTACCCATAATGATAATATTTCAGTTTATTTCTCTAACATACATATTTGCCGACCCTATCGTAGTGGCGAGAGCGTGGTTTGAAGCTTTGAGCGCGCCGGGTTCGATTCCCAGTTGGGTCAATTTAGGAAACGTACTTTTCTAAATCAACTTGCATCTGGGTGTTCAAAAAATGCATTTGGCAGAATAAATTGTTGTCTGGTATCTCATAATAACACGAGGTAGCTAATTACTTACTATAAGACATGACTACCCGGTCGGCACAAGCCGAATGAAGCTAAACGTATTGTAGTAGTTGGCTACGGGTCGGCTTTTTTGTTACACAAATACTGCCGAATCGAATGATATGTCGAACCGAATGAACTACCCGATCGGCACAAGTCGGCTTGTCGAACAAGTGCAGTAATTGCTGCGGGTCGGCTTTGTTGTTCGACAAACACTGTCAAACCGACAATGCTGACCTGCTTATGTGTGAAGCTTAGATATTAATATTAGCATGCAATTACAACTAATTTAAAATTAGCACATTATTTAGAGCATTTTTATTTATTTGATTATTTTTTTACACTTTGTACAGTACCTACCTACAGAAGCCACCGTTCTTCGGTCCTCAACCGAACCAACCACTCTTTGGTCCTTCAACCGAACCACCATGATCTCGATAAAAAAACGCCTATCATTCGAATAACAAACCTATACGAACATTAGCAAAGGTCAATTCCACTTATAGACCATTTGTTCCGTCTGTAGACCGCTTTAGGCGCTCTCCACATTCTTTCTCCCATTTCTTATTGCACATTTTTAAACAAAGCAATCGATAAGTGCTGATGCATTTGGAGTGCAGAGCTCACGGAAGGTACTCCTCAGGAACCATTAGCCACCAAAACTGGGGAGTAGAGTGGTAAAACTGCAATGTTGACTTCGTTTTTTGACGTCGGACGTCGTCGATTGGTCGGTGGAACGACAGTGCCGATTTATCTGTTTGCAAATTACAAAGTGCCAAAAAATTAGGCATTAACGAAACAAAAATCATTTTGGTGTCGGTTCGGAACAATTAAATGTAAATGTTATTTTCTAAATTAGTTCAGGTTTTAGTTTAGTGGGAGAAACCTCTGCCAAAATTCGTTGTGATACCTCATAACACAAATACTTTAAATCCTTACTACAAGATTTGATAATCGGTGTTTGTCTAGTGCATTTTTCATATTATCGTTATATTATTATACCCTTAAGTAATCGATTTAGCTCAAAGGATATGCAAAATGAAGTGGCAGTGAGCTGGTCACATTTGCCGTAGAACCGATAACCGACAGGTTAGAAGTGTTCTTGAGTGGAGACCGCGACTAGGCAAGCGCTGCGTGGGGCGCCCTCTGACAAGGTGGAGCGACGATATACACAAGGCTGCTGGAAGGAAAAGAATAGCCGTGTATCGGGTTCAGTGGCGTGCATGGGGGAGGCATATGTCCAGCAGTGAACTGACTTGGGCTAATTATAATAATAATACCCTTTCAGCCCGTTTTCTAATTTATAATATTCACGCTACGCTTTTTTGTACAGTAGGTATGAGTAAGTTTAAATTGTAATAGGCAACACTTACCTGATACAGACTCAAAATCAATAAAAATGGTAGGTTTTCAATTTTGTGCTTTAAATTATACCAAAAACTATCAATTCAATCAGAAAATTTGTCCTTTAGTCTAAATATGAGCTCTTAAAACAGTTAGTATTTGCGACTTCAGCCTTGTTTTGTGTATTCTGTTTAAGGGGTTAAACGAAACATAACACTTTGTAGGTACATAATGTGACCCCTTGTTTGACTCCTAAAAGTTTAAACTCTACGATGATTAGCCTCTAATTAATTAATGATTACTATTAATTTCGTTACAAACACACTGGCTTGGGACAAGCCAAAAAACTCAAGAGTCATTCTGGGTATATATTACCCCCTTTGTCCCAAACAAATTGCGAACGAAACCCACCATACATTCGTAAACATAAAAACGTTGATTATCATCACTGAGCGCAATTCCCTTTACGGAAACCCTTTTGTTATTGTCAAATTAGCCCATCCTCAAGATAACAAAAACATCCCTTTATTTCAAGGGACAAAGGGTCTTTATTGGAGGGAATTTATTCAGGGCTTTAACTATCTTCTGTATAATCCGGGGAGAGAGGGGTGGAATGGTATATTTGTGGCGGTGGCGCCTCCCTTCGGATTTGCTTTGAAATTAGAAACGATTCGGGAAAAATGGCGAGGCCTAATGCGGGAGAAGAGATAGGCCTCAAATGTTAAATCGGGCAGTCATTTTATAAAAGGTTTGTTAAGTATAATTTACGGTAGAATTTAAACGTTAGTGAGGTTACTTTCATTAATTAAAGTAAACCTTTCTTAATTTAAGAACAAAGTGAATATGGTCTCTGAGATGATAAATGGGTATATCTGATCTAAAATAGGACAATAAAACTTAAAACGTTAATTGAAAAGCAAAATTAGAAACTCTGGTCGAAATCAAATCTTTGAATCTTGACATAATCTATCATACATCAAAACGGACCACTGATTTCTAGCAACACTAAGTTTAAAACATTTTTTAAAAAGTTCATACTATACATACTCTAGTGAGTGCGAATTCTGACTGTCTTTCACATAAGTAGGTATTAATCTTAGTATTACTGCATTTAAAGTAGTTTAATCAAAATTAGAGTGACCATGTTTTCTGACCACTTTATATTCGTCCTTTTTATCGTTTGTCACCAGTTTACCACATCGAACACGTAAAGTAAACAAACCTATAAACATTTAATTACCCACATACCTAACTCCAGAATTTCCCTAAATTTCAAAACCGCGTCGCGTTACAACCCGTTTTATTGAAGATATAAAACCTTCGGGGTGGGTGGGGGCAATTTTAACTATCCTTGTATGTAATGAGGGTGGAGGGAGAGGGATTAGAAGGGTGCGTCTTGCAAACGGGCCTGCGTGCCTGACCGCGGGCGTTGGCGATTTGTCCCTAGCATCCCCTGACTACCCTTGTGGGTTGATGACTCGATTCCCAAACTTCGTGGATAATAATTTTGTTATAATATGTATTTTAGTTATTCTTGACGACTAGTTGGCGAGTATCACGGTAATTCAGATAAGATTTCCGATTTTGATAAATTTAGAAAAAGTTACTTGAAATTTGTTTTTTTAATTTGTTTGTGTGGTAAAAACGAACGTGCTTATTGGCGCTCTTTGAGGGAGCTATACGTCCAGCAGTGGACTTGGCTGCCATGATGAGGGTCGATATAACCCTGCTTCAAAATGACGCATATTCTGTAAAAAAACTCAAACCACATAGGTATTACGGTTTAATAATATCTATTCTTTATTAAATGTTGATCACGATCTTTTAAGAAGTGTCATATTTTTTATATATTCCGTCTGTAAAACAAACGGAAAGACATACTGACCGGCAGCGTAACCTTAGTCATATGGTCCCATTAGTACCTTGTGGTATCTTTTGGTACCATTAGGTACCCTTTGGTACCATTTGGTACCATTGGGTACCTCTTGGTACCCTTGAGTACCGTTTGGTACCCTACTGTGTTGTGACCCATAATAATTTTAGGGTTCCTTACCCACTGCTAAGGAACCCTAAAATTATTATGTATCACAACACACAGTTTGAGAGCCGTAGCTCGAATGAGTGTTTACGGCGTAAAAGGTGGTCGATACGCAGATGAGGCCCTCGCGGCACTAAGCCCTCGCACCCAAAGCCGGGATGATTATACCTACTTATATGTATTTATACTTTACATGAATACTAGCTTCTATCCGCAACTTTGTCTGTGTAAACTTCATCATCATTAGCACCATAGCACGTCCACTGCTGAACAAAGACCTCCCAGATTGGCCGGCTGGAATGCATCCAGCGGCTCCCTGCAACCTTTATCGGGTCGTCTGTCAAAGTGTCCATCCTACGTAAACTTACTAGTCTTTAATATAATTAATGTAAAAGTTTATATTATATTCATCACGGCTGAACGTATTTAGCTAAAATTTGGCCCACATAATACAGATATTGATCTGGCTTAACTTATAGAAAACATTTTTATATCGTCTTTTGTAATGAAGTAATTATTCATAAAATATTAGACGAAGTCGCGGGCACAAACTGGTATATTTATAAAGATAAATAATAGTACTTTAAGCGAATGTTCAAGCACGCTCCGAACAAAGAGAATCAGAATTTGCATCCCCTCCGCGTAATCCTCAGGGAGCCCGACAACTTTACGATCTCAAGTCTGCAAAAAAGCGTCAAGCGTGAATTGCTGTGGAGTACCTAAGGTCCGTTATCTACAGGGTTATTTTAAAAACATCAACTACCACCTAGTGATTCTGGTGCTCAAATACAACAACTTTTTTTATGGGACCCATATCGAAATCGCATAGTATTTTGTTTTTTTTTAGTGGAATATTTATTATTTTTTATAATGAGAAACAAGGATTTATTAGTTTTATTCGTTGTGGCATTCTCGGGACCTTGGTACTTTAGTTAGTCCATTTCAAGAGCTACCTATATTCTTACTTTTAAAGATTCGCGATTTTCACACATCACACATAACACAGGTCTTAACACAATAGTTAAAATTTTAGTAGGTAAGTAAGTAAGTAAAGTAAGTAAAAGTTTATTCAGTATAAAAAGGTAAGGTAAAAGAGTTTACTTTCAAATCTTTTAAGTAATGTACGGGTAGAATATCTACACTCGCAAGAATAATTGACATCTCGCCGCGCCAGTCTACTCGTGACCACAGACGCTGCAACGCGTTTGAAACGTCGGGCTGAAGTTAAAGGTAAACCTTTACTTTCAAAAAACGTAACTATCGTGTTAAGACCAGTGTATAAATGGGTACCTATATTCTCTTTTGGCAAGTTGTCACACAGGTAGACCCAGGTCATGGTCTTGAAGGTACTGACAGACATGCTTATAAAAGAGCATGCTCATAAGTATGCTTATTACTAGCATGCTTAGTCAATGTTCACATTTGCTAGCAATAAGCATGCTTATAAAAAACCCTATGCTCAGCTTATAGCTTTTAAGTTCGCCTATCAATCGATCTATAAACGAATTAAATCGGTGCAGCAGTTAAATAGAAAAAAGGGAATTAGCATTTTTTGTTGGTTTTTTCAATTATTGCAATATTTTTTCTCCTGCAGTATAAGTACCGAAACAAATACTATGCTCAAAATGTGTAGGTCTTGATTTAGGCTAAAGAGTAAGCTTTTTAAACATTTATTTTACATTTGGCAACTATACTTGCCATAATAACGCTTCGAGCAGATCTCTAGTTCAGTTTTAAAATGAAAGCGTTGGCTCCTCCGCATCTTGCCCTGGGGAGCGCTGCGGAGATATAGCACCTCAGATGGCGACTTACTCCGGGATGAAATTACTTTTCATTTGTATGGAAATCTACTTTAGTGGAATAGGACGCTTTTTAGTGTTGCGGAAACGAGTCATGCTAGATAAATGTTGCTTTGTATTTTTATTCAAACATTTATATTATGCTTTTAATGTGCTGGCGAACTTAATTATATTAGGTCATAATTTATTGGTTGTCTAAGAATTTTACTGCTCGAATATATCAACTTTTTCTATGCAACCAACAAAGTCACAAAAAAATTACTTCGTGACATTGGTGTATGTATGGGAAGGTGAATATTTATTTGAGACTAGCTGACCCAGCGAACTTCGTTCCGCCAATTTGTTTTACAGGTACGAACAGTTTGTATAGGAAAATAAAATAGTTGTTTTACTACTTTCCTTGCATATTTTTTATATTTTCTGACCTTTTAAACCTTCCCTGAACTTCCACAAATATTTCAAGATCAAAATAGTCCAAATCGGTCCAGCCATTCTCGAATTGTAGCGAGACAAACGAACAGCAATTCATTTTTATATATACGAGTAAAGATAGATTTCGATGATGGTCCTAAAGAAAAAGTTGTTGTATTTTGATCAGTAGAATCACTCCCTAAAGGTGCAGAAATTAACTAATAAATTAGGAGAACTTCAGTCACTTTTACAGTATACAGTAACAAGAAATGTCTTGTAAGGACATTTAGCAAGAGCGAACTAGGCACGTTATAAAGTCCATGCGCTTTTAGATATCGTTAAAATAAATACTAGGTATAAAATAATAGTTTGGTTCAAAAAATCGTTTTCATCCGATATCCATAAAATTACTTAGATCACTAGCCAATTCGATATATTATACATCAACCCAGTCGTGCAAATAAATTCTAACCCTCTAACAGCGCACGTGGCATAAAATGACCGTTTGACCGAAACTATTCGAGTCAAAGCGAGTTGACCTGTCCTGGGCCGTGACCGTTGTTGGCGACAGTACTATTCAGCGAACTGGTTTCGATTGAAAGAGACTTGATCTGAAGTTTGTGCAAACGTAGCTTTTTCAATAAACAAGGAGACTATTGTATTATTTTTGTCGTATGATGCTTTTCTTAGATCGTCAAAACGTCACTGATAAATATAACACTTTGAAACTGCAAAATGTAAAGCCCGAAATAAGATCTTAAAGCGAGGATAGTTGGTATGTCTTATTACAATTTATGTTCAAATCGTGGATGTGAGAAGAGCATGGTGTCTTGCCGATATACGATAGATCTTGATATGGAAGACGAAAGGTTTCAAAAAGTTTTAAATTAGTAACGTATGTTTAATAAAAACCAGATTAGTTGTAACTTAGACCAATCTATCAGATTTAGTTATTTATTTGCAGTAAAGTTATAGCAAACGCGTCTCAGATACGGGAAAACAAATAATAGTCAATAATAACATGTACATTTTTCAGTTTAGAAATAAAACGCGTTTATACCTATTAGACTATTATTTTGATAGCGTCACTTTTATCTCAGGAAAAGAAGTCAAGTATTTACTTCTTATTATTCATAGTAACATTAAGTATGTGAAAAAGCATGCTCTCATAAAGAAAGGTCATGATTCCAATGGTGACCGATTGACACGCTTACTACGTAAAACGATGGAAACAAAAACAAAAAACCGTTTCACTGTGGAACAAATAAAAATCCGTACCCATTATCGGATCGCAAATAAACATGTTAATAATAAACATGAGTACATTCTCATTGTGAAAGTGATAATGACATTGAAAATTAAAATCCCGATGCACTCGTCCCATTGACCGGCGAGCGGCCGTAACCGAAAAAAAAAATCAACAACACGCAATCCAATAAAAACGTTAAATTGCCGACTCTGACATTATCCTATTACGTCATCATTTCATTCATGAAAACGATGCGCGAAAAACAATCGCAGTGCACGTGTTAAACGGGACCATTAAACAGAGCTCGTCGAAAAATATTAATTATTAATTAACACGCTTTCGCTGAATTAAAATATTTTTATTGGCGCGAAAAGGCAAAAAGTCGGAGTTAATTCAGTGGCCACGATGGCATTGTTTGCGGGGCGCGTGCATAAAAAACGAAACGAGATCGTGGAAAAAAAAACAGAGACGAACAAAAACGCGGCAGCGTGGAGCACGGTGTGATTTAAAAATAAAAAAACGACGGACGTCCGTAATGAAATCGAAAGGCGGTTCGTCGATACCCATTGGAAAAAGGTAAAAGAAAAGCGGCACTTTCACGCGTGAGAATTTTGGCCTTTTTGGCATCGCGCGGGAAGCCTGCGGGCGCCGCTCAGTTTTAGGGGTTAATAAGCTACCGAAGATATGTTAGCAAGTGCTACATATTGTGTTTTGAAAATGGAACAAAAAAAAACCCAAACAATAATAAATGAATTCATTTTTTATCTCTAGTAGCAGGGATAGCTCACAAGAGCGGCAGGACTTAACTAGAAGACGATAGTACATGACAGTCTAAGAAGGCGGCTTCTTCTTCAATATCTTTTTTGTGTAAATTTGTATGTTGAATAAGCACTAACCTACTTTTACGAGGATTAATAATACCTAAGATACAAGAAAAACTATTGCTTAGTTTAGGTAAAGGTTTAGGTTCATAGTTATTAGGTTATACTTAATTACTTAAGTTTTCTATTGCTTAGTTTAGGTATCAACTTCATAGTTATTAGGTTATACTTAATTACTTAAGTTTTCATGTATTAATGCTAAGTTTTTGTACAGAATAATTTTTTCTTATCTCTTAAATAGGATCAAAATTTAATGTGATTAAATGCCGAGCGGGAACGATCTCCCGATTTTTAGCCAACTTCAAAAAAGGAAGAGGTTCTCAATTCGTCGGAATCTATCTTACCTAATATCTTTGGCAAATAGGGACCGATTTTAATAATTCTTTTTTTAATGAATACATTATACTAGTAGCCTATTACAAGTATCTACTTGAAAATTTCCCCAAATAATCGCCTATTAATTTTAATTAAAATAAAAAAAATCGGAAAAAATTTTGGGAAAAAATTTCACCCCTAAGGGTGGAAAAATAGGAAATGAAATCTGTGTTCAGCAGTTAAATTATGTTTGCACTCGTAACATTTGTTTTGATTAGGATTTATCACTAAAATAGATGAAATAATTTTATTTTATTAAAAACCGACTTAAAAAAACTAAAACGCTAAAAATAATCAACACTTAAGTACCTGTCGATGAGAGATTCAATGTTTTCGTTTGCACCGACTCCAAAAGTAACTGATTAGGTACTTAAGTGTTAAGATTATTTTTAGCGTTTTAGTTTTTTGAAGTCGTTTTTTTAATTTTTTATAATTTCATATCCAGCCACTGCCAGCCATCTTCCTAAGGTCGTCTGTCCAACAAGATGAAGGGCGTCCTACACCTTTCTGCGTTTGCCGAGTTGTGGTCTCCACTCGAGAACCCATTTACTCCACCCTTCATCGTTTCTGAGACAGATGTGGCCGGCCCACTGCCACTTAAGCTTGCTACATTTAAATTAGTTTGCTAGAAAACTGAATAAATCTAGTTATCTTACTAAAACTAAAAGTGCTAATTTTAGTAAGACAACTAGGTTTTAAATTTTTTTGCGACACGAAAGAGCGAAGTACTACACTTAATTAAGATATCTTAGATGGCTAACATTCGCAGCGAGCATGTTACGCCGTGTGCTCAAAATCCGTGTAAATCCAATTTGTTGCTCGCTTGTTAGGAAACAAGCGAAGTCCAGTACGAGTACACACTGACTGCATTGCACGAATGCTCACTTTGTAACATGTTAAAATACGCCTCGTAACGCTAGTCTGTATCCAACTTTAAGAATCCAAACAAGTTTAACCATTTCCCACGATCCTGCACACCATACAAAATTCCCTCAACAGCACATACAATTTCAGTAGCCTATTACAAGTATCTACTTGAAAATTTCCCCAAATAATCGCCTATTAATTTTAATTAAAATACTAATTAATGTGGGCCGGCGCGACGCTCTAAATTATCCGCTTTGGCCCATTTAAGAGCTTAGGCAGCTGAGCCAAAAAATATTCTTGCGGCACTCCATTTATAATAATTTCCCCTGGACACTTAACGGTTAATTTTACGGCCCTAAAATTTCAGCTGATCGTGTAAACGTTAAGCCTTGCCAATTAACCGCCAGTTTTAATCTTACACTTAGGTAAAATAAATGAGAGATAGTATTTTTATCAAAAAACGCTCTGAACATGTCAAAACGCTTACCTATACTTTTTTTATTATTCTCTCTCATTCAGACATTAGTTAACCCTTCGCGTACCACTTACGTAGTTACATCATATACATTTTCTTGATCCTAAGGTAAGCAGCAAAGCACTTGTGTTAAAGAAATCAAAAACAACGACGGCACCACAACACAAAACCCAAGACAGTACAAAAAAGTTAGTTTTCCATATAAACCCGATCGACACCAAGTTCTGCGTACTCGCCTCTCGGCACGGATGTCTTTAAATATCAGTCAGTAGACTACGATTTCAAACTGGCAATGATACTTAGTAATTTGGTCTAATATACTTATGTATATAATCTCTGTGCTTTTTCCATATTTTCATATATTACCAATTAGCATTTTCATTTAAAAAAAACCGCCGTAACGTAATGACGGGACGGAATTCGCTTATCGTCTCTCGGCACGCTTATGAAAATTTGAGGGCAAAAATTTAAAAAGGAACTCATTAAACTTCAGCTTTCAGTACCTTACCCTTCGCACAAAGCCCGCCCGTAATATAATAACCCTCCCAACGGGTGACCCGGGGATATAGCGGCCCTTCGGGGTATTCTTTCAGCGGCCACACCTCGGTAAAAAAGAAAACGCCGCGTCACGGCCATTTTTAATTTCGCCCCTAACGACGCAATTGAAGGCATTTGACGTAGGCCATTAGTAGTCACTATCTGATGCGTGCATCTTCGCCAAACGAGGGTCTGGAAACATGGGTCGCGTTTAGGGTTGGATGCTCCGATGGCTTCCTATAGCTAATGCAAAATGGTAATATGTAAATTAAAGTCATAAAAGGCTGTGCTGTTTTAAGAATCTCATTACCATTATGCCTATAGCCAAATGTGACCACACTTTATGCATTTAAAAATACAGCAAACACTTTTTATGTTGACTGTGTCATCAGATAGCATAAGTTTCTCATGCATTTCTCAATCATAGAATATCAAATGTTATTTTTTGTAAAAGGTATTTTTAATATTTCTTACCTTCAAACAATACCTACATTTGGGTTTATTCAACAATCGTGCAGCAGCCAGTCTAAACAGGGTGGCCAGATAAGTGACGTCCAAAAATACCGTTTATAGGTGCCTCGTGTTGAGAGGGCTATGTATGGTCTATGTACGATTTTCCGTAGTTTTCAAGTTACGATTTTTTAACTATTAATAATAAAATTCTCAAATTTTCCACCGCACTGTCTTTGATGGCTGATTTTAGCGAAAAATAGCCTATGAAGTACTACTTTTTTATTATTATTATGAAAGCTTACGAGTCTAGCGCATTCTCTGAAACTATTTAGAAACTAAGAAATTATCAGTTTTGATTTTTAATTTTAAGTTGAAAACTTAAATGATAACTCACTTAACTTAAATTCTCAACTTTAGGTCAATTTTGTAGTAACTTCCTTTAAAGTTGGGAGGCTGTTTATTTTATGCATAAATGCACAGTTCATAGAAATTTAGCTGCAAGAAAAAAAATCGAAGAAACCTTCTACTTTTTTTTAGATTTTTTTTCAAACTGATCCGTTCTCAATTTCGCAAAAAATCATAAAAAGAATCGTAACTTGAAAACTACGAAGAATCTTAGAACTTACTTAGGGGTGATTCAGATACCTCTCAACACGAGGCACCTAAAAACAAATTTTTGGACGTCACTTTTCAGGTCATCCTGTATATATAAAAATCAATGTTAGTCGTCTATGCATTTCTAAACCATCAATATGATTGAGATAATGGGGATAAAGATATCGAAGTCACGGGCAACAGCTAGTTATTAACATAATTCAAACTTTCCATCTACAAATAATAGTTAATTTGTTTGTACATATTACATTATTTCCCGTTGCTGGTAAAAATATTAGGACGTGTAAAAAAAAGTGCTTTTTAGGCCTACTGTGTCATTCTTGTTCTTTTGTTGGGCCTAGTTACAGAAATACATTAGTTTTATTGATTACTTGAATTTTTCAGCTTCACAATAGCTTCTTAGTCAACTAAACCTTAGAAATGTGAAAAGGCTAGCTTTAGAATTATGCAACACTTTTTACAAGTTTATTGTGGTGCTTAAATCCATAAAATTTACTTATGACAACAGGATCGATAAATAATAGCTGGACGATACTTACGCTTACAGATAACTTCGGTACCTTCGGAACTAATCATTTTCCTGTTTTTTTTCTTTGCTTTTTTCCCCCTTTTTTTCTTTTTCTTCTATACCTTCAGCTATCAATGTTGGATTTCCCCGTAAGAATGTATTCTTATTATTATTAATGTATGTGTATATAATGTATCTAGTATTTATATACACATATATCTCGTCGTGCAGTGCATATTTACGTATGTGTATTAGTATGTAATGTTTATTTTTATTAGAGTTTTTTCATATGTAATAAACTTGTCAGGTACTTCATACTCCGCCACAAACTTCACTATCAGCTTTACCTCAAGGTTGACTGGTAGAAAATGCTGTAGATAGATAGATAGATAGATACTCTTTATTGCACACCACACAAAAAAAACAGTACAGAGAAACAATAAATTTTGAATGGTACAATTTAGGCGGTCTTATCGCTAAGAGCGATCTCTTCCAGACAACCTGTATAGCATTAAGTCCGCCTGTGTACTTACCTGTGCAATAAAGGTGGGCCAAACTTGTTATAATTTGTATGGTGGGCCAAATTTTATTCGATTTCGATAATGTACATTATCAGCAAAATCATCTCTTAAAAGGTTTCGCATACTAAAACCAAACCTGTATTTAAACCGGGCATTTCCCAGCATCCGTAGAGCAGTATGCATAAACAGATCCGTTTATTCAGTGTTCGTCTGTATTAATATTAATAGCGTGGCTTTTGATTTGCATTCCACGTCCCCTTACTTTTGGAGTTCTGAAAACCTCCAAAATTGCGGCAGAGATGTACGCAGGGCTGGTAGTATTCAACAATATATTTTTTCTTTAATCATTAAGACGCAGAGTGTTCTTTCATAGTATAGATGTGGGATTGTGAGATAAAACGGAACGTAAAGGAGTAAGTGAAAGGAAAGAATGATTGAAGTGAGATAGATGACGAAAGGCTGTGTAAGACGTTAGGCTGATTTAAAAACTTTCCTTTGTATCTTGTTTAAAACCGAGGAAATAAATAAATTAAACTTAGAAATTACTACACTGTTTAATTTCTATATAGATATTATCTAAACTATGGCAGTAAGCTGTAATAATTATAGAGGCATGCCATGGTTGTCCTCTATTTAATCAATCAAGCTAAGATTTTCTACTTTCCTTCAGATTATAAAATCTCTAAATAAATAACGCTAACGTGTAATATAAATGAATAAAAATTGCTCCTTTTCGTTAGTAGCATATTTATTTGACAAAATCATGCTAGCCAAAGTTCTGCACTTTAGGTTTTGAATAGATGACTCGAATTAAAATAATTTAAAGGATTGTTTTATCTTACCTTTACTTGTTTACAGAGTAGGTAATAGATTGGCAGTCATATAAGAATACACAATGTTTAAACGTAATTTTTGAGATAAAACAAAAAACATTGCACTGTTTAAAGAAAATCTGTAGTAGTGCAATTATTGTAAAGACTAAAGACTACTACTTTAGGTTCGCACCTAAGCCGCGCAATTGCGACGCGTTCGCCTGATCTATACGTACCCTTAGGCATGTCATGCACGCATGACATATATAAATAGCATAGGGAACAAATTAAGTGTAACCTAAATAATAGTTAAGAAAGAGTGGAATCTCCTAGCACAGGCATATTTTTTGCTTAAAAGGGGATTCCAATAACTGTTTTTAAAAATGTAACCTATTTATTTTTTATTTTTTTTTTTGATGACACTGGTTTTTAGCGAGAACCTTCAAGGACTTTACCTCCCTTATTCCAAAAAAAATGTATCAACTTAAATCAGTACTACAAGATGACCACAAAAATCAAAATTATATTTATATAAATTGGTTGGCTCTTTTTAAGTCATAGCACGTCATGGTTTAGGCCTTGTCTATATTTTTTTAAACAAAAAAGGATTTTTTAAAACAAACTTCAGACCCAAGTTCGTCCCCGCTTGATGGTTCTCCGAGTAAATGGCGCGAGAAAAATAACGTGCGCGCACTCCACACGGGAAGTCGCGGAATGCGCGGACTCCGGCGCAAACGGGAAATTCTTCGCCTAATGACTTTGTACGGTAATGTTGTTTAATTAAACTTTTTTAGGGTTATTATGTTGGAAGCCATTTGAGTCTTATTATATTTCTTAACCTTTACTGTTATGGACTTAGGTCTCATTCTTAATAATAGTCAAGGTAGCTAGTGGTAGCTCACAGCGAATATGACTTAGCTACCGTTGACATACAAAAAAAGTTATATAGGTACGTAGGTAATAGCAAAATTATGTTGAATATTCAAATTAAAATCTCTCACAACCTGCTAGATAGAATCAAATAATTCATTTATAAATAAACAGAATAAAACGCTATGTAAACTTCGGGGTACAGTCCCTCGTTCTACCGAACAACATAAAAAAATATTTCCTAGACGATTCTAGGAATGATACTTTAAGTAATAGAAGACAGATTTATAAACATTAATTGACATGCAAATAATGTTTATCTGACTTCTAGAAGTTCAGTTCTTAATAATCTAGAAGTTAATCTGTTAATAAGCTCGTTCAAATACAGTCTTAATAGTGAGAGACTTGATGTTGTTGTAGTTTTTAAATTATTCTGTGACTTTTTACACAAGAATTCAAACTATATCATGCTTATATTAACCGCGCAGAATTGATTACCCAATTTTTGGTAATTCTTTTTCCAAACCCTTTGCCATTATTTACCAGCTCTTGTTAACCCTAAATATCAGCGTAATTACTAACTTGCAACAACAGTTTTCTCTCGTCATCCCCAAATGGCGCTGGGGAGGGCTATCACCCAATTCCGAACGATCTTCGGATCGCTGCCTAATGAGTAGTAAACACGGGGAGTTTGGGATGGAGCGTAAATGAGCGGGCGATTATTTGCGCCTAAACCAGGGCGGGCCTCCTCCACTAATTGACGGCCCGCCTTTTGGCGTCCGATCCTTGAGTCGGTTGAAGTCAGCCGTGGAGGGGTAACCCTTTGATGGTGATGGTGTTAAAGCTAATGATCTTCGTAGCATCATTGCCTTTGGAGCAGGACTAGAGTTTATTTATAAATAATAAATTTAGTTCTTAAACTTAGTTCACAAAAGCCTGTGTTTCGCTGTGTAACGATGCATGCAGGATTTTAGAAATGTAGCTACATTCTAAAACTCATAATAAAGTAAGTGTTAATCGTACGCTTTTTGATGTACATGGATACTAGGTCTGATAACACAGATTATCATGGTCTTCGAGTAAGGAATTGAAAAACATGTGTTAATACGCAACGATTTTTGCCATGGGCATTTCCTAGCACGCACAGACCGGATGGCAATTCAGAAAATATCGTTTTCTGAAATAATCCAAACGGCGATCGTTTAACAAGGCAAATTACTACGCCGATCGGGTAGCACGTAAAAAAATACAAAGTTAAAAAGTCATTCGCAAAATCATCATTTACGACCGACTCCAGCATCGGCCTCCAGCTTTTTTATCAAGACCGTTGTAATGGGCTCTTTCGAGTGAAATATCTTTTCGGTTTTTGTTGGCCGAACCCTTTTCAAACGGAGGGTAAATAGGTAAATATGCCTATACGTATAATGTTCATTAATATGGACAATGGACGTATACCTTACATAAAAGAAATGAGGAGACTAAATTTTAAAACAAACAAGTAAATAACCAGCCTTATTTTTTTTGTTATCATTATAAACAGAATACGCAAATCTAATGCTGTCATGGATTTCTCCTGATAAAGAGCGCGATCCTCTTTTCATTTCTATTTTTATTTTTCTAAGTCACATCTGGGGTCAAAAAGGTATTCACTGTTCCTTTTTATGTTGCATGTACACACTACATAAATGACGATATTTATCACTTTTTGATCATGGAATTTAGCGAAAACGTTGTTGAATAAGTTTTCGCGGTTTTTTCACGGAAATATCATTACAAAGCTTACTAATAGTTATTGTGAATAGTTATTGTAGTCCATAAGAAAACATTGTCATAGTATTTAACTCAGCAACAGTAGCCGAATTCACAGCCAGCTCAAGGATTTCCAGGTGGGTTACGTCAAGGGACCAGGAGACGTATTACTGAAGCATTAGAAATGAATCTCGAATTCGAACACGAAAACAATTCATGTATGAAATTCATTTCTATTGCTTAAGATTCTACGCATTTTTGAATCACTCGAAATAAGTGTTAAATTAAATTACTACTATTACTATTAAATTGAAATCTTGTAACTATTTTGGTTTCACGCAAAAAGTATTATAAAACGGAATGCAAAACTCATTGATTTTAAAAACCGGTAGTGAATCGCTTAAAACCGAACGTAGATAAAAAGTTATTAAGTCAAACATATTTTTATTGTCAATGTCAGTGTTTCGTACTTTCTACTAGTAGAAAAAAAAGAGTAGGTAAGACTCTTTGCAGAATTCACGGAATGATTTTTCAAAAATAGTGATTTTAGGAATTCTCATGCGAATCTTGCGATTTCGTATTCGGATTGGAATTCGCATGATTCAAAAATACGTTTCCAGTCCAGGTACCTTTCTTCCACCGTACAACCGTAAATTTGATTGGGGGCCTTGTTGATCCTACAGGTTTTGGATATTATGAAGATCTGCTTGTAAGCCTTTCGGACCTAAGTATGCAAGAATCAAAGAAGAATTTAAATGGCCCCAAGGGCCTCATCAAGAACTCTAAACAGTGTGGTATATTAGCCCTACGACCAGGTGGAGCGAGGATAAGTATAAGAAAAGCTTCTTGTAGCGGATGGAAAAGAATACCCGAGGAGCAGGCCGTGAACTGGGTGAGGCCAAACAATAAGCTAAAGTTAGCTGATTATTTGTCAGTCATGCTCTTTGAAGAAAAAACTAAATAATCTTGAAGTTAGTAGGTTAAGGCCCAATTCAACCAAACCAGTTTAACTATAATGGGAATAACTCTACTCCTTGAATTTACTCTGAGATAACTTCGTTTACGTTTTTCCAACATACTTGAGGAATACACTACACTTGGTATTGATATTCTGTTGAATTCCAATATTTACTCTTGCTTATTCTTGGATGAATAGTTGGTAAAATTCAAAATCAGCTTACTCTAGAGTAAGCAGTAGTTTACTCTCGAGTAAAAACTTTCTCCAGCTTGGTCGAATCGGGTCTAAGTTTTTGTATTTATTTTATTTGTAAAAGCTGTGGATTTTAATGAGCAAAAAACTCACGGTTAGGTCCAGTAAAAATTACAAACACCAATTGCCTTGGCGATTTTACCCGTTGAGTTTTTAACGGAACATTGGAAATAGCAAATTTGTTTACGCAAGCCTCCCTGGCCCTCTTCCGAATAATTTGGCGCCAAATTTACATGTGTCGACTTAACTCGCCCCTGTGATTGATGGCGTTCGGGAAATTATATTAGGGGCCTGGGGAAAGGTTTTTTTTGTATATTTGTAGGTAAGTTTAGGCAATATAACGTCACGATGGATTTTTTTTTCTTAGAGCTATAAAGTACTGCTTTATGTAACACATAACGTAGAAATAAAAAAATGAATGGTTAATAAACTTATTTTTGTCGTGTTAATATGTCTGTCTAATTTTCATTTGAGAAATAAATTCAGGAAAACGTTTTCCTACTTCCATGACACATTTCGATATGAAGCTGTTAAAACAAATGTTTGAAACTTACAGAGCTGTTAGTCAACTAAGACCGGATTCGACCAAGCTGGTGTAAGTTTTAACTTAAGAGTATACCACTGCTTAATCTAGAGTAAGCTGATTTTTCATTCTACCAACCACTAATCTATGAAAAATATTTAGACGGGCGATTTTGACAGTGTATAAATTATACTGAGAATAAGTGTCAAAGTTGTCACTTGTCAAATCCACTCTTGTCACCTCGAAACTGACAAGTTGTCATCATCTAGCATTGTCACTCTATTATCCTACAAAATTAAAATATTGTGGCATTTCAAGTCAACCTAAAAGAAATGGATTACATGGATTTTAGTAGGTTTATCAATTCGTTGATCATTCACTCTTGAACTATATATAACAATACCGAGTATACTGTATTGCTCGAAAAACTTAATCGAAGTTATCTAAGGGTAAATTTAAGGAGTAAAATTATACCCATAATAGTTATTCTGATATACCTTTGTGTTTGGTCGAATCGGCCCTAATTAAGAAAGTTTTTAAAATACATAACAGAAAATATTTATGTACAATATTTTTAACTAGAGCGAGACTAAGTTACTGATAAATTATCGGATTAACAAAATGATAGATTAGTATTTATAAGAAAGGTATATTATTGAAATATTTTAGTTAAAAAAATTAGGACTCTTGCACAGACCATCTAGTCATCTCACGTATTTTTCTGGATCAATTCGCAATCAGGTCAAAATCCATTCTAAACTAAATATCTCGAGAATTGTTTTTTATTGCTGAACATACATAGGTACCTGTCGCCCGCTGGTACACCCTTCTTGGGACACCCTGTATTTTCTTAAAACTTATATCTAACAGATCTTAAAAACTTTTAAGTGCTGATATGTACTGTGTATATCTCTCTATCAACGGGATAAAGCTTACCTCCTACGTTTAGAAAAAATGTTTGTGATGTTATTCGTACCTTGGGGTGCGAATAGTTTTGTAATTGAGAACTATGTAAATTAATTTTGCGATGCTCCACCATTTAATTTTATTAATCATATCTGTGGACAACGGTGCTGGTTACATTGCAAGTAATTTGTTTAGTAAAATTAGAGATTATGCCAATAATGTAACTGTTTGTAGTCGCAAATAAAGAGAAAAAAAAAAGATATCTCGTAGGACTCATCGCATCAACTTATTGAATGAAATCTTATCAAAACATGAATCTACCTACTATTGTATTAATTTTTGTATGCTTGAAAGTTATTTACTATTTTTTGAACTCTTCACCTTCAGCTCTCATCTTTAATTTTAGGGATTTTTTCCTCTACTTTTATCTGGAAGAGATCGCTTCTAGCGATAAGATAATTTTCTTTACATTATTAATTTTTTGTGGTGTTCAATAAAGATTTATACCTATCTACCGTATGATAACATGCTCGTTGACTTATTTACAGGAGAGACGGTCCCTATACCGAAGTTGAATCGTCAATATCAGCTAAATTAATTCCATTACATTTGGTGGTAGTTGAATGTCCACATTCCCGCAACATAGATATTAGCAAATTGGCAACTAATTGACGGGACCTGTGGCGTGTAGTAACTGTTTAGTCAATGAACTGGGCTAGCTCGATACATCTAAGCTGGGGTATCTAAACACTACGTACCGTTAACAGAATAAATTTAAAAATCATTAACCGATTTTTCAATACCCAGATAACTTTTATTTGAAGAATAAGTTTGACATGTTGACAGTTTTCGTATAGAAAATGTGTCAAGCGTCAATTTTATTCGTCGGATAAAATCTGGCGTTTGAAAAATTGGCCCTTAACTAAATAATGTTTAAAAATTTGTTCTTAAATAAAGACAGTTCGAAAAGTGACATTAAAGATGTCGTATTTGATGTAATTAATAATCAACACTACTCGTACTATCCCCTTGAAATACATCAGACTAAGAGAAACCACAACACTATTTGAAGATAACTTTTCCAAGGATTTAATTTGATTTGAAAATTAATTTTTACTTCTTATTCAGTATTCATTTTAGTTTTGATTGTAGTTTTAATTTAATTTGCATGCTAATTATTTTTATCAAATAATGAGGGGTAATCCCTTATTACTAATTTTATTTAGTAGTAAGAAATTACCCCTTAGTTGTAAGAAACACGCGTCTTCCATAATTTTTTTTCATAATTAAAAAAATCCTGTACTAACAATAGTTTGGTACATTACCTAAATTGTGTTGTTCTAAATGGTATTTATCCTGTTTCTTTTTGTTTGTTCTAAATGGTATTTTTCCTGTTTCATTTTGTTTAAATAATTTGTTATATTTTTCTATCTTTAATGTCTTTTGCATTAAATATATTTAATATTTAACTATTACTTAATATGTTAAATTGTAATTAATTTTTTAAACACCTTTGTATTGTCAATTTATTGGTGCTGTCGGTATTAAGGTGAACTGAATAAAAAGCTAAAAACCCAGTTTCAAGTCTTAGATCATAACACCAACAAACTCCTCGTCTGTCTCTAATAAGGTACTTGACATTGGCAGAATCATCGATCTACTTAATGTTGGATTTAAGTTCATAGCAGATATACAACGTGTAACGAAAAGGTGAAATAAAACTTTAAGGGGTTACGGCTAAATTACATTAACTTTTTCTATGGGACCAACATCGAAATCGCAAAAAAAAAAACACTTTCCCATACTAAGCTGGCATCAGTTTGTATGGAAACGTCAATTTTTTTTTTGAGATTTTAGAATAACCCCTTAAAGTTTTATTTCACCTTTTCGTTACACCCTGTATATATATACAATTTCCCATACTAAAACGCGACCAGCTGGCATCAGTTTGTATGGAAACGTCAATATTTTTTTTTGCGATTTTGATGTTTGTCCCATAGAAAAAGTTGATGTAATTTAGCCGTAGAATAACCCCTTAAAGTTTTATTTCACCTTTTCGTTACACTCTGTATATATATACAATTTCCCATACTAAAACGCGACCAGCTGGCATCAGTTTGTATGGAAACATCAATTTTTTTTTTGCGATTTTGATTTTTGTCCCATAGAAAAAGTTGATGTAATTTAGCCGTAAAATAACCCCTTAAAGTTTTATTTCACCTTTTCGTTACACACTGTATAAAGCGGGTTTATCGACAGACACACTTCTAACTACTTCTAAAGATTGTCTACTGTAAAAATGTAGTAATTTTTTTAAATAGTGCGTACCTTTGAACCGCAAAAAAATCAGCTTATGTATTCCAACGGTTAAATAGGTGAAGCAAAATATCATATTCTCTGCGGACGGTACTTCTCAATGTCGTTCCACGGTTAATGTTCTGTCGTCTGTGCCGTGACGTCACACATAATGGTCACTTTCACCTGCCCACAACTGGAGCACGTGACACATTACCGGTTACTGACTTACCGACCGGTTAAGACTGGTTACGACGCTGGCTATTCCTCAAGAATGATTTGTACCTTAAGGCTTCGTAGTAACCGAGTTTGGTATTTTTGCACGACAACTTCAAACCTAGCATCATACTGGTTATTAAGATGGCTTTCTTAGGCTGGTTTTAAGCGTTTTCATCATTACACTTAACAAGATACATCAGTAACTATATTACACAAACATAATAATATAGTGCTGATAATTGCATGAATCTAAAAAGGAACGAAATAAAAAGAAAGGTGAAATTGGCCACCATCATATACGTCCAGGCGTCTATAAGCCTAGCAGAGCACAGAACAGCCTGAAGAGTGGTGACGACCCTCAGTCAAGAGGTTACTACGACGGAAGAGAAGATCAAGATACAGATAAAATATCAGAATCGATGTCAAATACAGCAGTTTCTTTTGTAAAAACAAAATAAGATCACTTGTGAATACGAGTAATTCTTTCTGTATATTTAACATAAGTTAAACTTTCATCCCGGTTTACCATAATCAAAACAAGGATTATCTCTGCCAGGCGTATATTTATTTAGAGTAAAACCTCTTACACTTTCGCTGAGCTTTAAAGCCTTAGCGGCCTTTTGTGGCTTTCCTCGCTAGCTTGGGTTATCTTAGCCTTTGCCGCAGGATTCAGTCAAAATTTTACAACTTCAAAGCAAACTTTTAAGGTTTTTAACTTATACAATTTCTTTCTGATTGTCGAATAATGTATAAAAGGGCGTCTTTCAATAATATTATAACTGAATACTGGACTTTATGGTAGAACTATTAGTAGCAAAATTTGTCATATGTTAAAGTTATCGTTGAATAATTAAAATAATAGGTTGAGAAACCGAATGAAATACATCTAATCAACGATAATCATTCAACATTTGACGACCTCCGTAGCCGAGAGGCGAGCATACCGGACTTGGTGTCGCTATCTCTGAGGTCCCAGGTTCGATTCCCGGTCGGTCAATGTAGAAAAAGAACTTTTCTATGTTGTCTCGGGTCTGGGTTTTGTGGTACCGTCGTTGTTTCTGATTTCTGCAACACAAGTGCTTGAGCTACTTATTTTGGGATCAGAGCAATGTATGTGATGTTGTCCAATATTTATTATTTATTAACTTTTTAGCTTTATTCCAAAACAATAACAGTAACATAATATTTGTTATCACATGCATAACATAACAATATCCACATACCTCAAATATCAGCGTAGCATATATCTAATTCACCTATTTACTTTGTGCTAATTTCGTGTCTGGTACTAAATTCAAATCATTCAGTATTGCCAATTAGTTGGAATAGTGCGTGCGTGTCGTGCTCATGTTTATAGGCTCTCGTGGTCTATCCCCACTTTCGCTTTCGATGCATAGTACCTACTGGTTACGTTTGAGGTCAAGGCGTGTTCATAGATTAGGGATGCAGACAGGACACTATTGAAACGGGTACAAAAATATTCTGCCTATACACTTGGTCTAGTCTAAATCTAAAAAAAAATGGTTATGTTAATATCTACCTAAAACCGTATAAAGTTTATAGTGCCGAGAATAGTTCACAATAAAAATTAAAAAAACAACAACAATTCTGGCAATGTTATTGAATCAGTCTCTAATCTAAACTAAATTAAACTCTCCTCGACTGTAATAGGTACTTAAAACTGCCGAACTAAATAACTATCTGTTCTCAAATAGTATGTGGAAATATTATACAGCTTTTTAGTTTAACAGCTGCTGTACGTTGTCTCTTAAATTTACCATAAGTGAGAAGACAAACATACTATACACTGGCATATAATAAAAGTCGATTTATGTTGCATTGCGGCAATTCAGTTTTTCATCTTTGACATCATCAATTTGTCTTGACGGATGAATGATATTAACTAGATTGTACGAACATAACGAACAAAAGTTGCTGACATAGCCCAACGGATAAGCAAGCTGAAGTGGCAGTGGGCGGGGCACATAGCACGTAGAACTGACGGCCGATGGGGCAGAAAGGTTCTGAAATGGAGGCCACGTACCGGCAAGCGCAGCGTTGGACGTCCACCTACAAGGTGGACAGAGGACCTGGTAAAGGTTGCAGGAAGCCGCTGGATGCGAGCTGCTTCCAACCGGCCAATCTGGAAGTCACTGGGGGAGGCCTATGTTCAGCAATAGACGTCCTGTGGCTGAAATGATGATCTAGATTGCAACGCAAACATAAGCATCGGACATAGTATATGCAGTAAACTCCTAGAGAGTGGTAGACGTTAGGCAACAAACTATTTGTTAGCTAGCTGATTGTTATTCTATGTCTGTCTATGTAGGTTAACATACAGGGTTAAGGCAACGCCAGCCTATCTTTGATGACTGGTGAATGCCTAGACCCGGTCTGGATGCAGGTCAGTGCTCTGCCTATCTGAACGAGATTCAAGGCTATCTTCAATGTTTGTCGAAAGACGGGATTATATTGTTTCCACAATCACACCAATTAGCTAGCCCCAAACTAAGCAAAGCTTGTACTATGGCGACTGGATAACGGATAAACATACTTAAATATTTTTATAAACATCCATGACTTAGGTACATATTGATAGCACATAGTAGGTAGGACTCATCTCAATAGTAAAATAAAGATCACTGGCTTATTATTTCATTATTACTTTTCATCATCATCATTATTTCAGCCATAGGACGTCCACTGCTGAACATAGGCATTAACTTCCAGATTGAACGGTTGGAAGCGACCTGCATTCAACGTCTTCGTGAAACCTTTACCAGGTCGTCTGTCCACCTTGTGGATCGCTTATTGCTTACCGCTTATTGCTTTTAGAAGATATAAAATATGTATAAAATAGAAATTGTAAAAGCAAAAAAATAATAAATTCTTCAGGAGTATTAATTGAGATTGCATTTATGAGTTTTTCGTTTATTGCTAATATTGGCTTTTGAGCGACATTTCCAACTAACCTATGTACTATTTTAACTGGCCATATTTAAGGATAAATTAAACTGTAATGCATGCTGTTGGTTTTCTTAATAATACTAATAAAAGGAGGATTAGGACAAGTTCTCGCATGTGTGACCAAAATAATGCTAGATGGTGACATGATGTGCTCAGCATCTTTACAAATGTTTTAGCCCATAAATAACAGAAAGAGAAATTGATAATTAGAATAAAGATTAAGAACCGGCTTTAAATTAAAACAAATAAATAAAACAAAATTGCCCTCAAAAGTCTCACTAAAGCTCGAGCATTGGCTCAAACGATTTAACCGATTTGTTTATTGATGCTTTTTTTTTTAAAAAGAAAAAACAAGTTTCCTGAAAATTCTGGAAAAACTTAATATCCTTTTTTTGATAGGAATTTTGCTACTACAGGCGCAAGCATTAGGTAAGCAGGAGTTTTTCTGTCCACCTTGCGGTTGGACGTCCTACGCTGCGCTTGCCGGTACGTGGCCTCCGTTACAAAACCTGACTGCCCCATCAGCCGTGTCACGTACGTAGAAATGTATACAAAATCTAATATTACTAGTAAAAAAAACTTAATAGTATAATCCAGAGACCCAGCATGCAAACTGATCTTGTTTCATAAGCTTCGAAGAATGGCGGCGCGGTGGTTGTGGCGGTCACGATTTACTTGCGGACGAAATGCATTAACACCATAAACTTCGCGATCAGTCACTAGTATTCGTTTTATACATTATATGTTTGTACTCCACCAATGACATTATTGACTCTTTCATCTTAAATATATTCAAAACAACCATTAATAATAATAAATAAGTAATATCAATGAAAACGCGCGCTACAACACACCAATTGAAGTAAGTAATTAACATCCGCGTGTTAAGAGTTAATATATAATATTTATTATGGTTAAATAACATAGGTAATGGTAAAGTAAAGGTTCCTGCGACCTGGTAAAGGTTGCAGGAAGCCGCTGGATGCGGGCTTTGAACCGGCCAATCTGGAAGTCACTGGGGGAGACCTATGTTCAGCAGTGGACGTCCTATGGCTGAAATGATGATGATGATGAACATAGGTAATTATTTGAATGCATTTAAATCATTATGACATATAAAAAGTGCGGTCGCTGCACCGATCGCAAATCGTCGCGATCGTTTGTGTTAGTTTGAAGTTGAACACATAGTTACAAGCACTATTGCAGTAATTGATCAAAACCGCTACCGCCACCGCTCCCGCAGACTAACCGCGTTTAGTTTATCCGAAGCTTATTACGTGTGTGTGCCGCTGCACTGCACAGTGCTGCAAAGTTTTAGCTAAACTTCAAATGAAGCTCATGACATTTTTAAGAGAAACATTATTCTTATGTTGCCTCATATCTGTGGTATGCAATAATGATATTGCATCCTACAACACGTACCTTTGGATTTTTCGCAATCCATATACAGGGTTAACAAAAAATACGACACTCCTTAAAACCACGTGATCAGCTGCTTATATACAACAACTTTTACTATTGAAGCACCATCAAAATCGTTTTTTTTTCTGATGCTTTATACATTATCATCAAGGTAGCGCGTTAGTTCGTATGGAGGATCTAAAAAAAAAAACGATTTCGATATCGCTCCCTTAGAATAAGTTGATGTATATGTTCTGATAACGTGGTTTTTAAGAGTGACCTATTCTTTCGTACAACCTGTATACGGATTTATACCACCTGCTCTGTGGTGACGGAAAACATTGTGAAGAACATTCAGATAATAGTGGATGTGTAGCCATGGCCCTAAAATGGGCTGGCCAGTGATGTCTAAGGTTTACGAGGTCTGATGGCAATCGCTTTAAATGTAATGAACAGACTGGCCGTATATAGATCCTAGGATCATGGTCAAAGTGTACCTTGACTTAAAACGGGACTAGCCAACTAGAAGAACTAGAAAGAAGAAGATTATTCTTACTATATCATCTCTTGTATGTTTTTCTAAATCATAAGGGTTATATTTGGAAAACTCATTTATACTATTTTCTTCGCGACTTCGTCTGCGTAGGCTGTCTTCTGAAGACAAAGGGAAATAAATAATAATCCCGTAGAACAACAAAACTGATTAAACTATTTTATGTGTTAAGCTACATGTAGATCAACTGATGTGTGTCAAATTTCATATAATTCCGTTCAGCTGTTTAAGCGTAATTCAAGAAACAAACATTTTAATTAATAAACAAACTTTTACAACAATAAAAGTAAAACATACCTAAAAGATTAGAAATTCTTGAGGTTCCAATTGAACTACTCATTACGAAGATTCAAAACGTATCAAATGTTTAAATTACGTAAACATGTTGCAAAAATATTTTTGCAACAAAAAATTTACTAAAAAAAAACTATTATCAGTAACGAAATTGATTAAGTTTGTATTATTTTCAATTACGATCATCACAGTATAATAAGCGTACTACTGTAAAAGAGTATTATTAAATGACCTACAGAATGGCAACACATCGCCCTAATTAAATAAATGCAAGTGTTAATCTGGAAAATAAGAATTATTTTTTTGCGCGGGCTCCCTCGTCGTACCACTGTGCACCAGACGATTTTTCACTCATTCCGGGAATTTGTTTCATTCATGAAAGTCTCGATCTGTGAAAAATAACTTTCCATTTTACTGCAAACTGGACGACTTTAACTGTTTTTTCAATTATTTAATTCCGGACTGGCGTGCTTTTTATCGCCTCAAATGAGGTTAACTTTATTTTTATTTCCCGTTGAAAATACAAGTGTTATTTATGGTGTTAAACGCGATCGCTTATTATGTGGTGTTTCTGTTTGGATTAAGTGCTATCAAGACAACAGAGTGACTAGAGTTACAAAGTGTCCGTCACGTTATAAATGTCTGACCAATATGACCGAGCAAATTGGACGTTTTCTCAATGTGACCCGACATTTTGGAAATTTATTGTCAGTAACGTCACATTCAATTCTATTGACAAGCTATGAAAAAAAATCATTTGGTCACAAATAAGTGCATTATTGTAAGAGAGTCAGGCTTTAGTAGTAATGATCTATAAAGAAATGCAATTTTTTAAAATCTTTCTGCACGAACAAGCTAAAAAGTGTCGTATCGTTACTCGCGAGTTTTTTTTTGAGTTCGATCCATATCTAATTACATGTTTTATTGTATGTTTTTGTTGTCAAATACTTAACAAATAAGACTTACTTTAGTGGAATTCTTCTTTTTTAAATTTATAAAATAAAATAAAATATGTGACCATCGTGACAATAAATGTCCAATGTGACCAAGCATTTATTCTAAATGACGGACGCTTGTAGCATTATGACCGTCGATTTACAACTCTAAGAGTGACTTATTAAAGCATTTTAAAGACCGTATCGTCGTTATTTGCAAAAACTCATTATTGGCTTATAGTTATTTATTCCTTTTTTGTAACAAAATTTTAAAATGGATCGGATTCCTTAATTATATTCACTTATTTTGACAGAGAGAAAAACAAATGAAGAAAAAAACTGGAAACAACATTTTACAATTATTTTAAATTTTTTGAAATGTTACCTTTTTAAGGTTATCGAAACCAGCCAAAAAATATAAATAATACGACCAAAGAGATTTTATTAAGTTTATAGGTACTTACATATGGGGGAGGACGGGGCTGAAAGTTCCGATTTTTAAAAAATTTGGAATTTCATGATGAAAATGAATGGTTACTTTTTTGATATTTGTAACTATTAAAAGATCTTTATCGGCTTTTGTAGTAGTATAGTAATTTCTGATAGTATCTCAATAGTTTTTTTTTACAGGCAATTCTTCGCAAAATTTCGGAGGGGAACATTCAGCCCCACTTTGGGGCAAGTTGTTCCTTGTGTGAGGCAAATTGTTCCGCATGGACAATAGAAATAAAATATAAGAATAAAATAGGTTTTTTAAAATTAAAACAATAATTTTTATAGATTTATGTATTGTGTATTCATGCAATGCTATAAACTAAAAAAAAAACAAATGCAAAATAGTATTGGTTACCTGCAGATAAACTTTTTGTGTATTGTCAAAATAAAATTGAGATCTATTAGCTTATGAATCTTACTAGAAGCTTAATTAAACTTTAGAATACAAAAAATGTAACTGAAAACCTTGAGATAAACACTTTTTTATTTATTATTTTATAATTAGTATACATATTAAATAAATACTAAGAAATATCGTCATATCCATAACAGAACTTTAAAAAAACAACAAAACATAACTGGTAACCTTCTGATAACCGTTTATTTTATCAATTAAACCATAATAGAGATTTATCAAGTTAAAAATCTTTCTAATGCATAATTTCACTTATAAAAACTAGTTACATAACATATTGGTAACCTCCAGACAAACGTTTCATCAATATGTATAAATGACAATTGATATCACAACCCACAAATCTAATCAAATAACAAAACAAATCTGTTAACCTCCATATTATTTTTAATTTAGTAAAGTTACAATGGGAATAAATCATCAGTCTTGTTTTAATCAGTCAAAATTAACTTTGGATACTTTCATTCTTTACATTTCTTCATCTGACTCACATAAGTAACAGTATCGCCTTTATTTATACATTTAACATGTGCCCAATTTCTAAACATGCTACATTCTATCCACTGTTCTCTTGGAAGAGAATTTGAATACAAATCACAACAAATTATGCAATACATAATCCATGTCACTATCACTCTCGTTTTCTTGTAATACTCTTCGTTTAGCTTGTTCTTGATCTTTTTCCTTTTCTTTCCCCTTGCCTTTACCTTTTCCTTTATTATTGTTGTTTTTCCCCTTTCCCTTCTTTGCAATGTCTTCATTCTTCTTTGACTGTTCATCAGCTAATGCCGTTTTTTCTGGCGTGTCAGTTAAAACAGCCGTCTTTCTTATGCGTCGTTTTGTAGCCATCTGCAACCTTGGTGGTGCTTTTGGTAAAGGTTTTACAATTCTGGACTAAACCTAGCTGAACCCAGCTGATCTGTACTAGCTTTCATTCATTTTCAATATTTTTTTTTTTCATTGTTCAAATTGAGGTAAAATTGAAGGTCAACTGGGGTAAGTTGTTCCGGGGAACAACCAGCCTCTTTGGGCGGGAAGTTTTAGCCCCAAATTACGGTTTTATATGGAAACTGTCCTGTTACCAAATCAATGAAATCAATTTAAAAAACACTCATACAATAAGGTACCTAACTAATACCACTACAAATTAGGAAAGTTACACATTAATCGGTCAATAATAAATAAAAATAGACCAAAAAGTTTGAACACGAAAAAATTTACTCAGGTGGTGTTTTAATAGCACGGTGCGCACAGCCACTCATCCACCGCTGTCGGAGGAACAAATATTGCCGACAGCGCGGCGCATCACCTGATGCTTAAACGACGCACTGAGCGTATATTGCTATCTCTTTTCTTTACAAAGTTATTACTGTCGGAACAATTTACCCCCGGAACTTCCAGCCCCGGCCTCCCCTACTTTAGACGAAAATACTTTTTTCCCGACCTATTTATCAGCCCAGCGTGTAGGCCGCATTGAACTCCAAATTTTTAGAAACCGTTAATTAATGAACTATCTGCCTTACTAACCGAGATATTAAACTTTTTGTCCTGAACCCAACGTAGATAATGGGCTAGTTTCCTAAAAAATCTAATTAGTCCGTCAGCTGGATTAACAAAAAATATTGGACACGTATTTTTTCTTTTCTTTATCAAACAAAAAATTATGAAGATATAGCCCGTTAAAGTTCCACATAACGTCACGCCTTGTGACACTTTTTAGCAAGGCGTGACGTCACGTGCTCACTTTGATGCGCTTTATCTTCGACATTTTTTGTTTGATTGGCAAAAGACAAAAATATGGGTCCAATATTTTTTGATACTCTAACTGACGGACTAAATAGAACAATCTTTTTTTGACCCAGGATACTAGCCTATTGCAATTTAGTTCAAATTAACATTTTCACAACGAACTAAAATCATTAAGGTTTCTTAACTATAATAATTGTCAAATACATTTTTGGGGCGACGACATTAAATGTTATTTGTGACTTCAGTAGACGATAGAAACACACTTTGAACTAAGGTAAAATAAGTAATTTGTTTTTAATTTATAATTGTGTGGCACTGCTTAATTTGGAGCCATAGATTGTTAAAATAATTTGTATAGTTTAAAAGTTAATCATTAGTTATTTTTTTCTTAGTCGACATTAGTTATGTAAAAGTGTTGTATGCACCTGCAAAGGCATATCTTTTAAACCTGTTTTTTTTTCACAAATTGTTTATGTCCGTAAAATGATATGTTGATGTTGTATCTTATTCAATAAATAAATAATTGTTGACAAAAAAAAGTTGATTTACTTAAAAAAAACTAGTTGTATTGTAATATACAGGGTGGTTATTGAAAAAAAACATTTGACCGTTATTTAAAACCTCTGTTGTTAGTTTAAATTTGACTTATAGTGCATTTTTGTATAGTAATAAATGATTTATTTGTATTTTATTTTTATTGAAATAGTAAAACATTGAACTATCGTGTGTAGGTATTGCGTAGTGTCAATACATATTAAAAATAAAGTATAATAATATCTAGAATCATTAAAATTAAATATGCGCCAAATGTCACGCCAAATATCATATGCTCGATGTAAGGAGTTAATATCATGTGATACGAGGTACCAGACAGCAAATTTTAGGGAACCCACCACCAGGAACGTCTCCTAGCATAACCAGACCCGAGGCAATTAAGAGAAGAAGGTTTTTTGAATAGACCCAAACCGGAAATCGAACCCGGGACCCATTTACCCCATAAAATCTTTCTTTTCTTCTCCAAAATGTACTTGGAGAAGAAAATTTGTTACTTGAAGTTGTTATTTACGTAAAACAGGTAGAAAATTCTACATTATTGTGACTGACAACTACGGAACGGGTTTGGCTGGTATTATTACTAAATAAATCTCTTCGGCGAAAACAGAATAATTCTGATCGAATTTCATTTGGTAAGTTCGTTTGATCATTTAATAATACATCGGTGTCCTTTTACTGATTTTTATTTCTATGCGACGATGTAGGCTTATAAATTATTTTATCCAAAAAAATATGACTAGACAATGATTGTATTTCCCTTACTTAACTTCGTAATAATCCAATTCTATTTCCCAGTTTTCACACAGTCGAATAATCTCACCAACTGCAAAAACACCCGATAAAATCGCCTACTTCCCCACTCCCATTCCATACGCATCTAATTTCGACCCGGCTGCTATCTGGTAACAGATCGTCCGCCATTGCCCGCCCACCTACGATTAAAGAAAATTATAACGTGGCTCTATCGACCGTCCGAATAAGGCGGCGTTGCCTAGCAACCAAACCCTTCAGATGCCGCGAGCTTACTTTTGCGGCGACGGCCGACGCGGGGGACCAGCGACCATAGGGTTGGGCCCTTCTCTCCTTTGTGATAAGTAAGTGCCAAAAATGGCCAAAATATGTTTGCCTTCATCGAATGACCAAAAATTGTGTTAAAAAAAAAGACCTGTGACGTGAATGATCGTAAAAAAATCAAATGAACTATATTTTATTTTATTAGATAACTATTAAGTAATAACTATTAAGAAAAGCTAGCTTGGGTAGTAAAATCTAATTACCTATAATAAGGAAGCGATGATAACAGCAAAATAGGAAAACTGATCAAAAGCTGATATAAAAAAAAAAAGTACCAACTTAAGAAAAAATGTAACCATTCCATTACACCTTTATACCGACTGCAAACAATTTTCTTCTATATTCACAATTTATTTGTAACTGTTTAGTCCTTTTTTATCAGGAGTCGTGTTTCTTAATTTTTATTTTTATTTTTATTTAATGCTTTTTTAACGATTTGTCATCGAATTGTTGCCTGTATAATTCGGCAATTGTTTTATTATGACAATACATAGCCTATGTCACCTGGAAGAATGTAAAGATTCTAACGATACCCCTATAACTTAGTATTACTTGTTCAGTAGATACCTCATACATTAAGGCGTTAAGTCGTTAAAATGGAATAAAGAAACACACATCATACATACCTACATAAACACAAAAAACATTTCACTTCTTTTAGGTGGTCGTGTAAAAACCGTTGTAACTATTTACAAGTATATAACTTTTAATGGCAAATTTTATTAAAAGACTCCTGTAATAAAATTCCTTAACTAATTCAAAAATAATAATAAGAATACCAAATATATCCCAAAATTGGGTATAGCCACTATCATTATCGCCTAGACAAGCCTAGCAATAACCAATGCGGAAAACTGTGAGCCTATACGAATTTCTATTTGCAACGCATCGAGCTACCCCCAACGCACATCTACATAGGTAATAAAAAGGTGGTAGCCCTAATCAGGCCCCCGTTTTTCGGCATTGATCCGAACCCCACCGCGCCTGCGTGCTGAACGAAAAACGAACTGAAACGCAAGGTCACGTCACTACGCAAGTTCTTTTTTCGAATTCGGATATTGAATGGAGGTTGAACTCGAGGGCAACGCGCGTACCGCTGGCCAGTTCAGTTGGTATGCGATGTTCAAAATTAAAAAAATGAAGAACATTCCGCAACGTCTGACTGTAGGATTACCACCATTTTTTATGACTATCACTGGCCGATCCTGTCGTTAAAAACACAAACTTCTTGAACATATAACATAGAATATTGATTTTAGGTACCTACCTATCTATACGTGGCCGGAATAGGGTCTTATAAGTACTCAATAATTGATTTTTATAGGCCTAAATTTCACTGATAATTTAGCTTCTTAATACTTTCATCCTGGGTATTTATACACAAATTGCTAAGAGAAGTCTTTCTCTAACCTTTAAAACATGCGGGCGAAGCCGCAGGCAAAGGGAAGTGGTATACATAATTATTAAAACCGAAACTTCAAAAGACATTCGATTTCGAGTCTCTGTTGTTTTGCAATCATTACTATTTATTGCGACTTGTCTCCCAGTGTATCTTCATTACTATTCAAATTTAAATTGAGCTTTATGACAGCAGTCTTAAATTTACTTGATTCTGTGTCTACAAGCAGGCATATTAGCCAAAACATGTTGTGTATCATATGTGATACATAGAGCAGGAAATATATTTAGTATCTTTTCGGTATAAGTTCGAGAGTCAGTATAACCGCATGCTTACCATTTTCGATTAAACAAAAGATGCAATAATACCCCTGTTTACTACTCTCGCTAACCAAAGATGCAATTTGTTATTTACGGGACAAATTGCATCGTCCACAATCGAGTTGGAAACCGAATTATCTAATAAATTACGTCAATACGGCACTAAAAAGGAACCGAGTGAAGCGGACAAATCGTTTTGTCGTTTCAATTAACTGTAAATCGGGACAAATCTGATATAAACCAGGGGGTATTACGGGGCGATGGTGGCTCGCGCGATAGGGCTATTTGGTACCTATGAGTAGTTGCTTAATATCGCCCACTAACTATAGAATCCAATTTATAGAACTTATTATAGAAGAATCAATCTTTAAGCGCTTGAAATCTGCTTGATCTTGCCTAGGACTTAATCTAAGTTCGAAGATTCTTCATCGGAATCACAATTCCAAACTTTAGTTACACCCTATACTTAATAAAAATTAAAAACGAAATAATTTATTTTCAAATCAGTCAATTTATTTTGCAAAAGGCGTCTCCAAGTAAACCCGAACCTAAGCCAATTAAGTAAAAAGTCGTTTTTTGAAATCATACGTACTGTAAATTGAACACTTTGTATTCAAAGCAGCCCACCACACCCCAATCGGATCGTCATAAAAAGTGTTGTTCAAATACTAAATACCGTTTCGTTATTTTGACAGCAACTATCGGCCGACTCCCACACTCCACCACTCCACGGTACAGGTGCGTGCGCCCCCTCGAATGTAAATACTTTATTGGCTACTAACGATTGCCCGCGGATCCGTCTACGCCGAATTTGGAGTGTAAACAACTCGCGGCGCGCCTACGCAATTTTGGTTGTTTAATAAAGGCTTAATCAACAGTCAGCTTATTCCGCGGTTCACTAGCCTGGCCTAAATGAATTCGGCAAGGTTTGGACTGTCACAAACATTTGTTTATCTGTCATAACATTTTGCAGAAATCTTGTGAAAATTTCTATTTGAAAATGCAATGAGTGTAGCAGAAAGGAGAACGAATAAAAGTACTAGTTTTTCATTTATTTATCTCGAGCTGTCTTACTGCTAGGGGATTGTTCCCTCAAATCTTTAAAGCAATGGAAAAATAAAAAATTAACGACCACGATTGCATCTATTACTTTGCAATACCAAGTCTTAGTTAGTATTTTCTGATAATACTCTGCATTTTCGACTACATGTGTAGCCAATGTTCAAAATGGTATAGTTTTCTCAATAAGGGCTCCGAAGGTAATGGCAAATGCTGCAAAAGTAATTACCAGACTTTCCGCATCTATCGAAGTCAAGCGTACGCCGGCTGGAAACGTTGAAGCACTTAAGTAATTAAGCGACCACAACAATTAAGTGCTTTAAGGTACATTATCAGAAACGGTAGGCCAATGATCTCACAACTAGAGACGCTCAAGACCGTGCGAAATGGAGGATTAAATCAAGGAAAGCGCACCCTGTGCTCCAAAGCAATGGCTTTGGATGCAACCGGGATTGACCGTATATATGAAGAAAGTATATTATCAGAAACGGGTCAACCGACAGGAAACCAAAGTACCAACTAAACATAGTCAAACTAAAGTGGCAGTGGGCTGACCACATTTATCGCGGAACCCATAAAAGGTAAAGTGACCCCTTCACTTTGACAGACCCCGTTTTGGAAAATGTAGTGTCGCATGCCCCCCAGCTCGATGGACCGATAACATTAGGAAGATGACTGGCAAAAACTGGATGAAAAAAGCGGGAGAAAGCGGGAGATTTCGTGCCCTTTGGCGCTCTTTGGGAAGTTTATGACCAGCAGTAGACTGAAATAGGCAGAGATGATGATGATAAATGATTGTGCATGTCAGCAGGATGTTATTGGAAAACTTGCCAAATGTGTATCTAATTGCTGTAATAATTCTTTTAACTTTGTTAATTTAGACTACTGTCGTAAATTTTTTACATTTTTTAAACTTACCCTTAAAAGCTTAATATTACGCAAACAAATTTCTAAATCCAAAAAATGGTATTAACACACACACAATATTTTTAAACGACCTATCCAACAACATCCTACACTGCTATAGGAGAGGTACCCTCAATTTTTTTTTAAAGATTTCATTCTACTACTTTGTCGGCGTAATTATTATACCCATGCGAAATTACGGTTTTCTAGTTCCTTAGAACTTATTACTTAATGATACTCTTAAGTATCTAAGCTAAGGCGCGGACAGACATACAGACTGAGCGACGGACATGGCCAAACTATAAGTGTTCCATGTCGACTACGGAACCCTAAAAACGAAGGAGAATACCAACTATTTTGCGAGTTAGTATTCATAACTGTTATGTGCAATTGTTGTGGTCGAGTAGATTTAGTTAGAACATACACCACACTATTGTCTCCGAAAAAAATTAGAAATACATCTATACACCGTTTTGTTAACAATCGCATTTTTCAATTTTACAAATTAGGTGCAGTTTTTTCCGAACGTATCTAATCTTAACTAGAATTTTATTGAAAGTTCAACATTTCTAACCGTCTGATCAAGCTTACAAATATAACTTCGTCTACTATGTAATCTCATTTTATTTCGTAAAATCCATTTGTTCTCCAACAATGCTCGGCTGACGTCCGTCTAATTACATATTATAATCAAAGCCTCTGTTTGTGTGTTCAAAACAAAAGAAAGGACGAAGGGGGGAGGGGACTGTCAGCGCAAGAGATTCAAGATAATGCGGAATTTGTGGGCACCAGCCCAGCCTACATTCAGAGTCAATTTACTTTACTTTTTTGGCTCTTTTTTTAAACTGGGTGCTTTGTTTGGTACAATCCTTAACAAGGGCCGAAAGAGGTATACCTACGCTACCTTGAAATGTAAAAAGGTGGCTCACCAGATATAGTAACATGAAATACCTTAATAGATTTATCATAACCATCATCTTCATATACCCTTTCTATAGAATTCTTATGGTTACACTTAAAATAAAGTCGACTGTCTTAGATGATATTCAAACCCAGGTCCGTCTTAATTCTATTTAAGTGTAGTAGAATCTGTATGCTAAACATGTAATAAAAAAACTATGATTATAAATTTCCCTCTCAGTTTCATTTTGAATGTATGTTATTATTAGATGTTACTCACCTTTACTCGTAGGTTTTATCCTCTTTAATATAATCAAGAAAGCCACGAAAACCTAATCACAATGTTGCGACTAAGTACTTAATATGTAGGAAACACTGGCCTTAAAAAATCCAATGACATTTTTGAAATTTCACTTCAACTCCACCTCCTGACACCCACTCACACATTTTTAAATTTCAAAATAACTTAATAGTAACACTGCACTTATAAAAAGCTTCAATAGAATTCACCACTTTTTTTAAAATAGACTAAAACCTAACCCTAAACTCCGCACTGACGCATTTCTTGTCAACAGAAACATGCCAACTGACATTAGCTAAGATCTAACGGCCGAGCAACACTAAAGAACTCAAGCCCATAATTAAAATAACCCCTTTGATAAAATAAAACCGTTTCGCGACTTGCATCTCAGGTCAAGGATGAAGCGAATTTATCTAAAAATCTTTATAATGCTAATCAGGGGCAAGATGTGGGAAAATAGGAGAGATTCACTTAATTTATGTAAATTTTTATGCACACAACAGGTGGGGTCAACTCACTTTGCAAGGGTCAAAGTGACCTATTTGTGAATCTTAAAGAATAGACGCGCAGAGCTAGGGTTAATTAGAATTGCAAATGCGTAGTTTGTTCTCACGATTTTTACTTGCGCTATATCACTAGAATAACATTTGCAGCAAAATTTCAGGGTTGTGTCTGAATATTTCATAACGATCCTGATAAAACAATGATAGAAATATTTGATTAGTATTTGTTTTGAGACTTATGAACCTAATTAATTTAATTATCAATCTGAATGCAAAATACAATATTTTTTATTTAAAAGTGATTGAAGATCAATCAACACTAAGGTCTGCTAGTAATACAAAAAAAAAATATCTAAAATAATTAATTAATATTCTCACACATACCTGAGGTTAGTAAATGTAGGTATTTATAATTGTATGACCGTTTTCTGTCTGGTATTACAACATCATTTCGTTTTGGTATTTATAAACCTAAATTGAATCGTAATCTAACTGTATTTATGGAACTTATTCTACATTTGCACATCTTAAGATTGTTTTTTATCCATCATGTCCCTCAACTAATTAGAATTTTTAATTTTGACCCAAAATTTCGCTTCATGCAAATGATCCAACGTCTATCCTTTGTCGCAGCATCTCGGCACACGTGGGGTCAGAAGTCTTGACCTTAGCCCCGGGGTCAACTTATGAATATTCTTCGAACAGGTCGAGGTGACCGTTCCCACGGCAACGCAAGGGTTGAATTTTTATTAGACTTAATATTTAAATGTTTGTGTGAAACGAAAATTTCACGGAGCAAAATAGTGACGTATTTTATTTAAATTAGCAAGTAATTTTTATTTTATATATTTATGTATAAATACGTAAATAAATATAGTGGCTCTACTGATTAAAGTATTTGTCAGTTATCTGCGTAGATAAGTATTAACTACATACTTTAGTCACTTATATTTGCGCCTAATTATAGCAATTTTCTGCTAGTAATTTGAGTAACAATCATCTAAACATTTTTACTATTAGCAAGATTTAGGAAATAAGCTTGATGTGTGTTTAATGTCATAAGCTATCTTAATATATACTTGTCTATGTACTATGTACTATTCAACTGTAGGTAGTAGGTGTATTCAATAAAATATTAAAACATATTCAAAATGCATGACCTATTCAACCATTGGCAAATATTATATAAAATGACTGATTACCAAATTCTCTACAGGCGTTCATTAAAATTTTCAATTCATCATTTTCATCGAAAATCGTTTTTGAACGTAATTATCTCATATTCTACAACGCTCGAACTAAGTACCCAAAAACCATGATTAAACATTCTACACCACTATTCATTATCAGTGCAATGAGCGTGTGTGCCACCCCCTAAACTGTAACACGCACGCTGCCCCTCACCCCGACCCAAACGCACCTTTTTCCACAAGATAAAGACCGAACAAAAAAAACAAAACGTGAAAAATAACGCCGTCCCGCTTTTTCCTGCGCGGGCAGCGGCCGTGCGAGCAGAGCGATGGCTAAGCTACGAACGACTCACGAAAACTTGGGCCCCGCCCGAGACGGGCGCCTCTATCCGTCTCTTTCACTTTTTCACACTTTTCCGCTCACGTGTCTAGCGGCAAAACGACGCTAAACGTTTACACGGAGTGCTCGAATTTCGACTTTATGCTTGGCAGATAAAGTTGAATTTTCAATGATGTATAGAGTTCTGAGAAAATATTTTAGAATGAAAGCGTTTGCGAATGGAAGGTCTCTCTCGCTCGCAAAAAAGCATGCTCTATGCGGGTGCGGGGGGGTGTGTTAGATGGCGGGGGGTAGCGGCCGCCATGTTGCTATGGCTGCGAAGACTGGTATTAATTTTGGCTTAATTTGTCCGTTGATTTTAAGTATTTTATTGCTACTTTGGATTAGAATTGTAGATAAGTCTCTTCGATTTAAGTTTAAAAAAAACTATATTTAGGAAGAATGTGATGATATTGACTGACAATGTTTGTTTAAACATATTTATTTAGTTTATTGCGGTGTAATGTTAATATAGGTAATATATATTTACTTGTAGTCCTAATTATACCAAAAATTTAAATTTATAAACATTTATAAACAGTTTTATCAATTTAGTGTTATAAAATTACACAAGCCGTTTTTACACACACACACACACACAATTTACTGTTACCAACATAAAAAAATATAAACGCACCACTAAATTACATAAACCAACTCGTAACAATACTAAACGTAAACGTAGTTCAAAGTCTAGAAAAGTTACTTCGAATAAGCGAAAAAAAAACAATTAAATAACACCTTTTTTTCTAAAATTACGTACCTACATAATTACCTATTTCCCAATTTAAAAAACGTTACGTTTACGTTAATATATCTACGTGTTATACAACAACATTGTGATGAAAATCTGCTCTGAAAATAGAAAGTAAGGCATGCTTAAATACGTCCCACTGCAGGGCCTCAACTATGAGGTGGTTTGGGCCATTCTCAACCACGTGGGCCCAGTGCGGATTGGTGGAGGGGTGTTGTAAGGCCAGTGACTTAACCTTACTGTCAGATATTATTGAACCGCCCTAAGGCCTCTGACTATGCTTCACGACTAGTATCAAGCGACATCAGCCGGGACCAACTTTTAACGTGCCTTCCGAAGCACGGAAATGCTTGTGATAAATGACACTAAATATTTCGCCGCGGTTGTGGTTTCACCCATCCAATCACAACCGCGGCGTATGGGCATAACTTTGGTAATCACTACCAAAGCGCTGCTGCCACTGAGCTACAAGCACCTCATCAAATCATTTACCTTTGTAAATAATTTGCAAGGTACCGATACAAATAAAAATCTCAAATCTGTTCAAAAAGGCCAGTGATGTTTACGCTCGAAATACTAGAAATAGTGACAGACTTGTGTTAGACCTTAGTCCAAATACTTCGATGTGCCAAAAGAGCTACTACTGCATGTGCGTAAAAATATTTAATAAAATCCCCACACAATGTAAGATAGGAAGTATAAGTCTTATGACCAAAAACTTCCGGGAATAGCTGATTATCAAATGTTATTATAGTATTAATAAATTTCTGAAGACATTACCTAATGCTGATAGTGACTCAACTTTTTTTTTTTAATTTATTTAATTAATTTTAATTGTAATGCTAATTTATTTGTAATGCTTTAATGACATCGTTGCCCATTGTAATTTAAAATCTATTTATTAATTGACCATTCTGTAACTGACATTGTAATGTATAAATCTAAACCAATTTGAAATTGTATATCGTTATAATATGTTAATACGAGTATAAGTTTGCATGCTGTATTTTATGGCTGAATAGGTTATAAGCAACTATTTCACTGTATACCAACTTGTGATCAACTGTCACCAAACCCTATTTATGGCAAATAAATGAATTATGAATTATAATAAATAAGACACTCCTCAAACCTCTGCACATATACAAAAACTTGAGTAATATTAAAATCATAAAAAAATATTATTCATTCATCATTGCGCTCAACAATAGTTTGTGTGGAACGTCTAAAACATTTTTCTTGATTTCAATGTTGCTTCCATAGAGAATACGAACAGAGAGTATAGTCAGTCAACAGGGTTACCAGATGAAAACAACAAAAGTCCGGAGAAAAGGCCTGATTTCTATTGAAAGATCCTGAGATTTCGTTACAGTTTGAAAACGTACTTTATACAATTTAAAAAAGTATTATTATCGTTTTTATACACCCCCTCCTAAAAGCCGCCCCTTGTCATAAGTATTGATTTTAATTGTGCAATTCTTACGAAATTAAGATTATTTTTAGTTTGTATTACTTTTTTATTTAAGTAAAAAGCCTAACATTTCATGAGATTTGCAAAATCCGGCCGCAATCCTGAGAAGAGTCAAAAAATCCTGCAATCTCAGGACAAATCCTGAGATATGGGAACCCTTGTCAAAGACGAACTCAAAAATTCTACAAAGAGAAGCTACTTTAATGAAATCACGCTAACCCTCTCAGGGGCTGATTCTGATGCCTAATTACAAAAAAAAATCTATGTGACAAACATCGAATTCTCAAAAAAAATCGCAGCTTAATAATATAAGAAAGTGAATATTATTGGCAACATAGAAAAGTTACTATATTTGACCAGTAGAACCACCCCATAAAAGGTTTTGCGTTTTTCGTTATTTCATTATCACCTTGTATACAGGGTTAGTAAGGAAATCGCTTTAACATGATATTCTACTTAATTACAGTGAACTACTATTATTTTGGCACCAATATTAAAATCGGAAGAAAAAATTTAAACTCAAACTAAAAACTGTTTATTGTAATCATGTAGTGATAAATGATGTTCAAAGAGGTTTACAGTACCATAACATGAACCCTGGAAAGGGCACCGCAACATTGTTAAAAACACTTAAAATGAAATAATTACAATTATCATTATTACTTAAATTTAATTTACATCGACTATAATTGTTATAATGTTATAATTTTATCTTTCCATACAAAATAGCCATTTACTTCAATAATAATGTCAACGTTAATTTATTTCATGTTGCGACTTTGGCCCCATAGTAAAAACTGTTTAGTTAAATGATTAAAACAAAAGCGATTTCCTCGTGTTAGCAGTCACCCTGTATATTTAAAAGTCCCAGTTTATTGGTTAAAACATTGAAAAGATAAAACCAGTTTATTTTTGCAGAAGGCCTGAATTAAGCACTTTTACACGTCTCAATTTAATTTATTTACCCTACCACTGCTTCGGGAGAATATTGTTGGCTGTCGCCGAGAAAAAGGCGCGAAAAACTCGGTCGCTGTTGTCAGTCTTTTAAAATATGTATGATATGGTTACGAGATAGGTACCTAGCTACACACAGTTCCACACATTTTTATCTTTCCACAAACGGATGGATTTAACGATCCCCAACAAGGTTACAAAAACAATATGCCAATTTAAAGTACTTATCATAATGCATGTGCTAAATGTAACCCTATATATATGCGACAACAGCATGCACTAAAGACTAAAGCAATTCCTCATTCAAACTAAATATTAAACAAATTTTGAAAATTTTAACATTCTATGAAAAAAAAAGAGACAAAGTCCAACCATCTATATTACAGGGTTATTTGTCAACAACCTCCCAGGGGCTGATTCTGGTGCTAAAATACAACGTTATTCTATGGGACCAACTTTGAAATAATAAAAAAAATCACTGTTCCATACAAATTGATATCAGCTGGTCGACGGCTTAGTATGGGGAAGTGTTTTTCTGCGATTTTAATGTTGGTCCCATATAAAAAGTTGTTGTATTTGAGCTCCAGAATCAGCCCCTAGGAGGTTGTTGATGGTTTACAAATAACCCCGTATAACCCTCATTTTTGTCCAAAATTTTGGGGAACACTCCGGAGAAGAAGACTAAAAAAATCTAAGGACGCGCAAAAATACAATAATATTATGCGCAAGACAACACACTAACTCTTGTCTTTTGTGTTACGAGGTACCAGACAATGTATTTAACCAGAGAGATCTCTCAGCACACCCAGACGCGAGCCAATTTAGACAAGATCGCGGCTTGAATTGACCGGAACCGGGAATCGAACTCGGGATCCTTTGCGTGCTACGCGAATTACCGCGCCACTACACCAATTGGACGGTTTATCATTAATATCCTTTCAGAATAGTAATTAATAGTCATTTATTCAGTAAATAGACTCTCTTTCGGGCACTTAAACACGTCCCAAAATATAGCTTTGCACTACCACCGCTTCAGGACTATCGTATCGGCTAGTGATGAGAAGAAACGGCGCAACAAACTCAGTCACCTTTGGAAACCTATTTTACAATAAATACAGTTACAAGACATGTAGTAAATGCGAGCTAAGCAGGTTAATTAGTCCATTCACTCTTGTCGTTAAAATAATCGTCTAGTATAAAATATCATTTTTTCATAAGAATTTCAGAAGGAAGAATTGAAAAAACTCTGATAAAGATACCATAAAGTATTGTTAAAATGTCATTGATAGGAGACAGAAATCGCCATTAAAACAAACATGATTGCCTTTTACGAAAACTGCATCGTCAGTATAAGCTGTGCGTATGGACACAGCCATCACACTGTATCAAACGGTTCCAAACCACCGGTCAACCCCCTGGTATGACCTCCAAAACACACATACCGATTTAACTACACCAACTGTATTTAAAAAAAAAAAAATATGATAGGTATAGCCGCCATTTTGAATTTTTATCAAAACAGCAATCATAATATGTGACGTCACCGACGGCACGGTGATCCAACATGACAGCTTCATATTTTTACAATTGGTGTCGATCAATCGCTATATCATATCGTGTTTTGGTAGTCATACTATGGGAGCACCCAAAAAAAACGGGGGGGGGGGGGGGGAAGCTAAGCTAGTGTTATTCGTATAGAGGGTGGAGACGATCATACGAAAATAATAGAATAGATGTTCCATACAACATAAGTGTATACCTCTTAAATTTTGTACAGAGCATATTTTATTTTCATGATTTCGATCTCGCTCCCGTAGTAAAAGTTGCTTGTAAAGAAACTGTGTTTCCATATTATATTGTCGTGTGATGATCTCCACCATGTATATCCAGAAGATATAAAAAAACAATACATTTCATACAATACTGCACTAATTATACTAAATGTATAATACCACTTTGTATAAAATAAACTAAATTTTACGCAAAACCTCAAAAGTGTTAATCTATTATGATGAGCAGCATATACGAGTACCTACCTACATTATGTCATCATCATCATCATCATCATTTCAGCCATAGGACGTCCACTGCTGAACATAGGCCTCCCCCAGTGACTTCCAGATTGGCCGGTTGAAAGCGGCTCGCATCCAGCGGCTTCCTCCAACCTTTACCAGGTCGTCTGTCCACCTTGTAGGTGGACGTCCTACGCTGCGCTTGCCGGTACGTGGCCTCCATTCCAGAACCTTTCTGCCCCATCGGCCGTCAGTTCTACGTGCTATGTGCCCCGCCCACTGCCACTTCAACTTGCTTATCCGTTGGGCTATGTCAGCAACTTTTGTTCGTTTACGAATCTCCTCATTCCTATGGGCCTCATAAGAAAGCTCAAGGTTGCACAGCGTGCTATGGAAAGAGCTATGCTCGGCGTTTCTTTGCGGGATCGAATCAGGAATGAGAAGATTCGTAAACGAACAAAAGTTGCTACATTATGTGCTTTCATTAAAAAACCTTTCCTGAAAAATTTTTTGCTTTAATCCAAAGTATTTTGTTTGTTCAAAAACGTATTTGTTATAACAATTTCGTTTTTATTAAATATTAAAAACTATTATAAAAACTATTGAAAAAATAAAGAGGGCTAACTTATTACTGTGGGCATTTCTACTAGTCAACATTTGAGCAAGTTTGTCGTCTTCGTTAGTATAGTGCTCTAAGTCAAGCGGAGACGTTTCATAGAAGAGGGTGAGATTCATCATTCATCATGTCATCCATAGAAAGTCCACTGCTGAACACAGACCTCCACCAATGACCTATCATCAAGATAGGGATAGCCAATACTCGCCACGCTTGGCAGGCTTTTTTTATAAGATTTCGTACGCAGACGCTGCTGCCCGTCTTGCGCTACAGAAATTAGTTGCCTCTTACGACACGCCTCCTGTTGGCGGTGGAGAAGTGTATTCTTTACGGCCGTCTCCACACGGCACGGCACGGCAGGGTGAGATTAAATTGTGTAAAACAAAATACGAAATACCAAGGCAAAAAATTACAACTTCTAATTCATCTAATGTATTGACCTGAATTAAAACGCAATTAAAATATATTTTATTTAATAAAAAACTAGCTAAAAGGATCACAACAATAGTATTTTTTATAAAACCAATATTACGACTACAATCTCTCGGGTCTGGGTGTTGCGATTCCGTCGTTGTTTCTGATTTCTTTAGCACATGTGCTTTAGCTACTGTCTTTAGGATGTAACTGACGTTGTCCAATATTTATTATTAAATGATTATAAGATAAGGGCCGATTGTTACGTAATAGTTATTTAACTTAAGTCCTTGTACCTATTACGTAGTACCTTATCATTCTATCCGAAACTAAACAACCCCGTTTGGCTGTAGTAATAAAAAAGAAACAGGATACCTCTTGTAGACTTCCGCTACTGCCATCTATTGTCGAGTAGTGGAACTAAAAGTTTGTGTTTTAAAAACTTTAAAACTATAAATAAAGATCCAATTTAATTGAAATTCTTGTTTATTAAGCAAGAACAAATAACTTTCTTGAAAAATAGACTTTACAAGTATGTCTATTGTGAAACAATTAATCAGAAAATGTTTCGAGGGTATATTAATGACAAAATATTGAGTACAAAACTAAAAACAAAATGAAGGTGTCACAAGATTAATAATATATAAAACTAAATGTTTTGCATATTTCAAAAACAGGTCACAAAATACCTAATTTGTTTTTTAATACAAATAAATCAACTTCGCCATCCAGTTATCTAAACACCCAGCAGAGAGCAGCACTTGGAAAAAATCTGGAGGAAGAGAACGAAAAACCAATCATTTGATATTATTTAATGCGTATACAGATGCTAATATACAACCTACAAAAATAGGAACAGTGGTATTAAATAGTTTCACATTTACTTAGGTATACAATTTATTGGTTCATTTTTAAGTTGTTAAAATTCGTAAGGTTTCTACTCGATGCTAGATGGCGCTATCAGTTTGTATTAGAATCTTGTTAGAAAAAGTGAAAATAAAATTAAATCCTTGTCTGTTTTATAGTTCTACGTTTGTGTTAGTTATTTTATTTAGATAAAAATATGTTTAGTAATTGACGTCCTATGGCTAAAATGATGATGATGATGATGAAATATACGAATATAGTAATTTATTTAAAGTAATTTATTTCAGCAGTGGACTTCCTATGGCTGAAATGATGATGATGAAAGTGCCTGTTTTTCAAGTATTTCAAGTATTCGTATTACCATTTACCGAATATTTAGTTTGTTTTAGATAATAATTTATACTTTGAACGACCCCATTAGTGTGGTGGCATTGTTTTGTATAGGTACTCAGAGTCCCGGGTTCGATTCCATACTGAGCCCGATTCTCAGCTATTATTTTTCACCCGCTCTCAGCTGTAGCTTTTCGTATAATATTATATCCGCTTTTATCGGACCCTTGGCTCCAGAGCAATGGCTTTGGACGCAACCTGGATTGACCGTAGGTGAAGAAGAAGAAGATTATATCGTCGCTCCATCTTGTTGGTGGGCGGCCTACACTGCGTTTTCAAAGTGTCATTTGTTAACTAACAGTAGAAACAAAACGTACTGCTTTAGTAGTAGGTATAAGTATAGCCCTTAACTCTTTTAAAAGCTACCAACCGTGCCAGACAAATAAATAACAAAATTATCCGAACACGTTAAAGAATGAAACCTATCCCGTGAAACTCCAATTTACATATCGCAGGCGAATCGCCCAGTTTTAGTATTAATTCGGACAAAGCGCCCTCTCATGCAATTATCCCAAAACCCAATCAAATTATCTTCACAAATGTCACAGAAGTACCAAGACTTGCGCTCTCTTGGAGCAATTACCTCCCGGCGTGACCCCCCCTCCCTGGGGGTGGGTGCAATTTCGCCAAATCATCTTCACCCCACATTTTCACTGATGAAGATATGTAAATACCAGGCTTTCAGAGATAGTTTGTCGCGGTGCGCGAACGTACTGGGGTGGGAAACCTTTTAGTTGCCGAGTTAATTGTACTTAGTATGTTAGTTTAATGCTGTTGGCTTACGAATCTAAGAAACATAGTTACGCTTTGTAGCAGTTCTTAAGTTTTGAGATTACGTGTTACTCTCCTAATCAAATAACAGTATTCAATGATTTGATCGGCTTAATAGCGGGAATTCCTTGTTTCGATTCTAGAGGCCTAATTCCCGTTATTTAGCAATGTTCGTAATCTAGTGTCGATCCGCTCCCAGTAACATTACTACCTAAAACGGTATTCTCGTACACCCAAAAAATGCAATTATAGTTCGTAATGCGACTGAAAATGAAAGAAACCAAAATTAGTTCCGTATTATTAATAGGTATTCTGTGGTATTGGGATAGTTTTGATAATATTAAGTCAAATTAAAAGTCTACGAGAATATCATTATAGCGACTACTATTTAATTACAAGAATTGGGCTTCTGTTTAAGTAAAATCAGACTTTTAGTGATTACTACTACGCGAGCGGAAACAAAAGCAAAAGTAAGAGTAATAACAACTTGGTAATTTTTTTCCTAGCCATGCAATATAACCTATACTTTACTCTATTTTGTGCTGCATTTCCTTAAGCAACTTACATAAATTTAATAATATTAACATAACGGATGAATAAATCTTAATGTAGTGCGTCCAAAGGTTGCGCTCCCCTGGGCGCAAAGTTGTAATAGGTGTGCGACGTCGGGCGGTCAATTAATCATCTTACAACGCAGTCTGCAACGTACCCAGCATTTTGTTTTCTTGTACGAATATTCTAATATAATTTAAAAACTATACACGCTTAAAAACAATTCAAATAAGCCCAAACTTAAAGGCTTAGAGTCCAACTATCCACCTGAGACCCAATTCCCGTAATTTGAAAATGGTCGCAATCCGGTGTCGAGCCGCTCCCAGTAACATTACGGTCACAAACGGTATTCTCGTAAACCCAAAAAATGCGATAATAGTTCGTAATGCGATTGAAAATGGAAGAAACCAAAATTAGATATTGTTTGCTCTATTTTCAGTCGTATTGGGATAGTTTTGATAATTTTACGTTATATTAAAAGTTTACGTGAATAACGTCTGTGATCGTATTGTTACTGGGAGCGGATCGACACCGGATTGCGACTATTGTCAAATTACGGGAATTGGGCCTCTGATTCTATTCGATCACTCTGTTTCAATTTACTGTCATTATAATCAGCCCACGTCACCTACTGCTGGAAGTAGGCCTCTCCCAATGAGCGCGATCTTCGGCTATTCTTTTCCACCCACTGCCAGCAGCTTTGCGTACCTATATCATCGCTCCACCTGCAGAGGGCACCCTACGCTGCGCTTGCCCAGTCGCGGTCTCCACTCAAGAACATGTCTACCCCATCGGTTATCGGTTCTACGGCAAATTTGACTAGCCCTCTGCCACTTCTTAGGTTTTTGCTGTATTGTCATCCAAGTGTTACATACGCACATTTTCTAAACATACTCATACCTACAAAAATTTCAAATGTATACGACAGTTAGAAATAGGTCAAAATCGACTACTTGCTCGATTACTTGTTCGTTAATTACATTACAAGTGAAGATAATAGTGTGTAAATATAACAACCGGTGAAAATGATTATTCTTACTATAATTCATTCGATCAGTTGACAGAGACAGAATTACCTATGTTTGATGATTATTGATTTATGATTGATGCATAAATATGCATAATAAATAAATAATGAATAAATGGTTACAATTTTATAATTTTTACTTAGACTAAATAATGTCACACAGAGATACAGAGACTAGCATGACTTGCTCCGCGCAAATTGGAATTCCCCATACTTTTTAAACTGCATGTCACCTGATGACAAATTTAAAATTAATCTATGGTTCGTCATCACACATCACACTTGAAACTTGCTACTTTTTATTGTTACCTCTTTTTAGTTGCGGATGTTTAGTTTATTTGTAATCGTTTAATGATTTTGGGAGTGCCACGGCGCCCTCCTTACGCCTAAAAATTAAAAACTTTGAACCGTTGCACAGAGAACCACAAAACGTAAAATTTTCTTGATTAATATTGATCTCTACTTGTCGGTTCAATGACTTTTAACTGTTTGGGTAGGTTGACCTACATTAGCATTTATACTTTTTTTTGTTGGAAAAAACAAAGACGTGCTGACAATTATTTTACTTTTGATCCTAAATAAACATGCGTTTTTAAAAACAACTTTTTGTTTAAGTATAAGTTGCAATGAATGCACTTACGATTTGACCCCTAAACCCTCTAGTGGCTAAACTTAACATCTCTGTTGTCTGTTTGTCATTTGTCAATGGAATGTAAAGATGTTCTAAACAAAATTAAGAAATTTATATTTATATTGATAATATATTAAAGAAATTTAAAATTAAGAAAAAAACAACTTGTTTAGAAGTTCTATCTGCTGTGTCGTAGTCACCTCAAACCAAAACCACAATATGGCTTAAGCTGCACATCCAGACAGGCGTTTCAACCGCCGCGTTCCACCTGCAGATCTGCTTCCACCGCCGGGCACCCACGTAGCGAAGATCATTATCTGGCACGAGAAAGTTGGGAGGAATCTAGTTAGACCCCTCCCCCTCAGACCCCGCAGCCTTAACTTGTTATAACCAGTTTAAGCCAGTTCAGTTTAGTTGGGCACCTGCGATACAAGGCAAACTCACGGTTTGTCTTGCTTGTTTGCCTATGTAGATGATAAAACCACTCGGGTGGAGCACGTACTCAATTCGTATGATGTACTTAGTAGTACATAACATGTGCTATTATACTCTCTCCTCGTCCGACACGGTTTAACAGTGTAGTCTATGACTTGTGCTCCATTGCCATCACAATTTTAAAGCTGCTGACAAAAAAAGAAAAATTCGCCCGCTTCCGAACGCACCTGTCAACTTCATTATGGTTTTTGTGCACCGGCGCTGTCACAGCGTCTTCGATAATATTATTGTTAGTAAAACAAATCAATTGCAAATTTCAGTGTAAAAATGTGTGTTGTAGTGAGTGAACACATTAATATACAGGTCCACAGGATTTCTTTGTTCGTAAGGAGCAGAAAGGAGTCTACAACTGTAAGTAAAACACGAAGGAAACACTCCAACTTTATACGTGATCTCTTTGGAAATCTGGTAAGCGTCATTCATATAAGCTTTGTTTTTCGATGAAGTTAACAAAAAGGAAGGTTAGTACAATGTTTTGTCCTGATTTTGCGCTTAAGCCTAATTAGATGTTTTGAGGTTAAGTTGTTTTGTTGTGTTACGTTTTGTACACCAAAGATATAAAAAAAATAAAAAAAAAACCTTAAAACTTATAAATAATTCTTCTTCCGGTTTTAGAACTTCCGTATAATATTTTTTTTTCCTTACCTGTTTAAACTTGAAAACAATATTTGTCTTCCGGTAAAAAGTTCGTTATTTCTTGCATCACGCTCATCATCAAAGCACTACGCACTACGCAGTTACGCACGGATTTAAAAGTTCTTAACGATGGGGAAACGCAAAAATTGTGAAGATGAAGCAAAGAGAATAAAGAAAAAACTGGAAAAATGGCAGAAAAGAATGAAGAAGAATGAAGAGGAGAAGGATGAAAGGAGCAACACGCCGTCTGAGAGTCCCCCAATGGAAGAGCGGCCTCCTACAGCGGTACCTTCAACATCAATGGAGGACACTATCTTGGTAGCTTCAGGTATGTAAATAAACTTAGCTATTAAAAGCGCTAAACTCAAAATGCATTCCCATGCCCACCCAGTTGACAATGAGCTACCACTCCCAGAGGGTAGACGTCGACTTTCAGTTGAGAGCAGAGAAAAGATAACCTATTGTATAGAAATTACTATCCAGGAGCTTTCACTTTGAGGATAGACTGTTATAATATTCCCTTCAAGAGCTGTCACCGTGAGGATAGACTATATTTATATGTACATACTACCTAACTCACAATAAATACTACAATTCCAGATGAGGACGAGATTCCTGAGGAACTCCTCCAAGCATTGGGACCAGAGGGCGCAGACAAATTGGAAACAGGAGAACCAATACATCCACATTTGGCCTTAAGATGGAACAATATCATGAGAGACGGTCTAAAAAAGGAAACAAGGGAAGAAATCCTCAACAAGTATCCAGTCCCTAATAACTTTCCTGCGACTGCTCCGGCCCTTAACCCTGAAATAAAAGCAGTTATGTCAGAAGTTGCCGTTAAAAGGGATAACAGATTTATTTGGAGACAAAACCAGACAGGAAAAATGCTTACTGCTGTAGGAAAGGCTCTTACTAATGTCATGAAAGGAAATATAAATTCCAAAGACATAGTGGAACATCTAAGCAACGCAGCAAAGATAGGAGCAGAATTGTTTCATCAAGACACAATGTCACGAAAATACTTTGCCCTATCAGGGGCTAGTACAGTGGTAAGGGATGCCATAAAAAACGAAAAACCTGATAGTATGCTGTTTGGTCAAAATTGTACAGAAAAAATAAAATCAGCACAAACAATCCAGAGAACTGGGACTCAGATTAAAGATAAGAAGAAAAACTTCAAGAGCCCGCTGCCAAATCAACCGAAACCTCGCAGCGGGCACAACTCTCAACCTCGCAGTTACTACCAGAAACCACAACAGCGACAGCAACAGGGTCGCACTCCCCAGAGAAGGACACAGAGGAAGCGGTCTCCTCCCCAGAAACCACGCTACCGCAATTAGAGGTATGTCATGCTGGTAACACAAAACTTTGTTGTCGTAATTGGATCAAAATCACCAATGATCCAGTAGTTTTGCAATGGATAGTAGGTTATAAAATACCTTTCATATCTATTCCATTGCAAGAAGATCTCCCTACACAAAGGTGGTCAAAGGAGGAAAGGCGCATCATTCAAGCAGAGATTAATAATTTATTAGAACTTGGGGCAATTTCTGAATGTACCTTCTCAAAGGGTCAGTATGTATCCCCAATATTTGTTATTCCGAAATCAAATGGCACATACAGATTTATATTAAATTTAAAACAGTTAAATCAATATGTAGATACTCAACACTTTAAATTAGAGGACTCAAGAACAGCTTGCAAATTGTTATCTAAAGACTGTTATATGACTAAAATTGACCTGAAAGACGCCTACTTCTCTGTCCCTATATCGGATTGTTGTAAAAGATATCTTAGATTTAAATTTGAAGGAAAACTGTATCAGTTCAACTGCCTACCCTTTGGGTTGTGCACGGCTCCATTTGTATTTACTAAGATTATGAAGCCTATTGTTACACACCTTAGAAATCAGGATATTGTAATGACTCATTATTTAGATGACAGTTTGTATTTTAGTAATTCAATGTACGAATGCAGAAATAATGTGAAATTGGCATGTAAATTATTTCAGAACTTAGGTTTTAGAATCAATTTTGAAAAGAGTATCTTATCCCCTTACCAGGTCATTGATTATCTGGGGTTTACATTAGATTCAAAAGATCTCTCCATTTCAGTACCTAAAGAAAAACAACATTCCACTTTAGAAAAATTAAAGAGTTTTGTATTAAAAGATCACTGCAAAATTAGAGAATTTTCACAGCTTTTAGGGTTGCTTACATCAATTTGTCCAGCTATTCCTTATGGATGGGTCTACACTAAGTTGCTAGAAAGAGAAAAATATTTAGCATTACTAAATTTTAATGAAAATTATGATGCAAAAATGATATTTTCTAAGAAGATTTATCCTGAGTTACATTGGTGGGTGGAAAACATAGAAAAAAGAAATTTAATTAAACAACATAATTTCCAATTAGAAATACATACAGATGCTTCAGGTTCAGGATGGGGTGCAGTCTGTGGTTCAAAAAAGGCTTCAGGGTCATGGTCTTCCAGAGAAATAGCATGTCATATAAATTACTTAGAATTAAAAGCAGCATTTATTGGGCTTCAATGTTTTGCTAAAAATCTTAATAACTGTGAGATACTACTTAGAGTAGATAACACAACAGCAGTAGCCTATATTAATAAAATGGGGGGCGTCCAATTCAAACATTTAAATGATATAGCAAGAGAGATATGGCAATGGTGTGAAAATAGAAACATATGGATTTTCGCATCATACATAAACTCTAAAGATAATTTTGAGGCAGATGCGGAGTCTAGAAAGGTTAATATTGAATGGGAACTTTCGCAAACGGTCTTTCAAAAAATTGTAAAAGCATTTGGCAAACCAGAAGTCGATTTATTCGCATCCAGAATAAATAACAAATGTAAGAGATTTGTGTCGTGGAAGAGGGACCCTCAAGCCATGTCAGTTGACGCTTTCACCCTAAATTGGAACAGACATTTTTTCTATGCGTTTCCACCTTTTTCTCTAGTCTTAAAATGCATCCAAAAGATCCACACTGATAAAGCAAAAGGCATCTTGGTGTTTCCCTATTGGCCCTCTCAGCCGTGGTTTCCACTAATTGAGCCACTTTTAGTAGAAAAATTACTAATTTTCGAACCTAATGAGTTTCTATTAACATCTCCTTACAGGAAAACACACCCACTTCACCACCAGCTTACCCTGGCTGCAGGACTGTTATCAGCGAGGCATTCTTGAAACGTGGTATCCCATCTTCTTCGCTTCACATCATGATAAACTCTCTGTCCAGTAACACAATTAAACAATATAACTGTGCATTAAAATTATGGTGGGAATTTTGCTATACTCAAAATATAGACCCTTATCAGGGATCAATACCATTTATTATAAAGTTTCTAACTAATTGTTTGGAAAAGGGGGCATCATATGGATCAATAAATACGTCCAGGTCAGCATTATCCCTTATAATGGGACCAAGAATTTCCACAGATGACCGTGTTAAACGTTTTTTAAAAGGGGTATTTAGACTCAAGCCACCCACACCGAAATACAATGTTACCTGGAACCCGGGTATAGTTTTAGATTATTTAGCTTCGAAATTCCCAAACGAAAACTTACCTTTGAATATACTTACCAAAAAGTTAGTTACCATTTTAGCATTAACTTCTGGACATAGAGTTCAGACACTATCATTGATAAAAGTTAAGAATATCAAGTTTACATCAGAGGGGGTACAAATAAAAATTCCAGATTTTATTAAAACTTCAAAGAGAAATTCCCTTCAACCAATTTTGTATTTAAAATCTTACTTGAATAAAATAGAGATATGTCCGGTTCATACAGTTAAAACATATTTAAATGTAACCAAAGACATTAGAAACGATATAGAGAACTTAATATTAACATTCAAAAAACCATATCATAGTGCCTCATCGCAGTCCATAAGCAGGTGGATAAAAATGACTTTAAACGAGTCAGGTATAGACACATCAGTCTTTACTGCACACAGCACTAGGCACGCATCTACATCGACAGCAAATAGGGCTGGTCTTAACATAGATCTAATTAGAAGGACTGCGGGGTGGTCAAACAACTCTGCTACCTTTGCCAGGTTCTACAACCGACCTGTTTTAGATGACCCCCTAGAATTTAGTAATATTGTGTGTAATTCGATTAATAATAATAGGAACTAGTGTTAAGATTGATTGTTATAATAGAAGTAAGAAGAAAAATAAATTATTTAAATTTTTTCATATCTTATTCTGTCCTTTCATTCACAACCCTGTCTTTGAACATCTACACTGTTAAACCGTGTCGGACGAGGAGAGAGTATAATTATGAGATTAAACGAACTTACCTGTAAGTGAAGTTCAATCTTAATTATACGAAGCTCCTCGTCCGACACGGTACTCCCACCCTATACCTAAATTTACCCACCCCTAAAAATCCTTATAGGAATTAAGGGTTGTTCATAAATAAGCTTTAAACTAAATGAAGTTGACAGGTGCGTTCGGAAGCGGGCGAATTTTTCTTTTTTTGTCAGCAGCTTTAAAATTGTGATGGCAATGGAGCACAAGTCATAGACTACACTGTTAAACCGTGTCGGACGAGGAGCTTCGTATAATTAAGATTGAACTTCACTTACAGGTAAGTTCGTTTAATCTCATAATTATGTTTCAGAATACTTCGTAGAATACGAAATACAAACTGATTTGGTGATATTGGTCTAGTGGGAGGTCCTTAACCTCCCGCTTGGAAGAAGTTGCAGCTTCTTCAGATCTGGAAAGGTTTTATGTAACATAATGAACTTTCAGTTTTATTGTTTATCATCTTAAATTGACATCCTTTACAGGATCACTCACAAAATGTAAATTTGGAAAAAATAAAAGAGCATTGACAAATGATCCTGACACCTGTGAGTCTGATGAGTTAGCGATCCTAGCTCATCACTTGCTCGAGAGAGAGAAGGCAAGATCCTAAAGAAAACCTGCACAATTCAGATAGCACTAGATATGTAGCGTCATGATCCAAAGTGTGTGTCATGGTTACGCTGTCCAAGGGTTACGGAGGGGAGGGCAGATAGTCAACGTTCCAATTATACTACTAGCCTTGAATATATGCTTGAATATGGTTCTAACCCCAAATAAGAAATACAAAGCGCAAGCTATAAGAAATAATATGAGGAATCGAATCATGCTACTAATGGGTAGAAAATGTAATTTTTTGAAATCATAATTACCAATTTTTCATTCATCATTCATGTCAGCCTATTGCAGTCCACTGCTGTATGTAAATATAATAATAAAATAAAATAAAATAAGTTTATTTCATTAACAAAGGTAACAAAGGCCTTAAAAACTAGTACATTGGAGCCTCCATTTAAGCAAAAAATGCCTATGTTTGGAGGACCCGCTCTTCCATCCATACTTTTACAAGGCAGTATGGGTAAACTTATCTTAATAAACATTTCTTTTTCACAGTAGTGGTAAGTTTGAGTATTAAATTAATTAAATTTAAGTATCTATATTATGTGTGTGTGTGTGTGTGTGAGTGTGTGAGTTATAGTGTATGTGTTTGTGAGAGTTAATATGAGAGTGTATAATTAGCTATAAAATATATAATTATGCAATACGCTCCAGTAATTGTTCAATTTCATGGTATGTCTTATTTTAAATCCATTTTACTAAAAGTTTTTTAAGGCTATAATGTGTTTTGTCATATATACATATAATTTTATTTATTTTATTATACAGGAAGGTAAAATTTGAGACGAATTGTCTACTGGCAAATTTGGTCTTAATATTGTAGGATTGAGCAACGAAATTTCTACGTCGTTTATTTATTTGTTATAAATATGTTTCCCCAAAAAGCGCTAAAGAGCTCGATCTCCTGCTTTTTTATCAGCCACTCCCAGATATCTTCCTAAGGTCGTCGTTCTATCAAGCTGCGCGTTTCAACGGTTCTGCGACAAATGTGGCCGGCCCCTGCCACTTTAGCTTGCTACATTTTTGGACTATGTCCATTACAATTTGTCACTATCTTGTTATTTTACGAAAAAATATATAGTTTCTCTTGCAATACTATTAGGGGTAAATATGATACACGCTGCTGATATAAGCATCTATTAGCATTTTTAAACATTTAAAATGTCTATATTCAGAATGTACTTAAGATTTAAATAGGCTAGACCTATTTAAATCTTGAGTACCTACGTAATTCATTAGTAAGGTCAGTTGGGTACGAATCGTAAAACCTTATTTCAGTAATTTGTCTGGAGTAATTCTGAGCGAATACTGTAGTGTACCTACTATAAGCAGATTACGCGACCACTCAGGCCGTGTGGGTTGAGCTTAGTAATTATTATTATTACAATATTATGTACTTAACCTTCTTATGTTTTACGGTTTTATATTAATAAAGGTCTAAGAGCTAATTAAATCCAAAAAGTTTAAAAGAATTCGTAAGAAATGTTTTGTAAGTTCTTATCCAAATTAACATTTAAATTTTGTAACATGATTTGTAGGAAATAACTCTGCCGAAATTAATATTGATCTGCTTGAGCCCTTCGCGTGCCACTAAAAATTTCCCTATTGTTTTCCATTGTTTTTCCGGTCTGCCACGGGTAAGTGGAACGCGAAGGGGCAAGTACTAGGCTGTTGCCCGCCCTAATTCGCGTGTTCTCTACAAAACCATAGTAGTCTTAAACTAAACACCATGTGAATGAAGCCGCGGGCAACAGCTGGTGTTATATAGTTTTTTTTTCGCAGATAAAATGCCAACTGAACAGCGAAATCTGACGGTAATTTTGCATTTCTTAGGAGTGATATTTTCCGGGAAAAAGTTTCCTATCTGCTTGCTATTCCATCATCATCATCATCATCATCATTTCAGCCATAGGACGTCCACTGCTGAACATAGGCCTCCACCAGTGACTTCCAGATTGGCCGGTTGGAAGCGGCCCGCATCCAGCGGCTTCCTGCAACCATTATTAGGGGGGGGATTGCCAGACGCTGCGGCCCGTGTCGTGCTACAGGAACTAGTCGCCTCTTAAGACACGCCTTCTGTTGGCGGTGGGGAAGTGTATTCTTTTCGGATGTTCTCACACGGCACTACTATTATTATGTTACTATTAACCAAGATATTTCTCGTTATTTCAAATAACTTTTCAGCAAATCCATACTGAACTTACGACGCTTCTGTTTGAAAGTAGTTTCATTTTGTGTTTACGGTACTTGATAGTAGTATCAAGTACCGTAAACACAAAATGAAAAACCTTAAAAGCATTATGTATGCATCCACCGGATTCTTAGATAATCGTGTCACGAATTACTTTCCTCTTTATTACTCCATCCGTTTGAAGTACCTCCCAGGCCACAAACAAAACTTGACCTTCTTAGCCCCTCTGGTACCTCCTGAAGCAAAGCAACAAAGGGGATTGTCTAGAGAGGACGTATGCCTACATAAGCTGGTCGTCGTATTTTCGCCTCTTAAAAGGAATGTGAGGGAGTTGATGAACAACAATTATGTAGGACTGCTTTATCTCAGAATGCATTGTATTCATGTTTCTGGAAGTTTTATTACAAAGTCTCCGGAGTGAAAGAAATTCGTAATTTTAAGTCGTATATTTCTACAAAAAAAAAACACCAAGTTCCTATATTAGCATAGAACTAATTGTATGAATTAAAATATGTGAAAGTAATTTTTCGTGATTCAGAAATGCCAATAATAAGTTGTGGATATCAATAGATAAGTATTGCTGACGTTAAGTACTTACTTTAAACAAAACCAACATCAAGGTTTTGTATTTGTGTCGGTAAATACTAAATTTGCTACAGTTTGCCATTTCTGATCATAATTTGTTAACATTAGCCATGTTTCATTGACATGTATACGGTCTTTCATATCCTCTTTCTATTAAGAATCTAAAATTTTGTTATATTTATTAGACGTCATATTATGGCATCGGTCGACCTCAAGTAGTGAATCCAACAATAGATGGCGCTAAACTTTAAAATACTAATAATTGTTTGTTTTCACAATCACACCAACTAGCCCATTATGCAAAGCTTGTACTATGGCGACTAGATAACGGATAAACATACTTGTATAATTTAATAAACATCCATGACTTAGGTACAAATGCTCGTGCTCATCACAAACATTAGCCCCTTGCGGGATTCGAACCCGCAACCGCTGGCTTTATTGCCCGGAGCGCGAACACTACAGCGTCGTCGTCTTATGTCCTTACAAAGGTTTTATTATTTTTTCGTGCTCTTAATACTAATATTGTTTTCGGTCAACGACCTACACGGTGATGATCGTATTTTCTTCCCCCACCTACACGCATAGGTATTAATGTTGTATATCTCTATCCCCTGTCGACGTGTCTTGGAATGACACAGATATTTGTGGAACAAAGGCGTGCACGCACCGACCGTAATGCGTGGCCAGCCGTGTCCCGACACAGAGGGGAGAGGCTTCTTATATCTGTTCTGTAATTTCTTTCTTTTTATCCTACTTCAAAAAGGAGGAGGTTCTTAATTTATTCGACTATTAGCTGTCCCGAACTTTTACCGCCCCTGCATAAAATTTTTTTCGTGTTTTTATTGTTATTCTGCTATTCAGGGCAGAGACAAATCCAATAAACCAAAGATCATAAAAATTGGTCCCGCCATTCTTAACTTATAAATGGTGTAACTAACCCGACTTTGTTTTATATTTATTCGACCATAAGTTTTTATTACAACTGACTGACTGGTGTCTATGTTACGCAGTATCTTCGCCAAATGTAAAAAGACTTTTAATGATTCCGTTTTCGTTGAATGAATTTTAAAGGGTGTCTCATAAAAAAATAAGATATTTTTTTGCTTATTGTAAGGGAATTTATAGGGAGAAGGGTTTAATAGAAAATAAACTGATGCACAGGTAATATAATTTGTTCGGAACTACGGACTCAAATCAGTCTTGTTGAGTACATTTATCCCTAGGCTGCCACTTACTCACTGTAGACCGGGAAATCCCTTAAGAAAAAAATATTGCAGCACGCAAAAACACAAAAAATAAAAAATAGTCCAACTTTTTTTAAATAGAACTATTTTTAAAAATCAAAAACATCATATAGGATATGATGATTATTTGTCGCCAGCTTTTCTTTTCCATTCACTGCCAACATCATCGTATATCAGTCTTGTGGAGGACTTGTCACTAAAAATAGATAACCGACTTTTTTAAACGACGTTTTGTATTTTTTTATTAATTTTTTTTTATTAAAAAAACATCATATCCAGCCAGCATTGCAGCCAGCATCACTCTACCTTCTCGAAGAGCGCCCTACGCTTTTGCTAAGTCGCGGTCTCCACTCAAACTTGAACACGTTGAAATAAACACTGAAGTCTGAACCCATTTGTTTACAAGCAATCCCTCATAGTCATAGTAATATTTAGTTATCTGCCAATATAAGGCTTATCATCCTTGACTTCTGAACAATTATAAATTGCAGTAGGTATATTAAGATCTGCAGGAAAATTCTGCTGCCTAAATACGGAAGTCGATACAAGTCATCTTACAGGCGTGTTAGATCTTTGGGACCTTTTTCTACATCCTTCGCGTGCCACTAAAAAAATTCCCTATTGTTTTCCATTGGTTTTCCGGTCTACTGTGGGTAAGTGGAACGGGAAGGCTATAAGAAGCCGATTTTTCGGCACCATAATTTATCACTTGCACTTATATTGCAACTGTTTTGTGTTTCCTTCATTATTGTACATTTTTTATTTATTTTAATGATCTGAAACTTTTAACGTTGTTTCTTTTGCGCGTGGCGAGAAGTTTTACAAAATTTGCTCTTAACTTTACTTGCCCAAGCGGAAACAAAATTGTGGATTGGTAAAATAATTCTTTAATTATATGTCATAGAAAGTTTTTAATTAGGACGTAGAAAAATGAACCATAAAGAGGTTATTGGTATGTTACAACTAATGTGTTTGAATCCTTCTGTGGTAGAGAGGATAGGAGTAAAAAGCGGACGCCTTATATTGACTAAAATAGTATCATTGTAAACAAAATATCATAAGGAAACTAATTGAAAGAAGTGAGCATCGATGTTCGCTCGCAAACCGAACGTAGCTCGCTATCGTTTGCCGCCGTTCCCCGATCTTCATGCTTCGTTCCGTGCGTCTCCCCCTCCGTCGTCTATGGCACTATGCCCGTGGGTGGACATTTGTTTAAATAACTATTCATATTACCATCATTTAAATGCAATTTCGTCGTGTGCAAAGAACCTTACTGCTGTAGGAAGGTGGGATCTGCATCACGCACAGAGCGTGCGACCTTATTGCGTCTCCCTCCATCATCGCAGGCGACCCTAGCTTTCTTCACATATTTATAATCTATCTGCCTACTTTAGAGTAACGGGAAAATGCCAATGCGTCCTATAAGTAGACATGTATTAGCTAGTCTATAGCAAAAGATCATATTCATATTCATTTATTACGTCTTGTGTACAGTAAGGTGTTATTACATTGTGTGAGACCATACTCATGGACCCTGTAAGGGTATTGCAGTCATGTTATACAATAATATTAATATGTAATCAATAAAGTAAATCATTTCATTTATGAATTTTAAATAAAATTCAATCAAATAAAATCATGCAAATTAAAACAATATGTCAATTTATAATGATTTAAAATCTAAACTTAAAATAGTCGTTTTTTATTTATTTAATCATTAAAAAAATTTTATTGACTGAAATCAGTTCCGTTCCCGTTCGGCCGTCAGTTCTAAGTGCTATAAAATTATAGCACTTAGAACTGACGGCCGAACGGGCAGAAAGGTTTTAGAATGGATGCCATGTACCGGCAAGCGCAGAGTAGGACGTCCAAAAATGTGGACAGATGACCTGGTAAAGATTTCAGGAAGCAGCTGGATGCAGGCCGCTTTCAACCGGCAAATCTGAAAGTCATTGGGGAAGGCCTATGTTCAGCAGGAGCACTCAGCGACATTTAGTCACTAATTATGGTCGGAATAGACAAGCATCAATTCAGACTGCAGTGTGGTTTACATGACTTCAACTACTACCTAAATCACTGCTACCCCTGTGGTACAAGCGCTACCAGCAAAAGCATAAGACATAAATCAAACTGACATTCTTCACACCAACATAAACTTTCTAAGTCAACCTCCAATTATAAAGGTACCTAAATACACAACTAGAATACGTAGGTAAGTGTATTCACGTGCCGCCTTTATACGGCGTCATATAACCGAGGGTGAGCCATAAACCGGGGGTAGTTTACGACGGAACCCTAATCTTTACCTGCACTTATCGCGGGCGATCAGCGCAGAACAGGACAGAACTAGGCGCGCAGGACTCACCACATAAACTGTTTATCTGTGCGCCTTGGGCGTGAGCTGGAAAAGGGGGATTAGGTTATGAGAGGAAGCGATAAAGAACTGATAAAGAAACTCGCTCTAAAATAAATTCAGCACACGCCCGTTTGGCTTTCCAAGTACCGGAATAACAGTAAGAGCTGCGGTTGATGAGGGTTCCTCATCCTCTTTCCCCTATTGCGGTAATTCCTCATCTATTGATATCCTGATGCACTTCCATTTCGTCAAAACTGGATGGATGGATTTCAAACATTTCTCTTCCTCACCTTCTTACTTAAAGTTTATGAGGAATTAGTAGACCATATTTCCGACCTTAACGCTAAGCGTTAAAAAATTATAGAGTGAAAGAGATAACATAACTTATGATAACTACTTTTAACGTGCAATATTGTTAGAGTTTATGCCCACCACAAGCAACCTTCAATTTCATATACATTTTTCAAGAGCAGATGGCAAGGTTTTGCCGTCCCCTAAATCACTTGAATCCTAACTGCCATCTGACACCAACTATGTAAATTTTTGCTTGTTTGGTTAGTGGTATTTGAGTTATTTATAATTAGCGAGCTAGGCCTATAAAACAAGTGTCAGTTTCCCTTAAGTAATACTATTTAATAAATATTAGATATTAATAAACTCCTTAAATTTTGACAAATTGTGCTTCAGGAAAATTGGTGGGCTGGGATGTCTACCAACCAAAAGCTTGACGAAACATTGTACAGTCAACAGCATATAAACATCATAAAATGTAGAATTTCCTCGACCGATTTTTAACTTAAAGTTCAACACGTGAACTCAATATCAATTGAAAAATGTTGGTAGGTTGACCTTTTGACTGTACACAGTATTGTTGCTAATAATAATCGCTTGTCGCTTGTACCTTACAGGTCCAAGAAGTAATTTGCACGGCGCGATAGTAAAGTATCGTTACGAGGACACATTGTAGCGTCTAATTCGCGCGTGTTCCAAACATTTGTGCATTGGCTAGGCCGCGATTTGCAGTAATGGGCCAACTTTGGTGATAATTTCTTTGGTACCAACAATTTAGTTTTATGGCAAATGTGTTATCTGTCACTACCATCATTTTTCAGCATAGCACAAGTAGGATTAATAAACAAGGTAATATAAATAGAAGCTTGTAAAAAGGGTACCTAATTAATGAACGTAAAACTAAGAGTCCGGCGATAGACGGCAGTACGTTCCTTCTATTTATCAGAGAGAGAGAGAGAGAGAGAGAGAGATTAATTATCACACCAACGAAAACATATAAACAGGATAAAAATCCTATGTAAAAGGCAAGGTTTAAGTTAGATCAATATCTATACCTATAGATAAATAATAATAATAAATCTATATACATATATAAAAATGAATTGCTGTTCGTTTGTCTCGCTAAAACTCGAGAATAGCTGGACCGATTTGGATCATTTTGATCCTGAAATATTTGTTGAAGTTCAGGGAAGGTTTAAAAGGTAAGAAAATAAAAATAAAATACAACGAATGTAGTAACACAACTACTATATTTTCCTATGTTCGTACCTGTCAAACGAATTGGCGAAACAAAGTTTGCTGGGTCAGCTAGTAATAAATAGATATTGGACAACATCACATACATTGCTCTGATCCTATGATAAGTAGCTTAAGCACTTGTGTAACAGAAATCAGAAACAACGACGGAACCACAACACCCAGACCCGAGACAATATAGAAAAGTTATTTTTCTACATTGACCGACCGGGAATCGAACCCGGAACCTCAGAGATAGCGACACCAAGTCCGGTACACACTCGCCTCTCGGCTATACCTATAGATAGATAGATAGATATCTTTATTGTACACCATACAATAGAAACAAATCAAAGGAAAAGAAATACATTATGAATAACATCTGTGAATAACTCCTCAACACCACACACACACATACACACACACGTCACAAAACATACAACACAAATGAATTTACTCGACTTGTCTAATAATACAAACAATACTTAATTTAACTTTTAGTACTTCTTAAAAATCATTTTATTTGTTTAACTTGTGTTACCACGGTCTGAATGGGCGGTGACTACCTGAAACAGGTACATTAATACATACTAGGTATGTCACCACAAATTGTTGTCAACAAATGGTTTGTTAACAAATAAATATATTTTGATTTTTTTGATTTTTCTGTTTGGGACTTTGCCTAGTCTATCCTAGGACTGACTAAGGTTAATTAATCAAGTGTCGATCAGAGGCCCAATTCCCGTAATTTGACAATAGTCGCAATCCGGTGTCGATCCGCTCCCAGTAACATTACGATCCCAAACGGTATTCTCCTAAACCTAAAAAATTCAATTATAGTTCGTAATGCAACTGAAAATGGAAGAAACCAAAATTAGATTTTTTTTTGCTCTGTTTTTAGTCGTATTGGGATAGTTTTAATAATTTTACGTCAAATTGAAAGTTTACGAGATTACCGTTTGTGATAGTAATGTTACTGGGACCGGATCGACACCGGATTGCGACAATTGTCAAATTACGGGAATTGGGCCTCTGTACTGTGCTTGTTGTTTTGAATACATGTTCTCTTTGCGGCACACTTCCACATACTTTAAGACTTTTAAAATATGGATAGTGCTACTTTATTGAGGACCTAAAAGACACAAAAACAAGGTTTTCAAGGAAAAATGTGGTTAATAACGGTAACCACCGTGAAATAAAGGACCTAAATCAATAAAAATTTTAAACCATTTTAATTAAATAACATATTTTAGGCGGTCTTATCGCTATGTGTGCCAAATTTCACCTAATGGAAAACCGCACTGCATAGAATTCAGATAGCTGTCGCATTGTGTTTGGTCTACCCGTAGTGATTATTCGATCAATCGTTTTGCAATTAATCAATAATCACTACGTCAAAAATAAACAATAATTTGTAAAACACTACAACTGTTTTGTTTTATACTAGTTTTATAGTCATTAGCAGATACATTTTGTGTTTATCTAGCGAGCACGAAAAATTATCAAACATTGTTATTAATGTAGACAATGGTTGACAAAGTGTTGACAACGGTTGACATTTGTAACATTACAGAATGCAATAAATATATTGAATTGAATAGAATTGACGACCTCCGTAGCCGAGAGGTGAGCTTACCAGACTTGATATCGCTATCCCGCGGTCCCGGGTTCGGTTTCCAGTCGGTCAATGTAGAAAAATAGCTTTTCTATATTGTCTCGGGTCTGGGTGTTATAGTACCGTCACATTTTGATTTCTGTAACACAAGTGCATTAGCTACTTACCCCAGAAAAAAAAATTGGCAAGACCAAACACGCTAGCGCCATCAGAGATTAGCTTTGCCTATACTTACCCATTCAATTAAGCTGATACAGCGTGATTGAGTAGGTAACACACATCTAAACATACAAACATTTGCATTTATTAAGTAGTTTATCTTAAATATAGGTATACTTCCTCTATGTTATAGGTATAGGTAAGATAATCTTCACAGTGTATTTACCGGCATTTTCCCATCTTTAAATGTTAAAATACGGTGTCAGGACCTCACCCTGCATGATGAGTGCAGTGTAGCGAGGCGAGAAGACGATTTGCGCCAGGAAATGAACCCAACAGAGGTAGGAGTGGCACCTCCACACGCGGGCTGCACCACAATAGAGTACATACGGTAGTTTCACGTGTGTACTAATGGTGCTCCACTTATCCAATAGAGTAGAAATGTCATATGATTTGTTCGACAATTTGTTCCTTAATTTTTAATCTGTATTATGTACTATCTTTGTATGGGCGAGTGTTGATAGAATTTGTCATTTCATACTGAATGTAATTAAAAAATCACTAACTAGTTTCGAAGAAAGATTTGCAAAGCTGCTCTATATGGTATGTGCTGATGATGACGGAAGGGCAGTGGTGAAGCAAATTTAGACGTGGGTAAAGTCGCATCAGCAAAACCCTATTCTTTCAGTATCTATTCCCAAGATATATGCAGAGATCCTACCATTATTTTGCCGCTACAAACATACGCAAAAACGATTTTTCATAGAGAAGTATAAGTGAGAGGGAATTATTGAAATGGAAATGACAAAAGAAATCTTTTAGAGCGCATATGTTTAGGTACTACTTACATATTTGTTTTTAGATCTTATCCATTTATCATTGTGCTTTGCAATCAATAAATGAAATGGAGTAACCCCACCCCTGTGATCTGCCTAGATCAACTGTTGATCGCAAGAGGATATACCATTAAAAGCAAAAATTTGGTAATCCTATAATTTTAAACTCCATTGTAACGCAAGGATTGTTGGAGTTAATGTTGGATTTCCAGCTACGCTGCGGTCGGCCGAGCACGATACACTATGTTCTATGAGGCAACGTACTACGACCTTGGCGGCAGCGACGCAACGTCAGCGTAGGAGGAAATCCAGCCTAAAGAAGATCACGAAACTTAAACCTAAATTCAGTCGCGCGTAAGGCCTTCTCCAGAATGTGAATTCTCCGCGGTACACGCACAAGTGGAGAGTCTGCCAGACTCTCACGCGAGTTCACGCGATATACGAGCGAATCTTAACTCGTGTCGTGAGGGACCGTGTAATCTGTATTTTAATATACAAAAAGCGATAACGTTTTTCGCCGTAAACATTGTATAATTTTGTAAATTTTTGGAAACGTTGCACATAATTCGGATTTATCGCCCGAAACAATATTTTAAAAGGGAAATGTAGGCAATTACATCTTAAAGATGGAACTCTGTGACACGAAGAAAGTCAGAGCGTTGTGCAAGTTGTGAAACTGTTGCAAAATACCTACCTTCGCCGCGTATCGGTATTTAAGAATAAGAATAAGAATGTTTTATTTAGCACACAAAAATAATAGGTGAAATGAAAGATAATAATTGTACCAAAAAGATACGTTACAAAACTTAGGGCTGCCATTACACTGATATTCTGCGGGGACCTTGAACACTAGTGACAGAAAGAAAGAAAAAAACACAGATAACATACAATAAAAATTATTAATTTTAAAAAATTAACAATAAAAATAAAATTTTGAGGGTGAGAGAGAAAGTTACAATTAAACAAGCAATAAAAATTACATTAAACATATTTCACAATCCTATAAATAAAAAACTTTGAGCACTATGTAGCAGCATACTATAACAGCCCCTGGCGTCCGCGCGTAGCGATATGCCGTTCCTGGGAACATTTGAAATCCCGGGATCGGCACACAATTCCTGTGAACTGCACATCTCTAGTCCCGCACGCGACAAACGTATAAGGAATTCAAGACTATCCGATGTTATCAAGCTGCAATAGGCAAAACAACTATTATCAAGTGATATTAACTGGAACTAAGTGATAAAAAATACTAATGACCGATACTTAAAATAACCCATAACTCACAACCGCAGCGTGGGTTTCATAACTTTGGTAACTTTCAAAACTTTGTTTCATATCATATGTGCTATTTGTAAGTGATGTCCAATGTTTAATAAATGTTTTTCTTCTTTTTGCCATGGCCACTGACAAACATGGTTGACTGGTAGAGAATGCTATTGGCATTAAGTCCGCCATTTGTACCACTTATTTTTTGTTCTGTGCAATAAAGTATAAAATTAATTAATTAAACAAGCAACTCAGGCTAATAGTGAGCCTACTGTATTCCTATACCTTTATTGACGTTCTACTTCTGACGACAACGATTGACGTAGTGGCACGGTGATTCGTATTAAACGCAACTAGTACCGGGTTCGATTCCCGGTTCGGGTGAACTCATAAAACTATTGTTTCTGTGTACCGATACCATCTGTAATTAGAATTTATAAGTTTACAATCAGAATTTATAGATTCCCGAAAATAAGCCCCCGTAAATAAATATCGAATGCTCCTACTTAACTTCCCTTCTCCATTTCACCACCTTTAGGGATTGAATTTCTAGAAATCCTTGCTTATTGCTCTCTTACGGTATTTTAGGAATCTTTTCCATTTAATGCATAAATAATTTAAGTTTCTTAAGCCAGCAGTTTCGCCACGCATTCACACGTCTGTCGTAATAAAGCTTTGTCTTTTATCCTGTCCTGTGTTTCATACAGGTAGATTTCTAACAACCTAAATGTACTACAAAAAGTACATACTAAGAATCGTACTCAGACCCAGACCGAAAGTTTCCCGTTTCTATGATTTTAGAAATGTTAGCCTAGCCTAGTACGTAAGGTCAGCATCAAAGGTAACTGACCAATAATGTTTTTTTTTATAGTACAGACTCTTCTAAATGTCACAATAACCTGAATTCTTTATTTGAACTTTAGTGATTTCGTCAGACTATTGTGATAAGTTTTGCCATAAGATTTTTTGGAAAATAAAGATACTAAGCTACTTTTGATGTTGACTGTACTACGTACGACTACAAGGTAAACCAATACTTTACATAGCGCATTAGGCAGTTACTTTTGCTTAACATTCAAATGACGGGTACTGGTTCTATTAGTTTGTGTACTTTTTAAAGTACACTAGGCTTAACGAAGTTTTAAAGATTTAAAAATACAAAATGTCTTTTAGCTAATCGTAAATTTCCAATTTTTGTTTTCAAATCTATTTTATTAGTGGGAGTAGTAGGTACTAAAGACGTACAAGGACGCCATTTTGCTCTAAACTTAAGTTCTTAACAAAAAATGGTGTTAGTTAATATACGTTTCATGTGTTTTATGTTGTTTGACATACAGACATGTAGGTACAGCGAATAAGGATAAGTTTAAGCCTCACATAAGTTTGGTACAAAAGACCTTTTAATTCATATAAGTCTTATCTTATCCACTAACTTAATATTCTGAATAAAAGCAGACGTTCCCACAGAATCTCATCTCAAATAATATCCCACGACACGGCGTCTACACTAAAATAGCCGAGGTCAGAGTCCAACAGTTCAGACCTAGGGGATGCTGCAGAATCCTGCTTATTTTGTATGCACACACCTTTCTATTATACCAATATATCTTCACCATCACTAAACCAAAATTCACTCGAAAATCAACCCTATAGTGATGCGGATAAGAACGCGGCACCTACTTATCGATAACAAAAAACAACGCGGTCACTTACTCAGCACCCTTAATTTTACTGGTAAGAACCGGTTACGTGACAATACGAGGGCCTATTAACATAACTCCTTGACCGGACATAACTGGACACTCATTAATATTTATAAATATGTTGGCATCTGTGATTTTTCAGTTTCCGATCAGTACTTCGGAAGATGCTGCGATGGTGACACAGTTTTAAATGTTGTTTGTGGTGGAAGCGACACAACGCGTTATGTACCTACTGGTAAGTACCTCTAACATTGTCACTTTATAAGATAGGTTGTATTAGATGTCTGTTAAATTAAATGATTTTTTTACATTGTAATTTTTTTCTAGAATAGCTTGGTTATTTTTTTCCCCTATTTGCTTAAAAAGCATCACGTTCTTTCCTTTAATAAAGCATTGATCTTATATTCGTATCTTAAACCATAATAGTATAGCCATTAAAAAATGCCAACTTATTATTGAGTAAGTAGGTATATTGTTAAATTATAAAAGTACACCGTATAGTTAAATCAAAATAAGCGTCAGTCAAATCAGTCATTTGAGTGTAAAATTTGCGACAAATTTCGAAAGCTCTCATCATATTCTTGGAGTAAAACTATCAATAAATCGATAGGCGTCGCCGCTGGCCGGCTCATCACTAATTTACAATTTTATGGCTTGGGCGCGGGGCGGGGGCCACTCCATTACGGCTTCACCCCCCACGGTTAACCCTTTGGTACGGTCGGGATAAAAGTTATCGGAAGATTTTCTATTTTAAAAAAAATATATATCTTGTCAACATTTCTTTACCTGTAATCAGGTCCTAAGCCGACCATAAAAAGGAGTACGTTGTAATATAACTAGGTACCAAAAGAATAAAGTGTTCAACCTGTACAGCGTATTAAGTTACATTTGCTATGTACAATAATGTATAAACTAAAAAAAGACGCATTAATAAAAAGTGACAAAAATGAAAACGGCTGAAAAAGAGACGAAAATACATACACACATAATATGACAAAAAGTGACATAAAGAAATCACATAAAACTATTCTGCGAGCCACAGCGCGGAGTTTCAATGCCGCTAATATTACTTCTTAGAAATCACCAAAAAAAGTGTCGAGTTTATATAAATTTGGTAAAGATCAATTGAGAATCTTAACTAGCCATGACTAACAGGATCTGATGAAACCTGGTGTTTACAGCAATTCTGCGCTCATGAACTTAGACCAACCTAGTTTAAGTTCCCGCCGTAAACTAAACAGTAACAGTAAATTAGATAGGTAAATTAGATTTTTTTCAATTTAAATAAACCATCATCATCATCATCATCATTTCAGCCATAGAAAGTCCACTGCTGAACACAGGCCTCCCCCAATGACCCAACATCGGGGGGGATTGCCAATACTCGCCACGCTTGGCAGGCGGGTTGTCGAGCGCATTTTTTATAAGATTTCGCACGCAGACGCTGCTGCCCGTCTCTTGCTACAGGAATTAGTCGCCTCTTACGACACGCCTCCTGTTGGCGGTAGGGAAGTGTATTCTTTACGGCCGTCCCCACACGGCACTAAAATAAACCAACAAAGCAAAAAATATGTTTTGGTTCGGTACCTATAAAGGCTTTAACGACATACTAATTCTTTCTGAACTGCGCTTGATTAACATTGATTTATTACGAATATAAAAACTGTACCTACAAAAATTTGTTTTGATAAGTTTAATAGTATTTACGATAGAAATATTCCTAGTGCAGTCATTCTTAGTTATTAAGTATTGTTTTATCAATGAGTTTTGATATTAAAACCAAAAACCGCTTTCTCTGCCAACGGTACAGTTCACGCCTCCCGACAAGAAACGCGTGTAAAGGAGAAAGGAGAAAACTGAGACGGGCCAGAGAGGGAGATCTTTAAGATACGTCGCCATGGCAACGTTACCCACGCACACAGCCGCGCTCTAATGATAGTTTCACACACCCACATCGTGTGTACGGACACTAGGTATTAGGAGAATTCGACCCACCGCCCAAAGTTTCAGTTATTAAGCAAATGCTTCGCAAACATTTGGGTGGGCACCTTTAGTCTTGCTTATAAATAGGTAGTGTTAAGCTTGAGCTTCAATTAAGTTAATGTAGGTATTGAAACCTAGTCTTGTTAATGCCTATGAGAGAGCTGATGGACTTGGCTAGGAATGAGATAGACCGTAATGGATTTCGGTAATACCTACTTTAGTAGCCGTATCTAGTAAAAACAAAGAGTTGGAATCTTAACTTACTAATAACATAAATGTGCAAGTTTGTTTGTTTGTTACTTATTCACGGTAACATCATCATCATTCATCATTCCTGCCATATGAGGTCCACTGCTGCACAAAGGCCTCCCCCAATGACTGATCATCAGGGGGGGATTGCCAATACTCGCCACGCTTGGCAGGCGGGTTGGCGAGCGCAGTTTTTTTTATAAGATTTTGCACGAACACGGTAACACAGCTGCAAGAAATTCGTTGTAATTTGACAAACATAAAGATATTGATTCATGCTTAACATTTATTTATGCTATGTACCACTGCTACTTTAGCTTGCTAAAGAGAGAGACGATGAGATCTTCTCATTTTTGATTCGATCTCGCAAAGAAACATAATACTTAAGAGCTATGCTCAGTGTTTCTTGGGTTCATTTGAATTCGCAGGCAGAGGAAGATACTTATTTATGCATATAAATAATCTCTCCTTGAATCTCTTTCTTAACATTGTGATCTTGCTACTGGGCTCAAACCTTTATTTATTCTGCTAAAAGATTTCGAAATTATGACGATTTTAAAACATGGCCACTGTTGGTGCCTTGACTATAGTTCACGGCCCCAAAAATAGTATTTTGTTCGTTATTTTGAGTATATATGTGTTAAAAAATCTGCGTCAATGGTCCCAAATCATTTTTTTTATCCTAGTGAGACTGAAAGCATACTATACTTTTACTAATAGAAGAATGGATAATAACCATATTAATTAAGTTATTTTTTTTTAAATACACCTATAACATGATCTTCAGCACCTACTATCATGATCTTAAAGTTAACATCCTTGTTTTACAAGGTAACAGTCAATAATTTTGACAGGAGCATCTCCCAGCACACGACTCGAGCCAATTTAGGTAAGTTCGTATCAAAAATTGACCCAATCGTTGGAATCGAATTCAGGACCTAAGCGAAACACTGCGCCGCTAGGCCAATCCAGTTATCCAAACATTATTTTGTTGGAATTATTCTCTGGAAATATTTATATCAAATTTTGTTTGTAAAAAAAACGTTAATAAAACATCTTTCAACCCAGTTTTTTAACATTGCCGGATGTGACAATGATACGGGCCCAAAACAAATCACGCGAGTGGAGCCACAGTAAGCGGCTAGTCTATTGCTAGTTTGTTATATTCTTGTCTACAGTACCCAAAGTAGTTATCTACTTTAGCTGTAGACACCAGTTAAGGGCTTGTCGGAGCCCAAATCGGTAGTTGTCGGAACTAAAGTCGTTAGCGGCCGAGCAATTTGTCGCAAAGTTCCGCCGCCGCTATAGGCTGCTTCAGACTTATACAGCTTATAGCTGTATAAGCCTCTTATTTATAGCTATGTATCACATAACGAGACTTACGATATTTTGGTTTTAACAAAAAGACTATCGTCTTGGTTTAAAGGTTCACGCTACGGAGTACAAAACCAAACAGTCGCGGTTTCGAATTGTGCAAGGGCAAGTGATTAGCCGAGCATTGGTACCTGAGCCACAGGTGTCATATTATTATAATGTATTTATGTATACAATCATTGCTTAGTGTAGGTCTAGATAATTGGAGTGCTTTTTGGAAGAGTACATTTATAGAGTATATTATTATACTAATTATTATCTCAAATTAAGATCAAGCGTTATGCTAAATGCATACGTGCGTACATTTAAGTAATTGGGTTCTCTAGGAGTGCTGTGATGTCACCTCTACATAATAATATGGCGGATGTAATAAACTGTATTATCTAAAAACAAACTACACCCTCCCGTTTCTATAGGTTTTGTATTGTAAGTAATATTTTCGTGATATCTTTCTATGCTATCGCCATTTATGATGACACCACTTTCCTAGGAAATCCGAGCTATACAACATAATGAGTAGAAGTCAACCACTACTTAAGCCATCTTAGGGTCTCTATTCAGAGCTTGCAGAAACCATTTTAAAGTCAACGTTAATGTCAAAATCAAAGTCAAATAGTAATCTATTAACGTTAACAAACCTATTTGACATTTGGACTGAAACTGTTACTTGTCTCTTTAGCGTTTGACTCGATATTAGCAAAATATCGTATCCTAAAGAGCAATTACCATAATTTAAAAGTAGTCACAATCCAGTTTCGATCCGGCCCCAGGAATATTAAGATCAAAAACGGTATTATATCGTAAACTAAAAAAATGCATTAATAGTTCATGCAACTGAAAATGGAAAAAAAAACAAAATGAGATTTGTTTTTGTTCCATTTCAAGTTGCATTACAAACTTTTTGTTAATTATACGACATATTATTAAGTTTACGAGGTTATCGTTTCGATATTAATGTTACTGGGACTGGATTGAAACTGGATTTTGACTTTATTTAAATTACGAGAATCAGGCCTCTGATAATGATCTCGCACTATAATAATTTATTCATTTATTCATAAGACAACAATAATCCAATTACGGTTGGTAACAATGTACACTTAAAAAAATATATCTTTTTTTTTGTTAATACCCTATTGCAGTGGTACAGGTACTGATAGTCAAACTTAGTATTTAGATAAGTATGATGTACCTACGATTTAAGAAGATAGATACCTACTTACGTTCAGTAGACGAATAAATATTTCACTGTAGTTTTCTTAGCTTTAAATATCAAATTATGAATACAATATAAGATATAAAAATCCTAAGTATCAATTTAGTCAATTGAGTACTGAACCAGTAAATTCCCTCTCGGTTTTCAATTACTCTTAGTACGAGTTAATATCAAACAAAACGTCAAACGTACCTATTTGTAGATTATTTAGAACTTGGTGCATACACTCAATAAATGTCTTCATCATCATCAGCCTCTAGATGTCCACTGCTGGACAAAGGCCGATTGCATCTGCTGCCCGCAACCTTGACCGGGTCGTCAGTCCACCGCATGGGAGGCCTGTCCACTAAACTATGTAAAGAACCTTAAAAGTATACAGCGTAGATATAAAAATTCAGAGCCATATTCTTCTAAATAAATTACGAACACTCGAAATCCCTAAAAAGTTTGACATATTGTAGCCTTTATGGAGCCTTTATCTCTAGCCATTGAAATAGGTTTCATAGCATGTAGGTATATGCATATTTAAATATGCGTTCCATCACGGCCGCCGGTCTAATAAGCCCCGCCACTAATGCGGGTTTAAGGCTCCTTAACTCACGTCCCCCACCCCAAGACATATTTCATCGGAACTCCACCTTAACTAGCGCAACTTCGCCGATATATCAAGTAAATAATGTACAAGATACGTGAGGGCAACTACAGCGACGTCACGTAACGCTTTTATTACTGTGTTATTTGTGAGATCACTTTACGTTTCAAATTTAAATTTGGAAGCAGAAGTTTGTGGATTATGCAAAGTTTTTTGTTTAAAAATAAGGAACTAACAAACTGACAGATTTGTTTGGAAGTGGCGCCCTCTATCCGTCATGTTTAATTTTGAATAACACCACGTCAAAGAACAAATTTTTAAAGAACTTCGTCACAAACATTTTCTTCTTATTACTCTAAATACTGACTAATTCTATCTGCCTCATATGACAAAATAATGTCCTTAGAAATTACTTAAATGCGCCTACTAAAAACATAATATTGGAGTTAACAAAAAAGGTGATTTTAAATACATATCAAGAGTTAAGTATTACGAAACTTTAAATAAATAACATTTCGATTATTATTTCTAGCAATCAATCACAGCCAACGCCTACTATAGAAAGTTAGAGCACATGGCAATAAAACAAATTGATATTACCAAATATGAAGTTGGGACTCAAGTCGATATCGAAAGGGGGTGGGATAGACCCCCAGTTTTAAGGCGGCTGGGCCCTGAGGGGCGCGGGCCCTCGCGGGGTGGCTAAGACCCGATAGGTCGAGAAACCCGGGGTGTCGTTAAGACCCGACCCCTTGTCACTTTTTGAATAGAAGTTTTTGGGTTGGTTTTTTGAAAGATGTTTCGAAGAAATTATTTTGATGATTTTTTTGGGTAATTGTTACGTGTGACTATTTAAGCGTGTTTTGTAAACTTCTGTATATTTCTATATAGTTACTTGAGTTTATTTACTTGTAATAATCTAAATTAAAATTTTGTTCTATATGAACAATACGTAGCAAAAGACATTTTTGGCACAAAAATTGTCAACGTCAAAGTCTGTAAAGGCAATCGTTGGCTTACTAAAACCATTATCTTATTTTGATAGTTTTTTTTTGTAATAGTTTTTGCCTTTTGACTTATTACAGTAATGATTACTTACAGTTACCTGATAACATCTTTGCCCTGCCTGCCAACTTATATCGTCGAATTGAAATTTACATTCAAACTAAAATATTTATCGACGCAAACAAAACTAGCAAAGAACGTATTCTAAACTAACCTACTTTCCTCACCAGAAAACCCTAAAAGGATTTACCGAATCGAATAATCTGGACGTTCAAAACTGACCCCTATATCTCGGGACTTAAAGGTGATACTTAACCCTGCGAATGTCCAAACCAAAAACACTCTAAACGCACAAAAGTGAGAGGTAGTAAGGGACAAATGACCCAATTTCCTTGAGTGTGGCCGCATCCAACCTTCACTCGCCCGTGAAGGGTCGGAGCGACCCTAGTGTGTAAATTCGGACACTTTCGTTTATGCGACTAAGTCCAGTTGGCCTGGTTGGGAAAAAAGTGGAAAATTTAGTGCTTTAAAACGCTTGCTTCGATGGCCACTGCTTTCGAATGACACTTAAGGGTTATGCTTCTGATTTTTAAAGTTTATATTTAAAGAACGAGAGCACGAGACGGGTAACAGCGTCTGGGTGCGAAATGTTATAAAAAACTGCGCTCGCAAACCTGCGTACCAAGAATGGCGAGTATTGGCAATCAATGAAAGTCTTAGAGGGAAGCTTGTGTACAGCAGTGGACGTCCATGGCTGAAATGATGATATTTAAAGAAATCAATCATTGAGTCTAAGAAATACCATACCTCAACTATGGTTTTATTTCTGATATTTATTTGCAAACATTCATGTAGGGCAACTGAAAATTACAAACAATTTACCACTATCCATTATACTCGTAACTTAGTACATACAACTTTTCTCTAGAAACTAGACTGAAATATTTTTTTTTATTTGTCTTTTCATTTTATTCTGGGCTGCCTATAATATAAAAACTCCTTTGTTATCAATAATTACGACAGGCGTCTTCCAGCAAAGCCAGACGAACTAGTTTATAAAATAGAAACACTTCTTAAATTGACCTGAGCCAGTAATCGAAACCGGACCCTTTGCGGTGAAAGCAAATTCCCGGACCACTACGCCAATGGGGTCGTCAATATTCACCATGATTATATATAGTATATTATTTGTATACCTACCTGTATGGGTACACCCCAAGGATAATTAGATCAAACCTTTGTAATCCTATAAAACTTTATCGTATCAATACCTATTAAAACTGTCAATAGACAAGATGAAAAGGATTCTATCAGCCCTTCACAAAGCCGTATCTTTTCACAGACTCTCTTTCAAAGCACTTTAAATTTCGATTTATCAATTCGAGCTTGAGATCGAAAGGTGCTTAAAGCCTTAATTTAATTTAGTTGGGCGACCGCGGGCCTCTAGGGCGGACTGAAGAATGCCCGCAATCTTGTGGGAACCCGCCCTAACTATCACCTGTCCCCCTAGCATGACCACCAAAACACAATATGATATAAATAAATAATAAATAAATATTGGACAACATCACATACATTGCTCTCTCATAAGTAGCTGAAGCGCTTGTGTTACGGAAATCAGAAACAATGACGGTACCACAACACCCAGACCCGAGACAATATAAAAAAAGTTATTTTTCTACATTGACCCGACCGGGAATCGAACCCGGGACCTCAGAGGTCGAGGGGTTACGGAGGTCGTCATATGATATGATATAGCGATATATCGTCTCCAACTGTAAAAACATAATAGATATAACCGCCATTTTGATTTTTTATTGAAACAGAGATCATAATATGTGACGTCACCGGCACGGCGATTCAACATAGCAGCTATATCTATCATATTTTTACAGTTGGTGTCGATATATCGCTATATCATATCATATCATATCGTGTTTCGGTGCTCATGCTAGGGAGGCTGGTGTAACATATAGTTTTATATAGTATATTAGACCATCAAAGATCTTTAAACTTGTAGAAATGCCTTTGATAAAAGCTTTATGCTTTATTATATGTATTATACAATTAATGATTTTTTCAATGATAAGATTTGACATTTGCTATACAATGTCGCCCGGGCGCAAGTGACCGCCCGAAATATTTTGAATATACATGAAAAATTATCGAGAAAAAACCTTAAAAGGGGGGGTCTATCTTTATTACTTTTTAAGTTATTGATTTTTTAAATTTTTGAGTAGAGTCTGTGACCTTGTTTTACATTTTGTACAATTTCTCCGATGATATTAGCTCGATTTCAGATTTCTTTGATGTTTCTTAAAGCTTAAAAGTTACTTTATCACGCTACTTAGCATACATAATCCAGAACTGCTAACTTTAATTAAAAAAATGGAATTTAGACCAAAAAATCAAAGAAAACATTGAGTTTTTTTTAAAAAACGGACGTCTAAGTCATAACCTGTCCGCTTAAGAGAGCTTTTTTATTCATAATTACTAGTCTGTAACTTATGACCAATAAAATCAGGTAACCTTGTAAGTATTATCTCTTTTAAATTGCAAACTACAACTTGTCGAAAAGGGGTCTCTCAGGTAGAAAACGGTAAAAAAAAGGTCGGGTAACAATGAGGCGTACACCACGTGCAAACTCTTTTCAGTTAGCCCTGAACTGAATGAAGCACCGGTACTTTATTTAGTTGTTCGGTTACCTATCTCGAGACGCTACGTGTTTTGTGATCTGTGCGCTTTTCAACTTGTAAAGACATTTTTCATCAAGTGAACTCCTGTCATCATTATGATACGATTGCGTGATTTACCGCCATCTCATGTGGCGGATATGCATTTCGTATACGGTATTTGCAATGGAAATGCACGCTCCGCGGTCGCAGAATACAGTCGTCGATATCCAGATAGGCCAGTACTTGGCTATCGCTCTTTCATTGCTGTGCATCGTCGTTTTTGCGAACGAGGTTTATTCCCACAACGAAACGAGACTAGCGTGAGAGTTAACGTCGACGTGGAAGAGGAGGTACTAAGACTAGTACGTGCTGACCCCATGACCAGTATCCGTCTTCTGTCGATAAGAGTCGGTATACCAAGAATACGCGTCAGGAGAATATTGAAAAGAGAAGGTCCGCATCCGTATCATTTCCGGCGTGCTCAACATCTGGGGGTTGTCGATTACCGTGCGAGATCTGTCTTTTGTGGCTGGATAATTACACAGCAACGAAACAACACACATTTTATGAAAAACATTTTGTGGACAGACGAAGCCACATTTACCAGAGCGGGTATCACTAACCATCGAAATTTACATGTCTGGGCCGCTGAAAACCCTCACGTAATTAGAGAGACATCTTTCCAGACTCAATTCTCTATCAACGTATGGGCTGGAATGATTGGCGATCAACTCATCGGCCCGTTTGAGTTACCAAGCAGACTTAACCAACAGGCGTATTTGGACTTCTTAACAAATACGTTGCCCTTGCTTTTGGGTGACGTTCCATTAGCGACGAGAAGGCGAATGGTGTTGCAGTTAGATGGAGCTCCAGCACATTTTGCACGTACAGTTCGTGATTATTTCAATGAAAGGTGGGTCCAGTGGATCGGTAGAGGAGGACCTATTGCCTGGCCGCCAAGATCTCCGGATCTTACACCATTAGATTTTTATTTTTGGGGGTACATGAAACAGAAAGTGTACGCTGTGCCCATAGAAAGCCGCGAGCAATTGACGGCTAGAATTTTCACAGCTGCAGCAGAAATAAAAGAAAATCCTGCAGAATTGCGTCGAACAACACAGTGTTGCCATGATTGTGTGTTTACAGGAGGGTGGGGGCCATTTTGAAAATTAAATTAATTATTTTTTTGTTTTTATGATGATTTTGATGATTTGTCACGGCTTTTTGAAATTAAAATTAAGAAATTTTGTTTTCTAATTAAAGGCCATTTTTCCCTTACCAATTTGTTTTTTATTTCAAAAAATCCTCTTCAATTATTTACTTGTTTGACACTTGTGAGTTCGGTTTTAATTATTTGTTTAATTTACTTTCCTTAATTAATTGTAGTTTGCCTCTTATTTTATTGAAGTAAGGTATCAACAATTATTGTTATTTTGTAGTTTTAATGACCTAGATTAATAATAATAAATAAAAAAGCTCTCTTAAGCTGACAGTTTACGACTTACACGTCTGTTTCTTAAAAAAACTCAATATTTTCTTCGATTTTTTGGTCTAAATTCCATTTTTTTAATTAAAGTTAGCAGTTCTGGATTATGTATGCTAAGTAGCGTGATAAAGTAACTTTTAAGCTTTAAGAAACATCAAAGAAATCTGAAATCGAGCTAATATCATCGGAGAAATTGTACAAAATGTAAAACAAGGTCACAGACTCTACTCAAAAATTTAAAAAATCAATAACTTAAAAAGTAATAAAGATAGACCCCCCCTTTTAAGGTTTTTTCTCGATAATTTTTCATGTATATTCAAAATATTTCGGGCGGTCACTTGCGCCCGGGCGACATTGTATAATACTATGTTGACATTGTAAACTATTTAAGTATTCTATTATTATTTTTTGTATTTTGAACTCTGTAACCAAGGACCATGACATCTTTCTTCTATAAAATTAAAGTAAATTAATGGTTATTAAAAATGATGTAGAGATCTCTATATGAAAATTTGCACGTCGCTGGCGATAGAATATGTTGGTAAATATTATTTTAAGAACACTGTGTAACCATATTCTGGCAAATAAATGATTTTATTTATTTATTATTTACTGGACGACCGTCTCGAGTAGTTCGCGCACCGGACTACAACTACAAGCCTGGTTGCGGGTTTGAATCCCACAAGGGGCAAATGTTTGTGTGATTGTGAGCATTTGTACCTAAGTCATGAATGTTTATAAATGTATTTCTCCGTTGTCTAGTCGCCATAGTACAAGCTTTGCTTAGTTTGGGGCTAGATAATTCATGTTATCGTGGAAACAATTTATTTATTTACTTAGCTTAGCTTTATACCTTAACTAACTTGGGACTAAAATACGTATGTCTTTGTTTTGTGATATCCAAAGTTGTAACATTATACAAAAATAGTTTTCCTTTTACGTTTGATATTCATTGATAGTACGAAAGAATCAGTATATTATTGTTGTAAAGAAAAAAAAAGTAAAATTGTCTTCTAAGTTAGTGCTAAATTGTGTGCTTTAGTTAGTGCGCTAAGAGCGACCAACGTAAGATTTTTTGCGAAGGAACTTGCGTAGACGAACGGGAGTAATCAGTTTTGAATTTGGAACATGAATATTGTACCTTGTGTTTCAAAGAATAAAAAAAAAATTACGGTCTAAGTTGGCAGCATTGACGTGGGCGTAGTGTTTAAATCCTTTTGCGGGTGCGGCTGTATTTACAAATACAAGTGAAAACGATTGAATTATCTACGACGCTAGTAAATCGGCATTATTGGACCAACAAATTATATTCAAATATTTAATTATATAAAACGTATCATGCTTATTGATCCGAATCAGGTTTAAGAATGAAATGAGTTTGAAGTTAATGGAACACTACAGATAAAATACATAAAACTTATAAAATCTCATGAGTTTAACATATATTTCTTATTAACAGAGGTAATCTCTGTTGGTAATAAGAAATACTCGTATATGTTTAAGACATAGACATTCATACGTTTATTTATAAATGCCTATATATAGGTTGTGTCACAAAGTTGGGTGAATAAATACCGGGTGAAACTACCCACGATAATAACCAGTGATTGTAATCCGGTGTACCTTATTCATTGGCATATAAACGGTTCTTAACTCGTTAAAGTACTCTTATTTATACAAATGTAAATATTTAACATAACCCATGTAATTACGATAAAGGGACATCATAACACGGAATGAATCATAAATTTAATGGTAAAATAGTGACAGTATATTGACTTAAAGAAAAGCTCAATCTCGGTTTTACAAACAACTTATTAATTTCAAGGAAAATAATTTTACTTGAAACATTTTTTCAACTGCCTCTGGCGGGATTCGAACCCACGACCTTTCGTTATCCGGGCGACTGCTCTTCCTAGTGTTATAGCTGTTAGTAAGCCAGCATTGTTTCATCATTGTCTTGGATTTTATATCCACAAACATCCGAAAGAAATATTATTGCAAATATTTAACAATCAGTTAAGATGCAACAGTTTAATCCATTTAAACTTTTTCTTTTTTGCATTTACAATAATGCTAGTTTATTGTTTCAAGGAAAATAATGTTACTTGAAAAAAAAATTCAACTGACTTAGGTGGGATTTGAACCCACGACCTTTCGCTATTACAATTCGCTACTACAACTTATTCACTTAAGTCTCTAAAATAATAAGCTGGAAAGCAGAGAACAGAAGCCCAATTCCCATAATTTAACAATGTTGCGAACGTTTATGTTTCATATATATGGATAGATGTTACTGGGAGCGGATCGACACTGGATTGCGGCTAATGTTAAATTACGGGAATAGGGCCTCAGGTAATTACATATAATTTAAAATTACTTTTGAAACCCATTCTAAGAGCAACGTGGTTTAACCAATATAACTCCGTGCCGATGTATTAAACCCATAACATGCTAGTGAACCATTAGTAGCCAGAAGCGCTTTCATCAAAACTTCCTTGGCATACACAATCAATAATGTAAAATGTAAGATATATTTATTTCTCACCACAAACAAGCAAGGAGTTACAAAAATATTTACTTATATTAAAATGATGGCAACATACTTCTTCGTGGAGACTGGCAACTGGTATTAACTAAAATAATTATCGAAATCGGTCAACGTAGTAACGAATGATCGCTGAACATACATACATTTTTTTTTTAAAAGATTCCGCGGAATTGAGAACCTCCTCCTTTTTTGAAGTCGGTTAAAAAATACTTGTGTTACAGAGCACCAGGCCTCCATCCCCAAAGAAGGATCGAAACAGGTTAATATTTATCTCAGAATGTATAAGACCCATTTGTAATATTTGATAGTAGTTGGGAAGATTTGACCATAAAACTAAATTTTCCATAGCTTTTAAGTCGGTAGTCGGAATATGTGATGATAAATTTAGCGAAAACCTTTATTATTACAAAAATAAAACTATAAATCATAACAGTCAAAAACATTTATTACTAGCTGTTGCCCTGTACTTCGTTTGCTTCGTCTTTAATTCGATTCAAAAACCTTTCCGATTCTATATTCTCATCATCATCATCATCATCATTACAGCCATGGGTAGTCAACTGCTGAACATAGGCCTCCCCCAATGACTTATCATAATTGCCAATATTCGCCACGCTTGGCAGGCGGGTAGGCGAGCTCAGTTTTTTTATAAGATTTCGCACGCAGACGCTGCTGCCCGTCTTGTACTACAGGAATTAATCGCCTCTTACGACACGCCTCCTGTCATCGGTGGGAAAGTGTATTCTTTACGGCCGTCCCCACACGGCACTACTATTCTAATATGTTATACAGGATGTAACGAAAAGGTGAAATAAAACTTTAATGGGTTATTTTACGGCTAAATTACATCAACTTTTTCTATGGGACCAACATCGAAATCGCAAAAAAAAAACACTTTCCCATACTAAAACGCGACCAGCTGGCATCAGTTTGTAAAAAAAAAAAAAAGTTTGTTTCCAACTATAATTTTTTTTTTTGAGATTTTGATGTTTGTCCCATAGAAAAAGTTGATGTAATTTAGCCGTAGAATAACCCCTTAAAGTTTTATTTCACCTATAACCTATATGCACCGACTGACTTGCTCTTGACCAGTTTTTTATGAACAATATGTTAGGCTGTATGAGGGCCATACTATGATATTACAAAACAAAAAAAAACATCAGCTGATTCATACAATTAGGTCGAGAGGAATTTGGCATGGAACACCTGTTTTGTTCTTGATTTCACCTTTAAAGTTATAGTGTAATTTAATTACCGAAAAACCTCTTTACCCGTTAACATTTTAGCGGTCTCATGACACCGCATAACAATTCTATTGTTATACTCAACTTATTGTTATACTTATTTAATGCTTGATTTGATTTGGGCTGACGCTCAAATATATTTTGATATTTCAAAGTTGGTCCCATAGAAAAAGTTATTCATTTTCATAGGGTTGCCTATTCACTATGTGCAAAGTGGGTGGTGGGGGCCGTCAAATCGATCGCAGCACGCAATGTAGCAGAAATGTGAAAAAACTCTGGACTGTCATGTGTCAAATTGCTATATTTCCATAGAATTCCATACTAACGTTATTAAGTATTTTTAAGAGAAAACGTTAAAATTCGCAATACGTGTTTTGTTATAAAGTGTAGAAACAATGGGAAAAACATTTCGTACATGTTTTATTCGTTTCCAACATCAAGATGGAAATTGGAGCAAAGAAATAAATGGATAGCTGCAGCAGTGAAAAGAAAAAAGTTTGTAGGGAATTTGTGTTACAGACGTTTGTCTTATGATCACAGCTCTTATTAAGTAGCTTTGTCCGTTGGTACTGAGCTCTTCAAAATCTCTCACACGCTGTGCTAATACTATTTTTTCCCCTTTTTGCACATTTTGAGGTTGGAAAGTTATATCATGTTGTATTGATTAAAATCTCGTGGGTATTATAGAATTCGTATTTTAGTTCAAGTAAGAAAATCACTTATTATAATATGCGCAAACTTTTTAGATATTTTCATCTAATTTCGATCCGAAAATCATTCTTAAACCATCCAGTTGCCATAATTTTAGAGATTCAAGTCCACAATAATTGTGGTCACTAGGGGCGTTGTCATCGCGCACACAGCGAATCCTGTAAACATCTCTAAGACGGTTAAAATTACAAGCTGTGTAATAAATAAATGCTCAACTAGGGTGAAACACACAACATGGCAACAAATACGTATAGTTCGCCACTGGTTTTCATTAAAACTTCCTTGGCTTCGATACATCATCTCCGCGGGGATGTAATATCCAGTCTTCGGACATTATAAGGGTAAGGAACAAGGGATGAGTGATGTTATCTCGTGAGGTTTCATGAGAACCCTTTTAGGGAATGGCTGCGAAGATAAAACGGGAGCAAGAGCGTGGAATATTAGATGTGGAAATTCTTTAGAATACCTTCATAGTACAAAGCGAAATAGCTCTTATAATGTACTAAGTTAAATTAAAAGAGTAATTTGTTTTACGCGTTATGTTTTAGTTAAGACTCGTACGCACTGTTTAAGTAATCTAGTCTAGTAATAAGGTGCCCAAAGGTGTAGTAAGGTAATCCTCGAATAAGATTATAAACTAAATCACCTTACTAGACTAGCTAGTAATTAATTCGATTGACCCGCTCACTAAACTACTCGATATTTCTTTCTTCTTTTTTAGTAGTTTCGAGTGATTTAGTTAATAAAGTAACTCGTTTAAAGCTTTCACTAAACTACTCGTAAATTTTTTTGTTGCTTAGATACATACGTAGATAAAAAACACAACTCTATGCTGGTAAGAAAATTCGTAGCGAAAGTTTTTCGTAGCATTCTCTTAGTCGTAGCAAATCTTGTAGCATCGTAGTGTCGAGCTACGAATACTTGAATTCTGCAATTTTTTCTACTAATGGCACGGTTCGTGCCAGTTTATTCAATTACACATAATAAGCTAAACGGATTTTGATGTGGGACCCAGATAGACTTCTTCGGATTTGGTTTTTAATCCATATATTTACCTGTTTTGAAAGACATGTTCAATTCGGTCCTCACTGTACTCTGGTATTTAATATACGAAGACGAGTGTAACAAAAACGGGTGTACAGAAACAAAAGAAGTGCGCACCAAAACTCAAATTGTACCTCAATTAAAGCAGTTTAAACGCAACAAACCGGCGTTACGTAAACCGTCCGAATTCTAAACAATTTGCCCAGCTCACTTCAATTTAAAGTTGTAAAGAGCCACCTCATCAAGCAACCGAGGAGGACATTACCGACAAAGACCGGCCAGAGACCGAAACACCCGAATTTAAATCCTACCCGCAGATGTGGACTAGAGCGGGCCTTAGAAACAAACAAATCGCCCCTCCTCACCCCCCTCCCGGGAGGCGAAACACGAATGGCCGCCTTATACGACCGCATCTTACAGGCCCCAATTCCTACTTCCTTTCCATTACACAGCCAGTGCTGACTAAACATAATCGACGAACTTCCTTACGACTGTACCCTCCAAACGGCGCGGAAACCGAGCGATATCCAACTTTACATTACGAAGCTAGAGTCCATTTCATTCTCGGACCTCAAAATCGAACTATCTCCACCCCACACCCAAAAACAAAACTAATCTCTTACACTTAAAGTTCAAATTAGAGGAGCACCCCCCGCATCCAATTTTCCTCTTACGACCGCTGAAGCAGCGAAGTTAAGAACGCAAGTTGCGCTGTTTACGACGTACGTTTGAATAGACGCCGCTGGTGAAACTTATTCGTTCGGGTGTACGGGTGTTTCTTACACAAAAGATGGGGGGGAGGGTCGTTGATAAATGGCGCGATATTAATACTCGGGTCGGTGATATAGTATAGTTTTATGATCTTAGTTGGGTCGTAATATAAATCTGCTTTTCCGGAGCGCTGCTTCGTGTTTTAGTTTAATATCTGATTCTATAGTGGCGCTGTCGGGGCCTTGTACCTACTCTAATGTTGAACGTTGTGTTTGCAAAACTTCCCTTCTAGTTTCTCGGAGAAAAACAATAAAACAGACTTAATACGACGAGTCATTGTTTCTTGTAAGTACCTACAGTACTTACAATTAGGTATTTGGTGCAAAAAAGGGAATGCTTGCAAAGTTTTGAGTTTTGAAATTTGGTAAGTATTTTAGTAGATTTCAATATTTTCGGTTCAAATTTTAGCTTTACCATCTCGTGTGCCGCTTGTACCACCATACCTATTGGAAAATGGCGTCAAATTTTTTTAACTCAAAAGTTTATTTATTTATTTAGACCTTATTGCACAGATTTAAAAAATCATACAAAGGGTGGACTTAATGCCATGTGGCATTCTCTACCAGTCGACCATTAGACTAAACAGAGACGTTTTGTAGGCGGTGTGATATAGGCGATACAAATTGAACTGAATGTTACAATGAATGAAGTACATCTCAAATGAATGGATGAATTATTGGACTACTTGACCTACTCGCTACTAGTACTACAATACTAGATGTATGCGGCTTTACTCACGTTAAAAACATATCAAATTACACACAAAACAAAACAGATTGCCACGGAAATCGCGCATCCTTCAGGAACTGTGTGTGTTCTCCGGATATACCTACCTACTACACAGTCTTAGTGATTCACACTCCGCGGGCTCGAATCCAAATGCAAATGTTTGCGTGATAAGCACACACGAGCATTTGTACATATCAAATAGTGTATTTATGTATATAGGTTCCTCCGATATCTTCGTCGCTCTAATCTGTGCTTAGTTTGAAGCTAGATAATTATTGGAGTCATTGTTGGAAGATTTTATTTATTATTACATGTACCTAGTTATGAATAAATTTAAATTCTTACTTACAAACATAATTTTCGCCATCATCAAGAGCATCGTAATAATTCAAAAAAGGTTTAGCACGCCTATTCCCTTACAGCAGCAGAACAATATTCATAAACCGTCCGTCGCCGGCTAGATTTTATTACAACGCCTCGAGCCGAGACGAGTATAATGTAGTGCCGCATAAACTACTGGACAGGGGTTCATAACATTTGGATATTTGTCATACAAACAATTTTTTTTACAAAATACTTTTGATTGAATTTTTTTAAGAAAATCGGTTAACATTACCTTTTTATTATTTATATTTACTAAACAACTTATGGTATTATAGTGATTTAATGATGTAACTAATACCACTTTCACGAATACTTGATACCTACTAATCGTACTATTCTGCGAATACGAATACCTGATTCTATTGCCTATGTCTGCACTAACAAAGCTAACTAATAAGCCAAAGAAGGTTAGAAGAAATGAAACACGTTAGGAAAAACAAAACCAAAAAGTTAATTAATAATCAAAATTACCATGGCATTTTTAATTTTCTGGGTGACAGATGGTTTCTTTTTTTTTGTATCGGTAAAGGTAAGTAAGCATGCATGCTGTTGAAATAACCTTTCTTAAGCTATAGTGGAAAATGAATTTATAGAAGTATTTGCGAGCCAATTTTTATAGTTATTAAATTTCTCGCATTTTCAGGACAACATTTTACAAATTACAAAATAATTTTTTATCATGTATAGATAACCGTAGGTACTAAGGGCTACCCGAAACTGCCTGCCTAGTATGAGCACTAAAAACACGATATGATATGATACGATATAGTGAAATATCGACACCAACTGTAAAAATATGATAGATATAGCCGCCATGTTGAATCGCCGTCACATATTAAGATCGCTGGTTCGATAAAAAATTAAAATGGCGGCTAAATCTATCATATTTTTAAAGTTGGTGTCGATATTTCCCTATATTATATCATATCATATCGTGTTTTTAGTGCTTATGCTAGGCAGGCTGGAGCTGCTTACTAGTTTAAGATAAATCGCAAAAACCAAATGGATTAACCGGAAGAAATTCCCTCAAAAGTGAACAAATATAATCAACAAATACATGACACACTCAAACTAATTTTACACTTATGAAACTTGCTTGTAATAATAATAATATTTTATTTTATTCTGAAAAATAACATCCATTTGATTAGTACCTTATTTCTTAATAATTGTTAGTAAAAACCCGAAAAAAATATGCACAGTGAGTTTTATTGGAATGTTAATGTTTATTTATTTTGAAAATTTCAACTTCAAAGTCAGTGTTAAATCTCGAGCGACATTAACGGTTCTAAGGACAGCCATGATTTCGAATACCCGTTATTAAATCCTACCGAAAGTTGCGCACCCCTGCTATTGATCGCGCTCGGCGCAAGATCCTCGCACGCTTTCTACTCAGCGATTAAGTCTAATTGCTCCGGAATTTATCACTTACTGGGCCACCACTACGTTTGTGTGCGCCTTATTTATTGGTGCACTGTGTATACTCTGCGAACAAGTTTGAGTTTCTTTTGTCTTTTTTAACTAATTTGTATAAAGATATATTGTTTGCGTGTGTTGACGTCCGCGTGTGTTGACTTTTTAAAGATCGCTGTCTAACTATGAAGTAATACATTCTGAGGAAACCTGCACTCATGCTAATTGTTTAGTGTGTGAAATGGCACGCCAATTCCGTTGAAATTGCTATAAAATTCATTACAAGGAAAATCAAACCTTAGGAAATCAAGTATTGTACCTACATACAAAATGTTTTCAACTTTTGCTATTTTTTATGAATTTACGTAGGTATTTTTTAACGACAGCTTTGTCCAAATCCTGACCAAAAAAAACCCAATTCTGCTTTATTACAACTTTTCGTATTGTATCTACCCACAGTACTTTCAACTTAATAAGAATAGCAACCAATCTTAATTTTTATATTTAAGTTTAACTTCGGACATCCTAAAAAGACGTTTAATGAAAATGTTTTTCGACAAATTGAAACAGGTTTCGTAAAGTGAAACACCCTTTTTAACCCGTTCACAGCCGTTGCTGGTCGCGCTGACCCGCAGGTCACGGCTGTGACCCGTGACCGCGCGGTCAACCTGCCGTGAGAACACATCAACGGAAAAAAATCGTCGTACTCTTATTTTTAAGAAGAGATGCTACTTAGATATTCTTTATTTCAAATCTCTTCAGAACTAGATGTTGTTTGTTTAATGTCTTTTAATATTTATATTGATTTAGCTTTCGTTAGGCTTACGTCTGATAATCATTATTTTGATAGGTAGGTATATTTTTTGCAAATGTTTTGTTTTCAAATGGTCTTCCCACACAGCATTAATCCTGGCAGTATAAAGTATGCAACGACATCGATATTCTGCAAGAGCCTTGGGCACTGAAACATTTGACAATGTGACAGTTGCATTATTATTCTTTAGAAAGAAAAAAAGGTACAAATGCTTATCGAGAATCTTTCACATTACTACACTCAGCATCGTTTCGATCATCTAACCTTAGGTCACCGAGACCCCTCATGACAGTTTCTCACAGAACACAGCATTCATTGAGATAGTTCTCATATAACCCGTTCTAATCTGCTGTGAGAAAGTGTCCAGTCCACCACTAAAAAAACATTTTTAAATTATTACTTCTATAATTTTTTGTGAGTATTTTTAAAGATATTCCTGAATTACACAGTTTAAACTGGAAACTACTAAAAATAAGTTTTAAGTTAATAACTTAAAATTGCATAAAACAAATATTTAGATTCAGTTCCATTAAATAGTTACTATTAAGACGTCAAGATCAGGAACTTTACGTAACCAGGAAAATGCGGTTTCCCATCCTTGATCCGTGGGAATTCTGGCGTGCGATATTACACCAAAAAGCCTGTGTTGTCTTTTAATAGATCAGTCGGTCAAAATTCATAGAGAACCCTTTTGTTAAACCCAAATTACATAGTCATTATTATTTCTCTTCCAAGTGTTTAAAAAGTTACGCCGTTACTTTTTAGTTAAAAAATAAACTATAAAACACTATTTTATATGTAATAGCCATTGAAAAATTCCACAATTCAGTATCTCTCTCCTGGCTTCATCATCAGATCAGCAAGACGATATTAATTTATTGTATTGTCATCCGAATGTTACGTACTTATGTTACGAGACGACAGCTAAAATTATGTAAAAAACGACTTTCAAATTTGATTACGTAGTTAGTTAGTTACTTAAGTGTTACTTATGAGTTAAGTAGAGCTATTAAAATTGTGTTACAAATCATATGAAAAAACAAACATTAAACGGGTCAAATTATCCCAACGCTCGGCGAATAGATGAAAATATACAAGTATAACCCTTGTAGAGCGCAAGATGAACGCGGTATATAATATAAGACAGGGGGTGGAGTGGGGAGAAACAAAATGTTCGCGGAGAGGGTTGAGGCCACGTGAAGACAGCGTGCGAAGACGTGCACGGATTTGTATAGAGATGCTCATACGTCCTTCGATAAACTCTTTGATGTCGTATTCAAGCAATATAGACATTCAAGCATAGAGACATACAAACGGTTGCGGAGAACCCGCGACTTTATTTTTATCATCAATTAAAAATAACTATATCAACATGTTTTATTTCGAATATAAATAATGATAAACAATTCTAATACATAAATTAACTAACCTGAAACTAGAATTACCTAATATGTAATAAAATATAAAACAGACACAAGTTTTATTAATTGGTCGAATTGTCAAAACTGATGCGTTAGGTACAAGATGATATGATTTAATTAGTTTATAATTAGTTTAACCATTTTTTTTACTAAACACAATATATTTCTCTACACTATATTAGCTACATTTATAAATTAAAAAAGACTATTCTTATCATCCACATCTTAGCCTTTTAGCATTCTACTACTGAAAAGTATTTCTACCTCTGTAATTATGGCCCCACTGATAAAGCCTTTACAGAAATTGTTATAATTAAAATTAATACCACCAGTAGTACCAGTAGTGTATAAAAAATGTGCAATTACTATGTTAGAATTGTTTTCAAAAGTGATTTAAAATTTTGCCTAACTATGTTTTTTATTGTTTCAGATCGGGTTAAGATGGTGCCAAAAACCATCTACTACTGCAAAAAATGAAGGATAAGGCAAATTATAATAACATTCAACCAATAAAACATGCTTTAGATTAAGCAATAGTTATGTGTGAATAAAATTAGCTCAGGGAAAGTATAAAATTCACATAGAATTGAAAAACAATACAAGCTTTACAATTTCCTATTACCACCATGCATTGATCAAAACAATTTGGTTAAAAGATGTTGAAGATGACAGAAGAAACGTATCAGCTTAAGCATTAAAAATGCCATGAAAAAGGTGGTGGTGCCACCAACTCTATCTAAATCCTTCGGGGTCCGCACAGCGGAGTCCGGGCGACTTTCGTGAGGGTGAAGCGGTTTGAAAGTCGGGTCGGTATTGATCGAGTGTCTTGCCGCCCGCGCCCCGCCCGCACCCCCCGCTGGTAAGGAGCGCCCAATCTGGAGATGCGTCTTTAAGTATATAAATAGGTACTTAAATACATAACTATGTTCTCATGAAGTGACCTTTATGGAACTTAATATCTTTTGTGCCGAAGCCTATAGAAAGTTTTTAAAATTTGAATTAAGAATCGGATTGGAATTAAAATAATATTTTTGTTTGTTTCCATGAAGGTTGTTTCATTTCAACGTAATGCATGTTAATAGATAAGTTATTAGAGTGTTCGCGCGCACTGAAGGGTTATATTTTTTCGACTTCGAAAAAAGAACGTCCGCTCTAGTGGGTTAAGTAATTATGTTGTTCAGCCGGTCCGCTTGAATCTGCGTAAATTAAATGTTTCTTTTAGTTCACGTGAAGTGTTTGTAGTCGGTATAGTTTTCTTCATCTTTATTGCTATACTTATAAACTTTTTAGGACCTATGTGTCGTTTTTACGTGACAATTTAGTATTGTCACGTAAACAAACATTATCTTAAATTTGCCTACTTAGAATATAAATATATATAATATGTCCGTATCTAACTATTATGGTTTGAATAAACGTTTATGCAAAAAATTCAATCATTTAAGCTTCCAAGGTTTTGAACTTTATCTTTTGGAGACTATGACTTAGTCACTATCACAATCACGAATGGCATTATTAACAAAATCATGTTATTCTTTTATAAATAGTAAGTTCTTATAAATGTGATACGTCGCGACTTCGGCATTCTAACATTAAATCACAGCTACTCAGAAGTATGACTAATCTATTTCATCGATCCGCCAACAATATTTTATGAAAATATAAATTAAGCAAAAGCAAAAATAATAAATAATTGCAGTAGTTTTGCAATTTAACATTGTACCTACATTAAATTCAATGTGTTTGATCTTGAAAAAATCTCAATTTGAAAAAAAAAAACGGCTACGGAAACAGCTCGTGTAATGGGCTAGTTTCCTAAAAAAATCTAATTAGTCCGTCAGTTGGATTAACAGAAAATATTGGACACGTACTTTTTCTTTTCTCAATCAAACAATAAATTATGAAGTTATAGCTCTTCAAAGTTCCGCGTAACGTCACGCCTTGCGACACTTTTTGGCAAGGCGTGACGTCACGTGCTCACTTTGATGCGCTTTATCTTCGTCATTTTTTGTTTTATTGACAAAACACAAAATATGGGTCTAATATTTTTCAATAATCTAACTGACGGACTAAATAGAATAATCTTTTTTTGACCCAGGAAACTAGCCTATTTTAAGTGTGGTCGTGTTGAACCTACCTACTTACCTAGATAAAAACGCCTTTCTTGGAGGCCTTGTGCCAAACTGTAGTCAGATTAAATTTTAAAATGCAAAGTACTCTTAGTTTGATTCAAAGATCCTGTACCCTACTTGCTTTATATGCTGTACTTAGAGAGTTTATATCCATAGAAACGTTTCCTTTTTAACCCACTTCAAAAAAGGAGGAGGTTCTCAATTCGTCGGTATCTTTTTTTAAATTTTTTTATGTATGTTCAGCGATCATTCGTTACTGCGTTGACCGATTTCGATAATTATTTTTTTGTTTGAAAGGTAATACTTTCAGAAGATTTAGGGTATTATTGGTCAAGCCCAAAAATTGTTTCGATTCGTCAAGCGGTTTTTTACATTATTTTTATTTTCTATTCGTCAAATACTAATTAGGTTTCGTTTTGCCAAAGCATGTAAAGGTTCTGAAGGTGTTCAGCAGTTAAATTATGTTTGCACTCGTAAGATTTGTTTTGATTAGGATTTATCACTAAGATAGATGAAATAAGTTAAATTTATAAAAAAAAAACGACTTCAAAAAACTAAAACGCTAAAAATAATCTTAACACTTACGTACCTAATCAGTTACTTTTGGAGTCGGTGCCAGTCGATGAGAGATTCTATGTTTTCGTTTGCACCGACTCCAAAAGTAACTGACTAGGTACGTAAGTGTTAAGATTATTTTTAGCGTTTTAGTTTTTTGAAGTCGGTTTTAATTTTTTTTATAATTTAAAGATCTTAATTATAAGGTCTGCATGTCTATGGACAGCGTAACGATAGTCATGCAAGCATGACCTAAAATTCTAAGGTCTCATACTCTCAGTATTTGATAGGATCAAATATTCCAAATTCAAAATTTCATCTAAATTTCCCCTCGTAATTAACATTTATCGTTCTTAGTGTGTAATAACGCCGCGGTCGCAACGCGATACTTTGCCCCGATCTCGTCTTACGCTCTCCACTTGATTAATGTGTGTGCCCACCGTAATCACCACTCGAGATGGCCTGATAACCGCTCGTTTGTTAAGCAAACACGTGAAAGAAAATTATATTCCTTTTTTGAAATTCGAAACTCGACTTTAGATTTTGTTTTTTTTTTGGAAAAAAACAAATATCAGCTATTGGCCAACGTCACACAATACCTATTTGCGAAAATTTTATAATAGAACCTATTATTAAGTTTGCCCAATTATCAATTAACTTCCTAGTTAAATTATTTGGATAAGCCACAGCGAATTTGAAAACTCAATCAAATCAAAATGTGTTAAAACAACAAATACCTACAAATAGTTTTTTTTTATAAATTAATGGAATCATAATTATAAATAAATCATAAAACACAGTCTACAATTTTAAATATTAACTGTTATTTTATTTGGTAAACAAACGTGTTAATTATAAATTATGTACCTACCTTTTCATCCGGTTATCTAAAAAGAATCTAGTTCTATTTTTATTCTTCTAAAAAAGCATCTTTATAATTTTATAGACAATATATCAATATTGTCTACCTATCAAGGTACTACGCATTTCGCTACCCATTACGCAATATCACTGTTTTTTGTTTTTTTCTGTCGTAAATAAAAGTCGCGTTTATATTGACAGAAAAATAATTAAATTTTCTATTCTGAATTTTTGCGGCAAATTTCGTAAACGCGGACAAAATTTTTTGTTCAATTCGACAAACGCGTTCCAATCGATGCCGGCTTTTGCCGAATATCAAAGGAATTTGCCACTGCGTCGTGTTTCGGTGGACGAGAACTAAATTGTGACGCACAATCATTAACAGGGGCGTATAGGCTTTTTTGTCTATGCAAAGAATTTCTAAAAACTGAAATCAAAGGCCTCTATTATTAGTTAGTACCTACTAACAAAAGACTTCGAACTTTTTTGTAAGGAGCCTGGCATACCTCAAATTGCAAGTAACCTTAAATAACGTTATTTTGTTGTACACCTATAAAACATACGTTAATCGAAAGAGAAAATAATTACAAACAACAAATACTCGTTGACAAAATGTCGTAATGCCTTTGTTCAGAACTTCAATTTGATTACGTACTTATATCAAAATAAATATTACATGTTCACCCTGAAATTCTGAACAAAGGCTATGATATACGACATTTCGTCAAAGAGTATTTGTTGTTTGTAATTATTTTTTCTATCGATTAACGTATGTTTCATAGGTGTACACCAAAATAACGTTATTCAAGGATACTTACAACTTGAGGTATGCCAATTAGGTTCGATGCCTTTTACTTGATCAATGGCAAAGAACTGAAAGTATTCAAATGAGTAAGCTGAAAAAATCGTACTTAACACTAAACATAATATTGACAGTGTATTTTTTTTATATGTTACTAGCTGTTGCCCGCGACTTCGTACGCGTATAGTCTTCAGTTTATTCATAAAGACTTTTCAGCGCAACTTTTTAGTTTTTTCGTTCAAAAGAACCTTCTCCTGACAATAATTAACACAACAAATGACTATAATTTTTTATGTATTAATTTATTCAAAATTAGAGCAAAATATCTCGTATTACAAAAGTAATTTAGTATCTTGTCAAATAAAAATAAATTAGTAATACAATAACTGGCTGAAATTCGTAGAATAAATAAAATTAAAGTGCCAATTATTGTACAGTTACCATCTTTATTATAGCAACATTTTAATTATAAGATGAACTCTCTCTAGAAGGACTGTCCTTAACCGAGGACCTATTCAAAGTTCAGCTTTTAAAAGTCATGTGTTATTGTTTTTACTGCTTGTCAGTATAATACTTAATTTTTGGTACACAGAAATACGGAACTACGCAAGAAAATACAATCCTTTTTCAAATGGCAACAAAGAAAACAGCCAGACCTAGTAGGCATAGCGAGCCAAAGAGAAAATGTGAAACAAAAATTCTAATTCTATTTTTAAATCCCCAAAAAAAATAGAAGAAAAATAATTAATTCAGACTACATCCAGTCAACAAAAATGTTAGCCAATAAATATTTGTTCGTCCAAATAATTTAATTAAGCAAATAAAATGCAATCAGTTAATAATACCGACCCGTACTTTGAATTTTATCACACTGACTTTGGAAAGTCTCTAGAATTCGTTTTTTAAAAAACACTGAAGCAAACTCCTGAATCCTAAAATACAAAACGAAACGAAATTAGTCGGAAAACTTAAACCTAATCTACAATTCGGGTCCACCCTTTTGGCCGAATCGGCCCGAATAATTAATACAAAGTGGGCATAAGACAGGGGCGGATCGATACGTCCTTAAGGTTGGGGGGTTTCTTTCGCTAGGGGGCGACCCCCGCGGCCGCCGCCCTGAAAAGACCTCTGGACATCTATTCCGAGACGCTTGCCCGTTTAATGTGCACAGGGTTGTCACTCATAATAGCATTTTTTTTTGGTCTAAATATTAACTCTCCATAGCTGGCACTGTTTCCAAAATATCAGATTGGGTATGTTTAAGAAAAAAAAATGTTTGTCTTTGTCTGTCTTCAATCTTAAGTCGTCCAGAAGACGAATCATTGGGGTCCCGACAAAATAAGTGTGCTGTACACCGATTTCATCCCTTTATTTGAAATCTTGCACTTTTTTGCGGTTGTTTTATTTATGGGATCTATTCATTAAATATAAATAATTATGTGCGCGATATTTTTGTCTATGTTGATAATCATGTTGTTCACATTTGACGAAGATATCGCGCACAAACAGTTAAATAGGGAATCTGCTCTTTTCGAAAGACGGTTAAAAATAAGCAGAGTTTATACAAGACAGATTCACATACCTGAATTACCTTTTTAGTCAACCAAGACTCAGTTACAAATGCTCGTACTCATTACACAAACATAGTACTCGTGTATTAGTCCAGCTCCCGCACCACTTTTGAGCTTATTTGCCTAAAAACGTCAAGCTGTAAGTCAACACAGCTGCCGTCCATGCCAACAGTTTGCGTTTCTATAACGGCTTTTCACTGATTACCTACCAACTGTTATTGGCATCAACATATTTATCTTGACACTTTTTGTAGTTGTTTGTACTTAAATGCAAATAAACCAAACAGCAGGTTGCATATTTAGTAAGCTAACATGCACGGACCAGCTATAAGTCAAACTCCAGCTATACATTTCCGTAGTAAGGTAATCTCTCAATAAAAGATCAACTTGTTCACCGAGTTTGACTATTAGTGTTAGCTATGGCGATTGCCGATATTGTGTTACCCCACGCGACACAGTATTGCCGATCGTAACGCAAAAAAAAAACGACAACATACTTTTAAGGTTCACCAAAGTATCTAGTAATAAAATCTCTTTCAAAAGATTTAATATATCATACATGCGTATTTATAACGCTACATTTGTTTAATCGCCGTTCCTTCAGGTCAGAAATCAGAAACCTCTGATTGCAAAGGACAAATAAAATGTTTAAAATATAAGTAATCAATATTCTAAACCTATACATAAATGACTTGTTAAATTACAAAATATTAGTACAAGCATCAATATGTTACAATATTATTGAATTTCGAAACCAACAAACTGTTATAAGTTTTGCGCCCTCCTTAAATCTTTTAAAATTTCGTTGAGGAAATGAGAGCAAAATATTTTTATGGTATATAAACAAACAAACTCATTTTTTCTACCAAGTGAAAAAAATAATAATAATATTCAGACTTCGAGAGGTAGCTGTCTGTCACTTTTTTCCAGATTTTGTTGCGACTGTCCCGCACTGTTGATCAGGGATGCGGTTTTTTTTGCAAATAATAAATTAATAGTCATCTGTATGTGCGCAAACATCGACGACGCACTATAGAAGCAGGACAGTCCTAGCAATATTATAAAAATATTTTTGTAATAAACAGTAATAATTAAAAATCCTAATTTATGAGAACTGCCAGCCCTGCGAGCAGTAGAATAGGAGGGGGGGATGTAGAGGTCCAGCTACGGCGGGCGCGCTCATATCTTCTTCCATTCCTTAGTGGGTGGTATGCTCGTACGGTTGTGTGCGTGGCCGAACTTTAAGACTGTTAGCGGGGTCGCAATCACGGAGCGCTTTTCATTAGACTAGATGGTTATCGCTGCCCGTACGTGTTTTGTTTGATGAAAACGTCGGTTCGCTTTGTCCATTTCATTATGTATACTAAGTAAACGTTGGCATCGATCGAATGTTTCCAGGATTCGTTACGATTGTACGGTAATTATAGAGTAGTAAAATAGTTTTAGACAAAGTTAAAAGCTAAGAGAAAACCTAAAACTTACTTTATTGTATCTAGATAAACATGAGTCGTCACTTGTCGTGTGAGATTGAAATTAAACGCTATCTCAGCCACAAATAAAATTAAAAACCTAAAACACTCAACATCGTAGATTCCAGACAGTTTTAGATTTGATTACTTTTCAGCCCAGGCAAGACAAGACACAATAGAACTTTATTGTTACGCGGTCTCATTCGACCGCGGCAGTCATAAGTTAAATGAAAAATTTGGCTTGGAAACTTATATGTTATGTGATTCTTTACGAGACCTTTTTTCATTTATTTAACATTATTACTTTTTTTTATCAACCTTTTCAATCCCACTGCTAGGCAAAGGTCTCCCCCAGACTCTTCCATCGATCTCTATCTATCGCCAATGACTCCCAATCCCTCGTTAAGTTAACCAAGTCGTCACACCATCTTTTTTGGGTCTACATTATTACTTGACATGAATAAAATAAGACCAAACACCCTTTTCATCCTATTCAGTCAACTTCAAAATAAACTACAAATTACAGCAAAAAGTGCAAGTCAATGTTGCCATGCAAAAGAACAAAATTGTACACTCCCAGAAGGTGTCGGAGACGCGGCCGGCATTTAAAACCAGAGGGAAAAATTATTTCAGCTCGCAACGCCTTGCTCAGGGTTGCCACGGTACGAAAAATATATTTTTTAATAACTTTTTTTGTTATTTGGATTTAAACATATAGTAAATTATGTAACACATAATGTCTTTGTCTATAAAAAACAAAACACTATTGTAAAAAAAATAAGTATGCTGCAGATACATCCTCAAAATTAATAATAATATTTACATATTAAATGAGCTACGTTGTAGACAATGAGACAAAGAATGAATTTACCTTTGTTATTTAAAACTGCAGTATAAGTAACATACTTACAAATTATTTTCGGTAAATGTAAAGAATAGTAACTTAAACTACTTCGCAAGTAGTACTAAAATACTTACAAAATTTGACATAGATAATATCATTCATCATCATTAAATTTGACACGGATGTAGACCTAAATACTACAATGATTTCAGTCACCAGTTTTGGAACCTTTATGTGCAATATGACCTATTTTAACGGAATACCATTTTGCTCCTTGCATTTCATTAAGAGACCATTGTTACCAGTAGTAAAAATTATAAGAAAATATACATATTTTTTTAATAATCTAGGATATCTCTTTTCGGGTTTTAATACACAATATATGATAACTTTTCTCGCAGAAGTACACAAAATTGTATACGTATAAATTGAAGGTGATTCTGAGAATAGCCACGTAAATTAAATATAGTACGTAGTACGAATGTTAATAGTTCTGGTAAATTTTGCTCAGTCTTGAAGAAATTCTCTCTGGAATATCCAAAATAGAACTCTGAGCAATGCACGACATTTTGTGGCTTTGTAGTGTAAGCAAGTGTTTTTAGAATGCATGCATGCATGCATCATGTATGCTCAAGCATAACATTGCATTTCTACTACAGTACATGCTAGTGTGTTTCACATGAGAGCAACCGTTAGTAAATATTTTAAGAAAAATACCTAAACATTTTAAATATCTTTACCTTCCTTACCTACAAACTTACATTTTCAAATTATCGTTTCTAGGGCGTTTTCAATTCAAACCTGGGATGGTTATAAAACAGATTATATGTGCAAAAACATTTTAATTCCTAAATCACAATTCATTTTAGTCCGAATTTTATAAATCGGTAGCTGGCTGAACAGACATTGTCCTGTCCAAATTTGATAATCACCTGTCTAACGACATTTGCGCACGTTATAGCAAAAATCCCTTAGAAAAAAGGACGTTTATCAGTATTTTTCAAATTGAAAAAACAACTGGAAACCTTTAAGAATCTCGATTTTTTTTTCATAAAACCCTTACAAAAACTATTACAAACAATAAAAAAAAAGCAAATCTGTCTAGCCTTGATCATGTAAAGCGCTTACCAACGAACAGAATTTCCATCAATCAATCAAATAATTTATTTCAAAACCAGATTACATTTGCATTAGTAATACCTACATTAAGACTTATAAAATAAGGTTAGTATTGATAAAAAAAATGAAAAAACACAGTGAACGATAAAAAGTCACTATCCAGTGTGGAGCTACACTCAGTATCGGAGCAGAAACGTAACCCACCGGTCCTCAAAAATACTCAGGAGACTGTTAGTGCTGGAGTGGAGCCTGGCGAGCATAGAGGCGGGTTTCAATTTTATTTATTTACTAGCTGTTGCCCGCAACTTTGTACGCGTGGTTTTTGCAAAACCAAGGTTAGTCTGACCTAAAGTACACACGAACAAAGTCGAGGGCAACAAAGCTAGTAAAATTTTATTTCTCATTTAAAAAATTTTGGTAACATAACAGTGACATCTTTCGGTAGGAACCGCCATCTATAATGACAGTTATCTTGCATCCCTCGGAAACCGTACATTTTTCTGGGATTAAAAGTAATCTGTCTGCTATTCCAGGTTATATATCTGTGCCGAATTTCATGTAGCCGTTCAGCCGTTCTGGTGTGATTGAGTAACAAACATCAATTTATCCAAACCTTTGCATTTATGATATTATATTAAGAAAGTAAGATGAGTAGATTTTTTCGGTCAAATAGCTGGCAACCCTAGCAGTGTTGTATTTTGTTGCTCGTCTGCTAAAGCGTTGGAAAAAGATTTGCATATAATTGTCTTCTTGGACTCCTCGCTAATGCCTCCTCTTCCCTCTCGCGTCTCGCCTCTTATAATGACGTTTTAATCCTTTTTCCTCGTCTGCAAGCGGCCTGTGAATTATTCAACAAATCTGGTTATTTTAGACTTATGTTTGTTAGTATGCGTTCCTTCATTTCTATCAGCAAATAGGAAATATGTGTTCTAAAAAACTGGTTAAATATGCTCGAGCAATAGCAGCGGGACATTATGGGACTAAAAAGTTAGGACCCCACAAAGTTTACGTGATTACTTATACTATCACATGCCCTATGATTTTGATTTCTACGTTTTTTTTTAAACTTACAACCTTAGATAGCATAGATCATAAAATAGTGGAGCATACTTTAAGTATTTACATTCGTAATTTTAGGGCTAAGGGCTGACAAGCGTGCCAATGATCTCACAACTAAATCAAGGAAAGCGGACCCTGGGCTCCAAAGCAATGGCTTTGGACGCAACCGGGACTGACTGTATAGATAAAGAAGACTACATTCGTAATTTGGTCGACTATTACGAAGTATAAACTAAAAGGAGTAGCGTCTTCGTTAGAATTTTTATTTTTGCTAATATCGCAACCAAGAGCCACCAAAAATTTTTTAAAGACCTATTAAGTGAACCCAACCACATCATAGTGTGACGCAAATAACGCAACCCCTATATGTAATCATATCCCTGAAATAAATGATACAAAAATTATATATTGGTAGGTGTAATCATTTCATTCCATACAATTTTAGCACTGATAGACTGCGTTTAAAATGTCTATGTCATATGGACAGACAGACAGGAAAAAATATAAGGATTCCATTAAATACGGAAACATTAAAAGTTGGATAAAAAAAACATCTACTGTACGAGTATCACAAAAGTAACAAATTAGCAGGCACTACCAAGTAATTATTTTTTAAAAAAATTGTTAGTAATTTTTACAGATTCGATGTAATAAGTAAGAAACACTTTCTTATTTTCCTAAATGGTGTTTAACAAAGCATAGTTATTGTCTGGCTGCATCTAAATTGTCCAAAAAAAACAAAATATTACTTAGATAAGTTCTCTCGTCACATTTTTGTGAAATCGATAAACAAAAACAATCGACTCTACATCACCAGTAGCCGGAAATAATCAATTCCGTCTATTTAAACGCGATACTCCATCGACGAAATCGCAAAATCGCATTCCCAAACGTTCCTACGCAACTCTAATAAAGAAATTCCTAGTCGTCGCAGTGACGCAACGCTGTGGATATCTCCAAGTGTCCCGCGAAATCGTAAACGAACGAGCGGGTTGAATACAAAACAGTCCCCTACCCCACTCTGCCCACCCCGCCCATCTTCTGCCCTTCTTCCTTAATGTAACAAAGTCTCCCCATTTTCATCGTAATACACATTAGACTGCGTCTGTGTGCGGATAGTTTTGCCCCTGTGTGCGAGTAGTTCGCAGTTTGAAATATTTCATATTAAATTTCAGGCCTCTATCAATATAAACTTGCTTCGGGTTATCTTTTGTGTGGATGGATAGTGTTTTGTGTCTATGAATTACTAGTCCCATTTAGGTTTTAACGACTTTTAGTCTTTAGTACAGTAGTAATTCCATGGTTAGTATGGCTAAAATGTTAAGTTATATGATTTAATATTTTAAAACAGCTTCAAACTTTATAGTATTAAATTGATAGTGTGAATCCAAAAACTCATCCATCCTAAAAACCTTATTTATGCACACTGTTGCACAACGTGTAAGAATTACTTTCGTATCAATTATTAATACATTATTAATTGTTATTGACATGGCATACTCATGAGAAGAACATAAATTACATAACTACAAAATTATCTATTGATAAATATTCTTTTTCAATATTAATTTACAATTAATAATTTATTAATCCCTTCCGCCATGTAAGTTTTAAAAGCAAACATTTTTCTTCCAATAAGACTGCTTCAATTTAATGCTTAGAACAAATCGACGTGATGAATCTGCCGGTATAAACTATTGACACCACAAATACACAGTTATAGTTTAATAAACTACTATACTTTTGGCGAAAAGAAAAAATAACTTATTAGATAAATCTGGCAAAACTTTAGTACATACTTATTTACATCTCTCCTTCGCGTCAAACGCTCGTGGTCACAATTTAAATTAAGAATTCATACGTTTACTTTTTAATTTTGGATTGTCTAGACGAAGTTCCACTTTTAAAATACTTTTTGTTTCTGGCATGCATGATGCATGCCTTGATCTTAAGTGAAAGCTATCACGCAGACTTCAAATTTCGGCTATAACCTATAACTATTACTACTCCCTTAGAACAGTTACTACGGCCTTTTATTGCTTTTCAGAATACAACCATTGTAGTCTTGTTGAATTTTATTACGGTCATATATCATGAAGGACCAGTGTTTTTTATTTAAGATAAATTGAAAAAACCTTGGTATTATAAGTTTGACTGATTCAAAAGTTACTTTAGGACGCGTATATACTTGTTTTAGCACTAACCGTGATTTTTTATAACGTAAATTAACAATAAGAACGTAAACAAAACCAAGTAGCTATTCCGCAAACCTCTGCCCGGAGGGTCGTCTGATTTATGTACGTCTCTTCCTCCGTCATTATGGTAATGCGAGCTAGGCTGCAGCGTGTTCATTTTTCATCCCTGCGAATGGACTGGGATACCTTAAGTAGATACGTAAGATTAGAGAAATGGGGTAGACGTGTTCTTGTGTCTTAAAAAGGCAGAATGATCGCGCCATCTTAGAAAGCTAACTTCCAAAATTTCCGTGGTAGGTTTCTTTGTACCACCCTGTATAAATAATATACCTAAAGCTTTTCTTTGCTTGTCCAATATTGAGATTTAGTAATATTGGTATATCTTTTTACAAATTAACTGTATATAAAATCAAGGAACAGTTAAAAAAGATTTTGTGTTAAATTATTAATTACAATGGTATGTTATTATTTTGTGTCTATCTTATTTTTAAATAAATAATTTCGATAGAGAGGAATGTCAAGATTGTTTTCAATACTGGACAAGTAAAGAAAAACGGACTATACTTGGATCCAAAAATAGAATAGTCATATTTTTACAACAAAATGGTTGAAATAAAAAAAAAAGCCATTGGTTTATTTAACTTAATGATATACAAGGTATTTACAACGACCTGATAATCTAAAGACACTTATAATTTGTAAACTAAGCCTAAAACAACAGACAGATTGAGCATACTGCTTGAATCGTACTAAAAATAACAGGCCAACATTAGTCGAAAATTAGGTACTCAGTGATGGTATTTTACTTTTATAATTGTCTTGTCTTCCTTTATAGTTTCTTCACACTTTATTAGTCAAATCACCATTTCCGACACCTCAATTTTGCCTAGCATGTACGTCTCCTATGATGGAACACATGCTGGGAAGAGATTTAATGACCAGGGTCTGGAACAATTTTTGTTGCAGCGTTCGGTACCTCGACAATCCGTCCTAGATATTATATACTTAGTCGATGTAAAAACCACGTAAATCTAAATAGTTGTCTAACAGTTACAATTTTGGTTTAACTGAGGTTTTTTATATCATTTCAAATTTTCTTGGGATGTTTCAGTATGTAGTAATTCTCGTAATTTTATTTTTTTTAGCTGGTACTAATAATGGTAGGGTGCATTTAAAAAAACTGTGTATTCGTTATACCCATCTAAAAATAAAGGAATTTATCGGTGTAGTAAAATTTGCTATTTTTAATATGGGTACTTTCCCTGTAGAGTCATTATCTTTCAGTTACCCAGCATAACAATCACAAAGTAAAACACCACCATTTTTAATATTAAACCCTATCAATCCAAATTACAAAATAAATTGCAAAATTTACTTAACTAGCTTGCTAGAAGTTTGGGCATAGTGTAGGAAATTGTAGAATTATTTTTTAGTTTAATTAAGTAGGTCTGGTCTACAATACTCTACCACATAATTAGCTTCGTAACAGTTTGGACATAGTGTAGGCAATTGTGGAATTTATATTTTGATTTCATTAAGTAGGTACCTATGGTCTACAATACTCTACAACCTTTAATAACATTTATCGGAGAGGGCCCCCTAAATTAAGCTAAATTTTTTACATCATCGTCTCGTCTAGACCTAAAACTATATTTAGTCTTATTTACATTAGTGTTTAGGTCATGGATACCCTTATAAAACCTCAAGTACCAAACTCATGCCCTTCTCTAAACAAATAGCCACGCAAAATTCAAACTTACGACCCGAAATTAAGAGAAAAAGTAATAATTAAGCGACAAAAAATAAGTTGGCCGAGGTATTTTGAACAGCGTTCGGTAATTTTCTTTAGTGCGCTCCGATGGCTTGAAAAATTATGTTTTTCAAGGGAAGAGTCGATGCCAACTCTTTGGAAGATTGGCCGCTTGAAATAGGCAGTGACTAGATTACAAAATTACTGCTATAGTTTAATGTAGTAAAAACTAAACGGTAACAAAAATATTCGACGTTTCTTTTTAAAAGGGCGTTATAAACAATTTTCTAGATAATCTATTTCACAAAATCATATCATATCTTACGACAATGAAGAATTACACATTTCTTTAAAAAACATTAAATTTTATTAAAAGAAAAATCACTATTCCATTCTTGTATTATTGACTAGTAGCGACATCTATTGCAGAGGAGTAAAACATTCTGGTACCGTCTCTCCCCACTAGATGGCAAAAGCAAAAGCTGTAGTTCAATTAAAGTCCGTTAGAGGCGTCATGGTACCGGTATTTTACCGACATCTGTTGTTGAGTAGTTAAACTAAAAGTTTTTACGCAACTTAAAATTGTTTTTTAATCTTGTTTTTGCATCTTATTTAAATAACTTGACTTCAGAAATGTTCACATCTCCTCACCGTTTCATTTAACTTTTTATTAAATGATTCCTACGATTTGTTCCAACTCTTTAGCCTTGAAATATCTAGATAATTCGTCATTTACGAACCTAGCGAGTTCTCGTTATATGACAAAATTAATAGGATTATTCTTTTGAAGATTAAATTGAAGATTGTCTATATGGCAACTTCTGTTTTATATCAATTTTATTTAACCGGTTTAAAACTGTATCAAAACCGAAACAAGAAAATTATTATAACCAATGCTTTCCCAGATTACTTACTTGTTAAAACAATCTTTAAACGGTAGTCGAGCGACCCACGCGCGTCGACAGCAGCGGGCACCCCGCGGCGCCGTATTTACAGGTTATGTTATTGTTTACACATTTATGTAATTAAACCTACTAGTATCTATGCCCCGTAAATTAATAAGATTTTGTTAGCAACAAGTTTTTGTCTACACTGAAATTTGAATCCAGGATCTGGGAGTAACAAGTCGCGCGAGAGTATGCTCCCGAATTTAGAGTGTGCATTGTTTGGATTTTTTTTATGTACTAAACTTGATTCTAAATCATCTCCTAAAAGGCAGCCTGCTATTTAACACCTTTCCTAGAACATCGCTAATAATAACAATAGTCTAACAAAGTTTTGTTTCAAATACAAATAAAACGACGAAAATTGAGATGAGTCATTTATTAAAATAGTCTGACAAAAATTTATAATGATGCTTTATCGACTTTGGGTTGCTGGTTTTTTATGACTTTTACTAATATAGTTCAAATAAAAACTACTCGACCAAAAAAGAATGTAGACTACTTAAAAAGATTCGATTTCCGAAACCGTTTCATGTAAATATAACGGTTCTATTCAAACACTTCGTTATTCGAAACTTCCTAATTCAAGTTTGCTTATTAATTTAAACTATCCGTGTAACAGATAACCCTTAATTGTCCGAGCCCCGGTCCAATGGAGCGACGAATATACACAATGGCATTAGACGGACACAGCTGCTGGACCGGTCGAGATAAACTGAGGGTGATCTGAACTATATCAATGAATTTGAATTTCAATAACGAAGACAAGAAAAGGGCCGTTATGGTCAGTTAAAAAACAGATATTTTTGTAAAAAAAATATAAAATTAAACGCCGTTGTTAAATTCTTACAAAAAAGGAAAAATGAAAGGTTTGTAGTTTGTACTACTTAATAGTTCTTTTGCGAATTACAATATAAAAAGTTTAAATTAAATACTTAATATTATTTTGTCAATATTAAAATGAATAAACAAAATTTTAGTAAAAGATTTTCGAAATTTACAAATCCTTATCAATAAAGGTCAAACGATCAGTTTTAGATTGTTACTTTTACTAAGTGAAAATATTGTTAGAACATTTTACTCGCTTTCACTGACGTTCGTTTTACAAGTATAAATCTGACCTGGAATAGTACGGTGGCGTTAACTCTGTTTATGAACAACATACTGACGGCAGAGAAACGAATAAAAAGAACTCACGTACGCTGCATCACAAAAGCGTTAGAATACTTTTTTATAGTGCGTAGATACCTACTTATTGTGACAAGCACCTATGACTGTTAATGATAGAATAAACTGTTTTGTAAGTATAGCAAAGTAATATAAGTAATAATAAGAGCAATAAAAAAATAACAAAAAAAAAATATTAGCATAGAGTTTAGTTCGCTTTTTTAATGGTTTCTACATAATTAAGCAAGAGTTGCTTGTAGTGTCAAACATTCTCAATATTTTTTAATACGAGTTATTTTGATATATATATTTTTTTTGTTTCCCACGTACCATGCCACACAAATCACAATATGATTAGTGAGTTTAATGTTGATTCGTCACATTTTACCGCTTTTTAATATACCGACCTATAAACGACGATTATTCGCGCTGAGCAAAACCAGCATTCGAAAGGACAAAAGTGCGCGCGGACACTCTTACACACAAGTTTTATATATTAATTTCATTTTATAGATAACTGATTCATTATGTTATTATATCACCAGCATTAACAATGAAAAAGAAATGTAACACTACTTTTATTAAAAATGTATTTTTTTTCATTGTCTAATTATTTACCAAGATCAGATTTTTTAAACATAATTACTGAAGTAATTTACTTTTAAATAGTAGACTAACATTTACCCGTTTAAAACCCTTTAAAAGCCAATTAAAATGTAATTGTCTGTGATTTTGTGAACATAGTTCAGCATGTTAGCTAACTTAAGGAATTACGCAAAGCGTATAGGGTATAACTGAGATGTAATCATAAGTTGTTTGTGATATTGATTTATTAAATCTAAATTTTCAAATATTGTTTGTGTACCTGGTATGCTTTATTTTAATTGAATAATTATGATACAAAATGTGATGTCATTACTTTCTTTCATGCATGTCTTCTTACTTGAACATCTATAGTTGTATGATTAATAAATTTCATTTTGTCAAATTTATAGTTTTATACTTTTATTATCAATACCTATCCTAATCCAAAATAAAAATATAACAAATTGAATATATTAAAACAAGATTACTTGTCACGATTAGTAAGTCAAATACAAAACTATACATATCATCTTTCTATTTTTTTTTTACGTTACGTCACACCATCCACAAGACATTTCTGTTTAACCTACGGTCAACATGCAGGGAATGCCTTCACCTATTGTAGTATTTAAACCTGTGCAATAACATATAAATTATTTATCGATCGATCTGCAAAACGCAGTATTGTCGTCCTTGCTGTAAATTTTGTCCATAAGCACTTTTCGCCTCACCAGTACCTGTTGATCGCTTCATCTTTTTAACCCGCGGTTGACGCACTAAAAATCGAATAAATCAAAATAACCGATCACGTACAAAAGCCCATTCAGGGTTAAACCTGTTTTTTTTCTAGGCCAGCATCCGCGAGCATCTGGACTGCTATTGTATAGCCACAAAAGACTGTTTCTGGTAAACCGGTTAGATCAATCGCTTTATGAAGATTCGGGTCAGTTAGACCAGAGAGTAGTTACTAGTAGTGTTAGTTCGTGTTAGATTTTCGTGTGAGGATGTTTTGTGGCGAAAAGTGTTTGAGCTGTAACGGTTAAAAAAATGCGTTTTCCGAATGTATTTATAGATCAGTGTCAGTTAACCAATGTCAGGTAAGTTTATATTTTAGTCTTGTACCTAGTTTAAGTAATGTTTATATTGTTATCGCACTGAAGTCTTTGACGCGATAAGCATAGTGGCGCAACTTGAACGCAAAGGGTCTCGGGTTCGATTCCCGGTTTGAGTCAATTTAAAAAACTTTTTTAAAAACTTGTTTGAGTCTGAAAGTGTTGGGAGTCGATCCAGGAAAAAATATTGTCTGGTTCCTCGTCGTAACACAATGATGTTATTGCTTTGTTCAAGACTATTACATTTAGTGTGTTGTCCAGCATTTATTTTTTTATATATGTTTGCCTTTTAAATGCTGACGTTTTTATCCTACTAATGATTAATATATTTATCTTAGGAATAATATTGTTGGTATGTTCTACAATGTGTTAATGATATAAAGAAAACCTCTTAGGGCTTATCCTTATCCTGGTGCTTAAATATAACAACGTTTTCAAAAAGACGAACATCATTTTTTTTTAAAAATACGTTGCTATACAAACTGATATCAACTGGTCCGCGGTTTAGTATGGGAAAGATTTTTTTGCGATTTTGATGTTGGGCCCATAGAAAAAGTTTCTGTATTTGGGCATTTTGCGTTATTTAAGGTGTCAATGACCTTGTATTCCTTGGATTGTTTGTTAATATTTTTATTTTTTGCCTGCTAAGCCTATGTTTTTTGTTTTTATGTTGTAAAAATCAGACGTACTTACTCATATTCTTAATAAATAAAAAATGAAATATCAAATGATATAATTTACTTTTCTTAAGTTGGTAATTTTGTCAAAAATAATATTATGTGAAACCAAACCTTCGAAACCGTTTGGCATTCTCGTAAATCACGCAAATCTAAATGCACCTAATCTCAACCAACGAACAATCCTCGGTCCCGCTTGAATTGCAAATCGATGCCATTCGAATCGTTCGCAAATAAACAGCCATTATCGAAAAAAAAGTACATACAGCGTATCGATTTTGAGCTCCCTTTCGCCCATTATTATTTTTTACATAACAAAGAAGAAAATATAAAGGAGGAGTTTCGCAAGGGCCGGGAGTCGACCCTCTGCGGGCTTGAGACGATCGGCGACTCGCTCAAATAAGGGGAGTGATTTGTACGACGACTAAAGAGTTTTAATACTTTCGCAGAAAAACTGTGTAGCTGTTTGCATTCCCGATTGGCGTAAGTATTTGCGTATTTACGTTAAATGCAAAAGGTTCGATTTAGAAGTTTTTCCCTAAATTGGCTCTGGTCTGGGTGCTCTGGAGACCTTGTAACACAAGTAATTCAAGGTACTTGCTGTGGTGTGTTGTTTATATTTATTTATTTTTATACTCGTATTGATTTCCTACGAGCTCACGTTTCTTACACAAACATAAACTAGTTCACCTGAATAATATTGTGATAAGCTTCGCGCGAGCTCGTCTGCATTAACATCACCTGCTTGATAAGATAAGAACTGTTTCATTTAGCAAAAAATATGGCAGTAGTTACAAGACAGACAACATTACGACATTGGTGCCAACTGCCAAAAAGAAAAGCTTGCTTCTTCTACCACCAAACAATTTCATCTTCTGGGTCTGGGTACCAGTGTAACTTCACTCAACATACTTCTTCGTTACTTACCATCAGGTGAGATTGCAGTCGAATGCTAGTTAAGTCTCAAATAAAAACTAATATTGTAATTCCTTTGTATGGTGTGCAATGAAGAGTCTATCTGTCTACTATATAATATAGTGGAACCGTTTTTGCAACCATGGGATAAGAGCATGTGATGTTGTCCAATATTAATTACATATACTTATTTATTCGTCATTAAATATTTATTCGAATATAACAATTAAAATTCTAATAACACAAAAATAAACTAACCTAAAACTAAAAGCTACCTACTCAAAAATAAAAGCGTGTCCATGAGGCAAAGGGGCGAGAATGCTAGCAGCGTTCCCACGCTGAATGGCTAAACTAAGCCTTTGAGCGAGGAACGAGCCAGCATTTTTATTTTCTGTAATCGAAATTAATTTTGGAGCTATTTTTCCAAAAAGTAATTTTGCACTCGGTCCCCACGGTCCAACAGTCTCAACGCCAAATGGCGCAAACACGTAATCACTTGCAAGGGACTCGTATTTGCGCCGCTTGGCATTTTCTGCGGACTCCGCTGCAGCTCCAGCTTTTACAGCTGATTCCCTAAGATGAGAAGTGGCCAAAGTATCGACACAAGTCGCATCCCATACTAATGCCCGTCCCCGCTCCCAGGGAACAAGCGTAAGGCCATCCGGTCTCTTGCCATCATCACGCACCAATCCACGAGGTTCCACCATCTGTTTCTGTAGTCCACTATTTCACGACATCGACGCCTCATAATTGTACCTCATCTTCCTTATCTGAATGTAGGTATTCCTTAAAATTGCTGCAGACAACCAATAAAAAGAAATTTTGATCTCTATTTACAGAAAACAAAGAAAACATTAACCGATAAATTAATGTAGACTTGTTTTAGGTGGCCCGTTAAATACTTTTATTGTGAGAGGAACATATTAGTACCTAAAATATTTAAATGTTGTTAGTTTAAAAAATCAGGTAAAATATGCTTCTCGACATAATGAAATTTTTTTTTTTGCTTAAACGGCTTTTTTATACTATTTAGTAAATCTTAGCTTACTCGTAGCAGTCCGAAGGAGTCGTTTATTTGAAATTCAGAAATTGTCGTTTCGTTTTATTCTATCCATATTTTAATTAAGAAAACTAAACATTTAGGTTCTATAGGTTCTATTTAGGTTCTATAGGTTTTATTTAGGTTCTATAGATAAAACAGGTCTCGTTGGCTATGTATTGTTAATATTGAGTCCCAAATGAATACGCATATAAAAATTATGACCTGTATGAAGGAATAACTAATTTTAATTTCAGTGACAACAACTTAAGGTAACAGTATGCAGACTTCTGAATAGCCGTATAAATTCGAATCTAATATTTTAACGTTCGTCTCTTACGAATGCCGGGAAAATACACTCTCAATGAGGTTCAAGTGGTAGTTTATTTTCACATCAGTTATCCCCTTAACCGATTACGAAGAGCGACGCAACGCAAAAATTATAGTTATCGCAATTCGCATACGTTGATTATCCGTCTCGATGCAGTTTTTGATATTTTATTATCAACTTTATGGTTTTGGGCATAAAGGTTTCCGTTCTTGGTTAATATGTACTCACTTTACACTTTAATATTTAATTTTAACGTTTATATAGACAAACGGCTAGACAAGCGCTTTCGCTCATTCGCAAGCGTCATTACGCTCGCAGATGAAAACAAGATATTATTAAAAGAGCATTTTATTAAATATTGGCGCCTTTATGTTGTGCTTACCTTACGTGTGTTATTGTTACCATGCAATATATTACAAGATCTATCTACGTTAATTGCATAATCTTTTTCCAAAATGTATCCAAACTTGAACTACCAAATCGTGTTATTAAGAAAAACCAATCCAATAAAATTGATGAAATTTTATCTTACTTTATAAAGTGTCAACATAAACGTTAATAATTTAGCTGTGGACATATTACTTCTTAGTCTCTCAGATAATAATCAAAGTGTACTAACAGTGGACATATTTACAATACTTTCGCTCCACTAAAAGACTGATGAATAATTCTAGAATTATTTAATACAAAAGTAGACTCAGACGTAAGAGTCTTTTTAATTTTGAGACTAAAAGTACTGCTATTTATTACAATGATAAATACATTCTAACAGTTATCTGAAACAATAATGCATGGTGAACGCACAATACAAATGACCAGAGAGTGCAACTACCAAAACCTGTTGACCGTTGTATAAGAAACGAGGGGTCGAAGAAAGCATCTCTTGGCCTCCCCTCCTTGCACACACACGAACACACTGTTTGTGCGTTTAAAAAAATACTTGACACATATACACATAAGCTGAGCTATCAATAGATTCATTAGAAGCATTTCTTTGATACGAGCGGGCTTTTAGCGAACTGCAGACCGCGATATTTTTGCGGAAACTGTGCGAAACTTTCACGCCAAATTGAACTTTATGGAAACAAATTAATCAACTTTTTAGTTCGGCAGCGGCAAAGTTGCGTTTGCCTAGGAGTAATTGCGTCTTTGCTTGGTGATTTTTTCTTTTTTATTTTTTGAAGGGGACGCGATGGAAGGAACCCTACGATGCCGATTCCGTTTGATGTGCGTCTTGCAAGATGTAATGAGAGGGTTATGAATTTTTAAGCAAGCTTACGCACTATAGCTCACTGTCTGGTATCATAGACACCTACTTTATTATAGATAGACAGTTATATTGAATTGCTGCTAGATAATATTAATTTTATTAATATAAATAGGCTCTCTTTTTTTCAACGATTTTCAAAAAGGAGGAGGTTGTCAATTTGACAGTATGTTTTTTTTTTTAAATCTAAATTGCTCTTGTTATCCTGTCATACAAAGGAGTCGGTCGGCCGGCTGATTACCGTTCATAGCTTCGGCAACAAGCGGATAGAAACCGCCTTACGGATAGAGTCCTTTAGAAATATGATATTGGTATATGAGTAATGAAGCTTGCCCTTGGGAGTTTATTGCAAAATTTACTTTATTATACCGACTCAAAGCACACTGTGTTAACGAAAAGCTTATTCAAAGAAACCTTGAAATTAGATAAATAAGTAGAGCCACGTAAGTATTTTTGTGAGTAAATACTTACATTTTCATGATGTGCGTGAATGTACGTAAATCATAAATAATCACGGTCGTGCTTCATACAGCGACATAAAAAAACAAATTATTAAAATACTTCATGACTCTGCATTTTATTGTAATGTGATATTATTCCGATTACGTTACGTTTGGAGGGTTAAGAAACCCATAACGTAATGTTATTTTATTGCAAAATCAGAATGTAATAAATTTCACTTCCCCTAACCGCATTGATGTATCGTTAACTAGACACGTAAACACAAATAAAGGGTGTTTTGAACTGATCGATTTCAATATTTGGATCTATTGAGACCACAAGCCAGACTGAGAATGCAGGGGAAAGATGGGCCCCTTAAATAATTATAAAGGCAGTAAACATACTCATCTATGAAGTATTAAATATATTGGTTTGACAGCGGTCATGGGTTCGAATCCCGCAAGTGCCGAGTTATTAGGTACCCAATTCATGGATGTTTCTTTAACTTTTTTATTTTTTGCATTTACAATAATATCTCTTCGCTCTTCTAGCACTCTTCAGCTACTTACGCCTTTTTACCACTCTGCCCACTTCTCTAAAACGTTCACAGCGAGGGCTACACGACTCTGGAACTTGCTTCCCTTAGATATCTAAACATTCGGAATCAAAACTTTCTTTCAATAATAAACCTCGAAAACATTTCAGTACATAGTTGCATAATTATTTTATTTTAATAATACATGGGGCAACGTTGGTAAAAAAATGATCGCGTTTTTTTTCTCAGCTACTAATCCACTTGAAGATCAAAAGAGTGTTAATGCCGTGTTCTACCATTTGATTACCCAAGGTGTTAGAAAAAGTTCGCGAAAGACGACCCAAAAGCCGCGTTCTCCTACATCATGACAACGCTTCTTCACACACGGCCAACAAAACAAAGTCATTTTTAGCTTCCGAAAAAGTACAACTCGTCACCGTCATCCTGCGCATAGCCCCGACCTAGCACCCTGTGATTTCTGTATTTTCCCCAAAATCAAAGATTTGATGAGAGGTTTTACTTTTGCCAACTCCGAAGAGGAAGTGATAGCGTTCAATCAGCACGTAGAAAACATGCCTTAGGATGTGTGGTCCTCCTGTTTTAAAAAATGGTTCGATCGCATGAAAAAAATTTTAAAATGTAAAGGAGAGTATTTTGAAAGCAATAAACATAATATTTTGGTTATAACATGTTGTTTTTTTAAATTACGCAAAACTTATAGTGTGACCTACGTAGTACGAATGTTTATTTACCTATTATTTATTTATATTGTATTATATTTGAATAATCAAATATACCTATGTGTATTTTATTAAATTAAATTTGTAATATCATTGTTTGTTTTTTAAGATTTAGTACCAATTACATTTTACCTTTACCGCACCCATTTCTGCATGACCTAAAGGTTGGCTGGCAGAGAACGCCCTTGGCATTAGATCCACCTGTTGTACACTTTTAAGTTTAAACAATAAAGTTCTGCCTACTGACGGACATCGTTCGAGAGGTAGACCTCGAAAGCGATGGCGCGATGACTTAGACAATTTTCTCCAAGATTGGCAGGCCCTAACCACCGACAGGAATAAGTGGAGAGGTTTGGGGGAGGTCTTTGCCCAGCAGTGGGACAGAAATGGCTAATAAAAGAAAGAAAGAAAGAAAGAATAAAGTTTTAAATAAAATAAATAAATAAATAATGCTAGTTTATTGTTATCATCATCATCATCATTTCAGCTAAAGGACGTCCACTGCTGAACATATGCCTCCCTCAATAAATAAAAAGAGTTATCAAGTTAAAAAAAATATTCTTGGTATGGATGTTTTTGTGGGTATATAGATAAGTATGTTTATCTGTTCAGTCACTATGTAAATATTGTTTTATTTTATTTATTCATAGCACACAAAACAGATTACAATCAAAGTGAATATCTTATATCATGCATATAGTACAGATCTAGATCATAATCCAAAAATATGTATGCCTAGAAGCTTACAGTTTGATTTTATTTATTTATGCGCTAAAGAGCGCTACACATAAGAAACAATGCCAAACTTAGAAAAAAAATTACACAAGTTAAAATTTTAAAAAAAATAGTTGGGAATTATTGCGAAATCCAGGAAAATAAAATAAAAGAACTAATTAATTAATTAGATACTTATTTACGAAGTAAAACAAATATCAATTAGAATTTCAAAAAATTAATCAGTCGTTCCTAATAATACCTATAAAAGAGTACCGTGGCTCTGGCTTAGTGACTAAAAACCAGGGGCGTGCATTGGTTTCAGAGGGGGGTAGGCTGTGAGTAAAATTGAGTAAGTTTGTGTGAAACAGTAGGCGATCTCGCGGCAGCCTAACATTGGTTAAATTGCAGAGGAACGATCTAAGTTGCGCGCTTTAGTAAGGAATAGGTATAGGTAGACAAAAAATGGAATAAAAAAAATGAATATTTATTGTTTATAGACGTCCGAAAATATGACAACCTTATTTTGCACGCTCAAAATAAGTCTGAATTAAATTACATCACTTTCAAATGAATTAGTACAAAAACAATGAACCTAAAACTAAAAACCCCTCAAAATATATATATACTCGTATATTATATAATGTTTATTGTTGAATACGTAATTAATAATTATGGTTAGCTGTTCTGTCAGTTTTTTATGAAGGTAGGCTCTGCGTCATAGCCTATAAACGTACGCAAGCCCTACCTACCCCTGGAAATCCCGTTGAAGAAAACAAGCCAATTGGTCTTGAATTCTGCCGTCATAACAAAAAAGGCACAACTATATTTTATGTGAATTTTTTGACAGAAACCAGTAATATAAAGAAGCTAAGCGATTGGTATTATCTTATATATTAAAATCTCGTGTCACGGTGGTCACACTACTTCGAAACGGCTCGACCGATTTATATGATTTTTTAATGTATATTTGTAGGTATGAGAATAGGTCGTAAAGTATCATACCGCTAGGTGATTAGGGTGTGACCACCCAATCGAAGCCACGGGCAACAAATAGTGATAAATAAAAGTGACACCTACGCTACGAAGCTACGGCCTACGAGCTACGAGTACCTACTACAACATGTATACTCGAAGACGTAGTATACTTTGATTAACAGAATAATCCAAAGATTCGGTCGAACGATTTCTTAGGGTTCCGTACCGATAAGATGAAGTCTCACAAGATCAGTACGACGACGAGCATACCGGACTTAGTGTCGCTATCTCTGAGATCCCGGATTCGATTCCCGTTCGGTCAATGTAGAAAAATAACTTTTCTATCTTGTCTCGGGTCTGGGTGTTGTTGTACCGTCGTTGGTTCTGATTTCTGTAACACGAGTGCTTAAGCAACTTATCATAGCTGTAAGTCACAGCGGGTTTGGATCCGCCGTGATACAATCTTGAGAGATCTTCTTGCTCCTTCGTGTGGACTGTATAGTTGAAATGAAACACTTCTTTCTTCCTTTGTTCCTTTATTCCGATGATGATCTTGACCGTGAGCGCAGTACAAATTTTGCGACCCACGGCCCCTATATACATACAATCTTAGCCTATGCTTACTAGTGACTATCGCGGGTTAGTTCATAAGACAAGGACATACAAACTTCTGTCTCTGTCTACCAAATTCGTTAGTGTAACATTTATGTCCACCCTCCTAACATCGAGATACTGAGGGAGACGACCTATTGTTTATGTTCTATCTCTGTCTACACATTTCTAAACCTACCTACAGAAAATGTGATATTTCCCACTCACAACATTCTACCTCTGTGGGTGTCCTACCTACCCTCCGAATGTGCGAGATGGGCGACAGAAATAGTCTGCAGGTTCTACCGGTCCCACCCTCCAGTTCCGTCGATTCCCTGGTAGGGTGAGACAACCTTACAGGGTCTCTTTCACACCCGTTTACCAAATACCATACAAACCTAGTTACCTTTATTAGCCCTACCTGCCTACCTAGTTGCAAGTGGGATATATCTAAACAAACTTTATTAAAATAAAACAATCCCTGCGCTAATTACATATGCCTTATAGCTAGGCCCTAATAGAAAATTAAGCTTTATTTACAAAACATTAAACTTATAACTATTACATCAAAATAGATTGGTTTGTCCGTAACAGTTCTCCCCCCGGTGAAACGCTGCGAAGTGCGAACCTCTTCTACTCCATCGGCAGGACAACCAATCTCGACGTCGGTCGACGAAACACGCCGCTCTTGGTGCGTATCTCGACGTTCCTCACTGCTCCGTCTGGTCCAGGATGTATTTGCGTAACAACTCCACGGGGCCACACATTGCGTGGTAGTGTGTGGTCCGCCACGATGACTAAGTCGCCTGGTTTGATAGCGACTTCAGTGACGTCACGAGCTCCTCTTCTCGGCACCAGGCTTGGTAGATATTCTTTAAGCCAACGACGCCAATATTCGTCGGCTAATGCTTGCGCAGCCCTCCAGGTCTTCCTTGATGCCGGTTCGCTCGGCCCAGTGATGGGTAGGCCGTGCGATCCACCCAGCAGAAAGTGGTTCGGAGTCAGCGCCTCAGGATCGTCAGCGCTGACTGGCACGTGCGTAAGTGGTCGTGCGTTCATAGTGTGCTCGACCTCTACCAATAGCGTCTGTAGAACCTCTTCCTTCGGTGACTTCTCGTTGAGTGTTACACGTAGAGCGTTCTTGACAGAGCGTATGAGTCGCTCCCACGCTCCCCCTTGGTGTGGCGCTCCCGGTGCGATGTAGCGCCAATCGATTCGTTGGGTGAGTGCGAAGTCTCGTAGAGCTGGCTCCCACTCTACCATGGCCGCTCGTAGCTCGCTGTCGGCTTCCTTGAAGTTCGTCGCGTTGTCCGAATACATTACTTGTGGCCACCCCCGTCGTGCTCCCATACGCCGTAATGCCATGATAGCCGAGTCAGTTGACAAACTCGCTACTAGCTCTATGTGAACGGCTCTTGTGGTGAGGCAAGTAAACAGCGCTCCCCACCTCTTCTCATGACGACGGCCCACTGTTACGATCATGGGACCAAAATAATCTAGACCACAGTTAGAGAATGGTCTGGTGAAGGTCTCTACTCGTGCGCGCGGCAGGTCTCCTAATACTGGTCTTACAGGTTTCGCCTTTCTCATTCGACAGAAAGCACACATGTTGGCCACGGCGCGTACTGTAGGTCGCAATCGCAGAATCCAGTATTTCTGTCGCACATCATTGACGACGCGTTCGTTGTGGGAGTGATGGGCGCGACGGTGTTCCCGTTGACACAACAACCGCGCATACGGTTGGCTGCCGTCCAATATTACGGGCGTAGTATCGGGGGCAGACACACCCGCTGCCCTCGTACGTCCTCTCGCCCGCAACACGCCATCACCATCAACGAAGGGATCTAGTGACTTGATGCGACTTCCTGCTTTTATGTTCTGGCCTTTTCTTAGGCGCTCTATGTCTTCTCTGAATGAGTCAGCCTGCGCTCGCCTAATCAACCATCTTTCTGCTCTATCTATGTGATCCTTGGTCATCGTAGTTGCGCGCTCACGACATCTATCTACGAATAATAACACATATGCCATCGCTCTCACTAGGCGTTCGTGATTAGAGAAACGCCCGGCGTCTGGTACGCTCCATTTCTCGTCTGTCGTGACGCTGTATATAGTCTCCTCGTTGCTCTCTGTGCATACCGGAGACGGCCATAAATCTTCACTCTCATACAGAAACGATGGTCCGGTGAACCACCTATTATCTTGACATTTATTTGAACTGTCGACTCTCGTTGCGTCGTCTGCTACATTATCTTGCGTCGGCACCCACCGCCATTGATCGGGTTTGGTTAACTCCCTTATTTCACTCAATTTGTGCGCTACGTATGGCGTGTAACGCACTCTATCGTTCCCAATCCAATATAGAACGGTTCTAGAGTCTGTCCAGTATGTAACTCTATCTGGTTGCCATCTGTGCTCTCTCAATACTGTCGACGCAAGCCTTGCTCCGACAAGACACGCTTGCAACTCTAAACGCGGTATCGTCTGAGTCTTCATAGGTGCTACCCGTGCCTTCGCTGCTGTCAATACGACTCGTCTCGACCCGTCGTTAAACTCTATCAGCCAGTAAACGGCCGTTGCATAAGCTGACTCGCTAGCGTCGCAGAACACATGCAGCTGCTTTCCTGTCACTCCCCCCGTCAGTGAGTAGAGACGGGGTAGACGCAGACTGGCAAGTGTCTCTACGCCGCGTAGCCATATGCCGAATTCCCTTGCTATTTCTTCCGGTAGAGCTTCGTCCCAGCCGGTTTGTAGGCGCCATACTTCTTGAATTAGAATCTTTGCTCTAATCGTGTAGTAGCTGAGCAGTCCGAGTGGGTCAAATATTGACATAACTGCGCTCAGTGCTTCCCTCTTCGTCGGCGTCCGCTCTAACTTCTTCACCTCCTGCGGTACTCTAACTAGGACGGTGTTGAAGCCCAGTTCGTTGGAGTTCGCGTCCCACACAAGGCCTAGTGTACGCCCTTGTTGGTCCCCACTAGAGCAGAGCTGTTTCGGCGCTGTCGCACGGCTCTATACTGGCAGCTCACGTATGACTTCAAGCCCGTTTGAGTTAAAGGCTGCGAGCGTGAATCCTGCCTGCGCGTGTCATGAATGACATCTTTGATGACGTCATTAGCTTCGTCTTGTGTATCGAAACAGTCCACACAGTCGTCCATATAATGGTTCTTGGTTATGGCTTCGTGCGCTCTCGGGAACTCTATCGCGTGTCTCCGTGCGTTGTGGTCTCTGACGCTATGCGCTAGGAAGGGTGAGCTCTTAGCACCGAAGATCATCGATGTCATCTTATACCTCTTCGGTGGCGCTGCTCTATCATCGCCTCTCCACAAAAACATCTGAGCCGGCTGATCCTCTCTGGCTATCTTAACTTGTAAAAACATCTCTCTGATGTCCGCTGTTACAGCTATAGCCTTCTCTCTAAACCGAAATAACATTCCAGCTAAGTCTCGTAGCAAATCAGGGCCTTCTAGCAATGCATCGTTCAAGCATACCCCGTTGCTTTTGGCTGCGGCATCAAATACTAGTCTTAGCTTTTGTGGCTTGTTTACATTTACCACCGCAAAATGTGGCAAGTACCAGAGTCGCGAGCTTTGCGTATCGACTTCTTCACTTTCTTCAGCGTAGCTCTTTTGTAGCATACTGTCGATCTGGGCAGTATATTTGGCTTTGAATTCCTTTGATGCGTCCATCTTTCTTTCGATTGTCAGGAGCCTCCGCTTCGCTGCATCGTAGCTCGGCGGCATAACTGTGTTAACCTTGCGCCATGGCAATCCTACTTCATATCGCTGATTGACACATCTCACCGTTGATTCAAAGGCTTCTAAGGCGCGAACGTCGTCAGGATTTTCGCGTTCCTTTTTCTGTATACCTAGTGAATCGATCTCAAAATACGACTTCACCATATCATGTAGTTCTTCATCAGGTTGCGTAGACCGAGCGCCTCCATGGCCATCAACGAATAGCACCGTATCTCTCTTCCTTATGACACGGGACGGCGCTAAGCCATGTATCACCCACCCCAGTCTGGTAAGTGACGCCGCTGGCTCGTGGCGTTTGCCTGTCAACAGCTTCCTGCTTACTATTAGCTGCCAGTTGTCCGCGCCTATAAGGACACGCGGTTTGGCGTTCACATAACACACGTGGTTCTTGTTCAGGTTACGCATGTGCTTGTATTTTAGACATCTCTCGTCCACAGTTTGACTATTCAAGCGGAGATTCTCCATGGTTCTCGCTTTCATCCTGTATTTCTCCTTGTTAATTGCAATGATTTGAATCTCTACCTCCCTGCTTGCGTGTGGTACGCTCTGTGTATTCACACTACTTATGTGTAAGTCTCGAACTGGCCCAGCTACGCCGACGTAATCTGCTAAGTCCTGATCTATCAATGTCACGGTCGATCCTTCGTCAAGTAGAGCGTGTGTGTTTACTCTACCCCGTGGCCCCTCAATAACGATCGGACATACTTTCAACAGTACCTTGGCCGCCCCAGCAGTGTGGTTAACTGAGGCGACTACTTCATGGTTTTGTTGACTCTCGCTGTTGACACTCTCTGTGTGTAACAGTCTGTGATGACGTCGGTTGCAACCCTTCTCATTACACATTTGTGCTTTACATATAAATCGCCTGTGTTTACTTTTCAAACAAAGAAAGCATATTTTCTCTTGCTTCAACCATTCCCATCGCTGCGGTACCATCATAGCTGTAAACTTCCCGCACTTAAATATTTCATGGTCCCCGCCGCAGCACAAACACGGTTTCCCTTGTGACGTCATTGCCTTCTCATCGGCTGTGACGTACACCCCTGTGTTCTTATTTCGTGCGTTCGCCTTCTTTTTAGCTAGCACGGTCTCTTTCTTGGCTGCGGAGCTGCTTGGTTGCGGCACGTATGCAAATCGTATCGCTTTGTTGGCTTCCTCCATTAAAAATTGCGACAGAGTGACGATTTCTGGTTCCGAGTAACTTGTGTACTTTGCTGCGTAGTTACACCATCTTGATTTCAGATGTGGGCTAAGCTTCTCAATTACCTCTCGTGTTAGCATCGGATTTCTCAGGTAGCTTCTGTTGTCTATAGAATCCAATGTACATACAATATTCTGAACCTTAATGGCGAAGATATTAAGCTCACTGGCAGTAGTTAAAACTCGCGGTAGGCTCTTCAAATCGCTTAATGCTCGATCTATAATCGCCTCCGGTCTGCCATAGCACTGGTCTAGTGTTTTTATTATTCTTTCTGGATCCGTGGCACTGCTTAATAAGGCTGCTACCGCTTCCTTAGCTTCTCCCTTTAAACAATTTCTCAATCTAGCCAGGTTCTCGGCTTTGCTGAAGTTGTACGCCGTTGTAGACTCTTGTATCGCAGCTTTAAATGGCAACCAATCAGCAGGGTTTCCGTTGAAAATTGGTAACTCGATGACCTGGCGTGTAGACGGTCGTCTTGACATAATCATGTCTAATGCATTAGCAAGTCGTTCAACCCCATCCATACTATCTTGGGGCCTTGCTCCACATACATTATCGACTGGGCGCGGATTATTTTCAATGTTATTGTTTACTGATTGTATACTCGGCGAATTTAAATGCCTGTTTTTATCCATTTCTATATTGCGCGCCTCCTTTTCCTTGCGACGCGTAAACATATGTCTGTCTCTTTCATTCCTCTCGTCTTGCAGGGTAGGAACGTCTAAAGACACCTCTGTTGTGGGTAACTGCATATTGTCGTCGTGACGCCGGGAATGCGATCTGTCCAACCAATCGTCTACCCTTGCTTGGACTTCACCGGCGGGTACGCTCTCACGGTCTTCATCCTCGGACTCCATTATTGTAGCTACTTCAAATTCTAATCTCTTTTGTATGAGATTTCTCTCTATTGAAAATTCTCGTCTTTGTAATTCAGCGAGCTTCTCGGCTGCTAGTAACTCGGCTTGCTTCAATCGTGCGGCGACGCTTGAACCTCTCGACGACGGTGGCCTTATCCTAGGCGCTTCGGCATCTAGGCGCTTCTCTGGCGGCGCTACAGTAGGCTCAGTACGACCGCTTTCTGCGGCTACTAGACTCGCTTCGGCGTGTGGCATGCTTGCAGTTGCTTGCACAGACGGTAATGCGGGTGGCTCTTCCAAATTACGTCGTCTTAAGTCTTCCATCTCTTTTTTTCCCGCTTGGCTTCGCGTTGTCGGCATCTTCTTACTTGCTGCCCCTACTCCTAACAATCCCAAACAGGTACACTACCAAGGGGAGCCTGTCTGAGGATGGATGGTCGTGCAGGATTGGAAAGGATGGAACCACCCAGCAGAGAATGTACGTAGCCGCGGGGTGCTCAGTCGCTGGCTGGAATGTCCAGGACCCTCAGCAGTGCCTACAGTCCGGCCCCCACGCTTACGCACACCGTACTGGCGAGGTCGGACTTGTTCACAATCGCTTGCGCGATGTGTGGCATCTTGCCCGAAAACTGCACCGCCTGGGAACGGCGTTAACTCGCGACAGACACCGTTTGGCACCGTTAGGTGGTGAATGCCGGAGCCGCGGTACACCCGCGTAATGTGATCTCTCTTTCACAGGAGTAAATAGGCCCAGTACGCGGCCTCGTTCCCACGTTGCGATGGCCCAAACACTGGTAGTGCTTGGCGTAGATCCCGCGTTGCTGGTTACACTATCTTCTTTTCGATCCGGCGAGCAAAGGTCCAACGATGTAAGTCACAGCGGGTTTGGATCCGCCGTGATACAATCTTGAGAGATCTTCTTGCTCCTTCGTTTGGACTGTATAGTTGAAATGAAACACTTCTTTCTTCCTTTGTTCCTTTATTCCGATGATGATCTTGACCGTGAGCGCAGTACAAATTTTGCGACCCACGGCCCCTATATACATACAATCTTAGCCTATGCTTACTAGTGACTATCGCGGGTTAGTTCATAAGACAAGGACATACAAACTTCTGTCTCTGTCTACCAAATTCGTTAGTGTAACATTTATGTCCACCCTCCTAACATCGAGATACTGAGGGAGACGACCTATTGTTTATGTTCTATCTCTGTCTACACATTTCTAAACCTACCTACAAAAAATGTGATATTTCCCACTCACAACATTCTACCTCTGTGGGTGTCCTACCTACCCTCCGAATGTGCGAGATGGGCGACAGAGATAGTCTGCAGGTTCTACCGGTCCCACCCTCCAGTTCCGTCGATTCCCTGGTAGGGTGAGACAACCTTACAGGGTCTCTTTCACACCCGTTTACCAAATACCATACAAACCTAGTTACCTTTATTAGCCCTACCTGCCTACCTAGTTGCAAGTGGGATATATCTAAACAAACTTTATTAAAATAAAACAATCCCTGCGCTAATTACATATGCCTTATAGCTAGGCCCTAATAGAAAAGTAAGCTTTATTTACAAAACATTAAACTTATAACTATTACATCAAAATAGATTGGTTTGTCCGTAACAATAGCATCAGAGCAATGTATGTGATGTTGTCAATAAAAAATTAAAAAATACGGTGTCCGTCTTTCTGTCTATCTCTGTCAGTTTGTCTGTCACGAACCTATTTATCAGGAAAGCGTAGAAGTATCAAATAAAATTAATATCAAATACTCAGGTATGCAATCCCTTGGAGCTGTGAAAATCAAACTTCTAATGCATCGCAATTAAAAGATATGGCTGGTTATGCCGCATATTCTAACACTCGCATGGAAATCATAAAATAAATGGTATTTTGACTTAGAATCATGAAAGTCAAGGAGCAATGTAGTTTAGGACAATTAAAGGATATATGTATTTAAGGACAATTTAAGGATGGAATAACCGGTAAAAATAGTCAATACTCGATTCCCGTTAAGGACGAACTATTTACATACCTACAATTTTGTACAGAACCCTCGGTGTGCAAGTCCGGCACTCGTCGTTAAATTAATTTTGGATTATTTCTATTTAAAATGCGTCAATTTTCCTCTATCTTATTTATTCTATCACAAACATTTTAGTATAATCGTCAGTAGTCTCTTCCAAAGTTAGCACGCAAATTATGACTGAGCGTAAGTTGTAGTCTTTAAAGTTATTAATACTTAGTGTGGGCGCAGAACCGGTCGAGCCAGGCTTACTAGACGGCTGAGGGAGATTGTCGTAACTGGAAATATTATAAATAATAAAAGTAAAACTAAACTTAATACTAAAACTTAAGAAATAATATTAACAAAATAAATAACTAATAAAAACATTTGATTTTTTTGTTCCATGTTCAGTCGCATTACGAACATTTTGATAATTTTAAGTCAATACCGTTTTGATAATAATATTACGGGGACTAAATCGACTATGGATTGCGACTACTCTTAAATGGAGGGGAATTGGGCTTCACAATGAGAAATTTTTATTTCATTTTCAATCGCATAACAAAGTGATAAGTTGAAAAAAAAACATTGTTAATTTCAATGTACAATACTTTTCTATTATTCAATAGTTTTCCGTGTGGAGACGGCCGTAAAGAATACACTTCCCTACCGCCAACAGGAGGCGTGTCGTAAGAGGTGACTAATTCCTGTAGCACGAGACGGGCAGCAGCGTCTTCGTGCGAAAGCTTATAAAGAAAACTGCGCTCGCCAACCCGCCTGCCAAGCGCGGCGTATATTGGCAATCTCCTCCTTTGTTTAGCAGTGGACGTCCTGTGACTGAAATGATAATACAATAGTTTTCGGTAATTTAACGGCCAAGCCACATATTTTGACTAAGGAGTAGTGTTTGTGAAGTTAGGACATATAGAGTTAGGTCGTGTAGAGTTAGAAGCTTGGCTCTCCATGAGATCTGGTAACTTTTTGATAGTGCGAGCCAATGGTCTCGTTTTGGCAACATTTGACGATATAAATTTAAGGGAATCCCGTTTTTTAAAATTGATATCAATGTTATTGGGATCAATTCAAAAATGGATTATGATACCTTATAAAAATCATGGGAATTAACCCTCAGGTACCAGTCAACGTTTCTCTACCAGAAGCATCTCCCAACACTTTCAGACGCAAGCAAATAATAAAAGATAGTTTCCTTAACTGACTCGACTGGAAATCGAACCCAGGACCTTTGCGCGCATTAGAAGCGCTGCGTTTTTCCACAGATCGGGTAGTAAAAAGTAAGTACATACAGCTATCAAACTGAAAAGTAAACCTAATACTGCTTAGTTTACCAGTCAATATATTATCTGTTCAAAATATAATTGCTTAGACAACCAACAACATCTATAATAATCAAAATTCTCGATTGAATTTCGTAGTTACGGTGAAGTGGAGGAAAGTTGTTCGTCTCAGGTAATAAGTAAGCTACTGTTTCAGCTTAAACGGTCCGAACTTACTCGCAAACAAGCGGTGACTAGAGGTGGACTAGTGTCGAGAAATTTAATATTTTTTCGATAAAACTATTATCATTTCTTTAGTAATGGGCTAGTTTCCTAAAAAAAACTAATTAGTCAGCCAGTTGGATTAACAGAAAATATTGGACACGTATTTTTCCTTTTCTCAATTAAACAAAAAATTATTAAGATATAGCCCGTTAAAGATCCGCGTAACGTCAAGCCTTGCGACACTTTTGAGTAAGGCGTGACGTCACGTGCTCACTTTGATGCACTTTATCTTCGTAATTTTTTGTTTGATTGACAAATCACAAAATATGTGTCCAATATTTTTTGATAATCTAACTGACGGACTAAATAGAATATTCTTTTTTTGACCCAGGAAACTAGCCTATTGTTGCGCAAGCATATTATTTATTTAGAGGATAGGGTTTTTTTTTTAAATTTCTATGTAAGTGTATTAGTTGTGTAATAAAATAATGTGAAATAATAAATAATAATTTATTGGACTTTAAATAAATATTCTTAACAACATAGTATCTCACGGTTATTGAGTAAAACAAACACTTTAAATTCAGTCTATTTTAAATTACGTCATTGAAATCAGTTGCAATTTTTTGCAGTAATATCTATAATGTTGCTAGTTTGAAGTATAGTTTTTAATAGTTTATTTTACTGGATGGAATATCAAATAAGTTATTAAATAAACTTTAAAAGCAACTCTTTTGTTTTTTAAGTGATTTTACAGCCTGGCTAAGGGAAACCAGTAAAATTAATTGTGTGATATCAGTGTCACTATGAACAGGTCCAATCTGTTTAACGTTTGTAAGTAGCAGTCGAATAGTTACTGCTTACACTCTTTTATGCTAAGTGACTTTTAGTGAAAAAGAGTACTATAGTGATGTATCTTAATTTTAATATTTGTGTTTTTATGTCAATTGAAAACTGCTTATCGAAATTGTGCATTTTCTGTAAACATCAATAGTAACTTATTTGTATAGTGTACAATCAAAAATATTTCTCTATCTATCGACAAATACGATCGAAGCGGTGGCACATCTCTTTCCAGGCTTGTCCAGTAAGCGAGTTGGATACTTTCTTGGCCCGTAAGTCCGGTCTTCGGAGTCGGCAAGTTGTCGATTTATTGGGAGCAGGTTCCAAACAGCGGATTTATAGTTTGTCTTGCAGACAATGCGCCGCCATAAGCGGTATTGTACAACTAAGGATAGCTGTCGGTGTAAATCTAACTTGGAGTATTGACTTAACGAAAGTTAACACTTGGAAATTGTTTTGAGTTATCGATTTGAGGTGTGGGAATATTTTGAGCAGAATTGTGTTTATCATTGTTCTTATTTTATATTGAAATTGAAAATTTATGTTTCAACATTTCACGATTCGGACGATAAGTCGCTAGACTTTTTACGATCACGCAATTTTGACATTAGACATTTTACGACGCAACGCTGGAGGACCTCATAATGTTAATATTGTTTTTTCTTTTCATAGACATTGACACATTTTATTATTTATTGTATTAATGTTAAGTCTATTTGTTATCTTATCTTAATTAGTTTGGGTCTAGTTTAATAACATATTTATCTATTTAAGTAGGTAAGTTTATGACTCCATATTCACACACCATAGAGCGTTGTAGGAGACTAGGGGTGGCTCTTAATTTCAATGCCATGTTCGCATTATTATCTTAGTCTTCAAACAATAAACTTAATAGTATTCGCAATTCATTAAGGGGAAGTTCTTAATATATTCAACTCTCAAGTGTGCGCGGGAAACGGATCCAGCCATTGTGACGCGCCGGAAGTAGCGAAGACTTCCGCTCGCTGATAAATTTGCTCAGATTTTGGCAGTGTTTTTGTATAGACCTAGGTGAATGTCGGTTGATGGTTATTGAGATTGAGAACTTGTGTAAATAATTATGGCGTGTTCGGGGAGCATAAAAAAATCTAATAAACTAAAAATGGGTTTCCATTTGAGAAGCTCTATTCTCTGAGATCAAACTTTTACATATCTAGCAAGGGTAGAGAGTAGGAATCATATTAATTAGAATTCATCATCATCATAATTTTAGCCATAGGACGTCCACTGCTGAACATAGGCCTCCCCCAGTGACTTCCAGATTGGCCGGTTGAAAGCGGCCCGCATCCAGCGGCTTCCTGCAACCTTTACCAGGTCGTCTGTCCACCTTGTAGGTGGACGTCCTACGCTGCGCTTGCCGGTACGTTTAATTAGAATTGTTGTCACCAAAAATCAATTTATGTTCTCGAGTTGTCAAAACCAAAGTCTCCCATTTGCAAAGCAATTCGGCCCACAATATTGTCCCGGGACAGTTTTAGAATAAAAATTTAATATTGGGATTTGTAAAAGTCCAGGCCTATTTATTTTTGGAAATAGCAACATGTAACTTCACTGTTTGCCAAACTTTACTGACTCTTATTAATAAAATGGATTTCAAAGCCATTAAAAATCAATTTTACAATAAGTACATAATTAACGAACCAAGGTTACAGTTTCAGACTTTAAATATGAATAAGTTATTTATAAACGAAAATTGACATGTAATTATGTTTAAATTATCCCAATTAAAGGTTTAAGGGCTGATCTTGACTCTTCACTCACGATGCGATGTTACTTTTTACCTTGCCTGAATTTCAGATTTTTTATTCGTTTATAAGTACTAAGGAATCCTTAATTATCTATTGTCTCTAACGTCATTATTACATTAGATTGAATAATAATAAAATTGAAAACACATTACAAACACAGACACGAAAAAGGACGCCCAACTTCTTAATTTCAAAACAAATACCTCATTTCCATAAGAAAAAGATAAAGACAAGACGTGCGGCCATTTTGTATTTTCAAATATCGAAGGGGAACTGCGCTTATGTGCGTATCGGGCCCGCGAATTTATTGCGCTCGCTCAGCTCCCGTCTCATTGCGTAATTTCGACTGTGGGGTGTTTTTTTTAACAGAACCAGAACCCCTCTTCCGCGATTCTCGTTAACAAACTTGCACCGTTTGCGTTTTGTTATTGCGTTTTTTGACAAGTTTATGTAGTGGTTTGACGATTTACATTTTTTATTTATTGTTTCCTTTGTTACTTGAACAATAAGAGAGTCCAATTTTATGTCGGATTGAGATATTGAAGGATTGTAATCAATTATTTTTTTATGTATGTATACAAAACAAAAGCTTACGAAACACTTTATTCTTCTAACCTTGGCAACGGTCATAACATAAACAAACCCAGTTGACAGTTTTATTACTGGCCAGCAACATGCAAAAAAAAACATGATTGGATGTAAATAAACAATACATTTTCAAATCATTTTCCGAACGGTCCGTTCAGAATAAAAATTTTCTAACCTTTCTGTTTTACAACATAGCGCCTTATTGTGGTGCTTTAAAGTCTATAAAACTGCACATGAGGATTGTAAGGCGTGCAAATGGCGTGTGACAATTCCGTCTATAAATAATTACAGAATAATAAAAGGCTAGTGGTCGATTCAATTTACCGATTTCATCCTACAATTAACCTTTTAATAAATTTAACGAGACTTAAGATGTTTTAAAGGGAAATAATAACAGACGTGACAGAGTAACTGAGTGAAGTGTTAAAGAAAAATCGTTTTGCCTAAAGTCAGACTATGAGTAGTAGCTTAGAAAAAGCTGTCTGTCTGATTTAAATTTGTACAAAGTAATATATTATTTATTTATTTAAACTTTATTGCACAAATAAGTACAATTGGCGGACTTAATGCTATACAACATTCTCTACCAGTCAACCTTGAGGTAATGCAGATAATGTAGTCAGTGGCGGAGTATAAAGTATCCGACATATTTTTTTAAGACGAGTAAAATACATACACATACCTAACAATTTAGACAATAATAAATACATACTATATAAATATATTATAAAACTCTGGTGTAAAGACACATTTAAAGCGATCTTTCATTTTTGTATCAAAGGCCATTCCCGGCAAACCTAAAACGAAGCTATGTTGTGTAATGGTTCAACAAGTCTTATTAAGAATAGACCTCCAAGGGATGTGCACTCCTTGCGACAAGATCTAATTAGTCTTACACGATTGAGCGTCGTTCTCGAAGTACCTTTCTAGAGTCGTGGGTATTCATGAGGGCCGATCAGATTAGCATTGACAACATGGGGTATCTATCTACTACTTGCCTTGGTAACGTGGCAGATAAAATAAATACAATAGGCTAAGATTATCGTTAGTTAATTGATTGGGATTGTCTGCCTCCGCAGCCGAGAGGCGAGTACTCCAGACTTGACGTCGCCATCTCTGAGGTCTCGAGTTCGTTTATAGGAAACGAACTTTTCTATGTTGGGTAGGGTCTGGGTGTTGTGGTACCGTCGTTCTTTCTGATTTCTGTAACACAAGTGCTTTAGTGACTTACTTTAGTATCAGAGCAATGCTTATGTGATGTTGTCCAAAATTTATATTTAATGAACTAAAAGTCACTACGGCTCATTTTTCTCATTAGTAAAATGTCACACAATATCCACAAACCATTCTCGTAGGCTTGTAAATCCATCTCGGTTGAAATGGAATGAAAAGTAAGACAAAAAGTATCTGTGAGAGTTCTTAATAAAGGTCATATTTAATTAGTTTAGTTCCTTTTAGAAGGGCTTGATTATGACAACCGTCTGGTGTATAATAATACAAGGGCACACGCTCCGAACTACAGCTCGACGGTTCCAAGTTTGAATCCCGCCAGTGTAGAGCAGAAATGTATTATTTTGTTCTACGAGAATTCCGCCTTTATTTAATCTGTGATGTACTGTTTTAATATAGACGAGAGTTGGTAAGACTTAACATTCCATATTAAATGTTAGTGAAAAATTTACATGTTTCGGAAAAAACAAGGTTCGTATTGCTGCTCTTTAAGGTATGTGCTCAATGGGCCAACCTGTTTCACCTGCTAGTTTTTTTTTTTAATTAAAAAATAATGTCCCAAGTGGCCAGGTCTCTGGTTTCCCTGGCCTGGGCGTGTCGCGGCCGGCGCGGGCGTTCCCCCGGACGGCAGTACTTCGCGCAGTAATTGCAAATCCGCCTGTAATCTTATTTCGCTGCGACTCGATAGGAAATTCACTTCGACCTTCCTTGATGACTAAGTTGGGGACTTGGTTTTGATATTTTAATGCCTGTCTACACATTTCCAGGCAATGGGTAAGACGTCTTTCCAAATAGGTAAGCTTTTTTTCTCTGAAATCTTACTAATGTTGTATTATGTTTAAATGTATGTTTAGATGTTTGTCAGTCAATCGCGCTTTATTTTGATTTTATTGGAGCAACAACGAAATCCTGAATGATTTTTCAAATGCTTCGATCAAACATTATCATCGAGATAGCGCGTTAGTTTGTTTGTATGGAACATCTAATTATTTATCTCTGATTTCGATGTCGCTACCATTTTTTTTATTGTTTTAAAATAAGCATGCTGCGTTTACCTATAAGTAGTTGTGCAGTAAGCTTGAATTATAGTGAAGGGCAACATTGTAATTGAAAGATTGTAACAATTGTTGGTAAACCTAAAAATAAATCTAATCAAATAGAAAAAGTGGTTTTATATAAGAAGCTGATCACGTGGTTTTAAGGAGTGGCCTATTCTTATATACACCCTGTATATACATTAATCTAGCTTAACACGTAAAATAGTGGTATTAAAAATTTTGCCATGAGGAAAGAAAAATCATGCCACAGAAACACAAAAACAGAATAAAATGTCATCAGTGATAGTTAGATCAATATCTAGATTATGAAGTAACTGCTAATTCCGAAAGTTTGAGTAACAAACATACCTTTTATAAATTTAGTAATATGAAAAGCTTTAAAACACCTTTTTTTCAAACGAGCACTGCATGGTCACTAAGTATCTAAAACAAGTCTACAGAAATAGACGAAGTTGCTATGTCCAACAGAAATAACCATTTATAATATACAAATTGAAACTGAAGGCATAAAACCATTTATATGCCCACACGATTTGTCCACTTATCAGTTGCCAAGTAGGTGAAGCGGATATTAACCGGTGGTCCAAGGATTTTGCATGCTTGGGCAAATATCAGGTCTTATTTTATTATTAAAAAACCTGCATTTGAAAATCAATTTTTTTTTCATAAAAACCTTGTACTGACAATTGTCGAGTCATTCTGGAGTTTTTGCGAGACTTGCCCACGGTTTTTTGTATACAACAGATTTCTTTTGATTTCCCATAAATTGAGGATAATAAGTAAGATTACCTCAAGGAACGACATGTTCTTTTCGAAATGATCACTTTTTATTTTTGATTTCATAAAAGTATTTTATACACTCTATACGTTTATATTGACCGAGGCAATTACGTGCGTAACAAATTCTGTCATTCTAGCAAAAACTTTATACAAGTACAACTTGTGTAACTCCATCTTAACACAGTGCGACTGAAACATTTTTTCTTTTAACAAACACATTCGTACGCACGTATACGTTATAGCATCGTTTGTTAAAGTTATGGAAAATCAAAAATAACACGTTATAATATGGCGAAATCAAACAAATGGGAGTTAAACTCGCGTGGAGAGGGATCCGTACTTCTTATAGGTTTTCCTATGAACTATAGGTAACTTTCTGCATTGATTTCAACATTTAGGCTTAGTACCTACATAGTTGTGGATTTATTTTAATTTTCCATGATACATTTTCATCAATTTTCTATACGTTTAATAAGACTGTAAAAAAGTCGATTCCTGTACATTGACTAAAAAAAATTCAAAACAGTGTCCAGGCTTTGATGATGATGACAAGTATCTAGAGTCCAAAAACGAGTGTTTTTGAATCTTAAATAAATTAAAAACTATTTGCATTAGAATTCCTAAAAAAAACTCACACGGTACAATAATAGTAATTTTGGAGTCGGTGCAAACAAAAACATTGAATCGCTCATCGGCTGGCACCGACTCCAAAAGTAACTGATTAGGTACTTAAGTGTTAGGATTATTTTTAGCATTTTAGTGTTTTAAAGTCGGTTTTATTTTTTTTAATAAAATTTACTTATTTCATCTATTTATAGTGATAAATCCTAATCTAACTGCTGAACACCGATTTCATCCCCTATTTTCCTACCCTTAGGGGTGATTTTTATTTTGCAAACTTTTACCATAGCATCTTTGAAGTATAAGCTATTCAATAAAACAAAAATCATCAAAATCGGCTCATATTTGTCGAGGATAGGTAACAAGAACCACAACCAAAATATTATCTGGGTATATATTTGTTGATTTTCTCAAAAAGTTCTAAATCAATTTCGATAAAATTTATATGGGACCACCTCTGAAGTATGATCTACCAAACAAAAAAAGAATCATTAAAATCGATTCATAATTGGGGAGTAATTGCGTAACATACATACAAAAAAAAAAAACATACAGTCGAATTGAGAACCTCCTCCTTTTTTGAAGTCGGTTGACAAATAAACCTCCCAGTTGCGGTTAGAGTCAGGGTATACATATTTTATTTTCCTGCGCAAAAAAACTGCTTTTCAATTTTTAATTAAAATCGCTTCAGCTCATCAACTGGTTTGCGTTCGTTACCAAGTCGCTCGTCACAGCGGGAGGCGACGACTTCATTGCTGCTGTAGATAGATCCATTTTACGCATCGCTTGCAGTGTTTACTACCGGTAACTGGATAGTATTAAGATAGGTATGTAGGGATAAAGAAAAAGCTGGTTTTCAGCGGTGTCTTGGTTTACTTTTCGTGTTTTTAGCAGCACCAAGAAAGAACTCCTTCGTAGCTGAGAGGCGAGGTTCGAGTTCGATTACCGGTCGGTCGATATAGAAAAATAAGTTTTCTATGGGTGTGGGTGTTGTGGTACCGTCGTTGTTTCTGATTTCTGTAACACAAGTGCTTAGGCTACTTACCATACGATCAGAGCAATGTATGTGATGATGACCAATAAAATAAAATAAATAATAAAACTGACCACTTAAACCACAATCCAGAAACAATTGAGTAACGTCTCCCGCCCTTTTCTTTTCCTTCCCTTTCGCACTTCCTACATTTCATGCCAGACATCCCACAGGTATATGGTCAGTAGTACGTCCTACTCATTTCTTTGACATTTGATTTGATAACTGACAGTAAGCTCTCTAATTTGAAGTTTCTTTAACTTGTAAGTAGGTAACAGTTAAATAACAATGCGTCAAATTTATTTATTTTGAATTGATCTGAAACTTTGTAAGGACATTATGATATTATGAAGTACTCTGTGCTATATGTGAATTTGGGTGACAATACAAATAATTATTTGATACTATCGTGATTCGTGTTCAGTGTTGATCTGATGATAGAGTAAGGAGTGGGATAGTGGAACTCTTCGATGGCTACTTGTAAAACCTTCGAGTTTGGGGCTTAAAATATTTTATATAGATGTATTTAAGGTTTTATTGTTTCTTTATTCTACTCACAGGCCTCACAGCTTTCACTAGCATGTCCCAAAGTTGACATCACAGAAATAAGTCTCAGTAATCGACGAGGTCGAATAAGTGTGCAGCAAAGTGTAAAAAAAATGTGACACTTCTTGAACAAAACCACGTAAATCAGCTGCAACCCATTTTTACTATGAAATAATGGGAGCAACATAAAAATATAAAACAGCACATTACAAAAAAATTATAGCATATCTTACGATGATTCAAGGAAGTATTGTGTACATATCGGACTTGATATGGCATAGATCTAACGATCCGTACGTTTATTATTAAAGAGTATTATAGGTACTCATAACAAATTAGACCGTAACTAAATGCGCATCGGTCCGTCGGGTCGCACTCGCTATAGATTCCTAATCAAAGATGCGGGCACAAGGAATCTTAGCAAATTAGTGGGGACGCACCCCTTGCAGTAGGGTTAGCACGCTTCACTTCACTGTCTCAATGGATATTTTAGGGTTATGAGCGTGGTCTGAGAAAACTTTGAGACCACCGTCCTTAGCCGCCATCTGTGGAATCTTCTTGACTAATTAGTAAAAACACGAAGATTTCATAGAAATACATTTTTTTTTCTTAAAAATATTTATAAATGCTAATAAAACGGTCTTTAGCTTGTACGTGCCATGAACGAACAAAAGTAGCTGACATAGCCCAACGGATTAGCAGGTTAAAGTGGTAGGGGCGGGACACATAGCACATAGAACTGACGGCCGATAGGGCTGACAGGTTTTGGAATGGTGGCCACCTACCAGCAAGCGCAGCATAGGACGTCCAGCTACAAAGTGGACAGACGACCTGGTAAAGGTTGCAGCCGCTGGATGCAGGCGGCTTCCAACCGGGCAATCTGTAAATCACTGGGGGAGGCCTTTCTTCAGCAGGTCGTCCTATGGCAGAAATTATGAAAGCTTGTAATATTTTCGCGTAAACATTACGCCCTAACTTTAGGATTCCGTTTTGAATCAATTTGAAATACCATAAATAACATTCACTTGGTTTTAGTTGCTATTTAGACTAATATGGTTACTAGTTATAACTAAATCCATTGTTAACAACGTTTACACCACTCATCACGGCCGTAAAGAATACACTTACCCACCGCCAACAGAAGGCGTGTCGTAAGAGGCGACTAATTCTTGTAGCACGAGACGGGCAGCAGCGTCTACATGCGAAATCTTATAAAAAACGGCGCTCGCCAACCCGCCTGCAAATCGTGGTAAGTATTGGCAATCTCCCCAATGATAGGTCATTGAGGGAGGCCTATGTTCAGCAGTGGACGTCCTATGGCTGCAATGATGATGATGATGAGGGGTTTATAATAAAAATCCTCACGTTTTATCTTAAAAATATATAATGTGCCAGCCCTAAACTAGCCAAGGAGGCCGCCATAACGACATGTAACGACATCTTGAGTGGTCACCACTAATATCGTCTCAAAGAGCTTCCCCTTTCAGAGCTGTACACTCGCAATCAGATATCGATATTATCATTTAGACTGGGGCTTTACACTAATATTTGTTTTTATTTTGACGACCTCCGTAGCCGAGAGGCGAGCATACCGGACTTCGTGTTGCTATCTCTGAGGTTCCGAGGTCGACTTCCGGTCGGTCAATGTAGAAAAATAACTTTTCTATATTGTCTCGGGTCTGGGTGTTGTGGTACAGTCGTTGTTGCTAATTTCTGTAACACAAGTGCTAAAGCTACTTATCATAGGATCAGAGCAATATATGTGATGCTGTCCAATATTTAAGTATTTATTTATTACTTATTATTTTATTTGTGTTCATATATTTCTTAATCAGTAAGTAATTCATAAGTGTTAAGTATTTATCCGCATTATTGAAATTCATAATGTCAATAATCATTTGAGACTTGCGATGTGAGACCTAGACATCGCAACGTTAGTAAAATCCCCCATTGAAACATCTCAAGCTACTATTTATTTATGGCGACCACGATTGTCGTAGTCGCAAGGGTCCCGGGTTTGTTTTCCGATTCAAATCAATACAGAAAACAATCTATTCTAAATTGGCTTGAGTGTACTGGGAGACGCCCCTAGCAAAACTTCATTGTCAGGTATGGACTATCATCAGCATCTCTGGTTGACGATTAGGTTGTAAACAATCATGGAATGTTTTTTTTACAAAAAGATCAGTATATAAAATTAACATCATCATCATCATCATCATCATCATCATCATCATCATCATCATCATGTCGAGATTGTTTACAATATTCGCCAGCAAAAAAAAACGAAGTGGTCTTTATGTTATAAGGTCGTTTTTAATTCCTTACTTCCTTCGAGACAGTTGGTGGGTTGTCTGCCGCATTTAACTTGTAACGATATCGCCGATTACAATGGCTATTACGATTCATAGGTATCGTAACAATTTAATCGATTCATTCCGATTATTGTTTTTTGACAGCGGATTTTTTCTACTGTCGAAGCCGCGAGCCAGTAGAAAAATTGGTTGTGTAAGAAATAATCGTTATCGTAATAGTCGTATCGTTTAAGCCCTAATTTAAATTCATAACTGATTAGAATAAAACAGAAGTAAATGCAACAAGGACGCCGCTGGATGATGGCCGCTTCCAACCGGCCAATCTCGAAGTCTCTGGGGTAGGCCTATGTTCAGCAGTGGACGTCCTGAATGGCTGAAATGATGATGACCAAGTGCAACAACAAGAAAACAACAAAGACTTATCAACAATTTTTGCGGACAATTTAACTAACTTAATCGAGTAGATTTTCTGAATCTAAGTACTTAAATTGGTTTTCATTATCTGCCAGTTTTCCCACCTCATTTCTATCGATGCGTTGCACTTTGTGCATATGATGAGATATTTGGGATTTTTTTAAAATGGTTTGGGAATGAACTACAGACAAACTAATTTTCATATTTGTATTCAGGTAGGTAATTAACGTGAGTCCGACTGTACTTCAGCTACGACGTGAGACGCATCATACCTCCCACACTCCGTCTCCGATATAACTAAATTAATTCAACCTTACTTTTGTTTAGGCATTCATATAAGAGTAATTAAACTATCGAAATCAATAATTCAGACCATAACTTTGAAATCTGGCCTACTAAGAAATATATTGTCTGTATACTTTTAAAAACACCTTTGATCAATATAAAGTAAGTACCTAATAGTCATTTTAGTAACACACTTTTAAAGCTTCACTTTTAACTAACTTACTATGTAATCAAACCTTGGAAGTAGTTTTTGACCTACTTCTAACTGACTGACGACCTCCGTAGCCGAGAGGCGAGTATACCGGACTTGGTGACGCTATCTCTGAGGTCCCGGGTTCGATTCCCGGTCGGTCAATGTAGAAAAATAACTTTTCTATATTGTCTCGGGTCTGAGTGTTGTGGTACCGTCGTTGTTTCTGATTTCTGTAACACAAGTGCTTAAGCTACTTATCACAAGATCAGAGCAATGTTGATGTTGTCCATATTTATATATTTATTATTATTTATTTTATATCGGTTTGACACTTTGGAAGTATCTGACATTCGGATGATAATACAATAATTTGACACCATCGTGATGATCTGATGATGAAACCAGAATGATGATGGTGAAACTCTGCAATGGCTACTAGTAAAACTTTCGTGTTTGGACTCATTTGATTCGTCTTGTCGAGTCCAATACATATAAATATGTGTTTTATAGTTTTTAAACTATGATAATAATTATTTATAAATCAATAGGTGACAATTAAAAAACAAAAAAAGTTTTAATTAAGTGATGTAACACTTCAAAAATGCAAATGCAAAGCGCATCTCGTGTATTTTGACCATTTTATGGCGTAATTTGTATGTTTTGGCTAAACGTTAGTGATTAAAAACATATGAATATTTGAAAAAATTCAATGATACATGTTCGTACTGCTGTGGTCGCGTAGCGTGGTTTACCTACAAAATGTACTCTGTGGTTCTGTGGCTGTGGTAATGTAATGTGGTCATGGATTTAGCACGAGTGCTATGTGATGTGTCATATTTGTGGCAAGTGCATGTTGATTTTTCCGACATCTATCGGCGAATAGTAGAACGACCGTTTAGATTATTACCACAAAACAGGAATGACACGCTACGCTCCGCTACGATATTACGGCATTTTAAGACGCATAACGCCATCTCTTAAGTAGAAGCAAAACTAATTGTTTGAAATACTTTTAACTTTACTGTAAAGCTTATTTAAAGTGTGCTTGTAGATTTACGTACAGGGTTTTCTTGTGAGTTGTGAGGCTAGATGAAGTCCTATTATGATAAGAACTAAGAGGAATTAATATATTTTTATGTAATACTAGCTGTCCCGGCGAACTTCGTACCGCCCCGGCATAATTTTTTTTTTGTGAATATTTCCGTGTTTTTTTAGTTATTCTGCTATTCGGGGCGGAGACAAATTCAACAAATCAGAGATCATATAAATCGGTCCAGCCGTTCTCGACTTATAAATGGTGTAACTAACTCGACTTTCTTTTATATATATAGATTTAATTGGTCCTTACACCTTTTTTTTTTTTATTTTTTTTTTTTGGTAAATAAACTGATTTAAATTTTAAAAGACTAGCTGCTAGTCTTTTAATGCTAGTCACTAGCATAACCCAAGTTATCAAACTTTATAGTAAACTAATAATAGAAAGCATACCTATCGGCGGGGCTGAGCGTTTTTCTGGGGTCTGGGGGTTTCTTTGACGCTATGGGTCCGCCCCACTAGGAAAATCTTAGGAAAAGCTACGTTAGTGGGAACGGGATAGTTAGCTAGCTTTGAAAAACTAGCCTTTTGTGGACACAAGCCAGCCAAGCAAAGCCAGAAGCGACATGCAAAGTATTTATGGTTTGTTAACTATAAACTTTTTAAAACATGAAAGCAGTATGACAGAAGACAAAGAAATTATACTTCAACGGTGTCACCATTGATCTGTCTATTGATTTTCGATTATGATTTTGATTTATTAATGTTATTCTATAGTGAAATATTCAAAATTCATACTATTTCTACCATAACATGCTCAGGAGAAGGATAATACGACTTGTAAGTTTAGAAAGATATCAGAATTGGTTATATTTATATTATATTAAGTGTACGTGTTTGACAACTCCATGTATAGGGAAGTCTGTAAGATTTGTGGGGATAGAATAACCTAAACCTTCAACTGCTACTTCTACACATTGAGATAATTAATATTAAATCAATGCCTTTACATTTCTGTAACGACATTTAATTACCAACCACGTCATCTTAATTCTTACTAGGTACTTGTCATAGATATTATTTAATGGTATTCTTGGAACCGAGATTACAGCACACTTTTGTAATTTGTCCCCTAGTTGTTTTTAGGATCTCGTGAATACAAAACCGACAACTGCGAGCCTGAATCCCACACGGGGTTTTTTCTGATTGTGATCAGAATATAATCCTAAATAAAAGCATATTATTTTGTTGTCTAGTCACGATACAAGTTCTGCTTACTCAGATGCTAAATTGTTATGTGTGATTGTTAACATTTTATTACTATATTTTTTTTAGGTTGCACAGAGTAAAAACACTACTCAGCATATGGTCGATATTCGACGGAGGCTTATACACGTTACACCAGTCATTAACACTGTGTAAGTAAATAAACTGAACAAATACTACAACTAGCAAAATTCTGTACAATTTAAAATTAAGTCCAAAAATATTGATATGCTTTTCAGAAGCGACAAATCATTCAAATGGGATACATTACAAATGGGTTTTCTGCCCAAGCGCATAATCAGCACAACTACGCCTCTAAATGCTGTGGAAGAAGTCAAGGCTCCCAATTTCCCGGATTCTGTTTCTTCTGGCGATATCAAGTACGTAAAGACATTTCGAGAGCATCATCTCTTGTTTTTCCTTCTAGCATTTTGTTTTATTTCTAGTCGGGTATGCTAGCAAGTATTAGGTCAAAGCTGATTTTAGATCCAACAGGTCTGGTTTTACATATTTTAGTTAGTAGGCCTACTAATTAAAGTCTTAAAGTTTGTGTTTACAACTCTTTTATCTTCTTTGCAACTTATATCTGCATTTCATAGTTCTTCTTTCAAAATTTTGCCATATGATGTCCTTTAAAAATTTTTTTTTTCTTTATTATTCCTTCTGACTCCAACTTAAATAAAACACAATTCCAAATCCAATGATGTACCCCAACAGACTGATAAAGAAGGAGGGTGATTCAGTGGCAATGGATGAGGTGGTGCTTGAGATCGAGACAGACAAGACCGCGCTGCCTGTGATGTCACCTGGCCACGGCACTATCGTCAAGATGCTTGTCAAGGATGGGGAGTCAGTCAAGTCCCAGCAGCCGCTGTTTTCGGTAAAAATTGACGCAACTTCTTTATTACAATCTCCTCACCCTCTCAAGGCTTCAGATGTGATCTATCAAGGAGGGAGCATGCCCAGAAACCATTTCACTCGTGCTCTAAAGGCTTGTTTAAATTCCGAATGACAGACGCTTGTATTGACTAGGGAGTCCTACTTCTTGACGCAAAGCTTCACTATTGTTTTTAAGGCGACTCAGATCGTTTGATTGTAACAGTTGGTAGCACACTTTCTGTTGATTTGATCGTTCAGGCAATAATCGTCATTATTACGTTTAATTAGTTCATCATTATCATCAACATTCCAGCCTCAGAACGTCCACTTCTGAACATAGGCCTCCCCTTGTGATTTCCAGATTAACCGGTTGGAAGCGGCCTGCATCCAGCGGGTTCCTGCAATCTTTACCAGGTCGTCTGTCCAACTTGTGGGTTTAATTAGTTGTCTGTGTTATATTATGTACCTATGTTATATTATGTCATATTATTTTTTCGTAGTTATAACCAGTACAACTTTTGATAAAAGATTACAAATCTCTCGCATATGTCCAGGTTGACGTAACAGGAGTAGCTCCAGCGAAGCCAGCTGCCGCTCCTGCAGCAGCAGCACCGGCAGCAGCACCGGCCGCCGCAAAGCCAGCAGCTGCCGTGGCCAGGCCCGCCGCTGCTCCTGCTGCGGCCAAACCTGCAGCTGCTAAGAAAGCTCCTGCAGGACCTACGGTAATACCTTCGTATACCCCTGCTCACTAACCCCCAGGCAAGCAACCAAACGTGAAGTTGGCTGGAAATGGCAAACGAAAAGAAGGAACAAAATCCAGTAATCACTGCATAATTTTAAAGGAATATCGTGGGTAACTAAAAGACTGGTGCTTGTTGACTATGAATGTAATAGAGAAGGTAAGGGCAAAGCATTACCTCCTACCTACATTAAAATTGTCAGAAGCGATTTTTTTATTCTACATAATAGTCACGATCCCTAGCGTTATGAAACTTATGAAGCAAAATAAAGAAGAAAAGAGAAAGACACTACTGTATTATAAGTGTGACACTTAATAAATGAGTTACGAAGCTACGATAATCTATATATCATAATGACTTGTTTTACTTATACGCAAGTCAATTAACGTTGTATTATACAGGGTTACTTCGCATTTAGTTTTATTATTGCAAAAAAATCACTTCCCCATACTAAGCCGCCACCAGCTGACATCAGTTTGTATGGAAAAGTTTTTTTTTTTTTTTACATATTAATATTAGTCCCATAGAAAAAGTTGTTGTATTTGAGCACCAGAATCAACCCCTAGGAGGTTGTTGATGTTTTACAAATAACCCTGTATACCTAAATCCCAAAGATAATATGCATAGATAAAAAAATAGTCGAATCGAAAACCTCCTCCCCTTTTTTAAAGTCGGTTAAAAAGGGCAGGACCACACAAAGCGGTGCAGCCGGGGCTTACCGTGTGACATGTAAATAGGACACCGCGTATCACCTGTCTGGCGCCCAACCGCATCGTGTGGATAGACACTAATGGGTTGCATCCGTACTATCTGAACTTTATAAAATGTTCTCTTTTAGTCAAAACAGTTCTTACATTCTCTTTAAACAAAACATAATTCCAACCATTATTCATCAGGCGGCTGCTCTAAGGATAGGCGACCCCACAAAGACAATATCGGGCACGCGCACAGAGCACCCAGTGCCCATGAACAAGATGCGCAAGCGCATCGCGGAGAGACTGAAGGAGGCGCAGAGCACCACTGCTATGCTGACCACGTTTAACGAGTGTGACATGAGGTATGAAGTTGTGGAAGATAATTACAGCCTGTGGGCATACGCCGATTTAAGGGTAGGAAAAAAAAGGTGGCGAGACTATTTGGACTAATACTACTTGGACTGGCAAAGTAGCTGGGCTTAACCTGCTTAGCTCGCACTTACTTCATGTCTTGTAACTGTATTTCCTGTAAAAAAAGGCTAACAAAGGTGACTGAGTTTGTTGCGCCGTTTCTTCTCATCACCAGCCGATATGTAGTCCCGAAGCGGTGGTAGGGTAAAGCTATATTTTGGGAGGAAGAGGGCCTATATACTGAATAAATAAGTATTAATGAGTATTAATGAGCTATAGATAGAGATGGTTGGAGAAATTTGTAAGGGGCCTTTTATAGGACCTTTTAGGATCTCTTTTGTAGGCAACAGCCACACAGATCTACTAAATTTGAGCTCGTCATAAACTGGTCACAAATGTTTTTTCTACAATCACCAAATACTTAGCCCCAAACTATGCAAGGCTTGTACTATGACGACTAGAGAACGGACAAACTTAATTTCATACTTTTATAAACATTTATGACTTAGATATAAATGCTCGTGATCATCACACAAACATTTACCCCTTGTTTTCAGTAAACTAATGGCATTCCGTAAGGCGAACCTCGAAGCATTCACCAAAAAATACGGTGTGAAGCTGTCATTCATGTCACCGTTCCTAAAGGCGTCTGCCAATGCGCTGCAAGACCAGCCTGTGGTTAACGGCGTCATTATTGGTGAAGACATTATTTACAGGTTATTTTTTTCTTATAATATCCTTTTTCTAGGAATTTATCCTATTTCCATCACTATTTTTCTTAAGTAGCTTTATTAAATATTTTACTTATTTCAAAAATATGCATGCTTATTACTGGCAAATGTAAACAGTGACATGAGCATGCAACTAATGAGCATGCTCATTAGTGGCATGTCTTTCAGTACCTTTACGCTTCCCTATTTGATCGGATTTTGTGTACATTTCATGGTTTGTAATATTTTTGGGCAGAACCCTGTCTTTTAAAAAAAAAAATTGCTGATGTTCTTTATTAACATAAGCTATCTGCAAATGAAAGTCCCGTCAAAATTCAATCTAACAGTCTCGCAGATTAGCAAATCCGCGCAGTGTAGAGCTCCATAGTTGGTTGTTACAATAACCGGTATTTTTTTACTTGTTTTACATAATTACCAACTCCATATAAGTGTTGTATAGATCTCAGGGCTCTATTAAATGAGACGTTTTTGTGTAGGACGTCAGTCATGTGGTTGCAGGACCTCACACTAATTACTGTTACTACTTTTTTTTGTAACGCAAAATTGTCATCCAAATTTTCCCCTTTCAATTTAGCCGACACAGATGTGCCTGGCCGTTTTCACTCCTGTCTACCCGTCGGACGAAAGCCCAAGCCAAGGTCCGAGCCTACAGAGACACCCTTGAGGCCCGAGTCCGGTCCAACGCCAGATCGAGCTCCCTATAAAAGAGCCCGACAGCGCAGCGTTTTGGTCTGTTTCAGCAGTCCCGGTCCCGTCGGCGCCACCTCTAGCGGATTCGCCGCTCAGTAGGGTGCCGTATGGCTTCGACATGGCTCGATCAAGCCTAATAAGGGGTTCGAGCGACACGTAATTACGCGAAACCTCACACTCACACCACACAAAAGGGTCGTGGCAACCGCTAGTGGGGGGATCTAAGCTAAGCGCCTTTTGTGTTCACCACAACTGCCTGGTGTAGCTGAAGGACTTCTTCAAAGGCAAACAGCGACAAGTCCGTATTAATAAAAAAACAAACGCACGATAGACGTCCTGCTCAAATCATCTTATATAAAAGAGTCTTTAGATAGTGTCTCGTGCATACTATGTAATAGTACTATTTATGTAGTAGGTAAGCTATTATCAACTTTTTAAAACCCATTTGTGCAATTTACTGTCTGCAGGGACTTTGTGGATATATCAGTGGCTGTGGCGACGCCGCGAGGGCTGGTGGTGCCCGTGTTGCGGAATGTTGAGTCAATGGACTACCCACGCATTGAGCTCGCCCTGAATGCCCTGGCTATGAAGGCTAGAGACGGTAACCTATAATAATCCTATACTGGACAATACTCCTGTCCGAAATTACTGCAGTTGACTGTTAGATAAATTACTTATTTTCTCATATCGAGACCGCCACTGTTCCGTGTAAACTTACCTACTCTACAACTGCAGTAGGACGTTTGGCTTGAATCTCATGTTATGTGTGCCTCTTCTCTTCTCAAAGAAAGTTCCTGTATACTGTACCTACACATTTATTCTGTGCCTACACTTACACTAAGTCCATCAAAAGGAAAATAAGTAAGACCGTAGCTATATAGCTCAGTGGTGGACTGGTAGCGCTTTGGCAGTGATTACCAAAGTTAAGCAACCCACGTCGCGGTTGAGAGTGAATGGGGTTGAACATTCCGACCATATTTAGTGACATTTATCATAAGCATCTCCGTCATTCGGAATGCACGTTAAAAGTTGGTCCGCGCTAATATATCTTGATGCTAGTCGTAAAGCCTAGTCAGAGGCCTTAAGACGGTTTGATTACATCTGGCAGTAGGTAAGGTTTAGTCACTGGCCTTGCAACACCCTTCCACTAATTGGCACTATAGACCCGCGCTGTGGGTGGAGTATGGCCCAAACCACCTCATAGTTGTGGTGAGACCTAGTGCCCTACAGTAGGACGTATATAGGCAAAATTTCTATTAAGTAAGACCGTCTAAAAAAAAGGTGTCAGAAGATTTCTTTAAACTCCCACGTAAATTTTTACTTTCTTCATAAAACAACTTACTTATATGCACTTGATATCGAGAAACATAGCATCATCTAAGTATTAAACTGTTATTGCCGACGCAACAATATGCGTGAGGTTTAGGCGCTATGCACACGGAGAACTTCATTTGCAACCGCAGTTGCGGGTTGCGGTGATTAAAACCGCCTAGTTTATGGTTGCTGCAATTTTAAATCAACTTTTAAAATTTGTGAGTCTACGAGAGGGGGTGAGTTCAGGGTTGCCAACGGTACACGATTGCGACGACGGGCGTGAATTAATATCAAACACATGAAACCGTCCGCTTGCGTCCGCAATAAAAATACTAAATGGAATGGAATGTAACAACATAATAAGTATTAAAACTATATAACTGATTGTTCAAAATACAAATTTGCATGCTAATACAGGCAAAAAATGTGCACTTATTGTTACCTACCACCTAGATATACCATGTTTTTTGCAAATAAAGAATTTATTTATTTATTAAAGCGTTAAAACACACACAAGGCGTGAGCAGGATGGCGACGGCTCGGGTCGGTAGTACGGTGGGTCTATAACATACGTTTAAATGGGCGCCCACAGACAGCCGGCATTAGCGGGACGGCTCGCCGCGCCCGGCTGTCTGTGGGTGCCTGTTTAAACGGATGTTATTATCGCAATCGCAACTAGTGTGAGTTTCAAATGTGCTCAAAGTTATATACAGGTTTACTATAACATATTATTATGAAAATTTAAAAAAATGTTAATTGCGTTTTGCCGATTGCCGCAAAGGGAAACTAAAAGTTGTTCAGTGTGCATAACGCCTTAGGATGCCTTCTATATTGGCAGCAAAAAAATCATAAGATTTGTCACTATTTGTGACTAAGAGCAAAACTTATTTCGACAAAAACATTACCTATTTTACGACAAAGATTGACTGGTTAAAATTTCAGGAAAATAGAGAGAGCACGTTGAATAAGATACCAAATGTTTCATTCCCAGGTAAACTGACTCCTGCAGACATGCAAGGCGGCACGTTCACGATCAGCAACGGCGGCGTTTTCGGCTCTTTGCTGTCGATGCCTATCATAAACCTGCCCCAGTCAGCTATCCTGGGCATGCATGCCATCTTCCAGCGGCCTGTGGCGATAGGCGGAAAGGTAAAAACACCTAAAAATTTAGTTTTAAACTCAATTTGTTACCGTACCCTTACTCGGGATCAGGCAGTAGGTTTTTGTAAGTGTGGGTGGAACGACGATACAAGTACGTAAATACTGTGGGTGGGTGTCATGAGTATGCCAACATTATGGATTAAGTAATTTAAACGTAATTTAAAATAATGTCAAGCTGGAAGCATTGCTATGTGTCTTTTAATATGGTTTAAGCTCTACTTACCCAACGTATCAAGTCAAGGCATCTTAACTAAACTGCCAACTTTTAGATACTACCTATTTAGTTTGGATTTTGTATTTGACAATTTGATTGTTACTTAGGCCTTCATAAATACGAGCGGCACGTAGCTGACGGTAGAGTCAACTGTCAGCCGTCGCCATCGATCGGCGACAGCCGTGGCAACGTGGCTATGGCTGCAGTTGTAGCATGTCGCATCCGCCATTCTGGCAGTAAACTGAAGATAGTCCAAAAGTGTATATACATGCCCGTACAATTAGGCAAAATGAATGACGAAATTGATGTCGAGTACACAAGCTGTGAGCGGGTGCTGCGATGGGTCAGGTCGGGAGAAATGGGTCCAATGTCTAATAACATACGTATAAATGGGCGCCCACAAACAGCCGGCATGGCACGCTCACGTAAAAGTGGATAGTGTGTAAAAATAAATATATTTCACTAACAGTGAACGTATTTTTCTGTTTCGTTTTTGTCGACGACGACGGAGTAAAAGCAATAACAGTTTTTAATTATTCTGAATATATTTTCATCTGGCTCCTATAAAAAGAGAGACTGCGGCTGCAGCAAACTCTTACGCTGACATGTCAACGGCTGCCGTTAACTCTGCCGTCGGCTACGTGCCGCTCGTGTATATGAAGCCTTAGCTGTTTCAACACCAAGACAGTTCAGAGTTGTAGCAGCGCCAGTGCCCTAAAATTATTATTAAAATTTTGTTCCAGGTGGAAATCAGACCAATGATGTACCTGGCGCTTACCTACGACCACAGACTAATAGACGGGCGCGAGGCTGTCCTCTTCCTAAGGAAAGTAAAGGCTGGCGTTGAAGACCCTACGTCTATATTAGCAGGGGTTTAGTGTTGAACGGTTACTAAAATGTATGAGCTAAGTCAACTGTCACTATGTTTAGTACGTTCTAGGATAGCAACTGAATTTCGGTGCTATTACGTACATGCAATCGAGTGTTGTGCGATAATTGCTATTCTAAAGAAGACTTCAGTTCATCAATAAAGATCTTGAACACAGACAGTGATAGAAAATAGGTTTTAGGATTATAAAATAAGGTGAGCGTTACCACGCCCACCTTATTTTAAGGTGGAGGAGGTTGTCGTAAGGCGAGAATCGGTCAAGAGTGACCAAACCGCAGTCGAGAAGCATTTGTTATGGTGGCCCAACCACCTTAGAACAACTTATAAGGTAGCTGGGCCACCATTACAAATGCTTCTCGACTGCGGTGTGGTCACTCTTGACAACTGCTGTAAAGACATTTATTTTACTTACTGCTTTGCTACTGTCGTGTTCATCAGCCAAGCAGCTAACAGCCACACTTTTCTAATCTTTATGAACTAGGCTACAAAACACTTACTAATACTAATATTAAAACGACACCACGAATTTTGTACAATCCGAATAGCAATTATCAAGCAACTCGTCACATTATCTTTATGTAACAAGTGCCGTATTAAACAATCTGCAGTATTTTGTTAATCAATAAAGTTTCTGAGCAGTTTATTTTAAACTCTGTGCCATGTAAATCGTAGTCATGTGATGTGCAATGCGATAAGGCAACAGAGATTGGTATAACTTATTTATCTATATTTTGTAAAAATATTATGTAGACGATTTAATAAAAAAAAAACAAAAAATGATGTTATAATTTGTCTTTAACCTTAATTTAAGCACAATAATCAGACTTCCGTGTCCTTAACATAATGAAATAAGTAGGTACTAGTTACCATTTTCACCGACTTAAAAAAAGGAGAAGATTCTCAATTCGGTTGGTTTTATTCTGTTTTGTTTGTTACCTCAGAACTCTGACTGCAATTAATGAACCGATTTAGAAAAACATTTTTTCAATTGATAGCGGATTCAGAAACCTACTTCCAGATTGGTCTCATTAAAAAAAATCAATTCTGATGATGGGATATAAAGGAATTGAGGAAACTCCTAAAATGTGTTAGGCGTACATACGAGGGGCGTTCAATAAATGCTCGGTATGTAATGTGTTAAAAGAATATTTTTTCAATATGGGGACCATAACATAACACTTAAAATATCGGTAAATTATATTTTTTTAATACCACATTTTTTTTTTGTGTAAAATGCTTCTGCTGCTTTCAACGCTTTAACAACAGAAAATTGATTTCCTCAGAGATCTTTTTAAGATTTCGAAATAAAAAAGTAGTCAATGGGGGCCAAGTCTGGACTCTAGATACTCAATGTCTAGAACTCTAGACTATATGGCGGGTGATTAATAGCGAATTAGCAGCCTTGGAAAAATAAGCAATATGCACATCACATCAGAAAGAAAGAAAGAAAGAAGAAAGAAACGTTTATTCGACACACAAGAGAAAATAATATAATAATACACAAAACAATATAAATTTGATATTGTGTCGAAAAGGTGCCCGCTCAGCATTTGTCGTGACAGCCACAGACTTATCACGACGCTGATTTTCGGCGGGAACCTCCGACGCTGGAACGTGCAGTGAGTGACGCAGCGGCACATCGGACCACCAGAGAATCCCAAATCCCTCCAACGGACTCCAGGCCCATGAGGAGCACAAGATCGGTCGGAGAAAACCTGGAACCCCCGATAGGCCGATGCACCGCCGCCCACAAGCACGGTGCCAGACGGGACAACATAATAACACGAAATTATAGGTACACGCCACACAGTGTCATTTGGACAGAGCGGAGTATCAGTCCGGACGAGTAAGGTACGCCAAAATCGATTTCGGTCCGATTCGGATATCGGAACGCGCCTTCACTTAATCTGTCATCTGACTGACACTTCGCCCGAACGAAAAACATTTTAACCTACACACATAAAATAAAATTTAAGAAAATGCCAGCAAGTTCCGGCATACATGTGCTTTACAGTTTTCGCTGTATTTTTATTAAGTAACCGCGAAGTGAAGTGAGCAGACACAATGTGTACAGTGGTCAGTGCCGTGGTCAGATGAGGATACAAATTACAATCATACAAGCAACAAGGTTATTAGGCTGCAGTGCAGTTCGAACAGCAACAACATCACACACTAAACTACTCGGGTAGTTAAAGAACTTAATCTATATATATAAAAGAAGAAACTGACTGACTGACTGACATATCAACGCACAGCCTAAACCACTGGTGCTAGAGATTCCAAATTTGGCATGTAGGTTTCTTATAAGGTCTAGGGGTGCACTAAGAAAGGGTTTTTCAAAATTCACCTTCTGAAGGGGTGAAATGGGGGCCCAAAGTTTGTATGGGGAAACAAGATTAGTTGGACTATTTTATTCGAAACTTCACAGGAGTATTCCTAACAATAAATGATTAAACACGTGTTTCAGGTTTTTTTCTAAATCCACCCCTAAAGGGGGTAAAAAGGGTGACAAAGTCTGAAAATCAGCATGGGTATTGTTTCTATGGTTTATCGGGTCGTTGATTACGAAAACAACAACGGTTTTAAAATACAACGTTGCGGACGTGAAATATCATCCCCCTGTTGGGGTGCGATGGGGTTGAAATGTCTAAATATCAATATGGGTGTCGATTTTATGGTTTTTTGGGATGTTAATTACGAAAATGACATCGATTTGGAAATTAATATTGTGGACATAAAAATTACCAAGTAGGTGAAAAACCTTAACTAGGTGAAAACGGGAAGAAACTTTGGATTTCAGTTATCAATTTATATAAAATGGTAAACTGACTAATTGTTGATATATCAACGCACAGCCTTACCTTATACAGTGTAGATATCCATTAAGAAAGGGTTTTTTGGAAATGATAGCCCTAAGGGGGTAAAATAGGGGATGAAAATTTAATGAAGATTCAAAGATTCAAAGATTCAAAGATTATTTATTCACCAAGACAAGGTCATACAGTAGTGATGTTACAAAATATTAAAAGTGCAGCTTATCTTACCAGCGCAGCTAGTGTGTGATAGTAAGTACATATTAATAAAATGATATTATGAACAATAACAATTAGTTAAGATCAATTAATGCAGAATTCTTAACAATTTTACATGCATGAATCATAATGTAAAAAGACAACCATCAAGAAATATGTGTGTCCTAAAAAAAATATATATAATAGTAATAAGTAAGGAAGTATTTCATCAATTATAATGTCAGTTTAAATCTACTCATGTCAGCATATAAAAAACCACATTTCTAAAATCAACTCATGTCAAAATAATTGTAATATTTAGCTACAAAATGTTCATTAATACGTACTAAAATTATAAGTCAGATAATCCTTTATAGAATAAAAACATTTGTCCACCAGTAAACTAAACAATTTTCTATTGAACAAATTTCCATTTAGTTCTCTCAGTTCTGTCGGTAATTTATTAAATATAACAGTAGCCATAGCATAGCTGTTACGACTGTACAGAGCAGATCTTCCCCTGGGGTGCGCTAGTCTGTTTTTATGTCTGCCACTAAACTTATACACATCTTCAAACTTGACAAAAAGATCAGGATACGTTTTAACAAACTTGCACAATTCAAAAATGTATAAGCAGGGAAGAGTGAGAAGCTTATATTCTTTAAATATTGGAGCACAGGGCGTCCATGGAGGTACATTGAAGATAGCGCGCAAACACTTTTTTTGTGCAATGAATACGTTGTTTGTCTTTACACCATTGCCCCATAGTATGAGTCCATACCGAAGCAAAGAAGCGACGTAACCATGATAGGCCAAGAGAGCAGTCTTACAATCTGTTATTTTCGATAGTTTCCAAAGAGGATAAACAAATCTATTTATTTTTTTGTTTAATATGTCAATGTGAGGTGTCCATGAACAAGTATGATCAAGTACTATCCCAAGAAAAGTTATACTGTCGCTTTCTACAATATTTTCACCTTTATATTTTACGTCAAAATTGCCACTTTTTGGTTTCCTATTATAAAATTTTATATATTTAGTTTTAGAAACATTTACTTTAAGATTGTTTGCTGTCAACCAGTTAATGCATTTATTTATAGTTTTGTTGACTTCATTTATGTGTTTTTCAATATTATCGTTACTTATAACTATAGACACATCGTCGGCAAAGAGTGTGCACTGATAGTTTGTTATATCAGGCAAGTCATTGATATAAATAAGGAATAGGAGTGGCCCTAGCACGCTGCCCTGAGGAACCCCATATTTGTTATCCCTATAGGTGGACGTGTATTTTGTCAGCTCATTTTTGTCATTTGTCATGTCATGAAAGCATATCAGATTCAAATAATAATTTTCAAATTTTGTATTATGGTGACGATTGAAAATAAATTTATGTATTACAGCGTTCTTGATTATTCAACCCCTGAAGGGGTGAAAAAGGATATTAAGTTGTGTCTTGAAAGTCCTTCATTTTTAAAGTTATAATCACTAAACTTATGTTTATAGTAAACTTACTCAATACATTGTTATTTTCACTCGGCTGCCGTAGGAGGGTTATGTTTTTCGAGCATATGTATGTGTGTTTATAAGTTTTTGGCACGCTAAGCCTAAGCCGTTAGAGATGTATTTCATCATATGAGATTCTTCTCAGTTGTGGAAGTGACATAAAGCATATCGTTTTCCGGAATTCCCATGGGACATAGGAAATACGCGGGGAACTCTGATCTCTAATGCTACTTACCTGATTTCAACCCTCGATGAAGGTCTGCTTTAGATTAGTTTGAATGCTGTTGAAGTTTCCAGAGACGTCACCTGGGGTCTACGGGGGCCAAAATTTTGTTTATTTTGAGCTAGGACGCACCGTTTTCGAGATATCAAGGCGCTGCGTACACGACGTAGCAGGGCGGGCCGGACAATTTCGCCGCTAACAATAGACCAAAGGGAATCGTATACTGCAACGCACATGGCGGTCAATAAGACCGTCCCGCCAGTGCCCGCCCCGCACCGCGGCATGTCCGTGGCTGCCCGCCGTGGATCGCACAAACTAGTTTGTATACACTAACGCAGACGGCGGCGCGGGCGACTAGCTTAGTCTGCGTCGCGCGCTCTACTAGAATGGTTGTCCTGAACTGACCGTCGTGCACGTTGAGTACGCGGCGCGGGCAGCCGCGGGCATCGATGAGCAGACGCGGTCTTTATTGCTTCACGGTCAAAAAGACCGCACCACTGCGTTGTATGCGCAGCACCTTACTCCATTCTATATTAATTAATCTATATACATATATAAAAGGCAAAAGGGATTGACTGATGTATCAACGCACAGCCTAAACCGCGGGTTCTAGAGATTCCAAATTTGACACGTAGGTTCTTATAAAATCTAGGCGTCACTAAGAAAGGATTTTTCAAAATTCATCCCCCCCCTAAAAAGGTGAAATGGGGATCCAAAGTTTGTATGGGTAAACAAGATTAGTCAGACTCTTTTATTCGAAACTTCACAGGAGTAAGTTCTCCTTACGATAAATGAGTAAACATGTGTTTTAGATTTTTTGAAAAGTCAACCTTTAAAAAGGGGAAGGGGGCTGACAAAGTCTTAAAATCTACATGGGTATTGTTTCTATGGTTTATCGGGTCGCTGATTACGAAAACAACAACGATTTTAAAATTTCACGTTGCGGACGTGAAATTCCATTTCCCCTGTTGAGATGCGATGGGGTTGAAATGTCTATCAATATGGGTGTAGATTTTTTTTTTTTGGAACTTTGATTTTAAAATTGAATATTGTGAACATGAAACTTCTTGAAATTATTTGTGCCAAATTGCAATTCAATCGGGCCAGTAATTTCGGAGCTAATCGGTTCTAACAGACGGACTGACAGACAGCCATACCTACCTGATCCCAACACAAAGGTTCTATTTTTGCATTTGATGTATACCCGCGTTATTCTAAAATTGATAAATCGCTATATTATATCATATCATATCGTGTTTTGATAGTCATGCTAAAAAATATTGTCTATAAAGAAGTTTTGTAGTTTTTTAAATTACTGAGATTGACATTCATACTTCACTTAAAATCAAATCTAACGCGAGCGAAGCCGCGGGCAAAAGCTAGTAATTACTATAAAACTATTGGTTAAAACTAACTTAGCAAAAACACAACTATAATTTTAAGTAAGTACTTACAATTACCTATTAAAGATTAGCCCTTGTTAGATCTCAATTGGAATATGCCACATCGATATGGAACCCTTTCTACAATAAGTACAGTGATCGCTTAGAGCGGGTTCAGCGTAAGTTTCTACGTGTAGTTGAATATAAATGCTTTCACAGAAAACTCTCGTACGATAATCTTTTGGATAAGTACTCTATTCATTCACTTTTCAAAAGAAGACTGCTACTTGGTCAATTATTTTTGTATAATATTTGCCATAACAAATTCGATTGCCCTGAAATTATTAAACAAATTAAATATCGTGTTCCTAGCCGTTTGGGCCGATCATGTAATACAATAACGTTTCGTTTATTTGAGCCCAAATTCGCAACAACACACGCAGGCAAGAGTGCTCCGCTGACTAGGATTATGAAAACATATAACGAGTACTTTGTTAATATAGACTTGTTTGCTTTGTCACAGAGTAAATTTAGAAAAAATGTTATAGAATTACTAGACACACTTTAAGTGTCAAAATATTTTTTTTTTAACAATTGTTCTCGTTCTAATGTGTAGGGATGTGTATCCCTACACATGGGAGCGAAGACCTTGTTACCTTTGAACGCCTTCAATGCTTCAATGTTTTGTTTCACAATGACTGGTGCCTGCTGCATGGTGGGAGTGGTCAGCATTTCTACTATAAGTTTAACTAATGTGTACGATCTAAGTAACCGTATGTTCTTCCTTATTTCTGTGGATAATGGTGCTGGTTGCACATATTTATATATTTTTGTAATTAACTTCTTATTTTATCAACATGTGCAATTGTTTGTTGTCCCTAATAAATAAAAATAAATAAATATACACACATTCGTACCACATGTTTTAATTACTGCAAATGCGGCAAAGTGCACCTTAACAGTCAGTCCGCGTCAGTATGGCCACTGATTTGCTATCCTATCAACAACGGTTTTCAATATAATCAGGGTACTTAGGCGCACTTTGCCGCTAGGCGCACTTCGCCCCCCTCACCTTACTAAATGTTTTTTGTTGCACCTAGAAGTCGCATCTAGGTTGTTGTTATGGACATCGTAGTTCAAAAAAGCTCCGTTAGATGTAATTTTTTTTTTTTTTGTGAACCAACCTAACCAAATTCCAATCGATTCTTTTTGAAAATCGTTTTTTGGCATTTTACGAAATTTTTACGAAACAAAAATTACAAAAAAACAACAAAGGCCAAAACAGTTCCTGTTAAGCTATTTGCCTTGTTATAGTACCAAATCAGTGCTTGTACCAAAATTTACTTAATTAATAATTTAGTTTGATAGTTTTTACCATATGGAACAGAAACATATCGATAGTTACTAAAAATAGTACATGATTACTGTAAAAAATGCATTTTCGAATGTTATATTTTTGTCGGTATTTTATATTGTCAAAAACGCCGGCCATAATGACAGGCACGTCACCATTGAGTATCTTTGTATGAACTTTGTTCTAGAACTGACATCCCAAAGCGAGATTTTGCGCTACGCTCGCACAAAGTATGAGTAGAGTAGGTAGCAGAAAGCGACGGTCGACGAAGGTTTTTTAACATGCCCGTTCTAGTAATTTATAACTCAATGGATATTTAAAGGTTCGTGACGTCACGAACAAGCACATTATGGCCGACGGGGTTTTCGCAGGCTTTTAAAAACGTAAAAAATGAATTACTATTTTTGATTATTTTCAAAGGTTAAAAAAATTTAAATCAAATTATTGACGCTTTATTTGATTATCGCCAACAATAATAACTCTATTTCAGAAAACAGTCAAATGTATTGTCAATCCCTATAGATAACGTTCCACTTTACGCAACAAGAATTTGAAGACAATCATTTTAATTTGTTTATAAAATCAATCTTCTTCTTCTCGTATTAATGGCAAGGCAATGCTCTCAAATTTTTGATGACCCCACGCGAACGGCACTGTCGGTGGCCCGTAACAGGTCTTCGCGTGTGCAGCTGCCGAATACGCGGGACATGATAGAATTAAAAAAAAACTGTAAGTACTATTCCTGTAAAACTAAATTGAACCATACGTTCAAGAAGAAAATAACTTCTGAAAGTGCTTCTTTAAATTTTGCTGAGCGAATTTGGACTTTAAGTGTTAGACAGTTTTAACTTATGGAATTTCTTAGATAAGTAATCTAGAACTTGCGAAAACTTGCGAACTAGCGAAAAACGAAGGTGCGGGGGGGACTCTGACAAATTTCCGTTAAATTATCAAATACTTAGAAAAAATTCTGAACATTTTAAATGAGGTTTAGACTTGTAATTTTATTTGGAAAAAAATGTATGGAAATTCAACTTATGAATTTTAAATTAAATTTTTTCACTTTAAATTGTTTTAAGGTTTGGATTATAAAATAGTTTATTTTGATATATTTGTAAAATGGCAGTTATAGAGTCTTTAATTAGTTATCAGGAAGAACTTCATATCCGATTGGTTAAAGCTCAAACAAATTTCAAAAAAAGTCCAAAAGAACGAATCACTCTGCAATATTTATAAGGGAGATTGGAACTTCTTGATCAGATATGGTCTGAATTTTCTCTAGGCCATAAAGAGCTGATGCGTTCTTTTGTTAGAGAAGTGATTGATTCCACTTACAATATAGATGATTTATTTGATAAAATTGAGGATGCAAAGAAAAGATTGTTGTGTTTTTGTAATGATATAAAATAAAAATTATATTTATAAAAATATTATTGTTAACATCCAGTGTCACAAAACCCTTCTCTAGGCCGGTGACAGATGGCGACAGACGCAGCTCCGCACTCGTCTTGGCATTGTAAGGTCAAACGCTGCCATTGGTCTATCCTTAAGCTGGCGGAAGTTGACTGAAGGATAGACCAATAGCAGCGCTTGACCTCACAATGTCAAGACGAGTCCGCAGCCACGTCCGTCGCAGTTTGTCACCAGTTTTATTATAGACACTTACTGTTACACTTTACTCTTTTCACTTTTCTTCCTTCTTCTTCTTGTTTTCTCTCTGCTAGGCTTTTACTAACTGCCCGTCGTATGGCTCAAAATCAAAATCAAAATCATTTATTTTTGCAAATAGGCCATTAAAAGCACTTTTACACGTCCCAATATATTTTTTGCCCTACCACTGCTTTGGGATAATTTGTGGGCTAGTGCCGAGAAGAAGCAGCGCAAGAAACTCGGTCACTACAGTCAACACTCTGTTACAAGTTTTGGTGCGAGCTAAGAAGTTTTAAATTCACACATTTTTATCATTTATATAATCACTAACGGTGTAATAACCCTTTTGCATTAAAATCGTCTTAACATGTAATTTAAGTTCAAATACTGGCAGTTCAGCAAGGGATTGTGGTAATTTATAAAAAATACGAATACATTTTCCCATGAATGAACTTCCTACCTTGTGCAATCTGAAATTTGGAACGACAAGTTTATCTCTATGCCGCGTATTATACTTATGTATGTCATTCTTCTTGGAAAGTAAGTGCACATTTTTGCGAACATCCATAATATTTTCATAAATATATTGAGAAGCAACTGTAAGTATGTATGTTAATTTCTATAAATAGTTCTCTCAGAGAGTCTCGTGGTCTAAGGTTATAAATAGCCCGAACAGCTCTATTTTGCAGTACAAAGATGGTTTTAATATCTGCAGCTGAGCCCCATAACAGTATTCTATATGACATTATACTGTGAAAATAGGCCTGCAGCCCCTTATGACACTACACCACTCGAGTTTCAGTAAGCGAAAATCGATGTGTGCTCAATCTGGAACAAGAAGCGAATTGTCTAACCGTCTGACCTTTGGTATGACAAATGGAGGCTGGCCTCCTTCCTCTTGACATTGCTTTGGCGGTCGACCCTTCGCTTCTTGTTCGGTGTGTGTGTGTGTGTGGACGGAAGGCGTCCGTCCTTCGTTTAACAAAGGCTTAAAAACTGCGACAGACGCGGCTGCGGACTTGTCTTGACATTATGAGGTCAAGCGCTGCCATTGGTCTATCCTTCAGTCAACTTCCGCCAGCCCAAGGATCGACCAATGGCAGCGTTTGACCTTACAATGTCAAGACGAGTCCGCAGCCGCGTCCGTCGCCATCTGTCACCGGCTTTAGTATTTTTTTAGTGGAAAAACAGGAACAAGTTGTTTTTTTTTTATTTGCCTGACATTTGCATCCTTAGTGTTTTTTTTGGCTATGACATCTCTCAAATGTCAAACATTTATGGTGGTCGAGTCGAGAGTTTGTTATTTTTTGACATAGTAAAACTTGTGTTTTCGATTTATTACTTCAATGGTTGCGTGCGAACAGCTAGTTACAGTATTATATTAGAATATACAACAATTTTTCCGGTTTTGTGTGAATTATTATGAAGTAATAGTTACACTATGAGACGAGGTCATGCTGGCGTCGGAGGGTGGCGAAATGAAAATCCAAGACATTTTAGGCCCAGGGGAAGTGGAACTCCTCATTTCAGGCCTCCTAGAGTCTATGGCCTTTTGGATGCACCTAGGTAATAAGTTCTCGCTTATTTCATTGACTAAATAACAAGAAAATTACATTGCATCATTTTGCGCGCCTAACGCACAATCCACTACCTACTTAAACATAATATCAAGGTAACATATATCCAAACTTATTTGTAACATGAGTAATTTAAATATAGTCATGAAAAATACTGATTTTGAAGTCTATATTATCAAAAATCTCTTATTTAGTCTTATTTAATTATAATGTTAGGTTAATTATTTTGCTGAATTGCAATTACAGATTCCCGCCCCCGGGCCCACGACTTCTAAGAGGACCTCCACCTTTCGCCATTCGTCCGAATGTGTTAGATAACCGTAATATGGATCATGACAGAAATAAATACAGGCATGACAATCGCCAAAGCAATCAATTCAGACCACAAGATAGAACCCATCATCCAAACCAAAGATCTGTCTTTCCTTTACTTGATCATATGAGACAAACTGATAGTACTGATCATGGTTATTATGACAATACTCAAAGGGACCTACGCATAAATAGCATGGGTGATGTTGACCATAGACACCAAATCAGCCAGTCTACTAAATCAGATTTTTTTAGTGGCCGTCCAGCTTGGAGTCATCCTCCTGACAACAGTAGGCAGTTTATTGATGAAAGACACCAATATCGCAATCCACATAAACAATATGACAATCCAGAAAGCAATAAAATCCCAGCTGAGTATACTGGACATAGACCCCCATCTTCAGATCATTATGGTGGGAACCCCAGCTCATCGATTGATAACTCAAATAGTTTCAGTAGATCTGTTGATGACACTGTAGACATTGTTAGAAGAAGGTTACAAAACCGCAATGATCCACAGTCTTCAGAGGATCAACCAATTGACCATCAAGATGAAGATCTGAGAGTAGCATCTACTTCTCAAAGCTACCAAAACCCTTCCGAGGTGCAGCCTGTTAAAAAAAGGACACACAGACAAAGACATAGAAATATTGAGTCTAATTGTGACAAGATGAAATCTAAAATTTGTCATGAACTTTTCAAAATGGACAAAGGCAGAATTCATAAGTTGATGGACAATCCCAGTTCATCAACTAAATTTGAATATGCCATAAGCAGTTTGATAACAGAGTCACAAAATAGCTTGAACAAACATATGAGGTCAGTTGCTGAAAAATCATTGTGCAGCAGCGAGGACTTCATCTGTAATGATAATAATACAATATATGAGGATACATTTATGAAGCAAATGCAGTACATTTTGGATCCCCAAGATACTGTGCTATTGGAGGACATAAAACCTCTTGTTATGGAGGAGCTCAGTAAAGTCTTGCAATTAAATGAATATGATCAACCATTCCAAATGGTAGATGAACATAGTTTCCCCCCTCAAATTCAGGAGCAGCCAATTTATGACAGCTATAACCCTAATCAGCCCTATGACTACAATGATTATGAGAATACTTACTACGACAATGTTAATTCTCCAGCAGTCTTTGAAGACTTCACACCTATCAATGATGGTCAAAAAGCAGTGGTATTCTCACCAGAACCAGAAGTGAAACCAGAACCTTTGTTTGAAAGAAGGTCTAGGAAAAGAAGTACTGATCATAGTCACGAAAGAAGTTTTAGTTCAGAAGGGCGACCACATTCAAGAACGAATGTTGACATGAAGCCCGCTAGAGAAGAGTTGCCCTTGTTTTCTAATGATAGGAGGCCTTCATTTTCTAATGACAGAAGGCCTTCAAGGCGGAGTTTGGACAGTAAGCACAATGAAGACACCCTAGAAAGTGAACCACAAGTGCCTCTTTTTGATACAAACACACAATTTTCTGAGGATGATGATCCATTTGCAGAATTGGACAAACAGTACCATGTTGCGGTCGATCATACTTTTATGGAAACTTATGACTTATCAAGTCCTCAACAAACACCAACGCATGACACTTCTAAAGATTCTACTGATGGCAGAAACACATATGATAAAACACAAACTCCAATCAAAACTTCTGGTATCATAAAACAAGAACTTGACAGTCAGTTGCTAGATATGACCAAGTCACCTATAAAACTACGATCTGTGGTAACCAACAATAGTATGGAAGTTCGACACAAACCTACTAAAAGCTCAAACTTAAAGAGCGAAAAAATTGGATTAATAACACCAACAAAAGAAGACTTTGTAAGTAGTCAACAACACAAAGTACCACCCATTAAACAAGAGAGCAGTAGAGAATCTACAACTGAAAGTGACCATAGAGAGAGGTCTGAAAATGTTGATGTATCAAACAAATCATTGGTAACATCTAGTTCACGCAAAAGATCAGTTGACCAAAGACCTTCTCATCGAAAAGAAAAACGCAAAAAAAGTGAAACTATTCAATCTGATTCAAACCCACAAATCTTAAATAAGAATATAATAATCAATGTAAATGATTGCGCAACAAAAGACAAAGAAAAATGTACAGACAAAGCTAAGTCTATCTTTAATTTGTTTTTCTCAAAAAATGAAAATACTAAAGAAGTCCCTAAAAAAGTTGACACTGTAGATAAGAGTTATTCTGATAAGTATGTCAAACGGAAAGAACCTTCAAAGAAAAAAGAGGATGAAGTAAAGCAGAGACAGCGTTCAGTTTCCTCTAGTCATTCCATTATAAGCCCCAAAGACAGCGCCAATAATACACAAGCAATTAAAACAGAGACAAAAACTAAACTTCATAGTATAGACATGTTTACTGAACAGCCTCGCAAAACTGTTCATCAAGCTCATAAAAAAACTGCCTTGTCTCCGAATACTCCAATCAAAGTCGCAGAACCTGGTAAAACAAAGCAAACTCACATTATTCATTCTAATCGTAAAGCTATGCCACGAACGGTAGCCACTCAAGTAACTCTGCGCCCCGGAAATCGGAAACTACTGGCGAAGGAAACTCAAACTTTTGATACAATAAGTTCCATTTCTCGATTTTGTCAAACTGAAAAGAGAAGAACTATTGGAAAAGCTGTGCAGACTGATACTGTCAAGTTCGAAAAATCGCCAAGCAAAGCTACGGATGCATTTGAAAGAATGAAGGAAATTGACATGGAGATACAAGCCTTGTTGCAAGAAAAATTTAAATTATACAGCTCATTAGAATCTAACGCTTCTTGTCCAAACACTATACAGGCGACGTTAGGAATGACAGTATTGAATGTACCTCTTACTGAAGCACCAGTGAATGATGAAACTAATACAGAAAATTTTATCTCAGAAGAGGATGCGATTGTTGACGATTTTACTAATATTCCAGTGGAAGAATTAGAGCAAATAGCAATGGAGAGTGTTGAACACACAGATAAACAATCGGAAAAACGAAGCATGCGAAACAGACTGTTGGATGAAGACAGGCAAAGCTCTGCAAGTCCTACAGTCAAGAAGAGTAATCGCAAAGCGAAAACGCCTAACATATCTCTTTTAGAACAGATTATAGATGATGATAGACCTTTAGAAGACATAATATCCCTTGACGATTTTGAAACAACACCAGTCAAATCAAAAAAGAAATCGTCGAAGTCATCGAAGAAAAAGAAACCCAAAAAAGCGAAACTAACGAAACCACATGTAACCAATTTATTGATAGAGCATGGTTTAAAAGACTGTTATGTTCTTTTAGAACGGATAAATTTTAGCATGTTCCTGAAAGCAAAAGATCATAATACAGAGCCAGCTTCTAAAAAATTTAAAGAGCAGCCACCAGAAGTAACTGAAATCCACGATAGTGAAGTCCCTAAGCCTGACACTCGGAAAGATGAACATTTTGTGCAGGAAACTGAAGTTGTAGAAGAAACTGTTGTGGAGAATGACCTACAGTTTGACATGATGGATGTGTCAGAAGACATAATAATTGGAGATAACTGTGAAGTAAAGTCCAGTGATGATAAAGAATCTGAAAGAACAGAGGTAGCGATAAGTGAAGACATAATACTTGATAACAGTCAGTTGTCAGAGCCTGTGCAATCTGATAGTAGTCAAGGCGAGAATGTATTCAAAATGTATGACTACTCCACTGATGAGAACCTGCGGCGTGACGCAATCACAGTCACCGGGCACGCTGACGCTGTACTTGCTATAGAAGTAAGTTCCTTGTATTATTTAGTGCATTTCAAATAACTATAATGTTACATCTGTTGCATTATCTTCTAATTTATATTTTGGAAACAATTTTTTTACATTCGAAGTTCAATTAGAATAATAACTAACTTCTATAACTTAATCTTATTTAGCACTCTCTTATTTAAACAGATACATAAAATTTGAATGTCTGTTTGTAATATCATAATATCAGCTTTTTACTATAAAATATGCATCATGTAAATATATAAAAATTCTGTATCTGTTCGGATTTACTCCGAAACGGCTGGACCGATTTCGACGGAACTTACACTGGCAGATAGCTAATAAAATAAGAAGTAACGCTTTCATTTTATAAAAAGAATTAGGGTTCCATGCCAAAAAAGAAAACCTATGACATTGTAAACAAAATCTGATTCAAATAAAGAAGTTTTTGAATTAAGTAATTTAAATACCAAGCAAAGAAACTCGCAGGCAACGGCTAATTATTTAATAATTTCATAAATAAAAATAATTGTCACACTTCTTATATCACCCTGCATTTCTATTCGCTATGTGCAAAGTGGGTGGTGGGGGAAGTCAAATCGATCGCAACACGCAATCTGGCAGAAATGTGAAATAACTCTGGACTGTCATGTGTCAAATTGCTATATTTCCATAGTATTTCATACTTACGTTATTAAGTATTTTAAAATAAATACGTTAAAATTCGCGATATGGGTCCACAATACGTGTTGTGTTTTAAGGTGTAGAAACAATGGGAAAAACAGTTCGTGCATGATTTATTCGTTTCCAACATCAAGATGGAAATTGAAGCGAAGTATTAAATGGACAGCTGCTGTGAAAATAATAAAGTTTGTAGGAAGTTATGTCACGGACGTTTGTCTTATGATCACAGCTCTTATTAAGTAGCTTTGTCTGTTGATTCTAAGCTCTTTAAATTCTCTCACAAGCTGTACTTATACTATTTTTTTCGCTTTTTGGACAGTTTGAGGTTGGAAAGTTATATCGATTCAAATCCCGTACGTATTATACATTCATATTTTTGTTCGTTAGAAAATCACTTAAGTTATTATAATATGCACAAACTTAGATATTTACATCTAATTTCGAAGAAAAACAATCTGAAAATCATTCTTAAACCATCCAGTTGCCATAATTCGAGAGATCTTAAGTCCACAATACTTGTGGTCACTAGGGGCGCTGTCATCGCGCACGCAGCGATTAACACTAGTGCTTTAGTCACTTACCATAGCATCAGAGCAATGTATGTGATGTTGTCCAATATTGATTATATTTTTTATTATTTATGTATCTAGCATTAGTGTCACGTGATTCACCGATAGGCATTTCGTTATCGAAATGTTCCGTTTTTTTTTATATAATTTGTTTTCACAATCACACCAATTATCTAGCCCCAAACTAAGCAAAGCTTGTATTATGGCGACTCGATAACGGATAAACATACTTAAATACTTTTATAAACATCCATGACTTAGGTACAAATGCTCATCACACAAACATTTGCCCATTGCGGGATTCGAACCCGCAACCGCTGGCTTTGTAGTCCGAAGCGCGAACCTCTACACCAGACGGTCGTTTTATTAAAGGTCGTCAGAATTAAAGGCCATGACAGACAATTGGTTTGCTACCTATTTATTATTATTATTATCTAATCCCCAGTGCATAGAGAACAACTTCGTAGCTGCGTGCCTGGACGGCAACGTGTACCACTTCAGCAACGACGGGCAGCTGCTGTCCACGCTGCGCGGGTCCAACTTCGCGGTCACCTGCCTCGCCATCGTCAAGGGAAAGTACGAGACCACGGTGTACACGGGCTCGTTGGACTCCAGGATACGATACTATGATCTAGACGTTAGTACCCACCATTATAGATTTAATTATTTATTGACACACTAGTTAATTCTTTGCTGCATGGTGGTTAGTCTTACTGACCACCTATATCAGATTTTTTTAAATTTGTTACACGGTTTCAATCCTGCTACCACTGAACTAATACTACGCTTTGCTATGTTAATGACTAAAAGAAATTTAAAGTACGAGTCTATGTTCATTATTATGTTTGTCAATTTAAATTCTGTTCTGTTTTTCGTGTCTGTAATTCTGATGTTATACACAAATACTTAATATGGGATTTTTATAAGTATATTTGTGTAATTTTATTGAAAAACATTTTTTAAGCGTGTAGGCAGTAAAAATAATTAGAAAACAACCATATTTTATAAAATATTTAATTAAAATGGTTTAAAATGTTCATTGATTTTGGTCCTTTATGTCACGGTGGTTAGCGTTAATAACCACATTTTTCCTTAAAAACCTCCCTGAAAATTTGTTTTCTTCAAGTTTTTGTGTTTTTTTGGCCCTCAATAAAGTAGCACTATACATATTTTTTTAGTTTTTTAAAGTATGTGGAAGTGTGCCGCAAAGAAAGCTCTTATCACCACTTTCCCCTTTCTTCTAATCTGCCCTCTACCCAAAGTTGTCTGGAAGAGATCGCTTTTAGCGATAAGACCGCCTAAATTGTGCATCTTTCTGTAAACACAAATTGTAACTTCTTTGTATGGTGTACAATAAAGAGTATCTATCCATCTAGTTGCAATGAGGAGTCATATGTTTTTATTTGGTCTTTAAATAAATAGTGCTTAATTATAATTAATAAACATAACGAATAGGCTAGTTTCCTGGGTCAAAAAAAAAATCTATTTAGTCTTTTGTCAATCAAACAAAAACTGACGAAGATAAAGCGCATCAAAGTTTGGGGAATGGGAACACGTGACGTCACGCCTTGCTAAAAAGTTACGCAAGGTGTGACGTTACGTGGAACTTTAACGGGTTATATCTTCATAATTTTTTGGAAACCAATTTTGTTTTTACTATTAGCACTATCATTTCTTAAAAACCATGTATTATTTTCGTGCATATTCCCTATTATCATGACAGAAAGGCTCTTAATCAAATCTACTATTATGTTTCAGACTGGTCTAGAGAAGGGCCCAGAATGCAATGTGCTCAGTCCTATCCAGACCATGGACCGAGCTTGGGACACCATATTCGTGGGGACGAGGACAGGTTTTGTCTTGCAGTTTGAATGTAAGGTAAGATTAATATTTTATCTTATACTTATTTTTTACTATACAAGCTTCTGAAGAGGAGGAAAGAGGAATACATATATAAGATAGTCGACTATCGATAATTAATCGATAGATTATCGATAGCCAACTATCCGCAAAACTATTGATAGCTCAGATCGAGGCAATACTGTTGAATGAGTGCGATAATTATGTGCTATGCTAATATACTATCGATAGTTTTTTTTTATTTACGAGCAACAATACTATCGATAGTTTAGTCTTTCGATAGTTTGACCTATTGCAGATGAAAACCATCGATAGTTCAACAACACTACTGTGGGGCAGTCAGTCAGTTTGATTTAACCGTTTGTGCCCCTGGAGGAAAAATAGGAAAGTTCTTTAAAGCTCGTAGAACTAAAAAAATTATAAATACGAATCCATGTTTTTGCCGGATAAATAAAACACGGACGCGGCGGGCACGGACACGCAAATATTTGTCGGATAAATCTGACAGAAGTGGTAAATAGGTTAAGGGATGACTAGAGAGAGAAAGACGTGTGGTTACTTGTTCAGTGAGAGAGCCTAGTCTGAGTTTTTTAATGTATAGTTAGATGCAAAAATAACCGTGAATTTTTAGAGTACGAACTACGAACTTCAGGCGGGCTCTGCCTGGTGGCACAGCAACGAAACCATATTTTCCCTAATAAAATTTTCCGTTTACGTTCCAATGGAGTTAAAATACACGCACTAACAATTATGGGTATGACACATGGAAGCCAGCCTTTACTTCCGGTATCGCACCTTTTTGTACCAGATTGAGCACAAATCGGTTTTCGCTTACTAAAACTCGAGTGGTGTACTGTAGGCGAATATAAATTTGAACCAAGTTTGAAAACTAATATCGATTATGGCCAATTTCGGAATGGTTTAAAACGGGATACACATTCTTCTGCCTGAGAGAGGCCTATGTCCAGCAGTAAACTGATGTGTGCTGATTATCATGATGTTTACCGAAAGAAATAATACTATAAGTAATTTAAAAAATCATTTTATGAGTAAATGAAAATCATTCGAAAGATTTCGCTTTACTGTTCTGTCTCACGGTCTCACTGACACTTGTTTGTTGTAGGCGCGTCGCGCTTTTGAATGTGACGCAATAAATTAAGTTAAAAAATCAATCAAACCTTTTTCACAGAACAACATGTTAATACCAGTGAGCACTGTGAAATTCTCGGACCAGTCCATTCTAGCCCTCCGCGCTATGAAGGAGGGTCCACGCAAAGTGTTACTTGTCGCCGCTCGGTCCGAAGACGTGACTATAAAAGACGCGCAGACTGGGCTACTTCTGAGGACACTTCAGGGGCCAAAGATGACAGTGTATACCCTGCTTTACGAAGATGGGAAGGTTTACTGTGGGACCAGCAGCAATCAGATACACGTCTTTGATTATACTGTGAGTATTAACGATGTTGTGCCAGGGTTGCTACACACATAACCGGGCCGGCATTAATCGGCAAAGCTGGGCAGCAAAATCGAATATATTATGTAAATGAATGTTTGGGAACCTCAAACCGCTCCGCTGCCGCACATAATCTAATCATAACAACTACCCCGATAAGCAAAAGTTAAGTGAAGCCGAACGTAATGTAGTTGTAGTAGTTGCTGCGGGTCGGCTTTTTCTTTCCACAAATATAACCGAATCGAATGTGGTGTAGACCCGAACGAACTATCCGGTTGGCACAAGCCGATTGAAGTTTGTTGCGCCGTTTCTTCTCATCACCAGCTGATATGTAGACCCGAGGCGGTGGTAGAGCAAAGTTATATTTTGGGAAGTGTATAAGTGCCCGGAAGAGGGTCTATATACTGAATAAATTAGTAATATTGAGTAAATAATGGGCAATTTTGTGTCACTATCTCCCGGTCTATAGGCTTTACAACTACATAGTATCAAGCGATATTAGGCTTTTATGCGTGGTCTTCTGCGTGTTTGTGCGAGTGCTAGTGCGAATCGGACTCGCCCATTGAGGGTTCCGTACAAATTTATAGGCAAATATAATCGAGTCTCGCAGTTTAATTACAACGTATAATTTTCTGATTTTTCCTTTGTACTTGTATTATAAGACGATATTACTTGCCAAATTTCATAGTTCTAGTTAGGTCATCAGAAAGTACCCAATAACTTTTGATTCCCTTGAGAATCTCGAAATATACGTTTTTTGCGGCATACACGGCCTATCTTTTTTACGTTAACTTGGAATATTGATTTTTTCACAGCTTCAAGGAACTGTAGACTTGAGTATATAGTTTTAATTTCAACTCGATACAACCACGCGTTCCCGAAATAAAGGGTCTTGTACTCTTGATAGACATACAGACAGACGGACAACAAAGTGATCCTGTAAAGATTCCGTTTTTCCCTTTTGAGTTACGGAACCCTAAAAAGAGATTTTTAGCTTTTTCGTTTATAAGTTGTCGTTTTTATTTTTAGACTTTGGTTCCGTACCCCAGAGTGGCATGCCCGCTGGTGTGCACGAGTGCGGCAAGGGCGCGAAAGCGTAACAGATACGAGTTACTTTCGCATTTATAATATAAGTAGGGATTACATAGACAGACAAGTTATTGCACAAAAAGCACTCGTGTTACGGAAATGAGAAACGATGACGGCACACCACAACACCCAGACCCGAGGCATTATAGAAAAGTTTTTTTTCTACATTGCAGAGATAGCGACACCGAGTCCGGTGTGCTCGCCTCTCGGCTACGGAAGTCGTCAACGATTATTACGACTCGAGTTCCTCTACCCGAAGGTTGTCTAGGTTGTAAAGGTTGTCATGCTAGGGGACCCCCCTAGCACGACCACCGAAACACGATATGATATAGCGAAATATCGACACTAACTTTAAAAATATAATAGATATAGCCGCCATGTTGAATTTTTATCGAAACAGCGATCATAACATGTGACGTCGATACAACATGGCCGCTATATCTATCGTATTTTTAAAGTTAGTGTCAATATATCGCTATATCATATCGTGTTTCGGTGGTCATGCTAGGGGGGTCCCCTAGCATGACAACCTTTACAACCTAGACAACCTTCGGGTAGAGGAACTCGAGTCGTAATAATCGTTGACGACTTCCGTAGCCGAGAGGCGAGCACACCGGACTCGGTGTCGCTATCTCTGCAATGTAGAAAAAAAACTTTTCTATAATGCCTCGGGTCTGGGTGTTGTGGTGTGCCGTCATCGTTTCTCATTTCCGTAACACGAGTGCTTTGGCTACTTACAACAGGATCAGGAGACGTATTTTTGAATCATGCGAATTCCAATCCGAATACGGAATCGCAAGATTCGAATGCGAATTCCTAAAATCACTATTTTTGAAATTTCATTCCGTGAATTCTGCAACGACCACTCGTTTTTGTTCTCTACTAGTAGAGAGTACGGAAGAATCACATTGACAAGTAAACGTATGTTTGACAGAAATTTGACATAATAACTCTTTATTTACGTTCGTTAGTGGGTTTTTGCTTTATGGTTTATGATATTTTCTGCGTAAAACTAAAACAGTTACAAGATTTCAATCTAACAGCGACACCTATTTCGAGTGATTCAAAAATGCGTAAAATCGGAGGCAACAGAAACTATTTTCATACACGAATTTTTTTCGTGTTCGAATTCAAGATTCATTTCTAACGCTTCAAAGATACGTCTCCAGAGCAACGCATGTGTTGTCCGATGTCGTCCGACACATCGGACCGTGTATTGACAAGGATCGTTCCGTACCCCAGAGCGGCGCGCACGCGGGCGTGCACGAGGGCGGCAAGGGCGCGGTGTGCCTGCGCGCGGCGGGCGGGCTGCTGCTGGCGGGCTGCTACGACGGCTGCGTGTACGTGTTCCGCGAGGGCGAGCCGCGCCCGCGCGCGCAGCTCAGGGGGCCCGGCCTCATGCTGCTCTCGCTCGCCGTGCTCGGCTCCAAGGTAGGCACGCGGCACGCGCACCGTGGGCTCGGTCCAGGGGTATTCCATATAGGCTATAGGCTATTTGCCTTGTACTAAAATTTACTTAATTAATAATTTAGTTTGATAGTTTTCACCATATGGAACCAAAACATATCGGAAGTTACTAAAAATAGTACATGATTACTATAAAAAATGCATTTTCGAATGTCATATTTTTGTCGGTATTTTACACTGTCAAAAACGCCGGCCACAATGACAGGCACGTCACCATTGACTAACTTTGTTCTAGAACTGACATCCCAAAGCGAGATTTTGCGCTACGCTCGCACAAAGTATGAGTAGAGTGGCAGAGAGCGACTGTCGACAATGTTAAACATACCCGTTCTAGTACTTTATAACTCAATGGATATTTAAAGGAGCGTGACGTCACAAACAAGTACATCATGGCCGACGGCGTTTTCGCAGGCTTTTAAAAACGTAAAAAATGAATTACTATTTTTGATTATATTCGAAGGTTTAAAATTGAAATAAAATTGTTGACGCTTTATTTGAATATAATACCAACAATAATAACTCTATTTCAGAAAACAGTCAAATAGCCTATTGTGCAAAGCCTACCTTCATAAAATACTGACAGCTAACCATAATTAATAATTACGTATTCAACAATAAATATTCTGTAACCATTTTGTCGTCTACCTGTACTTATTCCTTACTAAAGCGCGCAACTTAAATCGTTTCTGTGCAATTTAACCAATGTTAGGCTGCCGCGAGATCGCCTACTGATTGACGCAAACTTAATCAATTTTCACTCGCAGCCTACCCCCATCTGAAACCAATGCACGCCCCTGGCTCGGTCCCTCGGTTGGATTGACAGATAATATTGGACACGTAGATAGATAGATAATGTTTATTGCACACCATGCAAGTAAATTACACATGATTTTTACAGAAAAATTTACAATTTAGGCGGTCTTATCGCTGATAGCGATCTCTTCCAGACAACCTTCAGGTAGAGGACAACCGATAAAGAGAGGGAAAGGTGGTGCAGAGTTCTTATAATTCTTAAATTTACCTGCTACAAATAGGATTGCAAATTTTATAGCATAGACGTTTATACACAAAAATACATAAATACATAACAATAATATATACATACATACTTAATACTACCTGATAGAGGAAATGTCGAGACCAACAGTGACCAGTATTATTCTAAGATATGAAGGCAGTGTGTTTGTTTTTCTTTTCTCGATCAATCAAAAAATTATGAAGATATAGCCCTTTAGTTCCGCGTGACGTCACGCCTTGCGACACTTTTTAGCGAGGCGCGACGTCGCGTGCTCACTTTGATGCGCTTTATCTTCGTCGTTTTTTGTTTGATTGATAAAAGTCAAAATATGGGTCCAGTATTTTTTGATAATCTAACTGACGGACCGAATAGAATAATCTTTTTTGACCCAGGAAACTAGCCTATTGTATTCACAATCACACCGATAACATTCCAAATTTCAGATTGCACGAGGTAGGAAGTTCGTTCATAGGAAAACGTATTCGTATTTTTAATAAATTACCACAATCCCTCGCTGAACTGCCAGTATTTGAACTTAAATTACATGTTAAGATGATTATAATGAAAAAGCGTTATTACACCGTTAGTGATTATAAAAATGATAAAAATGTGTGGATTCCAAACTGCTTAGCTCGCACCAAAACTTGTAATAATATTAATTTTAAAAAGAGGCTGACAACAGTGACCTAGTTTCTTGCGCTGCTTCTTCGAGACACTAGCCCACAAATTGTCCCGAAGCCGAAGCCCGAAAAGTATTGGAACGTGTAAAAGACCGTGCTTTTAATGGCCTATTTGCAAAAATAAATGATTTTGATTTTTGGTTTTGATTTTGACCAATAGCCTTATTTTACTGGTAACAAATAAATAAACGTAGTTAGTAGTATTAATTAAAATTAAACCCTTTTTTAATTTGAGTCTAGCTCTCGATTCAGCGTACCATTGATATGGTGTACTGTCGATGCAGCGTACCATCGATGTGGTGTAATGTCGATGCAGTGACCTAACTTAATGTTAAACGTCACTGTTTGGACCATAAATACTGAATAAAAAGTAATATGATGGACCCTAAAAGATGTCGCCTTCTGACGATTCCTTGCTAACCAAATTAGAATTAGATGTGGGTTCGACTTCCAGAAATTTTATTGCTACAGCTAAACTGTTTGGTTAGATAGTAAAATATTTTGTATTTTATTGTTACAGATTATTGCGGGATACAAGGATAGAAGTTTGTACATATGGAAAATTCCACTTAGCATACTACAAGAGATGATTTTATAAATTTCTACCTGGGTGTTTTAGATAAAATCTCACCTATTGTTTAGTTTTGTTAATGTAACTATGCACTTATTTTCTAGTATGTACTATCTTGTAAATAAAACAAATGTTTAACAAATCTGTCTTTGAATGTATGCACGAAATCAAATAATCTGCACTCTTCATATCAATCTAAAACTCCTGTAGCACGAGACGGGCAGCAGCGTCTGCGTGCAAAATATTATAAAAACTACGTCTGCCAATTGTGGCGAGTATTGGCAATCCCCCGTTGAAAACCATTGGGGGAGGCCTGTGTTCAGCAGCAAAGTACTAAAGGATCCCGAGGATCTAGCTTAAGGCTGTAGGGTAGGGTTGCCGATCTATAGTCGACTATCATCGATGATTATAGATTGTTTATCGATAGCCAACCAATCGCAAAACTATTGATAGGCCAACTAATACTATCGATAGCTCAGAACGAGGCAATACTATCGAATGAGTACGATACTATAATTAAATAAAACGATAGTATTGCCTCGTTCTGAGCTATAGACATGCCAATCGATTGTCTTTTCAGATGAAAACTATCGATAGTTCGGTAACACTATTGTGGGGCTACAGTTGTCAGTTTAATTTAACCTTTTTATCCCTTGCGCAATGATGACTAGCAATCGGTAAAATAATGCCTACAAAAATAAGTAAGATTTTGTAAGCTCTCATAGAACTAAAAAAACGTTAAACTCGAATCCATAATTTTGCTGGATAAATACGATACAGGCACGCAAATATTTGTCTGATAAATCCAACAGAAGCGGTAAATGGGTTAGAGGGACGTAGTGGTTACTTGATCAGTAAGAGGGCCTAGTGTGAGTTAAGTAACCGTCAATTTGTCGACTACGGACTTCAGAACCTTTGCCGCCTTTAACCGTTTTTTCCCTTACGTTTCAATCTTAAAATTATTATTAAAAACACTAGCACTGACAGTAAGTAGCCGTTACTACGTGTATGCGACTAGACTGCGTTAGACCCATGAATATGTAGGTATAGGGCTAGCACCATGCGTTAGCACCTTTGAACTACTCAAGAATACACAAGGCCCTCGGACAGCTGTCCACTGCTGTGACCTTGCAGCAACTTACAAATGTTTTTAAGTAAAGCATGCATATCTTTTTAACTAATTAAAATATAACTAAATAATGTAGATAAAGATGTTAATGTAAGGACATTAAACAACGTAATAACGGTATTCAATTGTTAATCAATCTTATGATTATAGTAATAACCGTAGCATTACAGATACATTTTATAACTTGAAGAACGCAACCAGTTTTTGCCAAGTGGCACTCCTGTCGTGAATTTCTGACTTACGTCAGTGTGGGTGTTTCGTTCGGCGGCCATTATTTCTACGTAAAATAATTAATTTTTTGCTGTTTAGTGCTCTACCAAACAAAGAACTCCATTATTTTCAATATATTCTGTTAATTTTTAATTTTGAAAATAATATATAAATAGTATAAAGATGAATCCAGAATAGTGAGTATTCATTTGGTGCAATTATAGTTTGGAACAAGGAGGAACAAAACCCATTCTTTTTTGCCTGTTCATTGTCTAGAACATCCAATTTATTCCATAGAACTTTAGAGGCTGTATATCTCGTACTCTTCTATGATATGTACATCTTCGTGAGGAGTCATTACGAACTGGTGACTCATTGTGTATGCGTGGTATCACCTTAGATTTGTAGACGTAAAACGTAATCGTATGGGTATGAATGGCGTAAAATACACAGTGATCGTATCACAACACTTACTTCCGTATTCTGAACATTGGCTTTTTACATTTTTTGATTTGTAATGTAATTTGTCATAGATTCCAGGACCCGTGAATACATATCATATCCTACGTATTATAACATCGTGTTGTTTCTTCTTTGTTTGCCAAGATACGCCTCCTTTATTAGTTTTATCGTTCATTGATGTTTCATTTACATTTTAGGGTGTGTAGTACATAGTTTGTGTTCATTGTTTAATGAGATGTATCATTCTTTCCAGCGACTATCTATTTAAACTGCTCCTGATTGGTGATTCTGGAGTTGGCAAGTCCTGTCTACTACTCAGATTCGCAGACGACACATACACAGAGAGTTACATCAGTACTATTGGTGTGGACTTTAAAATTAGGACTGTAGAATTAGACGGCAAGACAATAAAGTTACAAATATGGGACACAGCAGGACAGGAGCGGTTTAGAACTATTACTTCATCATACTACAGAGGGGCACACGGAATTATCATTGTTTATGACTGCACAGACCAGGTGAGACTAATATGTTCTAAATTTAGCTTTTAACTCATAAGGGATGTTGTTTTGTTCACTAATGGTAATGAATTTCCATAAAAACAATTTGAAGACGAATCATTGGGCACATTCTTGATGATTCTTTTTTGCTATTCGTGTTTGTTTTGTTTTAAAAGGATGTGTGTTGTTTTTAACTAGATACTTTTACTTTGATATCACAGTAACTAATGTTATGAGTTAAATATCATGGTCCTCAAATTTTTAGGAAAGTACTTTGGTTATGTATAATAATATGTATAACTGTGTATGTATCTTTGAGGTAAATACTTGTCAATTAGCTAGAATATTTCACACCTAGACGGAGAGTAGTACAATACAACTCATAATAAATGTGTGTCTGAAGTTAATGTAGTATGAGATCATATTAAAAGAGTAGTACAACTCAACTACACGGGTGTCTTGGGAGTTAATAGATTTGACGCACATTCCGTTAACCGCAATAAGTAGATTTTGTATTATTTTGAGTTTTGCTATTCTTTATCTAGGTGCCCGATTTGACATATCCACCCAATATCTTTAATCAAAGATACATTGCACAAAGAATTTAGGAACCGCTGGTTTACATAGTAAACTGTTTTCTTTTGTTGTCTCTAGTTGATTGATTAACCTTCATTAAATTACTATTGCACATGCAACTTTATCTTGAAGGACTTTTTTTTTACATTTCAATAACACACTAATTATCTTTTTTAGGTCTAGGACTATCCTCATTATGTTTTGTGTAACAATAAGGCATCATTATAGCATCTATTTCTCTCATTAACAGCCCAATAGACATCATGGTGTAGTGATTTACAGCACAGTTACATACCCAATTTATTTTTATTTTTTTTCTAAATATTCTCCTTTCCTTCCATAGGGTTAGGCCATTAAAATAACCCATACATAGGAATTAAACTGCAGTTATCTGCAGTAAGTAAAAAATCTGGTAAACTGTGTAAAAAAAAAAAGTTAAAAAAGTTTTTTTTTTAGTAGGATATGATATTATTCATAGTTGCTGCAATATATCCCTTGTTTTTGTGTGCCTTTTGGCATAGGCCTTCTCCATCTCTCTCCACTGAGCTCTATCCACTGCCACTCTCTTCCACTGGGGTCCCAGGGTCATTACTATTTCATCTTCCCATCTTCTAAGTGGATGCCCCCTTTTCCTTTTGCACTTCCTAGGATACCAGTGGTTTAATATGTTTCTAAGTGCAGTTTAGGCGTCATGGGGCCCATGTTTCACAATGCCCTGTTTATGCATTTCTGTTTGATTACCACATGAATAGTTAAATGGTACTCTGGGGCAAAAAATTAATGCTAGACTAATAACAAGATGTAATATATTAACAATAAACAGTACATGTATAATTAAGTAAAATATAAATTAAGGATTAATTCGAAAGATGTTTGTTACTAAATAATATACTAATTACTTTAATTAGTACATAGCTGATTATATGCACATCAACTTCAATTTAATTTAATTAATGCAAGAAAAAATATAAATACATTGCTCGCTTGTGCAACACACACAAACAACGCTCACAGACACAAAATCTCAGAACACGAGCTTGAACTACTGAGTGTTCCGAGATCTCGTATCCGTGAGCCATGTCTAGCCCGCATTGTATGAAGCCTAATAACTTATTGTTTATTCTGTGTTATCTCTGTCTAGGTTCTCAAGTAGATAAAAACAAATAAATATTTATTGGTCACAAAAAAAATTTCGTTGTCTTCGACACGAGAAGAAACATAAATGTTGTGTATTGGTCTTGTTCAACTTAGCCATCTGTAAATTCTACTGTTTATTATTTTTCATAAATTTTATGTTTAATTTGATTCAAATTCTGGATGTTTCCTATAGTGACGTATATTGCAACTTATCCTGGGACATTTATTGTACTAATGCGCTAGTAGCGCCACCTTGCCTTTATGTACTCGCCGCTGACCTGTTATTGTACTACGGCGCCTAGTAACGGACATACCTAAATACATTTATAAACATCCATGACTTAGATACAACAAATGCTCATGCTCATCGCACAAACACTTGCCGCGAACTACCAAACCGATCGTCGTATAAAATGATTACCTAACTATAGAAAAATACTAAATAAACAATTAAACAAAACTTTTTTGTCTAAAAGAGACTACTGATCCTTAGAAATAACACCTATTATGATTTATTTCACTTTAAAGCATCTAGAAAAACTTCATAACAGCACATAGTATTTTATTCAACGTTTTAATTTAAAAAAACTAGAGCTGTTAGATAATGTTGTTCTGAACTAAAGGCTCCTTACGCATTTCGGGCACGTCTGACCAGTGTCGCGCTTCTCGGGTTGTTTTATATCACGCCCCCACGCCTACTATTTACTACCCACGCTGTTAAAAGACCACCATCTACAGTTATCAAAGACCCTTTCATTTAAAAACCCCCACAAGCACTTCTTTAACGACAGAGTAATCGAGGCATAGAACAAACTATGAACAGATTAGACAAGTATTTGGAGAAATAGAAAACTTAAACTATGATCATGTTTGGTTCAGTTGGTTTCATAACCCGTTATGTAATCGTAAAACCGGAACTCCGGAGTTCCGAGATGACAGCAAGAAACAAAAATAATAATAATATTGACCATTCTATTGAGAACCATACCCTATTTACATCGAGTACATACCCTATAGAGCAGCAATACAAACCATCTGTCTCAGAAACTAGTAAGTTATTTTTCACTTACATTTAGTATGAAATGACAACTCCTGTGAACTCTCGCCCATACAAAAACAGTATAGATACAGATAAAAAAGTGGCGGTAACTTTTGTCGAACAAATCATATGACATTTCTACTCTATAGGGTATGCCTATTTAAAACCAATCACAGTACCGTAGTGGTGAATTGTCCTTAACGCAAAGGACCCCGGATTCGATGCCCAGAACAGGTCAATTTAGAAATAGACTTTTTAAATTGGCTCGGGTCTGGGTGTACTGGGAGACGCCCTCGGCAATGAAGGGTTGCTAATTAACTCATTACTACGACAATTTGTGTGTTGTCTTGTCTCAAACATGTATATTTATATTATTAACTAATTTACCATTAATTTGACGACCTCCGTAGCCGAGAGGCGAGCATACCAGACTTGGTGTCACTATCTCTGAGGTCCCGGGTGCGATTCCCGGTTGTTGAATGTAGAAAAATAACTATATTGCCTCGAGTCTGAGTGTTGTGGTACCGTCGTTGTTATTTAAATTCTGTAACACAAATGCTTAAGCTACTTATCATAGGATCAGAGCATTGTACGTGATGTTGTCTAATATTTAACTTGAAACCATATGTCGCATTCTTCCAGGACTCTTTCAGCAATGTCAAGCAGTGGCTGGAGGAGATCGACCGCTACGCGTGCGATAACGTGAACAAACTGCTCGTCGGGAACAAGTGCGACCTCACCACCAAGAAGGTCGTCGACTACACCACAGCCAATGTGAGTACCTTTTCAACCGACTTCAAAAAAGGTGGAGGTTCTTAATTCGATTTTATGTTTTGTTGACGACCTCCGTAGCCGAGAGGCGAGTATACCGGACTTGGTGTCGCTATCTCTTAGGTTCCGGGATCGATTCCTGGTCGTTTTTAAAAAAAGAGGATGAAATCGGTTTTCAGTTAGACTAGGATTTATCACTAAAAATAAATGAAAAAATAAATTTTATTTAAAAAAAAGAAACCGACTTCAAAACACTAAAAAGCTAAAAATAATATTAACACGTACGTACCTAATCAGTTACTTTTGGAGTCGGTGCAACGAAAACATTCAAACTCTGATCAGCTTGTCGGTTTGTTTTTTTAAATAAAATTTATTTTTGTTTAAACCTACCACAGAATCTGGAATTTGGACAGATTTGACTTTGTTGAACTTGACATTTCATATATTGCGGTAGGTAAGCTGTAGGCTGTTACTTTACAGTACTTGAGGTTGTTGCGCCGTTTCTTCTCATTACCTGCCGATATGTAGTCCCGAAGCGGTGGTACTTTTTAAGATATAACTTTGAGACGTGTATGAAGTGCCCGGAAGACGGCCTTAATGACTATTATTTTATAAATCAACCGTAATAAACTCATCATCATAATCAGCCCTCATCAGTCCACTGGTGGACATGGTCTCCCTCAACTCCAAAGGAACACCACTGAGCCCAATCTTTAGCTTCTTTTCATCTGCTGTTAGCAGCTTGCATATATCATCGCTCCACCTTACCAGAAGGAACCCAACGCTGCATTTGCCTCATCGCGGTCACCACTTAAGCACATAACTATCATTACCCCATTATTGGTGAAGAACTCTGCTAAATAGTAAAAATGACACAATAGCGATGGGGCCACTATGATGATGATGATGCTTCCATGGCCCCTCATCAGGGACATAGGGCTCGCAGAAGGGCTTTCCAATTTTGTCGATCCTGCACAGCAACCTCCAGCTCCTCCCAGCTTAGACCAGTTAACCAGATGGGACCACTATACATACCTTATCTATAAAATTAAATCACAGACTCTTAATTGTAAAAAAAACGTTTAACTTTATAGGTTTTTCTATGACGAAAAAAACGTTTAAGTATGATAAAACTTGGACTTTGACTTGTTCAAGTGTGATCTTCACAGCTAATGTCAATTAATTTTGTCGATATAAAAACCGGACTGAGAAGTTTCCTTGTGCTATTCTCACTCAATTTTATTCATTCGCGTGGGCCGTGGTCGAGCGATATCTATTTTTAACATTATAATTAGTCCTTGAACTTCTTGATACTTGCTGGGTTTACCTAAAAAAAAAAAGTTTCTTAGGGGGTTACCATTATTCATTGATAATAATTAATTTATTCATAAGATATTTCATTATCGAATATTTATTCATATGATAACAATGGACACTAAAAGAACTATGTTAGTAATTTATACTATTGCCCTTACCCTGCGAACCAGGCACCGCTTCGACATGGTTGCCTAGGAGTAATCCAGGCGACCCTCGACGTACTTCTATTAGTAATACTTTAACCATATTTTGTTACTTAAGATATTACATGTACAATCTTTTGTCTGTTCTGTCAGTCTGTTCATCTCATTTAGTCGGTCTAAATTCAAAAGCCCGTCCTGATAGCCTCGCTGTCCAGTCCACCAGCATCCAAGAAGTCTGTAACAGCCACATATCGCTCTTCATCATAAGCCTTATTATTGAGCCCATATCATTATCATCATTATTTATTTTATCCTTAGTGAAACAATCTAATTCGGCTTTAAATAATGTGTAATAACTTATAAATAGGATTCATGATATATTTAATAGGATACATAATTTGTGAGGAATGAAATGTCAGTTTCCCTAACATGTAAATACCTATTTTAATTATTCATGTCTAAATAGTATTGTTGAATCGGTAAATCACCATCATCATCATCATCATCATTTCAGCCATAGGATGTCCACTGCTTAACATAGGCCTCCTCGATCACTCTTTAGATTTCTATTTAATATTCAATTAAAGTTGTACAGATGTGTGGTTTAAGGTTTTTTTACACCCTGCATATTGTACGGAGTCCTACTCGCACTTGTCCGGTTATATGCATTACCGCACCATCATATCTCTGTAGCCGAGAGGCGAGCCGGTCGGTCAATATAGAAAAATAACTTTTCTATATTGTCTCGGGTCTGGGTACCGTCGTTGTTTCTGATTTCTGTAACACAAGTGCTCAAGCTACTTATCATAGGATCAAAGCAATGTATGTGATGTTGTCCAATATTTATTTATATCTGTCCTCACACAGCAATACGCAGAACAGCTAGGAATCCCGTTCCTGGAGACTTCGGCGAAGAACTCGACGAACGTGGAGCAAGCGTTCATGACGATGGCGGCGGAGATCAAGGCGCGCGTGGGGCCGCCCACCGGCGCCGCCGCGCCGCCCGGCGCCGCCGTCAAGATCGACCAGGGCCGCCCCATCGACACCGGCAAGTCGTCCTGCTGCTGAGCGGTGCCCCGCGGACCGCACCACAGGTAGGTTCCGTGTCCGCTCCGCCCGCTCTGGGTCCCGCCACTCTGCACACGCATGGCGTGTCACGAACGGACGCGGCCCACGGTGGCCACTTACCGCAAGCCACAGCCGTCACGAGATCAACATTGCCGCGGTTACGGACGTCTAGAGTGATTTAAGAGACAGGGTAATGCTTTTGTAAAAAGTTTGCAACCAATATTAAAATAATTTATGTCCCAGTTATCCGACCAAATAGATCGAGCGAATTTTATGAAATGAAATGAAAATTTCTTTATTAATTACACTTGAAAAATACACTGATTTAACTGCTCTCATATAAGGTTGCCCTGTGTTACGAGAGGCAGGCTTCTCTTAACAAATTGATCAATATAATAAGTGCAGTTAATAATATAACAAGCTAAAGACATAAACAATTTTACTACGTGTGTGCGCGCGTGTGTGTGAGTGTGTGTGTGCGTGTGTTTGTGTTTGCGTGCGCGGGCGCATGTGCGTGTGTGTGTGTGTGTGTGTGTGTGTGTGTGGATGTGGATTTGGGTACGAGTGTGATTACTGTTATATATTCTACGTATACATTTTATGAAACACTTGCAATTGCGTGGATTGCATCTTCTAATCTGTTGTAGTCAATATAATGATACTATTTTGTGAAATTTTCACGCGAAGAGAAGTATAAAGATACCTATGTTCGTCCCACTGCAGGCACAGGTCTCACCTCGAGTATGAGGTGGTTTAGGCCATACTCCAGAACGCGGGTTCGGTGCGGATCGGTGGAGAGGTGTCGTAAGGCCAGTGACTTAACCTTACTGTCAGATGTTATTAAGCCGCCCTAAGGCCTCTTGACTAGGTTTCACGACTAGTATCGAGCGATATCAGCCGGGACTAACTTTTAACGTGCCTTCCGAAGCACGGAGATGCTTGTGATGAATGTCACTAAATATGGTTGGAGGTCACCCACCTAATCACAAGCCGCGGCGGTAATCACTACCAAAGCGCTGCCGATGTTCGGCAGTGGAAAACGCTATCTAAATTTCGCTTCGTGACTACAAAGGAAAAAGGTAGTCACGTTTGTAACGATAACGTTGTCTCCAGCCATGGTAATGTAAGGCTGCAGAAAGCCGCTGGATGCAGGATGCTTCCAACCGGCCAATCTGGAAATCACTAGGGAAGGCCCACGTTCAACAGTAGACGTCCTGTGGCTGAAATGATGGTAATGTAATACGACAATATGTGAATGTGTGTATTGTTCGCAGGCGGGCGAGGCGCGGGCGAAGGACCCGCAGGCGCCGGCCGCCGCACCCGAAATATAAAATGCAATTACCACAAAATGTTTCATGATCGCATCATTCTAATTATAAAGTAATTTAGATCGAGCGCCATCCGCGCCCTCGACGCGAGACTACGTCTAAGCTAACTCTTATTAAGTTGCTATGTCCAATAAATATTGTTAAAGGAACGAGGTGAAATGGATGGGTGTATGTTTATACATGTTTATATTAAATATCGTAGGTTAATTATTTCGTGCTGTTCCCTAAATAGGAATATCGACGCAGGAGCGAGATCAGGAGAAATTCACAAGTGTTTTTGTATCGTATAGCGTAAATTTAGAACGAGACTTGTATCATACTCTGTGTGGCTCGCACTACGCTACAATAATTCAGCATGCGAGTGAAGTGTAACGTACTTCACTTTCATACACTTCACTTTACGGAACCTCGCCCAAGAGTAACCGAATTTGAAGCCATGATTTAGCTAGTGTATACCAGAGATTGATAAAATTACAACAAAACCTTTTTAAGGCATCGCAAAATGACGCAATACTCTTTCTAATCTATGTTTATTGCCTTTTAGCTCGGCACATCGTATTAATCTGTGGTTTAGGTATAACATGTGGTGCCTCTACCGGAATTTATTGGCAGTAAGGTTCCGTAAGAAGAGATGTAGTGTAGTGTGTAGCTCTTACGTAAGCTATCGACCGCCACTCTCAGCTGTCCATTCGAAGCGTAGGCTAATTATTGTTTTATTCCAGCTTGTGTTAGTTTAATTTCGTCACGTGAAATACTAATTTAATACTTATCTTCGTATGCACTGGGTGTTTATATTATTGAATATTATCGTGAAGCGTTCTGGGGTTGTGCTGTGTTGAAAATTTTGTGTTAGAATTCTTGAATTGTGACTCTGTCGTAACTTTTAACACAAAATTGTAGATATAGCAAATTGGCCTTAGATAATTTAGACAGATATTATATAGTAAACTTATGTAGTCATCGATTAAAGTAAAGCGGGATCATAGTATTAATTAAAAGACATATTCATATATCAATATCACAGCAATATTGTGATAATTTAAAATTTTAACAGTGGTTTAAAATTCTAAGCGCCGCTGTTTATTTTTCTTTCATTCGTTTTACGTCATATGTTCCGATGGTGGGAGTATTAAAGATAACGAAGTACCTATTTAGGAAGCGGTGTTTAGAATATTATATCGATTAATTTATTTTAATACTTGTCGATCTTTATAACTCACTCGCAATGTCGTTATTTTTATACTATTATGTCTGAGTTAAGTTTACTTAAATCAAATCCGCTAACCCACTGTAATTCTGTATTGAGGGTTTCTTAGAAATTAAAACAGTATGCTATATAAAAGTGTTTTATTTATATTCCCTAATCTTATACATTTTAATTTATTTGAGTAGAATCAGTCTTTACTCTCGCACAACTTAAATCAAAATAAGTTGGTAACGTTGCATCATGTAGAAAGTATTATACTTAATTTCAATTATTTAATCACTAACTATCTATCCACCTACAAGGTGGACAGACGACCTGGTAAAGGTTGCAGGAAGCCGCTGGATGCGAGCCGCTTTCAACCGGCCAATCTGGAAGTCACTGGGGGAGGCCTATGTTCAGCAGTGGACGTCCTATGGCTGAAATGATGATGATGAATCACTAACTGGGAATTTCAACAAAACTAAGTGATAGTTCTGTAACTATAGTCAAACCGTTTAACTGTGACAATTCAGCCGAGTTTTTAACCGACTTCAAAAAAGGAGGAGGTTCTCAATTCGACTTGTTTTTTTTTTTTGTATGTATGTTGCGCGATTACTCCGCCAATTATGAATCGATTTTAATGATTCTTTTTTTGTTTGGTAGATCATACTTCAGAGGTGGTCCCATATGAATTTTATCGAAATTGATTTAGAACTTTTTGAGAAAACCAACAAATATATACCCAGATAATATTTTGGTTATGGTTCTTGTTACCTATCTTCGACAAATATGAGCCGATTTTGATGATTTTTGTTTTATTGAATAGCTTATACTTCAAAGATGCTATGATAAAAGTTTGCAAAATAAAAATCACCCCTAAGGTTAGGAAAATAGTGGATGAAATCGGTGTTCAGCAGTTAGATTAGGATTTATCACTAAAAATAGATGAAATAAGTAAATTTTATTTAAAAAAATAAAACAGACTTCAAAACACAAATGATAAAAATAATCCTAACTTAAGTACCTAATCAGTTACTTTTGGAGTCGGTGCTAGCCGATGAGACATTCAATGTTTTTGTTTGCAACGACTCCTTAACTGATTAGGTACTTAAGTGTTATCTGTCACAGGGTTTATGCTACAAAATGTGAGTATAACCCGAAATCCGGCTGTGGTGGCGCACACCCGTCGAAACGTCTGATGTTGAACCCCTTAAATTCATGTTTTTCTCAATAAAAAATTACATAAAACATGGTCATTTTGTCCCTAGCGTTCACGCCCTGTGCCTGGCCACCGCCCTAGTTCCGGCACTGTGTTAGACTAATGGTAGGCACACTTCTGTGGTTGCGTCAAGATGGATAGAGCATATTATGGTAAGAAAGCGTTTTAGGATTTTATTTATTACAATGTATTAAACTAATTTTGTAATTATTATTTATTATAGGAGTCAAGAGACAAACCCATACAAAATGACAGTGGCTTTGTTTTCATAAATTCTTCTATCTTGACCAGCGATGGGCGACGAGAGGCCATTTTTTACCATAGAAAATGAGTAGAAATCCGATTTTACCATTTTTGGGTAAATATCCTCCGTCGCCCAATGCTAATCTTGACCCAACTATATTATGTAGTCTTGCTATTTTGAAGTACAGTCAAAAGCTCATCTCAGTCGATTTTTTTCGTATTAAGCTGAACAAGTTAAAGGGTTAACAGGTGTGAAATCAACAGCAGCACCTCATCATGTACTCGTAGTCGTGGCAGAGGCCGTGAAGGTTGAGCGGGCATTGCAGAAACTGGGGGCACGTCACCGGTAGCCGATCTGTTGACAATTAACGCGGTAAAATAAAGAAAAAATAAGTAATTTTTAATGGACTTAAACATTATAATAACGGAATAAATTACGAAGTCACTTCAGGTTAGTTACCGCCAGTGCTGGCTTCGTGTAAATAGGCCATTTTTTCTTAGCAAAGTTTAGGCCTATTTTGCTGGTGTCATAGTAGTCATAGGGCTTAGCAAAATGAAACTGCATTTTATGCAGAAAGCAAGCCGCTTTACACAGTGGTACTAGGGACCAATACAAATGATTTCATTTAAGAAAACTGAAATTTTATCTACTGGAATTCAAGATGGCGGACATTTTCCAAAATGGCGGCTGCATAATTCAAAAATATAACGGCTGCTCCGATTTTAGTGATTGGGGTGCCAATCAATTCGTATTGACACCTATAATCGAAAGAAAAATATACCATTTAATAAATTAAAGATGGCGGCCAAATATAAAAAAAAAAAAATTCAATTACTTTTCTCATTCTAGTGAAAGTAACAACTAAATATCCTATGAAATGTCACATATTTTTTTATTTAAATAAAACCTGATAATATTATCTATCAAATAAAAAAAATGCTTGACAATCCATCAAGTAGTTTTAGTTTAGTAGGTATTACAAATGAAGCGCGTGGTTTTAAAAGCTCAAGCAAAATCAAAACGAGTGCACTGATTTCAGTAATTTACGTAACAGAAGATTTGTCATGACAGTCATGACGTCTGTGAAAACAGGCAAAGTGCAAGTTGGACTCGCGCTTACAGGGTGTACCGACACACAACTGTTTAGTTGTTTTGGTCACAACTTACTAAAATGTCATTCTCAATCAACGTTTTCAGTATTTGTATACATACTTTTACGCGCTTTATTTGTAATACGTATAGTTCGAAAACTACTTGACGGATTGTCAAGCATTTTTTTTAATTTTGTAGATAACTTTATCAGGTTTCATTCAAATAAAAAATATGTGACCCATATCATAGGATATTTAGTTGTTATTTTCACTAGAATAAAAAAAAAAACTAAAATTACCTACACATTTTTAAGAATATTTAGCCGCCTTCTTTAATTTATTAAATGGTATATTTTTCTTTTGATTATAGGTGTTAATACGTATTGATTGACACCCCAATCACTAAAATCAGAGCAGCCGTTCTGATTCTATATTTTTTTTAAATTATGCAGCCGCCATTTTGGAAAATGTCCACCTTCTGAATTCCAGTGGATGAAATTTCCGTTTCCTCGAATGAAATCATTTGTATTGGTCCCTGTACCACTATGTAAAGCGGCTTGCTTTCTGCATAAAATGCAGCATTCGATATAAATATCGCCGTAAGCCCCTAAGACTATAGTGACAAAGTTGAGCCTTATTTATTTCAGGATCTAATTGCAATAACGCGATTAATAAAATAACGATGTTTCTACAATAAACTAGATGCTTTTTTTAAAACAATCTAGACATTATTTAGACTAGCTTACTATGTCTAATGTCTGTTTAGAAAAATGCTATATTTACCTGATGCATACGCGCAACCACAGCAGTACCCATGGATGATGGCTTCGTCATCTTCGCAGCTGCTCGGCGGGCAGCCATTGCACCAGATACCAATACCTAACCACGGCATGTTCCCTGCGAGAAATGTCAAATAAAGTTATTCTGATGACTAATGCCGTGTGTGAAAAGGAAGGCAAATGGTTCAGGCAGGGATCCATCCCCGGTCAATTCACAGAATGAACTTTTATAAAATAGACTCGTATGCAACGCAGCAGAAGACTGCTAGCTACTAGACCAGTGAGGAAAGAGGTAACGACAAGCAAATACAACAGTACAATATGTGCCTACAAAAAGGATTTTGAATGTAACCTCCAATCAAACACTCAGGTTAAGTGATTTCGTGTCTTAAAAACTTTTTGTATTGATGTAGGTTGTACCTTGTCGGCAAAGGATTGTGTAAAACGGTTATCCACGCCGTAGTCACTTTTTGTGGTAAAACGTTTGGCTTATGGTAACTTGGAAAAGATAAAAAATAAACGTATCTACGTACGAGTACTAACACATCGTCATCTCGTACAGCCGCAAATATTTTTTTCTTTGAGATTCACCGGTCTATATTGGGTTAGTGGCACGCGAAGGATTATTTAAAAAAAAAACGTAGTGAAAAGTCAACAATTTGTCTGCGACCAATGACCTCAGGCCAAAAACCAAAAACCAAAACCTTGCATTAAGCTTTAAGTAAAATGATCTAGGGCATTTGGGTAACCTACAATTGATAAATTGAAGTAGCGTTTAATAAATTGACGCGAAAAAGTTTCGCTACATTAGTAACTACATGCGGTGTGGATGGGGTGGGTAATCTAATGTGATTTACTTACATCGTGACGCCTTATTCACAGCGTTTAATCCTGTTTCAGAAGATTGAGAAAAATAAAAACTGACACTATTTTTAACTAATAAGATCACAAGGAAACAAAGTGTTCTGCTAACATACATTTTGTTATGACTCTTCTACAGCGCACGACACTTTATTTATAGGGTGAGGTGATGACGCAGAAAACGACAAAAATTGTTCACAGGTCAGTGTCATGACGAGATAAAGCTAAATAGCCGAACAGGTTTAATTCTTTGAACTCATTAAATCTTGAGAAGTAACTATTTAAAAGTAATTACCTGAGGGCCAGCTGAGTGTTATGTTCTTTTATCAATTTTTTGAGCCAAGACCACTTCCTACGCCCATAAAAACTTTGGGTGAAATGTTTTTTTGTATTTATAATATGGACTTAAGTAGGTACATAAACGATAACTTAAAAAGTGTGTTTCAATAAAAGTCAATAAAGATGATGGTACAACTTTACAGAGATTGTATGTCACGTGATGCCACCCACACTAAGATTACATGGTATTGCGGCAACCTGCCTGCCTCTGTATGTAAGAATTAACCTTTTAAGGAGATGGGTGCTGGGTTAGTGATTTAAAGTCAGAAAGTTCATCAGTGGTCCTAGTATGAGGACAGAACAGACATTTACCCAGTAGTAGATACTTACATGGTTAACAATCTGTACTCTAGTGCGACACTTGTAGTTCGCAAGTTTACCGTCAGAGGCGCTGCACAAATATATTGTCCACAATAAGTAAATTTTATTAAAAAAAATAAAACCGACTTCAAAACACTAAAATGCTAAAAATAATCCTAACACTTAAGTACTTAATCAGTTACTTTTGGAGTCGGTGCCAGCCGATGAGAGATTCAATGTTTTTGTTTGCACCGACTCCAAAAGTAACTGATTAAGTACTTAAGTGTTAGGATTATTTTTAGCATTTTAGTGTTTTGAAGTCGGTTTTATTTTTTTAAATAAAATTTACTTATTTCATCAATTTTTTGTGATAAATCCTAATCTAACTGCTGAACACCGATTTCATCCCCTATTTTCCTACCCTTAGGGGTGATTTTTATTTTGTAAACTTTTAGCATATTATCTTTGAAGTATAAGCTATTCAATAAAACAAAAATCATCAAAATCGGCTCATATTTGTCGAAGATAGGTAACAAGAACCACAACCAAAATACTATCTGGGTATATATTTGTTGATTTTCTCAAAAAGTTCTAAATCAATTTCGATAAAATTTATATGGGACCACCTCTGAAGTATGATCTACCAAACAAAAAAAGAATCATTAAAATCGATTCATAATTGGCGGAGTAATCGCGTAACAAATATACAAAAAAAAAAAAAAAAAAAAACATACAGTCGAATTGAGAACCTCCTCGTTTTTTGAAGTCGGTTGAAAATAACAACATTCACTTTGCTTGCGAGTACTTACGACTCCGTAAACTCTTGGTAACCTGAAGCTGTTTCTAAAAAAGTAGGTAAGGAAAATAAACCCATGACTATTAAAACAACATTTATTTCTGTGTATAATACTGAACTTTTTGGCACAATACCACATTATTATCTATAATTGTTAATTAATTTCTTAGCTTAATAAACACCGAAAAGCGATACTTACACTAAATACAATAAAGGCCTGACTAGACGTTGATTACATAAAAACAAGTTGAGCGTTCATAAAAAGTTTAAAATCAAAATAAATGTTATCACAGAAAGTAAAAAAATACACTTAATAATAAATGAATTAATCATAGGTACATTACCTACTTATCATTAAGTGTGTGCAAAGGAATTTAATGGCGACCAAAATTTTGTGTAGAAAATCTCGATGTGGAATGTTAATTTAAGTTTACAAAATTGTATAAAAGTTTGGCACACTTCTATAATTTACAAACTAACTGAACCGTGTAGACAAATACTTAACTTACATTAGGTACTTATTTGTGAGAATTTGTGTAGATAATCTTGCAGTCATTTTGTGTTTTATTATATTAACATTTATTTAATAATTAACTTTAAGACCGACTTATTTTTTTTGCAAACCACCAATATTATTTCATAACGACCATTTAATTAAATTCATAAGTACTTATAAATTTATTTTTATGCTTCATTGTCATTGTATGAATTTATGCGGAATACAACCTCGTAAAATTTATACGATTACGCATTCTTATTTTATCTTTGAATCAAACTATCTCCTTACTTACATTACAAACAAGGGCACAACATTAAGAACAGCCTTAAAAAAAAGTATTATAATTTACGTCATCACTACACTCAGTTCCGTCTTTACTATAAGGGCACACGGGGCCCAGCCTTACTGGGGCCCCAAAGTACTTACAAGAAAAAAATTGCAAATCTTTACTGTACAGAACTGCACCTGCTACAGTTTTATTCCATGTATTGATTAAGTTTTGATACTTTAATAACATGTAGAAGAATTTGATTTGTACCAATTTACAATTAAAAATATAGAAAATCAGAGGAAAAATAGGGCCCCAAATTCTTGTGTGCCCCAGGGCCCCGGGATATGTTAAGACGGCCCTGCCTACACTCTACTACTAATTGACCACAACTTGCCAGCGCATGACAGATACAAAGTTTCAGTGGCCACCACGCCATTCTAAGCTAAGCTACTCGTTCTAGCTAGTCAATATCAAAAAGGCCTTATAAGTTACCGAGATAAATTGTAAAATGTACTTAAAGAATAAAATTAGATTACTTAGAATATTTTCTTAATAATGTAAAATAAGTAACTAATACCGACAATTAAGACGGGAAACTAACGAAATCCTACATTGCGCGTGGCCCGACACGCACTTAGTCGGTCTCATAAATAGTAAGTATGTTTACAAGTTTATAATAATGTACCTGTGCGACCAGGGCAGTATTTATTTCTAAACATGTTTTGTCAATAACATTAAAATAACCTTGTTTCATTAAAATCTAACACGCGATTTAAACATGGTTAGTTCAACAATAGATCGTGGTAAGTATTCGTTAAAAAAGCGATCATACATTATATTTCCATTGACAAATTATCTACTAGTTATATTTATTCCGGGCATTGTGTTCACTTTTCTTAGGTTACTACATTACTGTTATTTCCTACATTACTGTCATGCGCCTAATGCTTGTGATCGACTAGTATAACGTTTTATCATCATCATTATCATCATTTCACGGCCTTTCGGCATTTCTTTACGGCTTTAGGGACTTGCGCGTCCTCACTTGGCACTAACATTTTATGTCAAATAAGTTTTTTTTCCTATGAATAGCTACACATCAAACTGGAACTACATACTTATAAATTAATCTACTTTGTAGGTACATATTAACGTGTCTTTGGCTATTTATTGATCACATAATTTTGGCATGTAAGTTAAAAGATCCTGTTGTAACGGTACTTTTAAGTACTGAATAATAATCACTCACTTAAAATCATTTATTTTACACCGTCCCCCTAAACGAATACAAGAGCCCCATTTTTTCAGGGCCCTTTACCGCCCCCTTTTAGGCCTTCAGAACCCAGAAGGGGGCGTTACCGCAATTTGGGGGAGGGGGGGTAATTTAAAACGTTACGATGCGTTACAAGGGCGGGAGGGGGGTTCAAACAACACGTTACGTAACATGTTTTTTTTTTATTTAAAAAAAACTTGTGAACTAAGTATAATGCTTAAGTTGGCAACCCTTTTCGTTTTTGGATTGTATTGTACGAAATTTTTACTTTGAACTAGGTATTTTGCGCAACATAATTTTGACTTTTAAGTTAAAATGGTCATATGGGTGTTACGTAACGTTTAAAACATTGGAGCCCTCCCCTCCGTTTACAGAAAAACGTTACCGCGCGTTACATAAGAGGGCCAAAAATCTTAAAAAACTAGCGTCACGTAATACTTGAACGGCCCTTTAGACGGAGGCGCGCTCGATAAGGTCGGTGGCGAGCGAGGCGCGCTGCAGCCGCGCGCGCGGGCCCAGCAACGCGCCGCCCTCGCACTGCTTGTTGCCGAGGCAGTTGCACGAACATACCTGCAATACAAAAAGATAACGTTTATCATTTGAGATGGCGCCGGTTGCTGCTTCACCTATCAAAAAGTAAAAACTAAAGTCGACCATCACCTTTGGCGCCTTATGCAAATAGGTGACTGTGAACACTTGACAGCAGCTTGCTTGCAGGCATCATCACAAGAATTGACACACATATTATGGAAGACCAATACATAACAGTCTATACTTCTATACTAATATTATGAAGCTGAAGAGTTTGTTTGTTTGATTGATTGAACGTGCTAATGTCAGGTACTAGTGATGCGCATTGTAAATTTCTTTTTGTGTTAGTTACATAGTCCATTTATCAAGAAAGGGTTTAGGCTACATTACATCAGGCTACGACCAATAGGAGCGGAGTATCAATGCAAAATTTTACCGTTCACTCTCAATAACTCTCTACTTAATGGCGTATCGCAATTTAAATATCTGGGTCACCGGGTCACAAATGATTTGTGTGATAATGTGGATATTGAGCGGGAACGCAGGGCGCTGTCCATTCGATGTAACATGGGCCCCCATGTTTTGGTTCAGGTTTGCTCGATGCACTAGGCAGGTAAAAATTACCCTATTCAAGGCCTACTGCCAGCCCTTCTACACGAGCAGCCTATGGGTTGACTATACTCAGAGGGCGTACGGCAAAGCATACTAAGCACACTGGCGGATAGGTGGGACTCCGCTGCTGTGGTACTGGATTTGCCTTCACTCGTCGGCGGCTTAAGTGGCCGGTGTTTGGGTTAATAATTAAGTCTTACTAAAACTTTATGGGCTCAGTTGCCTGAAATAAATGTATTTTACTTTTTATTTATTTTATAGCACGTAGAACTGACGGCCGATGGGGCAGAAAGGTTTTTGGAAGGGAGGCCACGTGCCGGCCCAACGCAGCGTAGGACGTCCACCCACAAGGTCAGACGACCTGGTAAAGGTTGCAGGAAGCCACTGGATCAAGTATTATTTTACTCTTTGCGCTGGATGCAGGCCGATTCCAACCGGCCAATCAGGAAGTCACTGGGGGGGGGGGGGGGCTGCACAAAACTGCACATTTACACACACACACACCAATAGCACTGGAGGTCCGATGGGAATCACTCCAAAATAACGGTTATTTTTTGGAGCACTTGCTGCATCTAGAGGCATCTAAAAATGGCATACTATGTACTTATGGCGGTATAAAGACAAACTTGTCTTTCCAAATTTCAGATTGCACAAGGTAAGAAATTCATTCATGGGAAAAGGTATTCGTATTTTCAATCCATTGCTGAACTGCCAATATTTAAACTTAAATTTCATGTTAATGAAAAAGGGCTATTAATAAAACCATAGTGCCGTGCGGTGCAGCTGCTATACATAATTGGCGACACCTATTATATAAAAATACATATAAATTATTTAAATTACAACCACAATTGGCAATGTTAATCAATCAAATAATCAATAATTATAGAACCGACAGGAAAGTTACACAATGTATTCCTAAATTATTAGGATGATATTTGTTATAAAGAGGGCCGATCCCGGCGGCACTGCAATGCCGGGCCGACCCGTGAGAGAAGTGGAGCGAGCCCCGAACATCCTCTCAATTTACAAAAATCAGTTTAATATACTGGTCCCTCAGTGAGGGAACTTTCAGATATTAAGCTGAAAAGAACAGATACTACACTTTGATCTTAGCCAAAAGGCCGAGAAGCGATATCGAAACTGGGCAGCCGGGCTGGGGTCATGAAACGGAAAAATACTTACACACCGCGATTTAGGGACGATACTGCGCCATCTATCATAATTAAAAAGAACTGTTCCTTTGTCAAACAACTCATGATTTAATTGTTCTATTTTTAAATTATGTAGTAGTACAAGTTTTAGTTTTGTAATAAGCCAAAATTTACGAAGCTATTATTAAAATGCCATCATACCGAAGCCTGGTCGTCGTGTGAGCGCTGTCGGCTAACTAAAGGGTGTCCGTCGATAGGCAGCAGTGTCCTCGAGCCGTCTTTGTCTTCGTCTCGGGCGTTTTCTTCAGCTTGCCTGTGAAATTACAGATTTCAATTACACCTCTGTGTGACAAAAGCAAGCATTCAAAATGCTTTTATTCTGGCTGTGGCAGTAAAATTTTAACGTAGGTGGTACTGATCCTAGAATTATAAAACAGTTGAAGCAAAGAGGCAGTTGAAAAAAAAAATAAGTGAAAAAGAGTTCGAACATTTTTTGTATGGAGCCTGGCCTACCTCAAGTTGCAAGTAATCTTAAATAACGATATTTTGGTGTACACTTAAGAAACATAGGTTATTCGAAAGGGAAAAGAATGATAAACAACAATAAATACTCTTTGACAAAATGTCGTAAACTATCATACCTACTTTGTTCAGAATTTTAATTTAATTTATGTCAATAAAAATAAACATTACATGTTCACCCTGTTCAATTTGATTATGTTAATAAAAATAAATATTTATGTTCACCCTGAAGTTCTGAACAAAGTATATATAATTTACAACATTTCGTCAAAGAGTATTTGTTGTTTGTAATTATTTTCTCTATTGATTAACGTACGTTTCATAGGTGTATACCAAAATAACGTTCGTTACTTAAGGTTACTTACAACTTGAACTTGAGGTATGCCAATTAGGTTTGATGCCTTTTATCCTTGGTATAAAGCAGCCTTAACCTTTCGTCGAGCGGATTAACGTCAGAGGTAGGTACAAGACAATGTAGTCTCCCAGCTCACCCAGACCTAAGCCAATTTATATAAAATCTTTTTCTGAATTAACCTAAACCGGGAACCAAACCCGGGACTATTGGTAAGGCGAATTACCGCGCCACTACAAGAATCGGGTCGCCTCTGGTACAAAACTCATGACAATTGCTGTGTTGTCTGGTCACTATGTTTGTTTTTATATACTACATTTTTTTTACGTTTATTATTTGGCCGATAGTTTATATAATTACTTACATAGTCATAAAGCGCAGCACAAGCAAGTTAATACTGGCAGCAACCACCGCTAGTCCAAAGAGGATGAATACCAAGCTGAGAGCGACGTATCCTGGCTTACTGGTTAAAGCTTGGTCGTTCTATAAAATCATATTTTTTTGTTAAATATTTAATAGAGAAATTAATGAGATATTTTTCTATTATGAGAAAACAGTAAGTACCTGAAGCGCAACGTAATCTCCGAACCCTATGGTTGTCAGTGTCACAAAGCAGTAGTAGAAGCTATCAAAGTAACTCCAGCCTTCGTATCTTGAGAATACTGCTGCTCCTGTTAATACCAAATCAAATTCATTTATGTAGTATTTAAAATTTAAAATGATTAAAAAAAAGACATGGACAGCATTTTATAGAAGTGTCTAATAAATAATAGCATTCCATTATGAAATAAATGCACCTAGAACTGAAATGATGATGAATGATGGCCGATCGTAACCAATTTCAGTCACAGAGAAAATCAAATACAAAATAATAATATATGTATACATTTTATTCTTTCTTACTCCAGCCAAGCAATAAGTGCAACCCAGTCACTATACTACACAACATAATTAAATTTAAAATTATAATAAACCTACACAATGCTTTCTCGCGGTTCAATCTATTTATCTATTAATAAAAATGCTTCAATATCCTTACAGTGGTTAGTGGTTACGGAGATAAGCTTATACAGACCAACATAATTGAAAAAGGTTCACCTGTAGTGATGATGATAGAGGACAGCATGCCGGTGGCAAACATGAGATTCATCTCTGTAGCCTCGGTTGTGTTGCAGCGGAGGTAACATTTGGCGCGGCGGATAACCACAGATGCGAATTTGTTTAATCTTTCGCCTATGCTTTGAAACATTACCAGCCCCAGAGGAATGCCAACCTGAAGTCATGATATTAAATATTGTAGATCCGAAAACATGAGAAAAGTATTAGGGTTCATGCACCTGTATATTTTCTACTGATTACTTTTTGACATGGATTGTGACAGATTACTTTTACAATCTATTGATAACACTTACAAAAATTTACTGAATGCTGTTTGCACCTATATTTTTAACTTATTCAGAACAAGTTTTTTTTTACTGTTATCTTACCACTGCATAAGCCATACAAAATGCCTTGCCACCAATGGTTACTGGAGTGGAATGTCCGTAACCAATCATGGCTAAGACGACTGTTGCAAAATAAAAAGCTCCAGCAAACTTCCATTGTGGACCGGCTTTGTGAGGTTTGTTCTCAATAATAACTATCTCTATCATATGGTAGTCTTCTGCTGTTATGTTATATTTACGGACTAGGCCATTTTTCATGTCTAAAAAAATACAATAAGACTGTAAGTATTTAAAAAAAAAACTTATAAAATCACAGAAATTAAACGTTTGGACTTTTAGGTTTTGAATTTATGGATTCATTAATAGCACTTAGTTACAATTTATTTTTTACAAACCTGACAAAACCTCCCAGCGTTTGCTCTCAGTTTCTGACTCCAGCGCGTCGAAAACGGCAGCCCCTATCAGCAGATACGTAAACGTACACACCACCAGCGATAATGTACGGACATTTTGCCGTTTCATCCTCATTAGTACAATCTTGTTACTTTCCCTTCAATAAATATTTATTTGTGTGCTGTCTAAAATAAAAAATATTACATTTTGTTTTGAATAAATTGTAGATTTGGACTTAACTTCTATAATCTTGTTTAGAGTTGCAACAATTACAACTTTAAACATGATTATTCGACTTTTATTTACCTCAAAAATAGTTATTTAATTAAGTAAGTACCTAAAATAAGAAAGCATAATTTGAATTATACAACGACTTACCATAGCATTTGTAGAAGATCTACAAAACTTAAAGCTCGTAAAGTAAAGTTATCGTTTCATAGTGTCATTTTTGTTTGTTAAATTCGGTTGATCATTTTTTAATTTTCCCAGGCATTTTCATTTTCCATTGATTTTCCTGTTTGACAGTAACAAAGTTTTTTGTTGCCCTACCAAAAAGTTCTTAAAAACTTGCCAGTTGTTAGTAAAAATACTTCACTGACCTTATACCTGATCTGGACATGCCTTATTATATCCGTGCCATTTTTTTTTATCGTTATTTAGGTTTTATAAGCCACTGTATTGATCCTCCAGGTTGATTTTACCATATCCGAAGTTGCCATGTATTCTCTGGTAGGTGGTAGTTTTTTCGCTAACGTGACCGTTCAAGTCGCCGCCGATAAACTTTATCTTACAGTTTGGTATCTTAGACTGCAGCAGATCGCTAATATCTTCCCAGAAAGATTCCTTTTCCAAACTTGAGGTTCCGGACTGGAGGGCGTATGCGCTTATGATGTTCATGCACGGTTGATCGTCCAGGGCGAGCTTGATTAACATTAGTCTTTCGCTTACTCTGTTCACTTCAACTACGTGATCTTGAAAGTGTTTGTCTACTACAATGCCGACTCCATTCTGCACCCGTGTTCCATGATAAATCAGTTTGTAGTTATACCCGATTTGGACCCCTTCCACTTCGTCTCCTGGATGCAACAAATGTTGATGAGTCTTTGATGTAATACTTCGCTGCGTTCTGAGCAGCGTCCTGTCATCGAGCCCATGTTTTAGCTCGCTATGCGCATCGTGGGTGATATCCCGGGTGCTCTGATGACATTTGCGTCGCTTTGGGGGTACGCCCTAGCATTTGTTGCAATTCCATCAGTCTTATCCTAGCATTGTTTGTCCATTCCTTTTTGTAACTTTCATGATTTGGAGTTATGATGATTGGGTTTGTTATAGGGGGGTTGAGGGGTTAAAGGCTCCCCCGGGAATTTTAAAATATTGTTTGTTAATGAAAATTATTTATTTAAAATCAATTAAGTAAACATAATTGATATTAAATAAAGAATTTTTAATAACTCTATTAGTTGCTTTTACGTGGTTAGTTTAGAATTTATTTACAAAAACGATTTATTTTAAAATCATAGTAACAATACACAACATGTTTTATTTAATATTTTTTTAACTTTGATTCGGAAAACAAGCATTTGGTTAAACTTATAATGTCAAAAAGTGATCACTTTACCAAAGAAAATTTATCTTTGCTTTTACTCAAGATTTGGCTGTATGGCTTTATTGCCTTTCCCTTTGAGGATAATATTACTACTACTACTACTACTACTGTCAAAAAGTGAGAAATGGCTTTCTTGCCTTAAATACTCGACTCGACATGGAAATATAAAAATACTCAAGATTTAGCTGTATGGCTCTGTACCATTGCCTTTCCCTTTGAGGATAAATATTACTGTCAAAAAGTGTCAAGCTGACATTTCTTTTACTCGTGTGCTCGTTCGTATGCAAATGTGCCTAAATTTTTATTTTAAAAATACAATATTAATAAATTACCGGCTCCTTAATTGCGTAACAATGAAAGTCTTTTGCAATAAATCTAACCCACCATTAGGTAAAAAATCTGGCTTTAAAAGTTATCATTGCATCATGTTTTAGTACTGGTCGTTTGAAAATAGAAATCTTAACTTATTTTCAGGGGGTTTACTTGCTTTGGAGCTATACAGGTCTGCCGGGAAGACTATAGAACTTGTCTGGGGAAATGACTCCACGGTTTCCTTGCCAAAGGTGGCAAAACCTGTGCCATATGGGACAAGCAACGATTTGATAAGAATACTCGAAAATGCTTTTAATAGTAAGACTGAGCCTCTTCAGACGGTGACTATGAACCACTGGTTAACGTTTAGCCTTACTTTGGAAGAAGATATCCCAAAATCTGTAGAGTACTTGGACAGAACTCTTGGTCCATTGACATATTTAGTGGGAGAGACTTTGTCTGTCTCAGATTTGGCTGTGTTTGCAGTGCTGCATGGTGCGTAAATACTATTTATTTACTGTAACATTTTAGCTTTGGTATTGTAGTAATAATAGCTAGTTTTTTAAATTGAGAATGGTTCTTTTTAAATCAATACACCTATTTATAAATTTTTTACTTGTGTTTTTTAATGCCATATTATATGAATTCTCGTCTTGAAAGTCATTAAGGAAGGCCCATGTTCAGCAGTATCCTCTCCTATGATTGTAATGATGATGATGATGATGATGATATAATTCTACCAGATTTACTAACACTTTTTTTTAAATGTAGTTTCTGGACGATTCAAAGAGGTTTCTAAGGCAAATCAATATAAAAATGTGAACCGTTGGCTGAAGTTGATTGGGGCACAGTCTCTAGTTACTAAGGCCTTAAAGGAGCTACCATCTGAAGTCACGGAGAGTCTTAGTAAATCCTCTAGGTAAGCTATATGTTGCATCATCTTTACATTAAAAGCAATTGGAAATGTCTGCAAGTAAAGTTCTGTCTAAAATACTATGTCAGTATTGCATCAACTTAAATTGTTAACATTTTAAAAACAGCTCTAGTAATAGTTCGTAATGCGACTGAAAATAGAAGAAACAAAAATAATAATTTTTTGTTCTATTTCCAGTGCGATTAAAAACGTTTTGATAATTTTACGTCAAATTAAAAGTTTACGAGAATACCGTTTTTGATAGTAATGTTACTGGGACCGGATCGAAACTGGATTGCGACTACTGTTAAATTACGGGTAATTCCCGGCTTCTGATTTAAGACAAAAATGGTATTAAGAAATAAGTAGGTATTTTGTGAATTAAATGTAACGGTTACAGGAGATCACCAGCAGCAAACAAAGAATCGAGCTCTGGTAGACAACAGGAAGGCAAATTCATTGAACTGCCTCATGCAGAGATGGGAAAAGTTGTCGTGCGATTCCCACCTGAAGCTTCTGGGTAAAACTTTTTTTTTGGTCATAGCCTTATGAGTATCAAATAAGTATTTTTGATAAATAATATGAAAAAATTATATCATCTATTTGACATTATTTAATTCTTAAAAATTACTCTAAATTAAAGTAAAACTAGATAAAGTTTGTTGTTGACCCAATGTTTTTAAACTAATAAATTACTATATAAAAACATAATTATTCATATTCTAGTTCTAAATAATAGTCTCTCTTGTAAACTTACGATCATTCATGATTTGTAATTTAAAAAATATCTTTTCTTTTCTGTTTGAACTCTTTTCTAATGTTTATTGATTAATGAATTGCAGATATCTCCACATTGGCCACGCAAAAGCAGCTTTACTAAACCAATACTATCAACAGGCTTTCCAAGGCAAGCTAGTCATGAGGTTTGATGACACAAATCCAGCTAAAGAGAATGCAGACTTCGAGAAGGTACAGTTGATTGTTGCTGCACATTTACTTTATAAAATGATTTTAATGCTTCAATACATTTAAACTTTATAAGTCCAATTCTTAATCTGCTTAAGAACTATATTTCACAATTAAAATTTTGTAGATAGACTGATAGACTATTTTTACATGCGGGATATTTGACATATCGCACACCTATATAATATATACAATTCATAATAAATGTGTATCTTTAAAGTTAATGTAGTATAGATCATATTAAAAAGTAGCACAATGAAGTGAAGTTAATGCAGATTCCGATAATCTCAATAACTCGTTTTTTTATTATTTCGAGTTGTACTACTCTTTATCTAGATGTGTGATATAGTTTACCCGTATAAAATTTAAACAATCAGTTTACCTATTTTCATTTCATTAATTTATTAAATCAAGTTGTACATTCCTTCATCAGGTGATCCTAGAAGATGTAGAAATGTTAGAGATTAAGCCAGATATGTTTACTCACACATCCCAGTACTTTGACCTGATGCTGGAGTACTGTGAGAAACTTATTAAAGAAGGCAAAGCGTTTGTCGACGACACCCCCGCGGAACAGATGAAGTCGGAGAGGGAACAAAAGATTGACAGCAGGAATAAAAATAACTGTAAGTATTCTTTAGGACATTTATTAGGGGCATCGGCCATTACACTGCCATAACTCTCCTTTACTTCTCTTCCTTTCACATCACATGTCCATACCAATACAAACGATTCCCTTTAATTTTTTTTAATATGGCAATGTTACAGCTGTTGAAAAGAACTTGCAACTATGGGAAGAGATGAAAAAAGCCAGCCCTGTGGGGGTGCAATGCTGCGTACGCGCAAAGATCGACATGCAGTCCACCAATGGCTGCCTGCGCGACCCCACCATCTACCGCTGCAAGCCCGAGCCGCACCCGCGCACCGGCACGCAATACAAGTACGTTGTCCTCACTGACCTATAAAAACACTGGACTGACTGCTTTCAAATTAAATTTGTGCCTGTTTGATTATCACCATTACGATACCTACCATATATACCATACATACCATACCAGTACGTGACAAAATTAGTTTTTCGAATTCTCACTTTAGGTGTTTCAATTGGGCACATTAGCTTTCGTTTGTATGGAAGCCAGTCCAGGTATTTATACAGGTCAGTGATTGTCCTTCTAAAGCCCAGACCAACATATAGCTAATTATTTGAAATAACCTGCTGCGCTGCGCCTATTAGTAGAACCAATATTTTATGGCCATTCAGGCCCAAGCACACAAGACACCTAAGTACTTAGTTTTTTTGTAACTCACCAGTATGAAACCCATTAAAATTGTACTAAAAGTAATGGTTTAAATCAAAATCTTAAAAAATTAAAACAGTTTCCCATACTAATCCACCGACCAACTGCGGTTTGTATGGAGATGTTTTTTTTTTGGGTAATCGATGTAGATCCTATAAAAAAAAATTGTTGTATTTGAGCAGTAGAACCCCCCTTTAAAGTTACACTGCAGCTTCTGTTATACAGGATGTTATTTTGGACTATAAAGGAGGCGAATGTGCTCATCAATACGAACAACTTTTTCTACGGGATCAACATCGAAATCATAAAACAAATGTTGCTCTATACATTATCATCGAGATAGAGCGTAAGTTTGTATTGAGAAACAAAAAAAATTACATTTTGATGTTGACCTCATAAAAAAAGTTGATGAACACATTCGCCTTCTTAAATTTGGCTAAGATCAAAACAATACCGTGTATTTGAAACCCTCACAAGCCCTTTGAACTGAATGGTTCCATTTAATTATAGTAAATTTTCTTTGCTTCTCGAATATTTGTAAACAATCTTGACATTCCTTTTCAACGAAATTATTCGTTTCAAAATAAGATAGATACAAAAATAACCTACTATTGTAATTAATCATTTAACACAAAATACTTTTTAATCTAACAGTTCGTTGATTTATAAAAAGACACGCCAAGATTTTTTTAAATATTCGCCAAGCAAAAAAAAAACGGACTTTGTCAAATCCCAACGATCGTATAGTTATCGTATCGTATCCAGATATCGTAATAACAGCTGTACTGTTCGCAGAGTGTACCCAACGTACGACTTCGCGTGCCCCATCGTGGACGCGGTGGAGGGCGTGACGCACGTCCTGCGCACGATGGAGTACCACGACCGGGACCCGCAGTTCTACTGGTTCATAGACGCCCTGGGCCTGAGGAAGCCCTACATCTGGGAGTACAGCAGGTACGGATCTTAGGTTCGGTTGGTTACGGCGCAACGAATACGAGTTATCATGCCCGCACACACGTTCACGTACAAATGCAAAACACAGACACGCGCACTTACATAAGCAGACTTCACGAGAATGCACGCACGCACGCGCCCGCTGACACACACACACACACACGCAGTGCCCCCGCCAAGTCGAGAAAAAAGCGGCAGTTCAGGCTATATTCGACCCCATATAACTTCGTTGTGGATAAAACTAGAAGCCTGAATTTTTAGTAACAAAGCAGGCATTGTATAAACACAGTATATTTAAAATTTCATTCAATTTGAACCACTTGTTTAAGAATTATAACTAGTCACAGTTTCTTAATTTTGTCACTCACTGACTGACTGACGGATCATCAAAACTCTAAGGCACTTCTAGCATACATAGGAGCTTTAAATTTAGAATGCAATTAGTGTTTAGAAATAGAAATAGAAATAGTATTTATTGCATAAAATATGGTAGTACAGGTATAAATAAAGAAAAAACAAATATTTTGCAATTTCGGTCCAGTTTTATAGATACATCATCTATCAATCTAGAAAACATTCGCAGTGAATGAATCAGTGTACCTGTATAGGTTTAAAATAATGAAATAAAAGGTGTAGATATTGGTATTCAAGAAGTAGAAGGTACCGGAAAGGAAAAAAAGTAGGACTACAAAATGAAATGAGATGCGATCAAAAACATAACTTGTAAAAAAATAACAAGTCTCGCAAAACAGTTTTTCTACCGTAAAAAGTTGTGAGATCCATGTAATACCTACGAAGTCGGTCAATTTATTCAGTCCCTACTTAACGAAACAAGGAATCAGTGTGAAATAATACTAAGACATTTTGGTTTTGTAGGTCTTATATTTGATGATTTCCATATTTATCTATTTATTTTATGTTATTTTATCAGTCACAATATTATGTTCTCCATTTCAGATTAAGTATGACAAACACAGTACTGTCTAAGAGAAAATTGACCTGGTTTGTGGAACAAGGCCTCGTAGACGGATGGTAAGATTTTTTTAAACAATCATAGAAAAGTAAACAGGTAAACTATGCAGTGTTTTGTGTCATAGTCCACTCAGTGGCTCAGTATAGATTGGTGGACTCCTCACCCTTTTGTGAGCCCAGTGGCTAAACCTTACTGTCTTATGTAATCAAGCCGTCTTAAGGCTCGACTAGACTTTACGACTAGTATCAAGCGATATACATGGCTTCAGAAGCACGGAGATGCATGTGATAAATGTCACTTAATAAATAAGGTCGCTCAAAACGGTAGGATTGCTTAACTTTGGTTATTTAAGTGCCCGGAAGAGGGTCTGTATACTGAATAAATGATTATTGAGTTATCTCTACAAAAGTGCTTCCGCCACTGAGCTACAAGCATCTACAACATTCTTAGCATTAGAAAGAAAAAAGAAGAATTTTAGATTTTGAACGGAAAAATAATAATATTTTGTAAAATTACTTGAAGAAATTCGCCAATATAACCATCTCTGCCATAACCTTCGTAGCTCAGTTGGAGAAGCATTGGCCAGTCGTGGGTTTGAATTCCACTAGAGGCAGTTGAAAATCATTTTTCAGGTATGTTTGGTCATACAATAATAGTAATGGTTAACACAGGGATGATCCGCGAATGCCGACCGTCCGCGGGGTGTTGAGGCGCGGCATGACGGTGGAGGGGCTGAGGCAGTTCATACAAGCGCAGGGCTCCAGTAGGTCGGTGGTCTTCATGGAGTGGGATAAGATTTGGGCGATCAACAAGAAGGTAAATATAATCCACAAAACATTTTTTTTTATACCAAAATTTCATGAAATTGGGCCAGTTTGTTTTCTGTTCTTCTATGAGATTATCAAAATCACAGAACAGAAAAAACAAGTAGAAATAGTAAGTGGGTGGGACCCGCGTACCACTAGTATGCAAACTAGCGCACTTGATGTTCCGCGCATTTCAGTCAATGGCCGGTTGGTCTGAGCAGTTTGACGTCATTATCTCATGAAAAGATATTGTTAAAAGAAATATTACAAATGTATAGTTGTGCAATATTAAAGCATAAGAATAACAGCACCACAACTTTAATAGCAGCATGGCATAACATCGGTGCGTCGAATGTTATGTCAGTTTGTATTGACTTTTTTATCGTTGCTCTCTGATCCTATGGTAAGTAGCCAAAGCACCGGGATTCGAACCCGGGACGTCAATGATAGCGACACCAAGTCCGGTATCCTCGCCTCTCGGATACGGAGGTCGTCAACGTTACCAGAAATAGAACAAATGCTAGTCCGGTGGTTCGGCAGTCTACATAAGACGTGTTCAATACATAATGCTGCTAAATAATATTTTCAAACACATCCACATAGAACAGCCAACCATTTGTTTAACCAGATCATCATCATCATCATCAGCGATCGGACCGCCTAAATTGTGCTATTCACTGAGTATTTACTTTCCTGTGATTTGTTTGTTTTGTGTGGTGTACAATAAAGAGTATCTCTCATCATTGCAGCCATAAGACGTCCACTGCTGAACATAGGCCTCCCCCAACGACCGGTTTAACCAGACATTAAACCTATTTCATCCCAATCCTAGGTCATAGACCCGATAGCGCCGCGCTACACCGCGTTAGAAGCGAACCCGGTGCCGGTGACTCTGAAGGGGGTTGCGGGCGCCAGCACCCTGGCCGTGCCGCTGCACCCCAAGGAGCCGGCCGTGGGGCAGAAGCTGGTGTGGGTGGCGCCGACGCTGCTGGTGGACCAGGCCGACGCGCAGGGCCTGAAGGAAGGGGAGTACGCCACCTTCATCAACTATGGGAACGTGATGATTGATAAGATTCAGAAGTGAGTGTATTTTCAACCGTCTTCGAAAAGGAGGTGTTCTCGTTTGACTAAGTACATAAATGTTTTTTTCTGTAATGTGTCTTCATCTTCAAAAAGATGTTGTATTCAATCCGACTATGTTTTCAACCGACTTCAAAAAAGGAGGAGGTTCTCGATTCGACTGTATGTTTTTTTTTTGTATGTATGTTACGCGATTACTCCGCCAATTATGAATCGATTTTAATGATTCTTTTTTTGTTTGGTAGATCATACTTCAGAGGTGGTCCCATATAAATTTTATCGAAATTGATTTTGAACTTTTTGAGAAAATCAACAAATATATACCCAGATAATATTTTGGTTGTGGTTCTTGTTACCTATCTTCGACAAATATGAGCCGATTTGATGATTTTTGTTATATTGAATAGCTTATACTTCAAAGACGCTATGATAAAAGTTTGCAAAATAAAAATCACCCCTAAGGGTAAGAAAATAGGGGATGAAATCGGTGTTCAGCAGTTAGATTAGGATTTATCACTAAAAATAGATGAAATAAGTAAATTTTATAAAAATAAAATAAAACCGACTTCAAAATGCTAAAAATAATCCTAACACTTAAGTACCTAATCAGTTACTTTTGGAGTCGGTCCCAGCCGATGAGAGATTCAGTGTTTTTGTTTGCACCGACTCCAAAATTAACTGATTAGGTACTTAAGTGTTAGGATTATTTTTAGCATTTTAGTGTTTTGAAGTCGGTTTTATTTTTTTAAATAAAATTTACTTATTTCATCTATTTTTAGAGATAATTAGTGATAAATCCTAATCTAACTGCTGAACACCGATTTCATCCCCTATTTTCCTACCCTTAGAGGTGATTTTTATTTTGCAAACTTTTATCATAGCATCTTTGAAGTATAAGCTATTCAATAAAACAAAAATCATCAAAATCGGCTCATATTTGTCGAAGATAGGTAACAAGAACCACAACCAAAATATTATCTGGGTATATATTTGTTGATTTTCACAAAAAGTTCTAAATCAATTTCGATAAAATTTATATGGGACCACCTCTGAAGTATGATCTACCAAACAAAAAAAGAATCATTAAAATCGATTCATAATTGGCGGAGTAATCGCGTAACATACATACAAAAAAAAACATACAGTCGAATTGAGAACCTCTTTTTTTGAAGTCGGTTGAAAATGAGTTATTTACGACATCACATTAAACCTCAAAATGTTTTTCTACTATATTATGCAAGTATTATACATATAAACCTTCTTCTTGAATCACTCTAACTTTCAAAGACTTTGAAGCGAAAGCGACTTCGTTTTATACCATGTAGTGATGATATAAGGTTTTTGATTTGTTAATTTATTTAATAATAAATTAAAGTGCGTTAGGTAGTATCGACTGTGTCTTTAATAATGTATGTAACCGTTATAATTAAAGTAAATCTATATATATAAAATAAAGTTCCAGTTCCAGTTCGATCCAGCCGTTCTCGACTTATAAATGGTGTAACTAACCCATAGTTACACCATTTATAAGTCGAGAACGGCTGGATCGATTTTTATGATCTTTGGTTTGTTGGATTTGTCGCCGCTCCGAATAGCAGAATAACTAATAAAAATCCGAATAATTAAACAAAAAGGAGGCGGTACGATGTTCGTCGGGACAGAGTGTATATTAAACATATTCGGGTTAGTTACACCATTTATAAGGAGAGCTAGATAGATTTTAATGATCTTTGGTTTGTTGGATTCGTATTCGCCCCGAATAGAAGGCCTAAGTAATAAAATATCAGGAAATTCGCAAAAAATAAAAATAAAGTGGCGGAACGAAGTTCGCCGTGACAGCTAGTTAAATATAAAATGTCTTTCAGGGCACCAGACGGCACGGTGACAAGCATAGACGCGACGCCGCGACTCGACAACAAGGATTACAAGAAGACACTGAAACTGACTTGGCTCGCTGACAGCAAACAGTCCCCCATGGTGGAGACCTACTGCGTATACTTCGACCACATCATATCCAAGCCGCTGCTGGGGAAAGACGAAGACTTCAAGCAGTATATTGGACATCAGACGAGAGTAAGAAAAAATATTATATCTTATAATTTTAGTATAATATGTCTTACCTGCTACACAGAGAATTGACAACATTTCATTTATATTAAGGTACAAAAATTCAAAAACCATTTGGAGATTTAGCGATGCATAACACGTTAAGTATTTTTTGAAATTTTTTTATGGCCTAAATTTACAGTAAATTTCAAAAAACTGAAAAGTACCACAAGATAGGCATTGCACACGTATACGCCATTGTCTTACAACAGAGTGTAGGAAAAAAAACACAGATTCAAGCTAGCTGTCACTTAGACGTATGTTGTTGCGTTTGTTGCTCGAGTTTTATAACCTATTATCGATATTATCAATAGTTTTATACTATCGATAGTGAGCTTAAAAAAACTAAAACTTTCTTTTAATTCAATTTTTTAGGTAAACGTTATTTTGTATTACTTTTCGATTGATTTATGCGATACGTTATAAAACTTACACTAGGCCCTCTGGATTGCTTCGTGACGAACATGTTGCTCAGTCTTTACAATAGATAATACCTATATCTGCACAAGGAAATGCATGCAAATGAATAAAGAAAATGTAGTGAAGCGTGTTCTTTTACAAAAAAGTCTCTTCGCATTTTTTTAAAATTATCGATATTTGGAAGTTGCTTTTAGTGTCACAGCACCAACTCTTAAAACATCAGTGGCAGCTTTTTTTTTGTTAGCTACTAAATTTGGCAATGGCACCATGTCTACACAACCTCACTCTTGTACTTATGCTCTTTTAGAATAAGCAGTTTTTAATTATTTAATTTCAGAGGAAAGAAAGAAAAGAAATGCAAATGAAAATATATGTATGCCTTATTTTTTAGTATAGTTTTAAATAAACAATTAAAATTGGTGTGTATAATATTTGAAATGTTGTCAATTCTTGTTGTGGTTTCTCCATTTTCAGTTGTATTACGAACCAAAATATCATTTTTTGGGTTAACTAGAATACCGTTTTAAATATAATATGTTACTGGGAGGAGATCGACTCTGGATTGCAAACATTGTTAAATTACGGGAATAGAGAATTATGGATACATTTTTACTAGCTGTGCCCGCGGCTTCGCTTCCGTAGAATATGGTTTGTCACTCCCTATTTTACTCTCTTACGAGATGGAATAAAAAATAGTAGCCTATGTCCTTTCTTAGGGTTCAAGCTTTTTCCGAACAAAATTTCATCAAAATCAATTTAGCTTTTACGACAAAAAGTAGCTTATGGCCTTTCCCAAGCTCTAGTCTATCTCTGTACCAAATTTCGTCAAAATCGGTACGGTATTTTAGGCGTGATAGCGTAACACTCACAGACAGACAAAGTTACTTTTGCATTTATTAGTAGGGAAGTAGGGATTTGATCTTAAAATAAATAGTATTTAATTATGATTATTAAAACCTAAATAATTTCCGAAAAATATTGATAAATACCTGACTTACAACCCGTTAAAGTCGCGTGCTAGACAATGTAGACATGCAGATCCGACATGGACTATGACGTCAAAGTACACGTCTATACATTTTTATAAGGTGCTTCATAAATATCTGCAACGGCTGAAATGGATAAAAGTATTGCTTTTATAGATTACGATAGTGAAGGAATTACGTGCCCCGGATCGGTAAATCATTATTTGCGAAAAGACAGTACTTGACACTGCGCGGGAGCGGTATAATGTGAAACGTTAGCATTTTTGGACAGATGTGGTTGATTTGAGACAGAATAAAGCCTAATCTTTATTTAATATAATTTTTTTAATGAAAAAATTAATGATGGTCTGGACATAAAATTTCTTTACTATCGTAATCTATATAAGCAATACTTTTACCCATTTCAGCCGTTGCAGATATTTATGAAGCACCTTATATAAAGTTGTTTTAGAAAGAGACAGGTATACCTCAATTTCAAATCACTGTAGATTATACACGGCGATTTTTCCATTCCAGTGGGAAGTCCCGATGCTAGGCGAGCCGGAGCTATCTAAAGTGGTAGTGGGCGACATCATCCAACTGCAGCGGCGCGGCTTCTTCCGCGTGGACTCTGCGTGGGCGCCGCCCTCGCCGCACACCGCGCGCGCGGCCCCGCTCGTGCTACTGCACGTGCCCGACGGGCACACCAAGGACATGCCCGGACAGGTCAGTGGCTACACTACCACACTATGCTTAGGATATAAACGTTAAAGCCTCGGCCACACTGCGGGCGGGACGGTTTCGTTGACGTTCCTCCTCTCCCTATTATACGCCATCCGCAGAATACCAGTGGCAGGGACGCGCCCACCGCCGTCACTACCTCATACTGAGCAGAGACTATTTTGGTATAGCTTGGCCATAACTGCTGCGCACTCTCTGAGGTATGCGCGCGGCGAGACGGGGAGACGCGGACAGAGTCTGTCAGTCCGCCGTCAACGCTCGTGGCGGCAGGTAGTGTCATTTGTATCGGACCGTCAATGTCAGACGCACATGAGATAAAAATTCAAAGATGGGTCGTGCGTTATCTCGTGATGTAAAAACCGTAATTTTTAGTGGCTGAATATTTTAAGAAAAGAAAAGCAGACAGAGAAAGCTTTGAATTCAAAAGTGATGCGAATATTGCCAAATTCGTTGCGGAGGCTACGGGGTACTCCAAAATAGGTACCTAATAATCATTTTTTCTTTCTTCTCTTTCTTAGTGAGACGATACATTTTTCCATTATCCAATAAAAAGTTGTAAAAATAAACAAATACGGAACGTTACGTGACCACTTAGTACGATTACCATGCAACACAACGTCTAACCGTCTCGCTTATGCCCGACGACAGGGCGTCGCGTCGCGACCGTTAGGCACGCCCGGCGGGATGGCGACGCGGCGAAGGGTCGGTGCTATGTGTCGTCTTCTATAGACTTTAGTACATTACAAACACTGGCGTCGGGCTAGCGTCCCGTCGCCGTCGCGCCCCGTCGGCTGTGTGCCCAAGGCTTAGGCGCTGACTAGAGCCAATGACCTTGAGCAATAGACACAGGTCCGTCAAGCAGCGCGCGGCAGCGAGCGTAAGCGATCACTGTTGTATTCACCAGAAGTGACAGAGAAGGTGCTGCTTTGATTGAAAGGGCCTAAGTGCCAAACCACAAAATACACGATTTTAATGAAAATAACCAATGGATTTATAGTATTTTCAGAGGCAAATTTATTTATGTTTTCCATCGAGTGAAGTTTGTGGAATGTGTGTGAAGTGCTTTGGAAACGAGCATTAGGTCAGAAATACGATCAAGTATTTTACACAAAACCTTTTTTTGTTAGCACAATTTGGCTACATTCAGCCTCTTAAGGCGAGTAGAGCCCCTAAATTAGTAGTACGATTGTAGTCTGAAATCTCATTAACAGCGCGCTATGAAACTTAAAACTTTAAAAATGTGTCACACGTTAAATTCATTTAGGCACAATTACAGAAAGTTTCTTTTACATTTGCAAAAAATATATAATTAAAATAATTCAGATAATTAATAAATTTCTGTCACATTACAACTTATAATATAAAAATAATGACAATAATAAACAAAAACAATATATCATGTTCATGTACAATTTTCTTGCACATATTTTATTTATTCTAAATATACCTACTTGTAGGTAGGTAATCTATAACATTGTTTTTGAAAATTGTTTTAACAGCGTTACATAGTTAATTTTGTTGCTGTTACATTTGTTTCGTGTATACTTACTGTTTGTTGTGTATTATGCTTAAGCACACCGGGCGGCCGCGCCCTCACCTCAGCTGGCATCCGCAGAATACCAGTGGTCGTGACGTGCTCTCTGCCGTCACGACTTTATACTGAGCGGATACCATTTTGGTACCTGACCGTATTAATGTACTTAATATTTTGTAAGACTCATTGTAATGTCTGTCTTGTACCAAATAAATGATTTTCTATTTCTATTTCTATAAACGTTGCTTTTACGACAGCCGCAGCGTCTGTGACGACGACAGCGACGTCATTAGGTGGCGAAAATTTAGTAAAATAATACGACGTTAGATGGTAGGTTGACGTGCTGTTGGCGTGCTCTGTACAGGTAGTTTTAAACATCAATGATGTACTTATCATCTGCAAACAATACTATATCACAAAAGCCTTTAGTAAAGTAAGGAAAGTCATTTATATAGATCAAAAATAATCGAGGTCCCAATATAGAGCCTTGGGGCACACTCATGCGTAATGGAGCTCCAGAAGAGTAAGTTCCATTGACATTAACTTTTGCATTCTATCTGTGAGGTATTTCTAGAATCATTTGAGACACCATAATTTCATTAATAATGTCTGGTGATCTACACAATCGAAAGTCTCTCACAAAAAACCCTTTTTGCATCTTGCTGTCTTTCAAAGGCATCGAAGATATTATACTTAATGATATATTAATTATATTAATCGGTTGTTTCTACCTTTATTGAAACCAATGGAAAGTGCTACTATACTCGATATTTCTTTGCAAGACTGAATCGGAAACGAGGAGATACAAACAAATCTCGCTGACAAAGCCCAACGTATTAGCAAGCAAAGAGGTGGGCGGGGCACATAGCAGGTAAAACTGACGGCCGATGGGGCAGTAAGGTTCTAAAATGTAGGCCACGTACCGGCATTATTATTAGATTTAAAAATTGTATCCGAAAATCAACTTAAAAAAGACAATTTTGAGTCTACATTACATTCATTTTATGCATAAATTGTTATAATAATATAATTGAAAACTAATAACTGTTTCAAAGTGATATTAGCCGCATAACAAAGTCAAGCAACCACTACCACGATAGTTTTTATTTTTCTGCATCACACAGTTTTAAATACGCCAAAGCGCATCAAAAATTAAGTACCGACCTTTACTTCTGTTTCTATGTTCTGTGGTTTAAGGGTATTTGATAAGGCTGTCTTGATGTTTTTTCGTACGCTGACAACACGTCGAATGCTGCAAGCTCACTTTTTTCTACTGTGCTATTTTACCCATCAGAAATAAATTGATTTGTTTATTATTTTGTTTTTCTTTCCTTTTTGCTTTTAACTGTAACATATAGGGTTACTATGAAATGTAATTCTGAAGTTGTAGTTCAAATGTATGCAGTGTGAGTGAACACTCATGCCAGTTCTAAGTAAAAATAATTTTGTATGTAAGGTAAGCCTGAGAGCCTGAAACTCCGGAATTACATTACGCGGTAGGCCTACTAATGTATATTATATTCCCTTTTTTTTACCTTATTTGGAAAATGTAACAGTACGAACATCGTCACAGCATCGCTCGAATGTTGTTAGTTAAGTAAGGGAGACGTGTCATCTCTTGTGCACTGAATGATACAATATTAATAAGTATAAATACCTAAAATATAAATCTTTTTTTGTCGTTAAATGGCGTACAATGATATTTTTTATTAAACAATAGGCGGTTCATTTTAACTGACAAAAATCCAGGTAACCCAAACAAAGTGCGCGCGCACCGGCAAACTACAAAGTTGCGCAAAGCCGCAAGCAATTTACCACCATAGTTGGCTTTATAAGCGACTTTTTACCACGCAAGACAAGACTTTTACCAATAACAATGAAAGAACGATATTTAGCAACCGAAATATTGTTTTATTAGTATTAGTATGTGAAACACTGTTTTCAATGGTTATTGGGTGCTACAATGTAGTAAATAAATTAAGGTTAATCTCCTAACGTTATTCAAAGGTTTTTTGTATATTATCTGCAAAAAAGTCTAAATAAAATATATTTTTTATAACCGATGTTTAAGCGCTTGTAACTCCGAAGGTTGCAAGGTTACAGAAAAAAGTTAGAGAATAATATGGGCTCTAATGTCTACTAGTCCCTCTAACTGCAAAAGGGTTAAGACAGCTTGCCGGGGACCGTAATAACAGTCTCAGAATGCTAGCGAGGTAGGTGGGTTTTTGATCCATGCACGCATTTTGAAGGTACAAACGTTAATATCTTTTTCTCCATACAAAAAAATATTCAACAATTTTTTTCTCAAAATTGGCAAGTTTTTAAGAAAAATTTAAGAGATAAATAGAGAGATTTAGAATCAGAAGAGGAGTATGTCAAAAAATTGCAAGCTTAAATATGAACATTGACCCCTAAGTCCACTTTTTTGAAATATTGAACCAGTGTGCGCTATTTTGACAGAATTATTTATAGCTAATAAATGTGGAAATACCAAACAATGAAAGTAGAATTCATGAGAATAGGCTATTTGACTATTTTCTGGAATAGAGTTATTATTGTTGGTAATATTTAAATAAAGCGTCAACAATTTTATTTTAATTTTTAAACCTTTGAAAATAGTAAAAAATAGTATTTCATTCATTATGTTTTTAAAAGCCAGCGAAAACGCCGTCAGTCGTCGATGTACTTGTTCGTGACGTCACGAGCCTTTACATACCCATTGAGTTATAAAGTACTAGAACAGGCATGTTAAAAACCTTCGTCGACGGTCACACTACTCATACAATGTGCGAGCGTAGCGCATTATCTAGCTTTGGGCATTATCAGTTCTAGTACAAAGTTAGTCAAAGGTGACGTGCCTGTCATTGTTGCTGGCGTTTTTGACAATGTAAAATACCGATAAAAATTTGACAAAAACATTGGAAAATGTATTTTTTACAGTAATCATGTATTATTTTTAATAACTATTAATATATTTCGGTTCCATATGGTGCAATCTATTAAACTAAATAATTAGTTAAGTAAATTTTGGTACAAGGCAAATAGCCTATTAATGATGAGGTTTACTTTTAATTTATTTCCCTTTATGGTATTGTGTACATGAGATGGCTCAGGCTTCATACAAATCTGAAACAACTCCTTTATTTTATAGCCAAGACACGAGTCTACCACGAGCTACGAAGCTGCATAAAGATAAATTGGAACTCTTACAAAAAATGAAATATATAACTGCAGTTAACAGTGTTATAATAGATCATTTTAGTTAACAGTGTTGTGTTGTACAGTGCTGTTAAACATCAAATCAAAACTTAAGACTGAAGTAACACACATAACTTAGGCTATTTTAAATCAACTGTATTTAAAGAAAAATATACTAGAAATTCTTAGACTATCCAATATTTCTGGCATTATTTACGTAATTTTAAATTAAGTAACTCTAAACTTAACAATTAACAATAACGAAAAAGACAGCATGTGATCGTTTGCCACAAAATTTAAAATACAATCTTAATAATAGCTAATGTATAGGATTTTACTTATTTTTCCTATAATATTAAAAAATATCTTAAGTAAATATGCAGTTAAACTGAATATTCCAGCTATTTCACTAAATAAATAAAAAATAATTATGTATACATCTATTATTATAACTTAAACAACAAGCAACAAAATAAATGTCTTATAAATAATGTATAGGAACAATACACTGCTGCATTGGGCGTGATTTCGTGACATGGCGCTGCATGCCTACTTGGCCAAAAACGCTGCCATCGATATTAATGCTAATAGGCTGAATTTTGAAGAGGGTTTCGATGGTCAAATCTGAACTAAACAAAAATCAAAGGAGTTAAGCCAAATTTTGATGAAAACTAAAATTATTGGATTTAAAAATCAATATTCCCAGCTCGAAATCAAATCCATTGATTTTGAAAAAAGAAAAACAATATTATTAGGTGTAATAATGGTGTTTTTTGGATGGTGATCTAATACTGTAGCTAATAATTATCTAATTCTGGGAAGTAATGGCACACGGGAAATTAAGAAAAATGCAAAACTATGCAAACTGTTAAGCTTAAAATTTAAATTTTTGGCGCCATTTCATTCAACATTTCAAATTAGAACATAAAGATGACTGCGCTTCGCTGTGTTGAAAAAAATATAATTGAGCATAATTTTGAACAAGGCATTGGTCATTTCACCCGAACCTTGAAGGATTTGAATCAGTGACATTCTTGTTTTTTCTATTTATTTAACATTTACTATAATTTGATCCTTATTACTAATAAATAAAGATTAAGACTAAGACACTATAATGCTGTAATAACAACGGTACAACGTAAGTAAGTACAACGGTGTGTTTTTTTAAATCAACGGGTTCGCTTCTTGATTAGAAATTAGGTTTTTTTTAAATCCAATAATGCGGTTCTAGTTTTTATCAAAATCGGGCCCGAGACTATTTTGAATACTTTTGCTATTTTGTTATGCCTTATAGTTGAGGACTTGGCTTGGCCATCCACTCTTACTTAAAAAAATCAGCTTGTATATCAGTGTTATTTAATATAATTATTTAAAAAAAAACTTTTTTAAAAACAACTATTGCCTGTAGTCACTCTAAACCTTTTTTAGGATTCACCTGTCTCTATCCCTCTTCTTAAAGAAAAAAAGAGACGGGACTACAAATATTAAGTCTGTCTAACAAAAAAGACAGTTGTAAAATGTAGTAATCCAATGTTGTTTCATAAATATTAAAACACAAAATCACATACAAGTATTGAATGTTTCATAAATAAACGGGTTGACATACACGAACTCTATCGGGGTTCGACAGTTTGGATCCAAAACCAACATTTCTTGTAATAAATCACGAAGAATACGAAGTTTTGTCGAGTCATCGGTCTTCTGTCTTCTTGTCCGAAACGTTGCCCAATCTCTGTGATAAGCTTCAAATAGGGATGTGGCAAGACGCATGCTCTTATTGAATTTATCTATCAAAACACATTGCTGTAAATAAAAAACGAATCAATATTGCAAATTTGACTGGAATAAAATGTACCTTACTATAATAATTTCCTTACATGCCACGCAGGACCATATCTTCTAGCAAAACATGCGCCACGGTAGTGTTTGTTTGTGAAGACCGATTGGATCACCATCTCATATGGGATGTTACCAAGAGTACACATCTGCTTGTATAGGATATCGTTATTGTAGTGCCCAGGGAACAACTGGCGGGCTGTACACATTTCATAAATGACGAGGGCAGTAGACCACACGTCTATTTTTCCGAAGTACGGGAAACCTAAAATCACTTCGGGGGGCCGGTAGTTCACTGTGCCTACGCAGGGCAGCACACTAAGACCTTCTAGATACTGTGACTCATCAAATCCGGCGAGCTTCAATCTGTCATTTGATGTATTCATAAGGATATGAGACGGTTTTATATCTGAAAGGAAAAAACGTTATTATTAAGGTTGCCTTACTAGTCACACGTTACGCTAAGAACTCACGGAGCGATTTTCTCGCGCGCCCACAGCGGCGGCGGGACGTCTGTTTTATTTCAAAACTCACGAGACCGGAGTCTTCGCGGTTACGCAGCCGCCGCGGCTGCGTTATCGCCCGCCAAGTCTGCGGCGGGTAAAAACCGCTCCGAGAATTTTTAGGCTTTAGCAATCTATCGTCTGTCACGGTATTTTGTGATTAAATATTGATTTGACTTCAGAGACCGAGACTGGCGATGACATCACCAAAAAAACATTTGTCAGTGCACTCACTCAACGTTTACTTGTCTGGTAGTTAATAGGCCGACAATGGATTACACCTTCTTTATGTGACAACCTTTTAATCCATGAACTTGCAAATTCTTACCTAAATGCATGATGTTATTATTCCGTAATATTAAAACCGCGGATATTAATTGTCTGGCCAGCATTTGCACGACGTCGATGTGGAAACTTTTTCCATTTTCATATAAGACTTCTTGCATGTTCTTTGGATAGTAGTCCATTAAAAGGCACCACTGGTCCAACATTGCAAATCCGTTTACTAAAAAGACGCAATGGTAATTTTGCCTTGGTATATCTTTTTGGAGATCTTTTAACATATCTTCTATTCGACAGCCTGCGATTCTATTTCCCTTACTATAACAAAATAACAATAATTGGTATAGGTAATTTATGATTTCTGAAGTTAAGCTTTTAATAAATAATTTTTGAAAGTGCATATACTCACTTTAAAACTTTTAACGCATAATTACGTCCGTTGTCATCTTTGCACAGGTATATTTTTGAGAATTTCCCGTGGCTTATAAGAGACTCGATACTGTATTTTGTGCCCAAATACCCCAACATTCGATCTTCCAGGGCTATCAACTGCTCATCTTGTTTACAATTTGATTTCACATTTACAGAAGAATCGCTTTTCTCTTTGTTGCTTTCAATGCGAGATTTACCTTCATTATTTGTTTCAGTGTCTTTACTCTCTGGTATGGATTTTATTGTTTCAGTTGTAGCTTCTTTTGTATCAAATAAAACTAGAGTTTTAATAGAGGACGTAGGACTATATATTGGCGTTTTGTTGGAATCGGTAGTCACTAAATTAAAACTAGTTAAATTTTCATCTAGGCTATCAGTTATGCTTAGTACATCGTCACAGTCATCGCCTAAATTAGTTTCTTTTCCTGTTCTTGCTTGTTCTTTTTTACTTGTAGGTTTTCCATTGCCACGAGCTTGTCGACTTGCTTGACTATACGCCATCCTGATAATATTATTTGGTGTAGCTGATGCAATCTCTGTTTCATATCTTGAGAGAGTAAGCAACGGTGAGCTGTTATTCATATCGCTATTTGATGACATTTTATTGGTCTCATGATGATTTGGTCCTGTTGATGTTTGAGCTATGCCTACATTGACGATATTATTATGAACGGAAGATTCTTTAGAAATATTTTCCGTTTCTGCATTATTTGATGAAGTTTCATTGGTCTTGTGCTGTGGTAATCCCGATACATTTGTGTGTTTTTTCATTTCAGCGTTATGTAAAGAACGTTCATTGGCTTTATGCTGCTGTTGTCCTGGTTTTATTTCGGCTGTTTGTTCTTTAAAAATATCATTCATAACAGGATCTTTATTAGCGATATTTTCCATTTTTACGTTATTCAATGACATTTCATTAATATCATGCTGCCATAGTTCTGCTGCTTTTTCTGTTGTCTGTACATTAGCAATATCGTGATTACCTCCCGATTTTTTTGTGTTTTGTTTAATTTCTGCATTATTTGATAGAGTTTTACTAGCCTCATTTTTTGCAGAAGTTACTTTCTTATTATTTTTTATTTGTGACGCAGTTTCTATTGACTGTGAATGAATATTGTCTTTTGCTAAATTTTCTTGAGGCGCAGACTGCTGCGTTATTAGGGGTTGGATAATAATATCGGCAGTTTTTATAGCTTTATTCTTCACGCCTGATGTAAATTCTGTTGGTATAGTCAAGTCAATAATATTGTTCTCTGTCATTGTTACTTTGATCTCATTATGCTGAGGTCGTAGTGGCACTTCTATTATCAGTTTATCTTCATTCGTGTTATGCTTATTTTTAGATGTTTTTACTATTGACTGTGTTTCAGTATTGTATTCTGTAAAAGTTTCTTTGATCTTAAGTTCCTGCTGCGCAGATGCTTGTATATCAGATGTCATTACGCCTTTCTTGATTTCTGAAGTAGTTTCTGTTGATACAGTCAAGTCAATAATAGCGTTCATTTCTGACATTTCTCTAGTTTTGCGTTGCTTTGCAGCTTCTTGTTTTAATAACCGGGTATTGACGACATCGTTATTTGAAGAAGCTTTTTTAGTATCATGGGGCAAACCAGCATCTTTATGTGTTAAGTCTATAATAATACCACCCTTTGTTTCTGCTTGTGTTTCTGTTTCTGACCTCATATTTGTAATACCGACATTAGATTCTATGTGTAGCTTAGAATCTATTAGCTCTTTGTCTGTGTTATTATCTTGTCCCTGAAAAACCTTTTTAAGTTCTTTGTACATATTAGAAAAGCCAATGTCATCAAGATCATGTTTGTTGTTATTTTGATTGGTTTCCATTTTAATTGGACTGATTATTAGCTTATTTGATGTATCCGTTACTGAAATGGTATTTGACGGTTCTTCAAGCTCAGTTTTTTCAATTTGGTTCTGAACTGGATCAAGAATATTATTTGAGGTTTGTATAGCGTTCCCAATTATTTCAGAAGTCCGGTAGCTTTTATCGTTTTTATTTTCCTTAATGTCTAGCGCATTTATTTTTTGTTTTAAATCAATTTTGTGATGTAGCGATTCAGTATTAAATCTGAGAAGGAATTTTTAAATTAGTAAACTTTAGAATAAAAATGTATAGTAACAATGTCAATGGTTAACAAAGACCTTACCTTTTTTGTAGATCGAAGCATTCTTTTTCTTTATTTTTGTCGTTTTTAACTATGTCTTCACCGACAAGGTTTTCAGTAGTATTTTTCGAGTCCGTTGTATTAGAAGGACATATGTTGACATTTACCTTATCTTCCGGATCATTTAGAGATTGTACAATATCATCGATATTAAAGTCATCAAGGAAACTGAGATCTACGTTGGTTAATGGATTTTCCTCGTTATTTTTAATGTCACTATCAGATTCACTTGAATCAGAACATTTTTCACAAACAACATTTATGACTAATTTGATTTTCTTATATTTCTTCTTCTTTTCTGATTTCGATTTCTTTTCAACCACTGGCTGTTTATCTATATCTTCCTTGTCGTTGTTATCGTTATGTACCGTTATGATTAGGTTGTCGCGTTTTGTAGTTTGAGTATTTTGATATTTTCTTTTGAGCTTGGTTCTTAAATCCTCAACATTGTGACCATTTTCAGGCACTGTTTTAAAAGGACTATCTAAATCATTATTTTTTTTTACTTGCACTACACTTTTAATAGATGTGGAATGTTGTTTTTCAGACGTTTTATTTTTAGCGTATTCATTTGACTTCATCGATGATTTTGAAATATTTTTGTGGTCTTTATCTTTACGTTTCGTTGAGGATTTTGATTGAATTTTTTGGTCATCCTTACCTTTATTTTTTACGGTAGATTCTCTAGATTTTGATTTCATTTTATCATTTTTCGATTCGCTTCTAATTTTCGATGTCGATTTATTACTATGAGAATGAGCTGGTTTTTCAGAAATAGTTTTAATTCTATTGGAGGGCCTTGCGTCCTCTTTAGCATGAAAATGCAAGGGTTTTTTCGATATTTTTTTTAATTCATCTTTTGATTTATACCGCGATTTACTAAGACATTTATCAAGATTTTTAGTATTGACCAAAAGTTCACTTTCTTTTGATTTTTTAATTTTATCCTTATTGATACCGGCATACCTTTTTATAGATATATTACTATTGGGTGTGCTCATGGAGTTCGTATGTTTTATGTCTTTGTCATGTTTTTCTTTTTCGATGTTTTTCATTTCGCTAGACTTTGCGTGCAAAGGTTTTGAAATACAGTTGGTCTTTTTTTCAGTAATGTTTTTTTCAAAATGTTGTGTTTTTGAGTCTTTGACACACTTTTCATTATCTATGTTATTCTTATTGTGTAATTTTGAATAAGAATGTGTTGAAATGAAGTCTTTCCTTATTTCGGTATTGGGTTTTATGAATATTGGTGTGTTTGGATTATCTATTGAGTTTAGATTGCAATCACTATTATATGTATCGGTGTATACTTTGTTATATAAAAGATTAATTTTTATAGGATGCTTGGTGTCATAACTGTTGCTATTTTCAGAACTAGATTGCATTGTAGCCATGTTTTTCGTGCTTTTTGTGTACAAGCTTTGTTGTAGACTACTTGGATGGCTTTTAGCCACATCGAGATACCTAAAGGTTGGTTTAAACAGGTTTTCGTTTGCGTTTTGTTCTGCGCTTTGCATTTCACTGCGGATTTGGCCATCTTCAACTTTGGGGATTAATTTCTGATGTGCTGAATTTGTTTGCTGTAGAAAATAAAGTATACAATATTTGTAAGTGCCAATACAAGTAACAGATGATCTGTTCTAATAATATTGGCACTTCCAAGTAAATTCCAAGTATTTATCAATATAAAGAACTATCTTTTTACAGTCCATATTACTTAGAATTAGATATCCACCATGATTTGAAATTAATTAATATTAAACAAAGTAATAAGTTGAAACACGACTTTATATCTATACAATCAAATGGAATACCTTTAATTCAAGACATCATGTGATATTATTATATGTTTTTATCAATTATTACATTAATCATGCGAAATACAATTCAATTTATGATATAAAACAATAAATACATGTAAAATCAGATTTAACACAAAGTAGAAATATAATAATCTCAAATCATCTATTAGTGTAATTCTGTTTGATTAGTATAAAAAATTCTTCAGGCAATCATGAATTCAAAGTTGTAAACTTGTGACTTCAAATCCCAATTAAGGGCAGATTTTTCAATAGTCAGATAACTTTTATTTGTAGAATAAGTTTGACATTTGACAGTTTTCGTATTGAAAGAAAGTGTGTCAAAACCCCAATTAAATTCAACTAAAATAGTTATTTGGCGATTGAAAAATCGGCCCTTAGCCTTATAGCTACATAAAAGGCAGCTGTGTGGGTCTGTGACCACTAGGCGTTCCTGTTATCTTTGCCCCACCCCACCTTGCTTTAAGCCCCGCCCACTAACCAGCACCACAGATAAATATCAAAACCACACACCCTAATTTCAAATATTTTAATCATATTTTGTGGGTCTTCCATATAGATGGAATGTTATCCTGCCCTCCATGTTTTAGCCAAGTAACATTTTTTTAACTTATTTAAAATACTATTAGATGCCTTGTGCATACCGTCGGAGGGGCGCTATGGCATCGGGGACGCTTGCATGGCGCCAGTGTTTGTAATATACTGAAGTCTAGAGAAGGCGACACACAGCACCCGTCGCCCTGCCGCTCGAAACGACGGGACCTGTCGCCGTCCCGCGTGGTAAACGTATTTTTAGAAGTCACACAAACGACACGGGGCGTAAACTCTTGCGCTCGGCGGGACGGAGTGGCTTTCTGTATTTGTATATTTTTACAACTTTCTAGTGATTTAATAATAGATGGTAAAGATAAAGTCACAAAGAATTAAAAATATATTAAGACAGATGGTTAGCCGGCCCGACGTCAACGAAATCGTCACGCCCGCAATGTGACATGCACGTCACGCTGCTGCCCCGTTGCCTAAAAGTCTTTCGATTTTTCCACTATCCATAATCAAAACACCAAGAAGTTGTAAAAATAAATAAATACAGAACGCTACGTCACTACTAAGTACGATTACTATTAGTACAACACATCTAACCGTCCCGCTTATACCCACAGCGCGGCGACAGCGCGTGTCGTGACTCGTGTCGCGCCCGTTTGTAGGCACGCCCAGCGGGACGGCGACAGGACGCGTCGCGGCGAGCGCGATCGTGCTGTCTGTGTATCGTCTTCTATAGACATCAGTACATTATAAATTGACGTCACGCTAGCGTCCTGACTCCCGTCGCCGTCGCGCCCCATTGGCTGTGTGCCCAATTGGCTTATTAGATTACACTAAATAAAAGAACAGTTTAAAATTTTTACTAACTTACCTATACAAATAGCATTTTTGTTCATCTGTTTTCATAAAACTGGTAATTAATTAGGTACTAACCTGTTTAATTTAATTCATCTTTTTTCATAGAATGTGTGTATATTGTGTAACTAAAGAATATTTGACAATATTGTTTGTATGTTTCATAAATACCACTGAATTGATTAGAATGTGATTCAATTATATACATAGTAGTGGATATTAGTAGCAGCAGGTGTTTATCTTATATCTAACACATACCTTTATGACTTTAGGCTGTGATTGTCCAATGCTTTGCAAGTAATTTGAAGCCCAACTTAGTGTCTTCTTTACTCTTAGCTCGCTATCTTCTAAATAATTCCTACTTGCATCTTCAGCATAACTCGGAATCAATGTATGTTTTTGGATTGGCACACTGTTAGTATTATTTTCTGTAGGAAACTTTATTGCATCAGTACAATTTTCCATAGGGAACACAGAAGCATACAGACTATTGTTATTTTCAGTCGGGGTCATAGGGAAAGTTTGTGTCTTGGGTTGACATTCCACTTCAGTAAAATTTTCAATAGGGAACATTTTAGCACATGGACCACTGTTATTTGCAACTGAAACCACTGGGATAGCTTGTGTCGCAGATTGGCATGCAGCATTAGGTTTCTGCCTCAGCGGAGGCCCACTAAACGACATGGTAGGCACTATGACGATATTAGGGCTTACATATTTTGAAAAGTGCGTATTTGGCATTTTATTTCTGCAACAAAAGAAACGTACATTAATCGACGATTTGTTAGGTAGAAGGTGGGTACTTTCTCAGCTTGCAGAATTATACTCTTTGTTACTTCTACGCACTTCCTTCTTATATCCATTAATGACCATAAAAATATGTCCGACACAATCGAATTTCATAAAACCTTCCTTTTTATTACTACTTTTGCAAATTTTTAACAACTTTCAAACTGTTGACGGCACTTGATAAAATTAAAACCTCGACTTTTTTATTAACTTTATCTACATTACATTTTTGAAAATACCAAAGCTTTTTGTTTTTGTTATACGTGCATATTACATACTTTTGTGAGGTCAGTAAAAGAAAATAACGCTGAGTTTTCGCGGTTTATCGCCATTTTCCAATTCGCAAATGAAATGAAAATTGAATGAGAACGATAGAAAAAACAAAAACAAGCGGCAGCTGAATTCTAAAATGACAAACACTGTCAAAAATTAATTTTTTTTCTAACGTGCGAAAAAAGATTATAAAATGGAGTCTACACTACACTACCGCGAACGAAGCTGCCTCCCCGAGCCCCGACCCGACATACACACACAAGACAAAGAAGTGTAGGTACGAAAATGTTTCGTTAGATCAAACGTTTATACCAAATAAAATAAAATTCCCTACCTACTTGAGTTGAACCTTCAATTTATGAGCAACTAGCTGTCCCGGCGAACTTCGAGTTCGTACCGCCTCCCTCAGAATTCATAAAAAAACCGTTCCATACTATTGTTTTTTTTTTTTAAATGTATTATTTTATTAGTTATTCTGCTATTGGGGGCAGGTACAAATTCAACAAATCAAAGGTCATAAAAATCGGTCCGGCAGTTCTTGGTTTAAAAATAAACCGACTTTGTTTTATTTCTATAGAAGATTTTAAAAAGCCTTGTTATTTTTCAAGCGTATGTATATGCGTATGTATCTATGTATGTCTTATTACACGGCTAGTTTATTTGTTCATATTTAATCACAACAAGATAATGGTTATTTTAATTTAATAGGTATAAACGTCCGAACGAACGTTACATCTTCGTAGGAGGTCTACTGGTGCAGGCGGACATGACGTTTTTTTAAGGACATGCTGTTCTGTTGCCTTTGCCTTGACCTAAGTGCCTTTTTTTAGAGCTTTTATCCAATGTTAAGCTAGTGACAAACGGCGACGGACGCATCTTGATATTGTGAGGTCAAACGCTGTCATTGGTCGATCCTTTCGTCAACTTCGCCAGCCCGTCAGGAAGACTCCGCCCTTTCCTGTTCCGAAACAGGCGTCCGGCCCGTGTGTCACCGGTATTGTGCCTAGTATGAGTGACAAACAATTTTTTCGCATACTTCGATTGAAAAGTAATTTTCGATCGATTTGCGATGTTGTTGTTTTGTGGCACTCACAATAAGCTCTCTGGCAGATTAGTATGTGCGAAAGGCAGGCATTCAGTCTAGCTAAGTTGCTGCCCTATGATCAGTGTTCAACTTAGGCAAACGTTGTTGATCACTTTGCAATAAAATTCACATTACATTTATAAGAATTCAATGCGTACGACTTACTACAATGAATTAAACGTAAACCATCCTTATGACAAGGCAACAAGAAGAAAAATGTAAGCAAGAGAAAATGGACGGTACAGTCCATCTGTCGTCTGTCTGCTTAAGGATGCCCCTAAATTAGCGACTCCACGCGTGTTGGTCTAAAAACGAATGACAACTCATTAAAATACGGTTGGCGGGCGGGCTGACGGAAGTGGACAAGGGATCTTCTAATAGCAGCAGGCGTTTGACGCCAAGGAAAACAGTGTGGGGGCAAAATAGAGCAATGCAATGTCAAGAGGAGTCTGCCCTCTGCTTAGCAAGTGCTTAATGCAAATATTTTATCGGAAATCGAACTCATGATGACAAAGTAGTAAGAGGCAAGTTCAAGCAAGGTAAAAAAGAATGGAATACGGACTACTGGTATGTCATTGCCCCTTAAGGCTGTGTCGCGTCAGCATGTTATGTGTAGGCTCTTTAAAAACTGTCATTTGAAAATAGGTATCTACCTAGTTTAAAAATTTTGATTCAACACTAGATTTATCATTACCGAATTATCTGCCTTAATAAAATGAGGTCATAGGTTTTGCGCATTTGCAAACCTGTCATATTACTAAATTGAAACCCATTTTGTGTTGAGAATATTATTGAGAATGGCTGAACCGAATCTGATGAGACTTTCTTACGAAAAGTACTTAGCTCAGTATAACTAAGAAGGAATTTTTAATAAAAATAATATAATATAATAAAAATTCTTAAAAAAGGTAGTAAATAGCAATCACGGGAAAAGGTAAGTAAAGTAATACAGCTAACTCAATAAAACATATAATCAAAGAAAACATTCATCTTCAAACAGAAATTATAACTCTTGATCTCACAGTGAGGTCAATCAATAGAAATTAACTTACACACCTAATATTTTTTAAGATATCTTTAGCTAAAGATTATTAAATAAAACTGGAATGGAGGCCCTAACACTTAGCCTATCTATATATATTTACATTAACAAAATAACAAAAAAAGTTTTAACTAGCTCTGCTAATTCTCATTACAGTCATACACTTATGAAATCATGTTGTCCTACAATTTTGAAAATCATTTTTCTATTTTTATAGAACTAGATTACTTGTAAACTTTTGTGTCCAACTGTGCTACATTTGGTTTGCAGTCGGTGGATTCAAATAATGGCAAAGTTTTCAAACTTTCCACTTTTGGCTCAAGTTTTTCACATTTCCTTTTGAACACTTTGTTTCGTTCTTTATGCTGCAGCATGTTTTTAGTAGTAATATTCCCTATGTTTGTTTTACATTCAATGTTATTGTTAACAATATATTTCAAAGGCTTTTTGGTGTAATATGGTGTTGAATCAGTTAAATCGATTGTAGGTACAGTGGTCGTAATAACAACATCATTATCTTCCTCATACTCTTCTATGCATCCAGAAGAAATATTGTCAGAACTAGCTATTGGGGAGTAGGCCATATCCAATTGAGGTTCAAGGACATAAGTTTCTAGAGAATGTATTGATTCATTTAACTTTAGAGTTTCTTCATCAGAAGATAGTTCTATGAAGTTTTGTGGAGTGCTTTCATACAGAGGTTTCTCAATGCACAATTCAGGTGTTACACACATTCTTCTTTCACGCTGAAAAAAAAAAACTACATTGAGTAAAATTATAAAGTAATATATTTTTTAAATACTTTATTTATTACAATGAATAAGTATGCACCAGAAAACACACCAACTATCATTGACTTAAAGTAAGAAATTAAAATTCTCAGGATACAAAGCATCTAGCAATGAATTTTTTGAATGAATGAATTATCTTGTACACACTTGTTCACACCATGTAATTTATTATTGTTTACGTCATACGATACTCACTTCCCTAGCTCTTATTATCAATGTATCTAGTTCATCATCAGAACAACGTGATAAGGTATCCGGGCTTATATCTTCATATGTTATATCACTAACAAAAGGTGATAGTGACACCGAGGAAAGACTAAGTGATGGATCTCTAACAACTTTTTTAGACTTTCTCTGTAACAATTAGATAATAATGTTAGATTTTAATCGGATTAACAGCATTTACTCATTAGCTCTGCAAAACTGAGACAAAAGAAATGTCACTGTTATGTATGGTCTTATGCAACCATTTAGGTGTGGACAAGATATAACTTAATAATAAAGTATCAAATTGTACAACCTTTTTGAGTTTTCGTTTACTAGACTTAGAGCTTGAACAGTTAATTGACTTGTCACTTGTTTTGTTATGACTTTTATGTTTTCTCTGTAAAATTGAAAATAAATGTTAATAGTAGGTAAATATTTAAAATAAAATATCACATATTTAGAATAGTCATCACAATGTTTATACTAACAGTACTTCTAGGTTTGTGTTTACAGCATCTATTTTTGTTACTTAGAATATCACTTATTGCAGATTGGCATATTGACCTAAAACATTTAGGTACTATCCTTTTTATTGATCTATCCTTACTTCTGTGCAACTTGTTTTGGTACCTATTTTCAAGCTTTTGTACTTTGTTGTCACATAGATTTGCATTTAAATTTATTACACATTTTATCCTTTGCTTTTCTACATGCACATTTTGTGTGATTAAAATACAATCCAGATCATCAACGTCACTTAAAGTCACCTCTCTTTCCTTTTTGTGAGATTTACTACTTGAGTTTTTGCCTTGTTTATTTGGCTTATCATCACAGTCGATGACGATTATATCTGGAGTTTCGACGTTTTTTGAATCAGTTTCCATGGTGTGGTTTCGCTGTTGATATAGTTATTTCAGAAGCACTTCAAACCACTTTTATTAAAACACTTTGCGCCTAAATACAGCCTAGAACAAAAAACAAAACAAATACCGACTTTCATGGATTTAATTTTATCACCCATCATGCCTATCGCAATCAAAACCAAGGAACTTTTAAACTGTCGGGTGCATCTTAGGTTTTAATTGAAGGTATTCCAGCTTAACGGTATGAGATAGTATTGAAATAAACTATACGTCTACCTTCAAACTTGTTGAAAACAATACAAAACAAAAATATCCGAAACGCGCGCTTTTCTTCAAATAATTTATTGTCAACAAATGTACTCTATGGTCATTTTGCAGTTTTGCACAGATTAGACAGAGTATGGTGAATGGTCATTTTGTGACAACTGACATTGACAGATCGCTTTTTTTCTGACCATCACTCACTCATCACATTGGCAGTGTGATTGGCAGAATCACTGCTCTACTTTTATAGCGGGATTGGTCCATAACTTAAAACAAAAAGTTCGAAACGGCTTGCGTTCGCAGAATTTAATAACTCGAATAGTAGTAATACAACCCAAACAAACAAACGCTAAACTAGGGAAAATTTATTATTATTAAGTTAAATATTTATCTAATTTTTTAATAATAATTGACGACCTCCGCAGCTCAGAGGCGAGCATACCGGACTCAGTGTCGCTATCTCTGAGGTTCCGGGTTCGATTCCCGGTCGGTCAATGTAGGAAAATAACTTTTCTATATTGTCTAGGTGTTGTAGTACCGTCGTTGTTTCTGATTTCTGTAACACCAGTGCTTAAGCTACTTATCATAGGATCAGAGCAATATATGTGATGTTCAATATTTACTTAGATTTATTTATTATTATTTATTTACGACGTCAGACCACGAGACTCGTTGTAAGAACTGTTCAAGGAAAGTAATAATTGTACTGAAAGATTATGAATACTCGCAAAAACCTGTACCCTAAAATTCCCTAAAAGTGACATGCATAATCATAATAATCGTCCAAAATACCTCAGTGCCTCAAGACGAAAGTCTACAACCAGTGTGTGTTACCAGTGATGACATATGGAACTGAAACGTGGCCTCTCACTATGGGTCTCATAAGAAAGCTCAAGGTCGCACAGCGTGCTTTGCAAAGGGCTATGCTCGCTGTTTCCTTGCGAGATCGAATCAGAAATTAGGAGATCCGTAAACGAACAAAAGTCGCTGACATAGCCCAACGGATTAGCAAGCTGAAGTGGCATTGGGCGGGGCACATAGCACGTAGAAGGCGAAGGCCACGGCCGAAGGGGCAGAAAGGTTCTAGAATGGAGGCCGCGTACCGGCAAGCGCAGCGTAGGACGTCCACTCACAAGGTGGTCAGACGACCTGGTAAGGGTCGCAGGAAGACGCTGGATGCAGGCCGCTTCCAACCGGCCAATCTGGAAGTCAATAGGGGAGGCCTATGTTCAGCAGTGGACTTCCTATGGCTGAAATGATGATGATGATTATGATGATAATCATAATACCCGAAAGAAAGATGCACTTGGCGTTCCAAATTTCAGACTACATGAAGTGGCTAATTCGTTAATGGAAAATGGATTCGCTTTTTTACAAACTACCACTGTCTATTGCTGTAACCTATGTATACATTTAAATCGCATATCAAGATGATTCTAATGAAATGGTTATTATTACACTGGTAATAATAGTCATCTATGTAGTCTATTATATAAAAATTAATCTCTATTTCCCTTGGTCATCGCATCACGCGTGAACAGATGTAACAATTTCGCTAATTCTTTTTTTGTTTTGTTAATTATTGTCAGGAAAAGGTTTTTTTAAAAGAAAAAAAATTGAGACAGTTGCGCAGAAAACCCTTTATAAATAAACTAAAGACCACGCAAACGAAGTCGCGGGCAGCAGCTAGTTAAATGATAAAAATGTATGGAATTAAATATTGCCGTTGCTTGCGATAGGTACATTTATCTTGTATTTAGTAAATTTTACTAAAAAAAATAAAACCGACTTCAAAACACTAAAATGCTAAAAATAATCCTAACACTTAAGTACCTACCTAATCAGTTATTTTTGGAGTCGGTGCCAGCCGATGAGAGATTCAATGTTTTTGTTTGCACCGATACCAAAATTAACTGATTAGGTACTCGTACTTAAGTGTTAGGATTATTTTTAGCATTTTAGTGTTTTGAAGTCAGATTTATTTTAATAAAATTTACTTATTTCATCTATTTTTTAGTGCGAAATCCTAATCTAACTGCTGAACCCTTAGGGGTGATTTTTATTTTGCAAACTTTTATCATAGCATCTTTGAAGTATAAGCTATTCAATAAAACAAAAATCATCAAAATCGGCTCATATTTGTCGGAGATAGGTAACAAGAACCACAACCAAAATATTATCTGGGTATATATTTGTTGATTTTCTCAAATAGTTCTAAATCAATTTCGATAAAATTTATATGGGAATTGGGACCACCTCTGCAGTATGATCTACCAAACAAAAAAAGAATCATTAAAATCGATTCAAAATTAGAGTCGGAGTAATCGCGTAACATACATACAAAAAAAAAACATACAGTCGAATTGAGAACCTCCTCCTTTTTTGAAGTCGGTTGAAAAGAGGCTGACAATAGTGTCCGAGTTTCTTGCGTTGCTTCTTTTCGGCGCTAGCCCACAATATTGTCCCGAAGCAGCGGTAGTGTAATAAATACATCCATACAATGGGACATGTAAAAGAGCTTAATTTGTTTTGCAGAAATTAATTTTATTATAGGCTATAGTCAAGATAATACGGAATTGTAGATGTAATTCTGTTTTGTTCGTACTTTTGAACTTGAGTACTTAGAAACACCAGTAAGTATGTTTATCCGTTATCTAGTCGCCATAGTACAAGCTTTGCTTAGTTTGGGGCTAGATAATTGGTGTGATTGTGAAAACAATTTATTTATTTAATTTTTATTTCGTTTTAGTGTTCCCGTGGGATAATTAGGTATTTACACTACTCGATAGCGTTTATTCTAAGTGAGGAGGAGAAAATAGTTATTACTGACTTAGATATTTGATAAGTAATAACTATTAAAGATGGGAAATGTGGGAGACATTAGTACCGTACGGAGCGTACGCACTAAACACCTAGATAGGCTCTTAGTAAAACAAGGGGGGTGACCTGCCTACCCCCGCCCCTGGGTGAAAGTTTAATTTTGGGTAATTAATTAATAAAGCCGCTAGTTAAATAATAGTCTTACCTTAAGTACCATAAACGAAGCACAGTCTAAATATCCATGGTCTGCCAATTATAATTTCACTTTTTACATTAATTAAATAGGAACCTAATTAAGCCATAGCTCAAATAGTTAAAATTATGGTGATAAAGTCACGAAAGATACTGAATGTTATAGCGTTTATTGCATACATATTTTAGTTATAATAACTACTACGCAGAAATTTGATATTGGGAGTCATGCATTTTCGTAATCATTCGCATTCGTTACAAAATGCAGCCGTCGCAAATTGACACCTAATGAACTGTAAAGATTGACTATTTACATATTTGTGTGACCAATAAGTATTTTCAAAAACTGACTACAAAGGAAACTGTAACTACAAAGGAAGGTACACAGACTTGACGTCGCCATCTCTAAAGTCCCGGGTTCGATTCTCGGTCGGGTCGATGTAGAAAAATAACTTTTCTTTGTTGTCTCGGGTTTCTGATATCTATAACACAGTGCCTTTAGCTTACATTCGGACCAGAGAAATATAAGTGAAGTTGTCCAAGATTTAAGTATTTATTACATATTTATTTATTTACTTATTCAATTAACAGCTTCAAATTTACTTATTACAAGACCTTCATTGATGTTAAACTCTACGTGTTAATTATGCGCCAAGTGCAAAAATGTTAAATTAAAAAGTACCTACAATTAAAAATCAATACCTTTTAAACAAGGAACCCTAAAAATGCGGACTGATCCGTGGGCAGTCCTCTATGTAATAGTTGTGCGCTAATGTAGGTAATGATCGCGGATTGCCGTCAGTAAAATGCTATGTGCCTCTTAATAATAAGTTGATGCCGAATCGATTTTGATTAAGTAGGGTAACTATTTTCAAAATTAATTTGAACCGTACTGTCTGCATATAAAGTTTCAAATAAAAATTAAAAGCACCAGGTACTTAAGCATTCACTTACGTTGCAATGTCTAGGTATCCACCGAGTTGTAGCGTATCCATTGCTTGTTGTTTTACATGGCACTTTCACTCAAAATGAATAAAGCGGCGGTGGACGTCGTTGTAATAGTTGCGTCCAAATATGTGTTTTAGAAAGTAAAAATTTAATGTAGCTCGACTCGACACATCACGATGACTGTAAGGTCAGTATTAAAACAAATTATACTCGGTTGTGCACGCCGATTTGCCCCTAAGTATTTCCACGTGTGACAGTAATAACTAAAATCGATACATAAAAAGTTAGTTGTGCAGTTTTTTGGGCAAAGGATCCTTTCCAACACTTAACAATCTGTGAACTGTAAGTTTTTGTCGACGTTCGTCAAGTTTTTATCTCGCTGCCACACAATGTTGTCGACATATGGACCGCTCGGCGATAAATAGCTTCTAAGTAAATGCTCTGTTCCAGTCGAAGTTAGTAAGTGAGAGAAAGAAAGCTAGAGCAATAACAAGACGGAAATATGAATAGCCCTTAGCTAATGCTTTTTGTGCATTATTTATCGCCTCATTGTTTTCTTTCTGAGGTCTTTCGTCAGCTGTGACATTTAACATACACACATATTTCTTTGAGACATGAGTTTTTGTTTTAAAAAATACGACCATTTTGTCAGGTCAGAATAACGCGTTGCATAGTGGCGCGATTATAAGTTGGACTGTTGAATATGTGTGCGCGTACGATTCCGGGTCGAGTCAATTTAGAACACGAACTATACTAAATTGCCTGGGTTCTGGTCCTGGGAGTCGCTCCCGGCAACGTTTTCGGGATCTCATAACTCGTAAACACAAGGTACCTATGACGACAATTGATGGTGTGTCGTCTAGTCGCATATATATTTTATTAGTGCTTACCTAACTGGATTTTTGCGCTTTATTTTTATGAGTTCGTATTTTAACATTCTGCTAGGAAAATTAATGAAAAAAAAAACCCTTATATCTTATAATTAAGTCACAGGAAAGTAGGGTTACCAGATCAAGAAATCGATAGTCCGGAAAAAAGGCTTGATTTCCATTGAAAAATCCTGAGATTTCGTTACTATTTGACAACGTACATAACAATTTTAAAAAGTCGCCATATTATCGTCTTTATACTCCCCTCCAATAATTTAATTTAGATGACATTGTATTTGAATATTATTATTTTAATTTGATATTTTTAAATAATTTTATATTAATTTTATAAAACATTCGTATGCCTTTAAGGTAGATCATATTGGGCCCCTTTTGATTGTTACAACTGAATTCATTTCATCTCCTGCGAACCGCCCCTCGCCCCAAAATATGTTTTGATTGTGCAATTATTACCAATACTAAATGAAGATTATTCTTAGTTTGTTTAACTTTTTATTAGAGATATTTAAAATGTAAGCTAATATTATATATAAAATTCCTGAGATTTCATGAGTTTTGTAAAATCCGGCCGCAGTCCTGAGAAAAGTCCAAAAATCCTAAAATATCAGGACAAACCCTACAGGAAAGGAAGTTGTAGGAAGGACTCATATGGATGTATGGCAGGCCGATATGGATCGTTTACGATAATCAACTAAGGCTGGGAGTTTTTAGCAGTAGGTAGTACTTAACAGTGATGATAACGTGGACATATGATATGGATAACAACATGGATAACACATAGGTACCCTAAAAATAGCAAATTTCTCTTAATATGATTTGTTCGACAAAACTTTCCGCTATTTTTTATTTGTAACTGTACTGTTTTTGTATGGGCGAGAGTTGACAGGACTTTTATTTTATATTATATGTAGGTAAGTTAAAAATCACTAACAAGTTTCGGAGTTACTAGTACTTCTTTTCATTTGGAGCTATAAAGTTACAATTAATATTAATTACACAAGTCTACTCCCTTGGATCTGTGAAAAATCTAACTTCTAAGTTCGGATATGCCGCATATAAAAACTAGGGTACTTCGCTTTGATTCTGACAAGAACCAATATCTTATAGTATATAGTATAGGCTATTCGCTGTGTGCGCGATGACAGCGCCCCTAGTGACCAAAATTATTGTGGACTAAGATCTCTCTCAAATTATGGCACCTGGATGGTTTGAGAATGATTTTCGGATTGTTTTTGTTCGAAATTAGATGAAAATATCTCAAAAGTTTGTGCATATTATATTATAAGTATAATATTATAATAACTGATTTTCTTACTTGAACTAAATTATAAATGTTTTAATACGTACGGGATTTGAATCATACAACATGATATAACTTTCTAAAACAAAGTGCAAAGGTGCAAAAAAGGAAAGAATTAGTATTAGCACAGCATGTGAGAAACGTTAAAGAGCTTAGAACCAACGGACAAAGCTACTTAATAAGAGCCTATGATCATAACACAAACGTCTGTGACACAAACCCCCTACAAACTTTTTTCTTTTCACAGCAGCTATCTATCTTGATGTTGGAAACGAATAAAACATGCACGAACTGGTTTTCCCATTGTTTAATGTGTGTGTACACTACACTTTATTACACAGCACGTACTGTGACCCATATCGTGAATTTTAACGTTTTTACTTTAAAATACTTAATTTCGTTAGTATGGAATTCTATGGAAATATAGCAATTTGACACAGACAGTCCGGAGTTATTTCACATTTCTGCCAACTAACGTGCTGCGATCGATTTGACGTCCCCCACCACCCACTTTGCACATAGCGAATAGCACAAGTAAAGTAAAAAGTCCGGACACCGTAAATTTTTACTGCGGTAAACTTCGGACTCGATTCCCGATATGGACGAACCTACGAGATTGTACGGAACCCTTGTTGCGCGTCCGCCTTGCACTTGGTCGGTTTTTTATTATTATTTGTACATACATAATGACGACCATCAGCCATGAGGTACAATAAGGTGTTCAGCGGTGGACGTATAGTAGTCGTGTTTGAACACACATCTCCTCCTACTCTTCTATCTGCTTTGGTATAAAAAATAAACCCAAAGGCTCATGAAAATAATGTTTTTCATCTAACTAATATCTTTGTTTCAGCCAAAAACAGTCCAAAGCACTCTCGCCAAGCAGCCGTCAGCAGCATCAGCTCCAGACGCTGGCCAACTGAACGAACAGATCACTAAACAGGGCGACCTGGTCAGGTCTCTGAAGACCGCTAAGGCTGAGAAGGCCAAGGTCGACGAGGCCGTAAAGGCCTTGTTGGAGCTTAAGGCCAAATACAAGGTTGCAACTGGACAGGTAATTACGAATATTATTTTTAGTACGATTTTAATTAGTCAAAAAAATACTACGAGATGCGTTTGTTGCTTGCCAAACTCAGCATAAATACAGTACAAAAATAATTTTGTAAAAAATAATGATCGGACCCTTTCTAACCGTGCAAACAAGATAGAAAAGCGACGTTGCCAGTTTGCGCATTGAACCTACGCTAGTTAGGCACTATTCCGCGTTACGATTACGTTACGATTTTTGGTTTTGAACAGGCGGTTAGTTTTTTATTTTTTTAATAAATTGTTTTCACAATCACACCAATTATCTAGCCCCAAACTAAGCAATGCATGTACTATGGCAACTAGATAACGGATAAACATACTTATATAAAATTTATAAACATCCATGACTTAGGTACAAATGCTCGTGTTCATTACACAAACATTTTTCCCTTGCGGGATTCGAATCCGCTACCGGCTTTGTAGTCCAGAGCGCGAACCACTATACCAGACGGTCGTCGTTTTTTTTTTGTTTTTTATTTTGAATTTTATGTTTTTTTTTGTAAAATTATAGCTGAAGGGAACGCCCTTCGTTATTTTATGTACTGTATATTACAAGAAAAGAAACGATAAATATTTTTGACTGCGTGACAGATTTAGTTTAAGAATGCCAAACTTTAAAGAGGCTATCTGCCACTTTTTTGACAGCTAATTATATGGATTATCTGTCAAAACAAGTGCCAGATAGGTTATCTGGAACTTATCAGCAAGTGGTGCAAGAGGCCCTAAATCTAATGCATTTATAGACTTCTTTTTACGAAGTTATTGTATTTAAACCGCCCTAGCATAATTAAAAACTATCCAATTTGATTGACGCAGCAAATCGCCTAGAACTCAGCGGGTCCTGGGTTCGATTTCCAGTTTAAATCAATAAAGAAACCATTTTTTTTAAAATTGTCTCGTGTCTGGGCTGCCCCTGAAAAAATTCATTGCCCTCGTAATTATAATCGTAATTCCTTACTTCGAGTCTAAAATTAGTGTGTTGTCTGTTGATTTTTTTTAAATAGTCTTTTATCTCCGCCAGGAGTGGAAACCAGGCGCGACCCCTGCTCCCCCCAAGGCGTCGCCGGCAGCTGGCGACGCTACATCATTAGACCAAGAAATAGCCAAACAAGGTGACCTGGTCCGGTCACTGAAGACCGCCAAAGCTGAGAAACCCAAGGTTGACGAAGCTGTCAAAACCTTGTTGGAGCTAAAGTCCAAATACAAGACTGCAACAGGGCAGGTCAGTGAGTCAACATTATGTCAAATAGTCCTTTAATATATTACGACGACCTCCGTAGCCGAGAGGCGAGTATACCGGACTTGGTGTCGCTATCTCTAAGGTCCAGGGTTCGATTCCCGGTCGGTCAATATAGAAAAATAACTTTTCTATATTGTCTCGGTTCTGGGTGTTGTAGTACCGTCGTTGTTTCTGATTTCTGTAACAAGTGCTTAGGCTACTTATCATAGTATCAGAGCAATGTATGTGATGTTGTCTGATTTCTTTTTTTTTCTAATTTCTGTTGCACCGATACTCGTTCTTTTCAACCGACTTCAAAAAAGGAGGAGGTTCTCAATTCGACTGGTTTTTTTTTGTATGTTTGTCACGTGATTACTCCGCCAATTATGAATCGATTTTAATGATTCTTTTTTTGTTTGGTAGATCATACTTCAGAGGTGGTCCCATATAAATTTTATTTTAAATGATGATTTTAGGATTTTATCATCGTTTCCTACATATTAATAGTATCTAAACTCAAGCTCAAAAGAAACTTTCTTAAGTATGACAATTAATTCGACGGGCTAGAAAACAATGCTAAATTTATAAATAGTATATTCTAATATACAGGGTGTAACGAAAAGGTGAAATAAAACTTTAAGGGGTTATTCTACGGCTAAATTACATCAACTTTTTCTATGGGACCAACATCGAAATCGCAAAAAAAAAACACTTTCCCACACTAAAACGCGACCAGCTGGCATCAGTTTGTATGGAAACGTCAATAATTTTTTTTGAGATTTTGATGTTGGTCCCATAGAAAAAGTTGATGTAATTTAGCCGTAGAATAACCCCTTAAAGTTTTATTTCACCTTTTTGTTACATCCTGTATAGTATATTATAATATATTATATTCTAAATAGTGTTTTAAGCAAATAAATTTATTCTATTCTCATCATCATCATCTATACGGTCAATCCCGGTTGCGTCCAAAGCCATTGCTTTGGAGCCCAGGGTCCGCTTTCCTTGATTTGCTCCTCCACTTCGCGCGGTCTTGAGCGTCTCTAGTTGTGAGATCATTGGCACGCATGTCAGCCCTCACAACGTCAAGCCAGCATTTCTTGGGTCTACCCCTTTTGCCAGGACCTGGCGGTGGCGGCATGGCCAGACATTTGTTTCCTACGTAGCTTGCCGGTTTCCACAAAACATGGCCGTACCAGCGTAGGCGACTCTCCTGCAGTTTGTCTGCAATATCACGGACACGAAGGCTACCGCGGATGCGCGAGTTCCTCACGCGGTCCTTACGCGTGACTCCGCACATCCACCGCAGCATATTAAATTAATATTAAATTTATTCTATTCTATTCTATTCTATCCTATTATAACTAGATGAAAAGGTTATGTAAACAAAGCGCTGTCATTAAACTTTCTTTAAATAGGAAATTATTAAGATTTCGATAATGTATTTCAGACAACATCACATACATTGCTGATCCTAAGGTAAGTAGCTAAAGCAGTTGTGTTATAGAAATTAGAAACAACGACGGTACCACAACACCCAGACCCGTCCGAGTCAAAATAAAAAATATCGTTTTCTACATCGACCCGACCGGCAATCGATAATCGAACCTGGGACTTCAAAGAGGAAACGCCAAATAGCTACGGAGGTCGCCAGTTATTTTATAATTTCTCAATTCACATGTCTCTATTACTAATAAATGATTGAAGGAGACAAACCTATACGAAATGACAGCTTTGTTTACATTGACTTATAAATTGTTTACGTAAATTCTTCATCGATAGGAGCGGCCCAACCCAAGTGTGCGGCTGCTACTTGCAAGAAGCATGTGTATCATAGACGTGTTATAATGAAGATGCTTATTTTGATAATAGCCTGCTATTTTAAATTTGCTAGTTAACGTTGGTTTGAAAACAAAAGCGAATAAAAAACGTATTTTAAAAGCATTGGAATTCCAATTCGGACTCGAAATTTTAAGAATCCTCTGAAATTTCCCAAGAGTTGGTTTACGATTCTTAGGATTTCGTACGCGTATTGGATAAATACATCCTGTGTTATCTTTCTTCGATTGTCAGGAGGCTTTAATATCCAACTAAACTTAATTTATAGGATTGGAAGCCCGGGGCGACTCCTGCGCAGACAACAGCGTCTCCCAAGCCAGCTGGTGACGCGTCATTAGACCAGGAGATCACAAAACAAGGTGACCTGGTCCGATCGCTCAAGGCCGCCAAGGCAGAAAAGTCCAAAGTCGACGTAGCTGTGAAAACCTTGTTGGAGCTTAAGGCTAAATACAAGGCTGCAACAGGGCAGGTCAGTAAATCAGTAATTAATTGTCATATTCGATAATATTGACACATCATTGTGTCATCGTGACAGTTGTCTGGTGTTGCCGGGACGCCTTAGGTAATGTGCTAAGAAACTGAAAACGCAATAAGTTGTAAAAAGAAAAACTGTGAAAACATCTAATCAACAATTAAAATAAACTGGACAGATCCATCCATTATTAAGTTCCTAACTTGTTAATACATAAATAAAGTCATAATAGTCTTGAAGTAAGGAATTGACGTCCTGTGATACGAGGATTAATAATTCCTCACATTTGTTTCCAACCCGTTGCGTTCAAGGTAAATCACTGCATTAATACTACTACTACTCGTTTCCACTGCTATTTCTGCTCGTCTTGACTATCCTATCCAAAACATGGGATAAGAATAGTAACAAGCTAAATAAATACCAGGTACAACTAGCGGCACCGATCTTGAGCGCAGAGCGAAAGATGCGCAGAAGACTATTACGATTACGTTATAGGCTATTCGTGCAAAGCGTCTGAACTGCCGGCCGGGATTGGTAATTGGTTGCTGGCTAAACGCACACGCGTCTTTGATAAGATTATCGTCTCGTAAGATGCGCAAAGCGACCCCACTCATTTCTCCAGCGCTCAAGATCCATGCCGGGGATTGTATTATATGTAATTTGATGTTTTTACAAATTCTACTAACATAGTTTATAAGAAAAAATGATCTTAAAACATCAAATAACAAAATTTTGGAGGAGAAATCTGAAATATTTGATTAATGTTATTATTACTACGCCAATTAGATTGTCAATAATAGTCTAAATTTGTGTTCTAAGGACTGGAAGCCTGGTGCATCTTCCGCGCCGGCTGCGACTGCGCCCGCGCCGGCCGCAAACGCGACTGACCTTGACGAACAGATCACCAAACAAGGTGACCTGGTCAGATCGGTCAAGGCCGCCAAGGCTGAGAAGGCCAAGGTAGACGAGGCCGTGAAGACCTTGTTGGAATTGAAGGCCAAATACAAGGCCGCAACAGGGCAGGTTTGTAATATTTATTTTTTTATGAATAAAATACAGCAGTTTATTAAAAATAATGGCTTTGTTTAAAATCATGTGACGTCATAATTAGTGATGTGAACTAAGATTGAAAAAAGTAGAGATCAATTACACAAGGTTAGTCTATTTTAATGTTACTAATTTAATATTTCAATATTAATATTATTTAAATATTTAGTAGTACAAAAAAAAAGTTATTTATTACATTAGATAAAATGTGCTAGCTGTACGTATTAGTAGTTATAATATTATCTGTATTCATATTTATTTCATCTTTATGTATTATCATTTAGAATAAAATATATCATCATCATCATTTCAGCCATAGGACGTCCACTGCTGAACATAGGCCTCCCCCATTGACTTCCAGATTGGCCGGTTGGAAGCGGCCTGCATCCAGCGTCTTCCTGCGACCTTTACCAGGTCGTCTGACCACCTTGTGAGTGGACGTCCTACGCTGCGCTTGCCGGTACGCGGCCTCCATTCTAGAACCTTTCTGCCCCATCGGCCATCAGTTCTACGTGCTATGTGCCCCGCCCACTGCCACTTCAGCTTGCTAATCCGTTGGGCTATGTCAGCGACTTTTGTTCGTTTACGGATCTCTTCATTTCTGATTCGATCTCGCAATAAAATATAAGTTAACCCAAAATTATCAGTGCATTATTATAGTATAGACAACAGCACGTCAACCTATCACAAAACGTCAAATTTTCTCAATTGAAATTGATCTCTAAGCGTTGGACATAAAGTTAAAAATCAATTAATTGACCTTTAACTTTATGGGTAGGTTGACCTACCGTTGTACCTACATTAACGTCTACATTAGCTTTAGTAAGTATAACTAGAAAAATATATAATTAACCTGTTAATAATGTGCATAGTAAAATATTATGCTAAATTCGTTATCAATTTATCAATACGAGTAATAAAACATACAACATGGGTTATTAGCATATTATCATTGTAGACGGAAATCTTATCGGTGTGAAATATTCATTCAAAACGAATACACAGCACTACCAATACTGTCCACGTATAAGCTATGTGGCGAGAGGAACAACTGAGCAAATATGTAATACGTTTTATGTTCAGTCAGTGACATGAGATTGCGTTTCTTTTGATCAGTTTTATAAATTTTTATTGTGATAAACTTTAACTGTAAAAGGGTATGTTTAGTGTGAAATATTGTGAGAATATTCATTTTTAAAATGCGCTAATGGTTAATTATCTATGTGATGTGATGTTAAACATTAAACATTTTATCTTTACTCATAATAAAACAGAAACACGTTAGTATAAGTGGCATATTGCCAAAATTGCACAAATACATAATTTTAAAAATGTTTGTAATTTTTTGAGTTATTATATTTCAAAATAAGCAATTATGTAGCTTAAGTTGTTTAGATATTGGAAACATAAACATAGTTTTCCTTTCTTTTCAACCGACTTCAAAAAAGGAGGAGGTTCTCAATTCGTCGGTATCCTTTTTTTTTTTTATGTATGTTCAGCGATCATTCGTTACTGCGTTGACCGATTTCGATAATTTTTGTTTGAAAGGTAATACTTTCAGAATGGTCCCATATAAATTTGGTTAAATTCTGATGATGGGATCTATAAGAAAATCATCAAACATTGCATAAACTCCGTACCACGCCAACTGATTTTAGTATCCATCTTACCTATATCTCTGCCAAATGTAGACCGATTTTGATGATTCTTTTTTTAATGAATAGCTTATACTTCAAAGATACTATAATAAAATTTTTCGGAAAAAATTTCACCCCTAAGGGTGGAAAAATAGGAAATGAAATCGGTGTTCAGCAGTTAAATTTATGTTTGCACTCGTAAGATTTGTTTTGATTACGATTTATCACTAAAATGGATGAAATAAGTTAATTTTATAAAAAAAATAAAAACTTCAAAAAACTAAAACGCTTAAAATAATCTTAACACTTAAGTACCTAATCAGTTACTTTTGGAGTCGGTGCCAGTCATTGAGAGACCAATGTTTTCGTTTGCACCGACTCTAAAAGTAACTGATTAGGTACTTAAGTGTTAAGATTATTTTTAGCGTTTTAGTTTTTTGAAGTCGGTTTTTATTTTTTTTATAATTACGATTACCTTTCTGAAAAAAATCTAAAAAATATTATATTAATTTTGTTTGAAGTTGATTGACCCCATAGTATAATAAAATAAATAGTAAATGTTGTTGTACACCAGCAACTGATTAGATGGGTTAAGGCATTGTTCCATTATTATTTTGTTCACCCTATATCATTGTTTAAGTCGATGGGAACAGGTATTAAAATTATTTAACTCAATTTTTTTTTCACCACCAAAATTATTAATTCATTTTCATGACGACCCCCGAAACCGAGGGTCGAGCATGCCTGACGTCGTCAACATGTTGATTATCCGAGTACCCGGGTAAATGAAAAAACGATATCTTCTATTTTTTCGGGTCTGGTGGTTTGGTACCGTCGTTATTTCTGATTTCTCAAGTGCTTTGGTTACCTTAATTAAGCAATGTATGTGATGGTGTCCAATATTTATAATTATGTATGTTATAATTTTAAGAATAAATATAGCTCATAGCCGTTAAAGCCTTTGATAGCTATCAAAGGCTATAGATTACAATCGGTATAAGGTCTACACCCACACCCATAAGCAACATCTCTTTCTATTCCCAGGACTGGAAACCAGGCGCTGGCCCAGGCCCTCAGCAACCCAAGACGATCGCTAACGTCAACGAGACCAACGATATATCTTCGCAGATTGCTGCCCAGGGCGAGAAAGTGAGAAAACTAAAATCTGAAAAGGCGAATAAGGCTACTGTTGACGCTGAGGTAAGAGACTCTTAAATAAATATTCATTAACATATTTTGTTGTCATCATTATCATCATCATTTCAGACAGGACGTCCATTGCTAAACAAAGGCCTCCCCCAATAACTTATCATCGAGTATCTCTTATGACACGCCTCCTGTTGGCGGTGGGGAAGTGTTTCTTAACGGCCGTCCCCACACGGCAATTTTTTCGTGATGACGGTAATTCTGTAAATTTTTCGTTAAGGAAATTGACAACTGGTAAACCACGTGACACTAATATTTCAATCATATAGTGTCACGTGGTTTTCGTTGGAAAATTTGCTATTGAAGAGGAGACGTGTTTTTAAAGCATTTTAAACAGTGGACCTCTTGACATTGTGGGGACAAATGCTGCCATTAGACGATCCTTCTGTCTATTTCCAAAAAAAGAAGCGAAGAATCGACAGAAATCAGAAATCAGAAATATTTATTTGCTTTTAACATAGTTTTACAAGATGTTTTACAAATGATATGTCCACATGTTTGACCTAATTAGTCATGCAAATATAAAAAGTTGATATTTAATGTACATAATTATAAAAAAATACAGCAATATTAAAGAACTTCAATGTCAAAAGGATTATCATTATCGAGGAATTAATATTATATTATGATTAAAATATGTCAAGAAAAAACTATATAATAATTAATTATTTGTCATCAAAATATTCTTGTATTGAGTAATAGCATTTATTTAGAAGCCAGGCATGCAACTGTTTTTTAAACATAACTATAGGCAAATGTTTGAAAAATTCAGGCAACTTATTATATGTTTTAATAGCCATAGACGGTCAAAGCAATGTCAAGAGGAGGCCAGACTCCATTTGTCAGACCCATTAGAATTCTAATTCTATTTGAATTACGAAATCGGAACATTAGGTACACACAGGAACACTAGGTACCTAAAATCACAATTTTTGTAAATTTATTCCGTAAATTCTGCCCACTCTTTTTTCGATTTCTACTACGAGTAGTAAAAAGTAAACACTAAACATATTGTTGACTTGATTCGGTTGACACACTTTTCCCGTTGATTCACTACCGGTTTTAGGTAAATTTTATCAAAAACAGTTATAAGATTACAATTTAATAGCAATACTTAACTCAAGAGTGATTCTGAGCAATTAAAATTAATTTTAAACCCCCTGTTCATTAAAAATGTTTCTTCAAACAGGTGAAAACCTTACTGGCGTTGAAAGCCCAGTACAAAGAAGCTACCGGATCCGATTGGTCGCCAAACGCGGCGCCGGCTAACAAAGCCAAACCACAGGTAAGTTTTGTAATCAATATAAATAAACAATAATTAAAGCGTGTCTGTGTGTTTGTCCTCTATGCACTCCCAAACTATTCATCCGATTATGATGAAACTTTGGTGAATTGTGCGCACGCCGGGAAAGGTTAAGACGACGCGAACGAAGTCGCGAGCAGCAGCTGTATTGAATAAATATGCGCCAGACCACAAACTATTTGTCAATTCTCGAATGCCTTATATGAGCATTTGCCATTGGTACCTACTTGAGTCGTGGACATTTGTAAGTATTTTATCCGTTATCTAGTCGCCAATCTAGAAGCTTTGCTTAGTTTCAGGCTAATTTGGTGTGATTGTTGGAAGAATTTAATATTTTATCGTGAGGGTAACACTGGATGTGGTCCAGAAATGGTCTAGGTTCCGAGAGGCCCAATGGCAAAAATGTAAAATCCGGACTTATCGCAACCATAGCCAAAACGTAGGTAGGTACCGTAGATTACTACCGATTTAATCCATATTTTTTTAGTTTTCTAAAATAATAAGAAAGTTGAGCAGAAAATCTTTAATATTTAAACTAAAGTCCACGCGAACAGCTAGTTTTATAATACATATTATATTATCACCCTCATACAGCACTATCAAATCTTAATAATATCCATCCTATTTAAATAAAGTTTAATGACATTTTGTTTAAATAAATTCTTCATCCATCTCGACCCAAATACAGGGTTACATTGCAAAGGGGTGCCAAATCTTCAGGACTGGCTGAGAATCAGTAACTTAATCGAACTATGCAAAGAACAAAACATTATTTTTTCACATTTAATGATTCCTATCCGCTGTTAAAAATCATTCGCGTGGATAATTTAACTCATTCATGAAAAAATTGTACCGTGCAAATGTGCACTGGGTCCTTGTTGGCTCGTCGTATCTACGCCTCTCATAAATGGCCGCGCGGCTTTCGTAGTCTCGTTATTGACTTTATTTTCGGAAAAATAATTTTTTTTACGATTATTAAAAATAATAACGATTAAGACGCTTCTTTATAATGTTCCCTAAATCTTATTTTTTAAATTTGGCACCACTTTGCAATGTAAATCTGTATAGGAACAAGATAAAACACTAGGAAGAAAGAAAGTGAGTCAAATATTGACTTCTTATTTTATTTACGTTTAGGAAACTAAGTCAGCCTCTCCACTAGCCACGATGAACGGCAGAGCGGCGGAACTGGCGGCCGAAGTCGCGAAGCAGGGCGACCTCGTCAGGGACCTCAAGGCGAAGAAGGCTGATAAGGTAGCACTATGTAAACCTACTTGTTACCTACTTGTTGGAACATTACTGGTTATTTTTAGGCACGTTATTTCCATTTCCACGGCAGGCACGTTATTTGCATGTATCAAGTATCATATTTAAGTTATGTATATTTTATAGAATAGAAATAGAAAATGTTTATTTGACACACATAAAAGAAAATAACATAACAATACTATAAAGGGTATCTGATTGTCAAAATGGTTGCCGTTTAGCATTTGTTTTGACAGTCACGGACTTGTCACGACCAGATTATCCTTCATTTTATGGACACCCTGTATATTTTTATGTTTTCTTTTTGTATTGTAATATACAGGGTTATTTGTAAAACATCAACAACCTCCTAGGGGCTGATTCTGGTGTTCAAATAAAACAACTTTTTCTATGGGACCAACATTGAAATCTAAAAAAAAGTTTTCACTGCTCCATACAAACTGATGTCATGATGTCAGCTGGTTGGTGGCGTAATTTTTTTTTTTGTGGTGTCTATGTTGGTCCTATAGAAAAAGTAGTTGTATTTGAGCACCAGAATCAGCCTCTAGGAGGTTGTTGAGGTTTTACAAATCAGCCTGTATATACTGTATAATTATACTATTACTATATATTGTATATGTACTATATATATTGATAGTATGTGTGTTTGTAAAAAATGTTATAAAACTGTAACTGGCTCACTCCACGCTTTGGCTATAAGCTGTTAGTGGAGTGTGCAATTGAATTTAAATAAAATAAAATAGGGTGAAATTTTATTAGTGTATAATACTTAAGAGTTTGTATTATGTATATTCATCATAACAAACAACTGCCCAAGCAACCAACCAGTAACCTATCTCAATCTAATTTAGTTACTGTATGGAAACTATTTCTTAATATGAACGCGGGCGGCAAACGTAAGTCAACAAAATTAAGTTGAGATAGGTTACTAGTTTTTTGGGCACAGTTGCTAGTTATCATGAGGATAGGCAAACCCTTAAGTATCTTACACTAATAAAAATTCAACCTGTATATACATGTGAATTCTCCACAGGCCACAGTAGACGTGGAAGTGAAGAAACTTCTCGAACTAAAAGCGCAGTACCAAACAGAGACGGGATCTGCGTACGCGGCGCCCGCGCAACCGCGCGAGACCAAGCCCAAAGAGAAGAAGCCGAAAGACGCCAAGCCCAAGGACGCCAAGAAGGAAGGAAAGCCGAAAGAACAGGTATGTTATCCAGAAAATAAATAGTGGTACACGGCCGTTGGTTTTAAAACCTTTATTATCCTTTCGCGTTACTTACCAGTGTTAGACCGGAAAATCAATGGAAAAAGGAAAAAATTTTAATGGCACGCGAAGGTTTTTGGGTGTGAAAAAGCTTAACGAAGCCTTAAACCAAGAATTCTGTACATCAAATCAAAACAAAAGTTGAATGCAAAAAATAATTGCTAGGAAATGACTTTTATTTTTGGGTATAAAAAAAATTACTAATATCTATCCCGCAATGTACAGTCCTCACGCAACAGACTATGCCCTACGTACGTGTGTGAGTAAGCGCTACATATGCACACGCGTATGCACACTTGAAGGACAACGTAGGTAGTTGTGTGCGTGCACGCGATTCATTGCGGGTTGTGTTCGCTTTTTTAGGGTTCCGTACCTCAAAAGGAAAAAACGGAACCCTTATAGGATCACTTTGTTGTCCGTCTGTCCGTCCGTCCGTCCGTCTGTCAAGACCCTTTTTCTCAGGAACGCGTGGAGGTATGAAGCTGAAATTTATATCAATTACTCAGGTCTACTGTCCCTTGAAGCTGTGAAAAAATCAAACTTCTAAGCCAACGCAATCAAAAGATACAGCCGTTTATGCCGCAAATTTTCGACACTTGCAAGGGAATCAAAACCTACAGGGTGCTTCCCGTGAACTCAGAATCTTGAAATTTGGTACGAAGCAACGTCTTATAGCATAGATAAAGGAAAAATTACGAAAACCATAAATTTTTAGTTACATCACATAATATATATTTTTTTAATAATTTTAACCTTACTACCCATTTCCTCATAAACGCGTAGAGGTATTAAATTGAAATTCATACCAAATACTCAGGTCTATAATACCTTTAAGCTGTAACAAAATCAAACTTCTATGTCAACGCAATCAAAAGAAACAGCAATTTAAGCTGCATATTTTGAAACTCGCAAGTACTCGCAAGGGAATCAAAACCTAAAGGGTACTTCAAGTCGACCTAGAATCTTGAAATTTGGCATGAAGCAACGTTTTATAGCACACATAAAGGAAAAATTCCGAAAACCTTAAATTTTTAGTTACATTACAAAATATATATTTTTTAATAAATATAAACTTGTTAAATAATAACTTGTCGAACTTTGTAAACCTTGCAGGTTTGTACGAAACCCTCGGTGCGCGAGTCCGACTCGCACTTGGCCGGTTTTTTTTAATGAAAAATGCCCTGAAAATGTTTACTATGTTTCTTTGTTTTTTTTTAGTTCAAACAAACAGAAGTAATTTTTGTAAAATCTTAAAAGAAAAACCAACTTTTACCGTCAATATCTCTGTACCCAGTCATTTCTCAGGTATCATGTAGGAGAAAAAAAAGATCGTAATAATAGTTAGAATATATTCGGCTTCGTTGAGATTTTTTTAACACGCGATATAAATATGCGTAGGCAGTATCAGTACTAAAGAAAAACCATTTGCTGACTGCAGGATAACGGTTGAATAGGTTTTATCAAAACTACTTTGCATTGCTAACGAGTGTAATATTGTTAGCAGTCCAGAAAAATGCAAAATGGGGACTACGGCCTGTGGCTGAAATAATGATGATGATTACGTATAATAAGATCCAGCTCGCTTCAGTATCTAGGAATGGTTCAAAAATTACTTGCAAGATGAAGATTCGTAAAGCGTGCCGAGCCAGCTTTGGGACGTTCCCGAAACAGTCTCTTAATCTACAGATCGCTCGGCAATAATATGATCCATTTAATTTTTGTCGTTATTTAATAAAATTATACAATTAAAAGATCTGCAAAACGCCTTGTTTTAGCGAACCAGAATAAATATTTTATTCTCTCGTTTCAGTCGCCAAAACCCGCCAAAGAGGAATCTTCGACAGGAGTTAAGAAAATCACCAGACTGGGGCTAGAAGCCAGCAAAGATACAGACCTCCCGGAATGGTACTCTCAAGTCATTACTAAATGTAAGTAGAACAACTGTTACTACTCAAAATAGCTCTTAAAGTAATAATTATAAGGTGCAATATTACGAACTAATCTTAATATCTATCAGAATATCATATCATTAGATAGTTTAGCTTTAACAGTAAAATGGACTCTGTATGTATAGAATAAAGTGCAATTTGCTTCATCAGTGCAGATGGTAGTCTGGCGCCCTTGGTGCAGCATTTGGTACCCTATCCTCCTTTTCCAAGTTTGACATAGATTAGGTGTCTTTTTTAGTTTTAACAGTAAAATTAACCCTATTCCTTTACGTATAAAGTGCACTTTTGTTTACCAGCGGAGATGATAGACTACTACGATATTTCCGGCTGTTACATCCTCCGTCCGTGGTCGTACAGCATCTGGGACACCATCAGGACCTTCCTCTCGGATCATTTCAAGAAGCTGGGCGTTAAGGATGGATACTTCCCCATATTTGTTTCGAAAGTACGAAATAAATTATGTAGATTGGTATTAACTAAATATTTTTTAAGTATTTCTGTGTGATAGAAGCCTGTGTATGAGGTAACCTTCATCATTACAGCCATAGGGCGTCTCCTGCTGAACATAGGCCTCCCCCGATGACTTGTATCATTGGGGGGATTGCCAATACTCGCCACGCTTCGTAGGCTGGTTGGCGAGCGCAGTTTAACTAAAAGTAAAGGAGATCATTCATTTTGTAAAAAGATTTGGAATATAAAGGCCAGGAATTAATCACATTTTGTTTGAATGGTGCCAGTTTTTTTTTGTATGGCGACAACACTGTACTGATTTTACAAACTTAGATAAATACAACGATCTTGAAATAAATAAATCATCCTCTTAGAATGATGACACACTTTAAGATCTCCTTTGTGTAATCCTACATCTGTTTATATTGTATGGTTGCATTTTCAATGCATTAGCTTGTCGCTATGGCCAACGGGCCAATGCGTACAGCAGGCTTATTTTATTGATGTATAAATGGGGCACAGAGCGCAGGGGAAGAAGGGGGCAGGCGGAAAATGCTAGGCTAAGATAAGTTTTTACCTATTGTACGGGTAGTTGTACCCTAAAAACTTATTGTGTTCGACTTTGACGCCGTAGTAAAAAATAAAGAGATTTATGTGTACTTTGAATTAAACTTCTAATATTATAATTGATGGCCGCCAAAAAAACCCTTTCTCATTCTATCCCAGAATGAGTGATCGTCTTTCGATATATTTTAACATATCGTTTCTTTAGACTCCTTTCTGATATATCCAAAATTATCAGGAAATCAAAAAGAATACTGTGTAAATCTTGACTGTTCATTTTAAAGGCAGCCCTAGAGCGCGAAAAAGACCACATAGCAGACTTCGCGCCCGAAGTCGCGTGGGTCACGCACTCGGGGTCTTCAGAGCTCGCAGAGCACATCGCCATCAGGCCCACGTCTGAAACCGTCATGTACCCCGCCTACGCCAAGTGGATCCAGAGCCACAGGGACTTGCCGTACAAACTGAACCAGTGGAACAATGTTGTGGTAAGTTATCATCAAACAAAAGACGCTGACATAGCTCAACGGATTAGCAAGTGGCAGTGGTCGCGGCACATAGCACGTAGAACTGATGGCCGATGGGGCAGAAAGGTTCTGGAATGAAGGCCACGTACCGGCAAGGGCAGTGTAGGATGTCAACCCATAAGGTGGATAGACGACCTGTTAAAGGTTGCAGGAAGCCGCTGGATGCAGGCCGCTTCCTACCGGCCAATCAGGAAGACACAGGGACAGGCCTATGTTCAGCAGTGGACGTCCTATGGCTAAAATGATGATGATGATTTAAAAAAAACATGTTTGTAGGATGCATCCTGGAAAGTGCTCGCCGATCGTCACTCAATGGCTATCTATGGGCCGATTAAGAGGTAGGCCGAGAAAAAGGTAGCAAGATTATTTAAACGACAAGTCGTCTAAATAATCGTCTACTTAAAATATCCTTTTTTCATAAGGATTTTTTTTATGTGAATTTTAAACTCATGAACAGGTAGTTCAACAAGAGCTTTGCTTGACTCGGCTTACGTGCTCGTACGACTATGCAAGGTGTTAGGTAAATGATATATCTAGCCAAAACTAGCCCATGTTAACATATGCATTTTAAAAGAAAAACATTCAATTCAGACTGAAAATTAAGTTTTAGATAAAAAAAAAAAAAATCTGACTTCACCATAGTAATATGCATATGTTAACACAGGCTAGTTTCGGCCATTTACCACACAACACAATGCTACAACACAACATGTTGTTGTGTTACAGAGATGGGAGTTCAAGCAGCCGCAGCCGTTCCTCCGCACGCGCGAGTTCCTGTGGCAGGAGGGCCACACCGCCTTCCGCATGCAGCCTGAGGCCGCTGAGGAGGTGCTGCAAATACTTGGTCAGTGCAACATATACTTTTTATTTTATTTAAACACACTGTTAATAGCTTTCATCGTCATCATCATCTTCATCGGTCTGCTGCTGGACAGTGGACACAGTAACGGCATTTTATATGCTGTCATCATTCACTTATATATTACTTCGTAAGGACAGGGCGGATTGCACGTTAGGCTGTTGCCTATAACCTGGCCCTACTCGGACCCTACCTAGGGCCGGAGTGACGTAGTCAGCGGTCGACTGTCATCGGGAGCTGGTGTCATAAGAAAAAAGAAAAATGCCTGGATGTTCTTTTAAGAATTGTGTAAATTACGACAGAAAGTTCACCAAAAAAAATTCTAATATTACATTTTACCGGTATGCCGTAAATTTGATAATTATTCAACTTATTTACATTACTTTAATAATTTTGTATCGTTCTTGTCAATTTATACGAAGAGACGCCATATTTCCCGTGCGAATGTCCGATATAACTTTGTAGCGGAGTGCATAGTCGTACGTCGTAGATGTCATACAAATATTAAAAATACAAAAATACAAATATTAAAAATACAAAATGTTTATTTCATTAACTTAGTGTCTAATACAATATAAGTGAATGGAGCTACCTTTTAAGCAAAATATGCTTGTGTTAGGTAACACCGCTCTTCCATAGCATGGTTACAACAGACTAATTTAGGCCACCTGGATAGTCTCTACCATAACATAAACATTAAATAGTTTTTAATTCAAACATGTGCTAATAAAATTACTAATTGATAAATGTTATTATAATATAAATGATTATTTTAGGTAGGTATGTAAAAATCTGCCATTTTATTAATATTATTATTATTATTTATTATTTATTTATTTATTTATATATTTATTTATTTATTATTTTTTATGATGATATATCTGATGATACTTAGTTTCGATTTATCTAATATTTGAGTAAATCAAACTAACGTAAGCTTGTTCTATGGCGATAAGATAATGGAAAAACATACTGTTCCAACATTACCAAATAAGGACATGAATTTGCCCAAAGCAATGCACCGTGACGTCGGCGGCTAGGATTGGTCCACGTATCGCAAGATCGGAGGGGGCTCATAGAAGGAGCGACGTTTTGAAAATTTGAACCCGCCATTAATTAACTAGCTAACAGAGTGTCGAAACTGATTTGTACCTTTTACTTAAACTAATAAATATTATCTAAAGTTAAAATCGTCGCAGAGTTATTTCTACTACGCCTCATCGAAACATATGGACCTTCGACGCCAAATTTGATGAAAAAACCATACCAGACTGACTATTGAAGCGAAGCGCAAGATCGTTTAAGAAACCGCTAAAAACTACCCTGGTGAGGTTGAGGTAGCGGCTTATGCAGTTTGGAAGTCAATGAGAAGTGGAAAAAGGCTCATAGATCCGCAAAGTTGTGAGAAACGTCGGTCCCGTACCTGAAAACGCGCATAGGTACGTCCAGCCATCCTGCCTATTCCTGCTTCATCTCCATTCCCACTGTGTAATATTTGCTGTTCTGCTAATTTCAGTGTTAACTACAAGTGCAAATTACTTCTTGTCGTGCCCTACTACGTGCCTTTCGCTATAGCAAGTATTCATCATTTAACTGTAAGTACTTAACTCCATTTTCACTACACTCCGCCGAAATGAGTTTAGATATCCAATCCCGTGATAAATCTCCTTATAGATCTAGTGATGATAGCTTATTTAAAGAGTTGGTTAAAAAGCGCGGTATAGTTAAGGGTAGGTTAACTAGGTTTGCAAATCATTTATCGTCACTCAAAGGTGAAACTATGTCTAGTAAAAATTGTATAGATCTTAAATTGCGCATTCAAGGAGCTAATAACTTGTTTTCAGAGTTTAACGAAATTCAAAATAAATTAGAGGAAATAGCCACCGACACTGAAGAACAGTTATCACAAAGAGATTTATTCGAGGATAGTTTCTATAGTACAATGTCGCAAGCCGAATATCTTTTAAATTCGAATCAGATCGCTGACAATTCCGAGGGTGGTAGCAGTCACAAGCATAAATCGATAAAATTGCCTACTATTTCTATGCCCACCTTCAATGGCTCATGTGAGCAATGGCTCGAGTTTAGGGATACTTTCCTATCATTAGTGCACAATTCTAACGACCTAAGCAATATAGAAAAGTTTCATTACCTTAAGTCATCGCTAAAGGAAAGTGCGGAATTAGTGATCAATTCAGTAGAATTCTCCAGTGATAATTATTCTGTTGCTTGGGAATTGCTTCTCAACCGCTACAATAATAGCAGATTATTAGTACATAATCACGTCAAATCCTTATTTACTATGCAGGCTATAAATAAAGAGTCACCTGTTTTAATTAGAAAACTAATAGATACCGTGCTAAAGAATTTGCGTTCCTTGAAAATTCTTGGTGAACCTACTGAGTCGTGGGATACGTTAGTCATCTATATAGTAGTTTCAAAATTAGACCCGACTACAGAACGCGAATGGGAACAATGTAAGGGAATGTTAATATCTAATTCTAATGAATCTAAAAAACAACTCAAGATTGACGACTTAATAGGGTTTCTTAAGGATCGCGCCGATTTGTTGGAAACATTGCAAGTATCACACAGCAAAACTAATCCCGATACTAAGAAAAATTATTCGCAAAATCAGTCTAAGATTCACTGCAATGCCGCCACAAATAATCCAACAGAACGTCACTCACGCGATTTTGTGAAGAGAACCTGTTTATTGTGTAACGCAAGTCACCCACTTTATTCTTGTCAAAAATTCATTGATAGTAATTTGGAATCTAAACTTAAATTAATTAACGACAAAAGGCTATGCATGAACTGTTTACGTTCTGGTCACACTATAGATAGTTGTAGGTTTGGGCCATGTCGAATGTGTAACAAAAAACATAACTCGTTAGTTCATCCCGGTAGCCCTAATGTTGTTTCGAGTAATAGCTCCGCCGCCTTCCCTGTGTCGCACGGTACTAGTGGGCAGCTGCCTGCACCGCTCGTTGCGCCCGAGATGCAGCCCGCTCCCACCACATCACACTTGTCGTGCGCGTCATTACTCATGCAAATTCCTAAGATTCAAGCAAATAAGGCACATTTAAGCTCGCAATGCACACAATCTACAGTTTTGTTATCGACCGCCTTGGTTATGATAGCCGATCATCGCAATAATTATCACCCGGCCCGCGCGCTTCTAGACAGCGGCAGCCAGCGATGTTTCATTACTAAATCTTTATGTAATTTACTTCAAACGCCAGTTTTACAGTCCACTCACGAGATACGCGGTGTAGGTAATTCGGTTACAAGCTCGACGCAAACGTGTAGTGTCGAGATTAAATCGCGCACAGAATCCTTCGTTGCGCATTTGGAATGTTTCGTTTTGCCTACAATTACGTCATCGATACCCGCAATAGCAATTGTTCCCGCGCAACTGAATATTCCTGAAAATATTCAATTAGCAGATCCGCAATTTTATCAAACTCAAAGTATTGACATTCTTATAGGCGCGGATATATTTTGGGATTTGATAAAGAATAATAAATTTAAGTTAGCCAATGGGCCATTCTTGTTAGATACAAAATTGGGATGGATTATTTCCGGACCTATTTGTTCTATTCCGCGTAATGATAGGTACATTCAATGTAACTTTTCGCATTCAATTGAGTCTCAACTAAGACAGTTTTGGGAACTCGAAGAAATTCCTCGGGAATGTAGGGACACGCGCACCGAGGAAGAACGTACATGCGAGGAACATTTCATCAAAACTACTACGCGCAATATCGATGGAAGGTTCTGTGTACGTATACCCTTTAAAAAAAGCCCTGATTCCCTAGGTGAAAGTTATACGCAGGCTGAACGTAGGTTTTTGGCCCTTGAAAAGCGATTGCAGCGGAATGATAGTTATAGGCAACTTTATAGTGACTTCATTCATGAGTACATACGTTTGGGTCATATGAGTCGCGTTGAGCGTTATGGGTCATCCCATTATTTTCTGCCTCATCATGGCGTTTTGCGCGAACAGAGCAGCACAACCAAATTGCGAGTCGTCTTCGATGCCAGTGCTGCGTCAAGTAATAATGTGTCGCTAAATGAATTACAAATGATAGGCCCAGCAATACAGGGTGATCTCTTTCCTATATTATTGCGATTTAGATGTCACAAATATACCGCTTGCGCAGACGTTGAAAAAATGTACCGGCAATGTTTAGTTCATGAGGATCAGCGTGACTTTCAATTAATTTTATGGCGTGACGATCCTTCTGAACCCTTGGGTGTCTATCGTCTTAATACAGTCACTTACGGGACAGCTTCAGCGCCATTTCTGAGTTGTAGATGCCTTAAACAACTTGCAATCGAAAGTACTGATCCTGACGTCATAAGGGTAATAAGCCAGGATTTTTACGTTGATGACATGATTACAGGTAGTGACAGTAAGGAAGAGTTATTGAAAATTTGTTCCACAGTAGAAAGAGTCCTAAATTCAGGCTGTTTTCCTCTTCGCAAGTGGATGTTGAATTTTGATGTCAATGATCCAGTAATTGATCAGTCTGATTTATTCAAGCCCTTATCTTTAGTCAACAATACAAGTTCCAAAACTTTAGGTTTGGGTTGGAATCACTTTAGTGACGAATTTTATTTTAGCACGCAATTTAGTAAAGATGATGAAATTATTACAAAACGTTATATGATGTCAAACATTTCACAAATCTTTGATCCTCTGGGATTATTAAGTCCATTTATAATGATTGCAAAAATATTATTGCAGAAACTATGGCTGCTAAAAATAGGTTGGGATGACAAGGTTCCAATAGAGGTCGAAAAAACATGGGAACGGTTTTCATCTTCTGTGCTTAGTTTAAATGAAATCCGCGTACCACGTCATGTCATAGGTGCTGGTCCGGTGCGTCGGGAATTACACATTTTTTGCGATGCCTCGGAGTGCGCGTACGGTACATGCATATACATACGTACTATCAATTATGATTCTGTAACAGTCAGGTTGTATTGTTCGAAGGGAAAGGTTGCGCCGTTAAAACCAGTCAGTATCCCAAGATTGGAGTTGTGTGGGGCTTTATTGGGCGCCAGGCTATATAATGCAATTCGCGAATCGCTCAATTTTCAATTTGATAATATTATTTTTTGGTCTGATTCAACGATTGTACTGGGTTGGCTGCGTATGGCTCCTAATTTGTTGAAAACTTTCGTGCAAAACCGAGTAGCTGAAATTCATGAAATCACAAAGGACTTACCTTGGTGCCATGTAAGCGGAAAGAGCAATCCAGCTGACTTAGTGTCACGAGGGGTCAAGTTAGAGGACCTTAAGACTTCCACTTTATGGTGGGAAGGGCCTACATTCCTCCGCGACCTTAAATTCGATTGCAATAACTCGATTTTTGAACAGCCACATATAGCACAGTTAGAGTTACCAGAAATAAAGCCTGTTCAGCCTATCCACTTATTAGTGACCACATCAGAAGTATCATTGTTTCCTTTTGAAAGATTCTCTCAATATAATCGTTTGAAACGAACTTGCGCATATGTATTACGTTTTATTAATAATATACGACACAAAGATAATGATCGACGTGGAGTTCTTACTATTGACGAACTTAGAGAGGCGGAAATGATGCTGGTGAGATTGTCTCAACAAGAGTCTTTCTCGAAGGAATATAATATATTATTAAATAATAGTCACTTAAAAAATACACACAATTTAAGTAAATTTAATTTATTTATGGATAGCGAGAATATATTACGAGTAGGCGGTAGAATAAAAAATTCACCGAATTTTTCTTTTGATAAAAAGCACCCAATGTTGTTATCTTCAAAGCACTGGTTTTCTTTGTTGTTATTTCGTTCCGAGCACAAGCGCCTACAACATGCTGGTCCGCAAACGCTTTTGTACAACACACGAGAAGTATACTGGATAGTTGGAGGTAGGAATCTTGCTAAACATACTGTACATAAATGCGTTATTTGTACGCGTTTGAGAGGCAAGACTTTATCTCCCATAATGAGCGATTTACCTGAACAGAGAATTACTCCAAGCTTTCCATTTTTACGTTGCGGTGTAGACTACGCTGGGCCGGTGCTCATCCTGAACCGCAAAGGAAGGGGCTCAAAACTTATAAAAGCGTATATTTGTTTGTTTGTTTGCTTTGTGACTCGCGCAATTCACTTGGAACTTGTCAGTGACCTATCCGCGGATGCCTATCTTCTAGCGTTAAAAAGGTTTATCGCACGGCGAGGCAAACCTGCTGAAATTGTCTCTGATAATGGTAGAAATTTTGTAGGACTTGCTAATGAATTTTCAAAATTTTTAACTAACTGTTCTAAAGATATTATTGAATACGCTACAAATGAAAACATCAAATTCCGGTTTATAGTTCCTTACACGCCTCATTTCGGAGGACTTTGGGAGGCTGGAGTTAAGTCCTGCAAACACCACATGTTACGAGTAGTTGGAAATGCACACTTGACTTTTGAAGAGTTCAGCACTGTATTAACACAGATTGAGTCTATCCTGAACTCCCGTCCTCTTAATCCCATGTCCACTGATCCGAACGATTTCCAACCCCTGAGTCCTGCTCATTTTCTGGTTGGTCGTCTCCTAACAGCGCCTGCGACTGAACAGCTGACTGATGTCCCTGTCCACCGACTAACGCGCTACCAGCGAATCGAACAAATAAGACAACATTTTTGGACCAGGTGGAGCAAGGAGTACGTCTCGGAACTACAAACTAGAACTAAATGGAAGGAGCACAAGGCTGATCTTCAGACTGGCACGATGGTCGTTATCAAAGAAGACAACACGCCGCCTTTAAAATGGAGTCTAGGGCGCATTATTTCCACGCGACCAGGAAAGGATGGGATTTCCAGAGAAGCTGACATACAAACCGCCTCTGGAGTTATCAGACGCGCGTTTCCTCGAATCTGCCCTTTATTCTGATAACCATGAAGACAACAGTTGGACGCTGGTGCTTCCAAGGCCGGGGGCATGTTCCAACATTACCAAATAAGGACATGAATTTGCCCAAAGCAATGCACCGTGACGTCGGCGGCTAGGATTGGTCCACGTATCGCAAGATCGGAGGGGGCTCATAGAAGGAGCGACGTTTTGAAAATTTGAACCCGCCATTAATTAACTAGCTAACAGAGTGTCGAAACTGATTTGTACCTTTTACTTAAACTAATAAATATTATCTAAAGTTAAAATCGTCGCAGAGTTATTTCTACTACGCCTCATCGAAACACATACTTAAATACTACTATAAACATCCATGACTTAGGTACAAATGCTAGTGCTCATCACCGAAGACACATAGGTTAGTGGTATATTTATCACAACTTACAAATGTTTTGTTTATTATAATTAAAAGAAATGTTAAAGTATTTTATTTATTAATAGTTTACGTATTTTTATTTAAGCAAGCAGAAAGTTATATTTACTATGATAACTTTTTAAATATAACATCTAGGAAATAACTTTTTTTTTCTTAGTTCCTCTTTAATTATAAGCCGCTATGACAAGGCTACATCTATGATGTGGTTTAACAGTTGACATTATAGTCTAAGATGGCGTTAGTGTGTCATGTATGGCGAAAGTGCATGGTGAATTGTTGTCAGCCGTATTTTTACTTTTTAAATCAATGGCTGTCATACTTATAATCTGATAGAAACGTCCCACTGGAGGGCACAGGCTTCACCTCGACTATGAGATGGTATGGTCCATATTCCACCACGCGGACCCGGCGCGGATTGGTAGAGGGGTCTTGTAAGGCAAGTGACTAAAGCATAATATCAGATGTTACCAAGCCGTCTTAATGCCTCTGACTAGGCTTTACGACTAGTATCGAGCGATATTAGCCGGGAACAACTTATAACCTGCCTTCCGCAACACGGAGATGCTTGTGACACTGACACTGACACAAAATATGGTCGGAATAATCACCCATCCACTCAATACCACGGCGTAGGTTGATTAAATTTGGTAATCACTGCCAAAGCGATGCCGTCACTGAGCTACAAGCACCTTAATCTGATAGTAATAAAGATTATTTTTTACAGAATTATACGCGCGGGTCTACGAAGAGTTGCTCGCGATCCCAGTTATCAAGGGCCGTAAGACGGAAAAGGAGAAATTCGCTGGTGGCGACTACACCACAACCGTGGAGGCCTATATCCCAGCCAGCGGGAGAGCCATTCAGGTAAATTTTAGATTATGACAGTATTTAGACAGTATTGACAGTATTTTAGTAGACCAGTATTTAGATTATGACAAATATTTATGATATAACATGCCTGCACATGTTTGACCATGGTCCACCGATATGTACACACTAAAACAATGGGCTAGTTTCCTAAAAAAATCAAATTAATCCATCAGTTGGATTAACAGAAAATATTGGACACGTATTTTTTCTTTTCTCAATCAAACAAAAAATTATGAAGATATAGCCCGTTAAAGTTCCGCGAAACGTCACGCCTTGCGACACTTTTTCACTTTTTAGCAAGGCGTGACGTCACGTGCTCACTTTGATGCGCTTTATCTTCGTCATTTTTTGTTTGATTGACAAAAGACAGAATATGAGTCCAATATTTTTTGATAATCTAACTGATGGACTAAATAGAATAATCTTTTTTTGACCCAGAAAACTAGCCTATTAGACGTAAGGCAGCAAGACGTTACTGGAATAAGGGAGAATAATACCAATAATTGAAATTACTAAAGAAACACTAAAGATGTGGTATCATTGCCGAAAGGGAATAAGTCACCCGACACACGATCACTGATCAATAGGGTGGTTGGTCATATGATTTTAAACCCTAATCCAATGGAATTGGAATAAGATTCAGCTTTATAAGAATTTAATGCGTTCGGCCACTTTTGGCTTCGTACAATAAATAAAATTTAATAGAAATCAACCTTATGACAAGGCAATAAGAGGAAAAATGCAAACGAGACAAATAGACGGCACCTTCCATCTGTCGACGGCTTAAGCGCAAGTAAATACGCGCGCCAGCTTATATTTTTTAATTATTTGGGTTTTTCAGTGTTTGTATGTTACACTAAAATTACAATAATCATCTAAGTGCACTAATATTTTATGGAAAACACTACATAAAATTTATTTTTATTTACTTACATCAACTCTAAACTTCAGAGTTTGAAGTGCTACTCTATTTCACGTAATGCATTGGAATAAGTTGGAAAAATATCTTACACAGGGAGCCACCAGTCACCACCTCGGACAAAACTTCTCAAAGATGTTCGAGATAGTGTACGACGACCCCGACACGCAGGAGAAAGCGTACGTCTACCAGAACTCATGGGGAATCACTACCAGAACTATTGGTAAGTTTCATTGGTCATTTGTGGCATCATCATGTTAGCCTATTTTAACCTACTGTTGGACGGCCTCTCCCAAAAATCGCCTAAGAGAACGATCTCCCGCTTTTTTCATCCAGCCACTTCCAGCCGTCTTCCTAAGGTGACCTTCGAGTCATAGGTCCATCGAGTTGTGGGGCGTCCTACACTACGTTTGCCAAGGCGTGGTCTCCACTCAAGAACCCGTTTACCTCCACCTCTCATCGGTTCTGTGACAGATGTGGCAGGCCCACTGCCACTTTAGCTTGCTACATTTTTGGGCATGTCCATTACTTTGATCTTATGCCGTTTCGGATTTTATCCTGTAGCGTGATCCTAAGCATCGACCTAATTTTTATATGCGTAGGGACAATATTGTATATTGCAGTAACTTCATTTTATAATGGTTTGCGTTTGCGTGTAAACGTTTGCACACTTTAATCGACGACCGTCTGGTGGTGTAGTGGTTCGCGCTCCGGACTACAAAGCGAGCGGTTGCGGGATCGAATCCCGTAAAGGGCAAATGTTTGTGTGATGGGCACGAGCATTTGTACCTAAGTCATGAATATTTATAAATGCATTTAAGTGTGTTAATTCGTTATGTAGTCGCCATAGTACAAGCTTTGCTTAGTTTGAGGCTAGCTAATAGGCAACTAGCTTCCTGGGTCAAAAAAAGATTATTCTATTTAGTCTGTCAGTTAGATTATCAAAAAATATTAGACCCATATTTTGTCTTTTGTCAATCAAACAAAAAATTACGAAGATAAAGCGCATCAAAGTGAGCACGCGACGTCACGCCATGCTAAAAAGTGTCGCGAGGCGTGACGTTACGCGGAACTTTATCGGGCTATAACTTCATCATTTTTGGTTGATTGAGAAAAGAAAAAATACGTGTCCAATATTTTCTGTTAATCCAACTGACGGACTAATTAGATATTTTTAAGAAACTAGCCCATTGGTGTGATTTTAAAAACAATTTATTTAACAAAACTGTTTCTCCCGTCAGGTGTAATGGTACTAGTGCACGGCGATGACCGAGGCCTAGTGCTGCCGCCGCGAGTGGCCGACATCCAGGTGATAGTGGTCCCCTGCGGCATCACCGCCACCAGTACCGCCGAGCAACGCGCCGCCCTGCTGGCCTCGTGCAAGCAGCTGGCCGCGCAGTACCGCGCCGCCGGGCTCCGGGCCGACGTGGACGGCAGGGACAACTACTCGCCCGGGTGGAAGTTCAACCATTGGGAGCTCAAGGTGCGTGCTGTCAGTCGCGGGTGCCGAGCACTGCCGAGCACTGCCGAGCTGTCAGTTGTCACGCTTTGTGATTATCTTTAAAGAATTCTGACTGACTAAAAACTATTTCAATTTTGGAAACATTTCAAAGCCAATCTTAATTACCGATTGAAGTGCAGGTATTTATCTAAACACATAGGCCTTGTTTCGGTACTGCTTTAGCTTATGTTTATGTCGTGGCCAGATCGTGAAATTGATCATTTCATAATGTGGCCGATCATTTTATAATGTGGCCGATCATTTCATTAAATGGTGGTATTTCATGAAATAAAACAGAATCCACTGCCTACATCATGATGTGGTCTGGCCAGATCAATGAATACTGAGCGTTTGACGATATGAACAGCCTAACACACACGATTACTTCATGAAATGGTAAAACATTTTTAATCATATCGTAAAATCGTTACTGATGATGTTGCTTTGTTTTTGTGATAAATCATGGCGGCGGACAAAATTATATTCTAAAAGTGGATAATAATACAGGGTTACATTGCAAGGGGTACCAAATCTTTAGGAGTGGCTCAGAATCAGTAACTTAATCGAACTATGCAACGAACAAACCCTTTTTTTTTACATATAATTACTACATTTAATTATTCCTATCCGCTGTTAAAAATCGTACGCGTGGATTCAAATCCTATAAATTTAATCCTAAAATTATGTTTCCTTTAATAATCATCATTATTTAAAATGTTTTAAGCTATCTATTGACCAAGATTAGGTACTAATATTAAATAAATACACGTAACTTGTAAACGTATTTTTATTTTAATCATAATGGCCAAACGTGGATTGCCAAAACATCAAAATGTTGACGTTTTAACGATATAATATGCTCAGTTTTAGTTGGCCATATCATGACGTACCACCATTTTATGAAATGACCGGTCGCATCATGAAGTGGTCAATTTTACGATCTAGCGACGACATATAATATACTGTGAATGTACTATGGCTACTAGATCTATGACTTAGGTACAAATGCACGTGTTCACACAAACATTTTCCCCTTTGCGGAATTCTAACCCGCAACCTCCTAGCTGTAGTCCCGAAGTCCGAACCACTACACCAGCCGGTTTTAATTATGTAATATATGGCACATCCAGGGCGTGCCTGTCCGCGTGGAACTCGGCCCCAAGGACATGGAGCGCGGCGAGGTGGTGGCGGTGCGCCGCCTCACCGGGGAGAAGCTCTCGCTCAAGCGGGAAGCCTCCGCCGGGGACTTACTTGAGCTACTGGAGACCACGCACCACGAGATGTTCGCCAAGTACGTACTTAATCAATAAAAACCTTCAATTAAGAATACTCTAGATGACGCCTAGCTTACTAAAACAGTAGGTATTCAAATATGGCACCGTCTTATTATATAAGGTGCTGTAAAAATATCTGCAACGGCTGAAATGGGTTAAAGTATTGCTTATATAGATTACGATAGTAAAGAAATTTTATGTCCAGAACATCATTATTTTTTTAATTAAAAAAATATATTAAATAAAGATTAGGCTTTATTCTGTCTCAAACCGTCCACACCTGTCCAAAAATGATAACGTTTCACATTATACCGCCCGGCGGCCAAGTCAAGGGCGGATGACGAAGTGTTTTATGCAAATTGAAGCAAGTAACCATTTATTTACTGTCTTTTCGCAAATAATAAATTACCGATCCGGGGCACGTAATTCCTTCACTATCTTAATCTATATAAGCGATACTTTTACCCATTTCAGCCGTTGCAGATATTTATGAAGCATCTTATATTATTGAGTAAAAAAAAGGACTATAAATAAAACAATCAATAATTTAGTTTAAATGTATGCAAATATTAAGGCGCAGTTTTGTTTGTGTCGATATTTACACGCGTTCGTAAAAATCCGTTCTCATTTTATTTTGACATATCTGCAGCAACTGCTTATTATAAATACAACTCTTAAGGTCTAAGAAATAATGTACAGAATAACGTATACAAAATAAGACCCCTCTTTGAAGTGAGGCGTTATTAAAATTAATTTTACTCGGCCATTTTTGAGTAAGTAGCAGGTTATAGGTACTATATAGGGGTACCGGTTATTAGGTATTATAGGTACTGGTTATCTAGTGTATTCTTGATCGAAGATAGAAACCAATAAAACTGCAAATAGGCCTAAATTAAGGTCTTTTACACGTCCTAATTCCAACTGGCCTATCTGGAAATCACTAGGGGAGGACTATGTTCAGCAGTGGACGTCCTGTGGCTGAAATGATGATGATAGCGGACTAAGTTTTTTATGCTTTACAACATGGGTATTAAATGAAAAGACTTGCTGACAATACAAATGAGAGTTAAACTTCATTGCTCCAATCCATCAAACATTTTGTGTACTGGGGTTTTTGGAGTCCTCGATTATGATATTAAGGTCGAATTGTTCGAGTTTGGAGCATCGGCTGGTTAACTTTAAAATTAACTGGCAAATGACCTCGTAACAATGATGCGTTAAATGAGATGAACAGACTAAAAATCTATTCAGCAATAACTAAAGATGAAGAAAGAGAACTAAAGAAGAGCTTTTATATATATGCGCTAAAAAGAATAAAAAACTTATAACGTCATTACACAAATAATCTTATAAATAAAATTCTCGTGTCACAATGTTCGTTCCCGTACTCCTCCGAAACGGCTTGATCGATTCTCATGAAATTTTGTGAGTATATTGAGTAGGTCTGAGAATCGGCCAACATCTATTTTTCATACCCCTAAAGACCACGCAGACGAAGTCGCGGGCAACAGCTAGTATGATATAAAAGCTTGTCGCGACATTTACCTTAAAAGATATACAAATTAATTAAATAACTTGATTGCATTAATTTAATTTTTGAAAATTTTTAACAAAACTAAATATGAGTAACTGAAATCTTACTGTCATCAAGCGATATTAGCCGGGACCAACTTATAACGTGCATTCCGAAGCACGGAGATGCTTGTGATGAATGTCACTAAATATGGTTGGAATATCACCGCGTTCCATTTACCCGCGGTAGACCGGATAAACAATGGAAAAATTAAAAAAATTGTACCATTCTAAATTTATTGTTTCTCTGCACTGATTGTTTTTGTATGGTGTGCAATAAAGAGTATATTATTATATCTCTCTATTACTACTTCGCCACTCAGGGCTAAGAAGGACCGCGACGCACGGCTGTCGCTCGTGACGAAGTGGGACGACTTCACGGCTTCGCTCGAGCGGAAGCACATACTGCTCGCACCGTTCTGCGGAGAGACGCCATGCGAGGACAACATCAAGAACGACAGTGCGAGGTAACTATCACTAGTAGTACACTTTCGCGTTGCATCACTAACTATGTAATACAAATTAAACAAGCAAACGATATGATATAGCGATATATCGACACCAACTGAAAAAATATGATAGATATAGCCGCCATGTTGAATCGCCGTGCCGGTGACGTCACATGTTATAATCGGTGTTATTATTAATTTTTTTTCTCTATCGGGGATACCGATAGGTAATAACGCTTGCTACGCGGGCCTTTATTATTATTATATTATTGGCAGCCAAGCAGTTGAAACAACTGATAACAGCCTGCATCTCGTTGTCATAGTTTAAGTTATCTTTTCCTCCAGATACTTATCTAATCTGTTCATAAACTGGTTCTGTTTCGAGAAAAATTAATATTGCGGCTATATTTATCATATAAAAAAAAAACGGTGTTGATAAATCGCTATACTATATCGTGTTTTGGTGGTCATGCTAGGGGGGCTGGAATAAACGCGATAATGGTAAGTATTGTATTTTTTTGGTTTGCCGAGTAATCACAGTGGCTAGTGAGAGTGCCACGAAACAATTCCTACACATAGGTCGATCGAATAGTAAACGTTAATTTGTATTAGATACTTTTCAATCGTGTTTTTTTTTACGACTACCGTAGCCTAGAGGCGAGTACGCCGGACTTACCCTCGCCATCTCTGAGTTCCCGGGTTCGATTCTCAGTCAGGTTAATGTAGCAAATGAACTTTTGTTGCCTCGGGTCTGGGTGGTGTAGTAACGTAGTTGTTTCTGATTTAAATTTCTATAACACAAGTGCTTCAGCTACTTACCTTACCTTAGCAACAGGGGCGTGCATCCCATATAGGCTATTATGCAGAGCCTACCTTCATAAAAAACCGACAGAACAGCTGACCATAATTATTAATTACGTATTCAACAATAAATAATAAATATATTGTAACTAGTTTGTCGTCTACCTGTACTTATTCCTTATTAAAGCGCGCAACTTAGATCGTTACTGAGCAATTTAACCAATGTTAGGCTGCCGCGAGATCGCCTACTGTTTCACGCAAACTTACTCAATTTTCACTCACAGCCTACCCCCATCTGAAACCAATGCACGCAATACATTGCTAAGCAGGGCTTAGCAATGTATTTGATATTGTCCAATATTTATTCATATGTTATAAATAATTATAACTTTTTTTTGCAAAGTTAATGTTGTGTGGAACTAACACTAGGCTCTCAATATGGACACGTCTCGGTTAGTTTAGGGAGTTAAATGAGTGTATGCAATATTTAACTTCAGAATCATTTTTACATTAATTAATGTAAATTTTTTTGGCATAAATTATGTAAACTGCATTTTAGCTAAATCTATTTCTTTACCAGGACGGAGGAGGACCCAACAACAGAGGTAAAAGGTCCAGCCATGGGTGCCAAATCCCTTTGCATCCCATTCCAGCAACCTCGTGAGCTCACATCTACAGATGTATGCATCCATCCCGCTTGCAAGAGTAAACCCAAGTTCATCACACTCTTCGGACGGAGCTACTAATATGCTATGGAGGCAATAAGCAGTTTTTTATAAATAAATATTTATTGTTTCATAAAAATTTTGTTTTAGTTATTGTAATGGGGCCAATAACTTAACCAGTCAACACCCAAACAGTTGCATGAGACGTGACAATAAGTTCTTGATTGTGTCTTAGTTTTGGATGAGCTGACTAGTTAACGAAAAGAAACATGTATTATCCTTGCTAACAGGTACCTTCTGCACATGCCTGTCTGTCCAGAAAAACTGATGAGTAGTGTAGGTTAATGTAATCTATTTATATAAAAGAAAGTTGGGTTAGTTACACCATTTATAAGTCGAGAATGGCTGGACCGATTTTTATGATATTTGCTTTGTTGAATTTGTCTCTGCCCCAAATAGCAGAATAACTATAAAAACATGGAATTTTTACGAAAAAAAAAATGTATGAAGGGGCAGTACAAAGTTCGCCAGGACAGTTAGTAATAAATAAATTATACATACTTATTATATGGTTTCACATACGCATTAACACCTGTCCTGCAGTATGCCTATTTATTAACTTATCAAGCATATATAAATGAGACAATAGAAATTCCATTGTTATGCAGTTGAGATGGCCACTAATCAAGTAAAATGCTTGACGGTTATGTTTAAAAGAAGACTACAACTGTTTAATCATTGTCCGTGTTAATCATTTTATTAGCTTTATACACTCTTTTTTATTTTGTTACTTAAATTATGTATTACTGACAAATTTAGGATATTAAAAATTTTGTATATTATCTTCCAGTAACTGAATTCTCCTCTTTTTCTCATTAAGTAACTGTATGAATTTTCCGTATAAACTTGATTCTAGATTAATCTTCATGTTCACAAATTCTTCTAGCTGACTTTTGCATTTGGCTAAGTTTTCAGACAGTGCATCATTTCTCATGTTGCAAATTTCAACCACTTCCCTCAGTTCTTTGTTTTCATAGATTAAGAAGTCAATTAATGTGTCCTTTGACTCATTAACGTCGTCAAGATGAACTGGTACCGAGCCATGAGCCATCACAGTCGAATCATCAAACACTTTCTTCCAACTAAATCTAGCAGTATTCTTATCCTCTGATAGGACCACAAAGTCATAGGTAAACTTACCTTGTTGGGTGCCAGAGAGACCCAGCCTAACATTAGTTTTATACTCATCTTCGGTTTCATCGACTAAACTCCTGCAACTTTCAGCAAATTCAGTTGAAAATCTTCCCGACCAGCTGTTGGAACCGTCAAAAACTTTTATGCGAAATAAATCGTTTTCATTGTCTTCCCATAATAAGCGTATGTAAATGTTTTGCCCTTTGATATGAAATTTTGTTATCAACGTATTACTTGAGATTTTTGGTTCCATTTTAGAGTTAATTTAATAAAAAACAAGTTTTAAAAAATATCATCATGAGATGTGTGTCACAGATTAGACAGAGTACGTCCACTGAACAAGTAATACTACGTTAGTACGTCTGTGCTGTCACAGATTAGACAGAGTACGTCTAAAGATGTGCTGTGGTTTGTCTGTCTTTAGACATATATTAACCTGTGTGTAGGACTGCTGTTTTGGAATTTGGAACTAAATTAGTGAAGTCCCCAAGTCGATTTTCGTAACGTTTTTCGATCTATTCACTATTTCACTATTGTTAGTATGACTGTAGGTGTTTGCCTAAAATAGAATAATCAAAAAGACTGAACTTTTTTGTATGGGGGCTGGAGTCGGGCATACCTAATACCGATGATAGATGGCGACGGACGCGGCTCCGGACTCGTCTTGACATTGTAAGGTCAAACGCTGCCATTGGTCGATATTTAGGCTGGCGGAAGTTGTCTGAAGGATAGACCAATGGCAGCGATTGACCTCACAATGTCAAGACGGGTCCGGAGCCGCGTCCGTTGCAGTTTGTCACCAGCTTAAAGTTGCAAGTAAAGCTGGTGACAAGCTGCGACGGACGCGGCTTCGGATTTTGGTGTACACCTATGAAACATACTAATCGAAAGTGAAAAATTACAAAAAACAAATACTTTTTGACAATATGTCGTAAATTATATACTTTGTTCAGAATTATAATTTGATTATGTAAATAAAAATAAATATTACATGTTCACCTTGAAATTCTGAACAAAGTATATAATTTACATTTCGTCAAACAGTATTTGTCGATTACGGTTGTTTTGTATGTGTACACCAAAATAACGTTATTTATTTATTTAAATTTATTCTCTAAATATAAAAAATTATCAGGCGTTAAGAAATTATTATAAGCAATTGAATAAGTTTCTTATTATGAAGAGTGCACCATACCGGAGCCAAAAGTTCTTATGTCCTTGTTTACCCTGTTGCTACTGTGGCGCCACCTAATTCAACACTTTTTCAAAACGAAGATTGAACTTCTTACCTCTACCCTCCTTAACTTGCTAAACGAAGGAGGGACTCCTCTTGACATTGCTAAACTTTGTCCCCGGTCTGCTTTCCTTGACGTCAAACACCCGCTGCTATTGGAATGGTTTCTTGAATAAAAACCATTCCGAATTTAGCCTCAATCGATATTAGTGTTTCAAAACTTTATCTGAGTTTATATTTACACTACTAGCGTTTCAGACAATAATGGAAGCTGGCCTCTTGACATTGTTTGGTCGACGCTTTCCTTCTTGTTTCGGATTGAGCATACATCGGTTTTAGTTTACTGAAACTGGCGCTCGGTCAGTTTTTTAATCATTAATCGCAAGTTCGCAAGTCGTTAAGAGCGCATGGGCAACTGTCAATTCCAGGTACATTGGGCTTTCAGCACAAATAAATAATTTAGGCAGAAACGACACTTAAAGACATTTGCTAAAATAGATTATCTGCTCTCAATGTGCGGCAACAAAGAGCAAATTAGCTTGCACCGGACAATGTACTCTCATTTTATAACTACAAAGCGTTACTGCAAGCCATTATCCACCAAAAGAGAGCCACACATGAGAGCTCTTTTCAACCGACTTCAAAAAAGGAGGAGGTTCTCAATTCGACTGTATGTTTTTTTTTTTTTTTTGTATGTTTGTTACGCGATTACTCCGCCAATTATGAATCGATTTTAATGATTATTTTTTTGTTTAGTAGATCATACTTCAGAGGTGGTCCCATATAAATTTTATCGAAATTGATTAAGAACTTTTTGAGAAAATCAACAAATATATACCCAGATAATATTTTGGTTGTGGTTCTTGTTACCTATCTTCGACAAATATGACCCGATTTTGATGATTTTTGTTTTATTGAATAGCTTATACTTCAAAGATGCTATGATAGAAGTTTGAAAAATAAAAATCACCCCTAAGGGTAGGAAAATAGGGGATGAAATCGGTGTTCAGCAGTTAGATTAGGATTTATCACTGAAAATAGATGAAATAAGTAAATTTTATTAAAAAAAATAAAACCGACTTCAAAACACTAAATAATAATAAAAATAATGCTAAAAATAATCCTAACACTTAAGTACCTAATCAGTTACTTTTGGAGTCGGTGCAAACAAAAACATTGAATCTCTCATCGGCTGGCACCGACTCCAAAAGTAACTGATTAGGTACTTAAGTGTTAGGATTATTTTTAGCATTTTAGTGTTTTGAAGTCGGTTTTATTTTTTTTAATAAAATTTACTTATTACTTTGTCCTGTCAGCTACCGCCCTCTCGCAAGGGCTGCGACTTGTGTTTGTGTATTTGGTCGATACCTACCTACGCATGAAATAGCGTGTAGATAATTAGTAATCATTTCACTTTCCATTTCGGTATATCGATACAATTAATTTATGAAAACACCCCGATCGTAATATTAGTGTTAAAGAGCCCTGTATAAAAATGTCGTAACGTAGTAAGTACCTACCTAATGAGGACTTAAAATATTATAGAAGTGATTTATGGACTTACTATAATATTGTGGTAGGTCTGCTGGAAATTGAGACGTTAGTATTTTCAATCACAACGGACAGAGCGGTCGCGTCGCTGCTACTAATACTGCTGTCGTCGCTGCTACCGAGCGACCCGGTGGCAAAATATATAACCCAAATGCTGAGCAATATTTTCGATTTCTTTTAATTTTCTTATTCACAGTGAATAAACTCTGAATAAAATCGGAGGTGTAACGCGTACAAAAAACTAATTATAATAATAAGAACGTGTAACAGCGCGCGCGCGTGACACTCTTTATTTTAGCTTCTTCGAAGGTGCGCGTCGCGTAGGTATTTATCTCGACCGAAACTCGGAGTGTCGTAGGCCTGCTTTTAGTTTGGTAAGGTTATTTTTGCATGGTTTCGAATCGAATATTAAGGTAAGGTTTGAATAGAGCATGTTTCACGGATTTTAGCACACGGTGTAATACGTACATGCTCGCTGCGAATATTACATTACGCCCCGTATCGCTGGACAGTACCCACCTTTATATGTCAAAATATTCTGATGACGAGGTTTCTTAAGTTGGATGATAAGTACCTACTAATAATTAACAAGACATCAGTTTACAAATCCAAGCTCGCGGTCATGCGTTAACAAACGATATAACTACTTAAGTATAACCTATTTATTCTGAGACGAATGACGACAGGTTTGTGAAGTACGTAATTTTTTGCGCGAGGGCGAGCGACAATCGCTAAGCAATTATTTTGTCGACGACGTCTGTAGTCGAGAGGCGGACACACCGCACTTGGCGTCACCATCTCTGGGATGCCGGGTTCGATTCCCGGTCGGTCGGGTCAATGTAGAAAACGAAGTTTTTATTTTATCTCGGGTCTGGGTTGTTGTGGGACCGTCGTTGTTTCTGCTTTGTCTACTTAGCACAGCTTAGAGAGAGTATGTGTGGGCTAGCGCCCTTTAGTGCGCGCATGAAGCCTACTGTACCTCTGGTGATTTTAATATGAAAACTAGATAAGAGCTTGAAAACATTTATTTCATCAATTATTTAATTTTTCTCATATGAAATTTTATTCAATTTGCTTTGTTTTAGTGTATGTTTATCTTCTATAATTTTAAGATCTGACTTTTCGATGGTAATGGACATTCTTAGTAAATTTAAAAATTTATCGCAAAGTGCCTTTTCCATATTAACTTTTAAATTTAGAAATTCTTCTGTATCTTTGAAACATTTAGAGTAGTCATTCTTTATAGATTCGTATTTGCGTTTTAGTTGTGCTATTTTCCATTTCAGATACTTGTTTAGAACAAGGATTATTTCAAATAAATCAGGTCGTGTGTTAGGTGGAGATGTGTCTAACTCCATTGGAAGAAAACCTTCTGTTATTAATGAATCTTTGTATTTCTTTTTCCAGTAAAAGAATCCACTTTTGAGTTCGTAGCGGTAATCGTCTCTGTGAAGAGAAAGACATCGCTTTGTATTCTCGTAATATTCATCTTCTGTCAAATGTAAATTTCTACTGAAACCAATTAACCGGTTTGAAGAGAATCTTCCTTTCCATAGTTTATCTTTTATATAAAGGTACATTTCAAAAGACTTAGGTAGCCATACAACCATGAGGTGACATCCAGGTCCATCATGAAGATATAATTTTGTTACACTGATTGATTCATCTATGTCCAAGTCCATACCTATTTTGTTGTCTTAAAACGGTGTTAAATATTTACGGTTTTATCTTGTTTGAAAGTGCTTTTGAAGCCTCTAAAGCCATTTTAAAAACCAACATTTTTAAAAGACTACGTTTGTGCAAAAAAAATATATCATTAATTTTGACAAAATTCACGACAATTCCATTGATCAAGTACCAAAAACACTACGTGACAATTAGAACAAATACAAAGAAAATATAATTATTTTAGTCATACTCAATAATATGGTTGATGTATCTTTTCTCTGCACCCAGTGCAGTGATGAGCACGTGATGAGCACCAGTGGTAGAACCAGGATTTTGGAAGGTTTTATCAAAATTGGTAGTAAAAAAAGAAAAGTTTTAAACAACTAAATACCGACAGGAGCTAGTTGAACTCCCGTGGAAAGGGTTCCATCCCTTCTTCTTCTTTGGTTTTCAAGGGTTCTTTGGTTTTCAGGTTTTCTTGAAAATACGTAAAAACACTTTTTTATTGTTATTTTCATGCTCTGTAGTGACCAGTAACGGATCCAGGGGGGTCGATCCGCTACTGCTCACTACAGAGCATGAAGTTGTTTACATTCTTCATGATAAAGAGCATGCTACAGAGGCTCATGCACCATGCACCACACGGATGCATGAGGGCATAGTGCTTTGAGTACCTATATAAGTACGCTTAGTGTGATGCAATGCAGTGTGACGTGTGTTTATCTTATGGAGTTTATAGATTTAAAGTGGTCGCTTTGCATACATCGATCGAATTTTAAACGTAAGTTTTACTTATTACTTGTTTGTCGATCGATTTGTGAGAAGCGATTGTTTTGTGACACTCACACTTAGCCCTCTGGTCACTAATAACACTAAATGTGCTTATCATGATAATACTTAATCAAGGAAGGAGTTTAAGATAAGTGCAAAGCTGGGCGTTTACACGTCAATCGTAATTAAAGAAAAATAACATTTCGAATAACGGAGTACCTTTATGTTAACTTTAACCCTTAACATCCAAGCGGTCTCATGAGACCGCATAACAATAGGATTTCTATTGTGTCTCATTTACGTATGCTTAATCAGTTTAAAAGTTAACACTCATTAACTGCCATTAACTTCCCATACGTACTCGTACCTATGTCTGATAATTAAGGGCCTACTTTTTGCATATAGAACATCGCGTGGACTGTGCTACGCCGCGAAAAACAGATTGCTCCTTCTAATTCCCCGCTTCACGTTTCAATTTGCCCATTCTATTGGTGCCAGGCATTGCCAGCTATTTATTGGCCCAATAGATGGAGCAACATGAAGAGCGGGTGTTGGAGCAATGGCCAAGATATTGGAACCGTTGGAAAGACGAACGAAACGTATGGATGTGACGAAAGGCTGTCACATTCACAACACAATTAATTAACAATTAACTTATTATTTATTAATGGAATTTTCAGAGATTTTGCATGGATTTATTTTGACAGCAGCCAGTCCACGTTATTACCGTAGTGTTTTACTTGATTAGTGGTTAATACAGGTCAGTGACGTCAAATGTGTCAAATCACTGAATACATGTGCCACTGTCAGTCCCATATTAATCTGTGGTCAGAGTCAAGTCAGTGTGATCGAGAGAGCGCGATTACTTACTTTAGTCTTCCTTATTTTTCCATTTTTTTTAACCAATTCCATTGCTTTTGCTCTATTTTACGCACAGGTGATTTTACGTAGTGGTATAAAAATAAAGAAGTTAGTGTTTCACTTGATTTACGTAACATTTTCAATTTTGTAAATGTTGTGCGTTTTTCAGCTGGACTGTAATTGCCTTCTACCGTTACAACTTTAATATCACAATGAGTACTAACGAAGAAGTTGATTCCTCGCTAGAAGATTCGAATGAAAATGATACGGTAATGCACCTAAACACTATTCTGTACAACCACAAAACGTGATATTAGGTGTTAAGGATGTTAATGTATTTTCGTCTTATTTTCAGACCACCATTCGAGCTGAATTAAGTTCTTTATCATTCGAAGAGCTACAGAAGTTGAAAGAGAGAATCGGCGCGAAGGTGTACAATGAAGCTCTTTTTGGTAAAAAAGACAAAGTAACAGACAAAAAATCTAGGGTTTTTAGAAGGGAGAATAAAAACAGGCCTCGTGAAGTAAGCTCAAAGAAACCAGTACCATTTCTGCTAGATTCACCTGTAGTTAAGAAAAAAGAAGTCCGTGATCCCAGGTAACCTTTTATAATAAAGTTTTCCTGATCAATTTTTGCAATTTAAAATTACTAACATGCAGAATCTAAATAAATGCAACTTGATTGTAATTTGAGCTACGAAAAAAAGGCTATGATGTACATTAACGTTCTATGAATTTAAGGGTTTTGAGAGCTGAAGGAAAGATGGGGGGCTGACCCCTTCCTCCCAAACCCTCTCCTTCTCAAAGCAAACATATAGTTTATTTTGGAAATATTTATGATAGGAGTTTGAGGTTATAACTATGAAAATAGTCACATTATATGCACTTTTACAGGGTTATGGAATGAGGGAAGGGAATTATGAGGGAGACCACTCTTGTATTTTAATAATAAAAATAATTTAAGTTGTAATTTGTCAAAAACCTCCTCGCTCTAAAGTTGTGTTGTTATCAACTACTGAACACTTTTATGTACTAAATTAGACTTCCATTTTGAATATCGCCAAAACTATGGATCGCTGTGAGAAAGGGAGGGTATGGGAGGAGAGTGGTAGCGCCCCCGACAGGTTTTGAACACAATTCTTTTCAGGTTCAAACTGTAACTACTAGTTATCTTTCTATTATAATAGTGTTGCAGTGTAGGCACTACAAAACATACTATGTAATGTTTAACTGTTTTTTAAATTAAATAGAACTATGTTATGTATTTTTACAGATTTGACCCATTATGTGGTGAATTTGATAAAAAGCAATTCTCAGAGAACTATAATTTCTTGTCTGACATCCGGGCAAAAGATATCAAAGCTATTCGTGCAGAATTGAAAGAAACAACTGATCCTGAGCGAGAAAAGAAGCTGCGGAGGTTATTACAGAGACTAAATGATCAGCATAAAGCTAGCAAAAAGAAGAAAGTTGAAATTGAAGAAGCAGTGAAGCAGAGAACAAGAACAGAAGATGAACTTAAGGAAGGAAGACAGCCACACTTTAAGAATAAGTGTAAGTATATTTTATAAACATAGCCTTGTTGCCTACGCTTATTATTTATTTAGGGTTGGTTCTCTTTATAATCTTTTGGCTGACTAAAAAAAAGTATCATTGGCAAACGCACACTTAGATAAAGAGTTAATGTTTAATTAGTTAATAGTATCAGATCAAATTAAAAGGTAGCATGTCTCAAGTACACTGGTGTCTTCAAAGTTAATGTCGATAACGTGTTACTTTGAGTTGTGCAACTCTTTAACTAGATGTGCCAAATATTTGAGCGCTTTAGAATAATGTTAATATGAAAATGAACTGGTCCAGAAGTAAGGAATTTACATCTTGTGCTATGAGGTACTAGGCAATAACTACATTTTGTCAGGGGTGTCTCCTAGCCCAGCACACTCAGCGCGAATATAATTTCCCTTAGATAATACTTTCTCAGATTCATTAAATGTATGCAAACATATCTTGGAGGATTCCTATTCAATTAAGGAGCTGTTGAATTCCATGAATATGTTTGTTTGGTGCTTGTTGCTCACCCGGTCCCCCTAGCATGACCACCAAAACACGATATGATATTGCGATTTATCGACACCATCTGTATTTTTTTAAAATATGATAGATATAGCCGCAGTCATCATCATCATCATCATTTCAGCCATTGGACGTCTACTGCTGACAGGTCTCTCCCTGACTTTTATCGGGAGAGTTTGCCAATACTCGCCACACTTGGCAGCCGGGTTGGCTAACGCAATTTTTTTTTATATCATTTCGCACGCTGACGCTGCTGCCTATCTCGTGCTACAGGAATTAGTCGCCTCTTACGACACGCCTCCTGTTGGCGGTGGGGAAGTGTATTCTTTACGGTCGTCCCTACACGGCACCGCAGCCGCAGTGTTGAACTTTTATCGAAACAGCGATCATAACATGTTACGTCACCGGCACGGCGATTCAACATGGCGGCTATATCTATCATATTTTTACAGTTGGTGTCGATAAATCGCTATAATTATCATAGTCGTGTATTGGTGGGTCATGCTGAGCTGGAAAACATTACAACATTAAGAATAGCACACATTTTAATTCATATAAAATAGAATTAAAACTAATTTTACATGTTTCCAGCTGAACTCCGAGTTGAGGCCTTAGTGAAACAGTATGAGGAGTTGAAAAAGGAAGGCACTGGAAGGATCCAACGTCACCTTAAGCGCAGGCAACAAAAAGTAAAAAAACGGTCACACAAAGCTCCTACTGGTGTCACTGGTGTCAGTTAAGTGGTTATTTCAATAAATAAAAACTTCAAACATTTTGTTTCACTCTTTGACTCACTCTTCAACTAATGTCCATTCCATAGGAGGTCTACTAAGGAAACAATCTTGATATATTTTGCAAGGCCTTACCTACCTATGTCTCTCACTCATTCAGGTGAGCAGAAGAGACAAAGAGAAAGTTTATAAAATAGAGGGTGTTTAAAAAAGTATAAACCGAATTTTGGGGTAGGCAAGTACAGGAAAAAAATATAACCTAATGAAATAAAGTTTACAATGGATCGATAAATCCATTGTAAAACTTTTTTTTGTTTAATCAGAAGCGATGATGCACGGGCGCACCTGTTGTTGATGATTATGATGGTATTCTTTATACACGTTGTTAGGTTATGATGACCCTAAAAAGCCGAAAAAGGTATGTGCTAACATATACATAAAAACACTAGGGTGAAGTCAGAAATTAACACATTTTATTATTAAAGTTTATATAGCCATTTATTTCAAATCTAGTTTTTTTTTTTTTACATTTCAAATGTTGTTAGTTGTTGGTTAGTAAGTTGCTTTAGACTAGGGGTTTTAGTATGGTTAGTTTAGACTGTTTCTAAGATTTGAACCCTTTGGGTAAAGGCCTCCTCCAGCTCCATCCATGCCGCTCTATCTTTGCCCAGAGTCATCCACTTTGTTCCGGCTACTTGAGTCAGGTCATCGGCCCATCGTCTTTTTGGTCGGCCAACACTCCTTTTTCCTGATGGACCCTTCCATTTTGTGGTTTCGATGGTCCACCTTTTGTCAGTGTAGCGTGATATGTGGCCAGCCCATCGCCACTTCAATGATAGAGCCTGTGTGAGAGCATCTGTAATTTTTGTCTTCTGCCTGATTTTTTCGCTTCTTGTTTTGTGGATTTTCTTTATTTGTAAAATACTTCTCTCCATTGCTCTCTGGGTTCTTTGTATTTGAGATTTTACTTTTTTTGTGTAGACCCATGTTTGGCAGCTATATAGTAGGCAAGGTAAGAGACAAGTGTCCATCACCACTTTTTTCATGTGTAAGCTGTAGTTCCCTTTTAGAATTTCTTTCAATGACCAAAATCTTCTCCAGGTTAAGTTTACTCTTCTAGTCACTTCTTCTTCATTGTTTGTGCTGCTGAACGACACCTGCCTTCCCAAGTATATGTATTTAGCGACATATTCTATGCAATTGCCCTTTACTATGATAGGTCGTTTATGGCTATTTGTCATTATTTTGGTTTTTTTAGCGTTCATTTCGAGGCCTACTTTTGAACTTTCTTCATCAAGGGATGTAATCATTGCTTCTAGATCTATCGGGGTTTCGGCTAGTATGGCAATATCGTCCGCAAATCTGAGGTGACTCAAATGGCGACCGTCTATTTTGATGCCCTTAAGTGTCCAGTCCAGCTTGCGGAATATATTTTCAAGAACAGCAATAAAAAGTTTGGGCGACAAGGGATCGCCTTGTCTAACTCCTCTTTCTATGTTGATTGGGTCGCCTCTAGTTTCGAGTTTTACCCTGCTTGTGCTGTTATCGTAAATGTGCTTTATGATGTTGATATATTTTTGTTCCACCTTGAATTGGGTAAGTGCATCCCAGATTGAGCTGTGGCTTATGCTATCGAAGGCTTTGCTATGATCGATGAAAGCCACATACAAGGGCCTGTTAAACTCGCTATATTTTTCTATTATTTGTTCTAGTGCCTGTATGTGGTCTGTCGTACTGTAGCCTGAGCGAAAGCCTACTTGTTCAATTGGTTGAGAGTTGTCGATTACATGGGCAATTCTTCTTAAGACTATAGAAGCAAAGAGTTTGTATATGCTTGCTAGTAAGCTAATTGGCCTGTAATTTCCTATATCTAGTGGGTCGCCTTTTTTAAACAGAAGTATTATATCGGATGTGCACCATTGTTTTGGTACGGTTTCTGTGTCTAGTACCATGTTGAATAGTTGGGTTAGGTGGTAAGTAAGGACCGGTGCTCCAAGTTTTATAGCTTCGTTGCTTAGTCCGTCAGGACCAGGGCTCTTTTCTGTTTTAAGTTGTTTGATGTGGTTGTTCACTTCGTTTTCGGAGATTGGTTCGATCTGGTTTATTGTAGCTTCGGCTCTATTTGGTTGCACACTTCTTTCCAACTTGTCTCTTCCTTTGTACAGTTCCATGTAGAATTTCGTTGCGTGGTCTTTGACATCTATCCTTGTTTTGGTTTCTTCCGAGTTGTTGTGTAGTTGTCGTATCCAGGATTTGTGTGAATTTAGTTCTTTGAATGCTCGCTTTGTGCTTCTATATTTGTTTAAGTTTCTTGTTATTACTTCTTGTCTGTGGTGGTTGTAATCTTTTTTTATTGATTTCTTTGTTTCTTTGTATAGTCTACTTAGTTCGTTTTTCTTATCTTTGTTTTTGTTTATGGTGTGTATAAGTTCAGTTCGCTTCCTTATTAGTTCTTCTGTTTCTCTGCTAAGTATTTTGTGAATTTTCTTCGAAGCTGTGTTGATTGTTATTAGGCTGTCTGCCATGGATTCAGTTATTAAGTTGTGATATAATTGGACGCTTGTTGGTTTTGTTTTGGCGTTATCAATGTGTGTTTTCAGTTTGTTCCTGAAGATTTTGATTTCCTCTTCTGTTTTTGGGATGTTACCAAAAGGTCTAAAGTTTTTTCTGCTCTTTTTAGGTAGTCTCAGTTGAGCTATGTTATGCAATAACATGTCAACCCCAGAAAACCAAATCCTGAGAAATGAAAGGTCAAAGAATTTTGCAGATTTAAAAAATAACCTTACCTATTTGGGTAGTGAAGTGACTTTTGCTAGTTCGGTGGTATTGTAGGGAGTGATTGTAACATAGTGTAAATAGTTGATATTTTGAGAGTGAATAAAAAACAGCTTTCTTTTTCATAATTTGTTTATTGCAAAATGAAATCAAGAAATTGGACTTATTGCAATAAGCGTTTAAGCCTAAATCGCTTATTGCAAAAATCAACCGACATTATTAAAATAATGCAACAATCTACTAAATACCTTTAAAGGGTTATTGCGATTTAAAAAAAATATAGCAACAATTGTTTCCTCAATCTTTGCTCTTGATTAATACAGTCAAAATGACAATTTTAATAGTATTAGTATGAATTCGAAAGTCATAAACTCAAAAACTTAAAAAATCAAAAATAGCCCAAAATAACAAATCAGTTTTCATCATTTTCAGAAACATTATCAAAGTCTTCAGCATGATAACCATCTACATCTTCTTCCATAGTTACACCCTGAGCACCCTTTAAAAAGTCATAGAAAAATCTGGCGTCTGCAGGTACAAGCTTTAATAACTCTCGTAAGTCTTTTATTTTTTCTTTACTTAAACTCTTTCCATTTGGCCAACGTCCCGGTAAATCAATATTCTTCAGTACAGGTTTACGACCTTTTCCTGCCTTTTCAATGTTGACAACTTGGGGTTCTTCGTCCAGATCATTCTTTATTTTCAAAATATGGGGAGAATCCTTTTCCATTACAATTTCGTGAACATTTAGCCAATTCACTTTATTTTTGGCGCTATCAAATTTTCTATTAGTTATAGCTTTTTCTAATAGTTCAACAGACAGCATGTCGGGCGATAGCATTCGCGTAACCTCAAACTTCTTTTGCTTTTTACTCATCGTAATGCTTTCAGCATAATCTTCTAATGTGTAAAGTCTTTGTTGCGTTTTCAGTCGAGTTTCTATAACACCAAAGTTCGCATCATTAGGCAAGAAACTATGGCCCGATAGAAGGAATCGCATTGTAATCGACTTAAGCGATGAGTGATGTTGCATAGTATGAATCAACATGAGGACTAATTTAATGCTGCGGTTTTGTCCCCCACACGAGTCTGACCATAAAATCAGTTCCGTTATTGGATGTTGTATATTATTTAAAATGTACTTTCGCAAACAGGATCCTACTTCTTGTGTGCCTTTACCACCTTCATGTTCAAGCCATAGATTAAAAATAGATCTTTTGTTACTACCGATATAAATTCCCAAATTGTACAAATTCAATTGTCGCTTGTAATAAGCAATATTAGATGGTATCTTTGGAAGTGGGTGTGTTTTTTGCATGTCAAAAGTAAGTGTTTCTACAGACTCAATTTCCAAAGCAATTTTTAGATCCTCATTCATTTTATCTCTGAGCACTGAAGCTTTACTTAAATGCACATCGCGTTTCTCTTTTAATTCTTTAGCATCTACACTTGTTAATAATTTCAGCTTGGCTGCAAAAGCATCACAAGTCTTGCATGTGTCGCTTTTTGGAGCTTTAAATTTCAGATTGAATTTTTCATAGAATATCTTCTTATAAGTTGCAAGAGTCGGTAAATTTTCTTCAGTTGAATGCTTTAATTTAAATAAGTCATACATTTTGAAAAGATTAAGATTTGTGTTCAAATAACGACTATTAGTCTTGCCTCTGCAGTAGTGACTGATATACTTTGGAAAAGAATTAATATGGTCAACTATTTTCTTGATATTTTCCTCACTCGTTCTATTATTTCCACCACTAGCCTTCTCTTCTATCTTTTATTATATATTTTTATATATACTTCCTCTGTTATCTTTTAAATCGGATGCACTATTTTTCTTCTTCATTGCAACATCTATTCTACTTTGGCAAATGCGTAAGGTTTGTAAGAACGCTTTCTTACAAATTTCATTGTCATCAAAGAAATATTTTCGAGAAACCATTCTCTTGGAATCTTCAGTAGAATAATATCTAGATTTATAAGTTTCTTTAACTTTTGCACAAATATAAGCACATCGGCCCTCATATGACCCAATAGACCAAAACTGATCAAATATCCTTTTTCGGTCATCCACTGAAATTATTTCCGTGCATTTCTTTTTACATCCGCAAGAGAAAGTCTGATCAAAAGTTTTAGGTAATACTTCTTTTCCTTTTGCATTAATATATTTTACATTTACATTAGCTCTTCGTTTCCGTTCTTTTCTTGACTGGTCTGCGATTTTTCGTTTCCTACCGCGCTTAGGTCTACCTATTACATTTTCTTCTAATTGTGTTTTTGCCACAGAAGTTTCAGTATTTGATATTTGTTCTCCCGTATTATTTATAACGTTGGATTGATTTTCTAAATTCTCTTCAGTAGAAGTTGACTGTGTGATCATGTCCGTACTACTATTATTATTGCCATTAGTTATTAGAGTATTGTAGTCATTATTACAAATATATTGAGTTTCAGTTTCATGAAGAATTGTATTTAACATGTCATTTTCATTATTTTGGTTACCATGTATATTGTTACAAGACACGACTTCTATTTCTTCTATGATTTCGTTCCCTTCGAGATCGTAATCAAAAATTGTGGAATGTAGGCTTTTTTGAACAACATCTAAATCATCTAATTGTATCAAACTAGGGCTATGTATTAAATCTTCTGTTGTTTCAGTTATGCTATCTTTAGGGTTCGGGTCACATATAAATGCAGTATTTTGAAGCTTAAAAAGAGGATCATGTTTTAACCGATGTAGCATGGTTACTTCACTTTCGTGAGTTTCTAAAATATCTCTGAGAGGTTCTTCTTCAGAGTCCGATTTTTCATTAGATGCATGCTTCTCACAAGCCATTGCAACTAACTTCTGTGCTCTAGAGTTCATGGTAAATGGGTACCTACAACAACATAATAAAAAATCAATTGCTTCATAGCTATAGGAAAAACAGTTTATTTGCACGATATTTCTAACATTTTTAATGCATTCAATCGTAATAGGTTTGAATTTTTACCTAGAATAATGGCTTTAAGTACCCTTTTACACTAAAAATAACGAGAACTTTTAAATATTTAATTTGCAATAACCAGTTAAACCTAACAGTGAATTATATTGATGTTATTATAGTTAATTTGGTAGTAAATCACCTAGTTAATACACTAATCACTCATTTGACATGACAGAGGAAACCAGATTACCAACCAATTAATGTTTGTAATGCAGAAAATAATAAAAAAAACTTTGGCAAGTTACCTTCGTATCTGTTGCCACAAGTAGAAATTTAAACCTTTTAAATATTACTTTAAACCAACACTTTATGTATCATCATTATTAAAACGTTATGTACATAACACTTACTTTGAATTAAACCTATTTACTTATTGAAACTCAAAGAACTTTGTATTTTTCAAGCCACAGAAAAACCGCGCACGTTATGACAGGTTTGTGATCGCTTATTGCAAAACTGTTTAATAATAGTTTTGTGAACTGCAGAAATAATTTTCTATCTAGATGGGGTTTTATGGAATAGATACGATGTTGTCCATTTTTTCAGACGTAGAGAGTACCGAGAACAATTACTAGATGGCACTATCTCAATATGCGATTTTTTGTGGGTTGACATATTATTGCATAACATAGCTCAGTTGTAAAGTTGCTCTTAATGGTCTGTGGTCCGAAGGGAATCTTACTTTATTCAGAACTTCTACATTTGTTATTAGTCTCGGGCTGTTAGTTAGTACGAAATCTATTTCGTTCTTGGTTTTTTTGTCAGGTGATATCCAAGTCCATTTGCGACTTTCTTTTTTCTTAAAGAAAGTATTCATTATCGATAGTTTATTTTCTGCAGCATATTCTATTAGTCGCTCTCCCTTTTCGTTGCGTTCTCCGTAACCAAATTTACCCATGATAAGACTTTCTTCTTCTTTTGGGAGCCCTATTTTTGCATTAAAGTCTCCCATCACCAGCACTATCTTATCGTTTGTTAGTAAATGTGCTTTTTCAATGTCGCTATAGAACTGATTTATTTCCTCTTCAGATGACTTGTCTGTGGGTGCGTATGTTTGAATTAATGTGATAAAGATTTCTTCAAATGCTAGTTGGAGTAAGGCTACTCGTTCTGAAATTCCTTGAAAATTTGATATTTTGTCTTTGTGTATTTTTTTAATTAGGAAACCAACGCCATGTAGGCCCTTTGTTTGTCCAATGTAGCACAGAATGTGATCTTGATATTCTTGAATGTTGCATCCCAGCTTCCTGACTTCTGAGAGACCCATTATGTCCCAGTTGATGTTTGTAAGAGCGTAGGTGAGTTCGACGTGTCTCTCTATCGAGGCCAAGGATCTCACGTTGTACGTGCATATTTTTATAGACTTATATTCGTGTTTTATGTTGTTGTTATTATTGCTAGTTTTCGTAATTGGAGGGTGATGGTCTAAATTCCCGCGATGACCAGTCGTATTGGGAATTGAAGTTAAGTTGTTTATATTTGTTGTTGTATTTTGTTTTGTTTTGTTGCTATTCCGGCTGTTTGTGGCTGTTTCTAGTTTTTTGGGATTTCGGAAACTGATGTTGATCTTTCCCGCGCTACATAATTTAGTATGTTTGGTCTTACGATCTCTTTTGAGACGCCAGGTGATTCACTTGGAGAGTTAGTAGTAGTTCTAGTTTTGTTTGTATGTCGTTTGTTTTCGAAAACGTTAGTTTTGTTTATTTTGGGCGGTGCTGAATGTCTTTTTTCATCGCTATGCTCTGATTGTGTTGGTGTTTTAGATGGTGACCGTTTTCTTTTTTCATTCCCTTTTGTGCTATTATTTATATTGTTTTTAATTATGAGCTTGTCGTAGCGGATGACAGCGAAATTCCCTTTCTTTAGTTGTTCATGTTGCTTTGATTTTAATTCCTTTCTTATTTGTAGGACCTCTTTGGGGAAGTCTTCGGTTACATAGGTGTTTAGGGGAAAGTGTTTGCTTCTCTTCAGGATTTCTAGTTTCCTCCAGGCTAGAGTAAATTTTATGAGAATAGGCCTTATCTTTCCACCGATTTTTTTCCCTAGTCTGTGGACGACGCTTATTTCCCACTTGTCAAAGTTCTCTATCTCTGCAACTTCGCTCACGTTATTTAAAATCTTTAAGACTTTCTCTAGTAGTTCCGTGTTGTTATTTTCAATTTCGTCTATTCCGTGGAGAATGATATTGTTTTTCCGAACTTCTTTTTCTAGGTTGTATGCTTTGCTTTTCAACGTGGTCACCTCCCTCCGTAATTTTACGTTTTCTTCCAAAAGTGGTTTTAAATTTTCTTCTAAAGTGGAAGCCATGGTCCTAGTAAAGTTTTCTGTTAGGATGGTTGTTTGCTCTCGGAACTCTTTTCTCATATCGTTCATATTTAAGCTAATTTTTTCGTTTATTTTCTCCAATAATAGAGTCATCTGTTCTTCCATCGCCAATATTTTTTAATATTCTACTAAATGGTAGCTTTTTCCCGTACTGGTATTACTGGATTTTAGTTGGTAACACAGTTTGTGTTTATGTTACGTTTTGTTTACTAACAACACTGTCGGGATCTGTCAGTTCTTGATTGTCACTTTGTCAGTGTCAAAATATGTCAGTAATGCCAGGTTTGTTGCTCTGATGCTTCTACCCTCACAGTTAAGGATGTTACAGTTATAAACAAGCAAGATGTGTTTTCAAACACAATTATTAGTGCTATTACTTAATTTTCCTGCAATGTGATTATTAGTGGACTTAGCTTTTTGCGTTCCCTCAGCCTTAAAACACTTTTCACTATGAACAGCTTCTTTTTTACACAGTTTTGAGATTAAATTCGCGGAGAGATTTATCGAGCGTCTGCTTTTGACAGCACCGGAACCGGAAATCTATATATATATATATATATATATATATATATATATATATATATTATTAAAGTTTTGTACCAGTTACATGAATCCAGCAGACTTTAAATTACTTACTTACCTCGATTTATGCAAAAAAAGGTTAATAAGCCAATTAAGCTTATAGCGAGCCGCCAGGAGCTGGCTGCCTTGCCATTCACGTCATGATTTATGTGTATGTTACCATTGATGTAAAGACGTTTTAGTGTAGTAAAAATAGGACAATGGGCTAGTTTCCTAAAAATCGAATTAGTCCGTCAGTTGAATTAACAGAAAATATTGGACACGTATTTTTTCTTTTCTAAATCAAACAAAAAATTATGAAGAAGAAGAAGAAGAAGGCGTGACGTAACATGCTTACTTTGATGCGCTTTATCGTCGTCATTTTTTGGTTTGATTGACAAAAGACAAAATATGGGTCCAATATTTTTTGATAATCTAACTGACGAACTAAATAGAATAATCTTTTTTTGACCCAGGAAACTAGCCTTAACGCGTGGTACAAGATTAAAAATAAAACAAATTATTTAAAGAAATAACTTTATAACATTTACTTTACATTACGAGTTTCGAGATATCTACGTGTAGTGGACTAGCTAGTCCGACTTGCACTTGCTCGAGCTCAGTTGTTGAAACAGTTAATGAGGAAAGGCGAGTCGACGTAGTAAATGTGCATGCTGATGGCGCCGGGGCTGGACGTGTAGTCGAAGAGGCAAGTGGGGCCGTCGGGGACGATCAAATCCTGTAATTAAATCAAGCATTTATTAATATTATTAAAGTCCTTTCAAGATAAGATGATACGACACTTGACATTTTCCGTTTTACCCATACTATTTACGATAATATTTTGCAGTTTATTTTTAATTTTTAATTTATATCATTGCAAAAACACAATAATCTTTGCCTCTAAAAATATAAGCAAAAGTTACAAACCAATATGGTATATCTTAATGATTTAACAAATAAATTAATAGGATTTCCTTCAAATACTTGATGCGTAAAACGGAACGTTTACATATAGGGATTGACAATACATAATCGGAACTAAATCGATGAATCGGTTCGGTCGTCTTGTGAAAACCTATGCTTTGGCGTCATTAGTACAAGAGCGTCTGCCTTGTATGCGATTTGTGTTATCGTTATTTTTCGCAGTTCCTATTTTGACTTTTGTTACTGTTTTTGTAAAGTTTTCGTTATTGTTTTGCTTTTATTTAGAAAAAAGACTTGTCAAAAAGCTGTATACGGCACGCTGGCAGTAGAACATTGCAGTATATCTCTTATTTTAAATTCATTTGTTGTTAAGTTCATTTGAATAAAAATTTATTTAATTTTCTTTATAAACTTTCTCGATTTTCAAAAAGAATTGGCTGTATTTCGTTAGGGCACATCACTATTTGTGTCAACAGGAAGGTCACGTGATGTGTCATAAGTATCTTCTTATCTTGAAAAGGGTATAGTAGTCTTCATTCATTTCTGCGAAAAATTGATTAGTAAAATACACACATCACACTTTTCGGGTCCATAGTTTTCCGTTACAATATTTTAATATTTTCTACCTAAATATCTAATATCTAATAATTGTTTAGGTATGATGTACACTAAATATGTTTTTTTTCAAAATTTAATTCTACTCTGTGTGTAGGCGTGGTTAATATAATGTTTACCCGTTCGACATTACCGCTTTCTAGTACTAATAGTCTGTGCTAAAGCCGCGGGCAGACAGACGGACGGACGGACCTGGCGACACTATAAGGGTTTCGTTTTGACTACGGAATCCTAGAAAGGGGATTCTCGTAAAAATAAAAATAATTTTGGGTTGCTTTTCAAACACATACGAACTATAATTGCATTTTTTGAGTTTATGAGAATACCTTTTTGATTTTAATGTTACTGGGACGAGATCGAAACAGGATTGTGACTACTTTTAAATTATGCTAATTGGGCTTCTGATAAATAACAGAATTTAGATGAAAATGAATGAAAGTCGCTGATAGTGACCAACGAATTAGCAAGCTGAAGTGGCAGTGGGCGGGGCACATAGTACGCAGAAGTGATGGCCGATGAGGCAAAAAGGTTTTGGAATGGAGGCCACATACCGGCGAGTGCAGCGTGTATAGGACGTCCACCCACAAGATGGATAGACGACCTAGTAAGGGTTGCAGGAAGCCGATGGATGCAGCCTGCTTCCAACCGGCCAATCTGGAAATCACTATGGAAGGCCTATGTTCAGCAGTGGACGTCCTGGCTAAAATGATGATGATGACGATGATAAGATTCTTACCTCGATATTGCTGCGGGTGGGTCTTTCAAAGTAGTCCTTGACGAGGAGGTTGGCGGGGAGCTTGCCTAGGGTCATGAAGCCCGAAGCGATCAGCTGGTCGGTGCTCTTGTCCACCATGGGGAACCAGGGTAACATGGCTTCAGCCGTGCACGGAGTGTCGATCGACATGTTGTAGTAGTAGTGGCGACCTGCATCGATGAAATATAGGTAGTTTTTAACCGCACTTTTGAACTGCAGGTCAGGTAAAGTATTCATGGCAATTTATCAGCGACACTGGCTCCTTTTTAGCCAGGATCTAACTAAAGCAATGTCTTGATTTTCTTGGAAGTCAAGCTGAAGATTATTCAACCTTGAAGTCGAGGGGTAAAAGTACAACTAATTTGTTTTATTTAGAACTTGACCAGCAAAGTAAGTACTAAAGCGTAACACACACAGAAGGCGTGACCGGGACGGAGACGGGTCGTGAGTACGGCGGGTATAATTACTTCCGACCCGACCGTCGCCGACCTGCTCACGCCTTCTGTGTATGGTACGCTTAAGGTTTTAAGTCGGAACTCCAGTACAAGATAAACAATGACTTATCCAAAATGATATGCCGGTTCCAGACTCACGGCGAGAAGTCTCTGCGAGAAAGTTTGCCGAGACTTCTCGCGAAGTAACTGTATTGTCCACACTTTCTCGATGGCTAACTTCTGTACTCGTCTCTTATCCGGTATGGACGACTTTGATAGTGTGCAGCAGCTATGTTTTAGTCTGCATTAGCATACTACCAACAGTCGTGGTTTTGATTTTTTCCTTTAAGATGCCGATGTCCACCCACTCTTTCATGTGCTTGCCATGGATGTTTGTAAAAGATGATTTTTTATTTTTTATTTACTGGCTGTTGGTCACACTTGACTATTAATGGACGCTGGCCTTGTCTTAACATTGCTTGACCGTCAACTTTCGCTTCTTGTACCGGATTGAGCATACATCCATTTTAGCTTACTGAAACTCGAGGTGGTGTAGCCGAATATAAACTCGGACCAAGTTTGAAAACACTAATATCGATTATGGCCAGTTTCGGAACAGGAAGGGGGCGGGGTCTGGCTGGCGGCCTGACAAAAGTGGATGGAAGGATTAGAAGGATAGTCCAATGGCAGCTTTTATCCCCACAATGTCAAGAGGAGTCCGTCTTCCGTTTAACAAGGGCTTAAGGGACATGTTGTGTACAGGGTTACATTGTAAAGGGGTGCCAAATCTTTAGGAGTGGCTCAGAATCAGTAACTCGAACTATGCAAAGAACAAAAAAAAAATTTCACATTTAATTATTCGTATCCGCTGTTAAAAATCGTACGCGTTATTAATTTACTCATTCATAAAAAAAAATGCACCGTATGTGTACTGCGTAATGTCCTTGTTTGCTCGCCATACCTACGCCTCTGACTGATGAATGACCGCGCGGCTTTCGTCTCTCTATTTACTTTATTTTCGGATATTTTATAGTTTTTTTTTCGTGATATACGATTACATGGTTGACTGGTAGAGAATGCCACATGGCATTAAGTCCACCTTTTGTACGATTTTATTTTGTGCAATAAAGTTTAAATAAATAATTAAAAATAATAACGATAAAGACGCGTTTTTATATTGTTCCCTAGATCTTATTTTTAAATTCGGCACCCCTTTGCAATGTAACCCTGTATATTTCTTAACTGGCTTTTGGGCTTAATTGCACGAAACTTGTCCATTAAGAGACACACGAGAAAGATACGACACTTACCCATTAACGGAACGCAACCTTGTTCGACGAACTTGGTTTTAGCAGTATCGGCGAGTTCTGACGCGACGCCGGAGATTCTCATCAGCTCTCCGTGGAAGCTGGTCACCCATATGGCTTTTTCCTGCAGGACCCTGCCTTCGACATAGGATGCAAGACGCTCTGCCTTGCTCTTCTTCAAAGTTTCTATAAAAAAGGGAAAAGTTAATGCTACTTATCCATAAACAGTAGGTAGCGTTGAATAAATAAATAAATAAATATTGGACAACATCACATACATTGCTTTGATCCTATGAAAAGTAGCTTAAGCACTTGTGTTACCGTCTAAGTAAGATCTAAGTTATAGAGTAGAGCCAGCCTGCTTAGCATGAGCACTAAAAACACGATATGATATCATATGATATAGCGAAATATCGACACCAACTTTAAATATATGATAGATTTAGCCGCCATTTTTAATTTTTATCGAAACAGCGATCTTAATATGTGACGGCGATTCAACATGGCGGCTATATCTATCATATTTTTACAGTTGGTGTCGATATTTCGATATATCATATCGTGTTTTTAGTGCTCATGCTAGGCAGGCAGGATTAGAATTATAATATACTTTGTTTGTGTGTGTGAATGGATTATACATTAATATTTACAAGGTGTTAGGGTTAGACCAGTGATCGCATAATCGAGCGACTATTTACTTAGACATCGTAGTTCGAAAAAAGTATATTATGGATATGCCTTATTAAATAAAACATTTATTTGTTGCAATAAACATAATATGTAAATCCGATAAATAGTAAGATTAATTAGTCATTTCCGATAAAGTGATACTTTAACAAAATTAACCTTTAATTTTATTTAGGAAGGCATATCGAAATTATTTTTTAGTAAAGGTGTAATGTGTTAACTAACATAATGCTTGTAAGGCCTTATGTAAAAAGGCTTTAGAGTCATAACCTAGCACCCTGTAAGATGAAAAAGATGAAGTACATGCCTTCAGAGACGTAGTATTGCTGGGTGGCCCAGTAGACCCTCTCGACTCCATTAGAGTTGGGAGGAGCGACCCAGCGGGTCATGCCTTGGACGGTTTTGTCATAGACAGTGTCTGTCCAGGCGTCTTCAGGCAGCTAAAATAAACAATACGAGTTGAGCTGTTTATCTATTAATGTTTATGTCCTATGTCGCATGGAGCAGAGATTATCCAACTACCTACAGTAAACGTCCCACTGCAGCACTGCAGGATAAAGGGTTTAGGCCATACTACACCACGCGGGCCCATTTATAGTAGATACAAGCTATACATTAAAGGAAATTCCTTACAATCAGACTTGACGATGATCATACGATGTTACTATATAAATAAAACTTGTCAGATGCCTGCGCTCCTAAACGAAGATTACTCCGCCCCTCCACATAATTAGGGATAGTATACGCGCCCCACTTTGTAACGCTTTCGGTCCTTGGCGGCTGCACGCAACTCATGCTTGAGGTTAATGTCGATAGCTGATTAGAAGAACCAATAATAATAAAACAATTAAGGTATTGTAAGTAAAATACTTACAGCAATTTGCAGACCAGCGATGTTGCCATTGTCATCAAAGAGAGCGCAGACCACCACGTCGTTCCGGGAGGGACAGTACATCACCAGGCTGGGCAGGGGGCCTGGTGGCCTGGGGGTCTCCACCCAGCGGGAGTTCTTAGCCGCAGCGACCGTTCGAGGGATTGTGATGAAGAAGTTCGTTCCCGCGCCGAATAGGTTGAGCTCGAAGCGTACTGTGAAAAATAGTTACGTATTAGTAAGTAAGTATAGCTTTAGATTTTCTACTGACTGCAGTGACCTTGGGGCCATAATGGAGCAAAGTTGCGGAAGACAGAAAACAATGGAGAGAGCTGGGGGAGGCCTATGTCAAAAGGCACAACGAACAGCGGGACATCTTATAATTAACCCTGATAATTTATTTACTCTGAATGTAGAAATGTTAAAACACAAATTTTCGGAAATAAAGGCTTTATTACAAACCAGTGACTGCAGTGACCAGCTAATATTCCACTTTTAATCTAGAAACTAAACTTAAACTGCAGAATCTAGAGTTTTCTAAAGTTTGGTAAATTGGTTTAAGTACAGACAAAAGAAGGTCAACCTACCCCAAAAGTAAAAGGTCATTGAACGGATTTTCAACTTTAAGTCAGACACGTTTTGTTTTGTGAAAAAATTACGTTTTTGGTAGGTTGACGAGCTGTTGTCTGTACCTATGTACTCGTATCAAATGAGCCATGCGGCTATACGAAGTTATTATCTCCTACTCAACAAAAATTCAGTATGCGTAAGTCAGTAGTATGGTATAATCATACTTACCGCTTAATCCTGGATTCCATTGCCCTGTAACAGAGATAAAAATTAATAATTAATTAAAAAATCTTTAGGTATTTCCTTATTCTTATTGTTTATTTCAGGCTGGCATACTTAATTATACGTTTGCCCATGTAACTCCTGTGTAGCCTTTTTCAGTATTAGGTACTACTGTAAAAAATTAAAGTAAAGTATGCCTATTTATTTACGTCTCACTGCAGGGCCCAGGCCTCACCTCAAATATGAGGTACTACTTCTTGACAAAAAAATTGAGCCAGTGAAATTTCGATTGTCGAAGGGAAAAGTTTAAGAAACTGGGTTCCTGTAAACTATTTTCATAAGAAAGTTTTCCAAACGTAAGTAGATACAACAGCGGTATATAATGCAAGCGGCAAGCGGCAAGCGCAGCTTAGGACGTCCACCCACAAGGTGGACAGACGACCTGATAAAGGTCGCAGGAAGACGCTGGATCCAGGCCGCTTTCAACCGGTCAATCAGGAAGTCAAGGGGGAGGCCTATGTTCAGCAGTGCACGTCCTATGGCTGAAATAATGATGATGATAATGATACTATCGTTAAATAATCATAATAAATAAATATGAGCCAGACAACAAACCAAGTTGTCATGGTTTCGAAGTAAGGAATTAGGATCCTTGTGTTACGAGGTACAATGAGTTTGCCAGGGTCATCTCAGAGCACACCCAGACTCAAGTTAATTTAGAATTTAGAAAAGATCGGTTTCTGAATTTTCTCGAACCGGGAAATTAATGTGCCAGGTACACCAATCAGCCCCTCTAGCATGATCAAAGCACGATATGATATACCGATTTATCGAAACCAATGGTCTTTTTTAAAAAAAAAAATGATAGATATAACCGCCATGTTGATTTTTTGTTAAAACGGCGATCATCATAACATTTGACGTCCCCGGCTCGGCGATTCAACATGGCGGCTATATCTTATCATATTTTTACAGTTGGTGTCGATAAATCGCTTTATCATAGGTGTTTTTGTAGTCATGCTAGGGGGGCTAGACGTCAAAAAATACTTAGTAATAGCACATAATGATATGTACTATCACAGCTTAAGATTGTAAAGCTGTGGTTGGTTCTATCGATGTCGATAAATAGGTACTACTAATAATATTTTATGATAGCACAATTATGTAATAAGATTGTGATTTCAAGTATTCTAGAAGTTGCGATAGGGTCGCAATATACTATCATCATCATCATCATCATCAGCCTCTAGAAGTCTACTGCTGGGTATAGGCCTCCCCTAGAACGCCACAGAAAGCGCCTCTGGGCCGTTTGCATCCAGGGGCTGCCCGCAACCTGACTAGGTCTTCAGTGCACCGCGCGGGAAGCTTGCCGCGCTGCGTCTTTCACGTGGTCGCCACTCGAGAACATTTCTTCAAAGCATAGCAATACTGTGCCGTGTGGGGATAGCCGTAAAGAAGTGTATTCCCCACCGCCAACAGAAGGCGTGTCATAAGAAGCGACTAATTGTTGTAGCACGGGACGGGCAGCAGCGTCTGCGTGCGAAATATTATAAAAAACTGCGCTTGCCAACCCGCCTACCAAGCGTGGCAATCCCCCTCTTCTCGGGGAGGTCTTCGTTCAGCAGTGAACGTTCTACGGCTGAAGTGATGGTGATGATAGCAATACTGAAGTGTGGGCAGGTCACATCCCTCGCAGAACTGACAACCTTTGGGGATATACCTACTACCTACATCAATAAATATTAGTTATCCGAGCCTTTCTTATTTTTTAAAACTGTAAGTTATGACACTGTTGATTAGCAGCTTTTACTTTAACCCGCTTGTCCCCGAATGCGTTGGGACGACCACGTTATCGACTTTATAGCTTTTATTTTTATTACGAAGTAAGTATGCGTGGTTGGATCGCGTTCCAGAGTTCCTACAAAGCCAGGTTGTTGCGGGAAATCCAAACGTTTGTGTGACGAGTGTCACATTTGACCATTATTTACCTAATACATAAAACTTATGTAAGCTTTTAAATATCACCACTATTTAATTTACTTAAGTAAAAATTGATTCGAACACTATTTTGAAATATCGCGAACCTAGATAAAGTGATGCACAACTCAAATACACGATGGCACAACTTAAAATAAATGCGTGTCTCAGGAGTCAATAGTTTGTAGTATGAGCACAACTCAAGCACACGGGTGTCTTTGAAGTTTATGTAGATTCAACGCAGATTCCGATAAGATTTTGTATTATTTCGAGTTGTGCTACTGTTCATTTGGGTGTGATAGGTATGGTAACTCTTTAAAAAGTAACTAAAGGCACTATGAAGCAATCTCAAGGATGAAACCAATTTACTTACCCCAGGCACTGGCGGCGGCAATGCATGCAGCCAGAAAAATTAGTTGCTTCATGATTTACAGTTCTTCAATAAATGGCGCCCCTGAAGTAGCCAGTCATCTTTTATACTAACGATAATTACCTATCTAATTACGTCTGATTAGTTTTAATCCTCTATTAGTGCTAGTTGCACATGACGTATTTTGTTACAAAATATGTTCGTTCTATTCGACTATTTAATTGGAGTGATACTACTTATTTCATAAGTGATTTCTATATTGGTCAAATTAATATGCCATGGGCGGTCGCGCTGTAAAACCACAAATAAACAGGTGAAGAAAATTGTTGTAGGTAAGAATAGGTACATAACTACGATATCACAAAATCAAATAGGTAAATAAATTAAAATTATGACTGACGCAAATGCGTGTTCCATTGAAAATACGCTTATAAAGAAGGAAGCTGAAATTGTTGACCTGATTTATGGGCACCTACTTCGTGTGGCAAGACTAAGCCGTAAAAGCATTCTAAGAACGGCCATTGCTATCTCTTCTCAGACTACAGATTGATCTTTACTTCTTCAAAAATCTTTCACCTTATTTATCTTCGTAAGGCCGCTAAATTCAGGGCACGAAGCCACGAACAAGCATGCTTTGTCAGTCAATGAGGGTTTGTCAACCCGAAAGTCACAAACCGTCTTCGTACGCAAGTTGTCTGAAGTGGGCAAAACATAAGCGGAGGGATGAGATGCAAAATGGAACAGTCAAATATTAAATATCTGTACGAACAGCATTATGATTTACAGACTTCTGACAAAAAATTCTTTATAAAATCAATTAGCTTTATTAATTTTAACTCTGCCTGCTATCAATTAATACGTTAGGAGTTACAGGTTGTTTATCTCTCTATATATGTCGTTCTGATCTTTTCCCACATAGTTTTAGCGACTGCGACACACTTGATAAGGTTAGCAATTAAAAAGGATAGGAAAGTTGTGTGTCGGATTTAATTAATTTTAAGGATCTCTTTCACTTTATTTTCCGCTTTGATTTTGAATTGGGTTGCCATACTAGATCGTAATTTATATTAACAAATATTAGAAAAACATTTAAATTGTAAACAAAATGTCCTTTTCCCAACCCACACCTACTATATTTAGTATCGGCTATTGCCGATTGGCTGTATGGGTTGCGTCCATTCATTGGTCTTTAGATTCGTTGTAGGACTCAGTTGGACCTACAGTGAAAGTTTAAGCAATAGAATCCCCTCCTAAAAGGAAGTAATAATATTACCTAAAAGACCTGATATCACCTACTTAATCATTATTAATTTGATAAGATAGAGATTGGCGCATTGATTTAACGCCATCTTTTGGATAATCCAATAGATGGCGTTCAATCAATGCGCCAATGTAACGTTATAAGTGTTAAGAAAGAAAACTTGTATTTCCCAGATGTTTTAATTAAAGTAGCATCATGGTATGATAAATAAAATTAAAAATATTTTTACGATCAATTTACTTAGATGCATGTACCAAGCCCGATAGAAACATCAAAAAAATAATTTTGTGTGTTAATAAGGGTTCTACCAGTGTAAATTACCAAAGAATGCTAAAAAGTAACCTTTTGTCTTTTGAAAAACCATTAAAACGGCTAGCTCCTTAATCAGTTAAGGGAATTGTATTTATGGAATCAAATATTTTATTTTGATGTTGATTCCATAATATACTTAAAACAACTTTCATCGGACCAACACCGGATTCTCAAAAAAAACAGTTCATACAGTTAGGTACGGTTTAGTATGGGAATGTAGTATTTTTTCTGCGATTTTGTTGTTGCTCCCATGTAAACGTTGCTCGTTGCATATTAGTATAATGTGTAAACTGTGTTTTAATTACTGGAGAAACAACCACACTGCACAATTATCCCGATAGGTGTCGCATTGTGTTTGGTCTTAGCCGTAGTGATTATTTCAGTGGTTCTGCCACATATCAAATACAAGTTGACAAGACCAAACAAGCTGGCGTCATCTGAGATTATCTGAGATTCGGTGGGGGGTAGTCGAACGAAAAGCACGGTCGAAGAGCTTTAGAGTGCAAGTTTGGTGTAGTTTGTGTTCTAATGTTTTTGTGAAGATATAAAAATCTGAAACTATTAAAATATCATTGTATTCAACGCCGCATCGAGTGTCAAGTGACTTAAATTGTCACAAGATAACTTGCTTTAGGCCTAATAGCGTCTTGAAACCTGCTTCTACGGAAAGAGTAGCCTCTACTGAATCCAAGAAAAGCAATAAAAACTAAACACCTGTTATTTATTGTAAACTATATCAATGATAGGTTGACGTTTGGCTGTCAAGAGCGACAGACGCAATTTTTTTGCAATTCTAGTTTTCATTTGTGTTTTATTGAATTATCTGCTTGTTTTTCTAAATATTGAGTCTGATGAGTGAAAGAAGTAGTGGGTCATGTGATCTGGGTGAAGGAAGTAATGGGGTCACTTCCGACATTGAGTGTGGGCAGCGAGGAAAATCTTGGGATTGTGTCAGCATGATGGGATCGGCCGGGGCTGGGAAATTGGACACGGCTTTGAATGAGGATGCTATGTCACACGGCCGACAGCCATCGAAGAAGCGGGCTGGTGTTCCCAGTGACGATAGTTGTGCTTCGGATGCGAGCTTTATTACTGTGGGAAGGAGACCTAAGCGTTCAAGGGTCGCTGGGACCGAGAATCGAACCCGTGACTAACGAGTATAAGTTTTAACGCAATTCTTACACGTCAAATGTAATGTTACAAACTTTCTTGTGTTTTCCTGATGTACTGTGACATCCGTTCACTTCGCAAACCGTCATGTTTTTTTTTATATTTCGGGAGCTGCTTGTCACGCGACACGATCTTGAGCACTAACGGGCCGAGTAATAAACTAAGCCATTATGGCTTAGTTTGTATTGCCTCACTTTACGGACGCGGACTTGGCTTCTGGGCGTTCTATTTCGATGTATGTAAGTGTTACTTGTCATTTTAGCTCCTGGGATTCACGTGACTCTAGATCAAAGTTTGTCTACACACGGTCGTAAGATTAGGTGGCGAAAATGCAACTTGTCGTAACTGCTTTTTGAGTCTCACGAGCTGCATGGGCTTGCTATACCCCGTACCTCTCAGTGATACGATAGCGATTGCAAGCAACAGGAGTGTGTCAGTGATCTTCGTTAACCCGCCAAAACGTAAGTAAACTGCCTGGTGGCGTTTTGTTTAACAGTTTTTTAAATGCGGTGGCTCGATTTGTGACTTTGTTATACAATTTGTGTACCATAGCTATTTTTTGATAACTGTGCTTTGGTTTGTTTGTCGACGGTATACTGCCGTCCTCTGTCTTCAGCTTCGTCAGCTGGCTTTGCCCAATGGACATGTCTCTTGCGAAAACTTTGGAGCATTGGTTCCGCTCTATCGCCTCTTTAATACTGTCTGTATTAAAGTTCCAGATATCATGTCGTAAGGACGTCCATATCCGCCTATTGAGCTGCCGATATGCCTTAGCGTCAACGGAGCTCTGCAGTGCCATTGAACGTCGTTCTGGCATGAGGTTGAGGGTAGGGTCGGTAAGCTTTGGCAGAAGTCCTTCGAGAAAAACAATGTAGTGCCTGCCTGTGCTTTGCTTCGCTCGTCTTGGCGGGGGTACTACTGTGCTCCTAGATAAATTAGTATACAGGGTGGTCCAAAAGGTGACGTCCAAATTTTTTTTGGATTTGTTATGTCCATGGCTATCCAAATATACCCTACTACGAGTATATGCTACCTGAGTTTTTGAGATATATTTTTTTTCAAATTTACTGTTATTTCGTTCTAATCAGCTTCACAAAATAGTTAGTCCACTTTTTATTGTTACGTCGTATTTTTTTTTTGAAGTATGATCCCTATAAATTAAACTTACTTAGATACAATTATCAGCTAAGACTAACAAAAGACTAACAAAACATATTGAGATAGAGTTGCTAGTGTAATCAACTCTTATCTCAATATGTTTTTGGAAAATGTTAAACCGATGGTTCCTAGTGTTGGTTTATGTCTGGATTAAATATTTTTCGAAATCCATTTGTTTTAATGTATCAATAGTTAGAAGCATTCAGTTTTGGTGGGCAAGATTAAGTTTTGGTGGAGTGATTTTTAAAATTTTAAGATTTGGTGGATTATTTTCAGTTTTGGTGGGAACTCAAAACTTTGAGGATCAATATTTCAGAAACTATACATGTGATTCTAGTCCAAATCTAAAAATAGATATAGCATGACCCAAAATTTCATATTTAGAAAAAAAAATATGCGCCACCAAATCTAACAAAAAATGGCTTATCTTGATATTCACCCAAATTTTTTTTTTATAGGACTAACATTAAAATCTTTAAAAAAAGACCTTTTATAGAACTGGTGTCAGCTGGTCGGCGTTTTAGTGTGGCAGCTTTTTTTAGATTTGATTACGACTACATATCCTTTGAATATCACTAGCAATGTATAAATACATTTAAATATATAACCTACCTGTAAGTTTTTAAAATAATAATACACGATAAAAAGTGAACGCGTTGCATAAGTTTAAAAATAAAACAAAACATTTTAAGAAATCCCTTTATAAAACAAACCTCATATTCCGAGTTGCGAGGTACATGATACTGGACCTAGGACTAGCTACTCCAACTTACACTTGCTCGAGTTCAGTTGTTGATACAGTTAATGAGGAAAGGCGAGTCGACGTAGTAAATGTGCATGCTGATGGCGCCGGGGCTGGACGTGTAGTCCAAGAGGCATTCGGGGGCGTCAGGGACGATCAAAAGCTGTAAACATTTAATATTATTAGCTAAAATAAAAACATCCTACTCGTATTGGCGGCAATTTAAATTCTATCACAATCGTACTTGTACGAAAAGGGTAACCATTGACTAGAGATGTGCTGTTCCCTAGAACCTTGCCCGTGCGGGGAATATTTCCCATAGAGGGAATTCTCATCATAGGGAATGTTCCTGGCACATCCCTACTCTTGACATATGAGAATATTAAAATAATTATACGATAATAGAACCGTTGCTCGGCGACTCTACTCTCTTGTGAAATTAAGGCTTTCTAGTACTAAGAGTCTCTACTGAGCTAAGCCGCAGACAGACACGGACGGACGGACATGGCAAAACTATTAGGTTTCCGATTTGACTACGGAATCCAAAAACTAAATTCTACTTTACTTGTAAATACCTAACACTCGTATGACGTAAAATTTACGAAAAGTTCGTAAAGCTACTTAAAAAAATACATTTTGGTTTGTTCCATTATTAGTCGCATTACAAACTATAATTTAAAATTTTAAGTTTACAAGAATATACAGGGTGGTCAAGGCCAGATGGAATACAATATTTTTTAAGTAGTCGACTTTGGGACCTATTTGTACCCGCCAGGAAAAAATCGCTTGTCAGCCGCTTACAAGATATGTTTTTTTTTTATTTTAGAAATATCACCACTTTTAAAATAAAAAAATCTATTTTATTTTTTATTTTAGGTGTTTACTTAGACATTGCACTCTCTCAGAATAAAAATTCAGACTGATCTGCAAATTTGAAGTGCATTTAATTTCATATCATGCAAGAATAATTACTTTCCTTGAAATCGACAGATTTTTTGATTTAAAAAATTGTGATATTGAACATTTAAAAAATCATTAAAACATTAAAAGTGGTAATATTTGTAAAATTAAAAAAATATATATCTTGTAAGCGGCTGACAAGCGATTTTTTTCCTGGCGGGTACAAATAGGTCCCTAAGCAGACTACCTAAAAAAAAATTATATCCATCTGGCCTGGACCACCCTGTATTTTTTGATCTTAATGTTTATGTTTATGTTTACTTTGAAATAACGGCAATTGTGCTTCTGATAGACTACAGAATGTAGTTAGACGCTTACCTTGATCTGGGTGCGGGTGGGTCTTTCAAAATAGTCCTTGACGAGAAGCTTTTCGGGGAGCTGGCCTAGGGTCATGAAGCCCGTAGCTATCAGCTGATCGGTGCCCCTGTCCACCATGGGGAACCACGGCAAAACGGTTTCAGACGTGCACGGAAGTTCGGTTGACATGTTGTAGTAGTAGTGGCGACCTGGATCGAGGAAATATAGTCATCAGCCGCACTTTTCAACTACAGGCCCTTTTTTCATTTTTCATCATTCATTTTTTCATCAGTGACTCTTTGCAACTGTTTCACCAAGATCTAAAGCTATGTCTGAATTTTCTTGGCAGTCAAGCTAAAGGTTTAGGCTGAAGGGAAAACTAAGGAGTTTTGGAATTTGGGGACCCGCTTTGACACAAAGCTTCAAAGTAACAACTACTACTATTTAATTTTGAATGAGTACAAATAGTAATGTAACAGAAATTATGGTATCATTATCAAGCGTATTGTAATCTGGCGACGTATTTTTAAAGCAAAAGAATTAGAACTTCATTCGCAAAAAACCCTATTAAGTATTTTCTAGAAATTCCTGCTTCTATAAATTTTTTTTCGTAATTTTAAATTGAAGTTCCAATAATTCAAAAATACATTTCCGAATCGTAGCTGATTCTGGTCACAGCTGTAGACTAGAGGTCACTCGTTATTAACTCAGTCATCGTTGCTCTTACAGACGAGAGATTTACACGTCTACTCTTTCATGTACTCGTCTGTTTGGTTGTTTGTGAAAGATATTGTATATATTTCTTTATTGGCATTTGGGCTCAACTGCACGAAACTTGTCCATTAAGGGACACACTTCTTACCCACGGAAGTATACGACACTTACCCATAAGTGGAACACATCCTTGTTTAACGAACTTGGTTTTTGCAGTGTCGGTGAGTTCTGATGCGACGCCGGAGATTTTCATCAGCTCTCCGTTGAAGCCGGACACCCACACGGCGTTTTCTTGTAGGACCCTGCCTTCGACGTTGGCCGCAAGACGCTCTTCCTTGCTTTTCTTCAAAGTTTCTATAAAAAGGAAAAGTTGTTCGATGTTACTAAGCTATAAACAGTAGATAGATTTAAAGATTAGTTAAAATAATGTAGAATATAACGGAATTATGTTTGTTTGTGTGAATTGAATAAAAATTTATAATGTAGGTACTGAGTGTTTAGAATTAGATTATGATGATTAGTGATGGCATAATCAGGCGTAACGTGCCGTTCACAAAAAAAATATGAACACGCCTTGCTAAATAAATCATTTATGTATGACTTTAATCCCATTGTCTCTAAAAACAAATATTTAAATTATGATCTTCTATACTAATATTACAAAGCTGAAGAGTTTGTTTTTTTGTTTGGTTGAACGCGCTAAACTCAGGAAGTACTAGTTCAAATTGAAAAATTATTTGTGTTTTGGATATTCTATTTATCAAGAAAGGTTTTAGGCTATATTACATCATGCCACGACCAGTAGGAGCGGAGTTTTAATAAAAATGTTGCAAACACAGGAATGAATATTCCTTTGAGAGCTTCCGTTGCGTGCGCTCCGCAAACGGTTAAAGTTACGCAAAAATTATGTAACACAGAATGGTTCCTCTTTAAACCTTCTAGAAAAGTCCGTGACAGCATATGTTTATCTTTTAAGTTTGACTCACTATTAAAACATTTTTTATGGAAAATTAATCAAATTCGTTCTAAAATAATGCATTGGGGCTAGCGTTGCTTTTTATTTTACTATTAGAGCAAGGCATTGATGTGGTTTATTGTATTATTTAATTATTTTAAGCTGGGAAGTAATAGTTGGGTAGGGTAGTATGGTATGTATGGGTAGTTGATAGACTTAAGCGAAAGATGGAATACCACGCGGGCGCAGCCGCAGGCGGAAGGTAGTAAATAATATATTTTATTAGTCATTATCGGGCACATGGAATAAATCCAATTAACCCAAAATTTTTTTAGAAAGGCATTTCGAAATTATTTATTTGTAAAGGAAAAATTAAATAAACTCCCGAATATCCGATCACTTGTTATTATGACATTATAAAGGTGAAAAAGGTGTGCTAACATATGCATATAAATAGGTACTAAAGTGAAGTCAAAATTAGATCATCATTTTGAAAAAGTCTTTAAAGAGATAGTCATAACATAACCAAACTAACCAACTGTAACCTGTATAGAATGAAAGAGATGAAGTACATGCCTTCAGAGACGTAGTATTGCTGGGTGGTCCAGTAGACCCTCTCGACGCCATCGGAGTTGGGAGGCGCGGTCCAGCGGGTCATGCCTTGGATGGTTTTGTCATAGACAGTGTCTGTCCAGCTGTCATCAGGCAGCTAGAATAAATAAATACGAGTTAAAAATGTTTATCTTTTGTTTTTATATGTCCTGTACTATGTCACATGGAGCAGAGAGCGTCGGACTAACAGTAGGTAATTATATAAAAAAACAACTGAAAAAAATAAAAAGCTAAAAATAATAATATTTTTGGAGTCGGTGCAAACGAAACCATTTAAACGCTCCTCGGCTGGCACTGACTCCAATAAGAACTGATTAGGTGTTTTAAAGTCGGTTTTATTTATATATAAAAAATACTTATTTCATTTACTTTTAGTGATAAATCCTGATCAAGACAATTTGTTTTCGGGTGTGCTCTTTTTTATCAGTTTCTCACCTTACCAAATGATATTTTCTGAACGCTAATGCTTGACTTGTTGCTAAATATATTTGTATCCTAAAATCACTATATATCTGTAACATTTGAGGAATTTCCACAATTTGATGGTGATCATACCATGTTACCATATAATACCATATAATACATGCCCGTTCGATGCTTACTGAGCCTATCTATACAAAATAATGGATATGTCGTAGCCAGATCGTAAAATTGACCACTTTATGATGTAACCGATCATTACATAAAATGGTGGTATTTCATGATATGGCCAACTAAAACTGACCATATCGTTTAAACGTCAACATTCGATGAAATGTCGATCCACGTTTGGCCATATCATTAAAATAAAAGTACGTTTACAAGTTACGTGAATTTGTTTAATATTTGTAATCTTGCTGCATTGGTAAATTGAACATTTTAAATAGTTATTATTTTTAAATAAAACTAAGAAATGAAATGACTTGAATAGCTAAATAACCTAACTCACCTCTCAAATTAAGTACCGAACTCTTTGACTTTTTGACGTTGCGCTGGTTTTTTGAGTTGATTTTCGTAAAAATCGCCTAGCTTGGTATCGTAACGATATTTTACTGCACTTTCAATTTACACAATATTATTCACTTTTAGAATAAAATATTTGTCCGCCGCCATTATTCATCACAAAAACAAAGCAACAATAGCGCCTCTATCGTTAGGTAATGTAACGATTTACGATATATTTACTAATGTTTGACCATTTCATGAAGTAGTCGTGCGTTTAGATGTTTATATCGTCAAACGGTGAGTATTCATTGGTCTGGCCAGACTACATCATGATGTAGGCAGCGGGTTCTGTTATATATCATAAAATACCACCATTTTATGAAATGACTGGTCACATCATGAAATGTTTAATTTTACGATCTGGCCACGACAGATACACATGCCCTTTTGTCACGCTTTCGGCTGCACGTACTAAACTCTTGCTTGGTTGTGGGTTATTTCAATAGCTGATTAGAAGAACGCTACATGCAGGGCATGACCAATAATTAAAAAACAAATAAGTAGGACAAACTTATCTCTCTTCTATCCACTAAAAAATACTTACAGCAATTTGCAGACCAGCGATGTTGTTATTGTCATCATAGAGAGCGCAGACCACCACGTCGTTCCGGGAGGGACAGTACATCACCAGGCTGGGCAGGGGGCCCTCCGGCCTGGGGGTCTGCACCCAGCGGGCGTTCTTAGCCGCAGCGACGGTTCGCGGGATATCAATGAAGAAGTTTCTTCCAGCACCGAAAAAGCCGATGTCGAAACGTACTGTAAAAAATAGGCACGTAACTTTAGCCATTACACTGTCTACAGTGACTCGCTAACATTAATTAAATTAATTTGGGTAAGTATAGACATGGTAGTGATACGAAGTTATAGTATTTCTTTCAAACAAGCCAAAAAAATCAATGTGAGTAGTACTAAAGATGGCCGTCCCCGGAAATTATCCCCATACGGGGAAAATTTACAAGAAATATTCCCCGCATAGGAAATACAACGGCACATCTCTAATCTTAATCTTTGAATATTTTATTTTTATATACTTTAAATTGCATTTAATCTAATTTTAAATTAATTTGAGTATTATTATGGATATATTTACTATTTGTTGTATTTATTTTTGTCTGCTATATGATTGTATTTATCTGAAATAAAGGTGTAATAATAAGTGGTTTAGACTTACCTTTTAATCCGTGCTTCCATTGCCCTGTAACAAAGATTGAAAATAACTAATTGTATAAATGTTAACTTACTTAGTACTTCCTATTGTTTATTTTGGGCTGGCATACGTTTATGTTTACCTCTGTAGCTTTCGTGTAAACTTTTTCAGTAAGATAATATTAATTTGTTTTTTTTAAACAGGGGCCAATGGAACTAGGATAGTCGAGAGGAAAAGTTCTGATAAGAAACTGGTTCTGGTACATCAAATCCGGTATGCTCGCCTTACGGCTACGGAGGTTGTCTTTTAGTGAGATTTTTTCCAGAAGTAGATACGAAAGCGGTAGCGGTAGCGTCCAGTGAAAAAAGGGACACCGAAAATGTAGGTACTCGAAGACTACACTCATTGGGGGAACTATTTCAAGCACTATTTGAGATATGAATTGTAGGTATCTATCTACAGCTTATTCGGTTTGCGCGCACGGAGGTGAGTACGCTAGGCGAAGAAGCTAGTTCTAACGTACTCACCGGACTGTAGCTATAATTTCATAATTATAAGGGCATTATTTATGGCCTATGGGCATCATTTATACACTATTTTTTGATGTACCTATGAATTATATTAATAGCTCTAAGCTTGCATAGTTTTCCCACACGAAGAGTGGTGGACACGGTGAGTACGCTAGGCCAAACCTCCTCCTAACGTACTCACCAAACTATAATTTCGTAAGTTTAAGGGAACTATTTATCTTCTTTGGGCACTATTTAGAACTATTTAGGAATCAATTAATAGCATTAATGAAATACTGATACGGTGTGGTGAGTACGCTAGGTAAAGAGACACCGTAATTCGACAGACCTACCTTAAGTAATGAATGTATTATGTACAATTAAGATTGTTAAGCTGTAGTACTATCGATGTCGATAAGTAAGTGCACAGTAGTGATGCAACGGAAGTGTCTTAACGGAAGCAAAAGGCAAAAGTAAATTTGATCAGAATGAAAACGGAAACGGACGCGTAAGCGGAAGTGTAAACACCATCATATGTCAGCCTATTGCAGGCCACTGCTCGACGTAAGCCCCCAAAGAGCGCTAAAGAACACGATCTCCCGCTATTTGCATACGGCCACTGCCAGCCATCGCCGTTGCTCCATCGAGTTGGCGGGCGTCCTATACTACGTTTGCCACCATAAACAAAAACTTTATCAGTTAAGTTTTAAACCTAATAATCTGTAGTCGAAAGGCGCATTTTCATTGGTGGTGCCGCCTACATGCTTTAGGCATGCTTGAGGGAACTGTTTTCATTAGTTAGTGAACATTAACAATGATTGAACTTCATGTGATTACTCCGACCCTGCACCTTAACTTCAGCAGCTGCTCTGAGAATCCGGCCCTAGACGCTCAATATTATGACACTGGATCGACATTAGGGTAGTTGACACTACTTGCCACCAATAATCAATTGACATACTTTTTATGAGCTATCAAAATGCACCATTTCGAATGGCGAAAGAAAATATAACAGGCATAATGCAATATTTTAAATAAGTGCTCGTATATCTCTTAAGTTGACTAATTTTAAAAGTATACGGAGAGTGAATAATTCTTCGAAGGTTATCGGAGTGTAATCTCCACGACGACACACAGCACAAATGACGGAAAACCGATTGCATCACTTTTCTTGGACATGAGCAAGGCCTTTGATTTTGTTAGACGCTCAAAGCTTCTGCACTAGCTGGACTATTACGTCATCAAAGGAAAGGCTTACCAGTGGTTCTCAAGCTACTTAAAAAACAGGGAGCAGTGCACAGAGATTACTAAAATCGCAAGTTGTAAAAACTAATTTCTTAAGAAAAGAAAGTCACTTTCCACGCCTGTCTTAAATAAGATCGAGTCCCTCAAGGCAGCATAATCGGTCCAGTACGTCAATGACCTTCCTTCTGCCAGATCCATTATGTGCATACTCTTTTGCCAATGATACTACAATAGTAGTGCGGTGATCGAGATAAAATGCCAAACTCAATCAATACGGCTTTGTCTGATGTCATTAACTGGATGGATGGAACATAATAATTTAAACATAAATGTAGCAAAAATCAAAATCATTCAATTTCATTCCTATAATACAAATCCAATACCATTAAATGTCACTCATAATAACGGAAAGGTGTAAATAGTGGATCAGGTATTACTAGAGTTGTAAAGTGTCCGTCACGTTATAAATGTCTGACCAATATGACCGAGCAAATTGGACATTTTCTCAATGTGACCGGACATTTTGGACATTTATTGTCACTAACGTCACAATCAATTCTATTGACAAACTATAAAAAAAAATTTGGTCTAAAATAAGTGCATTATTATAAGAAAGACAGGCTTTAGTAGTGATGGTCTATAACGAAATGAAACTTCTAAAATTAATGTATCTTTCTGCACGAACAAGCTAAAAAGCGTCACGCGCAAGTTTTTGTTTTTGTTCAATCCAGATCAAATTACCTGTTTTATTGTATGTTTTTATTGTCAAATACATAACATTTAAGACTTACTTTAGAGGAATTCTTCTTTTTTTTTAGTTTATACTAAAAAAAATATGTGACCATCGTGACAATAAATGTCCAATGTGACCGAGCATTTATCATAAATGACGGACGCTTATAGCATATGACCGTCAATTTACAACTCTAGGTATTACACAAGCATTTTAATTGGATGCCCCACGTGGATGAGCTTTGCGGGAAACTCGAGCGCTGCGCTTTTGCACTCAGAAGAATTAGGCAAACGGTTTCCAGGGAAGCCGCACTGAAGGCTTACCACGGCTATGTGGCGTCCCATATCAGCTATAGGGTTATTATTTGGGGTAACATCAGTTCATAAGTATAGAAAGAGTATTTAGAGTTCAAAAGCGTTGCGCGAGGGCTATTAATAGGGCATGGTTTCTTGATTCGTGCAAGCCTCTCTTTAGAGCATGTACAATTCTTCCCCTGCTTTGTATACATGAGGGATCTGTGTATATTTGTTAAAAACAATACAACCTACATAAAAAAATACAATGATGTCTACACAAGGCAAAAAAGGGCTGATTTAAAAATTCAACATTAACCTCCCAGCCGCAATTATATTTACTACAAGAAAAATGTATTCAACATGTGTATTTATATTTATAAGTTACTACTTAATGACTTAAAATTGCTTGAAGGTAGAACGTTCAAAAATAAATTAAATTACTGGCTCTTGTGAAACTGCTTCTATAATATATTTAATAATTTAATGAATTTTGTAAAAAAATAAAAAGTTGACATTACTCTTCCAGATTGCGCTTTAGCCAAGGTTTTCTAAGTAACAAGAAAATGTTAGTCAGGAAAAACTGCTTAACTACCGCGTAAGAATCTAAATACTTAATGAAAAAATGGTAATAAGTAATTGTAACCTCATATCCGTAAAACAATGCATGCTTGCTTCAGAACTGGAATTGAAGTTTCAAATGTAAAAAATTTAGGTATGTACAGACTAATTATGGTAAAAAACAATTAACTTTTAACTGGTATTTATTTGGCCAGTGAATCTGTTAGGAGAATGCTAAAGACATTTATTCGAAGGAGTGTTTAAAAAAGACACTAACGGCTAAAGTATCTACAATTAAAACTTTTGACTAAATATAAAATAGTTCTACATAACAATAATGATAAAAGCTAAAGTGCAAACAAAAAATGAAATGTGAAAAGTTTAAACTGCTAATGTAGTCATGAAATCAAAATTAACAAAAGGAAAAATGCTAACGTATAAAAAGTGCTTAATACTTTAATTAAGTGCCTTGAAAACTAAAGTGATGTTATTTGTCAAAACCAGCATAAAGCCGATGCTTTAGTTATTGTACATGAGCATGTATTCTCATAAAGGCCACGTACTGGCAAACGCAGCGTAGGACGTCCACCCACAAGATAGACAGACAACCTTGTAAAGGATGCAGGAAGCTGCTGGATGCAGGCTGTTTCCAACCAGCCAATTTGGAAATCACTGGGCCTATGCTCCAAAATTTGGGCTGTAGCATATTTTATATCATATTATTTCATATTTATTTCTTTTAAACGACTTCAAAAAGGAGAGATTCTCAATTGATTCAAATGATTACGTACTGTTATGGTCGTGTTAAAGTCATTTTTGGAATTAGTGCAAATGAAAACATTATACTCAAGATGGCTGACACAGACTTCAAAAATAAGTGATTACTTAGTAGTATGTTTTAGTAAATTAATGTTATTATTTTTCAGTTTTTTTTAAAGTCGGATTTAGTTTATTCTGTGTAAATTGGTCTTTAAACATCATTAAAATCTACTTATATCCCATAGGTGGTAAAAGATGTATAAGTACCACTATTATGAGTTATGAGATTTCTCCATAAAGTAATCCTTGTGTTATAGCATCCACAAAGGCACTATGAAGCCTTCTCAAGAGAAGGGTGAAGATCTTAAAAAATAAAGATGAGGATAAGGTCAATTTACTTACCCCAGGCACTGGCGGCGGCAATGCATGCAGCTAAAAGAATTAGTTGCTTCATGATTAACAATTCTTGAATGAATGGCCCCCTACTGAAGCCAGTCAACTTATATATTCACGATAATTATCTCATTACGTCTGATTAGTTTTAATCTTTTAGTAGTGCTAGCGTATTTTTATCCAAGACGCAACGGAAAATTACATATAACGTTTAGGGTGAGAGGTTGGTTATTTGTTCGTTTGTTTGTTTGTGTGTGCACTCGAATGTTGCTATTTATCTCCAAAATGGTTTAACCGATTTAGATGCGTTTTTCTGTAAAGGATTAGTGAGTCACTATCTATCAGCGATGGTTCTTAGATATGTTAGTGCCAACGCTGACCAAGGTGTGGGTGCACGTAGAAGTAAAGTAAAGTATGCATAAACACGTCCCAATGCAGGGCACATGCCTCATCACGCGAACTCAGTGTGGATTGGTGGAGGGTTGTTGTAAGGTCAGCTCAGTGACTTAACTTTACTGTCAGAATTATTAGGCCGCCCTAAGGCCTTTAGGCTTCACGGCTAGTAAGTATCATGCGATATTAGCTTTTAACTTCGGAAGGCGTAGACAACTTGCAGTATTATCCACGAACTTCTAATCGTTAAGGAGTTTAGTTTAGTTTAGGTTAGCAGTCAATGATATGATGACCCCCAGACGCAAATATCTGAATAAGTAAGTTACTAAAACAAACAGACTATACGTGCAGTTTTCTGAGCATTTATTTCCCTGGGTTCTGTCATCAGATCCTAACTTGGTGAAAATGGGACCAACTCAGAAGCATACCGTTTAAAATAACAAAGAAATGTAGAAATCGGTCCATAATTGACATACAAACAGCCGAACATAGAACCTCTTCCTTTTTTGAAGTCTGTTAAAAAGACACTTCCATTGCACTATCTTAAGATACCTAGATGGCAAAGACGGAGTCGGACTCGTGCACGGAGGGTTACGTACAACTAAAGATTCGTAATATTTTCTTTGGTACAACCTAGTTGTAAATAGTTCGTTTATAACGGGAATAACGTCTTGAGGATTTCTATCGTTTTTTCCGAGTTTATTTAAAAAAAGTAACGATCAATCTATCTAAGTATATCGATTATGACGTATATTTTGATTCAAATTAAAAGATATCGCCGGTTATTAACCGGTCGTATCTAGGAATTGCGTTGACTATTAAAAGTTTGACTTTATCACAACTTCAAGGCATTAAAAAAAAAACAACTTAATACACCACGCCACGCGTTACTGATGAAAAGGGTCTTGACATACGGACAGACAGACAAGGTTTTTTTGCTTTTAAGGCCGTACCCAAACCAAGGCTCTCTTTTTTCAACTTTTCAAGAGCTTTCTACTCCTTATTTAAAGTATGTATATAGAAATAATTGAAAGACATAACAATGCATTGGGTATATCCCGTAATGATAATTGTAACGTGTGTAAATAAATAAAAAATAAATAAAACATATAGTCTTTGAAGTTTTATTTTTAAAATCATAGTTTACAATTTTTATTTACTCTATTTTATATTTACGAAAACAGACTTTTAAACTACGTCGATAAATATGTATTCTATGCATCTCCTCCGTAAGTATTCCTATTTTAATTTTTGGCTTTCACTAATCAATTGAACATTTAAAATACTTACTCAAAATTGGCCGGTTTTTTTTTTTGTGTTTGTCCATTATTTATTATTTCTGACAATTATTCATGATTATGGAACTTCTGTCTCTCTGGCGTTCCGTTCGGGGTAGTAAGGAAATTATTGCTGAAGATCATTTGAGCAAGTACCTAAGTAACTCTAAAAATAGGAGAAAAACACGCAAAAGACCACAGGTACTTACGGTCTAAGCAATAGTCATTTTCCATTTGCGAATTTCTTTCGTTCAAGTGTAGTAACAGTCCTGACCTACTACAACGCAAACATTATCAACTGAACCTACCAACGCCCCATATATCAAATGAAGCCTAAAATTGGTAACTACAGTTATACCTTGAGATGTCTAGATGAACATACTAATTGACTAAAAGGGTGGGGGCTGTGCTAAGCGTGTCGAGAATTGAAGGTTTTTCTCAGGTTTTTGCTGAAATATCCAATGTCTGTACGAATACTGTTCTGACAAAAGATTCTTCATAAAATGTCCTACAAATTAGCTTTATTAATTTTTACTCTACGATCAATACGGTAGGAGCTGCTACCTACTACTACTACAGGTGGTTTAAGTTAACTCTCATTAAGTATGTAGTTCTGTTCTTTTACAACCTTATCAATAGGATAGGTGAACAGATTTTATAAATTTTCTAGGACTAAACTTTAATTATTTGCTTTGAATTTAAATTGGGTCGCTATACGAGGTCATATTTTATTATTCAACATCATATTCATATTATATTTCTTAAATAAAACAAGCAATAACTGTGGGCCCAACTAATCCCGACTATGAATCTAAAGACCGGCTATTTAGTATGGGTTGGGAAAAGGACATTTTGCTTACAATTTACTTATATATTGGTCTATTTATATTCGTGTTTGAGCAGTAAGTAGAACTAAAATAGGACCTTGTGTAAATACCTAATTAATATTGATTTATGTTATTTGATAAGATAGGGGTTGGCTTACATATTTATTAATCTAGGTAGGTACAAGTTGCTATGAAAACTGTTTGCAAAATAAACGGCAGTGATATTTATAAACTTTTTTACGGGTACGATTCTATATAATTTTTTTAACAGTTTGTACCATCAATTTAGATCTATATCTCTCTATCCAGCCAGATACATCAAGAAAACAATTATTATTATTATTGTATCTCTCTTTTAGGAAATCACTGCACGAAGGTCTTTGGAAGGCACACAAAGAGGCCCATTTGAGATACGATAATGAGTTGGGATATGTACACTTAGCGGATACTCTCTCTGCCTGTACTATTGAGATACAGCCAAAGACAGCACCCGCAACTCGCAAGGTGCAAGGACTATTGCAGATAAGATGGAAATTGTACCGGGTCTAGGGAAAGCAACTTAATGGAATGATTGCCGTGATATTGATGAGGCAATGGGACGTCTGCCATATCAAATGTCTCTTGATAATCAGGGCAGGTTGTGACCCGCCGCTCACTAAATGGGCCGCCCTAGAAGGGAGCGAAGGTAGCAACATCGGTGTGAACGGCTAAGGTTGTAGAGAGGTGAATCTGCAAGGTGCAAAATCCAAGTGCTAAGCGCACCATTTAACGGGCCCCAGCGTTATGACATTTTATACTTGCAACCTGGTCCACAGGTTCTGCTTTTGCAACTCCACTCTTGGCCGGCCAGTATTTACTTGGCGCTCCAGAGGATCAGGGTATAATGTTTCGCCACTTACCTATAGCTTGCCACAAGCTACCACTGCGGGGTTATTATTATAACTATTATTAGTTACATTAGGCCATTCTATGGTTCGGACCGCTGTTGGCGACACCAAACCGTTCCCTATCACCTTCTGAGTACACCAAGGTTCCGTTCATAGTCCGTTTCTGTTTAGAGTGATATTAGACGTTGTATCAGACAGCATCATAGACTCACATAAGCAACCACCATGGCTGCTGATCTATGCTGACGATATCGCACTGGTAGACGCGGACAGGGGCAGGCTGGTGAGACGGGTGAACGAGTGGAAGCAGTCGCTTGAGAGCGGTGGTCTAAAACTCAATGTGGCGAAGACCGAGTACCTGGTCTGTAAATCTACAGATCCAATCTCCGCTCCGATTGCATAGTCGGAGACAAGGTCGAGCGCACGGACCAGCTTAAATACCTTGGATCTGTAGTTCACGCGTCGGGAGACATCGATTGCGACGTCAAGACACGCATTGCTGCTGCGTGGGCCAAATGGCGAGAGGTGACTGGTGTCATTTGTGACCCCAGAATGCCTGTTAAGCTTAAAGGACAGATCTATAAGTCCATCATTAGGCCTGTCCTTTTATATGGCAGCGAAGCATGGCCGCTACTTGAGCGACACAAGCAGGAGCTGCGTGTCACGGAGATGAATATGCTGCGGTGGATGTGCGGAGTCACGCGAAAGGACCGCGTGAGGAACTCGCGCATCCGCGGTAGCCTTCGTGTCCGTGATATTGCAGACAAACTGCAGGAGAGTCGCCTACGCTGGTACGGCCATGTTTTGCGGAAACCGACAAGCTACGTAGGAAACAAATGTCTGGCCATGCCGCCACCGCCGGGTCCTGGCAAGAGGGGTAGACCCAAGAAATGCTAGCTTGTCGTTGTGAGGGCTAACATGCATGTCAATGATCTCACAATTAGAGACGCTCAAGACCGTGTGAAGTGGAGGAATAAATCAAGGAAAGCGGATCCTGGGCTCCAAAGCGATGGCTTTGGACGCAACCGGTATTGACCGTAGGTATAGATGATGATGATGATTTATATTAGGCCAGTGACATAACCTTGCTGTCAGATGTTATTAAGCCACCATAAGGCCTCTGACTTAGGCTTTACAACTAGTATCGAGCGATATTAACCGGGACCAATATTTAACGTGCCTTCCGAAGCACATCCAATCACAAACGCGGCGTATGTGGCATAACTTTGATAATCACCACCAAAGAGCTACAGCCACTAAGCTACAAGCATCTTATCGATTATTAGCAGAGGAAAACCATAATTTCATAAATCCATTGAACAAATACCAGCGGGTATTTATAATTTTTAATGAATAAACCTAATTAATCTTCGTAAAAATGATTAGAATTTATTTATAGATACTACTTAATCATAAAAAGATAACATTAGCGTAATGATCTATGATAAGGTACGAGTGAATTAATAATTACTCGTACTTATCTGGTAAAAATCACAAAAAACTGCTCATATCAAAATAATTATCAAATTTCGCTTCAATGTCATTTTTTTTCTATGTATTTATATAGCTCCGATCAAATCATGGCCATCGTGGGTTGCACTACGAAAATTTTGTAGAATTTAAGTGCCTCTTTATCGTCATTACAATATTTAAAAACCGGACACTTGTCCGGTCGGACTCGCCCATAGAGGGTCCGTACAAATCTGTAGGTACATATTGTAATAAATAGTTCAAGAATCGACTCTTGCAGTTTAATTGTGTAGTTTGCAGATTCTTCCCAGTACTTATTTATTTATTTATTTATTTCAGGACAATCAACAAAGCATACATCTTACATTCAACAATATACAATATTAAACAACAGGTTATAGTGTTGCCTTAATTAAAGGCTGCCACGACATGCACAGAAAAATGTATGTTGACTTTTTGCCGTCTTTTAGCATGTGGCATGATGCCGTTGCTGTAAAAATTTTGGGACTTCTTTTTAAAAAAATGCGACAAGTGCTTTGGTAGTCCTCTCTTGAATAAATAAATAAATATTGGACAACATCACATACATTGCTCTGATCCTATGATAAGTAACAGAAATCAGAAACAACGATGGTACCACAACACCCAGACCCGAGATAATGTAGAAAAAGATATTTTTCTACATTGACCGACCGGGAATCGAACCCAGAACCTCAGAGATAGCCATAAGTCCGGTATGCTCGCCTCTCGGCTACGGAGATCGTCTATTCTGACACTGCCTAAAGAATTCCGAAAAGACCGAAACAGGAGGAAATCTGAAGGTGCAAGGTCAGGGCTATATAGCGGATACCTACTTCACAAGGCCAGCTCTAACTTCACAAACTCTACCTTAGTCAAAATATGTGTCTTGGCCGTTTCGCTACCGTCGCCCATGGCCCAGGTTAAAAATGTATTCACTGTTTATTACTTTACTGTTATACAAATAGTTCTTGTAGTATCGAAATGGTAAAGTCATATTTTGACTAAGGTGTAGAGTTTGTGAAGTTAGGGCTTCTAGAATTAGAAGCTTGGCTTTACATGAGAACTTTATGACAGTGGTGAGCCATAACATCTCTTCTCTTCTATCTTTAAATATAAAAGAAAGTCGGGTTAGTTACACCATTTATAAGTCGAGAACGGCTGCACCGATTTTTATGATCTTTGGCTTGTTAGCAGAATAACTATAAAAACACGGAAAAATTTACGAAAAAATTATGAAGGGGTGGTACGAAGTTCGCCGTGACAGCTAGTCTATATAATATAAAAATGAATTGCTGTTCGTTTGTCTCGCTAAAACTCGAGAATGGCTGGACCGATATAGCTAATTTTGATCTTGAAATATTTGTGGAAGTTTAGGGAAGGTTTAAAAGGTAAGAAATTTCATTTTATTTTTGAAATATTATTAAATTTTATTTTCCTATACAAACTGTTCGTACCTGTCAAACGAATTGGCGGAACGAAGTTCGCTGGGTCAGCTAGTAATGTATAAGACTAAGTCGGGTTAGTTACACCATTTATAAGTCAAGAACGGCTGGACCGATTTTTATGATCTTTGGTTTGTTGAATTTGTCTCCGTCTGGAATAGCAGAATAACTATGAAAACACAGCAAAATTTACAAAAATGTTTTCATGAAGGGGCGGTACGAATTCGCCGGGACACCTAGTTTTACATAAAAATTTTTTGGTGGGATTACACCTCTTCTGGTAAGTAGCTTGTTTTTTGATTTGTAAAAAGAAGTCTGTGTACTTGTACCTATAATTTTCAGATTTCTAGAATGAAATTAAGTTAGTAAGTATAGTAAAACCTAACAAATTTGATTATATGGGTTTTCCCATCCAAACTCAATTAATTTTCCATACGGGTGATATACTAAAAATCCTGACGCATGTATTTTATTATTTATAACTAGGAGTCCTTAAATCCATTTTCAGACCTCTAGCATCAAAATTTGCGCTACGAGGGCAGCGGTAGGCTATGTGGGACTTGTCAGAAAACAGTGTTTTCCGCAATTGTTTCCCGACCAGGTTTACCCACTAAAAATCCAGCGGTGTAGCTTACAACGTATGTTGACGATGCATGGGAGAACCCGTAAGGACGACTTCCATGCATCGAGAACTTACGGCATATGACGGGCCTCAAAGTGACATAGGGTAAAGGTGATCCTGTACACACGGGATTACCTTAGTCTGGCAGACTGTGCACCTCGCGCTCACTAGCCCACTAGAGGAGGTAAGTTGAATTCAGCGAAATGCCTCCTTCTTCTCCCCTCTCGGAGGAGCAAAGCGGTTTCCTTACAGTACCTCAGGCTTGCCCTCACTAGTTCCATCCAACCGTCTACGAATACATCTGTGTATCCGATCCCAGAAGACGGTTCAGTGTGGAAAGGATGCGAGGCTCAGGAGAGTTTGCCTGTGTCACGCACGGCACGCTAAACAGTCTATGCTTAAATAGTAGCGTAGCAATGAAAATTTGGTCATGTGCCCTACATCTAACGAGTTAAAGGTAAGGCAACATTAAAGATGATAAAGGTGGGAAAAAGAAAGGGATAATATCCGCAAATGTGCTTATAAATTAGACGAAGAGTTCGACGTAGAAGGCGATAAGTTTCATGATAAAAACCGTACGATATTTTTGTTCTATTTTTAATTGTAGAAAAATCTATTGGGCTCTAGCAACTGGCATGGTAGATGTCTCAAGGATTTCCATCTATTATATAAGGTGCTTCATAAATATCTGCAACGGCTGAAATGGGTAAAAGTATTGCTTATATAGATTACGATAGTGAAGGAATTACGTGCCCCGGATCGGTAATTAATTATTTGCGAAAAGACAGTAAATAAATGGTTACTTGCTTCAATTTGCATAACACACTTCGTCATCCGCCCTTGACTTGGCCGCCGGGCGGTAAAATGTGAAACATTAGCATTTTTGGACAGGCGTGGACGGTTTGAGACAGAATAAAGCCTAATCTTTATTTAATATATTTTTTTAATGAAAAAATTAATGATGTTCTGGACATACAATTTCTTTACTATCGTAATCTATATAAGCAATACTTTAACCCATTTCAGCCGTTGCAGATCTTTTTACAGCACCTTATATTTCTGTTACTAACTTTCAACTTTTTAACTTTTAGTGTATTCTGAACGTCACCTCAAGGTATAGCAGACTGTACTAATTTACAAAACTACACGAATTATTTACTATGATTGCCCATATTCGGCTTCATTTGTGGATATCTAGATCACATTAAGCCGCAAGGTGATATATCACTTGTCCACATTTGCGATCGATCATGAGATCATGACATATATGCGTCAGTGATACGCAGACGGTACAGGTGATCGAATCGGGCAAATGATACGTTAAAGTGGCTTGAGATTTGTCTCCAAGTCCATTTTAGGGGTTCATCGATATTAGGAAAACATCAATGTTGACGTCGTACGATGAATAATTGAAATATTTTGATGGTTTAGGTGCCTAAATAAACAATCTTACTATTTTATTAATTAAATGTAGGTTATCAATATTTTGCATATAAAAGCTAACATTTACTGTATTTTTTTTAACACTCTCTACCAACTTTGGCAGAAGTTTTCCTTTAATTTGTTTTTTTTATTGATACAGATGTTGAATAGCTTTTGAAAAATATATTTTTATTGATTTTGTATGCGACTTGGCTTCCTAGAACATAGGTACCAATATTATATTAAAGTTAACTAATGAAATATGGTAATATCGATGTTCCCATATTTTTTTCATATCATAATTAGCATTCCCATGTTTATCTTACATCGATTTTAAAATCGATTATCCCTAGTCCATTTAAAAACAAATTCCTATTACGATAAAGTTGAAGTATAACGGAGTCTTAATTTAAGTTTTGTTTCAGTATTCATGAACAGTAGAAAACAATTTGTACCAAATTTGTTTATTTCCCTCTCTTATTGTTTCGGTGGTGAGCAAAAGAGCTACCAATAAAACCAATTTATTTCTGTAAATATTGCCTATTAAGCAATTTTACACGTCCCATTTGTTTTACCAGTAACACTGCTCCGGGACATTATTGTGGGCTAGCAACGAGAAGAAGCAGCGCAGGAAACTCCGTCAATTTTGTCAGCCTCTTTTTAAATAGTATGTTTGCAAACATGACAGTATTTAATTCCAGATATTTTTGTCTTTTAAATAAAAATAAATAATTCTTGTAGTCAGTAATAGTATACTGTTAATAAACATATCGCACTAACAACGCTCATAGTGCTACCTGTGCCAGCCTGAGGCGAGGCGTTAGTTACTAATATAATCTAATAAAGCTCAGATAATTAACGTTATTAGTTTATCTATGATAAAATTATTATCAAAAATTCTAATTTCATTGCAAAATTGAGCCTAAGAAATAACAATATTAATTATTTTAAGTACCTACTACCTTAACCAATAATACCTACTCCACGTAATTATTATGTACTAGCTGTTGCGTACATAATATTTCGTTCGTTCGCGTGGTCTTCAGTTTATTCATAAATAATTTCTGCGCAACTTTCTTAATTTTTTCATTTAAAAGAACCTTCTCCTGACAATAATTAACACAACAAAGAAGAATTAGCGAAATTGTTCCATCCGTTAACGCGTGAAGAGTGACTAAAATTCCGCCATTAGGTAAGTGCATGCCAGCGATTGGAGTAAAAGTGATTACTAAACGCCTTCTTTATTGTTGTATTGTTTTTTTTGGTTGCGAAAAAACAAAGTTAAATAACGCTATGACGGTGACGAGAAGAATGCTTCTGAAGAATCACTCTTGTAATGTGGTCAAACTTTCTTAGATCAAAGTATCCTTTCCGCGCTACTTGATTAGGCCCCAGCAAAGTTGAATGGAAAGAGCTATGCTCGGTGTTTCCTTGCGAGATCGAATCAGAAATGAGGAGATCCGTAAACGAACAAAAGTCGCTGACATGGCCCAACGAATTAGTAAGCTGAAGTGCTAGCTGATGGGGCAGAAAGGTTCTAGAATGGAGGCCGCGTACCGTCAAGCGCAGCGTAGGACTTCCACTCACAAGGTGGTCAGACGACCTGGTAAGGGGCGCAGGAAGATGCTGGATGCAGGCCGCTTCCAACCGGCCAATCTGGAAGTCAATGGGGCCTATGTTCAGCAGTGGACGTCCTATGGCTGAAATGATGATGATGAAAGTTGAATGGAATTCCAAAGAGGGTAAGTTTTAGCCGCCAGCGATTTCCTTTGAAAATTAATTATTGTCAAGTTTTGTTTCTAAATTAGTTAACTAGTTGCAAAAAGACTATTCAGAATTTTTTTATTCCTCATACTCAACCGTCGATCAGTTAACATCAGAAGCCGAATCCCCGTATTTTAACAGTAATTGCATTCTAGTTTCGATCCATTCCCATCCCAGTAACATTACTGTTGTGATTTTGTAATTAATTTGCACCACGTAATGACGTAATGAACAAATTAAAGGTTTTTATTTAAAATTATACAATAAATAAGTATTTAATTTGACTTACATAAATCGGTAAAATTTTGTCTCTGCTTCCGGTAAATTTTAAGTCGTTCATTCGTTACGACGTGAAGCGGGTATCAATCAATCTGTAGTGTAGCAATCTGTAGTGCGTTTATAAGCACGCACTACAGATTGAAAAACGTTCACTTAGTTGTCTAAGTGTAAACTTGAAGAAAAGTACGTACTGCGGAGGCAATTGTCTAAAGTGTAAGTAATAAGTGAAAGTTTTGTGAGTGGTTTATGTCGTAAATTGAAATAAACTGTCGAGTTTACATCTGAGTGTTTGACTTCTTTAATATTACAAAGTCAAAGTCAAAAATCATTTATTCAGTTTAGGGCAGAAAACTGCCACTTATGAACGTCAATAATGACATTATTGGCCCATATGGGGCAGAACATGTCTCCTTATTTTTTGGGCCCTACTAGCGCTTCGAGACAAGACACAGACAATCTGGCAAGTGCTGAGAAGAAACGCCGGAACAAACTCAGTACCCACTAGCTGCCACAAAAAAAAAAGGAAAAGAACATAATGTATACCTGTGCGAGCAGGGCAGTATTTAATTCCAGACATTTTTGTCATTTAAATAGTCATTAACAGTATAATAACCCTTTTTCATCAAAATAATCTTAAATGCGATTTAAACTCAAACATGGGTAGTTCAACAATAGACTGTGATAATTTGTTAAAAAAGCGAATACATTTCCTCATGAACGAATTACTCACTTTATGCAGTCTGAAATTTGAAACAGCAAGTTTATCTTTATTCCGGGTATTAAAATTAAGTTTGTCACTTTTCTTAGGGAAAAGATGCAGGTTTTTGCATCTCATGATTTTAAAGATCAGTGATGTATCATCTGCAAATAATACCACCTCACATAGGTCGGTTTACTATCTGAAACGGTATTCTCGTAAACTTTAAATTTGACGTAACTACTACTATCAACCGCCAACTGGAGGCGTGTCGAAAGAGGCGATTAATTCCTGTAGCACGAGACGGGCAGCATCGTCTGCGTGCGATATGTTATAAAAAAACTGCGCTCGCCATCCCGCCTGCCAAGCGTGGCGAGTATAGGCGGTCCCCCCCGATGAAAGACATTGGGGGTGGCCTGTGTTCAGCAGTGGACGTCCATGGCTGTAATGATGATGATGACTAATATCAAACCGTCCGTAATGCGATGCGACTGAAAATAAGCAAAAAATATCTCATATTAGTTTCTTTCATTTTCAGTTGCATTAACTACTTAGAATTGAATTTTTTTGGGGTTACCATAATATCGTTTCTAATTGTTAATGTTAATGTTAATTAATGTTACTGGGACCGGATCGTTACTGGATTGTGATTACTGTTAAATTACGGGAATCGTACCTCTTAGTTGATCAGTTGACATTAGTCAAGAAGTTGTTTTCTTGAGATTTCGATAAACAAAGTAACATTACTATCAAAAACTGTATTCTCGTAAACTTTTAATTTGACGTAAAACTATCAAAACGTCTCACGTCTTTTCGAGAGGGACAGTACATCACCAGTCTAGGTAGGGGGCCCTCCGGCTTGGGGGTCTCCACCCAGTGGGAGTTCTTAGCTGCAGCCACGGTTCAAGGGATAGGGATAAAGAAATCTCTTCCAGCACCGAATAAACCGATTTGGAAACGCACTGAAAAATAGATATCTTGGTATAACCACGCTTTAGGTATGCTAAAGGCTGTCAGAAGCTACGCCTTAATATTTTTTTAGTCTTGGCACTAGCCCCGGGTTGTCCCGCATAAGTCATCATCATCATAAAACTGAGACTTGTATATGTAGAAGTGCCGATTTTAATTAGGTTTATTGCTTTAATGTGCGGGTACCGAGTATTCCCAATTCCCACGCACATCTTATTCTATTGCCCTGAAACAGAAACATAAATAATACATAAAAAGTGGCTGAGACATACGGACGGACAAACAGACAGACAGACAGACATGAAGAATCCATAAGGGTTCCGTTTTTTGCCATTTGGCTACGGAACCCTAAAAACCCAGTTTATCCTCGTCAGTCCTGTGTTTTACAAATTGGTGTATTTCTAACAACTTAATGTAAGTACGATATAAAGTGCATACTAAAAATAGTGGTTCAGACCGACACGGAAATTTTACATTTCTGTTGTTTTTTGAGGTGATGCCTGGTTGTACTTATATATAAGGTGCTTTATAAATATCTGCAACAGCTGAAATGGGTAAAAGTATTGCTTATATAGATTACGATAGTGAAGGAATTACGTGCCCCGGATCGGTAATTAATTATTTGCGAAAAGACAGTAAATAAATGGTTACTTGCTTCAATTTGCATAACACATGACCTGGGTAGCGACGAGTGCGGGCCGCCGGGCGGTATAATGTGAAACGTTAGCATTTTTGGACAGATGTGGACGGTTTGAGACAGAATAAAGCCTAATCTTTTTTTTTTTTTATAAAAAAATTATGATGTTCTGGACACAAAATTTCTTTACTATCGTAATCTATATAAGCAATACTTTTACCCATTTCAGCCGTTGCAGTTATTTATGAAGCACCTTATACAGAGTGGGTCCTATAGAAAAAGTTGATGTAATTTAGCCGTAGAATAACCCCTTAAAGTTTTATTTCACCTTTTCATTACACCCAGTATAAGTATGTTTGCTATTTTGAAAATATATTAAAAATAATACCTATAGGTACTCTAAAATGTTTTTGTAATAAATTTAGTACAATAGTTTTTTTTTAAATTTTACTATAAAAACCTCAAAAAGCTTTATGTACAGACAAACGCAGGTCAACCTTCCCAAAAAAGGTTCATTGAATTGATTTGTAACTTTATGTCCAACACTTAATGTTAATGTTTATTACTTAGATATCATTATCCATTGAGAAAAATTTACGTTTTGTAGTGGGTTGACGTGCAGTTGACGACCTCAGTAGCCGAGAGGCGAGCATACCGGACTTGGTGTCGCTATCTCTGAGGTCCCGGGTTCGATTCCCGGTCGGTCAATGTAGAAAAAAATACTTTTCTATATTGTCTCGGGTCTGGGTGTTGTGCTACTTACCATAGGATCAGAGCAATGTATGTGATGTTGTTCAATATTTATATTTATTTAGTTGTCTGTACATGGTTTTATAAAGTACATTTAGTTCTGGAATAAATGATTACTTATTTTAAACTCTCACAACCGCTGTGCTGCAAGCTGCAACTCCTGTAAAACCAGTAGGCGTATTTTTAAAGCATTCGAATTCCAATTCGCATACGAAATCAAAGAAACGTAATAGTATGCAATTCCTAGGAATTCATAGACAATTAACGCAATTTCGTATGCGAAATGGAATTGTAATGCTTAAAAATACACCTCCTGGCCTGGCACACAGTGTTTTATTTATTGTTTTTAGGGCCGCTTTTTCAACAGCCAGATAACTTTTATTTGAAGAATAAGTTTGACATGTTGTCAGTTTTCGTATAGCAAATGTGTCAAAGCGTCACTTTTATTCGTCGGATAAAGTTATCTAACGATTGAAAAATTGGCCATTACTTAAGTAAAATTCGTATATGTAATGTAGTTAAGGGGAATGCTTATGTCTTGGGCAGGCAATTTATCTTCGCGCCCTAGTTAGAGCTGTTCCGAGAAACATTCCCCATGTTCCCGGAAACGGCACATCTCTAGTCCTAGTCAAGGAGCTAGTCGCGTAGTGCGTATAGAAGCTTTAGTCCTAGCGCCCTAAAAATTTCATTTATCATCTAATCATCATCATCATTATTTCATCTAATATAAACTATTCAGTTATACTGTAGGTACAAAGGTAACTTTGGTCAGTCTATTTAATTAATTAGACTGACCAAAGTTACCTTTCTATATAATTAATTAATTAATGTAATTCGTCATGAAAGTAGTACCTAGCGGAGGCCCGCATATGTAGCAATCCGTGTATGGTTTTGTCAATAAAATTGAACAAGGTAACCTGATTGGTCGAAATATGAAAAATAATGTAGCCCTCTCCTCCCGTACAAATTGCCTGTCTGACAAGACAATTGATTAATTCCACAGGAAAAATATTTATTTCAGCTAAGTTGTTAGTTTACTCATCAAGCACAACCATAAATATCTTGTAACATGGCTGACCATTTACACTACACTTTGTGAGTATTATGCAAATACCGATTGGCACAACAGAAAGGGACGAAATATAATTTACGGTAAGACATGCTACATGTCTTGATCTAGGCAATATTTTATCAGTGGCGACATGCCAAGAGACTTCTGCATCGTTAAAATGATAACGCCTGTTTGGCGCCCGCTGCCAACGTTCATTCTTCTGTTTATTTGCTGATGAGTTTTGACAAGGATTTTCAAGTATCTATATTTTTTGAATTTTTGTTGATTAAGGAAGAATTAAATTCGTTCAAATTCGACGTCTTTGTTCCTTCTTAGTTAATGTTTCCTTTTCAAGTCGTCTAATATCCATTCCTTGTCTAAGAGTAGACATAATAGGTAAACCTTTAAAAAATAATGACCTAAGTGCATCATCAGGGCACAGGCAATGCGTTAAAATTACCCTCCAGAACGTTCTGAAATACAACCGTTAGCTATGCAGGCTGTCTGGTTGGCCGAGTGTCGCTCTAACTGGATGTTCTACCCATAAAATGAACTTTCATTAAGGCACCAATATAAATGGTTTAAAGAATTTATTCTAAGGCACAGGCACACTGCACCCTACCTTTTGTATTTAATGTATGTTAATGTTGTCCTATATTTATTTTTATTTTATTTTAAACCCTCGAGTAGCTCGTTGTGTTGTGTTAAAAAGATCCAGCTAAATCTTTTCTAAACAGGTTTCTTCGACAATGCCTTCAACAAAAAAAAGTCTGTACTGTACGCTACCTCGTTCGTTGCGCAAGTTACTGCCACAGGGGTGGTGACCGTCCTCACTTCTCGTTAAAGAAAAAGTCAGCAATATTTTTTTGCTCCTATTGTAACATATTTTTGTTTTCGTCCTGGCCAAGAAAATGCTTTCATAATTTGTCTGTCGTGGTCAGATCGTAAAATTGACCACTTCATGACGTGACCGATCATTTCATGAAATGGTGTTAAATTCGTAAAATTATAAACAAACCTTGTCCTTGCATAGAAAATGGTGAAAAGCCGATACCGTGTAGAGTAATAAAGGTAGGGCAACGATATTTTTATATCTTTGAGTAGGGATGTGAACCGAAAACTTCTTCCTAGTGATGATGATGATGATGAGTGCTGGTGGGACCGGGACCACAAAGAAGACTGGCGGACTATAGACGGGTTCTATTCTAGCTGGCTCGATCTTGGGGTTATACTACGCCTCAAGGGCGCCTACAAATAGGTCGGTCAGTTAATAAAAATATCAAATTAATAATGTAATATAAATGCGCAGTTGCGCCCCTTAGGCACAGTCTTATTTGATTCATTGTAAACAGGGCCTGTTTATGGGTATCATTATAAGAACAAAAAGAAAATGACAGTACACAATTAAGTATTTATTTTAAGTAGTATTTTTGTCGAAATGTCAAACGTACATACAAGTCGCAGTCTTACTAACGAGACTATGGGTTATTGAAAGATGCTTAACTTCATTGTTCAGCTAAAAATAGTCAAAACACAGTCTGATATTTTATTACATGTAAGGTCTTTTTTTAACAGTTAACTTACTTTAAGGGGGTGATTTTACTGCCATTATGTATGACAACGTCGTAGCAATGAGGCCCTCCAAAAACCTAATTCCCGTAATATAAAATTAGTCAAAATACAGTTTCGGTACATATCCAGGATCATTCATATTAAACTCTAAAAACGGTATTCTCGTGTTGGTCAAATATGGAGCAAAAACTATAGTAGAAATGTCATTTATTTTGTTTGACGAAAATTCCACCAATTTCAAATCTGTGATTGTACTCTTTTAGTATGAGCGAGTGTTGACACGACTTGTCATTTCATACTATAAATGTACTTAAGTAAAAATTTTAATTAAAAAAATAAAACCGACTTCAAAACACTAAAATGCTAATTTACTTATTTCATCTATTATTAGCGATAAATCCTAATCTAACTGCTGAACACCGATTTCATCGCCTATTTTCCTACCCTTAGGGGTGATTTTTATTTTGCAAACTTTTATCATAGCATCTTTGAAGTATAAGCTATTCAATAAAACAAAAATCATCAAAATCGGCTCATATTTGTCGAAGATAGGTAACAAGAACCACAACCAAAATATTATCTGTGTATATATTTGCTGATTTTCTCAAAAAGTTCTAAATCAATTTCGATAAAATTTATATGGGACCACCTCTAAAGTATGATCTACCAAACAAAAAAAGAATCATTAAAATCGATTCATAATTGGCGGAGTAATCGCGTAACATACATACAAAAAAAAAAAATAGAGTCGAATTGAGAACCTCCTCCTTTTTTGAAGTCGGTTGAAAAATCATAAGGTGTTTCGGAGAAAAATGGTCTGTTTATTGCTGCTTTATAAGATATGTGGTAGATCATCGGTGGTGTCAAAAAATGCCACTAGTTTGAAATCAGACTGAAAATTAATTTGACCTATTCTGCTAAATTTCAGTCGTATTTTCTGTTTTCAGTACCATTACGTACGAGGTTGGATTTCTTGTGAATTTGACGTCATATTATTTATTGTACTAACTTTTTTTTAATATTTCAAAACTGTAAGTCAGAGAAAACACCATTTCTGATATTACTACTGGCCCCCAGCTGGCCCCGAACTACTTTTAAATTACGGAAATTTGGCTTCTGCTTACACGACATGGACAATAAGTGAAAAGTAACCACTGTATAATTTTTACACTAAACAAGTTTACATGGCATGCCTATAGTATAATCATCCCTACTCGTAAGGAACTAAATAAAATGTATGTATACCTAGGTCCTATACGTTAACGTATTTTGTCAATAATGCCTATAAAGTTATTGAAGTAGCTTTTATTGAGATCAGCCACTGAAGAGTCTCTTCATCTCGTCAGCGACCTGGTTGGCATAACGGTACCCGTTTAGCAGAAGCCTGTCGATCACAGGTGCCGGCTTCGCTGAGTCTCCATTCCTGAGTGTCAAAAATAGTTGTTAATATTTGATTATCATAATCTGCCTACGTCCCACTGCTGGACATATGCCTCGTCCAATGCACGACACGACACGTATGCATATTCTTTTCCATCTACTGCGTAGGTAGTTGCGTAGGTAAATCGTCGCTTCATCTTGTCGGAGGGCGCTTTATGCTGCGCTTGCAAAGTCCCCGTCTCCAATAAAGAACACGTCTACCCCACGGTTATCGGTTCTGCAGTATGTAACCAGACCCTTGCCACTTCAGCAGATATTATATCGTAATGACAATTAAATAACGAAACCTCAATCTCACCTACTTAGGTGTTGTATGTTGATACAACAGGTAAAACACGCCATGCGGTTGTTTCAGTTTTCCATCATAAAAAGTCATTGATCTTATTGATTTGTAAGCTGATTTGCTGAGTAAAATTGATTTTACTCAGCATAAATTGAGATTTGGGTAGGTACCTATATTTTATCGTATATAGAAGTAAATCCATTTATTAGTGTTTCTGTACAGATTTTTGTGTAACAATCTTATCTAAGGTAGATACATCATCGTGCATTTAAAGTATATTCTGTGGTTGTACGGTCATCAAAGTCGATGACCACATTCGGATTTTAAAATTGCTATACATACAGGGTTACATTGCAAAGGGGTGCCAAATTTAAAAATAAGATCTAGGGAGCAATATAAAGAAGCGTCTTAATCATTATTTTATATAATCACGGTAAAAAAAATACTTTAAAATATTCAAAAATAAAGTCAATAGAGAGACTACGAAAGCCATGCAGTCATTAATTAGAGGCGTAGGTACGGCGAGCCTACAAGGACCTTACGCAGTGTACATACGATGAATTTTATCAAGAAAGAGATAAATTATCCACGCGTACGATTTTTATCAGCGGATAGGAGTAATTAAATGTAATTTTTTTTTTGTTTATTGCATAGTCGATTAAGTTACTGATTCTGAGCCACTGCTAAAGATTTGGCACCCTTTTGCAATGTAACCCTGTATATACATAATACCTAAATAGCTCAACATGACAAGCGCCAGAATTGGCTTATAAGATACATCTACTACGAGTAACGTGGTCAATGGAAAACACATCTTTGATATCCAAATGTCGCAGCCTACTAGCTAAATTTAATTAAATGGCTACTATACCATTTGTTTCTTACAGTTATTAATGAACGTCGACGACTCCATTGGCGTGGTGGCGTTATAGATGTTTTGAATGAAAAGGGTTGCATGTTCGATTTCCGGTTTGGGTCAATTCATATAACAAACTTTTGAATAAATTTTAGTAAAATTTAATTTTTATCTTATCTTATTTTAAATTGGCTCAGGTCTGGTCGTGATGGAGTATTTATTCTTTTATTCTTTTCGAAAGAAAAGAATGTGTCAGTTGGGCTGTCTGGATTATTTAATAAATACCCATACCGTTTAACGTGTTAACTGGTCAAAACAGCTGAATCGCAAGAACCCTGGCCGTATCTACCATATTTTAGTTGATCACTGAAGCTTGCGAATTTTCTACCTAAAATAATCATAGCCAACTTGCATAATTTATTATACCTACCTCAATTTATGATAAGAAAAATACAATAATAACAAACAATTTGCGAGGATATCACATGATGTATTTATGTGATTATTTTAGAAGCACTTATCAGTATTATCAGTTATCAACAATTACGTAAACTATTTATTGGAGATATTACTGGCTATTTTGATATTTTTTTTCTAAATTAAATATTATATAATGCGAAATCCGGGAAAACGCAAAACGTATAAATTGCAAAGAATCCACACTTATAGTTACGTGCAAATGCTAATGCAAAAGTAAAGTAGAGAAGAATACTGTGAGGTGAGATTTCAATAAGAAATAGACAGGCATACTACAAATATGCAATCAATACAGGGTGTCCTAATAATGGCACGCCATTCTGACACTAGACAGCTGAGCACAGACCTTACAGATAGAAATAGCATAGGTTTAGCAAAATCGCAAGTTCAGGAGAATGAATAACTACTAGATTATGCGACTTTTATTAGAAATTATAAGTACTTTTAGTAGGAGATTATCTTCTAAACTCTGTTACTTCTACTAGTCTCTAGTGTAAGTCTGGTGTGCCATTTTTTGGACATACTGTATAATCCTTTTCAATGAATTCGATGACGCGGACGGCGAGCTCGCTACAGGAGACCTATTTCTGAAGCATTAGAAATAAATCTTGAATTCGAACACGAAAACAATTCGTGTACGAAATGATTTTCTATTGCTCATGATTTTACGCATTTTTGAATCACTCGAATTAAGTGTTGCTATTAAATTGAAATACTATAAACCGGAACGCAAAACCTCATTGATTTTAATATTAAAACGGAACGTAAATAATATTATCTCTGTCAACCACAATTATGTTTATTTGTCAATGTCATTCTTCCGTACTTTCTACTAGTCGAAGGAAACAAAAAACGAACGGGTAGGACCACTCGTATGTAGCAGATTTCCTGGGAAATTTTGATTTTAAGTATTTGCATGCAAATCTTGCGATTCCTTTTCGGATTGCAATTAGCATGATTCAAAAGTACGTCTTCAGGAGACGTATTTTTGAAGCATTAGAAATGAATCTCAAATTCGAACACGAAAACAATTCGTGTATGAAATTCATTTCTATTGCTCACGACTTTACGCATTTTTAAATCACTCGAAAGGTGTTACTATTAAATTGGAATCTTGTAATTATTTTTGTTTCACGCAGAAAATATTATAAACCTTAAAGCAACTCATTAACGAACGTAAATAAAAAGTATTATGTCAAATTTCTGTCAAACATACATTTCTTGTCAATGTAATTCTTCCGTACTTTCTACTAGTAGAAAACAAAAACGAGTGGTCGTAGCAGAATTCACGGAATGAATTTTCAAAAATAGTGATTTTAGGAATAGGAATCTTGCGATTTCGTATTCGGATTGGAATTCGCATGTTTCAAAAATACGTCTCTTGGTCTCTACTAATATGTGCGTTACTGTGCCAGGCAAATCTAAACTTTGTCTTCATGACTGTTGCACTGTTCACATACTACTGATAAAAACAACCTTTGATAAGAGTTCTTCCGGTGTAACGCACATCGGTAAGGTTTTTTTTGTAAAACCATGCAGCCGAAACGTTCTATCGGCGGAGGGGGTTTCATTCGATATTTTCTTGCCGGACGTACCATCCTACTCATATAATAATGACATGATCTCATAAATTACATTCAAGATGAATTCTTACTAGGGAAATATTCCTCAAGAAAAAATGTGTACTGCATTTCACGGTTTGCTTCTAGGTTAGGTTAGGTTAGAAGAGTGTTAGAACGGTCAGCAGAACATTGATAGAGCAGTGCTTTGACAAAAACCAAACATATTTCTCTATTTCTATGTAGAGTTCTCAATTCGTTTTGTTTTTGTTTTTCAGTTTGAAATAGCTTTCGTAACAATAGTAGTTAGTTATAAAAGTAAGGTTAGTTGAAAAGAATGTGCACTTATTACTTACTCCACTTACTTGCACCGAATGTTCCATGGGTCATCGATATAGTATATGTGTAGGGAGATGATCCCGTAGGAACCGGCCCACTCTTCTAGGCATTTAGGGGCGTAGGGAAGAGTAATCTGTCAGGAAAGATATAAAATATGGGATTAAACAGTTTTTTTTAAATAAGACCACATATTTAGAGATGAAAATAATAATTGGGGTCTGTACAAAATGTTCTGGGTCCATATGTAGGTACTCTAGATTTTTAAAAATAGAACTGATGTACCTTCAATCATCATCATCACCATCATTTCAGCCATAGGACGTCCACTGCTGAACATAGGCCTCCCCAAGTGACTTCCAAATTGGGCGGTTATTTAATATGTGTGTCAATAAATAAATTAACGGGAATATGAAAAACATTCGAATTATATAATAAGGAGTTACGCTTAAGTACAGTTCTAAGAGTTTCAACTTCGACTTTAAGCTGAAAGTTTTAAATTTAAGCTAAATTTTAAAAGGTTTTCCTTTATTATGCATAATTCTGGCTGTCCTAAAATCACATAGCATAGGCTTAGTTATGTTATTTTTTCGCAGAACTTAAAGGCACAAAATAGTTTTATGGCATATCGTATTCGACCGACGACCTTATAGGAAGATGGCTGGCAGTGGCTGGATGAAAAAAGAAGGAGATCATGTTCTTTGGCGCTTTAAAGGGGAGGCTTACGTAATCAGTAATCATTTATTCATTTGCACACCATAATATTACAAGAAATAGTATTATGGACCCAGTTGGGCACAGCAAACAATTTGGGTATGAGGCGAGGACACAGTTATTCTAATAAGGTAATGTTAATTACACAAAATCCTAATGACAAAAATTTTATTTTAATTTATTCGTCCATCAAAACAATAAGTATGCCCTAATTTAATAATAATTAATAACAATAAAAAGAATTAAGTATTTTGTCAATGTTGTATAATTATCTACATTTTGTGTCGTCAAAATACTCTTGTAAGTTGTAATAACATTTGCTAATCAAAAATTATTTTGATAATTTGATAAAGTTATACTTTGTTACGCCCCAGTGGACTGGAATAGGCTGATATGATGATTAATTTATTAAGGTAATCTCGTTTATCTACATAACATACTCGTACGTTAGTAACTAAACTAGACCGGAAAGGCATGAATGTTGAAAGTCCTTGGTAAACGCCGTTCGTTTTAATGACGGTCCCTGTGGGCTGTGTCCTTGTTGGGTGAGGATCATCGGCCTAAATTATGGGAAAATAAATGCCGCCTAATTAGCATTCGTGCCCCTACAGGTCGACAGTTTGTACGAGTGAGACTAATGTGAACGTGGAAATAGGGTCTGTGTCATCATGGTGTTTTAAGTACCTAAGTACCAGCTATTTTAAGGGGGTGATGGGGTTTCATTCGAGTCTGAAATCGAGGTATTTAGGAAATATATAAAAACATTTTACTATGCATAGCTACAGTTACTATAATAACACTGGCAACACTAATAATAACACTGGCAACACTGGATTATCTGCATTTTTTTTTAAATTCAGCTTTGGGCGCCGTTGCGGTATCTCGATCATGAAATGCAGCTTCTATGCGGCCAGTTTTCTGAGAGATAAGCTATGTCCCCAACAGCTTTTGGTTGGTGTTTAATACAAGCAGCGCTGAGCGATTTGGCAGTTACACTCTAGTTATTTTGTAATGTCTTACTATCATACTACAAAGAACTCTTTAGGCAAAGTGCATCAAACATAGTTATGGGACCAGATTTCGAGTATCAGCAGATTGGCTTTTCTTGATTACCTTCTGAACCAAATGATCTATGATTCAAATGATCTTCACAACCAAGTTGTCTAGTAGAAGTAAAAACAGCCTAAATACTGGCTCGTTTCTCGCTCAAAGGCTTAGTAAAGCCATTCAGCGAGGAAACGCTGCAAGCATTTTTGCCTTCTTGCCTGGACAGACTTTTATTGTAGAGTAAGTAGATTTTAGTTTAAGGTTAGTTTATTTTTGTATTATATATTAATTCTTTGTTTTGAATAAATAACGTATCTATTTGAAAAATACCTTATTGTTGTGTTGTCACTCCTTAAAGAAGAAAAGTAATTACCTCGGCGACTTCAGCTCTAGATGGTGGTATCTCGTACCAGTGGCGCGGCTTCTGCATGGCCAGCTTGCCGAACATGATGAACCCTGTGCCAAGTAGCTCCCCGTTGGTGGTCAGCGCGAACCACGGCAGCAAGTCCTCGCATTTCATCTGTTCCGTCATATTGTAGTAGTAGTGGATACCTGAGTGAGAGGAAGTACCTACATCAGATACGGAAGCTCGGCCAAATATGAATATTTTATTGAGTCAGTTATTTTTTATAGACTATTGTCAAACTGACGAGTCATTTTACCATTTATCTCACGCATTATACAAAACAGCGAGCGTTTGCAAGCGAACGACACTATTTGTAAAATAACGAAACTTACAATATGAAACCTGATATAATATACCAAGACGAGAGCTCGAGGTTGCACAGCACAGCGAGCTATAAAAAGGGCTAATGCTCGGTGTTTCTTTGCGAGATCGAATCAGAAATGAGGAGATTCGTAAACAAACAAAAGTCTTTGACATAGCCCGAAAGATTGGCAAGCTAAGGTGGCAGTGGGCGGGGCACATGGCACATAGGCCAATGGAGCAGACGGGTTCTAAAATGGAAGCCACGTACCGGCACGCGCAGCGTAGGGCGTCCACCCTCAACGTGGACAGACAACCTTGAAAAGTTGCAGGAAGGAAGCCGCTGGATGCAGGCCACTTCCAACCGGTCAATCTGGAAGTTAGGAGGGGGGAGGGAGGGGCCTATGTTCAGCAGTGGACGTCCTATGGCTGAAATGATGATGATATACCAAGTAGTAAAGTGGACTAAAAGTGCGCGAAAGGCTCGCGTCTTATGCGCAACTTGCATGAGTTGCATTGAAGAAGCGCTGACTGTGTGCATGTGAAAAGCGCGCGTGCAGGAGACGTATTTTTGAATCATGCGAATTCCAATCCGAATACGAAATCGCAAGATTCGCATGCGAATTCCTAAAATCACTATTTTTGAAAATTCAGTCCCTGAATTCTGCAATGAGTGGTCCTACCCACTCGTTTTTCGTTTTCTACCTACTAGTAGAATCAAGAAAGTACGGAAGAATGACATTGACAAGACAAGATATATTTGACAGAAATTTGACATAATATCTTTTTATTTACGTTCCGTTTTTCAGCGATTCACTACCGGTTTTTAAAATTAATGAGTTTTTGCATTTTGTTACATAATATTTTCTGCGTAAAACGAAAATAGTTACAAGATTTCAATTTAATAGCAACACTTATTTCGAGTGATTCAAAAATGCGTAAAATCGTGAGCAATAGACATTAATTTCATACACGAATTGTTTTCGTGTTCGAATTCGAGATTCATTTCTAATGCTTCAAAAATACGTCTCCAGCGCTTTTGCGGTTTATTCGCCCTGACATTATCAAACTACAAGTAAGCGTTACGCTTATTCGTGAATTGCATCGCCTGTACTAACAAATGGATAAAAATCCATAAAAATAATGCAAACTTTACCCATGTTAGGGACGCAGTTCTGCTTTTTGAAGGCCGTGGTGTTGAGCTCGGCTTCCGAAATGGGGATCTTAAGCTGTTTCCCGTTGAGACCGGTAACCCAGACGCCGCCATCTTGAAGAGTTGCGCCATTTTCTACTTGGGGACCAGACCCCGCTTTTAGAGAATCTGAGGGGAAATAAAAACATTAAGTTTATTAAGTCGAATTCTTGATTTAGATTTCAGACAACCATGTTATTTATTTATAATTACGATTAGGTAAGTATTTTTTTTAAATAATGTACCACAGACTACCTGAACCACCTGAGTTCAAAATCCAAATAAAAAAAAACCTTATGAAAAAAGGGTATTATAAAGTAGACGATTATTTCAACGACAAGAGAGCATGGATTTAACCTGCTTAGCTTACAAGACATGTAGTAGGTAAGTGCGAGCTAAGGCTAACAAAGATGACTGAGTTTGTTGCGCAGTTTCTTCTCATCACCAGCCAATATGTAGTCCCGAAGCGGTGGTGGTGGGGTAAAGCTATATTTTGGGACGAATATAAGTTCCCGGAAGAGGGCCTATATACTATATAAATTAGTATTATAGTATTATCAGTACATATAGTAGGTAATCTTACGTGGATTATTTAAGTACCTAAATAAAAAAAAAACGTCAAAGGTGGTTTTCAACAGCACTTGAAAATGCGACAACAATGATACAAAACAAATGACTTGACAATCTCTAATCTAATTTTCTAGCTAATATAATCAAACCCATGTGCCCAAATCTATTTATGCGACAAAATCCGACTGACGTATTTGTATTATGATAACGACGGCTTATTTACTTACTGATTAAAGGCTCATAGTTCAGTTTTTGTCAACAGGGTTTGCATTAGAACCAGAACCATACAAAGTTCAAAGCTTGTAGGTATACCTTTTTATAAGATCTTATTACAAAAATGGGCTATAAGTAAATTTTATTTAAAAAAATAAAACCGACTTCAAAATACTGAAATGCTAAAAATAATCCTAACACTTAAGTACCTAATCAGTTACTTTTGGAGTCGGTGCCAGCCGATGAGAGATTCAATGTTTTTGTTTGCATTTATTAGTTTACTTATTTCATCTATTTTTAGTGATAAATCCTAATCTAACTGCTGAACACCAATTTCATCCCCTATTTTCCTGCCCTTAGGGGTGATTATTATTTTGCAAACTTTTATCATATTATCTTTGAAGTATAAAACAAAAATCATCAAAATCGGCTCATATTTGTCGAAGATAGGTAACAAGAATCACAACCAAAATATTATCTGGGTATATATTTGTTGATTTTCTCAACAAGTTCTAAATCAATTTCGATAAAATTTATATGGGACCACCTCTGAAGTATGATCTACCAAACAAAAAAAGAATCATTAAAATCGATTCATTATTGGCGGAGTAATCGCGTAACATACATACAAAATAAAAAAAAAACATACAGTCGAATATAAGAAATACAAAACCTTTGCTCTTATATCTATATTTCAATCTATATATGTATATATATATATATATATAAAAGGCGGGTTAGTTACACCATTTATAAGTCGAGAACGGCTCGACCGATTTTTATGATCTTTGATTTGTTGAATTTATCTCCGCCCCGAATAGCAGAATAACTATAAAAAACACGAAAAAATTCACGAAAAAAAACAATGGGTACGAAGTTCGCCGGGACAGCTAGTAAGTAAAGTTATAAAACAAATAAAAATGTAACCGTACCAACTGTACCTACTCTACTCAATGATAGGGTATACCACCCCACTTGCCAGGGTTAGATTAAAAAAATGCAAATACATATTACACATCTTTAAAGTTACGACCCGAGGCACGAGAAGTGACAGTACAGTGGCAACCTCTGAATTCGAAGTCGGTTCAGAGATTTCCACTTTGGACATGGTTGTTCGCGGCTGAGTAACACCATAGGAGGTGAGATGTAGTTAGTAGGGGAAGAGAATCTGAAGGACCAGACCTGTCTGATCCGATCCTTGCATCAGAAGTTGTGTTGAAGTCGTAATAGAACAAGACAACATTTGGTTAGATCTGCGTGAATTGTTGGCACTTGTTGTCCACCGCAGCTGTCAACCGAAAAAAAGTTAATGTTTGTAATCTATCTATCTATATATTATATCAAGATGATTATCTATTTCCCTTGGTCATCGCATCACGCGTGAACATTGTGTTAATTATTATCAGAAGAAGGTTCCTTTGAAAGAAAAAATTAAGAAAGTTGCGCAGAGATTCCTTGCCATGACCATGACCAACCAAGACCATGCGAACGAAGTCGCGGGCAACAGCTATCATACAATAACAATGTATGACCGAATGTTAAATGCTACTAAAAATGCTATTAAACAATAAATGAATATCTAACATTTTAAAAATCTAATCGTATTATTTTCCTTCCAATGATAAATCAATGTAGGTTATAAATATAATGCCTAACAAAATACAACTTAATTAATTACGATAATTATACAATATTCATATTTTAACATATTTCTATTGTTCAATTTTATAAAAATATTACTATGTATTTTAATTACTCATTAAAATAAACTACGAATGGCGTCATCCTCTCCGTCCTAACCTTATTGCTGTGCCAATTGAATATGGTCACCGTCACCATCATACTGAGTCTGAAAAAAAATGTATATTGCAGATGTCATCTAGATTTCAAGGCAGCTACTGTAGGTAACGCGCCCTTACCTTGGGAGACGTAGAACTGCGTGAGGGTCCAGTACTCCTTAGCGGGGTCGCCTTCCACGGCAGGGGCGTGCCACTTCACGAACTTCTTCTCAGGTTTGATGGCCAGGGATTCGAAGTCGTCCACAGGCAGCTGCAAGAGACAGGTACTTACAGTTAATAAGCATGATGATGTGTGTCGTACGAACAAGTCATAGTTGGAATCTGGCGCAGGTAAGTTGCTAAGTGTCTAAAGTTGGCCATCATAAATACGCTAATATATTTTTTAAAAGTCGGGAAGCTATCAATAAGGAATATGCATGAAAAAATATATTGTTTTTACTATACTTATTTATAAGAAAATATATGAAATTATAGTGCCAATAGTGAAAACAAAATTAATTTTAGGTAAAAAATAACCATAATGTAATAATTAGAAATTAAGGTATACCTATCTCTTTCTAAAACAACTTTTACTAATGAAAAATGTATGGCGGACTTGTAATGTGACGTCACGGTATATATCGGATCTCCTTGTCTAACACGCAACTTTAATGGGCTGTAAGTCAGGTATTTATCAATATTTTTCGAAAATTCTTAAAGTTTTATTAATTATAATTAGGTACTATTTATTTTAGTACCAAATAAAAAAAAACATGCGTATTCCCCATTGGTTACAATAAAAAATCACGACTTTGTTAAATCCTCTTTTCTAGACAACAAACAAAAACTTACATAACATAGTCTAAGAGAGTGCGCGCACGGGAGACTTTTGTCGCTGGGACAAAAAAGTTTTTGTCACTGTCGCGTCGCGTCTCCAAAGAGGGGTGCGCGCACGAAGGAGACAGAGACGAAACTTTTTTTAAAAATTCGAAGCGTCATTCGCTTGTAATGTAGAATACATTTTTTTTTAATTTTATAATTGTGTTTTACGGCTCTGGGTTCCAGCCCTTTAAAGTCTGGAGCCTTTCAATACATGGAGAGCAGTGCTGCCAGACGTGGGATAAATAAGCTAGATTCACAATATTTTGGAATGTAATGCAATAGAAAAAATAATAATGTATCGCACGATAAATCTACGAAAATCCGTGACATTTTGCTCAGTTAAGTAAAAGAAAATTTTATGAAATTTCAATCTGTGTATTTGAATACATTTTATCTTTGACTCTGACAGCTGCAGGATAGTAAATATAATTTCTCTGCACTACGAAAGAGATAGACTATTAGCGTAAAAATATCTGCAATTTTTTAATCTGTATCTGTACTTTTTTATTTAAGCGATAGTTAATAGGAGTTGTCATTTCATACTAAATGTAAGTGAAAAATCACTTACTAGTTTCGGAGAAAGATGATTCGTATTTGCTGCTCTTTAGGGTATGTGCTCGATGCTTGTGCAGTAAGTACTGCAGTAATTTAGCTAACAAAAACTTGTAATTTTAAAAATTAATCAAGTAACATGATTTAAACTTTTGAGCCGTATATTCTGTTCTTTTAGTAGTAAAATCTAGATTCGGTAGTTACAAATACAGTAATTTTGTTAACTGGGGATGCGATAACACGATACTTTTGCAGTAAAACTAGGATAATTCTTAACCAATGAATCTGGCAAAACTGGCGGAAAGACACAATTTTGTCCAATGTTTTTCATGTATAACTAAAAAACATTGGTTTTTATTTCGAAATTTCGATGGTCTTAGAAAAAGTTGTGTTTAAGCACCAAAACAAGACACTGAGTATTTGGATTTACATGTTGTTTAATTATTTTTATTTGTGAGGTCTAGAACCCAGAGCCGTAAAACCCAGTATTTAAAAAAAAACAAAGACACAATTTTGTCACCCGTGCTGGTCAGGGAACAAAAAAGTCTCCCAGTTGTCGCGTCGCAACGTGCGCGCACCTCCATACATAACAGAGGACTTGACAAGAGAGACAAAAACGTCGCAGCGACAAAAGTCTCCCGTGCGCGCACTCTCTTAGTGACATAAAATTAAGCAGTTTTGTTGTCAGCAACTGTACAACGGTCAACAATTTAGATAAAAGCAGAAAAAATTAAAATAAAATACAAGTAAAAAACAGCAATCTCACTCAACACACCCTTAGTTTACTCGTGGAATCCCCGGCGCCTTTCTAGAGTCGGTTGGATGCCGCGACTCCACTGCTTAAACATTTGCTCACAGAAAACAGAAAGGTGTCCTTTTCTATGCATTTACCTTACATACACAAAACTGCGTAATTTACAGAGGCTTTATATCGAAAAGGCGATTATATTAGCGTGTTGGCTTTGCAATATGGCATGACAACATATTTGGATCTCTTGAAATATGTCATCATCATCATCATTTCAGCCATAGGACGTCCACTGCTGAACATAGGCCTCCCCCAGTGACTTCCAGATTGTCCGGTTGGAAGCGGCCCGCATCCAGCGGCTTCCTGCAACCTTTACCAGGTCGTCTGTCCACCTTGTAGGTGGACGTCCTACGATGCGCTTGCCGGTCGCTTAGTCGCTGCGGTTGGCCTTAGTCGAATTTTCCAACAAGTAGGCCATCGGACAAACATGGACAAAACAAAGATCATATCCAATGCCCATGTTGCGCCCTACCCAGTATCAGTTGGGAGCTCTACTCTCGAAATTGTTAACAAATATGAAATATATGTATATCATAATATTTACTACCTATTTCGTTTAGGTAGATTGTGGTTTCCTGTCTAAAAAACTATGAAACAAATAAAATTGCGACATGTACAGCTCTACACGAATCTTAGCGAATTTCAGAAGCCCAATGTCGATCTGTTCCAGTAACATTAGTATCTAAAACGGTATTCTCGTAAACTTTTTATTTGACTTAATTAGTGTTTCTTCAATTTTTAGTCTTATTACGAACTATAATTGCATTTTTTGGGTTTACGAGAATACCGTTTGATAGTAATGTTACTGGGCGTGGATCGACACTGGATTGGGACTACTGATAAAATACGGGAATTAGGCCTCTGTACTAGATGTTTTGGTGAAACGCCAAAATTTTTGCGCTGACTGGATTTGCCACATTTAAAAATAAATACTAAGTTTGTCTGCACCTTCATAAAATAATTGTTAGGTTGGGGGACATAAGATTTATTCTGGCGTAAAGCATAGCTCAACATCAGTGACCAGTGTCAAAAAATTAGCATTGGCTAAAGTTGTTTCTGTATACATAATGTGGCCATAATGCATCTATAAATAACCTTGAATGAAGCGAGATCATTCTGGATTTATCATAACAGTGTCCACGACCCGGCAAAGATTGATCTTGCTCATTCAAATAAATTAGATAAACGGCTGCTGAGTGGCGCGGGCGCACATGCAAGTCTTATGTAAATAATATGCCTTGCCTTCGTGTACTTCCCTGTAAGTAAAAATGTATGTATATGTAATGAATTTTTTCAAGAAGAACAATTTTATTAGTGCAAATCTACTATTTTTAAGGGTAACATAAATATGATGGTGCGAGGACATGTTAATATTTCATTGTTAGAACATTTTTTTTAACAAAATTAACTAAGTATTTATTTCCTCATTATTTTGACTTAAAGGATAATTGCAAATTAAAAATCAAACAATGTTTACTTTACTTTACTTTCATAGAAATTTACTACCAGCAACGAGTTCAGCATTGCAATACAGAGGATAGAGTCCCCTTAATAGAGGACAGTATTTACTCTGCGTAGAGGTCCTATAGGTCTTGGTGTATTTCCGACATTTTGTTAACTATATACGTAGGTCACACTATAACTTTGCGTAACTTAAAAAAACAACATGTTAAAACCAAAATATTATGTTTATTGCTTTTGAAAATACTCTCCTTTACATTTTAAACATTTTTTTCATGCGATCGAACCATTTTTTAAAACAGGAGGACCACAGATCTGAAGGCATGTTTTCTACTTGCTGATTGAACGCTATCACTGCCTCTTCGGAGTTGGTAAAAGTAAAACCTCTCATCAAATCTTTGATTTTGGGGAAAATTCAGAAATCACGGGGTGCTAGGTCGGGGCTATGCGCAGGATGGATGACGAGTTGTACTTTTTCGGAAGCTAAATATGACTTTGTTTTATTGGCCGTGTGTGAAGAAGCGTTGTCATGATGTAGGAGAACGCGGCTTTTGGGTCGTCTTTCGCGAACTTTTTCTAACACCCTGGGTAAACAAATGGTAGAATACCACTCGGCATTCACACTCTTTTGATCTTCAAGTGGAATTGTACAGATCGGACCCGTAGCTGAGAAAAAAACGCGATAATTTTTTTACCAACGTTTCTTGCCTGTCTCACTTTTGTTGGCCTGTTCTCATTTTCAAACACCCATTCACAAGATTCTGTTATTTTTCGGGTTCAAAACAATAAATCCACGTTTCGTCTCCTGTAACAATGTCATAAACAGCATTAGAATGTCCGTGGTCGTACTTCAGTAGCATCTGTGAGCACCATTCCACGCGAGCCCGCTTCTGCTCCGCTGTCAGTTCATGAGGGATCCAACGATAGCAAAGAACTTTCAATTCTTCATGTAAATTTTTCTGAATTTGGCTCATACCAATCCCCAAAAGTCGTCGAATTGTCTCATAGGTAATCCGCGGGTTTTCAATTAGCCGCTTAACAGTAGCCACATTATTTTCGTTGACGGCAGTTGAAAGCCGCCCTTCACGAAATTCGTCATGTAAAGCAACTCGATTTCTCTCAAATTCAGCAAACCATCGCCTCACGGTGCTCAAACAAGGTGCTTCTCTCCCAAAAGCATTTTGAAGACGAGCGGCACAGTCTTGCAGAGAGAGAGAGAACTTTTAAAATCATGAAAAGTCATCGCTCTAAAATCTTTTCGACTTAATTCCATTTTCGTTGCGTACGTAGAACTTTGATGTGTGATAAAAAACAATTGACAAATCATTTCCCGCCAATTGTTTTTTTTTATTACTAAGAAGGTTGCACCGTTTAAAAAAATATAACATTCGAAATTCATATAGTTCCGATTAGCTAGAAATGCAAAACTTTTAGGAATATATATACTGTGCTTTTAGTGTGCCCCATGTAACTGTTAGTGTTAGTTAGTGTTAATTAGTATCATGGCAAAAATACTTACAGCAAGTTGCAGACCAGCAACGAAGCCAGCAGTGTCGTATAGAGGACAGACTCCCCTGCTTATGGGACAATACATCCTCAACTCGGGCAGAGGTCCGGCAGGGCGCTCGGTCCTCTTCCAGCCACTGCTCTCCGCATCACTGATGGTGCGAGGAATCTTGTAGAAGTACTCCGTGTTGGCTAGGGCGTCTGACCAACCGAATTTCACTGCAAAATAATCAGCATTCAGCAGCTGAAGAAAAGTCTTACTTTAAACAGGCGGCGTATTGGTTTCTCGAATCTTTAGTTCTCGACACGTAGGTATGTATGTAGATTCGGAATTATTAACGAATGATGAGGTAAAAATTGTGATGAAACCTATTACTGGCAGACTATTACTGGTTGACTGGCAGAGAATGCTATTAGCATTAAGTCCACCCTTTGTACACTATTAGTGCAATAAAGTTTTAAATAAAATAAAAATAAATAATATTACTCTGTTGCGGGGGAAGAGGAGTGCCGGTATTGTGGTGCGCCGTTCTCCCTGTCCTCCGCGGCCTAGCATGGCTATTATGGCGGTTGGCGCGGAGGTTTTGAGGTTCTAGGGTAATGACCCAGCGGTTGGTGGAAGTCACTCGCTTCCAAGGATTGTTATAAATAAATTGCTTTAACAATCACACTAATTATCTTTTTTTTAATACATATTGGACAACAATCACATACATTGCTCTGATCCTATGATAAGATGCTTTAACTCTTATGTTACAGAAATCAGAAACAACGACGGTACCACTACACCCAAACCCGAGACAATACAGAAAAGTTATTTCTGTACTTTGACCCGAACGAAAATCGAACCCCAGACCTCTGAGATAGCGACTCTAATGCTCGCCTCTGGTCGCCACTGTGTGACGTTGGCGGTCTTTTGTAACGACATCATGTCGTCGCAAATGGTCGACCTGACCCGAAGTTTCAGAGGAGATGGGGGGGGGGGAACATTTTATCGATCTCAACTCAACTTTTCTGTAGCAGACTAATGAGCTTGAGGTCGAAGAAGGGACCTGCATTTGGATTGCACAGCCTAGTGCCTGTCTTGGGGTAATCCCATGTGTACAGGATCCTATTTCCTAAGCCTGAGGTCCAGCATAAGGTCTGGCAAAGAAGTCCCACACGACGTACCACTTCCTCCTTGTAGTTGGTAATATTAGGTAACCAGAATATTAGCATGAGTGTAAGCAGTATAAAAACTAATAGTTGCTTCAAAGTCCTTCACATTGTCGAAAACAGATTTATTTACCTCTCAGGCCGTTGTATTTCAAACCTGAAACAAGAAAAGATAATTTCCAATTATTCTTAAAAGTATCTTTATAGCTCACCAATTAGTTCTAAACTATGGTTAGACCAGATAAACCTTTCATCATCATCATCATCATCATCATAATCATCATCATCATTTTAGCCATCGGACATAGGCCCAATGACTTCCAGATTGGCCGGTTATTTAAACATATCTATTAAAGCAAATTTTGGTGATTGTTTCTTAGTTTGCCAAACCTATCCTGTATTTTTTAGCTAAGACAAATAATCCTATTAGCTTCAATAATCCATTTGAGCCTATTTTCTATAATAGAACATTACAAAGTCCTTTCGATAAAAGCAGAATGTAATTTACTCGTACGTGATCCAAGTCATCTCAATTGAATAAGCCGGAGAAATTACGCTGTAACATGAACCACAGTAAAATAGAATTCAGTAGATCACTTCTAATACAAGCAAAGAGTGTAAGATTTGTTTTGATCAAAGTTTTAAGTTAATTACTAGCTAGTAAAAAGATATTACATTCCCTATACAAAGTTTTTATAATTATAATAACGCGCAGAGTCCGAGCGAGAAGAGGGTTGAAAAACCTAACAGTCCAAAGCAGGACATATTCTGGCAACACACTAGTTACTGTACAACTATTTGCAACGCACAAAGTGTTTCCCGACCTTCAAGGGTGTCTTCTTATTTCTTTTAGCATTTAGGTTTCTTAACCTTAAACTTTTGGATTCCTATTTTATTTACAACTACTTTAAATTTAGTCAGATACTCTAGGTAAGTGAGAACAAAACTGACTTCCATGTGACATGGGATGTAATTAGATTGAATTTAACTGTTTTACATAGGTTAGACTTACGATATTTTTGTCTATGAACTTTGTTTCGACAGTAAAAACTATTAGGCAAATTTCAGTATTCACGCACATCGTAGCTGGTTTTTGTAAAATTCTCTGTAAGTATGACAAAGGGGTCATTCACCTTAAGTATGCTTCTATATTTTTATTATTTAAAAAAAAGTGCGACAACTCGTTTTTCGCGTTGGTTGCCGAAGAACAAGTTTTAAAAATGTAGCAGCTGAAGTTTCGCCCGAAGTTAGTAATGTCGTTGTCCGACCTTGAGGTCTGCCGTTGCCACAAGGTCCATAGACAAGACAAATTTATACAGGGTACTTAAAAATGTATGTACCGACTATACATTCTGTACAAAAGAATAGGACGACACCCCTTAAAACCACTTGATCAGCTGCTCATATACAACAACTTTTTCTATGTACTACGAGGTGTGTCCAGACAAACTAATGAAGCATCTTATTATTTTTTTCCGATTTCGATGTTGCCCAAAGAAGAATTTGTTGTACATGAGCAGCTAATAAGTAACATAATAGTTGTTTAAGGAGTGTCCTATTCTTTTGTACGTCCTGTATGGGATGTTTTTATCTGTTTAGCTAGCGGTAGAGGTTGCTGCTGGTTATTGTTGGTATATTTTTGTGCATAAAGTCACTCGAAATTGTTGACAAAAAGTCTACCTGGGACAAGTCTAGTTGGGTAGATCCAATTTTGCGAAGGATGACCGTCGAAGCCAACTTGGCTGGGCAGCGTTCGGAAAACTATAGAACGTCTTCTCGTCCAAAATACCTGTGCCTAAAGACGGAAGTCTACAACTAATATGTGTTACCAGTGATGACAAATGGAACTGAAACGTGGCATCTTACTATGGGCCTCATAAGAAAGCTCAAGGTGGGACCGCGTGCTATAGAAAGGGCTATCAGTGTTTCCTTGCGAGATCGACTCAGAAATGAGGAGATCCGTAAACGAACAAAAGTCGCTGATATAGCCCAACGGATTAGCAAGCTGAAGTGGCAGAGGGCAGGGCACATAGCAAGTAGGGCTGACGGCCGATGGGGCAGAAAGGTTCTAGAATGAAGGCCACGTACCAGACGTCTACCCACAAGGTGGAAAGACAAATCAGACAATCATTGTTTAGTACAAATTACAATTTATTTTGGACCTTTACCGCACCCATTACCTGCTTTCTGCATGACCCAAAGGTTGGCTGGTAGAGAATGCCCTTGGTATTAAGTCCACCTGTTGTACATTTTAAGTTTGTGCAATAAAGTTAAAAAAAAAAAAAAGACAACCTGGTAAAGGTTGCAGGAAGACGTTGGATGCAGGCCGCTTCCAACCGACCTAATCTGGAAGACAATGAACAGCGTATGTTTAGCAGTAGACGTCCAATGGCTAAAATGATGATGATAATGAAGTCAAAGTCGCTTAAGTGGTCTTTCGTACTTTAGCATCATGTTTAAAAACTGGTAACGAATACATATCTATCCTGGTTATTTTAATATTGATCGTTTTTAGAGTACTTTTAAAAAAAAAATTCATTTCGGACAACTAGATCCATATAATATTAGTACAAGAACTTAAAAACTATGTTTGAAACAATTTAAATAAATGGGTCACAGTAATATCTTGTATCTTTTACGAGCTGGAAACGAATCCAGTGCTTCATAATAGCACTGTCCGTCTCCAGGAGACGTATTTTTTAAGCATTAGAAATGACTCTTGAATTCGAACACGAAAAAAATTCGTGTATGAAAATAGTTTCTATTGCTTTCGATTTTACGCATTTTTAAATCACTTATCAACTTAAATAGGTGTCGCTATTAGATTGAAATCTTGTAACTATTTTAGTTTCACGCAGAAAATATCATAAACCATAAATCATAAACTCACTAAAGAACGTAAATAAAAAGTTATTATGTCAAATTTCTGTGAAACATACGTTTACTTGTCAATGTAATTCTTCCGTACTTTCTACTAGTAGAAAACAAAAACGAGTGGTAGTTGCAGAATTCACGGAATGAATTTTCAAAAATAGTGATTTTAGGAATTCGCAATCGAATCTTGCGATTTCGTATTCGGATTGGAATTCGCATGATTCAAAAATACGTCTCCAGTCTCGCAGCTACCGTGCGTAAGAGGCTGTTGGAGCTGCCCCGCACACGGTGCACCAAGGATGCGATGCATTTTCTAATTATAGTTGCGAAACTGTCGCAACCTGCTTCAGCTAACATCCTCGATGCACTACAGTGTCGGCGCAGCCCCACCAGCCTCCTGAAGGCATTATTATACAGAGTACGAAGGGCCGTGAACGCTGACTTAGTATAATTTACCCGTGTTGTACGTGTAAAGGTTGTGGCAAAACGCTTTAAAAAGGGTAACTTTTACCTCTTTACTGCACCGCGCGAACCTACGAGAGATCATGTTTGCTCTCACGGACAGGGCCCTTTGCTCCCGTTCATAAGTCAAAAAGTCAAAAGTCAAAAATCATTTATTCAGTTGAGGGCAGAAAACTGCCACTTATGAACGTCAATAATAACATTATTGGCCCATATGGGGCAGAACATGTCTCCTTATTTTTTGGGCCCTACTAGCGCTTCGAGACAAGACACAGACAATCTGGCAAGTGCTGAGAAGAAACGCCGGACAAACTCAGTCACCACTAGCTGCCACAAAAAAAAAGGAAAAGAAAATAATGTATACCTGTGCGAGCAGGGCAGTATTTAATTCCAGACATTTTTGTCATTTAAATAGTCATTAACAGTATAATAACCCTTTTTCATCAAAATAATCTTAGATGCGATTTAAACTCAAACATGGGTAGTTCAACAATAGACTGTGGTAATTTGTTAAAAAAGCGAATACATTTGCAAATGTACTTGAATTACATGAATTCAATGTAATTTCGTCATTTCCACATGAACGAATCATCGAGCTCGTGCTCATCTTTCATCGAGTCGGTGACCCAGTGCTATAATGTTGGTCTACTATTTTGTACCAGGGTTTTTTAAAGACTTTTCCTTGAATAATTGATCTGTGGAGATGACGAACTATTTTAAGTTTGAATCTGAACTACAAAACTATTGAGACCAATATTTAAAAAAAAGAGGAGGTAGTTCTTTTACTGTAGATGATAAGAAAACCTATACTTACGTAACCCTCTCCACACTAGTTAACACGTATCCAGTTTTTAGGGTTCCGTAGCAAATTCGTATATTTTTTTCATTTTACTGATTTTTTAAATAAACTTATCTTTTAAGCAATGTAACCGACTTTACACGAAAACTTAATTTAGTATACTTATTTTTATTTAAATAAATAAAAGATAAAAAAAACTTGAGTACATAAATAAATAACAGAGGTAGATTAATATTCCATTAAATGGACGTTCTACGCCTAAAATGTTTTTTTTAGGGCACTACTATTGAAATCTAAAGAAAAAAGTTCTCCTTGCCATGCAAAATTGTTATTTACTTTGACGATCATCAGTGATTTTATTATAGATTGAGACTGGCCCTATAGTAAAAACGTATTTACATCAATGGGCAGAATCTGTTACAATCATTCCCACCTTATTACTATTATTAATTCACCCTGTATGATAAGCAGCAACAAAAATGTGTTTGGTATAATTAAGCAATAATGTGATAAATATTTGGAATTTAGGTGTTAAATTTTTTAATACTAATTAATGTTTGATTAGGTACAAATACCTACCAGGTACTAATACTCGTAAGATTAGATTAGGAACACAAATATATTTTTTGCGATCTAATAGTGCCTATTAGATTTCGTCCTTTTATCTGTCAGATTGTAATTCGCCAATCTCCGAAACTATACCACTATTTTTAACCGACTTCAAAAACGGAGGAGGTATTCAATTCGTCGGAGAGTTTTTGATTTTGGCATAATTATATACAGGATAATTTTAGAACATAAAAAGCTTCCGTAGACTAATTAATATATTCTTAATAACACAGGATAATTTATATCCGGGTAAGGCCAACGCAGACTAAGTCGCGGGCAAAGGTAGTATCAAAATATTTGAATAATAACTTTCGAGTGTTATAACCGCATCAAATACTAATTATAAGTAAGTACTTAATGTTAAAAAAAGTTTACGTACCCGACGCTAAAGCGACTGTTGCCAAAATAACTAGAAACCTCTTCATATTAGATGTATTTCAAGTCAGCTCTAAGGGCGGCGGTCCTCTTGAACGACTGAAGGTGTACTGATGCACGCACTCTTGCCCAATATGGATAACTAACTCGTTGTTTCCACTCGCTTACTTGTCGTAGCCTGGTCTGTACATCTCCATTATACCACTGGCAGTATAAATTGTTCAAAAGGTTGAGCATCGATGTATCACAACACAGTAAAACGATCTTGAAGATGCTTGCCGCAAAGGATTGATCACTTACCGCAAGTTGTTTCGTAGGTAACTACTGCTAAGGAAATTGTTAATAACAATTTAATGGACTAGCAAATATTTTTGTAGGGATCTAACGGTTTTCATTAATTTATCATTCAAATGTCTGAGAATGTTTATTAAATATTAATTTAAACGGTTATATAATCCCTTACGTTGAGAAGTTAAGAAAAAATCATTACTTCATTAGTTGTTAAATTGTTAAATTTTTTGGACTTTTATGTTTTGGAACTCTTTACCGCCTCCCTTCTCTCAATATTAATTCAACTTTCCTCTACCTGAAGGTTGTCTGGAAGAGATCGCTTCCAGCGATAAGACCGCCTAAATTGTGCTATTCACTAATTACTTTCCTGTGATTTGTTTGTTTTGTGTGGTGTACCATAAAGAGTATCTATCTATCTATCTATCTACTTCTTTTGAGAAAGGAATATAGGTGAACTTTAACCGCGTCAAACCCACTTACATTTTAGGCGTTATCATTACCAAGATCTACACCATCACCATCACCCCCTCTGCTTTTAGAGCAAGATCACGGGGCCCCCAGACAGACCTCACTTGTGTAACAAAATGTGTCAGATTGAGTAGTGTTAGTTTGTACTTTGAACGTGTAGTAAACAAACAAACATAAATTACATCTTATATCGATGGACCTAATTATTGGCCAACTATGTGTTGTGAAAACCCAGTGACAGTGTTGTTAGCAGACTTTATCAGATAATCGAACATGAATTAATGTAAAATTATCAATTCACAGGCTGTAAAACTTACGCGTCTTTATTTAGAATCGAGTCTTGAATTACAGGAACGAAAAGATCCATCAAAGAAAAATAAATGTTTTGTTATTTAAAAAAACAATAAATTGATGTCTTCATAACTTACCTACCTAAAGATAACTGACTTATCATTCGCGAAACTAAGGATAATAAACCATGCCATGACAGCTACAATAAAGTCTTTGTTGTGATGACCGTGCGCGCGAGGTAACGAGCTTTATTCGCTATGTGCAAAGTGGGTGGTGGGGGCCGTCAAATCAATCGCAGCACGCAATGTGGCAGAAATATGAAAAAACTCTGGACTGTCATGTGTCAAATTGCTATATTTTCATAGAATTCCATACTAACATTATTAAGTATTTTTAAGTAAAAACGTTAAAATTCGCGATATAGGTCACAGTACGTGTTGTGTTATAAAGTGTAGAAGCAATGGGAAAAACAGTTCGTGCATGTTTTATTCGTTTCCAATATCAAGATGAAAATTGGAGCAAAGATATAATGCATAGCTGTTGTGAAGAGAGAAAAGTTTGTAGGGAGTTTGTGTCACAGAAGTTTGTCTTATGATCACAGCTCTTATTAAGTAGCTTTGTCCGTTGGTTTAAAGCTCTTCAACGTCTCTCACATGCTGTGCTAATACATTTTTTTTCCCTTTTTGCACAGTTTGAGGTTGGAAAGTTATATCATGTTGTATTGCTCCAAATCCCATACGTATTACAACATTCATATTTAGTTCAAGTAAGAAAATCACTTATTATAATATGCACAAACTTTTAAGATATTTTCATCTAATTTCGAAGAAAAACAATCTGAAAATCATTCTCAAACCATCCAGTTGCCATAATTGAAAAGATCTTAAGTCCACAATAATTTTGGTCACTAGGGGCGCTGTCATCGCGCACACAGCGAATATTGACGAGATGTTTTTTTAAATATTATTAAAATGTTATGGACTTTATCTGTCTGTATACTAGACTCGTAAATGATTGTTTTTTTTTTAAATAATTTGGTAAATTTTTACTGTATTCTAGATTAGATTCTGAATATTTTAACTAAACTGCGTGGTTAGGTTAGGTTAAGTTAGGTACGTGTTCTAGTCCGAGGCCCTTTGTTTTCATGGGCCTCGGACACAAACAAGCGCCACTAGTATAGTTCCGCCTCGACGTGTGTGGCACCAGCATAGAGGTTGGACCGGCCATAAATTGTCTCGGCCTAGTCTTCGACGGAAGGTGAAGTTTTGGTTTACAATTTGAGCTCTTGGAAGGATTGTCTCCAGCAACGAGGCTTGGCAGGTTGTGCTCACCTTCTGCGAGGCCTTCTGTCATCTCGCAGAAGGGAAAAGCGGAGAGGGAGCAGGAAGCCTCAGCTGACGCTCCAGTTATCCGCTGACGACGCACTTAGCACCGGAGGCGAAATTACTACATGCTTCTTCCTAATGGGCCCAGACGCCCGACACGGGGGTGTCGGGGGTGTCTGCCGTCTGCTTAGCCCGCGACGGCGCAGCGCGTGTTCCGCGTGATTAGGGGAAGGTTCCACTCCCCCCTAAGCCGGATGGCGCTTGCTGACAGGAGAGCCACAGCCGAGCTGGGATTGCGGAGTATGCCTATGGCCCCAGGCCTATAGCGAAACCCGTAGTCCCTTCTCATATGGCTCCAGAGGGACACCGTCAGTTTTTTAGTGGGTATGGACTCGAAGGTCCGGAGTCCTTGAAACCCCCACCGCGTACCACCATTTTCGTAGTAGGCCTATTGATTGAGCTACTGTTTTAAATAAATACGGCTTAATTTAAAAACAGTAGCGGAGGTGAAAATCGACATATTTTTCACCGAGTTTCGTTTTTCTAATTTATTATTATTTTACAAAAACTAAATTACTTACCAACATATTTTACTAGAGTGCATTGTGCCAGACCTAATCAGCCAGTTAACAAGTAATTACGTCACTTCGTCACGGATTCGATGATGCCCAGTTTGATCAATGTAGAAAAACGAACATGTCTATATTGTCTCAGGACTATCTCTCTAGGACTATTACGCTCTTGGGTATTATAAAATTCAAGACTATCTTGATGACAAGAATGTATGGTCAATCCAGCCTGCACTAAACTGATGTACCTACCTGTTTATTTTGGTTTTAATTTTTTTGTGGCAGCTAGTGGTGACTGAGTTTGTTCCGGCGTTTCTTCTCAGCACTTGCCAGATTGTCTGTGTTTGTCTCGAAGCCGGTCTCGGGCCCAAAAAATAAGGAGACATGTTGACTTTGGACTTCACCGGCCAAAGGTTCCCCGGACCTAATAAATGGTTATGTGGATAATGATTCAACACGTAAAAGCCGTTTTAGCCTATATATTAAAACCTGAAAGTAGTACACATGCTGGATCCAATCTCTAACTACATCATAGGAATCAATCAGAGATAACCCGCAGCATATATATATATATATATATATATATATGCTGACAAATGAATTAGTTTTATTGAAGAAGGATGAAGGGACTGGGTTGATTATATTGACGGAAACTATTGGTCACCTGCCTGGTTCATAGTCTCAGACTGAAGAAATCGGCAGGTGGTCACTTGCCGACAACTGAATGGGCGTTCCCCCCTGACATAGAAGACTGGACGGAAGGGGCAACACTGTTATTGGCGGCTGATGGTGGAGAGGTGTCTCTGCCCCCCTAGCATGACCACCAAACACGATATGATATAGTGATTTATCAACACAAACTGCAAAAATTGATATATCCGCCATGTTGAATCGCCGTGCCGTGACGTCGCTTAGTATGATCGCTGTTTCGATATGGTCATTTGCCTTCTATAGAGAATGCTACAGCGAGCGGCTCTAGGCCGATTGCATCCAGCGGCTGCCCGCAACCTTAACTAGGCCGTCAGTACACCACGTAGGATATTATTCCCATAGAAAAGTTGTTTTTAAGCAGTGAAATCACCTCCTAAAAGGAAATAAACTAAAAAATTTGAATTAAAATTGATGGAACTGACAGCAACATATATTATCGTCACACTAATGCGTCATTCGATAAGTAGTGATTACTGCGATCAAAGGTCTTTCGATGATCAATATAAAAATACATCGATAAAATAATAGTTATACATGAGGCACACTAAAAGTTTTGCACTTCTAGCTAATCGGAACTATTTGAATTTCGAATGTTATATTTTTTTAAACGTTGCAACCTTCTTAGTAATAAAAAAAAACAATTGGCGGGAAATGATTTGTCAATTGTTTTTTATCACACGTATCAAAGTTCTACGTACGCAACGCAACTCTCCGCAAGACTGTGCCGCTCGTGTTCAAAATGCTTTTGGGAGAGAAGCACCTTGTATGAGCACCGTTAGGCGATGGTTTGCTCAATTTGAGAGAGGTTGAGTTTCTTTACATGACGAATTTCGTGAAGGGCGGCCTTCAACAGCCGTCAACGAAAAAAATGTAGCTACTGTAAAGCGGCTAATTGAAGAAAACCCGCGGATTACCTATGAAACAATTCGAAGACTATTGGTATGAGCCAAATTCAGAAAATTTTACATGAAGAATTGAAAGTTCGGAAACTTTGCTGTCGTTGGATCCCATAACTGACAGCGGAGCAGAAGCGGGCTCGCGTGGAATAGTGCTCACAGATGCTACTGAAGTACGCCCACGGACATTCTAATGCTGTTTATGACATTGTCACAGGAGACGAAACGTGGATTTATTGTTTTGAACCCGAAAAAAAACAGCAATCTTGTGAATGGGTGTTTGAAAATAAGAACAGGCCAACAAAAGTGAGGCAGGCGAGAAACATTAGTAAAAAAATGATCGCGTTTTTTTTCTCAGCTACGGGTCCCATCTGTACAATTCCACTTGAAGATCAAAAGAGTGTTAATGCCTAGTGGTATTCTACCATTTGTTTACCCAGGGTGTTAGAAAAAGTTCGCGAAAGACGACCCAAAAGCCGCGTTCTTAATGACAACGCTTCTTCACACACGGCCAACAAAACAAAGTCATTTTTAGCTTCCGAAAAAGTACAACTCGTCACCCATCCTGCGCATAGCCCCGACCTAGCACCCTGTGATTTCTGTATTTTTCCCACAATCAAAGATTTGATGAGAGGTTTTACTTTTACAAACTCCGAAGAGGCAGTGATAGCGTTCAATCAGCACGTAGAAAATATGCCTCCAGATCTGTGGTCCTCCTGTTTTAAAAAATGGTTCGATCGCATGAAAAATTTTTAAAATGTAAAGGAAAGTATTTAGAAAAGCAATAAACATAATATTTTGGTTATAACATGTTGTTTTTTTAAGTTACGCAAAACTTATAGTGTGACCTACGTACAGGCCGGCTGGCTGGATAATTATCGGTCCAAAATTTATTTTCAGAAAAACATCGTAACAACTCATTTTAAAAAAAGGGGAAGTTTATTTTAAATGCGAAAATGAATGATTTTTAAATTAAGTTATAATTTTTGTTAGTGTAAAATACTAAAGTTTATGTATTTATATACTCGTAGGTACTCATGTTGTACATTATCTTAACATACTTTTCCCAAGAAACTGATCGCTTAATAAACATACAATTTACATTCTAATTCACATTATGCCCACAAACTTAATAATAGTTAAAATCAAATTACAAGTACATAATAAATCAACTATATCGGCAATAAGCATCGTGAAATTTTTACAAAAATCTCTTAAACAAAACTTTGAAAACTATACAACTACATGCTATTTCATGGAACTTCACGGCAATAGATTCCCACTCAATGCCCCGCCCGATCCGAAGGACCCCATAATGCTAGCAGCATTGCCTCGCTGAATAGCTATCGAGACCCGCTGAACCAACCAAGACCCAGAGCGGGTAACACTACCCTTTTCCGTAATACGTCGTCCCAACTCCTTAAAAAGCTCGCGTGGCTCATCACCCCAGTCATATATGGACTCCAAAGTAGAGTACTTGGCATGTTTTAACTTGGCGGCATTTTCCGCCGCTGAACCTGCTGATGTTACGGTATGCCGTAAATGGGACGAAGCAAAAGTGCTAACACATGTTGCGTCCCACAAGAGACAGCGCCCTCTTCGCCAAGGAACCAATGGAAGTCCGTCAAGTCTTTTTCCATCTGTACGAGACAAACCAGGCGGCTCTAAGACACTTAAAGAAACTGATTACCTACCTATCTCAGCTTAATTTTGTTAGTGTAAGTTTGCCATCTGCGTTCATGCTGTATGTAGGTAGTAATAGTACACTGTTACCCACTGCCACTTAGAAAAGTTTTTTTTCTATATTGTTGTATTCGACCGGGAATCGAACCCGGGACATCAGTGATAGTGACATCAAGTCCGGTATGCTCGCCTCTCGACTACGGAGGTCGTCTGGAACTTCTTGAAGCCATGGCTATTTGATGATGAAATGAAATTTGAAATTTCGAAATTATTTAATGGACTTTTTTATCTTACCATCAGATAGAGATTTACGTCATACGCTAACTCAGTCGCAACTACACTCGCGAGCCTTAAACTGGAATCGCTTTATAGCGAGTTGAGCAAGACAATTTTTTACAATTTCAATGAATTAGCAACACAAGTATTATTTTACTTAACCATAGATCACCAGTCACCACTACGTAGTAACTGGATTTATGACATATTTTGTATCTACTTGTTTGTGGTGAGAAATATTTTTAAATTTTTTATTTAGATCAATTTAGCGTATTTGCTGTATTGACGCAACTCAATCAGCTGTTGTAATTTTAATTTTATTAAATTAATAATTTGTGATTTTGGTTTTGAATTGAATACTGTGTTCAAACCATTAATTATTCTTATTAGGACATATGTTTAGTAGACTTAATGTAAATCTAAATCTTCCAAGTAGCAAATCTCTGTACTTAGTGTTAATTAGCAAATATTTCCCTACTGTAATACTGTTATTACAACCTTTAACACTGTACAAACCTCACAAAAGTAAAACGCGTACAATTCATCACATTTCGGCCTAGGTGCACTTGTGCCTCTATTTACTTGACGTAAAGTTGACGAAAACCACCTTTGCCGCAGACTAAGCGTAGGTACATAAAATTATCAATAGGAAATATATAAAGTTATTTGAAATAATCTATACTATTATAATATTATAAAGCTAAAGCTTTGTTTGGATAAACGCACTAATGTCTGAAACGAATCAAAAAAAATTCGAATTAAAAAAAAAATGTTTGTGTTTGATATTACATTCGAGAAAATTTTTCTACTTACATCACATCACGCTACGACCAATAGGAGCGGAGTATCAACAAAAAATGTTGTAAACACGGGAAAAATATTCCCTTTGAGAGCTTTCATTGCGTGCGGAGTTACGCAAAAATCATGTTACGACGACGTTGTTCCCATTTAAAAGGTCTAAAAAAAGGACGTGACAGCATACTCGTATAGGTTTAACTCAGAGACTCTTGGTTTATTGGTGGATTTAACTGCACGGATTTGTGATAAAATCCCAAAAAAATAAAATAGGTTCCTAAAGTGGAAATATATATTTTTTGTACTTGTTTGTTCCATTATGTGCTGTTGATAGATCAGTCTTCCATTTTACAAAGAGTAAAAAGTTTTATTTTACGAAGGATTTAAAAAAAAAATCTGTCCTTTTTCTCTACCAGCTAAACTGTTTTTTATGGTTTACAGTTTAATGCGTATTGTGCCGGGATACCACGGAACTCAATATTAACTGATTGTTGTCCGAATTGCACCATGCGTCTTTATAAGGTAAAGCAGTCCCTGGGGTCGCAACAAAGTCCTTTGAATTCAATCTACCTATTAAAACTTGAATAAAATCACAACTCCTTTTCAACCCAATTCAAAAAGGAGGAGGTTTTCATTTTGACTGTTTTTTTCTTCACTTCACTAACCGACTTCAAAACACTAAAAAGCTAAAAATATTATTCACACGTATGTACCTAATCAGTTACTTTTGGAGTTGGTGCAAGCTGATCAGAGTTTGAATGTTTTTGTTGCACCGACTCCAAAAGTAGTGTTTTGAAGTCGGTTTTTTTAAAGTAATTATTTTTTCTAGATTTTGAAAAATATACAATCATTATAAATAATGTTAGGTTGTATATGTATAGCATTATTTGCATGACTCTAATGAATTTGTTGCTATATTTTAGTAGGAGTAACTCAATATATTATGGATGGAAATTAAAGCCTAGGTACTTTTTGTATAGTATAGTAATAGCTATTCAATCTTAATTAAATTTAGTCGTAAGGAAAATCTAATGAAGTAGACATTGACGGCACCAACAGCAAGTGTGTCTGCGGTACTTCCCCCCAAACCTGGAACACCTTCTATCATGTCCCGTGTGTTCGGACAGCTATGCACACGCGAAGACCTAAAGACGTATTTTTGAAGCATTAGAAATTAATGTTAAATTAGAACACGAAAACAATTCGTGTATGAAAATAGTTTCTATTGCTTCCGATTTTACGCATTTTTGAATCATTCGAAATAGGTGTTGCTATTAAATTCAAATCTTCTAACTATTTTTGTTTTACGCAGAAAATAAAACCATAAAGCAAAAACGCATTAACGAACGTAAATAAAAAATTATTATGTCAAATCTCTGACGTATTCTCCTGTACTTTCTACCTTGTAGAAATCGTAAAACGAGTGGGTAGGACCACTAGTAGCAGAATTCACGGAATGAATTTTCAAAAATAGTGATTTTAGGTATTTGCATGCGAATCTTGCGATTTTGTATTCGGATTGGAATTAGCATGATTCAAAAATACGTCTCCTGTTATGCGCCATCGATATAGCGGTTCGTGTGGGGTAATACTGATCATCAAAAAAATTTGAGAGATGTCATCGACACGAGAACAAGAAGAATGAATTTTGGCTGGTTTTGATTCTATAATACATACCAGAGAGTTAAAATTGTCCGTAAGTGTAATTCAATTCCTAATTAATTACCTACCTACGCGTGCCTACAATCATTAATCGTGATCGCGATAAAAATTGGCATTACTTCTAACGAATAAATCTCAGTTGTGTGTGTGGTGTATAATATGCTCGATGTGTATGTCTAAGTGTGTGTACACGATGGCATATTTAAACTTTTTTCTTCCTCTAGCGTTTTAAGGCGAGCACGTAGGTTTGCCTGCGAAGTTTATGGTGTGCCTATTTAGAGGTCTGCCTATCTTTTGTTTGAAATGCAGTTTTTTTATAGTTGCACATTTTGATTAATTACTCTTTTTACCGGTCCTAGTCGAGTCGGGTCTGGGGATACGCTTGACCATACTCTTCTTAGGTCCTAGACGCGGCAACTAATATTACATTTGACAGAAGGACAAGGGATTCAGACCACATTAGAGCTTGGTTTCACACACATCCAGTGTTAAGCTATGTGTGCGTTTTGAATTTGATGTTTTTTTAAAGTTTTATACTCTGTGAGTAAATAAACAATTTGATTTGATTTCTCTCACCTCAAAGCAAATAATATTAATCCGAACACAGAATCAGAACAATCTGAAGGTACGTTGCTAGGAACGCATTAGAACTTACAAATCCACGGATGTGAAGCGACCGCAGGAAGCTACCAGCATTACACAAATAAATATTGGACACATTACATACATTGCACTGATTCTACTGTTATAGTAATCAGGAACTACGATGGTACCACAACACCCAGACCCGAGACAAAAAAAAATCGTTTTCTACATTAGCCCGACTGAGAACCCGAAACCTCTGAGATGGTAACCACCAACCCCGGTGTACTTGCCTCTCGGCTACGGAGGTCGTCGTAAATTAACCAACCTTGCATAGTAAAAATAAATGGTTTGCATCGGCAAAATAACGGCAATAAGCTACGAATGCCAACGTCATGTGCCTATGATAGCGATGCCGAATGCGAGAATATACCCCGATTTACGGGGAATCTAGAGTTTGAGGAAGTTAATTTAAAATCGGCGAAATTTGTCGGTTTTAATGTTGTTGTTCAATAAAATAACAATGTAAATGTATCTTAGAACATTAAACGTAACTTGTTATTTATGATTATAAATTTTGTATTGGAAAATAATTTTTCAAACAAGCTAGTATTTGTTAAACTTTATTTATCGTACTGTAGTACTTGTAATTGCAAAACCAATAGTTGTATGGTTTGGGGAAAGTACCTATGTTTTTTTCAATGTGTACTTGTTAATGAGTCTGTACAAGATTGTAATTAGAATTAGATTATACATGTTTAAAGGTCAGTGTTGGTATAATAAACAAATGGCAAATGTGGTATGCCCGTTGTCTATGTTTTTTTCTATTTTTAGTTAGTGTCAAATCTGATTATTACTCTCTGCCCTAAAATGTCAGCCTGCTGTTACTGTGTGCTCATACTAAACAAAACTTATTTATTTATTTCATCAAGATCTTTCATTTTATTGGTCCCAACCCTTTATTAAGGATATAAGTCAGACCGCATCAAGGAACAATATGTTAAAAGATTTTTTCGAAGTTACACTTTTATTTAAATTTTATAAAACTATTTCTAAATACTTGATGTGTCATGAAAAGTGGCAAGTTCTATGGTTTTTACCCATTCATAATGACCGGCGCGACAATGTGCAAGCAAAAGAAATATAATAAAAAAATATTACTTTAGCATTCTGCGACTAAGATATATTTTCTTTTCATATTCATTCATTCATTTAATCACTTCCTAATGTACATTAAAGATGGTCAATAGTAACATTACAACCTTTATAAGGCATTCGTGAATTAAACTTATTTAAACAAATTATAGTTATAATTACATTTACATGTCATCATTATATTACATTCATATAATATTAGATTCATAAATTGGTCATTTATAAATTAAGTCATGTTAAGATTCCAAGATGTCAAAATTTACATCTTAAAATTAAATTACAATCTTCAAAATAAAAATTCAATTTTATACATAATTTTTTGACAAATACATTCTCCAAAAATCATAATAGAACACGTTATAATTCTGTTTTTTTTTTTCAGGGAAATTAGAAACTTATACTGGCAGCGTTGCTTTTTTCTATTGTAGGATTAGAGATAATCAAATAAACGTAGAATTTTTGACGTAATTAGATAATAATCGTGGTTATAAAAGAGACTGTCTACTTTCAGGACGCCACTTTTTAAAGAAATTGTAATTATGAAGCAACTTTTTATTTTGGCTGCATTCATTGCTGCGGCGAGCGCCTGGGGTGAGTATATGTCTTATTTGTTTTGACCATAGTAAGGTCAGGAAAAATATTTTGCTATATAAGCATAATGTAAGGAATACCAGTTTATATAAATATAATACCCTCTGCAAATACTAACTACAGACAGAATGTCTTTTTAATTCGTAATTGTCGTAGATTTTCTAAACTGTCTATTGATATTGATCTATTCTTCACCAGCATTGCCTCGATAAAGCGACAAATGACAAGGACATATTTTGAGATTCTCGAACTTTGACGATAGCCTGTTACATTTATTATTATTTTTAAGTTAATATTGTTTATTTCTTAGTTGCCTCACTTAGACTTATCCTTACCTGTCTGGTTACTCATATGTGGAGATTTGTAATTAGTATTGAACCACAGTATATTGTACTAGTTTACTGTATTATTGAACTATAAATCTTCCTAAAATAAATAAATAAATAATTTAGATTTTACTATTAGTATTTGTATTTAGATTTTACCCTTAAAAAAAGTTAAAGGATTTTAACTTCGAAGTCGTGGAGTGGTGAAGTTTCTTACTGTTCTTTCTAGGTTTAATGGCTACAACCAGGCTGATAATTTTCTGTTTTGAACCGACTGCAAAAAAGGAGGAGGTTCTCTTTTCGTCGGGATCTTTTTTCTATGTATGTTCAACGATCATTCGTTACCATGTTAACCGATTTCGATAATTATTTTTTTGTTCGAAAGGGAATACTTCCGGAATGGTTGATGATGGGATCTATGAGAAAATCATCAAACACTGCATTAACTCCATACCGCGCCAACTAATTTTACACAATATCTTCGGCAAATGTGAACTTATTTTAATGATTCTTTCTATATGGAATAGCTTATACTTAAAAGATGATATATTTAAAATTGTCGAAAAAAAAAAACACCTCTATAGTCGGGAAAATAAGCTATGAAATCTTTGTTCAGCAGTTAACTTTTGTTTGCACTATTCTGATTTTTTTGTTGAGGATGTATCACTAAAAATAGATGAAATAAGTAAATTTTATAAAAAAAACTAATTACAATATTAACACATAAGTACCTAATCAGTTACTTCTGGAGTTGGTGCAAACGAAAACAACAACTCTCATCATCTGGCATCGACTCCAAAAGTAACTGATTAAGTACTTACCTATGTGTTAATATTATTTTTAGCTTTTTAGTTTTTTGAAGTCGGTTTTTTTTTTATTCTATTAATTTTATTTTTAAAACTAGACTACTAGGTAACCTTTCATAGGTCGGTTCTGATTGGCAGTCAAACCGAAAATAAGTACTGGCCTTGGAAAACGTGCAGGCCTTTATCAAAATTAAGATTTTTTATTAGGATTCTTTTGTTTCAGGGCAATGGAAGGACGGATTAAGTGGTATGTAATTTTTTTAAATTCTAATTACTTATTTGTATGACAAGTAGTTGTATGAATGGCACAATTGACAAAGTTTGCTTAATGCTACTACTAAGACGAACTTCGTACCAGCTAGAGTGCCAGTATTAGCTTTTTGCGGCTGTTGAATTTTACCGAATGTATACTTTTTCGGTAAAATGAGGCTAACAAAAAAAAAATCGGTCGGGCCATTCTCGGGTCCCGAGAATACTAACGTAACTACGGCAATTATTTTTTATACAAATATATAAGGTGCTTCATAAATATCTGCAATGGCTGAAGTGAAGGAATTACGTCACGTCCCTAATTAGAGCTCTGCCTAGTGCCTACCACCACAAGCATTGACTGGTAATAAGAATAAAAAATACAAGCAACCTAATTAGTCACCTTCGTCTCACTCAGAAGGCATAGGTACACATAGCTATGATGTGCCTGAATGGCAACTTTTTTGACGCTGAACTTTATGCCTTGCAAGACGATCAGTTTATTTTATCGCACATTTTATAAATATGACCGCCTTCTTTGAAAAGTTATTATCTAATAAAATATTCTAAAATAGGGTGTTCTTTTGTAAAACATATTAAAAAATCTTTACTCTCTAATACCTTGGCGAAGGTATTCAATGAGAGTTTGTTTTGCTTTTTTATCCTAACCTAACCTTACAAACAGAGTCATTTAAATCGTGATTGAATCATTCCACGGTTTTAGCAAATAAATCTTCGTTTTATTTGTGAAAGTGGTGGTGGTTAAATAAATAAAATAATAAATAAAATAAATAAATAAAATAAATTTTTAAAAGTATAATTGATGTAATTTTATTAGTGTAGTATTCGTTCCAGAAATCACAAGTTTATCAGTCTTGTTTGGGAACTATTGTACTTCGTGGGGTTAAATTTAATAAAAAAGTAATGTCGTCATAGGAACATGCATTGAGCGTGATGTTGACTTAAACTATTGAATTTTTTTTTTAAATATCACTAGAATATTATTAATAATGTTACATCAGTACCTACTTAGTTTAGGGCTTGGGGATAATCTATGTCCTCCCAAAGGTAGACATCCTCCTAAATATAGACCGGGGAATCTTTAAGATTGACCTATTATTTTACAGTGCGTTTCGCCATTGGTATATTCGGTGCTGGGACGGACTTCTTCATCACTATCCCTCGAACGGTCACTGCGGCTAAGAACGCCCGCTGGGTGGAGACCCCCAGGCCACCAGGCCCCCTGCCCAGCCTGGTGATGTACTGTCCCTCCCGAAACGACGTGGTGGTCTGCGCTTTCTTTGATGACAATAACAACATCGCTGGTCTACAAATTGCTGTAAGTCATCATTACAGTGTTTAAAAAACAATGCTTAAATCTTTGGCCCGTACTACGGGTCTGTCCTTATCATACCACTAGGCTAGCTAGCAATTAAACATTATGATCTTGCACAAAAGAACATTGTACTGTTTGACCAACTGTCCTGATCCAAATTCCAAATGCTCTTAGTTGCCCTGTCCAATTGTTACGGAGGTTAGATGGCAGTGCAGCGGCGCAATTTTTATAACTAGATCTTGCCAGATCTAGAATGTATGCCAAATATGAATAGGATCGATCAACCGCTGAAAGTACGATAGCACGAATAGAAAAACTCGTAGCGTAATATCAGAACCGGGCTCAAATCCGCTTTCGTCATGTAATACAAAGATTAGGTCTATTAACTACGAAAAATTATGCTTAATATCTTCTAACAATAAAGAAAATAGGCAAAAAAACAAAACAAAAAAAAAAAGGTAAATAGGGTAACATTTCACAACTTGGTGGTTAAATTTAATTGTTAGCTCGTTTATGCGCCTATTTAACTCTCTCGTTCAAAGTATGCAATCACTTAATAAAAGTAGATACCTATATATTTTTAAAGTACTTAAATAAATACAATAATAATAAAAAATGGTATAAAATTCTGCAGCCGGTTGAAAGACTGAAACAAAATCAAGGTGTTTAAGACCGTTTGTAAAAAAACTGACTGTTGACGTTATTTGCTCAAGGAAAGGACAATATCAATATATTAACTCTGCTTCTGTAATTTCTTTCAGCTGCCCGATGACAGCTGGACAGACCATGTCTTTGACATGACCATCCAAGGATACACTCGCTGGACCGCGCCTGCCAACTCTAATGGAGTCCAGAGGGTCTATTGGACTATCCAGCAATACTTTGTCTCAGAAAGCATGTACCCTATTTATTCCCCGTATTGATAATATACTAAATTTACCTACTTCAGTAGTCAAAAATAACAAATATTATAAGATTATTAAGAAAGATTACTGACGTTGCGCAAAAAATACATCAGTGGAGTGCGCACAGAAGTATAAACAACTTAGATAGTTACTTATAATTTTATAACCAATCTTATAACCGATCTTGATAAGGCTAGTGACACAGAACTTTTCCCTTTTTCTTGTAGCAAGCTTAATGAAGAGCAAGGAAGAGCGCCTAGCCTCCTATGTTGAAGGAAGGGTCCTGCAAGAACAAGCCGTTTGGTTGACCGGCTTCAACGGAGAGCTAATGAGAGTCTCTGGCGTTGCGACAGAAGTCACCGACACCGCAAAAACCTCGTTCACCGAACAAGCTTGTGTTATTTTGATGGGTAAGTGTCGTGCCCCTTCATTGGCAAATGTCGACTTCTTCAGTAGTTAAATATTGTGACTTTTCATGGGTACTTATGAGTCGCATAATTTCATGGATAAGTTCTATTGTGTCGTTTTCCGCCATTATTAAGTGTTGTGCTCTACCGTCGGTAAGAGTCGTTCGTTCTTCTTTTGGTGTACAGTTTTTTGTGGCTACGTGTTATATCGTTTCAAAGGTAAATAATTAAAAAAACACTTTTGTTTGTTCACCTACCATTTGTTATGTGTCCTTTCTTAATAAGTATCGTGTACTTAAGCCTTGCAGTTAGTGGAAATGAGTGGTCGGAATGGTCCGTGGCCAGTTGTTAATTTCAATGAGGGCCTTTGTCCTGCGGTGCAAAGTGGAGCTGATGACTTTGCCGTTCCAGGTCGCCACTACTACTACAATATGACGGCCAACACCCAGTGCACGTCCGAAGGCATCTTACCCTGGTTCCCCATGGTTGACAGAGCCACCAATCAGCTGATCGCTACGGGCTTTATGACCTTCGGCAAGCTCCCCGCCAATCTCCTTGTCAAGGACTACTTTGAAAGACCCACCCGCAGTGATGTCGAGGTAAGTGTTACTAACTTATATGTCGCCATTTTGAATTTTATCGTTACATTTGCTTCGATTTTACTATTAGGAAGCAGGTTCAAAATAAATAATATACAGGTTGGAACAAAAGAACCTTTCAGAAAATGACAAATTTTATAAAACGGAAATATTACTTTAATTTAAAAAACTTAGTATAACTGCATGAATAGATTTTTGAAACAAGGGGCTTGACCTAGCCTTAGCCGATTACAAACGCGAAAAATTAGACAACCTGTATTTTATCATGGAAATCACTAGTTTTGGATCAAACCTCTCTGACAGTCATGATAAACAATACCTCAACAATTAATACAATACCTCAACTTTAACGGTACCTATTTACCAGTTACCCACTCCAGAACCTCATTACAGTCTCATCATTTTTCTACGGGACTTTCAAGACTAAGTACTAATTAATACAAATGTCAACAGATGATCGTCCCCAACGGTCCCAAATGCCTCTACGACTTGACGACCAGCCCAGGCACCATCACCATGCACATTTACTACGTCGACTCGCCTTTCCTCATCAACTGCATAGGAAATTAATTTCCCGATAAGCGAGCTGGCGGTATACTTATAGTCTAAAAGTAGTTACCTATTAGAACCTGGTTTTGTAAGGATGCTGAGAATTTAATTAATAAAAATATTGTTTTTTTAAACGCTTTGTTTTTAAACACCGACGAAAAATGAGGCCACCCCAGTTCGGAACACCAGTCCGTCACATCGTCATCTTTAAAACTCTTAGTTTGAATTATTAGGATGTTCAGTAACTCAAGGATAATCTTGTGACCACATCATCATCATCATCTATACGGTCAATCCCGGTTGCGTCTAAAGCCATTGCTTTGGAGCTCAGGGTCCGGGTCATTGATTTGCTCCTCCACTTCGCGCGGTCTCGCGTTCTATCTTGTGACCACATATTCTATTTTAATTGATCTTTTAGCTTTTCTATGGAAATTCAATTGGGTTTATTAGCAGTGTTGTATGGGAAGTCAATAAAACTACGTGCATGCATTGCAAAAGTCATAGAACAAAAGTTATTCACCGTGATCAACCGTGATGTATAGAATTTGTAGTTCAAAGGTGAGTTACGGGACAACCTGTATAGGTATTTATGAAGTTGAAATGTTAAAATATTTAATATTTAATATGACCGTCTGGTGTAAGCCAGCGGGGCCCACAAGGGGCAAATGTTTGTGTAATAAACACAAGCATTTGTACCTAAGTCATGGATGTTTATAAAAGTATATAAGTGTCTTTATCCGTTATCTAGTCGCCATAGTACAAGCTTTGCTTATTTTGGGGCTAGATGATTGGTGTGATTGTAAAAACAAATTATTATTTAAAAGAATAAACTGGTCTGCCAGTGATATTCTAAACCACAGAATTAGAAAACTCTGTTTTATCCAATCATCTTTTTAAAAGCTTTAACAGATCCAGAATATCCTTTTAGTTGAATGAGTAATTTAAGCAGTTTTCTTCTTTAAAAATTCTAAATACGCTTTGTAGGTCGTTCCTTGTTCCCCCCCACTGCCTTCCACTCCTTCCAGTCCGGCCAAGATTGCGTGCAGATGACTGGCTAAGAAAAGCGTGTTATTTAGGTGTTCTTTGGCTGAATAAGTGTTAATCATGAAGCTGATTTTTTTTTGCTTGCATTGCAGTCATGGTAGTCTTCCATCTTCGACATTTCTCTTGAAGTGATTATAACGACCTAGCAATATTGTTTAAAGACAAAATTTTCAAAATAAACCAGCATTAAAAATCTTTATTTTCTAAGCATTTATACCGAATTAAATAGTTTGGTAGTGAACCCTCGGTGCGCTAGTCCGGATCACACTTGGCCGGATTCTTTATGCAAGTTCATAGAAAGATCAAAGAAGAGCATATTGTGTCCTTTTAGAGGACAGGGTCCTGCAGGAAAAAGCAGGTTTATTTCGGCTTTTCCCTGCAGGACCCTGCCTTCTGCAGGACCGCCTTCAACAGAGAGCTGATGAAAATCTCCGGTCAGAAACGTCTACACCGCAACAACCTTTGTAATAAAACAAAGAGTGGTCCTGTCGTGGGTGAGTATCGTCGTGTCCTTCCGTTAAAAAGAAGTGTGTTTCTTAAAAAAACACCATAATTTCAACCAGTGTTTCAGAGTTTTTTTTATAAGTAGAGGCATAGTTTTTTTGTAAATAAACATATTTTTTTAAGATGTGCATTTATCTCTTCTTTGTACTGTAGCAGTTTCTTTTAAGTTGTCCCCTGAACACGATTGGGGTCTGGGTCGCATAAGTTATGGGCTCTATTAACCAATTAAAGATGGCGAGGATGGTGATGCGAAGAGGCGTTTAGAGATCATGTCTGTGTGAGTCGGTTTTCTATATACAGAGTTAGCCAAGGCCTGTTTGTCTGGCCTTACTGACGCCTGTACGTCAAGGAAAGCCCATAGATTTTTTCTATCTCATACCTAAACTTTTGGATGAACAGAATTAAGATGATGCAGATATTGATAACCCGAGACCACGGCCTATGCACGGTCGAAACGTCGGGAAAATCAATTTCGTAAAAAGAGGTATGTGTTGCATTAATACCCGTATAGTATATGTATAGTGTTACGAACCTAAAAGTTGAGATTACGTTAGCGTCATCATACAAAAACCAAACTCCGCCTTTTTAAAATGATGTCAAATCGTAACAGTCAGTAGTGATGGGTATTTAACCGTAAACAATATTACCACATAACTTTTACGGTCCGGCTGCCGCGTCCGGGTCGCGTTTGGGAATTATCCCGGAATCTCTTGCGAAACTTTTTGCTGTTCCATTGTTATGGTTGCGTAGGAATAGATATTATGTTGTGATCAATTAGAATAAGGTTTCTAAATCGACTTTATGGTTGGCTATTGACAAAGAAATTGGCTTGTTAATATTGCAATGAAATGTTCATATCAGCTCTCCATGAATTTCTTATACAAATTACTTAATATCCGTAAATTATTAGATACTTTTCTAACTGTTTTTACGAAGGGAATGACTTAAAACTAATATTGGTGCCTTAGCGTTTTCTTCAAGCAAAAATGTGCGACGAGTACTTAAATTGCGTTAGTTATCAATATTGACGACGTACATGGGGCACACTAAAAGTTTTGCACTTCTAGGTAATCGGAACTATTTGAATTTCGAATGTTATATTTTTTTAAACGTTGCAACCTTCTTAGTAATAAAAAAAAAACAATCACAACACAAACAAAGTCAATTGTTTTTTATCACACATCAAAGTTCTAGTACGCAACGAAAATGGAATTAAGTCGAAAAGATTTTAGAGCGATGATTTTTTATGATTTTAAAAGTTCTCTCCCTCCGCAAGACTGTGCCGCTCGTCTTCAAAATGCTTTTGGGAGAGAAGCACCTTGTTTGAGCACCGTGAGGCGATGGTTTGCTGAATTTGAGAGAGGTCGAGTTTCTTTACATGACGAATTTCGTGAAGGGCGGCCTTCAACTGCCGTCAACGAAAATAATGTGGCTACTGTTAAGCGGCTAATTGAAGAAAACCCTCGGATTACCTATGAGATAATTCGAGGACTATTGGGGATTGGTATGAGCCAAATTCAGAAAATTTTACACGAAGAATTGAAAGTTCGGAAACTTTGCTGTCGTTGGATCCCCACTGAACTGACAGCGGAGCAGAAGCGGGCTCGCGTGGAATGATGCTCACAGATGCTACTGAAGTACGACCACGGATATTCTAATGATGTTTATGACATTGTCACAGGAGACGAAACGTGGATTTATTGTTTTGATCCCGAAAAAAAACAGCAATCTTGTGAATGGGTGTTTGATAATGAGAACAGGCCAACAAAAGTGAGGCAGGCGAGAAACGTTGGTAAAAAAAATGCTAGCGTATTTTTTCTCAGCTACGGCTCCCATCTGTACAATTCCACTTGAAGATCAAAAGAGTGTTAATGCCGAGTGGTATTCTACCATTTCTTTACCCAGGGTGTTAGAATAAGTTCGCGAAAGACGACCCAAAAGCCGCGTTCTTAATGACAACGCTTCTTCACACACGGCCAACAAAACAAAGTCATTTTTAGCTTTCGAAAAAGTATAACTCGTCACCCATCCTGCGCATAGCCCCGAACTAGCATCCTGTGATTTCTGTATTTTCCCCATAATCAAAGATTTGATGAGAGGTTTTACTTTTACCAACTCCGAAGAGGCAGTGATAGCGTTCAATCAGCACGTAGAAAACATGCCTTCAGATCTGTGGTCCTCCTGTTTTAAAAAATGGTTCGATCGCATGAAAATATGTTTATAATGTAAAGGAGAGTATTTTGAAAAGCAGTAAACATAATATTTTGGTTATAACATGTATTTTTTTAAAGTTACGCAAAACTTATAGTGTGACCCGTATTCGATCTAAATAGGGGGGTCGCCAAATATTTTTTCATACTATGGGGGTCGTGTCATAAATAAGGTTGAAAAACACTGACTTAAGAATAGTGTTTAAGTCGATTATCACACTGCACCGCACACAGACGCGGGGCGCAGAGCCGCAGATTTTTAAATTGTACGCGAGTATCTCTATTTGCATAGAAAAAACGCGAAACCGCGGCGAAGCACGGTGAATTGTGATAAGATAATCGCCTATTCCATAACCAATATCTCGAGGAGTTCCTAACCATATGAGAAAATAAACTTTTACAATTGCTAAAAGGAATGCAGCGAATTGTATTCTAAATTCGCGGATTGGTATACCTACGCTTCAATTTGCAGTATCTGTAAAATACAGATACCTACTGCAAACTAAAAGTCTAGCAAGTTTAAACTTAAGTGATAATTTATTGCTACGTGTATTATTCATAAATCACTCCGTTCATCTTAAAGACAGGTGTAAATTACGATTCGATTGCATTTGCGTAAACTACTGATTCTATAATTCACCGGTAATCACTCCTGACAGTAGAAAATTTTGATTTATTTCAAAAGAAATAACCATTTCGAAGTTGGTCGGAATACTCATGATTACCATGTAAACCGATGTAAAAATACTTATTTGTATACTTACTTATATAAAATACTGGATAACAGCATATACATTGCTCTAATTTTATGGTAAGTAGCAAAAGCTTGTGTTACAGAAATCAGAAACAACAATAGTACCACAACACCCAAACCTGAGACAATATAAAAAGTTATTTTCAACCGACTTCAAAAAACGAGGAGGTTCTCAATTCGACTGTATGTTTCTTTTTTTTTTTTTTTTTTTGTATATTTGTTACGCGATTACTCCGCCAATTATGAATTGATTTTAATGATTCTTTTTTTGTTTGGTAGATCATACTTCAGAGGTGGTCCCATATAAATTTTATCGAAATTGATTTAGAACTTTTTGAGAAAATCAACAAATATATACCCAGATAGTATTTTGGTTGTGGTTCTTGTTACCTATCTTCGTCAAATATGAGCCGATTTTGCTGATTTTTGTTTTATTGAATAGCTTATACTTCAAAGACAATATGCTAAAAGTTTACAAAATAAAAATCACCCCTAAGGGTAGGAAAATAGGGGATGAAATCGGTGTTCAGCAGTTAGATTAGGATTTATCACTAAAAATTAATGAAATAAGTAAATTTTATTAAATAAAATAAAACAGACTTCAAAACACTAAAATGCTTAAAATAATCCTAACACTTAAGTACCTAATCAGTTACTTTTGGAGTCGGTGCAAACAAAAACATTGAATCTCTCATCGGCTGGCACCGACTCCAAAAGTAACTGATTAGGTACTTAAGTGTTAGGATTATTTTAAGCATTTTAGTGTTTTGAAGTCGGTTTTATTTTTTTTAATAAAATTTTTCTACACATTGACCGACCGGCAATCGAACCCGGGACCGCAGAGAGAGCCACACCAAGTCCGGTATGCTCGCCTCTCGGCTACGGAGGTCGTCCAATGGAACCATGGATTAGATTTTCTTTTATTTAAGTAGGTACGTAGTTTCGTACTTGGCAGTCCGATTTAAAAATAATTATTTTCATCTTTTCAGTAGAAGCAATTTTATTAGTGTGATTTTTGTCGTCTAAGATCAGGAAAAATCGATTGATAACAAATAGATCGAACGGGATGAAATTTGAATAGGACCAACTTTATTAAGCAACGCCCTAAAATAAAATAAAATGAATTATCAAGATATATAAAAAAGTTATGTGGATACATTAAGAAAATCTTGGGATTTTCTTTCAAAATCGGTTGAAAATGAAACATCATTACTCACAGAAAAAGTACACAGTAAGTATTCAAGCAAATCCTGTTGTGCTTGCCAGTTTGCCAGCTAACAGAATGAATCCATTGCACTAAAACAGTTTCTAGAGATAATGTTGAAACATGGTCATTTCATCAATTGCCCAATGATTACTGATGCATTTAGGAATGTTATGGTGTCAGAAACCGTATGAGAGCTGATCCTTTGGGACAGAGCCTGGCAAATGAACAAGAAGATATTTAAAATACTTAAATGAAACCCTATGTTATTAGTTAACTTCCTCTTAGAAAGCGATTTACTGCTCCTATTTACTTTTTTTGACATTATGATGATAGTCTCATATAGAAAAGTATTGTATTTAGACAGTATTATGCCCTTAAAGCAAATGAACTCATGGTATGATTGGATTAGGACCTTGAATGTTAGGAGAAGTGGCAGGCGGTGCTCACGAGACGACTGCCTCGCAGAAGGAAGCGGTGGAGAGGGAGCGAGACATCCGCCGCCGACGCCTTGGGCGCCGCAGAAGGCTCTTCGGCCTTTATATGCCCCTTCTTGATGGGCCTCGGACAGCAGACACGGGGGTGTCGGCTGTCCGCTAAAGGAAGCCCTGCGTGTGTTCCGCGCACTGTTTGCTGGAGACCGGGGGGAAGACCACCTTCCCCTCTGAAGCCGGGTGGCGCTCGCTGTCAAGCGAGCCACAGCCAGGGGCGGAATTTCAGACGAATGCCCAGGGCTTGCCTTGAGCGATAACACGCAGTCCCAACTCACTAAATGGCATCGGATGACACCGTCTGGTTTTTAGTGGGTATGCGGCTCTGAGAGCCGGAGTCCCACATAACCCCCGATCGCCCCCACGGCCGACGGGTATGCGGAACAGCATTTTCCAGACAAAAAAAACAAAAGGACCTTGTATGTTATTAAGACGTTGCGCACAACACAAGTTTATTTAAAAAAAAACTTTCTTTTGACACAAGCATCATACTTATTGGTAACTACTACATTACTAATTATTCTTATTTATGCTTCTGTTTATGTAACATATATTTTTTAATGAAAACTAACCTATCTGTATTTAATTTAATCTATCTTTACATGAGTTGTAATCGCCTGAACTATCGAGCGCGTAACAAGACAAGCTTCCAACATCCGTGCTCTGTTTCGCTTACAATTACAACTCGACGCGCTTACTTAGGCAGCTAATAAGGTAGCCGATTCCTCGATGCCGCAGTGACGACGCATGACTATTTAACATTAAAGTTTGTTCTACGAGGCTTAGGTACTTTCAACATCATCATAAAACTTTGGAAGTTCACTACATAGACCTCCTCTATACAACGCTAAAACGAGATGCTCTGGGATGTTTGCATCTAGTAACTTCCCGCAAACTTGACGTGCGGGACGTGCGTTCGATTTCCAGTTTATTTCACCGAGTTTGCACAAAACATAAGTAAAGGCTGTTCAGTGTCCAGTGATACTTTCGTATCGCTGTCTAATGGCTAAGGAAAACATCGCGGAGGAAACCGACATACTGGTTTGTTGACTAGTGTGTGAAATAGAGAAGGTTTTGAGGAACTGTTTCATTAAATTGCCAAAGTCATGCATGCTCACGACCTTTAGTCACAGACCTACAATGAAAAGAAATAGGAGGTTAAGGAATGGGAAATAAAACCTAGAAGTGGTTACCTATAAATTATTCAGTCACATTCTAAAGCAATCATTCGTAAATGTATCTTGATACTTTCATTTATCATTTAAAACAAATGATAATTGCATATTCACGATTTTACCAAATTCATCCGTATCCAAAAGCCGTAGCCAATCCGTATAGGTACTTGTTGCTCTTTGATACATAATTATGTTTTTTTTGTGTACGATACCAGAGGATTTGTTAAGGAAGGCTGATATTATAGAATTGGCTTCAGAAACAAGTACGTCAAAATTTATAATCGAACTACAGGAAAGCTTGAAGCAGTCAGCTAAGGCAAGCAGTATTATGTAACTGCCGACAAATCAGACAGATATTAGATCAGAAATCGAAATGATGTCCAATATTCTGTATAGTTATGCAGTTCTTCTTCCTAGCGCTTTATCTCGTCCCTATTCGGTGTGTCTACCTACGCTTAAACCATGATTGCGGCAAGTCAATCTAGATAATTCATTTCTAGGGATTGCTATTAGACCTCTATAACCTGTAGGCCCTTTTTCACTACTTGCCTATAAGTTCTAGATAACCTATCTGGAGACTCTAAAGATAAGTTATTATTCTTCATTAACCGACCGGAAATCGAACCCGGGACCTCAGACAAAGCGACACCAAGTCAATGGGAACCACATTGAGTATTTATAAAAAAATATATCGCATGTAACAACATCCATTAACAGCTTGTAGCGACATCTATCTCGCCACATACGAACTAATCTGATGTATCCTACATCGCGATATTAAAGTTATCGGAGCGATTGAAACATATATACAAGAACCCGACAAACAACCGTTGGGCAGTTGCCCACCAGACCAGCCAGAGGTAGTTGTCGGAGGATCCTCCCTTTTCAATGGTGGATGAGGTACTCAACACCCCGTTCTACACACCCATCACCAAACTGGTGACCCCGACGTGATCGTCAGCGCAGCCTTCCTTCACTTCCTCAAGCTTTCGAGCAGCGAGTCCTACAGCCAGCCAGAATTCACGGCTACTACGGGTATGACCATGACCACCAGCATGCAGCGGACGCGCATTCCTGGTCATCACCCACAGCCTTCTCAACTTGGCACAGCACACTGCACTTCGGCCGGTCAACAAGCAGAGACGCACTTCTCTCCTGGTCGACGCAGCAGCTAGCCACTACGCAGCACTGCACCACTCCGACTCACTGGAGCATTTGCAGCATCACCCCGACTCACTGGGGCATCACCGCAGACAGTTCCGACTCACCGTGAACTATGCGGCATCTGGTTCAGACTCACTGGAACATTCCACTGGCCCGGCAAGCAACACAACATGTATGGACGACTCAACCAGCTATCGACCTCCGGTCTCGGAGGGGAGTGATGTAGCGACATCTATCTCGCCACATACGAACTAATCTGACGTATCCTACATCGCGATATTAAAGTTATCGGAGCGATTGAAACATATATACAAGAACCCGACAAACAACCGTTGGGCAGTTGCCCACCAGACACAACACCCGTCTGGTCGGAGGATCCTCCCTTTTCAATGGTGGATGAGGTACTCAACACTCTGTTCCTCTCATCCCCCACAAGCCGATGGGCTGATTACTAAGTATGTGTATTTTTTACCATTTTGATGTCTGTCCCATAGTAAAAGTTATTGCTTAAAGTAATAGAATCTTCACTTAATACAAAGTTAACTAATAAAATGTATTATTTATGTTTAAATCGATTTACTCTTAGCCACTATCAAAATTAACTTGCTAAAAGTTCTCGCTGCAACAGATTAGTAAAATATTAGGCTGTGGACGCACCGTTGTGCAATCAAATGCAGCGCGGATCCTGCGCACGCAATGGGTAAGCCCAGCGCACTCACCGCGTACAAGGCCGGTTCATTGTTCGGAGTGACACCAATTTCAAATCCGGTGTGTTCAAGCCTTATCGAATCACATCGGTTTTTGAGTTGCTGTAACCATCCTTGCGAAACTGGTATTTTAGCTGACGTTTAGTAAGAAGTGTAAGGCGTCTATTGATGTCATGTTTGACTAATAGATAATTTGACAATCAGAGGCCCAATTCCCGTAATTTGACAATTGTCGCAATCCGGTGTCGATCCGGTCCCAGTAACATTACTATCACAAACGGTATTCTCGTAAATTTTCAATTTGACGTAAAATTATTAAAACTATCCCAATAAGACTAAAAACAGAGAAAAAAAACATCTAATTTTGGTTTCTTCTATTTTCAGTCGCATTACGAACTATAATTGCATTTTTTGGGTTTACGAGAATACCGTTTGGGATCGAAATGTTACTGGGAGCGGATCGACACCGGATTGCGACTATTGTCAAATTACGGGAATTGATCCTCAGGAATTCGTGACGAAGTTTGAGGATTTTCCAGTGAACATTGTTACATTATTAGAAGTTAATGATGAAATCGTGTATTTCCTTATTTTTTTATACTTAATAGTACATAATCAACTGCTCATAATTATATATTTCTATGTAAGAGTACACCAAGGTTAATAAATAATAGCCCCACAGTGAAAAAGTGTTCGGATTTTCCATACTTTATACTTTCCATACTCTTGAGATTTCCTATGTCGCTCCCACAGTGAAAGATATCGAAAATTAACTAACAGTGCGGAGAGGTTTAATTCAGTAAGGTACCTACTAAGTGATTTTACGTTTACATTGATAAACGTAAACCATGAAATGAAATGCAGAACATACTTAACAACAATGATAAATACGCGACCATTTATACCGACCATTTATAGTGCAAATTAGTCGATTGAATTTTATTCAATTTAGTAATCAGTAATCATTTATTCGTTTGCACACTATAATGTTACAAGAGATAGAATACTAGGCTTGAAGCACAGAATACCTAATAGTACTACCGTACAGAAGATTCACTTCCTAATAAAAGTCAGGTTTAGGTTTAAAAATATATCTAGACTAGCTAGCTACCATACAGTCGAAACTGGTGAGAGATTTTTCGTTGGAATTTTTACTTAAACTTTAACTAAGTTGACAATTATCGACTATATTAAAACAGTAAGAAACTGATGAAACACTTAGGTATTTGTTTACACATTTCTACTCTATAGATGTTTAATGGTATGGAAGCACAATTTTTTAAAATATTCCAAACTAAGTCTTTTTGCCAAACTTGTTCAATTTCAGCCCTCATATCTTGAAATAGGGCTGAATTATTATATTACACATTGTATAACTATATTAACTATCCAAATGCAGTTATTATGTACTTACTATATCCAGTATCCCAGTATCCGTTGGGAGCTCTACTCTCGAAATTGTTGACAAATATGTCTACTAAGGACAAGTTATCCAGTTGGGTAGATCTAATTTTGAGAAGGAGATCAATCGTCAAACCCAACTCGTCTGGGCAGCGTTCGGGAAATTACACAACGTCTTTTCGTCCAATATACCTCAGTCTCTAAAGACGAAAGTCTACAACCAGTGTGTGTTACCAGTGATGACATATGGAACAGAAACGTGGCCTCTCACTATGGGCCACATAAGAAAGCTCAAGGTCGCACAGCGTGCTATGCAAAGGGCTATGCTCGGTGTTTCCTTCCGAGATCGAATCAGAAATGAGAAGATCCGTAAACGAACAAAAGTCGCTGACATAGCCCAACGGATTAGCAAGCTGAAGTGGCAGTGGGCGGGGCACATAGCACGTAGAACTGACGGCCGATGGGGCAGAAAGGTTCTAGAATGGCGGCCACGTACCGGCAAGCGTAGCGTAGGACGTCCACCCACAAGGTTGACAGGCGACCTGGTAAAGGTTGCAGGTTGCCGCTTCCAACCGGCCAATCTGGAAGTCACTGGGGGAAACCTATGTTCAGCAGTGGACGTCCTATGGCTGAAATGATGATGTACTTACTTACATTACTTACTGTAATTTATCAGCATCCGCTATTTCGTGTAATTTGTTTGATCAGATGTTTCCAATATGAAGTTATATTAACGGAACTAAGTGTTTGCCCTTGGTTTTTTAAAATGTATTACAATGACGGCGAACCAGGTGTTGAATAATGCGGCATTGAACTAGTATCCCACTTAGGCATTGTCGCTGAGGATAACGTAAGTGAAAACATGTGTCATGTGTCCGCATAATATGGTGGTGCAAGGATTTTCCAAGATAAATATTTTATTAAGTAAAAAATGCGTCTTCTTTGAAATATTATGTAAGATAAAGCAACGTTGTAGATACAATGAGGCCACCAATGATAATGTATTTATTTTTATTTAAAACTAGCTGTCCCGGCGAACTTCGTACTTCTTCACAATATTTTTTGTGAATTTTTCCGATGTTTTAACAGTTATGCTACTATTCGGGGTGGAGACAAATCCAACAAATCAAAGATCCGATGGTGTAACTAACCCGACTTTGTTTTATACAAGGTGCTAACGAAATAACGCAAAATCTTTTAGGAGGTGATTCTACTGCTTCAATACAGTAACTTTTTCAATGGGGCCAACATCGAAATCGCAAAAAAAAAAAAAAACATCAGTTTGTATGGAAACGTTGAGAATTTTTTTGAGAATTCAATGTTGGTCACATAGAAAAAGTTGTTGTATTTGAGCACCAGTATCAAACCCCCAGAGGTTTTGCGTTATTTCATGAACACCTTGTATATACCTAGAGATTTAATTCAAGCTATATGATAAGTCGTGCTATGTGAGAACGGCTGAAGTATAAACTTTCCCACAACCAACAGGAGGCGTGTCGTAAGAGGCGACTAATTCCTGTAGCACGAGACGGGCAGCAGCGTCGGTGTGCGAAATTTTATAAAAAACTGCGCTCGCCAACCCGCCTGCCAAGCGTGGCGAGTATTGGCAATCAAGTCCTAATTGGTCATTGGGGGAGGCCTATGATCAGCAGTGGATGATATGATAAGCTGGTAGCTCACCACCACGCTGGTAGCTGGTACCACGCTAATTGAACAGTTTAGTCATTTTACTTAGTGCATGCTCTAGGTATTGTTGAATTGTATTGTTCTTGTTGTTAAAGATAGGCCGGCAGAAAATGCCTTCACCGTCGTTAATACCCTATTCCGCAATAGAATTGAAAATAAATAAAAAAGAAAAAAAACAACAAAATAATTGAGCCATTATAGTCGCTGATAATATAATGTCTTTAGGTGAACTGTTGTTTTTGGTAGGCACGGTACGGTGATTTAGGAGTAGTATTAACATCTATATAAACAATTATTGTAAGTTTTGTACTATCACATACATTGATAATATTATTGCTTGGTGTTCTAAAAAGGGGAAGTGCTAACTCTACAATGCTCAAACATGTTTTTTTAGTGAATTTCAAAGTTTTAAAACTATTGTAGACTTGAACACAGTCTTATTCACAATGCAGTTAAACAACATTGTTTAATTCGTCTAGCCAATTGCAAAATGTAGCAGTCGCTGTATTGCACACTAGACGAGTCAGTGCAATTAGATTAATTCAGCCGTCGATCTTATCGCTAACTAGGGAATGTTACTTACATTCCCTTGTTAGCGATCCCTACTGGACGTACATCAAACCTACCTACTAGCAAATTGAGTAATGTTGTTTTTTATTTTTGCTTTTCTATTTAAGTGACATTCTTAAATATTTGTTTATTATTATTTCTTGCCCATTAGTTGATATGCCTTCGATTCACAAAAAATCGAATTGTTTTGCGGAAAATTGGACGCGATCGGACTGATTGTTACGACACTAATTCATTCATTCATGAAGACGCCAGTAACTTTGGAATGCCTTGGAATGACCTTCTTGTATTTTTCTGTATAAATATCGTCAAATAAAGAATGGGCTAGTTTCCTGGGTGAAAAAATGATTATTCTATTTAGTCCATCAGTTAGATTATGAAAAAATATTGGACACATATTTTGTCTTTTGTCAATCAAACAAAAAATGTCGAAGATAAAGCGCATCAAAGTGAGCACGTGACGTCACGTCTTGCTAAAATATTTCGCAAGGCGTGACGTTACGCGGAACTTTAACGGGCTATATCTTCATCATTTTTTGTTTGATTCAGACAATAAAAAATACGTATCTAATATTTTCTGTTAATCCAACTGACGAACTAATTAGATTTTTTTAGGAAACTAGCCCATAATAAATATATTTTGTGGTTGATATACATCTTTCTCTGTTTAGTAACAATTACTCCTGGGCGTAAATGATCAAGTCGAGGTGTAAGAATATGTCTCACGTACATCGTTTTATTCTTTATTTCCGAATCAAGGCTGGTCTTTCGACTAAACTAGGATGACTGTTTCATGGAAACGTAAGATTAAATTCGAGTTAAATCTTGCTTTTCCATGTGTAAGCGTGGCCTGACTTAAAACTGCAAGTTTTATCGAGATCACCGGACGAAGAGTTTCAAACCTACTGGAAAACTTTAATTAAGTTTCGTACTGAACCCATGGTGTTTTCATGTGAGGGGAGGGGGCTATTCATCAAGCCATAAATAGCCGACAGCTGATGGATCGTAAAACTATCTACCACACGAGCGCTCCCTGTAAATAGACCAGTGGGTCTAGGCCATGCTCGTGTGACTGGGCAGATTAACTCCATTGTCTATACACTATATAGGTTGACGTGTTAGACAGTAGCCACAGTAAAGCGAATCAATATTTCAACTGACTGAAACAACCCCTTGTATTTAAAGTACTAGAACTAATGTTACGTCTCTCTCTATCTTCCTGGGTATGTATCCCATATGGTGGTGGGGTCAGCCTTCCATATCTTTCTTTTCCACTTTGCCCTGTCCTTGACACGTTTTCGGAATCCTCGCTCTTTCTCATGTCCTTTAGCTCCATGTCCATTATGAATGTATTTCCATAAACGTCTGATTCTGCTGTTTAAATACATGAGCTTCAATGAGACTAAAATCGAAATCTAAAAGCACTTAGGTTATAAATTTCAAATAGCTAGTAAAGTATGTTTCCTGCTTAATCCTTCCAGTAAGTCCTTTAAAATATGTGATAGTCTCAGAAAGATCGGTATTACGATAGACTTTATCTTACGCGGAGAAATTCGTTAGCTTGTCAATGAGCTATGATTTTTTTTTAAAGACTGAGATCCCGCTCTATATGTATGTAGAGCAGTGGTTCTGCCAATGTCAGGTATTCAAGGGAGACACGTAAGGGATAGGCCAGTGCTATGAGGTGAGATTTTAATTGAACTAGGTATACCTACTAAAAACATTCAATTCAATTATATCTTTATTGCATGTCACATGGAGGCAAGTTGTCATTAATTAATCCTAGAGTATTGAGCACAGACTATACCAAACTTGCACACTAAAGCTCTCTAAAAGATTTATAAAAACCGTTCAAATAGATCGACAATGCTTTTCGTTTGACTACCCTCCACTATATCTGGATATTTCGGCTCTGACAGCACCTGAATGTAGTTTTGGCTCTGGAACCGCACCGTAATTCTCATGTCATGTCAACCTTTTTAGAAAAGTCGATCGCTATCTTAGAAAAGTATTTACGGACCACAAAACACCTTAAAAGGTAAACCCCAAAAAATGAAATGTACATTCGGCCAACTGGAAATTGAATTTACCTTTAACCTTTCAGTAACATGACATCGGTAGACATTTTATTTCCGCCCTGTGATAGTGGCGCTGGCGTGCTATCACCGCTTCCGGCGCACCCACCAGTCGCAGATAAGATTAGACGACGCGCCTTGCTAGAAATGGATCAGGTGGAAAAAGGTTATGTTGGGATAAGTAAATTATTTACCTCCGATATAATCTTTACTAGCTTTTGAGGCGAGTTCGCCTGCGATGATTTCATATAAAGTTTAAAAACATAAATATGAAAGTTTCTCTTTAGATCAATATATCTGAGGGTGTACAAAAAACGTGATTTTAAGGAGTGTCCTATATCTTTTAAAACCTTTTGAACACCCTGTATATCTGTGCCAAACTTCAGCTAATTATGTTAAGCCTTTAAATCTTGATGAAATTACAAACTTTTATATTTTCTTCTGATTTGATCTGACTTCACAATAGCATTTAAATGCTTGTTAGTACATACCTTTTTCGGTTTTATAAGGTCATAGGCACTTCTCTGTTTGATCATTGGTTGACTGTTACAGAATGCTTTTTGAAATTAAGTCCACCATTTGTACAATTAATTTTTAATGTACAATAAAGCATAAATAAATAAGTTACGACCATGACTCATAACCTAACACAATGTATCGGTTTTTATAAGTCTTCGGCGTAGATGGTTATCAGCTAAATTAGAATTTTCGGGCATTTCGAACATCATCCATCACTATTACCTGACGTTGCACTAATTAATGAGTAAAGTTAATTAATCGAATTTTTTGAATTTGTAGCCGTATCTGATAAGTTGTAAGTTAAATGATAGACATCCGTAAAATTAATTAAGTTTTGAGAATATCACATTTTATAGAAGGGTGTAGAAAAAAACCTCGTAATTAGCTGTTAATATACAACAACTTTTACTTATTGACGACCTTAGGATGATAGAATCTATCTTCTATATATATATATAAATGAATTGCTGTTCGTTTGTCTCGCTAAAACTCGAGAATGGCTGGACCGATTTTTCTTATTTTGATCTTGAAATATTTGTGGAAGTTCAGGGAAGGTTTAAAAGGTCAGAAAATATAAAAAAAATGCAAGGAAAGTAAAATAGTTGTTTTACAACTATTTTATTTTCCTATATAAACTGTTCGTACCTGTCAAACGAATTGGCGAATCGAAGTTCGTTCGCGCGCGCGTTCGCGAAGATAAATAGTAGGAGATGGGTGCTCTTTAGCGCTCTTCGGGGATCGAGGCTTACGTCCAGCAGTGCACTGCAATAGACAGTTGTTGATGTCATAATTGATCTAGCCTAACATATAGAATATTATTTAACCTGTTTTTGTGTTTCGGTGAAATAATTTAATTCCTCCCTGTCTTAATTCTGAAGTACTACTTACTATACTTACTGATATTATTCACAAAAATATCAGTAAGTATAAAATTATATATAAATGTATTCTAACATTATATAATCAATATATAATATAATAAATATATACTGTTAGAATAAACATGTTTTTTGTGTTTTAAAATTAAAAATTACTTAGGTAATTATTTTTCTTATTTTTAAACGAAATACCTACTCCATGTATTTCGTTTAAATAAATAAAAAATATATTTATTGTCTTCTCCAGAAACGTTTTACAAGCTTTTTTGGTTAATAAATAAAACCGGCCAAGTGCGAGTCCGACTCGCGCACGCACTGAGGGTTCCGTACAAACCTGTAGGTATACAGGGTTACATTAGGCTAGTTTCCTAGGTCAAAAAAATATTATTCTATTTAGTCCGTCAGTTAGATTATCAAAAAATATCGGACCCATATTTTGTCTTTTGTCAATCAATCAAAAAATGACGAAGATAAAGCGCATCAAAGTTTGGGAGTGACGTCACGTCTTGCTAAAAAGTGTCGCAAGGCGTGACGTTACGCGAAACTTTAATGGGGTAGATCTTCACAATTTTTTGTTTGATTGAGAAGAGGAAAAATACGTGTCCAATATTTTCTGTTAATCCAACTGACGGACTTATTAGTTTTTTATAGGAAACTAGCCCTTTCAAGGTAGTGCCAAATTTAAAAAATAAGGTCTATAGAACAATATAAAAATACTAATTTATCGTAATTAATTTCAGTCGTCGTATTTCTCGATTAAAAAATACTTTAAAATTTCCGAAACAAAAAGAAAACGCGTCATGCGCCGTCATTCATCAGAGATCACAGGCATACGCCAACGCTGCTCCAACAAGATCCGTGCAGTGCACATACGGTACAATTCAATCGATTAATCGTAAATTTTCTACGTATTCTATTTTTCAAATGCAGAATGGCAAAATAAAAATAAAAATTAAAAGATGTTTACGTAGATCGATTTAGTTACTGATTCTGAGTGGTCCTGAAAAATCGGCACTACCGTGAAATTTAACCCTGTTTAAGTAAAAGTTCACCCAAGCTTAAAGATATTTTAGACCTAAGTATTTGATATGAATTTCAATTTAATACCTCTACGCGTTCATGAGGAAAGAGGTAGTAAGTTTAAAATAAAAAATATTTTTATAATATGATGTAACTAAAAAATTACTGTTTCGCAATTTTTCATTTATCTATGCTCTAGGACGTTGCTTCATACCAAATTATAAGATTTCACGGGAAGTACCTTGCAGGTTTTGATTTCCTTGCGAGTGTCAAAAATTTGCGGCATAAACGGCTGTATCTTTTGATTGTGTTGTCTTAGAAGTTTGATTTTTTCACAGCTCCAAGGGACCTTCTAGCCAGATACCTTCAAGAATTCCTGAGAAAAAGGGTCTTGGCAGACAGACAGACGGACGGACGGACAAACAACAAAGTGATTCTATAAGGATTCCGTATTTTCCTTTCGAGGTACGGAACCCTAAAAATAAGATATACCAGAAAAAACCAAGGGAAAAGAGGTTCAATCCACGCTGCCACGAAACTAGGTCTCGGGCCGCAATGATTTTCAACCCCCCCTAGCTGCTCTCGACAGGTGATATTTAGAGCTATTTGTGATGGTGCTGACTGCTGACTGACTACTTAGGTACTTAACAAGATCAAAATAGACAACAATGTAAACTATTTAAATACTATTATTTGATATTTGATGTTATATTCGCCAGGCAAAGAAAAACGGGTTGTACGTTGATATGCATAATTTTATCCGACACGGCATTATTATATTGAGGAGGATTACCACGTGTGAGGATAATACCATCTGTTACAAATTAGATTGCGATGACATGCAGAAAGCCCGCTGACAAAAAACGCTGAACCTCCCTACACGAGGATCTATTTGTCTCCTTCATGTAAGTACCTTTTGAGTAGAGCTGGGAAACCGGTTCAAACCGGTTAAACGATATCTTTGATTTAATGGGGTTTTTTTTTCCTAGGTAGGAGAAGATGTAGGAAAATTCATTACATTTTAACACGTACATAAGTATGTGTACCATACACAGCAGAACACTTGATGAAAAAACCGGTCAAGTGCGACCGAGTCGCGCACCGAGAGTTCCGTTCAAATTTGTTAAATGGTTTGGTAAGTCTTAAAGATTTCTACCGCATTTTCCGAGTGTAATGTAACAAAAAATTTACGGTTTTCTTTACCTGTGCTATATTATAGAACAAGACATTGCTTCTTGCCAAATGAGTAACGAGTAAAATAACCTTTCTGCTATTCCAGGCACAATCTATTCCTGTGCCAAATTTCATTTAGATCCGTTCAGCCGTTCTGTCGTGATTGAGTAACAAACATCCATCCATCCAAACTCTCTCATATTAACGCAACCTTGTTGTACAAACAGCTCGTCAACCTACCAGAAAAAGTAAAATTATCTCAATTGATATTGATCTACGTGTCTAATCGGTTCAATGACCTTTAACTTTTTGTGTAGGTTGACCTGCCGTTGACTGTACTTTAAATATAAGGTGCTTCATAAATATCTGCAACGGCTGAAATGGGTAAAAGTATTGCTTATATAGATTACGATAGTGAAGGAATTACGTGCCCCGGATCGGTAATTAATTATTTGCCAAAAGACAGTAAATAAATGGTTACTTGCTTCAATTTGCATAACACACTTCGTCATCCGCCCTTGACACTGCGCGGGAGCGGTATAATGTGAAACGTTAGCATTTTTGGACAGATGAGGACGGTTTGAGACAGAATAAAGCCTAATCTTTATTAATTATAATTTTTTAATGAAAAAAATAATGAGTAGTAAAGAAATTTTATGTCCAGAACGGACATAAAATTTCTTTACTATCGTAAACTATATAAGCAATACTTTTACCCATTTCAGCCGTTGCAGATATTTATGAAACACCTTATATTCTACTGGCACAGAGCTTGTGTTTGTCTTGTATTGCTACGCTGCGATATTAGTTTATTGCTTAACAATAAAAATGTAAGTTAAAATTTGTCGCGATTCAATTACTTCGGTACCTCTTATTACTGTTTGCTTACATCTAAATATATCCAAGGTAAGTACATTGATATCGCTCAATACAATAGAATACAATAGAATACAATACAGCCCCAGTCACCGGTACACAGGAAAAATACCGGTAAGTATTAGGGATTACCCACCTAAGCCTACGTAACAAGATTGGGATTACCGTGCTAGGAAATCTCGTTGGATCTTCTTTGTTATTTGTTACACGTAGAAACTATATACGTGTGTCTAAGCGTTGTGTGGAGTGAATCTCAAACGAATCACATAAACTAGTAAGTAGTGACAAAATACTAGAGGTTGATACGTCTGGTGTAGGGTTCGCGCTTGACTACAAAGCCGAGGTTCGAATCCCGCAAGGGCAAATGTTTGTGTGATGAGCACGAGCGTTTGTACCTAAGTCATGGATGTTTAAAAACGCAATGGAGAATATGCATGTTTTTTATTTGGTCCTAAAATAAATATTACTTCATCATCATCATCATCATTTCAGCCATAGGACGTCCACTGCTGAACATAGGCCTCCCCCATTGACTTTCAGATTGGCCGGTTGGAAGCGGCCTGCATCCAGCGTCTTCCTGCGACCCTTACCAGGTCGTCTGACCACCTTGTGAGTTGACGTCCTACGCTGCGCTTGCCGGTACGCGGCCTCCGGCTTGGTGTTTTCTTGCGAGATCGAATCAGAAATGAGGAGATCCGTAAACGAACAAAAGTCGCTGGCATAGCCCAACGGATTAGCAAGCTGAAGTGGCAGTGGGCGGGGCACATAGCACGTAGAACTGACGGCCGATAGGGCAAAAAGGTTCTAGAATGGATATATTACTTAATTATAATTAATAAAACTTTAAGAATTTTCGAAAAATATTGATAAATACCTGACTTACAGCCCATTAAAGTCGCGTGTTTGACAAGGAGATCCAATATGTACCTTGACGTCACATCACACGGCCGCCATACATTTTACATAGTAAAAGTTGTTTTTGAAAGAGATAGATATACCTTAATTTCTAATTACTCTATTATTGTTATTTTTTACTTAAAATCAATTTTGATTTTACTATTAGCACTACATATAATTTCGTATATTTTCTTATAAATACAGTAAAAATAATAAAAAAAAACCATGCATATTCCCTATTAAGCAAGTCCGTATCCGTCTATCAAGTTGCCATAGTACAAGCTTTGCTTAGTTTGGTTGGTTGGTGTGGCTGATTGTGACAACAATTTATTTGTTATTCTCTTCGCGTTCCACTTACCCGTGGTAGACCGGAAAAACAATGGAAAACCAAAGGGAAATTTTTTATCGGCACGCGAAGGGACTTAACACATTACGAACAGTTGAATTTGTCGTCTCAATTTATTAAGTAAACAAGTTATGTCCTAGATGACAAGATAGCTTCTTTTCTGTCCCGAAACAAAATCATTTCCTGAAGGATGTGCGGTAAATGAATAATGTAGGATGTTTTTTTTTGTTAATTCTAAGGGTTTGTTTGTACTCATGGTAACAAGCAACTTTGCCCAACAAACTACTTATCTAATTCAACATAATCTTGTTAGTGTATAAAATTATTTCATAACATTAACGCGGATGACATACACACACTAGCAAAATTAAGTTGAGATAGGTAAGTAGTTTCGCAAAGTTGTTTCTAATAATGAGTACATATAGGTATATAGTCTGAGATAAATATGTCTTAACCTTAGGGAATGAGGCTATAAGATTTATCGAACCACTAGGTCAATCATCAACCATTCTCATTATCAGCCCTTAGCCCACTGGCTGAACGTATTCCGATCATGATCCCTTCCAACATCCTTTCAATTTAGCTGTCCTTTTTTTTTTCACCCTACCACTGATTCGAGACAATAGGCTAGTTTCCTGGTTCAAAAAATGATTATTCTATTTAGTCCGTCAGTTAGATTTGTCTTTTGTCACTCAAACAAAAAATTACAAAGATAAAGCTTATTAAAGTGAGCACGTGACGTCACGCCTTGCTAAAAAGTGTCGCAAGGCGTGACGTTCCGCGGAACTTCAACGGGCTATATCTTCATCATTTTTTGTTTGATTGAGAAAAGAAAAAATACGTATCTAATATGTTCTGTTAATCCAACTGACGGACTAATTATATTTTTTTAGGAAACTAGCCCATTATATTGTGGGCTAAAACCAAAGAATACCAAGGATAATGATATTTTTATATCAATATAATTCACTATTACAGTTTACATGGGTATTTACTAATGGATAAATTAGCATGTGATGCTGCTACAATGATATTTAACATGTTCATAAATTGTAATGGTGAATTATTTTATATTCAATGGATAAGTTTTTAACTCGCTCATCATGATATCTTTATAGCAATATTACTTAAACTTGTTTTGCTTTTGTCATTTTTTGACATGTAAATGAAAATATCGCTTTAAATCAATAATTGTGTTTCTATTTTCTTGAGAGTCAATTGAGTATTCAGCTGTAAGTCTTGTAAAGTTTTAGTACAGTTATAACTTTCGTTACTCACCTTCGTAAGTTTGTGTTACAGTTTCTGTCTACGAGTATAACTTGGAAATGATGAAAGTTTTAAATAGTTCTTACGTCTAAGCAGACATCGTTAAATTGTACAGTGAACACTACCTACGTACTCAAGAATTACTCTACGTGATCGGTGGAGATAACTTTTGTCCACTCAACGACTAGCTGCTGGTAGTAAATTGACTTTTGTATTGTGATTTATAGTGTACAGTCTGGAGAAATTAAATGTGTAACTATGTTACATCCAAAGTGATTAAATGGGCAAATATGTACAACAAACATATTTTCTATATTTATTGGAAAATGGAAAAATATGATATTGATAACATATTAAATTGCCTGGTTTTTATAAACCAGCCTTATTTAAGCAACCAAAAAAAAAAACTTTATTAAGCAGGATAATAAAAATAGGTTCATTACAATTTGTGAGATAATATGATAATTGAATTATAATTTTGAATTAATTTGCATTCGATGGATAGTTTGGTTGATATACTCTGGGTTAAGTTAGGTGAGGTTAGGCTGGGAAGGATATGCATGGAAGTCATACATTGGGTCCATAAACATACGTTAAACATACGTGTACACCGCAGGTTTTTTTAGTATGGTATGCTTGCCGGGAGACAGCGACTAGCGCTGCCTCCCGTCAAGAGAGTCCTACATAACCTCCCGCTTACCCTGACGCGGTTGGTATGCTAACTAAAAAAAAGGCGGGAAGGATAACCACTTGCTGACCCAATCCGAAGTCGAAAGGGGGGGGGGAGGAGAAGGGAACTCAACTTTTCCCTTCTAGTGGGATAGTGAGCGCGGGGCATTGCACAGCCGGCAAGCCTGGGGTGATCCCGTGGTGTACATAAGAAGTCGGAGGATTAAACTCGGCTTCCCCCCTTTAGTGAGATAGAGAACGAGGGACAGGGGTCCCTCTGCTCACAATATTCCAGACTAGAGTGATCACGGGATCTACAGTATCACCGGTATATCCTATGCCTGAGGCTCGGCATGAGCCGTACGTACGCGAAGCGTAGAAGTCATCTTTACGAGTTTCGTATCGTATACGATACATATATCGTCAACATACTTTGTGAGGTACACCGCCGGTTTTTTTATTGGGAAACAACTTGTTCCGCTGTCATAACGTTTAAAGTTCAATGACCATGTATTTAATATTTATTGCTAAGTGTACAGTCAACAACTCGTCATTTGATCTTCAACTCTACTTGTTGAACTTTGAAGTTCGTTCATCTTTGGTTGGCTAATATTATAAACATTCTTTGCAAGTAATCTAAAAAAATATTTGTGTGTAAAATTAATAAATTAGAATTATAAGTTTTTTGCCTTAAATGATTCATTTATTAGGTTTTTTTTTGTTTTTTATTATTATTTATGAATTAAAAACTCATTAAAAAGAAATGTCAGGACTGTTTCCAATATTCGTCAGGCGAATAAAACAGACTTTGAGTGGAAAATTGGTCAAGGAGATTTACTTTTTGTGCTAAGTTGATAAATTGTATCTGCATCGATAATCCTACGAGTACGTTTTTGCTTAGTAATAGAAATATTATAACATTGTTTAAATTAGAAATTAAATTAAAAAAACAATGGTTTAGTAATCCGAATCTTAAAGTACATGACTACCATATTTGCATATCGACAGATCGATAAAACATGTATTGAACATAACTACCTAATTTTAAGATCCAATGTATGTTTTCGGAAAATAAACAATTATATTCTATTCTACGAAATGTAATCGCACATTATTCCTCTCAGGAAGCTTCGTGGACAAAAATGTCAGACCCTTGTCTAGCTACATCCAGGACATAATTAAGTACATAACAAGATTGTGTGGAACATGTGTGGTAGTCGTCAGGGCTCTGGGCACAAGACGGATAGCGATTAGCAATTCGTCAGTGTCACTGCCTCGTGTCATGGCTTAGCTTATTGAAAAACTATACAAAATTACTGAAACCTCCTCTAAGCTGTCCCGGCAAACTTCGTACCGCCCCTTCGTACATTTTATTTTTTCGTGAAATTTTTCGTTTCCTTATCTTTATTCTGCTATTGGGCGGGCGAAGACAAATTCAAAAAATCAAAGATCATAAAAATTCGTCCAGCCGTTCTCGACTTATAAATGGTGTAACTAGCTCGACTTTGTTTTATATATATATATGTAGAATTATACAGAGTCTTAAAAAGTATGAACCTTCTAGAGGATGGTTCAGAATCGAGTCGAGAATACAGAAAAAAAGATGTTTTTTTTTTTCATTATTATTTGTAATTTTTTTTAGCCAACATCACATACATAAATTAATTTTCTGATCCTAAGGAACGTAGCTAGAGCACTTGTGTAATAGATATCAGAAACAACGTAGGCAGGTACCACCCAGACCAGAGACAACATAGAAAATGAATCTAGTATAGAAAAAAATCAATTTTGCCTTTATTGTAATTCAGAACCACTCCTTTAAAAAGTATTTAGACCGCTGTAGATACCTAAGAGTTACAATTTTGTAGCTCAAATACCTTAAGGGCCAGTTTCACCACTTGCTGATAAGTTCCAGATAACCTATCTGGCACTTGTTTTGACAGATAACCCGTACAATTAGCTGTCAAAAAAGTGCCAGATAGGTTATCTGGAACTTATCGGTAAGTGGTGAAACTGGCCCTAAGCCTCTTGAAGTTTTATTTTGCTGTTCAAATATGATTGTCCAATAAAAGTAAGACATAGATTGGAATCTCAGAAAAGGTTTACTGAAGCTTGTCCTCGTTAAAAAGTTAATGCGTAGGTAAGTACATAAGTCATAATTCACTGTGTATGAAAGTTTATCAAAGATAGCTTCCACTCGCGGCTTCGCATGCGTGGATTTCTTTCTGTCACTTAAAAGTCTTTATCAACGATCAAATAATGCTTTATTTTAGAACAATTTTGATTAACTACTTACCATAAAAAAGGTTGTATAGTGAGTCAACCTTCAAAGATAGACATACCTATGCCGGACATTTTGAACTTAAGGGGGACCAATTACGTCATACATGATTTTCGCGTAACTTTAACGGTTTTAACGTGATGTTGTATCGCCTTAAACTTTTCTCGACAAATGGACTATCCAATACAAAAAAAAATATCAGTTCGAATAAGGAGTTCCTGAGAGTATCGCGTTCAGCCAAACAAATAAACAAACAAATTCTTCAGCTTTATAATATTAGTATACTTAGATATGTCATGAAAATCATGATTGATAATGCTATAAAAATTTGGTAATTTCTAACAAATCATAAATCGAGTGTACCTACTCGTAGTCACTCGTGTGCCGTGTGGGGACGGCCGTAAAGAATACACTTCCCCACCGCCAACAGGAGGCGTGTCGTAAGAGGCGACTAATTCCTGTAGCACGAAACGGGCAGCAGCGTCTGAATGCGAAATCTTATAAAAAACTGCGCTCGCCAACCCGCCTGCCAAACGTGGCGAGTATTGGCAAGTACGAGGCGAGTACCTATTGGAGGCCTTTGTTCAGCAGTGGACGTTCTGTGGCTGTAATGATGATAATGATGTCTGTCTGTCTGTATTCTTGTTTAATAAAACTATAAGACGTTTAGGAGGGTTTTTTTTTAATGGCGTTCGATGATCGTGTTAGTATCGGAATTTGTTACTTCAAGCCATAAACCGATCGATCCGCCTCTGTGATCTGTCAGTGTCACGCGTGTCTCCACGCCCGTAGCATCTGTAGTACCTATACTGTCAATTAAAGGCTGGATTGGCAGGGTCACAACCATAGACTTAGAATACGCTACTAAATCTATGGTCACAACAATCTAAGGCTAGTTTTCCTGGCGCGCTGACCCGCCGGCGCTGACGATCAACGCATAGCTTGTCAGCGCTGCAATGATCGGTCAGCGCAACTCAATAACGCTACTCACCTATCAGCGCCGACCGTCAGCGTGCGATCAGCATGACAGGAAAACCAGCTTAAAGGTAGATTTAACAAATGCACGCCACGCATTTGTTAAATCTACCTTTAAGCAGCATGCTGCATGCAGCAAGCATTCACTGCATTCACTAGATCTGTGATCATCATCATCGTTTCAAACATAGGACGTCCTCTGCTTAACATAGGCCACCTCCAGTGACTTTCAGATTAGTCCGATAAAAAAAAAAAAAATTAAAAAGTCAGTGCCGTGTGGGGACGGCCATAAAAAATACACTTCCCCACCGCCAACAGGTGGCGTGGCGTAAAAGGCGACTAATTCCTGTAGCACGTGAGCGCTCGCCAACCCGTCTGCCAAGCGTGGCGAGTATTGGCAATCTCCCCCGATGAATATCATTGGGAGAGGCCTGTGTTCAGCAGTGGACGTCCTATGGCTGACACGATGATGATGATGATGATGATTAAAAAAAAAAAAAAAACCTTAAAGTTCCAGCGTCAATTGCTACGTAACAAGTTAAACCTAAGTTAGGTAAATACAAGTGGAACGTAAACAAGAAAGGGGTGTTAGCAAGTAATCGATCAGCTCGCCTATCCAGCTCCCCCATAAGATTGATGGAGGATCACCCTTCTACTACGGAACACGGCTCGAATACCGGTAATAGCCACCGTATTTGGCTTGTCAATCACAGTTATAGCCGTATTTAGAAGATTTGTGTGCGGTTTCTCATTAGGTAGAGTCTGATAACATTTTGAACTTTTAAGGGGTCGTCGTCGCATTCTTCGTTTACAACCTTGGCTTAGGCAACCAAAGTTTATTTGTGTCAACTTTAAGATACCTATTATGTTTTAACTAAAAATATTTATTATGATCTTTTTTTTCACAAACCTTGTTTTATTTCAGCTATTGCCCGCGACTCGCATGGTCTTTGCAAAACCGGGTTATTCCTCAAGGTCCATAGCTCTTTTGTTTAAAAAAAATGTAAGTTCATACTTTGATTCCGACATTGACGACATGAAAAATTAAAAAGCGGCCAAGTGCGAGTCGGACTCACCCATGAAGGGTTCCGTAGCAGCAAGTAACAAAATGTTAATGTAAGTAATAAAGCATTTTTATTTTATTTTTATATTTGAGTTGTATTTGTGCTGCCATAACTTTTGTATTCCTCCGACACGTGGTGTGTGTATCGCCACCACATTTGCACTTTGGATCGATTCCACCTTAAATGCCTTCGTACCATCATGAGGATCAGATGGTCCGACCGAGTACGAAATACCGAAGTTCTGCGACGAGCCAATGTCGGTGGCATTGAAGCCTACTTAATGCGCCGGCAACTTCGGCGGTACGGTCACTTGTCACGTATGGCGGAAGAAAGAGTGGCGAAGCGCATCTTCTATTCTGAACTAGAGGAGGGTAAGCGAAAGCATGGCGGACAACTCCTCCGTTACAAAGATGTTCAGAAGAGACATGAAAAGATGCAACATTGAGCCCTCTCAATGGGAAGCTTTGACAGCACAGCGCCTAGAATGGCGTAGGATTGTAAAGAGACAAGTCCGCGAGTTCGAGGAGCAGCGTAAAGCTGACCTCGACGCTAAGCGCGATGAGCTAAAGGCCCGTCCTCCTGCCGCCATCAACTATAAATATGTAAACGGCGTACTAACGTGCCCTCATTGTGCACGGGAGTTCACTGCGAAGATCGGCTACATAAGCCATCTTCGGGTGCACTAGCGCCCGTCCGATTAGGAGTCGAAGTAATCGCCATGGCCGAAAACGGTTGGAAAGATCATCATCATATTTGAGTTGATTGAATGAAAGGTAAATCTTGGGCATGGTTGGATATAATCAGTTAGGGGTTAGGCGGGATGTGGCGCTAACTACATACCTGCTAAATATTCTTGTTGGAAGAATAACGAATGCAAGCATCTTGGAGAAGATGCATTTATGCGTTCCCAACAGATACGTGTGGCGCCGGCGCCGGCCGCAACTGCTGGCCCTGCCTCGCGGGCGGACTAACCTGATGAGCAAGGCACCGCTGACGCGTGCGCTGCGCACTCTAAACCTTATAGCGGTGGAGCTGGACCTATTTTTTTGTACTATGAGCGAATTCACAAGGATAGCACATTATATTATTTGTTATTATAAGATAAATTAAGAAATTAGAAATATTATATAAATTAAGAATGGAAAACGGTAATGTAAATAAGGATAATACTATCGCATTGGGGTTCTCCTGTAATGATAGTGTAAAGTGGTGGTGGTTAAATAAATAAAATAAAATAAAAATAAGTAAATTGCGGTTTACGATTTATGACGTATTAAAAAAAACTACTTACTGGATCTCGTTCAAACCAATTTTCGGTGGAAGTTTGCATGGTAACGTACATCATATATTTTTTTTAGTTTTATCATTCTCTTATTTTAGAAGTTACAGGGTGGGGAGGACACATTTTACCACTTTGGAAGTGTCCCTCGCGCAAACTATTTAGTTTAGAAAAAAATTATATTAGAAACCTCAATATCATTTATGAAGACCTATCCATAGATACCCCTTACGTATGGGTTTGATGAAAAAATTTTTTTTAGTTTCAGTCTAAGTATGGGAAGAAGTCCGTCCGTATGTCACAGCCATTTTTTTTCCAAAAAAGTGGCTGTGACATACGGACGGGCAGACAGACAGACAGACATGACGAATCCATAAGGGTTCCGTTTTTTGCCATTTGGCTATGGAACCCTAAAAACGAGACATTGGCTAAGCAGATACAGATAAGAAAAACAAAACCCTGCTCTTAAACTTTCGAGAAACTTAAGATGTCAATGTTACATTCTCTGCTGAGTTTATTGTGTTGTCTTTGGAGTCTATTCACCTTCATTAAGTCGTGTAAACCTGTAATAATTAATGCCTACCATAAGTTTAGTGAGGCGGTTGAGGTGCCACTAGGGTTACCAACTTTTTTTCTATCAAATATAGTATTTTCGAAGCTGTTACCTCTAATAGTAGTATATAGTATGTGATTAAAATATGTGTTTTTTAAATGCATAAAATATGATATAGTAGTTTACATAGCCAATTTTTCAGGGACGGACTCAGCATCAGTAACTAAATCGATCTACGTAAAAAACACTATCTTTTTTTCATTTTTAATTCTTCCATTCTGCATTTGAAAAATAGAATACGTAGAAAATTTACGTTTACTTGATTAAATTGCACCGTATGTGCACTGCATGAGGTTCTTGTTGGAGCGGCGTCGGCGTATGCTTGTGATCTCTTTTTTTTATACGGAATTTTTAAGTAAGTATATTTTACTCCTGAAATACGACGACTGAAATTAACTACGATAAATTAGTATTTTTATATTGTTCCATAGACCTTATTTTTAAGTTTGGCACTACCTTGAAATGTAACCCTGTATATATAGAAGATAGTATTTGATCCCCTAATATAGTAGGCAACCCTAGGCGCCACTGACCTGGGTTTCACACGGCGGCGCCGGCAACCGGCGGCGTTCTCCACAATCTCTCCGGCTCCGCAACTTTGACCTTAAATTTCACTGTACAGAAAAATAAAAAAGGATTTTGTGATATCGCTTCATACCTCTGTGGTTGCTGAGCGGAAAATACAAGCATCGCTTTCTTTTTGAGGTTTTAAATGTTTCGGAAATAATACTGGGTGTTCAGGCTAGGTTACCTAGGTCTAACTGCGGACAAATACCCAGGGCCTGCCTGGGGCGATAACTCGCAGTTCTTACTCACTTAATGGCACCGAAGGACACCGTCTGGTTCTTAGTGGGTATGTGCCTCTTACTCTGAGAGCTGGAGTCCCACATAACCCCCGACTGCCTCCGCGGCCGACGGGTAAGCGGAAAAGCATTTTCCAGACGTAATAAAAAAGGTTACCTAGGTCTTCCCACGAATGTAAACAACTATTTTATTATTTTTATTAACTATTATTCTGCTTTTGCATATTAAAAGGAGCAAGTGTTATTAAATCATAATGTATAAAATAGCTGACATCTTTAATCAAATTTAGGGACATAGTAGAAGTTGTTGTATGCAGTAGAATCGTTGTGTTTAATTAGAATAACAAAGGTTTAATGAAATTGGATATTCAATTCATTGACATATAAATACAAAACACTAATATCATGTCAAAATATCCCAGAGACAGTTGACTTAGGGTATGGAGGGTAGAGGAAAGGAGTAGTATCTTTGTTATAAAAAAGTGTCCGTCAAAGTGCGTTAAATTAGATGGCGCCACAGTAGCACCAGACTAAATTTTTCAAATGTTTTTCTAAAATTATCCTCCATATTTAAAAGTGACTAAAATGTTTAAAAATGTTTTCGGCATACTTCAATCCGTCAATAACTGCTACATTCATACCATACTCTTTCTTCTTTTTTCTCTTCTTTTTTCAACTTTCCGCCCGTAAGAGATAGTAGGTACTCCTTACTACCACTGATTTAGCCTCTACCCTCCATACTATAGGGGTAGGTTGAGTTAAACTGTCAAAAAAATTACCTTTATGAAAGTGTTGCAATTCAACTAGGTGCGAAAAGCGGTTTCTTCTCCCCTCTCAGTCGCTGGACACTCTGCTCTGGCCTGACACACAACGGTGCATGTCTCGCGCTTAGTTAAATGACGCAACATTATCAAATAAGTCTAGTTTTCAACAGTTTGTCAACCTATACCTATTGTCAACTCCTTGGTCTCCCCTACTATACCACCAACTCCGCTCTCAGTGACTAGTTTCACTACATAGAGTTAAAACTGAACGAAGCCAAAATTAAAACCATAAACAATTTTACTATAGAATGCAATCCAACACATATCGGTCCCCAGCATTTAATGCAAAAGATATTATGAAGTTTTAGAATGATATACCATGACACGTCGTTTGTACGTAGAACGAACCGAAAAATTCGAATCAATCTTTGTTATATTACAAATCAGTTGCCGTGCGTGTCTCGTAAAAACTCGTCAGTTTCCTGACCGATTTGGTTGATTGCTTTTTCCTGATCGTAAATATAAAGACAAGCTTTAAATCATCATCATGATCATCACTTCAGCCATAGGACGTCTACTGCTCAACATAGGCCTCCCCCAGTGTTTGTATGTAAGGTTATTATGGAAAGACAAAATTGAAAAGTTTATTGATGCAGTATTGATGTCGCATAATACGAATTAACGTAAAAAATCATGGTTGCTCCCCCGAACAGGCTCAGTGATCTATCAATATGATAAGATCGCATCGAGCGTGCCAGGGTTGCATTTGTTATGTGCCGCAGATAGACAGTGAATTTAGAGTTATAGATAAGTTATAGTCTTGAAAAAAAAATCTTGTCATCAGAATCTGATATCATAATCGCTTAGTTTAGTTTAGTTAGTGAGTTTAGGTATTTATAATTCTCTCTCAGATAGTGAAAATAAATGGTCACTAAGCATATTGTAGGCGCTCGTATTTAGTTTAAAGTAGTTTTAAAGTATAAACTTGTTCATAATACAACAGCTTTATTCAATATTCTTTTGCTGCAGCTGCCGTTTTATAATTGTCCGATTTAAAGACACACCTGTGGCATATTAAATAAATACAGCCATTGCCAAACAGATTCGTCACTGTCGATTTCAGACACGTAGCGAGAAAGTGAACCATATAAAATTATTTTCTTTTGTACTATTTAGTTAGATAGGGTTCTTTCAGATTTCAACTCCTAATTTCCTAGGTGTAGTTTATAAGTTATTTGGTAAAGAAGATTATTCATTTAAATACATAGTAAGTAGGTTAATTAGATTTTGAGATGGCGCCGGTCTGCAAGCATCTAACAAAAAAGTCGCCTATTGGCTTATGGCACCCATTTAACACTCTTTCTAATGGCGCCTTATGCCAAAGGTGACAGTGAACACTTGACAGGTGCTTGAAGGCAACCTGCGCCATCTCAAAAGCTAATTAAAATTTAAAGGTTTTCAGTTCGAATTCCGCATGGGGCAATGTTTGTGTGAGGAGCACGAGCCTTTGTAGTATCTAAGTCATAAATGTATGAAGATGTAGGTATTAAAGTATATCTAATCGCCATAGTAAAATTTAGTTTGGGACTAAAATAATTGGTTGATTGTTAATAATTAGGTTAGTCATTTAAATAATATTTTTTAAAGTCGTTCCGATATCTATTTAAATAAAATAAAGTCGGGTTAGTTACACCATTTATAAGTCAAGAACGGCTGGACCTATTTTTATTATTTTTGTTTTGTTGAATTTGTCTCCACCCCGAATAGCAGAATAACTATTGTCGGCAATCGGAGCACCGCGTGACGTGTGCAAACCGAGGAACAACGGCGAGCCTTGCCTACGGCCGGGCCCCCGGAATGTCCTTAGATGTTTTGATAATGACCAATACGCGTAGGGTTCCCTGTATTTAATATGAGCCACCTTGTACAGTTTGTTTATATTAATGTAATTACGTCCCATGTGTGAGCTCTGATATTACCTTTGTATTTAGCTTGTTTAGCGGTAACTTGATTTGAAGTTGTGGAATTGGGAGGACGTTGGTGTGTGATCTTACGGGAATGACAGTTCGAGTTGAGCTTGAGTAAAGAGTGCGCGTACTAGATTAATAATTGATACCTGTAGTCATTCAATTGTATAAACCAGTTAATTGAGTAAAGTATTAAACAGTGACTTGAAGAACTACTTTATTGGACTTTCATTGATCTTCGCTAACACTATAAAAATAACGAAAATTTCACAAAAAATAAATGTATGGCGGTACGAAGTTCGCCGGGACAGCTAGTTTTTTATAAAGTAAACTAAGACGCAATAAAGCCAAGCCAAGCTGCAATATTTTTTTAAATACAAAAGCAAATAATATACGAGATCTTATTTTGCATACAAATCGTGAGTCACGTCAGCAAATAACAAACTTTATCTTTTTATATGACGCGTGTCGCGGTCTGCGCGGTCGGTGACACTTTCTCAAGTAGCTATTGTACAGATGACGCACACAGATTCTACATTCGATTCTGGCCTTTATTCCAATGATAATAAGAACTAGAACAAATAATATAAAATACATGCAAGAGAAATGGCGCGAAAGATGCATTTTTCTTTTTGCGGTAAAGTAAGGAAATTCAAGTCGTTCTATATTTATTTTAAAATACAAAGTGGTTAAAATGTATGTTTACCTAATTTTAAAAATTATAAATGAATGTGACAAACTGCAGTAATAAGCTTTGTAGAAAGTCGACTAAAATTAGTAAAAGCAACAATAATTACGCAATACAGTCTTCATATATTTTGTTTGTGTTTAAATAGATTTATCTAACACGATGCAGATTTAAATTTAAAAAAACGACAAATATATCTAAACTAAAAAAATATATTTACTAAAACATACCTAATCAATTATTTCGAGTCAGCTTAGGGCTAGTCATGAAGAGTTTAAATGGTTTCATTCGTACCGACACCAAAAATAGCTGATTAGGTAGATGTTGTATTAGATTATTTTTTTTCGCCTTACAGTTTTTTTTAAATTGGTTTTAAAAATATTTTAGGATTAATTTCTCTGAGATTCCATCCTCAGATTAGTAAAAATAGAACCACCTCGGGAGTATACCCTTTCAAACAAACAAAGATATTAAAAAATATACGAAGAGACACAAACACGGTGAGCTAAAAAACAATACATTCAGCCGAACATAGAACCATTTAACAAAATAATGGCAAATTACAAAATATTAAACAGCGATTATGAATTCCCGTTGTATACTTACAATAAACTTCGTGATTACCCATTTTAATAAGCCCCGATGATAAATCTGTTTTCTTGCAATAATTATATCTAAGGCGTGGTCTACAAGCCTTGCAGAAAGGCAATTTTATATTGCTTTTATTTCAATTAATTCAATGCATTAATAGGGATGACGACACACATTTTTTTTGTCTATCAATTAGATTATCAAAAAGTATTGGACACGTACTTTATCTTTTTTCACATAATCAAAATATGTCAGAGATTTGAAATTTCTTGGTACAATTTTTACTTAGAAGTGACGTCACGAGCCGTATCTTTGACGTATCTTTGTATTTTTTTTCTTAATTGACAAAAAATATATGTACAAGTATATTATTTTTTGATAATCTAAATGACGGACTAAATAGTTTTTTTTTTACCTAGTCGTCATCCCTATTGTTTACTTGTTGCCAACGTTCTAACAAAGCGTGATAAATATGTAAATTACCTGAACAAATTATGAACTGTGAATGTTTTTACAACAGATAACACCGGCTGTCATGCATTCGAAGTAAGGAATTTGTTTCTTTTTTTGCTGAGATCGTTGCTGAGCTTAAAAACAATAAAACTAATTTATTTCTGCAAATAGGCCTAAATTAAGCTCTTTAACATGTCCCATTTTTTTTTTACCCTACCACTGCTTCGGGACAATTGTGGGCTAGCGCCGAGAAGAAGAAGCGCAAGAAACTCGGTCAGTATTGTCAGCCTCTTTTTAAATAGTATGTTTACATTACACGATAATATGTCCTGTGCGAGCAGGGCAGTATTTAATTCCATACATTTTTATCAATTAAATAGTCATTTACATACAGTGTAATAACCTTTTTTCATTAAAACCATCTTGATATGCGATTTAAATTTATGTATAGGTAGTTCAGCAATAGACTGCGGCAATTTGTATAAAAAGCGAATACATTTCCCAATGAACGAATTACCTACTTTATGCAGTCTGAAGTTTGTCTTTAATCCGGGTATTATGATTATGAATGTAACCTTTTTTAGGAAATAGATGCAGGTTTTTACGAATGTACATAATATTTTCTTAAATGAATTAAGAAGCCACTGTTAATATATTAATTTCCTTGAACAGATCTTTCAACGAGTCTCGGGGTCTAAGGTCGTAAATTGCCCGTACAGCTCTCCTTTGTAGTACAAAGATAGACTCAATATCTGCTCCTGAGCCCCATAACAATATTCCATATGACATTATACTGTGAAAATAGCTAAAATACACTAATCTTGCCGTTCCAACATCAGTCAATTGTCTTATCTTCTTTATTTATCGGTATGCTGCTGCATGCCGTGATGAAAGAAGAGTAGCTGAACTAAGTCTTCCCGACAGAGTTTCAACAAGAGCACCATTGCAGACGATAGTCTAAAGTTATTCCCAACAAGGTAGTGGAACTAGACGTATCTAGTCGTTCATCCATTACAGTAAGATATGTTGGGACTAGCTGTACGTTTGTCGATTGTCTCCCAGCGCACTTACATCAGGCGCCCGATTCGAACCGTTTTATGTGTACGGCAGGCTAAGTAGCCATTTAAAAACTCAAAATACGGATGTTCGGAAGAGGGTTACTCAAACAATATTGGGTGTATATATATGTCGTGGCCAGATCGTAAAATTGATAATTTCATTTCATAAAATGGTGGTATTTCATGATATATAACAGAACACGCTGCCTACATCATGATGTGGTCTGACCAGACGCACGAATACTTCATGAAATTGTCAAACATTAGTGATCATATCGTAAAATCGTTACATTACCCACCGGTAGAGGCGCTAATTTTGCTTTGTTTTTGTGTTGAGTAATGGCGGCGGACAAATATTTTATTCTAAAATTGAATTATAATGTGTAAATTGAAGGTAAAAGTGCAGTAAAATATTGTTACGACACCAAGCTAGGCGATTTTTATGAAAGTCACTCAAAAAAACAAGCGCAACCTCAAAAAATCAAGGAGATTGGAACGTAATTTGAGAGGTTAGTTAGGTTATTTAGCTATTCAAGTGTTTTTATTTATTAGTTTTGTTTTAAAATAATAACTATTTAAAATGTTTAAATTATCTATTGACCAAGATTACAGATATTAAACAAATTCACGTAACTTGTAAACATATTTTTATTTTAATGATATGGCCAAACGTGGATTGACATTTTATCGAATGTTGACGTTTAAACGATATGATCAGTTTTAGTTGGCCATATTTCGATCGATCAATTACATTCAGGATTGGTATATTTTAAGCAATCAATAGTATCGTTACTATCGATAGTACTATCGATATTGTAACTGAATTTCAAGGTCAACAATCGACAGTCAAACTATCGATAGTTAGGCAACACTCATTAAGTCTAGACCAGGCCCGTCCAACATACGGCCCCCGGGCCACAATGTGGCCCGCATAGAGTTGTAAATTAACGGTCATATGCTATAAGCGTCTGTCATTTATGATAAAAGCTTGGTCACATTGGTTTTCACGATGGTCACATTTTTTTTTGTAAAAAATTTAAAAAAAGAAGAATTCCACTAAAGTAAGTCTTGAAATGTTAATGTTAATGAAAAATGTTAAGTATTTGATAATAAAAACATACAATAAAACATGTAATTGGATCTGGATCGAACTTTAAAAAAATTCGCGCGTAACGATACGACAATTTTAGCTTGTTCGTGCAGAAAGATTTCAGAAATTTCATTTCTTTATAGATATCACTACTAAAGCCTGTCTCTCTTAAATAATGCACTTATTTGTGACCAAATGATTTTTTTTTCATATTTTATCAATAGAATTGAATGTGACGTTAGTGACAAAAAATGTCCAAAATGTCCGGTCACATTGAGAAAATGTCCAATGCTCGGTCATATTGGTCAGACATTTATAACGTGACGGACACTTTACAACTCTAGGTCCGCATAATTCCTTCATCCGGCCCGCGACAGACGACATCAATAGTTATTGCGCAATATTAGTTAATTCGATCATCTATTTATCGAATTTTTTTTCAACCCACCACAGTTACAAAAATACTAAACCTGGCCCTCCACAAAATTATGTTGGACATCAAAACAAGCTTTAAATTAGGTTCTACCTCGTTGCTCGCCGCGATCGTGTAGGCGCGGCTTTATCCAGGATTTGCTCGCACCTGCTGAGCAAATTGATACGATATGGTTTGCCGCGAGGGAAGGCCCTTAGGTGGAGTGCCTACTTTGTTATCTGAATCATTAATTTTTTAATGAACCTCATCTATAGGTGTCTACTCAGAAATTAGGACTTTCAGGTGCCTATTTATTAGATTAGTATTATAATGCGTTAATATAAATCTGACCTTCGTAGCCGAGAGGCGATCATACCGGACTTGGTGTTGCTATCTCTGAGGTCCCGGGTTCGATCCCCGTCGGTCAATGTAGAAAACTAACTTTTCTTGCATTGTCTCGGGTCTGGGTGTTGTGGTACCGTCGTTGTTTTTGATTTCTGGAACACAAGTGCTTTGGCTACTTACCATAGGATCAGGGTAGTGTATGTGATGTTGTCCAATATTTATTTTCATTTTTTACGCGAAACCTAACGGGCTATATCTTCATAATTTTTTGTTTGATTGAAAAAGAAAAAATACGTGCCCAATATTTTCTGTAAATCCAACTGACGTACTAATTAGATTGTTTTAGGAAACTAGCCTATTATAGTGCATTGCTATCGATAGTATTAATAGTATTGGCATATTTAAGAAATCGATAGTATCGATACTATTGATAGTGTAACTGAATTTCAAGGTTAACTGTCAACAGTCAATCTATCGATAGTTCGAAAACACTAGTACTTTTAGTACTTTTTGCATAAACTTCTTCGTAATAACGTAAGAACCTGGAAATGATTAATCTATCGATCGATAAAGTGGTCTTAGCACATTTCTGTTCCGACTTTCTAAAGACATATGATATTATTACTAAAGTTATTTTGGTTTTGCAGTTATAAGGAAATTAATTTATAATGGTCGTCGTAAGCTTTATAGGAAGAAGTTACAAGTTAGGTTACAGGAAAAAAACAATTGGCGGTCTCTTACCATACGGTTTTTATAGGAAACTAGCTGTCCCGGTAGACTTTTTCTTACCTAAATTTGACAATCAGCTGTCAAACGACATTTGCACCTGTAAAAAAAAATAGTTTGCCTATAAATACGTCCTACTGCAGGGCACAGGCCTGACCTCAACTATGAGGTAGTTAGGGCTATACTCCACCAAGTGGGCTCAGTGGGGATTCGTGGAGGAGTGTTGTAAGGCCAGTGATTAAACCTTACTGTCATATAAAGAAAAGTGATATTCATTCATATAACACCAGAAACAAAAACAAACTTGTAGTCCCAAACTTTAGATTGGCCAAAACAAGTAATTCATTCTTGGGAAATTGTATTAAATTTTTCAATAATATACCTCACAATGTTACCAAACTTCCTAATAATAAATTTAAGTCACATGTCAAAACTACACTGATGTCTAAGGGGTATTATAAAATTCAAGACTATCTTGATGACAAGAATGTATGGTCAGTCCAGCCTGCACTAAACTGATGTACCTACCTGTTTATTTTGATTTATATTTTTTGTGTGGCAGCTAGTGGTGACTGAGTTTGTTCCGGCGTTTCTTCTCAGCACTTGCCAGATTGTCTGTGTCTTGTCTCGAAGCGCTAGTAGGGCCCAAAAAATAAGGAGACATGTTCTGGCCCCCTAGAGGCCTATAATGTTGTTATTGACGTTCATAAGTGGCAATTTTGTCCTGAATTGAATAAATGATTTTTGATTTTTGATTTTGACTTTGATATGTTATCAACAGTGATCGGAGTAGGTACATTGATTTGGGATCAATGATCACAAACGTTGATGTTAATATGGACAGAATTAAGGACAAGGACAAAAAGCTTACATGTAAGATACTTTTAAACGTAAGTTTTCTTGGACTCACTGTACCGTACCGTACTAAGCGAGTAGTAACATCTAAAAGCTTCTAAGCGGAAACCCGTAGGAATCTGTTCCGGTATGCGGTTCTTTGAAGGGGGAGACATTAATCTCTAGCTGTTCACTGCCGTTCTAAGAAATGGAATACAAGAAAAGGATTTAATGCAACGTAAAAAGTGAGCTTTAAAAAAATGAAAATATCGCACACTTAGATATGGGAATCGAAATAATACAAAATCGAGTTATGCCATTATCGGAATCTGCGTCGAATCAACTTAAACTTCAAAGACAGCCGTGTACTTGGGATGTACTTCTATCTACTTAAGCCCCGTTTGTCAGAAAAATATTTTAAAAATATGCTAAGAATTATCAAAACCTACACATCATTCTGGGCATAGCATTTGTTTCTAGTACTTATACTTCAGGAGAAAAAATATATTGAAATCATTGAAAAAACAAGCAAAAAAGATGCTAATTCTCCATCTTCTTGTAAACCGCTTTACCGATTTAATTCGTTTATACGTCGATTGATAGACCAACATAATAGCAACAAACTCAGCATAGGATTTTTATTCCAACAATGGCGTCCATGCGAAAAGTATAATTTTTCTCAATTTTCGCAACCTAAAGATGCAGCGACTCTCGTAACAGTCACGTTTCATTGCGCGCTGGTATGAACCGTATTTCAATAAGTTTTCGTGCTATATTCGTACTAACATTCGTCAAGTCGCTTATTTAGGGGCACTACTCGCCCTAATAAATGATGTCATACTACATTAACTTTAAAGATACAGAAGTATAATTTATTTTAAGTTAAAAGTAATTATCTATTTATCTATGCGGGCCGCTTTCAACCGGCCAATCTGGAAGTCATTGGGGGAGGCCTATGTTCAGCAGTGGACGTCCTATGGCTGAAATGATGATGATGATGATGATCTATTTATTTTAAGTTATACCATCGAGTGTAATGAGTTGTGCTTTAACTAGGTGTGCGAAATATAAGAACTTTAGGTTTTTAAACTTATATTTTTTTGTTAAAATAACTATACAATTCAATACCTGTGAGTGTGTTACGCTGTAAAATGTATAATTCTCTGGACTGTCAACCCGTTCAGCGACTTTGGTTAGTATTATACTTATGAAAGTACAAATCTAACACTACATTTCAGTTGGTATTATAAAGCTTCGTATTCAAGAATGTTTGTACTATTTCTGCAATAATATTAAGCTAACCAAAAATAATAGTAAGATGCCGACCATTTTATCTATTTTTTATTAATATTATTATTTTAGCTGTTGCTAATCGTAACTTCGTTCGTGATCAAATTTGAAACATTTCCCCGCGTATAAACAAGCACAAAAACTCACAAAAGTTTCGTCGCAATCGGATGATTGCGCGTCTCTAGAGAAGGACAAACAAACAACCAAACAGACATTAGTTTTTATACATATAGATTTATAGTATGTAGGTGTAAGTTATTATTATTTGTATTTCTCCAACTGGAAGTCTCAGCACGAAGGCAGTCCTTTTGGAAGGCGTTCGTGGGGATACATATCCAACACGTAAAGGCCCCTTTGAGATACGTTAATGAGTTGGGATATGTACACCTACCTAGCGGATACTATCTTAGCGTACTATTCAGGAGATTCAGAGAAAGACAGCACCCGCTAGGTGCAAGAACTATAATTGTATATCGTTGACTTTGCAGATAATTTATTTGCACCAAAAATAGTTTTTTTCGAAAATGTGTATTATTACTTAGATCCATTTTTATTTTACGCTTCCGTTGATTAAATTTTAAATATTAAAAAATTGAAATTCAATTTTTAAATTTGCATATTGTGTCGATTGGAATAAGGTCCAAGTTTAATTGTCAAAATTGCTGGGTATTAAGTTATAAACTACTTTTACTCTTTATTAATGTGGTAAAAGTATTAAAATGTGGTAAGAGCAAGCTGCGCCTGCTGCGAGATGTATTGTCACAGCAATGACACTTTGTTTCTCTGCCAAAAGCTTGCCCCAAGCTATTATACAATTAAGAATGACAAAACCGCAAATTAAACGGATCCCAGTTTTGGCACTTGGTCACAAAATAATTCGCAGTAGAGACAAGGTCGAGCTAAATTATTGCTAAAATATTTTATGCGTGACTAACATTAAACCAATATTATGTTTTTCGTTTAATTATTTGCATACTTACAATACCAGCTGCCTCAATAAATAAGTTTCTACATAAATGACATTCTTAGTAGAAGAGAGTATGAGCTATTAGCCCACAAGGTTTTAATCATGAAGGGCGTCCACTGCTGAACGTAGGCCTCCCCCAACCCAATGACTTCCAGATTGGCCGATCGCAAGCGGACTGCATCCATCGACTTCCTGCAACTTACCAGGTACCTTGTGGGTGGACGTCCTACGCTGCGGTTGCCTATTCGTGGCCTCCATTTCAAAATCTTTCTGCCCCCTCGGCCGTCAGTTCTACGTGCTATGTGCCCCGCCCCAATTATTATTTAGTTATATAGATAAGAGCTCCTATCACCTCTGTGATGCTTATTATATTTCTAAGTATCCTTATTCATTTTTGACAGACAGATAAACGCACCTACACGATTACTGTTGTCAAAGTTAGAAAAAAACATCTTAACCAAATAAAATAAACATTCTTAAGTAAACAAACTCATGGCAATCGCTCGCTTTGGAGGCACTTAGGTACAACATACTTACCTACTTCAAAACAATATTTTTTACGAAATATTGCACGTTGAGAGTTACACAAATGGATTTTGCCATTGGGTTTTGAACAATATTCAAATTAACTATGGAACTGGTTACACAGTGAAGCATAAAAGCTTTTTTAATTTTTAATTCCCTTTACAAATATTTCAAAGGGTAAATGGAATAGCGAATATTTTGCGCTTAAAACAGAACATGAACTGTTTGAAATTTTTTTTGCTGCTCTGATAAACTCTAAACTCTGAGAAACTCATTTCAGTGTGTGTTGAAGTCATGGTTGAAGTTTTATTTTTGACAATTATTTATGCACTGTGTTCACTTTTGTCAATATGCAGGGTTATTTGTAAAACATCATCAGCCTCCTAGGGGCTGATTATGGTGCTTAAATACAACTGTGCAACTTTTTCTATGGGACCAGCATTAAAATCGCAATAAAAAAATCACTTCCCCATACTAAGCCGCCACCATCTCACATCAGTTTGTATGGAGAAGTTGTTTTTTTTTGTTAGATTTCAATGTTGGGGGTGCATCCCGCCGTGGAGCCCTAAATAAATACTAGTGATTTAGGTAGTATGGATTACATAATTATGTCATCAATATTTTGCGCTTAATGTAGTATAGGTGTTCGAAAAAGTGTCAAGCGTAAGTTCAGATATAAGTGAATCGCTAGGGGTAACTGAACCACCTCCTATTTAGGATCTGCGTTTATTTTGTTTTCGAGTTCAAGCTTAAATTGCCACATCCATGAATTATTGAAATACAAACATTTTTTGTCCCAAAATACGATAGTAGTGTACAACGTCATACCGAAAAAAGACGTATCTGACACTTTTTTTACAAATTCAGTTACATTCATATTCGGAATCAGTGAAAAAAACTAATCCCAATCAGTAAGTATATTTCTTGATTTTTTTTAATGTCAGATACGTCTTTTCTCCTTATGACGGCAGTGTATGCCTACAGTCAGAAAAACAATTGCGGGTCGATGCGATACCATTGCGCTCCAAAAAAGTAGAATACTTAAGTAAGTAAAAATAATAAAGCAGATGATGATACGGATACTTATGGTGCTTTATCTCTTTCTATTGTCACTATTTTGTGGGACAACCTGTATAATAATACTAAGTACTAAATACTAAATACTTAGCTGCAGTTGTGTCACACATCTCATATATTTTTTTGTAAAAACAAACAACAAAATTTTAAGTGTTTTACGTTCCAAATTGGGAACACGCAAATTCCGAGACTGCTCTATGAATACTCTCCCTAAATCAAACAAATTAATGTTAACAGCTAGTCAGTCGTACCGACAATTGATGGCCCTCTTCATTTCGTGTCAAACGCATACACGTTCGATCAGGATGGAAATTGAAATGAAACGTTACACTTAATTGAGCCTACCTACTTATGCATGAAAACGTAGATTTAACGGCGCAATCGTAGCTGCCAATAACAGATTATTATTGTACAGTTCTCAGTTATTCACGGTACAACAAACGAACAACCTTCACATGAATAAACGTATATTGATTGTAGCAGAATAGGCTAGTTTCCTGGGTCAAAAAAAGATTACTCTATTTAGTCCGTCAGTTAGATTATCAAAAAATATGGGACCCATATTTTGTCTTGTCAATCAAACAAAAAATTACGAAGATAAAGCGCATCAAAGTGAGCACGTGACGTCACGCCTTGCTAAAAAGCGTCGCAAGGCGTGACGTTACGCGAAACTTTAACGGGCTATATCTTTATCTTTTTTTTTTTTAGAGTAACTAGTTCTTTTTTATTAAGTATAAATTACGACACACACAACTTATAATATATACTTTATAAAAAAAAAATCATCATTTTTTGTTTGATTGAGAAAAGAAAAAATACGTGTCCAACATTTTCTGTTAATCAAACTGACGGACTAATTAGATTTTATAAGGAAACTAGCCCATTGATGTAATTATTTTTAAAATCTCTTATATTTTATGTTGAAAGCAACTTTGAAGTTTAAATAGAGCTTTTAATCACTAACATTTAAAAAATTTAAAAAAAGATGGCAGAAGAAACTTTCTTTTATATTTTTGGCAAAAACATGAATGGGGAAGCACACTGTCAAATAGTTCATTGTAGAGGGCGCCAAATGTTTGTTACAGAGTAGCTGTCAATTTCCATACAAATTGTGCAAATTATTACGATTATTTAATTTTATTGTAAAATGGGTCGATGTGTGGCTTTTGGATGTGAAGAAGTAGGTTCACATAAATTTCCTCCTAATCCCAAGCTAAGAAAGAAATGGGAAAGAGCTTTGCGAAGAGTAAATTTTAAAGCAGAACATTTTAAAGAAACTGATTTCGAAACTTTTTCTAAGGAAACAAGTACTTAAGTTTAATAATATACTTATGTGTTAAGAAGCATAATATCCAATACTTAATTGTAACATTTTTAAAGTTTTTAAGCACTTAACACATGTTATACTTGTTCTTCCAGGTTTTCCACTTCAGCGTAAATCAGCGTAAAAATTGAAGTTTCTGTCATATGCCTCCAATCTAAAATAGAAATAAAACTTTAAAATCAAATTACTGTGAGGTTATGTTTGTTTTATGATAACTTGTTAGTTCGTCTCTATGGTCCAAAAAACACTAAATATTACACTAGTTTTCAGTGCTAAAGTATTTTATTTACCACAATAAATACATTAAGTCCTTAGGAATCGTGAAATGGCTTGCAAAATGAATAGCAAAACTTACCTTTCTACCAGCTCCGCTTTCTTTCCTTGACGAGAGGCACCCCTTTTTTTTAATTCTTCCTTTAGTTCTGCGATTCGCCAGGTAGAATACATGTTGTAAAACTTCGTTTGCACTATTTATAAGAAACAGGGCCAAAAAAACGCAAGAAAAACAAGAACGACTTACGTACGGAATTTTTGACATGTAACAAACACACAGCGCCCTCTGCGTAAAAGTTTTGAGTTTTCTTCCCCATTGTTAGGGCCGCAAGGATAATAATTTAATTTCTGGCCCTTCATTAATGAGTTTCACAGGTAACGGTTAGGTACTAACGATTCAATTGTTTATGGGTGCGCGATAATTACCAAGATTTGTCAGTTAAATTAATTTCTTGGATAGCTGTTCTAGTTAGTTCTTGGATATCTTTGTTAAACATAGTTTGTGGCAACTTCAAAATTTCAGGAACTTCTTAGTATTAAATTTTTTTGAGAAAGATGTTAGAATGAAACTAAGTTTATCATGCGTTTTTACAACTTCGGTATTACAGATTTCGCGATTTTATTAAAATATGTACTCGTAATTGGACATATACATATACCTCTATACAACTACGACACACACATTGAAAAAAACTCATTTACTTTGTTGAACACTACTCTGATGAATTGATGATAGAAAACCTTAAGCTTATTTTTTTTAAGGAAAGTATTTTATTCAATAAAAATTTAAATTCTAATAACACAAAAATAAACTAACCTAAAACTAAAAACGACCTACTCAAAAATAACATAAAAACAACAATATAACATTTATGTAAAAAAATATAATTTAAAAAAAATGGGTAAACTTTACGTAATGGACAGCAAGAAAAAATCACAATCAATTCTACTTTTATCCAACTGAACCTTTTTTCATTTTTATTGGCAGGTATATGAAAGTTGATACCCTTCCTTTGGCACGGTAATAAATCACTTTCACCTTACAATTGGCACAGGTGAGCAGCGCATGACGCAGATAATGACGCGTTTTGGGTCAAACTAACATATGGTGGCTTAGCCGGCACGTAAGGGGGTTGTAATGTATACCTTTGGAATCCTTAGGAAACAACCTATTTTATTATGTATTAAATTATGCAATTCTAGTTAACTACGCGATTTATTAGCGACATGAATGCGGCTGACCTTAAATTTCCCCGATTTTTGCAAAAAAAGGTAATTATCTACCAAATAAACAATATTCTATCGAGAGATTGCCTTTCATTTATTTCATTATTCATCAATACGAATTTACAATGGATTTTAAGCACAAACAAACAAAAAGTCAACTCCATAAAAATTTTGCTAAATAATGGCTTTTTTGGCAAAAGTCTATTGCAGACCACCCGCCAACACGGGAAAATAAATTTTTGCAAAAAATTAAGTTGGCCAATTAGCCTCAAAAAAACGACTGAATTACAAAGAATGATTCATAATATTGTTATTCTTGAAATAATAATGTAAGAAAAGTAAATAATTAATACATAATTAAGGTAAATGAAAATACCGCTGCAAAATCACCCTAAAATCGGTAGGTACCTCGAACAAATGGTGTGTAGAACAAAACTCATTTATTTTTCCTAAAAAGTAAATATGTATTCATAAAGCTTATCAAATTTACTTTAGATTTATCATAAAATAAAGGATAAGGATTAAACTTTGATATTCTAAAAATGACCAATAAAATCATACATTTTTGTTGTCAAGTGCCGTCGCGCTAAATATTTTGATATTGTAAGTAATTATGGCTTATTAAAACAAATCTATTAAATTAATTACGTTGCTGACTCTATAAATAGATTTATCAAAGCTTTATTTGATATGAATTTATCGAATTAATATTGAAACTAACCAAAAATCTCGAGCAATGGCGGCCGCCAAAATATTTGTTTACATTTTATAAAATTTACCTTGAAATATCATTCCATTATGCAAACTAATGCTGCAAATCCATCTTAACACACTCACTTTATCGATTTAAGCACTATTCTCATGTATTTTCACTTAAACATTGATCAAACAAAATTATATAACAACACGCACCCAAACACGCAATGTCAGAATCATATGGTGAACTTTGCACGCACAGATTAAACAGACCTTACGCGCAGAGATCATAGAAACCCTTTCACTCTATTGACAGTACTCTGAACTTTTTTTTGGTATGCGATACACTGTTGAGACTCCCGTCTGTCACCGTCCTATGATTTTTTGAACGCGACTCGACGTAAGCGCATGACGTCAGTGGTGTTCTGCAGGTTAGTGCCACAAGCGAACCTTTTTGACATTGCGAGAAGAACACCAGATGCCACCTCACGAGTTAAGTAGGGGTTTATCTTGCCTTATATCGTTAATTTACATACTTATTATCATGTATCATCTATTATACTATGTGTGCAACTATCCATATCGTTGGAGTTTACTACCCCACTTTATCTTTATTCATATTTTATTATAGCTTTCTCCTTGGCGTCAGCATATCTATTAATTTCGAGCACGTTTTCACACCTCCATAACTTTGATGAAAAGCCTTCGTTCCTAGATCGAAGCTAAGAATAATGCTGAACTAAACAGGGTTATCCTTGGATGTACGTGTATAGTGCTTAAAGGGATAATCGCCGGTTGGTGTCACATTAAATTGTAGTGTAATGTAGTCTTAAGGGCCTCTGTACGCCTTCCAAAAGTCCGGGAAGAATGAAGATGTTCTTATGTTAGTCGTCTTCCAATCTCGTGTGGAAGACGACTAACATAGAACATCTTTATTAAAATAATTGAATTATATATCATTATGTAAAGCTGGCCCTCCGACTTCACGTCACTCAGCGAGCTATGGAAAGGACGACGTTTGGGATCTCGTTAAGGGATAAAATCCGACAGAAGACCAAAGTAATGGACATAATCGAAAAATGTACCACGCTAAAGTGGCAGTGGGCCGGCCACATCTTATAAATATAAAAAAATTGGACAACATCACATACATTGCTATGATCCAAAGAAAGTAGATAAAGCACTTGTGCTATAGAAATCAGCCGCACTAGCATGAGCACCAAAAGACGATATGATAAAGCGATATACCGACACCAACTCTAAAAATTACATATACAGCCAATATACAGCCGCCGTGTTGAATTTTTATCAAAACAGCGATCATAACATGTGACTTCACCGACACGGCGGCGGCTTTATCTATCATATAGCTGTCCCGGCGAACTTCGTACCGCCCCTTCATAATTTTTAAAATGATTAAATTACTAAAATGGCTATTAAAAAATAGGGGTTGGTGATAAAAGGGTAAAAATTTAGGGTTGTATGTATTTTTTAATGCGACATAATAAAAAAAATTAAAAAATTAAAAAAATGTCTAAAAATTAAAGAAAAATGTTAAGGGTGGACAACCCTTATCACTAAGGGGTATGAAAAATAAATGTTGGCCGATTCTCAGACCTACTCAATATGCTCACAAAATTTCATGAGAATCGGTCAAGCCGTTTCGGAGGAGTACGGGAACGAACATTGTGACACGAGAATTTTATATATAAGATTTTTAGAGTTGGTGTCGGTATATCGCGTTATCATATCGTATCATGCTAGGGGGGACAACAAAGAAAAGTTTGTTTTCTGCATTGACTGGACTAAGAATAGACCCGGGTCCTTAGAGATGGCGAACGCGAAGTCCGGCGTACTTGCCTCTCGGCTACGGAGGTCGTCAATCGCAAATCTTTCGCAAAAATAATGAAAGGTGAAGTAACTAAAAGGGTTTTCAAGTGGGGACCCCGTCTCAGCAAACGTATTTTAGGATGCCCCTTAGCTGGATGGACCTAGGATCTCAAGAAGATGGCAGGTAGTGGCTGGATGAAAAAAGCGGGAGATCATGCACTTTGGCGCTATTTGGGGGAGGCCTATGTCCAGCATTGGACTGCTATAGGCTAACATGATGATTATCAAAAGTACAGCGACATTCTAACTAAGGCCTGCACAGGCCTGCGAAGCTATAGAATAGATATTCGTTATTCGTAGATAAACATTAATAAAATCAACAAAAATCATAAAATAACGCCTTGAATTGAAATGAGACACTTTTGAATTTTGCAAAGAAAATTGATACCCACTTTACCTCTACAACCACTTGAGACGTTCTTTGATATTAGAAAATAATAAGTATTTATGCGTGCATAGCAAATATCAATCATAAAAAGAAATTGCTCGCCAATTCTGTTGTATTTTAGTTTCCAAATATAAATCAGGGAGAACAGAAATTGGTTTAATTGCGAAGTTGATTACTTCGCTAACAGGCTGCTTTGTTGAACTTTGCCAGTTGCCATTTCGTGTACGGTAAACAATTTAGTTTCAGGGCCTATTTTGTACTGAACAAACAAAATTCCCAAGACGTTGGCAACGTATACAGGTGGTGCCGAAGAACGCTCTAACTACCAATAATATTTTAAATATTTATCTAGTAAAATTTAAAAAAAACAATATTTCTCGATATAACAGGGCTTTTTATATCTTCAAACAAGGAATTATTTATTTTATTGATGTCTTTTCTCAAAAACAAAAACTTTATCCAATTTTAATATTTGGAATGAAATTCTGTGTGATCAACTATTTAACTATTTTCGCATTGTTGGCTCTTGAAAAACAATTACTGTTTATGTTTAGTTTGGGTTTTGTGATACCGTCGTTGTTTCTGATTTCTACATAATACATGTGCTTTAGCTACTTACATAAGGATAAAATCAATTTATCAGATGTTGTCCAATACCTACTTATTTATTTAGCTTTTTAGTAAAAAAAAATACTAATCCAGCAATAGGACACACGTTAGTTAGACCGTTAGTCTGTAGTTGTAGTTACAATGTACTAGGCATACATTTCCATTAAAAGCTAAACTTCTATTGGTCAAACGATCCCTTTATTAGAGTTCAAGTTATGTAAATGTTGAACTTGACCTTTAGAGTTTGCTCAAAATCTTGATTTCAACAGAATTTAAATTTCAGTTTTGTGCTAAAATAGCTGAACTATAGCAATAACATGGACGTTACAGGTATAAGAAAATTAAAATCTTAAAAATTTTAAAGTTAAAACCAAGAGCTTCAAAAAGTATTTTAAAAATAATTTCAATATCTATGTTCCTACGAGCACTCCAAGTGCATTAAATAAACAGCAATGTTTACGACGACAAAGGTGAACTCTTTCTTTCCGAATTGGCGCCTCTGAAACCGGTTATTTCACTTTCCATGGCCGAGACCATTGACCAAACAGATATAACGAGCAAATCATCTCGCGAATGAGTCAGAACGATCAGTTTTTTGGATGCTTTCTCCCACACCTGCCCGAAAGGGGCACGGATCACGGATACGACCACTTTCCACTGAGGGAAATGGGACCAGAGTGTTTTGCATGGCCTTGATTCTGGCGGCAAGCGCTGCGCGCCCGTCCAACCAGTCTTTGTTGGACATCCGCACGAACCACACGTCTCGCGACCAGCCGAACAAAACACGCGCGCGAGTGACAACCCGAAGTGCTACAAGTGTTCAAAAGTGACGAGAAACGGCGAAAGTGTGTTGTTAACCATATCCAGGATAAACCAAGCAAATCTGGAGCGCAGCAACTTTATCAGGAGGTGTGTTTTTCATTTGTTTTTTTTATTATTTCGCGCGCTCGGTTTTTGTTTTATGAATGGACCCCGCGTCCATTGAGCGATTGGAAAATACTGTTTTATGTTCTCTCCGTGCTTTAAGGCAACACATTCCAAAGTTAAATGTTTTACAGCCAGACGTTTCTTTGCCCACGCAAAAATGTGAAAGTTGACGTCTACCTCGAGTAAGTAAGATACTGGACTGTTATCGTGATTTGGTCATGCTATGTTGATTTAATAATCACCTAATTTATTACTGTATGATTTGATTTATGGGCCAATTAGCGGCTCGTTTTCAGTTAGTGCGTTTTCGCGCGAACGCAATACGAGGTCGAATCGAAGTAGAATGGTACACAAAAGGGAAATGATAGTGAAATAATAAAGGTTTAGTTACCGCCGCGACATGCTATGCTTATTTCCTTCAATGTCGCGTTTGCATGCTAAAGTTAAATTACTTTACATTTAAAAGTTTTGCTTAGCATAAATCGTGTGCGATAAATCAAAGCCACTGGCACTAAAGTTCTAAAGAATTAAACACTTTTCTTATACGAAGATCGCTTAATTCGCTGCCCTAATTTGGGTAAAAGGTTAATCTTTCTGTTACCGAGTTAGGTGTTTTGTTTCAAAGTAATTAAGTAGAAGCAGATCCACTTTGATTGCTGCTCGGGCGGCCGAACCTTAGAATTACTTAGACCCAACTTTCGCAATAAAGGCTTGATGAAACTAATAATAAATAAGTACCGTTGTTATCCCCTTTCCACGAACACAGGGGAACATACTAGTTTAGACATACTTCAGAAGTTCAACCCTGAAACTTAATCCCTTAGGAGCTATTACATACCGAGACTTCTTGTAATTCATTTTTATCAATAACTTCGTTTATTATCAGGTTTCTATTGACTCTCGACTATTATGACGCTACAGTTTCAATATTAGCAAAATTAACTTTTCATTTGAGTTTACAAGAAAGTTTACATTGTTTACTTATTACGTGTATGTAAATAACTTTTTTAAAACAGACTAGGTTATAACTCAGACCTTGTAGAAGTAAAAAAAAAATACTCTATAAGCTTAGATAGAACACGTTTTTAACCTTTTCAATCTTCAAATACTTGGAACTGTAGTAACTGCTTATAACTATAGTTAATTGGTTAAATTAATTTATTGTGTCATTACCATATTTGACAAACGACAAATTAGATTTTACACTATTTATTAGGTTTCAAATTATTTTGATGGTCCTTCTTTTTTAATCTTTCGTTTGTCATTCCTGAACAATAGTCTTTACAGACTCCTGCCATGCTTATCTGTTAAGAGCCCAAACCTGACTTTGATGATGATGATGATGTGTCTATTTGTCTGGAATTCTAGATGTATCTAGCAGGCATAACCCGTGCTCTCCTACTTAATGATCAATGTTGAGGGTCGTAAAGTGTCACATACATTACATATTTTCTCTACTCAAGAACTATAGTAAAGTATTACTGTAGTACATTACAGATTTTCTCTATCCATAAACTAATCAGTAAATAATATACGGGTGAAAGTTTTGTTAAGTGAAAATTTTCAATACCATGCTCAACTCATATTATTTCAAATAACATTATTACTAATGAAGTCGATTCTGGATTTGCGAAAACAGATTGTGCCGTTTCAAATTTAAATAGAGCTGCAGCATTAAAACATTTTCGAACGTTCGTACGTAAAAAAAAAGAATAAATTCAAATTCAAAAGCTTTGACAACGAAAATAATTACAATTGCCAGGATTTATACACGGCTAGTTTTAGTTGTTCTTGATTTAACAAGCAAAGGTCTGTCACAAGTATGTGCATTTGAATTTATTCGGTTTATACACATAAAAGAACGAAACATTTTCATGGTAACTTTACTCCCTGTTGTGTATGTGAAAATGTATAGTTGTTCTTATTTCTTTGTGAAAAGTCTGAAATTGCGCTCTGCATCACCGTTTTTGTTTTGAATTAGCATACAACATACACATTTAATATTGGTAAGATTAATAAATCTAGTACAAGTGTTCTTGCACTTAAAAGAAGATGGCTTTCTTGTAATTGTTACATAATAAAGCTTTTCATTTTCAATTTTCAATTTTCAAATATAAACTTTGGTATTCATATAACCATGCAACTGTTAAGACTTACACGTTTACTCGTATAGTATACCTTGTTTGATCTTGTGCTGACAAGGCTGATCACAGCAAGGACATAATATTATGTACAACATCAATATTCACCTGTGTATCACAAATAAATGATTTGATTTGATTTGTTTAAAATAAAAAAGTTTTTTTTTAAATAACCTGATAAAGCCGAGAATTTTTATTTATTAACCAAGATTTATTGGGCATTATAAAACTTCATCACTTAAATGTAGGTTTTATCCTGCTTTGAATTCAGATTTAAAGCAACAGAGCAACTTTGAATACAACTGACCTGAGGAATGAGGGTAGAATGCTTTGTGTCTAGAATCTTTTACCGACAGTACTTGCATATTTCAGTAAAAGTAAAAAGTGCAGCCAGACGAAGTTAAATGTATCCTATAGTTATCGTTATAATTATTTTAGAGTTGACCTTTTAGGGTACTGTAGTAAAACAAGTAACACTTATATTTTCGTCAAGTCCGTCTGTAAATTTTCAGACATGGCATCTCAAAGAATGCACCCAGGTGTTCTCTCATTTTCACGCAAAGAAAGCTCAAGCGCGCGACCTGAAAGCTTGGCCCGAACAATGGCTTTGTTGACTTTGTTTTTCAGGCCTTAGCTAAAAAAACTTGTCAAGAGCCAACAAAATGTACGCTAGAGAGATCCGTATAGTGGAAATGTTTATGCAACTGTATTTAGTGTGGGTTTTCACAAGCACTCCTTCGGAAGGCACGTTAAAAGTCGGTCCCGGCTAATATCGCTTGACATTAGCAGTTAAGCCTACTCAGATGCCTTGATTACATCTGACGGTAAGGTTAGTCACATACACTCATCAGTGGACTGTTCAGTAGAGTATGACCAAACCCAAATCATCTCATAATTAAAGTAAGGCCCTGCAGTTCGAGTAAATATGACTAAGCTAAAGTTACTTAACTTTAACATACTTAATTTTAATTGTTGTATCACCCACGAACCCATCGTAAATCTATGAATATTTAATACTGCCAATTTCTACTGATTTAGCTGATAACCTCCGTAGCCGTAACGAAAAGGTGAAATAAAACTTTAAGGGGTATTACGGCTAAATTACATCAACTTTTTCTACGGGACCAACATCAAAATAAAAAAAAAAAAAATTACGTTTCCATATAATCTGATGCCAGCTGGTCGCGTTTTAGTATGGGAAAGTGTTTTTTTTTTTGCGATTTCGATGTTGGTCCCATAGAAAAAGTTGATGTAATTTAGCCGTAGAATAACCCCTTAAAGTTTTATTTCACCTTTTCGTTACATCCTGTATTTCTAAGCGTAAAACGTAATACTAGTAGAATATCATAAGATGTGTACCCAGCAGTGGGTAACTGGGCTGATCAGATAGAAAGTATGTATTTATTTGGAAGTCTTGGTTTATAAATTTTACCAAAGAACCCCACAGAGCAGCTCTTGTATCTGTTTGAGACGTTAAAAGGGTGTCACAATGGTGTTACCTACTCACCTTGGTTTCTCCTAGGGGCCTATTTCAAGTGGTACTCGACTTTTGACATGCATGTAATCTAAATTAACGTACTGGACTTTGTTGAAAAGTGATTTACTTTTTAATTGGTTTTGTTTTTTTTCATTGACATATGTTTATACAAGTTAAATCGATTTTGTACATAAGCCTTTGTCAAAATTAAATTTACGACGCGGATATCAAAGATGACAATTGCATTCGGGATGGAAGGAAAAAATGCACGGATTCCTATATCACTAGAGTTCAAACTTTCTACTCGTCTGTAATTAGTTGGGAAAAAAGGTTAATATTATGCAATTATCGGTGTGTAGGTACATTACATATACTAAATTCTACAGCAACCGTCATTATAACCATGTGGCATGGTGCCAGTATAGCCTCGGTCGTGGCTGGAATGTTTGGCACTTTCATGGGAGAATGACGTAAAACTCTTTCTAAGACGCCATAACTAGTTAAATAGATTTAAAATCGCAATCATTTTAACTTGACTCGTGTTCGCATAAAATTCAACAAAAGGTTAGGAAATGTTAACAGTTTTATTTTCTAGAATAAAATATATTGTGTTCGGAAATGATCTAACCTAAACTCAGCCTCAACATGCATACTCATCAGTGGCTAATGGCTTTTTAATGAAATTAGGCCTTGAGCGTTGAGCAACATGTTGATTGATTTATAACGAAATTACTCCTTGAAGAGCTCAGCACGCAGTTGTTTCGAGAGATAATAAACGGTGTAAAGTAATAAAATTTCGAGCGAATTTGATAATTGGGTCTCCAGGGTGAAAAGTGCTTTAAAATTTCTTTTGTATCGGATTACGGATAGGGATCTGCATTTAGCTTAAGTACTCTCATCATTATAATAAAGATAGAGTAGGTAGATAGACTTCCACACTGTTTTCTTGGCGTGGATTAGAGCCTACACACATTGCGACTTTTAGCTTTCGCGATCAGCGATTGTGCGACTTGCGACATGGCGTTTTGGCAAATCGCCGCTATCATCTGATCGATCCGCTGATCGATTACAAGCATCTGCGGAGGCGACTGCGTCGCGTGTTCGCGACTTTTTGATTGAGATTAAGCTTCAGTAGCAGTTTTAATTTTCTATCGTTGATGCTAAATAATGGTTTCCAGACAACCTTTCATCGATTCTTCGACAGACGTGCGGCAGATGATGCCCACTGCCACTTTAGCTTGCCACTGGACTATGTCCATTTCTTTGGTCTGCACCAAATGGCCACTCCTCAAAAAATTGACGCCCCCAGCTCGATGGGTCGGTCCATCGAGCTGGGGGGAGGCCTTGGATAATAGCCGGCAGTGGTTGGACGAAAAATGCGAGAGATCGTGCTTTTCCTCTATACTTACGTCCAGCAGTGGACTGCAATAGGCTTACATGATGATGATGATGCTAAAAGTCGCAAGATATGTGTGTGCCTACGTACAAGACGCTAAATCGCTTTTTGACATGCGATCAAAATAATTTAGCCCGTGCATACTTCATCATATCCGCCATCCCGGAGACGACGACAGATTAAATGCTGAAGTACGGGTACTACCTAATTAATCGCTTAGTGTGACAACGAAGGTTCAAATGTTAACCTGCTGGGTCTACTTGTACCTCTATTACGCATATTAGGCTATTTCATGAAAGTTAATGTCTACTACATAGATGGGCATGCAAATGTGTCTACAGATTTTTGTTAGGGAAGTCAAAATCGGAGTAAAGACGCAAGTTGCTATCGGATAATGAGAAACCTTTACCTACTGTCGTAAAAATAGTAGAAGTTTTATGTTATGCAAAGTTCCATTTCCTTAGAGGGGGTGAATCTGCTACTCAAATACAACAACTTAGAGAAACATTGGAATCATCAATAAAAACATTAGGTTGTATGGAATAGCAAGTTGTAGGTAGCAATAGAATCACCCCCTCAAATGAAGTTAACTAATAAATAATACCTAATACATATTGTTTATGGTACTAAGAAAAAATTCTAGAAATATACGAAAAGTGTGTCAAGTCAAAACCAATTATATTAATACGCCATTGCTCACACAGGCCTTCATCATTAAATGACGTCTCTACATGTTTACGGCATCATCACATCTAAATGCGGGTTGATCATAAATGCTTTGGAAAATACCAATATTATGTTCAAACCGTTTACATACAGGAAATATAGAATTTCATTTAGAAATATACTTATTCAGAAACGTTAAAGATATACTAACAAAACAATACAAAAGGAATATTAAGGAAAAGGGGAAGGAAAATACTTTAAAATACCAACCGCATTTCGCCCGACCCGGGAATAAAATCAAGGACTCAAGAATCTGAAGCTTAAGCCATCGTGGCATTAAATGAGCTTTTAATAAATTAAATGTTACAGAAATAAAGGCTTTCGCACATTGTCTTCTAAAGACTTATTACACCAGGTGTTATTAAAATAACGCAAAACCTTTTAGAGACAGATTTGACCGATCGCAAAAAAAACATTCATAAACCGCGAATAGGTACCAACAGCTGTCATCAGTTTATATGGAGAGTTTTTTTTTTAGATTTAGTTGTTGGTTCATAAAAAAAGTTGTTGTTTTTGAGCCATAAAATTAACCTCCAGGAGGTTTCATATTTTAATTAAATTCCAATGCGTTATCACACTTTGTAGACCCTACTACTATAACTAATATAACTCCTAGCTAGTAGGCTATAATCGTTTCCCACTTCATCAATCATTCGCCTAATATTCACGGCTAACAATAGCGCTTTGATAATGGCGCTCCTATAAGGAAAGCGACCCATCAATGGGGCATTAAAATCTCCATAATTACAATCTTAAAATGAATTCGCTGTACTTAACCAATAACAATGTTCTATGAACTTTAGTAAGACTAACAGCCGATGGGAAGCGAAACGACAGATTCAATTTTGAACTTTAATATGTAGGGGGTAAGTGCGTGTGAAATGTGAGTAAACATACATGGAATGAATGTAACAATAGCATACCAAGTTCCATTGTTGGCTGCATATGGCCGCGTGGTTGTTTGTAAGTTGAAACCACAGTATAGAATATATAGAAGTTTCATTACTGCATAGATAACAAAATCTAAGGTAACAACAAACAAAAAACAAAATCTCGTATGTTCACTTGTTCTCCTTTTTGAGTTAGCGATAGTTCATTCTTATTCACTCATTCATGGTCTTTATGTGTCTACTAAATGCGTAGTACATGTTAGAAGGTGGCCCATGGTTTCGGAAGTATACTCGCCATTGCAAATGCCTTACAGCCTTGCTGTTTAGCCCACGTACATAGGCTACTTTAACAGCAGCTACCTGATTAGTTACCAATTAGTTACCATGTACAGGGTCTGTCAGGTTGGCCACAAAAGTTCTTTCAACACTCTTGGGCTCACTGCACTGGCAGCATTTACAGCAATGAGGGCGCGCCTGTTTACTGCACACATCCTTCTTTCCTAGAACGCATGTAAGTAGTGAGTGTATGTTTCAGATATGAAGCCCTGTCAGATCTTTTCCTTGGGGCGTCGCCGTAGGACACCATATTGGTTTGATAAGATGTTAGGCGACATAATGGGGTTCATTCATGCAGAGGTGCCGCGACTGACCCTGCGGTGTGCTGTTTCCATATTTGTCCACAGTGAAACTTCTGTATATATTTCTAATGTTGAAACTTTGCCAGCAATGCACACCAACTAATCGTGTTTCTCAAGCGAATATTAGGAGAGTGAGGTTACTTTAATGCTTATAGATGTGCTTTGCGGTTCGGGTATTAGAGTTCTTGGAAGACAATTCTCTTGGAGAATTACTGAAAATGCCCTTCTTGCGGCGGACCCTATGAGGAAAATAAGATGGTAATTGTATTTGACGGTAATCTTTTTATGTAATATTTCGTACGTAATAAAGTATGTTTCGATAGTAATATAATATAAGAGGAAAGAATAAAAGAATCTGGTAAATGAAAAACTACTGTTATTTCTTTAGAAGAATAAAGAATCCCTAGAACCATCTCTGATTACTCGTGCAATACGTCCCCGTCTTTATAGTCATTCATTTATTTTAATTAACACTACAAAATAGACCTAAAATAAAAACTGTATTGCTATGAGACGTGACAGAGGCTTTGCTTAATTGATAGTATATAAAGTTGTAGTAAATATTAATCTCAGATTTTGACAAATAACATTTTGCAGTACCAAAATTAAAATTCTTGATTCCCAAGATTAGTAATGACGAGACCGCCACTTTGCAAGCAACAACATTAAGAAACAGTCGAACTTGATGGAAGTCGAGGTAAAAAACAGTATATCGCGTGGCAAGAACGCATTAGCGTCGATGCATTTCGATGATTCAGACCGGTGGGTCTACTCTAAAACTATGTCAACATATCGGCTGTCTCCATCTCTTTCATTCATGCCAGCTTCATAGAATGAGAGAGAGTCGAATAGAGTCAACTGTGCATATCGATATCGTTTTGCGAAGTAGAACCTTTGGCTAATTCTATACCTATGTTAAATTTGCTTGAACATAAAAATGACTAAACGATGTGAAATTATTATAATGATTTCAGCTTTGGGCTGTTTAGTCAGCTCTTAGTATTTGAATTATTACTTAGTACCTATGGTTAGATGAATCATTAATACAGACACATTAATAATTGAGAAACCCCTTTCATCTCGTTAATTCAACACACCATAGAAATTTGATTCAAAGTTTCGTATACCTCTCTCTCTCTGTCTCTCTCTAATTTTAACATTTTTAAATGTCGCTGAATGCCCTTGCAATACAAGTTTATCAAGCATCATTAAGAACACAGAATGTTCTGTATACTGTATTTTATAACATTGTCTTCAACAACTTGAGAATAACCTTTTGTTCCAATTTTCTTACCTTTCACCATTACATTTATACATATACACAATTATAATCACGTAGTAGGTAAATCAATTTCTAACGTCATAATTGACTTCACAAGTAATTTGCGTTATTTCACTCATTAAATCACATTATAACTGACCATTTTCATAAACGAATGCTAAAAAACTCAAACAAAACCAACAGAGTAGGAATAATTAATTAATGTCTGATTCGGCTGAATAATGGCGGTTGAGATAAGCTTACGATAAACCTTAACAAGGGATTTGATTTACGGCAGTTATGCCAAGCACCTATTTCTAGTAACTGCCTATTGTGTAGTTAGCAAAGCTTGCTTAACTCAGTATTATAGCTAAATACTCCATACTTACTGGATTACCTTAAAACCCTACCTTTTGTGAGGTGTAGCGTTATACTTTGTGGGGTTACCATATAAAGGCATGCAAACTAGATGTTTGTTAAGTTTTCACAAATAAGTAATCAATAAAAATCCAAAATGATCTTTAGATTTCGCCGTATTACTTACAAAGAAAAGAAGATAGGTACATTCTAATTAGTACAACTTAAAACTATACAGAGGAGTCATCTTTGCCTGAACTAGGTAGAACCTGTGCTTTATTGCACATACATCATTATCTACCAGTCAACTTGATTCAATAGGCTAGTGTACTGGGTCAAAAAAAGATTATTCTAATTAGTCCATTAGTTAGATTATCAAAAAATATTGGACCCCTATCAAATCTTTTGTCAATCAAACAAAAAATGACGAAGATAAAGCGCATCAAAGTGAGCACGTGACGTCGTTCCTTGCTAAAAAGTGTTACAAGGCGTGATGTTACGCGGAACTTTAACGGGCTATATCTTCATAATTTTTTGTTTGATTGAGAAATGAAAAAATACGTGTCCAATATTTTCTGTTAATCCAACTGACGGACTATTTAGATGTTTTTAGAAAATTTGCCCATTCTTCCCCGCCTCTTTCCCGATGTCCCTTTCATCGCATTATCGCATCTGAGATCTCATTATCATCTTCTGCCTTTCAAAGTCCTACCTACCTTTAGGCCTACCGAAGCGTAGCGTGTCATCTCTGTTCTGTGGGCCTACCTATTGAATGCCACAGTCACAGAATACCTAATAGTACTACAGTACTACAGTGCGCGATCTGGGGTATGTCAACTGGTATTTTATGCTCAACAACACCTTACAAAAACTTACTGTAGCGCAATTTTGTTGCGTGCTTCGACGACATTAGGTAACGCAGTCGCATTCGCCGCTAGTATTAACGCTGCCGGTCGCTTGTTCCCACTTTGTCACAGAATTATATTGCTAGAATTTATGTTGTTGCCAGCACGGAATGGAGTTTGTTTATTGAAATATATTCGTATGTTTTAAATTAATACGAGGTTTCAAGGCCAATGTTCCAATTGAAGGCTTTTATGGCATGCATTCGTGTTTTACATGAGAGAACACGATGGTACAGTTTTAGTTTATGCAAATTATTACTTTCTGCAGCATTTTATGTTCAAAAGTTGACGATAGTCGTTTTATTTTCGCGAATGATCTATTAATAGATCTAGTCTTCAGTGACAGCCGTGTTTGTTATGAGAATTTAAAACGTCCAATTAGTTTTAAAATCCAAAAATCCCAACTGCGCGCTTTATTTTTCTTTAGCCTGAGTGTTTCGATCGTTCGTACGTGCTAAATAAATTAAAATAACGTATTATGACCATCACAAACTAATTAAACTTTTACGAATTAAGAACAGCTGGAAAATTAACATGTTTTATTTTAATCTTTAATTTATTGTAGTTGTCTTATTCTCGTATTAACCACAGTTAGTTTTTGTTGTTTCCAAATCATTTCCAAGTGTTACATAAATAGAAAGAAAGTTGCTATTAATTAATTATTTAATGTTTCTATGTTGGTTGTATTATTAATTAAATTGGACATCATTGTAATTTTTTTCGGAATGTTTTTTTATTCTGGCCGTGATTTAATTTTGTATTTTTAAACAAGCTATTGTCATGTCAATAATAATTTCTTTCAACGACATTTGCATGCTCGTTTAAGTAGCCTAACGTGTGAGTTTGATGCAAATATATACAGGTTGTCCCATAAAAGGCATGCCAAACGAAAACTGTAGATAGAGCATAAAAAGCTTTATCTCCTGTCCAAAAATAGTCATAATTATAGTCGCACCGTTTTTGGGCAAATAGAGATTTTCTAAAAAAAATTGCTAAGGAAATCTACTCAAAATCGCAATTCACGCAAAAATGGTGCGACGTTTACAAAGTCTAATTTCGGACAGGAGATAGAGCCTTTCTTGCTCTATCTACGGTTTTCGTTTGGCACGCTCTTTACGGTATATACATAAATTTGAACTTAAATTTGGCAAATGTTTATTTATTCTACAAAATTCACAGCTCTTAAAATACAAAGAAGAATCAGTCTTATATTCTAGAACTTACAGCCAATTTGGGAAAGTATTTATAAAATTACGTTTACTCGTTGTAAACAAGACATTACATAAGCCTAGAAGCTGAGCGCTTGCTTTATGGTAATATTATTTTATTAACTTATTACAATCTTTTAATCTAGTCATATTTGTGTTCGTTATACGTACGAATGTACGAAAAATGTTTGACTGTAACTTAGCAATTCGGAAGTAATATAAGTATAAAATATTCTGTGCCCCGAAGATGAAGGCGAATCTCAGGTTTTCTAATTAAATAACTCATCTTGCATGTCAGATTACAATATTTCATCTTGAAAGGAGATAACAATAAACCCACATAAACTCGGAAGGTCTAAATGTACTGTAATAACCCCCAGGAGTTTACATCATTAAACAACGTAGTCGTTTGTCTTTATTATACTGAACGTTAGATGAAAAGCGGAATATCTGTGTTGTTACTGTCCGGAATAGGTATGCTGCCTCCAAAGAGAACTGCCATTCCTAAAATTAAACCGAGTTGTTAGAAAATTTGTAGTACCGAGTCCGGACCGACTTAATCATTGGAATACTTAGATGACTGCGTTTGTGTGATAAGTTGGTTTACATTTAAATGTCTGCTTAATCGAAATTCTGATTTATGTCCACTTTATTTAAGGCCCTATTGGCGTAGTGACGCAGTTATACCCCTAGAATGCAATGGATCCTGCCTCCCTAGCATCAGCACCAAAAACGATATGATATGATATAGCGACATATCGACACCAACTGTAAAAATATGATAGATAAAGCCGTCATGTGACGTCACATAATAATTATTATGATCGCTGTTTCGATAATTAAAATGGCGGCTATATCTATCATATTTTTACAGTTGGTGTCGATGTATCGCTATATCATATCGTGTTTTGGTGCTCATTATATTTATTTTATACTAGCTGTGCCCGCGGCTTCGCTCGCGTGTTATACGGTTCGCAACCCTTTATTTTACTTGCTTAGAAGGTGGAATAAAATATTCGCCTGTGTCGTTCCGTAGAGTTCAAGCTTTTTTGTAATTAATTTCATCAAAATTGGTTCAGCGGAAACTACGCACGCAGCTAAGCACGCAGCGGAAGCTCTCAAACTAAAAAAATATTTTTTCTCATTTTTGCTAGCCGCAGGTTCGAATCGCGTACCTAGCAGGAGGTTATTATAAAAATTGTTTAAAAATGGATGATAATTTTGTACACTCAAAATATAACTTTCAGCTTTTTGTTGATTTTTTGTTAATAAAAATGAGACTTGGATTTTCTGTGTTTTATTCCCCTGTTTGAGTTTCAAACTAGGTAGTATACATTAACAATAATATTTCGCCATAATGTTTGTCGCTCCGGTGTCTTTCGACCGAGTGGGTTTCGCTTTAATGAGTTTTTGCTCCAGCGTATAACACGCTTACAATTTCTCGCCACAGCGTGCGTCGCTACAGCGTCATTCGAAACTACAAACCCCCCTACAAACTCTGCTTATAAAACCCCGTTTTATAATTTTTACTGTGCCTAAAAGTTAAGTATAACCCTGTAACCCTACCTACTTAACTTTTAGGCTAGAACAGTAAAAATAAAAATCTCTAAACATTAGAAATGACGTTCATCATCTCAGCCATCGGACGTCCACTGCTGAACAAAGGCCTCCCCCAATGACTTATCATCGGGGGGGATTGCCAATACTCGCTACGCTTGGCAGGCGGGTCGGCGAGCGCTTTTTTTTGTAAGATTTCGCGCGAAGACGCTGCTCCCCGTCTCATGCTACAGGAATTAGTCGCTTCTTACTACACGCCTCCTGTTGGCGGTGGGGATGTGTATTCTTTATGGCCGTCCCCACACGGCACAAATGACGTTACTTAAGCTATATTTCCTTTAAAATCAACTTGTACCAACAAAGGATAAAAGTTTGTTACTACTTAAATAGTCAGTCATTTATTCCAATATGAACAATAATACATTGTGTCGGAAATAAAAATGGAATCGGAAAAAAAAAATACACATTTAGAAATAAATAATCATGAAAAATTATTAAATAAATAGATTTAAATTTGTTACAAGATACACAAAATATGTCAATCATTAAAATAAGTTTCTTTTCTTTAAAATAATCTCTAATCAACACTATAAAATCAATTCTCCAGTAGATAGGACCTCAATCTGCTTTTAAATATTTAAACATCAGTAATCTCTAAGGTAGTAAAATAAATATTTTCTCTCAAAACAGCTTATAGAGCTTTTAACATTTGTTTTCGCATTCCTTCGTTCGCCACACCACTGTGTATGAGTCAACCGACATACCTACTCGTACAAGTCCGTGTTTTATTGTATATGTTGTATTGTTATGTCTATCACTTTCAATTACGAGTGTGCGCTCACGTCACATGTGCGGGCAAACTTTCTCGAGTCTAATAAGATTTGGTTTGTATTGTCAAGAGGTTTAAGGTGGGGCGTATCTAACAAAATTAAGTACTTAGGTACTCGCCCATTGAATTGTTTCTTTAATTCTTTTAAGATTAAGATTTAAATAAAACGACTATATGACTATGACTTATCTACATCTTTCTTAAACCAAGATTTTACCTAAACTGACGGAAATAGATAGGTTCTTTTTAATGCACATCTCTGACGTTGTGGTGTATGTTTACCACACAAAAAAAAACAAAGTGCCAAGGAAAACACATTTAGAACTGCATAATTTAGGCAGTCTTATCGCGATCAATTCTAGATAACCTTCGTCATTACAGGCGACCTTCAACATTTTGACAACCTCCGTAGCCGAGAGGCGAGTGAGCTCGGCGTCGCCATCTCTGAGGTCCCGGGTTAGATTCTCCGTCGGGTCAATGTGGAAAACGAACTTTTCTATATTGTCTCGAATCTGGGTGTTGTGGTACCGTTGTTATTTCTGATTTCTATAACTCAAGTGTTTTTACTACTTACCTAAATATCAGAGCAATGTACCTACGTGATATTGTCCAATATTGAGAGGCCGGTTAAATGTCAGAATATATATAAATATATAAATTAATATTGGACAACATCACATACATTACCCTGATCCTGTGATAAGTAGCTTAAGAATGACATTTAAAACAAGATTTACGTTCAATTTCGATAAAGGCCGACTTGCAAAACGTTTATAAATAGATATTTAACCAAAACCCGGTTTATCTATTGCTTTGAAGTTGATAGAGACAGATGTTAAATTCATATTTAAGTTTAATCATCTTTATATAAGAAAGTTCTGCCAGAGATCCAAAATAATTAATCTTAGGTTGTTTACATCGTCTTGATAAATCTTGAAAGTGACACCATCAATCAAACGACGAATAATCTCGTAAAAAGGATAAAACTTTACAAACTTTGAGAAATCATAAAAAAGAAGCTCAATGTTCTGACGAATGGTGTTTTTTGTGGCTGTTATAATCACAAAAAAGAAAACATTGAAATAACATAGTCTATTTAATCCAGTAGTGATGTGCCGAGTACGGCTTGACTCGAGTCAGACTCGATTCCTGCTTTGGACTCGGCTACTCGAATACCGGTTTATTTTAATTCGAGTACGCCGGACTCGATTCTGGTACTCGAGTCAGGAAGAATCGATTTTGTACTTACTGACTCGCTCGTACTCGATCTCGGTTTACTTAGGCAATGAAGTGATGCCTAATAAATTCAAGGTTGAACCTGCAACTTTTTGATTTGATTTCCTTGTTTTGTGTCAGTTAGCTGTTACTGTGAGTTAATTTAATTGTTATGAAATTATTTTAATTAATTTTATTACAAAATTACAACTAATTTGAAAAAAAGCTCATCAAGATCATTTTGTAATTTCTAGACTTGAGTACTAGACTTGAGTCAACATTCGAATACCACACATGGAACTCGAGTACTGCCTCGAATCGCGGAATCGAGTCATGATTCGAATACCGTTGAAACTGGCTCGAGTTGACTCGATTCACAAAAACAGCGACTCGGCACATCACTATAATCCAGCCCCCCTAGAAGACCACCAAAACACGATATGATATGATAATATAATATTTTATAGCAATTTATTGACACCAACTGTCAATTTTATTGTAAATATGATAGATATTGAATTTTTATCGACAAAGCGATCATAACATGTAACATAAAATATATATATCATATTTTTGCAGTTGGTGTCGAGGAGGAGGGGAGGAGGTACACAAGATGAAATTTATAGTGTATTATTAAAAAAAAAAACGACTTCAAAACACTAAAATGCTAAAAGTAATCCTAACACTTAAGTACCTAATCAGTTACTTTTGGAGTCGGTGCCAGCCGATGAGAGATTCAATGTTTTTGTTTGTGTTAGGATTATTATTAGCATTTTAGTGTTTTGAAGTCGGTTTTATTTTTTTTAATAAAATTTACTTATTTCATCTATTTTTAGAGATAATTAGTGATAAATCCTAATCTAACTGCTGAACACCGATTTCATCCCCTATTTTCCTACCCTTAGGGGTGATTTTTATTTTGCAAACTTTTATCATAGCATCTCTGAAGTATAAGCTATTCAATAAAACAAAAATCATCAAAATATTAGGCTCATATTTGTCGAAGATAGGTAACAAGAACCACAACCAAAATATTATCTGGGTATATATTTGTTGATTTTCTCAAAAAGTTCTAAATCAATTTCGATAAATTTTATATGGGACCACCTCTGAAGTATGATCTACCAAACAAAAAAGAATCATTAAAATCGATTCATTATTGGCGGAGTAATCGCGTAACATACATACAAAAAAAAAACATACCTACAGTCGAATTGAGAACCTCCTCCTTTTTTGAAGTCGGTTGAAAATACTGAAGGGTTTGGATATACTCATGGATAACAAACAACTTTTCCAAAAAACTAGTTATCTATCTCAACTTAAATTTGTTAGTGTACCAAACTGGTTCTTAACAAAAACGCGGGCGGCAAACGTACACTAACATTTAAATTCAGATAGGAAACTAGTGTCTTGGGATAAGTTATCATGAGTGTATCCAAACCCTTATGTATTATACACTAATAAAATTTTACCCTATACAGGGTTATTTGTAAAACATGAACAACCGCCTAGGGGCTGATTCTGGTGTTTAAAAACAACAACTTTTTTATGGGACCAACATTGAAATCGCGAAAATATATCACTTTCCCATACTAAGCCGCCACCAGGTGACATCAATTTGTATGGAGAAGTCAACATTTTTTTAGATTTAGATGTTGTTCCGATAGAAAAAGATGTTGTATTTGAGCACCAGAATCAGCCCCTAGGTTACAAACAACCCTATATAGGTATCGAAACAACAACGAGGCGAAAGCTACGTGCAACGAAAGGGGGTCAGGAGAATTTACGGGCCACTGCAGTGGCTGATGAATGTCGATTCTCCATAGGAGGATAAACGAAACACTTCATAGCATTGAAGTATATGTATAGATAGATAAATACTATTTATTGTACACCACACAAAAGAAACAAATCACAAGAAAAAATAATTGAATAACACAATTTAGGCGGTCTTATCGCTAGAAGCGATCTCTTCCAGACAGCCTTTAGGTGGACATTTGAACTAAAATTGAGAGGGGGAGGCAGTGAAGAGTATATTCAATTCATTTAATCAATTTATTGCAGACTTTAAAAATCCATATAGAGGTGTTAGTAACATGATAATCTATATCATGTAAATCTGCAGAAAAACAAATATATACAAATAAATGGCTTCCGATGCGGCTTCTGTGCTATGGGTATTCATAGCGAGAGACGGGCATGAAGCTGTAGCCACCGGCGCAGCAGTGGGGACTGGAGAGGCCCATCGGTCAGCCAGCGCGCTATTACTTCGTATTTCATAGTTATTTAAAACTTAAAACTTTCCACGGTTGATTATATACCTATTTTTAAAGTTTATAGGGAAAAATCAAGACCACACGGGTATAGTTTTTTATCTATCTTCTTAGTCGATTCGCTCTTGACAGAGTTGTGGTCGTCATGTAGTAGTATCGGAGGGGGCCGATTTTATGTGCCTCACGATGTCTCGCCATCTCTCCCTGCTGGAGGTCATCCTGCTGCATTATTTGAGAGAACTACTTAAAGCAGACTTTATCAGGTCCGCCCTTCGCATGAAACTCTAGTGGGGCCTTCCACTATCTGATCGTAATTAAACTCATTTTTTTATAAGTCAACTTCTGGTTTTCGAATTATTCGAAAGAATTATTCGAATTATATATCACGATTTCACGGAAAGTGGCTTAGAACAAGAATTTCTATGGTGCCAACATCGAAACCTGTAAAAAAAATGTTTCTGTAATAAATGACAGTCAGCTGTACCTTTTGTAAGTATATGAAAGTTTTTTATCCTCTTTTTTACACTAACAGACTTCCTCTTAGCGGCGGTAGAGATAGAAAATGGAAACCAAAAATTATCCGATAAAGTCATTACCTATTATGAAAAAAAAATACAAATAACAAGATAGCAAACTATTGTAAACATGACGTGCTGTGTGAAGATATGTACATGTCCTCACCGCTAACAGGAGGCGTGTCGTAAGAGGCGACTAATTCCTGTAGCCTGAGAATGGCTACATCTACATGCGAAATCTTATAAAAAAAACTGTGCTCGCCAACCCGCCTGCAAAGTGTAGCGAGGATTGGCAATTCCCCCGATGATAGGTAATTGGGGGAGGCCTTTGTTCAGCAGTCGACGTCCTAAGGCTGAAATGATAATGATGAAACTATTGGATGCGCTGAAAAATTTAGAAAAATCAAAATCGCGTAATTAAAGAGGAAACCACTTGTTATCTAGGCTTAGGCTTAGCTTAAGGCTTAGTTTTAATAAAAATGGGCTATTAATCAATAATCTCTCTTTTTTTGCTTACTAGCTCTATCTCATTTTTGGGTCGGTTCTCCTCATCATTATTCGTCAGATTTCGGTTTTGGGTCGTCATAATAATAAATAATTGTGGCCAACAAGAAAATGCTGTTAATTTGAGGTAGGGTATGGGTTAATAACAACACGAACTTCACTCGAGTTCAAACATTTCGGTAATACTCAAATAAGTGTACTATAATACTACAATTTATTTATCAAAATATGTGGGAATAAGGAAGTTAAAGGAGCCATCTTTAATAGTTAAATAGTTTAACCACCGAAGGAGTATATTACTATAATATACTCAGGAGGATATTGCTGTCTAAAAGTTTAAAGGAGCTAACTTTATCCAACTTGTGTCGGTGCAAACTTTGTTTATTTACTAAATGCTTATAATTGTTTGAGTGCGTTAAATTATGTGTCAACTTATTAATAAAAATATACAACACACCTTTCTAACCTATAATATTACTTTTGAATGTATATTAACTACTCTTAACTGTAATTAAATGAGAGTAGGTAATCTAATGGTTCGGATTTTTAAACTTTACCTCCTAAGTGATGCCATAAAAAATGCTGCAACTGTTTAATTTATTTAAATTTAGGCTTATAATTAAACATTTCTTACGTAAGCAGTAAGTTAGGATTTAATGCGAATAATAATCAGTTAAGTATTCATAGTCTAAAAATAAAAAAGGCTATTTATTAATTTAAGTCGCTCAAAGTTTGAATTTAGAGATGTGTATTATGACTTGCTGAGATTTTTAATCAGAGACATTTAATTAACACTATTATGAATACGAAGACTTGTCGGCTCGTTAGTTTTTACGTAACACCTATTTACTTTATGTAACTGTAATGAGGTGTCATTACTGTTTGATAAAGATGGAACCAGAAAACCATTTTGAAATCCAAACCAAACCATCCTAATTTCATTTGTTATTTGCGACTAAGAAGAGTTTTACTTCATTGATGGTAACTGTAAGTTCGCTTACTCAGTAAGTACCTACTGACTATCTTTCCCGTCTATCTAAGCAAGGCGGTAAACCAGATGAGAGTTAGTAGATTAAGGTTTTATTCTGCAATTTTGGGGAAAAAATACTTTCTTTGGGAAAATTTCGGGAAAAATCGATCTCTGCCAGACAGCTTTTAGGTGGAGGACAGTTGAATTAAAATTGAGATTTGCCAAGAATCTCCGTTAATCCACAGTTAACATACAGGAACCGTAACATTATAGACCATCAGTACAGATCCAATGTTATCGGAACATTCAATATTGTTCACACGTTTTTATCTGAATGTTTTAACCTACCAGACAGTTCAATTAAAACCACATGCACAAATTTGTTTTGAAATTTGAAAATATAATTCTTAAAATTTGTTAAAAATAAGAGAAAGCAGTTGCAGATTTTGAAACTTGGTCAAGATACCCTACATCAGAGCCTTATTCGTTGTTCGACAGGATTCACCAGGTAAAGCAAAAATCTCTTGGATTTTTTCATCAACATCATGTCAGCCTATTACAGCCCACTGCTGGATATAAGTTTCCCCTAAAGAGCGCCAAAGAGCAAGATCACCAGCTTTTTTCATCCATATACTGCCAGCCATCTTCATAAGGCCGTCGGTCCATCAAGCTGGGGGCGTCTTACACTACGTTTGCCTAGGCGTGGTTTACTCGAGAACCCGTTTACCCGTCCACCTTTTTTTAATTTTTTTAATTTTAATTTATTTAGGACAACCAACAAAGCATACACCACACATTAACATATTTAAAATTAAAATACATATTTACAGTGTTGCCTTACTTATAGGCTGCCACGACATTCACAACAATACTGCCGACAGATACTGAGACAGAAACAGATATTATGTCTGAATTAATTTAAAGTAAATTAAAGAGAACAAAATGACTTGACAATTATTACAACCTCTTAATATGAAATGAATTCATGAGTGAGGACTTAAATTTACGTAGCGAATAAGACATATCAACATTAACGAATTGGGACAGAATCCTATCAATCGCAAATCAATTTCATCGGTCATGCGACAGATGTGGCCGGCCCACTTTAACTTGCTACATTTTAGAACTATGTCCATTAATTTGTTCTTCTGCCGGATAACCTAGTGTCGGATTTTATCCCTTAACAAATTTCCAAGCATCAACCTTTCCATTGCTGGCTGGATAGATTTTTTAGATGCTGTTAAACCTTACATGCTGATTTTATTCATAAACAGCAGAAAAAAGTTTTAAATTGTTTATTGTCTGTATGAAATGTGTCCCTAGACTTAAAAATAGAGGGTGAAAAGATTTTTCCCATTTCACTAACTTTTAAAATCAGATTGCCGACCCGCGGTTATAACGTAACAGTGCGTTTCTCCGCGCGCACTGTACTGGAAAACGCAGATAACGCGCGTGTTACGTGTTACGGTCGCCGCGGTCGGGTTAACACCTTACATTTGTAGTTAATAAAGTAAATCGCTTAATTTTGGGATTGGTACATAAACTTTTAATTTACTAAAATTAAGTAAGTTTGGTTAATACATTTTTAATGAACAAGTGGCTTGTTTTTAATTTTTGTAATTGAAAGAACTGAATTATATGTGGGTGGAAATTATCAAATCTAATCATAATAAATAAACAATTCTCAATACAAAACTATAGTTTTTGATTTGGTATTTATTCATTTGTTTGGAGGTGCCCAAGTTCATTGATTGACATTGTATCCATAGTACCTAAACTTTAAAGTATGTATGTAACTAAAAATGATTTTCTATCTAAGTCTGAGATTGTTTGTAAATTATTAAAAAAAATAAAACCGACTTCAAAACACTAAAATGCTAAAAATAATCCTAACACTTAAGTACCTAATCAGTTACTTTTGGAGTCGGTGCCAGCCGATGAGAGATTCAATGTTTTTGTTTGCACCGACTCCAAAAGTAACTGATTAGGTACTTAAGTGTTAGGATTATTTTTAGCATTTTAGTGTTTTGAAGTCGGTTTTATTTTTTTAAATAAAATTTACTTATTTCATCAATTTTTAGTGATAAATCCTAATCTAACTGCTGAACACCGATTTCATCCCCTATTTTCCTACCCTTAGGGGTGATTTTTATTTTGTAAACTTTTAGCATATTATCTTTGAAGTATAAGCTATTCAATAAAACAAAAATCATCAAAATCGGCTCATATTTGACGAAGATAGGTAACAAGAACCACAACCAAAATACTATCTGGGTATATATTTGTTGATTTTCTCGAAAAGTTCTAAATCAATTTCGATAAAATTTATATGGGACCACCTCTGAAGTATGATCTACCAAACAAAAAAAGAATCATTAAAATCGATTCATAATTGGCGGAGTAATCGCGTAACAAATATACAAAAAAAAAAAAAAAAAACATACAGTCGAATTGAGAACCTCCTCGTTTTTTGAAGTCGGTTGAAAATAAATTATTTGTATGGTAGGTAACTAATGTAAGATGTGGGCCGCGCCCCTCATCTTAACTGGCATCCGCAGAATACCAGTGGTCGCGACGTGCTCTCTGCCGTCACGGCCATAATACTGAGCGGATACCATTTTGGTACTTGTTGCTATGTTGTAAATTGTTTCATTGTTTAGTACCAAAAAAACTTTTTTCTATTCTATTCTATAACATGTGCCGTGTGAGGACGGCCGTAAAGAAAACACTTCCCCACCGCCAACAGGAGGTGTGTCTTAAGAGGCGACTAATTTCTGTAGCACAAGACGGGCAGCAGCGTCTGCGTGCGAAATCTTATAAAAAAAACTGCGCTCGCCAACGCGCCTGCCAAGCGTGGCGAGTATTAGCAATCCCCCCGATGATAGGTCATTAGGGGAGGCCTGTGTTCAGCAGTGGACTTCCTATGGCTGAAATGATGATGATGATGAATTTTAGCATTAGACGCCCTATGGCTGAAATGATGATGATGATTTAGGCTAAATCTTTATCTTAAAAGTTTATGCAAGTGTAGGTATCTAAATCATAATTGCTAACATATATTATACGTATAATTAAATCTTCCGTTTATTGCGGTGAGCGGCTGTTTGGCCAGCTAATCAGGCACGACATCTGGCAGCTGTGTGCAGTTTTCTTGAGAAAACCGTACTGTATCACAAATATTGAACCAGCAAACTGTTTTAGAGAACCGACTGAAGACAGGAGACTCAATATAACCTCAAATGTTGTTCTAAGTTAGGTAATGGTTCCAATAATTGGTGTTCCCGTTACCGAACTACTATTACCGTTTTATAGTAATAAAATAATGCATTTCTGAGTTTCCTTTGTTTGTATTGTGAGAACTACCTCCTTGTCAAATTTTGTGTTAAAAAAATACGTTTTGATAACCCAATTTGTAAATAAATTAAAAATGTTATAATTAAAATTAAAATTGGTTATACATCGTACAACTAACATATTGTTAAGTAAACCATTACTTACTAGCCAAGAAGGCAAATTTGCCTGAATAATCATTTTTTTATCTTAAAAAACACCGGGAAGTAGGTATTAAGTATATGCAAGTAAATAAATGTGCCGTGTGGTGACAGCCGCAAAGAATACACTTCCCCACCGCCAACAGGAGGCGTGTCGTAAGAGGCGACTAATTCCTGTAGCACAAGACGGCGCAGCAGCGTCTGCGTGCGAAATATCACTGCGCTCGCCAACCCGCCTCCCAAGCGTGGCGTATTGGCAATCCCCCCTTCTCGGGAAGGCCTATGTTCAGCAGTGGATGTCCTACAACTGAAATGATGATGATGATGAAGAAAATAGAACAATCAACCTTCTAACTTTTTGATTAGTTAATTAGTAGTCTACAAGTTGGTACAGAGATACCTACAAACGGACAAATAATAATCTTAAACATTGAATAATCAGGATTTTGGTATAAAAAGCTGTGGAAATGTGTTATCTCAATCTCCTAATTAGAGTTCGTGTTGTGTTTGACCACAGACCTTGACAAAAGCCCTTTTTTATCACAGAGAGTTCAGAGGTAGTTAAACCGTGTACAAAAGGGTGGGATGACTCGAAAGGCTTGTGAAGGGCGGAATTAAACGAGGTTCAGTCCAGTGTTTCCACATTTTCGTTTCGGAATTTCATCTAGTAGACACTAAAATAAAATAATTTTAAAAAAGAATAACTACACTATTTTTTAATCTGCAACGTTCATTTGGTAACAGTTAGTAGGTGTATTTGTATTATGTCTTTTCTAGGACTTACAACCACGAATACCGTAGGTCTAACTAATATCCAAATAGGGCAAAAATCTTATCCATTAGTAGTAATTAAGAGCCTGTTAGTATGTTTTTTTTGTGTGACTTTAACCATAATTAATTATGTATATAATTATACGTAACTAAGTTAAAATAAATAACAAGAAAATGTAACATCTTTTCTAAGAGATTAATCTCGTTTTTTTATTAACGTCATCAAAAAGCCGCCCGCCCGCTAATATTATTAACCCAAAGCCATCATTGTTTTAATTTTGTGTTTTACAGTCGCCATGTTCCCGACACGTTTTATTACGCTATAAAACATTTCATTACGGTCTTGCGCAAAAATTCTGCCAGAATAGTAGAAACGTATAATCTGGCAAAAAGCAACTTTTTTTAAGTAGTCTTGCCATCAAAATGTTGAAATATGCAAACTGACTGACCACTACCAAGCCGGTAAAAGAACATTTAACAAAGAGTCCTAACTAAATGGTAGAAAAAATGCAATCTGGCAACACCAAAGCAACGAAGCGGCGGAAACAAGCCAATGATAATTATTGCGGATGGAAAATGAAGTTCTTTATGGAGATGAAAATCGACGGCGTGGAAAAACCGAGAACTAGAGTCTTTGTTTAATCAACCCGCGGCACGTTTTTGAGTTCGTAAACTTTCCCGGAAAAAAATGTGTTATACGTATTTTTTATGTTAAAAAAGGTTTTTCGCTGTTTGGCGGGTTATTTAGCTCTTTTTGCTAGGGGATGATCATTATATACCTCGCGAAATGAAAAAATATATCTGCCGAGCATTTTACAGAATATTAAGGTCTTATTCTGTGTGCAGATGACTTTTAATCTTTTGCGTTGCACGATTTATACACACTAAAACGGGAATTAACGCGATCATTATTAGTACATTATTTTACCTTTTATTTGCCTGACGTTTCGACCGGGTTACACTGACAGTGGTCACAGGCTGACTGGAAGTTTAGTGTGTATTTTATTAAAATCGCCTGAAAGGTGAAATTTATTAATAGCTGATTATAGCTTCAAGGCATTACATGATTTCATCTTATCTTTATGGTAGAAAGTAACTAGTTACTTATTTTCTCAGCATAAATTTCGACGTAAATTTTCTTTGTTAAAATAATATCATTTTCGCGTAACAAAAACAACTTTAAGAATTTGTTTGTAGCAGAGTTTTATTAAACTCAAAGAAAAATATTTATTTTGCTCTGACTTCACTAAACTTCTAACATTTTTCCCACAAGTAAATATCCTTGGAGACTTTACTCAATTCATGTGTAAAAGTCTAAGATCTCTCAACAGAATTTGTACGCATGTAAAATATCTTTTAAATATATTTTCCAGGGGTTCATTCAATTTTTATTAGGTTACATGGGGATTTTAACTTCACAGACATTTTATCAAAGCTTTGATAAGTCTAAATCCGTAACAAAAACGGAATCACATCAACGGATTGACTTGACTTGTTTGAAAGTTTGGATATCAGACTTTCGGCTCCTTATTTTTTTTTTAACAAACACACTGGTAATCCTGGCCATTTACTTAGATAAAAGTAAATGTGACATTAATGTCATACCATAGTATCATATGTCAGCCTGTTTTATCTATTTAAATAATAAGTAAATTTTATTAAAAAAAATAAAACCGACTTCAAAACACTGAAATGCTAAAAATAATCCTAACACTTAAGTACCTAATCAGATACTTTTGGAGTCGGTGCCAGCCGATGAGAGATTCAATGTTTTTGTTTGCACCGACTCCAAAAGTAACTGATTAGGTACTTAAGTGTTAGGATTATTTTTAGCATTTCAGTGTTTTGAAGTCGGTTTTATTTTTTTTTAATAAAATTTACTTATTTCATCTATTTTTAGTGATAAATCCTAATCTAACTGCTGAACACCGATTTCATCCCCTATTTTCCTACCCTTAGGGGTGATTTTTATTTTTCAAACTTTTATCATAGCATCTTTGAAGTATAAGCTATTCAATAAAACAAAAATCATCAAAATCGGCTCATATTTGTCGAAGATAGGTAACAAGAACCACAACCAAAATATTATCTGGGTATAAATTTGTTGATTTTCTCAAAAAGTTCTGAATCAATTTCGATAAAATTTATATGGGACCACCTCTGAAGTATGATCTACCAAACAAAAAAAGAATCATTAAAATCGATTCATAATTGGCGGAGTAATCGCGTAACAAACATACAAAAAAAAAAAAAAAAAACATACAGTCGAATTGAGAACCTCCTCCTTTTTTGAAGTCGGTTGAAAATGAATGTCTTTCCCTTGGTCATCACATCACGCGTGAGCGGTTGGAAAAAAATCACTAATTCTTTTTTGTAGCGTTAATTATTGTCAGAAGAAGGTTCTTAAGGAAAATGAAAATAAGTTGCGCAGAAAATCATTTAAGAATAAACTAAAGACCACGCGAATGAAGTCGCGGGCAACAGCTAGTCGTAATTTAAAATTATGTAGCTATATTTTTAGCTTAATAAAGCCTAGTATGTACGGGTACTCTCTTTATTCCTACACACACCACTTATCTTGCCCCAAAAAAAGCAGAGATTGTACAGTCGGCATTAAAAGTAGCTGATCAAAAACTAATTTTCAAAAGTACTGACTCTTCAAAGTGTCACAATAACTTGACGTCTTTCTTTGACTTTTGCGTATTGATATTGTCAGACTATTGTTAAATGTTCTGCAATGGGCTAGTTTCTTAAAAAATTCTTATTAGTCCGTCAGTTGGATTAACAGAAAATATTGGACACGTATTTTTTTCTTTTTTCAATCAAACAAAAAATGATGAAGATATAACCCGTTAAAGTTCCGCGTAACGTCACGCCTTGCGACACATTTTAGCAAGGCGTGACGTCACGTGCTCACTTTGATGCGCTTTATCTTCGTCATTTTTTGTTTGTTTGAGAAAAGACAAAATATGGGTCCAATATTTTTTGATAATCTAACTGACGGACTAAATTGAATTATCTTCTTTTGACCCAGGAAACTAGCCTGCTTTAAATACTTTTGATGTTGACTGTACTAGGGTGAATTATTAACGGATAGACGTTAATATGTCAATATTAAGACTAGTATGCAAACAAATATTCGTGCTCATCATACAAACATTTTCCCCTTGTGGGATTCGAACCTGGCTGTCTTTGTAGTCCAGAAACGGTTACAACACTAAGACGGTCGTTATCACAGATCATCTATGATCTGAGGTCGTTATACAATCCAGATGCCAGCTTGATGAAACAACGTAGGTATTTTTTTTAAATAATAAACTTTGGCTTAGCCGTAGCTTACGTTAAGACGCTTTCTAGAGTAGAGATGCTGTCTTGGGAAACGCAGCATACGGTGCTCTTCGACAGGGTCTAGCGATGATAATATTATAAGTAGGTATGCAAAACTGCCGGCTGGAAAAACGTACCGAAATTGGACTTAAGTCCCGCAATAGGCTAGTTTCCTGGGTCAAAAAAAGATCATTCTATTTAGTCCGTCAGTTAGATTATCAAAAAATACTGTACCCATATTTCGTCTTGTCAATCAAACAAAAAATTACGAAGATAAAGCGCATCAAAGTGAGCACGTGACGTCACGCCTTGCTAAAAAGTGTCGCAAGGAGTGACGTTACGCGGAACTTTAACGGGCTATATCTTCATCATTTTATGTTTGATTAAGAAAATAAAAAATACGTGTCCAATATTTTCTGTTAATCCAACTGACGGACTAATTAGTTTTTTTAGGAAACTAGCCCATTGACTGTCGTGGTAGACAGATAAATAGATAGGTACTCTTCATTGCAGAAGGTGCTTGTAGATCAGTAACGGCAGCGCTTTGATAAATTCAAATTCTTTAAAGTTAAACCACCTACGCCGCGGTTGTGATTAAATGGGTGACCATTCCAACCATATTAGGTGACATTTATCACAAGCATCTGCGTGCTTCGAAAATAACGTTAAAAGTTGGTCCCGGTTAATATCGCTTGATACAAGTCTTGAAGCCTAGTCAGAGGTCTTAGGGCAGCTCAATAACATCTGACAGTAAGGTTGTCATTGGCCAAGGCCAATGACAACCTTACTTACTTACTTACTTGCAAGCAACACCCCTTCACCAATCCGCAATGGGTTGAGTAAGGCCCAAATCACATTATAGTTAAGGGGCTTGTGCCCTGCTGTAGGACGTATTTTAGGCATACTTTATCCTCATTGCACACCAGACAAAACTAACAGTACAAAGAAATAATACATTTACTCATTGACGACCGTCTGGTGTAGTGGTTCGCGCTCCGGACTACAAAGCCAGCGGTTGCGGGTTCGAATCCCGCAAGGCACAAATGTTTGTGTGATGGGCATGACCATTTGAACCTTAGTCATAGATGTTTATAAGTATTTAAGTTGTTTATCTGTTATCTAGTCGCCATGGTACAAGCTTTGCTTAGTTTGGGGCTAGACAGTTGGTGTGATTGTGGAAACAATTTATTATAATAATATTATTATTATTATAGAATTGTACAATTTGTAATGAAAACAAAACTTATCTTTTGATTTCTAGTCGAGTTTACACGATGTATTTTACGATAATTAATATTGGACAAATAAATAAATATTGGACAACATCACATACATTGCTCTGATCCTACGATAAGTAGCTGAAGCACTTGTGTTACAGAAATCAGAAATAACGACGGTACCACAATACCCAGACCCGAGAAAATATAGAAAAGTTATTTTTCTACATTTACCCGACCGGGAATCGAACCCGGGACCTCAGAGATAGCGACACCAAGTCCGGTATGCTCGCCTCTCGGCTACGGAGGTCGTCATTTATCTTTTATCGTTAATTATCTGGTCACATCTAACTAGGTAATTAAGTACATCTACTCGATTAATTCTAGTCAAGTTTATTTAGGTAAAGCACTATGAATTATCTGGTTACATTTAATTTAGTTATTTACTTGAACATAATTGAAATACAATCTGGCATGCAAGCTACATTACCAAATCATTAATTACGGAAACCGCCAATTCAATGGCAAATGCTATTATTTTGGTCCTACGAAACAATTATTGTTGTTCCCAGTATTTTGCGGTAGTTCGCAATTCAAGTATTTTAGTTTTGCTGATACATGGTTATTTGTAAAATATCAAATGAATCTAGTGCTCAAATACAACAACTTTTTATATGGGACCAACATAGAAATCGTAAAAAAATCACTTCCCCATACTAAGCCGCCATCAGCGAAAATTAGTTTGTATGGAGCAGTATATTTTTTTTAGATTTTAATGTTAGCCCCATACAAAATGTTGTTGTATTTAAGAACCAGAATCAACCCCTAGGAGGTAGTTGATGTTTTACAAATAACCCTGTATTTTGTAATAACTTTGATTTTGTTAATCATGGATATGAATTTGAAACAATCACTGTTGATGTTGTTTCTATTTGATGAATCAGATTAAAACTGAATAATGTGTAGGTGCTTAATCTTACGACACGCCTTCTGTTGGCGGTGGGGAAGTGTATTCGGCCGTCCCCACACGACACGGTCATAAGAGGCGACTACTTCCTGTAGTACGAGACGGGCAGTAGCGTCTGCGTGCGAAATTTTATTAAAAAACTGCGCTCGCCCACCCGCCTGCCAAGCGTGGCGAGTATTGGCAATCCCCCCCAATGATAGCCTGTGCAGAGCAGTGGACGTAATATGGCTAAAATGATGATGATGGTGACTTGAATGTCCTAATACTATAGGATATGGGGTATAAATACATCTGGGGTAAAATTTATTTTAAACAGACTTAAATCCGTTATCTAGTCGTTTAGCAGTTTGGTGCTAGATAATCAGTATCAACATATTGCTAAAAGAACTCTAAAAAATCTAATGATTTTGTTTGTTTTAATTTAAATACTGTTTTTGTGTTATTTGTACTATTGTGTGTGATGTCCAGTGTACAATAAATGTCTTTTCTTTCTTTCTTTCTTTCTTTCTAATGTATAAATAAAAATCAATAAATTGCTGCATCTTGAATCGTCACTTAAGAACGGCTAGTAGTTCGTATTTGGCAGGTCATTATCACTGCGTATGGCATTCTTCCTGCGTGGATCAGACGTCAGAAGTGGGCATTCGTTTACCACATGGGAAAGGGTCTGGTCAGGTGCTCCGCAGTCGCACTGCGGTGACTCCCTTAATATCCATTTATGGAGGTGGTGGTTAGTTTTCCCGTGGTTGGAACGAAATCGGTTTAGTCGAGTCCAGGATTTATTGTCCGAGTCAAAACCGGGCAGCTTTTTAGTGCGGTCTGATACGAGATTCGTATTAGTATGTCATTTGTCATTTATGCATTTTATTTGGCAGGTCAAGGTTTGTATTGAAAGAAAGAAGAAAGAAGAAATTTGTTCAAGTTAAAGTTAAAGTTAAAGTGAATAAATGAATTATGAAAGTATGAACGTTCATTTTTGTCAAAATCGAGTCCTAGTTAAGAAGACACAAGCAGACGAGTCGTCCAATTCTTTCAAAAAACCCGTCTTGCAAAATATTACCCTTAGGCCAAAACTTACTTCCCAAACAGTCCCCGTAAGTATTTATACCCCACCTGCATGTCAGACGCGTCGGACCGGAGTGACCAGTCCAGTCTCACCGGTCTGTCTTCCGCGTCGAATGACCCACTGACCGTGCATGAGATGCGTTATCAACTTCATCAAGTTTATGCACATTGCTCCAGTTTGGGTTGAGAAATTTAAATTAGATTTGAGTAATTAACTTATGGAGTTTATTTTTCAAGTATTCGTTTTCAAAGATGAAGCTCTACTTTTGATAATTTGTGTCATTTCTTTTTTTTATTTGGATATATAATGGAAATTTAGTCATAGTATAAAGAAATGGCATACTTTGCCGCTTTACGGTTAGTTTATTTATATTTTTAGACTGTGCCTATTTGACTTTATATACATGTTCGTTATAATCGATGGCTATTGTTTTAGCGTAAACTGTAATTGGGTCGTTCTTCTTTTTAACCTACAATTTGATAAAACATTATCTCAATTTCGAAAAAAAAAAATTGAGCTTTCTTGTCATTATTTATAATATATATTGATAGCATAATTTCTATTCTATCGAAAAAAGTGGTTGGCCGCGAAGTTTACCGATTTTTGTACGATTTTCAAGACCTGAAAGATGGATTCGACAAAAAAAATTACACCTCGGTCACGAAATCTTTTATTTTATTCTATCGAATACTCTTTGTCAAATAACTTGTACTTTTGCAAAACATTAATTGACTTAAGGAACTTTTAGAAAACATATTAAAGTAATACATTTGTATTTATAAAATATGTTTAATTCATGATCTTATACCACTCTGTCACATTTTCTGCTAATATAAAGTATGTTTTTGCTATAAATCAAATTTTACTATCATTTACAAATAAATACGAATATCACAGACGGAAATATCATCAACTATTATAAATATAAATTTTCCAATGTTGCACTAGTCATAACAAAATATATAAACGACCAAAACAAATTTCCTACCAGGAGACAACATCGTGACAGAGTAGTAACTTATGTGACAGAGTGGTTATTCTAGGGAATACTAGGCTGCATTTTGGAATAAAACAGGATTATTTTTCTAGAATCATTTATTTTGTTATAAATCTTTATCAGTCTTCAACATTGCCACATAAAATAACATGAGATCAAACTTAGGTAATTAATGAAATCACAATTGAGAACCTTTAGAATAAGGAATTCGTATTTTAGTAAATTAAATGACTACTACTCGTGTCAAGTAAATAAAAAAATCTAGTCCTACTTGACAACAAATTAAAGTTCCCAAAAACATAAAATAAAATAATCATCATTAACAATAGCACTATCAAGCAAGACAATATTTTACTTTCGAAGCTACTGATAGAAAGTCTTATTTTTCGAATACTGACAGTGGCTCTTCGAACTGGAAATATTGTCTCTTTTCCTTTTTAATAACATTTGGAGTCGGTAAGACTTTAATCAAATCATCAAAAGGAACATCTGATACGTCATTCTCCACCAACTTAAACAGTCTTCCACTATCATCGACTGTTTTTAGGAACATTACCAAGACATCGCCTTCTTCATCAACGGAACTTTTTGCTACTCCAGCGTAAGTGTATTGGATATTCCTCTCGCTTCGTACTATGACCAATACGTGTACTCCGTCTTTTATATTGATTGGATGAATGTCTTCAGGCTGGAGTGTTTGGTAAGAAGTACCGCAGACAGCTGTTTGATCAGTTGGATCTTTCGTTTTAAGCGTGGCTAAAGGCTGATCTTCATCGGATGATTCATCTGGGCTATACACAGTATCGTAAAAACTTTTTTGGGGCATCCCAATTGTGTTCGTAATATCAGCGAGCGTGAAATCATCCACATCATAAATTATATCGTCTTCTTTTTCGTTAGATATGAACCCGTCCACAGTATTTTGTTGTTGTTGGGTTTCAGGCAGAGGTCGATAAGTTTTAGGAACGTGGCAAGAACAGAATTGTTCACAAAAACAACTTAATACCCTATGGTTTAAGATTCCACGAGTTTCCGTAAACATTTGGTGGACTTGCATTGTTCCTTTCAGGGGCACAATGTTACTTGGAATCGTTGCTGCTACCTTTTCTACGTCTTCGTCTGTCACCATAAACATTTTAATTTTGTTGGCATCTTGAAGTGCGGAAAAGAATTGGAACACATCTGCAATATCATTTCCTCTAGCTACTATGGCATCAGCTTGGCGTTTCATTGTCCCTCCAACACCATCAGCAGCTCCTTTTCAATGCCCTGATTCAAAGAAGTTCCAAGATATTTTGCGAAACTCGTATTCTTCAAAAAACCTGTTTGCCATTAGGTAAAAGTTTATCTTTTGCTTGTACTGGGTTGCAGGTCCATCAGAGAAGAAGTGAACAGTTGTTACATCAGCTACCCCTAATGTGTCTCTTACCAATTCGATCTGCATTCTGGACTCTTTTACGATACGGGTTTGAAGTACCAATTGGATGAGGCGTTTTTCTTCTTGACTTTTGACAGTTTTGTATCGTTCTTTAATGGCATTAGAAAGAACGCTGTACTTCTTTGTATTCTGATTATCGCTTTCATCTTTGTTGCTACTGCAGTCTTTTTTTATTTTCTGTGCAATCTCTTCTTATATTTTCGAACTTTCTTCTCTAACTGGTCTATTTTTTCTAGAAACTTAATATTATCTCTGTATAACTTTGTTCTATCTCTTTTCATTTTCTTTCTTCCTCTTGAACTACGAGTAGATACATTAGAGGGAGTCGGTGTTGCAGATGGAGTTATTTGTGGGGTTTCTGGTATAGGTGATGGAGCCGGCGTGTTTAAAAGTACCTCTTCGAGCATCTTTTTCTTCTCCCTTCTTTTTTTATTTCCTTCTTGCCATATTCACTTTTTGATTCGATGTTCTCGCCTGCTCATATCAGCCACTAGCTTCTTTCCAGCATGGTATCTTTCTAAATCCTTGCGCTTTATTTCAGCTACCTTCTCAGGGTCATTTTTTCGTTTTTCCCGACAACGCCGCTGTCTTTCTGCTGGTGTTAATGTCTTATTTTTCGCCATGATGGTATCTGGAAATAGGAAATAAGTAATAAGTACCTAAACATACGAGAAGATAGAAAAATATTTGTAACACTTCGTAGGAATAATTACCATAACAACTAGTGTATCTATTTTATTATTTCTCGGATTCAGCATAAAAAGAACATGAATATCGTTTATTTTACTCCTCTGTCACGTACTTTACCACTCCGTCACAATAAACATGTGACGGAGTTGTCATGTGACGGAGTGGTAAACATTTGTTGCAAAGTCAATAACATTTGAAAGTTAACATAGAATCTTGAATTTACACGTTGGCAACAAAATATTTCTTATTACGTAAGAGTAGACAGCGAAAAGTAACAATAATAATTATATTTTGAATCAATTACTTACGTGACGAAGCGGTAGCCGAATAAACACACGCACCTCCTACCACAGCTTTCGGGTGACTGACGCGCTGTTTGTTGATCTCAGAGGGGAAATCGTAGCAAGGGGGGAAGGGGGTCTAAACCTTCAATCGCTGGCCACAAAGACAAGCGGCACAAACGCGTGTTTCGAAGGACAACCCACGTGACAGAATTTACAAAATATAACATTAGGTAGTAGGAGACAAGTATTTGAGATTTTTTAAATATTTTATTAAAAGTGATTAAAAATAATGGTTGCTATTATATGATAGGTAATATATTTAGGAGTTAAAAGATATTTTTACGTTTTGTGTCATCATATAATTTTTTCGTAATATTACGGATTATACGCCAGCCGAGGTACCGGGAGACACTAGTGATTTGTATGAAATACACTTCTGTCACGCGGATTTACGACTCTGTAACGTACTTTTTACAACGAAATTATTCAATACATATGTTATTTAATCGTGCACAGACATTTTGTGTAAAGTACAGTGTATGTTGAATTACAATTAAGAAAAATTAATGGTAATTTCCTGGTTTTTTTTTTACTGACTGGTGGAGACACCTTTTTGTAGGTTAAAAAGAAGAACGACCCAATTACTCCTTGAAGACCTCCGTAGGCGGCATCTCTGAGGTCCAGAATCGATTCGGACGAGTCGATTTAGAAAACAATATTTTTCAAATTAGTTTGAGTCTGGGTGTACTGGGGTCTCCCAGCCACTAGCAAAATTCATGTACCTCTAAAAAGTCTGGTACCTCGTAACACAAGGATGTTGATTCTTTAATTCGAGACCATGACATTGGTGTGTTTTTTGGCGCATATTTATTTATTTATTGTGTTTATTTATATATTGTTTAATAAAATCTCATTCGTTCACTCTATTATTTATTTATTCATTCTCATATTCATTCATTCTCTCATTTATTCATTCATTCATATTCACACTATCGATTACTAAATCCCCGGAATCCCCGGTGAACATTATTCCACGAAGCTTCTAAAAGTCAAAATATAATCTCAATTTGGCGACTTATTAATGAGTGATAACTTTATTACAGCATCGAGTCTAAGGCCCGTCCCAATTTAGCCGCACGTATAATCGAGTTGGGCCGTGCAAAGTCAACACCACTCAATCAATTTGCCCCGATAACTCCGAAATGAATTTAGCTTTTTATGTACAGGGTGGAATAAATGAACCGAAGAGTACCCTAAATATTGAAAATAGCAAATTTTAATTAAACTAATTCTTTATTTATTTTTTGGTTTGTATAACTATACTTAATATATTTTTTTAATTGGTTGCCTCAACCTGTATTTGTATCCACTTAAGTTGATTCTTTATCATCAATCGATAGGGTCACACTGCATCTTAAACTTGAAGAATACCATTAAATCCAACTAGGGGTTGTACTGGGTTCGATTACTGCCTACTAAACTTTTTTTTTCGTATATCGTATTAAATCGTATTATCGTAGTCTATTTGTTAAATTGAAAATGGAAAGTAGTAAGTTTATTGCATAGATTAAAAATATGTACAAAGGGTGGACCATATAAGGAATTTTCTACCAGTCGACCATTAGGATAAACAGAGATGTTTTGTGGTAAATTATTATTTTTATAATTACACTTGGGACTTGTATAGAAGATGTCTCGCTCTTAGTCTTAACTTATGATTAAGATTATAAATACAATAACAAAATTAGTTAGTATACAAATAACCACGTCAGCACCAAAGTGTCCTATGTGTGTATGCATGGTACCTAGAGGGGGTACCTACATAATATATTTCCTAATTCTTAGAATTTGTTTCTTTATTGAATCTTTCTAAATGTGTATTAAAGGTGGTCTCAATAGCATCACGTGCTTACATTTATTATTGCAATTATTATTTAAATGGTTGTCTAAGTAAATCTATTCTCAATAGTCACAGATTTCACAGAATCCTATCTCAAAACCTCACCCTATATAACTATATCAGTAATACATAGGCTGTATATTGGCAATCACAATATATGAGTGTGGTTTTGCGTGTATAATGCGTACTGGCCAGCATCCAAAGACATAGCCTGCCTTTGTGTGCCAACACATACATCACACAAATGGAGATCTGAAATATATTATTAAGTACTGCTTTATGCAGTGGCAGTTAAATGTAGCCTTGGGGTCTCATCAGAGGCCGAGGGTTGTGTTCTCTTTTACTCAGTCGATTCGCTCTTGACAGAGCGGTCGTTGTCGCTATGTAGTAGTATCGGAGGGGGCAGATTTTTTGCTCGCCATCTCTCTCTGATGTAGGTCAACCTGCTGCATTCGTTAAAGGAACCTGGCTTTATCTGGTCAGTCCATCGCATGGGTGACCTCCCGCGCGATCTAGTAATGCCTTTCACTTTTCCCTGGACGACGAGGCGTTCTATGGAACAGTTGTCGCGCCTCAAAACGTGTCAGAAGAATGCCAGAATGCGAGATGGCACTAAAAAAAGTGCCGCCCCACACGGCACGGGGTGTAAAGAATAAACTTCCCCACCGCCAACAGGAGGCGTGTCGTAAGAGGCGACTAATTCCTGTAGCACGAGACCGGCAGCAGCGACTGCGTGCGAAATCTTATAAAAAACTGCGCTGGCCAACTTGCCTGTCAAGCGTGGCGAGTATTCGCAATCCCTCCCAATGAAAGTCATTTGGGGAGGCCTGTGTTCAGCCGTGGACGTCTATGTTCAATGACCGCGCGGCTTTCGTAATCTATTGACTTTATTTTAGGAGATTTTAAAGTTTTTTTTCATAACATACGATTATAAAAATAGTAACGATTAAGACGCTTTTTTTATTGTTCCCTAGATCTTATTTTTTTAATTTGGCACCCTTTTGCAATGTAACCCTGTTTATTGTCGTCAATTTGATTAGGTTAATTGTTATGTTCTGTAGCTTGTAACTTATTAACCTATTTATTTGAATACTAATTTAATATTAGAGTCATCTCTGTGCTTGTATCGTATCTTCGTATCTTGTACTGTATCCTTGGATATCTAGCTAGAACAGACAAACCCGAAGGCAAGATAAAATGAAAATGCTTCTTGCTTCTATTTTATTTTTACGAGCTCTAACAGTTCTCGTTCTGCTATCCACATGACTTACGATAAGTTCCAATATATTTTTCTGAATACATACTAGCAATAAAGGTTCTGTAGTAAAACAAAACCTCATTCTGAGGCCAGAAATATAAAAAACCGGTATTTTTTTAATTATTCAGACTGGAAATTGCGTTGAATTCGTCACAGCTCGCTGTTGCAATATATATTAGGAAGCTTTGCGTTATTAGTTATTACAGCTCATCACTATCAAAAGTAACTACCGCTTTATTGGTAAATTATTTTTGAAACTTGACTACTAGAAATTGATAAATTTTAAAATAAGAAATATTTTACCAGATAGCCGATATAGAATTGAGAAGTGTTTCAGGACACGCTCACCAGTTCAACTTAAAAATTTTAAACATGTATACTGTCTGGTGGGGGTTGGGTGGACAGGAGGGTGTATCGACGTACACTTCTGCCCCGCACTATCAATCGACACCTACTACTTAGGGTTGGTAACTTAGAATAATATTAGGTACTTGGTTGAATAACAAAAGTATATAATTTTATTTTGGACTGCTATTTCTTTAAACTGTTTTCTTTTTTATTTTATTTCTGTCTCGCACTCTTTTAACTGCGTTACCCCAGTTTTAAAGAAAAGAGTGCGAGAGAGTTTTTCTATAATAAAACATATTTCTTATAATACCCAACGGTTGTCTGGTAGAGATCGCTTTTCGTATGAGCAACTTATTGTACATAATTATGTCTTGTTTGTAAATCCATTTCATTATTTTGTGCAATTATGCGTATTTATGTAATTTATTTACCCATGAATCATGCAATTCCAATGGTGCATGAAAACTATAATAAAAGTTAATATAACAACTATTGCCTGGGCAAACAGAGATCATTAATTTCGCATGGTAGGGTAAATTTTAAAATTTTCCCCGAGACTCCGATGAAGGCAAACCAACTGGGACTCCCGGAGAATTTAATCAAAAGTAAATAGCAGTTCGCATTTGGATATCGACTCACCTCCTGTTGAAAATTGAAATACAGCTAAAGAATATTAAAAAAATTCAATTGTTGCACTAGTAAGGGAAATACCTACATTTACTGAAGTCAATTTTGCTGAACGATGATTATTTGTTTGATAAAAATTATATTCAAACTGTTGCATTGTTATAATTATATTTGAAATATTATTTAAAATAAAATAAAACTTTTTCAAAGAGGCCAATAATAGCACTTTTACACGTCCCAAAATATCTTATTCAAGATTTTAGCGAATCACACCTTATTGAATTAAAAAACTAAACTTTTACTACTACTTTTATAATTTAAACTAATAGGTTTTTTTTTAAATGGGACGTACAAAAAAACGATACTTTTTTCAGTTTTTTTTTTTAAATTCTTAACTTTTTGTAAGACTTACGTATCTAAATAAGTCGACACCCCTACCTGTTACAAGAAGAGTAATGGCTGAAATAAGGCACCCACCTGATGCTGCTAATGCATGCACGAGGCGAGCGTCATTTCACGCTACCTGTTTACCCGGAAGGACATTTGGGGAGTGGGGGTTTACTTTTGTAGAATTGTAAGTGTGCATTTTGGGAGCATACCTTAGAAAATTCGTCTATTTTCTGTGTCTATCGTATTGGTAAAAGCATTAGTATGTACATACTCCGTTGTTAGACTTCTTTCTTATTCTTTATTTTTACTGCCCAGGGCCTTCGTGTAGCGGCAGCTATCTTAGCTGCCACGACTAATGCTGAGCGGGGGATCTTTTTGGCACTTTTTAATTAATTTTTCTTACCATATAATTTACTCATGTTTGTGCCAAATAAATAAATTTATTTTCAGTCTTATTGTTTCGAAAACAAAAACTATTTTCAGACACATAGAACCTTTGTTCGTTATACTTAAATATTTAATCATTAAATAGCACAGGGTAAGAAAAAAATACGTAGATAACAAACTACTAGGTACATGTATTATTTTAAAAACTTAGTCGTTCTGGAAAATATACAACTTAATAAAAATAATGCGTGAGAATAAAAAAAAGTGAAAATGGATTACTTAATACCCTGTTACTACTTAGCTTTTTGTGTGAATCCTTGGACAAAATCAAACAGAAGCAACAAAAAAGCTACATTCTTGCAATCTTCTAAAAAGCTAGTTGTTCAGGAGAATTTACAACTTACTAAAAATGGTGTATCAAATAGTAACAGAGGATTTATACCGCATGTTTATTATTTGTGCGATTCCTTAAACGGAAGCGTACAAAAAAGGTTGTTGATTTGGAAACTCATGAAAAATTCTTCTTATCTCAGTCCAACATTGCAACATTTCGGGCAACAATTCTTGCCCGAAACGATTAATTATGGATTCCGTGTAAGACACTACAACGTGCGAATACTTGGAACTCGAAGTGGCTGGTACTGTAAAAAATTATACATTGACCCAATTCTTAGTGTCCTACCAGTATTTTATCGCGACTCCGGGCGTTAAATATGTATGCCTCTGTTCATACAGGCGCATCTTCTCCATCGGTTCCCAATGTGGAATAAGTACTTAGCGCCCAATCGTTCAATTTGTCTACGCATTCGAACGAATGGACGCTTCTTCTTAGTCGTACATTCCTGGCGGAGTGGTCGTCGTTATGGATTATCTGATAAGTTGGTTGTGGCTTTTGCAAGACTTGTCCATCTCTCTCTATTCGTGACACTGCGGGCACACTTATTAAGGGAACGCTTCTTAGAAGATTTTATGAGGTCTGTCCATCTTGTAGGTGACCGGCTGCGAAAACGTTGACCTTCCACTCTAGCTTAAATAACTACGTGTTCCAATGGGCTTTCTAATGGATATCCAAAGGAGCGCTTGTAAAAAAATACAACTGTAATTGTAACTTGACCCTCTTTAGAGATTGCTGAAGATCTGGTTCGGGCTATGTAATCCAAATCTGGATAATGTCTTAAAGGTAACTACTTTCAATTGTATTAGGGATTCTTAAAATGGAAAACCACCTCATAGTGGAGGTGAGGCCTGTGCCCAGCAGTGGGATGTAATATAGGTATATTTTTGATTAGACGACCTCCGTAGCTGAGAGGCGAGCATGCCGGATTTGGTGTCGCTATCTCTGAGGTCCCGGGTTTCCTGCCGGTTAATGTAGAAAAATATGTTTTCTATATTGTCTCGGGTCTAGTTGTTGAGGTACCGTCGTTGTTTCTGATTTCTTTAACACAAGCGCTTAAGCTACTTACAATAGGATCAAAGATGTATGTGATGTTGTTCAATATTCATAAATTTAAATTAAGAAAATCTGTCACCAAATGATCGAAAAATCTAAGATTTACCTACATTAAAAAACACATAAACGAGTGTAAGTATAAATAATAAATTCGTCCGTAGAATAATAGAAACTCTATTAATACATAATTATCATACTTTTCATAGCTCTGTGACACCGATAAAAACATAACACGCAATATCGTAACAAAACAAATGACTGTTAATGACGTAAGTTACTCGTTAGCTTACATCATTAGCTGCTAACGCCTCTTTTGGGACAATACTTGCAACACACAATATTTAGACAATCTTAATTGCAGTCAGCCAGTTTCATGCGGAAGTCTACAAGGAGGGGATCAAATGGTAAACGTTTGAGAATCTCTGTTCTGTCCATAAATAAAATATTAACACACTTGCCTTGTTTGTTTTCGAGTCTCTGAATGGAGCTAAGTGCAACATTTGCTATGCGAAGTTTGAAACTTGTTTAAAAATTGAGAATCGGCACGAGGAAATGGCAAAAGTAGAATTTAAAATGTTTACGTTTATATTATAAAGATTATAAGAATGTTTTTAAGTGCATCATTTTAGAAAGTAATCAAAGATAGACAAAGTGTACGCATAGCCTATCAGCGAGAAAATGCAGCCAGTATATTGGATTTTATTTAATTTAATTTAACATCTTTGAAATTATGCAAAAGCAAAAAATATGACAATAATAAAAATATCAATTGATCGGTTTATTTAAAATAAAGATTCAATTCTAAAACATAAATAAACTAACCTAAAACTAAAATCTACTTACTCAGAAATAAAAGAATGTCCAATCATTATGTCCATAAGAAGGGAAGAATGCTTTCAGTGTTTCCTCGCTGAAATATAAAATGATTTAAACAAAACATTGACATATATTCTTAAAATCGTTTCATTCTTTTATGAATTGTAGAGTCAATTGGCTTTCTGTGATTAAAACCGTAAAATCTACTTTGAACTCATCATTTACTCCATCTTTAAAATTTGCGGGAAAGCATTTTACTATCTCCTCCGACATTTCCGAGGTAAATATTTAGACCCGGTTCAGCATCCGAGCGAATACAAACATCCGAGCAAATTGAGTCCAGAGTTCAAATCCCGCTTTACGTCGTTTACCCTCTTTCATAAAAGTGCAAGTGGGTATGTACCGCGTTTGCAAACAAAGTTCAGCAAAACTCATCTCGTATAGTTAGTAGAAAATTCTGTCGATATCATGTGAACAAACAGAATCCTAATTCTAAAATGATAGTTACCTAAAATCGTTTTAGAATTCAGGATCCTGTCCTTCTCTGTCCTTTTTTATTATTTCTTCTAAATAAAATGTTCACAAAAAATACTAGCAATTGAAACAAGGTAAATAATCCGATATTTCTATGAACCACTGGTTAGATTTGTGTTTTATAATTGGCTCCGCTTGATATTTCAATGATTTATTTACCTTGTATCGTGGTGTTTTTTTCAGGGTTCCGTACCCAAAGGGTAAAACGGGACCCTCTATATTACTAAGACTCCACTGTCCGTCTGATGATGATGTATTTCTGTTGCCGCTATAACAACAAATACTAAAAACAGAACAAAATAAATATTTAAGTGGGGCTCCCATACAACAAACGTGATTTTTTTTGGCGTTTTTTGCTCGATATTAATAACGGCAACAAGTAGACGCCTGAAATATTCACAGAATAATATAGATAATATTACGGAACCCTCCGTCCGCGAGTACGACTCGTACTTGGCCGCTTTAAAAAAAACAAAAAAGACTGGGTACCATCGTTTTAGAATTCAAAGTTCTGTTTGTCTACATGATATTGAAATAATTTTCCAGTACAATACACATAACACAAACAAGGTGTAAACTCATTTTATGTGTTTTATTTTTTAAATGATTAAATTCTCACAAAACAAATACTATATTTTAATATGAACAATATCCGATGCTTTCATTTCGACAACAATGGCTATTATATTCTGGATCGGACCAAAGACTATATTATAAGAACTATAGTCTCTGGGTCGGACGTTCAGTATTTGCAATTTGAGAAAGTATTGACTATTTTCTCGCTCGTGACAACTCTCATCTGGGTAAATTCTGTCAGAAAAGATGTCTTGGCTGTCTAAATGTTTTTCATTTTATTTGCAAACAAGTTAGCGTTAACCTAAGTAACGACAAATAAAGATGGAGCGCGCCTACTTGTATACTCAGTAGAATAAATAAATGTTCTACTTACGCCTATCAAAGCTTGTAAAATAGTGAATTCGTAATGAATGTGTGTTGATTTATTATTTTGTAAACTTATACACATCTTTGGATTTGCGTCTTAACTAGATTAGATAAATCTATATAGTTACATAAAACAAAGACCATTTAAAAGTCAAGAACGGCTAGGCCGATTTTTATGATTTATGATTTTTTGGATTTGTCTCCGTCCGAATAGCAGATTAACTATTAAAACATCAAAAAATTCACGTAAAAAAAGAAGCAGTACGAAGTTTGCTGGGTCAGCTAGTAGATAATAAAGAATACATAGTTATTTTTTTATTATTACACTTATTTATCTAGCCTGAAACTATAAGCAAAGCTTGTTCTTTTGGGACTTGTCATAGTAATTATTTTATGCTTAGGGCGACTGAATAGCTTATTAAATTTGTACAAACATAAATACGTTTTAGACGTCCAAATAGATCATCTTACAAAAATCTGCCCCTATAAGGATTCAAACCCGCAACAACAACAGGTTACAAATTTTGAGTGTAGAGTAGTTATAAAGAAATTTGTGTAATTATGTTGATGTTAACAATTTGAGGTTATAATGCCGCTACCATTTTTATTTATTTACAAAATCCACAGCTCTTACAAATAAAATTAATAATACAAACACTTAAAACTAACATACAACCAGTAAAGGTTTTTTTTTAAGCGAAATTAAATAAAAGTGACTCCTCAAGACCAAAATTATTTAGCACTTTGGTAGTATCTATCAATATGGACATTTGATTATCACCAGCTAAGTATTTCATGCTGTGTGTACGTAGGCCGCATGGCTTTGGTTGCAAATAGCTTCGATGTCCGCCCACTTGCCGTGTCACTGTGATCATCAATATTGTTTTTGTCTTCAAATCTGCTTTTGAATGAGGAAACGGTGTTTTGTCTTCTAAATACAATGCTTTGCTATGTTTATACGGTTTTTTATTTTGAGTAAACGTCAAAACAACAAATGTAGGTAGGTTAGTAAAAGATTCAACCTCAGATTATATTTGGAATCTTGGGAACCGGGTGCCATGTGCGTCCGTCTGTTACATACAAATTAAAATTCATTTGTCATTCCGTCCGTCTATTTTTAAGGGAAAACTGTAACGATGAATCAGGCAATGTTTATTTGTAGATAGATCATCATAATTATCATCATCAGCCTTTAAAGGAAGGCCATAGCCACAGCCATAGCTGGACATAGGCCTCCGCCATAGAACAGCTACAGCGTTCGCTTGAGAATTCAGTTCTTTGTTAATTTTTTGTAATCTGTGCAGTAAAATTTTTAAACATAGCATGTAGAACTGACGGCTGATGAGGCAGAAAGTTTCTAGAATGGCGGCCACGCACCGGCAAGCGCAGTGTAGGATATCCACTCACATGAAGACAGACAACCTGGCAAAAGTTGCAGTAAACCGCTGGATGCAGGCCGCTTCCAACCGGCCAATCTAAAAGTCATTGGGGGAGGCCTATGTTCAGCAGTGGACGTCCTATGGCTAAAATGATGATGATAAAGGTTAAAAAAAACACAATGTCGTAATTTACTGGGAATTTATGTTATAGTATTGATTGTGTGCGTGCGTTTGTCATAAGCCACAAATAAATGTGCACATAGCATATAAGGTAAAAACTACCGCAGTGCAGTATCAAATAGTGTATTTTTTGTTTATTTTAGTCGACAGAAGAATATGCAATGCAAACGCGCTAAATAAAAATAGAGCAGGATTAACGAGCTACATGGGAGTGCAATTTTATTTTTTTGGCTTTAATAACTGCCAGAATGGACAGTGTTTAATGTGACCTCCGACATTGCTAATGTTCCAAGTAGGATGGTAAGGTTTTTCAAATGCACGAAGGCTGTGATCGTCATATTAAATGACTCACGACTTGTTTGGCAAGTTATATTATATTCGAGTATTCGTTTCCCATTACTATCTCTATACCGTTTGTAATTATGCGCCAGGCAATTGTTATGATCTTGAAGCAAATTAAAATCATGTGACTCAGAATGTGCTAAGGGGTGTCCCAGAACATCCAGACTTTAATTAAGGTACCGAATATGAAGGTGCGCCTCTCACAATGTTATCCTTCATCATTCCATTTCAACCTTTTTCCAGTTTCAGTTTATGCTTTTGGTAAATGTAGAAGCAAAAGATTAAACCGAAATTGGGCAAACATATACGTAGGTCACACTATAAGTTTTGCGTAACTTAAAAAAACAACATGTTATAACCAAAATATTATGTTTATTGCTTTTCAAAATACTCTCCTTTACATTTTAAACATTTTTTCATGCGATCGAACCATTTTTTAAAACAGGAGGACCACAGATCTGAAGGCATGTTTTCTACGTGCTGATTGAACGCTATCACTGCCTCTTCGGAGTTGGTAAAAGTAAAACCTCTCATCAAATCTTTGATTTTGGGGAAAATACAGAAATCACAGGGTACTAGGGCGGGGCTATGCGCAGGATAGGTGACGAGTTGTACTTTTTCGGAAGCTAAAAATGACTTTGTTTTGTTGGCCGTGTGTGAAGAAGCGTTGTCATGATGTAGGAGAACGCGGCTTTTGGGTCGTCTTTCGCGAACTTATTCTAACACCCTGGGTAAACAAATGGTAGAATACCACTCGGCATTATCACTCTTTTGATCTTCAAGTGGAATTGTACAGATGGGACCCGTAGCTGAGAAAAAAAACGCGATAATTTTTTTACCAACGTTTCTCGCCTGCCTTACTTTTGTTGACCTGTTCTCATTTTCAAACACCCATTCACAAGATTGCTGTTTTTTTTTCGGGTTCAAAACAATAAATCCACGATTCGTCTGTTGTGACAATGTCATAAACAGCATTAGAATGTCCGTGGTCGTACTTCAGTAGCATCTGTGAGCACCATTCCACGCGAGCCCGCTTCTGCTCCGCTGTCAGTTCATGAGGGATCCAACGACAGCAAAGTTTCCGAACTTTTAACTACTCAGCACTCGGAGTGAAAATTGTCAATGTCAAAGTTTGTCATCAGCTGATCTGTCAATTTTTTTTGCGAAGTGTTGCCTTTCATAAAAAACTAAACTACTTCTCAGTTAAACCGTATTTTGTTATTCTGTGAACGACAGTTTACTCTAACTAATATGTTTTCTATCTTTACGTATCAAAATGCAGGCGATTATTGAATAAGTATATTTGTTCTACATGATCAAAGTCTACAAAGTAATATTTGCGACGTATTAGTGCCTATTGTAATAAAACAATGCTTATCAAGATTAATTACAACATTAAACTAACTCATTATATAAACAAATCCATTCAAAGACCCCGTGATGTTTATAAAACACCACTTGAAATCCGACACGACTAAGCAAAAAATGCCATCTTGAGTGCCAGAGATGTTGCTCTACTTTTTGTAGTCTTATCGATCTATCGATATTTGTTCACTATGTATAGTGTAAGTACAAATAAATAAAAACACATAATTTTATTTACAATTTTGTTTTATTTACATTACAAATTAAAGGTTTGTGTTTATAGGACCTGGGCGACGGAACTCTCGATTTATATGGTCTTATTGTGGTGTCATTACCACAGTCACTGTATTCATCTTCAACAGTTCCAGTTTGCTTGTCATATTCATCCTAGGCATATAATTGTGCAACAACGTCTGCAGGGGTCTCTACGTCAACACGCCAAAATGACATTCTGAAAAATAAAACAATGACATGTATAAAACATTTACTAAATGATTATTATTATTCTACAATTTAACATATTCTGACACCAACGCATATTATTCACAGTAAAAAAGTACCTAAATATCAAATTATTACTAAATAACACCATCGAAACTAATAGGCAGTACAAAATAACAAAATTTTATCGATCAAACTATCGACAGTTGGACACTACATTTCGTTCTTATCAATACACCTACGAAAAAAGTTTCACATTGAACACTCACTCATATGGCCGTAGCTTCATATAAATAAAGGTCAAAATGGCGTGCTAGCAATTGAAAGACAACACCGCCATATTGGATGACTGTACGTCAAATATCTCATTGTTTACTACAGAAATATTTGTGTAATTATGCATGAACTTATTCAGTTGATTATTGAAAACCAGATCTTATGACTTATTTATTATAACCAATAGCATATTTTTATATAAATCACTGGGTAATAGCATAAAATGTGTAAATAAGGTTAGTCACTTTCGAACTTGTAAACTACTAAAACTACGATATATTACTTGCAACTAATTATCTAAAATGATTTACGCTCAAAAACACATTCTATAACAGTTCATCAATAATAAATTGCACTTACCTTACTAGAATCGCAATACTATTTTCACAAGCACTAACAAATTGCTTCTGTCAAAAATGTCACTTTTATAAAACAAATCAAAATGCGCGCGAAACACAGATAAAATAATATTGCGGTTTTAAGATGAAGGAAATTTATTCGAGTTTATACATTGCTAAAGTCATCAATAAAAATGTAGTCTCCATGTGATCGAAAATAAGACTTAAAGTCCCGTGGCGAAGCGCGGTCTCATGAGACCGCTTGGCATTTGACGGAACGGCGTGATTTTTGACAGCCCGGTCTCATGAGACCGGTTGGATGCATTGGGGTTAAATTCTTCGTGTAATATTTTCTGAATTTGGCTCATACCAATCCCCAATAGTTCTCGAATTGTCTCATAGGTAATCCGCGGGTTTTCTTCAATTAGCCGCTTAACAATAGCCACATGTCTTTCGTTAGCGGCAGTTGAAGGCCGCCCTTCACGAAATTCGTCATGTAAAGAAACTCGACCTCTCTCAAATTCGCCTCATGGTGATCAAACAAGGTGCTTCTCTCCCAAAAGCATTTTGAAGACGAGCGGCACAGTCTTGCGGAGAGAGAGAACTTTTAAAATTATAAAAAATCATCGCTCTAAAATCTTTTCGACCTAATTCCATTTTCGTTGCGTACGTAGAACTTTGATATGTGATCAAAACACTTGACAAATCATTTTCCGCCAATTGTTTCTTTATTACTAAGAAGGTTGCAATGTTAATAAAAATATAACATTCGAAATTCAAATAGTTCCGATTAGCTAGAAGTGCAAAACTTTTAGTGTGCCCCATGTATAAACAGTTAGAAGTTGCTATTTCGTCAACAAACAAGATCTAAAAAGTTAAAAGAAAATCATCTACTTACTATCGAAAATACCGTCTCTGGTCGTCTCTACGAGAACATGTTTATCTATTAATAATAATTAGTACTTAATTATTTATCTATTAAAACTAGTACCTAATATTAGAGTTCCAAAGCAGCGTAAGCATTTCGAAATATCTGACATTTGACTCTGAAGATCCACGTATAAATATGTCATCAAAATAACCGGAATCCATTCTTGTTTCCAATATTCAGTGCTAGATTAGCTCATAAGCAAATTAAAGCATTGCTTAGGGCATCACGACCTGGGGGCACCGGAAACAGCACCAAAAAATATAGTTTACCTATGAAATGAAATGAAATAAATTGAAATGAAATGAAATGTTTGGATGATGAAATGAAATGAATAGAGGGCACCATAAGCGTAGATTGCTTAGGGCATCAGTAGTCTTAATCTGGCTCTAAGAATATATTCCACCCGATTATCTAGAAGTATACCTATCGCCAAACGTTACCTTTCTATTTCAGAACAAATACCTATTTATTAAGTATGTAATGTTGGTGTGTATATATATATATATGTTTTTTTTTCTTGCCGCACCGCCTGTATTTCTCTGTTTGATCACTGGTTGACTGGTAGAGAATGCTTCTTGGCATTAAGTCCGCCATTTGTACAATTATTTTTAAATGTGCAATAAAGTATAAATAAAATAAATAAATAAATAAATAAAACAAAAGATATTCCGTTAGTTTTAGTTTTACTCGTATCTCATAAAACACAACAATGTTCACACTTACTTTATTTTTATTGTAATGGTGTCAATGCTCTTGCTTTTGATCTCCTAAACTTGTTGGTTTCGTATATATAAAATAACAAGTTTAATCTTTTAAGGCGATAAAAAGGGATTCTATCCCTTAGATGAGATGAGATGGTTTTCGTCGCTCTTGCATCTAATTGTATCCAAGACACGAATGACCCTTCTCGTGTGTAACAGATTACTAAAATGGGAAAGCGGAAGCGGGGGTTCCCCATTGTAATCTGTTACATATCCATAGTAATCCTTTAAGCCTGTCATTTTCAAACGTTTTTCAATTCGTTTGATTCTAGGGATAATTTCGAGTAACGTTTACAGTGCAACAATTTGATCAAACTATAATTTTGTCCTTCAAGTTTGTAAGTTAGAGGTAACTGACATACTTATGCCGATAAGGTTTAATTTTTGTAAAGAGAAGAGTGATTGTACGCCTAGATTAGCACAGTAGCGTAATGTTGTCTCAGGTTTAATCACACCAAATCAATCAATTTAGAACACGAACTTCTGTGTATAATGGTTCGGGTCTGGTAGCGCTAGGAGACGCCCTCCAAAGAAGAGATATTATTCATTACTTCGAGTTCAAGACAATGACAATTGGTGTATTGTCTAGCGAATATTTATTTATTTATTATAATTCGATTTTGATTTCAATCTCACAAAAAGGAGTCATCCCGCAACTCGACGTATATGAAGAACTATTGGTTACGATCATTTGTCTTGCAAATACCCTAATTAACCTTGGTAAAGGTCTGTTCGGCAACAAATTGCATGTACACAAAAAACACACTTGATTTATCAAATCAATTCACATTACAGTACAACAAACCTTTGACATTGACGATGTAGGTCGCCCAATCGAGAGGAGGATCAGCAAAAAGCACCGCACATGAGAACGCGCGCGCAGCGGAGCGTGCAGTCGTAACCCTGTTACCGGTACCGTGGTAACGGGCCGGTCCACTGGTCCAGTCCTGCGCGGGCGCAAGCTGTAAGAACACCACAGAATAGAATTGGTAATATTATAAAAGACGTGGACTCTTACGGTACGACTAGGACATGGTTCCTTAACGAGCTTTGAAGAGAGCTAGGTACGCTTGGGATTTCACTCAAGGATAAAATTATTAAAATGCTCTCAGCTGATCGAGAAATAAACTAATTGACATAGCTCAAAGGATAATAAGCAAGCTAACACGTGGGCTGGTCACATTTGACGAATAACCTATTAACCGATGGGTTTTGAGTGGAGAGCATGACTTGTCAAGCGCAGCGTAGCCGACAAGGTCGAGCGAGGATATACACAAAGCTGCTGGGCAGAAATGGTAAAGACTAGCCAAGGATCTGGCTCATTGTCCAGGTAGAATGACGTGAGCTGGTTATGATGATAAGACAGGCAGTTTGATAACAGGTTGCCAATCCTATGAATCAATGATTAGGTAATAACAATGGTTTTGCCCTATTGTTTCTATTTAGAGAGAACAGGCTGAATGGCTTATGCTTTCTTCGTCTATGGCCGGCCACAAATGAGTCGTTTTAATCTGAGAAAGAGTTTTTCCCCAAAATTGGGAAAAGAAACCAATCTATCAATCCATTTAAGCATTTTCAACTGAACTACCTAATACAGTTCGCTGCTTGCTTTAGTTTTGCGCCACCCACTAACGGGATGTTTGATGCAGTTTGCAATAACCACGTGAAATCGTGCTAACTGCAGCTCTGCGGCCGGACTTACAACTATAGCCAATTACACTTGGTTGTTTCATATAAATTCCATTCATATTATAAATGCGACTGGAAAAACGGATTGGCGTCATTCCACAAGTAAAGTGATAGCTATTTTTTAGTTTCACCAGCGGTCAACGGTGCACGGACAGTAGTCTGTGAGAACAAATGTATGTTGTATAGTTCTGTATTTCGAAAAGAGAGAACTAAATCAACACAAGCTACCTTACACTATCACGGCCGATACCTAGATCGATCTTTAAATTTACTATGAATTAGAGGATACATTATTATGATTGTGCACATTGAAACATAAGTATATGTAATCTGCTGATATTTACAGTAACTTAAAGACTGATCTTATTATCTGAGATTTTTATATTAGTATGTGCGGGCTCTAAGGTTCATCATGTCAGCCATAGGACGACCACTGCTGAACATGCCTCCCCCAATGACTTTCATTGAGGGGGAATTGCCAATACTCGCCACGCTTGGCAGGCGGTTAGGTAAACGCAGTTTTTTATAAGATTTCGCACGCAGACGCTGCTGCATGTCTCCTGCTAAATGAATTAGTCGCCTCTTACGACACGGCCCCTGTTGGCGGTGGGGAAGTGTATTATTTACGGCCGTCCCCACACGGCACGGCTCTAAGGTTACTGCTATTTTTAGGAACTACCGTATTGTTGTGTTCCGCTTTAAAGAGCAAGGAAGTCGTATAAAATTACAGCAACCGCACTCGTTTATGTATAGGTACGGTCGGTAGTTTAGTAATAGTTTGTAATGCATACATCACAGTAAAGGTCTCCCCTAGAAGGAAGCCTCTGGGAAGGTGACACCCCTGCCTTGAGCAGACGCCACCATACAGATACCTATCAAACATTCGTTGGAAGACGCTCCTAGACAAACGAACTTAAAAATCAAACAGCAAGTTATGGTGAAAGGTAGAAAGAAGCCTCTGGGAAGGTGACACCCTTGCCTTGAGCAGACGCCACCAGACAGATACCAATCAAACATTCGTTGGAAGACGCTCCTAGACAAACGAACTTGAAAATCAAGCAGCAAGTTATGGTGAAAGTCCGAGCAGCATGTTTTTACACTGTGAGGTTTTAAGGGTTTACACAAAAAGCCGTTAAGTACGAAATACCACTTTATAACAGGCTGTTCCCTAGGCTGGCCAGACGCCTTATTATTAATTTTCCTTAGGTACACAATTAAGCAAAGAGAAATTAATGAGATTCACCGCCGCGGCGTCATTATTATAGGTACTTCCATTAGTTAGTTTGACAGGTAACGCACCTATCTTACAAAGCTTAGACTCGTAATTTATATAATTACCCAATTGTGTAGATAAAACCTATAGGGATTAGAGATAAAGCATTTTGTGCAGTCTCATGTTGCGCCGTGAAGCCTGCACGAAGGAAGTCTCCCGGAAGGTCTGGGTCAATTTATATTCTTTCAAAGGAGGAGACAAAGGTGGATATAATTCAAACCTAAACAATCAGTTTAAACTTTAAAAAGAAGATCTGTGCATTTCCTTTAAATCGCTTGCTTATTGGGTTTTTAACTTTTTCTAATTTAGTCTTATACCGCCGCGCTATTCCAATCGCAATCAGCGTTTTTTTTGGATGCTTCACAAAAATAAAGTGATTGAACCATTTATTTAAAACGGTATTCTTCGCGTCCGCTAATTACTGCAATTATAGTATCGGTTTACTGGAGGTCGAAAACAAAGTTAGAATAATACCTACTGACAGCTACAATTACCTGAGAATTGCACATTTTAACCGAGGTTATTTACCCTTCTTGATAATGTGTAGGTGTTTTATTCATTAAGGGCCACTTTCTCCACTTGCTAAGTAATAATAGGCTATAAGCTTAATAAGTTCCGGATAACCTATCTGACACTTGTTTTGACAGATAACCCATACAAGTAGCGTCAAATAAGTGCCAGATAGGTTATCTGGAACTTATCAGCAAGTGGCGAAACTGGCCCTAAACATTGTAGGTATGTGTAAAAGGTGGTATTTGTACAATGCGCACATTTTGGTTGTCTGGTACCTACAGCAGGTTTTTTATTAAACAATTGATTTCTATTCAGTTTAAAATCGTTTACAGTTAATAGAACCGGATAATAATTGCGTGTCGGGCCACGCGCAATGAAGGGTTTCGTAGTTTCCCATTACATATTTAACAACAACACCTACGAAATTTTCTTTTCTCTCTTAACTAAAATAACTTGTAACGACGACTTAGCTATAATAGTTTTTCTTTTAACTTAAATATACATACTTCTGTCATGAATTTCTTGCAGCCACCATATCGCTGGCACTGAGGACACTTGACTCTAACGAAAAATTGCATTTTAAAGCTTGTAAAGCAAACGCATCACTAAATCGGAAAATGGTGTTTGCACACCCACAATATTTTTAAACGACACCCCACACTATACCATAGACGAGAAATAAAAAACACACTAACTACTTTTCGTGTATTCCAAAAAAAACTTGACTGTGTTATCAATAAATATACCCTTGCGAAATTACTGCTTTTTAGTATAAGAATCTATGAGCTAAGCCGCGGACAGACGGACATGGCGCAACTATAGAGGTTTCGTTTTGACTACGGAACCCTAAAAACTGGGTTAAAAACACTAGAGTAAAGTTTAACAGATTCTAATTTTTGATGCATCAGAATTCAAATCTAAATCGCAATAGTTGTCTACGAATTCGTAGGAAATTGTTTACCATTGAATTCTAATGCTACAAAAACGTCTTCAGAAGTTCTGATACTTATTTTGTAGTGCCTTAAAAGTTCAAATCTTTTGTGATGAAAGATGCGGATACGATTTTACCGCTCTAACAGGGCCACGGTGAAATTATTATGAATCACAAGAAATCGTGTTCCCTAGAAAGTGTAGATTCGATTGATCACATGGTAACAGTTGGTGCCTGCCCCGAGATACTGCAGCGATGCCAAATTATTATATTACTCATACCTCGCGTGTTGCTTTAATATCATAACATCAAACTGGCTTCCGGGTTTGAACTGGCTTTGTTAGGGTTTTGTTAACGTTTATTCAAACAATTGAAAAGTGAAAGGTTGTTACGCCAATCTTATTTGTGCTAATTTGAAGGAATATTGACGCCTCGACCGTTTCTTCCGCGATTGAATCATTTGCTGTCTCCCAAGGTTCAATTTTATTCTATGAATCATGGTTTTTTTACTTGTTTTTTTTTTAATGACCTTACCAATGCTAGGATACCAACGGGATAAGTCTTTCTTTGAGATATAAAAAAAAATCAATTACATAGTTAGTTTATATAGCATCTGTGACTCTGTGGCTGTTAAATGCGAACAATGTTTCTTTTCTGAACCTTGAGTTGGTGTGATATTGTTATTTAAAAATTAATTTATGCTCACTTTGTTTTGCGCTTTGCTCAGGCTGGTTTTAACAAAAATATGCATGTAGTAAAGTGGATATTATGTGTCAAAGTGCACTTATGAAAATTATTTACAGTTGACCATTTTAAAGCATGATGTAGTAAAGTATAAATAAGTATGACGTAAGAATTTGTAACAAAATTAAAAGGGAAGACATCTTTTTCTGTCGTGTCAATGGGGACTCTAGCTAGACGGACTTCGACCAAAACTTGACAACTTCTACGGCATTTTGAGTCGCTCTGTTTAAGTCATCCCTCGTGTAGATGTGGGGACACAAAGTACAAATTATTGAGACAACCCGGTAACCCAGGATCTAGACTGGTCAATCCTCTCACCACCATGGCACTCTCTCAAAGGAGGACTGATCTATATATTCTTTGCTCGTTGTTTAAAAATAGTAGAAACTGACCTTTACCACTGTGACTGCCGTTGTCTGAACTAGTTTCCCACAAGTAATTGGAAACGTGTTTTAGAAATAATTGATCATTAACCTCTCGTCAGTCCACTGCTAGACATAGGCGATGCTCGCTACTGCACTTCCTCGGCTATTCTATTCTATCTGCTGCTAACAACTGCGTTCTTACCATCACTCTATTTTGTCTGTCTCCATAGTACGATAGCTTGCTTACTTATATATTTAGCACAGAAGAGAATGATTTGAAAATCATTTTTAAGAGCCACATTTTATTTTGAAAAGAGACTCTTCAATCTCTAATACGAAAACGTCACTAGATCGATACTCTTTATCGTACACCATACGAAGATGTTACAATTTGTGTTTATATAGGTATCCATTCATCAAACTAGAAAAAATACTAACTGAATAATTATTGCATTCTAATATAATGTTAGAGAGGTGTTATAAATAGGTTGTACATCAAAACTTAATATTAAATTGAGTTTTGATAGCTTGACCCCGGTCTCCAATGTGTACTAATCATTATTGGTTAATTGATACCTGACTACCGCAAAACAATTGCTTAGTGCAGAAGCCACTGTATATTTTATGACTTTACTTGTGAATATATATATTTTAGAAATAAAAAATATTATTATTCATATATTAATGACACATGCGTAATCCGAGCGCAAAATTCGAAGCAACTAAATTGCCCCCAAATCATGAAAAGCAAGATTAAGGCATTGCTTTTATCGAAATTTCCCCAGTTTTAAGGAAAACTACTATTTATTGCAATCCTATTTTAATAGTGGTGTATATCCCAAGTTTTGCGGAAAACAATAGTTTTAAAACTTAAACTTAACTTTAAAACTAATAAAGTGCAACCCTGTTTTATAGTAGTGTGCATGTCTGTGTGTAAACGTTTTTTATTTTTTTCTTTCAAAAGAACCTTCTCCTGACAATAATTAACACAACGAAAAAGAATAAGCGAAATTGTTTCATCCGTTCACGCGAGATGCGATGACCAAGGAACATAGATATGATATTTTATATATATACTAGCTGTTGCCTGCGACTTCGTTCTCGTGGTCTTCA